>CM028138.1:720639166-723210000 GCA_016271365.2 Neoceratodus forsteri
CCCCAGCCCAACGCCCACAGAAGTAGCTTTGTTTTCGGCAGCTAATTGATGAATCACAGGTCACCACTGTAAAAGACTAGCAGGATATTATTCAGTTTGCCTCCCACAGAAGGAGACACACTGACAGTTGACAGTGAGCTAGTGGGCAGTTAGCTGGCGTATGTGGGACGCGAGAGCGTGGTTGATTGTCCATGAGTCGTGGAAATGCTGAACTGGAATCCTAGCAGTTCAACATAGTTAACGTTTATAAAGGAAGGTTTTTTTTTTTTTTTATGGGCCTCCAATTCCCTTGCAAATATTTTTGTCCTGCAATTTATATATTTCCCGATCCATTATGCTCTTGTGTCCTCTCCCTCACAGTCATGTTTACCCCATTTCCTGACTACTCCCTCGCTATATGAAAACGAAAACAGGCAATACTATGCAGCGCTCTTTTCTCAATCTGTTCTAGTTAGTATTGAGAATCCCCTTGATAACTATTACAAGCAGAACTTACGGTGACTGGAGCAGCGACTGTTGGGAATGGAGTGGACCTCCAGCCGGCTGGAGGAGGGGGCACAACAGCTCGGTCGGCTCCCTGAGAATCATGCATTCGGCAATCACAGCAGCAGTATGGGACAAGAAGGTGGGTACTATATAAACAAAAAATAAATATAATGATCACAGCCCAGGAGAGGTCACTGTGCAGTTTTGGAAAGCTAACACGGGAACTAGTGGGCAGTATCTCGCTAAGTGAGAGATAAAAAATGGTGGCCAAATGGACTAAACATTCTAGGGGCACATTAATTTTACAAAGTAATCAGGCAGCCAGAGACTGGGGCTCATTATTTACTGGTCTCTGTTGCCTGACGCCAGACCAGGTGGTTGGCGACATTAGCCAGTCAGAAAGTAGGATGCTTCCTACTCATTTTCTAAATGAAATTGTACAAGGAGAGGCAGCAGTAGCTCAACATATGCTCCCCAGAAGACAGGAGAGTGAAAGGTTACATGATTCAGACATATAAGTACATTGTGGGGGGTGTAGAAGGGAAGTCTCATTCAGAGGAGGAGCACCAGAGCATGGGGGCATGCTATGAAGCTTGAGAGGGGGGTTTAAGAGTGATGCAAGGAAATACTTCTTCACAGAAAGAGTGATAAGTGCATGGAACAGCCTACCAGAAGAGTTGATGGTGTGAAGACAGTGGGGATCTTCAAGCATGCATGTGATAGGCACAGGGGGCATAATAGGCTGAGGAAATCAAGGAAGGAGGGACACCTGTGACTGAATAGGGTCCACGGTGCATAATAAGCAAGGAAGATAGTGCAGATTAGATGGGCCTACTGGTCCTCTTTACTGCTGACAATTCTGTGTTTCTTTTCTGAAGTACAGTATGCAATAAATTGCAAGCCTATGCTGGCTACCTTACAGGGAGGTATGGCTCTCACAACCTCACCTGTAGCCTTTTCATAAAGGGAGAGGATATTACTTCAGATGTGCCTTTGTAATGTTTGTGTTCTTATACATTATAATCATACACCCAAAGGATTCATACTTAACTGCATGTAAAAAAATTTACAAATTGTAAATTATGTTTGGAGTTGTGTTTTTGAAAGGACAACATATTTTTCTGTTCCTTCCATGGACCCAAGAATTTGGATCTTTGTCTGTGCCCTTGCATGGATTCCAATGAGCTCTGGTCACTCTTCTGATAGGTCATCACATGTTAAGAGTTAAGAATCCATGCAGTGACCACCGAGGTTCTCTTGGTTCCATTAAAGGCACTGTACTGAATGCTGTCCATACCAAGGAAACAATATGAAACACAGTTTGCAGTCTTAGCTTTAATTCAGGTACAGTTAAATATGAATCCTTTGGTGGTATGAATATAATTCATGAACATAGAAACATTATTACCAGCAGCTGTATGTTCATACACATTCCCTGTCCCTTTTAAGGTGAGCATTGTGCTCTCTAAAAACCATCCAAGACTGGGAGACAGAGAAGGAAACACCCCAAGGACTATACCCCAAACAGTGCCTATTTATTTCATTTATTTATTTTTGTTGTCTGTGAAAGGAGGTCTAGGCAAGTCTTTCTATTTTGGCCTCATCCAAGGGAGTGTGGAGAGAGACACAGATGCAAACAGACTTATTGAACCAAAGTAAGCTGTCTGTGGTATTGCAGTCAATGGTGTATGTTTGGTTAGGACACCAGGGAAATTCCTCTGCTCTTTTTTGAGAACCAACAGACCAGGCAGACAGGACCTCAGTTTTCATACAAAAGACAGCACCAAAAGAGTGTAGCAGTCCCCATGATGCTGCAGTACAGTGCCAGTACTGGGATTTACCCCAGGTTCCAGGTGTAGGGCTAGAACCCATAACCTTCCAATCTGCCAGCTTCAGAGGCAAGTGCACAACCTGCTGAGCCACTGATACTAATACGCACAGTGTGCACCTACACAAATTGAACCATTCATATAAAACTACCACTAGCTGCAAACAGGGACAAAGGAAGGGAAATCACAAAAGGTTCATACTCTGTGTTAACCTACAACCCCCACACACACACACACATACATATATGGACTACCACCTGTGAGGTGCTCATAAAGGGCTGTGCAAGGGACAGAGAATGGGAAATCACTAAGGATTATTCTAAGGGCTTAGTGAACCTGCACAGGCCTCAAACATTATGTCTCAGGGAATCTTACCCGGCTCTGCTTAGAACTGATTCTAAACAGAACCTTAAGATATTCTAAAAGATTCTTGTTTTCAAACATCTTCATTTGCATACAGTTGCATACTATAACAACATACATTGCATAGTAAAGGATAATTGCTCATTTGCATTTCAGATCTCTGCTTTTTTACAAGTGGTGGAAGAGTTGTTCTCAAGTTTAGAAATGGCCAGAGTTGGGAAGGGGGTTCTTCTTTTTAAATGTAGAACCAGACCATGTGGGGAAGGGCCAGTGGGATGTTAAGGTGCATAAGAAGGGGAATCAATAGCAGAAGAAGGGAGATGGTGATGTCACTATACAAAACGCTGGTAAGGCCCCATCTGGAATACAGGGTACAGTTCTGGAGGCCGCATCTTTGCAAGAAAATAGACAGGGTGGAGGCAGCACAGAGAAGGATGACAAAGATGGTGTAGGGCTTGCCTCAGAAAACATATGAGGAGAGACTGAAAGACCTCAGTGTGTATACAATGGAAGAGAGGAGTGGGGGGGGGGATATGATAGAAACCTTCAAGTAACTTAAGGGCTTGAACAAAGTGCAAGTGGGTGACACTCTTCATTACAGGAGTTGTACAAGGCCATGGGGACATCATATGCGATTGGAGGGGGGCAGGATAAAGGGAATGTGAGGAAGTTTTTCTTCATGGAAAGGGTGGTGGATGCCTGGAATAGCCTACCTCAGGTATTAGTGGGAGCTAGCACAGTGGGTGGGGGGGATTCAAACATGCATGGGATAGACATAAGGGAACCCTAGAGGTGGGAAAGAGAGGCAAAAGCCGATGAACAAGTAATCAGTGGCCATTAATGCTGGCAGGGAATAAGGAAAGACTAGGTGGGCCTAGCAGTCCTTATCTGCCGTCAACTATTATGTTACTAACCCTAGAAAATATCTGAAGAAAAAGACATACTAAAGAAAAAATAAGATTATCTGCTTGGTGGTGTAGCAGCAATTACTGGATTTACTGGATGGTATAGGGCAAAAGCAGGCACAAGGCCCATCGAGATTGTCCCCCCACAATAGTAGGATATTACAAGAATTTAAGAAGCAATAAGCCATGTATCAAGTTTAAATTTAAATGAATCAAAACTGGCTGAGTCTATAATATCCTGTGGTAAGGAATTCCATTGTTTTGCTACTCTTATAGTAAAGATATTGTCATACTTATTTGTATTTGCCCAATCAACATTTAGCTGTTTTGTATGCAATCTTCCCACTATTCGTTTATTAGAAAATGATAAACCACATGACTCAAGTAACGAAGGTACGCATGTCAGTTTATACATAAGCAATAGATCACCCCATTGCCTTCTTAAATGAAAGGGATAAAGTCCTGTTTCTTTAAGTCTGGTGTCATAACATTTAGTTTTTAATCTTGGAATTAGTTTGGTGAGCCTTCTTTGGACCTGCTCTAACCGACTGATATCTGCCTTCAGGTATGGACTCCAAAATGGAGATCCGTAGTCCAAATGAGGTCTGATATAGGATCTATATAGAGGAACTAAGCACTGTTCAAATTTACTAATAAAGGTTTTATTAATCTGTCCTAAGATAACATTTGCTGTTCTAGACACCTTATCACTGTGATCACTTGACATTAATTTGTTATTAATTATAATACCCAGGTCTCTTTCATTGGTAGATGATTTAAGTAGAATATTGTCCAGATAATATGCATGCAGTGGGTTATTCCTGCTGAATACATCCAGTTGCCACCTGGAGGAGTGCAATTCATGTGCAAACCCATGAGTTTAACACTGGGTCCAGCTAGAGGAAAAGCAAGTCATGCTGGTGAGATCCTCAGTTCCAGGAAAGGAAGGTGTGGAATGCATGGAATTTATACACCCCTTCCACCAGTGATCCAGGGTACAGTATTGGACTTCAGCAATAATGACAGAACAGCCATTCATTTCCTGGGAATTAACAACCAACTTGGGGGGGAAGGGTGGCCTGAGGTACAACCCAGAGCCGACCCCCAGCTGGTCATTAATTCCATGGAAATGATAGTCTGTGAGGTCATTGTTGCAATTCCAAGTCTAAATGCCTTAATAGAGAGAGGAACAGCTTTTTGTTAAAATTTAGAAAGTTGTGAACCACTCTGAGCTGTAGTGGGCATTTCTTTTTTTTTTGTCAGTATTTTGTCCTCCACCCCAAGTCTGCCCAATGGCACCCCACACCCCCATCAGTGACCTTCTCACAGACCTACCAGTTATCAACCTCTTGTGCAGAACCCTTTGAGTGTATGGCCAGTCACACTGATCATGCAAGAGCCTGCAGGGGGTGCTGGTCAGGAGCAGCCTGGCATCTTTTTCCTCTGGTTTTCTCCCCTGGGCTGGAGCATCAGGACATGTGCACCAGCACTTCATGCTCCAGCCCTACCCCTCACTTGAGTACGCTACTACTGCTCCACTGCACAGCTTCCATCACATGATAGCCCCTGAAGCAGGAACTGGTGTCCCCCCCCTCTCCACTGAAGAACTGTCATCGGGTACTCAATCCTTCCTAACCCTGCCGGTCCACCAAGTGACCCTCGTCCATTCTCAAACTTGGGTCACTGGTGTGGGGGGGGCAGAAGTGCAACCACTTCTCCACTGTGCTAACCTCTGTACTGGGCATTTCTAAGGGATTAATGCCCAGTACAGCAACCAATCAAAGCACATGTTTTCTTCATAAATAATTATTTAGGCTTACAATTGGCTGTAAAGTCATTCGCTTAGCCACCCGCTTGGTTGTTGGAAGGAAGAGCTGTCATGGCCCTGATCATCATTATGAAGGATGTGGAGAGGGGATAAAGGGGACAAAATTAAAATGGATACCCTACAAGCAATGACTTGCTGTTCTGCACTTCTTTTTATTAGTGGTAAGTATTGAGACACTTGTAGAAAGTGACATCACACCCTTTCCTAGAAGGCAATTAGAAATGGCAGGAACTTGAAGACGTCCTCATCCAGAATGTTGGCAAGCAGCTCCGCCACTAAGTCCCGTGTAAAAAAATCAACAGGCTTCCCAGGTTCAGACAGATTGCCACGTCGAAAAGGTAATGCTTCATGGCTATATTCGTTTCCTTCCGGATCTCCTCACGGTTCGCCACCATGTCAAATACATCAAGGCCTTCACCAGTTGCAGAGGCCACGAACCGCTCCTCCATTTCCTGTGACCCTGAAAGTGGATGGATAGTTTACAAGAATAGCTTTGATTAGTTTTACATAGTACTGTAATAACAGAAGGGACTAAAGGCCCTTCTACTCCACCCCTCCCACTGCATGCAGTCATAGGTTTCGGACGTGGGGGGGAGGCAACTATGGCCATGGTCCTAAAACTTTCATACGTGGTAGGACTGGCCCTATCAGTTTTTGCAACATGTTAATTTATTTATTACTAGGGAGGACTGTGCCTATAAAATGCAGCATGTGCTTATGGGCATACCAGTTCAGAGAGATTGTGGTAAAAAATAGAAAACGATTCCCAAAAGGAGCTGAAGAAAAAGACCCACACAGCAAAAATGTCTCTTGCTGTGAAAAAATACCAAAGGTCAAACTGTAATCTCTGATCCAAGAATCGATCAAGTAAAGTGAAAGGGCACAGGCTGAAATGGAAAGTAAAAGTGCTTCATTTCCTTTACTATAAATAGCGAGAAAAATGAAACAATTCCAAAATAAAGTTGGTAAGTGGTTAAAATGCCACTATTTAGCTAAAACTTAGTAAAAGCTTATGATTGTCTCAGTTGTACCAATGACGTGGTACCTTTGTAAAAGAGCCTCGGCTCAAAGGTATTTGTAATCCTAGAACAAATAAATCAAAAAAAAAAAAAAATGGTAGCCAGTTTGGAGTCCCCGATTTCTGAGAATCAAAGTGGAACCAGAGGGACCATATATACAAATGTTATTCCCTACCTAATGCAGAGAAATTGAGGAACTAATCTAAATAACAGTAATACACACTAAAATCACTTATTAAAATACATAAACCAACTGGAGACTTCGCAATATCAGAGCTAGCTGTAGCTGCAGGGATGACTGCTCTTTTCAGGTTGAAAAACAAGTCTGGTTAATTACTAATGTGGAGTATGGCTTCAAAGTTTGAACTAGTATTCTAAATTCAATAATTAGAATAACTGTAGCTCCCGCATCACCCCTGAAAACAGGCAGTTGTGCCTAGTGGGCCTTACCTGGTTAACAAAGAATAAAGAAATAAAAATAAATAGAATAGGTTCCATTTCCAGGGACATCTGTCACTATGGAGATAGATGCATGGAGTGTCAACATTGGGTGAAGGAATCTTGGGGTTAGAAGCAGTGTTACTTTCTAATCACTCCCTTTGTGGCTTGCAGGGTGTCAGCTGAATTTTAAAAAGTGGAGGCCTGAGTAGTTGAAGGCTTGCTGAGTCACGGCACAGTGATCAAACTTTAAAAAGCAGGGGCAGGATTTTCCAAACAGCGAGAATGCCATACGCCTCAGGTGCGCCGAACATATGGTGCACGAGGCTAGCGGCATTCTCCTGGTGGTGATCGGGAATTTCTATCCCGTGCACCGGTTGCTGTGTGTTAAACCAACTTTTTGTGGTCTAGCTTACGGCAATCCTGAGGAACTTTTTTACAGAGCTTGCACCAGATATTTGGCATAAGCTACCATAAATAGCGGAAACTGTCACAACTGCACCTAAGATTGTGAAATCCGGTGCAGTTGCAGCAAATGGGTTTGGCACACTGCCAGAACCTAAGTCTCATGATGCAGTGCTTTTTGCAAGCCCTGCACCGTGCTTTGAAAATCCTGCCCCAGATTCTTAGTGCTGCAGTTTTGCCCCCCCAAAACATATCGTGAAGCTTGCCTGTCCCCAAATGGATTGTGAAATAAAGTTTAACTTGCAGCAGTATTCACAGAAAAAAGGGGTCATATTATGCTCTGTGGTGCCTGCAGCCAAAAGAGTGGCACTTCCTTATTTGGATGTAACCCCTGGGTGGCGCTACCCCCAGTGTTACACCTCTGCCTACTACCCTGAACATAGGCTAAGGGGTTTGGGTTCGCTATGTTTGTTAACCAAACTTTAAAACCTTTGAGCAGTGCCTCCACTCAGGGTGCTTTACTTGGGTGAGATGGTAATGGGTGCAGACCCCTGAAATGCTACACTACCCATGATGGCCATTTACCTTCCTCAGACATGCCCCAATACGCAATTCCCCACATTTCAACATTTTTGATTTAAAGCCTCTCTCCAATAATATGCTCGCACAGAATTTCAAACAACAACAAGATTTATTTGGGAGGATATAATGGGATAGGAGAAGGGAGGTGGAGAAGAGGTTATCTTCTCCTATTTACATAATGTACAAAGTTATTTGATTTTGCAGGTGAACCCTCCAGCTAGGTGGATTCATACTAACAGGCAGACATAAATCACAATTTACCATTCGACTTAAGACATCCAGAGCCCTGGATATCTAGCTGCTGAAAATCAGATGTTAAACATAATTATTATTAATAGCCACACTGGTACCAGTACCCAGATCAATATGAAACCCCGCAGTCTCATACCATACTGGTTAAACAGATACCACAGTCCAAGATGTTGCAGGCCTGGAGAACGATGCAGCTGGTTGAGGTGGCCAGCTATTGATTTGAGGGTGGGGGCAACTTGGAAACAGATTCTTATAGGATGACAGGTTACTATTTATAACCACAGCAGGGATTGCCCTGCGCTTTATCAGAATGTGGCAGGGATTGTCCTGCACTTTGGCAGACATGACAGGGATTGCCCTGCCCTTACAGACTTCTGAACATTCCAGGACAAGCTATGTGGATCTTACATCCAGAACATTCAGCACAATATTTGAAAGTCCCATCCAAATGCCATGAGAATGATACTTTTGTCAAGCATCTAATATTTCTTTGGAACGAGGTCACATCCAGTACATTATATATACCAGAAACATTATTCACAAGCAAAGTCTTATCCAGCACGTCTAGACATTGTACACTTACACCAAGTGCTCTCAGATGAAATTCTGGTCAGACACATGTAAATTCTCTTCAGGGTAACTTAGGTATAATATGCTCTAGGGCCTCCTGTCTCACTAAGTGGCAAACGTGACTTGGCAGTCAGCTCCATGAAAGCAGGACTCTAACCCTTAGCTACAACAACTTGCAACAAATTTATATGATTCACTAGCCAGGCATCTTGCTGCACCTGTGATCTAGCCATTTGGGCCACAGACAAGATGCATTCATCCCAACTTTCATTAGACAATCTCTGATGGGGTTAGTAGCCCAGACTGATAACTTCAACACTTTCAGAATTGACAGAGCACATCTGTTAGTGGGGCTTGGGCCCCCCAAGATTACTTTTAAATCTTATCCCTCGCACCGGGGGGGACGAGGGTACTCACACAGGTCCTCCACCAGTTTCTTCCACAATCGAAGGCATCCTGAAGACTTCTTCAGCTCTCTCACCACTGAGGTACTTGGTCAGCGCTCTCACCGCTGCATGATGTCATCTGGTCTGGTCAGCGCTCTCACCTCTGCTGGACATCTGATCTTCGGTCCACATCTTTCCCCGATGTGGGAGGGAGGGCTAGCCTCTCGATGACAGTACTGGCAACCTCCAGACTAGCTGTTGCAAAAACTTTAAAAAGATAATAAATGCCCCCTGATGACTGTAGGGGCTTAGATTAAGTGGTCCAGACCTGATGTCATGGCTGGGGCCTGAGCCCCCACCCCTGTGGGGAGCTCCCAGCAGGCTGGAGCTTGCGCTTCTTCTCACTTTGGCTGCTCTGTCTCTAATCTTCAGACAAACTAGCAACATTGTCTCTTATAGGGCTTCTAGCTTGACTCCTGATTGGTAGCAGGGATGGAGTGACATGTCTCCAAGTGGCTGAGGGACCTGTCAATCAGAACACTCGAGGCACAATTGGGTTGTGGAATTGGTGCCTAAAACAATGTCCCAGTAAGCCCCCATGAGCACTTGGGTGGTTACCCATGAGGTGTAGTGAATGTCCCACAAGTCCTGGCTTTCTATTGCTGGCATTGGTTGTGACTGCTGACAATGGCTGCTTAACCCACTGTCCCTTATAGCAGATTAGATACAGTCCTGAATAATGTCCTGGTGCAGCCAGAAAGAAATAATTATTTGCCCCAATGCCCCACAGTTCTGTAGCTCAATGTACTTGTAGTTGCTACACAGTTGAAGAATGTGGCCCCTTTAGTTTTTCTGTAACTACTGCACTTATGCAAGCTCCCCCTGCAGCAGCTGACAGGCTGACACACGAGTCCCAAAGTACTGGAATTACCAGGGTAAGCATTTACTTTTAGCCTAAAACACTTTCCCCCACATGTACAACCAATCCCAAATATGCAGCAACAATTCACAATATTTCAATCACTTGGTTTCTTCTCTTTTTGGCAAAAGTCAAACATGGCTACCCTGGAGGCTGCACTTTTGCAGCGGGAGATCACAGTCGACGTTTTAAGCTCCAAAGGGCTGGATTTCTCATTCAGGCAGCATGGCAGGGCATAAAGAGGGGCAAACAGACCTAGAGGACTAGAAAAAAATAGGTGGCCAGATTAGGAGACAGCAGGAGGAGAACAGAACAACAAGGGCTAAGCTAAGCCCAGGCTGGCAAATTAGGAACTCCCATTTGCAAGGGGGTTACATGGAGACACAGCCCTATGCTGGCACATTTTGTGACATCAGTAAATGAAGAGGGGTGCACTCCAAAGACTACAATGGGTGCATTTTTTAAAGGCCTTTTATTATAGTTTTGAGTGCTAGTTTTGACAAATGAAGGCCACCTTTTAACTAACGAGGCCCTTATTAGTTGAGCAGTGGCCTTCATTTGTCAAACTCGTCATTCAAAAGTACAATAAAAAAAGCCTTTAAAAAAAATTCACCCATTGTAGTCTATGGAGCGTGCACCCACACTCTTCATTTACTGACATTTCAAAACGTACTAGTGTGGAGGTGTGTCGCAAAAATGGAAGTGTGACCAGTTTGGCTTCGGGCACCACAGAGCATAATATGATCCTTTTTTTTTTTTATGTGATACTGCCACAAATAAATTAAACTTTATTTTGCAACCAATTTGGGGACAGTTGAGCTTTGTTATATGTTTGGTGAGGCAGCACTGTGGACCTGCTCTATAAAAGCAAAAATGGAAGGGCAAGGCCTTCAGGTGGGTATCAAGAAACTGGCCACTGGAAGCTGCTGGCAACTGATGTGTTGGGGGTGAGGGATTACTGCACAGATTATAAATTTGGATAAGAAAAACATATTCTGTGGGTGAACCCATTCAATGGGGGGAGGCGGAATTTACCCCTTAAATCCTAGGCCTTACCACTTTTCAAATTGTTCCGCTACCAATGCATGCAGTGAGTGTTCTCAAGTTTACTCAGTAAATATGTTATCCTTCTCATGCAGTTTGAGTGCATACCCTCTAGTCCTGCTTGCACTCACTAACTCGGATATCTGTGTATACTCTGCATTGTCTGTCCTCTTTAGTATTTGGAACACTGTGTGCATTTCCCCTCTCAGTCTTCTCTTTTCTAGGCTGACTACTTTGAGTAGGTCCAGTCACTCCTTGTAGCTGTTGCCCTCTAAGCCACCAATCAGCTTGTTACCTCTGCTGGCTCCTCACAATTCCATGCCCTTTCTGCAGTGTGCTGCAGTGACCATAACAGGAGGCAATACTCACCATGTGGTCTAACCAAAGCCTTGTACAGGGGGGACACTTCTCTTGGACCTATTCCTTATTCCCCCCATTCATGCACTGTGACATGCATGTGCCCTCTTCAGCAGTACTTGGCCTGTCTGTCATGATCATTACATCATCACTCACCACCATCCAAGACAGGGTAGGCTGCTTAGGCAACCCAGTACTAGATGCAGCTCAAAATGAGCCAGGAGTGGTCTGAGGCAGAGAAAGCTAGATAGGCAGTGCAGTATTAGACAGAACTCTATTATAAATAACTAGCACATCTACCAAGATGGGCCAGAAATCTTTTATCTATTATGTCCCCAAATTTTGGAACTCTTCACCTGAAATTTGAGAAGCACAACTGATCATAATCAATTAAGAGCTGATGGTAGGGAATGTCTGACACAGACTCATTCTTGGACAGGTGTTGGCTGAATTGTGTATATTTTATTAATTATACTTATAATGTATTGTGATGTATTCTTATGTACTATATGGTTGCCATATTTTTTTTTAATATGACAGTCAGCCTGACTGAGAGTCATAATAACATCATTCTGACATCAGGAAGTCATAAATCTGTTGACCTGATGTCAAAACAATGGTATTACAGAATCGAACGGCAGAGTCTCTCGCACTCAGCTGTTCTCAGCGCTCACTCCAGTCATGGCTTTCAGACTTCACTTTGAAAGTGACAGGAGCCATGCTGACAGCTGAGATGATGAGAGTTCTGTCACAGAAATGAAACTGGGGTGGAAAAAAACTGCAACCATGTATTACAAAAAAACAACAGCTGGGCATCCATGTGTTATGGCTGCTATTAAATCCAGCTTGGGATTCCTGTGACAGCATAAATCTCTCAAGGTGCACTCTCAAAGTTTATGACATGAGAGGAATCCCTTGGTGGATTTAGAGCAGCATAACAGATGGATGCCCAGCTATTATTCTACTAGTGCAAGTCATCCCTGGAAATAGGCATCCACTTGTGTAATGTACTAACCTGATTTAATAACAAAGCTAAATAAAATAAACAAGGACCAAGGGGTAACCAAAGGTAGGGTAAGCCGCACAGAAAGTGCGGTACAAGACAGAATTCAAAATGACCGAGGGGTTACCAAAGGTAATATACTGTAGGCAGCTTAGACAGAGCAGTACTATACAGCACACTACACAAAGTAACATGGGGTGATCCAAGCAAAGGGGTAGGCTGTGCTGGCAGTGCAGTACTAGAAACAACTCAGAATGACACAGTGGTGACCCATGGTAAGGTACTGTACGTTTTTTAGGCTGTGCAGTACTACACACAAGTTGAAGCGACCCAGGCATAACCTAAAGTAGAGTCAGTTGCGTAGACAGGATGTTACTCCAAATGACCCAGAGATAACACAAGGTAAGGCAGACTGTGTAGGTAGCAGTATCAGATGAAATTCCATAATGCCCAGAGGAGGGCCATGGTAGGGTAGGCTGCATGGACAGTACAGTACTAGACACAACTTGACATGACCTTGGGTGACCCAAGATAATGTAGGGTAGGCTGTGTGGACTGTTAGTACTAAAGACCAACTAAAACAACATAGATTGTGGTAATAGTGAAGAAATATGGACCAGTGTTAATTACGTAGCAAAGCACAGGGGTACACTAAGTTATTTGCGTAAGTTACAGCTAATGTCAGATGATGTTAATATGTTTACCTTTTTTAATTTTTTTGAGTTGAGAGGCCTTGCCACCTCATTTAAAATAAAAAAACAGGTGAGGTGAAACCTCTCAACCAAAACATATTAAAAAAGAAAGATTGCACCCACACCAGCAAACCCTAACTAGGGTAAATTGCATAGCGTACCATGCTACACTATTAATGTTGGCCGATAGTCCTCTCCCAGTGCCCATGGGGTGAACCTACGTACAACAGACTGCATAGGAAGTAGTAAGTGCAGCATGAAACACAACTCAGAATAAACCCCAAGGATGGTGGCCCAAGTTAGGGAAGGATATGCATGTAGAGCTACAGAAAGAAAGTGGTACGAGAACTCTGTTTTTTAGGGGAATCATTGTTATTTGGAAATGAGGTAAGGAGTATATTTATGAATGTATTTTAAGCATGATTTTTGTTGATGTCTTAATATATATAGTAAGTACAATATAAAGTTTATTCTTTCTATTCTAAAAAACAGAAAATATGATACATTTCTGTTTTATTTGATTGTAACACTATTCTTATTTTTACTAGTTAGAACTTTAGGAGATGTTGTTTATGTGTATTGTTTATTCAGCAATGCTATGTTATTTCCTCTTGTAAATCTAATTTTGAAAATAAAATATTATTAAGAAAAAAAACCTCAGGAGTTGCTCAAGGGGATGCATAGAAAGTGTGGCACAACCAGAGACAACCTAGGGGTGAACTAAGGTGATAGATAGATAGATAGATAGATTTATTTATTTAGTTTTTGTTGACAGGGTAAGTGCACTAGACAAATCCTGCCTATTTTCAGGCACGACCTGGGAAAGGGGGATACAGATGAATGCCAACTGACCTTGAACCCAGATTAAGCTGTTGGTGGTATTTTTCATGAATGGAGGAAATTTGGCCATTGCACCGGGGAAATTCCCCTGCTCTTTTCGAGAAGTGCCATGGGATCTTTAACATCCACCTGAACTACCACCAGAATAGGTAGATGGGACCTCGGTTTAACATCTCATCTGAAAGACGGCACCTCAGGAGTGCAGCACCCCCCTCATGCTGCACTACAGCGTCAGTATTGGGATATTAATCCAAGTGCCTGGTGTGGGGATAGAACCCACAGCCTACTGATCTCCCAGCCTCAGAGGCGAGTGTGCTACCTGCTGAGCCACTGACACTGCTATTAGATAGATAGATAGATAGATAGATAGATAGATAGATAGATAGACAGACAGATAAAAAAAGAGAGCAACAGATAAAACATCTATTCAATATCAAATGTTGCCATTTAAAATGACACTAAACCTTGACCTGCTGCCTGTCTTCTGGCCCTCACTCTCAGGTTGCTTTTCTCCTTGTTCTTCAGCTTAGCAGCAGACACAAGTGCAGCAAGGGTCACAATTATAAGCAGACCAAGGCACAGCCTCTGGGCATGGGAGGCCATGATCCCTGGGAGATGGGAGGAGAGATGACAATGTGCTCTGCTCTTCTTCACCACCACTGAGGCCAGACAGAAGAGCTAAGGACTCTGCTGGGATTCCAGAGGCAATGATCTCACAATCCCCCAGCTTCAGGCAGTGTTAGGTCTCCAGGCACTTTGTGACATCACAGTGATGTCATCAATTCTGGAAACACTGATCCAGCTCAGTACAAGATGATACAATTATATCTTCTATATTTAGAGACTGCAATAAATGAATTCTAAATATAACATCTACTTAAAAAGAAGAGGTCTGTTACAGTTACTATAAATCTCTGATACTGTCACCCAGTGACAATGCATTTTTAGCCTACAGCTTTTGCCTTGTACAGATGCACTCTTATACAACAACTGGCACCGTGGCAATGGTTGTCTGAGGTGTTGCAGTCCCCAATCTCTGACAGTCTCTCTACTGTTTCCCACAGCTGTCACTAACCCTCTCCCGCCTGCTGTCAGAAGGTCACAGAGCTCATTGTACCAGAGCCTGTCAACAGCAGAGCAAAAGTAAGAAAACTGTCTAAACTTTGCAAACAGCCTCCACTGTCCTGTCATCCCTGCTCCAGCACACAGTACACTTTCAGGGCAAGATTAATGTGCAGTATCTCATTGCTTGGATTGCACAAAGTGAGGCTGTAACTATGGGAAGGAATCAAATAACACACTGTGCTTTTTTAAAACAAATATCACTCATTAGCGAAAGTAACTTATTTGGCTGAGGTTCCTACTGATTTATACTATGTTTATATGTAGAGTTTGGGTACTTCTTTATGGAATAAGAGCATTATTTCATGCTGTTTAGGCTGACAGAACTGCCCAGCTTCACTTTGCCGTCCTCTCACCCAAACAGCATGAAACAGCCTTCTTAGTCTGTAAAAGAAATTAAACTCTTTTGGAGAAGTGGTTTGGATAAGTTCCAAACTTCAAAGAACTTCTATAATTTTCTGTAGAAGTACTTTATCAGAGGCCAGCCCAGTGTCATGGTAGACTAAGGTATTGAATGCACCTATCACACCAGCTATCTGGGTTCAGGAACAGACCAGGGTTGCTTGGTGACCTTCTGGGGGGAAGGAGAAATGTACATCCAGCGGCAGCTCTCTTCCTTTGACAGTGGGGGGACAGCGCATGACACTGCTTGACTGCCACCTAATAGAGGTTAGGTGATGTAGTATGCAGTCACCTCTCAGAGGGCCAGGGGGCAGGGGTATGAGGACATGCAGCATTTTCATACTACATGCTCTTACAGGCACATTACTCTCTGGGAAGGGAAAAAACTGAGGTAGAAAATCCCCCCAGGCTGACAGGATAACTCTGGCCTCCTGATGACTTGGGCACCACTGGAACATGCATTGCAAGTTAAGAACTGGAAAAAGTTGGTGTGACAGGGCTAGGCAGCCAGCATGATAGGGGTCAGCCAGGTGGAGAGCAAACAGCTCCATAGAGAAAACAAAGGACCTTATCAGAAACTTTCCTCAAGTTCAGAAAAGGTTAAAATGCATTCAATTTAAAAAAAAAAAGTTTGAAAAAGCTGTCATCATTTTTACGTTGCTTTCGTATGCGCAAGAAACATCTTGCTGTAGATGGCATTTCAAAGGTGTGTCACTGACTAGCCCAATGCAGAGCAACCTACATTGGGCATGTCCCTGACAGACCAATCATCATGCAGCCTACCTATGACACTGGTTCACAGTTTGTGAGCAGAAACATCCAGTAGTTGAAATGAATAAATCACACCAATAAGAGAGAATTTCACCCTATGCCAAGTACTCTCTCATTGGAGCACTTCATTCCACTTACCTTCCCCTGCCTCTCTCCAGTGACACATTGTGCCCCCCCCCCCTTTGGCTTCCACCCAGCAGTGCTGCTACAGTCATCGGGAGGTCAGCAATCCCATCCTGCAGCAGTTGTTGCTGCCCTCCTCATTCCTGCCTCTTGTATACCTCCTGTCCCATCCTGTGATACATGTCACCGCCTTTCCCGTTCTGTCTGCTAGTGGTGCCCCTTCCCCCAAACAATCCAGCCACATCAAGCAGTCGGCCTCATAGCCAGACAACACACAGTCCCGCCACTCGGCAAGCTGTTCTGTCCCTCCCAAACTATCCACGTAATGAGGTGACCCGTCCTGCAGATCTCAACCTTCCCAATTGCCCTGTTAACTTCTGAGAGCCCCCCCACACACACACACAGTGTGAGCATCTTGCCTCTGCAACCCTGTGATAAAAGTCTCTGGTCCCACTTTAGCAGGACACAGTGTAGAGAGAGACACATGGGGAGCAGCAGATGTAGTTCCAGCCATGCAGCACTCTGGTTATGTGTGTTTGTTTTATTTTTTTTTCTCTCTCTCAGATTTTGTCCCCCTTGTGCTACCCTAGTCTGCAACTGACAGAGCTCAGAGAGGGAGAGAGCAACCACCTGGCATACAGTCACTGTGACAGACATACGGAGAGAGAGGCACGGATTGTGGTTACTGTCCACATCACTAAATTATATCACTGATGATAATATTCACAAAGGTGACATAATTGATCAGAGAACCAATGACAGGCAAGATGGGCTCTGTTGTCCTTCAGTTATCCAATGCCTAAAAGTTAGTTTTGTATTCATGACAAACTGAGTAATGTTATTGCTCAAAATCTGGTTTCCTGTAATGCTCTCAGTATCAACTCAGCATGGTGAGAATAACATGTCAGCCTCCATGAATGCTATGTTGCATTTAATATAGTCACAGACTAAAAGGTATGTTGATTTTTCCTATGGGATCGGGTGATACTGGGGGTTGGAAGTTGTTCCTTTTTTCATTCTCAGCTGTTTGCCATAAACCCTATTACTTGCTTTGTTAAATGAACCATAACACACTATAATATCCAACTCAGCATGGTCAGAGTAACATGTCAGCCACGTTAAGAAAATAATAAGAAATATACTCAGAAATATGTTCTTATCAAACTCTGTGTTTTCCCTATACATGTTATCAACAAATTTCTACTCTGAATTACAGTACCTCCATGGATGGCTGCCAGACCTTTCAGTGCCACACACCAAAAGCAGATACAAGCAAGCAACCTACCTTTGGCATTTACAAATGCGTGTTAAAAGACTGGCTTTGGAACCTAATGTTCTCTCCAGCATGTATCTATGCTGAAGGATGCCATGAGGTGATAATAAGACACAAACAGAAGGCTAGGCTGGGGGTAGGGCACAGACCCAATGAGGCAGGTCTGTATTAGGTGGTCAGGATCTCTATACCCCCAGGGCCCAGGTATAAACGAGCTGCCATAGTTCAGTCTGTCCTTCCTGCTCACAAATGACAAATACATAACCTTTACAACGGAATGTCACAATACTTCATGATGCTAATTGACATATTATTTGCACAAATAAATACTTCCGTTAACATACAGTTCTGAACTTCAATGTTCATGTTTGATGATGCGTCCTACATCTTGAGTGTCATACCTTTCAGCTCTTCAACATGAAGTGGGACATCCTTCATTTTACCCCTCAGAACTGCTCTCCCCATCTGGAAAGGGTGAGGCCTCACACAGCAAAGGTGCTGCCCATGGCAAGCATGACGTGTGCCACTTTTACCCACATTTTGAAGGTCAGCACGATACATTTCAGTGACAAAAAGCTGAAGGGAATGACGATTTCTGGTTTATATGTAGAATATTTACATTTGCAGTCATGGTCAGGAGAACTTTATAGGAATAAATGCCAGAAAATGGCAATTTGTTAATTTAAAATGAAAAGAAGTGTTAGTGCATCTTATCATACAGCATTTTAGGTTCACTGACTTAAAAGCTGTTCACCTCTTTATTTGTCCATTTCAGAAGAAAAAAGCTCCATACTAGCCCAGTTTATTAGACCTTATTTTTTTTCATTTTCTTAATTTTGAATTCCTGCATACCCTGATAATGTCATTTTCTTTAATTCATGTTGTCTTTTATAGTGGTAGGCAAGTGAGCAAGAATGCCAGTTTTCACAGGATAAAATACAAAAAAATTCAAAAGAGGGGATCAAAACAATTAGAGTGATACAAACAAATGTAATACATCATTAGCATTTGCAGTCTGATCAAATAAGCACAGTTCTTTAAGTTTATTTTTGAAAGAGGAAATTCAGTTACAAATAGGGACCGAGGCAGGAGGACCGTTATAAATATTTGTTGCTCTTGAATTAGTTTTGGCCCTCTTTGTGAAAAAGAATGGCATTTTGAATGTGTCTACTTTATGACTCTGTACCAAATGTACAATAAAGTTCTAGGAAACAGTTCAGCTTTACTGGCAGGGTCTGACCTAATATTTTGCTCAAGAACATAGAGAATCTCTAGCTAATGTGATTCTTGAAGAGAAGCATCTTGAGGATTGACAGAGAGCACAAGAAGGTGCTCTGCTGGGGAGATCTGTGATAAACCTAATAATGTTGTGATAAGTAGCTCTCAACTGAGATAAAACTCACTCTAAAGCTGAGGCATAGATCAAAGAGCTGTAATCCAATATGAAAAACAAGATGCTATTAGCTAAAAGTAATCAAGTTTTAGTAATCCACAGACAATGGCCCCTATGCGCTAATGGGTGTAAGTTACGCACCAAAAGCACGTAACCCACTTGCGCACAGAACAGGTGTACACTGGCCGTCATTCATTAACGGCCCCCCTGCACCACCTGTCCCTGGCACTGCCCCCCTCCCCCGGTGTTCAACTCTGTGAAAGGCAGCCGTGGGCAGAGTAACGGACCCAGCCGGCCATCCAGTCAGATGCCCAGCATGGGTTCCACAGTGGATCCCTTGTGTTACAGCATGGGTCCAGGTGAGTGAATGCCTACCACAGGCACCCAGACCAACTCAGCATGGCCCCATCATCCCATGGACCCCCTGCACCAGCCTTCACTGCAAGCACCCTCCCAGCACACAGAAAGACCCCCAGCAGTGGGACCCCACCCCATCTCACAGGATGCCCCCCAGCACAGATGTGCCCAGCCCCACAGTTGCATTCCCCCCCCCGAGACCCCAAGTCTGTACCCGGAGCCCTCAAGCCCCACTGTTGGTCAGTTACCCCCGCACTCACAGGTACCCTATTCGAAGAGGCCATGATCCACCCCAGTACCCTCTCCCAGATTGGTGGCCAGTATGCTCCCCACACCCACCCACCACAGCACCAACAACCTCCCCCCACCCCTGTACTGTCCTGTCAGTGCTGCAGCATGAACAGCCAGCAGCACAGCCTTCCTCACACCTCCTCGGCCACTGGCCATACAAGTGATGCTGGCAGTGCACTGCCTATTTATAAGGGCATTCTCAAAGAATCACTTGGACAGTCGGCAGCCTAGGAGGTGCAAGATGGGCTGTGCTGCTGGCCATTCCTGGCCACAGCACCAACTGGATGGTACAGGGGCAGGGAGGGAGGTTATCAATGCTGCAGTGGGGGTACACTACTACCAATGTGGGGGCAGAGGTACCGGCATTCCGCGGAATCATAGGAATGGGGCACTCCAGCGGGGCCAGAAGACCTGCTGGCAAGAACCGGGGAACCACTGGGGGGCAGTGGTGCCAGGGACAGTGGGGTCTGCCATGTGTTGGGGCAGGGGCACTGAACCATGTGGGGGTGGGGTGACATGTGTTGATGATAGGGGGATTGCTTGACAGGTCAGGGCCTTGGAGGATGTGCATGTCGCCTGGATGCAGGTCCTCGATGGCAAACCACGTGTGCAATGTTGTGTGGGCACTCAACCAATCAGCTTCCCCTGCCCTCTCCATCTGCCTTGTGGGCTGGGGTGGCACAGAGGGCTGCTTCCCAGTCCTGCCATGTCCAGTAGATGGAGTCTGTGGGGGTATGCAGTGGGCTACGGCAGGGTCCCTTCTACAGTAACCTGCTCCAAACTACACCCCCCAGTGGACAGCACTATGCACCTTTGTGACCGGTGCCTAGTGCCAGTTTGCCCCTGGATGCCTCCTGCCCACCCCGATGCATTGATGTCTGCGCAGCTGGAAGTTTGGGCACATACCTGTCTTGCACCCATTAGGACCCTGCTCCACAGCATTCAAACATAGTGATGTCAACGTGCCCCTTTAATACAGCACATTCGCATTGTGCATAGGGTCCCATATATATAATTTTCAAGGGGATCCTAGGAGTGGGTAGGTGGGTGGGTAAGCTGGAAAGTTTCAACTTCAGGTGTTACTGACATTTGGTGCGTACATTAAAATGGTTTAAAAAAAGTGCAATATTGACAATAACAAGTGATACATGTACGCTATGTACATTGTTACTAAGACCTGTATCAATCCTGACCATCCTACTCTAGGTATGACACAAGAAAGATTACTTTACAATCAGATACAAGATCACCTGAATCTTATTGGCTTCTCAGCTGAGTGCCAGCATGGCTCTGGCAAACACTATGGTACAAATACAGTTGTGGTTAAGTTTACTGGTGACATCTTTTGTGCCTAGAAGACTGGCTTGGTAACTAGTGTTGTATTCATGGCCTTCAGTGTGGACTTTGACCTAACTGACTGTGGGATCTTACTGAGTACATTGCAGAAATCTGGCTTGGATGACTTAACTTTAACCTGGGTTGGAACGTAACTGATCTCTAGATCACAAATGACATATCTTAATGGGATTTATACCTATCAGTTGAGGTTCTGAGTGATGTTCCTCAGAGGTCTATATCAGGCCCTTTCTTATTCTAACTATTTGTCAGTCTTCTACCTTCTCACTGTAGCTTGTTGAACCTCTGGTTATATGTGTCACAAATGCACTCCGGGGGTCAGGCCCTCTGCTACCACAGTGCCAAACCTTGAAGTGCAATATGTGAACAGGAGACAAACAGGGTAACCCTCCTGTCTGTTTTGGGTCTGAACAATTACCAGTCTCGAGTCCTGGGGTCAAATATGAACCCTTTTTTGCTAGCACACCCAGATAACAGGTTCAAATATCACACACCCTTCAGGGAAATGCAGTGCAATACTTAAGCCAATGGGCACACAACCTGGTTCACAATCCCCCTTTTGACTCAATTGAGACCTTGGTACTTTACCTTGGTGCATATGGCAACACACTGTAAGCACGTAACAGTTCTATCAGAATTATCAACACTATCCCAGCATTCACACTCAAAATGGGAAAGAGGCTCAGGCAGGATTTCAAGGAAAATAAAGTTTACTAAAATTAAAAATAGTAAATGAAATACAAAACACAGAACATAACATTTAGGGTACAGTCACACAAATTAAATGGACAATTTAAACACAACCGCCTTATTACTGAGTATCTAATCCTACCTTAGTTTCACTTAGCAAATAGTGGAGGTTGAATTACTTAATTTAGTAGAAGTGCTCTTGAGAGTGTGTTCTTTCAGGAGTCCAGAGATAAAAAGCATTATGTCCCATCAGCCTTGGCAATATCTGAGGGGAACAAGGGTCCCACCCAGCTTGTGAGGTCACAGCTCAGTGGTGATGCTGGCTGTGAGGTCACTCTTGTTCCCGCATACCAAATTAGTCTCATGCATCTGTATATTCCTAAGCATCCCACTTAAAAAAAAGAAAATATATACTGTATATATATATATATATATATATATATATATTTTTTTAAATAGTGAGCCTGCTTTATGGCAGGTCAGAAGTACCCCTTTAATCTTCAGAGGGAATGCCTGAGCTATTTCTCTTAGTGGTGAGAAATCTAACAAGTATCTGTCAGAAGTTGCTGTTCTCCTAATAGGTCATAAAATGCAGCCTGTTTTTGGCCGGTTTCCTCTATTTACAATAAATGGGTGATATACAATCTGTTACAACCTGGTATCTAAAAGAAGCTCTTAATTAGATTTTCCACTCATAGGGAGAACAGTATTTTTTTGAAAAATCCAAGGTCCCATGTTGCCCTATGCTGACTGCCATACTTTTCAAGCAGAAATTAAAACAAACATATATTTATATCACAAATATAATACAAATAATAACAAGCAGATTGGCTAAGCATCACAGCCCTCCCTCGTAGACTGAATTTGGGGGAATCTATTCCTAGGCATGGGATGAGTTTCCCAAATTCAGGTCACTGCTCTAACTGACATGATAGCCCATCTGCATTTGCGTTTGCTGTCCCTGCCCTGTGAGTGACAGTCATGTCGTAACCCTGCAAGGCAAGACACCATCTTAGAAGCATACCGTTTGTTTTACCCATCTGTGCCAGCCAAACCAGGGGGTTGTGATCTGTTTGTACCTCAAAATGCCACCTGTATAGGTATGGCTCTAATTTCCTTAGTGAACACACCATGGCAAGGCATTCTTTCTGCACTGTAGAATAAGTCTGCTCCCTGGAAAGAAACTTCTTACTGAGGTACACTATTGGGTGATCTCTCCCTTGGTTAGAAGTCTGGCTAAGTACTGCCCCAATACCCACATCTGAGGCATCTGTTGGGACTACAAAGGGTTTACTATAGTCTGGACTGGCTAATACAGGAGCACCACACAGTGCCTTCTTTAGCTGTGTAAAGGCTTGTTCACAGTCTGGTTCCCAGTTTACCTTTTTAGGCATTCTTTTGTTTAGCAAGACAGATAGGGGAGCTGCCAGGTCACTGTAGCTTGATACAAATTTTTTATAGTACCCTATGATCCCTAGAAAACTCCAAACCTGCTTCTGTGTTTCAGGTCTGGGCCATGCCTTGATTGCCTCAATTTTTGCTCGATTAGGATGGAGCAGTCCCTGGCCTACTACATGCCTGAGGTATGCCACCTCAGCCATGGCCCCCTGGCACTTTTCAGCTTTTATAGTGAGCCCAGTCCTCTGTATCCTGCCCAGCACTTCCTTAGGATTGGACAGGTGTTCCTCCCAGCTGGCACTGAAGATGGCAGTATCATCCAGGTATGCCATGGCATACTCTTCAGTACCATTTAACACCTGGGTAACCAACCTTTGGAAGGTGGCAGGGGCGTTCTTCATTCTGAAACACATTACCTTAAACTCAAATAACCCTATCAGAGTGATAAAGGCCAACCTCTCCCTAGCTCTGGCAGTTAACTCCACCTGCCAAAACCTTTTCCTCTGGTCAATAGTGGTAAGGTATGTCACCCCTCCCAACATGTCCAGTAGTTCATCCATCCATGGCATTGGGTGGACACCCAACTTTGTGACTGCACTGAGTCCACTATAGTCCACACAAAAACAAGTAGAGCCATCTGGCTTGGGAACAAGGACTACAGGTGAGGCCCAGGGGCTGTGGGACTTCTGGATAACCCCTAAATCCAGCATTTCCTCCACCTCCTCCTAATGTCCTTTGGACAGCATCTGACACCCGATATGCTGTCCGCCATGTGGACGCTTGCATCCCTGTCTCTACATTGTGCGTCGCTAAGGGGGTTAGTCCAGGCTTGGCATTAAACAATAGGGCAAAGTCTGCTAAAACCTCCCTTACTTCCTGGGGCAACATTTTGATTGCCTTCACAGAGGACTCCCACTTGCTTTTTTCCAGCAAGTCCAGAAGAGGGTCTTTTTCATCCGTCCCCTCCCCAGGACCACACACTGCCAAGACCATGTCAGCCCTATTTGCATATGGCTTCATAATGTTGACATGGTACATCCTTTGGGTATGTCTTCTGTCAGGCAGTTCTATAATGTAATTTACATCATTAACCCATCTACTTTGTATGGTCCTGCCCACTCGGCCTGCTGCTTATCGTTCCAGACTAGGATTAGGACCATAACCTCCTGACCCACAGTGTACAATTGAGCTCTGGCTCTGCAGTCATACCATAGCTTTCACTTTTGCTGGGCAGCTGTCAGGTTGCTCTGGGCTGTTCCCATAAACTCCTTCAGCTTTTTCCTAAATTTAAGGACATAATCCACTGTGGAAGTTCCTTGGGGGGGGCGTGCTTGCCTTCCCAGTCCTCCCAGATCAAGTCTAGGGGCCCACGCACCCTGCATCCTATAAGAGCTTGAACGGGGAAAACCCTGTCAATGCTTAGGGCACCTTCCTTTATGCGAACAACAGGTGGGGATGGTATTTCTCCCAGTCCCTCCCATGCTGTATAGCAAATGCTTGGAGCATTGATTTCAGGGTACCATTAAATCTTTTGATAAGCTCACTGGCTTGTGGGTGATAAGGTGTTGTGCTTCTCTGCACCACTCCACACTTCTCCCAACAAACATTTCATCAGATCCGACATGAAGGGGCCCCCTCGATTGGTGATAACCTCCTGCAGGAACCCAACATAGGAGAAACATAGAAACATAGAATTTGATGGCAGATAAGGACCGCTTGGCCCACCCAGTCTGCCCATTTCCCTGCCTGCTGGATAAGCTGCAGATCCTAGTTAACCAGCAGCCTACTTCTTCCTACCCCACCCCCTAGAATTGCCTTATGACTGTCCCATGCATGCTTGAATTCCACCACTGTTTTTGACTCCATGACCTCCTCCGGAAGGCCGTTCCATGCATCCACAACCCTCTCTGTGAAAAAATACTTCCTTAAATTACCTCTGAGCCGCCCCCCTCTATCTTCAAATTGTGCCCTCTTGTTCTTGCACACCTCTTTTTTTGAAAGATGCTACCCTCTTGGACTTTGTTGATTCCCTTGAGGTACTTGAAAGTTTCTATCATGTCCCCCCTCTCCCTCCTTTCCTTGAGGCTATACATATAAGGCTCCTTAAGTCTCTCTTCATATGTCTTCCTGTTCAGACCCTGCACCATTTTGGTTGCCTCCTCTGGACAGCTTCCATCCTGTCTATGTCTTTATGTAAGACTGCTCCCAGAACTGCACACAGTACTCCAGATGGGGTCTGACCAGCTGTCTGTACAGAGGGATAATAACTCCTGTTTTCTACTGGTGATGCCTCCCATGCATCCCAGTATCCCCAACCCTCCTTGCTGCCCTCTCACATTGCTTGCCCACCTTTAGGTCATCTGATATGACTACCCCCAGGTCCCTTTCCATTTTGTTCTTGTTAGTATCTCACCCCCCCATTGTGTACTCTTCCCCTGGGTTTTTGTTTCCCAGGTGCATTATCTTGTACTTCTTAGCATTGAATCTAAGCTGCCATACATTTGACCATTCCTCTAACCTTGCCAAATCCCTTTTCATCCTTTCCACCCCACTTTGTGCATCAACTCTGTTGCAGATCTTTGTGTCATCTGCAAAGAGACATACTTTTCCTTCCAGACCCTCTGCAATGTTGCTTATAAAGACATTGAAGAGGACCAGTTCCTAGCAAGGCATCTGCCACTTTGTCTGTCCTCAGTGAGGATAGGGCTACTGCCTCCGGGTACCGGGTGGCATAATCCTCCACTGTTAAGATAGACCTGTTCCCAAAGGAGCTGGGGGTATTCAAAGGCCTCACAATATCCATTCCTACCCTCTGGAATGGCTCCTCCACTATGGGCAAGGAAATTAGGCAGCTTTTGTTTTCCCACCTGCCTTCCCTACTTCTTGGCACTGGTGACAAGACCTGCAATATTCCTTCACCTGTTCAGTGAAGTTGGGCCAATAAAAATTCTGGGCCAATTGTTGCATAGTGTGCTTGATTTCCAGATGTCCAGACATGGGAATATCATGAGCAATCTTGAGCAAACCTCTCATGGTACCCCTGAGGAATGACAAACTGCCTGCCCATTACCCCCCGTCCCTACGTCCTGTGTATATAGCAGTCCATTCTCCCAGTAAACTCTGTGTTTCCTGTCACCTCCCAGTGCTCCATCAGAGTCTGCCCAAGCCCTCAGCCTTTCTAAATTGGGTCCATTTTTCTGAGCGGCTACAAAATCTTTACATATTCCCAAGGCATGGGACAGGTCCCCTCCAGTTTCTAAACTAGGGTCCCTAGCTCTACCATCAGAGCATTCAGGGCCTCTGCCATCCCTAACCCTCTGATAATTGGCTACCCCCCTCCTCAGAGTAACCTTCTGTAGCTGTTCTGTTAACTGCTACCTGGGGAATTTCTACCCCCCTTTCGTCATTGTCCATGTCAGGAGACACAGGCTGGGAAACCAGCCTCCCAGTGTTTTCCATATGCAAGTGAGGGCTGTAGGATTCAAACCCAGGTCTCCAGGTTTGCAGCTTAGAGCCTTAAACCACTGCATTATACTGCCTCCTCTTTACCATCACTACTTTATGCACTCTTTGCCTTTTTAGGATGCTGTCTTGCAAGATGTCCAGGTTGTTTTCAAAACCAACATTCATTTCTTTTATCAGGCAAATCTTTTCTTCGTAACCTGGGGCAGCCCACTTCCAGTGGAGGCAGGGTGGGTTTTAGCTGCCCTGAAGGTGTGCTTTTCCCTTTCGGTCTGAGAGCTCAGCAGCCTCTTGCACTGTTTTTGGATCTCGGTCCTCTAGTCAGGTTTTCAGCTCTGCTGGGCAAGTCTAAAGGAACTGCTCCAAAAGTACAACATTCTCAGTTTTCTCTACAGAGTCTACTTGTATCCATTCCCATCAATGTTTTAAAAACAGACGTTGTTCAGTGGCTTGCTCCTCGTAGCTCATATCAGGGCTTCTCCTGAGCTCACAGAACTTAATTCTGTAGGTTTCAGCTGTCAAGTCATACTTTTTTGACAATGCAGCTTTAAGTTTGCCATAATCATTACTGTCCTGATTGTCCATGTGGCCCAATTTGTCATAAGCATCCCTGGTAAGCAGCAGGGATAGCTGGAAGCTCCAGGACTCTCTGGGAATTTTTGCCTGAATGTATATCTTTTCAAATGAGTTTAAAAATACATCCATATCTTCCGCTCTTTAAATTCAGCTATCAGTTTAGAATTTAATGTGTAACCCAGTCCAGGAGTCCCGGGTTCACCCATGCCTCTTACCTGTTCCAGCGCTGGTCTTTGGAGTTGTAGCTTCTCCAGTTCAAATTTCCTCTGACACTCTCTCTCTCTCCTCTCACTCGGCCTCTCTCTGAAGCTGTCACTCTCTTTCCTCTCACTCGGCCATTTTCTGCTCTTGCTTCTCCTCTCTCTTCATCTCCAGCTTCCTCTGCTCAAGCTCCCTCTGTTACTGGGCTTTGAACCTGTTTTGCTTGAATTTCATCTCCATTCTCTGTAACTCTATCTGCAGTCTGATCCCTTCTGGCTCCAGCATAGGGGTGATCCTCCCCTGTGGCTGTGGCTCTCGGTTCACACTGGTCCCGCTGTCCTTCTCCCTCGGTCTGGACACTGCAATGGTCCCTTGCCCCTCCACGCCCAAGACCTGGTCCCTTTTAGTCACCGACTGGGACTCGAGGTCTTGGGCATTGGCTGCCACAAAAGCCTCCATGAGGTGCTGCTTGTTTCGCCCCTCACAACAGACTTCTCTCTCCTGGCACAACTGCCTCAGATATTCTGCAGTGTACTCGCTGTAGATGGAAGTCATCTTCTTCCCTAATCTATGGCTACACTAGCTTGCACCCGCAAAAAAAAATAAAACAGGTAGGGAACTTTGACTGTAACTAAAATTACATATTTCTTCTTCTTTTTTTTCAAATCACTGTCTTATTTTGTGTGTGAACTGTTACAGTTTATCAATCTGACACACTGGACTGTTAATGCTCGAGTCACCAAATAATTTCACAGTATGCAAACAAATCTTTTTGACTGCAGCACTGCAAACCAAATCTTTTAGATCCCACCACTGCCACCAGATCTGACACAAATGCGCTCGGGAGGTCAGGCCCTCTACTCCAAAAGTGCCAAACCTTGAAGTGCAATATGTGAACAGGAGACAAACAGGGTAACCTTCCTGTCTGTTTTAGGTCAGAACAACTGGCAATCTCAATTCCTGGTGTTAAATATGAACCCTTTTTTGCTAGCACATGCAATTAACAGGTTCAAATATCACACCCTCTTTGGGGAAATGCAGTGCAATACTTAACCCAGTGGGCACACAACCTGGTTCACAGTCCCCCTTTTGACTCAATTGAGACCTTAATACTTTACCTTGGTGCATATGGTAACACTGTAAGTGCTTAACAGTTCTATTAGAATTATCAAAAAGGTTCCCAGCATTCACACTCAAAATGAGAAAGAGGCTCAGGCAGGATTTCAAGGAAAACAAAGTTTACAAAAAGTAAAAATAGTAAATGAAATACAAAACACAGAACATATAACATTTAGGGTACAGTCATACAAATTAAATGGACAATTTAAACAAAACCACCTTATTATTGAGTATATAATCCTACCCTAGTTGCAATTAACAAATAGTGGAGGTTGATTTACTTAATTTAGTAGAAGTGCTCTTGAGAGTGTGTTCTTTCAGGAGACTAGAGATAAAAAGCACTATGTCCCGTCAGCCTTGGCAATATCTGAGGGGAACAAGGGTCCCACCCAGCTTGTGAGGTCACAGCTTAGTGGTGATGCTGGCTGCATGGTCACTTTTGTTCCCGCATACCAAATTAGTCTCATGCATCTACATATTCCTAAGCATCCCACTTAAAAAAAAAAAAATATATATATATATATATACACACACACATTTTTTTTTAATTAGTGATCCTGCTTTATTGTAGGTCAGAATTGCCCCTTAGATCTTCAGAGGAAATTCCTGAACTATTTCTCTTAGCGGTGAGAAATCTAACAGGTATCTGTTGGAAGTTGCTCTCCTCCTAATAGGTCATAAAATGCAGCCTGTTTATGGCCAGTTTCCTCTGTTTACAATAAATTGGTGTTTTACAATCTGTTACAGCCTGATGTCTAAAGGAAGCTCTTAATTAGATTTTCCACTCAAAGGGAGAACAGTATTTAAAAAAAAAACAAGGCCCCACAAGGCCTTGTGCTGACTGCTATACTTTCCAAGCATAAATTCAAAGAAGCATATATTTATATCATAAATATAATACAAATAATAACAAGCAGATTGGCTAAGTGTCACAATATACAGATGACATAGTCACTTATAGCAGTACATGTAATATTCCGGACATTAATTAAGACCTTGGCCAGTACTTTACCCTCCTTACAAAATAGTTTGTCATCAGTAAAGGGCTTCTAAACCACAGAAAAACAAAGGCCATGCTTTTCAGCATCATAGCCAGAAAGAAGCAACTCCCTACACAATGCTCTTGTAATAAAATCTACTAATGGATCTATGTTAAGGGTTGTTAAATCTTTTAAGTACCATGGAATCTATTTAGACCAGAGCTTATCTTATAAGGATCACCTTGACCACTTACTGTAATTGCCGAGATTAACAAAACGATTACTTGCCACAACCAACCCCAGTCTTTCTCTGTTGGATGGCGGTGCTGTACCATTTGCTTCACTTGCAAAGAATAACACTCTAGACTCAGAATATTTTACAATTGAACTGGGTAACTTTCCTTAAACGCAGACAGAAGGGTCAACCACTTTACAATTTATGGGACCTAAAGTGACTCTCGTCAGATGCCAGGGATTTAAGTTTCTATTGAGTAGCTCCATCTTTAAAATCCCAACTTCAGGTTCAGCAGGTCCTTTAGCTGCTTCACTAAAGCCACATGACAGGCTTCTGGCTCTCAGATCCTCTGCGAATAACTGATAAACTATTCCCTTATGTAGAACCCAGATAGGGCAACCACAATGCTCCTTTCATTATGTGGCCACAAAGTTTGGGAACTCACAACCACTACATTTAAGAGAAACTAAAGCTGCAGGCAGGGAATATAGGCAGATTAGGTGGGCCTAGCAGTCCTTATCTGCTGTCAACTACTATGTTACTATGTTAATCTCTGGTCTCTCAGAAACAGTCTCAAAAAGCACCTATTTGAACGACACAGATGTAACTGTTTTATCAAAATCACTGTAATAGATTCATATTAGCATGTTTCCTAAAGTGCCAATCTTGAAAAAACATCTACAGTAGTTGAAATAGTGTATATTGTCAAAGTCAAAAAAGTCAAAGTCAAAGTTTATTGGCAGGAAAATAACTCCATTGATCAGACTATAAGGAGGTCCTGAGACAGGAAGTGTACACTAGAACAATATAAACAACACAAAATGTATACAACATGTACAATATAAACAAGGCAGTATATATATAAGAGATGTACATCAGGAGGCTTCTCAGATGTTTGAAAGAAGTATTTACAAGAGTGACAAATAGGAAATGTACATCAGGATGCTTCTTAGATATTAAAAAAGTATTTAAAAGAAAAGCAATTTGTTAAGTTAGAACATTGTGGAATACCATATTGGGACTTGCATAACAGACATTGGAAAGGAAGAAAAAAGAATATTGGCAGGTGGGTATCACAGCTGTAATAGGTGGGATTACATCAACAAGTGGAAAAAAGGTGAGGTGACAACATATGGTAAAGGTCGTGTAAATAGAAGGGTACTAGAAGAGGGAGAAGTCGGCCATGAAAAGAGGGGAATGAAGTAGATGAGGTAGGTAGATGAGGCCCTCAGCAGGGTGAGGCAGTACACAGTATAAAGGAGGTCAGGGAGATTTAGGGTGGTCAAGGCAAAAGAGTAGGTATCAGGCTCGTTATGGGTGAAAGCGTGGAAAGATTCATATGGGTAAGCTGAAGGGATGAGGGAGATGGGGGGGTAGCTTGATGGAAGTGAGTATAGGGGGAGGAGACCTTGAGAGGAGAGAGGTCACTCAATCAGGTTTCATGAAGCGTAGTTGACAAGATGACGGTGGCAAGTTTAGAGGTTAACGGCATGCACAGGAGTCACGTAGTTTGCTAGCTAGTAGATATTTGAAACTGCTCAAGGGGATTATCTGTTTAAGCAATAATGCACGACAGGGTGTGTGTTGTGCTGGTATAACGTCACGCCTGGGGTCAATAGGCACAAGGCCGCAGGCCGAGTACGACTAATCACCCCAGAAGTGATGTTAACCCAGCACAACACATACCCTGGAGTGCATTATTGCTATTATACAATGGCTCTGATTCATAAAAAAGAAAGAAAGATTAAAAAAATGCAGGTTTAAAGTGTATTTTTGTTGATTATTTTGTATGTGTATGTATACAGATTAAAAAATAAGTCCTGATGTTCCTCTTTTGGTCAGTAGGTGGTGTAGCATTCTTATCTGTTCGTGTTTTTCTCCCCAGAAATGTCTGTGCTCTATGTCTCCCTTTCCTCGTTCTTTTTTTCTTTTTTTTTTTTCTCCGATTGTGTCCCTGGCTTTAATTCAGCCAGTCCTGCTGCCTTTGCTGGGACTGGGTGAATGTTTTTAATTGGAGAGTTTTTGAGGAGCATGAAGCACGATGGCAAGATCAATATCGGCGAACTGACTTGCTTTTCGGGGACCGAGAGATTTTTGCTTCAGATGTGATCAGTAAGTCTCTCGGTCCCACTGCTGATGTTTGTGTGTCTTTTTTTATACAAAAGTAGTTTGAACCTAGAATCTGCTGACAGAAATCCTAGCTTCATGTGGCTTTTCACAGAAACGGATGGCAAAGCACATGCCTGACAAGATAAGTGAGACATTGAGAAGCTGTTCGCAGTGGCGGAGTTTGCTGTTTAGCATGCGGAGCAGGGAGAAATTAATTTGCGGAGCAGGGAGAAATTAATTAGGTGCTCTGTGGAAAACCGCCCTTTTAGTTGTCCAAGGCAGCAGACTGACTTACTGGTCTGTGCAGTTGTTTGGGGAGAGCTGCTGTTTTGTGTGGAACTGAGCAGCATTAGTGAGCCATGCGACCAGCTGTTACCGTCTCCATGGGTGAAAAAAAAACAGACTCGCTGGTGGGGATAAGTGAAGCAGGCTGCGGTGCAGTGATGCCAGTACCGGTTCATTCGGTCATTTGTGTACTGGGTCAAGAGCCATGATGTTGTGCTGGGATAACATCACAGCTCCAGTCCCAGACGGACCAATCAGAGTCCAAGATTATTTTATGCAATTGTATACTGAAGTTTAAGGGTGAACTGGGGTTTGTTCAAAGTAACTGGTAGAGCATGGCTTATAGCCAAACTTCCAAAGTGGGAGCTTGTGCTAGGGATGTCCAACATGATGTAGGAAGTACTATGTAGTGTATATAATGAGACAGTGCACTGGAAGAGAATAGTTATATAAGGGGGGGCTTTAACAAGAGGGCTTTGTATAGCCAGATGAGGGAATGAACGAGCCGCCTGGTAGTTAAGGAGGTCCAACTCAGGGAGGCATATAGAATGAAATGATATGTGCAATGATGGGTATTTGAGATGAATTGTATTGCTCTGTGGTACAGTATTTCCAATTGGTGTAGTAGGGAGTCAGAACAACATATGTAAAGAATATCCATGTAAACAAGAAGTTGTATGAAGGTAGTCTGAACCAGTAGAAGCATGGTGTCATTGGTAAACAAGGATTTGTTCCTAGAAAAGAAGCCTAGTCTTTACCGCAGTTTCTTCTCAAGGGTGGCGATATGGGCAAAGAATGTGAGATGCTAGTCTAGTTCACAGAATAAATATTTATGTAACGTAGGTGGCACTATCCCAAGAGCTACTACCCCAGCCTGCTTGACTATGGGCAGGTTGAGGGGTCTAGGTTCTATGACGGGTGCCTCCACCCAGAGGTCAGGGTTTGTAGTGTTTAAACTAGCATGGTCAAAGCCCTTTGGGACACCGTGACCCCCTTTGGTTCCCTCTAGTGGCTCACCAAGTACACAGGTGTTACAGTCCCAACACCCCACATATACACACTGTTCCCTCATGAAGTACCACTTACCCTCGAGACTGATTCTGCGACACATCTCTGAGGACCCCCTGTAAAACAAGGTTAATCAGCATACACAATCCAATGCAATGCTTGTTTTATAGGTACTGACACTTCAGACAGTTTAAAGTTCAACAACATCGAATCTGATTTATTTAAGGGGAATGGAACACAGGAGGAGGGAAATCAGGTTAATCACCAGTAGTAAATCACAGTATTGTGCACACATACAGGGTCTGAAAAGTCACACTCTAGGTACCCAGGTTGAGGGGAGGCTAGCCAGGTCCATTGCCTGGGGTTGGTCGGCAGGTGCAGATGGATGGGGCCCTGTAGAAGAAAAATATATGCACAACACCCAATTGTAATCCGGAGCTGGAGGGCTCAGTCCATGAAGCAGTGAAACAACAAAAATTAGATGACACACTTGTGATTGAAAACAGGCTGCAGGGGAATACCCTGATTTGTACTCACAATACCCAACCTAAGGACTGGATGGTGGATGTTCTTCTGGATTGCCAGAAACAACGAGGCATGGATGCAAGGCCCTTGTGGCTGGACCCCTAAGCAGTTGATGCAAACTGATTTAGTCCGAAACACGCTGGGGTTCGCTTTCAGCTTCACTGCACAGCACACACTGCTAGGGACAAGAAATAGAGATTCCCCACAAGCTCTACGCACATTCATATGTAAAAAGGAAAGTACTATACCAGGCAGGCTGCTCCTCAATCCCGATCGCAATTACTGCAAAATACCCGGGAGCACACACAGCAGTTCAGTTCCTGACAGACCGAACGCGATTCAGCAATGTCTCCAGTCTTGTGCAGGGTGAGCCTGGCTTCCACTTTTTAGTCTTCCTTCTTCTCAGAAACTCAGATTCAGTCTGACTATCGCTTACCATGGCAGTAGGCTGACTTCAAGGCCTCTCACATGCTTCCCGCATGAACTGTACACCGCCGAGAAATACAGAGCTCCTACTCCTTTCACAGGCAACAATGATCTGACTCTCCAGCTTCAGTACAGGGCATTTCCCTTAGGTTCCACCAGGTCCAGCTGGTGGATTCAGCTGTCAATCACTCCAGAGTGCCCTCTGTTGGTGCAAAAGGTGACAAGGTCCAAACTACAATTCCCAGGACCATTAGCTATACATTCCCCTTGTAAACCGGCTCCAGAGAGAGAGTCCAAATTCTGGTTGGTCCAAACAGCCTCCATTTTAGAGCTCACCTAACCCAATTGGCCCATCATAACAGTTTAGGTCCAAAATGGAGGGGCAGCACACACACAGAGTCCCAGCTGCAATAAAGGCAGATTAGAAAAACTGCAATTTTACTAAGGCTATAAATGATTACAGGCAAAACAGTTACATCTTTCAGGTGGGCTCCCTTTGCGCATTTAGTGACCGCAAAACAGAGCGATTACACCGCAGCTCGGGCGGGATTCGAGCAGGGAAACATCAGTCCCCCTTTATAAGCATTAATTATGTCTGCAAGCAGACAGCTCTTAAAGAGACAGTATGCAGAGGCTCTACAAGCACTCACAGTGCCATTCCAGTGGTTTAAACGCCGAACGCCAGCAGGCAGGGGGGAACACTTAGGCAACTCCTATGAGGCTTTTTAAGAACCCCCATTTGTAGGGGGGTTACATTTAAACTTAGCCACTACCTCAAGATTGTCATCAAGGAGGGTGTTTATGAGAGACAGGGATGCTCGCTCACTTTGAGTGTTAGTATGGTGATTGGAATGGAAGTATAGAACCTGTGTGGGTTTTTTTTTTGTGTTTAGAAGTTTAAACTGCGAAGGCTAAGCCATAGGAGATTGAATTCTGACTGGAGCTCCATGTGGACTTCGGCTGCCGTGGGTTTGGAAGTGTATATAACTGTGTTGTCCGCAAATAGGTGTAATTTTGCATTATATATGTTGTTTCCTATGGTATTGACAATAACCACGCTGTAATCGCATCGAGAGGTTTCCATGATAATTAGGTAAACCCCGAAAGTGCAGCTCAAGAGGTTTACAGTTGTCATGGAAACTTCGAGTTGCAATTTCAGCACGGTTATTGCCTGTTGCCCATCCATTAGCTTTTATAGTGTATGAGGCTAAAATCTCTATAAAAGTTAATAGAGGAACCGGCGTGGTCCTTGATCAGAAGCCCCATGGTAGGGGTTTAAACAAACACTTTTTTTGTCCACACTCCCTATATAGTAGCACTGACTGCCATGGCCCTGGATCTGAGCATGCACATTGTGGATTGCATTGTTACAGTATCGATGTGACATAGTCAAAAGAGGTTAACAACCTCTTGATGTCACATCAATTCCATACCAAAGTGGGAAACTGTCTAAATTCAGACTGTAATAAGGGTTCCCCATATATTATAATGTAATTATTTGTTACCTGAATCAATGTATCACTATTACAATGTTACATAAAGTACTGTACCCTCTGCACTATCAGTGCAAATTGTGCAATTCAAACTTGATAACTTGCAGGTCTGTTGTACACTGTACATGTGACCTTTTCCTACTTTCTTGAGTCACACCTTTAAATGAGCCTTTTGCCAGGGAGGGAGGGAGAGAAGGAAGGAAGGAAGGAAGGAAGGAAAGCAAGCTGACTGGAATGTCACTAATTAGTGCATTTAACCTCCCAGAGCAGACAACTCAACTTGACAACGCTGTTATAGTAAACAGATGTTGTTGCCTTCGGGTGGGTTTCAGTATGGGACAGCAAGTCTTGCTGACGACCCCAATGCACACCCTGCCTGTTACCCTGTTGGTGGGGACAGGGTGGGCATGGAGTGCAAGGGGTGGCAACCCTAACACCGAATTTCCTCACTTTTGTCACTGTGGAACAACCCTAACTGATGCATTAAATGGATTTTTTTTTGCTATGAATTTCCCTTCTTTTGGATAATGAGCACTATAAACAGTGAATGGAATGTGATTTTTTGTCACTACCATGCCACTATAATATATATATATATATATATATATATATATAGATAGATATATATAGATATAGATATACAGTGCAGTGAAGCTCGCGCTGTGTAGTGTGTGAGATGCCAGACCCGTGCACGCTGCTCCATATCTAGTTAAGAGTGACTGTTGTTGTGGCAGGGAACTGTTGGTTATAGTAACCTGTTACCTAGCTGTTGAGTTCACCAGTATCTTGTAGAAGTGCTTCAGTGTTCCTGTTCCTGAATTGCTATTGAAGAAGGAGCCTTCTGAAGAAGCCTGCCTCAGCTTGTTTGTTGGTAAGCCTGGCCCACACCTCAGAACCATGCGGAGTAAGTACCCTAAAGCATTCAGGGCTCTAGTTTAGCACATTGGTGATGAGGAAGGCCAGCAGAAGTTTAAATTGTAGGCACATTTTTCACCTGATATTACGGCTTACCCAGTCACAATGCCTATGTAACCCCTAGGTGGCCCTATTCCTAAGGTTACTACCCCTGCCTGTATTTCTGATAACAGGTTGAGGAGCCTGGATTCTGTTTTAAGATGCCTCCACCCAGAGTAATGGTATTGGGGATGTCTGTCTAACCAATTATAGCCCTCTGGGCAGCTATAACCACCCACCAACCCTGCTAGTGGCTTTGTACCTCTAACAACAGTTAACACAGTCAGCTATTAGCATTAACAGTATGCACACACCCTTCACACTTACCACCAGGATCCGGTCATCAGTAGATGCCCTGAAAATCCCTGTAAAGGCAAGGTTAGCAAGCAGATACACACTTTTAGTACTGTGACCCACTAATGATATGCACATAAACCAGGTTAAATGTGAAAGACAATCAGATTTATTTAGGGGTCGTGAACAAAGAATGGGCGTGAATTTAGTTTAATGATTGGTACTCTGATTAAATTCAGATTCTTAGCATGCACTTTTAAGTCCAAATAAATAGTTCTACAATACTTGGTACCCAGGATGGAAAGCTGGCTAGCCAGAGGTGTTGCCAGCATTGCAGCTGATGTTGGGGCCCTTGATGGAAAGAAAAGGCAGTTAGCATGCACAACAAGATGATTATTTGCAATCCTGGCTGGCTGGCCCAGTTTCATGAAACCCAAGAACTTAGAAAAGAAATCAGATGGCGCCACAGATGATTAAGTGACTTGTTGCAGGGAGCTACCCTGATTGTACTCGCACTACCAATTGGCTGTAATGTTGCAGGCGATATGGAGACCTCATGTTGTTCACCGATGAGCATGGGGAAGCACAGCCATCATGACACACCTCCTCTTCACGGCCTTTCTCTCCAGGTGGCCTGAACCTGTGAGCTGTTTCTGCACAGGGGCTGGATCCCCAACGCTGGTCTCTCGCCGAGGACAATCTCTGGTGCAAGGCAGTTGATCTGGGCCAGGATCGCAAAGGCCCTGGCATGATGCGCACATTGGCAAAGTTTAGTTTGGTGTGCTGGTGAAGCCTTCAGCTGGCATAACAATTTGGGGTCATGAACAGCAGGTCTCGACCCATGAGGAACATTCAGCATATTTAAATCAAATAGCAGTAACGTTTCACAGATCGGATACAGTCCGATTGCTATTGCAGCAGATTCACTGAGCAAAACTCTTGATTCAATATCAGTCTCGCACACTAGCAGGGTCGAATGGTTCACAGGAGCAAATCTTCAGTCCAAATTCACGAGCAGTACTTTTAAACTCTCCAGCACTTTCTGCTGCAGTTTCAGTCACAGATCAGATTCTTTTGACTTCTGCAATCAGGCAGTTCAATGTAGGAGAACAGTGGCAAGGAGGCAAGTTAGGCCTCTTACCGCCGATTCCCCTACACTCTGTTCAGTGAGCAGCTGCTCAAGAGCTTGAGCTGTTCACTCCTCAAGCTCCAACTCTAACTGATTCACTGTCTCTTATAGTTCTGAGCATTTCCCTTGGATTCCTGAGTTCAGGTTGGCTGGGGAAGCTGTCAGTCACAAGTTAGACTCCCCCTTCAGTTCAGTTTAGGCACCAACCTAAAAACTACAAAAACTAGTTTTTCGTTCCCATGAGACACTTGAGTTAAGGACCCTTTGAGGTCCCCTGAGTCCTATTGGTCCATTTACTGACAGTCCCAGACCAAACATGGTGGCTCCCATTTGGAAAGGCACACTGCAAGGAAAGCAGGTTAAACAAACTTCTCTAATTCAGATATAACAGTATGTCAGAGATAAACAAACAAGTTTTCATTCCGGCTCCCTCTGCATTAGTATCGACTGAAGAGTGGTGCAAATTAGAGTGGTGTCTGGCCAGTCGCAAGCCTTACAGCACTTGGACCCAGCCCAGACCATTCACAATACACATATTAGCTAGATTCTTAAAGGGACAGGTGCGGAGGCACAGCATGGCACTCACATATAAATGGCAAGGCAAGGCGATGTTTATTTTTCAAGGCACCCAATCCCGGAAGCTCTGGGTGCCATACAAATAAATACAATCTAATCATAAAACATCAAAAAATTAACAGAAGCAAACAGATGCCCCTGGATCTACTACTTCTACAGGACATCAGCCTGGCAGTGGGCATGGAAGGAGCCTAGGAAAACATTAAGGTAAAACCCAAATTGGTGGGGAAGGGGTTTACACTTACCATCGGCCATGTTCCTGAATTTAATGAGGTTAAAGAAGATTTTGAATCCTATTTGGAAAGATCTGAGAAATGGCTGGTAAAAAAGGATGCTGATGATACTAAAAAAGTGGACATTTTCCTTGCCACTTTACCGGCATAAACTTATAGCCTTCTTAACGTTTGATTGCCTCCCACAAGCCAACAGAGCAAACCTACTATCAGCTGACTAGCACTCTTAAAGTCCATTATATTCTGGAGTCCATCATCATTACAGAACAATTCCAGTTTTACCATTGGAATCAGGAAGCGGGGGAAAGCCTTTCAGACTTTATTATTGCCCTCCAAAAGCTGGCTTCCATCTGCCAGTTCTATACCTTCCTAGACCAAGCCCTCCAGGACAGATTTGTCCGTGGCCTTTGTGATGAATATTATCTTCAGCACCTCCTCAGTGAGAGAGATTTAACTTTTCAGTCAGATTGTAACACTGCCTTGGGCATGGAACTGGCCAGAAAAGACTTGCAGCAGTTCACGGAGCATACAGTGGGTCCCCAGACTGGCGTTCACAAGGTCAACCATTCTACATCTGCCAAAGCCATGTCTGACTGGCACCAAACCTCAAAACACAAAGCTTCACCTGCCCCAGAAGGGGGGGGCGATCTCACCAAATCTAGCAAACCCTGCTATCGGTGTGGGGGCAAGCACCCACAGCATACTTGCAGATTTAAACTGGAGATGTGTTGCAGTTGTGGGAATATGGGCCACATTGCAAGAGTCTGCAAAAGTAAGCAAGGTTCATCCTGAGCACAGTGTGTGACTGATGGCAACTTCAGTGCATCAGATGAAGAATCCCCTTCAGAGAGAGATAAGGCACCACTGTTTACAGTGAACACCACCCAAGGTGGAGATGATGGAATCTGCTTTCCCCTCAAGTTAGCGGGCAAAACACGGTGAAGATGCTGCTAGATGCTGGAGCATCTATTTCACTTATTTCAGACTTACAGAGATTATTTAAGCAGATGCCCACTCAAACCATCCAGTTTGCAGCTTACTTCATATACAGGATATAAGATTCCATTATTAGGAGAGATCCTAGTCACGGTTACGTATGAAGGCAAAATGTTCACATTACCCTTAGTAGTGGTTCAAGGTAACCAACTGGCCCTCCTGGGATGGAATTGGCTTCAACAGATTCATTTGAATTAGGCCAAGATCTTTGTGCTGAAAGAAGTTTCTGCCACATACAGACAGGCCCTGGCAAAGACTGTGGACAAGCATCGTCCTATTTTTCAAGTAGGCTTAAGGTGACTATTTGGGCATGGCCAGGCACTACTCCTATATTCCACAAGCCACACCCACTACCCTTCACACTCAAGGAACCCATGGAAAAGGAACTGGAAAGGCTAGAATGCCATGGCATCATATCACAGGTGGAATGAAGTGGCTGGGCAGCCCCCAATAGTGGTTGTCCTAAGAAGGACAAAACCCATACGGTTCTGTGGCGACTACAAAGTGACTGTCAGTCACTGTGTTGCACCAAAACCATTTCCTTTACCAAATGCAGATCTTTTTGCTACCTTAGCCACATGCAAGTACTTTAAAGGGTACCTAAACAAGCAGTTTTTTTAAAACTGTAAACTCCAAAATCTGGCTTCATAGCAAGGTAAAGTAGAGGCTGCTGTTTACATTTATGCTATAACTGCATTTATGTAAATAATATAAATGCAGTTTTATAGCTTTTGAAAAATGTAAACATCAGCCTTTCACTTTCAAAAAACAGCCTTGGTTTCTCCCTAAGATGTCTGCCAAGTCTGTTAAGTGATGAGTCATGATGACATCATCTGAGCCAAAGAGAGAGACCAACATATATTTCTATAGCTCTTACTAGTTCTTCTTTCCCACTTTGTTTTGAATTGTTGTACCAGAATGATCAACACCATGTATTAACTCATGGATTATTTTGATCAGTACACGTTAGGCTATGATTTTGTTCATTTTGTTTACTTTAACTTGTAGAAAATGTTTTGCAATCCAGCTGACTTTTTCCTTGGCAAACTGTATTACAGTACAACACTTCAATTACCTGATGATCTAGTGGTTATGTGATGCACTGAATTTAGTTTTTTGTTAACCAGGAGAGACACACTAAGCAGAAAGCTTGTTTACAAGTGTGGTCTGAGAGCACAAGGAAGTGTAATGACTTGTTCAGGGTCGCACAGCAAAATACTGGTCTGGTTCAGTTCCAAAGCCCCTGCTCTCTTGTTAATCCACAAATAAGACTTTCTTTTTCCATGTGAACCTCCTGATTATAGCCTGCCTTCTGTTGAACACCCCACCATCCATACCCTGTCCTTAGTACTGCCTGGTGCCTCATATGTGCTTACGGTCTCATGAAGAGAATTATCACACCTCAGATTGTAATCTTGTACCTCAGAGAGTTGTGCTCACCTATACCAATATGCATCATCAGCTGACACTGTTAAAAATGCCTCCCAAATCACTGTCCAGTGCACATTCTCAGAGTTTGACTTCTGCTCCCACAGTAAACATTGAGTGGATCACCACCCTTCTGCACAGCGATGGTAGTATGTACAGTTCCCCTGCTGTGTTTTTTTCCACCTCATTAACCAACAACTAGGTCTTCCTGGAGGGGCAAGCAAGAAGCAATAAGCATCATGACCCACCAAAAAAGCCGCTGTTCATGCCCTCATAAAGTCTACACTTACAATGGATAATGATATTATTAGCAGGAGAGGCATACTAATACCTTTAGCAAATCCACCAGACTTCCAGTGTCAGTCTACTCCTTTACTTGTGATCTGCAGAACCCTGCAGGACAGTTCCCAGTAATTCTTCTCCATTTCTTTTCTGTGCTGTACTCTACAATTTGAGTTGGCTGGCTACCACCCTTCCAAATCTTGAATGAGCTATACACAACTCCCTCAATACTATCCTAACAAATGTCAACACCCCCGCCCCACCCGAGGGTAATCTTCTTACATCGTTTAAGTGCAGCCCTGACACTCTGAGTATTTGTCATCACTGGCTACTCTCATCCACAGTCAGGTAGTGATCACGATGTTGGAAGCTCCACATTTCAGATCTTACAGTGATCTGCTCAACGTCCTCCTTCATGTCTTCAACTAACCTGAATATAGCTATACCCTGCTGGAATGGCCTCTTCAGTCTCTCCCTGGCATTCATTCTTCTCACCTGCTCCCCACACCAAAAACTGGAGAGTTCACTAGCCCTCTGCATCATGAATGTGGTTAGTACAGTCTCCCATATTATTTTTACATATTAGTAAGAAACATGATCTTCTGGTAAGCCAGACTGATAGCTACATTGCACACGTGGAAAAATAGGCTTTCTTACCCATGTTAGATCTAAGCCACCTATGATTAGGCACTATTAAATGACGTGCACAATGATGTGCACATCCATCATTTAGCAGTGCCTAATCAAAGGTAGCCTAGATCCTTTAAGGATAGGAAAGCCCATCATTCCCCTTGTTCCCTGTTGCTAACAGCCTGACTTACTGGAAAGATATGTTTATATTTGATATGTCAAAATAAAACATGGACTGTACTACTTGCATTCATGATGCAGAAGGGTGAAGAGCTCACCAGTTTTTGGTGTGAGGAGGAATAGTGAAGAATGAATACCAGAGAGGGACTGAGAAAGCCACTCTTGCAAGGTACTACTATATTCAGGGAAGGGGGAAGACAGAGAGAAATATGAGCAGATTACCGTGAAAAATAAGATGTGGACTACCAGCACCTTGATCACTACCTGACCTCGTTGTCCAGGCCAACATTCCCCTTCCCATAAAACCAGTTCATGCAATTGTCCAAGGCTGTGGTGGATATTAATGTATGAAATGGCTGCCACTACATGTTCAATCACTTTACTACCAGTCTAGTATTGATTGTAAAGCACTTTGGGATACAATGTGTATGAAAACCACTATATAAATGCTGATTATTATTATTATTATTATTATTTCCCATGGAAAAAGAAGACAAGACAAGCATATATCTGAGTTTTGAGAAAGTATGAACTCTAATATTGGACTGAACAAGAACTTTGTTACAAAAAAGTGGTGTCTCTAGGGGGGTGGTGAAGGGTGTGGCTGCACCCCCCACACACACATAGTAATGCACGTGCATGCTGCTGCTGCATTTCACTTTGTTGAAGAAATCTGACTTATTGATTGTACAAATGTTTACATTCAAACTATGGATTACATTTGTAGGTTCTGTAAAAAACGTACTAAAAAAGAATAGCAGAAAATATAAAGGTTTAATAAAAATGTTAAAAAGTACATATTAAGCATGCACACCACTCCAGCACTCCCACTGTAGCATCTTAGATCCACCATAACCACTAAGCCACCAGGTTATTCAAGATTTGTACTGCACTGTGGTTTGCCACAGAGAAAGTCAGTTGGATTAAAACACAATTTCAGCATGTTAAAGTAAACAAAATGAACAGAACCATAGCCTAACATGTGTATTATACAAAAAAATGCACATGGTTTTGACCATTTGGGTGAAACAATTCTATACAAAGGGAAAAATAACTAGTTAGTACTATAGAGAGCCATATATCTTTCTGACTTTGGCTCCAATTATGTCATCACATAACACATTTGGCAGTCATTTTAGGAAGCAGGTAAGGCTTTTTTTTAATTAGAAGGCTGATTTTACAATATTCGAATGTTCTAGAACCACATTTAGGTAAATTATATAAATGTAGTTTTAGCCTTAATGAATACAGCAGCCTTTCCTATAGTCACCTACAGAGTCAGATTTTTAAATAGTTTGTTGTCAAAATGTTGTTTAGGTATCCTTTAACAAAATTGATTTGTCATGTGCATATCAACAGATGGAACTGGAGTGGACTCAAGTCTTTTTGACCATCAGTACTTACAAGGGTCTTTATCACTACCATTGCCTTGCTTGTGGAGTCTCCACTGCTCCTGCTATTTTTCAGCATGCTATAGACCAGATTTGGCAAGGACTAGAGCATGTGGTATGTTTTTTGGAGGATATTCTCGTCACCGCACCCACCATTGAAGAGCACTTGGTCCTGTTAGACCAAGTCCTAGACAGATTGGAACACTGTGGAGTGAAAGTACAACTGGCAAAATGTCACTTCCTGCAGGATTCAGTAGAATATTTGGGATACCTGATTGACACCCAGGGTCTGCATCTGACAGAGAGTAAAGTGTCAGCTATAGTAAACAAACCTGCACCCCCCAATGTTTTGGAATGACATTCTTTTATGGGTCTATAAAATTATAACGGACGTTTCTTAGTAAATTTGTCTGTGCTACTACAGCCTTTGCATGACTTGCTGCACAAGGACAACAAGTGGAACTGGACGCCTGAGTGTGGCACTGTGTTCAAGGCATACACGTAGCGACTGTTGAGTAGTAAATGGCTAGCACATTATGACCCAAACAAGCCACTGAAGTTAGCTTGCGATGCCTCACCTTATGGGGTAGGCACGGTGATAACACACACATTGCCAAGTGGGGAAGAGCAACCAATTGCATTCACCTAGAGGACGCTCACACCCAGTGAACAGAACTACACTCAAATAGAACAGGAAACTCTCAGCATCATTTTTGGGGTGAAGAAATTCCATAAATACCTCTATGGGCGTAAGTTCACTCTGATTACTGAGCATAAGCCACTGTTGGCTATCCTAGGTCATAAAGCTGCAATATCTACGTTAGTGGTACTCTGGATGCAACATTGGGCTCTGCACCTGCTAGCCTATGACAACGACATTGAGTATCAATGAAAAAAGGATCATGGCAATGCCAATGCCTTATCTCAGTTGCCCTGTGATGCCAAGCCAGAAGATACAGAGGAAAGTGCAGTTTTCCAAATTTCTTATCTGAAATATCTACCTGTAGGTAGCAAGGAAATTGCTGCGGAAACCAGGCATGATCTAGTGCTAGCAAAAGTCTGGGACTTCACCTTAAGGGAATGGCCTAATACCATTCAAGACAAATCTCTGCAACCTTATTTTGACAAGCGAGAGCAATTATCAATGGACCAAGGCTGTATTCTCTGGGGTCTCAGAGTGGTTATACCACCCAAATTCAGACAACTCCTGCATGAGCATCATGAATGTCACCCTGGGGTCAATTGTATGAAGGCTCGTGCACAAAGTTACCTTTGGTGGCCTGCCCTGGTCTCGACCAAGACATCCAAGTCCTGGTAAACAAGTGTTTGGCTTCCATTTCTGTAAAAAAACAGCTGGCTACAGCACCCCTTTATCCCTGGTCATGGGCAAAGGCACTGTGGGAAAGAATTCATGTGGACTACACTGAATTAGTCAAGCAATATTTTTTGATTGTCATTGACAGTCATTCCAAGTAACTGGAAGTGTTGCCAACCTCAGTTACCACAGCCCACAAGACTATTGCTTTGCTGGGCAATTTGTTTGCCTCATGTGGTCTCCTTCAAGAACTGGTTTTGGATAATGGTCCCCTGTTCACAGCTCACAAATTTCAGCATTTTCTCCAGCAAAATGGGGTCACACACATTTTAACACCATCTTATCATTCAGCTTTGAATGGAGCTGCTGAACAGGCAGTCCAGATGTTTAAAAAAGCCTGGAAGAAACAAGTAGCTGATGGCAATCCAGATGCTACAACAGCAGAACAACAGTTGCTTTGATTCTTATTTATCTATCAGACCACACCTCATACTGTTATGGAATGTACACCTGAAGAACGTTTTCTCAAGAGACAGCCTTGTACCCGGTTGGACTTATTTAAACCAGATCTTGCTTGCACAGTCCAGAAACACCAGCAACAACAAAAGTGAACACATGACAGGTCCACAAAAAAATGGAGAGAATTACAACCGGGGGACAATGTCCTGGTTCATGAGTTCTGACTCAAGACATCTGTGGTCCCCAGGGACTGTTCATGCTAGGTGAGGGCCCTTAACCTACACTGTTCAAGTAGGACAGTGTCTTATTCATGTGCACATGGACCATTTGCTACCCATGCAAACTGTCCCTACTACATCTCCAATTGATTTGCCTGCTGAGGTCCCTGTGTACGTTTTTAATAAGATGCCTCGAACACCACCTAAGAGCCACAATGTACCTATTCCTGCACCATGGCAACAACCAGCTTCTCCTGGGCCAAGTCAGTAAGTTACATCTCCAGCACCACAATGACAACCTGCTTCTCCTGCCCCTTGCCAGGATGTTGCTGAGAGCGATACCCCTATGCCAACGTAGGGCACCACAGAGACTTGATCTATAAGGACTCCTTTGTTCTTTAAGTGTTGTTATTTGCTATGGGATTTCTTAGCTTAAGGGGAGGAAATGTAGTAAACACTCATAGTTGCTTGCTGTAGGGTGGTTTTCAGTGTGGGACAATAAATCTAGCAGGATCTGTTCTCTCTCTCTCTCTCTCTCTATATATATATATATATATATATAATATATATATATATATATATATATATATATATATATATATATATAGTGCAGGGAAGCCCATGCTGTGTAGTGTGTGAGACGACAGACCTGTGCATGCTGTTGCATATTTAGTTAAGAGTGAGGATTACTGTGGTGGGGAACTGTTGGTTATAGTGACCTGTTACCTACCTGTTGAGTTCACCAGCATCTTGCAGAAGTACTTCAGTGTTCCTGTTCCTGAATTGCTATTAAAGAAGGAGCCTTCTGAAAAAGCCTGCCTCACCTTGTTTGTTGGTAAGCCTGGCCCACACCTCAGAACCATGTGCAATAAGTATCCCAAAGCACTGAGGCTCCAGTTTATCACAGTTGTCTTCTGTGTTTCATGAACCATCAGTTAGTCATTTGAAATGGAAGAGAATGTGCCAATGTGCACCTGCATTTCTGAACTTCAAAGCTGATAAAACCAAGACATGGGTAAACATGTGGAAGCATATCAAATATTCACTTCTTTGGCCACAAGAGGTCACTGTTGTGCTGCAAGTCAATATTTCACGTCTTTACCGGGAGAGGAGGACTAGGCAAATTCTACCTACTGGGTGATACAGATGCAGACTGATATATTGAATCAGATTAAGCTGGGTTAGGATAATTGCTAAATGGGAGAAATTTGACCAAGACACTGGGGAAATTCTCTTGCCCTCCAGTAGGGGGAACCTCTGTCCATCTTGTTGTCTGGCAAAGTAGGGGGAACCTCTGTCCATCTTGCTGTCTGGCAAGAAGGTAGCTCCTGGTGTGTTGGGAAAAGGAGGTGCTGCTGGGGCAAGGAAGCTAAGATCCTTCCCTGCCCAGGACAATCAGGAGGTTGAAATGATGAATGTGGAATCATTTCAGAAAATACATTCTGTATAATTAGAGGCTTCTTTAGCTGCACAACTGCAAGCATGAAACTAACACCTTCTACAGTAGTCCTAATAAAAGAAGAAGGAGAAGGAAGAGAAGAAGAAGAGCAACTGTATCAACAGAAAAAAATTATTGTTTTTTGCAATCTGAAAACAGGAACTTTTGAGATTTTAACCCCTGGGGGAAGTTTTCCTATTGTCTCTCAGAACAAGACGTTAACTGGCTACCCCTGGAGATCAATGTCCTGACCCATCTGTTGCTCAGAATATATACCCAGTAAAGCAAATTCTAGTAGCTAATTCTTTGTCTGCCCCATATGTAGAAACATCTTGAAAAGTTTGGTTCAGACTGTCACTCACACACTCTGCAGGTCAGGCCCTCTGTTCCCACAGTGCCAAATCTTGAAGTGCAATATGTGAACAGGAGACAAACAGGGCAACCCTCCCTGTCTGTTTTGGGTCTGAACACCTACTAGTTTCGAGTCCTGAGGTTAAATATCAACTAGTTAACAGGATCAAATATCATACCCTCTTCGGGGAAATGCAGTGCAATACTTAACCCAGTGGGCACCCAACCTGGTTCACAATTCCTCCTTTTCAACTCAGTTGAGACCTAGGTACTTTTCTTACCTCATTGCAAAATGATAGCACACTATAAGCACTTAACAGTACTGTCAAAATTATCAACACTGTCTCAGCATTCACACTCAAAATGAGAAAATGTCTCAGCAGAATTAAGGAAACCAAAAAAAAGTTTACTAAAATTAAAAATAGTAAATATATACAAAACACAGAACATATATACATAAATGCTTACAGTCAAAAGAATGGAAATTACAAAAATAAAATGCCTTGTAACTGAATTTCTAGTTCTAACCCAGTTTTCAGTTGGGTGTTACCTATTCATGACAGAAGAGCCCTTAAATCCAAACACAAGTGTGTGAGGTCTTTCAAAGTTGGAATAAAAGTGAGCCACAGTCCCCTCAGACTGCTTGGCAATATTCAAAGTTCAAAGTTCCACCTCCTTGTGATGTCACACCACATGAGGTCACTGTTAGTCCTATAGTTAATTTGTAACAATACCAAGTACACCCAAAAGGGTGTCATTTTACTGCCTGCTTGAAATCTGCAAAGATAGCAATACTAAATTATAACAGTCTCTTTCCTCATCAGAGGATCCCCCCTTTGATCTTGAGAAAAACATCCTGAAAAACATTTCTCTTAGCGGTGTGAATTGTCACAGTCGTTCAACAGAACTGGCTTCCCTCCTGTTGTCATAAAAATGCAGTCTTTTATGGCTAGTTTCCTAGGTTCAGAGTAAATCGATGGTTTACAACGTGTTACAACCTGGTGTCTTCATAGTCCCAGGAAGTCAGTTCCTTTTTTTTTTGTTTTTGTTTTTGTTTTACAAGCCAGTGGTAACCAGCAGTCCAGTACATTTTTTTCTTTAAAAAAAAAATCCAGTACCCCATGGTGGCTTGGGATGCTGCCATGTTTTCCCCAGCACAAATTCACAGAACATTTATTGATATCACAAATATGATACAATATAATAATCAAGCAGATGCTATCTAGCACACCCCTCTGTCCTAGAATGAATTTAGAGGAATCCATTCATAGGCATGGGATGAGTTTCCCAAATTCAGTTCACCGCTCTAACTGATGCTAGCCCATCTGTGTTTTCATTTGCTGCCCCTGCTCTGTGTGTAACAGTCATGTCGCAACCCTGCAAGGTAAGACTCCATCTTAAAAGCCTACCATTTGTTTTACCATTTGTGCCAGCCAAACCAAGGGGTTGTGATCTGTTTGTATCTCAAAGTGCTGCCTGTACAGGTTTGGCTCTAACTTCTTTAGTGCCCACATCATTGCAAGATATTCTTTCTCCACTGTAGAATAAGCCTGCTGCCTGGGAAGTAACTTCTCACTGAGGTACACTACTGGGCGATCTTTCCCTTGGTTAGACGTTTGACTAAGTACTGCCCCAATACCCACATCTGAGGCGTCAGTCTGGACCACAAAGGGTTTACTATAGTCTGGACTGGCTAATACAGGAGCACTGCACAGTGCCTCCTACGAACATATGAAATTTGCCAGCAGATAAAGGCCTAGAGGTTCTATCAAGTCTGCTCGAATGTGCAGCTAGCACCCCTTATTCTGCAGCTGCCACTCCCTTCCACCCTTCGATCATTAACCCTCCCTTGTCCTGTCCCATCCCTTTTGAAGCAGTCCACTGTTCTACTGGATACCACTTCTGCAGGTACACATTCCACCCAGCCACCACCCTCTCTGTAAAAACTGTCTCCCTCATCTCCTCCCAACCTTCCTCCTCCAGTCTCATATCATGGCCCCTGGTGCGCTCTCCTCCTTATTTTGAACAGCCCTCTGTACCTGTCTTGTTTATTCCTTTCATGTATTTAAAGGTTTCAATCATGTCACCCCTGTCCCTCCTCTCCTCCAGTGAGTACATGTTCAACTCCTTCAACCTCCTCTCGTATGATAAGTCCCTCAGCCCCTTGATCATCTTTGTTGCCCTGCACTGCACCCCCTCCAGTAACTTAATGTCCCTCTTCAGATACGGGCGCCAGTACTGCACACAGTACTCCAGGTGTGGTCTAACTAATGACCTATACAGTGGCAGAATCACCTCCTCCCTCCTCGAGGATATACCCCTTGCAATACAACCAAGCATTTTGTTGGCCTTTGCAGCTGCCTCCCTACATTGTGCCAAGTTGTTCATTGACCCTGTAATGAGCACACCCAGATCCTTCTCCTCCTCTGTCTGGGCTAGCTGCACTCCCCCCAGCTGGTAACTCCTCCTTGGGTTCTTCATCCCAAAATGCAGCACCTTGCACTTTTTGGCATTAAACCCCAGTGGCCAGGTGTCTGACCAGGTTTCAAGCTTTGCTAGATCATCCTACTACCCCTGCCATCCCTCTAGGTCATCCACCACCGCACCTACCTTGGTATTATCAGCAAACGAACTGATCTTGCTCTTGATGTCCCATGATATGTCTGCAATGAATATCCCAAACAACACTGGTCCCAACACCGAGCCCTGTGGGACACCGCTCGTCCACTGCCCTTGGGTGTGAGCCTCCCCACCCACCACCACCCTCTGTTGCCTTCCCTGAAGCCAGTTTCCTACCCATCTCGCCAGCTTTGCACCTGCTCCTGTGCTACTAACTTCCTTCCAGCCTTCCATGCAGCACCGAAGTCAAATGCCTTACTGAAGTCCAGATACAGGACATCCACTGCCTGGCCCCTGTCCAGTTGCCTAGTTACCCAGTCATAGAGACTCCACCAGGTTGGTTTGGCAGGATCTGCCATGTGTGAAGCCATGCTGTCTGCTGTCCTGTAGTCCTTTGGCCACTAGGAGGGCCACCAGCCTCTCCTCCAGGATAGTCTCCATTAGCTTACCCACGATGGATGTGAGGCTCACTGGTCTGTAGTTTCCTGGTTCATCCTTGGGGCCACTCTTGTGGAGGAGCACCACGTGAGCCATCCTCCAGTCCTGAGGTACACACCCTGAATGTAGTGAGGCATTAAATAGGTCTGCCAAAGGTCCTGCAAGGACCTCTGCCAGCTCCTTCAGTACCCTGGGGTGGATGCCATCTGGACCTGGCACCTTGTCCACCCTCAGTGCCTTCAAACCCTCTCAAACTCTGCCCTCCATGATTTCCCCATCTGTCACCCCTTCCCCCTGTTTCCTGCCATTTCTCCCACTTTGGGTGTCACCCCCCTCTTCTCTTTAGTAAATACTGAGCAGAAGTACTCATTTAGTGCTTCTGCCTTATCGCACCCTGCTTCCACCCAATCCCCCTCCTTCCTAATCCTTACTATGTGGTCCTTACAGCTCCTTTTCTCCCTGATGTACTTAAAGAAGTCCTTCTCCCCCTTTTTAATGCCTTGTGCCAACCTGAGTTCCATAGATACTTTGGCTCCCCTTACTGCCCTTGTCACCTCCTTCGATTCTGTCAAGTACTCCTCCCTGTCCTCCCCCTCCCTGTTTTCTTGTACTTCCTAAAGGCAGCTGTTTTCTCCCTTACCTTTTCCATGACCTCCTTGCTCAACCAGCTTGGTTTCTTAGCCCTAGCCTTCTTGCTCTGGGCTTTGCAGCAGGTTTTGGTTGCCTCCACTATCCCCAGCTTTATGAGCTCCCACCTCTGGTTAGCGTCCATACTGGATTGAATTCTGGCCAGGTACCCTTTTACCACTTCCCTCATCCTCCCAAAGTTGGCCCTCCTGAAGTCCAGCACTCTTGTGCCAGATTCCACTCCTTCCTTGCCCATATCCAATGTGAGCCATACTGAGTGGTGGTCACTCCCTGACAGCGGTTCCTCCACTGTAAGTTCTCTCACAAAGTCCCCATTTGCCAGCACAAGGTCAAGGGTATTCCCTAGCCTGGTTGGTTCACTGACCATTTGCAGCAGGAAGCTGTCCTGGAAGGCAACCAGCAGTACCTGCTCCCTTCTGTTCCTGGTTGTTGGGGTACTCCAGTCCACTCCTGGCATGTTGAAGTCCCCCACAATCACCACACTACCCTTCTTGCAGGTCCTCCTGATCTGTCCGGCTAGTTCCCTGTCTAACTCCTCCATCTGAGATGGTGGCCTGTACACCACTCCCATTCTAAGAATCCTATTCTTGGAATCCTGGACTTGCAACCAAAGTGACTCCGTACTACCCTCCTCCCCTTCCTCCCTTACACAGTTCAGTCCTTCCTTTACATATAGTGCCACCCCCCCCTTCCCAATCACCCTGTCCCTTCGAAATAACCTGTACCCTGGTACAGACAGGTCCCAGTCATTGTATTGGGTGGCCCATGTTTCTGTGATGGCTGCAATGTCCACCTCTCCCTCTGCCATGAGAACCTGTAACTCTGCAGTTTTCCTCCCAAAGGCTCCTAGCATTAAGGGTAACTACCTTCCACCTTTCCCCCCCTCATCTACCCCCCTTCTACTTTACCAATAGTACTTGCCATGTGTCCTTTGTCACTGTTATGGGGTAGCTCATATGGTTCCCAACCTGTGGTCTTTGCATATCTCTTCCCAACTGCCACCCCCACTCTAGTTTAAATTCCCAACTTCCTCTATTACTCCTCCATCCTCTGTTTCAACACTTTCTTCCCTCCTCACTCAAGTGTAGTCTGTCCTTGGCATAGAGACTACTGTCCTCCCAGGTCCCTCCCCACCCCCACCCCCAAGCAGCCCATACCATCGCTTCGCCTTACCAGGTTCTTAGCCATCCATTAATTCCTCTATTCTCAACTTTCTTGTTGTGCTTGCCTTTGGCACCGGAAGTATCTCTGAAAAAGTTACTGATCTTCCTGCCCCCTCACATAATTGTGCTAGTTCCTCAAACCTCCTCTGGACTATATCTACCGTCTTGTCAGCCAGGTCATTTGTCCCCAGATGTATAATTAAATGAGGCTTGTCCCTACCCCTTCTAGCATATTTCAGAACAGATTGTCCCACCCTTTCTGCTGTCATTCCTGGCATGGCCTCCACCCAAATGCGACTGTGCCTCAACTCCTTGCTACCCCACCTGACTCCTCTTAGTATTGAGTCCCCCAGCACTAAGATTCCACCCCTCTTACTCCCTGCTTGCTTCCATTCATCTCCCTCTCTCATTTCCAGCTCCTCTTCTTCCTCCTGCACATTATTTCCACCTTTTACCCCTGTTGCAATTCTCCCAGCAGAATTTCCCCCTACTCCAGTTTGGTCCAGGCATTTATCAATTACTGCTCTAATTTCATCATTTCCCTCCTCCACCTTCTTCCTCTCTAGCAGTGCAAAACTATTTTCTGAAGACCCTTCACAAATGCCCGCTCCCTCTCTCTTCATAGTAACCTGTTCTCTCCTTTCCATTCCATGACTTTTGCCACTTCTTCACCTCCCCTCACAAGTCCCTATCTCATCCTTCCATTTCTCTTTTGTCTCCTGACCTGGTTTCCCTGGCAATCGTTCTTCCTGGCCTGGGCCCCTTTGTCTCTGCTTCCCTTCTTCTGACCTCTCCTCACCACTGTTGGTTTAAATCGCTCTCCCTCATCTCCCTTCTTCCTCCTTCCAGTATTGGCTATACCCACCCCCAATCTGCCTTGCCTGTCTTAGTTCCTCCTGCAGACCTCAATCTCCTTTCTAAGTTTTTCTGTGTAGTTTTGCACACTAAACATCCTCCACCTCCAGGCAATTTTAGAAAGATTGGTGCACCAGTTGTTGCAGTCTCACCCTTCCATTGCTGTCATTTCACCAACGACCCCCCACCCTTCCAGATGCAGGATACCAAACACTCCCCCAAGTCTCCCTTCTCCACCCTCTATCAGTGCAAAACATTATTTTCTTTATTTCCCTTACCTCCTTTGTTGTACATGTTTAGATATATTGAGCAACTGCTTTTTATATTTCTATCCTTCCTATTCACACTCAAAAAGAGAGATTAAGTAGCCATTGCGCAACCTTCTTCAAACTCCTACTCCTCCTTTCCCCAATGCAATATCAATGCGAAGAAGTAGTAATGAAAGCTCCTATATTTGCATTTACTTCCCTTCCGCTGAGATAGCAGTCACCTCTTCACTTGCTGCTGTTCCTTTCCTGGATGTCTGCTTCTGCTATGACAGGTGCATATCCCTTTCCCGTTTGAGGAAGTGATGTCAGAACCCCTGGTACAAAGGAAATCCTGGACCAGGGGTGGGTGGGAGTGAGGGGTTTGGGGGGGTGGGACCAGCCCAAGTCTTCCAGAAAGAATCAGGTAGCTGAGGCCTCTGTTCAGACCATTAGCACCCTTCCCCCACTCTGCATAAAACTTTGCAGCTAGTGAAGCCAGCAACAATGAATCACAATTCTACTCAAGCCCCCCATATAGGTTTGCTACCCAAAGAAACAGGACTCCAATTCAAACAGCTTCACCAACAACACATCAGAATAGGCTTGGAATTAGAAGATATAGGTCTCCAATTCAAAGAAACAGATCCAGTTAAATCACACCAATTATATTCTAAAACATAAGAAACAGGCCTCTACAAATGCAGCCTGCCACACAGTGAATCATCAAACAATGAGCCCACTTATAGCTACCAAAACAGGTTTCAAAATTCTAACAGCCCCAAAAAATACCCTGCTAGTCCCTTAGTAGTAAGAAAGGAAAGAAATAATCTTCTACCAAGTAGAATCCACAAGAAACAATGTAAAAACAAGAAGAAGAAGTTACTGTACTGTAGAGCTGATCCTGTCCCCCTTCTAGTTCCTCCTTTAGCCGTGTAAAGGCTCGTTCACAGGCTGGTTCCCAGATAACCTTCTTAGGCATTCTTTTTTTTAACAGGCCAGACGGGGGTCTGCCAGGGCACAGTAGTTTGGTACAAATTTTCCATAGTACCCTGTGGTCCCTAGAAAACTCCAAACCTGCTTCTATGTTTCAGGTCTGGGCCATGCCTCGATTGCCTCAATTTTTGCTTGATTAGGATGGAGCTGTCCCCAGCTTACTACATGCCAGAGGTATGCCATCTCAGCCATGGCCACCTGGCACTTTTCAGCTTTTACAGTGATCCCAGCCCTTTGTATCCTGCTCAGCACCTCCCTAAGGTGGGACAGATGTTCCTTCCAGCTGGCACTGAAGACGGCAATGTTGTCCAGGTATGCCATGACGTACTCCTCACCACCATTTAACACTTGGTTCATCAACCTTTGGAAGGTGGCAGGGGCATTCTTCATTCCAAAAGGCATTACTTTAAACTCAAATAACCCTATCGGAGAGACGAAGTCCAACCTCTCACTAGCTCTGGCAGTTAACTCTACCTGCCAGTACCCTTTCATCAGGTCAATAGTGGTAAGGTATGTCGACCCTCCCAACTTGTCTAGTAATTTGTCTGTCCATGGGATTGGGTAGACATTTGACTTTGTGACTGCACTAAGTCCAAGATAGTCCATGCAAAAATAAGTACAGCCATCTGGCTTTGGGAACAAGGACTATGGGTGAGGCCCAGGGGGATATGGGATTTCTGGATTACCCCTAAATCCAGCATTTCCTCCACCTCCCTTCTAATGTCCTTTTGGATGGCCTCTGACACCCGATATACTGTCCACCATATGGGCACTTGCATCCCTGTCTCTCCATCATGTGTCACTAAGGGGGTTAGTCCAGACTTGGCACTAAACAATGGGACAAAGTCTGCTAAAACCTCTCTTACTTCATGGATCTGATCTGGGGTCAACTGGGGTGACATTTTAATTGCCTCCAGAGAGGACTCCCACTTGCTTTCTTCCAGCAAGTTCAGAAGAGTGTCTTCTTTGCTTTACCCCTCCCCAGGACTACACACTGCAGTGACCATGTCAGCCCTATTTGCATATGGCTTATCATGTTGACATGGTATATTCTTTGGGTATGTCTCCTGACAGGCTGTTCTATAATGTAATTTACATCATTCACCTGTCTGACTACTTTGTAAGGTCCTGTCCACTTGGCCTGCAGCTAATCTTTCTGGACTAGGATTAGGACCATGACCTCTTGACCCACAGTGTACATGCGAGCTCTGGCTCTGTGATCGTACCATACCTTTTGTTTTTGCTGGGCAGCTGTCAGGTTGCTCTGGGCTGTTCCCATAAGCTCCTTCAACTTTTCCCTAAACTTAAGCACATAATCTACTATGGGAGTTCCTAGGGTGGCGTGCTCGCCTTCCTAGTTCTCCCAGATCAAGTCTAGGGGCCCACGTACCCTGTGTCCATATAAGAGCTCGAAGGGGGAAAACCCTGTCAATTCTTGGAGCACCTCACTGTATGCGAACAACAGGTGGGGATGGTATTTCTCCCAGTCCCTCCCATACTGATCAGCAAATGCTTGGAGCATTGATTTAAGGGTACCATTAAATCTTTCCACAAGCCCATTGGCTTGTGGGTGATGAGGTGTCATGCATCTCTGCACCACCCCACACTTCCCCCACGGACATTTCATCAGGTCTGACAAATCCCTTTGTGATAACCTCCTGTGGGAACCCAACATGGAAGAAAATCCCTAGCAAGGCATCTGCCACTTTGTCTGTCTTCAGTGAGGATAGGGTGACTGCCTCTGGGTACCGGGTGGCATTATCCACCACTCTTAGGATAAACTTTTCCCAGAAGAGCTGGGGGTATTCAAATGCCCCACAATATCCATTCCTACTCTCTGGAATGTCTCCTCCACTATGGGCAAGAGAATTAGGGCAGCTTAGGTTTTCCTACCCACCTTCCCTATTTCTTGGCATCTGTGACAAGACCTGCAATACTCCTTCACCTGCTGAGTGAAGTTGGGCCAACAGAAATTCTGGGCCAATCGCTGCATAGTGCATGCAATTCCCAGATGTCCAGACTTGGGAATACAGTATCATGAGCAGTCTTGAGCAACCACTCACGGTACCTCTGGGGAACAAGTTGCCTGCCCATCACCCCTCTGTCTGTCTTCACATCCTGCATATACAGCGGTCCATTCTCCCAGTAAACGCTATGTTTCCCATCACCTTCCAGTGCTCCATCAGAGTCTGCCCAAGCCCTCAGTTTCTCTAAACTAGGGTCATTTTTCTGGGCAGCTATAAAATCTTTACACATTCCCAAGGCATAGGGCAGGTCCCCTCCAGTTTCTAAACTAGGGTCCCTAGCTCTAAAGTCAGGGCATTCAGGGTCACTGCCATCCCTAACCATCTGACTATTGGCTACCCCTCATTCCTCAGAGTAACCCTTTGTAGCTGTTCTGTTAACTGCTAATTGGGGAATTTCTACCACTGTTGCACTATTCTCCATATCAGGAGACACAGGCTGGGGAACCAGACTCCCAGTGTTTTTCACAGGGGCTTCTATGGAGTCCAGGGAACTACAATTTATCTTTGCTGCTTGACTGTGGATAACTGCACGCCATCCCCTTTTGGAGATTGTTCCAGATAATCACATCCAGGGCAAGATTTTCTGCCACTGCAACTTTTTGTACAGTCTCTCCTGTCTCACCCCAGTCTAGAAGAACACTAGCAAGTGGCATAATTTTCTCCTCCCCAGTGAATCCCTATACTGTAACAAACTGATTGGGTATAAGTTATTCAGGCTCAACCAAATCCTTTTCTGCCAAAGTCAGGGGCGCCCCCGTGTCCCTTAACCCACAGGTCTGCACCCCATTCACAGCAAGTGGGTGTATGTGCTCCCTCATGTTTATTGGCATGCTTTCAGGGATACACAAAAAAAAACACTTCTTTTCCAGCACCACTTTGTACACTCCCTGCCCCTTTAGGACACTGCCTGGCAAAATATCCAGGTTGCTTGCAAACCCAACATTATTTCTTTTATCAGTCAAATCTTTTCTTTGTAACCTGCAGCTGCTCACTTTCAGTGGAGGCAGGGAGGGTTTTTGTTGCCCTGAAGGTGTGCTTTTCCCTTTCTGCACTTCTACACCTGCCCCACTCCCTCTCAGAGCAGGTCTGCTCTGGGCATAGCAATCCGAGAGCTCGGCAGCCTCCTGCACTGTTTTTGGATCTCGTTCCTCTAGCCAGGTTTTCAGCTCTGCTGGGTAAGCCCAAAAGAACTACTCTAAAAGTACAACATTCTCAATTTTTCTACAGAATCTGCTTGTATCCCTTCCCACCGATGTTTTAAAAACTGACTTTGTTTAGTGGCTAGCTCTTCATAGCTCATATCAGGCTTCTCCTGAGCTTATGGAATTTAACTCTGTATGCTTCTGCTGTCAAATCATATTTTGTATTTTTTTTTATCTCCACTTTATTTCTCCTCACTTATCTGTGACCCCCATCTGACCGACTCCCCCAGCCCTGTCCCCCGGAATTACTGGGGCTTACCTAATGCCTAGTCTGGGAGCAGTGCCTGTGGAGAGTCGGTCACCATCCTGCTGCCAGTTGCCTTTTTCTGTTTTCTCCCCTTTATTGCCCAAGGACCCCAGGAGGAGGACGCATGCGTGTGGAGGCATGCATGCGCCTTACAGCCCCAGTAACAGCCCTCCTCTTCCCACCCCATTGGCCTATCACCAGCACCCTCACTTGCACAGCCCCTAGGCCTCCACCGGGGGGAGCCATGAGTGAGTGATGCCACCCCGCCTCACCGGAGGGGAGAGCTACCTTGCAGCCACTCCATCCTGCTCCACCCACCCCCACCAGTGCTGACCTCCGATGAACCAGGCTCGCTCCCAAACCTGGGTCATCGGCGTGCCACGAGGTGAGATGTCCAGTGCCTCAGCCCTCTGAGCCACCAGGCTGGCTCAAATCATATTTTTTTAACAAAGCAGATTAAGTTTGCCATAATCATTACTGTCCTGATTGTCAGTCTGACCCAATGCATCATGAGCTTTCCCTGTAAGCAGCGGGGATAGCTGGAAGCTCCAGAGCTATCTGGGAATTTTTGCCTGAATACATTCTTTTTCAAATGAATTTAAAATGCATCCATATCTTCATCCTCTTTAAATTCAGCTATCAATTTAGAATTTAATTTGCAACCCAGTGCTGGAGTTCCCAGTTCACCCATGAAACTTACCTGCTCTGGCACTGGTCTTTGGAGTTGTAGCTTCTCCAGTTCAAATCTACTCTGATGCTATCTCTCCTGTGCCTCTCTCTAAAGTTGTTGCTCTCTTTCCTCTGCCTCTTGCTTCCATTGGTTTCCTTTTTCCTTGGCCTCTTGCTGCTCTCGCCTCTCCTCTCTCTCTTGAATTCCTGTTTCCTCACTTTGAACTCCAGATCCATTCTCCACAGTGCAATCTGCAGCCTGATCCTTTCTGGCTCCAGCATGGTGGTGACCTTCCCCTGCTGCGGTGGCTCTCGGTGCACACTGGTCCCGCTGTCCTCCTTCCTGGGTCTGTACACTGTGAAGGCCCCTGGCCCCTCCACATCTAAGGTTTGGTTCTTTCCAGTCACCGACTGTAACTTGAGGTCTTTGGCATCAGTTGCCACAAGATCCTGCATGAGGTGCTGCTTGTTTCACCCCTTGCAATGCACTCCTCTCTCCTGGCACAACTGCCTTGGGTAGTCTGCAGTGTACTCGCTGTAGTTGGAAGCCATCTTCTTCCCTAATCTATGGCTACACTAGCTTGCACCCAAAAAAATAAAATAAAACAGGTAGGGAACCTAGACTGTAACCACAATGATATATTTCTTTATTTTTTTTTTAACTCACAGCTTTATTTTGTGTGTAAGCTGTTACAATTATCAATCTGGCACACTGGACTGTTAATGCTTGTATAACCAATTAATTTCACAGTATGCAAACAGATCTTGTTGATTGCAGCACTATAAACAAATTATTTTAAATCACACCACTGCCAACCAGATCTGTCATGCACACACTCTGCAGGTCAGGCCCTCTGCTCCCAGAGTGTCAAACCTCAACATGCAGTATATAAACAGGAAACAAACAGGGTAACCCTCCTTTACATTTTGGGTTCGAACACCTACTAGTCTCGAGTCCAGAGGTCAAATATGAACCCTTTTCACTAGCACGCCCAGTTAACAGGATCAAATATTACACCCTCTTCAGGGAAATGCAGTGCAGTACTTAACCCAGCAGGCAACCAACCTAGTTCACAATTCCTCCTTTTCAACTCAATTGAGACCTGGTACTTTTCTTACCTTGTTGCAAAATGGTAGCACACTATAAGCACTTAACAGTACTGTCAAAATTATCAACACTGTCCCAGCATTCACACTCAAAATGAAAAATGCCTCAGCATGATTAAGGAAACCAAAAAAGTTTACTAAAATTAAAAATAGTAAATATATTCAAAACACAGAATACATATACATAAATGCTTGTAGCCAATAGAAATTGAAATTACAAAACACAAAATGCCTTGTAGCTGAATTTTTAGTTCTAACCCAGTTTTCATTTGGGTGTTACCTGTTCTTGGCAGAAGAGCCCTGAAGTCCAAACACAAGTGTGTGAGGTCTTTCAAAGTTGGAATAAGAGTGAGCCACAGTCCCCTCAGACTGCTTGGCAATATTCAGAGTTCAAAGTCCCAACCTCCTTGTGATGTCACAGTGCATGAGGTCACTGTTAGTCATGTAATTAATTTGTAATATGACCAAGTATACCCAAAAGGGTGTCATTTTACTGCTTGCTTAAAATCTGCAAATATAGCAAAATTAAATTATAACAGTCTCTTTCCTCATCAGTGCATTTCCCCTTTGATTTTGAGAAAAACATCCTGAGAAACATTTGTCTTAGTGGTGTCAATTGTCACAGGCATTCAACAGAATTGGCTTCCCTCCTGTTGTAAAAATGCAGTCTTTTATGGCTAGTTTCCTATGTTCAAAGTAAATGGATGTTTTGCAATGGGTTATAACCTGGCGTCTTTATAATCCCAGGAAGTCATTTTTTTTTTTACAAGCCAGAGGTAACCAGCAGGGTAGTACATTTTTTTTTCTTTCAAAAAAAATCCAAAACCCCTTGGTGGCCTGGGATGCTGCCATATTTTCACAGCAGAAATTCACAGAACATATATTTATACCACAAATACAATACAGTATAATAATCTAGCAGATGCTATCTGTCACACAGTCAGCTAGCTGGATGAATATGCAACTTCAAATCTGGGTGAAGATTAGTGGTTGGTTGATAAAGGTCTAACTAGAGCTGGATGGATGAGGTCACTGAAGGGTGCGTGACTAGTGAACTATGTGGAGTGGCCCCTGACATAAGAGCCTCACACTGTCATTAAAGTTGCATCTGATACAAGCAGCGGTATCATCAAAAGGCCACTGAGTCAATTTCACAAGCATGCAAGTCTCAATCTTCTTCAAACATTCCCATAGTCCAGCAAAACATACTGTCTCGTCCTCCAGTAGTGCACTCACAAACACAGTCCCATTAAAATGCAGTATTCCCTCAGAAGACAACTGAAATCTCTGAAAGCCAGGTCATTCCCATAGGCCCTAAACATAGTACAGGCTCTGACAAGCTGGCAATACAGTTGAACACTGCTACAGAAAACTGGATAGATCCCTTAAACCCCGCTCACAGCGTAAGGTTTGTCAAACTGGCAGCATGGTCTCCTGAAGTGCATGCTCATCACAAATACACTCATAAGAGAAAATGGTGCTTGTTAAGATGGAGGGGGAGGGACCTCCACTATACCTGACTCTAATGTTGTGCCATCCACTGCCCAAGCAGAAATGAACAGTGAAGCAGAACACACTAACCCTACACATGTCCCTCCTATACATCAGACAGCTAAACCAAAAATAATAGGGGCTCCTCCAAGACACAGTCCTCTTCTCCTGTGTCCCCCCATTGTGTCACAGGACAACCCAATTGGTCCCACCATTTTAGAGGAAACTCATAAAGTACTCAATCACAGTAATAGCAGCAGTCAAACAGCAACTGGTAGGAAATAGTTCTTCACAGAAAGTGTGGTGGATGCCTGAACAGCCCGGTAGAAGAGGTGGTAAGAGCAAAGATAGTGAGAAGCTTCAAGCACATGTGGGTTAGGCACATGGGCATAATAGGTAGAGAGAAAGGGAGAGGGGAGGGACACCTGTAACCAATAGGGTTGAGGGTGTAGAAACAGAAAGGGGAGGGCATACTAGAAGGGCCTATTAGTCCTTTTGTGCTGACAAGTTCTGTGTTTCTATGTTTCTGTGCAACAGGCAGATGCTAATAATCACAAAGCTAATGCCACTTGCTCCAGGCATGCAAGCAGGGAAGGGGAAAATCTCAAGGCACATCATTTAAATTTATAAAATGGCAAGAAAAAATCTAGAAATTTAATTGGCCGAGAAATGTCACCTGACCATGCCCTATATCTCTATAAACACACGATCAGGTGCCAGATCTTATTTTCTTCTCCACCAAAAAAACTACTGAGAGCCATTTTATAAGTCTAATAAGCCCTTCCAGGGTGTGCATCACAGAATTTTAAGCACTTCTCGGGGGCATGCACTAAAATCCTAAAATGAGCACATTTTCATGGTTTATTACTCACATATATTGCACCCCATCCAAACGGAAGATGGTTCGTGGATCTTTTCACAAATGCTGGCTCTCCTGCTCAAAGGCAGAGCACTGTGCACCTGAAATACTGCAGTTGCTTACAACTCCCTCCAGTAGGTTCTATGTTGCTGCATCTTTTTAAAAGAATACATGAACTAGTTTTCTGCTGAAATATATGCTGTCACATATACTGTACCTCTGGGACAACATTTACGACATCAATTTTAAGACTGTTACTCTCTTGGACATGTTCTGGAAAAATATCAAAAATTTAAATATAGTGCTTTCTGTAGTCCATTTTGCACTACCCCCACCAAGTCAGCTTTAAGGCAAGGCAAGGCAAGTTTTATTTGTATGGCGCCCATTCACGGAGGCTCTGGGCGCCTCACAGAAAAATAAAATAAACATACAATGCATTAAAAAATAACTAATATGGTTTTAAAAACTGAAATATAAGACACTTAAAAGCTGTTAAATATCATAAATAGGGACCAGACAGTATGTTAAAATTCAGAATTCATTAAAAGCCAAGCCAAAAAGGTGTGCCTTCAACCTCCACTTAAACACTTCTACCGAGGGGGCCTCCCAGACGACAGATGGTAATGTGTTCCACAGGGACAGCCCAGAAATGCTAAAAGTACAATCTCCAGAAGTCTTGAGCCATACCCTGGGAACAACCAGGAGGCCCCTCAAAGAGGCATGGAGGGAGTGGGTAGAGGTCACCAGTGTCAGAAGCTCTAACAGATAGCCAGGGTCCAGTCCATTTAGGGCCTTACAGGTGAGAAGCTCCACCTTGAAAAGGATCCTCCACCTGACCTGCAGCCAGTGCAGAACATGAAGAACAGGACAGTTGCCATCTTATTTAAAAATGAAGGGGTCAACATCTTTGACATTAAGCACTGATTTGCCCAGTGATGTGACATTACGGAGCCTCCAGATCCCATAATGGATGATGAACAGAAGGTGTGGAAATTTAGGGTCAGACCTAGGCATTCTGGTAATAGCATCCAACACCTGCCTGCTTTTTTCTGGGCAGAGACATAGACCATCGTTTTTGTACTGGCCAACCAAAAGCTTGCTTTAAATGTGGTTCCGCAAATCATTTGATCAGTGCTTGTGACTGGGTAAGATGCAATCTTTGTATGGAATTTGGCCACACATGAACCTACTGTGCCAGTGACCTAAGGTGAGGAATCTGGACACTCCTTTAGATCCTTTCTATGGGCTATACATAATAGGGAAGACTGTCCAAGCCAAGATGAACTTTTATCTAGAGTCCAGAAAACAAAATATAAAACAACTCCAAAAGGTCCAACAAGAAAAACCCACCCAATATCCTCATTTGACCCAGAAAACTAAACAAGTAGAGCCCTTCCCAAAACCCAAGCTAGCCAAGCTGGACGAGCGGGCCCAACAGGATCTTCCTGTTTCAGTGGCAGAGGTGTCAAACTGCGAATCCACCCCTTCCCCCCTTCAGAAGAAGACCCAGGTACAATGAAAGAGGAAGTCCCTGATCCAGCACAGAAAAGCACTGTAGGTGATGGCTACAGAGGATACTGATCCACCAGCTCCTCCTGAGGAAGATATGATGCCTCCCCCTGGTATGACTATGATTAAGAGAAATAGATATTGAAAGCACCTTCCCCCAAAGTCCACAAAGTGAGGATTAGTGATTCCTACTCTCAAGATATTCCTCTTGACAACAAATTGGCGGTTTTATTGAATGACTGAAAGTGGGTACAATCCTAGGGTGACAAAGAATCAGAGGCATCTTTCACCACCTCCTTGTAGCATTTTATTTGCTTGGAAACAGAAGAAAATACTTCCGCCACTAGAGGTCCAAAGAAAGGAAAAAAAATGGGACTAACTCCAGGATAGGGCGCGACAGAGTGCTAAAGTGTCCTGAGTCCCCCTTCCCCCTTTACCCAGGTCTATACTGCAGTCCCCCAACTCTTTGCACAATGACTCATGTGAAAAACTGCATCCATAAATGTTAACAGTATAAAAAATCCCTGAAGATGCTTTACATTCTTTTACCATCTTAAAAGTGTTACATTATGGGTGGGGTGGGTGGTGTTAAACAAGAAACTAAAATGAACTCCATTAATGATCACAGTCAAGAAGAACAAATGCGACAGGGTGGGCATTTTATTTAGAGGTTCAGGATATACAGTAACACAGGTTCATTTATGCCCTACAAACAAAGAAAACAAGAACTGGTCTTTTTATGGAAGTACAGCCTAGATACATCTAGGAATCAGTTGTGCCTTAGCTAAACAAGATTGCGGTGCTGTAACAGATCAACTGTTTTGTGACTCCAATTTTGTATCAAAAATGTTAGTTGCAGGGTTATCAGACACGTAAGCATTAATCCACGACAAAGGAGGGCTCGGCCGAGTGTGTCCAACCACCAACCAGGCATTAATTCCCTAGTAGAGCTCGACTTTGGAGTGGATTAATGCGTTTGTAACATGGCAAGCGGTCACTTACTAGAGTTAAGTGTCACATTAATATAGCACATACAGTAACACCACTTAATAATGCTGTGTGCTGCTATATTTTGTGCTGCTGAACTGTATACTTTTTTTTACTATATCTCTGTCTTACAGGCATGTGCACGTTGCAAGGGAAGTAGCTATTTATATTGCTACTGCTGTTTCTTCACAATTAGGAACTTCTGTTTACAAGTACTATCGCGGGAGATGTAATCTCGTACACTTGGTTTCATTTTGATCTGGGCAGCTGTTTTTTGTATTTTCTTTGCTTTGCATTTGTACTTCAAGACGGCATTCTAGGAAGCTAAGGAATATTTGCATATGTCGCACTTCACTTCATTGCACACAGCGCAATATGCAAATATTCATTGTTTTCCCACAATGCTCTGATTGTTTCCCGTTCTCCATGATCAACACTGCCACTACTGTCACTCCCGGTATCATTATCACTGTTCGCATAACTCGTAGTTCATTTGCTGACATACTATTGAACTGTTTTTCCGCATTGGTGCCTGCCGGCGGCTGTACCCATCCATTTCCAACGTGTCCTCAGGACCAGGCTCTACACTGCTGCAGTGCGTGCTCAACGACAACCGTGTTCGAATGATTTTCTGTGCTAGCTCCCGATCCGAACACGGTATCTATCATGGATTAATACCATGTTTGTCTTGTACCACCTGACTCAATTAGGCCAACTGGCTTCCTTGTTTTTCATCCTGTCATTTTCACCACGTTACAGCTATCAATGGATGCAAGTCAGAAAAGGTACACGTATTACAAAAATCATTTTGCTACTCATATTGATTATTCTTTCATTTCTAATACTTTGACTCGTCAGGATACTAAACTAATGCACTTTGAAAATTTTGATCACGTATTGTTTGATTGTAATTTGGGGCATTCAAACATAAAAACATCTGATGGCTAAATAATGACCTTTTGATTCATAATGATGTTTTGAAATCCAGTAAAATAATGCTGGATCATAGAAAATCAGTAGTCAGCATGTACAATGATCTGGCAACCTGACTGGAGGACATGCATAGGTTTCATAGGTTTTTACTGAGCTTAAATAGATTTTCGTCCTTGGTGCTCGCATTTATTTAAAATTTACCCTGTCTGAATAGCTCATCTAATTTTACCTTGAAAGACTCAATCGTAGGACTGCCTACCACCTACTCAGGCAAGCCATTCCATTTGGCTACGACTCTTTGGTTGAACCAAATTTTGCACCTCCATTTCCTACAGTTCTCACTTTTTAGCTGCAGCGAATGGGCTCTGGTATAAAAGAGGGTTATCACTATATTCCTGGCCTAACATTTCCCATAGATCTTGGTCATCCAGTGCCTTAACTCATTGTCTCCTAGCAGACGCCTGTAGTCATCAGTAAAATACACTGGTGTGTCCTGAGGACGTCTGCAGAAGTCGGCTACTGACTCCCAGTGTGCCCTTGCAATGTCTGGAAAAGTCACTTATATATTTTAATACATAGTGTAACAGAATATAATATATATTTGACTGCATAGCACCGTTGGAAAGGTAATCTTATGCTGAACAACTTTGTCACTGATATTAGTGTATATCTTGTATACTTTAGGAGTTATTTGCATTTGTTTATGGTATGGTGTGTATGGCTTATGTTGCCTGTTTTGGTGAAAAAAAATATTTTTTGTTTGCTGTTTCAACCAGCATAACAACAAAAAACAAAATTACATATTATTATTTGCATACCACCACTGGAAAGGTAATTTTGTTCTGAACAACTTTGCCACTGATATTTTGTGTATATCATATATACTTTAGGAGTTATTCACATTTGTTTATGGTGTGGTATGTATGGCTTATGTTGCCTGTTTTGGTGAAAAAATATTTTTTTTTTGCTGTTTCAACCAGCATAGAATAAAAAATACTTATTATTATTTGCATACCACCATTGGAAAGGTAATTTTGTGCTGAATAATTTTGCCACTCATACTTTATGTCTGGCACTTACGGTTCTTGAGCTATTAGGGTTTGTTTGTGGCATGCTGACTACAGCTTGATTTTGCTTAGAAAGGCCCAGGATTTACTGTTAACAGTATACAGGAGACAAGTAGTGTAACTTCAGAGAGCTCCTGTGGAGGCAATGAGTTAAATAGTAAGCACATGTTCCCCCTCTTTCTCCTGTACTCCAAAGAGAACAGGTCTAATTCTAGCAGTCTTGTATTATATTCTTTACCTTTCATCCCATTTATGTATCATGTAGCTCGTTTTTGTACTATTTCAATCTTGTAAACTTCTTTTTGATGATATGGAGACCATAACTTGGCTCCATATTCGAGGATAGGCCTCACCAAGGAACTATACAGGGGAATTATTACCTGCTTTTCCCGACTGGATATGTGTCTCAATATACAATTTAGCACATTGTTTGCTTTACTGCTTATATTACTACAGTGGGTCTTGAGCTGTAGGTCCTCAGCAATAGTTATACCCAAGTCCCTCTCCTCTGACACCGTTCTGAGTGTAACATTGCCTAAACTATAAGTCTGGAGTGAATTCTTTTTACCCAAGTGCATAACTGTGCATTTATCTGGATTGAGGGGAAGTTTATATTTGATACACCGTTCATGTGTATAATTTTAAGGCATTCTGCAAGGATATTTGGTCACCTTGTTGTTTAATTTCTACACCCAGTCTGCAGTCATCAGCAAACTTAGTAAGCCATATCTTGTTATGTTCAACAGTGAGGGATGCTATGTAGATGTTAAATAAGCACAGCCCCAATACTGAGCCCTGTGGGACTCCATTCAACACTTCTGACCATTCTGATAAGGCTTCCCCTTTGTCTTCTTTCAGTACGCCATGATTATATCCAGGTAACTAAGTTATCATGTATGTTCAAACCTTTTCGTGATTGAATTAATTCCTGATGGGGTATCTTATCAAACGCTTTAGTGAAATCTGAAAACACAACATCCACTGGTATTCCTCTAAGCTTTTGCTGACTTTATTCCAAAATTCCAAGGTATTAGTCTGACAGGACCTTCGTTTTGTAAAACCATGTTGTGTTTTACCTATTAGCTGTTTTGAGACTATATAGTCTGGTATGCAGTCTTTAATAATTCCTTCTAATATCTTACAGGAAGAATTTGTCAGGCTTACTGGTCTACAATTTGCAGAACTGTTTTGTCCCCTTTTTTAAATAGTGGTATTATTATGGCTTCTTTCCAGGAATTAACTACCTCTCCCTTGTCTAAAGAGCATTGAAAGAGATGATGTACAGGTGGTGCTAGTTCTTCTGCTAGTTCCTTTAGTATTTTTGGATGTATCCCCTCTGGACCCGGAGATTTGTTTGAATCTAATTTAATTCTATTTTTTGCTTCCTCAACCTTCAGTTGTATAGGGTTCTTTGAAAAGTTATTTATTTTTAACTCGGAAACTCCCTGGCTATTAGTAGGTCTGAATGCTGAAGTAAAATATTCATTATGAATGTCTGCCATCTCTTTATTGTTAATAATTGTACCATCTGCATTTAAAAGAGGACCCATTGTGTTATCTGCTTTTTTATTTCTATTTATGTAGGCGTGAAAGGATTTGTAATTTTGTTTAGTTTTATCTGCCAGTCTGAGCTCATATTGTGCCTTTGCCTTTTTTATTTGTCTTTTAACTAACTTTTGATAGTTCCTGTATCTTATCATACCTTGGCCTTTTCTGTTGCCTTGAAGGGATCTGAAAGATTTATGCTTTTTATTTATCATTTTTTGTATTTTATTGTTAAACCAATATGGAGTTTGTTTCCCTTTACCATATTTTTTCTTTACAGGTACAAACTCATTTATACAGTACATCAATTTAGACTCCAGTAAATTATACATTTCATTGATGTCTTTGTCCTGGAAATCTGTCTTCCAGTCCCATAGTTTAAATGTTTGTTTTATAGCCTTGAAGTTAGCTTTATGGATGTTTAATATTGTAGTGTCCCCAGATCTAGGACACTTTTGTTCTTTTAAGGTAAAGGATACAGATAAATGATCACTGTCCCCAAGGGGTGCTGAAACGTAGCAGTTCTGTATGTCTTGTTTAATATTTGTAAGAACTAAGTCCAACGTTTTATCTCCCCGTGTACTTTGCTTCACCATTTGTTCAAGTCCCACCTCCTTAAAGACATCCAGATAATTTATTTCTGTTTTGTTTGCAATGCTTAATGACTTCCAAGAAATCCTCAGAAGGTTAAAATCACCCATAAGTAGGATTCTATCAGCAGGATTTAGATTTTGGATATGTTCCCAGAGAGTGTTATCATCTTCTACCTTTGTTGACGGTGGTCTGTAAATTACCCCAGGATGATTTTGGGTGAGGTTTGGGGGGTTATTTTAATCCACAGTTCCTCCACACTACTCTCAGTGTAAGATATCTGGTCTGCTTGTATCTCTTCAGAGATAAAAATGGCTCTGCCCCCTCCTTTCCTTCTATCCCCTGATTTAGAAAAAAGATTGAACCCCTTTATTCTTTATGCCAAGTATTTTTGGCATCCCACCATGTTTCGGTAATGGCACATACTTTAACATTTTGAGATTCTAATATGAATTTCAGCTCATCAAATTTATTTACTAAACTCCTAGCATTTATTAGTATGCTATTCCACGCTGTGTTTACAATTATTTGTTTATTTAGTAAATTTGGTTTATCCTGTAACATTGAGTGTGGAGGGGCTGTGGGATGACAGATGGACCAGACACTGAACTTCAAATTCAACACACAATCTCTGTATGATATTTATTCAAAATGCAGAAAATAACCTTCAGCAATGGTATATCCCTTTCTTAGTACATCAGTTTGTAGCAACAGACTATGCAAGTCTTTCCTCTATACTTTTCCAGCACCTACTGACTCACTGATCTCTGATCTAATTTATCTATTGAGATTTAGCCTTCCCTATGTGCGCCTTGTTTGCTTGGGTGGTGGGGGCTCAAATGAAAAAAAAAAGCTAAAGACAGACAACCTCAGTGCAGAAGCACTGAAACAAGGATTACCCCAAAGGGCATTGACAATAAGTCAACTTTCAAAGAAACACAACATCACACATACTTTCAAAATGTATTTATTTATTTATTATTTATTTATTAAATTTTGGTGACCGGATAGGCCCACTGAGCCCCAAAGGTCCCTTTTTCAGGGGCGACCTGCAAAAATGCAGAGCATCATGGGATATATGCAAATCACCATGCAAATTCAGACTTGTTCAACTTACAGCAATTGGCATGCATTTTAAATAGCACAACTAGCTTAATTTTTGTAATACAGTCCCCTAGTAACTTTTTACCTTTATCAAAAACACCTAGTGCTATGGTATTTTCAACATTTACAGTTTTTATACACATAAGATATATATATATATACATATTGAAGTATTTTATGATATAGTGCCGTAGCATACTAAATCCAACAATGAGGAACACAGTCTGTTGCTTTACATCAGCTCGGAGGTCACCACAATAACCTCCCTGTATGAGGACCTTAGAGGGAAAAGGAAAATTTTAAGAGGACACTATAAGGTAGTCAAGAAAGGGGAGGGGGTGCCCATAGGTGGCCAACATTATGGACTAGACATTATAAAGAATAGATTAGGCTAAGAAAAGAACTGTTGCAACAGATTTAAGAAAAGATCAGTCCTCAAGAGTGGCAGGAGCTCCCTGTCACAGGGAGGATCTCTGTTTTGCTGGGGTTGGTCTTCAAGCCTGAAATGGTGTGAAAGTTGGAGAGGAATGATAGCAGAGCTGGGAGACTTCCTGGGGCATCTCTCAGAAGCATGAGTCAGTCATCTTTATACACTGCATACAAAGGCATGCAAACCTCCTGGCCCCTTATTCCAATACCTGGCAGCCCTCGGTGTTGACGGATAGCTATTGCCAATGGTCCTATGGCTAATACAAATAATAATGGGGCATCTTTGGCATATCCCCTTATGGAGAGGGAACGGGGAGGATAGGTATGAGTTGGACAATATCCTGACTTGAGATGAAGTATAAAGTGTCTGAATCCAACTCCCAAAGACAGGGCCAAAGCCCATTCTCCACATGACCAGGTGGAGGTATCCCCACTCCACCAAATCAAAGACTTCTATCCAGAGCCATGAGGGAAAACTAGGATCTATGATGGTCCGTGTAAAGTCTCCCCTTCATGAATCCCCCTTGGGAGGGATGTACTAGAGAGGGGACAAAGTCCTCCAGGTGAGAGACCAGAGCTTTGACCAGTAGTGGGGCATCCACATTAATTAAAGAGATTGGACTATAGCATGATAATGTAGATGGGTATTTTCCTTCCTTAGGGAGTAATGTAATCATAACCTCGTGCACTGTGGGGGGAGGATGAGAGTTGTGATGAGTCTCTAGGTATATTTCCCAGAGCACCGGGGCAACTATGCCAGGAAAGGCCTGATAAAAATCAGTGTTTAAACTATCTCCATCTGGTGCATTATGCAGGGTTAGGGCATCAATAGCAGTTTGAATTTCACCCACCAAAAGGGTGTCCTCGATGCATTTTCATTCAGCATTTGTGAGGGAGGTGTGGGGTAAGCCTTTAAAAAAACTGGCAAAATATGCTTCATCTATAGGGCCCTACATACCATACAATTTCCATTTTCTGTTCCATGTTTAATTTATGCTCCCTAGTTGAGGCAGGTTTGCCTGCCATCAGCTCTACCCTGCTACTGTCCTCCACTGTCCACCATCACTTCAAGCTTGAGTACCTCCATGGACTGCCCCAGTGGTGAGTGCAAGCAGAGTAGGGCTGTCTTCCCCACCACCTGAAGTCATAATCAGTATGCCAGGTCCGTAGTGTTGGGAAGGGTGGAGGCCTGGTGTACAGGGCATGACTGATGCCTTCCTCATTGTATGTTTTCCTCCTGTTTTTTTCCTTCCTTTCCCCTCCCCTAGCCATGGCAAACATGGGCTTGCCCCTGCATATGGAGGCATGCATGTATCTGCATCCCTGGATTGTAACTCCTCCCACTTCCCTGGACTTACGTCTGACACTCATGCATTCTATGACCTGCCATCAGGCCTCCACCAGGTGGCAGCCAGGAGTCCAGATGGCACGCCACCCTGATCGGAGATAGGAGAGCTGTCAAGTGGTTGCCCCATCCTCTCCCAGCCCTTCACACACCTGCTGACCTCCGGCAGCCTGAGCTCATTCCAGAATGTGGGTCATCAGTATAACAAGAGGTAAGGTACACAGCACCTCAGCCCTCTGCATCACAGGACCAGCCAAGTGTCCTGCAGTTTTTCATAGTTGCCCCATATAATCTCATTAGGCTTCTCCAGCTGAGTCTACAGATTACCTGAGGAGTCTTTAAGGCCACATGCTGCTTCCTTAACCTTTATGAAAGCGGCATCCCACCCTTCTCCCCCAGTCTCAGAATTTGTGTTTCAGTATAGTGATTACCAGTTCTGCCCTTTTGGTGGCCAAAGCATTAAGCTGCATTTGGAGGTGTCCAATGTCTCGTAGCAGGGAGTGGTCCAATTTATTTGCTAGGGCAGCCTTATACAGCAACTCCTAAGCTATGAGTTGCTCCTCTAAGGCCTTCTGCTCCACCTCTCTTTCTTCTTCTAGCAGCTGCATAGAACATAATTTGACCCTAGACTGTGGCCTTAAATGCCTTCCACATTATAGCCTTGCTAGTGTCCCCATTGTCATTAAGCTGGAAGTAAGAGTATGCCTCCACTTTAAACCACTCTAAAAAAACCTCATCACACAGCAGAAGTGTGTCCAGGCACCAGGAGACTGATTTATCAGGAGCTGAACCCCATAAAAGTATCAGTTCCATTGGCATATGGTTCAAAAGATATGGGGGGGGGGGGCATTTCTTGTCCAGACCACCATGTGGGTGACTGACAGTGATGTCAGCCAGAAATCCAACCAGCTGGAAGTGGAATATGTGGTGCAGGAGTAATCCCTATCCTGGAGATGTTGTAACCTCAAGGCATCAGTGAGGAACAAAAGGGCCATCGTGTCCTGCAATTCAGCCCATGCCTTGGTGTGTGGTTTGGGTTTCCACAAGTTTCTGCCCAAGAAGGCATTCGGGATGATAATAAAATCTCCCCCGACAAGAAGGGAATGGTGGGGTCTGGCATGTCAGCTCCAGTGCAGCTAGGGAATGAAAAAAAAACTCTCGCCTGTCTTGATAAGGCCATAGGCATTCACAATAAGGAGGGGACCTCATACAAGTCACCACCAATCTGCCATAAGTATCCCTCTTAACTAGCTCCACCTTCCACTTAAGTTGTTTGTGCACCAGGATAGAAACTCCCAGTTTCGAGGAGGAGGAGGCACAGCTATGAACTTCCAGGCCTACCCACTTCCTGCATGACTTGGCAGCTTCCTCCATATTTAGCTTTGTTTCCTGCAGAACAGCCACCCATACACCCCTACTTTTGAATCCATGAAGAACTTTGTTTCTTTTAATGGGACAATTTAAACCCCTGACATTCCAAGATGTGCAGGTTATGGATGCCATAGTTGGTAATATAGATAACCAGTTCTGGTTGAAGAGGATCTTCATATATTAAATAAAGGAACTGGAAACCCTTCACACATTTGACACTATCCATACCCAGATGGGAACATGCCTGATTCAAAAATGTGGGCTGTGTTACAGAAAGCAAACGTAAGAACTATCAATAATGATACATTCAATGCCAAGTGTCCAGAAAAAGCAAACTTATCAGGACAATACAAAATATATGGCAGGAGCAATAGTAGACCTCCAGCTAGCACCATACAGAGCTACCGGGTTCTGCAGTACTGTGACCACCACGCCCCAGATCCCTACAGTGTGGAGAGTGGTGCCTAATCCATAAAGTTGGGGGGAAGAGAATGCACTTCGTAGTTGCCCAGGCAACTGCCCCAGGAAAATCACAGATTTTATTAAAAGTTTGAACCTTCTAATAAATGCAATGCACCCAACAGAAAAACAGCTAAGGAGTAAACATGGGGAAAAAGGGGGGGAGGGTTTGAAGTTTCAAACGCTGCACAACAGACCTGTACATACAGATGCCCCCAGGTAAAGAGGGGAAAGGTGGCTGTACTTTCAGTTATTTGGAATTGCTGCAAGGAAAGACCCTTTGGCTTGGAGATCAAGAGCACAAAAAGGCTGGCAAAATCAAATCCGATGAGGGGAGGTCAAACCGACTGATAAAATGGCCCCATATTGAGTTAAAGTACCTGCACTAGCCACCCTCACTCCACCATTAGCCCCACAGCAAGCGATGCCTCTGGTGGGAGGGAGGGAAAACCATGGCAGCACTGTGCAACAACTGTTTAGGTCCCCTAAAACATGTATACCTCTGACCTAGTGCCAACTCACCACGTCGTAGGATATGACCGAGGCCACTGCCTACTGCTCTTTTCTCAGAAAGATGGCAAGTTAACCACACATGTAACCCTACAGTATGTTTAGGATCAAAGGGTGGGACATTGGCGGGGGAAGGGAGAATGGAGGAAGGGAAGGGAAGGAGATAACCCAGCATTGTGACACCCAAAGTCATAACCAGCAGAACACAATTACATGAAATAGAAAGTAATAAAACATACATTCAGCAACATTTTAAACTGATGCAAACCACACTTCTCAGGAATGCATATAAAAATGCAGGAACAGGGAACATACAGTATCAGAAAAAAAGATATGCCATGGGAGCAGCCCAGGGTAACTTAAAGAGAAAAACTGCCTCCTCCATACTCAGTTCAGGTAGTAGGATTGTTCAATGAGCTGTGAGACATGCAGTCTTGCAAGCAAGTCCCTCGATGTGGCACCCCCTCCCTACAGTTCTCATTTTTTTTTTTTTTAGTTAATCTAGTTCTTCTTGGTCCCCACCAGTTGGCAATCCTCTCAGTCACCCAACCAGCCCCACACCCGACATCAGGCAGCTGTCCCTGTCTTCCCTCATGGTTTTCCCTCCATAGCAGGGTGGTGAGGAGCCCACAACTCGACTCACCTCGACTAGGATCCAGACTCCAGGTAAGTGCCATTCTGAATCAGAGACTGCAGAGGTTTGCTGTTCATTTGGCTCGATCTGGGATCTCTTTCCCTGATTTTTGGTTGTTCCCCTGGGTGGAGCGTGTAATGTTGGCAATGTCCCAGCTGTGTACGCTTCCGCCCACAGCACGCCAGCCAATTGCTCCACCCCCATTGCTTAAGTACAGGCACTGTGGTGTGCTGGCACTCAGCCTCTGCTAGGTGTCAGGAAAGCACTGACCCTGTACCCCCCTCCCCGGGAGAGGAGAGCTGTCCTACGGTTGCTTGATCCTCTCCTTCCCCAGCTGACCCCCGGTGGCCCACTCGCACTGCGAACACAGGTCACTGGCATGGCAGGAGGTAAGACATGGATGCTTCAGCCCTCCATGCCACTGAGTCAGCCACTACAATTCTCATTTTAGCCAAGGAAAATGTCAGCCTTCCCAGGGCCCAAACCAGGAGACGGCAAGAATCTCAGCTTCAGTAGCCTCAGAATGGCCTAAGTGGGATGGTGGATTGAATGATACATTGTCTATTAAGTAAGCATCTGGCTCCCAACAAGAGTTGAGTGAAGCAAATTTACTGTCACAATCAATTCATCCCGCCTGCTTCAGTGAGGAACCTTGAGATTTTTGCAGGCTTGGAGAGAGGGATAGAGCCAGATAAACCATGGACAGAAGCGGTGTGGTGGCAGCTCTCTCTGCCCAGGATTGCTGTGGCTTGGCTGATGGTGGCACTTCACTGGACATTGGACCTGGTCTCTACTGCATAGCTGGTTCTGGCAAACACAGGAAAGTGGAGCCTTCTGGAGTCAGAGCCTGAAGTAGTGGATCAAATCTGTTTTGGGTTGGAAGGTGGTGAATCATTGAAGGGCTGCTGGGTGAGATGAGAGGAACTGTGGTAATGGCTCCTAGAATGGTTCAGAGCTCTGCAATTTCCTCCCTGATCCTCTTTTTTGCTGGATGCCCTGTCCATTGTTCTACACTGGGGCAGTGATCCTGGCTGGCTACCCAGGCACTGGTGCCTCTGTAACATCCACAAGCATTTCAGAGGCTCTGTGAGAAATATGGTCAAATGGTGAGGCAGAAAACTTATAGCAGGATATCCCGTATGCTGTTTTCACCCCCAGGCGGTATGGTTTCCACCTTGGTGCAGTGTAAGTCTTTTGACTATTGGAGAATTCATTGGAAAAATTTTGAAAGAACAAGATCTGATGTCCCTCCCATTTCGGCAGCCCTCTGTCCCTTGCAATCTGCAGTATATGTTCTTTGACTCAGTATCTTAAGAATTTTATTAGGATTCATCTGAGTCTATCTCTAGGTTTAGAGCAAAGGGCAAGTGTCCTGTTTGTCCTTTCAATTTCAATTGAAGGGCAATTTGGGGCAATCAGTATAGCTGGGATCATCGCCTGAAGAACTCTGATGATGTCCATACCTGCCATATCTTCAGGTACCACCACCAGTTGTTGTTGTTGTTGTTGTTGTTGTAAAATTTTATTTTTATACAGGAATACATTTGTTGGGACATCAGTCCCATTTTCAACAAAGTCCTGTTAATAAAAAACAAACAATACAATTATACAAAACATCACATCACAATACACATCAAATTATTACTTAAAACAGGTACATGTTAATTGCAAATATGCTCTTAATTTTTTATTAAAAATGGATGAATTTTTAATAACCTTCAATCTTGGGGGGCAATTTATTCCAATAATAAGCAACTGTATTCTGGAGCATTTCATTTCCATACCTATTCTGAGATCTAATCATGGGGATTTCTTTACCAAAGGATCTTGTATGCATAGTTAATATCCTATCATCTTTAAATGTAATATGGTCAGACAAACAATGTCTAGCTTCATCTTTCAATATGTGGTGACACTGTTTATACTAAATGTAGACCCTTCTCTGTTTTGGGTCTAACCAATTTAATTTTTCATATAAATCACAATGATGCACTCCGTGCCTACTTCTTGTTATAAATTTACTCATTTTGTAATAAACCTGATTTACTTTATTTAACACTGTAGTGCCAGAGTGCATATATAATATGGACCCATATTCTAAAACTGGGATTAATAACTGCCCAACCACTTTCTCCTTTACTTTCTTAGTCAGGCTCCCTGCTACTCTTCTTAATACCCCTAATTTTTGAGTTACCTTTCTCAAATGTATGCTAACATGTTCTGAATACTTTAAACCACAATCAATCTGTACCCCCAGGTATCTATAAGTATCAACCGCTGTAATCTGTGTATTCCCAGCTAAATTAATATGGAGTTCAAATTTCCCTCTATTTTTCAATCCTCCAAATACCATACTTTGTGTTTTTTGAATTCAACAACAGACCACGGTTATTAAACCAGGTCTATAATAAATTTATATCCTGTTGAAGTTTATGAGTTAATTGTTCCACATTATCAGCAGATGCAACTATTACAGTATCATCCGCGTACATTCTAACATCACAGTTTTCCATTTGCCTTGGAAGATTATTCACATAAACATTAAATAGGAGGGGGCCGAAAATAGAACCTTGTGGAACCCCTTGAAAAACTTCACCTTGAACTGAAGCAATTTCTCCCAAAACAACACTTTGTCTTCGATCAGATAAATATGATTTAATCCACGCTAGTGTTTCATCTTGAATACCCAATTCAAACAAACCAATCAACAAAAGTTCATGTTGAACTAAATCAAACGCCTTACTTAAGTCAACAAACACAGCCCCTGTGCATTTACCCTGATTTAATGATGTTGTTACTAAATTATTAAAATCAAGCAAGGCTGTGCTTGTTGACTTCCCTTTTCGAAATCCGTGTTGATAACTAGTCAATAATTGGTTATCTTCCAAGTACTGAGTCAACTGCATGTGAACTAATTTTTCCATAATTTTAGACAATATAGCAATTAGTCTATAATTCGATACTACTGTACTTTCCCCTCCTTTAAAGATAGGTATAATTTTACTCATTTTCCATACCTTTGGGACCATGGAGCATTGCATGCTCCAATTGAATAAATATGTAACAACTGGAGCAATAATGTCCGCCCCATATCTTAAAAATTTAGCATCAATTTCATCTAGACCTCCAGATTTTGAAACATTCAGGTATCTCAATTCCTTCTCTACTTCATTTACCATTACATTTCTAAATTTAAATTTAAATCCAAGATCAATCTTATTTACTAATTCTTTATTTCTTTTTATATTATCAAGGGAAATTTCAGATGTCTTTTTATTTAACTTAGGGATGTTTAAATCAGGCAAATCAATAAAGTATGCATTAAAATAGTTTGCAACTCCTTCTTGATCTTTTATCAGATTTTCTCCTTGACTTAGACTGATCTTTTGTGTTTGTTTTATAGGATCTTTTAGATTAGAGATTTGCCTCCAAAAGTTTTTTGGATCCTTTGCCTTATTTAACTTGGTCAAATAATATTGTACTTTAGCTCTCTTTATATCTTTTCCCAAGTCTCAATTTCCTTATTCTTTCTAGCTTTTTTCCATACTCTATCTCTTATTCTTAGTTGCTTTATCAATTTATTTGTTATCCAAGGTAATTGGTTATCTTTAACTATCTTTCTTACTTTAGGTGCGTGTTGCTGTATACACGACAACATTAATTCATTAAACTCTTGAAGGGCTAATTCAGTGTCTGGAATGAGAAAAATCCTTTCCCAATTTTGTTTTATTAAAGAATTTCTGTATTTTAACTTGTTAAACCTAGTATAATCTCTTGCCCAATATGTAGTTTTATTTATGTTTGTCATTTTATTTATATTAACTACACATGCTATTGGATTATGATCACTCAAATTCAAAGGTAGCATTTTCTGTCTCAAAACCTGTAACCCTTGTGATACAAATATTAAATCTAATAAAGAGCCCAAAGATTGATTATTAGTAGCTCTAGTTGAATTTTTTATTATTTGATCCAATCCCAATGATGCAAAACTATCTCTTAATTTTGCACCTCTGGATTGTAACCAATTTGAATTGAAATCACCTGTTATCAAAACCTGCTGATTTCCTATTTTGTCCAAAATAATCTCTGCTAAAGAATCAAATATTTTTACTTCTGTCTTTGAAGGGGCATAAAACACTCCTACAACTAACCTCAGTGAACTGATTTTTATCATTAAACCATCTACCCCCTCATGATTAATAGCTAGTAATGTTTGAAATGGGCCTAAACTGTTTTTTTATGTACAACAGAACCCCACCACCTTTTTTCCCCTGTCCTTCCTAATTACCCTATAATCCATTAACTGAATTTCCTCATCATGTATACCTCCATGAAGCCAGGTTTCTGATAGTGCTATTATATCATATTCAGTTTCCTTAACCCAAGCCCGATATTCATCAATTTTATTAATTAAACTTCTGACATTTTCATGTACCATGGACAACCCTTTATTTTCATTTGGACCTGGATTCTGTTCAATATCACCGTTCTGTATTAATAATAATACACAAAGTAGGTGGCCCTTATTAAGACTCAATTTATATCCTAAATAACGTGGAGAAAACTGTCTCTGAGATTGTTTCAGTTCATTTGTAAAATGATTACGTCTTTTAATCAATGAATGCTGTGTTGTGTGATAATCTGAAATCCCCATAATCAAGTTGCTCTTATCCCATTTTACTATACCAGCCCCCAAGCACTGATATCCATCCATCACCCAGAGACCCCACACCATGTACCCTATTATGAAACAAAAGCAGATAATGCTCCCCTGTTACACTATTCTGTAACCAGTCTCACATTATTTCTTGTAGTTTGGTTTTCTAAATAGTCTACCTTAGTGAGGAGGTACTAAATCAACCTTTCCTGATCACACAGACAAGCAGTAACTCAACAGTGTCCTACAGAATTATATCTTCTAGATCGAGGATGGGCATAAGGTTGAGTGGCTTTACTATCACCATTGATGCAATGCTGCAAATCAGGCTAAGCTGCCGGCCTCGTAACACAATTGACAATCTTGGAACTGATACACTTTCACTTTCCCAGACTAGAGAAAGTGCAGAGACTTTAAATGCAGAATGTTGCAGAATGTGGCCCAATCAGAGTGACCTGAAAACTGTTACCCATGCAGCAGACCAGGGGTAACGTATTCCCATACTGCACAGCCACCCTTCTAATTCTGGGTGCCCAGCCGGTCGGTGATTTTTCCAGGTTAGATTGCAGCCAAAGAGTTAATCAGCCATCTTGATGGAAGCTAGCCCCGTCCCTCCCTACAGAAACCTGTTACAGTACTAAAGACGAGGTTCACTTTGGAATAAAAAGCTACACATTCAGACTGCCCCTGGCCTGGATGGTCTGAATTCTATAAAATTAATATTGCCATGTGGATGACATTTTGGATCATGTATGTGATTTTATTTTATTTGATGGAGCCCCCACTTTCTCCTTTTGGAAAGCTATTCAAAGTTTTCATACAAAAAGCAGAAATAAGTGAGTTGAAAGAAATGGCATCCCATTGGTCTTCTCAACACATACCTAGAAATGTTAATAAAAATAATCTGTAACAGTCGCTGGCATCAGTCACATGTGCCCTCATTTCCCCATGTCAGTCCTGCTCCATTCAAGGGTGGTGCATGAGGAATAACTGGCTCATACTGAGAGAGGTTACAGAATAATGTAACAGGGGAGCATTATCTGCTTTTGTAACATGGCAAATTTAACCAACTGTAAATAAAGAGAACTGATTGGTGCAAAAGCATCAGATGGTATACTTTGGAGATGGCATTAATCCAGCAATAATGCCGTCCTCAAAGTGAAGTACCCAGTGATCCACAGAGGTGAAAAAGCAGTGTACTATGTGCACTACAGTGACAGAGGAGGTGCAGAAGTGTACAGGTGGAAGGAGCAGTGACGCGCACGACGATAGTGGAGCAACTGGGGAGGCAGCTCCAGAGCAAACTGCACCCTGATATGTACCACAAGTGGAAATGTATTGTCCGTTGAATTGTAAGGTGGTGACGGTACATGGCAGTGACAGTTTTACTTACTGTTGTGGTAAATGAAGGCGAAACAGGGCAAACAGATGCAAGTGAGTCCCACAAACAAGCAGCATGGAAAGCAACGGGACGCATGAAGTAGGAGACGGAACGACATCGGACCGAGAGTGCAGAGACACACACAATATGCAAATTAGAAGCAATCGCAGATACGGCAATGGAGAAATGAGCAGATTGTAGACCTCCTGTGGTCGCTATCAAAATAATAGCTGTGCAGATGTCTCAAATTTTCAGAAATAAGTGTTCACCACATAGTTGGTTCATAGTTGTGTGTCCAATAGTTTACAGTGCATAACAAGATAAATCACAGTCTCTGCAATGTGAAAAAAGTGCAGGACAGAAATGCAAACAGTGAAAAATCTGTCACAATTATTTTATTTCCACCGTGAAAATAACAGTCCTAGTAACAATGTTGTCCTCAAAGCCATGTTACAAACATATTAAGCCACTCTGAAGGTGGCATCTAATGGGATTAATGCATGTTGGGCCATTGTACGCCCTCAACCTGTGGTCTCGGGACACAAACCTCCCAACCATGCATTAATCCACCATTAGATGCCACCTTTGTCGTGACTTAATGCTTACATGTACTTTCAATTGTTCGTGAAAAAACCTTTGACAGATTATGACATCAGTAGCTATTCTCTGTTTTAAAAATAAATGGACTGCAAGAAACTTTTATTTACTGGATTAGGAAAATGTGTGCTGTACCATCTGTAGTACCAAACATTAATGGACATTTAGGTCATTCTATTATTTTCCACAGGATAGTAAGACAGTGTTGCCCCCTCAGGCCTTTGTTATATGGTTTTCATTTGGCCCTGGTGCTTCACATCCTGTATAATGACCCCAACATTTTTTGTTTAAGTGCTAGTGCATTATATGTGCCTGTATGATATCTTCTTTTTTGTAGCTGATAAAGAATCCGGAACACGGGCATGTAAGGTATTGCAGACTTTCTCTGATATTTTAGGTTGCAAGCTCAATGCACTTAAAAGTAAAGGATATCAGTTGGCAGACAGTGTAATAACTACCCCCGCCATTACAGGAATCCTCTCACCACTGAATTGATTCAGATCTTAGGGATTTCTTTTTGATGGACTGATATGGCAACAAGACATTGGGAAAATAAATTGGAAGTATGTGCCCTTAAGGTAGGAAACTGGAAATCCTGGCAACAGACAAAGAAAGATAAGCTGATAAAACATTTTTTTTTTACAGTTAATCTTTTTTATTGAATCTGCATCCACGTAACGTAGTACAGCTCAAGAGATGTTACACAGGTTGAAATATTATAATATGATATATAGTATAAATAACATGTTAAAGGTATTGAACGTTACCAATATTATAACAATGCTATATATTGTGATGATATTTCTACAAAATGTTAGTAATTGTCCGTACTACACGAAGCAAAAAGTGCTAAGTAGTAAAAAAAATTTTTCCCAAGAGTATCCATTAACATTTTTATAACTAACAGAAGGAGCTGCAAATATGTAGTAATAAGAGACCATTTCCAGGACCATGTCCGGAAGAGAAGAAAGAAAGAGAGAAAGAGAGAGAAGGAAGGAGAAAGGAAAAAAAAAAAAGAGACAGGTTTATCTGTATGTGTTCTTTTAAGATTGAAGAAAGTTCAAATAGCTCTGCCAGCAAAGGTAATATTCATTAAATCGGTCTATAGTTAAATAAGTGATTAAGCTCAAGAAAGGAGATACAAGTTAGATTATTTAAAATATCAGTCAAGTAGGAGTTAAATTAGATTTCCAGCGCATTAGGATCAGTCTTTTGGCTTGCATGATCAAGATCTGAAGCCATTTGTGTTGGTATTTTGTTAAGTTTATATTACTATCTATAATACCGAGTATATAAAGTTTAGGATCAAGTGGAATATATCTGCCAGTGATTTTAATAGCTAGTTTATGAATAGATTGCCATAAGTTGGAAATAGATTTACATGACCATAATATATGTAAAAGATCCCCATTTGGGGCATTACAACGCCAACAGTTATTATTAGGTAGTAAACCTATATTATGCAAGTGAGCTGGAGTTTTATACCATAAATGTAAAATTTTATATTGTATTAATCTGCTTTGCACATCTTTAAACGAGTCATGGCAAAGTTTCCAGCATTTGTTCCAGTGGAAATCAGATATGTTTACGTTGAGTATCCGGTTCCATTTGTTTCTAGCCGAAAGAGACTGATTTGGGAGCTTATCCCTGATTAGTTTATAAATAATACTGGTTAGGCCGTGAGAGGTATTAATCCATTTATTAATATATGGATGAATTCTCGGTGAAATGTTAAGTTGTTAAGTAAAAGGAGTTATGGCAGATCTAATCTGTAGGTATTTCCAAAATTCTGTTTTGGAGATATTCCATTTGGTTTGTAGATTACTAAAGGTGTCTAGTGTATTACTTTTATCCATTAGTATATCATTTAAAAAGAAATTTTTTTTTGTACCCAAGATTTACAGTATATTGGTTTATTTTCCAATGTAAACTTTGGATTTCCCCAAATTGGTATATATTGCATAGGTGCAGGGTCACTATTAAGCCATTTATGCATTTTAAGCCAATAATATATGGATGAATTAACGACAGGATTCTTCTTAAATTTAGATGCTAGAGTGAAATAAATAAGACTATTAGGAGTTAGACCAGGGGATAATGATGTTTCCATATCGTACCACAAAGGTACATTGCAATTAGGTTTAAGAAACCATTTGACCGTTGTGAGGCTCTGAATGCCCAGAGTGAGCCGTAAACCAAGGTAGACAAAGCCACCGTGAGCCCAATGAGATCTTAATTTAATGCGACTGAACTTGGTATATGCCCTTCCATAAAAATTTCCCATCATTTTATCAATCTTGTGTAGGAAATGGGGAATTCTAAGTGGGATACAAGCAAATAAATAAAGAATTTTGGTGTGATATTCATTTTAATTGCAGATATTTACCGGGGAGATAGGTTGAGACTTTTCCATCTATCTAAGTTTGTTTTAATATTTGTTAGTAAGGGCTGAATATTTAGATCCCAGATCTTATTCAAATCAGATGATATTTTTATGCCTAGATATGTGATACCTTGTGTGGCCCATCAAAATCTAAGACGATCTTTTGTTAAGGTGTCACAATGTTCATTTAGCGGTAATATTTAGGTCTTTTGATAATTAACACTAAGACCAGAGAGTATGGAAAAATGGTTAAGTAAATTGTAAAGAGGTTGTTGGGATAGTTTAAAATTTTCTAGCAATATAAGCATGTCATCTGCATATGATAGTGATGTGTATTGTCTATGGCCGATGGATATGCCTTTTATGTCATTATTCTGTCTGAGGGAAGTAGCTAGAGTTTCAAGAGCCAAGATAAAAAGAGATGGTGATAAAGGGCAACCTTGGCACGTGCCTCTCTCTAATTTAAATGGCTGAGATAATGTGAAATTGGTAAGCACTCTCGCATGAGGGTTAGTATAGAGAAGTTGAATCCAGGAACAAAAATGGTCGCTAAATCCAAAGCGTGATAACACCAGATAAAGAAAGTTCCAATTCAACGAGTCGAATGCTTTTTCGAAGTCTATGGAGATAGCGACTGCAGGGGAAGGAAGAGATTTAGCTTTATATATTAAGTTAATTAAAGAGCGTAAGTGATCGGAACCCATTCTTCCCTTAACAAAACCAGCTTGAGATCTATGAATTAACTTGGGTATAAACGGTTCTATACGGCTGGTTAAGATTTTGGCAAAAATCTTACCATCAGTGGTAAGTAGTGATATAGGTCGGTAATTAGCCGGAATGGTAACATCCTTCTCTTTTTTGGGGATGACCGTTATGATAGCATCCGTCATCGTGTTAGGTAACTGTCCAATTCGGTGGATTCTTGAAATCGTTACATAACAGAGGAGCTAGTTGTTCAACAAGGATCTTATAGAAATCAACAGAAACCATCTCCTCCGGACAGCGTCCGTTTAAGGAAAGAATGGCTTTTTACTTCTTCTGTGGTGAGTGGTGCATCTAGGAATGTATAGCTTCCTCTGATAGTCGAGGAAGAACAAGCTCATCTAGAAAGGAAGAGATGTCTGAGGTGCTTGTAATGGAAGGAGAAGAGTAGAGATATTTATAAAAAGTTGTCATAATATTATTGATAGAGTATTCACTAGTGCAAATTTTCCCTGATTGGTCTTTTAGAGCAGCAATATGACGCTCCATTTGTTGCATTTTAAGTCTGTAAGCAAGAATTTTGCTGCCTTTTTCTCCCCTCCTTCCCAAAATTTATGTTTTATTCTCAGTAGTGCTAGTTCTGTTTTCCTAGAGATTAATTCATTGATTTGCATACATAATTGCAAAATTTCATGGTGTAAGGATGAGGAGGGGTCGGGGTTAGGATTATTTAGGTATTCAGTTTGTTTTATTTTAAGTAATTTTTCGAGGTTGTTAATTTGTTGTTCCCTGAGTTTCCTTCTATGAGTCGCAAACCCAATTATTTTGCCACGTAGTGTGGCTTTGAGTGCTTCCCAGGTAGTGCCCATGGATGTATCTTTAGGGTCATTAAATGCCATGAATTCATTTATTTGTTTTTTAATCCAAGGCAGAAATTCTGGATCTTTTAATAGAAGGGGATCTAAGCGCCATAAGGGGGGTTTAATGGGGGGAGAACCCCAAGTAAATAAGAGTTTAACGGGGAGAATGATCAGATATGATTAACGGCAGGATCTCAACATTTGTTATGTTAGCCGTAATTGCAGGAGATGTCAGCAGATAATCGATTCTGCTGTAGGTCTGGTGACGAGAGGAGTAAAAGGTATATTCCCTATCTCTAGGGTGGAGAGTTCTCCATATGTCGGTTAGTCCAAGGTCATGCATTATTTGAGATGCTATGGCAGAGCTTCTAGGGTGACTATCTAGAGAGCCATTGCTCTTATCCATAAATATGTCCAAAGTAAGGTTGAAGTCTCCACCGATCAATAGAGAGGAATTAACTAAGTTTAATGAAATTAATGTGTGTAGTAGGTTTTGAAAAAACAAAGGATCGTCAGAATTAGGGGCATAAATGTTAACTATGGTTATAGAATCTGAAGGGGTATCAAAAGTTATAATAAGCCACCTACCGTCAGAATCTTTCTGAATAACAGTAGGTTTCCACTTCAATTTTTTATGAATCAGTATGGCAACACCTCTCTTCTTGGATGCGGCGGAGGCCGTAAATACTTGACCTACCCAATCACTTTTTAGTCTGAAACTATCCTCATCCAGCAATTTAGTTTCTTGCAATAGAGCAATTTGTATTTTATGTTTTTTAAGGTGATTAAGTACCTGTTTACGCTTATTTGGTGTATTGAGTCCCTTGACATTCCAAGTACATAATGGTATATTGACTGTCATGTATTAAATGTATTAATATGTAGTAAAATAATGACGGTGTCAAGGGGCTCAAATACACCATTGTAGTCGGATGAAGATATAAAAATCAGTATACTGTAATTGTGTCCAGAAAGTAGTTTGTTGGCAGAGCTATAAGTAAAGAACAAGTAGAAAAAGTAAAGAACATCCAATTGGACATATCCTATGCAGCTCACTTCTAACATTATAACTGTAACATAACAATATCTCAAAGTTATATAATAACAAAAAGAAATAAATGTCATCTAAGATGAACTGAGAAGAAAAGGTCAGTCTAATATGGGGAAAAAGGGAGAGAGAGAAAAAGAAAGCAAAGGGAGAGACCAAGACCACTTCTCAGTTCTCTAGGACGTAGCTGAACTGTAAGGGAGTTTGTTAGTTCCCAATAAATTGAATATAGCTAGAAATATATTAATAATACAGAGTATTGTAATTAAATGCAAGCCCCCAAAGTGGGGTGAAGTATATTAAGTTTAGTGTACCTTACTAAGTTAAGTACGGTGTTATTCGAATAGCATCATTAAATCCAGCATCATAGATAGTAGGTTAGAATGACTTGAGATCCGATGATCTATAAATGTTATAATTACTACCTTTAGAAAAAAAAAACCATCAGAAAGTCAGAAAGTCTTATAACCTATAGAGTCCAGTACTATATTATATACTTTATCAGCCAATTGAGATATGCTCTATATTTATACCATCATGATTGTCATTGTGACGATTATGTAGTGTTATGATTTATTTAGGTTCCTGATAGGGGTCCTGCAAAGTTAGGATTATCAGAGTCATGCAGTTTTACTATAGGCATCCACATATTAGCATCATTAGAGGGATTATCTGCTATATTACACTGTAGCCAATATTATTAGTGGAACGGGATGAATTAGATAAATTATACAGAAACGCCCATTCCTGTAAACTGAATTTCTGAATGTGTTAATTAGTAAAAAAAAGGAGTTATAGTATGTCATTATATTTAATTATATAAATACAACGACCAATAACTTGAATGTGTCTAATGCTGTCAAGTGTTATAAGGGTAATCTTGTAGCATTTACAGTAAAAAAAATGTTTATATCAAGCAAATGAACATATCCATTCTGTGATGCTAGAGCTAAGTAATCTTAATATGATTGCTGAATTGTAGGTATCTGTGCACAATATTGATTAATAAGTAGCATTTCGTGCACTTATATAGAAAAAAGAACGTTAATGCATCTATGACCACACTTTTAGAGAAAGAAATATTGCGATCCCTGAATTTGCATGACCTAACATTATGTATGTCATGTTATTGGTCATGTGGAAAACAGAATATTACGTGCACAGATAATTATAATAAGCAGTAAGCGGTGAATAATTATGTCAAATGGTCACATAATAAATTAAGAACGGGTTTGCCCCATCGCGTTAATGCAGTAGCCCACTCGATGATTCCGGTAAATGCACCAGCTAGTATTTGCGAGGGGTATCGCCTTTGTGTCTGTTCTTCCCTCGACGTCTTTTTTTTGGAGGTTCACTAGCTTTGAGAGGAGAGTTGCCCACACTACAGGTCCAAGAAGTGCCCTCCAGATCTCGGTCCTCCTCCACCTCCAACGGGTTGATTAAATTCTCATCGTTGAAGTCGCCCGAGGTGGATAGATCCTGCAGCAATGTGTATCTGTTCGAAAGAGCAACTCCAAGGGCAGTAGAGGTATTATTGGTAGAAATGTTAGGATCTGCACAATTAGAGGAGCGATCCTGCATGGCAGAGGGATCGGCTTGCATAGCTGCTACTTCTTGGATATAGATTGGAGATTTAGATGGGGTTACATTAGGAGGGTCGGGAGCACCTGAGATATTGTTTGAAGATGCCGTAATAATGCTTTTTTCAATACTGGTAGTTGTATGAGAGTCGCCGCTGCATTGGGTCTGACGGGTCTCGGGGAATTTCTGACCATTTGCCGAATAACAGCTCAAAAAAGATGTAAGTGATTCTGGGTTACTAAAATCTTGAAATGAGTTCTCCAGGTAGACCTTCATAATAGCTGGATACCTAAGAGAGAAACGAAGACCCATTTGGTGCATAGTACGTCTAGCAGATGTATAGGCTTTCCGTTTTGCTGAAACTTCTTTAGAGAAATCACGATATATGTAAATGTTGCATCCTTGCCAAGAAAGTTGCCCAATTTCTTTAGCTTTCCTCATAATAAGTTCTATATTAGTATAGTTTAGAAATTTAGCAATAATTGGTCTGGGTCTATGCTCTGCAGGAGGTTTTGGGCCTAGCAATCGGTGGGAGCGCTCTATTATTAGCTCTGTACCGGCATGAAGACCCAGAATTTGCGGCAGTATGTGCTGTAGAAATGCCGTGGTGTTTTTAGCTTCCACATCTTCGGGAAATCCGAATATTCTGAGGTTGTTTCTGCGATTCCTGTTTTCCATATCATCAATTCTGGATTGTAGCTCTTTGATGGTGCGATCTTGAGATCTAATAGTAGATTTTAATTCCTGTATAGCATCCTCATTAAGACGTATTTTTTTTTCTGTAAAGGCAAGTCTAGAATCGATAGTTTTCATAGTTTGAGTGTTTTGTTGAGTAGCTGATTTTAGGTCTTGCATGTCCATTGATAGTTTACTGAACATTTCTTCAATATTTCTTAAAGGATCCCTTTGTTTGTTAGAGTAGGCCATGATTGGTTTTGCAGCCTTCCCCACTGGAACTGTAAAGGCTCTGTTTATATTAAAAGAAAGGAGCTGTCCAGAGCAAAAAGAATATCAATGAGGTAGCGGTAGTATGCTCTTCTTTACTTTTACCTCAAAATCAGTATGTATATGTCTTAGATGGTATAAGATGATGCTGGATGTTGTTTGTTCAGAGGAGCTCAGAATCTAAGCTTCCATCTTGCTCAGAGCCAGGCCACGCCCCCCGATAAAACATTTTTAGTAACCATTTTTACTTTATTAGTTAACATACAAACATACAAAGAAGCCAGCAGAAGAAGGCCATTTGGTCTATCAGGTCTGCTCATAGTGCAGGGTCCACAGCTTGAGCTAATGTCCCAGCCCTCCCTCCCCCACTCCTCCCATCCTCCCTACCCATGATCCTTACCTTCCCCCATGCCTATCCCAGCCTGTCTTATAGCTGCCCACTGTCTTCAATGAGATGACCTCTTCTGGCAGCTCATTGGTTAACTAGGATCTGCAGCTTATCTGTTAGGTAGAAAAATAGGCAGACTAGGTGGGCCAAGCAGTCCTTATCTGCCATCAAATTCTGTGTTTCTATGTTTCTATTCCAAGTGTCCACCACCCTCTCTGTGAAGAAGTGTTTCCTAACCTCCCTCCTAAACCTCCCACCCCTCCAGTTTAAGACTGTTCCCCCTCTTGTTACAGTTGCCACTCAGCTTAAAGAGACTCTCCTTATCAACCTTATTTATCCGTTTCAAGTACTTGAAGGTCCCAGTCATGCCCCCTCTCTTTCTGCTGTCTTCTAGAGAGTGCATGTTCAGTGCCCTCAGCCTCTCCTCATACGCCTTACCCTGCTGACCAGCTATCATCTTTGTAGCCCTCCTCTGAACCTTCTCCAGCAGGCTAATGTCCTTTTTGAGGAGGAGGCACCAGTATTGAACTCCATACTCTAGATGTGGCCTTACCAGTGACCTGTACAAGGGCAGTATAACCTCCTCTCTCCTACTACTGATCCCCATAGATATGTATCCCAGCATCTTGTTTGCCTTTGCTGCTGCTTTCTTGCACTGTGTGGAGTGCTTCAGGTCACTAGTGATCATAACTCCCAGGTCCTTCTCCTCCTCCTCCTCCTCTGAAGACACTCGGACTCCACCCAGGTAGTATTCTGTCCTGGGATTCTTGGCTCCAATATGCATAACTTTGCATTTCTTGGCATTGAAGCCAAGCTTCCAGATCCTGGACCACCTCCCCAGCTTTTCCAGATCTTCCTGTAGGTCCTGTATCCCATCAGCTGTGTCCATGTTAAGCATAAAAACATTTTTAATAATCATTTTTACTGCATTTGTAAAGCACAGTTTACTCCCTTCCTTTACATCTGGATACAAAAAATGAGTTTGATCTGGGGTAGTAGACTCAGCCCCATTAAACAATAGTTGTGATACCTTCAATGTTGTATGAACATGATAAATCTGATTGGGTTTCTTTTTCAGCATGTTTTTTGTTTTGGAACATAGTACCTTTTCATAGGAAGGACATCAAAGTTTGGCCCCCATGGTTAAATCTTGGCTTATTCAGCTTTGTAGTAAATGGGATTTGGGTTTTACTGAACTGAAGAAAACACTGGATGTAGCAAATATGTTGTACTATTGCTGGGAGCAAATTAGACAATGCATAATTACAATGCCCCCTGTACAACTTAGTGGCAGGAAACAGCTCTATGAAAAAAATTAAATCTGAGGCATTCACAGCCAAATTCAAGGAAGTGAGCCCAGAGAGGGTATTCAAAATAGAACTGTACTTGACCGATAAAAGACTGTCCCCTACAATGTGGGACACAATGTGGCTAGGCTGCGAGGGAAAACTTGAGGTAAAAGACAATGCCAAACATCCTGAGATGGTAGACCATTTGTTTCAGGACTGCACCCAAATCAGGGATTTCGATTCTCAGTTGACAAGCTGGTGGAAAGATTTAGCGTAGGTATCTGTCACATATGAAAATATAATTATAGGTACTTTAAGTTCCAGGAACAAATATGATGTTGGCAATTTTAGAATTCTGTTTTCCATAATTATATATTTATTTTTGTATATGGGAGAGTGCTGTTATGCATAGAAAACAGCCTGAGCCTCAGTATTGCTGCACCACAGTAGAGATGTCAGAATCGTGTTGTACCCTCTTAAGTGTGTCACTACTATAGTATAGCAACATAGACTGGTCTTGTGCTACACCATCCTTCACAGCCTCTCTCTGATCACTACATTTTGTTGTTTTCTCAGTTACTGTCTGTGAAAGAAGAAATTAGCAACTGGAGATGGGGTCAGCATTTTTTTAAACCTGAATACACCAGGCTTTCTTTTTTATTTGTTTTGCAGCTTGGCTGATCAGGACATTAGCTCCACTAAAAAGAAATAGCAGACTTTTGATACTTACAGACCAGTCATCTCCTTGTTTTTTTTTTTTTTATAATAACATCTTTATTAAACAAGCATTTGTCAATGCCAAATGTTGTCTCACTGGCATTAGCATTGGTAGTGCCAGAGTTAGAGATGCATAATAGGAATGGTGGTGAAGTACTGAAGTGACGCCAACCCCAGCCCCACTCTATTGAGACCTACAGGCATTGGGGGTGTGCCTTTGGGTCGTCAGCTATAACGCTCATGCCATTGTACCTCAACCTACCCTGTAGACACTGACAAGTGTTGTGCTGTGCTTTGGGGTCTTTGGGCATTATACTTACCCCATTCCATAAGGAAATACACTAAGGTGGGCAAAGTATAGGAGAATGGGGTGAACTTTGTGGCTGAACACTGCGAGGCACACCACAATGCCTGTCACTGGCTGCAGGGTGGGGGTGGTGGTGGTGGAATGGCATGAGCATTACAGCCGATGATCTCAAGTCACACCCCTGATGACTGTCAGTCTGTACAGAGTGGGGTGCCACAGTTGGAAACCGTAACACCGTAATCGTGTGTTGGTGCCCTCACTCCAAATGTTCAACATGGGCTTTTTGTGACCCCACCTCATGAAGAGCGGCACAATCAGTTTGTAAGCTGAAAGGTGGTTTTTCGCAGTGGCTATGCCATTTGGCAACACAGGGACAAAAACACATTTTGGGCAGGAATGTGGAACATGACAACTGCATTGTTCATGAGGAAGGGTAAAAAAATGGCAACGTTGAAAATCTGGAGTGAAAAAATGAAAAAATTGATGAAGTCATAAGCATGCATAGAAAGTGCAAAACACACGTCCGTAACCCAATTATTTGTGGGAGTTTTTTAACCACATTTTCAACATAGGTATTTTGGGACCTCCCCTCATGAACAGTGGTGCTGTGATTTTGTTAACGTGTCCCAAAAGGTGATTTCCCACAGCAACCATGCCATTGTGCACCACAGCTGTGGAAATGCATTTTGGGCAGGCTGTGATAAATGAATTTATTTATTTATTGAATTTTGATGACCGGGTTGGCCCACTGGGCCCTGAAGGTCCCTTTTTCAGGGGCGACCCTGGGAACAGAAGCAGTACAATACATACAATCAGGTGATCCAGAAGCAATACAATACATACAGTCAGGTGATACAGGGTTACGAGAAGTAGACAAGATATCGTAGACCATAAGTGCAACACTTGAAAGATTTAAGGATTTAAGGCATGATTTAATGTAGGTTAAGGTGAGAAGAGAGGGGGGATGGGTGTTTTTGATTTGGATCTGGGGTGATTATCCTATACCCTCACAGTGGCATGAGCTTGTCCTGAGCAAAAGGGACTTAAGCCTAGTGCAAAAGATTGGTAACGAGGGGGCTTCCTGTACTAGAGGTGGGAGAGTGTTCCACAGTTTGTGGGCTGTGAGAGCAAAGGATATGCCTCCCTTGTGAGTCTTGATTCTGGGGATTGCCAGCAGGGACCGACCCAAGGTCCTGAGCATTCGAGGGTTAGGCTTAGCCATGATTATTCCTGTTAGGCTTGGTGGGGCCACCGGGCTCTGCAATTTGTCTGCATGGCAGAGCAGGGGATACTGTAGACGAGCCTCGAAAGAAGGCCATTACAGCTGGGCTGGTGAGATGCAGGGCTGGCTTCTTGGTTGACACATTGTCACAAACCTCGTGACCTTGTTGTACAGGACCAGAAGCCTGCCAGTCTTGCCCTTTGCCATGACCTGGATTACCGGGGCAGCATAGGTTAATGTGGGTAGGAGGACACTGGAGGCGATTGCTCATCTAGCCTCTTGGATAAGTTGTTTTTTTAGCCTGTACATGGTGCCAAGTTTGACATGGATAGACCTTGTTACCTGGTCAATGTGGGGCTTAAAGGTGAGACCCTGGTCAATAGTTAGCCCTAGGTATTTTATGTTGTCAACTATGTCTATTTGTTTATCCCCAAGGGTAGTAAGTTTTAGGGAATTGGTCCAATCCTGCCCAAGGGATCTCAGACCAAACAGCAAAGCTTTAGTTTTTGCTGCATTGAGGATCATTCTGTTTGATGTGAGCCAGACCTCGAGTGTGTTTAGGTCCCCTTGTAGGAGAGGGCCCAGATCATGTGGTGTGGACCTGGCTCAGAAGATGACAGCATCGTCTGCATATTGAACTACTGAGCTATCCCCACAGTGATGGCTTAGGTCATTTGTGATGAGAAAGCACAGGAGAGGGCCAAGAATTGAGCCCTGAGGCACACCCTCCTTGATGGGTAAAGGGGTGGAAAGCTCTCCCTTCCAAATGACCCTCTGGGAGCAGCCTGAGAGGTAGCTCTTGAACCAGTTTAGGGCCTGGGCATCAAGCCCAATGCCTTGAAGCTTAGTAAGAAGAAGGTTGTGGTCCACAAGGTCAAATGCCTTGGACAGGTCTATGAAGATAGCACCTGTCAACATGCCCTCATCCATTGCCCTGAATAGGTACACTGTGAGTTTGATGAGTGCCATGTCTGTTCCATGGTTTGCCCAAAAGTCATGCTGTGAAGGGGCTAGGATTTGGTGGAGCTCCAGGTAGTCTCTCAGTTGCCCATAAACTAGCCTTTCTTGCAATTTGGCCAGGGTTCACAACTGAGAGATGGGCCTGTAATTGCCAATTTGTTCATGAGAGCCACCCTTGTAAAGGGGGACCATGTTGGCAGCCTTCCACTGGTATGGAATGTACCCTTCAAGTAAAGACCTGTTGATGATCCAGGTCAGAGGTTTGGCCAGGGACAGTGTGCCTTCCTGGAGTAGCCTCAGGCTGATTCCATCTGGGTCACCAGAGCCTTTGTGTTTGAGGGCTATCAGAAGGTTATGGACCTTGCTCACCTTGACCATTCTCAAGTGAAATTGGGGTCTATTCAGACAGAGGGATTCTTCAAAGGTCTGTACAGGCATGGGTGTTGGTAGCCCTACCTTGTATGCATCAAGGTTGGTGAAGTGGTGGTTGATTGCTGAGGCTATAAGCTGGCAATCACTGATACACTGTCCTTGTACCTCAGTTTGACCTTGTGCCTCCTTGGAGTTGCCCTTAAGCAGTTAGTTGATTTGTGCCCAGAAATGCTTAGGGTTCCCCAGTGTGGACAGTTGGAGGCAGGTTACATACTCCTTTTTGGCAAGTTTGATGTCTAGCTTACATTTATTTCTTAGGGTTTTGTAAGTAATCAGGTCTGCAGAAAGGTGGCAGAGCCAGAATTTCTTCCAAGCCTTGTCCCTTCTTTTCACCTGAGATTTTACAGAGTGGGAGATCCATTTATGGCAGCCTCCTTTTGTACAAAGTTTTTTAAAGGGGGCAAAGAGATGCCGCATTGAGGACTGAGTTTTGGAAGTAGGCAAGGGCCTCGTCCAATATTGGGAGGAGCCTAATCAGGCTCCAGTCCAGGCTACTTAGGTAGTCATTACATTTTGCTGGCATGAAATTGGAGAAGTCATGTACTGTGAGTATCCTAGAAGGAATCTTTGGTGCTCTGTTGTTCCAAATACAGAATATTGGGGAGTGATCACGAATGGTGTCAGCCAATATACCTACTTTCTGTATGTTGAGGGGGTTAGATACCAGAGCCCAGTCAAGAGTAGTATGGGTCCCCATTTTATAATTAAGCCTGGTAGGTAGAGAGATGACCTGTTCCAGGTTTGCATCTTGGATCGCACCCTTGAGGACCTTGTTGGGGCCAGTGGCCCAGTTCAGGTTGAAATCTCCCATTATTAGGAGTTCATTGGTTAATTCGCTGCCCACCAATTTGGTGATGCCCTCAAGAGCAAGTTGGGCATTCTTAGGTGGGTGATAGCTGTACTGTACTGTTGATAAGAAGGTGTGGCAAAATGCCACTGTTGAAAATCTGGCATGAAAATATTGCAAATTTGCAAAGTTACAAGGGTGTGTGGAAACTGCGCAATGCACGCTTGCAACGCAGGCATTTTAGGACCTCTGCTCATGAACAGTGTCACCGTCATTTCCTCAAACTGTACCGAAAACTGATTTCACACAGCGACCGTGCAATTCTGCACCGGACGTGCAAAAACACATTTTGGCCAGGATATGCAAAATGACAGCTGTCCTGTTCATAAGGAGGTGTAGAAAAATGTCAATTTTGAAAATCTGGAGTGAACATATTACAAATTCACAGTTATGAGTGTGCGTGGAAGCTGCACAATGCACACTCGTAAAACACTCATTTTAGGGACTTTTGTCACTAAATTTTCAACATAGGCATTTTAGGACCTCTGCTAATGAACAGTTCACTGTCATTTTCATAATGTTGCTCGAACACGGATTTCCCACAGCGACCGTGCTATTCTGCGCTAGAACTGCGAAAACACATTTTGACCAGGATGTGAAAAATGACAGCTGTACTGATCATAAGAAAGTGCAGAACAATGGCAATATTGAAAATCTGGAGTGAAAATATAAATTTGTGAACTTACGAGCGTGCATGCAAACTGCGCAACGCACGCTCATAACACAGTCATTTTATGGAGTATCATCACCAAATTTTCAACATAGGCATTTTAGGACCTCTGCTCATGAACAGTGTCACTGTCATTTTCATAATCTGTTCCAAACACTGATTTCCCACAGCAACCGCGTATTCTGCGCCAGAAGTGCGAAAACACATTTTGGCCAAGATGTGAAAAATTACAGCTGTACTGTTCACAAGGAGGTGTGGAAAAATGCCAATGTTGGAAATCTGGGATGAAAATATTGCAAATTTACGAAGTTACAAGCGTCAGTAGAAACTGCGCAATACACACTCGTAAAACAGTAAATTTATGGATTTTTTCCACCAAATTTGCAACATAGGCTTTTTGAGAGCCCATCTCATGAACACTGGCACTGTTGTTTCATTAATCAGTCCTGAAAGGTGATTCCATGCAGTGACCGTGAAATCACCTTTCAGGGCTGATTAACGCCATGACAGTGGCAGAATTCATGAGGAGGGATCCCAAAAACCCCATGTTGAAAATTTGGTGCCAAAATTCCCCAAAATGCCTGAGATATTCATCAAAGTTGAAAACATCCTATTTATTCCATTATACAGCTTACCGGCATTTTCACAGTTCACAGTCAGCTTTGAAAAGTGCAAACATGTTCCCAGTACACCAAAGATCGTAGTGCCAGACTCCACAGGTAAGTATGGGGTGAGGGTGTGTGGAGAGGCAGGGTGCGCAGTGGGTGGGCACGGGTTGTGGGAGGGGGGCAGGGAGCTTGCCAAGGGACCGTTTTCTTTTCCCACAAAAAAAAACATTGCGGGACCATTTTTTCTTTGACTGGGACATGTGGCACGAAGGGGTGGGCTCCCAGTGTGCCACCAGAGTAACCAGAGTCTTTTTTTGGGGGGGGAGCAGCTGTAACCGATGGGGGATTGAGCATCCCATCGGCACACAACAAAAAGGGGGACCACATTATGCCGATGGGGATTGGGCACCTCATCGGCACACAATAAAAGTGAGGGGGTGACATGATGCCGATGGGGATTGGGCACCCCCACTGGCACACAGCAAAAGCAGGAGGGGGGTTACATAATGCCAATGGGGAGTGGGATCCCCCATCAGCATTGTGACAGGCAGCGGCGGCAGTCACTGCTGCCATGTTGCCTGCACGTCGGGAGGCATGTTGTAGTCATACTGCATGAGAGCTTCTCTCTCATTGCAGCGGACCTTTCCTAAGATCTGGTGGCCACATTAGGTATGCAAGGTGTCAGCCCCTGCTTCTGGCTGATTGGGGAATGAGGGGCGCACCTACTGAAGCGTTCCCTGCATTCACCCAACAGTGACTGTGCCTCCAAATCTGCTAGTACTGCAGTATGTTGGTTTCACATACTAGTGAGCAAACATAAAAAGGAGTAAAAAAGAGAATCAACAATATGAACATACACTTTCAAATAACCAAAACAGGTAGTACAGTGCCAAAATCACAAACTGTAAAAGAGTAAGCATTGAATGTAACCAGTGATAAGGAACACGGGTACATAAGAGAGCATCAATGGCAAAAGTCTTGAGCAACAGTAAAAATGTACATTTGGAAAATGACTGATCAAAACAGCAAAAGGCATAAAGCTTTTTAAACATTCCAAGGCAGAGCATGGTCTTAGAACAAAGAAAGTGGATTTTTGGTTTTTAGTAAAGCCGCTCAAGGAACAAAATCAGAATCAGACTACAATTTGTAAGAAATCCATTGCTTCTAAATTGCATCAAAAATTGGTAGATGATTTAAATATCCATAACTATATTTTTCTTGATAGAATTTGAAACAACCAACACTATCCAATGTGAAAATTGTGGAGTCCTGATTGTTAACCATAATTTAGAAATAACTTTCTCGGCACACACCAAAAGAATCAACAATACCTTTAATTGTCTACCCTGTATAAACAGATCAGCAGGGAGAATGTGTAAAAGAAACAGCAATGGAAATAGTGACAAAGTGATAGTAAACATTGGAGCAATCACATGATTTATAGCTTCCCAATACGACCGCAGAAGCGGGCAGGACCAGAACATATGGACATGATCTGCCTAGGGCTCTCCACACGCTCTCCCACAGGAACTGGCCTGCGAGCCCAAATAAGAGACAAAGCATACCAGGGTCTTAAAGAATCACATCCTACATTTCCAGGCAAACTCTTTCAAATAAAGAAGCAGCAAAAGTTTAAAAGTAATCAAGGAATGCCTCTGCCATGCAACTAAATCACACAGAATTTTCAAGTCTGTCATTCACAGGTTGAAAATGGAAAGAGTAGAATCTGTAGATAAAGAATAGACTAGAGAATAGATAGTGCTAATAAGGTGTGACTGAAGGTTGCCTTTTCGATGTGAAATGATTAAAGCAGCAAGTGCTCACAAAGAGTCTGGGAGATACCTACTACTAGGTGGAAGAGTTTGAAAATACCCCCATAATTGTAAATATCTATAATGATCAGAACTAGGTAAACTGTAAGTAGCTTGCAGATCCGAGAAGGGATGACTCCCTGAGAATCAAAGATCTGATGATGATAATGCTTACCAAGCTGTGTCCACCAATGTAAGAAAGGATCAGAAGTATTTAAAGGATTTTGTTGTTTCCAAGCCAAAGCCATCAAAAATAGGGCTTCATCCCCTACAAAGTGTAGTTAAATTTTATGCCAAATTCCTTAAGTGTCCTGAGTGTAACAGGAAAAATTAGAAAATGGAAGATAGCCTTGGGGGGGGGGAGAATAAAGGATATGACTACATCATATAGATCATTAAGAGTAAACTCAATGTTCTCCCAGGGAGCATGAAAAGATTCCAAAGTCCAAAGGCAAATAATTGCAACTGACAGGCAACAGCATGCCAACAAAGATTAGGCAACTTAGTACCTCCTTGGGCTGGAGGAAGATGTAACAATGACAAATGGAGTCTATGTTTTCACCCTCCCAAATAAAGTGTGAGATTATCCAGTGCCAATAATGTATATAACAGATAGATGGATAGATAGATAGATAGATAGATAGATAGATAGATAGATAGATAGATAGATAGATAGATAGACACTTTATTTCTAAAGCACCCAGTTCGCAAGGACTCTGGGTGCTGTACAATAAGAATAGTACAATTATTTAAAATCATACCAAATAATACATATATCAGATTTGACTGGGATAACAAAATTAATCTATCTATCCCACATTAAAATCACCACATAAATCAGTTAATCAGTAAAAGCTTGCTGAAACAAATATGTCTTATGGCCTTTTTTCAAGGCTTCTACTGAGGGAGCCTCCTTTAAATAACCAGGTACTGAAAAGAGTTCCACAGGGTAGGTGAGGACACCGAGAACACCCTGTCCCCAGAATGCAGTAACCTAACCTTGGAAACCCTACAGAGGTCTCCCCTAGCAGAGAGAAGTGCCCGGAGTGAACAGTAGAGGACAAGGAGATCTTGCAGAGAGACCAGCCCCTATCATGCAGGGTCTTATAGGTCAGGAGCCCTATCTTGAAGACAGTCCTCCACCTGACCAGGAGGATAAAAAGGAAATGTTTGAAAGAAAAATAAGATATGGGGAAGGGCATTAAGGCAAATAACTTCAACTCATTGAAAAAATGAAGCTGGAAATCCTGACCAGTGACAGAGATCATCAGCTACAGCTGTTGTCAAGGCTTCACCAGGTGATTAGTAGAGCCTCTGCCAGGCACCATCTTCTAAGGGCTAAACATTAGGAATAGATCCATTGTTTCTGGAGGGCAAAATCAGAACATGCTTGTGACAGACAGCAGTTCTATTTTTGTAAACAATGAATCAGGGAGATGGATTACCAGAAAGTATCTCCCAGGCCTGCCAATGCTTTTTTTCTGTGTAACATTTTTGTACCAGCATCATGTGCACCTGGAATCACTATCTTTGGTACCCCCTTTGCATACACATAACACTAAACTGACACTGGGTCTATATAGAGCAGACAATAATAGCATTAGCAAGGAGTTTGCAGGAATAATGGTACCGTACCCCCCGGACTAAAGGATTCTCATTCTGGGGAGAGAGCAGATCATGGGGCAAGTTAAATGTGTGGGGCTGTGGAACAGTGTTTCCACAGTCCCTCATAAAAAAAAAAACTCATGTCCCGGTACTGCAAAACATTGGGAAGCCAGGATTAGAACGCTGGTCTCCATCGCCACTAACTGAGCTGTTCCATGCTCCAGCCCTACGCACCATGGGGGCAGCTCAGCCAGCCTCCTGTTGTCTGCAGCCCCTGTCCTGTGTACAGCACCACAGACAGCGGCCAGGGGAGTGCTTATAGCAAGTGCTGTAAATCTCCCCTTGCTGTCCATGGCAGCACTCACCAGACTAGCGCTGTGAATTGCGGTGCTATTCTGGTAGCACTCGTCTAACCAGGTACCCATTAAACTTCTGGCAAAATGGAATCAGTGAGTATAGAATATAAACTATAATTTGGAGACGGACATTAGTACACAGCATGGCATATATACATAACATAATATGAAAAGCACTGGACAGGTGATCACGTAGAATTGAATAGTACTATTGCCCATAATGTTGTATATAGAAAAGCCAGAGCAATTAGTGTAAATCCTAGGAATAGCATCTGCAATACCAACTGCAAACAGACAGTCCAAAAAAGAGGATAAGCAAAGGTTTGAAGGGCACAATATTCTTTCCTGACCTGAAACTCATTGGAGTAGTAAACAGATGCTTGTTCTATCAGAGGACAGACCACGTAAAAGCAATGAGAAGATTCTTGAGGTGCTGGAGAAGATGCCAGACTGGAAGTTATGTAGCACAGGTTGCTTGTTTCTGGGAGGAAGTGCTGTACTTGCAACAAGATCCCTGGAATCTACAGGTACCGCATGTTTTGGGACTTTCAATGCCGTAAAATCCATAGCAGATTCAGCATGTATAATATCTGCACCTGGTTCCAGAGAAGTTATGGAGGAGGGATCAGAGGATGATTCATGACTATCTCTGCTGCAACCTAATTTCTTAGGATTAATAGCCTGGGGTGGGGAATTTTTGCTGGTGTATGCAGATTTTACTGGAGATTTGGTTCAATGAGAGATCCCAGAGGATCACAAAGGTTTAGACTGATATTTAACAGCTGTGGAGTAGACGTAAGGAGAGGTGACTACTGGGGTGTGCTGGAGCATAGGTGGGTTCTGAGAGGATTCCAATACAGAAGCACATGGCTGATCGGGGGAGGGGTGGCATGAGGCTTAAAGTTTGAAGGTTCCATATTCATAGAGTCTTCTATTCTGTTTGAACGGGAATGACAGTTAGTAAGGGCTGTAATGTCAACAGTAAAATGGTTATCTTGTACATATTGTAGATAATCCCAGGCATCATTTACAGTTTCAAAAGACACATAACTGCCTGTCACCTCCTGAATTACTATAGTCTCGGGATATTTGAAGTCATACTGAATCCCCATTTTCAAAGGGTACCGGGTCATAATGCCACACACTTAATAGCGTACAACATTATGGCTAAACCTCAACAGCGCTGTAGCTTACAGCAAGTGGTGCAATACCACTGTGTGCAATATTGTACCACTCGAAACATCCCAGGCAGAGGATAAGACCTCTGCTTGGATAGGGTTCTGCTGAGCAGCTGCCATGGCTCAATGGACTAAGCCACTGCAATGAGAAACCCAAGTACTGGGTCTGGGTTTTAGTCCCAGAAATGTTATTGTTTTTTTACTATTTGTGCAATCTCCGAGGTACCCGGCCCCCCAGAGTTGAGAATCTTTATGGAGGGGCTTCTGGGGCATAGCCTTCCATAACTGGGGGTGTGGGGTGTGGAGCCCGTTCAAAAACAAAGAATTATGCTGCATGCAAGAATTGTGCTGTACTGGCAGCATGATTTTTGCATGTGGCATAATGTCTTGTGACATTATGACTCTGTGCCTTTTCACAGAAAGCTTTATGCTTCTCTACCACCTTCCCTGAACAATCTTGAAAAAATGAACTCTCCTTCCCCTTGCCAAGTCAATGATTTTCTTTGGCAATCTTAACAATTTTGTCCTTAACAGAGTAGCGAAGAAATAAGCAATGATAGGACATGGTTCTGAGCCATGCTGTGACTCAGGGCCAAGTGATCTGTATGTCATTTCAATTTCCAGTGGCCCCAGCCACTGGTAGCCCAATAATTCTGAAATAAAGGTTTTCAAAAGCAGTATCATATTGTTCCCTCTGTTCCCCCAGGCACCTCTAGGATCTTTAGATTGTTCCTCCTCCAACTGTTTTCAAGATCATCGATTTTCCCTGGTAAGTAAGCTGTTTGTTTGCCTTCGTGCTCAGCTAGATTTTCTAATTATAAAACAGCGAAGAGTAAGTCTGATATCTGTGCGTCTAATTTATTAATTCTGATCACTGGCTCATCATTTTCTTTTTGCAGCTTAGTGGAGGATAGTTCGACCTCTGCAATACCTAGTTTAGTTCCTGCCACAATACCCTTTATTTCCTATAATTTTTACTTGCGTTTCCACTGGCAGGTGACAGATTGTCTCCAGCACCTGGTTTTCATAACCCACTAAACTTCCCAGCCGCAATCAGCATGTCAGTACTGCGGCAAAATATTTTTCACAGGAAAAAAAATGTAAAAGAACAGAACTCACCGGTTTTGCCACAATTCATTATCAGATGGTATGGTCAAACAAACAAAACCTGTTTGTCTATAGGTAATTAAGGCTTAATGATGAAATATATTAATACAAGTGGGAGAAGTCACAAGCTTAGTGATGAAATTTATCGATACAAGTGGGAGAAGTCAGGAGCTTAATGATGAAATATATTAATACAAGTGGGAGAAGTCAGGAGCTTAGTGATGAAATTTATCAATACAAGTGGGAGAAGTCAGGAGCTTAGTGATGAAATTTATCAATATAAGTGGGAGAAGTCAGGAGCTTAGTGAAGAAATTATCAATACAAGTGGGAGAAGTCAGGTGCTTAGTGATGAAATTTATCAATATAAGTGGGAGAAGTCAGGAGCTCACTTTCAGCCAACCATCTTCATTACTGCTATACGCCCAACCTCAAAGAAAATGTCATATGGTTGGGAATTGATGTGGAGGTGTTATACACCTCCATACAGCATGATTATGGCATTGCCACATGTAAGTATTTTTTAGAGAATCGCCTGACATTTCGGTGAAACCATCTACATTTATACTAAACTCACTTGAATTCATCCTAACATACAATGCATTTGAATCTGAGGGTGGGTATTTCTTATACAAATGTAGTTCAGCAATGGGGTGGCTATGGCCCCCAGCTATGTTAATCTTTTTCTGGTTCCATGTCAAAAGAGTGAAAAAAAAAAAACAGCACCAACCATATGAGTGAACACAAATGAGCACAAGCAAATGTAGCTAATATCAAAAATAGCAGATGTCAAAACAGCGAACACCACTCATTCACTATGGAAACAAGAAAATAACCGCTCAGTATCAAACACACTTACAGAATGCTACACTATGTTTTCTGAGACCCTCCGTAATGGTGCTTTACCCCCAAACCCCCTCACTATTAATAACCATCTCCAAGACCACACTAATTACTACTGCAGGGTAAATGCTATCCCACCACAAGTCGCACTCACTGACATTACATTCAATATTAAGCACAACTCACTAAAATTACGTGCTATTCTTCCATTGCTCAAACTGAGTCGCTCAGATGCATTCGCTCATTTTCTGGGACTATGGGTAAGGTCCATTATTTTCAGTCAGGCAACCAGTCCTTTTCAGCCTAAAATAAGATACCGATCTTGATTTGTTGACAACATAGTTTGTATATGGGACGGCGACATCTTAGACATACTGCATTTCATGGATCGGCTTAACAACAATGACCTAAACCTTAAATTGACATATACTGCTAGCAAGGAATGCCTTAACCTTTTGGATGTTGCCCTAATTTTCAGCAGACCAGACAATGAAAAGATCCCGACCACTTGTCACAGGAAACCAACAGCTAGCAATTAATTGCTCAGTTCCAATAGTGCTTACCCACCCACATTAAAAAACTCCATGCTATAGAGTCAGTTCCTGAGACTCTGCAGGAATGGTAGCACCTTAGATTCCTTTGAAACTCAAGCAGAAGAATTGGAAAATCATTTTAGGGCCAAAGGGTATGACAGTAACCCATTGAGTAAGTCTAGAGAAAATACCAGAAAAGCTTGTAGAGATGTGCTGCTGAAGGACAAAAATCCTATTAGGAACAAAAGGCAGATGGAATTTAGTCCTGTTACTTTTGTCACTGAATGTAACAACTGTGCTGGAAGAACAGGAAACATCATGTTTTGAAATGGGCCAATACTTCTCAGTGACAGCGAAGTGAGTTTAGCTGTAGGACCCAGACCAATGGTCACATTCAGTAGGGGCAGTAACTTGCGAGATAAACTTGTATACAGCACGATGGAAAAAGAAAGTACACCTAGAAATTACCCTAACTGTTTCCAATGAGGTCCAAAGGCTTCTACAAATGTGAAAGGTGTGACAACTACAAGTTTGCGTAGAATGGAAACAACTTTGAATGTCCTGCTGACGTCAACACCAGTGTTGAAATTAGAGAGTTGATAATGTGACTCTGCTTTTGTTGTGTATGTTTCATGGTGCACTTGTGAGTTGGTATATGTAGGGCACATAATTCACCCTCTCAAAACAAAGATACAGGAGCATGTCTGATCTATAACGAATTGCAGGGATGATACCCCACAGGGCTTACATTTTTTTGAAACACATAACTGTAAACTAGATTATTTGAGATTCATTGATTTGGAATGGGCAGTAAACCCAAGAAAAAGAGATGACAGACTCAATCTCATTTTAAGGAAGAAAAGTAGGTGAATCTTCAGATTGAAAGGTGTCAAACCTGTGGGACTGAATGAGCATTTAAATAGCAAGCTGTGTTCATGCTGCCTTGCACTCACGCGCAAACATATTGGGGTAGTGGCACTTTCAGAGGTGTGTCAGTGTTATGGTGAATGCAGGGCACGTTTTAGTAGATGCGTCCCTCATTCTCCAATTAGTCAGCATGCTAATGCTGACACAATTATTATGCAAAGTGTCACCAACTTGACAGAAATGTGCCACTGCAATCAGAGACAAGCTCGTCATGCAGCAGCACAGATGACATGCCTCCTGTACTTGCCTTTCCTGGTGAAACATTTTAATAAACATGGAAAAGCCACCACCACGCAATCCCAAAAGAAAGCCGACATTGGGGGTGCAATCCCAGTGTCGGCATGTCCGCCACCCCTCATATTGTGGCACACTAGGAGCCCACCCCAGTGTCACTCTGCTCACTGAAAGCCGACTGCGTCGGCATGTTTCTACCCTGCCCCACCCCCATTGTGTGACAAACATCACCCCAGAAAGTCATGGGGTACACAGGGAACCCACCCCCTAGCATGCCCAACATTTGTTTTATTTCACCTGTAAAGAAAGAAAACTGTCCGATGGCTCAGTGTCCATTTTTTTTTTGTACCTCAAAAAAAGAAAATGGTCCATTTTCTGCGGTTCCTCCCTCCCCCAACCCGCACCCACCCTCTGTGCATCCCACCTCCCCACACCCCCCACACCCCTACATACCTACCTCCGTCCGGTGCTGTGATCTTTGGTGGAGCGGGAACATGTCTGGGCTCTTCAAAGCCAAACTGCAAAATGAAGAAATGCCGGTAAGCTGAATAATGGCATAAATGGGGGTTTACAACTTAGGTGGATATCTCAGCCATTTTTTTTTTTTATTTTGGCTCCAAATTTTCAACATGGGGTTCTTGGGACCTCACCTCATGAACACATGCACTGTCATCTCGTTATTCAGTTCTGAAAGGTCATCTGACGGTCACTGTGCAGAATCACCTTTTGGGACTGATTAACAAGACGACAGTGCCACTGTTCATGAGGGGGGGTCCCAAAAAGCCTATGTTGCAAATTTGATGGAAAAATTCCAAAACATGACTGTGCTATGAGCGTGCATTGTGCAGTTTCCATGCATGCTCATAACTTCAACAATTTTTTATATTTTCACTCCAGATTTTCAATTTTGCCATTTTTTTCACACTTCCTTATGAATAGTACAGCTGTCATTTTTCACATCCTGCCTGAAATGTGTTTTCGCTCATGTGGCACACAATGGTGCAGTCACTGTGGGAAATCAATGTTCGGGACAGATTAACAAAACCACAGTGACACTGTTCTTGAGCAGAGGTCCCAAAATGCCTATGTTGAAAATTTGGTTAAAATAATCCCCAAAATAATTACGTTACGAGCGTGCATTGCACAGTTTCTACGCACGCTCGTGATTTTGCCAATTTTTTATATTTTCACTCCAAATTTTCAAAATTGCCATTTTTTTTACACCTTCTCATGAACAGTACATCTCTCATTTTTCACATCCTGCCCAAAATGTGTTTTCGCACCTGTGGTGCCAAATGACGCAGTCGCTGTGCAAAATCACTATTCAGCTAATGAACTGATAAAGTCACTGTTCATGAGGTGGGGTCACAAAAAGCCAATGCCGAAAAGTTGGAGTGAAAATACCAACAAATGCCTGAGGCATTCGGGTTTCCAACCATAACGCCCCACCCTGTAGAGACTGACAGGCATCAGGGGTGTGACTTGAGATTGTTGGCTATAATGCTCGTGCCATTCCACACTCATCCCCACCCTGCAGTTAATGGCAGGCATCGAGGTGTGCCTTGGAATCTTCAGCCCCAAAGTTCATCCCATTCTCCTATACTGCACCCATCTCAACGTTATTTCCTTATGGAATGGGGTGAGCATAAAGCCCGAAGACCCCAAGGCACAACTCTACAGTTGTCAGTTTCTGCAGGGTAGGGTGAGGTGAAATGGCATGAGCGTTATGGACGATGACCCAAAGGCACACTCCAATGCCTGTCAGTCTCTGCAGAGTGAGGGTGGGGTTGGCATCAGTTCAATACTTCAATGCCATTCCTATTATGCATCTCTCTAGCTCCTGCACTACCAATGCCAATAGCAGCAAGCAAACATTCAGCATTGACAAATGCTTGTTGTAGCTTATATTCAAACATAGGTAATGGAGGTATTAGTCCAGATCTGCTCAAATATGAAATTCCCTGCCCTTTAGAGCTCCTACTACCAGTTACCATAGGCACACTGTGCTTGTGATTTCAAAAACTGCTCTGCTGACATGAACTGACCTTGCTTTTCCTTTTGTTTCTTCTAGGCTCTGTCAGTCCTGTTACACTGATTGGAGCAGGTTAATCTGTGGATCCCCCCCCCCTTCTCCAGAATTCTGCAAGGCAAAAAATTGAGAAGGAATATTTAGGGTGATTGCAGTAATCATTCAGACTACTCTATCTATTCATAGCTTTCTGTTTCAGTGGAGAAATGAATTTACCTAACTGTTGAATTACAGCTTTAAACTAGACTAGTATGCTACTGAATCAAATCAAGATACAGGCATAACATGTTTTTAATTTTTTAACATGATTTATATATTTTTGCACATTTGTATGTATTTATTGAGTGATGTATATTTAGGACCTGCCATAGATACTTCGAGGCACTTGCCCTAAATGAATTTGGTAGCCACAGAGGGCAACTTATTTGCAACCGGCATTTTAAAGAAATTCAGCTCACTATAATGTGGCTTTACTATCCTTTAGCCAGTAAATGAAAAATAGTTGATCTGAGACTAAGTTAGGCAGGCCAGATGGTTTACAATTGGTGCACATAAGAACATCAAATGCCTAAATTATGGAACTCCCTCCCTTCAGCCATCCGGCTCACTCCCTCACCCCAGCATCTAAGCTCCCTCATCAATACCCATTTCTCCTCAACACGTTCTTGCGGTTAGGTTTAGCTGTTATTTTTTCACCTTGGCCTGGATACACAACCCTTGATATGTTTCCAGTCCTTGACCTTTGTTGTTCTGATTTCGCAAGTTGCTATATCTCGAGCTGTTAAGTAACTACTTATTCCGCTACTGGACAAATTATTGTATGGCACTGTACCATTGCACCATGTATCTGTTGTACCTTTGCTCATGTTTTTTGTATGATCATCGTTGCCTTCTATACTCTGTGTAACTCCTAGGTGGTGCTATTCCAAGGGCTACTACCCCTGCCTGCTTGGCTAGTAGCAGGTTAAGGGGCCTGAGTTCTGAAACGGGTGCCTCCACCCGGAGGTCAGGTTTGGTAGTGGTCAAGCTAACCTGGGCACAGCTCTCCGGGACACTGTAACCCCCCTCTTTCCCCTCTAGTGGCCTGAACACTGTACAATAATCACTTTCACAATACCCCGGTACACCACACAAGTACCCACACTGTCTGCACTTACCACCAGAGCTGGTTCCTTGGCTCGACCCTGGGAACCCCCTGTAAAACAAGGTTATGCACAGCAAATAGCAACAGTACAGTACTTTGAGCACAAACTGGAACCACAGTCAGATTACATGCAGAAAAAGTTAGATCTGATTTATTCAAGGGACTTGAACAAGGGAGGGGCAAAATCAGGTTAATTAGCTTAAAGGTTATATCAATCAAGCAGTTATGCATGCGCTTTGAGTCCCCCCACACAGTCCACCTCTAGGTACCCAGGTGGAGAAGAGATGGGCTAGCCAGGACCGTTGCCCAGGGTTGCAGCTGGTTGGGGCCCTGTGATGGAAAACACAACATGCACAGTACACAATATTTGTAATCCGGAGCCAGAGGGCTCAGTTCGTAAAGGAAACTAAACAACAAGACAATCAGATGACACACTCAGATTAAGCTATTGTTGCAGGGAGCTAACCTGGTATTTACTCACGATGCCCAAGACTGGACACAGGCTGGACGAAAATCGAGACTGCAGGTGGTTGATCTGGAATGCCAAGAGAAGCAGGGCCCACACAAGTCGCAGAGGCATCATTCCTGTTCAGGCGTGGAGCAGGGGACTGATCTCCAGGCAGGTCTCTCGTCGATGGCTTCTCTGTGCAGTGGGTAGTCTGGCTGGGCCAGTCTGGCAAGGCCAAGACCGCATGGAGACAAATTCGGATGCAGTCCGTTTCGGGCTGGATACAGCTTCCAGCAAGCAGAACACAGTTCACACAGTGGGGAACTAAGTCATGACCCACTAGCAGCTCATAACACATTTACACGTAAGGGAATTCTTCTGTACCAGGCAATGCGCTCCCCGGTCACAATCGCAAAGTCTCTGCACACACCAGGAGCTTAGGGGTAGCTGTAACTCCTGACAGGCCGATCACATTCAGCAAAATCTTTGGACTTCTTCAGGTTGAGCCTGGCCCACTTCAGTAGCTTACTTTAGTCACACAAATTTGGATTTAGTCCGCAATAATTCTCTTCTCTCCTTCTCAGGAGCAGCAGGCAGACATGTAAGCCAAAAACTCAGCCTTTTCACAGTTCTCCCATGCAAATCCACTCAGGATTGCTGCTAAGAATCACTTCTGCTCCTCTCATTTCACTTCCTGCTCAGAACTAATTGAAAACTGCAAGCAGCCCAGGACTTCCCCAAGATTCAAAAGATCTGGTTGGCTGATTTGGCTGTCAGTCAAAGCAAAAGCTCCCCCTTCAGTTGCAAAAAAGGCGTAAAAAGCTCCAAACTACAGTTCCTACAGATTTTGAATTCAGACAGCTCAAGTAGTCTGGTTACATTTTAGGTCCCACCAGTACTGCTTGGTCCAATTTACAGTCCAGGACCAAGATAGTGGAGACAAACTAAACAGTCCTTGCTACAAAGAAAGTAGGTTAGACAAACTACATTATCATTATCTCTCTGAATGATTTTCAGCAAATAGTTACATCTCTCGACAGAGCTCCCTCTCAGATTACTTAAGCTGCAATCAGGCAGCTCTTAAACAGACAGTGCACAGAGGCTATACAGGCTCTGGTAATCACATTTAAACTGCTAAAATGCAGGACACCAGCCTGTCAGTGAGCATTTAGGCAAGCTCAAGGAAGACTTTTTGGGAACCCCCATTTGTAAGGGGGGTTACAGCTGTATTCTATCGTACATGTTATTTTCTCCCATGTCCCCTTCCCCCAGGATGCACCTGGAATAGAGCAGTACTCTGCTCAGTGTGACCTCCTGGTAAAACTTTTAAATAAATAAATAAAAATATGTGATCTTCATGAATATTCATGAAATGCCTGAATAAGTGCTTAGGAATGCTCCCACAAGCCATGTGCCCATGGAAGACTTGTGAGAGCTGAAGCGTTGGGATGAGTGGTGTAGCAGTGTGTACCTGCACCAGCCAATACTGTGACAGCCTGCTGTTTGTTTTAAGGTGAGAATAACTGGAAACTGTGAACTAAATACTTTGTCCCAGCTGTCTGATCTGGCTATAATTCAGTTCTTCTCACAAGTGCCATTGAGCCTTGGCATTTAAGTTCCACTTTATCAGTTGCTCTGACAGCTTTGACCTTCACAAAACATACATTGTACCACTTCCTTTAGAATCAATGTTAGTTGTGGCCCAAAATCTATAAAATCAATCTAGAACCCATTAATCTGTCACTTTCTATTCCATTCTGCTCTCTATCAGCTGCCACACCACCACCACCCCCACACACACACACATATGCAGCTTTATTTAGAACTACTTTATGTGGAAACCCATAAATCACATAAATATTGTGCAGCATTGCAGGGAAAAAGCATTGAGTTACATCATAAAATCAGGATCCCACTGAAACCAAGTTAACATGATTCCACTCCTTGGGTTTATTGATTGATTTAAATTGTGTGACAGGAGAGCCAAACTGATGGCGAGTTAATTTCCACTTCATAGAACAGTAAAGCAGTAAAAATGTCTGCCTCCTTCTCTCTCAGGATTTTGAAAGCCAGATGCCATCTGGCCCCTCTGTGATCTGAGGGGTGTGTGTGTGTGTGTGTGTGTGTGTGTGTGTGTGTGTGTGTGTGTCGTCCTCCATGCTTGGCTCATATGTCCAGAGGCTGCTAAACACCTGCCAAATGAACATGGATGTATGCTTAGGCTCTGTATTCCTCTCCGCACCTCAATTACTGTGAAAACTGCAAACTGTAGGCAGTTCATCCATTGAGCCTTTCAGCATACCTAGGAACAACAGTGATGACATCTGAGTTTGTATGATACTCGTGTGAGATGTTTGTCAGGTGTACACAGCAGATACCAATATGTATTGAATGAAGCCAGTACAATTGCCAAGATGCATGCAACCACTGTTTTGAAAGACTTGATAGAAAATAGAGATTTCTGTCCAATATTTAGTGTTGCATCTAATATGACATGTAGATTACCTTATAATGGTGGAGTTCAATGTTGAGTTACACTGAATTTTGCTTCTGCTTGAGTGCATAGTGAGAGTAAGTGTCAACATTTCATGCAAGCTCTTTCATCCGGCTTTGTCAGCATTTTAAATCAGAACTGAAATGGAGAGTGGGTGAGCATAAAGAATTAAACAGAAATTCAGTGCTTTAAATGGTGAATAAAAAAGAACGTAATGCAGCATACAGCGATACCATGAATACACCAGCACCTCAGCTTCTCTGCCCATGTTGATTCTATAATCAAAAAGCTGCAGCCCAGGCTCGGGGCTGTTCACCGCAATCGGGACTGCATCCCTGTCTCTGCCTGCAGGGCCACTGTGCAGAAAATGATCCTCCCCGTCTTCAACTACGGGGACGTAGTCAACAGTGCCAGTCCTAAGACCACCCTAGCCAGACTGGACCCTCTTTTCCATTCTTTCTGTTGCTTTATCCTGAATTGTCCATATTCCACACACCACTGTACCTTTTACCAGTCTACGAATCTCCCCTCTCTAGACAACTCAAGACTGTCCCACTGTGCTAAGTTCACAGCCAAATACTGGTCCCAGCTGTTCCCCTCCTACCTCGCCACTGCCCTTGTCAACCCCAGCACCCCAGCATACTCCCTCAGAAACTCTGACTCTCGGTCCCTAGCTGTCCCACATAGGCCACTGCTGCATGCATCTAGTCAGCTTGCGGGTCACAAACTGGCAGGACCATGTATCCAAGCTGGGCTCTCATTTCGGTATGTCCCACCTGTCTGACTATATTACATGGTACTGATTCTAGTTTATGCCTGTACTCTTTATCTCAAATCCTTTGTATTTAAACCTGGACCTATTGTGCTAGCAGCTATTCCTTTATGTAACAACAATTGTATTATATGTCTGTCTTTCATCTATGTATCTGTACCCCCTTCCCCCAGGACGCATCTGGAAACGAGCAGTAGACTGCTCAGCATGTCTTCCTGGTTAAACGCTTAAATAAATAAATAAATAAATAAATAAAGGGTACAAGGAGAAACGCATTCTATTTCAAAGTTATTACTGAAAGTGAAGTTAGAAAGTACATCCTAAGGGTGCTCGGGAAATCCAGATATAGTTGGGATGTGCTAGATCTTAAACTTTTCACGCTCACCCTGGATGAAATCTTATCACCACTAACTAAGATAATGAACTTACCTCAAATGCTATCTCAATTCCCCCATAAGTGGAAATCCACCTTGGTGACCCCAGTTCATAAAAGTGGTGATAGGGCCCAACACAGTAACTATAGACTGATCTCCATTCTCCTCCCTCTCTCCAAAACCATCAAGGGCATTGTGGCAGACCAGTTGGTTGAGTATCTGAAAAATAACAACTACAATGCCCCCCAAAACATGGGTTTAGAAAAGGGCACAGCACCACCATGGCACTACTTGAATTCACTGACTTCATCCACAACTCGCTTGGCCAAGGCCGTCTGGTTGAAGCAGCATTCATAGAGCTTACCAAAGTCTCCACCACGGTAAATCACACCCTTCTACTTGATCAACTATCCTGCACAGGGCTATCAAAGGAAACCACTGATTGGTTTAAAAGCTACCAATCAAACCGCACCTGTCTCCAACCCGACCTCCAATCTAAACGTCTTCTTCACTACCTGTGCACTCCTTTCAAACCCCCTCCCCATCTTCCTTCTCCTCCCACAGCTCCTCTCATGGCTGCTCCTTCCCTCCTATCTCCTACCTTGAAGTCTATCAAGCCCTTTTATCTCTCAATCCAAATAAGACCTGTCCTAACAGCCTCTACCCCTTTCTTCTACGTATCTCTGCACCAGCTATCTCACTCCCTCTTACCCATCTCCTCAACCGCTTCTTCCGCCTTTGCTCAGTCCCTCAGGCCTGGAAGATTGCAAATGCCATACTTCTCCACAAAGGTAGGGATCCCCATTTATCAGGTAACTATCGTCCCAAATCCTTCCTTCCCTCCTTCCCTGACCAAACTACAGGAATATTCTGTCTTCTCACGCCTCACTGATTTTCTAAACTCCACTGACATTCTTTCCCGCTTTCAATCTGGCTTCAGAGCCAACCACTCAGCAGTCATCTCTTTCTCTCATGTCACAAACTATCTTCTACTGCATGGACCAAGGACATGTAACTGCGGCCATCTTCATAGATAGTTAAGGCTTTTGATTTGATCTCTCACCCAGTCTTACTAAACAAGCTTAGTTCTGCCAGACTCTCCACCTCATTTGTAAACTGGTTTAAATCCTGTCTCTCCTGCCGCTCTCAACGAGTCTTTGTAGGGACTGCCCTCTCCCACCCCCACCCCTACTCAAGCTGGGGTTCCCCAAGGCTTCATCTTGAGCTAGATAATCTTAGCTACTTTTCTTAATGGTCTCCCATCAGCCTGCATTGTAGCCAACAGTACGCTGATAACACTGTTCTTTACACCTCAGGTCCTTCTGCTCCTGTTGTATCCCAGGTTCAAGGTGACTTCCATTCAGTCCTCCACTGATTTCAGAGCAATCAACTCAAAGTGAATGTCAAGAGAACAGTGTCTATGACTTTTGTTACCACTCAGAAACTGGCTAACATTTCCTCCCCTCTCTTAATCCACACCCTGGATGGATCTGTACTTGAAGAAGTCTACTACTACAAATATCTGGGTCTCTAGGTTGACTGCCAACTGGACTACACTAAACATATCAAGCATATTCACTCCAAGCTTCATCCCAAACTGGGAGTCCTATACAGAAATGGGGACTCCCTCCCCCTACCAGCACATCATACACTCCTCACTAAAATGATTCTTCCCTTTTTTGATTATGCTGATGTTACTTATGGTACTGCCTCTGCCTCCTCTCTAGCCAGGCTCCACTCCCTCTACAATGCCTTTTGCCACTTTGCCATTAACGCCCCTCCTCGCACACATCACTACTCCCTCTGCTCTTCCCTCTCCCCTTCCTCTCTTCACTTTCACCATATGCTACACTCCTCTGTCTTCATCTATAAATTCTGGTTTGGTCCCCTCCCCTCATATTGCTCTTCTCTTCTCTCTCCTGCATCCGAGGCCCTCTATCCTTCCTCTTGTTAAAACACCCACACTTTCTCCCCCCATGCCCTCTATCTTGCTCTGGATCTGCTGCCTTTTCCCACAGGCTCCCCTCTCTCAGGAATGCTGCACCTCACTCATCTAGACATTCTTCTTCCATTCCATGTCTACAAAGAACCCTATCCCAGCATTCCCTGATCTCAGGCTCCTGCTCTTGTGTGATCTGATCTCACCTTCAGATTTCTATTTTTCTTCCTTGCTGCTCTACCTGCTGACAATGTGCCTGCTCATGCCTCTATGTACTCATTTCCAGACTGTCTTAACATGTTTTGCTTAGTGTTTGCTGCTTACCCTGGAAATACGACTGTGTAAACTTTTTTATAAATATTGTTGCATATTGTATGCTGTATTTATGGTTGTGAAATCATGTAATATTCCCTGTATCGTTCCATTTATGTTCCCTCCCCGGTCACACCTGGAAATGAGCCCAGCTCAGTGTGCCTCTCCAGTTACCAACTTTTAAATACATAAATAAATAATGAATTACATTTGTCAAAATTAAATATGAAATTTAGAGTAAGATCAGAGATATGTACAAATTTCAGGTGTATGATAATGGCAACTACATTAATAGTTTTTTTATTTTTCCTGCATAAATTGGTAGCCATAAGTACCAGTAAATTCATACAAGCAAAACTGACAACATAAATATGATTAGTCTTAATCAATCTGTCTTTAGTGGTCTATTATTTTGATTTATAAATATGTATATATAATTTTAGCAACTCTGTTAGAACAACCATGCACAGACCTTAGCCTACAAACCTAGCACTCAAGATGCCAACTTTTTTTTTTGCCTGATCTTTTTATCCCCTGGGACACTCCTGGTCGTCCACTCCTTCAGGTGACCGAGCTTGCCCTCCACCCAATGTCTTCCGCATTGCCATTCACTGCCCCTTATTACACCATAGCCCCAGTTGACCCAGCATTTTCCTTCATCAGGGAGACCCCTCTCCCTTGGTCATGACCAGGAGATGAGACTTTATTATGTCCAAAGGCATTTCGTCCTTCTTTACCGGGGCATGGCAAGGGTGCAGCATGGACACCTCCAATTTCATGGTGATGAGGGACCAGGTCACCATCATCCAACCAGGCAAGTCATGATTTTTCAGTTGGATGCCCCACCCTCCCCGTAGTAAGCCACATGCTCACAGCATCCTGGTTGATGCTCCGTGGAGCATCGTCACCCACCCCACAGCTGAGTGCTGCCTCTATGGTCTGCCAGGAGCTGCCCTAAAAGCAATGTAGCTTGCCCCCCCCAAGAGGACAGCATCCATGGGATGCTCTGCACCCTCCCTGCCAGCCTCCGCTCCTGCTGTCCCGGGCTTGGGGCATGAACCTGGGTGACTTGCATACAAGGCCAAACCCCATCGCCTGGCACCACAAAGCCAGCTGAGACACCAAAGTTGATGTGCCATTAACTTTGTGCAATGTGCAATTTAAAGCATATAGCACACGTTTAAAATGTTTGCTAACTTGCAGCCTCTGGTAGAAGCAACACCAACAGTTAAGAACATTTTTAAATGCTATATTGAATTAAGGACATTTCAGGGGGACTGTATTAATAGATAGGAAAACTGCTGCACTACATAGGATTTCTCTCTATTTTCTTTGGTGCACTAAATTGTGCACAGCCATTAGGGAGGGCATATTCATACAAGCAGTATGCTCTGTCTGGAGAGCACTGCTTGTATGACTATCTGACTGTGGTATCACTGTCCAAAGGGCACAGGCATGGTACCCTGCTGCCCCTGCTGGTAACAGAAACCCAGGAGCAAAGGGGGACAGCATATATTAAAAGGATGATGCCTTTGATACAGGGTGCCATATTCAAAGTCATATATGCTAATGATCACAAAAGGCATGCAAGGTGTTATGAGACCATTTGCATGCCATTATATCTTCATTAGTGACTCTGTGCAATGCCTCTGTGCCTTGGTATGTGTGGCAGCACTGTGCAGAACTTCAGATGTTGCCCCTTCCCTCACCCAATCCCTGGACCTGTAAGTAAATATCCCTGGCAGTTTACAGGTACTCCCTTCCTGCCCTGATTCCTGCAGTAAATATGTAAATTTCCTTGGTAGTATAGTCGTACCGCCTGCCTTGATCCATACATTAAATATTTTAGTTTCTCTGATACTCCAGTGGAACCCCCACCTCACCTCTGTTCCCATAGTAAATATGCCAGTTACCTGCAGTCTGCTTCAGGCCACCTAGAGTTGTCATTAATTTTGTTACAAAGTTCATTAGGTACCCAGATCACATTGTTGAAAAAAACAAGACTCTGCAGATTTAGCTCCTCCTCCTACAGTCAACAGCCAAGTCAAGCTTTCTAGCTATTTCTGCACAGAGTGGCCTGCCTGCTATGTCACATCTCATTCTCAGGAGATATGAGGGGGCTGCTTCCATTTATTTTACGGTTAGGTGGACTGAAGCCTGGGATGGGGACAATTATATGTTATGTAACCACCCAGTCCCCTCAGTTTACTAGAATCCTATCAGTATTATTGTTAGGAAGGTAGCAGGCAGCTGGTAGGGAGCTCATTAGGGGCTTCTTACATAACGACATAATTGTTTACTCAGCTAGCCTGAGGGAGGAATGATTAAGTCATTTATAAACTCCTGCAGCAGCATAAGCCACACTCTGTGGATAGCTGCTCAATTTTAGTTGGAGTTTTGAGTGAGTGGAGCTTGAGGGAGGAGGTGAGAGTTGCAGAAGGACTGCCGGTGGGCTCTGAGGAGATGGTCCAGGATTTTTCACCCTAGTGGAGTGTCATTTCCAGCTTCCGGTGAAGTGGTGGAGACAAGGGTTACAGCAGGATTTCCTGATTTCTATTCCCTGTGAAGTGCAAGGAACTGCTTGTTCTCAGTGGACTCAAGGGGCAATCCCTTGAATGTTTTGTGGTGTTTTCAGCTGCCTTGGATAGGACCTGAAAGAAACTGTTTTGACTGGCTACCCAGGAGAGTGCCTTTCTGTTCTTTCATTGTTCCATGCCCTGAGGATGGGACAATTTCTGTGAGTACTGTTCTAGGAGACCAGATCTTCACATTTCTTAGGGGATTTGATAGTCTGGGATACATGTGCCCATAGATAAGGCTGGATTGAACCTGTCAGTGCCCCTAGTTTCACTCAAGTGAGTGAAGTACTGTTTAAACTATGGATCCAAGTGAGTGCAGTTTATTCTCTGGTCACCCCAGTAAGTGACAAGTTAAAGTATGGGACCTCTAGCATTTCAGTGGGGAATAGGAGTTTCAATGGTGTAACCCTGAAGAATGGCAGAGACTGTTAGTTGGGGCAAAGGGTGGAAGGAAGGCCATCTAAGTGCTTACACGGCAGGGAATCCAGGTTTGTAAAGGGCACCAGTATTTTTACCTGAGCAAGTGGCCAAGCTGCAGGCTGAGGTGGTGACTGAATTTCACTAAAATGCACCTGATGTGCGAAGAGGAGAACTGAGTGTGTGGCTTTTACCCACTAAAACAACACTCATGGGAGAAAATATTCATGTACGTGGCCAGGTGTCTACTAATGCACCTCTTGGTAATTGGGGAAGAAGATATTATGTTTTTGTTCATGAACTATACTGCATGCAAGAAGAGTTCATGAATTGTACCTGTCCAGCCTGGACCGAACCTTGGGGGTCCACTTCTACTTTTACTTTCCATCTGTTTAATAAAGTCATACTGCACAATCACAGTCACTGTTATGGACATTCCAATTATTGCTTCTGGTTGTGTGGATTTACTGGGGCCCCCTCAGCAGATTAGATCTGGCATATGCCTAGCAGCCTCCACCCAGGGCCTGGGTTGTGTCATTTACACAAGGTTCATGTTGTTTGTTTCTGTATCCCCCACCCCTCTCTTCTTCTAGAAAATGAGCCCAATATACATCCTAATGCTAAGGGTGGTACCTTCCTTTTTGTAAAGTAACTTGGTGTGCCAGTATATGGGCACCAGTGTTTCCAGATATTTAATGGGGGGTGTGCACACTAGTTAAAAAGTGGCCTGGGGGTTACAAAAAATGAGGGCTCATCTTGGGATATTTAATTTGGGGTGAGAGGCATGCTGAGGGTATGTCTAGGATATTTCTGTCTGGTGGTGGTGCCCCAAACAGAAGATTGTTTTACCAGAAAGTAAGTTGTGCCATGTAAAATGCCACCTGAAAGTCTTTTACTGCCTGAGTTATGTGGAAAAGAAAGAGGAACAATTTGCTGCTTGTGTGTTTACTTTGAAACTGTGGACTGAGAAATAATTGTCCTTGCCTTGTGGTAAAAACCCTTGAAAAACTTTTAAAAGTTGCAGATTTCCAGAGAAATGTATTTGTGGACTTAAACGACAGTGTTTTCAAAATGCTCAGAAAGTTTCAAGTGGGTACACTGAAATTTTTGGGGAGTCGCTAAGGAAAATGCACCAAGTACTGAGTGAAAATGCCTTAAAATGCTTGCCCCTGCTGAAATTACAAGCCAAGGAAAAAAGTGGCAGTTTGCAATTTAAATTTTGCCTTCTCGAGGATTGCCGTGCAGAAGTGCGGCCGAGAGAGAAAGAGAGAGAGAGAGCTCATTTGCAAGGTGTCGTGTGATTGGTCCCAGTGCACCTATGCCCCACCCTTGCCTGAGTCTCTGCTTGTGGAACATTTGTGGAGGAGCAGTCTGCAGTGTGTGAGCAGCTTGTAGTTTGTACAGCAGGAACAAGGACTCTCTTAAAGCAAAAGCACTTCTGCAGCAGCAGTTTTTCTGACTTTTTAACAAATAGTCTGGGCTCAGCCCATATTCCGACTAACTGGAGAGTGATCGAGGCGATCATGGCAATGATCAGCAGGACCGACAGCTCGTTTCACCCTCGAGGCCTTATTCAGGTCAGCAGCAGGCTGTATTCCATCGATGGTGAAAACCATTTACTGCTTGTGAGTACCCATTCAAAAGTAAATGACTATGGTGCTGAGGTCAGAAAACTGTGTAAGAACTTGAGCAAATGCAGCAAAAGTACTGGAAGAGAGATAGAGAGTTTTGTGAACTGTTAAATCTTGAACTTTGTGTGTGAAAGTGCTGTTTTCAAAGAAAGTGAACTTTAAAACAAACAATCCCTCTGGTCCAAGTGCTTGTAAAGTAATGGATTGATAAATAGTAAAATGAACTTGTGCTTGAGAATATCATAGAAACATAGAAGTTGATGGCAGATAAGGACTGCAAGACCCATCCAGTCTGCCCATTTCTTTTTATACCTTATGAATGTGCTGTCAGCCTTTGCTCTGTCAATGACCTATCTATTCATACTCATCTGTATTGCTCCCTTATGCCTATCCCATGCCTGTTTGAAACCCTGCACTGTATTCATATCCACCACTTCCTGAGGTAGGCCATTCCATGCATCCACCACCCTTTCTGTGAAAAAAACTTCCTCACATTACCCCTTAATCGGCCTCTCTCTCTAATCTCATGCTGTGTCCTCTTGTCCTGCTATTTTTCTTATATTGAAACATGTGAGACTCTTTCACCTTGTTAATGCCCTTAAGGTGTTTGAATGTTTCGATCATATCACCTCTGGCCCTCCTTTGTTCTAGGGTATACATATTGAGCTCCGTTAATCTGTCCTCATATGCAATGGCTGTGGGGTGGCAGTGTTCCGGGAGACATTCTGGAGGCTGCGATGCTGCCCTATTTGCAGGCATCTCTCTGGTCTGAGGGAGGAGATTGCCCGTCTCCAGGCTGACCTGGCTAGGATTCGTGAAACCTCCTCCCCCACCCAGGGACCACCAGGGCCAATGCCACTACCTCAGAGGTTGCCAAGAAAGAGGAGAGGCTGGACCATGGTGGGCTCAGGGAGGGAGAGGGTGGTGGAACAGAGTTGCATCCCTCCAGCTGTACCTCTTCCCTTTCATTTGCTGTTCTGGTGGATAGTAGTTCCTCTACAGAGGCACCTGCAGTGGAGACCAAGGAGGATGCTGGGAACCTTCACAAAGGAGACCCACAGGAGGGTGGCATGGGACTCCACAGGGGAAGGAAACAACTCCTGGTGGGGGACTCAGTCACTAGACGGGTAGAAATGGGGGACTAAGGGGAGAGGGAGGTAAGGTGCCTGCCTGGCGCCAAGGCTTGGAGAGACAGGAAGCGAATCCTCAGGATCGTGGGAGCAGCTGCACGGGGAAGGGAGCTGAATGTCATTGTCCACCTAGGAACAAATGATCTGACTAGGAATGGGATCAGAGTAGTGCAAGAGGAGTTTGTAGAGTTGGGGAGGGGCCTTAGACAAGTAGCGCATACAGTAACCTTCTTGGAGGTGCTGCCTATCTATGGCAAGGGTGATGCTAGGGTACTCCTCACCAGGGAATTCAATGAATGGTTGAAAAACTGGTGTGGAGCTCAGGGTTTTGGCTTCATTGGGGACTGGGGAGCCACCTGGAGGATGCAGACCTATACTGGTGCGATGGTCTGCATCTGTGGGGGAACCAGGATCCTAGGTGAGAGGTTTAAATGCTTCATTGGCAAGCATTTAAACCAGCCAGGGGAGGCACTGAAAAGGAGCAGGAAATCCCAGCCTCCCCACAAACAACAGTAATTAGTGAGGTAAACACCAAGGTAGAGAAGTCATTGAGGAGCAGGACAGAAGTAAATGTAAAAAAGGCAAAGGTAGTAGGACAGGAATGGGGCTAAAGGAGTAAGGCCATCCAAAAAGTGGAGGGTGATGAGTACCAATGCCCATAGTCTGTGTAATAAGCTCCTGAACTAGTGGTCTTGATGGAGAGGGTTGCCTGGATATTGTGGCAGTCACAGAAACATGGTACACAGAGAACCATGACTGGGATGTCAACATACCAGGATACACAATCTACAGGAGGGACAGGGAGGGTAAAAGAGGAGGAGGAGTAGCTCTTTATGTAAAGGAAGGGATCAAAGCAACAGAACTAAAGAGTAAACAGGGAGCAGATGAGGCACTTGGGTCACCCTGGAGACAGGAAATGGCACCACAATCCGCATGGGGGTTGTATATAGACCCCCATCTCAGGGGGAGGGAATGGACAAGAAAATGATAGAAGGCTTCCTTAAAATGGCAGAAAAAGTGGAGATATTGTTGATGGGGGACCTGAATATGCCAGATGTTAACTGGAGCACCTTTGCAGCAGGCACATCCAAGAGAGTAGGGTCATTCTTGATGCCCTACAGGGGCATGCCTCAGACAGCTAGTATTGGAACCCACTCGGAGGAGCAATCTTAGACCTGGTACTCTCAAATGGGGATGGAGAAAGAATCTCAGATTTAGAAGTGGGTAGCCATCTGGGAACAAGCAACCATCAAACAGTGTGGTTCACGATAAACACAGCCATACAATCAAGCCATACAAAAGCAAGAGTATTGGACTTTAGGAGGGCTGACTTTGGGAAAATGAGAGAGTGCCTCAGAAAAGCACTAGTAAACAGACAAGAAGGAGGGGTGGAGGAACAATGGAGAGTAATCAAAACAGCCATCACAGAGGCAACAAGTCTTTGTGTAAAGCAAATCAACAAAACATAACGAAGGAAAAAATGCTATGGTTCTCAAAAGGGTGGCAGGGAAGGTTAAGGAGAAAAGGATAGCATTCAGAAATATAAGGAAACACAGAAGGAGCAGGACAGAGAACCTTATCAGTTAAAGCAGAAAGAGGCTGGGAAGGCAGTCAGAATAGCAAAGGCCCAAACCCGAGAAAGGATAGCCAACTCTGTTAAGAGGGGATAAGACCTTTATAGGTACATTGGGGAGTGAAGAAAGACCAAAGGAGGGATACTGAGGCTTAATAAAGAGGAGGGAATGTGGGTAGAGGGTGACAATGAAAAAGCAGGGATACCGAACAAATATTTCTGCTCAGTATTAACAAAGGAAGAGGAGGAGGTACCTAAACCAAACAAGAAACACTCTGAAGACGAGGTCGATACCAGTCCATTTACAGAAGAAAGGTTCTGAAAAGAACTAACAAAATTGAAGGTGGACAAAGCAATGGGGCCTGATAGGATTCACCCAAAATTCTAAAAGAACTAAGGGTAGAACTAATGACACCACTGACTACTCTCTTTAACAAATCATGGAGGATGGTGGTACCTGAGGACTGGAGGAGGCGGATGTGATCTCTTCACAAAAGTGGAGCAGGACAGAGGCAGAAAACTACAGACCAGTTAGTTTGACCTCAGTGGTAGGTAAAATGATGGAATCACTCTGAAGGAAAGAATTGTTGAGTACCTAGAGGCCAGTGGGGCACAGGACCCAAGGCAGCATGGATTCACAATGGAAGGTTGTGTCAGACGAATCTAATAGATTTCTTTGACTGGGTGACCAAAGTAGTAGACCAGGGAGGGCTGTGACATGGCTTACCTAGATTTTTAGCAAGGCACTTGATACAGTCCCACACAAAGATTAATACACAAGTTAGCCAGCCTTGGAGTGGGTCCCAAGGTGGTAGCCTGGATAAAAATTGGCTAGACAACAGCATGCAAAGGGTAGTAGTAAATGGAGTCCACAGTGAAGAAAGGAGGGTTACTAGCGGGTACACGAGGGTTCAGTACTGGGACCGGTCCTTTTTAATGTCTTTATAAGTGACATTGCAGAGGAACTAGAAGGAAAAGTATGTCTCTTTGCAGATGACACAAAGATCTGCAACAGGGTTGATACACCAGATGGAGTGGAAAGGATGAGAAGGGACTTGGCAAGGTTGGAGGAATGGTCAAATGTATGGCAGCTCAGATTCAATGCAAAGAAGTGCAAGGTAATGCACCTGGGAAACAAAAACCCAGGGCAAGAGTACACAATGGGCGGGGGGTGAGATATTGACAACAGTAAAAATGGAAAGGGACCTGGGGGTAATTATATCAGATGACCTAAAGGTGGGCAAGCAATGTGAGAAGGCAGTAAGGAAGGCTGGGGGGATACTGGGATGCATAGGGAGAGGCATCAATAGTAGAAATCAGGAAGTTGTTATCCCTCTGTACAGACAGTTGGTGAGACCCCATCTGGAGTACTGTGTGCAGTTCTGGAGACCCCATCTCCAAAGACATAGACAGAGTGGAGGCTGTCCAGAGGAGGGCAACCAAAATGGTGCAGGGTCTGCACCAGAAGACTAAAAGAAGACTAAAGGAGCTTAATATGTATACTCTTGAGGAAAGGAGGAGAGAGGGACATGATAGAAACTTTCAAGTACCTCAAGGAATCAACAAAGTCCAAGAGGGTAGCATCTTTCAGAAAAAGAGATGTGCAAGAACAAGGGGGCACAATTTGAAGATAGAGGGGGGACGGCTCAGAGGTAATGCGAGGAAGTATTTTTTCATGGAGAGGGTTGTGGATGCATGGAACAGCCTCCCTGAGGAGGTTGTGGAGTCAAGAACAGTGGGGGAAATCAAGAATGCATGGGACAGACATAAGGCAGTCCTAGTGGGGGGGATAGGAGGAAGTAAGCTGTTGGTTAATTAGGATCTGCAGCTTATCTGTTAGGTAGAAAAATGAGCAGACTAGGTGGGCCAAGCGGTCCTTATCTGCCATCAAATTCTATGTTTCTATGTTTCTATATGTTTTCTGATGCAGTCCCTGCACAATTTTGGTTGCCCTTCTCTGGACTGCCTCAATTTGGTTAATGTCCTTGTGAAGGTGTGGCCTCCAGTACTGCACACAGTACTCCAGATGGGGCCTAAGCAGTGTCTTGTAAAGAAGGATAATTACCTCCCTCTTATGAATTGTGATACCCCTACTAATACACCCCAACATCCCCTAGCCTTACCTTCTGCTTTAGTGGTCTGCTTAGATGATTTCAGGTCATCTGTGATGATGTTGCCCAAGTTGCTTTCTTCCCTTGTGACTGACAGCAACTCCCTTCCCAACCTATAGGTGGCTTCAGGGTTTCTCTTCCCTATGTGCATGATCTTGCACTTCTTTGCGTTAAACCCCAGTTACCACTCATCCGACCATTTTGACATTTTATCCAGATCTCTTCTCATTCTGCCCACCCCATCTGGATCATCTACTCTGTTGCAGATCTTGATGTCATCTGCAAACAGACAAACCTTACCCTCAAGTCCATTTGCAATGTCACTGATGATATCAGTTGAAATGAAAAGATCCAGGCAGAGTCCTAGCAATTTTTAACTGAGTGTGATGCAAAGTTATAGTTGCCATGTTGGGGTGTAGCCAACAATAAAAACAAAGCAGTGCCATTTTAGAATAGAGATTTCAAAACCAAAACAAACTTTCAAACGGTTTCTTGCTAAGTTGTGGAATACAATTGCAGCAGCCGGGCAGCCTGTTTTAAACTTTTTCCAGTGTGTTAAAAGCAAATCTCAGAGTGCTTGCAAATAATAGTAATTTTGGGACTTGTGTGTTTGACTTTCAGAACATGGCACAGCAAACCCCTCACTACCCACTCCATGACAGAGTGTGGGTGGCCCAACAAGAATAAGAACTAGCCCATTGTGAACAATTGTTCCACTGTTCAACAGCACCCGCTGAGGTAGCTTTGCTGAACTAGCCAGTCAATGTGTGCATAGTATGCCTAAGACTAGGATGAGATGTTCTGCCTATTCCCCATTACATAAGCTGCAGAATGTGATTTGTGATGAGCATAGCAGAGGGCACAAGGGTAGCTAAAACTAAATGCATCCATTTAGCTCGAACTTGGATGCAGACAGGGGACCAGGTAGAATCTGAACAACAGTGACAGGCTGGTTGCTGTAAAAGTGACCCCACAGAATTTGTAAAGGAGTTTCTGGACATTGTCTGGGCCGATGCTTTGCAAGGCCCAGAGGAAGTGAAGTGTTCCACACCACAGAGGGTGGAATTGGATGCTGCCAGTGCAGGTTTGGTAGATCCATGGATGAAAGACCCAAGTCCAAGCCTCAGGGGAGAGTCCGAGGTGGAGGAAGCATGTCGTTGGGAAGACAATGCCTCTGATGACAGTGGAGAATGGACAATTGCAGGGGTTGGCACAATCGCCAGCTCCTGGGCAGAATGTGTGGAAGAGGAGGAAGCAGCAATGACTTCAATGGACCCTCGTGCGTCGCCATTTGCCTGGGCTTCCATGGAGCCTCCTAATGTCCTTGTGGAGGAAGGCTCAGGAAGTGTGCCCTTGAGTGCAGAGGTGGACTGCTCTTACTCTCGGTATTACTCTCGGTTAATAAAAGTGGAAGTAGGCTCTAGACCCATCGAGACCACTTTACCCACAAAAGTGGGGGTTATCTAAGTATAACTTACCAACAATAATCCATCTGCACTAAGTGTTCATGACTGGTTCAGGCAGGACTGGCCATCCCCAAGCTGTGCATCTGGTCTTGAGTTAGTTAAAAGCAGCAAAGAAGATATAATTGTACATAGGCGAGCTGAGGCCAAGTATGGACAGTCATACTCTTTCTATCCTAGAAAAAATATGGGAAGACATAGAGAAAGACAGACATGTCTGGTTGTGGGAGGAGGCATGTGCCAACCTGTACCCTAGAGTAAATGAGTGGGTCCAAATTAAGGTGTGTAATGAGAGACTGCAGTTCTGGAGGTATGGCAGGACTTTGTTGATCAACTCTATAAGAACAGTGGACAAAGCTGGCCAAGAGACATTCTATAATGTTCACATGGTTTGTTCAGATGGGGTGACAGTCTATGCCCCAGATCCGGAATGATACTGCCCCAGAACTTTGTGCCATTCTTGAAAAATGTGCCCACTTGCCAAAAATGAATGCAGCCATTTCCAGCTCAGCCATCTGCCACCGAAGAGGCAGCAATCCAGGATGGAGTTGCCTTTTTTCTGGTGATCCAGGTTCATCTGCAGCAGCATCCAGGTTTGGCTCCAGCAGCATCCAGGTTTGTCTGTGGTAACATCCAGGTTCATCATCCCAGCAGGCTCTGAGAAAATCTCCAGTCTGGGTCCAGTAGGAGGCTGTGGAAGCATCTGATCCAAAGATTTTGTCTATTCAGCAGCCGAAGATCATCAGGCCGCAGCTCCAGAGAGGTGAAGTTGACATCCTTTTGTCACTAAGAACTGGTAAGAGACCTTTTTCATTTTTAATTTAACTGTTTCCTGCAAGTTTGAAGACTCTTTGGAATTATGGTCCCCAAATGACCATCCATCTAGACTGCAGTGCTTGCAGGCCTTGTGCCTGTTCCAAAACTGTGCTTCAGCAGGCTCCAGCCTAGGACAGACTCTTGTTGTAGTGCTTTCGCACTCTGGACTCCTCCTTAGTTTGGGACTTTGCAGGGATCCCTCCCCCAAATGTTTTGCAAATGTTTTTATGTTTTCTTTTTTTCTATTTTTGTAGAAAATCCTTTTAAAAATGCTTTTTGTGCTTGTGCAGTATCCAGTGGGAGGGTTTTGGTCACTGTTTTTGGCTTTACATGTTGTAGTTGTGTGCAGAAATGTGTTTTTTTGCAGTGTTTTCTTTTGCAGGTGTTCCTAGAAGAAGACAAGGAGACCTGAAGAGGATTGGTGGGACTCAGCGGTAGTGCTGTGCGGAATGTGGAATTCTGCCTGCAGAATTAGTGCGGAATGACCATTCCGCGACAGAATTTCCACTGGAATTTCACTTGTTCACCTGCTGAATTCCACCTACTGTGATCCACGGAAAATTATTCCGTGGTAAAGTAGTTTTTCCGTGGAAAATTATTCCGCAACTATTTCCACGGAAAATACTGCAATCTGCAAAATAATATTCTGCAGAACAGTGATTTTTCCACAGAAAATCATTCTGCAACTATTTTATGCTGCGGAATTCCACCATTCCATTTATGGCGGAATTTCAGCGGAATTTTGAATATGCCGGGGGAATTTCGCTCCACTGGAATTTGAAAATTCTGCAGAGCACTATTCAGTGGAGTCCTCCTTTGTGTACATTTGTTTGGCTTGTGTAACTGTACAGTACAATGTCTAAACTTTTTTCATTTTACAGATGTGTGGTGTAAAATGGTTTTGGGGTTTGGGCACGTGGAGGGTAGCATATGTCAGACAGTTTTTCCTTAGAGGGTTAGGGGGAAGACAGGTTGGTGGTCCTGATTCTAGATAGGGGTAACCCATTCTGTCGGATAGGACATGCTTCAGGCAGTTTCTTGGAGTCACTGAGGATCCACAGATAGTACAGTAGTAGGATAGGAGCTGAAGTTTCTTCAGTGGGCCTCTATCCTTAGGTGTTACCTGCCTGTGCCTGGCACATGGTAGGGAAGGACTTGATCAACCCTCCCCGTTGGGGGCATCCGAGGTAGGTTGGCCTGGTGCCGAGTGAGGGAATGACTGCAGACAGTCATTTACCTGACAAGGGGTGAGTGTAACCACCCAGTCCCCTGGGGTTACTAGAATCCTATCCGTATTATTGTTAGGAAGGCAGCAAGCAGCTAGTAGGGAGCTCATTAGGGGCTCCTTACATAATGACATCATTGTTTACTCAGCTAGCCTGAGGGAAGAATGATTAGGTAATTTAGAATGTTCACAGCAGCAGCATAAGCCAAACTCTGTGGATAGCTGCTCTGGGGAGCATAGAATGCTCAGTTTCAGATGGAGTTTTGAGTGAGTGGAGCTTGAGTGAGGAGGTGAGAGTGGTGGAAGGACTGCCAGTGGGCTCTGAGGAGAGGGCCCAGGATTTCTCACCCTAGTGGAGTGTCATTTCCAGCTTCCGGTGAACTGGTGGAGACCAGTGCTACAGCAGGATTTCCTGATTTCTACTCCCTGTGAAGTGAAATTAAGTGCTTGTTCTCTGTGGACTCAAGGGGCAATCCCCTGAATGTTCTGTGGTGTTTTCAGCTGTTTTGCATAGGAACTGAAAGAAACTGTTTTGATTGGCTACCCAGGAGAATGCCTTTATTTTCCTTTTGTTGTTCCATGCCCTGTGGATGGGACAACCTCTGTGAGTACTGTTCTAGGAGACCAGATCTCCACATTTCTCAGGGGATTCGATAGTCTGGGGTGTGTGAGCCCATATATAAGGCTGGATCACACCTGTCAGTGCCCCTAGTTTCACACAAGTGAGTGAAATACTGTTTAAACTGTGGACCCAAGTGAGTGCCGTTTATTCTCTGGTCACCCCAGTGAGTGACAAGTTAAAGTATGGGACCTCTAGCATTTCAGTGGGGAATGGGAGTTTCAGTGGTGTAACCCTGAAGAATGGCAGAGACTGTCGGTTGGGGCCAAGGGTGGGAGGAAGGCCATCTAAGTGCTTACAAAGCAGAGCTTCCTGGTTTGTAAAGGGCACCAGTATTTTTACCTGAGCAAGTGGCCAAGCTGCAGGTTGAGGTGTGTGACTGAGTTTCTTTAAAATGCACCTGATGTGCAAAGAGGAGATCTGAGTGTGTGGCTTTTACCCACTAAAATAACACTCATGGGAGAAAATGTTCATGTACATGGCCAGGTGTCCACTAATGCACCTTTTAGGAAATTGGAAGGAAAATGTTCATGTGCATGGTCAGGTGTCCACTAATGCACCTTTTGGGAAATTGGAAGGAAAATGTTCTGTTGTTGTTATTGAACCGTACTGCATGCATGGAAAGTTCATGAATTCTACCGATCCAGCCTGGACCAAACCTTGGGGGTCCACTTCTGCTTTTACTTTCCATCTGTTTAGTAAAGTCATACTGCACAATCCCAGTCACTGTTATGGATATTCCAATTATTGCTTCTGGTTGTTTGGATCTACTGGGACCCCTCAGCAGGTTAGATGTAGCATATGCCTAGCAGCATCCCCCCAGGACCTGGCTTGTGTCATTTACACAAGGTTCATGTTGTTTTGTTTCTGTACCCCAACCCCTCTCTTCCTCTAGAAAGTGATCCAGGTATACATCCGAACACCAAGGGTGGTACCTTCCTTTTTGTAAAGTAACTTGGTATGCCAGTATATGGGCACCAGTGTTTCCAGATATTTAATGGGGGGTGTGCACACTAGTTAAAAAGTTGCCTGTGGATTACAGTTATATTACATATTATACTATTTTTGCTTAATGGGTAAGGTACACTAGGTATAAAATATGTTTTCAGGGGCATCCTGGGAGCATTGTGGAGGTTATTTTACTTGCATATAGAAACTAGCACCTCAAGTTAACAAATTCTGGCCAGAGCCGGTACAGCTGCAGCTGAGGTCACCGGTGGAACACGGCACTGTCCGCTGTGTTCAATATTCCTGCCAGAGTTCTCTGCACGAGCGCGATGACTCGCACATGCACACTTATCTCCAGCAGCCATCTTGGACACTGCAGACAGTGCCATGTTCCACTGAGACCAACGGACAAAATAATGTGAGTAATGCACAGTGATTGTCATTCACCTCCACTATTTAAAAAGTCAGTTCAGTATCCGGTAAACTCCCTTTTCTCTAAAGGCCTCACAAGACGTCTGCAGGGCTATGCTCACTGCAGCCATGAAAAGGATGGTAAGGCAAAAAGGGTTTTTAAAGAATAAATGCAGCCTACTTTTCATATACAGTAGCAGATCCAAAATGAGATAATGCAAGTATTTACTATGTCATTATATCCCAGTACATGATTTTTAAATATTTCTAATGTAGATCGAAAGGAAAGTAATAGTAAAAATCTAAGTCATGACAATTTCATTATTATAACCTGTGTTATTTATTAATTTGACTTCTTTAGCCTCTGCGCTGTCCATGTCCACCAAATACAATCAAGCAAGTGAGCGTTCAGCATTGGCAATGCTTGTTTTTTTATAAAACAGTTTATCCCCCCAGTCATGAGTATATAAATCAGCTTATCTGGAAAAAAATACAGCCCCAATAAATCTGTGTCTGTCTCAGCAGCATGTGTCATAGATGGGATATTACCATTTAGCTTGGCCAATAAATACACGTGAATTCCAAACTATTGCAGGATGGCATGGTCAAGATTTTTTGATGCAATAGTAATGCATGTTTGCCCTTCATGAATTAAAAATGTTGATATGGAATACAGTTGTGATAATCAATGGGTCTCCATTGAGTGCAGCTAACTGTAGTTAAAAAACTGTTTTGTTTTTTAATAAAAAATAATCGCATTCCAGATCAGTGTTTGTATTTCATTCCATCTGTCCTCAGGCTGTTACAGTTCTCTGTATATCAGATGAAAAATGCATTGAGGGTATTTTATCACCCTTATGTTTTAAATTAATTTTATGTTTGTACATTCTTGTACTGGTTTACCATGCTGTGCACTGAAAAAGTAAATAAACTTGTAGTGATGTGAACAAATGATAAGCCTGCAAGGTGTATGATGGAGACCAGGCTGAGTGGCAATGTGTATGGTGACAAGCATCATCGTAGAAATAGTTGTGGAGGGCAGATAGGTAGTATATGTAGGAGAAATAATAGTAGGTTTGACTGTGGGCTTGGTCCAGAGAATGGGTTTTTATGAATAAGCAGGGGAGTATGTAGGCATAGCTGGGGAATATTTATGCATACTGTACACATGGGTATAAGTGTGTAGGGAGGGTCAGAAGAAGTAGAACTATGGCCATGAGTGTTATGAATTGTCACGGTGAGTGTAATGTAGGGGAATTGGCGAGGAATATGAATGTGGAGGACAACATTATGTGTGAACCTGTTCATTTCCCAATCATGACAATTTCACCATTATAACCTGTGTTATTAGTTTGTTACTTATTGCCTCTGCACTGACAATGTCAAGCACGTACACAGCAAATACAAGCACACAGACGTTTGGCACGATAAATGCTTGTTCCTATTTTCACTTACATAGGGGATCCTACTCATTCACTGGAAGGACAGTGGGGGGGGGGGTCTGCCACAACAAAATAAAATACTACATCACAACTTGGAATATAACTTTACAAACAAGCATTTGTCAATGCCGAATGTTGTCTTGCTGGCATTAGTATTGGTAGTGCAGGAGTTAGAGAGATGCATAATAGAAATGGCAGTGAAGTATTGAACTGACACCAACCCCACCCTCACCCTGCAGAGACTGACAGGCATTGGGGTGTGCCTTTGGGTCATCGGCCATGATGCTCATGCCATTTCACCTCACCCTACCCTGCAGACACCGACAAGTGTCGTAGTGTTCCTTGGGGTCTTTGGGCCCTTTGCTCTCCCCATTCCATAAGAAAATATGCTGAGATGGGTGCAGTATAGGGGAATGGGGTGAACTTTGTAGCTGAAGAGTCCAAGGCACACCTTGATGCCTATCACTGGCTTCAGGGTGGGGGTAAGGGTGGAATGGCATGAGCATTACAGCTGACAATCCCAAGTCACACCCCTGATGCCCGTCAGTCTCTACAGGGTGGAGCATTACAGTTGAAAACCCTAATACCCCGGGCATTTGTTGGTATTTTCACTCCAAATGTTCAGCATGGGCTTTTTGTTATCCCACCTCATGAACAGCTGAAAGGTGATTTTGCACAGTAACTGTGCTATTTGGTGCCACAGGTGCAAAAACACATTTCAGCAGGATGTGAAAACTGTCAGTTGTACTGTTCATGAGAAAGTGTAAAAAGATGGCAATGTTGAAAATCTGGAGTGTAACTGTGAAAAATTGGTGAAGTCACCAGCGTGCATAGAAACTGTGGAATGCATGCCTGTAATGCAATTATTTGGGGGATTTTGTTTAACCAAATTTTCAACACAGGCATTTTGGGACCTCTGCTCATGGACAGTGGCACTGTAATTTTGTTAACCTGTCCCGAAATTTGATTTCCCACAGCGACCGCATCACTGTGTGCCAGATGTGCGAAAACACATTTCAGGCAGGATGTGAAAATGAAAGATGTACTGTTCATAAGGAAGTATGAAAAAATGGCAATGTTGAAAATCTATTACGAAAATATTAAAAACTGTCGAAATTAAGAGCATGCATGGAAACTGTGCAACGCACATTCATATCGCAGTCATGTTTTGGAATTTTTTCACCAAATTTGCAACATAGGCTTTTTGGGACCCCAGCTTATGAACAGTGGCACTGTCATTTTGTTATTCAATCCCAAAAGTTGATTCCACACAGTGACCGCAAAATCACCTTTTGAAACTGAATAACGAGATGACAGTGCATGTGTTCATGAGGTGGGGTCCTAAGAACCCCATGCTGAAAATTTGAAACCAAAATTCAAAAAGATGGCTGAGATATCTATCTGAATTGACACCCCCCCCCCACATTGATGCCATTATACAGCTTACTGGCATTTTTTCATTTTGCAGTTCGGCTTTGAATCGTCTAGACATGTTCCCGCTCCACTGAAGATCGCAGCACCGGACCTCCAGAGGTAAGTATGGGGTGATGGAGGTGTGGGGAGGTGGGGTTCACAGAGGGTGGGAGCAGGTTGGGGGAAGGAGGGTGTAGCAGACAACAGACTTTCTTTTTTTCAGGTACAAAAACGTAACGGACACTGCTCTTCAGAATGGTTTCCTTTCTTTACAGGAGAAATAAAACAAATGATGGGCACACTGGTGTGGGCTCCCAATGTGCCCCATGACTTTTGAGGGGGGTTATGTTGGCCACACTGGGATGGGCTCCCAGTGTGCTACACAATAGGGGCGGGGAAGGCAGAGGAACATGCTGACATGAGTGGAGCTTTCTGTGTGGAGGCACACTGTGGTGGCTCCCAGTGTGCCACACAATGTGGGGTGGCGGATATTGACATTGGGACTGCACCCCAATGTTGGCTTCTTTGGGGATTGTGTGGTGGTGGCTCTGCCGCCCATCTTATTGAAAATGTTTACCAGGAATGCATGTACAGGATGCGTGGTCAAGTGTGCCGCTGCCAAAGGCCTAGTGCTTGTCTCGATTGCAGTGGTACATTTCTTTAGTTGGTGGAACTTTACATAATACTTGTGTCAGCACTAGCATGCTGACTAATTTGGGAATGAGGGACTCACCTACTAAAGCGTGCCCTGCATTCGCCAACACTGACACACCTCTGCATTTCTGCTACTACCATAAGATGTTGCTTGTGCACGCGCAAGACAACATAATAAGGTATTTTTACAAAAATGGACATAGTAAGGGGATTGTGTTAACAGCGTGGAACATTAGAGGTCTCAATACCCAACTGAAAAGGTTCAAGATATTAAGGCACTTGAAGAGACTCAATACTAAAATAGCCTTTCTCCAAGAACTCAAAAATAAGGATGTGGATCTGATGAACAAAGAGTGGGCAGGGCAATTATTTGGGACTGAAGACAGTTCCAGTAGAGCAGGGGTGCCAGAGATTGCAGGTTACAGCCAATAGAGGCATCAGAGGTCCAAAGGGATATTATAGTAAACAATATCCTAGAGGGGCAACAACATGCTTTGTTTAACCTATATGGCACCAAGAATGGTTCTCACACCATCCTCTCAGATATTGTTTCTGCCCTTTAACTTGTCATATGAAAATGCATGGCTCCTGATAGCAGGAGAAAGCTACTGCATATTGACCCCCCAGATAGAACTAATAGTAACTATTATCTATCCAGATCTGATAAAGATCTCAAAATGATGCTTACAAATCTAGATCTAATTGATACCTAGAGAGCTTTTAAGGGACACAGCAGGGAATATAAACTCTGATCACCTTCATACAGGGCAAGGAGTATAACAGATCATACATTCATCAATCACAATATGCTGAATGGAGTTAAGGGAATCAAGATTAATTCCATGGTCATTTCAGATCATGTGTAAGTTTCTTTGTCATTAACTTGTGATCTACACAGCAAATAGACCAACAGGTGAAGGATCAATAACTCTGTTCTGGAGAAAGATGAACACAAATTAAAAATCCAACAACAAATCAAACAATTCTTTGAATTCAACAAGCCAGCAGATTTCTCTTAGTCCTCCAACTGGGAGGCATTTAAATGCTACAAAAGGGGCATTATTAATCAGCATGTCCTCTAAAATCGAAAAAGAAAAACATTAAATTGCAAGAAAAACAAGAAGAAATTGATAAGATAGAAACATTTTTATCAGAGCACAGCCTTGAAGCTAATTGGAAGCAGTGGACAAAATTTATTTGCAGAATATGCCAAACTAATCAAAGGGGAGGCAGAGTATGATATCCGTAAAGCAAAACTTAGAACCAGGGATTCTGGACGTAAAGGTCAAAAGCTCTTGGCACTTAGATTAAAGCAAAACACAAATGAAACTCTGATTACCCACATTTGAGAAACTGATCTCAGGTCACTCACTACCGATCAGATTAAAATAACCAAATATTCTCCAACTATCATGAAGAATTACAAAAAAAATGCAAATCTTTACATGCAAGAGGGAGTAGTACATTTCTGTAAAGGTCAGACTATGCCTCAACTCAAACTCAAACAAACTCAGAATTAAAAAAATACCAATTGCTATAACTGTGATATTAACTGCCATTGAGTCCTTAAATAAAAACAAATCCCTGGGCTCTGATGGTTTTTCAGTGAACTTTAGCCAGGCATTTAAAAGGGACCTCACCCCTAAATTATTAGAAATGTATCATGAGGCATGGAGTGTAGATCCCTGCTGACTTCCCTGCAAGAAAGAATTATTACCCTTATACAAAAACCAGGCAGGGGCCCTCATTTTTACAAAAGTTTAGATCGATCATTTTGATCAATGGAAATAATAAGATACTAAGTAAAATTTAAACTGTCAGATGGGAGGCTTGTCTACAAAGCTTGATTAGTCCCATGCAAACTTGTTTTCTAAAAGGCAGACTATACTCAAATAATACGAGAAATCTTTTACACTTAATGGATTTTGTTGCTAAATAAAATGTTCCAATAGCCCTACTTGCAGCTGATGCAGAAAAAGCTTTCAAGCTAGTCTCTTGGCAACACTCAACGGGTACTTTGGAAACATATGGGTTCCCAATGGAATTCATTAAATGGGCAAAATTCTCTACCATAACTTGAGATCTGCAGTTCTTACTAATTGCATGCTTTCCCCAATTTTTACATCTACAAAGGCACAAAACAGGCTTCCCTCTATCACCACTGCTCTTTATTTTGTCAATGGAACCTTTGATAAGCAAGCTAAATGTAGAACAGGGAATCAAATTAATTAAACACATGGGCAAAGAATACAAATGTTCCATTAATGCTGATCTTTGCTCTGGTCTATACAACGCCCAACATCCTTAACCTCTGTATTTAGAAATTTTCAGCAGTTGGGGGCATTTCAGGTTATAAAGGATTAATAAAGGGAAGACTTGGTACCCTCTCTGAATGGTCTCACACTAAGGAAAAACATCACAGATCTAGGCATTTGACGGGCAGAAAATTTCATAGGCCATAGTGGGGGGGGGCAACATTTTCAAAGAGAGTAAGAAAACAATACAAACCATCATTACAGATCTAAGGACAGAATAGGTAAAGACACTGAAAGATGGCACAAACTCCCCCTTTCCTTTTGAAGCAGGGTAGAAACTATCAAAGTAAATATTCTGCCCAGGGCACTTTTTCATATTTAGTATGACCACAGGTTTCATTCGAAAAGCTTGGTTTATATCCCTCCAACTATGCCTAAATGAATTAATTCGGGTTCACAAAAAAAGTCAATCTTCTGCTCGAATGACAAACCTAAAGACTCAGGCGGGCTGAAAGCTCTTGATTTTTACAACTACTTCTTAGCTTGCAGACATCAACAGATTCCTAAATAGGCCTTAAATGAAGACCCAGAAAGGTATGACCTGGAGGAGAAGGATGTTATAGAGGCATCTGGCTATAGTCTTAACGCACTGGTATATGCAAAACCCCCTGGGCACAATTTTTAAAGGGTGACGCGGGGCTTGTGTCAAGCTCTACGTCAGCCTCATTGTTTGGCACAGCTAGGCCAAACTCTTTTGATTTGACTGCACCCGATTTTAGTACATCGGGTGCAGATGTGACACTTGCCACACTTCATGGCAGCTTGCGCCAAAGATTTGGTGTGAGCCCCATGAAAATGGTCCCTCAAATTGTGCAAGTTAGATCAGGGAAAAGCTAGTCTATCTTCAGCATTTGGTGCTCAGGAGTGAAAATCCTGATCGTCAGACAGGAGAATGCCACAAGCCCGGTGCACCAAACAATTGGCGCACCATTTGCTTGCAGCGTTCTCTGCGCTCTGAAAATCGAGCCCCCTATGTCTACGTAAAACCAAACTATATTGGACCCAATTCCTAACTCAGGTAGAGGTCCACACTTCTAAACTTGAATCTGAAAAAATGTCACAACCTACATGGAACAATTCCAATGTAACAAGTGATGGAGTTCTTTTTCGCAATCCAATATGAGCAGATAAAGAAATATAACAAGTCAAGAGTATGAAATATGGCAGTAACTTTGAAGAATTCAATAGAGTTAAGGAAGAGCATGGTCTAACTGATAAGGACAGAGACCCCTCTGTGAATTGCCAAGAGAAAATATTAAAAAAACTCTACAAAAGAGGAGACCCACCTCCTCCTTTAAACAGACATGGTTTCAGTCTCCTTTTGGCCATCATAAATCTTAAATCCACTGTCTCAAATTCTTATGCCTTCTTGGTCAGATAAGGTAATTCTAATCTGGATAATAACATTCAAAAATGATTACAGTTACTGGGCAAAAAAATGTAAACTCCTGGGGCCAGATATTCAAAACTTTGCCTGGTAGGCAAAGTGATTGCACCCTGTTTGGCTAGGATTTGTGCCCATGTGCAATATTCAAAGGGGGCTGTGGCAAGCGCAAAAAGGGTTAGCGCATGAAAAATAAATAATGCATGCAGTGGACAAAGGGAGGTGCAGGGACTTGAACACAGGTGCAGCACAATAATCAATGCATTTGCACTGTGCAAAAGGATTAGCACAGGCCATTTTGCATAGCCCAAATACCACCGAGAAGAAGCCCGGCTTACTCTGGGCAACCCTAGCAGCCAGCAGAGCAACTGCACCTGATGACCAGATTGGTGGTGGGGGAGCACACCTCCTCCTTGGTGGCTAGTGGCAGTCCCCACCCTCCAAATTCTGGCTGCGTTAAAATACATTGTAACATGGCATCAAACAAAAATGGCAAATAGAGGAATCTCATTGGACCAAATACAACACATGACCAAAGTTGGAGCGGTGATTAATTCCCCAGTAAGCACCGCTCCAACTATTATTCATGGGGTCACCGAGTCAAGCTCTAGCACCACTAGGTGTCACAGCAGCAAACAGAACACACATCACAGCGAATACGGAGGATCTCAATGCACCGACACAAAGCCGAACAGAACTGCAAAACCGAAAACAACAACACAAGTATTCCTAGAAGTTATAAACGTATATCGCTCGAGTCGGGTTCTACTGGGAATTAATGGTTGGTGGTTGTAGGCACCTGCCAAGGCTCGTGCCACAACCCCCCTCCCAACCATGCATTAATTCTCCAGTAGAAGCCTCCTTCGTCGGACCTTAATGCTTACTTATACAATGGCAAGAGAGAATGCTGTCCTCCGACTGGTCAGTCTGTGGCTGGACCCAGGATGTTATCCCAGCATAACATCCTGGCTCTAGTCCCAGCACAAAAATGACCACAGCAACTCTTAAAATATCACTCACTGCAGCACGCTGCAGTTGCATCCAATCCTCTGACCAACCCACCATCACTATCCCCGACACACTTGCTCCAAACTCCAGCCACAACCACAGATGTGGAAACCCCCGCCCAGCTCAGAATCAGGGCTCCGCGGCCAAGCTAAACACAGTGAACATGTGTTGTACAAACTTCATCTTTCCCAGTACAAAACATACAACAAGTTTACCGGTAGAAGCACAATGCGACCGTGAAGCAGGAGCGCTGAGAGGCGGGCACCTGACCATGCAACATCGTAACCAAAAACACAAAACTGGCAATGTGGCTTTACATCATAAATAAAAAAAAAATCAGTTACTCACCTTATTTCCTCACATTCTCTTCTGTTTTTTTGTCTTTTTCCCCCAAAAGACATGCCAGGAAGAAAAACAGCCACATGGAGTGTGTGTGTGTGGTGGGGGGGGGCATACTTCCGGTTTGAAGTCCCCTTTCCCCGAGTGGAAAAAAACATACAGAGATACTCTCTCCCTTTTCTTCAGTATAGCCTAGAGGTTAGAGGAATGAGGTGTGAATGATGTTAGTACATCCAGCAGCCTAGATCTGAGTTTGATCCTCACAACCTCCACTTGCATACTGTGTGACTCTGAGCAAGTCACTTAACCACCCAGTGCTCCCAGGTCACCCCTGAAAACAGGCACTTATGCCTAGTGGGCCTTACCCGGTTACGAAAGAATTAAAAAAAAAAAAAACTGTATAGGAAAACAATAGGGTGGGGGTGTATAGCAGAGCTACATATTTGTAATAACATCACAGCATCTCCACCTATTGGCCAAAACAAATAATATGTAGTATTGTTTTACTAAATATTCCTACCCTTTCAAAAACTGACACAAAAATCTATTTTTAATAAACCTTTTAATATTGTTTTCTTTTTTCCTTCAATTTGAGCCACTGTATAATAGGAATAGCGCAATCCAGGGTGTGTTATGCTAGGATAACATCCCTTCTCAGGTGTTGGACACCCCCAGCCTTCGGCCTTGGGCCCAACCACCCAAAGTGGGATGTTATCCCAGCATAACACGCACTCTGTCATGCATTATTCCTTTAGTAAGTGAAGCTGGCCCACCAGTGTAGCAGTACCACTACTACTCACGACACCAATGACACAGGTTCGGAGGCAAATCCGGGGTATCAGAGGGCCAACCGGGAGGAGGAGAATCAAGCTTCCATTGGACTGCTCTCCTCTTCTGAGGGGAAGGTGCTTGTCTGGCCCCAAGCAGAAGCTGGGGGAAAGGCAGCTTGGGACAGAAGGTTGGGAGGTGTGGCAGACATCGGCGCACGTCATGCGGGAGCTCATGGCATGCACCATGATGTCGTTGCATTCCATGCATCCCAAGGGGATGTGAAAAATAGATAATGCCAGCAGCAGGATGCCAGTGGGCACTCACAGACCCCATGCCCAACTAACTGGCTTCACCAGTACGAACTAGATCTGGTCTACCGTGGAGACTGGGGACCCCCTGCCAACTCCAGTGGGGGGGGGGGCAAGCCCGGAGGGTAGACAGCTGGCAGTAAGTCCAGGTGGAGGTCAGGGATATGGGGTGGGGGCACCCACCCAAAGGAGGGACATCCAAGAGAGGCACAGGGGAAAAATAGAAACAAAAAAATACAGTAAGTCCCTGGTGTCCGGTGGTCCCCCACCCTTGGTCACCAGCCCCAGTATGATAACTTACATTCCCTGGTGTCCAGAGGTCCCCCCGCCCTCCAACCACCAGACCTAGTATAGTAAGAAAAATTGCTGGTGCCTAGTGGTTCCCTCTGCCCTCCGTTCACCAGCCCATGTATGCACAAATAACTTCCTGGTGTCCAGTGGTCCCCCATCCTTCAATCACTGGCTGCAGTATAAAAAGTAACTCTCTGGTTTCTAGTGGCACCCTCCACCCACTGATTCCCATACCAGTGTTCTCTTTACCTGGTATCTAGTGCCCCCCCATGCCATGGGTACTGACCAACCAACCCTGCCAATCCTCCTTCCCTGAAGCACCGGTGCCATGGGAGCCCACACAGCAACCGGCACAGCCCTCCTCGCACCACCTTGGCTAGTTCCCATATACAATGACAGTAATTGTGTGCCCACTGTGATGAAAAGGGAGCATGCACACTGTCTGCTGTTGACAGTATATGCACTCCCTTTACAGTACAAGGGATACACACTTCCTGTCATTGCACACGGCAGCCAACCAAGGTGATGCAAGGAGGGCTGTGCTGGTTGCCATATGGGCTCCTGCAGCACCAGCACATCAGGTAAGGGGGGGATGGCAGGGTGGGTTGGTCAGTGCCTGCAGTGTAGGGGGGACTGCTAGACACCAGGGAAAGACCACGATGGTACAGGTAATGATGGCTGCATGGTGCCACCTGAAGCCAGGGAGTTATTTTATATACCGGAGCCAGTGATTGGAGGGTGGGGGGGGGCACTGGACAACAGGGAGTTATTTGTGTATACTTGGGCTGGCAATCGGAGGAAATATCTCAATTTTATGGGACTGGGCAATCAGGGTGGGGGCAGAATGGTTGAAGGGATGCAAATCTGCCACTGCTTCCCATACAAATGTGCCCATAATGGGTATGCAAATTGGGGCCATTCAGCGTCTTGCATGCCCAATGGTCTCATTCGTATGGGGCCATCTGAATATTGCACCTGGAGCTACCGCCGCTGTTGGGTTTGGGGGTACAGTTCCCTGCACTGCCAGGATCCATATCAGGGCAGAACTGCTTAGCTTAGCACCGCACTGCCATGCCCCTATATTCAATTAAATACTGCCACTGCGCCATCAGACTTAATTTGGTATCCTCATCCAGGGCAATGGGCAAGCACAGTGCAACTCTTTGCAATCTTCTTTGCCTATTTTTTAATATCTGGCCCCTGCAATTGAAAAGCCATCAGTATTAATTAATTCTCCACCTCTTCTCCATAAATCATAAGTTAATTCAATACGAAACTCTAAACAGTTTTAACCACAACCCAGTTTATCTATTCAAGATGGGAAGAAGGCAAAAGGATGATTGTCCTAAATGTGGTAAGGTGCATGTGGACATATGTCACATGTTCTGGAACTGTCAAAAAGTTTAAGAACTGTGGGAAAAGATTAGAACCTTGTTCACAGAAAAAAATGGAGATAACTTATAATATCGCTTTGGAGTCTTGCACCATAGGTCTTTTTAACAACCAATCCCCCATTTCTGCTTAGGACAAAGACACAACTTGTGATTACTGTTGAAAACATACAGTAATCTTAAAGTACTGTATTTATTTATTTATTTACTTACGAGTTTTACCAGGAAGGCATACTGAGCAACAATTGCTCGATTCCAGATGTGACCTGGGGGCCAGGACCCAATACAAAGCAAAACACAGTGTCAGACTGAGACATTACAACAGTGAGAGGTATGGCTAACTGCCTTACAGACAACGGTAGAATAGCTACAAGTAGACAGTTTGGGGAAAGATAGAGAAATACATGATTCAACCTAGAAAAAAACGTCCTTATAACATAGAGCAGTATGGTACATTGGAGTTAGAAGTAGTTAAAAGAGGTGCAGCTAGAAACATGTGCAGCTGGAGGAGAAATGCGTGCTGAGTAGCTGGTTGCAATGACTAGGATTTGATGTGTTTCTTATGGTAGGTGGTAGGGCATTCCAGATCTGGGGAATCCGGTAGGAAAAAGCGGCCTGACCTTTAGTTGTGCGCATGAAAGGGACGTGGAGAAGCCTTTGGCCTGTGCATCTTAGGGCGTAGGCCGGGGGAGGTGATTGGGCTAGGGTGGATGCCAGGTAAAGTGGGAGGGAGAGGGACCAGAATTTAGCAGCGAACCTGGTGCAGTGTATTAGTCTGCGATCTTGGAGGGATGGCAGGGCTAGGGAGCTGTACAGTGAGCAGTAGTGGGTGGATTGAGGGCAGTTGAGGATGAAATGACAGAATGAGTGGAATAGGGTGTCGAGGCTGGCCAAAGTAGATGAGGGAGCGATGGAGTATACTATGTCACTGTAATCGAGGACAGGTAGTATCATTTTTTGACTGTGGCCTGCCTTGTGGGAGAGGGAAGGCAGCTTTTGTATCGGTGTAATGCACCAAGTTTAGGAAGAAGCCTCTTATGCAGGGAGTCGATATGAATGGCAAAATCAAGGTGCTGGTCAAGCCAGACTCCGAGGTATCTAAAGCTGGAGCAGTTGTCCGGAGGGGTGCCATCCAAGGTTTTGAAAGGGGGGCAGGAGGCTTGACGGAAGAGTCTTTGTTGGGATCCGAAAGTTAATGACACAGTTTTCTTGGGGTTTAGAAATAGCTGGTTTGACCGAAACCATTCCTGGATGGCGTTGAAGTCCTCCTGAAGGAGGGTAGCCACGTTGCTTGTAGTTGGGCCAGAAGCATACAGGACAGTGTCGTCCGCATACATCTGGATGGAGGAGTGCTGGCAAGCCAATGGAGGTCGTTTAAAAATATGGAGAAAAGCAATGGGCCCAGGAATGACCCTTGGGGGATGCCGGTGGATACTGGCAGTGGGTCTGAGATATGTGATGCGATTTTTACCGATTGGAGTCTGCCTATTAGGTAGTCATGGAACCAGGCATTTGCTGATAAGGTGAGCCCAGCGTCAGTGAGTTTGTCGAGGAGCAGGGAGTGGTAGACGGTGTTGAAAGCCTTGGCTAGGTCAATAAATATCGCAGTGGTGATGTGTCCATTGTCCATGCCGGACAGAATGTCGCCAGTGACTCGTAGAAGGGAGGTGGTGGTAGAATGAGATTTGCGGAAACCAGATTGAAAGGGGGTGAAAAATGAGGCGGTGTCCAGGTGGGGGGTGACTTGGGAGAGGACAAGGCGTTCCTGCAGTTTGGCCAGAATTGGGAGTAGGGAGATGGGGCGATAATTGGCTGGGGAGGATGAGTCACCCCCTTTAGGGAGGGGTATGACGGTGGCCAACTTCCAAGCTGTGGGTAACTTACCCAGGGTGAATGAGAGGTTGAAAAGTGCGGTAAGAGGGGCTGCAATGGCTGGGGCGGATAGGAAAAGCATCTTAGCATCCAGGGACGTGGGGCATTTGCCTTTCTTGGGGTTTAGGGCTCATAGAGATCTAAGGACTTCAGCTTGGGTTACAGACCGGAAGGAGAACTGTGGGATTGGAGGGTGAGTGCTGGAAAACTGGAGAGGGGCAGTATGGGTCGGACACGGGAGGGACGATAGGAGCACGTTGGCACAGCTGGTGAAGTGCGTGTTAAAAGCCTCAGCAACCCTGCATGGGTCAGTGATGAGGGCGCATGGACTGATAGAGTCGGGGTGGGGTTGGGTGGGGGAGCAACAATTTTAGCGATTTCCAGAAGTCTGTGGGTCATTTGTGTTTGCAAAAATGCTGATAAGAAATAATTCTTCTTTGCCTGGTGAGCGATGTGTGTACATGAATGGCAATTATGAAGGGCTTGATAGTTAAGAAGGGAGGCCAGGGAACCCTGTTTCTTATAGGCTTTCCATGCATGGTCCCTAGAGTGACAGGTCCTAATTATGTCGGCTGTGATCCAAGGAAGATGTGTCCCTCAGACTTGTTTGGTTTGCAGGGGGCATGTTTATCCCAGACCCGAAGGAAATTTGTCTTGAAACCATCAAACGCAGCATTCATGGTTGAGGCCAGGGGGATAAAAGACCAATTTATGCATCCTAGGTCAGATAAAAGGGATGCTATGTTCATGGAGTTATATTATCTAGAACGCAGCATCTTGGGAGGGGGGGCTGTGGGCCTGTGCACCTTTCTGATCAGAAAAATCATGTGGTGGTTGCTTATGGAGTCGGGGAGCAGGCCTGCACAGAGAACCCTGTGTGGGTGGGTGGTGAGAACCCAATCCAGCAATGTATGGTTTTGGGTCTTGTGATTTAGCCTGGTGGGGTCGGCCATGAGTTGGGTGAGGTTTAGGGCCTTGATTTTTGTCTTGAGGTGAGCTTTGTCAGTAGCTAGCCAATTTGTGTTGAAATCACCGGTGGCGTGGAGCTCACCTCCTGCAGCTAGGGACTGTAGGGTGATCAGATGGTTTAGGATGTCCATGGGGGTGTGTGTTGGGTGGGCAGTAGATGCCAGCCACAAAAATAGGGGCCGAGCATGGGAGAGAGAGTTTAATTAGTAGGGAGTCAATGTGGGCTGGGAATGATGGGATGTTTACTATTGAGAACTGTCGCATGTTGGCGATATACATTGCAGTTCCATCACCTCTCTTACTTCCTGGGCAGTCGTGTCTGATGATGGTGTATCCAGGTATGGACACTTCCGCATCTGCATGCTGTGGTTTTAGCCAGGTTTCTGAGATAACCAGGATATCAGGGTGTTGTGTTTGGGCGATAGGCTGTAGGAGAGAAATTTTGGATAGAAGGCTGTAGGTGTTAAGGTGCAGGATCCTTAGTCCTTTGGGGAAAGAGAAAGGGTTATTTGTGAATGAAGAGTTTGGACCAGGATTTGCCTCTATATCCCTGAACATAAGCATGAGTAGGCAGATAAACAGTTTTGTTCTGGGCCAGGTGTTTTTTGGACGGGCAGAAGGTGTGTGGGCAACTGTCTGCAGGGGGCGGCTGGCTGGTAAGTGCAGAACAGAGAGCCCCGGGTGGAAGGAAGGAGACTGCCACGCAAAGAGTGGAGACATTACCGTCCTGAAGCATCAAGACTTGACAAGCTAGCTCACAGCTTAAACAATAACTTAAAGAATTTTGAGAGAAAGTGAAGTATTTTTTTTTCTCTTGCACAAGAAATGACACAGACACCACTGGAGGAGTGTTGGATATCTGACTTACTTTTCTTCCTGTAACATCTTGGCAAAGCATACACAAGGCAAGATCTTTCTTTTTTATCTTATTTTTTAACTGAATGACATCTGGCTTGCAGCAATGTTTTTCTTTAGAAGAAAATTCCTTGTTATCCATTTGTACTTCCTTTTTAAAATGGGAGCAGTAAACTAAGTAAGGTATTTCTCAGCAAAATATCACTTTATAAGTGATTGTGAACATTTGTAGTTTTTATATTATTGTACATATATGGTTTCCACTATGCTCAGCTATGTTTCTGCTACGTTATAATTATTAATGCATTCCAATTTTCTATTATAATGGAGCCATGAAGTGGGTTACTGTTAATACACCATTGTAAGCCTAAATTGGCTCTTGCTAACTGCTTATATTTTGTCTGTAATGTTTTCTTTCATTTTAGTTCATATTCTTTGGATGGTATGTACAATTATTGTGACTAATTAGTTTATAATAAAATTTTATTGAGAAAAAATGTCATATCCAAAAGACAGCAGTAATATGGTAACACAGTAAACATTTATTTATTTGTTGGACAAAGAATCCTTTAAGCAGGTGTCTATTTCCAAAGTACCCAGAGTCAGAAACAACATAGAGGATAGTGGATGGGCTACAGTGAACAACAACACTGTTGTCCACTTTGAGAGGTTGTCATGACAACCAAGAAAACCTTGAGAGCGAAGCTTGAGAGGTTTTCGGTTGGCATGAAAACCTCGACAAGTGGCTGTGTTGTTGTTCTATTCTCCACTGTCTTTATAAGCGTATGGCAGCAGTTAAAAAAAAAAGCTTAGACTTCTTTCCCGGTCGCGCCACGATGTTAGAGACCCCCACCCTGCCCGTGTCCGTGACAACACTCCGTTCGGGTCCACATTTGAAATAATATCCTGGTGTCCTGTTGTGTGCAGGTTAATATTTAAAGAAAAAGCCACTTACTGCTCAATAAAACCTTCCTCCAGTGCCTTCCCGTGCTGTCGCTGAACTGCAGTGGCCATTTTATGGATGAGGAGAAACCTCGACTTTCGCATGGGCAAACACGATCAGGGCTGTTGTACCACCGATGTGACATACTCACGATGGTACAACAACATCGTGACATCGCATCAGTGGTACAACAACACTAGGGAAATATAGATTTTGAGGGAATACAACGTTCTAACATACACTGTAGTAATACAAAGGGTAAATATACCTAATATACATTACATAGTTGTTATGTACACTGGACATACTATTCAAGCAACAGCAGACAGTACAGAGCTGCATTTTATCAAACAGTCAAGTAACAATGGCACAATAAACAAAGTTTACATAGATTACATTACATTGTGAATCAGTTGTATAATAACAGAGAAACCAAAGTAGGGGGTGCAGTAAGCAGAGTTTATGTTGTCAGGTTAAAAGGCGGTTCATTTGAAGCACTTACAAGTACCACCTATGGAGAGAGAGCTATGCAGCCAGGGTTTAAATAGAGAAATGGAGTCGCAGTCCCTGATGGTGCTAGTAAGATCATTCTGGTGCTTGTCAAACCAGTAAGAGAAGGAGTTTTTGCCCATCAAGGTTCTCCTCCTGGGGAGCAATAGTATGTGACTTGCCATGCCTCTAGTGGCTTACCTGTTGCCTATGAAAGTGAAAAGTGACCGCAAGCCTGGGGAGAGTAGGCCATGCAGTGCCTCGTATCCCAAGACAAGGATGTGGTAAAGACGCCTCTTGCTGAGGCTTAGCAGGTTAAGTCAGGAATATAGATCGCAAGTATGCATATCTAGTCAAGCATCAAGTACAAAGTGACAGGCTCTGTTAAGTAGTCCTCTTACCTGGTTTAGCACTCCATTAATAGTGGACCCGTAGACCATTGCACCATAGTAAACAAGCATTTGTCAATGCGAAATGTTTGCTTGCTGGCATTGGCATTGGTAATGTAGGAGTTACAGAGCTGCATAATAAGATAGGAAGTGAAGTACTGAACTGAAACCAACCCCACCAGCACCCTGCAGAGAATGACAGGCATTGGGGTGTGCCTTTGGGTCGTCAGGCATAATGGTCATGCCATTTCACCACACCCTACCCTGCAGACACCAACAAGTGTCACGGTGTGCCTTGGGGTCTTTGGCCCTTATGCACACCCCATTCCATCAGGAAATATGGTGAGATGGGTGTGGTATAGGAGAATGGGGTGAACTTTGGGGCCGAAGAGTCCAAGACACACCTCAATGCCTCTCAGTGGCTGCAGGGTGTGGGTGGGGTGTGGGGTGGAATGGTATGACATACTGCAAGTACAATCCCAAGTCACAGCTCTGATGCCTGTCATTCTCTACAGGGTGGGGCGTTATGGTCAGAAACCCTAACACCTTGGGCATTTGTTGGTATTTTCACTCCAAATTTTTAACATGGTTTTTTTGTGACCCCCACCTCATGAACAGTGGCAATATCAGTTTGTTAGCCGAAAGTTGCTTTTGCACAGCGACTACAGCATTTGTCACCACAGGTGCAAAAACACATTCCGAACAGGATGTAAAAAATGACAGCTGTACTGTTTATGGGGAGATGTAAAAAATGGCCTTGTTGAAAATCTGCAGTGAATATATTAAAAAAGCTGGTGAAGTCACGAGCGTGCGTAGAAACTGTGCAATGCACACCCGTAATGTAATTAGTTGAGGATTTTTTACAGCAGATTGTCAACACAGGCATTTTGGAACCTCCAATCATGAACAATGTCACTGTGATTTTCTTTATCTATCCCGAACAATGATTTCCCACAGCGACCATGCATTTCTGTGCTGAAAGTGTGAAAACACATTTTGGCCATGTTGTGAAAAATGACAGCTGTACTGTTCATAAGGAAGTGTGGAAAAATGCCACTGATGAAAATCTGGACTGAAAATATTACAAATTCATAAACTTACGAGGGTGCATGGAAACTGCACAATGCTCACTCGTAACACAGTCATTTGATGGACTTTTGTCACCAAATTTTCAACATAGCCATTTTAAGACCTCTGCTCATGACCAGTGTCACTGTGATTTTCTTAATCTGTCCCAAACATCGCTTTCGCACACCGACTGCACCATTGTGCGCTACATGTGCGGAAACACATTTTGGGTGAGATGTGAAAATGGCATCTGTACTGCTCATAAGGAAGTGTGGTAAAATGGCAATGTTGAAAACCTGGTGTGCAAATATTAAAATTCATAAACTTATGCGTGCAGGAACTGCACAACGTGCACTCTAAAACAGTCATTTTAGAATTTTTCTGGAATTTTCAACATAGCCATTTTAAGACCTCTGCTCATGAACAGTGTCACTGTGATTTTTCTTAATGTGTCCCATACATTGACTGCGCACACTCGACTGCGCCATTGTGTGCTACATGTGTGGAAACAAATTTTCGTTGAGATGTGAAAAATAACAGCTGTACTGTTCATAAGGAGGTGTGGTAAAATGGCAAAGTTGAAAATCTGGAGTGCAAATATTAAAAATTTGTGAACTTACGAACGTGCGTAGGAACTGCGCAACGCACGCCTGGTGAAGAAGTCATTTAGAATTTTTTCACCAATTTAGACATAGGCTTTTGAGATCCCACCTTATAACACTGGCACTGACATTTTCATTAATCGTCCCAAAAGTTGATTTCACGCAGTGACCACGAAATCACCCTTCGGGCCCGATTAACACCATGACAGTGGCAGAATTCATGAGGAGGGGTCCCAAAAACCTCATATTGAAAATTTAGTGCCAAAATTTAAAACAATGCCTGCGATATGCAGCAAAGTTGAAAAAGCCCTATTTATTACATTATACAGCTTACCGGCATTTCCTCAGTTGGCGGTCGGCTTTGAAAAGTGCAGAGGTGTTCCCGGTCCACTGAAGATCATCGCACCAAACTCTGCAGGTAAGTATGGAGTGAGGGAGGTGGGTAGGCAGGGTGCGCGGGTGGGTGTGGGTGGGGCAGAGAGACTATTTACAGGTTGTTGTTTTTTTATTATTAAGGCGACACTGGACATTTGCCACGCTGGAGTGGGCTCCCAGCATGGCAGCTGGAAAGGACTGTTTGGGGGGGGCTGGAGCCGACGGGGGATTGGCCACCCCTATCAGCCACAACAAGCTTTGCCACACTGGGGTGGGCTCCCAGCGTGGCACTTTGAAAGCTTTTGGGGGGGAGCCGTGGAACCGACGGGGGATTGGGCACCCTCGTCAGCTATAACAGTTTTTGCCACGCTGGGGTGGGCTCTCAGCATGGCACCTGCACAGCTTTTTTGGCGGGGGCATGGCATGAAGCCAACGGGGATTGGGCACCCCAAGGGCTATACAGTGTGCTGGGGTGCATGAGCACGCAATACGCGCAAGGCGCTGCCTGTGTGGGGAGGGGGAGCGCTGCTCACTCAAGCGGTGCTCTCTCTTTCAACTGTACGGCACTGCATTTTGGATCATTGCACTATGTTTCTTGCACATGTGTGCAAGCAAACATGATACTAATAATGAAGTTTTGAACAAAGAGGTTTTTTTCACCTCTGGTAGAAGATTGCTCCTATCTCTTTAAAGGAATCTGCTTCTCGCATTAAATGTCCTTATTAAATGGTCTATGTGGTCAGAGAACATTATGGAAGAGTCCAGAATCAGTCCAAGGAATTTGAAAGTGTGCACTTGCTCTATTAGAGCAAGCAAGCAAACTTTATTTTTATAGGGCCTTTCTTAAAACCAAGGCACTTGACAAATTATCCGTAAACATACACAATAATAAAATACAAATGTATAGCTATAAATTCATTAAAATCATCTGAGAAGGCTATTTGAAAGAGACAGGTCTTAAATTCTGTCTTAAATCTCTCGACAGTCAGGCAATCTCTCAACCAACGAGGTAGAGAATTCCACAGGGTAGGGGCCTCGAATGAGAGCACGTGCACCAGATGTCTTCAGATGTGCCCTGGGAATCTCTAGCAATCCCTCATTGGCAGATTGGAGAAGATGGAGAGGGTGGTTGGGAGTCAGGAGATCTTGCAGGTAGCTGGGTCCCAGTTCATGTAGGGCTTTAAAGGTCAGAAGACTGACCTTAAAGGTGATCCGCCACTGAACAGGCAGCCAGTGCAGTCCGCGCAGCACAGGCATAATATGGTAGGTCCTAGATGTACCAGTCAGTAGCCTGGCTGCCGCATTCTGCATTAGCTGCAAGTGGCAGATATCAACCCCAGGAAGCCCTAGGTAGAGGGCACTGCAGTAGTCAAGGCGGGTGGTGACAAAGGCGTGGACCAGTGTTGGAAGGTCATCCAGGGGAACCAGGTGTTTCACTCAGGTGCTGTTCCTCAGATGGTAAAAAGAGGATTTGACAATGGCAAACACCTGAGATTTCAGGGTCAAACCGTCATCAAAAACAACACCCAAGTTACGCACCTGGTTGGAGGTAGTGAGCTGGAGCACTTGTATTAGTTGAGAAAATAAGACCAGAGGATTGGTCCGCCGTGCTACTGTTGCCAATTATTCATTTTGTTTTTTTCACATTCATTACTAGCAGATCAGTGGCAAACCAGGCTTGGACCAAGTTAAAATTTTCTTGCAGCCGCTGCTTTATGTGGTCTAGGTTCTTGTCAGATGTCAAGATGACAGCATTGTCTGCATAGAGAATTAGATGAGAGGACTTGCAAACAGGGTAGCTCGTTAATGAAGATGCTGAATAACACAGGCTCAAGTATAGATCCTTGTAGAATGCCTATGTTGAATCATTGGAGATCAGATATGGCAGCCCTAAATTTAACCTATTGTGTTCTACCAGCCAAATAGTCCATGAGCTAGCTGACTGTATCCATTGAGAAGCCAAGGGATGGTAACCTGCAACAAAGGAGAGCATGGTTAACAAGATCAAACACCTTTGTCAGATCAATGAAAATAGAACCAGACAGTTCACCCCAGTCAAGAATACAACAAACTCCCTGCCCGCCGGCACAGCAGTAGGGCTACCGCTCATGGCACCAGTGACCCGGGTCCGGGAACGGACTCGGGCAGCTGGAGGGCCGGCTGGGGGGAGGAGGATTGAGTGCCCAGTGGCTGCTCTCCTCCTCCGGGGGGGTGGGATGCAAGTCCCACTGCTATACCGCCACCTGGGTGACCACAGGTGGGGGTGCAGCTAGACTGCACACAGCAGGGTGGGAGGATGTCTGCTAGGAGCCGGAGTGCCAGCACTTCATGATGTGCTTCGCCCCTAGGCTTTCCTAGTGTGTGGACATCCTGAGGGCAGGGAGACAAGAAAAATGGAAACATCCTGCACCAGGCTCCTGTAGATGGGACCCGGTCAACCTGAGAACACCCATAACCAGGCTCCATAGAAGGGGTTGGCGAGGCCTTCCGACACAGACTTAAGGACCAAGACAGGGCTGGGGGAGCCCCTCTGTGCTCCGCCCGGGGGGGGGCAGACCGAGGCAGGATGGGGACAGGCTTGCCAGTAACGGGAGGGAAGTACCTGGGGTGGGACTACGGGAGCGCACACGACCTAGGGATCCCAGAAGAAAGGATACTGGTGCAGCGAGGAGGGCAGCATAAAAAAAAAAAAAGAATACAACAAACTGACTCAGTGAACTCCAGCAGCGCAGTAATAGTGCTGTAGCCTACTGGGTCATAACGTCATACGTTTAATAGCGTACAACATTATAGCTAACCCGAAACAGCGCTGTCCATGACAGCAAATGGTGCAATACTGAGTATTGCTGTACGTGGTATTGCACCGTCCACTCAATCCCAGGCAGAGGATAAGACCTCTGCTGGGACTGGGTTGTGCTGAGCAGTGGCTGTGGCTCACTGGACTGAGCCAGAGCAGCAGGAACCCATGTGCTACGTCTGGGACTGGGTTTGATTCCCGCTCCCAGACATTTTATTTTTTTACTACATTGTGAGCTCCCTGAGGTAACCCCCCCCCCGGAGTTGAGAATCCTTAATAGGGGGGTTCGGGAGCACAGCCCCCCATAACTGGGGGTGTGGGGGCAGAGCCCCCCACAGAAAAAAGACTTATGGTGTGGGGGACTTATGTTGCATGGCAGCAATTGCGCTGCATTGGCAGCGTGATTTTGCCATGTGGCATAATGTCTTGTGACATTATGACCCCGTGCTGTGCTGTAGTTCCTCCTGAATCCAGGAAAACTACCAGCTGGTCACAATTCTCTCGAGTGCATGGGATAATGGCAAGAGAATGGAGATAGGGCAATAATTGACTGGGAGGTTGGGATCACCACTCTTATATGCTGGGACTACATGTGCCCTTTTCCAAATGTCCAGGACTTTATCAGTAGCCAGTGATAGGCTGAAGATTTTCTGAAGAGGGTAGGTGACTTTCTAAGTACAAGCTTCAGTAGTTTTATATCAATAGTATCAGGAGATACTCTCATCTTAAATTTCAACCTAACCAAGTAGTGATATACCTCTGACCAAGAAAAGTCTGGTGGCCTACTTAGATGACAGCCAGCTGCAGGATGACAAGCAGCATGGGTCTGTGTCAGGGAGGTTGTGTCGGATGAACATGATACTGTTTTTTGACTAGGTCTCTACCATAGTAGATAAAAGGCAGGCAGTGGCTCTACTTTCACTTCAGTAAAGCCTTTGATATGGTACCACACAGGAGGCTGCTGAAAAAGTTAAAGGACCTAGAAGTAGAATAGAATTTAGTTAGGTGAGTGGGGAACTGGCTATAGGGGAAACAATAGAGGGTGGTAGTAACCAGTCAAATCTGGGGGCAGGGGGTCATAAGCAGGGTGCCACAGGGATAGCCCTGGGACGTATTCTATTCAATATGTTCATTGCTGACATAGGGTGAAGGTCTCCAGTGACAACAAAGTCAGGTGGCTCAAACTGAAAAAAGACCAGAGCCACAGCATATCACTTACAGCATTCAGTCCAGAAGCTTACCTCACATGGTCAATGAGGCACAAACATAAGGACCACTATTGGGCTGTAGGATATTTGTGCAAAGTTTTATTCCCATGTACAAACAGAAGCGCTCATCCTGATTCCCCACATCAATGATTTGCACATGCTCACTATGCACTTTGTCCAGGCAAGGCAAGCCCAAATTCCTTCTCTCGAGTGGCAGACCAGACATTTGCTGTCAAAAAGATACTCCACTGTCTGGGTCACCTCACTTGCCAGGATACTGGTTTCCATTGGTAAGAAGGGTGGAGAGACAACCTTTGAAGTGCTACTAGTACTCTAAGCCATCTTTAAATAAATTACAAACTGCAAGTTTATCCACTTTTAAATTCTCTCTCTCTCTCCCTCTCTCTCTCTCTCACCTCCTCTTACTTTCTGTGTAATGTTATGCACGCAATAATGTCCTGGATCTGTGGAATAGAATTCCATTCATAAACACAGAATTCTGCAGTTTACATTGATTCTGCATTGAATATCTAGGAAATAGTATTCCAGCACTTTTCAATCCATCATTAATAATGCACAACAGACAAATCCAAGGAGCTGATAAACCATGAAACTGTATTCTGCAGAACTCAATAGGCAAATCTTCTATGTTTCAGATGATACTTCTGACTCACAAGACACCTTTTTGGCCCCACAAGTAGATGTATCTCTGGACACTGGGAAGCAAGTGGGTGCATTTTGATTTTAAATATGCCCACTTGATTCCACATAAATTCCATATAATGCTCACGGAGCAATCATGCACAGAATAAAATGGGTCTGCTAGCAAGCCAGCAGAATTCCTCAGAATGCACCTCAAAATTCCTGTGGAAATTCCACCAGTGCAACAGCCATTCCACACTAATTCTGCAGGCGGGATTCCACATTTTGCATAGCCCTACCTATGGGGATTTTCCTGCCATCATAATCTATGTATCTATACATCGATCTATGATTACATTGGTGGGGCAGTGTGCAGGTAGCCTGCACTGTACCTTTTCACTCTGTACCCCCCTGTTAAAAAAAGAGGGTTTTCTGTCCCTCTTACTTCATGAGAAGGGTGGTCCTCCAGGTCAGGGGGTTGGGTTGCACCGGTGGAGCAATGTGTGGGGAGTCTAAACTGAACCTGCCAACTCCACCTAAACCAGTGGATAAACAGTTAGCTTCTGCCCCTCACACTCCAAGAGAAGAGTGGTGCATCCAAGTTAGTGTTGGGTTATCTAGATGGGGCAGTCTGTGGGGAGCCTGCACTGTATTGGCCCACTCAGCACCTATATCATTGCATAAACAAGGGCTACAGTCCCTCTAATCCTATAAGAGGGGTCCCACCAGGTCAGAGTTGGGGTACATTGATGGAGCAGTGTGTGGGGAAGCTTACGCTGGACCTATATAACCTACACTTTACCTCATCCTGTGGATAAAAGTAGGGCACAAGTTCCTCACTCCAGAAGACGAGTGATTCCTCTGAGTCAGGGTTTGGGTTGCAACAGTGTTTAGGGGAGCCCTCACTGTACCTGTCCACAGTTTATGCTCCCTGCAGATAAACAGAGAGCGACACTTCATTTTACCCCAGAAGAATGGTGGTCCCTCCACGTCAGTGGAGCAGTGTGTGGAGAGTCTGCACTAGGCCTGCCCACACTGCACCTGTCTCTGTTGATAAAGAAAGCACTTCAGTCCCTGTCAGAGAGGGTCCTCCCTCCAGTATTGAGTTGAGGTGCACTGGTAGAACAGTGGGTGTGGAAGCCTGTTCTGTGCTCTAGCTGCACATGGATACGTGAGCATCATCAGTTCTTCAGTTTCCTAAGCTACCAAAAGACGTGACACCTAAAGGAAGGCTCTCTTATGCTGAGTCATGTTGGAGGGCCTTGTCCTCCACTGACATCTGATTTCTCCAGCAGAGGTCATCCTCTCAGGTGAGAGAGAGGCTCTGAGCTTTCAGCCTCAGGGTGCTGCACCTCCTCCCAACAGAATGCATGCCAGTGTTGTTAAAAAAAAAAAAAAGCAAATGCAGCTAGAAAGACAAGACTCAGGTGCTGCAAAAGCAGTTTTTTGCAATTGAAAAATATCAGCCTTCCCACCTGTAAGCAAGATTTACTGCTCATGGCATACCTTTCAGGTGCTATGGATTCTACATAGCAGCACACATTTTGCACTTAAATTACCTTTTTGCTCATCAGAGACATACTGATGTTCCACAAGATGTAGGAGCAGTTTTTGAACTTAACAATTATTAAAAATGTACTGCCTTCACTGGAACATTTGTTATGTGAAACTGTTGAGAGATATTCTTTCAACAGTTTCACGTAAGAAGGAACATCCCTCATTTTACAGCACAGAATCCATCTGTCCATACCTCTTAACTGCACCTCATTAGGGGATGAGCCCCTCATTTTGCTCCTCAGAATCCTTCTGTCTGAACTCTGTACCTCTCAACTGTCTCACATTATGAGGGACAGTACCTCATTTTACCAGACAGAACCCCTGTGTCCAAACCTCTCAACTGTCCCCAATTAGGATGGATGTCCCTCTTTTTACCACATGGAAATCCAGAAGAGTTTCTGTTAGAAGACGACGATTGACATTCCTCCTGCTTTGGGACAGAGGAAAGATGTGGATACCTCTCAGTGCCCCTATAAATTAATAGTATGGCAGCCAGAGCTGTGCAAGCTGTGTCATCAAAAGGTTAGAGCAATGGTCTGGAAACCAGGAGATCACCGGTTCAAACCCCTATAGAACCAAAATACTCACTATGTGACCCTGAACAAGTCAACCTTCTGTAGCCCAGGTGTTATGTGCCAGTGGGCTACTACCCCTGCCTGTTGGCTACCCCATAGGTTAAGGGGCCTGGGTTCTGTTTCAATGGTACTTGGGGGTTCTTTCCCAGAATAGAAATAAAAAAGAATGGTGCCTCCACCCAGAGTAAGATAATAGTGGGCCAGTTGTTTGAACAGTACAATCCTCTGGGATGCTGCACCTACCCACCACCCCTTCCATTAACCCCAAACACAGAATACCATGTTGTTTTCCAATACAGAAAAATACATATACTTAATGTCTAGCACTAATAATATGCTCACAATACAAGATCTGCACAGAACAAATTCAGCTTTATTTTTAGGGGTAGGGTTATGGAAGGGATACCTGGACACAGGATTGCTGTTGAGAATAAAATGATTGCTTGAGTTAACAAGCCCCTAGGCCAGAACATTAACCATGACCACCCCCACTGGTACCAGTGCAAACCCCTTCTTCTGTCTCGGCAGGACATCCAGATTTAATGCAGGCCTGCTATTTGCCACAAGTTGACCAGCGTTGATGCTCTTGGAGTAAACTTTACCACAAATGTTATAAGCTTCAAACGGATATCCCTTGGCAGGGCAAGACCTGGGTTGCTCATTGTTCTGAAGACACTGAGATTTAGGTACTGGCACAGTGGGTTCGAGCCAGCAGGGATCTTCTGCTCTGTGGGGCAGCAATTAAATGGGCAGCATCTACTGGTCTGGCAGATGAAGCAATTGCTGGAAGCTAGTCAACCTTGGACTTGCTTGAGTCTTGTAGCTTGTCCCCTTCTGACTTAGTTGTAGATTCTAGCAGCTTGTCACCTTCAACCCACCAAGCAGGATAGAGTGCAGAGCACAAATACAGTGCCTACTAGAACACAAGAGAACCCAGAGCCAGGAGTGACCTCACGGTCCAGCTCCCCAAATGGGTCCAGAGTGCCATGGCACTCAGGTGCTCACCCATAGCCCCCCTGCAGCCCAGTCTGTCTCACTCAGTAGGGGATAGCAGTTTCTCTATCTGGCTCCAAATGCAGTTGTGAAAATCGCAGTTTTTGTCTTTTGCCTGAACAGAAATAATCAGTTCTGGTGTGTAGCAACAAGTTATCCAACTTCCACCTTGCCAGCAGCTTTGGCTGGTAACGTACAGTCTCTGGGGTGGACCTCCACCTTGACAAAGCTGGATTTCAGTAAGCCCAACAGGCTACCAAGCTCTGGATACCTGCAATCCTTTTCCATGACCGTCCTCAGTTTCAGACCAAGTGCCAAATTTAGGCTCTGGCACACACAGTTCCAAATAACCCTTCTTTCAGGCACATGGTTTAACACACTGCTGCAGGTTCACTACAAATTCCGGACCTCCAAACCAGAAGGAGCTTTCACCCAAAAACCTTGGACATTCAGCTGCAACCACAGTTCCTTCAGGCAGAATAAATCCCTTTTCCCAGTTCTCAGGAGGCTGACTGTTTGACCAAAGAAAGTCCTGGAAAGGTGTCTAACCTTTCCCAATGCACAGTATGAGCCCATCTTGATTCAATCAGAGCCCAGACCAGACTTCCCAAACTGCCCAAAATTCTTGGGATTTCACACAAGAATCCAAGCTTCTGATTGGTTAGATCCTGCTGTCACTCACAAATGTTAATAAACATCAACCTGGTTTGATTATTGATTGGTAAATGGGTTTTGGCGCCTGGAATAAAGTTCAGACCTCTCCCGTAAAGCAGTTCACCAGTCTTTGTGCACCTAAGCTAGTGATTGTTTGGCACAGGGGGTCAATGGGCTGGCAGTATAGCCTAGAGGTTAGAGGAACAAGGTGTGAACGAGCTTGGTACATTCAGCAGACTAGACCAGAGTTTGATTCTCGCAACCTCCACTTGCATACTGTGCGACTCTGAGCAAGTCACTTAACCTCCCAGTGCTCCCAGGTAGCCCCTGAAAACAGGCACTTGTGCCTAGTGGGCCTTACCCGGTTACCAAAGACTAAAATAAATAAAAAAAATAAAAGTGACAAAGATGGCTGCCAACATACAGTTCAAGGCAGTCTTTTACAGCAGTCCCAACTTCTAACTGTTTATGCAGCCAGAGTACACAAGATCTGTATTTATTTACCCCAAGGCTCTGTAGCAGTCTTTGTCGTCTATTGTCCGGTTGCATAGTTATCTGTTCAAACAGCTCAGATTGCCTGTCACTGCTTCTATCATACATAGCCCACCCCCCAGCAGCCAGGCAGCTCATTATTATTCATTTAGTCCCTCATTAATATTCATTATGCCCCAATTCTAAGTACTCATAGGCGCTCCGAAGAGGCTTCTTCTGCACCTCCTCCAGGTGTCCGACCCCCAACCAACTTATTTTGGGGGGATCGAGACAACTGAGGGGGTGATTTATTGACAGCTACAGCAGTCTGAATACTAGACTGACTACTGCACATGCGTGGACCTCGCAGGTGCTTCTTAAATTGCCAGCAGAGTGCGGCAATCCTGCAATGGCTCCCTTGGCCCCAAAAGGACTAAATAATGCTACGGGGGCTGGACAGAAAACAAATGTGACCCTCAGGACCCAGACCAGCAGTGGAGGGCACTGGAGGAATGGGCAGCAGAACATGATCCTGGGGCAGTAAGCAAGCCCCCACCTGTTGGGAAGGAGGTTACACTTCCAGTGCTCCAGTCCATCCAGTGATGGAGATAGGTAGCAGTACAACCCTACTGGAAACTAGGTGTTGCATTGCAGCTCAGTTATCTTGGGTAAATAAATTGGAAACAAAAACTGTACTCCATAATCTAGAAGGGGTCCTACCCAAGGACCTATTCAATGAAGGATGGGCTAACATGTCCCACATTTCAATCTCTTTTTCCACACATTTTGAGAAATAGTGGTCACTGTTCACAAGAAGTGTATGGCATAGGCACAGAATAGGAGACACTTCTTTCTGAATAAGGCCTCATGGCCAACATATGACAGCTTCAAGGTTGAGGGCTACATCACCCCTTCAGCAGGAAGTTTAACTCCTATGCCTGAGAGGAACAAACAGTATTTCTCAATACTATGAATAATGGGCTATTTGTTCTTCAGAACCAAATAACATCCAGCTGGCCCGCCAGCACAGCAGTAGTGCTACCACTTGAGATGCAGATGACCTGGATCCATGAATGAGCCTCATTGGAGGGCCAGCTGGTGGAGGAGGCTTGCACATCCCAAATTACACTATCATCCTCAGAAAGGCAGGGTTCCGGACCCTGATGAACTACCGCCTCCTAGGTAGTCATAGGTGGCAGTGCAGAGCTGGTGCACAGTGAGAAAGGATGCCAATGGGCTCTGACACACGCTGACACACAGCCGCATGAACTTGAGCCCACTGTCAGTGTCCTAGGGGAGGGGATAAATAATGGCGAAATTCCCCCAAATGTTGCAGCATGAAGCAGCATTATGCCACAGGCTGATTGAGGCATCACAACCACTCTTCAACTCTGCTGGGGACAAATCTGTGAGGACCATACAGTGGAGGTGAGCCCCAGAGAATGTGGGTGATGGAGCTGGTCGTGGGATCATGCTGGGAAAGGGCCAGCTCGGGTGACAGGGGGAGGAAAACACAGTAAATAAAAAAAAAAGAAACGCCGGCCCAATGGCGTGAAGGACTGAGGCATCCATGCCTTAACTCCTGCCATGCAGGTGACCAGTGTTTGTGGTGCAAGCAAGTTGCTGGGGGTCAGCTGGGGAGGAAGACGATCAAGCATCCAAAGGACTACTCTTCTCTCTCGGGGATGGAGTATTGATGTTCCTGCTGAATGACTGCCCCCCGGGTGGAGGCCCACGGGTAGTGCCGAACTGTAGGGTGCCAATAAAGGGAGGGTGCTGCGGGACGTCTGCAGCATGCATGCATCTAGCATCTACACGCACAAACGCTGACGTGTGCACCCCAGAAATTGGGGGTGGGGGGTGGGATGAGGAAAAACACTCCAGGCTGCAGATAACGACTGACCCTCCATAGGTTCCACCCCCAATGGCTGGGCACCACCACAGCCCTGTGGTAGAGGGTGCAGAAATGTAAGTCCCAGAGGAGCTGGGGTGACAGGGCTGGTGGGGGTTGGTTAGAAGGGGCAACCAGGGGAGAACAGGGCTAAAATATATATAGTGAAAAAAATAGAATTGACCATTTGGGGTATTCATAGTAGGAAATTATTTTTCAAAAGTGCAAAGTAGATTGCCTCCTGGTGGCCAAGGCTAGTCTCTTGGCCACCAGCCATCAACCTCAGTCATCATGATTGGGGGTTGGGTAAAAGTGGCACTACTATTTGGGCCATAAAAGGCTCATGCAGCAGAGGGGAGGCTTGCGTTAAGAAGGGGTATAATATGACTCTGGGTAAGGTGCTGTCAGTACACCAGCTAACAGCTTTACTGTTTTGGTGGGGGGGGGGGGAGGCAGGAGGACTAGGAAGCATTGTGGAGGGGTTGACTGAGGAGATTGCAGTGTCCATGTGACTAGTTCTAATTACCTGGGTTTAGGGTGATAGGCTTTTTAAAGGGTTTTTTTTTCAACCTATTTGTGGTCCGAATAATGAATATGGCTAACAAATCTAAAATAATTTCGGTCTTAATATGAATGCTCTTCCATATATTTGCCAGAGATATTCTCACACCCATATTGTAGGAGGCAGTGTGGTCAAGCAGGAAGGAGTGTGGCTGAGTAGGAAGCAGTGCGAGGTAGTGATGAGCGCACTGGCTTTGGAACCAGATCACAGGTTCAAATCTCACTAGACCTTTGTGACCTTGTGCAAGTCACTTAACATCCTAGTGCTTCAGTCCATCCAGTTGTAGAAACAGGTAGTAGTGCAGGACCCCAGTGGAAATGAGATGTGTCATGTCAGCTGGGCAATCCATGTTAAATGAATGGCAAAATAATTATACAGTAACTGACAAATAAGGTTTAAGTCTCTAGAATATACATTTCTGAAGTACCAGAGTTTGACCAGAAGGTGTCAGTATTGTTCATTATCAGTAGAACCAGCAAGCCAGTTATTTAGTACTACCTCTGGTACTGTAGCCTATAGATAAGCAGTCTGCAGTAAGACCAGGGTGTAGGTCCCCCAAGCCTACAGATAGGCAGGCTGCAGTAAGATCAGAGTGTAGATTTCCAGATGTATTTGACATTTTTCCTGTAATTCAAGAGTAATTTTACTGTTTTTCCCTGAAAATATAATTTCATACTATAGCCCCCCCCCCCCCCCAATTGAGTACTTCAGGACTTTTCACCATGGAAGGGGTCTGGCCAGGGTTAATTTTTCTATCAGTTGTTTAATATCCTGTTTACCTGTCCAGCCCCCATCTGGTCCACTTCCCCAGTCCCATCTTTCAACTGCTCTGGGACTTATTGTCTTGCTTTGGTGTTCTCTGCTAAAAGATCTTCAGATAAGCTCAGTAACCAGTATGGAGCCAGTGGGGAGGGGTAGGGGTCAGGCCATCATCTATCTGTGATTGAGGGTTTCCACTAGATTTTTATCCTTAAGGTACCACCACATGTGGCAAAGCTTTCTGCAAACTCCACCTCCATGGAAACACCTCTCTGCATCTGTTGTCAGGAGCCCTTTCATCTTGCATCCTGCTGCGCTATCATCAACATTCCCCTAGATGGTAGCCACCTGGTGGGATTCATATACTCCACCCCGAAGGAGGAGAGCAGTCCTAGGGATGCTCAGTCCTCCCTACCCTGGCCAGCCCCCAAGTGACCCGCATCTGTTCCTGAATCTGGGTCACTGACATGGCAGGAAGTGAGGCATCCAGCATCATATGGCCAGAGGTGAGGTGTCCAGTGCCTCAGCCCTCCACGCCACTGGGCCGAGATTCTTAAAGTCTCTGGTGGGACCCAAAGGTCTTACACAGCACTTCAACAAATTCATTGTCCACACAAGCATCTTTGTTCTAGCAGTAGGGGGTGATTTGATTAATATAGGACAGATCTCAGTTTTAAACCTAAGCAGAGCCAAATACTTGCTACTCACTGTGTGACCTTGGGCAAGTCACTTAACCTCTCAGTGCTCCAGTCCACCCAGCTGTGAAAATGGGTAGAAGAAGGACCCCACTGGAAATGAGATGTTGTATCACAGCTGGGCTGTCCTGAGTAAACAAATCATAAAAGAGACTTTGTATGGGTTTGAAAGATACAGCTGAACCACATCAGTGACTTGGAAAGCACAGCACCCCAGAGTGGGGACCTTCATTTGCAATAAGTTTGCTGTTACACTCTGTCACTACCTCTCTAACAGATGGACATATGTGGTAACTTATTAGCTACACTTCCAGGAGTTCAGTTAATAGCATGCTTCAGGACTGACCTCACAACTCAAAAGGCAAGATTTTCCAAGAGTCATCGTATAATTTCATCCTGAGCTCATCTTTAAGTAATAGTAGAATCATTTACTATATGTGGCTAAAGTCATCTTCGGGTATACATGGAAGCCAAAATATTTAAATTAGATGACTCTAGTGAAGACTTTAGAAGTAATCCCAATAATTATTCTAGGATGACATCAGGATGATTCCAGGGTGATCCTGGGATGAAACATACAAATATAGAATTTACTGGAAGATAAGGACCGCTTGGCACTCCCATTCAGCCTTTTTCCCCAAACTACAGTACAGTGTCACTGCAGACCCTACTTGATATCCGGCTCTCCCCCACCCCACCCCTTTCCACTAAGATTGCCTTATGGCTGTCCCATGCATTCTTGAACTCCACCACTTGTTTTGCTCCCACCACCTCTGCTGGAAGACTGTTCCAGGTATCTACCACTCCTTCTGTGAAGATGTACTTCCTCACATCTCCTGACTCTACCCCTTCCCCCAGCTTCATTGCATGTCCCCTTGTTCTTGAGCATCTTTTTTTCTGAAAAATGCTCCCTTCCTGAACCTTATTTACTCCCATGAGGTATTTAAAGGTCTCTGTGATATTCCTTCTCTCCCTCCTCTCTTCCAGGGTATACATACTAAGGTCATTTAGTCTCTCATCATAGGGCTCCTGATGTAGACCTGCACCATTTTAGTTGCCCTCCTCTGTCTATATCCTTCTGAGATGTGGTCTCCAGAACTGGATGCAGCACTCTAGGTGGAGTCTCACCAGCAGTCTACACAGAGGCAACTCCACCTCCCTCCTTTTGCTGCTGATGCCCCTGCCTATGCACCCCAGCATCCCTCTAGCTCTCTCAAATGTCTTGTCTCACAGTCTAGCCACCATTAAGTCATCAGCTATGATTACCCCAGGTCCCTTTCCTGTTTGGTGGTCATCACTACCTCTGCAATCATTTTGTATTCTGCCTAGTGTTGCTCAGATAATATCCTAGAAATTAGGATACCAAGAGATGCCTCCCATTTGGCCAGATAGTTGCTGTGGTAGGATAGTGGTATTATCTGACCATGGATCCTACAAACATTGTAGATCCTGTGGAGCCTAGCAACAGATCCAGCTCAGATCCTAACTATCTGACCTAGGATCCCTGGATCTGACCTGAATTCTACATCCATTGGCGAAATTCCACATTTTTCCTGTTTTTTTACAGTAGGAAGGCCTATTCCTCCTCAAGCAGAACTCTGTGGAGTTGTGCATTATTTTCTGGATTTCTGACAGATGAGGAATTTTGCAGGATGCTTCAGGGACATCACGGGGTGCCATTCAGACAGACTCTGCATACTCTGTGACTCCCAGGGTGCTTTGCAGTTTCCAGATCCCATGATCCAGAAGCAAATGATTTGATACCTATTAATCCCATCCCAAATCCCATGAGACATTTGAGAAGGAAGGATCTACTCTGCTACTTTGCAGAGCTGCTGCAGATTTGTAAAACGAAACTGACCACAAATCCTGCTAAGCCATGCTTATTCCTGCATACTTTTACTACAGGCTTCTAGTTAAAGTGCTGGAGAAATCTTTATTTTTTGGAGTGGGGCTGGACTTTTGCCATTTTATCAGAGAGATCTGACTGTGGTTTCAGCAGTGTGGGGGAGGGGCGAGAGTGTGCAAGGGCCAGTGGTGCTGTAACTGTTCATATCTGGCATGAGACCAGGATAACGGAGGCGCAGAGGCTGGACAAAGTTGCTGGCTGGCCAGCACCAGCCCAGTACCCCTCCCAGCCTACAGAAAATGCTACCTTTTAATTTTGTGTTATAAGTTAATATATATATATATATATATATATATACAGTATATACAGTATATATATATATATATATATATACACATATAGCAAAAACTCCATTCATGCATCAGTTAGGGTTGTTACACAGTGACAAAGCATTGAAATTCAGTGAGTTCCAAACCCTAACCGCATTCTCCCCAACCCCACCCCACCACACACACACATACATGCAAGTAGGGGAAGGACCAAGGCAACACAACCAATCAGAGACCACCAGTAGCAGGTCTATACCTCTGTTACCATAGCAAGTAGGTAGAAAAATTAACTTCAGGTAGCATACAGTATTTCCAAAGTTGTTTCAGCAGGTTAGTTCACCTAAAGGTGAACCAAGCTGACAGTAGCAAAAACTCAGTACCTTGCTTTGTTTTCGACATATGGGTGCCGAAAGGTGTGGTGGGCGTTGCAATTTTACCCTATGGGAAACTGCTCAATCTCAAAACACTGTAACTTTGTGACCCTTAACTATTTTTGTACCAAACCAGCAAAAGGTACATCTATGGGACCAGAGCTTGCCACCCTGCAAATTTCAGCCCAAAGGACCCAATCGTTTGCTTGCAGGAGGATGGCAAAGCTGTGCAGTTATCAGGAGCATAGTTTCGCAAAATACTTTTGCAAACACAAATGTGTTAAGAATGTAATACACGATACTTTCGCATTTACGAAAGCATGTAAAATACTTTACGCAAAAATACTTTCCATAAACAAAAGTGTTGCAAACATAATACATGATACTTTACGCATTTAAGCATGTAAAATAGTTTCATAAAATACTTTGCAGGCACAACACCATAAATACCAAAAGTATGACACTTTCGATTTGAAACTGTTTTGCAAAACTATTTTCAGAAAATGTCAAAAATGCTGTTTTGGGGCTTGTAAACCCCAAAAAAGCATATGTGTAGTCTATGTTGTATGTTGGAGGGAGCATGGGGCCCAAGCTGCCCAGCTGTCTATAATGATATGTGTTTGGCAGAGCATGGAACTTCTGGGATGAGAGTTAGTACTGACAACCCCGTGCCACATGACATCTGCTGGTGTGTAAGATGGGAGCATGGGGTGGAGTTTTGTGGTTTAGATAGTTGCATGTTATTTCTGTTACCTGCTCCTGGTTGTGTGTGACTGGTTGTGTTGCCTTGGTCCTTCCCCTACTTGCATGTGTGTGTGTGTGGTGGGGGGGTGGGGGAATGCGGAGTTGGGGTTTTGAACCCTAACACCGAATTTCCCTGCTTTTGTCGCTGTGTAACAACCCTAACTGATGCATTAACAGAGTTTTTTGCCATGAATTTCCCTTCTTTGAGAATATGAACTATAAATATTGAATGGTATGCCTTGCTGGGACGCGTGCCCTCCAGGCCCTGCGCTCCCACGTACACAGAAGCAGGACACCATAGTGCAGCCCTGTAGTGTAAGAAACCCATGTAACAGTGATTTGCCATGTTAAGGGTGACAGTAACGGTAACGGTAACACTAATGATAATGGTAGCATTAACAGTAATGCTAACGGTAACAGTAACGTTAGCATTAATGGTAACGGTAACGCAAATGCTAACGATAACACTAATGCAAATGGGAACGCAAATGGTAATGCAAATGCAAGTGGAAATGGAAACACAATCAGTAACGGTAACGTGAATGGTAATGCAAATGTGAACAGTAACGGAAATGGTAACACAAATGCAAATGCAAATGGTACTGGTAATGCTAACGCTAACGCTAATGGTAGAGGTAACGGTAATGGTACCGCAAATGCGAACAGTAATGGTAATGCTAACAGTAACACTAACACTAACAGTAATGCTATTGATAACGGTAACGTAAACACAAACAGTAACGGTAATGCAAAGACTAACGGTAATGCAAACAGTAATGGTAACATTAACATTATTGCTAACGGTAATAGTAACACAAACACAACCACAAACGGTAACGCAAATGCAAATGGTAACAAAAACAGTAACACAAATGGAAATGCAAACATTAACGCCAATGGTAACACCAATGGTAAAGCTAACGACAATGGTAATGCCAATGGTAATGCTAACGGTAACGATAACAGTAACAGTAACACAAGCTCAAATGCATAAGCTAACGCTAATGTTAACGCTAACGCAAATGGTAATGGTAATGCAAAAAAAATGCTAACGGTAATGCCAACAGTGATGCCAGTGAAAATCCAAATACTAACACTAATGGTAACAGTGACGCAAACACAAACGTGAATGCTAATGGCAATGGTAGCACAAATGCAAATGGTAATGCTAACGGTGACGCAAACACAAACAGTAATGGTAACGCCAATGCAAACGCCAACGCCAACACAAATGCTAATGGTTACAGTAACACAAATGGTAACACAAACAGTAACACAAATGAAAACGGTAACGGTGACACAAACGCAAAAGCAACCAGTAATGATAACAGTAATGTAAACACAAATGCTAATGGTAATGGTAACGGTGATGCAAACGTAAACGCAAATGGTAATGCAAACACAAAGGCAAACAGTAATGCTAACAGTAATGAAAACAGTGATGCAAATGGAAACGCTAATGCAATCAGTAATGTAAACTCAAGCACAAATGCTAACGCTAACCGTAACACTAACGTTGATGCAAACGCAAACAAAAACGCTAACAGTAATGCTAACGCACACGCATTGTGTCCAAAAGAGGTGTATCAGGAATCACAGTGAATACAATGAATGTGGGTATAATAGTGGGACTCGGTTGGGAAAATGAGTACTTGGAATACTAAATTGCTTATATTTCAGGAACCATACGAGGTAGAAAAAAACATTAAAATTTCATATTATTTAGGGCTTTCCAGGCTAGTTTTGTACTTAGCCCCCCAGCTGGGAACTAAGACATTTTGCGATGAAAAGTCTGTATCTCAAACCGTTTTCGAGATACGGGACCCGAAAGGCGGGCGGACGCCGTGAAGTTATCCTATGGGAAACATCATCAACTTCGGAGTGCCGTAACTTTGGAGCCCTGTAATATTTTGGCACCAAACCACCAAAGGCACATCTGTGGGATCTTGGCTTTCCACCCTGCAAATTTCAGCCCAAAAGACCAAACCGTTATCTTGCAGGAGGGTAGCAAAGATTTTCAGTTATTGGCCATACTTTCGCAAATTACTTTCATGATTTGCAAAAGTTTCGCAAAAAAAATCATGAAACTTTCACATTTGCAAAAGTATTTTGCGAAAGTACTTTTCCCCAAAATGTTAAAAATGTATTTCTGGGGGGTTTAACCCCCCAAAAAAGATATGCTTAACATTCTCAGGACCCGATTAGGTGAACACAACAATAATTGTTTTCCTAGAGGGTCCCAATTTTAAACACCAGGCATTTTTCTGAGCTCTAACTGAAAACAAAATGGCCAACTCACGAAAGTAAAAGGGCCATTTGCGACAGTAAAAATAGCCATTTTCAAAACTTTTGCATATTTTGTCATCTTTCCCATAGATTATAATGGGAAACTTGTTTTTTGAATAACTTTTGAACCATTTAATATTTTTTCATGAAATATTTGAAAGGCACATCGGTGACTCTGGCTGCATGTTCCCTGAAGTTTTTGGGCCGAACGTGCAAACCGTGAGGCCTGTGGATGGGAGCAAAGAAATGTGCGAAAAGTGCTTTTTTTGTATTTTTTGGTGCTCTGTAGCTCCACAACCGTACATCCGACTGTAACATAACTTGCTAGATCCAGAGACCTATGGTTCCAGACCGTGCATGCAAAATTTCAGGCAAATCCGTGATATGGTGGCAACGTTATTAAGGTGCAAAATTTGAGGTTTAACCTTAAACTGGCTTCTCAACCCTAACTATAGTGGCACTACTGTGCCACTATATATATATATATATATATATATATTCATTACAATAAACTGCATTTAATGCATCAGTTAGGGTTAAAGCAACAAAAGTAAGGAAATGAAACTTTAGGGTTGAGCCCCTAAGCCTCCCCACACACCCTACACCCCCATCCTCCACAGACTGACAAACACCGTGGTGTGCCATGGGGTTGTGAGGCCCAACTCTCACTCCATTCCATGTGTAAGCAGGTTGACATGCTACAGTAAAAGAGAATGGGGTGAGAGTTAGGCTTCGCGACCCCAAGGCACACCCTGGCATCTGTCAGTCTGTGGAGGATGGGGGTTTGGGTTGTGTGGGAGGGTTAGGATCTCAACCCTAATGTTTCATCTCCTCATTTTTGTTGCTTTAACCCTAATTGATGCATTAAATGCAGTTTTTTTGCCATGAATTTCCTTACTTTTTGAAAGTGTAATATAACTAGTAAATAACTTGTGTTGGGGCCCCGTACTCCCACCAGGTTGCCCATTTCTGCAATAACAATATGCATCTGTGGGAGTGCAGGACCCACCTACATATATAGCTACAGAGTCATATAGCAGCCCTATAGGGAAAGAATCCTTGTAACACTAATTTGCCAATATCTTGGGAACCGTAACAGCTAGAAAGAAAATTCAAGTGCCGTTGTAACCGTGATAGTGACTACTGCACATGACAATAAAGACTGAACCTGCATCTCACACTGTTTATGAGATACAGACACCAAAAAGCACTGGACGGGCACTTTTTGAACCCTTGTGACAGTAATTTGACAATATCTTATTAACCGTGCAACCCACGAAAACAATTCCACAGCAGGTGTAGTCTGTGGTTTCCAGTCTTGTTCCGGCTGCTTACGTCACCTTAGTGGTGCCAGTAGTGAAAAGCCTGTAGCTCACTTCGTTTCTGAGATATGGGCACTGAAAAGCACAATGGGTGCCACAGTGTTATCCTATGGAGAAACTCTGAACTTCGTGATACCATATCTATGGAATCATTTAATTTCCCAACACCTAAACAGCATAATTTACACCTGTAGGGCATCCCCTCAATATCCTGAAAAGTGCAAGTAAAAAGACCAAACCATTGATGGGTTATACAATAGTAAACTTTTTACACCTTTAAAAATTCCTAGTCCGCAAGGTAGCAAAATCCTGGACTGTCAGATCAATCCCCGTCCATGAGGCAGCAAAATCCTAGTCCGTCATCTTAATCCTGGTCCATGAAAACAGCCATCTGGTCACAAAATGATGGATAAAGATTTTGTAGGATCACGAACAAGAATCGCCTCTCACAGACTAGGATTCTGAAAGCTCACGGACTGTGATTTCTGACCTCAAGGATCAGGATTCATAAAAAAAAAATCCTTGCCCATGAGCTAACAAAATCCTAGTCTGTGAGCCAATCCTCTTTCGTGAGGCAGCAAAATCCTTGACCGTCAGCTTGATCCTGGTCTGCAAGAAGAGCCATCTGCTCACGAAATGATGGACAAGGATTTGCAGCCTCACGAATAAGGATTGGCTGGTGGACTAGGATTTTGACAGCTCGCAGACTGTGATTTCTAACCTAACGAACCAGGATTCAAAAAAGCTAATCCTTGTCCGCGAGCTGTCAAAATCCTAGTCCGTCAGCTTAATCCTGGTCTGTGAGATGGCCTATCTGTTCACAAAATGACAGGCAAGGATTTTTTTATGCTCAAGAACGAGGATCGTCTCGCAGACTAGGATTTTGTCAGCTCGCGGACTAGGATCATAAGCGAGTCATGGGCAAAGAATTTTTAAATTTTGAAAAGCTATTTTTTGACCAAAACAAGCCAAACCAAAGGCATGGTTTTGTAGAGGGTGTCACCCTGAACAAACACCGTGCCTCATTTGGCCTAAAAGTCACCCGTGGAGAAAGCTACAACATTCTGTTTGTGGGAAAAACTGAAAACAAGATGGTGGCTCGTGGACAAGAAATTTTTCTGATGGACTAGGATTTTTTAAAATTCTAGTCCATGAGCTGACAAAATCCTTGACCATGAGGCCAATCTTAGTTCATCAAAAATACAAATAAATTTTGGAGTGAACCGAGCATGCTCAGAACCCGAAAATTAAAAATTGAATAACATTTGAACAGATTCATATTTTTTTACCAAACCAATGCTGCATTGTTCCTTTACCCATGCTCTTTCTACATTCCAAATTTCAGACCAAAAGACCACATGGTGTGGTCATAGCACCATGGGCAAAAAACATATCAAAAGTAGCGAAAAATGTGTTATTTAGTGTTTTGCTGCACAGAAACTGTAAGTCCAACCAAAATGCAACTTGGTAAATCAACAGATCTACCATACCAAAAATTGCATTCCAAATTTCATGCAAATCTATTGAACGGTTGCAAAGCTATTAACGCACAAAAATTGAGGTTCAACATTAAACTGCCTACTCAACCCTAACTATAGGGGCCCGACCGTGCCCCTATAATATACATAGATAGATTTATAGATATTCTTTACAGGAATCGGAAGCTGTCTACTACTGTTGATCTAACAAGAGTTAAAGATATAGATTTAATACCTGATGTAGGCAAAATATATGAAATCATAGTATACATTTCTCTGCTTTCAGTGCTGAATGTCTAAGTATGTTTCACCTTTGATATTATGAATGATTTTGAACAATTTAATTGCTAACTATGTCTAATCTAAATTTAGCTCTGTTTCTTTTCTTCTTTTTTCATTGGTCTTAAAACAGGAAGCTGCACCACTTTTTATGTTGACTCACGCTTGTGCGGCCAACATATTATATTAGCAGCAGATTTGGAGGTGCAGTCACTGTTGCGCGAATGCAGGGCATGCATCAGTAGGTACGTCCCTCATTCCCCAATAAGACAGCATGCAGGTGCCACACCAGGAATACATAATGTGGCGAGCACATCTAAGAAAAGGTCCGCTGCAATGACAGTCAAGCTCGTCATGCAGTGGCACCAAAACACGCCCTCCCTACATGCCTCTCCTGGTGAAGCCCTTCAGTTAACATGGTGGCGCTGACTGCCGCCGCGTGGAGAGATGACTTCAGGGGGGCCCAATCCCCCCTGTCGGCATGCCCCAACCCACGTTATTTGCCAATGGGGGAGCCCACTCCACGTCAGCATAATGCACCCCCCCCAATTTCAAGTATGTGCCAAGGGGTGCCCAACTCTTAGCATCATGTCCCCTTCCCAGCTTAATTTGCAGATGAGAGGCCTCCCCATTGGCATAATGCCCCCATTTGTTGTGTGCCAACAGGATACCCAATCCCCATCGACTACAGAATCCCCAAAAAGCACTCAGGTGGCATGCTGGGAGCCCACCCTACGTACAAATGCCCTGTAAAGAAAATCATCCCACAATGTTTTGTTTTTTCCTTTAAACCTGCAAAGCAGAAAATGGTCCTCGTCGACTCTGGTGGTCCTCCCCAACCTGCACCCACCCTCTGTGCACCCTACCTCCCACACCCCTCACCCCATACTTACCTCCAGAGCACAGCGCCGATCTCATCTTCGTGGACCAGGAACACGCCTGCACTCTTCAAAGCCAACCACGAACTGAAGAAATGCCGGTAAGCTGTATAATGGCATAAATAGGGTTTTTCAACTTTGGTGTATATCTCAGACATTTTGAAATTCTGGTACCAAATTTTCAACATGGGGTTATTGGGACCCTCCTCATGAATTCAATCACTGTCATGAAAGATGGTCCCGAAGGTGATTTCGCAGTCACTGCGCAGAATCACCTTTCGGGACTGATTAACAAAACAACAGTGCCTACTGTTTATGAGGGGACCTCAAAAGCCTATGTTGCAAATCTGATGAAATAAAACCAGAAAATGGCTATTTTACGAGTGTGCGTTGCACAGTTTCCACAAACGCTCGTAACTTCGTGAATTTGTAATATTTTCACTCCAGATTTTCAAAATTGACATTTTCCCATGCCTCCTTATGAACAGTACAGCTGTCATTTTACATATCCTGGCCAAAATGTGTTTTCGCACATCCAGTGCAGAATAGCGCGGTCGCTGTGTGAAATCAGTTTTTGGGACAGTTTGAGAACATGACGGTGACACTGTTCATGAACAGAGGTCCTAAAATGCCTATGTTGAAAATTTGGTGACGAACGTCCATAAAAAGTCTGTGTTACAAGCGTGTGATGCACAGTTTCCACGCACCCTTGTAACTTCGCAAATTTGCAATATTTTCATGCCAGATTTTCAACACTGGTAATTTTTCACACCTCCTTATGAACAGTACAGCTGTCATTTTTCACAGCCTGCCCAAAATGTGTTTCTGCACCTGTGGAGCACAATGGTGTGGTCACTGTGGGAAATCAACTTTTGGGACAGATTAACAAAATTGCAGCGCCACTGTTCATGAGGGGAGGTCCCAAAATTCCTATGTTGAAAATGTGGCTAAAAATATCCCAAAAATAATTGGGTTACGGACGTGTGTTGCGCAGTTTCCATGCATGCTCATGACTTCACCAATTTTTCATATTTTCACTCCAGATTTTCAATGTTGCCATTTTTTTACACCTCCTCAAGAACAATACAGTTGTCATTTTTCACATCCTGCCCAAAATGTGTTTTCATCCCTGTGTCGCCAAATGGCATAGCCACTGTGCAAAACCACCTTTCAGCTAACAAACTGACTGTGCCGCTGTTCATGAGGTAGGGTCACAAAAAGCCTATGTTGAAAATTTGGAGTGAAAATACCAACAAACGCCTATGGTGTTAGGGTTTCCAACTGTAGCACCCCACTCTGTAGAGACTGCCAGGCGTCAGGAGTGTGACTTGGGATCATTGGCTGTAATGCTCATGCCATTCCACCTCCACCCCCACCCTGCAGCCAGTGACAGGCATCGAGGTATGCCTTGGAGTGTTCGGCCGCAAAGTTCACCTCATTCTCCTATACTACACCCGTCTCATTGTATTTCCTTATGTAATGGGGTAAGTATAAGGCCCAAAGGCCCCAAAGCACACCACAATACTTGCCAGTGTCTACAGGGTAGAGTGGGGTAAGATGGCATGAGCGTTATAGCTGACGCCCCAAAGGCACACCCCAACGCCTCTCAGTCTCTGCAGGGTGGGTGTGGGGTTGGCGTCACTTCAATACTTCACTGCCATTCCTATTATGCATCTCTAACTCCTGCACTACCAATGCCAATACCAGCGAGACAACATTCGGCATTGACAAATGCTTGTCTTGTTTGTTATAGTTTGAAATGTAGGCTACTTCTGGAGTATGGATTTTTTTTTCTTTGTTTATGTATTTTAGTGAGGTAATTGGACTACCACTCCCTCATTATGGACGTTAATTCTCAATATGAAAGTGGGTCCAGTAGGAGTCCATATACACAATAATGCTATTTAAATCCACGGATCCACCATCTGTCACATTTAATTGGACTCTGTCTGCACAATATTTTTGATATAATATTGTTTGAATAATTCTTTCTTAGCAAAGATATTATTAATGTATTTATAATACTGGATATAGTGTATGGACAGTGTCTATTAACCCCTGTTTTCAATCAGTTTATAACCTGATAATCCCATCGTTATGACATCAGTATGCTGTAAACCTTAACTACGTCATAATGATGGGATTACAGGATAGAATGTCACCACCTGTCAAAATTCTTGGAAAGGCATGCTGATCTGCTGCTTGGACATCCATTCAAAACACACACTTTCCACTCAGACAGTTATAGACCCGCTACAGTATAGATCGCAATGGCTAATTTCAGCACTTCAGTTGCTCAACATTCAAACCAGGAGGAATTCATAGCCGAGTAGGAGAACAAACGCACATTGAAAAAAAAATGTATTTTTGTCCCCCACAGTGGCTAGTTTTTCCATACACTATAAAATATACTGCCTGAATAACGGTGGTCCTCTACCCTCCAGTCTTTTGGACCTACCCCTGTCTGAACTTGAGATATTGAGTAGCTCCCCAGGGGTTCAGCCAGCTCTGCTGCTAGTTCCTTGAACACTTTTGGTGTATCCCATCCAGCAATAAGGCCTTTAGGGCTTCAAGACCCTTCTGTACCCTTTCTGTGGTAAAGATTGGCTGCCTCATTTCAGAATTGCTAAAACTAAGAACCGACATGCACATGCTGCTTCTTCGTAAGGGGGCCTGGTTATAATATTATAGGGCTATGGATATCTTTGACATATTACGTTGAAATAGTGCTTGACATTAATGTATTCCATTACAACTTTTTGTTAATGTGCAAAATGAAAAAGTTTAATTAAAAAAAAAATTGCTACCTTAAGGTCATGTTACTTGACCAGCCTATGAGGCACATGCCCAGTTGAAATGATCATGAACTACACGTGAATCACGCTCATGAATTATTCCTTAACAGTTCATGAATTTAGCTCATGAGTGTTCTTTAAGAGTGCATAAAATTGTTTATGAACATTCAATAATTGTGCATAAACACTGAATGGTACTCCCATGTTCATGAATGTTCAGGAACATGAAGGTTCATAAAGGTCCAAGAAAGTCTGTGAAACTTCTCCGCTGAACTTCTATGGGCAAACTCCATCAATATTTGTGGTGACCAAAAACAACCTACTTTTATAAGATTGATTAATTCAACAGGCACCCCTGTTTAGCCCTTTTCTCAAAAGGCTTTTACCCAGTATATTAATTAGAGGCAGAACCGTTCAATCTTTAGTTGCTTTATCACAACCTAAGCAATTAACCTTGGCAATTAAATTATTTATTAAAAAATCATGGTTTTCTAATTTATGGCTTTTCTCACCATGCATTTTAGAATCGGTAACTTATCTTACCCTTATTTTTTTCCTGTTGTTCTTCTTTCAAATGAAATTACTACTCATCTTTTTTTAAATAGAAAGGCCCAATTTTTATTTATATCAATAAGACGCTGAAACTCTTTTAAAACATACCAGGCCCTATATTTAGAAGTGGACACAGCTGCAGTGCACTATTTTACGCTGCACTTGCAATCACTAATGTTCAGCTCTGAGCGATATTCAGTCCATTAGAGCTCACTAATGGAGCAGTGCTAACTAGCTCTACAATGCTGGTTCAGCAAGAAAAACACTGACTGGCATCACAGTGCCAGGCTCCATGTCGACAACAATTTGCGTACTTTAGGATTCTAACTCCAGGTCGGAGTTAGTCTGGGGGAGGGGGTGTAGGTCGGGGGAAGGAGTTGCTAGGTCCCAGTGGCACTTCTACGGTGACATGACGCTGTTGTCAATATCGATGCATGTCACTGTAGAAATGTCACTGTTCAGGTGGCATACCATGCTAACTGACTATCAGGGCATGTCAGCACAGCACTAAGTGGAAATGTTCTGCACCAACATGGACCAAGGCTGCATGTTGCCCACAGGAAATAGTGCTGCCCAAAATGGGATAGTGCCAGGTCTCTGGTGGGCAATATTTAGCTCGACCATTCAAATTAGCTCATTGGGCATGCAAGGCACTAAGGGGCCATCTGCATCCCCCTTTTAGGTTCATTTGCATGGGCTCAGAGGATCACTAGTGCCACTTCAGTGAACATGCCCTGGCACTGTAGTGGAGAGCTGCTGCACCGAACATGTCCTGGAAGTGTAGCGGTCCCCCAACCCCTGTCCACCCTTCCTGCCTGGTACATATAGATCCATGGTGGACTAGTGGTACCCCTACACCCTGATTGCCTTATAGATCCCTGGTGAGGCAGTGGTGCCCACCCTCCCCAATCAGTGATCCTGCCATTTAACAGTATATCCCAGGTAATCTAGTGGCCCCCAACCCCATCGTCACTCACAGGAGGTAAGTGGAGGGCTGCACCAGTCACCACTCTGCCCCAGTAGTGAAGGAGAGCGGTGATCAGGGTGAGGTGTTGTGGAGTAAGGCCCCTCAGCAGGTGAGCAGGTGGGAATTGGTGATTGGTTGGAGGAGGGGGTCCACTAGACTACCAGGGATATACTGTCAAAGGGCAGAATCTCTGATCGGGTTGTGGGGGACCACTACATCACCAAGGATCTATATGTAAATGGCAAGAAGGGCAAGTGGGAGGTGGGTGGACCACCACCACCAGGGATCTGTAAGGTGATCGGGGGTTGGGGGACCAATACACTACCAGGGATCTATATGTAACAAACAGGCAGGTTGATTGGGGTTGGGGTGCCACTACACCACCAAGATACTATGTATTAAAGGCAGAAAGGGCAATCAGGGGTGGCCACTAAACCACCAGGGATGTACATATCTGATATCTGATGGGTGATTGGGGGTGGGATGGGGGAAATTCTTACAGAGGGGCAAGCAGCTGCAGTACAGCTGCCTGCCTTCAGGGTATGGGCATGGGCTTAGCACCCAGACAAGGCATGGTTTCCAGTGGCTTTAATGCCACTGTAAACCCTTGAATATACTACTACCTAATAAGCACACACTGGTGTAATTTTGACTCATCAACATGGGAGACATTCATGATGGGCCTTGTGCCTTCTTATGACCAAGCAAACCTAGTAAACCTAGTAAATATGCTAGTATACACAAGGGACCCCCTCATCTTCATAGGTGCAGCTGTATAGGTAGCGCCTTGGCACTGCTGGGTTTGGGTAGTGCTCAAGAGGCCTCTGAACATGGCCCCACCCAGAGCGCCAGAACAAACCTGTGTTAGCACCAGCACAGACTAAGTCTGCGCCAGTGCTAACCTTTTAATATGGGGACTACCAAGTTTAAATGATAATCCTTTTGGGTGCTCAAATAATTCATTGCCTTCTAGAGCATATATTGTTCACTCCTAAAAGAGATCTGATTTTGTGATCATTTATAACTCTTACTGTGGGAAATACTTCATTCTGATACGCAAATTACTTAAGCAAATTAATTTTTATCTTGGTTCATCATGGTCCTTTGAATGTTCAGTGATTGCATGAACGTTGTATTGATGCCAGTTTCCTGAATGTGGTTCATGAACTGAGCTGAAGAACAGGTGGCAATCGAGTATAGTTGAGTAATGGTTATATGGCACTACAGAGTTTTGCATCATAGTGAGCATAAATTTGCAAGTGTTGGTTTACTAAATTATTATCAGGATTATGATAGTTATGATAAGTGATTTTATTATTCTTAGTATATTGGCTATGTACCAAGTTATGATGATATTGGAAGGCACCACTTTTAAGAGTTATGGTTAGCTACTACTTATTATCCCCCTTTCCTTTCCACCTCATTCTTCCTTGACTTGATTGCCCTCATATGTTAAAAATTGTTTGTAAAGTGACTAATTATAGTTGTTGATATTTCAGCATAGCATTTGTCACAGTTTCTTGCAAGTAAACATGCTTCCTTACTGTATTATATCCTACATTAACTTTAGGGCTGTATTTCAAAGGGGTTCTTCCCTGGCTAGGTTACCGCATACAATATGTTACATGTTTTTAACTGTTTGACATGGTTTTGAAGGTTTTGCTGTAATGTTCTAACTGTAAATATCAATAAAATCTTTTATACAAAAAAAGAACAGTTGGTAAACTATGATGGATGTTCATAATAACCCATTTGTGAACATTTATTAAAGTTCATGAGTTAATGAACTTCATTTCAAGGGCGGAGATGCAACTGAAATGTGTTCTAATTATCCCTCCAAAAATGACGAGGGGCTTGACAAGCATGGAGTGTCAGCTCTGTGAGAATATCAGTAAGCCAGGAGGAGCAACAGCAGCAGCATCCATATATCACATCAAATTCATAGTGCCTCTGCTCCCTGCAAACAGAGAGGTCTTGTTCTGCCACCTTAGTATGAGACTGACTACATGTAAATTGTTTGTTCTTGTTCCACAGACACACAGCACAGCAAGTGCCAACCAGCACTCCAGTCAGCAAAGCAGTGTGGCAGCACTAACGTCGTCAGGCTCTGTTTCAAAGCACAGAATGTCATAGTCATCTACCCGACCAGGATTGACTGCCACCAAGAGTCAAAAGCAACACCCTCACATGTGGGACCTCCTGAACTTCAGAAACACATCATCAAACAAGCACTGACCAAATTCGCAGAATAGACACACAGAGAATAACAACAGGAAAAGACCCAGGGTCCATCTATTCTGCCCAGAAATCCCTATCTGCACCAGGTCCTATTGTCCATAGGGGTTTTTATCCCTCCAAGTCCACCCCCCTACTCCCCTCTCTATTGCTACTGACCTGAGCAACCACCAATCCTTCACTCTGTCCCAGCCATGCTTGAACCATTTACGGTCTTGGTACCCACCACATCTGCTGGCAGGCTGCTCCGTGGCCCCACCACCCTTTCTGTAAAATAGAACTTCCTCACATCCCTCTTAAACATTCCTCCCACCAGTTTCCACTTGTGACCTTGGATCCTTGAATCTTTACTCCTGAGAAATAGTTCCCACAGTTCACTGTGTTTATTCCCTTCAGGAACGTGAAGGTCTCTATCATGTCCCCCTCTCTCGCCTGGTCTCCAGTGAGTACGTGTTCAGTTTCTTGAGATGATCCTCAAGATCTGCCCTGTTGGCCCTGAAACATCTTTGTCATGCTGCGTTGCACCGACTTCAGCCTGTCCTTGCCCTTCTGTAGATGAAGACTCCAAAACTGAGCATAGTATTCCAAGCACGGCCTCATCAGCGACCTATAGAGAGGTAGTAGTACCTCCTGTTTCCTGCTGTCAATAACCCTTCTAATACACCCCAGCATCCTAGTTGCCTTACTATAGGCCTTGTTACACTGGCTTGATTGTTTAAGAGAGTCACTCACGATGACTCCCAGGTCTCTTTCATCTGCCATAGTGCTCAGTTTTACCTCTCCCATCCAGTATTCCGTCTCAGGGTTTTTGTTCCCTAGGTGCATACCCTTGCACTTTTTGGCATTGAATTTCAACTGCCAAACCCATAGACCACCTCTCTAGACTTTGTAGATTCCTCTGCATCTCCCTGATCCCTTCATCATTATCTACCCTCCCACAGAGCTTTGTGTCATCTGCAGAGACACAATTTGCCCTGGATGGCCTCTCTAATGTCACTGATGAACATATTGAAGAGGACAGGACACAGAACAGATCCCTGTGGCACCCCACTCGTCACATCCCTCTCTTCTGATTTGACCCCATTTACCACTATCCTCTGCTGTCTGTCCTTCAACCAGTTTCTCACCTATCTAACTGTAAGCCCCCCTAATCTAGGGTTTACCTTATTGGGGTTATGGCCCCATGGTGTCCTCATTCTTCCTCCATTTCCCTGGTCTGCAGCCTCAGGACCAGAGGGCTTGTTCAGTGGCTCCAGGAGGGATTCAGGCCATGGCTCCTCTTGTATCTTCGTGGCAGCCACTGCCATGTTCATTTGGTTCCTCAGCCCAAGTTGAGATGGGGGGGCTGGGGTTTGCTGTTGGCTTGCACCTCTGGGCATTTTGGGGGGCACGTACTCGTCCAGGGACCGCCTCGGGAATGGAGAGTGAGAATATAAACAAAGATGGCCACCATGCAATGTCTGTACATGTGCGGTGACATTGTAAAGGAGCTACAGCTCCAGTTCAGAGAGGGGGAAAGGCACAAATTGGGTGCCTCTTGTTTTGGGAGCCCTGGTGAGCAAACAGGGCTCCCACCAAAGCAAATGGAGAGTTGACTGGTCCCATCAGGGCAATCAGGGCCAAGTAATTTTGATTTTAGCCCCTGAATGGGCTTACATTTAAAACTATAGGCTGCCATTGCCAGAGCAGCATTATATAAACAATAATGGCAGCCCAGATTGAGCTTGCTGTAGTAGGGGCCACTGGGAAGGGGTAAGAGGGCATCAGCAGAGCCTGAGAAAAGAGACAGCCAATAAGTAGAGGAGGTCTGGGATTCTATTAAAAGGGAAGGCTGGTTTGAAACAAGGGATTCCCTGGGAGAATCGAAAGTGAGAGAGGGAGGATTGTGTTGGCTGCCTAAACCCTTAGGCACATTTGGGTACGAAAAGGCCCTAGCCCACTAAGGCATTCAGGCAGAGTGCCTCCAAATCAATGCACAACCTGAGAATGGAGCTGTGTGCTGTTTTATTTCTGAGGAATGTGAACTGGGACTGTGTTTTGTGAGTGTAGTCTGTACAAGTATTGAGACTGTTGGATCTGCAGAGACTTAGTAAAGTAGCTGGGTGAATTAGATACAGTGCAAGAACCTGGCTGTGTTCCTGCTCTGGAAGAAGCTGTGGACTCAGTGGATGTATAGGGTTACTCTCAGGCTGCCCAGACCCCCAGGACCAACGAAAGGCCAGAAAGGTGAAGACGATAAGAGGCCTGACAGGTGAAGACTTTGAAAGGCTTCAGGGTGAAGCCAATTAAAGGCCTGTCAGGTGACTGTTCAGCTGTGGCTTACCCCTAGCCAGCTTGTGTGTGATGCCAGAACGGTACCCTTTACCCGTCCAACTCTCCCTGAAGCCTTCAGACTGTAAGTAACTCTGGGCTGCAACTCTGAGAAGTTTCTTGCATTTTAGTTAGGTAGATAGCTAGATCCACAAGGTCAGGTCCTGGGAAGGACTTTACAATTGACAGGATAAGTCAAAGCAGAAAAGTAGGACAAGTCTGCTCTGTTGTTTGGAAACTGGGGCCCTATTCCAAGTTAAGTTCAGCAGTTCAAGTTCAACAAATTGTGCAAGTGACTGTATCCCAAGTCATCAGTGCACCTACCCTGCATCCTCTGGTTGGTCACCAGAAACTCAGGGAGGTACACACCACAATAGACTGTTAATAACAGTACAGCCACTTGGGGGAAAGGCATATGCACCTGCAGGGAGGGTACTGGAACTGAGTGGGGTACAAACAGTTTCTAAAGGTTTTTTTTTTATTTATTTTTATTTTGCTTTTGGTAACTGGGTAGGTGCACTAGGCATAGCAATGCCTATTTTCAGGCATGACCCGGGAGGGTACAAGTAGGAGTACGATAACAACAAACAGTTTGTAAAAGTACAACAATAGGTGAAACAGTGGGTACAGGTCCAATACAATTTTACAGTAAAATAGAAATACAGTTGAGACAAATCGACGAAAATAACAAGTGCAAGTTCACCAAATATTCAGGATACAAAATGGGAGAGATAGCATTAAAAAGTACAAAAAAGGTCAGTTAAAATTGGAAATAAGTTTGAACGCAATAGATCAATTTGAGCAAACCAAAGGACTGTCCATAGAAAGTACAAGAGTGACAGTTTAGAGAGAAATACATAGTCAAGAACAGGGGTGCATATGCTATTCTTTAGGTCAGGGCAAGGAATAGTAGCAGGGAGAAAATAGGAAACTAAAGAGAGAAGAGGGAGGGTGGGAGTGTGATGCCTAAGAAAAGAGCAATGGCAAGACGTGAAAGGGAGGAAGGCAGGAGGTCAGGTTGAGAAGAGAGTTGGGGAGAGAAAGGCAGTAGTAGGCAGAGATGAGGCTGCCAAGAGGTAGAGGACAGGAGGGTCTACAGAGGGTGAAAGCATGCACAGAGGGTTGAGCCAAGTAGATGATTGCAGTGTAGCCTCTAGAAGCAGGCATGGGTCGGAGCAAGACAAATAGCTTGGGGAAAGGAGTTCCAATATTTAGGTGCAGCATATGAGAAAGCCCACACGCCCTTAGCAGTTTTACACCTAGGAATGTGGAGGGGCACTTGGTCAGTGGCTCTAAGCCCATAGGAGATGGTTTGTATGTCTAGAATGGAGGCAAGGGATTGGGGGAGACCTGATTTGGCAATACTGTCAGTGAGAGATCCAAGGAACTGGAGCTGATAAGCGGTAGGGGAGGGCCATTTTAGATCAGCATAAAGCTGACAGTGGTGCTTATAGTGAGGGGATGCAGAGGCATATCTACAGATAATATTATAGGTGGTGTCCTACTTGTGAAGAGTGGTTTTTGAAGCTCCTAGGTAGATAACCGAGCCATAAGCTAGTGCCAGAAGCAGAATGCCTTGTGCAACAGCGAGTCTAGCTGATGGGGTAAGGGCATAACTAGTCCAGTAGGCACTCCCAAGTTTAGCATTTACAGACTTACAGGTAGCAGTAATGTGTTGATCAAAATCCAGAGATTCATTGAACAGGATACCCAGGTACTTGAAAGACCTAGTATTGACCAATAGTGAGCAATCAGAGCATAAGATTTTGAGAGGATTCTGGTTTGTTCTGAGTCTGGCAGGGATCCGAAAAGCATGGAGTGCATTTTACCCATGTTAAGAACGAGGTTGTTTTCAGTCAGCCAGGATTGAATGTGGATGAAATCTGAGGAGAGAGAGAGTGACTTATGTCCGAGATGTTCCTGGCACTGGAATAAAGAACAAGGTCATCTGCACATAGCAGAGACAAGCAATCAGGAGAGAGTGGGGGGAGATCATTAACGAAGACAGAAAAAAGTAGGGGGCCCAGAATGGATCCTTGTGGAACACCAATATGTATGGTAGAGAGGTTGGACAGGACAGAATTGTAATTTATGGCCTGCTTCTAGTTTGACAAGTAGCTATTGAACTAGGCCTTCAGTGGAGAAGCCAAGGGGCCATAGCTTGTCGAGGAGAAGAGAGTGATTAACAAGGCCAAATGCCTTGGTTAGGTTGATGAAGACCGCCCCAGTCAGGATTCCTTTGTCCGTAGCAATATAGATATAATTTGTGAATTTCAGTAGGGCTGTGGCAGTGCTGTGGCCTTTGTGGAAGCCATGCTGGGAAACAGAGAGGAGGTTATGTTCTTGTAGAAAAGAGATGATTTGCTTGGCTACTAGTTTTTTGAGTATTTTGCTAAGAATGGAGAGAATGGCTATAGGCCGGTAGTTGACAATATCTGTGGGGTCTCCTTTTTATGTTGGCTTGCCGCGCTTGCGCAAGCCAACATCTTGCGGTAGTGCAGATTTGGGGGCGCGGCCGCTGTTGGATGAATGCAGAGCACACATCAGTAGGTGCGTCCCTCATTCCCCAATCAGCCTGCATGCTGGCGCCACACCATGCATACATAATGAAGCAAGCACATCTAAGCAAAGGTCCGCTGCAATCCGAGCAAAGCTCGTCACACACAGCGGTCCTTTGCTTGCGTCTTCGCCGCCATTATGAGCATGGTTAGCGTGACTGCCTCACGTCTGCCGACATCAGGGATGCCCAATCACCTGTCAGTAACCCCCCACTGTCTTTGTGTGCCCGGTGACCATTCGGCATCATAGTGTTGAATGCCGAGGGGTGCCCAATCCCCTGAGCTGGCGCCCCACTTTCTTTGTTTGCCGAGAGAAGCCCAATCCCCGCCGGCATTGCTTCCCTCCTGTTGTGTGCGACAGCGTGCCCAGTCCCCGTCCGCTACTGAGAACCCCCAAAACAGTTAGGTGGCATGCTGGGAGCCCACCCCAGCGTGCCAAATGCCCTGGAAAACGAAAACTGTCCCACGATGGTTTACCCTGTTTGTTTTTACCCTGTAAACCGAAAACTGTCCTCGTAGTCTCGATGCACCCTCCCCCACCTGCACCCACCCACTGCGTGATCCTGCCTCCCTCACCCCCCACCCCATACTTACCTCCGAGTCTGGCGACGATCTTCGTGGACCGGACCACGCCTGCACTCTTCAAAGCCGACCGGAACTGGGGAAATGCCGGTAAGCTGTATAATGGCATGAATAGGGTTTTTTCAACTTTGCCGCATATCTCGGGCATTTCTTGGAATTTTGGCACCAAATGTTCAACATGGAGTTTATGGGACCCCTCCTCATGAATTCTATCTCTGTCATGGCATTAATCGGCCTCGAAAGGTGATTTCGCAGTCACTGCGCAAAATCACCTTTTGGGACCAATTAACAAAATGACAGTGCCAGTGTTCATGAGGTAGCCTCTCAAAAAGCCTATGTTCCAAATTTGGTGGGAAAAATCCAACAAATGCCTGTTTTACGAGCATGCGTTGCGCAGTTGCGACGCAGGCTTGTAACTTCACGCATTTGCAATATTTTAATGATGGATTTTCAGCATTTTTCATTTTTGTACACCTCCTTGTGAAATGTACAGCTGTCATTTTCCACATCCTGCCCGAAATGTGTTTCCGCACGTCCGGCGCTCAGTAGCGCAGTCGCTGTGGGAAATCAGTGTTTGGGCCAGATTATGAAAATGACAGAAACACAGTTCATGAGCAGAGGTCCTAAAATGCCTATGTTGAAAATTTGGTGATGATACTCCATAAAATGACTGTGTTACGAGCCTGCGTTGGTAGATTGCACGCACACTCGTACTGTCGTGCATTTGTGATATTTTCACTCTGGATTTTCACTATTGCCATTTTTCCACACCTCTTGATGAACAGTACAGCTGTCATTTCACATATCCTGCCCAAAATGTGTTTTCACACTTCCGGCGCAGAATAGCGTGGTCGCTGTCCGAAAGCACTTCTTGGGACACTTTGAGGAAATAACTGACACTGTACATGAGCAGAGGTGCTAAAATACCTATGTTGAAAATTTGCTGCCGAACGCCCATAAAATGGCAGTGTTGCAAGCGTGCATTGCATATTTCCCATGCACCCTTGTAACTTCGCAAATCTGGTATACATGCCACATTTTCAACACTGGTATTTTTTTACACCTCCTTATGAACTGTGCAGCTGTCATTTCTCACATCCTGCCTGACATGTTTTCCCGCACTTCACTACCAAACACCGAAAGGGACACCCTAATACCTGTCACTGTCTGCAGGGTGGGGGTGGGTTGGCATCAGTTCAATACTTCACTGCCATTCCTATGATGCATCTCTCTAACTCCTGCACTGCCAATGCCAGCAAGCCAACATTCGACCATTGACAAATGCTTGTTTAAATATGGGAGTGACTTTTGCTATTTTCCAGATGCCAGGGACTGAGCTGTGACATAGTGATAGGTTAAAGATTTTAGCTAAGGGTGAGGCAATAATAGGGGCGGCGAGTTTCAGGAGCTTGGGCTCAAGACCATCTGAGCCAGTACCATCAGGGATAGCTTGTAACATCGTCTGGACTTCCTGTTTGATGATGGTTCGAAATCAGAAAGGTGGGTAATTATACCATGATCCCCTGTCCATGGGGGGGAGAAGAGGGCAGCATCGGGGGAGAGGGAAATGAGTATTTTGATAAATCCGAGAAATGGAGATTAAAGGAGTTAGCGATGGTGGCCGGATTGTTACAGTGCACACCATTTATTATCACACCATTTGTATTTCTGGTGCGTTTGGCTCTAAGGAGAGTCTTGATATGAGACCAGAATTTTCTAGAGTCATCTGCAGCATTTATTAATAGACCTTTGCAAAACAAGCTCTTTGCTAGACAAATGTTCCTTTTGCAAGAGTTTCTCCATGTTCTGTAGTCACTGTAGTCAGACAAAAGACCAGAGGCCTTGTAACGCCACCAGTTCTTGTTCCTGGCCCTGATTTGAGCAAGTAGATCTTTATTGAGCCATTTGGTATGAGCTCCAGGTACACGACTTATGATACGGGATGCATGGATGTCTTGGAGATATCCAAACAGGGTTAGAAAGTGGTCTAGGGCTACCTGAGCATTGGTGGCAGAGTAGATGCAGGTCCAGTCAAGCATAGAGAGATTGCTCAGAAACTGGGCTAGATTGCAGTTGGCTAAGTTACGGAAGGTGATAAGTTTTGGGGGAGGGGAGGGTTGTCCAATAGAGCATCAAATACAATATATTAGGGGGATGGTCACTTATTGCATCAGTGAAGGTTCCTGAGGAGACTATACAGTCAATTAGATTTTCAGAGCCCAATAAATTAGAGTACTGGATCTTGGAGGAGGCATGATCCTAGTAGGGTCATTGATAAGCTGGTGGGGTTTATGGCCTTGTACCATAGTGTGGAGGGATTTGTTAGGTTTCCCAATCCAGTTTAGGTTTAGGTCACCTAGGATCAGGACTTCATTATGTCCAATGTCTAAGTCGACATGTGAGAGGAGCTTCTCGAGGCCAGCGGTACCACTTAAAGTGGGGTTATAAGCACACACTATATTGAGGTTAGCATGGATAGATTCACAGTGGTACAGGGCAGGTGTGGTTGTGTTTGAGAGGTTTAGGTGTGATATATAGATGATGGCAACTCCACCACCCCGTTTAGAGGTGGGCCTGTCTTGTCTGATGAGGTGATAGTTGCTGTTTTATTCCCCTTTTCACTTTCCCTATAATAAATCTGAGGTTAGTTTACATTATAATATTGGCTCATTGGTTATTGCTTGGTGTGTATTATTACAGTGGGAGGAAGACACGGTGTGTGGGAAAGAACTAATATCATTTTCCTTGGGGGGGGTGGTAACATTGTGTTTTATCTGACAGGTACTCCATACCACTGACCCAGGTGGAGGCACTGCACCATTCCAGTCCAATGTAGCATACCCATTAGTGAAACCAGGCCGTCCCCTTCAGGAGGTAAGTGCAGTGTGGAACCCGAGGGCCCCTGAACAGTAGAGCGATAAGTTAGGGGCTGTTTCATAACTATGTCCCTAGACATGCCCAGGTCCTCCAGCTTCCTCAGCAATCTTCTGTGTGGCACTGAATCAAAAACCTCGCTGAAATCGAAGCAGAGTAAATCCACAGCATAGCCTTATCTACCACCTTTGTTACCCAGTCAAAAAAAACTATTAAGCTGATCTGACAAGACCTCCCTGCCACAAACCTATGCTGTTCACTATCCTATAAACAGTTGCTCTCTAGGTAGTCCACAAGGTCCTCTTTGATCATTGACTCACCCCCTTGTATAGCAGGACTATGTCCTCTACACTCCAGTCTTTTGGACCTACCCCTGTCTGAACTTGAGATATTGAGTGGCCCTCCTAGTGGTTCAGTCAGCTCTGCTGCCAGTTCCTTGAGCACTTTTGGTGTATCCCATCCAGCAATAAGGCCTTTAGGGCTTCAAGCCCCTTCTATACCCTTTCTGTGGTAAAGACCGGCTGCCTCATTTCAGAAATGCTACAACTAAGAACCGGCATGCACATGCTGCCTCTTAGTCAGGGGGGCATGGATTAAGCCACAACCCCCTTATGAATAGATAGCATGCCTCAAAGCGTTGGGGCAATGGGCTATCACACCAGTTCATTTGTGTCTGAGCAATACATTTTTTGCTAGTACCAACATGTGTGTTCTGGTTCTTTGTTTTTACTATTGCTAACAGGCCTTTTTCTTGGTGGTACCTTTGTTCCACTCGGAGCGTGTTAGGAGTTTGTGTATGTGTATGTGCTCGCGCCTGCGTGTGTGTGTGTGTGTGTGTGTGTGTGTAATCACTTCAGGAATGCTCCTGACAGCCACTTTGATGCCACATTCAGGCAGGGGCCCATGGTCTTGTCTTGTGAGAAGAGAGCAGAAGTAATCATTGAGGATGGCTGCCTTTTGTTCTTCTTCCTCTATAACCCTGTCCCTTCTTGTGTGTGAGGACAGCAGAAGAGTCAAACCACACGAAAGCAAGGGTCCTGGATTTCAGGTGGGCCGACGTTGCAAAGATGGAAGAACATCTTAGGAATTCACTGGTAAGAAAGGAGAAAAGAGGGGAGGTGGAGGAACAATGGGAGAATCTTAAGGGAGCCATAGAGGAGGCAACAAAACATTGCATCCAGCAAGTAAGCAAAACAAAGAGAAAGAAAAAAAAACACTATGGTTCTCAAAGGAAGTGACTGAGAAGGTAAGGGCGAAAGGGTGGTATTCAGCAGGTACAAGGAAACTCAGAGGGAAGAAGACAGGGAACTTATCTGGAAAAGCAGAGGGAGGCCGGGAAAGGAGCAAACAGAAGAAACAAGCATTTGTCAATGCTGAACGTTTGCTGCTGCTGTGTACCTCTTTTTTTTTTTCTGACCTCAACTTTTGAAGATACTTACTTTAGGATTCGCCTTATAGACACAACATGTAGCATATTAGCCAAAATTTCATTGCACACCAGAGGTGCAAAAACACATCTCGTCCCACCACCAAAATCAAGCTGACTGGCGTGTAATTGCCAGCTTCCTCCCTGCTACCACTTTGGTGAAGTGGGACTATACCACACCACCCTTATATTTTCTTTTTAAACTGCAACCAAATTCTACAAACGTCAGAGCAAAAAGACACACAGAGCTAAAATTAAAAAAACAAAAGTTTCTCCAGAGTGGCCTTTGATGAGATACAGTATACCTCACAAGTCTAAATTTTTCTCCCAGTCAGCTATGTAAAAAAGTAATGAGTATCCAGCCCCACTGCAGAGTCTGTCAAGAGTAAAATTAACCAGCAACAGCCCCCTCCTCTCCCCCTCCGCCACCTTCTCCATAGCATGCCCAGCCAGTTCTCCCACCTCTCTCACTTGCCTCATGCCTTATGGCTTATCACCCCATAGCCAGGAACAGAATTTGTTTAAATAAAGGGGTTAAAAGTGAGATAGGAGTGTAAAAGGAGCTGCCACCTGGCGGGTTTGGTTTGGAAAGTAGGTGCCCTTTTTTGTAGGGGTGATGAACCCTTCATTCACCGTACTGTGCCTGATTACTCAAATAAAAAAAATGCCATCTGTACGTAGACTGTACTGTAAACGCTCACTGTCCCCGTGCTCATCCTGGGGCTGAGATGTTGCAGCTTAGTCATCTTCTTCAGTGATCAGGCAGCCGTGGCTCCATCTTAATTAGGGATTCTTCTGGCTCCTCCATTTTGATTTTGAAATAACCGTGGTAACCAGCAGTATGCCTAGGAGGAAGAGCAGCCAAGAGATGGCATGCCTTGCAGGGCACTCTGAGCGCATGCATGTGACATCACACAAAGAGGTGGAGCCTGGAGTAGTCCCTCAATTTCACTTTCCACTGCCTAGACTAGGCACTCACTCAGCTCAAGCTGTTTGTTTTTAACAGTTTTAAAGAGCTAGTGAAATGATCTTACTGGTTTTTAAATTCCTGGTGTGAATCATCCTGCCATCACTGTCAGTTCTAAAGCTGGCAATTCACTTTCCTAGTCCAGTTAACTGTTTGTTTGTTTGTTTTGTTACAAAAGTCAATTTTCAGTTGTCTCTAGCTACACTTGCACCATCTATCACCAGCCAGACCTGAAGTGACGATTTAGGGGGATAGCCTGTCCGCTGAGTTATATCTGACAGCAGTGTTCAGCATTGCAGGGTGGTTTCAAGCCCTTGTGACAAGAAGAACTGCAAGCCAAAAGCAGTAATGTTGTTTCTAAATAACACATTTATTCTGTGAAACTGCAAAATAACAAACCAAAAGGAAGGCAACTCCAACCAGGCACCTCAGCCTTTTGATCAATTGGATCTTTGTCAGGAGACTGACTACTGTTTAAACTGGATTGCTCATATACCACCAATGTATGATGTCATCAGTTAGATGATTCACAGTTGATGACATTAACATTATCAAACAAACATCCATAGGTACAGTATACAAAAAATAGAATAATGAATAGGTGCCAGTATATTACTGGTGAGTAATACCATCGAGAGGTTCTAGACATGTAAGAACATTGAGAGCGAAGCTCGAGAGGTTCTCGTGTCCAGAACCTCAAGATGGTATCACTCGCCGGTAATGTACCGGCATCTTTTTTTTTTTAATACATGGATGCGATTTTGTATTTTCTTATTTTGAAGTGGCTTTCTTTGCAGTTTCGTGAAGGACGCTGTCCTGGCTGACTGCCCCTTGTGTTGTGCTGCTCACTCCCAGCCTGCCGCGGCCCACCCCGCCCACCTCTGCTCCTGGCCTCACTGTATAAGAACAACTAGTAGGTAGTCCTACCTTTTTTCTTCTTTGGGCTGCACTCCCATTTCTTTTTTTGTGAGAGAAGGGGAAAAAAAAAACAAAGAAATGCTGAGAAGAAGTATGGTCTCGTTAAGCAAGAAGGCGAGCCGCCATGTTTTTTTAAATGTTCTACCTGAAGGCCCAAGATGATGTGGAGGGCAGAAGGCATTTTTGTGGGCGCTTGGCTGTTTGGTACCAGTGGTAATACTATCACTCAAAAGTGGAACGATAGTATTACATTGATTGACAGTACTGTTAACATTGATTGACAGCACTATTAACACTGGAGGTGTGAGGGTATTATCGGATTTTTTTTGTATGCTTTGTAAGTATAATAAATCATGAAACCATATATTAAAAGCAATTAAGTTCTAACAGAGGTGCTAATTTTACCAGAATGTATGCAGTAATAGGGTTGGTGGCTACTCTCAAACTTGTGTTTAAGCCCGATTGGTATTTCCAACTTACCTTTGCAGAAAATAAGGTAGTACATACTGGTTATACAGGATTTACCTTTGTCCACCCCCACCTCCACCCCCATGACTTTTCCTTTTAGTGCACTGAATATTCTGGGAGTCATTTACTCAAAACATAGAATGTGTGCAGTGACAGAGTTGGTGGGTTCTATCGATGTTTCACTTGAGCGCGCTTTATATTTGAGATTTAGCTTCCACCCCACATCCCCTATTCTCTTCCTGCTAAGAGCTTGTCTCCCTTTAAACTATCACTTCGACCGTCATGCTTCTGCTTTTTCTTAATGTTCAGCCGGAACACCTTTGCACTAGCTTTATTTATGCCAATCAATAAAATAGATACAACAGTAATAAACTGGAAATGTTTGTTGAAATTATCTACATTTTCTTCAAATTGAACTAAAATTTATTTTTATACAAACAATATTATTTTTTCGTGTGGTTTTGAACACATTTATTTGTATTATTTCAACAATACAATTAGCAGCCTCTGTTAGAACTTAATTTCTTTTTATGTTGGCGCACTTGCGCAGCCAACATCTTTGTGTAGTGCAGATTTGGAGGCGCAGTCACTGTTGGGTGAATGCAGGGCACACATCAGTAGATGCATCCCTCATTCCCCAATCAGCCTGCATGCCGGCGCCACACCACCTGGGTGAGCACATCTAAGGAAAGGTCCGCTGTAATGCGAGCAAAGCTCATCACACACAGCGGACCTCCCGACATGCTTACCCGGAAACACAAACATGGCGGCACACTACCCGCCAAACTGCCGACTTCGGGGGTGCCCAATCCCCCTGTCAGCTTACTCCTGCCCCCAATGTATGTGCTGATGGGGGAGCCCACCTCGTCGGCATAAATAACCCCTCCATTTGTTATATGCTGAGGGGGTGCCCAATCCCCCTCGGCTCTTGCCCCCAACCCCCCTGCTGTCCTTGTGTGCCGACGGGGGTTCTCAATCCCCATCGGCATAAATGAACCCCTTTTGTTGTGTGCCAATGGAGGGCCCAATCCCTGTCAGCTACAGCTGCCCCTCAAAACAAGGCTCCGTTGGCACGCTGGGATCCCACCCCAGCATGCCACATGCCCCTATAAACAGAAAAACAGTCCTGCGATATTTTTTTTTTTTTGTACCTGTGAAAAAATAAAACGGTCTCTCGGTGGTCTCCCTGCCCCCCTCCCACAACCAGCATCCACCCACTGCGCACCATGCCTCCCCACACCCACCCTCACCCAATACTTACCTGTGGAGTCTGGCGCAACGATCTTCAGTGGACCGGGAACATGTCTGCATTCTTCAAAGCCGACCGCGAACTAAGGAAATGCCGGCAAGCTGTTATTTATTTATTTCATTTTTGTTGACCGGGTACGTGCACTAGACAAATCCTGTCTATTTTCAGGCACGACCCGGGGGAGGGGGATACAGATGAATGCCAACTGACCTTGAACCAGATTAAGCTGTTGGTGGTATTTTTAGTTAATGAGGGAAATTTGACCAGGAACACTGGGGAAATTACCACACTCTGTCGGTAGGGGGACTTGCTGTCCGACGGAGTGTCAGTCTCCTTCGAGTCTGCGATGGAGAAGGACGTGGAGGAGCGCAGTGTGTTCGCTGCACCGCTGTTAAGTGATGTCAGCGAGGTGGATACTTTTTTTGATTCTGCTGTTCGCTTTGAGGAAGGAGTTGAGAATCCCGAGGGAGCTGTGGATTGAGTTGCCGTTACGGCAAAAGTGGCTTTGGAGTTGGGATAGATTTCTCACTCTGTTGATTTGGACATTTTACAGAATCCTGTGCCGGTAACTGCAGGTACTCCTTTACAATCCTCTATGGGATTCTGTCTCTGTGCATACTGTGGAGACTTTAGAGATGGAAGTTGCTACTACCATGCTCCCGACTGACCCGATTGACTTTCTGGTACCTGGCGGAAGTTCTCAGGTAACAGTGCCAGCCCAGAATACTCGCCCAGCGGGTGTGTCTGGGGAACAGCTTTGTACTGCATCTCTGCGATTGCCTGTGGTTTTTCAAACAGAACACCTTAAACAAGAAGGTGTCTCAACATTTTCTTTTTCTGCTATTTCTTCAGAGCCACGTATTGTCAAACCAGCGGTCCCGCGGAAGGGGTGGGCAAACTCGGTGCCTGAGGAACTCGAGCCGTGGTCGATAGATCAGTCCCTGAAGGCAGCTGGATGGGTACGCTCGCCTGTCTCCCAACAATGGACCTCAGGGTTTGCCCCGATTCGTATTCCGGGTGTCCATATCTCTGCAAACCCCCCAGTACCTGCTGTTGTGGCTTCCCAGACTTCCTGTGTGACTCCAGATAATGTTTCGGACTTGACATTGGATGTGGATCTGGAATAGACCCCTAATCCAAAGCTTAACTTTACACTGAAGGTTTCATTGAGTCCCCGAGATAGGCAGCATGGGGATTCTGAGTCTGCCAGTGTCCCTGTATCCCTGTGGGTTGCCCTGCAGAGTCCCCTCCTTTGACTGCTACTAAGACCTTTGACCACTCTCAAGGGGACAATCATGCCAAACAATCCAAGACCTATGCTTCCTTTTTTAAGAAGAAAGTACTCCCTGCTAATCGTCACAAAGCTGTTCGCATCATTTATAAGGGTGGTCTTGATGTTTTTCCTGATAGGGAATAAGTGGGAAAAACCTTGCTTAAATGCAGTCTGCAGTTTCTAGCTACTGAGTTGTATGCCCTAATTCATGTATCTGGGGAGCGCTCTTTTGATGTTAGCTTTAAACTACAAAATGGGTTGGAGGCTTTTTGGGTCCGGTATGCTAAAGTGAAGAACACGCCTTTGTAGGCCCCTTTTGAAGTCATTCCTCTTACTAGACCTGCTCAAAAAAATGTTACAGTTTTGTTTTGCAATGAGGTTGTAAGTGTGACCGATTTACTTTTTTGGCTTAAGCAACGTTGTACTGTGTTGGGGCCTCCTGATGCCATTTTTGATAATGAGAACATTGGGAACGGGGGTTGGAAGATTCGTGTCATTTTGAATGAAGTGAATGGTTCTCTGCAACATTTGCTGAATTCTTTCTTTTTGGGGGGGTGACCGTGGCATTTTGTTTTATGCAGGCCAACCCAAAACTTGTTAGAAATGTGGTGCCCCGGGACACCTTAGTAGTGCTTGTGATAAGGTACGTTGCTCCCTGTGCGGTAACTTAGGTCACATGTCTATGCATTGCTCGGAATCAGTGAGTTGCAATCTGTGTGGCCTTTCTGGTCATTCCTATACAGAATGTGAACAGGCTGCTTTTGCTAAATCTGGATCTGGGGATTTGGAAGAACAAAGATTGCTTGTGGCAATTGCCCAGAGGGCACATGTGCAGTCTGGGGGAGTCCCCCTTCACCCTACAGCACCTGAAGCTCCCAGTCCTGGACCTTCTTTTGATTTTTCCACGTTACCCCCCCCCCCCGAATTCTGCTCTGACCCCCCACTATGTGGTACGTCAGGTAGTGGATGTCTGCTGAGGTGGAAACAACCCCTCCTGGTCCTATATCCATACCTTCACATGATCCGGGAGTCTTGCCAGTACAGCCCATACCTCCTTCTATGGACGTGCCGCCTCCCCCTCCGATGGACCCTGTTGTTGATTCTGAGCAAAGGGTGACTCGACATCGGAGTTGGCGGCAGCCTGCTCCAAAGGTTCATAAGATTTCAGAAACTCAGACTTCTAATAGATATCAACCTCTTTTTTTAGAACCTGGTTCAGTGGACAAAGGCTCTGAACTTTCTTCAGAGGGTTCCCACTGTGCTGAGCTGTGTTCCGATTCGGAATCCAGGGAACTGGGAGATGTGAGTGATAAGACTGTGGGTCCCCTGACAGGGAAGCCTGCTCCTAAAGGGAAGAAGAAGAAATGGGCTTCAGGTGCTGGTAAAACTAAGATGCATAAACCACCTTGAGTCTTTTAAATGGGTCAACTCAGCCAGCTGACATTTTTGACAATTAATGTCAGTAGTATTAAAAACCCTAAAAATCGTGGTGTTTTTTTTTTTCCCATTTGATGTCCACTCATGCTGATATTGTCTTTTTACAGAATACTCGCCTGCACAAGGACATTGAGGTTCGCACTGCCCAACGTGATTGGTACAAGGGTCGCTCATACTGGTCCATTGGATTAGGTGCATGCACTGGAGTGGGGATTTTGTTTAGCTTGCATTTTCAGCTTCTTAAAGTGTTAGACTTGATTCCTGGGAGGGTTCTACTGTTAGATGTTAAGGTTCAGGGCACTTATTTTAGATTAATTAATATTTATGCGCCACAATCAAAGCCTGAGAGGGTGAATGTTTTTCTTCAGATTCGCCCCTTTCTTTTTTCTGCACAGGCTGTACTTTGGGGCGGTGACTTTAATTGTGGCCTCACGACCCATGATCGTGGGAGTAGCACTTCTACCACAAAAATTTTTTGTGATGTCATTTTTGAATTCTACCATACAATTGACCCAGTTGAAGGATGTATACAAATCGCTTCATAATCAAGGTATACCTACATTTCAGAAGGGTATGCACGCCACCTGCATAAATTTCTTTTTTCTTAGTAAAGGGATTCCTGTACAAGTTGCCCAGGTGGATTCTGTAGTTTATTCTAATCACAAGACACTATCCATTGTGGTGGGTTTGTGTGATCCCCCTCATCGTCCTGGTCTTTGGAAATTTAATACTTTACTGCTTTCTTCGGGGTCAGTTCACCATCAGATATTATATTTGTTGTGTGGGAAGAAAACCTTAATTGAGAAGTTTGATAATCCCTTCTTGTGGTGGGATAGTCTCAAATTTGATTTGCGGGCCTTCTTATTGACTGCCAGTAAACACACCCACCGTTGTGAGCTATATGAGAAACTCTGCTGGCTCTCACCAGCTAGATACCTTGATTTTGGTTTGGGATGCCTCTCTGGGAAAGTGATCAGAACTAGCACCCCCCAGGGGCTGGCCCGGCTTCTGCCTAAACTGAATCCCACCCCCTACCAACTTAGGTCTCTCACATCAGGGATGCTCAAAGTCCCCTCCTACCCAGACCCTCATGGGGGATCGGGACTTTGCCATAAGTGCGCCAGACCCTGGAATCTCAAGGCCTGTGGATATCCCGGCTGCCCCCTCCTATCTGAGTTTTCGAAATTCCCTGTGGGGTTTCCTAAAACTAGCATCAGAGTGTGACTGCCCCAAACCTCCCTAAAGTAAAGTGTCAAATTGTTTTGTCTGAACCTCCCCAGGGTGTATCCATTGAATTCCTGGAGATATTTTCCCCACTGTATCAATGACTTCTGACTACTTCTGCCTAAAAAGCCTTGGGCATTTTTCCACCCATTATTGCTCCACGGTCATAGGCTAACCATGACATATTGCACCTTGGTCACTTGGTAGAAACTTGTACTACCAAGTGTTTCTGTTTCTGTCTAACATGTGCATATTTAGAAAAATGTGATGAGCTGTATATACCTGTCCATGATCCAACTAGCCTAGGGGGTGTATACAGCAATGTTATACGTTATATTATGACCAATCCAGTCCTTGAGCTATGCTCCACTCCTATGTATGATGACCTGTATATATCTGTCAGTTGAACTAGCTAGTCTAGAGTGTATAATCTGAAATGTGCTTACTACTATATGTTTCCCCTAGCGTCAAATGATGTATTTCCCACGTTTATTTACTGTGACAAAAAACTGTACTCTCTTTGCCATGTCTCCTTGACAGTTGTTCCTCATGTTGTATTCTCCCGGGTCGTTCCTGAAAATAGGCATAATACTTGTCTAGTGTACTTACCCGGTAAACAAAAGCTAAATAAATAAATGTTTCCAATTCTGAGAAATTGAGATATCAGAAGCTCAGACAACAGCTGCAACATTTAATGGGCAGTTAATGGGTTTGGCAGATACTACTAGACATGATTATGGGGGACAGATTCAGATTATTCAGCGTTGGATGCGGGATTTTCACGAAAAACAAATGGCATCTCTAACTATTCAACAGCGTTTTGGGACACAGGGGTCTTTGGTGAAGTTTGTCCTTTCATTAGCTGCTCTATTCAGATTAAACGGAAGGCAATGTCAGCTATGTGGGATTCTGATACGTCAATTGTTACTCAGCAATCAGACATCATGAAAGTAGTGTCTAGGTATTTAGGGAATCAATTTAATAAACAGCCCACTGATGCTGCTGCCTTTTCCTGATTGTTTAGTTTGCTAGATATCCCTATTTTATCTAGTTCTGTGGCTGCTGTCTTGACCTCGGAAATCTCTCCGGCCAAGGCACTAGATGCAGTTGTGGCACTGCCCAAAGGGAAGGTACCTGGACAGCATGGTCTCCCGTCAGAACATTATAAACTTATTGTCCCCCTATATTTTTCCTGAGAATTGACTCATGTTTATAATTTTATGTTAAAGGAGGAACATTTTCCGGTTGATACAACTATGGGGGTTGTGACCCTTTTGTATAAAAAAGGTGTTCGGGAAAATTTAGATAATTGGAGGCCGATTTGCCTTTTGAATGTGGATTTTAAAATTCTTATGAAAATATTGGCGCATCAGTTATCTACAGTTGCGTCATACATTATATCCCGTGTTCAGTTCTGTGCTGTCCCAGGAGAGGTAATGGCAGACCAGCTTTTGTTACTGAGGGAAGTTTTTGAATCTGGATCACTGGCCTCTACCAGTGGTTTGGGGGCTTCTTTGGATCAGAGGAAGGCTTTTGACTCTGAGGATCAAGACTTTTTATGTGTAACGTTGCAACGTTATGGTATCCCTGACTCTTTTATTGCTTGGTTGAAGGCTATTTATCGTTTTGTGTTTATTAAGCCGCTGGTGAATGGTTTCTTGGGGCCCTTGGCTCCTGTAAAAAGATGGGTATGGTAGGGCTGCCACTTAAGTCCTTTGTTGTTTATTTTTTGCATTGATCCCTTACTTTGGATTTTGAATGATATTTGGTTTTTTACTCCTATCATGATTTCTGGCCATCATGTACCTTGGACCGCGACAGCTTATGCTGATGACATTTGTTTGCTTCTGAAATCTCCTGTCGATCTTGACAGGGTGCTTGAGTTTTGTGCTTGTTACGGTATTTCTTCAGGTGTACATTTAAATAAGGATAAATGTGTAATCAGATGTCTTGGGATGGAATCGTCCACCACAGCTTTGGCCGGCATCCCAGTGACTGATGGACCTATTACGATTCTGAGAATTGCTTTTGATACTGGCAGACAGGATCTTTTTAACTGGGATTTGAAGACTGAACAGGGGAAGGCGTTAGTCGACAATTGGAATAGGTGTAGTATGGGGAAACTTAAGAGGATATACTTGATTAGGACTTATCTGTTGCCTCTCTTTTTATATGTTAGCATGATCTTTCCTCCTCCTAAGGAATGGGAGGCTGCCCTTTATGGTGTGTTCTTCCAAGCAGTTTGGTGTAGCAGATTAAACCCCATAAAACGTAATGTTTTATACTTGAAGGTTTCAGATGGAGGTCTCAATATGGTTAACATGGTGTTATTTTTCTTTGTTCAATTTCTGTTTTCCAATCTTCGTCCAGTTTGTGGCCAGATGTCCACTTGGTGGACGACTTTGTTTGAAATTAAAATCCAGGCCTGGTATGTTGGTTGGGTTTTGAGTTCATTGAAAATTTTTAAATCTGTTCCGTTCTCTCCCTCTTATTATAGAGAAATTTTTGTGCATCTCAAACGATGGGGTATCATGTCACACCACGTATTGCATTACTCAAAGAAGTTATTATACTCCTTTGTACAGGACCATCATTTTAGCGAATCCAATACCTTTCCTTTGTGCCCCCCCTCCCTCGGCACCGGCCTTGTGTGATTGCTTCGCACTAAAAGAGTGCCTTGTAAATTTTGGGATGTTTTGTGGCTTTGCTGCCATGATAAATTGAATGTGAAGGCTAACCAGAAGCATAAAGCTTTGAATGAGAGACTGTGTATCAGACCACAATGCTTGGCACAATCTGAAACTAAGCATAATTTATTCTTTACGTGTTCATTTATCCAGTCCTTTTGGTCCTATTTAGCTACCTGTTGGGATATGTTGCCTTTTAGTTCAGTTTCTTATGAGACATTGATTTATGGTGTGTATGGCAGGGAATGGTCTCACTGGGACTCATGTATATTGACTGTGTTATTTTCTATTGTTAAATGGTATGTTTGGAATGCCCGATGTCTATTTACATTACAACAAAAATTACTGTCATATGAAGACCTTGTTGGTAGTATTTCCAAAGAAATGCGATGTCTGTATTATAAAGAAAAATCCTATCAAACTGATGTGTATATTAGGAATGTGTGGAAAAATCTTCCCTGGGTCACTGATTCGGATGTTCCTGTCACTTGAAGATAGGTGTTTTGTTTATGTATTTTTTTTTATGATTCATTTTGACTGTTTTCTGTTGTTGTGATGTTTTGAATATTTAATAAAAACAAAATTCCCCTACTCTTTTCGATAAGTGCCATGGGATCTTTAACATCCACCTGAACTACCACCAATCCAGGCAGATGGGACCTCGGTTTAACATCTCATCCAAAAGATGGCACCTCAGAAGTTCAGCACCCCTCTCATGCTGCACTGCCGTGTCAGTACTGGGATATTAACCCAAGTGCCAGACGTGGGAACTGAACCCACTGCCCTCTGATCTCCTGGCTTCAGAGGCGAGCGTGCTACCTACTGAGCCTCTGATACTGCTGTATAATAGAATAAATAGGGTTTTTTCTACTTTGATGCATATCTCAGGCATTTTTTGGAATTTCGGCAGCAAATTTTCAACATGGGGTTTTTGGGACCCCTCCTCATGAATTCTGGCACTGTCATTGCATTATTCGGTCTCGAAAGGTGATTTCGCAGTCGCTGCACGGAATCACCTTTTGGGACCGAATAATGAAATGACAGTGCCACTGATCAAGAGGGGGGCTCTCAAAAAGTTTATGTTGCAAATTTGGTAACAAAACTCCCAAAAATGTCTGTTTTACGAGTGTGCGTTGCACTGTTTCTATGCAAGCTCGTAACGTCATGAATTTGTAATATTTTCACTCCAGATTTTCAAAATTGGCACTTTTCCACACTTCCTTATGAACAATACAGCTGTCATTTTACATATCATGCCCAAAATGTATTTTCGCACATCCAGCGCAGGATAGCGTGGTCGCTGTTTGAAATCACTTTTCGGGACAGTTTGAGGAAGTGAAGGTGACACTATTCATGAGCAGAGGTTCTAAAATGCCTATGTTGAAAATTTGGTGCTGAAAGTCCATAAAATGACTGTGTTGCAAGCGTGCATTGCGCAGTTTCCACGCACCCTTGTAACTTCGCAGATTTGCAATATTTCCATGCCAGACTTTCAACACTGGCATTTTTTCACACCTCCTTATGAACAGTACAGCTGTCATTTTTCACATCCTGCCCAAAATGTGTTTCCACACCTGTGGCACACAATGGCGTGGTCGCTGTGGGAAGTCAACTTTTGGGACAGATTAACAAAATCGCAGCACCACTGTTCGTAAGGGGAGGTCCCAAAATGCCTATGTTACAAATGTGGCTACCAAACTCCCAAAAATAATTGGGTTATGGACGTGTGTTGCACAGTTTGTATGCATGCTCATTGCTTCACCAATATTTCATATTATCACTCCAGATTTTCAACGTTGCCATTTTTTTATGCCTCCTCATGATGGAGTGATAATATGAAATATTGGTGAAGTTGTCATTCTCCACATCCTGCCCAAAAATGTGCTTTCATCCCTCTGTCACCAAATGGCACAGATGCTGTGCAAAACCACCTTTCAGCTAACAAAGTGATTGTGCCGCTTTTCATGAGGTGGCCTGACAAGCAGCCCATGTTGAAAATGTGGAGTGAAACTATTACCACACGCCTACGGTGTAAGGGTTTCCAACTGTAGCACCCCACCTGGTACAGACTGACAGGCGTCAGGGGTGTGACTTGGGATCATCGGATGTAATGCTCACGCCATTCAACCCCCCACCTCCACCCTGCAGCCACTGACAGGCATCGTGGTGTGCCTTGCACTGTTTAGCCACAAAGTTCACCTCATGCTCCTATACTGCACCCATGTCAGCATATTTCCTTACGGAATGGGGTAGGTATAATGCCCAAAGACCCCAAAGCACACCATGACACTTGTCAGTGTCTACAGGGTAGGGTGAGGTACAATGGCATGAGCGTTATAGCTGACAACCCAAAGGCACACCCCAATGCCTGTTGCTCTCTACAGGGTGGGGGTGGGGTTAGCGTCACTTCAGTACTTCACTGCCATTCCTATTATGCATCTCTAGCTCTGGCACTGCCAATGTCAATGCCAGTGTGACAACATTCGGCATTGACAAATGCTTGTTGTATACTGTAGCTATGGATGTTTGTTTGATAATGTTAATGACATCAACTGTGAACCATCTAACTGATGACACCATACATTGGTGGTATATAAGCAACTCAGTTCAAACCAGTAATCAGACTCCTGACAAAGATCTAATTGATCGAAGGGCTGAGGTGCCTGGTTGGAGTCACCTTCCTTTTGGTTTGTTATTTTGCAATTTCACTGAATACATGTGTTATTTACAAACAGCTTTCCTGGTTTTGGAGTGCAGTTTTTCTTGTCACATTAGTTAGCCTGCCTGGGGTCAGCAACCACTGAACTGCACCTTGTCTATAATTTGCTGAGTATGAGCTGCCAGATGGATGACTGGTTTCAAACCCTGAACTTTACTCTCCCAACAGATGCTGCTTTTTTTTTCTATCTACGAGTCACAAGTGATGATTTAAATGTTTCAGTTATAGTGTATGGTGGGACGTCTTTCTCCACCGAAATCCATCGTTTTCGAAACCTTGTAGTCACACACTAGTGACGTTCGCAGTGCAACAGAATGATGTTTTTTTACTGTACTGCGAACGTCACACTGTGTCCTCGAGCAGCATTTGACAGGGCTCACTCCATAGACAGGACACATGGCCAAAGCAGCAATGTTGGCGGCAGTACTAATGTTTAGCATTAAAATGTTCATAATGTAAAGTTCTTAAGCAGTCAAAATGTCAAGTGTGAAAACGTTCAAAATGTAAAGTTCTTTTTTCCTTCTAGTAACCCAGTAAAAATGTTTTGAAGCAGAAACATGCTGTAGTGATTTTTTTCCCCAAAAATACGACGTTCCACCATACACTATAAAGAAAAGTGCATGGGGAACAGTTGACAACAGGGCATCTTTCACCTCGTTGGCACTATGACGACAGATTACCTCTCGAGCTGCGCTCTGGAGGTAATCCGTGGTCATAGTGCCAACTCGGTGAAAGAATAGCCCTGTTGTCAACCGTTCCCCATGCACTATCCTATATATTCTGTACACCTGTAGCCTCTACAGTAACCAATAGACGGTACATTTGTGTTTACGTTCATAAGCACCTGCTAAGCAAGTTCTATATTAGCATACAGCACTTTCATTCTGGGCATAATGAGTTTGTTCTCCCTTCATTTTTTCTTTGGCTGGTTTTATGTTATTGTATAAATTAGCCACATGGGTAACTCTGGAAGTCTACTAGTCTGAGTAGCTGGTTATGCTACTGGATAAGGTAGTCAGGAGGTGTACAGTGCAGTACAAAAGTAATAAAAAATCAAACATCAATTGATCTTTTTATCCAATTTGTTCAGCAAAAGAATGCCTAAGGGTTTAAAACATGCTGCAAAAAGTCTTTACTTTCCCCCTTTTCTAAACATCAACCTGAGAACTACAAGAGGTGGTATAAGGGAAAATAATCGACCGAGTCCCCGGTGCAGATCCAGTTTGGAGTCCATACAGGTTAATAAGGAATTCAACTTCAATGAGCACAGTAGCAAGACACCCAGCTGCTATACCATACCACTGCACCGCCTGCCATGACAAAGGTATTGGGAGCAGGTCAAATAAAAGAGCCACAAAATAAAACAAAGGCAGAAGTAAATTTCAAAAAATCCATTAACAACAAAATTTGCGTAAAATTTATAATGTACATAAACTAAATCTAAAGCTAGTGAACTAGTATGGTCAACAGAGCTCCTCTTGGGCAGGTTCACCATCTTGTTGTGATTGCTTGCAATCTCAATCCAACTTTCTTTTAAACAGACAGTATAAACAACAAACGTAGAAAGTGTGGAGTGTGTAGAGTACTAACAAACCACAAACAGCAGCTGAACCTCTCTACCATGATCTCAGCACTCTTAACGTTCCTCTTTCAATCAATCAATCAATGTCTTTATTTATCCAGGTGAACATCATTGAGCAAGCTCTTTTACAAGGTGGACCTGCATTACACAAGTCAAGTAACAATGCATTTATATACAGACAAATAGACAGTAGATGCAAGAGCACAACAGTACAGGTAGGCCTGCAATAGACAGGATAAGTAAAAATACATTTGGGTTCAGGTAAAAGACAGTCGGTAAGGGTATACATAACAATAGGGTAGCAAGTCAGTAAAAATTTATTCTAGATACAACAACATACATGGTTTAGTATTCCTGTAAGGTAAAGGCATTATAGACCAGTGAAGAGATTAGTTAAAGTGGATGCTACAAGCAAAGAGACATACATAGTCAGTTTAAAAAGACCCAGGCATATCAAGGGGGAGACATGTGTCTGGAGAAGTGGGCAGCCAGTGGGGGGGGGGGTCCGGAACTGGGATAATACTAGGAATGAAAGAATGAGATGCTGTGGGTATACAAGGAATAGCTGGGTGAGGGAGGGTGAGATTTAGGGCGGTAGATAAGTAGGTGGCACAGGGACCAGTTATGCACTGATACAAGGTGGAAGAAGGATGGGAAAAGCAGGGAGGATGTGGAAGGGGGGTGTAAGTAAGCTAGGATCATTGGAAATAGTTGCAGGCTTCTGTAATGTATTTTGAGTATAAGGTCTTAAACACAGTGAGACTAACAGGAGTCCTCAGTTCCAGTGATTTCTGTAGCACATTCAAGAGCTAGGATCGCTGGAAGCAGTTGCAGGCTTCTGTAATGTATTTTGAGTATAAGGACTTAAACACAGTAATAGTAACAGGAGTCCTCAGTTTCAGTGATTTTTGTAGCACATTCCAGAGTGACGGTAGAACAAATCCTATGGCAGCTCTCCCAAAATGCGTTAGGGCTTTGGGCACTTTCAGAGAAATCATTGAACAGCTTCTTAGGGCATAGATTCCAGGCATATTGAGAGTCAGGCAATCAACAACGTACTGCGGAAGTTTGCCAGTGATAGCTCCGTAGGTCCAGAGAGCTGTATTTTTATTTCATCTGTAGTGTAGGGAGGTCCAACCTACAGCTGCATATAAAGAGCAGTGATGGGTGGAGAAGGGGAGACCAGTGATGAAGCGCAGGGCTCTGTGATAAAGTATGTCCAATTTACCGAGGTATGAAGTTGCACATTGGCTGTATATAAAGTCGGCATAATCAATTAGGGAAAGGAACAGAGACTGAACTAGCTGTCTCTTGGCCTCTGTAGTTAGTAAGTGGTTTAACCTGAAGAAGAGACCTAGAGTCTGCCTCAGTTTTTTAAACAAATCCTCCAGGTGGTCTGCAAAGGAGAGTTTGAAGTCTAGCCAGACCCCCAGGTATTTGAATTTCGGCACAAATTCCAGGGTTTCTCCTAGGAGGGTGGTGATGGGGGGTAGAGCAGGGTAGGCTGCATGGTTAATAGGTGAAAATAGCATTGTCTTTGTCTTTCTGGCATTAAGTAGCAATTTTTTACTAAGGAGCTGGTATTGAAGTATGTTGAAGTCAGCTTGCAGGTCGCTACAGGCAGTTTCAGGAGTTGTACGCTTAGGTAGATCACTGTATCATCTGCGAACTGATGAATTTTCACCTCATTGATGCCTAAGTCTATATTGTTGATGTAGATGGCAAATAGGAGTGGCCCCAGGATGGATCCCTGCAGGATGCCTCTTTTTAACAGATTTGAGGGGGAAGAGTTCATCTTCGGCCTTGAGCTGTTGGTGCCTATCAGAAAGGTAGTTGTGGAACCAATGCAAGGAGGTAGACTCTAGACCAATAGCTTTTAATGAAGAAAGAAGGAGGCTGTGGTCGACAGTGTCGAAGGCCTTACTTAAGTCTAGAAAAATGGCGCAGACAAATTTTTTGTTCTCTAGTTCGCGCTGCCAGTCATTTGTCACCTTGGCCAGGGCCGTGATTGTACTATGTTCAGTTCTGAAACCAGATTGCATTGGGTTTAGCGGGTTAGTATCATCTATGAAAGATTTCAGCTGGGCATTCACGATTTTTTCCAGAAGTTTTGATAGTACCGGGAGAAGAGAGATGGGCCTGTAGTTGTTTAGATCACAGGGGTCTCCGGATTTAAACAACAGAATAACTTGTGTGATCTTCCACAGTCTGGGGAGGGTCCCTTGAGAAAGGGACAAGTTAAATAGATGCGTAACAGGTACGGCCAAGACATGATAGGCAATCTTTAGGTAGTATGGATCGAAGGTGTCAGCGCCAGCACTTTTTCTGGTGTCCAACTGGAGGAGATCTTCGACCTCTTTTAGTGAGGCAGGAGAGAATGAAAAGACTGTATCTGACTGACTAGATTCTGAAGGTTGTGTGGTAAGCTGGGAGCATAGGTTGTGTGCAGGTGAGTTATCAAAAGCTAGCCCTGCAGTAGCAAAGTGATTGTTGAAGGCTTGTAGTATCTCTTTATTGTTGTTGATAGTTACATTGTCAGAAATAATTTTTGAGGGGACAGTGTTTCCTGTGGTATTACCAGAAAGTTCTTTTATTGTGGACCAGAACTTGAAAGGGTAGTTGGAGGCAGTGTCAAGTTCAGAATGATAGAAATTGGACTTGGTTTCCCGAATTAGCTTTGTACAGTGGTTTCTGGCTGTTCTGAAAAGATGCCGGTCTTCGGCTTTGTGGGATTTGCGTGCTAGCTCCCAGAGCTTGTCTCTTTTTAATAGTGCTGCCTTGATGTCTGCTGTAAACCAACAGCACTTTCCAGCCTTTTTTCGGGTTTTGACTAAGGGAGCATGGGTGTTAAGAGCACTGGATACAATTTCTTGGAAAATGGCATATGCTGTTTCTACTGATTTGGCTAAATACAATGTCTGCCAAAGCAGGGAGGCTTTCAGGTGATTGATATATGCAAGCGGGTCAAATTCCATTTTGATCTTTTGGTAGAGAACTTTGCTGAGGCTGTTGGTTTAGGAACTGTTCTTATGCCAGCAATAAAGCAATGGTCACTAACATCGGCAGAAAAGATCCCAGCATGGGAGAAGAAATGGGGTTTGCTTACTAGAAGTACATCTAATAGTGTACTTTTCATAGGGTTTTTCTTATTGATATGAGTAAGTTCATTAATAAGTAGGGTGAGCCCATGAGAGTTTGCTCACTTTTCTGTTCTCTTTTTACAATATAGAATTGATCAAGCAGCATTTTGGAGTTAGACCACTCAACATACTTTTGCAAAGCAGGCAGTACAATGATTTGATTATGAGATCTTTTTTTTTTTTTCATTTTGACTGAAGTCAAGACTGAAAGAATGCACTAATCATAGCCAGTTTTAGACACCAGTGAACCCTGCGGTCTCAGAGGGCCCCCTGCGTATGGGGGCCCCCCCTCCCCAACCAGAGCAGTTTACAGTACCTTATTAAGTTTTAAATGCTTTTTTCTTGTTAATCTTATTATCTTCTGAAAACAGCAGTAAAGGGTTGTGCAGCTCTTTCTAATTTGGCATCATGTTGTCATAAAATGCCACAACAATGGAGCATAGGTGTGAGGGGCTATATTCCAGTCAGTAAGAGGTAGATAGGCAGCAATGGATGGGATGGAAAGAACAGCCCCAAGAAATATCACTCCTGTCTCCCTTAAAAAATGTAAATATATCACTGGTTGTACTGGAAAATAAAATAATTAAATGGTGCACGTATGGGCTACAGTCAAACACATGGGGTGAAGGAGAGCCAATTGAAGGGGCATGAATTCGCTAGTCTTGTTGGAGCCACGAAAACACCAAAGCTGGTCCTGGTACTAGTCTATCATCCTGTGCATATTGATACAAAACAAAATGAGGACACCGATTAAATTCCAGTCAAAAGCTATAATCCGTAAATACTGATCGGTCCTTGATTTACCAGACAGAAAACAAATTCACCTCATGTTATATTCATTGCACAAAGGGAATCATTAAGACAGTAATAAGATCCAAAAACATCGTGATCGTTCATATGCTTCACTACATCTGATCTGTTGGGTATATTTATCACACTCCTTGCTTTGAACAATATTTACAACTGGTCAGATGTGCCACAGTTTTCATGTCTGGTATTCATACCATTCCTCACAGTAATGCCAATGTAGCCTTTTAAAATCTTTAGTATACTCTGTAGGCATCATGAACTACTACAGTATCAAGGCCTTCACATAACTGAGCACAGGGAGCATGGATGCAGGGGATGGAAAGGTGGCAATCATAGGGCACTCCATAATTAGGGGGTATTCACTGAGGAAGGAAAGGGGACCCAAATGCCAGCAGGAGGGTGGTTTGTATGCCAGGGATGATAGTGGGGAAGGTGTGCCCAAGAATAAGGCAAATAGTAAGGGAGGTTGGAGGAAAACTTAATTTAGTTATACATTTGGGAACCAATGACCTAGCTGGGGAGGAAGTGCACAGTAGGTTTAGGGAGTTAGGGAAGATCTGCAGGGAGGAAGGAAGTTCACTGACCTTCTCAGAGATGATACCAGTACCAAGGGCCAGCACAGCTAGGAAAAGAAGAATCGAGGATTTTAACGACTGGCTGAGGAAATGGTACAGGGAGGAGAGGTTAATCTGTATTGGGGACTGGGAGAATACCTGGTCAAACAAAGCACTCTTTTCAACAGACAGGCTACACCTCACTAAAGAGGGTTTGAGGGTACTCAGGGACAAACTGGGGGAATACATAACCATTACACTTAATTTAAACTACTAGGGGAACAGTGGGCATGCAGGCCCACAGACTCCAAGAGGAGGTGGTCAGTGAACCTCCCCCCCCCCACACACAGTGATGGAAGTGGTCTGGAAGGAGGAGGTGGAAGGCGCAAAAACACAGTTAGCAAAGGGTGGAGGGGGTGAAGAACACATAACAAGGGTATGTGGAGGGGTGAACACAGAGGGGATAAATGTGAATAGAAGAAAAGAGGGAAGAGAAGGAAGGTCAGACTCTAGGTGGAGGGTGGTGTCTCTGAATGTGTGGAGTCTTGGAAACAAAATGGATGACCTGCAGGCACTATTAGCAGACAGGAGGGTGGAGAGAGCTGCAGTAACTGAGACTTAGGCAACATCACACCATGACTGGGACTTTGGTATCCATGGATATAAACTATACAGGAGGGACAGGATAGTCAGGAGGGGGGAGGGGTGGCAGTTTATGTCAGGGAGGGAATAACTTGCACGAGGGAGGAGTCAGAGGAAGGGGAGGTGGAGGCATTATGGGTTCAGTTAAGGTCCAATAGAGGGAGAAAGGTGAGGTTGGGAGTGGTTTACAGACCACCCAGTCAAGATAAGGAGAGGGACAGGGAACTGATCTCACAAATATCGGAAGCTGCGGGGAAAGAAGAGGTGGTAATTGTGGGGGACTTCTACCTGCCCAAGGTGGACTGGAGCATACCATCTACAACATGTGTTAAGAGTCAGGTGATCCTGGAAGGACTGCAGAATCGGTTCCTGACTCAGGGCATCACTGAACCAACAAGGCCTGAGGCAATTCTTGATCTGGTGCTCACAAATGGGGAGCATGTACAAGAAATAATGTCAGAGAGCCACTGGGGGAAGTGACCATTGCACAGTGTGGTTCCAGATGGATATGGGCAGGGAAAGCATCCCGACTAAGACCAAAATCTTGGATTTCAGGAGGGCAGATTTCAGGTAAATGGGTTAGGTGCTAAGAAGCCATCTGGTGGGCATCAAAGCAAATATGGTGGTAGATCAAAGGTTGTCCATCATTAAGGAAGGAAAACTGGTTGCCACAGATGAGTGAGTTAAGCTCAGGGGGAAGAACACAAGGGCCAAAGTGCCCAGCTGGTTCAGTTCTGGGGTGGCCAAGGCAGTAAGGGAAAATAGGTTGGCCCGTAGAATATTCAGGAAGATCAAGAGAGAGGTGGATGGGGAAAATGTCCTAAGGTTGGCTAGTGAGGCAAGTAAGGAAGTCTGGTGAGCAAAGGCACAGAAGGAGCTGCAGATAGCTGAAGGAATTAAGAAGGAGGAGAAGGCTTTCTTTCAATATATAAGTGAGAAAAGGGACAAGAAAGAAGGGATTGTTAGGCTTAAGAAAGGGGTGGAGTGGGTGGAGGATAATGGGGGAAAAGCAGAGATACTAGATAAATACTTCTGTTCTGTCTACACCAGGGAGAAGGATGGACCAGTGCCTTCAGAAGGGAAAAGAGGAGCGGGGGGGAGGGGAACACAGATGTAGTGATAGAGGAGGATAGAGTGAGGGAGGGTCTGCTGGCATTGAAAGTGGACAAATCACCAGGCCCAGACAGAGTACATCCAAAAGTACTAAAGGAACTGGCTGAGGAGCTGGCAGGGCCACTGGCAGACTTATTTAATAGTTCACTGGAGTCAGGCATGGTACCACAGGACTGAAGAACAGCACATGTAGTGCCCCTCCACAAAAGCAGTCCCAGGGATGATCCAGAGAATTACAGACCAGTCAGTCTGACCTCCATTGTGGGCAAGCTCATGGAGACCATACTAAAGGAAAGGTTGATGGAATATCTAGAGAAGCATGCTCTCCAGGATGATAGACAGTATGGGTTCATGGGGGGAGATCGTGTCAACCAAATCTGACTGGCTTCTTTGACAGTGTCGCTAAGACAGTAGACAGGGGACAAATGGTAGACATCCTCTATCTTGATTTCAGCAAGGACTTTAACTCAGTGCTCCACAAAAGGTTGATCAGGAAGTTGGTGGATCCTGGAGTCGGGGAAAAGATGGCCAGATAGGTGAAAAACTGTCTGAGAGACAAAACCCAGAGGGTAATTGTGGGGGGAGAGTTATCTGACTGCAGGGAGGTAACCAGTGGGGTTCCACAGGGCTCCGTGCTGTGGCCAATGTTGTTCAAAAAATGTTGTTCAATATCTTCATCAATGACATTGGGGATGGCATTAAGGGCAAAATGTGCCTATTCGTGGATGACACCAAGCTCTGTGGGAGAGTGGACACAGATGAAGGGATACAGGACCTACAGAAAGATCTGGAAAAGCGGTCCAGGATCTGGCTGCTTGGCTTCAATGCCAAGAAATGCAAAGTTACGCATATTGGAGACAAGATTTCTAGGACAGAGTACTACCTGGGCGGAGTCCGAGTATCTGCATCAGAGGAGGAGAAGTGATGATCACTATTATACAATGGCAATGAAATTTCCTGCACTCTGATTGGTCAGTGTGTGCCTCGGACAGTGATGATATTAAGCTATAACATCACTGGATTAAGTCCAGGCACATACATCTGACCACATAACACAAATCATGGTACCAGTCCTAGAGACACCGCTTAATCCCTCACACTTACCGTCGGCCAGCCGGCCGCCTCCCCCCCCATTTTCGTAGTCTGTCACATTAACAAGCAGCACCACAATTCAGTGCAGAATAAGACAAACAAATTTGTTGGCATTGCGACCGAAAGCGAAGTAAGCCTAGTAACTCAAGGCCAGACCGACTACACACAACTTCAAAATTTCGCCTCCCTCGCTCTTCATCGCAAATAAAAAAAAATAAAACCACATAAAAATACCAGCCTCCAGTCAGATTAGCAACTTTAGTTGCTTACCGTGTTCCACAGCTACTTTCACCACATTAAAAAGCGAAAGTAAGGCATAAGCAGAAACGGCATTTCAACGCCCCTCACGTCCACATAAAAGAACGCCAATGACAGCGCTCAGCATTCTCCACACAAGATCAGCCAAGCAACAGCGCCACCCAGTGGTACAAAAAATAGGGATTACTTTTTAAATGTGTACTTACCCACACAAAATGTAATAAAAATAAATAAAAACATACTTTTTCTTTTTTTTTTTTTTTTAACACATTAGTTATTAGACATTAGCACAGTGGTATTGTAGATAGTTATCGTAACCCTGGTGGAAGCACCTGCTTCACCAGGTTTCAACCCACCCCAGAGTGAGCGCTTATTACACGATAACACACACCTGTCGTGCCTTATTGCTTAAGTAAGGCCTCTAGAATTCTGTGGTTTCAGAATTTTGTGCAGAACTTGCAATCTACTACAGAACTTCTATGGTGCTGCAGAATTCACTCTTCTTGTTGATTTTTATTAATATTTCAGTTTTCCATAGAATCTGGTTCTCTTCCCCTCTTTTATATCCTAAACCCCTATATTTTATTTATTTATTTTATTTATTTAGTTTTTGTTGACCGGTAGTGCACTAGACAAATCCTGCCTATTTTCAGGCACGACCTGGAGGAGGGATACAGATGAATGCCAACTGATCTTGAACCAGATTAAGCTGTTGGTGGTATTTTAAGTGAATGAGGAAATTTGGCCAGGACACCGGGAAATTCCCTATACTTTCGATAAGTGCCATGGGATCTTTAACATCCAACTGAACTACCACCAATCCAGGCAGATGGGACCTCGGTTTAACGTCTCATCCGAAAGACAGCACCTCAGAAGTGCAGCACCCCTCTCATGCTGCACTACAGTGTCAGTACTGGGATATTAACCCAAGTGCCAGATGTGGGAACTGAACCCACAGCCCTCTGATCTCCCGGCCTCAGAGGCGAGTGTGCTACCTACTGAGCCACTGACACTGCTTACATGCTCAGAATGTGATGTTATCATTGCTATAACATCATACATTAGCTAATGAAATGGCTGCAATCTGCAACAGAAATGAACAGTCACTTATCTACCGCAGCTCCCACTGCCAGAGACGGTGGCATAGCACATCAGGCATGGTGATATTTGCTCAGCATGTACTACAGCCTGATACAATTTTCAGTCTTACATTATTGCACTAGGGCCAACTTAAACAAAACCTTGTCAACAGCACAGACCTGTTAAGTCCATACCTCACTTTGTACAAACCTATTTGTGTCTTTAAGGTATAGAGATGCCATCTGAAATGAATAACTGGTAAAATGAATTTAACTGTCATTTTTAAGAAAAATAAAGTAATTATGCCCAGAAAAGTGGAATATAATAATGTGTAGACCTGTTGAAAGAATAGACCTGTTAAATAAATAATTGCACTGTACGAATTTTTGCCAGGGTTATTGATTACATATTGTCATTGGTTGATAGAATCACCTAAAAGTCATGAAGAAATGTTGTGTGCAGCGACAGCTGTTGGGCCAGAGGGTAGCATGCTGTGTTTCCATGCTGTCAACTCAGGTTCAGAGATTAACTCTGGGAGCTGGCTGGGCAGCACAAGGATTGGTGGAGCACATCATTGCTCAGAGCCTGGGAAGGTATGGTGCAGTGTTCTGTCACATGGTGGACACATTGTGCTGGTCTGGAGAGCTCTATCTTACAATCAGTTCACATGCATATCATGGCCTGATGGTGTTACACAGTGTGTCAGGGAAAGCAGGTTGACATCAAAAATGAGTTTTGCAATAACTCCTCTATTCCATTTCCAATGGGACCTGTATGAATGAGTATGCAAGTTCATGGAAATTAAAAAAAAAAATATATATATATATATATATATATGTATATACACACACACACATACACATACAGTATCTCTGTCTCTCTCACCACACACACACACACACACACATTTATATGTATGTTACAGATTGCATATAAATATATAAGTGATACACAGTGGGAACCTCATGAGTGGTGTAGAAAGCACATACAAATATATAAGTGATAGACAGTGGAAACCTCATTAGTGGGATAGATAGCATGCATATAGAAATACCTTATTTATCATATAAGATCCCCTCTGCATATGTCATTTATTTAACAGGCTAGGACCTTAAGGGAGAGACATTTGTTTTGCCTTTTTAGGCATAAAATTATTTTTATAATTCTGTTATTTTTTGAACTAGTGTTACTGTGCTTTCCACCTTCCTGATTGCTATAACCACTGCCATGAAAGTGAAGTCAGGATGACAAGCTGTCACTGTGATGTGGTAGTTTGTTAGTGCTGCAGAACTTCCACAGAAATTACAAACCACCGCAGCAGAAGTTCTGCGGCAAATGGTAGTCTTGCCGCAGAACTTGGCCCCACTGTGCCGCAGAAAAGTAGGGGCCCTGATCACTAGTGACCTGAAGCACTCTACACAGTGCAAGAAAGCAGCAGCAAAGGCAAACAAGATGCTGGAATGCATAGCTAGGAGGATCAGTAGTAGGAGAGAGGAGGTTATACTGCTCTTGTACAGGTCACTGGTAAGGCCACATCTAGAGTATGGAGTTCAATACTGGTGCCTACACCTCAAAAAGGACAGTAACCTGCTGGAGAAGGTCCAGAAGAGGGCTACAAAGATGATAGCCAGTCAGCAGGGCAGTGTATACGAGGAGAGGCTGAGGGCACTGAACATGTACTCCCTGGAAGACAGGAAAGAGACAGGATACTTGATTGGGACCTTCAACTACTTGAAAGGGATAAATAAGGTTGATAAGGAGAGTTGCTTTAGGCTGAGTGGCAACCATAACATGAGGGGGCACAGTCTTAAGCTGAAGGGTGGGAGGTTAAGGGGGGAGGTCAGGAAGCACTTCTTCACAGAGAGGGTAGTGGACACTCGGAATGCATTGCCAGAAGAGGTCATCTTGTTGAAGACAGTGGGCAGCTTTAAGACAGGCTGGGATAGGCATAGGGGGAAGGTAAGGATCATGGGTAGGGAGGATGGGAGGAGTGGGGAGGGAAGGCAGGGACATTAGCTCAAGCTGTGGATCCTGCAGTATGAGCAGACTTGATAGACCAAATGGCCTTCTTCTGCTGGCTTCTTCATATGTCAGTATGTTCATATAATTGCGTGCTTCTTGTTTTGTCTTTAGTATGTGTTTTATTTGTATATCCTGTGTATACGATCAGAAAGCAAGATATTTCTGCCTTTTTTTAAAATATGTAAAGTATGTCATGTGGAGTGCTGTGGATTATGCAGTGGGATTTGAACCTGTGACCTTTGCTGTCATTACACATTGTAACATACAGTAAAATAAATTGAGTGATAGGCTGTGGGGATACTAGATGTTAAACCTCATTGGTATTGCACAATTTGTGAATGTAAGGAGGATCTATCATAAATAAAATAACCTGTTTTCAGGAAGCAACACACTATTGTGAATGAGTGTACAAATGAAACATCATGACATCTGTTTCTGCATTTTTCTAAACATACCTGCAGCTTACAGAAGGGGGGTTATCAGACAGTTTTTAATCAACTGCAGTGTCTAGAACATTAAACCAATGTTTGAATTGTGAGTGTAGACAGGAAAGGTGTTTCATCTATTTACTGCTTTACATCAATGCCAGCTGCACAAACTCAAGGGCTTTAACTGCCAACATATGAGCTTCCTTTTCTTTAGATTACAAGGAGGATTTGTTTTACAGGCTGTCAGGCTGTAGTAGCCTTTTAATATTCTGACTCGATATTTCATTGTTATCAGCTCAGACCGCAACTGCTCCTCCCAGAGTGAAACGGGCTCTGGAGGAAGTGAGAAGGGATCTTTTCTTTTCCAATGTGCACAGTGCAGCCTGTATCTGGATCTGCTGAACAATGAATTCATGCACTGTTTCATCACATTTACCTTAGGTTTACATGTATCAGTACTGAACCAATATTTTTCTGTAAGGCATACACTATGGCCAAGATTCACTAATGAGCGAGTTACATGCTTGAAATGCACATAACCCACCTACACGGCTCTACATCCATGGACAAGTGTGCATTGGCTGGCATTCACGATCGCTGGCCACCATGCACTTCCCATCTGTGGACCCCTCCCCCCAGTGCTCTAGTGTGTGAAGGTGGATCGGCAAACACGGGCAGGTAGGAAATGGGATGCCTGTACCCGGTCCACTAGAGGATCCCCGGCCCCCTGCCGTGCAGTGGTTCTGGCAGCTGTGCATGGCCACTGAGAAGGGATGCCGGGTGAATGCCTAGGTGGCCGCACCTAGCCCCCCTTTGGTTCATGGAGCTGGGGCAGCATTGAGAAGGGGCCAGCATTGGTGTGCCTCGGCCAGCAGCAGCACCAGGAGGGGGTGCAACGGCTATGCCTGTGTCCCCTCCCGTGGAGAGAATGCAGCTCTGAATGGCATGTAGTGTCATTGTGAATGGGCGCCACCACAGGGCACTCCCCTGGCATGCCCCGTCCTGCCCCTAAAGTGATACTTTGCAGCCAGCCACGGATCCATTGTGAATGGTGCTAATGCGCCCTGTTGGTGAATGCCACGGGGGGGTGTAAAGCACTACTGCATGGCGTATGGACCCAGGAATGCCTACATGCAGCCCTTGTGTGGTGCACAGGCATTAGTGAATCGCAGCCATTGTGCTTAGTGATTCAATGTTAAAGAACATTCAGTCACTGCTCGCTTCATATAGGATTACAGTTCAATATGAAACAGACAGCGCAGAGTTGACTCCTTCTAGAAAATATTAATTCAGTACTGATATACATGTAAACCTACTTTAATATAATTGACCAAGAAACACGGTATGGAAGCATTGTTTACCTATCTAAATACAGGTCTTCACACTGGGGAAAATAAATTTAAAAAAAAAACAAACACTTTATACTAATTCTACACATTTTTTTCATGCAGGAACAGTTGCCCTATGACCTCAAAAGAAAACACCAGGCAGTAAAACAACTCTTAATTATGAACTAAAAATAAATAAATAAATAAATAAATGGCACACACACATTACTGAGGATCAATGGGACTACCTACCAAAGTGCACAAAAAGCCTGTGACCCTCCATGCCTCAAGAAGTGTGGTACTGCATTCCCCCACATCATCAGCTCTGCTTTCTGGGGTGCCGTGCAGTGCCTTGCACATTGCTCAGTACTTATGATCCTTTTCTTCATTCAGTCGGGATTTTGACTGTAGAAAAAACAATAAAGTCAAATAATATGTTATGTTTATAGATATATATTTTAAATACATTGCCATACCTCTTTAGTCACTGCAGTTGCAGAAAAATAGTTGAATACCTCCGAGGCTCATGTGCCCTGGCTGTGCTGGCACCCCAAGCGGCCACGTGGTTCACCAAATACTGATTAGAAGTTATTATAAAATGGGGACAGTAAATCCTGCATTTTGATTGGTTCTTACCTGTGCATCGAATCCATTCAATGCACAGATAAGAACTAGTACTGAAAAGCAGGACCGCACCACAAAATCAATGTGCCCTTAGAACTTTCAGTTTTGAAAAAACACCATTTTTTAGCTCACTAACGCAACTCATCTAAACTTAACAGCCAATAAGGGCAACAGTGTTGCCACTCCATCTTTACACCTTTCACCCAAAATACACACAAAATCAGTCCCATTCTGCAAGTTTACCTGTAATTAATTATGTCTTACCACAGGTCTGTGTCTCATGCACGAAACACGGTGCCACTCCAACAGCACTCCCACTTCCACTTTCTCCTCTGTCAACCATGCTCCCATCCCACCGCAATTCAAACATTTAAACCATTTCAGTTATTATTATATATTTTATCTTTGTTATAGAAAGTCTCACTAATGGAATATCAAGCAGCAGCATGGATGGCAGGTTTACTTTCATTTCCCCCAGTAAACCCGGTTCGCTTGGTCATGGGAAAGGGAGGGGCCACTCCGTCCCGTCCAACTCAAAGAAGCGATGGGCTTCTTCAACTTCTGTTACCACATTTTTTTTATTTTATGAATGCAGGCTGAGTTGCATTACAGAAATTGAAGGGGAAGCGGGGAGAGCAAGGAGAGATAAGGAGAGCAAGCCACTGTGTGCTGCTTACAGAATAAAAATAAATAAATACATTTTAACCACTAACAGCTTGTGGATCTCCCATCCCACAATCGCAAAAACAATGACAGCGTCTCCTCCAACCAAATATTGGGGGGGGGGGGGTGACTGCAGCACTGTGGAACAGTAACCATCCATTTTTAGTGCGGGGAAATATGGCATCATATTCAATTTGGCGCGGAAGGACTATTTTAAGGAAAAATCTGATAATGATACCATTTTATAAATATATATATATTTAGTTTTTCTTATATTAAAAGTACTAAAAAAAATGTAGCCCATTTTATAAGTGCAATAAGACACTCAAGGGGTGTGAGTTGAACAGATTTTACCACACTTCCAGGGACTGAAGGCACTATGCCCCTGGGCTTGCAGTAAAATCTGTTCAATGCACACCTCATCATGTCTTATTGCTTCCATAATATCGCAATTTTTTTATAAGAATATCTTATCCTGACGCCCCCCCTCTGCCCTCAGCCACCCAATGCTCATGTGCGCTCACAGCAGACAGCACCAGTAAAATCGGTCATGTACTAGTTAAAAAAAAAATAATGCACCATGAGTTTATATCAATTTTAGATACTATTTAGTGTGCTGAGCAAAATGTTGGAACTCTATTTAAAAATGAGGGTCATGACCTGGTTAAAACAGTGTTTGAAAAAGGAACCCTGACTGGCTATACACATTAGTATCATCACTAGCCTATGCACATACCCAGAGTCAGGGCTTCCTTTTTCAAATTTCTGTTTTAACCAGGTCACGACCCTCGTTTAGAAACAGGAGTTGCAACATTGTGTTCAGCACGCAAAATAGTATCTAAAATTTACATACACTCATGGTGCATAATTTTTTTAACTCATACATGAACGAGTTTACTGGTGCTGTGTGTTTGTGAGCGCTGCATAAGCATCGGGTGGCTGCAGGTAGAGAGGGTCGTCAGAGTAAGATACGCTTAAGAAAAAATTACAAAACTGGCAATATTATTAACTTCTGTATGTAGGACTGTATGAATGAGTTTATGTGCAAAATGGTAACTGTAACGACTGTTTACGTATTGTTCTTTAGGTGTTTTTGTTCACTGAATTATATGTATATTAATATAGACTGTAACTACGGTTGTTTTATACAGGACAACTTTGTAAATAAGTCCATCAGACCTAAAGTTCTTATCCTGTTAAAAAATAAAGTTTTAACTAACTAACTATGTTATTAACTTCTGGCACCATGTAGCAGAACAACCTGCTTTAAAATGGCTGCAAGCAGTACAGGTACCTAACTATGGAGATTTTAAATTCACTCTGTGCTGCCTGGATGACAGGCTCCGTAAGTGTAAAGCTGATCAGCTGTTTGCTGACTGGCTTCATGCAAATCAAAGGACCAAAGTCCTCTCTGATTGGAGTGGCTTCAGTCCTTTGAAGTACACAAAGTCACTGTGGAGCAAGCAGTGAGTGGTGTCATGGCAATAGTGTGTGGTCATTGGTGCAGACTGTTGAGACCCTTGCAGTTGCAAGTGCAATGGGCTCAGCAGTGACATACCCTTTAATTCCCATTGTACTTGTTCCAACACATTTGATGCACAAGCACAGCAAACATAAAAATAGCCCAGGCAATGACAAAATGGGACAAGAACTTTTTCAAGTACGTTAGTGAACGAAAAAAGACTAAGGGTGGGATTGTGAGGCCAAAAAGGGAAAGAGGGAAGTGAGCAGAGGGGGACCAACAAAAAGTAGAAATCCTGAACAAGTATTTTTGTTCAGTTTTCACAGAAGAAGGGGAAGGGACAAACGTTAGGTGACGGAAGCACCACTGAGAGGGAGGTGGACACCAGTCCATTTAAGGAGGAGAGATTCTTAAAGGAACTTGCTAATCTGAAAGTGGACAAGTCAATGGGGCTGGATGGAATACATCCTAGAGTATTAAGAGAACTCAGAGAGGTACTGGCAGCACCACTGACAGCCCTGTTCAACAGTTCACTGAACACAGGTGTTGTACCCAAGGACTGGAAGAGGGTGAATGTAGTCCCTCTCCACAAAAGTAGGAGCAGGGGGAGGCTGGCAATTGCAGACCAGTCAGCCTGACTTCAGTGGTGGGGAAACTTATGGAATCACTACTAAAAGAAAGTTTTGTGATATTTCTCAAATCCAATGGAGCACAGGATCTGAGGCAGCATGGATTCACAGTGGGAAGATCTTACCAAACAAATCTGATAGATTTCTTTGACTGGGTGACTAGGGAGGTGGATCATGGAGGGGGCGGTGGATGTGGCCTACATGGATTTCAGCAAGTCCTTTAACACTGTCCCACATAGGAGGCTAGTAAACAAAAGAACAAAAGGCGGCTACCGGCAAGAAGTACTGCAGACACAACAAAAAGGGGCAAAGCAGTAAACAAAACAGTTCGGCATCCCAGTAAAATGACAAAAAAATAGACCTGTAAGCTAGGTCTTGTTAAAAAGCTTTTATTTCAGCATATGAACAGCCAGCACTCCTAGAAAAACACACAGACGTATGTTTCATGTGTAAAAGATGCTTTTTCAATGTGAAAGGGGCTGGAAGGGGTAGGTGTGTCTCTTTGCAGATGACACGAAGATCTGCAACAGGGTTAACACTCCAGGAGGGGTAGAGAAAATGAGAAGGGACCTAAGTAAGCTTGAGGAGTGATCAAGGGTGTGGCAGTTAAGATTCAATGCAAAGAAGTGCAAGATCATGCACTTGGGGAACAGAAATGCAGGGGATGATTTCATGATAGGGGGGAGAGGTACTGATGGCCACCAAACAGGAAAAGGACCTGGGAGTAATCATATCGGATTATCTAAAGGTTAATAAACAATGTGAGAAGGCTGTGGGGAGAGCCGGTGGAATGCTGAGATGCATAGGGAAGGGTATCTCCAGCAGAAGGAAGGAGGTGGTGATGCCACTGTATAGAGTTACAGAATGCTAGCTACACAATCGAGCAGACTTGATAGACGTTGAGGCCTGTATCTGCTGGCATTTTTCATATGTTTGTAACATTGGTGAGACCTCATCTAGAGTACTGTGTCCTGTTCTGGAGGCCGCATCTAGAAAAGGACATGGACAGAGTAGAAGCAATTCAGAGAAGGGTGACAAAAATGGTGCAGGGGGCTGCACCAAAAGTCATATGAAAGGAGACCGAAGGATCTCAATATGTATTCCCAGGAGGAGAGGAGTGGGGGGAGTATGATAGAGACTTTTAAATACCTCAAGGATGTAAATAAGGTACAAGAGGGTAGCATCTTTAAAAAGAAAAAGATGTTGAAGAACAAGGGGCCATGATAGAAAAATAGTGGGGGTAGACCTAGGGGTAACACGAGAAAGTAGTTTTTCATGGAAAGGGTGGTGGATCCATGGCACAGCCTCCTGGCAGAGGCTGTAGGTGTAAAAACTGTTAGGGAATTCAAAAACACATGGGACAGACATAAAGGAACTCTAGCGATAGGAAAGAGAGGGTAAGCCGCAGATACTTTAGGATCTTTGGTATATGAAACAGATAGGGAAAATGGGCAGACAAGGCAGGCCAAGTGGTCCTTATCTGATGTCAAATTCTATGTTTCTATGTTTTTTGTAGCCTAACAAAACCCCCTCCATGCTTCCTTTTCCCCTTAATATATCTGAAGAATTGTTTTTCCTCATCATTGACCCCCTCTGCAATATGTCACTTTTTGTCTGCCTTTGCTTCTTTGGCCCTCCTCTTAGCATACTAGTTCTCATTTGGTATGCTCCCCATTCCTCTTGCCCCTGCTTTTCCTTATACCTTGTGAAAGCCTTTTTCTTTGCCCTAACAGCTTCCCTGACCTTTTCTGAGAACGATACTGGTCACTTGTATAACATTTTATAGTGATGTATGTAGTTACTGATTGATTGATTGATTGATTGATTGAGTGATTGAATTTTGTTGATCGGGTGGGCCCACTGAGACTAAGGGCAGGATTCACGATGAGGAATTTTTTAAAGTTCCCCTCCGCAACTGCTGTTGCAGACTGGAATCGCTCGCAGCTGTGGCGGTAGCGATTCACAGCCGCAGCAGTTGCGGAGGGTGCTACGGCGGGTTCCGATGCCCATAGCAGCCTCCTGCAGCTGTGGTGCTGTCCATGGAAACAGCATCCGCAAGCTGCCATATTCTGTGGAGCCAGTCGCACTCCAGCTCCACATTCGTGAATACCCGCAGCTGCGGGTGACCTGAAGCTTCACAGGTGGATTCTCACTAGCGCCGCAGGTTTTCCCACAGCTGCGGGTCCTTTTCCCCCTTTAGTGAATCCTGCCCTAAAAGTCCCTTTTTCATGGGTGACCTGGAATTAATTACATAGAAGTATGGCACAGAGACAACATTAATTCAATAACAATAGTAAGTTACATTAGGTTACACACAATCGAGGTTTAGGGTACAGAAAAGTGATAATCTGTTACAGAAGATTACATACATTCATAATTCCAAATAGGGTTATGGCGGTGAAGAACATAGTTGTGAATGGAGTCATAGGATTATCAGATCAAATAATATGCAGACTGACCAGGACAGGGATTCAGCATATTATCTAAGTAAAGTGCAAAGACGCTAGTTTTGGGAAAGGGGAGTTAGACTAATTACCACACAGGGTCAACAGCAGGTGATACTGGTATCGAAAATGGGCAGACTGGATGGGCCTAGTGGTCTTTATCTGTCTGCAATCTTCTATGTTTCTTTGTTATGCAAGTGCAAATTCATGGTGACAATACATGGGTATAAAACCATAAGAAAACTTACATATGTGAAGCAAAAATGGGAAAACTCAAAGTGAATATTAGAAAAAATAAAAAAGAAGAAAAGAGCAGAGAGAGGGTAGGGAATGTGGAAGACGAGTAGAAAAAAGGAATGAGAGAAAAGAGATACAATAGGGAACAAAACTATGTCAGCATGCAACATACAAAGATAAAATACATCTGAAATCGCAGGCTAGGGCATGGGGGTGTGGGGGGAGTTACATATCTTCCGTTCTTCTGCGCAGCACCCATGGAGGGGGAAGAGGCAGAGGCAGCTGCAACACCAGTAATGAGCTTTGTGAAGGAAGTGGAATACATCCATGTATCGTGGCTGACATAGTTTGAAAGCCGATGAAAAGCTCTTTCAAACTTGATTTTGGGCTCACCTGTCGCTGGAAGCACTCCAGAGATATAGATGTTTGAGTCTTTGCAATAAAAAGAGCAGCAAACCAGCAAAAATAACTACATTGCAGCCATTTGTAGAACGTTGTAATGTCATCGGAGCACAAGCTGTGTCTAACCACACTGAGTCAAGCACAGCTTGTGCCTCAGTGATATCACAATGTTCCACAAATGGCTGTAATGTAGTCTTAATATTGATCAGACTCAGATATCTGCATCTCTGGAGTGCTTCCAGCTACAGACGAGCCCAAAGACCGAGTTGGATGAAGGTTAGAGCAATGCTGGTGGAAATCCTCCCTGGATGCTGACCATCTTAGATTGATGGAGCACTATCAGGTCTATCAATCAACAATCACTTGTAAAAAGGCAGAGTTCCTGTCTGGGGAGATTGCTGCAGCTCAGAATCGACCCACTCAGCTCTTTCAGACTGTAAACAGGTTATGCAACCCAGCTTGTCTACAAGTCCGAAGTGCATTTTCACAATCTAAGTGTGATGAGTTTGCTCGATTCTTTGCTGATAAGGTGGCCAACATCAGGGCGGAGACCCAACCAGCTCATTCTATGGGGGTTGGCGGCAATCAGTGCCTGATCACTGCACCCCAGTTTTCTTGATCTTCTTTCAGCTGGCTGGAGATCATTGACATCGTGTGGATTATCCAGAACATGCGGCTGACATACTGTAGTTTGGACCCAGGCCCAACACACCTCATTTTAGGGTGTGTTGATTCCATTGCCCCTGTCCTGGACAAGATTGTGTGGTGCTCCTTAGAGACGGGTGAGTTCCCTAGCTCCCTGAAGGAGGCGGTGGTGACACCACTCTTTAAGAATGCTTCTTTGGACCCAAACTGCTTGGCTAACTACAGACCCATTTCTAACCTCCCCTTTTTAGGGAAGGTGATTGAGAAAGTAGTTGTGGCGCAGTTGGAGAACCACCTCACCATCCATGATATCTACAATCCCCTCCAGTCCGGTTTTTGAAAAAGGCATAGTACCAAGACAGCTCTGGTTCGGGTGCTCGGTGACCTCTTGATGACTAGAGATCAGGAGAGCCATTCCATCTTGGTGCTTCTTGATCTATCATCAGCTTTTGCCACCATAGACCATGGGGTGTTGCTTGAGCACCTGAGGGTCATCTGTGGCCTGGCTGGTCCAGTCCTCAGATGGTTTCAATCTTTCCTCTCTGGCAGGTCTCAGTGGGTGGTGTCCGGGTTGTTTTCCTCAGACCCAGTCTCCCTGTCTTTTGGGGTCCCTCGGGGCTCTCCCCAAAATTGTTTGCGGTGTATATGCTGCCTCTAGGGGACATTGTAAGATGGTATGGGCTGAGGTTTCACTGCTACACAGATGACACTCAACTCTACCTGTCTTTTGCACCTGACCAGGATAATGCACTCTCGGGGCAGGATTTACAAAGAAAGCCAAAAATCCTGCAGCTGCTGGAAAAAGGCCTGCAGTACTGCAGAAATGCAGTTGCATGATATTCATAAAGAAATTTTGAGCAGCTGTGGAATTTCATAAAATCCCCGCAGTTGTGGAAATTCAGCAGCTGCAAAAATTGTGCATGTGCTGAAAATCCGCAACTGCGAATCTGCAGCTGCAGAAATAGCTCAGGAGGCACAGCAACAGTAAATTTAATTAGCTGGAACAGCAGACTTTAACAGGGCTGCCTTAAGATGAAGCTGAGAGCACCCATGACAGACCAGCAACCAGTCCCTCAACTGGGACCACTGCAGCACCACAGGTACCAGCAATACCATGGCACCACAGTGGCCAACTGTCACTGCTGGTCCTCCCTCCCTGGGGTGTTCCTGTTGCCAGCAGGCGTAGCACTCACTGCAGGCTGGCCAGGTTCTACTGCCTGTGGGGCTCTGTCATGGGCTGCATTGTGTCTGGTGGTTGTTGCCTGTTGCCATATCATGGCAATGTTTGCTTTTGTTGCTGTTACAGCAGCCACTGTTATACTATCTGGGATGCTATTACCTGTGCCTCACCTCCACCTTAATTGATCCTAATTGCTGGGGCACTACTGCAGTTTGCTGAGGGAGAGTTACACCTCATTCCACTGTGTGTAACATTTTTTCTGCAGCTGCGGAAAAAAACTGGTTGTGAATAGCCTTTCAGGGGCTGTGCCTTACTTATCTCCCACCTTTTTTCCTCAGGGACTTCAGCAGCTACACTTTTTTCCACAGTCCTTAGTGTTGTTTTCCACAGCTGTGGAGGGTTTTGTGAATAGCACCCAGTGCAAATTGCCCTTTGTTTCCATAGCTGTGGCAGTTTTGGGGACTTAGGGAAGGTTTTGCACCTTCAGAAAGCTTTGTGAATCCAGCGCTTGGTCTTTAATAACTGCCTCATAGAAAGCCAGGGCTGGATGAAATCCAGCTTGCTGAAATTTAATTCTGATAAGACTAAGGTGTTGGTAGTGGATCCAGGTCTCCGGATAGGGGGGTCAGTGGCGGGATGTCCTTCTGGGCTTTGGCTCAGGAGCAGTCAGCTGCCTTCCTCTGAACAGGTGCAAAACCTAGGGGTGCTCCTTGATAATAGGCTGATGCTGCATTCTCAGGTGTCCGCAGTTGTCAAGTTCTCTTTCTTCCATCTCAGGAACATCGCTTGGGTTAAGCACCTTGTTCTGTCCGGTGACCTTCTGACACTGATCCATGCCTTTGTGACCTCGCGCCTGGATTACTGTAACTTCCTTTACCTAGGGCTTCCCGGGGTTGATATCCACTGCTTGCAGCTGGTGCAGAACGCTGTGTCGTGGCTGTTGATGGGGGCTCCTCATTCGAGCCACATCACACCTGTGCTGCGTGAACTCCACTGGCTGACTGTTCAGTGGTGGATCACCTTCAAGGTCGGTCTTCTGACCTAAAGCCCTACGTGGACAGGGCCCAGGCTACCTGCACAAGCTCCTGACTCCTTACTGCCCCACCCGGCCACTCCGCTCAGCTGACAAGGGGTTGTTAGGGATTCCCAGGGTACGGTTGAAAACATATGGTTCTCGTGCTTTTATGTTTGCACCTCCGACCCTGTGGAATTCTCTACTTCACCAGATTCAAGAGTGCCAGACCGTGAAGAGTTTTAAAACCGCCTTAAAGACCTTTTTGTTCTGCCAGGCCTTCAGTGATTAGATATTATGATGCACGCTCCCACTTGTGTTCTTCTATGTTAGTAGTCTGTATTTTGTATTACTGGACCATCTTTGTGTCTGATGTTGCCTGTCCAGTGGTTTTTAGTCTTTTAAGTATTGCACAGCGCTTTGATTTTTAGATATCCCTTACCAAGTGTGACACAATGGCAACTCCATGGCACCACAACGGCAACACAATGGTGAGCTACAAAATGTGCAGTGGTACTACCCGGTGGTACCATGGTTGTACTATGGCAGTTTACATTTTGATTATTTTTGTTGATATGGTAGGACAGTGGTACAACGGTATCACAATGGAATTGAAACAAACCACTGTGATACCATGAAAACCTTAATGGTAGTACAGTGGTAATCACAGTGGAATTGCAATGACAAATGAGTGGTGTAACAGTGGTATTCCGAAGAACTTTTTGTAAGGGATTGCACTTTATAAATAAACATTATTATTATCATTATTATTATTATTATTATTATTAAACTCCATTTGAAAGAGTGTTTTGTGTGTTTTCAAACAATGAGGGCCACTGAGCATGAGTATCCTATACTATAAATACATTGTTTTCAGAGAAGAAGGAGGCTGAGTGGTCCATCAGGACTGCTCCTTGCTAAGTGGTGATATCAATTTATATCCTGTTTTGGCAGATACTGTTATTCTCACTATGGATTATGTCCTGGGAAGTTTGTCCAAATTTTAGCAATGTTTTGTGTGTATTGTAGTAATATTTTATTATATCAGTTCTTACTCTGCCTCTCTGGAACTGAACAGTTGTATTATTCTTGTTTTCATAGTAGAGAACTGAAAGACCTCCTCTTACTGCATTATGGGATAGGAGGTGGTACTGCACTGTTGAGGTGCTGTCTTTTGGATGAGATGTTTAAACCATGGTCTCTTCTTCCCATCTCTGGTCACTGTCCAGGTGGAAGTAAAAGATCCCATGGCAAAACTCCCCAGTGTCATGGCCAACATTCTTCCATCCATAATACAGATCTATGTAACCCCCCTACCCCCCCGAGGCAGCTGTAAACAAACTACAACAGCTTACAGTACCTTTCCTGGTCAAAAATTACAAATAAAAAATAACTGGTCATTTAGGGGCAGGCTAGGGAGAAGGATTGAGCATCCATAAGACTGGGAAGGGGGTGTTGCTGTGACTTGCTGCTTGTCTGCCACCTGGAGGTGTCCGAGTGGCGGAACAAGTGAGCCACACATAGAGGGAATGGATCACATGTTCAGGGCACTGGGGGCATCTCTGCGGAGTTGGAGCTCGCACATCACGCTCATTGCATGTCCATGGGCCCAGGGTGAAAACTTGGCAGAAAACCACAACTGCAGGATGATGACCGACCCCTCACGGGCCCTGCACCAGTGATTGGGCACGCCGCCAAACATACACAGTCCTGTGGCAGAGGACGATGGAGGGAAGGTAAGTCATGGAGAAGTTGGGTGACAGGGCTGGGGAGGGTCGGTCAGAGTGAAGCAGCTGGAGCAGATCAGAAGGATAAACACCTACATGAAAAAAACCTGTTCTTGTCTCCAGAGTGCAGACCAGTTTCCTTCAACCTTACAATAGCCAGCTATAGAATGTGGTTCTTTACTGACAGGAGTGCTTGTGGTACATATGGAAAAGGAGTTTCCTTTAACTTTTTTTTGTATTAGTTTTCTTATCATACATATCATCTTTGTCGCCCTTCTCTGAACCCTTTCCACTTGGTTTATGTCATCTTTGTGGTATGGTGCCCAGAACTACCCAGGCGAAATGAAGTTCATCAACTTATAAACATTGAAGAAGTTGGTGTTGGTAATCCTACTGCTGCTGTGATCAATCTCACTGACACACACTTCCTCATCTGCCCCTCCTCCATGGTGAACAATAGGTCTACTCAAACCAAACAGTGCACCTGCCACTCAATAAAGCATTCTGGTTTCATGTGATTCCACTGACTGATAGGCCCAAGATATGAACCAGTCTTGCCACGGCCAGGGTGACTCTCACAGATCTGACATGTGACAAAGCTCCCATCTTTTGGATCTTGAACAAATAGAATACCATACATGTTTGAGACAACAGTTGCTTACTTGTTGTTTGGCCATGGTGAAGGGGTGTGTCTTGGCCTCTGCCTGTAACTATATCAGCATCATCACCACCAATACTTCTGCTGCTACCTCCTCATCACAGTCCCTTTGCTTGCCTGCTGCATTGCCAGTACTCTTTCTTTAAAACAATCTTCAACATATGGATAACATAGGTCCATGATCACTGCCACTATCATCCTCCTCAAATTCACTGTCTCTTGATGCAGAAAAAGGCATTTGTAATTTATAAACTAATTTATGTGCCTCTCTCTCCAATTCTCAGTTGACATCCCAGCACTGGATCATCTAAACTAAAACAAAACTTACTGCTGCCCATGTTGATATTCCCCGTCTCCTCCTGCTCTTCTTCGTTAGCTGGCTTTTTCTCATTCCTCATATTCCTTGATCCCACAATCTCCTTTCAGATTCTTAGGAATTGTCCTTCTCCATTTCCTTAAGTACCTCCTCCCACACCTCCCCCTTCTCTAACACCTCACACTGAGACATCTCCACCACAGCTGCTGTGTCTCAGACTCCTCAGTATCTGATGACCCACCCGGTGATTGTGACCAATGCTTTGAGAGCTAGGGGGGCTCATAAGGGCGCTATCTTTATATTGAGCCCCCCCTTCCCATTATAAGTCAATGACAATGATGCATGAGCTATCATGGCTCACTTCAGAGCTGGGGGGGGTAGTCAAGCCCTGGTAAGACCCCATATAATTCCAACACTGATTGTGACATTGTTAACATTGCTGCTATATCAGTAGCAATTTTTTTTCATTAGGTGACTAAGTTGCACAGTCACACTCCTGTTGCCTTATGACTTTCCTTCCCCCAGCCTCAGATGGCAACACGAGAGTAATTATTATTCCAGTAGTCACTGCCAGCATCCGAAATACAGAGGGCAGGGCATCGTGCTCGAGAGATGCCTATACTGTTGCACAACTACCCACCTGTGCAGCCCTTCCCATGCCTTTTTCACATAAGCACAACTGACCAATCCCTCGCTCATGTCTAATGCCTGAGCTACTCTTCTTCATATCCATTGAAAATAAAGTACAGTTATGTAAGAACTTATCATAACAGTAGATCTTTGAGGTAGGTTCCTGCAGTAGGTCATTACATATAGGACTGTGCCTGCTGGCGTCAAGACCACATGGCAGACTTCTAGCTAGCAATCCATAGCAGGGGACCACCCCTCGTGTCACTTGATGGGACATGAGCATGACACTATATAGGGGGTGGTCCCCATGCCTGCCCTCCAGTTCTCCTGCCAGAAGACCTGTGAAAGGGAAGACGGAGAAAGGAGCATACTCCTTGAACCCAGAACTGCTGAAAAGTATGCTGGGAAAGGATGAGAGAAAACAGGAGCTGGGGGAAGGATGGGAGGGAAAGAGGTGACCTACTGCAGGAACCTCTCTCGAAGACCTACTGTTACGGTAAGTTTTTGTGTAACTGTACTATCTTACTTTGAGAGGGTTCCTGCAGTAGGTCATTACATATAGGACTGAATTCCAAGCAGTCAAGAAGAGGAACCATCACAGACGGAAGCCCGGGAGGTGGAAAAGGTCTGTAAAAGAGAACTGAGTTAGGACAAGAGGCCTTGAAGGAAGACTATTCCAAAGCCAGCCCTACACCTACAGGCAATGTCCAGACTGCAATGCTTGGTGAAAATATGAACTGTACTCCAGGTGCCTGCAGCACAAATATCGGAGGCAGACACATTCCTGAAAAAGGCAGTAGAGAAACGGGCATGCAATGGGTCGAGTGCCCCTTCACTTCCCCCAGAAGTGGCTTGTCATACTTTTGGTCAATGAAAGTGATACAGTTAGCCAACCATTTGTAGAGGCATTGCTTAGAAACAGCAGTGCCCTGTTGTTTGGGTGCAAAAGAGACGAACAACTGGTCGGACTTGCACACTTCCTTAGTCCATGAAATATAATAACGTAGTATCCTGTGCACATCCAAAGTGTACAAAAGGTGCTCCCCCCTATTTGAATATTCAGGGTAAGAGACCAGCAATTGAATATTTTGGTTTAATGTAAACTCGGATACCACTTTCTGTAGAAATGAGGGGTTAGTCCACAGAGCCGAAACGAAACAAAATAAGGCGCCTTGCGAACGTGGGCCTGCAGCTCCAAAATCCTTCGAGCTGAAGTAATTGCAACTAAAAATAGCACTTTCCAAAACAGATAGTGCATATTGCAACTAGCTGCTGGCTCAAAGGGGACAAAGTAAGTTTCTGTAAAACAAAATTTAAATCCGGGGGCGGGGCTGGACTATGGACCAGAGGTTTCAAGTGGAGGATTCCGTTAAGGAAGGTTTTAGAAATCTCTAGCTGAGCGAGGTTTTTGTCATCCACCGGAAGGTGATAGGCTGAAACCGCAGACAGATTGACATTCAGGGAGGGGTAGCTGAGGCCCAAATCAGATAAATGCAAGAGGTACTCTAAGACCTGGGCAAGAGAAGGGGTCCATACCCTTTGGCTAGCGCCCATATAGTAAATCTCTTCCACTTCATAGCATATGTCATTCTGGTGGATGGCTTCCTGCCCTCCACCAGAACTTGGGCTACTTGGGAGGAGACCCCGAAGCATGAGACAGCTATGTCCAGAGGTGCCACACATGCAGCAAAGAGATTTGAGGCCTGGGTGCACCAGGTTGCCCTGCTCCTTAGTCAGAAGGTCATGTAGGAGAGGTAGAGGTACTGGGGGTTCCAACGCTAGCTGCTGTAGAAGAGGGAACCAGATCTGCCGAGGCCAGAGAGGAGAAATGAGAATCATGTGTGCTCCCTCTGCTTGAAGCTTCAGCAGGACCTTCTGTAGAACTGGAAAGGAAGGGAAGGCATAAAGAAACCTTCCTGTCCAACAATGAGACAGCGCGTCTCGCTAGAAAACCCCACGCCTGGGAACGAGTGAGCAAAAATTGGGTAGTTTTGCATTGTATGGGGAGGCAAAAAGGTCCAGAACAGGCTGACCCCAGTGGTCAAACAGGCCTTCTACCACCTCCTGCTTTAGCTCCCACTCATGAGCCCACATGGTGGTGCAGCTGAGACTGTCTGCCAGGACATCGTGAATGCCCGGGACATGGATTGCTGTCAAGAACAAATCATGCTGGACTGCCCAGTACCACACCCGCATTGCCTTCCTGCAAAGGGGGTACAATCAGGTGCCTCCCTGTTTGTTTATGTACCAGACCGTGGCAGTGTTATCAGTCTGGACAAGGAGAGTTCCCAGACACAAGAGGGTCTGAAACACCTGGAGAGCATAGAGCATGGCTCTCATCTCCAGGACATTTTATATGCAGATGCACTTCCTGCGGAGACCACTTCCCCTGAGTTCGGTGGTCTCCTAGGTGGGCTCCCCAACCCTGACCAGAGGTGTCTATCGTGAGAGTCATGGAAGGAAGAGGGGGTGGAAGAGGGTCCCCGAGAAGAGGTTGGATAACTCCTTCCACCAAAGAAGATCCCTCTTCATGCCACTGGAGGCCATGACTCTGTGGTCCAGGTTGTCCAAACGCTGATCCCACCGGACCCTGAGTGTCCACTGGGTCACTCTCATGTACAGTCTGGCTAATGGTATGGTGGGAATGGCCACTGCCATTAGTCCCAACAACCAGAGAACAGAGTGGGCTGTAGTCCAACGAGACTTGGCTACAGAGAAGGCTTGTTGTTTCAGGGTTTCTGCTCTGTCCAGTGGAGGGAAAGCCCTGCCCTGGACCGTGTCCAACAAAGCTCCAATGAACCAAAGGTATTGGGAGGGTGAAAGATGTGACTTGGGGTAATTCACTGTAATGCCAAGGTGGGAAAATAGGTCCAGGATGGTGGAGAGAGACCCCTGCAGCCTGTCCTGTGATGGGGCTGACAAAAGCCAGTCATCCTGGTATGGGAACACATAAATCCCCCTGCGGCATAAGGCCGCCACCACCACCGCCAGGCACTTGGTAAAGACCCGAGGTGCCGAAGAAAGACCAAAGGGGAAAGCCTTGCATTGGTAATGATTTTCCTGGAAGGCGAACCTGAGATAATGGTGGTGGGCCTGGAGGACAGGGATGTGCAGGTTGGCATCCTGCATGTCCAGCGAACAAAGTGATTGATCCTTGTGGAGTAGGGGTAAGAGTCCCTGAAGAGTAACCATGTAGAACCTCTTGTATCCTATGAAGAGGTTCAGCAGGTTGAGATGCAAGATGGATCTCAGATTGCCCTTCTTTTTTGGGCACCAGAAAGAAGTGGGAGTAATACCCCCTTCCTACCTGTGTGGGAGGAATTGGCTGTATGGCTGACTTTGACAAAACAGCCTGGATTTCCTCATGTATGAGAAGAAGATGACTTGATGGGTAGTGGGACTGACCCACAGAATTTTCCTGATGTCTGTCCAGGAACTCTATTGAGTGCCCTCTTGCAATTATCTGTAAGACCCATGTGACTGTGGTGATCGCCTCCCACTCTCTGAGGTGGAGGGCGAACCTTCACCTCACTGGCTCCACCGGAAGATCTGGAGGAGGTGAAGGGGTCCCTGATGAGTCAGGAGGTGGAGGGGAGGGCTGCTTGATTACCTCCGGTGGCTCTCTGGGCTTTGGCTGGGAGGGTCTGAACCCCGGACCCCGTTTACTATGATGTCTAGCCGGGGATTGCTTAGGCCGCCTTCAGTTCGAATGATGAAAAAGTTGCTTCAGTTTGAAGCCAGAGCTATACATGAAGTGGACATCCAAAAGGGATCTGCTGCTGTCTTGTAGTTTGATGATAATGTCCATTGCATTGCCCCCAAACAGGACAGGCAGACAAAAAAGGCACATCCAAGAGGGTGGATTGAACATCAGGTGCCAGACCCACTATACGGAGCCCTGTGAGCCAACTCAGGCAAATGCCTTAGGCAGTGGAGTGGGGCACCGAGTCCACTGAATCATAAGTGGCTTATAAGGCATGGTGACAAGAGAACTTGGTAAGCCTCACCTTACTGAGAAGTCTGTCCCTGAGGTCCTGATCTGGTATAAGCCGGAGTTCTGATTTGAGATCGGTTAGGGAGGATTTCTGATAAGAAATCATATGAGCCACGTAATTGAGTGACCTTAAGACACAAGTAGAGGAGGCATAAACCTTGCAAACGTATTTATTCATCTGCTTGGACTCTTTGTCCAGAGGAGAGACACTTAGGTGTTTTGGCTTGGCTGATTTATCAAGGGCCACTGTAATCACAATAGAGTCAGCCTTAGGCTGCATAGTGAGATGAGTGACCCCTTCCAGGGGATGGTACATCCCGTTGGCCTTCTTAGAGGCCACAGGGATGGAAGACGGCTGCTACCAAATGGTGGACATCAAGTCTTCATGCGGCCCCGTCCATAGTGGGATGGGTAAGGGATCCACATCTGCCATGTCCAAATGCTCCGTGAGCCTCTTTCTTTTGGGGCCCAGCTCTTGGGTAGCCCAACCGCATGCCGACTGGATGGTCTGGAGGAGCTCAGCAAATGAAGGGTCCTCTAGGGTGGATTTGGGGGACTCTTTAGGCTGGGGCTCGATAGGGGAATGGGAGCCTGAGCTGGCAGAGGAGTCGGAATCTGCTTCAGAACCTGAGGACACAGGTCTGCTGGGGGAGGAGACTTTGTCGGAAGCCTACTCCATGGTCCTATCACTGGGGAGGGCCCCTTGATGGGCACCTGGCAGAGTCCCTGTCAAATGACCAGGGGTCGACCGGGGAGAAGCTTCTAGGAACTGCCCTAGGGGATGGCGTAGAGACCGTGACCAGTTGTGGGTGACCTAGCCCCTGGAGGAGCTGGGATTTGGCGTCCTTCCACCATGAGGGGATTGCCTCCTGAGAGTCCACCTGTGACCTGACTGAAGTATGAGGCTATGGAGGAGGAGGCAGAGGAGTAGGTGGTGGAGGAGGCAGAGGCTGGAAGCCTGGGCACCCTGAAGGAGGGTATGAGGGGTAGCCAGGGGCCTGGTATAAAAAGGGGTAACCTTGGGAGTTGTACCCCTGATATGTGTGACCCAACATCGGGCACCCCCGCACATAAGTGGGTACCGGATAACCCATTGTGAACGTGTGGGATAAATAACTGATACAGCCAAGCAGGGATCAAGTGCATAAAAAATGCACATATGCGTTTGTCAATTTATTTTGTAGAAAAATCAATAAATATATACAGAAATCATAGAAGAAAAAAAGGTTAGTCCTGCATAACAAAATAACTTCAGGACTCTGCTTTTCCCAGCAGAGTACATGGCTTCGTTTCAACCTAGATAGCCCAGTGAAATACCTCTTACACTTCAATCATCTGTGAGAAAATCAGCACACTCCAAAGAAGATCCTTCTCCTCTCACCATCAGCACCAGACTGACTTGACTATCTATGCTCCCCTAGTGGTGAGCCCTTTTTATACCATAGAGATTACATCACACTCTGTGGGGGAGTTCCCATTGGCCATGACATTACATTATGGGGAGTTTCTACATTATCCCATGCTTTAACATGCAGGGGCTTTTTATTTGGCTGTTTTTGCCCAAATATTCTTTATTTCTACAGGCAGCCCCAGTTACAACATCTCTGGGGCTGCAGAAACTCATTTTCATTTAATTATGGGACACTACGGGGCTTTTTAATACATCTGCCCGTAGTGTCTCGCTAAACGGCAAGTGGTATATCTTTAACCGCACTTGCAGTTTCTCCTGATGCTTCGGAGCAAGCTTTTGCTCTGAAGCAATTTTCCTATTTCCATCTCTGAACAAGGAGCTTATCTTCAGCCACTTGGTGCGGCACAACTCACTCCGGAGCATCCTGCTCCAAAAAGAATTATGCTCCTGTGTCGCACTTCACAACTGGGAACAATGTTGGGCACCGGAGTCATTTTTTCCACATGAAGCTGCAACAAGCAGCTGCGACTTTGGTGATCAGCACCTCTTAATCAGGCACACAATTAATATTTATTTCTCAGGGGCACCAGCTGCTTTTAAACCTAAAGCGAGATGTGCGTTATTCATTATCTCCAAATCGAGAGATAAAGGATAAGTGCTTTTCAGCACTTAATGTGCAAGCAGAGGGGGTTTCAAGAAAACAGGGGACAGAAAAGTAAAGAGAATGTCAGGTTGGCCAGCCTGACATGAAAAAAAGGGAAAGTCAGAAAAAGAAAAAAGAGATAGGAAAAACTGAAAGAAAAATATGGGGGCGGGGGGTTGCACATCTGACTTTCTGTACATTGCTTTACTGGTAATAACAGGAGCTCCCTGTTACACACCTCCCCCACCAAGAGGCAACAGTATTACTGTTGTCAGGCACCCTCCTGAAACCCTAGGAGGGTTGGAGCTTCCACCCACCCACTCTCAGAAACTCTGCCTCAGGAACCGTTATAAATATGTACAGTATCTTCATTCAGACATAATAATCTCTACAATACTGTACTTTTTCCTGAGGCTCAAAATCATGGGTTGAATACAAACCCTTTACTCGTATACCATATCACTTCTTTCAAGTATCATATTATACAGAAAGCAAAAACACATTAATACACACATTTCATCTAGTACCATCAGTATGGGTCCCATATCGAGACAAGAAATCTGCGTTATGGTGTTTTGAACCTGCTCTGTGCTGAATGGTGAAATGGTAAGACTGCAGAGCCAAGTACTACCACATTATATGACCATTCTTGTCCTTCATCTGCTGGAGCCAGCACAGAGGGTTATGATATGTAAGAACCTTAAACTCTTCGCCACATAAATACTTCAAAGCCTCTATTGCCCACTTCAATGCTAAGCATTCTTTTCCCACGGTTGAAAACTTTTTCTCCCTCTTGTAAAGTTTGTGGCTAATATAAATCACTGGGTGCTCCTCCCTCTTCTTGGTCTGGGAAAGAACTGCACCGATGCTGGTATCAGAGGCATCGGTGTGCACTTCAAAAGGGAGAGAAAAATCTGAGCTGAGCTGAGCAGTACAGGGAAGGAACATAGGATAGCTTTAATATTCCAAAAAGCTTCGTCACACTCCTGGGACCAGAGCACTTTATTAGGGCAATTGTTTTTAGTCAGATCAGTCAGGGACGTTGCTATGGAGGCAAAGTTTGGTACAAACCGCCGATAGTAACTGGCCAGACTCAAAAAGGACCATACATGTTTTTTTGTCAGGGATATGGGACTTTCTGCTACTGCTTGAAACTTACTGACATCTGGTTTTACAGTACCCTCCTCAATAACAAAGCCAAAATATTTTGTCTCTGTTCGGGCAATGGCGCATTTGGTAGGATTAATGGTTAACCCAGAGTCACATATGGATTGAATGACCACACTGAGGTGTATGAGGTACATCTGCCAGTCAGGACTAAAGATGACAACGTCATCAAGATAGGCTGCTCTGCACTGTACTGGGAATGGGCATGTAAAGTCTGGTCCATGTACCACTGAAAATCGCTAGGGCCTCATGCAACCTAAAGGGCATTTTGGTGAATTGGTACAGTTCTACGGGGGTGCTAAAGACAGTATACTCTTGGGCCTACTGGGCTAGGGGAATCTGCCAGTAGCCTTTCATAAGGTCCAGGGTGCTGATGTACCTGGCATTCCCAGTCTTTTCTAAGAGGTCATCTATATGTGGCATAGGGTACCCATCAAATTCCAAAATGGCATTGATTTTTTGAAAATCTAAGCACAATCAAATTCTCTCTTCCTTCTTGTCCACTACAACTATAGGCAATGCCCAAGCACTACGAGAAGGTTTGATCACCCCCAACTGCTCCATTCTCTTGATTTCCTGTATGACCTCCTGTCAAACTCTTTCTGGGAGCCTATAAGATTTCTGATGAATAGGTTTCTTTTGGGACACTTTAATGGTGTGCACCACCCTTTTTGCTCTCCCTGGTATACTAGTGAAGGTGCCCCCAAAATACTTCAGCAATTGGTCAACCTCCTGTCTTTGGGCTACATCTAAACCAGGGTTAATTTGCACCTCTCTGATTTCTTTTCCCTTCTCAAGCCTCTCATAGGCCTCCTCCAACTCAGTAACGTCCTGTTTAGGATGGCTAAAATAACTGGGTATGGGGTCTTGCCTATCATGCCATTTCCTTAGTAAATTGGCATGATATATTTTTTTCTGGCATCTCAGTTTCATAGTTAACCTTCCCAGTCTGCCTGATAACCACAAATGGGCCTTGCCATTTCATCCATAGTTTGTTTTCAGATGAAGGCAGCAGTAATAAGACCTTATCACCTGGTTGGTAGGTTTAATCTTTCAACCCTTTGTCATACCAGTCCTTCTGTTCCACCTGTCTGTGAACTACATTCTGGTGAGCCATGGTAACAAATCTCACTAGCTTTTTTCTAAGGTTGGACATATAGTCCACAATGTTGGTATGACATACCTCTTTCCCTTCCTCCCAGTGTTCCCTCACCACATCCAGTGGGCCTCTGGGGTTTCTTCCATACAGAAGGATAAAAGGTGACAATCCTGTAGTGGCTTGAGGTACCTTCCAGTATGCGAACAGGAGATATGGTAAATACTTGTCCTAATCCCACCCTTCTTCTTGCACATACTTTTGGAGCATATGTTTTAAGGTTTTATTAAAACGCTCCACTAGCCCATCAGTCTATCGGTGGTAGGGAGATGTTTTTACAGCTGTAACTCCTAACAATCAGTAAAGCTTTTTAAGGAGTACTGAAGTAAAGTTTGTTCCTCTATCCGTGAATATGGTTTGAGGGATACCCAGATGACTAAAATTTTTAGCCAGTTCCTCGGCAATCCAAGGGGCCATTACAGTCCAAAGGGGTATCACCTCTGGATACCTTGTGGCATAATTACAAACCACTAACATGTACTGATTACCTTTAGAGCATTTTGTCAGGGGTCCTACCACATCCATGGCTATTCTTTCAAATGGGATCATGACTGCAGGTATTGGCTGTAAGGGCACCTTATCCTGTCTTCCCCCTTTGGCCACCATCTGGCACTCAGGGCAAGTGTGACAGTATTCAGCCATGCTTTCATGCATACTCGGCCAGAAGAACTGGCTTGACAACCAACCTAGTGTCCGATCTCAGCCTTCATGGCTGGCCATAGGTACATCATGGGCCAAATGCATGAGTTTCTTTCTAAAACTTTGGGGGAACCATCATTTGTTTCATACTTTCCCTTGTAATGGGCTTAACACAAATCCGGTACAACACGTCATTAGTTATAACATACTGCGGCTGCCTTTCTGCAACCACCTGGTCCACCTGCAAAAAAAAACGGTTTTAACGTTTCATCCAATTTTTATTCAGTTATAACATTAGTCCTAGCTAACTCAGAGTCAATATCAAGTATTCCCTCCTGATGTGTTTCCGTTTTTCAGCTCTTTTCTCCTTTTTAGATTTCCATGCTTTCTCAGGGTCCTCAAATAGACCTTCATCAAAAGGAAAAAAACATCCTGGGACTGTTTTCTTTCCGTCTGGGCCCGAGTGGTGACTGCCACTAGTAGACTGCAGGCCTGTTGAGATTTTATTAAATGATTAAAGTTCAGAAAATCCTGCCCAATAACAATAGGTATTGGTAATCTGAGTACTAAGCCAAATGTAATTAACTGTATGTCCTGCTCGACAGTCATTTCCACTGTGGTGGTAGAGTACTGGTGGATATCCCCATGGACACATGTAACCTTTGCATCCAGCCCGATACTACTGTAATTTTTCAATATATCTGCCCTTACCAAAGTCTGTTTACTGTCAGAGTCAAATAGTCCTATTAGTTCAGTCTGGTCAGTCTCCACAGTAGTGATGTATCCCCAATTGGATAGAGATAGGTGAGTTGCTTCAGTTCTTTTATTGGAGCAATTATGAGCTATGTGTCCCTTTTTCAAACAGTTGTGACATATAAAGTCAGCATGATAAGGTTTCTCCCTTTGGTCCCCTTGCCAGTTATTACCCCTACCAGGGGATTGTCTCTGATAAGAAGCATAAAAAGGTCTTACCGGTGTTGTTGGTTGGGGTGAAGACCCCTGGTATCCTCAGGATTTTGTTGGTCTGGCCGCCAGGTAATCCTCCGCCAGAGTGATGGTCTTCTTTGCTGTGTCAGGCTTGTGCTCCTTCACCCATACATAGACATTCTGGAGTAAAATTTGAACAAACTGTTCTATAATGATTAGCTCTATGATCTGGTCAAGGGTATTGACCGTCGGTTGCAACCATTTTAAACAAAAGCTTTTCAGCCTGGCGAATATCTCTTTGGGGGTTTCTTGGCCCAGCATCCTTTGTGATCGAAATTGTTACCTATATGTCTCGCGGCATTAATGTCATACCTATGGAGGATTTCCTCCTTGACCTTATTGTTAGAGTCAGGGGCAGTCAGGTGACTATAAACCAGTTGGGCCCATCCAGATAAATAAGGGTCCAATCTGATGACACATTGGTCTTGGGGCCATGCACAGGTCTGTGCTATGCACTCAAATGTTGTCAAGTAGGCTTCAATGTCATCAGCCTCTGTCAATTTGGTAAGTTTGATGTCTCAGGGTATATTTCTGTCAGATTGTCCTGGGGTCAGGGCCTGGATGGCTTGCAAGGCATCCCGCCACCTCTCATCTTGTCCCCTTTCTCTCCTCCTCTTGTAGCCTCCAGTCCTCCTCTCGTAGCCATTGTTCCTCCTCTCATAGCCGTTGCTCCTCAGCCCTCTCACACTCCATCTCTAGTTGCCGAAAGCACAACCATCGCAGCAGGTCACTGGGATCCTCTGGGGCACTTTCCTCCAGCTGTCTCTTCTCTTCTTCCTCTGTCATGTCCTCATCTGTGCATTCCTTTTCTTCTTTTTTTGCTGCCATCTTTGGTCAAGCTCCTGGTTCCAATCCTGGTGTAGACTTCAAACCGAATTTAGCAGCCATGGCACAAGTCCACTGGATTTTCCTCAGCTCCACACTTTTTATCCTGTGTATATGTCAGGTATATTACTATACCCCCTGGAAGCATTTCCCAAGCAGACTAAATGAGCCAGGTATCCCACTGCTAACACCAGTGTGAACGTGTGGGATAAATAACTGACACAACCAAGCAGGGATCAAGTGCATAAACAAATGCACACATACGTTTTCAATTTATTTTGTAGAAAAATCAATAAATATATACAGAAATCATAGAAGAAAAAAAGGTTAGTCCTGCATAATAAAATAACTTCAGGACTCTGCTTTTCCCAGCAGAGCCTGTGGCTTCATTTCAGCCTAGATAGCCCAGTGTAATATCTCTTACACTTCAATCGTCTGTGTGAAAATCAGTACACTCTAAAGAAGATCCTTCTCCTCTCACCATCAGTACCAGACTGACCTGGCTATCTATGGTCCCCTAGTGGTGAGCCCTTTTATACCCTAGGGATTACATCACACTCTGTGGGGGAGTTCCCATTGGCCGTGACATTACATAATGGGGAGTTTCCATATTAACCCATGCTTTAACATGCAGGGTTTTTTTATTTGACCCTTTTTGCCCAAATATGCTTTATTTCTATAGGCAGCCCCAGTTACAACATCTCTAGCACTGCAGAAATTCATTTTAATTTAATTACGGGACACTACAGGGCTTTTTATACATCTGCATGTAGTGTCTCGCTAAACGACAAGTGGTATTTCTTTTATCGCATTTGGGGTTTCTCCTGATGCTTCGGATCATGCTTTTTGCATTCTCCTATTTCCATCTCTGAACAAGGAGCTTATCTTCAGCCGCTTAGTGCGCCATAACTCACTCCGGAGCATCCTGCTTCAATGAATGATGTCTCTGTCGTGACCTTGGCGACGCGAGCATTGTCAGGCACTAGAGTAATTTTTCCACATGAAGCTGCAACATGCAGTAGTGACTTTGGTGCTCAGCACCTCTAAATCAGGCACACAGCTAATATTTATTTCTCGGGGGCACCAGCTGCTTTTAAACCTATAGTGCGATGTGTGCGATTCATTATATCCAAATCGGGAGATAAAGGAGAAGTGCTTTCCAGCACTTAATGTGCAAGCAGGTGGGGTGTCAAGAAAACAGGGGATAGAAAAGCAAAGAGAATGTCAGGTTGGCCACCCTGACATGAAAAAAAAGGAAAGACAGAAAAAGAAAAAGGAGATAGAAAAGAGTGAAAGGAAAAATTGGGGGGGAGGGTTACACATCTGGCTTTCTGTATATTGTTTTACTGGTAATAACAGGAGCTCCCTGTTACACCCATTGACGGATACCCTGGCACTGGGTAATAAGGATACTGCGGTGGTGGATAGCAAGGGGCTGTGCCTAGAGGCCCAGTAGGTGGAGTGGCTGACAGCCCTGAGGGAGGCAGGGCCAAGGGACCACTGGGTGCAGGTGGATCCAATGGCAGGCCACGGAGATCAGGGGTCTCATCTGGAACCTTGGGTGGCCTGGTGTAGGCTCAGGCGTCAGAGCGACAGGAGCAGACAGGGCGCCCGAAGTGCCATCTGACACCGGGGGATTGACTGGTACACCAGCCATCACCATGTCAGAAGAGTCATCGACCAGCGAGGTGCTCCTCGGAGTGGGGACCCTGACGGGATCTGATACTAGGCTATCAGGCATCGGTGGGCACTAAGGAACCTGATGCCTGGTCCAAATTGTACGAGGGGTCTAGGTAAGGTGACCCCCATCGACAGGCCCACTGAAAAATCAGGGGACTCGGCAGCCAAAAAACCCAACGTGGGGAAGATATCCCCAGAACAACTGTACTTGTCTCCTGGTGAAAATCAAAGGAGAGCGAAGGGTCGGGTTGAGTTAGAGGAAGAGAAGAGTCCCGGAAGGGAGAACCTTTGAGGGAGGAGTGCGGGTCTGGCAGCTGGCTCTGCCCACAGTTGAGGAAGTCAGAAGAGTCTAACAGGAGAGCCTTGGTTGAGAGGTAGTCGGGCCAGCCAGTGACCGACTGATCAGTTGTGACCGAGCGGACGTCAGTAGAACTGATGTACGGCTTATCGGCCGGGATTAGGCAGACAGCAGAAGAACTGGAGTCCGACTTATCAACTGGGGCCGAGCACTCTATGGTGGAACTGGAGAGTGACTTACTGGCCGGAGAGCTGACCACAGACCCAGAGGAAGAACCCTCCTGAGAGAAGTGCCCCTTCCGTCCTCTGACCACAATGGGAGGGGGAGCCAATGACCGATTCACCGGGGTAAATGGAGACCAGGCAGGAGGGGTACTTACCGAAGCAGCAGCCCCACCAGTGGTAGCATCATCAGCCTGACGATGCTGGACAGAAGAGGATCGATCCTGGTCCGGGTGCTTATCCATCTCCTTCTTTTTCTTCTTGCACTCGGCGGTGGGGGTGTTGGAATGTTCCCGCAGCTCCTGTAGCTCTTTTTCCATTGAAGCCAGGTGTTTTTGGAGCAGAGGGCTTTCTGGCATCTGACTCGTGTGGCCCTATTGAAGGACTGGCAGACCTCACAGTCTTTGATCCAATGTTTGGGATCTAGGCAGAGGATGCAGTGGGAGTGTTCATCCCCATGTGGGATCTGGGCGCTGTACTTCTTCTTTGGATGGCGCAATGGAGAAGACATGCAATAAAGGAAAATTAAAACAGAAAATACTCAGCCAAAATGGCAGTTGACTGGTAGTAGAGTTCACCATGAGGTCTAACTTGTACAGGTCGATGGCGGGGAAGAACTAGAGGGCGGGCATGGGGACTGCCCTCTATATAGTGTCATGCTGATGTCCCATCATGTGACACCGGGGGCGGTCCCTCACTATGGATTAATAGCTAGAAGTTTGCCATGTGGTCCTGATGCCAGGGGACGCAGTTCTATATGTAATGACCTACTGCAGGAACCCTCTCGAAGTAAGATATATATTTACTTAATGCAATATAAACTTGCTCAGCAGACAGATTAACAAAAGCAATACTTTACTTAAACACTGCTGCACTGATTAAGCACTGAAAATAAGTCCCCAACACCCACCAATTTCCTGAATGAAAAAAATCACATCAGCAGTTCTTTAATATGTAATAAATGTGGAAATTTCCAATTAGCCATGTGTGTGTGTGCGCGCACACGTGTGTGTGTGTGTGTGTGTGTCTCTCACACTCACTCTGTTTGCTAGTGCTAAACTACCACTTATGCCCCTCCCCCAATAGTGGTGAAATACAGCTGCAGATTAGTAAATCAAGTAAAAAATACGGCAAAACAAATACAAAAAACACTCTTAACATACCACCTACACTACTCTATCACTTCTACAAGCCTGCAGTAGAAATTCTCCAAACACAAGGGCCCACATATTTAGACATGGCCAATAGTGCCACTCAAAGGATTCCAAAAATAGGACTCTTCAGATGGAAGTGGTGTACAGGCCACCCTCACAGTCGGAGGAGGTAGACAGGAAGCTAGCAGGACAGATCAGAAGGACCTGCAGAAAGGGCAGTACAGGGATTGAGGGGAACTTCAATCTGTCGGGAGTGGATTGGGGAAACCCATCCACTACAAATAGGAGAGAGCAGGTACTACTGGACGCCTTCCAGGATAGCTTCCTATTGCAGATGGTCAATGAGCCAGCCTGATTAGGGAACACCCTAGACCTCGTGCTGGCTAATGGAGAATTTGTGAGGGAGTTGGGAGTGGAGGAACCACTGGTGGGGAGTGACCACCACTCAATGTGGGTCACGTTAAACATGAGAAAAGAGGGAGTAAGAACAGGCACAAGAGTGTTAAACTTCAGGAGGGCTGACTTCAGGAGGATGGGGGAAACAGTACAGGGATATCTGACCAGAATCCATCCAAATATGAACACTGACCAGTAGTGGGAGGTCATTAAACTGTGAATTGAGGAGGCAACTGTAACATGTACAAGGGTCCAGACTAAGAGGGAAAGGCCAAGAAACCTAGTTGGGTGAGCATGGGGGTTATGGAGAAAGTAAGGAAGAAAAGAGCTGCCTTTAAGAGGTATTAAAAAAAGGTAGGGGGAGGACAAGGCAGAATACCTGAAGGAGTCAAAGGAGGTGACAAGAGCAGTCAGGCAGCTGAGGCATCCAGGGAACTCAGGCTGGCACAGGGCTTAAAGGAGGGGTAGAAGGACTTCTTCAGTTACATCGAGGGAGAAAAGGAGTTGTAAGGACCAAATTGTAAGGATTAAAAGGGATAGGAGGTGGATGTATACAGGGGAAGAACAGGCAGAAGCATTAAACGAATACTTCTGCTCAGTATTTACTAAATAGAAAGGGAGCTTGTACCCAAGGGGGTGGAGGTAGGCATGGGGGGGATGAAGTAACAGATAGGAAAATCCCAGTGGGCAGAGTACTGGAGGGCTTGAGAGCACTGAGGGTGGACAAGGTACCTGGGCCAGATGGCATACAGCCCAAGGTGCTGAAGGAGCTGGCAGTCCTGGCATAACTCTTGGCAGATCTGTTCAATGCCTCCCTGGACTAGAGGAGGGTATCTCAGGACTGGAGGATGGTGCATATGGTACCCCTTCACAAGAATGGCCTAAAGATGAGCCAGGGAACTACAGATCGGTAAGCCTCAAATCCATTGTGAGAAAGCTAACAGAGACAATCCCGAAGGAGAGTCTGGTTTCCCTCCTAGAGGCAAATGGGCTGCAGGACGGTAGACAGCATGGGTTTGTCTCAGGCAGATCCTGTCAGACCAACTTGGTGGATTACTATGACTGGGTAATCAGGCAATTAGATAGGGGCCATGCAGTGGATGTCCTGTACCTGGACTTAAGTAAGGCATTTAGTTCAGTGCCACATGGGAGGCTAGGTGGTAAACTGGAAGGAACGGGGTGGGGGCAAAGATGGTGGGATGGGTGGCGAACTGGCTACAGGGAAGACAGCAGAGGGTGGTGGTGGGAGGGGAGCTTTCATCGCTAAGGGTGGTGACAAGCAGGGTATCACAGGGCTCTATACTGAGGCCAGTGTTGTTTGGGATCTTTATAGCGGATAGCTCAACAGGCATCAAGAGCAAGATCAGTCTGTTTGCAGATGACACCAAGATGTGAGCAGTAGTGGATGACTTGGAAGGGTGGCAGGGGTTGCAGAACGATCTGGAGAAATTGGAGGCCTGGTCAGGCACGTGGCAGCTGGGGTTCAATGCCAAAAAGTGAAAGGTGCTACATTTTGGTGCAAAAAAAAAAACAAGGAGGAGCTATCATCTAGAGGGAGGTTCCACTAACCAAGATGGAGGAGAAGAAGGATCTGGGGGTGATCATAATGGGCACAATGAATAACTCAGTAGAGTGTAGAAAGGCAGCTGCTAAGGCCAACCGGATGCTAGGTTGTATTGCCAGGGGCATATCCTCCAGGAGGGGGGAGGTGATCCTACCGCTATATAGGTCACTGGTTAGATCACACCTGGAGTACTGCATGCAGTACTAGCAACTGTACCTGAAAAAGGACATTAGGTTACTGGAGGGGGTGCAGCACAGGGCAACAAAGCTGATCCAGGAGCATGGGGACATATCATACGAGAGCTGGCTGAGGGAGTTGAACATGTACTCCCTGGAGTAAAGGAGGGATGGAGGGACATGATTGAAACCTTCAAGTACTTGAAAGGAATAAATAAGATGGGCACAGAGGGGCTTTTCAAATTAAGGGGAGGGACATTCGAGGGCATGATCTGAGGTTGGAAGGGGGAAGGTTCAGGAAGGAAATGAGGAGGCACTTCTTTAAGGAGAGGGTTATGTCTGGGTAGAATGCACTGCCAAAGGAAGTGGTATCATGTAGAACAGTGGGCGACTTCAAAAGGGGATGGGGCAGGGTAAGCAGGAGGGTCACGGGAAGGGGGATGGGGAGGGGAAGGAGGGGCAGCTGCAGTTTAAGGGCTGCTAGCTGCACAATCAAGCAGACTTGATAGACCTCAGGGCCTTTTTCTGCTGGCAATTTCTTATGTTCATATAATAGTATATCCTGGTAAACAACACAATAGCATCCAGGCAATATAATCGTACATACATTGCACTCCTGGTCAGCATGCATTGCATGTATGAATACAGGACCATGGCAGCACCATGCAAAGTGCAGAGCGGTGGTGCACCACAGTCCCCTGCTGGCAACTGACACCCAGGATCAAGAGGAGCTGTTGTCAACTAGACAGGTTAGTGCCTTTGCTCCTTGGTGCAGTATTTGAATGCCAGCATACTATTTACCACATAAGATATGCTAGGGGCTAAGAAACCATTTGCTGCTCCCTTGTGCTAGTGGTACCCCCCATACGATCCTCATTCATACGAGATCCTTGGTGCTACTAGTACCCCTTCCCTCCCTGATCCCCATTCAGACACGCTCCCTGGGGCTAACAGTACCCACCTTCACCTAATCCCTGTTCAAACAAGCTCCCTGTTGCTAGAGGTACCCCACCTTACCCGATCCACATTTGAATATAAGAAATCTAACTGCTGTCCAGTGGTCTCTACCTCCTCCTGGTACACTCTTGCCCCCCCTCCTCCCCAGTGCCACCCCTCCACCCCCACCAGACAATGGTCAGCGCTTCCCCTCCCCACCTCTTGCTGGCTGGCAGCTGTATGCCCCACACACATCCTGTATATCAGTATAAAAAGCTTTATACCACTACAGGACTCATGGCAGACAATGAACTAACTCTGCATACAGAGGTATTGCACATACACAGAGACATCGTTCATGTGCACAAAACCTGCTTCCATTGTGCATAACTTGGAAAAAGGCCAAACTTCTGTGACCAAACTTGGAGTACAGCTTACAGGCAATTCCCCCCATGATCATATTAATGATGAGACATACTGTAACTCCCACTCAAAATGGGTGCTCAGTCAGCAATCATTTTGTGTGGGGTTTATGTGTTACCACTAATGTGGTCATGAGGGGGCTCCAAAAGCTGTCACCCAAGTTTGGTGACAAAAGCATGGCCTTTGCCAAAGGTACTGGTAATAAAAGTACGTTTACCATTAAGGAAGGATTACCCCAAGGTTCCATCCTGGGGCCCCTCCTGTTTACCCTGTTCATAAATGACCTCAGCAATAACTGTGGTGGCAGTTCAGTAATTCAATAAACTGACGATGCTGTGTTGTACAGAACCTTGGACAGCGTATCGACCCTTGGGCCTCAGCTACATGAGGACTTCACAATCCTAGAAAAGTGGCTAGTGGCTAACAGATTACTGTTAAACAATAAGAAAATGAAAGCTGTGTTGTATGGACCCAGAATCCTAAGCTCTGACAGAACCTAACTGCTCCCCTATTATCCACAGCAGGTATGCCCACTGAAATCCTGAGCTCCTTTAGATATCTGCACCTTGTCCTGGACCAAGGGCTAATTTTCAAGTGCCACGTGGACCATGTCATCAAAGCGATAGATCAAAAGCTAGGTATACTCTACAGGATGAACTCCCAACTCATCCCTGAAACCAGGGAAGCAATTGCAAATTGCATCCTCCTCCCCAAACTCACCTATGCTGCTCCAGTTTTACAGCCCCTCTCTGGAAAGGAAGTGGGCATGATGCAAATATTCTACAACAAGATAGCTCTGTTTGCAACCAAATCCCACCCGAGGCATCACCACTGTGAGGTACTTGATGCCTTAAACTGGCCGGCCCTCTCCCAATGGCTTCAATACCCCCTCCTGTGCACTGCCTGCAAACTAATAAATTGCCCCCACCCAGCAGGCCTTGCTGGGCTGCTAGTCATCAAGCGCCCGGGCAGGCAGCTCCAAACCTCTTCCCGAAAGCTCCTAGAGGTTCCCAGGGTGAGGATGACAGCAGGAAACAAGTCCTTTTCCCATGCAGCCCCAATCTTCTGGAACAGCCTTCCTGACCAGCTGCATAATGCCAGCACCCTGGTCTCCTTTAGAAAAAGGCTCAGAATGCACCTACTGGAAAACAACCCATGCATGTGCCAGAGATGATCCTCACAATTTCAAACCCCAAATAACTTACCCTGTCCATCAGGGAAAAGATCCAGCATGAAACACACTTCTACTTGATCTTGAACGGAATAATTTGAAAAGGGCCAATGCAGCCTGATGTCCTGTACCTGTATCCATAGTAACTTGTAATAAAAATATTGTAAATGTTGGTAGTCTCCCACTGTCTAAACACATGTGATTATAAATACCTATGTATGATTCACCAGGGGGAAAGTCTCCTGGAACTTCTGTTATTGTCTTGCAGTGATTGTTCTAAAAACTACTTATGTCATCAATTTTTTTCATCGATGTGTCCTGTATCCTACAAATTTCTATGTAACTAAATCTGGGACACCCCTAAAAAGGGGACCATTTGGGCCCAGTGGGCCTACCTGGTCAACAAAAATAAATAAATATGTAACCCTAGGTGGCGCTATCTCTAGGGTTACTACCCCTGCCTGTCTTCCTAACAACAGGTTGAGGGGCCTGGGCTCAAATATTAGGGTGCCTCCACTCAGAGTAACAACAGTGGCGGTATCTACCTAACCTATTATAGCACTCTGGGAAGCTATAACCACCCACAAACCCTCCTAGTGGCCTTGTACCCTTAACAGCAGTTAACACACAGTCAACAATTGACATTAATAATATGCACACAATTGTCCCACTTACCAGCAGGTTCTCTGGTCTCTGTGTGTGCCCTGCAATCCCTTGGAAAAGACAGTTTAGCAATACAGCATGCACTTTTTAACACAACCAATTTTAAGTCTATCACTTTAAGTGCAGTAATAATGTGCTCATAAGCCAGTTTTAAACGTAAAACAACAAAACAGTTTTATTTAGGGAATGTGAACAAGGAGGAAGAGCAAATTTCAGGAAATGATTATTATTTGATAATCCAGATTAGTAAACACCGTTAATTTGGTCCCTCTGACAGACAGTCCTGTAGCTACTGGGTACCCAGATTTTATGCTGGCTGGCCAGAAACGGTGCCCAGGGTTACAGCTGTCATTGAGACCCTTGAAGAAAATGATTATTAAGTTAAGGCAAGATGAGACAAATTATTTGTATCCACAAACAGTTTGTCCCAGTCTAATGAAATTAAAGTTAAGCAGGAAACAATTAGATGATATAGAAAACATAAGTTGCCAGTTACAGGGAGCTACCCTGAATTTACTCACCGTACCGGTCAATTGTGGATGATGACCTGGTGAAATGAAGACCTGGCGCTGGAAGCTTATCCACTCGGGGAAGCTGGGCCAACATGACTCACCTCCATTTCATGACCTTTCCCTGAAGGTGGCCGCAACCTGCGATGGCTTTCTACACAGGGACTGGATCCTGAAGCTGGTCTCACGCCAGTGATGCTGAGGTGACAGGTGGTGTGGGCTGGTTTGAGCAAAGGCCCAAGGCTGGATCAACACTTTTGACAAAGTTCAATTTACTTGCTGGTGACATTTCCAGCTGGCAGACAGTTCGATCACTGGTAAATGTGAACTCCTTTCTGGCAGTCAGGAGTCCCTGGGAAGCAGGCTTTGATCCACAATAAACATTCAGCACATTTAAGGAAAACAGCATTTAAGTCTCTACCTCTCAGTTTAGTTTCAGGCTGGTTCACAATTGCAGTCAATTCACTGAGCAAAACCTTTGAATCCAGTAAAGCGTCTCTCACACTGTCTTGGGCTGATCGCTTCACAGGAGCTTCTCATTGGTCCAAAATCTCATGCTGCACGTTCAAATATCTTGGAGCATTCTGCTGCAAATAAAAGTTCCTTTTTGGATTATTCTGACTGCTGCAATTAGGCAGTCACAAACAGAAGAACTACACCAGGAAGGCAAGTCAGGCCTGTCCCCACTGATTCTTCTAGGCTCCTTTCTGGAGCAGCTCCTCAATAGCTCGAGCTGCTCACTCTTATAGCTCTAAATTCAACTGCTTACTGTCCTCTAACAGTTCTGGACTTTCCCAGGGTTTACTGAGTTCTGATTGGCTGTGGGGAACTGTCAGTTACAGTTTGGATGCCCCTTTAGTTCAGTTTAGGCGCCAACCAGAAAATATTACAAAAACTAGTTTTTCCTTCCCACAAGGCATTGGAGCTAAAGACCCTTAGAAGTCCCCTGAGTCCTACTGGTCCAATTACTGAATGTCCCAGACCAAACATGGTGGCTCCCATTCAGTTCAGTTTAGCTGCAAGAAGGCAGGTTAAACAAAGTACTCCAATCTAAATATAACAGCAAGTTAGCAGTAAATAATCACAGTACTAGTCAGAGCTCCTTCTGCTTTACTATAGACAGCAGAGTGCAGCAAATTAAAGCGGTGTCTGGTCGGTTGCAAGCTTTGAAGCACTTGAACCCAGCCCAGACCATTTACTATACACACACACTAGTTAATGTCTTAAAAGGATAGGCAAGGAGGCACATCATGGCACTCTCACAGGAATCAACAGGATTAAAAAACAACCATGGATATTCCATCTATGAAGGATAACTGCCTGGCAGTGGGCATTACTTGAGTGCAGGTAGACACTCACGGTAAGCCCCCAGATTGGGGCGGCTACACCCTCCCCTGCCAGACAAACTTGCATCCGTGTCAAGTCAATACATTATAAACATTCTTGATTAGCCAAATACTATTCAAGACTATATACAGGTTGTAACCATGAAGGCTATATACATTTACTGCACAGTTTCACTATTCATATTCATCAGAAGGATAAGCATACTTCACTCATAACTTACATCTCTATACACAATTAGATTGCTCGAGCATTGTACATTTTCATTTTAAACACTCTACTTTTCATCTGCATACTATCTCAGGTAGTTATACATATCACCCCTTTTCCTGGCTTGGTTAGCCACAGTCACACTTGACCTCTTGCATTTACACTTTGCAATTAAGCTTTAGCTTTACTACTGTATATTTCAGACTTTTGCATTCCCATATCAACATTTTATCTTTTACCTTTATACTGTCTTACATAGTTAGTCATATGCATTACACTTGCCTCTCCCACTTGTACACACATTCTTTGTACACGAACCCACATGGCTGATAACCGACTTTGTTAGCTGACTTTGGGCTTTTGTAACGTGACCTCGGGCATATTGGCTAGAGGGTATTATCACTAGCTTAGAAGGTGCAATGTAGCCTATCTTAGGAAGGGAATTAGCCATAACATTCACCCCTTTATGGACCACATTCATTGGGAGGTCTACAGGTGTTCCTGGAGTATCATACGTAATGCATACTAACAGTTTAGCATCTCCTTCAGATCTTCTAGGTAGAGGGGGCACAGGCACAGTCCTTTCAACATCTGCATTTGGGTTAGCTGATTCCAACTTATTATCCAGCAACAAATCAGCTTCTGCATTTAGCGGCATCTCTACACTTTCTGGTGGTTCAGAGTTGGCAGTATTATTTGCATCTACAGTAGCAATTACATTTTCCTGTTCTGTAGACTCTGGTTCATCATTAAGGGGTATCTCAATAAGATTTAAGTCATTTATCACACTGCTGGCACTTTCAGGATTAGCATTACTGGTCGACATGGGGTCGGGTTCACTAGGCCCAGATATTTCAGCTTCACATGAAGATTCACTAGGGAGGTTTTCACATTCTGGGTCAGGTCTGGTTATTTCAATTTCAGACAGCTCCACAATGAGTAGAGTCAGCTACTTCGGAAGTTATGCTTTGTACCTCGCTATCGGGTGGCATTGGAGTGGTCAAGAGTGCAAGATTATCTGATACCGCATGATTATCAACACTGTCTCCTATATTACACAAAGGGTTGCCTTGAAACACTTGAGCCAGTTTGAAGGAAGGGTAATACACAGCTCCATATTCAGTGTCATCAGACTCGGAATGATTGTCATCATTAACTACAGCAGGATGTGACAGAGGCTCTGATTGTGGAACAGCAGGTGGCTGATTCGATTGCTTCTTTCAAGCACCAGATCTGGTAATAGGCCCAGTGGGAACATTAGTTTGAGGCGCAGAGTCTATAATAATTTGTCCAATGGGTAAAAGGTGATTTCATTGTATTGTTTTTACAGCTTTTGGATCATTTTCTGGACGCACTTTGTAGACTGGCAGGTCATCCAGCTTGCTGATGACAATGTACGGGGTGTGATTCCACCGGTCAGCTATTTTCTGTTTTCCTTACAAACCCAAATTTCTCATTAATACACAGTCTCTGGGTTGTTTGAGCTTTAACATGTTTGTCATGTCTCTGTTTATTGGCTACGTTTTTTCTTTGCAGCCATTGTATACACAAGTTGGTAGGTGTGATTAAGCTGTGCTTTGAGCTTTTGTATGTACTGCAAATAATTATCTGCTTGAATTCCATCTGGTGACACTCCAAAACAAATATCTACTGGTAAATGTGCTTCTTGACCAAACATCAGCTTATATGGTGAGAATCCAGTGGCATCGTTACGAGTGCAATTATAAACGTGCACCAAAGTACTTATTTGCTGACTCCATCTTGGCTTGTCCTTTGGTGGAAGTGTGCCCAGCATGGCCAGCAATGTTCTATTAAATCTTTCAGGCTGTGGATCTCCTTGTGGGTGATATGGAGTGGTTCTTGACTTTCTTACATCCCAGAGCGAGAGCATTTCTTTAATTAAATGACTTTCAAAGTCCCTTCCTGATCAGAATGGAAATGCTGTGGGGCACCATAGTGGATAAAAAATTTTTTCGACAAGCACTTTAGCTATGGTGGCTGATTTCTGATCCTTTGTTTGATAGGCTTGTGCATAACGAGTGAAATGATCTGTCACGACAAATACATTGCTACTGTTTTTGGCATCAGGCTCTAAACTTAAAAAGTCAATACTGTACATACAAGCTCCATGGGTGCACTAGTGGTGATGTTAGCCAAGGGTGCTGCTCTCTGTGGCTGGGCCTTTCTTTGGAGGTATCTGCTACAAGATTTAATATACTGGTCAATGTCTATACTTATTTTGGGCCAGTAGAAACAAGCATGGGCCAAGTCCAAGGTTCTCTCAAACTCAAATGTCCCATCTGGTCGAGAAGGGCTTTCAAAACTACATTTTTGAACTTTGACAGTAACATCAGTTGCTTTCTCATGACTGTTCCCTGGCTATCGGTTAATTCTCGGTATAACAGTTTCTCTCAAAGCTTGAGTTTGGGACCTTCTCTAAATAGTAAGGTAGTTTGCTGATCATTGGATTGTAACTTGGAGACATCTTCCCCTTTGTAAAGAACATTTAAGACAGGTCTAATTATGGGATCCTGACACTGTTCCTTCTGGATGTCATCTGGGGTGAGCTGCAGAAAAGCACTTAGGTCTAGTGTTGAGAAGTTACAGTAGGCAACAGGCACACAGGTTTCTGGAGGTCCCATGCAATCATCTAGGCAATCTACAGTCTCAGTAGATGGATGTTCGTCTTTGTCAAACTTGTGGCACAGAGCCTTTACAGATTGTTCTGACATTCTCACCCACTCAGGATTAGAAGCAGACCTTCTGGATAGAGCACTGGTGTCAATGTGATTGAGGCCCAGATGGTACTCCACTGAATAATCATACACTGAGAGAGCTGACAACCACCTATGCCCGGGTGGCATCCAACTTGGCGGAGGTTTGGACATACGTGAGAGGGTTATTGTCTGTATGTACCAGTATCTTGGTGCCATACAGATATTTGTGAAACTGGTCAACTATTGCCCATTTTAAAGTGAGAAATTCAAGTTTATGTACAGGATAGTTTTGCTCAGACTGTGACAAGCTTCTACTGGCTAACACCACTGGGCGTAGTCCTTCCTCATACTCCCGATAAAGCACGGCTCCAAATCCACTCAGGCTGACATCTGTGAGTAATACATATGGTTTAGTTAGATCTGCGTAGGCAAGAATGGGAGCATGCATGAGTTGGTAAATGATGTCACAGAATGCCGTATCACACTCAGGGGTCCATCTGGTTCCAAAGGGTTCATTCGGCTTGAAGTAGACTTTATCATCTTCTTTTTACAGCACTTCTTCTATGCTTCTGATTGGTAGGTTGATACCCTTGGGTTAGACTTAACAGAGGGTGAATTACTTTGGTGTAATCTTTTACAAAGTGCCGATAGTATCCACAGAAACCTAGAAATCTTTGCAGTTCTTTAAGGTTATTAGGTCATGGCCAAGTAGTTAAGGCTTCTACTTTGCTCGAATCGGTTTGGATGCCTTCAGAAGATACGATGTGGCCCACATACTTTACTGATTTCTGAAACAACTGGCACTTGTCAATGGACAATTTTAATCCAGATTCTTATAATTTGTCTAGAACCTTGAAAAGGCGAGTCTTATGCTCTTCGAGCATTTTGCCAAACATGATGGCATCGTCCAAATAAACTAGGTATTCAAGAAGGTTCATGTCTCCTACAGCTCACACCATTAATCTTTTTAAGGTTGTCGGTGCTCCAGATATGCCTTGGGGCATACACAGGAATTCATAGATGCCCAGGGGACAGATGAATGCAGTTTTTTCTCCATCTTCCGGCACTATCGGGATTGGTAGTACCTGCTTCTGAGATCTAGGATGAAAAACCACTGGCTCCCATTAAGACAATCAAGGGCATCCTGGATGTGGGCAATTGTATACTGGTCTGGTATAGTCCTTTGGTTAAGGGTCCTGTAGTCCACACACATCCTCACTGACCCACTTTTCTTTTGGACCACTACAATGGGGATGCATAAGGGCTATGTGATTCCTGGATGATTCCAGCTGCTAACATTTCTTGGAGGTGGCATCAAACATCATCAATGTCTGCAGGTGCAAATCTGCCTGACCTTTCTCGAAATGGCCTCTTGTCGTGGAGCCTGATATGGTGCTCAGCGCCTGTGACACATTCAACATCCCATTCCTTTAATGAAAATACTTTACTTCACTGTGCTAGCTTGTGGCTGATCCTGTCCTTCCACTCACCAGGAATAGGAGACTCTCCAAAATCAAACAAGTCTTGGGACACCTCATCATCTTCCTCTCCATTGGTGCCGGAACAGGGGGGGCCACTAGGGCCATGGCCCTACCACTTTCATAAGTGGCCCTATCACTTTTTGCTATCATGGTAATATATTTAATAGGGGAACATTAACCCCTTACGTCCTTGGTCCTACCACTTTTCAAATCGTTCCGGCACCACTGTTCCTCTCTTCGGCACTTGGTTGGCAGCACTGCAGTATCTGTGCAGTATACTGTGGCCAGGGTACAGCCCTGGGGATTTCAGTGTTTCTATTGGTCACATTGCAGAGTTGCACTACTACTCTCCTGGTGTAGGCATGGGCTGTAACAGGTAGCATGCTGGGTTTAACCAAAAGTCATTTAGGCAACCTTCCCTTTTCTGGGGCATTCAACATAAGAATCTTATTTGTTACGTCTTTCTTGATACGTACCTCCCCACTGAGGTGACACTGTGCATTAGGTGGCAAGACGAGAAGTGAGGGGTCCTTTCTCCAGACATGTCCCACTGGCTCATCCTTATCATTCTTTTAGCTCTGCAGGTGCCTCTCATAAGCTTTTTGTACCATTACATGAATAGGTAAAGCTTTTCCAGTCTTCTGAGTATGCTTCTCTTGACACATCTGCGCTAGATGGCCAAACGTGTGCATTAGTGCCGATCAGTATGGGAATTCCATCATTTAGTCTAGTGGAAGGGCAGACCAAGGCCAGAGTCTCCATGGGCTCATCCATGCCAGCAACAGTAGAAGGAAAAGATAGCCATATTCATAGGAAACCAAGGTAAGGTTAGGATTTGTCACTTAAACCCCACACATGCAGTCCGTCTAGGGGTTGTAGAGGATGGTCAGACAAGTGTTGGTCATACCAATCTTTGAATATTATAGTGACCTGGGACTGGCTGTCTAATACGGCTTGGGCCAGAATACCGTCAATGTTTACCGTGGTCTCCATGGAAGGACCTACCATTTGGGACCAGTCTGGAGGAACATTAGCAGGAACTTGGACAGATGACCTAGCCACAAAGAAACTGGAATTGGGGTTGCTCAAACCTCCACTTTGGTAATTTCCTGCACCCCTCTGAGATTGCTTTGCTCTTCGAAGCTCTCCTGTAGTAGGCCGATCACTTTGTCTGGGTCCCTATGAGACCGGCACTCTCTTTTCACATGCCCATCCTTCCCACAATTGTGGCAAAATATACTTCCTTTGGTTTGCTTTGGCTGTAGCATTACATCAGTGGCAGGTCTCCATTCACAGCTAGGGGTTGGGGAGGAGTACATATTTGGTGCTGGAGCCAGAGCATGGACAGTAGAGGGTCTTGGTTCGGCCTCTCTCTCTCTTTGCCATACCAAAGGCTGCACACTACATCCTAGTAACTCTTTTAGCACAGCAGTCAACTCACTTAATTCTGTCTTTGAGCTGCCATCTGCAGGGGGCGCCCAAGCATGCACTCCACTCCCACAGTGGATGCAGTCTGAGGGATGTCCGGGCCTTGGTCAGCGAAGGCAGCCTAGGTAGGGGCACCCTTCTTTAGTTCTCTGATTTCTCTTAGTAGCTCTGCCCATGGTGAGTCATCTCTAGCAGCCTCTCTCTCTCACCAGGCCCCTTGGGGGTGGCCCCAGCTTTTAGTTCTCTGATTTCTTTAATTAGCTCATAGAACTCGGGATCATCAGTGGCTGACCCTCTGACAAGGGCAGGGGCGGCAGTAGCTACAGCCATGTAGGGCTTCTTGGAGTCATCCTCCTCTTCAGCTTCATGTACCTCCTTCATCAAAATGTGGAAGGGCAAAGGATCAGATTTTCATTGGTGCAGTTGCAACTTAAACAATATCCAGCTGGAATGATGGGCAGAGTTAATTATGTGATCCAATCTTAGCAGGTCCCGCTCGTTAGGGGCCACATCTCCTTTTCAAAAAATGTTTTGTAAAACTACCTTTAGTCAGACTATGTAAGCTGATAACAGTTCTCCCTGACATTGTTTAACATCTCTGAGCTTCCACATTAGTGCTTCAACAGTAGTGGTACTCCCAAATACATTCTCTATGGCGACCATATGCTCCTGTGCACTAGTAAAGTAAAGTAAAACTTTATTGATAAAGCACCTTTCCAAGACCAAGGTACTGTACAATCAATAAAACAGAAACAAAACAATTTAAAACAAATAGTAATATATAGACAGCATAAGTTTTAAAAACCCTTGGGAAAAGCACGGCGAAACAAATAAGTTTTGAGCTCTGATTTAAAACTTGAGACGGTCAGGCATTCCCTTAACTGACTAGGTAGAGAATTTCACAGGGTAGGGGCAACATAAGAAAAAGCACGTGTGGCTGATGTTTTTAACTGAACACTGGGAATCTCTAGCAATCCATCATCCAGTGCCATACGGAGGCATTTTAGTGCCCTGGGCAAGAGACAAATTTTGCGTCCCCACCCAGAAAAGAGCCGGGGGTCTGGGGGCCACATGGCCCCAGAAGCTCTGAGGGGTTTACATGCTCTGTGGCGAGTCTTGGGGCTTTCCTTAAAGAAAAAGCTTACTTTTGTTATATGGTCCCATCCCAGATTTCAAGGAATATTTTGCTCACATGGCTTTTTTGTGGGAATGCTCCTCCTGTTGCAAGGTCCAACATCCTCCACAATCGCTGAAAACTAGCAACGAGAGAACTCATAATTATTGATGGGGGTGTGGGCAGGCGGAGCCCCCCAATTATAAGAATTACATTTACAATAAGAGACTGCTTGTTTAACCTCCCCGTACAATGCGATGCAATAATTACAACTGACTAACAATTTGCTGGAGCACATTCCAATGTGCCAGGCTGCCAAACAGACAGAGGAGAATGAGGATCCATAATAATTTAACTGCCTAACTAGTTGTGAGGTTGCTTTATGTTTTGTAATATTCCGTGATATTCTTTCTGTGGGGGTGCTCTGCACCCCCACACCCCCTAGGTAAAAAATGCAACTTCATCGGTGCACCCAGGGAGGTGTGGGGGAAGGAGCACCCCCATAGAAAGAATAATATCACGGAATAACAAAACATAAGACCAGAAACCATAAAAAAATAAAAGCATTGCTGTGAATGTACTTCTGATTTGCCAATAATGTAACAGGGCAACTGCGGCCTTTGTGGAGGGAGAACATTGGGCTTGTAATTATTTTATCAGGTTGTACGGAGAAGTTAAACAAGCAGTCTCTAATTGTTAATGTAATTTTTGTAATTGGGGGGCTCAGCCCCCTCTCATCATTCTGTCAATAATTATGAAATATCAATTAATTTAATTATTGATGGGGGTTGTGGGGTGCAGAGCCCCACAATTACAAGAATATCATTAACAAGCATTATTCCCAACACAGGCATATAGTTGTTTCTGACATCTCTCTTCGTGACGGGGGACATTGCACTTGCATTTCAGCAGGTTACCATAAGTAACCTAATAAGTGCCAGTGGTCCAGCATCCTCCACAAACGCCTAATTGCAGTACTCCCTGGTATGGGGTACCATGATGATCAGCCACATATGGCATCTTGGCACGGATATATAAACTGCAAATACAGTTTTATGACAGGACTAGAAGGCTAAGTGGAGTTGATCACTGTAATTTGTTGTTGAAGTAATAAAAATGCCGTTTCCTTTAATACATTTAAACAACTTGGACTCGAGTTGAAATCTCAAAGGGTAGGTCATTTCTATTACATCAACAACAAGGAAATTAGAGTGGTGTGTGTGTCAGTTCTCAAGTCCTGTGCTTGTGCTTACAGTGCTTGCCATTTTTTATCTGCTCTATGCATGCTAATATTGTGTCCTGCCTAGCCCTATGCCCTAATGCCAATCGCTATATTATAACTTAAGCCTACCCCCCCCCATTAAAATGAGGGGCTGCTCATCCATCTATGCGCTAGTCTTGCCTCCTCCCTTCAAAGCCCTGCATATAAAGTGTATGTAAATGAAGATTAAAGAACGAGTAAATAAGTACTGTATAATAGAAACTATTTAATTTTCAGTCAGTCTATAGCATCTTTTCTGCTTGGTCTTAATTTGCACTACATTGCTTAGTCACACAAGTCACTCAATTATCAGATACATTTTGTTATGAGGGGAGACAGTGGGGAGGTTATGCCACCACTGTCCGCCTGCCTGGCCCTGGACTTTAAGAGAACAGCACAGTTGCCAGGCCAGGAGCTTAAGAAGCTGTATATGGACTCAGACTCGGACTGTCTCTGTCTGAACAGTGACCATACAGTGCTAAGCTCCTGAACCAGACCGCCAACCGCTCTGTCAGACTCAGCAGTCAGACTAGGAGAGAGTGAGACCTGACAGAGAGAGTCAAGAAAAGATTAAAAATAAAGAATCTTGTGGGCACTCGCCCTCCTCACAGACTCGGCTGCAGCCCCGCGCTTACACTCACATAATAGAGATTTCAACAACCCAAGCATGAAAGGGCTGGGCCTGTGATGTATCAATGGTAGCACAGCTTTTTATACTCCCTTGGGAATCAGCAGGGAAGGCAAGCAGTAACAGTCAGGTGGGCTGAAGTGACTGCTCTCCATGTCAGGGATGGAGGAGCAGGAGGGCAGCAGGATGGTTGCAACTGATTCCTTCTCCTCAGGTGGTGCCAGGCAGAAAGACACAGGACACATGCTCTGGCTTGCAGTGCAGTAGGTGCTGCTGCTGCAGGAGGCAGAGTCTGACTGACTCCCAAAGAAGTGGTTCAAGAAGGAGGTGGGCAGAGAAGTGTGTAAAGCGAGACTGGAGGAGCAGCTGTACTTGGTGCTATGCGCATGGTCAGTGTTCTTGCACCTGACCAAGACTTCCATTTACCGACATTAAATGGGTAGGAAAAGGAAACACAGGATTATTTTAAAGTTGCTATCAATTAAGTCAGTTTTAGCATAAAGGTCCACCACCAGCATCCACGGTGTTCAAGTTGGTGGCGGGTACTTATTTGGGTCAAAAATGTAGGAGGCTTTGTGTAGCAATAAAGACAACCTCTGACATGCGCAGTTTTTTTCTTTGCATAGTACTCCCTTCATTGTACCTGCACTAGATGTTGCTTAGCTCACAGACAAAAATAAATGCCCCATTTAGAGAATCCATCCATTTAATGAATGTTTAGGGGGATATTGGGAATTCCCTTTCCTATTCAATAGTACTGGTGGTGAGAAAAAGCCTGAAGGTCCTGGGCAGCATATTAGTAGATATGTGAAACAAGGACAGGGCATGACATTATTAAACAGACTAGTGACTCTAACTAATTGGTTTCATACTTAAATTATTGTTGGAGCAGAATAATGCAGGAACAGTCGGATGAATCCTTGTAAGAGTCTTCTGCAGATCAAGTGAATTTACCCTGCTTGCTAAACAGTCTTAAAGGAGCAGCACATTATGGTGAAACATTTGTACCAGTACTGTTTCATTTTATTTTGGACAGTGATGTTAAAAGAAGTGTTCTCTTAACTGTTGAAATGTCAACTTTCCTAGAGGGTCTGGTGGATTTTAAAGCAGCAGAGTTTGTCACATATTCAATATTATACACCACACATATGTACAATGTCAAGAAATATACAATACAATGCAAAATAAAGCAGAACTTAAATGGTAGTATGCACAGACTTTAGAAAGGAGTTGAGAGAGGTAGATCTGAAGAGTGACGTGGAAAACTCATTGAGGGAGATAAGTTTATAATCAAGGGCTTTGGTGGTATGAGAACATAGGCCACTTAAAGTTTTGTTAATTTCTTGGAGATTTTTATATTTTTGGGGAGAGTTTTCCAGGTGGTGGGAGCTGTGACAGCAGGGTTTCTCACCAATGATTCTGCATGACCTAAGGATGAGTTGAATGGAAGTTTTTGGAGGCAGTGTGGATGGGTGCGTATCAGCTTGGGAACCAGGAGATCACTGGTTCAAACCCAGATCCAGCCAAATATTCAGTGCGACCTTGAGGATGCCTCTTAACCCCACCACCACCACCAGTTCTCCAGTCCACCCAGCTGTAGCAATGAGTAGAAGCAGGCCCAACTAAAAATGAGATGTCGCATCTCTGTTCGGCTATCCTGGTTAAAAAAAAAAGAAAAAAATATCCTTGTCTTGTGGTCAGAGTTGATAAAGCTGTCCTTATTAAATAGATTGCACAAGTAGGTTGGACAAAGACCACTGTTGCATTTATATATTTAGGGTGACCATGTCAGTTTGCATCTCTTAGTCTCTTAATAGTTTTGAGTCTTGTAGTTTAGTAACGTCATGCTAATTCTTAGAGAAGAATAACATTATGTGATAGCACTGCTAGGGCAGACATGATGAAATGCACTTCATGAACCAGTTGTCTTCCATTCCATAAATTGTTTCTGCACCCATGAGTAGTTAGACTTGGAAAAGGACCAATAAATTACCTTCAGCTGGGCTTTCTTACTTAGTTTACAGCAGTCTGTTGAGAAATATGTTCCACAAAAAGAGCTGCCTAGGCTAGGCTCAAATTGCTGCTACTGACTGTGTGGGGCTGGAATTGTGGAGGGGACTCCCTCAGGACTCGTTGGGAAGAATGGTTGGTTTGTCGGGGAATCGGGAGACTAGAGCCGTGGACTCGAGCGGAGGGAGCACTGCAGGTCCCGGCCGGCAGAGACTGGAGTCACTCAGGGTGGGACTGTGGAGGACTCAGAGGGTGGGATGGTTGGACAGTGAACAAGGGAAGGATGGATCAGCAACAAACCTCTGAGGTAGTTTAATGATTATTCTGGTCCAGGCACTGGCAGCCGCCCAGGCGGCCTGCTCCACCCTGCCTAAAACAATGATCAAAAATAATGATTATTTGATCATTGTCTTTGGTTGGGGGCGCCGTGAGCCTAGCTGCCAGTGCCTGGACCAGATAAAGTAAATCTGGGTCGTGCCTGAAAATAGGCATTCTTATGCCTAGCACACTTACCTGGTTACTAAAAGCAAATAAAAATAAAATAACTTTTTTTTTTCCCCTCAGTCGGATGCGGGATGGGACGAGGACGAGTTCTCCACGACACCGTCCCTTGCAGACACAGAGAACTAAGGAGAGAGCCAGGAGGACTGGAGTGTGGAGATCGGATGAGGAGGACATCAGGAATCATTGCATTCAGAAAATCGAGCAGAAAAAAACCAAAAAACATCTGATCCAGTAAGTACGGCGTCGGCGGTACCAGTAAGGCTAAGCAATTAGCAAAAAAAAAAAGCACTAAGCAGTTGACTCTCTCACTCTCAGTCTGTCTACTCTGAATAAAGGAAGACGAGTGGTGCTTACACAATATTTATTTTGTCTCTCAGACTGTCTTGAGAGTCCCTCCTCAAGCACAATCTCTCCGTCTTAGCTCCTCTGCGCTCAACTCTCTAACATTCTATTGCTTGCTCCTTTGCATTTTCTAGTCAGTGACCTCTAATATTGCCTCTCACTACACTGCAACCCACTCAGTGAGTCTCCCACGCCCTAGCCTTACCTTTTATACTGTCTGGCACTCCCCACACCATATGATTTTTTCTTTGTCGAGACAGTGGACCATGTGACCCCCGCCAACTTGCTGGTCCTTCCATGGGGATGCTTGTGCCTCTGCTGGCAGGCATTAGTTATTTATTTATTTAGCTTTTGTTAACCAGGTAAGTACACTAGACAAGACAATTTGCCTATTTTCAGGTACGACCAGGGAGAGTACAGGAAATTACATACTTACACACTTGGGACAACATGATACATAATTAGGAAAGAGTACACGTCATGAGACTACAAGGTACAAGTTAGCCAAAAACAAGCTCACATGTCACCTGCAAACCTCATAATGTAGAATACACAATGTACAAGGCATATGAGGCACATATAGTTAGAACTGTTACAGTAGGGTAAGCGGTGTATCAGTTATAGAGCAGTACAAGGTAAGGATTGGTAGCAGCAAGTACAAATACTAACATCATAAGGGCCAGCTGTTATGCATGGGTGCAAGTGCTAACATATGTCACGGGGGTTTTTGGCACCTGCAGGCTGATGTAATTTTAAGATGGTTCAATAGGGAAGAGCACAGGCCGCCCTGAAAGGGGGCAACACGGACCTCAGTTGGGAAGGTGTTCCAAAGTTTGGGGCGGCATGCTGCAAAATCCCTTTCACCCATTTGAGTCCTAGTCACAGGTACCTTGAGTGTGGCAGACCCCTGAGACCTAAGATGATAGGACAAGGGACAGTTTGGGCCAGCAAACATGCCACCCCTGGAGGGGTATCTGTGTTGAGGACCTTTCCAGTGAAGCTACCAAGGACAAAGTCAATGTGCTTTGACGGCGAGAGCCAGTTTAACTTATTGTAGAGCTCACAGTGGTGAGTGAGCCGGGGGGCCGATAGGGTGAAGCGGCAGACACTGTTATAGGCCATCGACCACCTGGAGAGATGGGCCTTAGTGGTGCTAGCAAACAACAGGAGCCCATAACATAGTGAGGGGAGAAGCATCCCTCTCGCAAGGGCAACATGCGCGGCCGGCATGAGATTATTTTTTGCTCTGTAGGCCAAACCCAGTTTACAGATGACTGTTTTGCATATCTTCTGGATATGAAGACCAAGGTCAAGCTGTGGGTCCAATGTTACTCCCAGGTATTTGAAGTTGTCTGTGATTGGAATCAGGACATCTCCCTTACTGGATACACAGAACGGCACAGGGGAAGCCTTAATCTTAGCCCGGGACCCAAACAGCATGGCCTGGGTTTTATTTAGATTAAGGACTAGCTTGTGGTTCAGGATCCATGTCTGAATGTTTTTTGGTCTTCACTCAGGTGATGGTTGATGACCCCCACCTCTGGGAGTGAGACAGGATAACCAGATCATCTGCATAGAGGATTGGTTTACAGTGAGCAGCGGTTTCGGGGAGATTATTAATAAAAATGGAGAAGAGCATTGGTCCAAGGATGGAGCCTTGGGGACCCCAATTGTTACTGGGATGGGACCCGAGAGCTCTTTGCCAAATTTAACCCGCTGCGTTCTACCATGTAGGTAGTTGGCGAACCAGCTGAGAGTGGCAGTGGATAGACCAATTGCTCTAAGCTGAGTTGATAGCATGACATAGTCGACCAGGTCAAACGCCTTCGAGAGGTCAATAAAGATAGCCCGAGAGTTTACCCTGATCCATGGCCTCCCTAATCCATGATGAAACAGTAACTAAGGCTGAGGAGGTACCATGCCCCTTCCTGAATCCATGCTGTACAGGAGTCATTATGTCATGAGCCTGTAAGTACTCTGAGAGTTGCCCTGCCACAACTTTCTCCAGAAGTTTGCTAGCCGCAGATAGGATGGATATGGGGCGATAGTTCTCTATCAGTTTAGGGTTCCCCTGTTTAAGGATTGGGACTACCCTGGCAACCTTCCATATGTCTTGGATAACTCCAGTTGACAGGGACAGATTGAAGATGTGCGCCACCAGAGGTGCAAGCCAGGGGGCACCAAGACTGAGGAGCTTTGGTTCTAAGCCATCTTGGCCAGCACGTGAGTAGGGGGAGAGTCCAGCTAGCAGTTTCTGTACCTCTTGATCCACCACTGCCCTGAACAAAAAGGGCGGGCAGAGTGATGATGGTGCTATGAGCTGGTTGCAGCTGACACCATCACCATTAGAGAACGTCGAGGTGTACTCCGACAGATCCGAAAAATAATGGTTGAAGGAGTTGGCAATGGTTTCCGAGGTGTTGCAGCTGGAACCTTCAATTATCATATCAGTGGACTCAGTGCTCTGTGTACCACTCACAACGTGTTTAATATTCCTCCAGAACCTTCTTGGACCCCTAGCCGAGTTCAGTAACGTAGATTTGCAGAACTCACTCTTGGCTATCCTTATGTTCTTTTTGCACTCATTTCTTAGTCTCCTGTATCTCAGAAAGATAGCCTGGTCAGCCGTGGCCTTAAACTTGGCCCAGCACTTATCTCTAGTGTTGAGGAGGGCCAGGAGACTACCATGAAGCCATTTAGTAGCCATACCCCTCACCCTCCGTCTGATGAGGAGGGCATGTTTCTCCTGCAGGGCACTTAATGAGATAAGAAAGTGACGGACAGCAGATGTGGAGTCCTGAGCATTCCATACTGCCGACCAATCCGTGTACTTGATATCATTTTGAAAAGAGGACAGATCAAACCTAGAGTAGTCTCTGATCTGGATAATTTTATGGGGTATTTTCAGAAGTGGTATCCTCCAGACACAGTACACCGGGGAGTGATCAGAGATAGAATCAGGTAGGATACCAGATGAGCTGATCCTATCAGGTCTATTTGTCATGATCCAGTCCAGGAGGGAGCTCTTACCACCATTTGTAGAGCATCTGGTAGGATCCCTGACAAGCTGTGTCAGAGAGAGACTGGCAAGTGACGGTTCAAAGGCTTTAGTGTTGCCACCCAGCCAATTGAGGTTGAGGTCACCCAGAATGATTAGCTCATTCTGCCATGTTACTGCATCAACTGCGCCAAGGAGGCCAGTCAGTCCCTCTACGCCTCCTTTTAGAGGATTGCAGGTATATACAATGTGAATCTTTTTTGTCATCCCTAGTAACAGCACCGTATGCAGAGCCTCACAAGGGGACTGCAAGGTCTGTTGATGAGGTAGGGCAGACAGGCTAAGATGATTCCTGTAGTAGACCAGGATACCACCACCTCTCTTGCTTTCCGGATGATCACGACGGATGAGGTCATAACCAGGGAAGGCACATACGGAATTAGGGGTGGAAGGCTTCAGCCAGGTTTCTGTAATGCCAAGAAGTAAGTAAGTAAGTAAGTAAAATTTATTTTTAAGCACTTTTCAGAAACCAAAGCGCTGTACAAGTGAACAAACATTTAATTACAAAATATAACAATAACAATAATAATAACAATAAAATCACAGTAAAAATCACTCTCCATATGCCTTCAAAAATAGATACGTTTTTAACTCAGACTTAAAACTCTCGACGGTCAGGCAGCTTCGTATCCGACGAGGTAGAGAATTCCACAGGGTAGGGGCCGCATAAGAAAATGCACATGCCCCAGATGTTTTTAAACGAACCCTGGGAATCTCTAGCAATCCCTCATCGGCAGATCAGAGTGAACGAGAGGGACAGTAGGGAGTAAGGAGATCTTGTAGGTACTGCTGTCCCTGTTCATGTAGGGCTTTATAGGCCAGTAACCCGACCTTGAAGGTGATCCGCCACTGAACTGGCAGCCAGTGCAGTCTGCGCAGCACAGGCATAATATGACTGTTTCTGGATGTCCCAGTCAAAAGCCTGGCTGCTGCGTTCTGCACCAGCTGCAAGCGTGGATATCAACCCCCGGTAGCCCTAGGTACAGGGCATTGCAGTAATCAAGGCGAGAGGTCACAAAGGCATGGACCAATGTAGGAAGGTCATCCGGAGGAACTAGGTGTTTCACCCTGGTGATATTCCTAAGATGGTAAAAAGAGGATTTGACAACGGATGACACCTGCAATTTTAGGGACAAACCATCGTCAATAATAACGCCCAGGTTACGCACCCAGTCTGAGGTTGAGAGCTGGGCACCATCGAGCCATATGCCCGAAGGAAGCCCAGCCCTACAACCCGCCTCAAGGCGACCTGGGTCCACCGCCATCACCTCAGTCTTATCCGGATTTAACCTCAGCCAGCTGGCACTCATCCAATCCTTAATCTCGGACAGACAGCTGTTAAGCATAGAGACTGCATCTTCCTGTCCGGGATTAAAGGACAAATACAGCTGGGTATCATCTGCATAGCAGTGAAAACCCAAGCTGTATCGCCTATATAATGTCTCCCAATGGCAGCATATGATAGCAAACAGCATGGGTGCCAGAATGGAGCCTCATGGGTACCCCAGGACAGGAAGATGGCATCAGAGGAATAAATTCCAGTGACAACCCTCTGTCTCCGTCCTCCGTGAGGAAAGATCGAACCAATGCAGAACTGTACCAGACAGTCCATAATAAAGCCGCAGGCATTCCAAAAGCACACCATGGTCCACAGTATCAAATGCTGGAGAGATCAAGGAGGACTAAGATAGTACGAGCCTTCGATCTCCCAATTAGGAGATCATTTAAAACCCGGACAAGGGCAGTCTCAGTGCTATGTATTTTCCTAAATCCTGATTGAAGAGTATCATAGATATTGTGGTTTGTAAGATGGTCATCCAGTTGTAGCGCAACCACCTTTTCAATAACCTTACCCACAAAGGGCAGGTTAGAGACAGGTCTGTAGTTAGCTAGACAGTCCGGATTCAGTGAAGGTTTTTCAGGAGTGGTTGAACGACTGTCTCCTTTAGGGGATCAGGAAAGACCCCCTGCTCCAAAGATTTCCAGACAATTTCAGCAAGGATAGGGCAATAGTATCTACGCAACCTAATAACAGTGACGTAGGGCCCGGAACCAAACTACAGCTGGTTGGGCGTAAAGTCTGGACAGTCCTCACAATATCCATGAATTCCGGCTTACCAAAGTCAGACCAGGTGACACAGGTGTTTGTTTCTCTGCGATCACCGCAAACCCTTAAAGAGTGAGCCTGGCTGATATCAGACCTAATGCTAGCAATCTTATCAGTGAAGAATCGAGCAAGCTCATCACACTTTATTTGTGAAAAATCTCTTCCAGACTGTAGACAGACTGGATTGCACATTCTGTCAACAGTCCAAAAGAGTTGAGCTGGTCGGTTCCGCGCTGCAGCAATCTCCCTGGACAGGAATTCTGCCTTCTTACGGGTGATTGCTGATTGATAGATACCATAATGATCCATCAACCTAAGTCTGTCAGCATCCAGGCCGGACTTCCGCCAGGCCCTCTCTATCCGCCCACTCTCCTCAGTTCCTTCAAGGACTCATCAAACCATGGAGTCCTTGGGCGCTGAGTGAGTGGGCGAACACGGACAGGAGCAACTAGGTCCAGGGCCTCACTCACCACCTTATTATAGGCAAGAACGAGGTCTCCTGGACCCATGCTCTCACCTGAAATACCCGATAGGTCCAGTACCGCTAGTAGACCCTCTGGAGTAACTCCCCTTAAAGGGCGATACTGGACCATCTCCGTAGAGGCAGGCCTATTAGGGGTGCCCAAGCTGAATCTTATGGTGTATGGTCCATCCACATTCGGGTTCCACCCCAGATGCGAACTTCCAAATCCAGTAGGAACACCAGATCCAATGAGTGACCCCTATATGGGTAGCAGAGGTAATACCTGTGACAGGCCCAACATAGTCATAAGTTGGAGGAAGTTCCTACCAGTGAGGTTCGTCGTCGACCCAGGCATTGAAGTCATCCAGTATTAACCATCTGAGCGACTTCCCATGCCATGTCGATGACTTAAGTCCGTGAACTCCTTCAGGAATTCTCCACCATCACCGGTGGACGGTAGATGAGGAGAACTGAACCCTGCACCCATGCATGGATACACTCAAAGGATCTAGTGTTACCCACTGACACATCCACAAGATTCAGATCTGTTCTAAAAAAGATGGCTACTCCCCCACCCCTATGATCCAATCTCGGGCGGTGTATCACCGAGAACCCAGCCGGAGCAGCAGAGTCTAATATAGGACCCGCATTCTCATCCAGCCAGGTCTCGGTGATACATGCCAGGTCGGATGTTGCAACAAGATCTGCAATAATTGCAGTCTTGTTCCTGATGGACCTGGCATTACATAACACCGCCTGGGTTGGATGGGTTTTTGGAGAGGAGCGCAGTATCTGCCCACAATCTGTGGAGCCTTAGGTATGGGAATCAGGCATGGAGGACCCTCTCCTGATCCCATTTCGCCCAGGGCCTCCTCGTCCCAACTCCCTATCTGCCCACCTTTCCAATCTCCCACTCTGTCCAGTCCAACCATCCTCAGTGTTTCTCACTATCCCCACTGCATGACACCTATTAAAGACATCAGCAGACAAGTGGGGACAGTGAAAAGGATGAAGGCTCCGGAGCAGAGCGGGAGAGTAGCGCCTGACCGTCGTAGGACCCATCCGACACATCTTAAACAGTTAGTGTCAAATAAAACTATTACAACTTAAAAACCAACCTACCCTCAAACAAAAAATAATCTTATACTAAAACAAACAAAACCTATAATAATAATAAAATAAACAGATTAATAAAATATATTAAAATTTGACTATTAAACCAGCATCAAAGTTTAACTCGAATAGCATCATAAAGGGTTAACATAAAGAGGTGGATAATGAGTCTTTGAACTAAAAACTGGAGAATATAAATTTAAACTCATCAAAAACTCTCATTAAGGTGTGAGAATAAGTACAAATGGTTCAAGTCTTTTAAACCCCTCACTCAAGGTCTTTTTTTCCATAGACTCCTGCTGCTAGGAGAGATAGGGCATTATTCAGGATCAAACATAAAGAGCTAAAATATCCAGTATTGCAGGTCTAAGAACTCCAGGCTCTCTCACAACCCAGACGATCAAAGTCAGACTGCCTTGTGAGCAAATAAAACTTGAACAGTTCTAATCAAGGAGCATGGGTACCGGAATAATTGTGTGAGGAGAAGATCTGCCCCAGAGTGGATTACTGACCCAGGCTGGGACCACAGCAATGACCCCGGAGTGGTGTCCACCCACCAGTAGACCCCTCCGGTAGGTCAAGCAGATACCGGCAGTTCACACCCGCTCTCCAGCAGATCCAAGCCGGCGTCACCCGCCCTGAGCCCAGCCAGCATCAACCACCCCAGACAACCATCTCACAACACACCCCCAAACTCCGATCACTATAGGAATCCACAACTACGAGATCCCCCTTAAACCTCCTCACAGTCGAAGGCAACAGGACCGGGGGCCAGCACAATCACACTCTCCACGTCAAATTCCACCGGCTTTAAATGCCCACAATTCCACCCATTGTCCATTCGTGGCTCAGAAGGCAGCCCAGCCCAACTCCCAAATGTCCCAATACAACTCACAGTCCAATGCAATCCAATGCAGTAGTCGTTACTTCCAAATGCCAAAAGGTATTCCACTTGTTATCCACTCGTAGCACAGAGAGCAATCCAGCCTAACTCCACAGACATTAACATCGAACGAATCCTCGTTTAGCAGCAGCCAAATCGCTCATCCAAACGGCTTTCTTACAGACACGTACAGGCTCGTAACACCACCTCCTCAATCCACCTCAGTCCACCTCGAACTTCAAAATAAAACGAAACTGAAAGAAAGCTCAGTCCACCTCGAACTCCAAAATGGAGAAACAGAGCAACGGAATAAAAACTTGATCTGCCGGCTAAAACGCCCAAAAGCATACAGGAGAGCGATTCAGAATTACAAAATGGCACAAAGCGAACATACGGTGCGGTATAGCCCAGCGTGGCCGCCATCTTCTGGTCTATAGAAATGGATGTTTCTCTGGCATGGTCTGGAGAAATGTGGTAAGAATGTCTGGACTATGACGAGTTACCCAGACACGAAGTTCCGTCAGGTTTGGCAGTAGGCTTCTGATATTAAGATGGGCAACCTTCAGCCCTTTTACAGCCGACCAGCCCACCAGTGTAGGTGTGGACTGGAGTGACGGTCCTGGGTTTACTTCAATGTCCCCTGCTAGCACAAGTGTAACCAGCAGGAGCCAGAGTAGATGCCTTAATGGGGGAGATCTATCCTTGTTCTGTGACTTCAGTCATACCACCTGACCTTTCGAGCGAGTCTCAGAAGGTTCCTCAGTTTAAGACCACCGAGGACCATGGTGAGGAGAGCCCTCTGCTAGAATGTTAGAGAAGGTAAAATCTACTCCACCAGTTGGACACATGTACACCAGGGGTCTATTTTTAAGGGGTCACCCACCCCTGAGATCCAGGGGATCCAAGACACAGTAAGGCTCACAGTGGCTATAGTGGCTAAAGTGCCCAGGAGTAACTGGCACAGGACTAGCTTTAATGGGAGTTCAGGGAGTCCCATGATTGCTCCAGTACAGATGTCCCGCTGGTACAGTACCGGGATTACCACCATAGGTCACCAATGGACAGTGCCACACGGGTATTAGTCATCTGGCAAGTGACAGGAAAATAGATTATTTGTACCTTACTGGACACTTATCTCAAGTACCTCTAGTGTACTCTTTGTGATAAGGACAGTTAGCTGACTAATAGGGCCATAGAGCTAATATTATTCCTATGGGAGATGTCAGACATAAATTTGGGTAGGCACTAACAGATCAATGGGTACAGTGCCAACCTTTATGGCATGTGTCCAGTTTGCCCCCAGGGTCCAGAGAGTTACCCTGCAAGTTGGTTACCATGCAGGTTGGCAGTCTAGAGGCAAACTAGATTTATTTTGCATGCATGTGATAAGGCATATAGGAATAGAGGTTATGCTGGCAGTGATTTCTTCCACAGGCATGAGTTAGACATAAACAGTTTGTAGTTATACTTTTGCACAGCAGACAGACTGTATTGAAAATATATCAGCTACAAATAATGCAATAACTGGGAGTGCTTGGACAGCTGCTCCATACTGCCCTAACTCAGTCTGATTGGCCAGTGTAACACTGAGGGCGTGGCTACTGGGTATTTATTGGGAGGAGGGAGCGGGCCGAAAAATCAAGTCCACTACAGTCCATTTTGCAGCTCCCAGTCCCTCCTCAACCCCTTCTGTCCCAGTGGTTTCATTCCTTTGGTTTTGGTCTGCAGGGGAGGTCTGCCCAGTTTCCCGGCACCTCAACCCCACAGCGTGCGGCTTCATGGGTGCAGGGGACAAGAGCCGCCTGCTCCCTACACAGATTCAGGTTCTTTGGAAAAATTCAGCAGCAGTCAACGCTGCTTTAACTCAGCAAGCCCAGCGTCAGCAGCAGCTTTGGGGCCAATTGGCGCTTCTGCCTTTCAGCTCGGCAGAAGAAATGGTGCCAAAATTCAAACTGCAGCAGGGGGGGAGTCTCCAATTACCAACGGCAGGCAGGGGGGGTCACTCAGCAGGTAAGCGACTCGGTTGTTTTTACTCAAAGTCCAGAAAATCAAGTCCACTACAGTTCATTTTGCAGCTCCCAGTCCCTCCTCAACCCATTCTGTCCCAGCGGTTTCACTCCTTTGGTTTTGGTCTGCAAGGGAGGTCCACCTGGTTTCCTGGCGCCTCATCCCCGCGGCGTGCGGCTTCGTGGGGGCATAGGGCAAGAGCCGCCCGCTCCCTACACAGATTCAGGTTCTCCTGGCAGAACCTGCTACCAGGGCTTTGTTTGAGTCAGCCACATCACTTTCAGGGTAACTCTGGGAAAACTGGGTTGTTCAAAGTGTACAGTAGGGCAGCTTACAGTATTTTTTATTTATTTTTTTTATTTATTGAAATGTTTCACCAGGAGGGCACACTGAACAATTGCATTTGATTTAAAAAAAACAAAATAAATATGTTTCTGAAAGTTACACAGCACAGAATCAGTGCAACCCTCGGAGGCATGCGCCTGGGGCAGGTGCACCACCCGCCCCACCCTTCCTACGGTACTGACTGGACTGTTGTCTTGTGTCTTTTCTACTGATGTCCAAGTCCAGCACCCACTCAGCCCTTTCTCCCAGCTGCTTCATGTATGACTGACCCACCTCCCCCGATCACATTTTGCCCCATGACATGCACAGTGTCCTCCATTGTCTAAGGACTTTAAAAAGCCTGACTCTCATATCTCATTCTACATCATATCCTTGGCAGATTCTGCGCATTCTCCCTGCTCCATGATCATGAGTCAGTGAGAGCCCTGACTTGCATTACCATACACTCTGAACCTGGTTTTCCCAGAGTTACCCAGGAGGTGAGGTGGCATGCCAAAACAAAGCCCTAGGAACTGGTTGCCAGATGCATATAGTAAAGAGCACCTGGCAGAGCCTGCTACCAGGGCTTTGTTTGAGTCAGCCACATCACCTTCAGGGTAACTCTGGGAGAACTGGGTTGTTCAAAGTGTACAGTATGGCAGCTGGGAAGTATTTTTTATTTATTTTTTTTTATTTATTGAAATGTTTCACCAGGAGGGCACACTGAACAATAAGTTGCTTGTCTCACGGTGCGACCTGGGGGAAGGGGTTACATAGGGTTGTGAAGGATGATCAGCTACAATAGTATGTGGGTAGTACAAACAATACAACATTGTAAGATTGTGCAACAGTTGGAGCACAAGGTATTGTACAATAAACAGTAGTGGAACATTGAGTAAATTACAATACATGTCCAAAATCGTAGAAAAGAACATATAAACGTACAAAACCGTAATAATGCGATAGAACCATTTATAGTGCATGAGTGTACCAGGAGCAGGCTCGAGGTAATACATAAAGTGCTGTTGGAGTAAGAAGGATGGGGTTAGGTTGTGTACACTGGTGACCCAGAAGGGCAGGTGGAGAAGAGAGGGGGAGAGGCAAGAACTGAATATGAAGAGAAGGGGCAGCCATTTCTTGATTTCCCCCTTCAGGATGTTGAGAACCCTGCCGGGGGGTCATGGTAGGAAGGCAGAAACTGGGGATAGGTATTTAGGTGGGTTAAAGCAGGTACAGCTGAGAGAAAGGTAATTGTGTAGGGCAGAGGTAAGGGAGTAGTTGGAGGAGTGTAGTATTTCAGGGGGGAGGGAATTCCAGATTTTTGGGAAGCGATGGGGCAAAACCAGTCTGACTGATGAAGGTGGAGCAGCGAGAGACCGTCAAGGTGTGGGCATCATTTGATCTGAGAGAGTGGGGGGGGTACTGGGACTCAAGTGACTCATTGTCTAGAGCAGGGAGAGTGCATGGAGTCCATCTGGGTTTTTAATCAGATGAGAGTCAGATTTTTTAAAGTCCTTACACAGCGAATGACATGAAGTACGTGACAGAGTAAAATGATGCGGAAAGGGTCAAACTAGAAGCTGCTGGGGATGGGGGTGCGTGCTTGCTCTCTTAAGTCTTAAGCTTCACTACAGGATTGGTCCACTCCATACCAGAGCTGGGACCAAGATGAATGGAGTCCATCCAGACTGCTACCTCATTCACAACAGCACGTGCAGGTAATGGATGGAAGAATGCCTTTTTCACCGTACACGGACACAGCTTTGGAACTGAATTCCGATTCCTGCACCTGAAAGGGTTTTTGGATTTGAAAGTTTTTTAAATCTGTCTTTATGCCCCCTTCTCACCTCAAGTCCTCAGTGTTCCTTAAAGATCTCCAAGGTATATCTGTGTGGCACTCTCACCACACTACCATGCCGCCTCCTCCATACTGCTGTCAAATTACTCACTGGTTGGGGTCAGAGTGGGGGATTTACCCCCAAACACAGTGTGCTTGTCAGGAGGTGCACAGCTGGCCAGAGGAGTGGAGCCCAGGGTTATTTTTCTTAGTTCTGGTCACTGCCCATGGAGCTCTGTAATGCCATGACATCTAGGGAGTTGTGCTCGTTATAGGCAAAGCAACATCCCAACATCTTAAGAAGCCCCCACCCACCCATCGGTCCTCTGACTGCACTGGCACCTGTGGTCACCCAGGTGGCAGTATTGCAGCAGAAGACAGGAACCCACCTTCCCCAGACAAGGAGAGCACCCTGTGGGACACTCAGTCCCTCTCCCCCCAGCTGGCCCCAATGATCCAGGCTTATTACAAACCCTGTTTGCTGTTGTCACAAGCAGTAGTGCTACCACTGGGTTTCAGAATTCTGGTATGGAATACCAAAATTCCAAATTCCAAAAAGCTTGAAATCCGACAAATCTGATACTAATCCCATTCGGCAGACTCTGAGCAACCCTCCCCACTTCGTTTATATTGCCATTGTGTTATAGTGTCCAGAACTGGGTGGCAAAATCTGCATAAGTTCCTATCAAGGTCAAATACAGTGTCAATAAAATGGTTTTGCTTTTGTAAATAAAATGCAATGTATGCATTCCAGTTTCTCTACCTACAACCTCCCTGCACTGTGCTCTGTTACTTAGATTATTATATGCATCCCCAGCTCTCTTGCCTGCATCACTACTTCAGTTTGTTTCCGTTCCATGTGATATTCTCTGTTTGCTTGTTCTGCCAAAATGCATTATTTTACACTTTTCTAGGTTTAATCACATTCCATTTGTTTTTGTCTATATAGTGATCTCCAATGAGTCACTTTGGGCTCCGTTGTGCTGTTCTTCAGACTCAACTATTCTACCTTGTAATAGATATGGTACTGACCTTCAGGAAGCACCTAGCAGCCATCTTACTTGTAGTCTTGTAGTGAGCACACTTTGACTTTTAACCTTTGGTCTCTATGTATAGTGTCTTTGCTTTGAGTCTGACTGAAGATGGCAACCTAGTCACAGTTCAGAACAAGCCATGAATACACATGCTCTCCAGAGCAGGATCCCAGTGCCAGTTGAGGGAAGGAGCAGTCCCCAGGGTTACATCCATAGGCAGGATACAGCAGCAGTCCAGTAAACTGGGATAGCGTAGTGACCCAGGCAAAAGATCAGAACTATATATAACAGATTACAGTTATTGGAGACCTGCAAGTGATATGTCTTTTAACCAAGCAGAGGTGCCATAGCACTTCAACCAGGAGGGTCTTCATCAAGGGGCGGGTACCTGTGTCTAGCTACTCCTTTTTATAGTGTATCACACTCAGAGTCAGCCAATCAGAGATGGGGCTGTACAGAATTAAAAAAGTGAGTTCCAGTGTGACCAGTAGTTCCAGGAGAGGTAGGAACCCACAATGTGCATAAGTGTAATAAAGCAGAAGGCAATATAAAATAATGCAGTTATACTATAACATAACGTAAACACTTAATGAAAACACTTAGATACATAATGGATCCTTTATCGAAGGCTAAAAACACATAACACACACCTCCATATAAATACTATACAACTGCTGATGTCAATAACAATCATTGTGCAAACCATTCACCTAGTCCACTGCTAAAGATTAAAACCATAATCTTTAGCAGTGGACTTGGTGAATGGTTTGCACAATGATTGTAATTAACCGACGGATTTAAAGTTTAGTTGTATACGTCATACTGACGTCAGTAGTTGTAAAGTATTTATATGGAGGTGTGTGTTATGTGTTTTTAGCCTTTGACAAAGGATCCATTATGATCCAAAATGTGTCAGGCTGCTAGTTTGCATGCTTTTTCAATAATGAAATGAATTTTCATTGACCCTAGGTGTCCGTATTACTGCGAGATGGTGGGTGCTCGGCTTTTTATGTTTTCAACAATTAGTATTGAAATATAATTCTTAAAGATGATTCCATGACGTATGGCAGGAGCAGGTATAGGTATAAAAAATCATGTATTCAAAGCATGTGTTGCAAAACGTATACTATAAATGCTAAAAAATGGCAGGAATGGTACCTGAACAGCAAACAGCTGAGTTAGTAAGAAAGTAGAAAAGATGTGGGGTAACATTCATCTGGGTGTATCCGTTCGAGCCAGGTAAGTTCTCTCCACCATTGCAATACACTCCAGCGCATACCCAGGCTGAAGAGTACCTCTCACTTCCTAAGCATAGAGAATTAAAGAATAAATAGGGATCTGTGGAACACAGAAAAACAAAATTGTTAACACAAAGTTTCAAATAGGCCATCCTAGTTCCCCCGCAGGAGTGGAGGGGACCCAACCAGCTGCCCAAATGCCAAGGTGGGCCATCCTTTACACTTTTGTATTCTATTTTGCATTGTCTACCCCTTACCTCCTATATTATAAGAAACACTCCTGCTGCCTCCGTTGTTAATCTGTTTTACCTCTTCTTTAACATTTGAAATAATAAAAGTACATCTTTCAGGATGGCTATCCCCAAGTTTTCATCAGTACTTTCATCTGCTTCTGTACACCTGCCATCCTATAAAGTCCAGCGGGTCTGTCCGCTGCATGCTAGTTTAAGTTAGTCAAAAGAAAAAAAAATGTAAAAAAAATGAGCATTTAAAAACAGCAAAGAATACGGATGAATTTGTGTGGCTCACCATATTTTGAAAGATCACTCCTCTTATTGTTTCAAATGTTAAAGCAAACTCAAAATGGAGAAGAAAGGGTATCTTGCAAACAAGGAGATACTGTAAGGAGCAATCTAAATTGAGAATAAAGAAGTACAGTGTAGCTCTAAATTATCATGCCTAACATACCGGCTGCCTCACCCTCCTCATGTCTCAGTCCACCCCTGGACTATCCTTGGTGGCTAAATTTAAAAAGACTAAATATTGGCAGCAGCTGACAGCTTTTACTGACATCCTCCCCCCCAACTCCTGCAAAAAGTATGGTCTAGTGCCTAGAGCACTGCTGGCTACCACAAAGTTGCTGGGCAGCAAGGGTACTACTGAAGACATGGTGCCACACTTCCTTCACCCACCAATCCCCATGGACACCAGCAGCTCCGGTGTACAGAAGCCACAGTGTGGCCCTTCTTTCACACTGCTCATCTTCACCCACAAACGTCAGCAGCACCCCTACTGACTGAAGCTGTGATGCAGTACCCACATTTGCATTATTAAAATATGGCACTAAAACATCTTTGGCATTGGCCAGTGCTTTTTTGTAAAAGGAGAGCCCTTGTTCTGTCAGCACCCCACCCCCAAAACTACGAGCTCCCTATTAGGCTTTTAAGCCCCCCAAATAATTTTTTAATTACTCTCTTTAGACTAATATGCACTCAGATGTACCAGCCATAATGTAAAAATATCCCAAGCTGTGCAGGGCCATTTCTAATTCACAGCACGGTGCCTCTCATTGTATCATTCATTCATTTATAACATTTTATTCAGGTTTGTGAAAAGGATAGTTGTTATAATTCTCCATTGAGCAAAGCTCATTTCAAAGGAGGTCCGCATTATAATACTTTTTTTTTTTTACTTTCTGTTTATTCTCCCCCAACTCCCTTCCAGCTCTGCTTCCTTGGGACCACCTGTGGAGTCACCTCTGCTTCCCACCTTATCTGATCTGTCCCATTCCCCCCCATGGAGCCGTGGTTCTTCCCCCTGGGCTGGGATGAGGTGGGGTCCATACACCCTGAACTTCTAGACTTCATCGGGTTTTGGGCGGCCAGGCAGGTGGGAGCACATTGAGGTCTTTCTCCAGTGGTCCATCTCCCCAGAGTTGGAAGGGGTTTTTCCTCTTTTCTTGACAGCCATAATGTGCGCCCTGACATCAAAGCGCATACTGCTGATGTCTGTTACATCCTCCCCTCTGTGTCGACCTCGGTGCTTGCTATGCCCCAGATTTCTGCCTGGGGCCAATAAAGCGTCAATTTGCTACCCTCTCCCTCCCTGGAGAAGATGCACTATCCTTGGGATGCTCAGTCTTCTCCCCCAGCTGGCCCTCTAGCTTCCCAGGCTCGTTCCCGAACCCGGTTCGCTGGCATCGTGAGCAGTAGCACTACCACTGTGCCAACAGGCCGGCTTCTCATTCTATTACTTTATACAAAAAGTGGCACTGCACCACCCAACTCAGGATATGTTTAAATTACAGGAGCTGGTACATCTAAGTGCAGAGGTAATTTAAAAATGATATTTTTGGCTTTAAAACCTATTTTTGGGTGGGGGTTGTGGTTTGGGTGGGTGGGGTTCTGGGAGGACCAGTCTTCTCCTTTAATAGAAACTACCATAGCTGGTTTCTAGACATTTGGTGCAGTTCCTTGGTTTATTGTTCATCTGATAGTGTTTTGATGAGCTATGGTGATAAGTAGGCTGATTCTTCTGTATAATGTACTATTATTTCTTTCCTTGTTACACAATAACCTGATGTTTCTTTGGTTTCTTTCTCCCGTCTTTGTCATTTGTCTTCTTTGTGTATGCCAAGCAAAAGTATTTCCCAGTAAGTCACGTTATTTCTTTCTCACTATAATTTTTTTCTATATAAATTTTATCCTCCAGTCCCCCTCAGCTGCCCCTTCAGAACAACACCCCCAGCACCATCACATTGGCATACCCAGGACTTACCTTGGCCTGTGCCCTCTGCCACTGGGCTGCGGCAGTGCCAAATTTCTGGGTGAGGAGCCTGTGGAGAGTCAGTCATCAGCCACAGCCCAGGATGTTTTTTCTCCATTTTTCTCCCATCTCATCCCTGTTGCTGGGGTGCACAATCAAGACACGTGTGCATGGAGGTGTATGCATGCATGCCCATGGAAGTCCCGCAGCATCCTCCCTTTCCTGGTGCCTATCAGACATGCACTACCCTCGGATCTCCACCCGGGGACAGTCATTCAGCGGGAGGTCCAGCCCTCCCTCCCTCCCTGGAAGGTGAGAGTAGTCCTCCGGATGCTCGATCCTCTCCCTCCCCAGCTGGGTGCCATGTGATAACAGCGCCAACAAAAATGGCACTCAAGAAAATGGTGAGTACATATCTCCAAGAGTCAAAACAGTGAACTGCACAATGCCGACCTCCACAATCCATGACTCGCTCTCATCAACTCTACGGTGCTACAGTATGTTTTACAGTTCATGTGGGGGGGCAAGCCTCCACACCCCCCATTTAAAATATAATCAACTCCGGGGTGGGGCTTGACAATGGGGGAAAGGAGAAACTTGGGAGGGGGGTTAAACCCAGAACAAAACAATAAAAAAAACCTATAGCCAGTCCCAGACCTGGGTCCATCAGAGACACAGGCAGTGTCTCTAACCACTACACCAGATGGCCAACTTGGGATTGGCTCACCCAGCATACTCCAATATACCATATAACTGCTCCTCCCACCCACGCAATCTCGCTATCCTTCCCATAGGCTACTAACATAGAAACATAGAAGTTGACGGCAGGTAAGGACTGCAAGGCCCATCCAGTCTGCTCATTTTTTCTACCTTATGAATGTGCCATAGGCCTTTACACTGTCAATGGCCTATCTAGTCATACTCATCTGTATTGCTCCCTTATGCCTATCCCATGCCTATTTGAAGCCCTGCACTGTATTCATATCCATCACTTCCTGAGGTAGGCCATTCTGTACATCCACCACCCTTTCTGTGAAAAAGAACTTCCTCACGTTACCCCTTAATCAGCCTCCCTCTAATCTCATGCTGTGTCCTCTTGTCCTGCTATTTTTCTTATATTGAAATAAGTTAGACTGTTTCACCTTGTTAACACCCTTAAGAAGTTTGAATGTTTCGATCATATCACTTCTCTCCCTCCTTTGCTCTAGGGTATACATATTGAGCTCCATTAATCGATCCTCATATGTCTTCTGATGCAGTCCCTGCACCATTTTGGTTGCCCTTCTCTGGACTGCCTCAATTTGGTTAATGTCCTTGTGAAGGTGTGGCCTCCAATACTGCACGCAGTACTCCAGATGGGGCCTAACCAGTGCCTTGTAAAGAGGGATTATTACCTCCCTCTTACGACTTGTGATACCCCTACTAATACACCCCAACATCCCTCTAGCCTTACTTACTGCTTTAGTGGTCTGCTTGGATGATTTCAGGTCATCTGTGATGATGATGATGCCCAAGTCTCTTTCTTCCCTTGTGATTGCCAGCAACTCCCCTACCAACCTATAGGTAGCTTCAGGGTATCTCTTCCCTATGTGCATGATCTTGCACGTCTTTGCGTTAAACCCCAGTTGCCACTTTTTTGACCATTTTGCCAGTTTTCCAAGTACACATAGCTCATTTTACAATTGCTGTTTTGACATCACCCAAATTCATTCGCTCTTATTCATTCGCCCATATCATGGGTTACCCCCAGCTGACCCCCGGCGGCCCACTCGCACCACAAACATGGGTTGCCGGCGTGGTAGGAGGAAAGGCATGGATGCCTCACCCCTCCACTACAATGGACTGGTTTTTCACTACAATTTGATACCTATTTGCTGTAATTCTTCAGCCAGCCCATGCCTGTCTCACTGGAGATGTGTTTCCCCTGGTTGGTTAATGATCCTACACATCATAAGTTTTCCTTATTGAGGGTTATTACAGTTGTAAAAAAAACATTTTGAATCACTTTTAGTTGTAATACAAACAGACCACTTCTCAGTGCAGCTCAGCCCCTGCCAGGCATATTTTAAATCAATGATGGAAATGATAAAAGAAAAGTGTGATCCACTGGGAACTGAACCTCAGACCACTGGTATGCCATTCTGTTGCTCAGTGCTACTCATAGTGAGCACTGGAATGGCATACCAGTGATCTCTTAGTTATAGGCAGCTTTTTCTCTCATTTGTGTTTTTTTTTTTTTATCACTGATTTGCATTTTAAAAATTTCCTTGTAATCAACGTGTTGCAATTTTTTCTGATCCTTTAATGATTTCCTGTATGCTTTTTTATTAGCTTGGTGGCTTTTCTATTTAACAGCAGAGGTTTCTTTTCCTTATGTGTTGTAACCCTTACTTGTGTACAGAACATAGTACGTGTTTATTCCCAGTGCATATGACTCTCCATTTGAATTTTGTCCAAGCCTCTTCTACAGAAATGTGTTTGATACCTTTGGACCAACCAACCTTTTTTATATCCTCCTTCATCCCTTTAACAGCTGCCCTTTTGTCATTATAGCCTATAAGTATTTCTTTTATTGTTATTTTCTCTCTTGTAATTTCAAAGCGAATGACATGATCGCATGATGTGAGGCTGTCTGTGATTACACATTCATTAGTTAACTTGTTCTGCTTGCTGATGACTAGGCCCAGTATATTTTTTCCTCTTGTTCCCTGTTTAACAAATTGTGTTAGACTACAGTATTTTCTTGAATCATATTGATGAAATTGCATTCCCGCGTTGTTTTGCCACTGAATTTCTGCCACTCAGCACTAGGGAAACTGATGTTGCCCGTTATGGTTGTATTATAATAGTCTGTTAATTTTGTTATTTCATCTAGTAATTCATTATTTATTTTTGGATCACAGTTTGGAAGCCTATAGCATATTCCTAAGCAAATTAAATTGTCACTGTTTAAAATTACATGAACTCATGATGTTTCTTTCATACGCACTGTGTCCCCAACTGCTTTACAAAGCAACAAGTTATGTACTGGTAGTGCAGGGACTGTAGAACAGAAGTTGGATTTATATTGTGTATCATCTTTCATACATGTTGTATCTCGAAGCCTGTTACCAGTCACTTCACTACCAGTCTAGCATTGCTTGTAAAGCGCTTTGGATGTAAGAAAAGCGCTATATAAATGCAGATTCTTCTTCTTCTTCTTCTTCTTCTTCTTCTACTACCAAGGAACAAGTGTAATACTAGTAGTGCAGTGTCAGTAGAATAGAATGGAATTTGGATTGACACAGCTCCTTCCATACACAGTGTATTTGAAACTGTTTTAGAAGACGAAGAATCAGTATTTATGTAGTGCTTTTCATACACAATATATCCCAAATCACTTTACAGGTATTGCTAGACTGGTGGTGAAGTAAGTGAATCTATAACAACGGCCATATTGTACATCAACACCCACACACAGCCTGGACAATTGCATTAACCAGTTTTATGGGAAGGGAAATGTTGGCCAGAATACCAGGAATGTCCCCTACTCTTTGTAAAGAATGTCTTGGGTTCTTTTACTTCCACCTAGACACCCTCCAGGACAGTACCAGGATGGGTAGAAGGGACCTGGGTTTAATGTCTCATCCAAAGAATGGCGCATCCATCAGTACAACATCCACTCAGTACTGCACTCAGGTGCCAGCGTTTAGGTATGAGTCCAATTCCTGTGTGGGGTGAGAACCCACATCCTTGTGGTCCAGAGGCAGATGTGCTATCTACTAAGCCATGCAATGAGTTTTAGATACTGGTAGTGCAGTGAGGGACTGTAGAATAGAATTTGGTTTATATTGTGCCTTTCATATGCACTGTATCATTAGGTGTTTTACAAAGCTGTGAATTAGAAACAGGTAGTACAAGCACCATAGAATACAAAAGAATTTGGATTGATATAGCACCTTTCATACACACTGCATTTCAATATGTTTTAAAAAGCAATCAGTTTTGGTTGTCTTTTCATTATATTTAGGGTTTCCGGTTTTAGGTGTTTATGAGTCAGGAAAAAAGGTGTTTATTTTTCAGCTTTTCTCACACCCTTTTATAGTAGCAAAATTCTGTGTATTTCGGTGCAAATATAAAAAGCAATAGACAATTTCAGTATATTTCAGTGTTTACTATTTTTTTTTTAAAGGCACTGTGTGCACTGATGTTTATGTTGAATAAATATCCAAAGTCATTAAAATTTCACATAACCCCATTATTAGCACATACAGCAACAACTTTAAATGCTGAATTTTGGTATAGTAAATCATGCAATGCATTTTTAGTGCTTGTTTTGACATTTTCCCTCTCTCTTTCCTGGCAGTAAATGCCCTTATCTCTGAAAAGATCCTCTCTACATTGACTCTTGAGACAGGCAGTGCAAGAATTGATAGAACACATTCACTCTGTTCTGGCCACTGCTTCATTTTACCCCTCCAAAATGTGTGCACTTCTAATTCACTGTTAGCTGGCAATGGTTCTGCAAAGTACTCATCAAACCGTACACATAATAATTCAGCATCATGTTTGCTAAAAGTATCAAAAATAAATACATAATTTTCAAAGTTAGAAGAGAATTCGTTTTCCTAAATGGGTCAAACACTTGAACAGAGTACCAGAGAGAGGATTCATTTAATTCAAATCCCATTGTTGGATTTGGGATATTTCTAGCCATTACAGCCTGCCATTTGTCATACATAGCTGTGTAAAAAATTTTAAAGCTCTGTTCCAGTACTTGCTGGCTTTCCAGTGGCAGACACCCAAGAAGTGCACTTGCAGCTGGTCCATACTCAGAGCTGCCTCCATCAACTTTGCTCTCTAACAGAATTTTAATGCTCACTCCAACTATGTTGAATACTTGATGGACTTGTGTGTGTTCAGACTCAAGTTTTTTCATTATATCAATCAGTGGTCTCATATTTTCTGTAAGAAAGTTTAAAACACAATACACAGTGTTCTTTTTGATGTCCGTGTCTACATGCTTTCTAATTTCATCACGTCTTCCCTTCAGCATCTGCACTTAATAAAAAGATTGTAAATGGTCTCCACATGGCAAGCAAGCTTGCCACAGCCTCTATCACAGAATACCAACGGCCATGTGTAACGCTGGGTATCACCTTTGTTTCACCCCTAGGCGTGAGCACACTGCAAAGTACTTTCTCTTAAGCTCTCATGCATATTTAAATAGTGCTCCAGAGTGCAAAATAAAGTCAACTACCTTTTTCATGACGTTTGATGATGATATTGTTGCCTTCAGTACACCATCCAGCAGGTGACATGGATCTCGAACAGGGAATGCCTTGAACTGCGGATGAGCTCTCCGTAAATCATCACACAATTTTTTCATATAGCTGGCACTGTCACTGCATATGCAAACGACTTCCTCCCAGGTCTTCCCATAAATATCCAGCACCTTTTGTGTTAGTGCAGCAACTGACACTGCATTGCAACACTCAATTACCTCTAGGTCTGCCCTAATGGTATGCCAACCCCAACCCTTTAATCTGTCAGCAAAAGTAAACATAACAGCAACAGCTGGGTCACCATGCATCTCCGGCGTTTCATCAATTGTTACGAAATCTGTGTGCCATTTAGCATATCAAGAATGTGCTCCATGTCTGCATCGAATACCTCGGGTAGATACTTATCATACATTTGGCCAGATTTAAGCATAGTTTGTGCAGCAGGTGCCCGCTTATGAAAAAGATCACCAAGAGGACCGTTCATTTGATGCAGGCTGACACCCAACTGTATCATTGCTCTGGCAAACTCATGAGCGATGTCCCGTTCATCCTCTCTTTTTCACTTAAAACGAGTAATGGTTTCATTAAGAGAAATCTGGCTTAGGCAGTGATCCTCGTTCTCTAGTGGCTGCTTCTGCTTAATGTGAGTTTTAGACAGGACATGCTCAGCCAGCCGACTCGCAGTTTTACCAGGCACAAGCGGCACTGTAACTCTGCAGTACTTGCATATTAGTGTTCTCTTGCCGTGGAGAAGCTCGACAATAAAATCTTTGTGTTCTGCTGCATACTGTTCAGCCGTTTTAGATCTTCGTGGCATTTTCGAATCAGAAACCGATCGCAAGCACCAGGGGTGAGTGAAAGGGTAATGCTAAATGCCAAAGTACAAAACTGAGCTAAATTATGGTACTGACAACGTGCAGTTCGATTAAGTCAATAACATCTAATTGATCGCGTTAAGATTTAATTAATTTGTGTTTGATGGCAGCTAGAGTTAAACAGAGAGCTGATGATTGTAAACGGTAATTGAGAGAGGTTAAGTTAAGCGACTGAGGATAAAATGAAATTAAACGTCTAGCAATTACCATTTACAAGCATCATCACTATGTTTAACTCAAGGCAAGCCATCAAGCACAAATTAATTACATCTGAACGTGATCAACACACCAGCATTGCTAAGATCGACAGCTTAAAAACTATAATAAATATTAAAGCAAATTGCTTTTGGAAACCAACAATAGGCAGCTCTGACACATCAACTAATCGAACTATCGGCAGTATTCTAAAGTTCTCAGTTTCATGGCTCTTAATAAAATGACTCCCCCCCCCATTCAAATGTCCCCCTTTTAAGCTGTTAAGCATTTAGTAAACAGTGCAGTATTCTAAAGTTGTCAATTTCATGGCTCTTAATAAAATGCCCCTCCCAATCAAATGTCCCCCTTTTAAGCTTTTAAGCATTTAGTAAACAGCGCCTCTCAATTTTTTTGATTCCTCTCTATTTTGCTGGGTTTATGGCCCTGTAGTAAATAGCCACTGTTTCTCTCGAAGCTAAAAAAAAAAGAACAGGAGAGAGTTCGCAAGGATGGGGTGATGGAGGCATTCTCTTCTCCCTCTGTGCCGATATTAGTTTGCACCTCATTTCATACGGCAACTTTTATTTCATGATCAGTATGATGGAAGCAAAAGGAGGGTGAATGACAGAGCAAGAAAGGAGATTAGTGGGCCCTATAGCAGCCTTTTTTGGGGGAGGGCAGGAGAGCTATTTGCCCTTTTTTCCCTACCAGACTGGAAGCCTGTGAGATAATATTTTGCGACCAAGTGGAATTTTATTGGCTTTTACATTAACTCAAAAGGATTCTCTTCTCCCGCTGTGCCTATATTAGTTTGTTCCTCATTTCATACGGCAACTTTTATTTCATGCTTATTGTGTATTTCTTAATTGAATACAATTTGGATTCAATAATTTACGATTTGCTTGACTTCTATGGCTAAAGTTTTATTTTGCCAACAGCAGCATACACATAAACAAACAATATCACATCTGCTGTCAAGGGTGGGGGGGTGACACACAAAGTCGCTGCACCTCAAACTACTCCTTCTACCTGAGTCAGCAACAGAACAAAATGTTCAAAGTACTGTGGCTTTTGTTATTTTTGCTATTTTCAAAGCATACTTTGTAGAGACAATTTTCGGTGCTTTTCGGTTATAACCGATTTGAAAAAAAAAAGACGTCGGTGGGGTTTTATCGGTTTAAACCGAAAACCGGAAACCCTAATTACATTTAATAAAGTTTATCCAATCTAAAAAAAGCAATCAGATACTGGTAGTGCACGCACTGTGGAAATGAATAAAATGTGGATTTAGATAGTGCCTTTCACTGCATCGCCAAGTACTTTACAAAGCAATGAGTTAGACAGTGGTGGTGCAGGATCTGTAGAATAGAAAATGATTAAGATTTATGTAGCGCCTTTCATACACACTGTATCACAAAGTGCTTTACAAAGCAATGCATTAGATACCGGTACTGCAAGGAGTGTATGCAGTATGCATGCAGTGACCATTAAACATTGCAAGTACCCGATGCAGCCGTATTGTAGAATAACTTTTATTTAGTTTATTTATTTTTTATTTATCTTGTGCATGCTATGATGATTTTGTGATATTTACCTGTGTACCGTGGTATGTTTTCATTTAGGTACAGCGCTCTGAGTCCCAGAGAATGGGTGCTTAACAAATACATTTACTGCTACTGGTACAGCCTGTATTATTGAGATATACAGTAGAATGTTGTCTGGGTCACTGGGAATAACTCCCGTACACTTTCAGGAAGTGCGCTGGGATAGTTAATATTCACCTGGACAGTCACATCTATCTAATCACTGGTAATCACTTTTAATACACACATAACCATGTTGTAACTATCAGTTACAACTCACCATTTTTAACTGAGAGCTGTCAATCAGATGCATAGCTCTGAAAATGTGAGGCCCAAACTTGGCAGGAGCCGGGCAAGGCCCACGCTCACACACACACGCACACACACATATACACACACACACACACACACACACACACACACACACACACACACACACACACACGAGCACACACTTTCTCTCTCTCACTCCCTCTCTTTCACTGGACAGGAGGACAGCAGCAGACCCCACACCCATCCATGCACAGTAGGGCACTGTTGTTCTCCCAGCTGATGCGAGCCTCCCTGACTGGACAGCCTTTCTCTGAGTGACAGGTGACTACTTCATTTAGCTTTATTTACAGTAGTCAGTGGGACCAGCAATTATAAATCAAAGTACCAAAGGTACTGGGGGGCACCAAACTGAATTTTTTAAAGTATTAGTTGAAGTCATGATTGGGGAAAGTTTTATTTTCCCAGAACAGATAGCCATACGACACTGTCCCTATCCGCCTCCATCAGTATACTGCCCTCCGCATAACACTGTTCCCCTTCCTACCGTAGCCCTTCCCCCCACCTCTACTTCTGATCACATTGTAGTACTGCAGATTAAAAGAATATTTGTGAAAACAGATCCCAGAACCTGGGTATAGATGAAACTAGCTTTGCTGCCCACATATACCACTTTATGCCACTCATTTTCTGGCTGCGCAACTTAACCTCTGAGTTAGTAAAACCAAAAAAGGAAATGTGCTTCTTTATATCACCAAGAGACCTTATTCCTGATGAATGAGTGGCGTGAAGCTGTTATTGTTAGCAGCAAAGCTCAGTTCTGTTCCCAATACCTGGGTGTATGTAAGTAAATATGCATCAATATGCATTTGATTTGTTGTACACCCCCCCCCCCCAATCTGGTCTTGGTGGGAATGAAGTGCCATGGTGGGCGAATATGCTATGGAGGGGTGGAACACAGTGCTGTGTTGAGGACAGCATGCTAGTAGTGGTGAAATCAGTGGTATATGTAAGCTATAACCCATGACAGGGCTACCCTAACGGTGGGGATCCTCCTGCAGTCCCTGCACTGAGACACTCTCAGTAATACTGGAATCGCAAATGCATTTAAGAATCATGTTGAAAAAACTTGACAATTGGAAACAATATTCAACACACTGCAAGTTTACTTGATTAACTGTCAGCTTTTTTTGTAACATGAATTCTAAGGAGATACTAACTTTGCTAGTACTGCTAGGTAAAAGGTCATGGCCACACCTGCAAGCCGAATAAAGTTCTGCATTAAGCACATGTAGCCCAGGTGCCACATGCCAGTGGGCCACCAGCCCTGCCTGCTGTCCCTGGTACAGGTTAAGGGTTCTGGGTCTTGCTATGGTGACAATTGGGGGTTTGTTTCCAAAGATATAGATAATAGCATGGTGCCTCCACCCAGAGTAAACCATAACTGGGTCAGGTGTCCACTTGGTACAGCCCCGGGAATACTGTACCTACCCACCTTTTTAACCAACCACTTTGCACACTGAATCCCCAATAACCTTGAGCTACCACAAACAATAGATCTCAGCAATAGGCAAATGCAGTGAACCTCGTTGACACAGCAGTTACAACAAAAAAACTTACAGCTTTATTTTTGGAGTAAGGGCTAGGTAAGGGATACCGGGGCAAAGGAAGGCTGCGAAAGAAAACATGGTTAGGGAAACAGTTAACCACAATAACCATTTGGGCCCACAGGCTGAACCCACCCCCGCTGGTAACAGTGTTTTTAGATTGTTCTTAGGGTTATCCACTAGGTGCAGGCCTGGTCAGGGCCATGGAGTTGACTGGCTGTTGGAGCCCTGAAAATATTTGCAAAGTGCTTTGATTAAGAAACAAAGATTCTTTTTCTTCAGGAATCCGGTCCTGGTACTTACGGTTTGTTGATCCTTGGTGTCTGGAGCATGGCACTCCTTGGTCAACACAGCACAGGGTAAGAAAATGATGGCCTCGGCCTTTCTGCAGGATGAAACTTGCTCAAGGATCTTGCAGCTGATCACTTTGATTGTAGTTCTGGACGCTAGTCACCGTTAGCCACTTCTGGCCCATCACAGAGCTCTGTGGCAAGACAGAACCAGCCCTAGAAGACCCAGACCCAGGAGTGACTTCACAGCCTGACTCCCCCAATGGATCCCAGGTGCCCTAGAACACCAGCAAGTGCCGGTGACCTCCTGAGATGGTGAGTCCCACTTGGAAGGGGTTAGCAAGTTCCCTCCCTGGCTCTGGGTGAGAACTCCCGAATGGTGGGGTCCTCCTACAGTCCCTGCACTGAGATCAAACCAAGCAGAATTCACAGGCAGTTATTCAAATAAATTCCAGTGCCAGTTGGAGTGAGTGATAGCCCTAGTTCCAAGAAGTGCAGGTGCAATCAAACAGGGGACTCCATACACAACAGCCCCTGCACACCAGTCCGCACTTTCCAGTTAGACAAAGTCCACAACCTTTTCTTTAGCTGTAGCTGGGGCACAGCTCTCAGCCACTTTAACCAGTTTACTCAGGACATGTACCACACCTGGCTAGCACCCCAATGTCCAGAGATGCTTTGCCCCTTTAAGATTGCAATCTCAGTCCCATACAGGTTTAGGGATTCTCAGCAACAACTGTAGCACGCAGATACACGGATGTAATTATGGCGGCAGGCAAAAGTCCCCCAACAATTTGTGTGATCACATTTGTCACGCCAACATTCAGCCACTTACTCTTCTGCTGCTGCCTGCTGTGGGCTAGGAGGGACTCGGGAGCCTGCTGTGCCGGGGTGGGTGGGGTTGGGTTTCACTGGTGAGAGCCATGAGTGACAGACAAAGAGGCGGATGAGGGTGACAGACAGAGTGGTGGTGGGGGGGATTATTGTTTCACAGACTGGTCTGACCTGAACTGGGAGGTGGAGGAATGAATTGCAGCAGGAAGGGAGAGTGTGACACACCACAGTCACCACACCCAGAAGTAGCATAAACACGCATCGCAGCCAATTGCAAGTGAGTAGTCAGAACAAACAGGTAGGACACTGACTGCTGGTGTCAAGACCATGGTGCTATGATATTCGGTGCATACCTTCCCTCTTGTCTGCTTTTCTGAATGCTGCCACATCTGCCCACGTCATCCAGGAGCTGCCTACTGCTGCTTTGCTTGCCCAATGCCTCAAGTTGGCTGCTTCATGTGGGACTTTGTAGTCGGTTGGGTTGGGAGGGAGTTTTTATCGGATTTAGTGGTGCTGCGGGGCGGGTCCCACTTGCTGTGAGAGAGTGAATTTGGGTCAGTTGGTCAGAGCATCAGGTCGCACAGAGTGAGCCTTTGGAACTGTCTGCCTGGACTCAGAGGCTGGAAAAGTTTGGAACAGAGAGGAGAGGACAGCAGACTGATTATGAGGCAGTGGCTGCAAGCAACAACTAACTGGTGGGACTGAATCTGGCTATTGGTGGTGCTGCAGGGTGCGTTGTGGTGGAGTGAGTAGTGATTGGGGGGCAGCAACAGCAATACTCGTGCCATGGGGTGATGCTATGCACAAAACTGCTGCAATAAACAGAGGAGGTGGTGGGAGGGAGTTCTAGTCTGCACAGGTTTGGGCAGTTCTGAGCTGGCAGGGGCCACACACTATTTACCATTTAATTTGGAGCCAGTCAGGGAGTGCCCAGGAAACGAAGCCTGCTGCAATCTGTGAGGCATTCTTTCTTCCTGTAGTGTAGTGTGTCTGGAATGGAGTGGGCCAGTGGCTCTACCAGTGACCACCAGCACAGCAAAACAGCACAAGTAGCTTGTCAACTTGAGCTAACATAGCTCTAGTGTGCAAGAAGGCAAGGGTAGGTGGTGTTTAATTTTAATTATTATGTTTATTGGTGGTCTGCTCTGCTGTGTTGTGTTGGTCCTGTCCACTGTCAGTAGTCAGTCAAAGCTGTGCTGTCTAGCATCTCTCCTGTGTGCCACCTGACTCAGACTGAGCCTGATTATGCCTGCTTTGGCAGGGGCTGCTGTGTTGTGCTGGCTGGGTGGGTGTGGAGAAGGGTGCCGGGCAGTTATATGGTTAGCCTAACATGCAACTCCAGTGTTTTCATCTGTGTTATGTTACCAGAGTTAAAGTAATTGAAAAAATCAAACCCTGCAGGTGGGTGGACTGCGGATGAAATGATGTGGACACCGTTGGAGGGCTTGAAAGATGGGGGAATTTTGTTTTTTGTTTTACAAACAAAAAAAACTGACCAGTGTAGATGTAGCTGTTTCTCCTTCCTGAACATGTTTAAAGAAGCAGTAATAGCTGCTTTAAACACAATAAGGAGGAGCAGCCAGCCAGTGACAGCACTGGGGAGGGAGGGTTAAAATATGGGTTGAATTGGCAACCCACCCACCCTTATCTAAAGGATGGGTGTGGCGGGAGACCATATGGCGACTAGCACAGCCCATCTCTCACCAGCTCGGTTGGCCAATGAATGGGAACACATGGAGCACACGTCCAGTGTACATTACATGGCATGCATGCATCTCCTGTATTGTACAGGGAGTGTGGACCATGTACTGTACAGAGAGTGTGCGGCCTGTGTACTGTACAGGGACCACACACCCTGTACAGTACACAGTCCACCCTCCCTGTACAATACAGGGATGGACATGCAACCTGTGCTGTACATTGGATGCATGCTTCATGTCTTTCCATTTGGCAGCTTGCCTAGGAGGTGAGAGGTGGGCTCTGCCTGTCAGCATATGGTTTCCCGTAGCGTCTTCAGTGTTTTCCCTGTATGTATTAGCTTTCAAAACTATGTTAATAGAAATAATGGTATTTTTCCATAGATGATTTACTTTTTGGTGGGTAGCACAGCACTCATGAGCCGAGGCTGGTTGAGAGTGAGGTTGTCCCCCCCAATCTTGACACCAAAATTATTCCTCTGCTCAAATAATTTGCACAGTCCTCTCAGCCAATGCAGCCTAACAGTGCAGGGTTTCTGCAGCATTCCGTTTCTCCCAGAGATAATTAAGCAATTCCTCAGTACTTGGGGAATTTTCTTTCCCCTTCTCAATCCATTTCTATAATTAACAATCTCCAAAAGTATGCCTGGGAAAAGCCCATGAAGTTCAAAGTCCACTCACACAAGATACCTCTGACTCGTACAGAGCCTGGGAACAGTCTGAAGAAATCCCAGTAAGTCCACAGAGTTTCAGCCGAGAATCCACAGTTCTGATTGGCTGATGGAGCCTATGAATAAGCATAGATTTAAAAAGTCCCATAGCACAAATACAGTGCTCTTATAGCTCACCAATAATATAAAACAGGAAATGGACAAGGGCCTCCTCACTGGGGCTGTATTTACTGATCTCTCTAAGGCCTTTGATTTGGTTAGTCATCCATTACTGTTGGACTTGACTTGGTTTCTTGCAAGATACCACCTCCTGGTTCGCCTCCTATCTCACTGGCCGTACCGAGATTGTGGAGATCAACAAAACCAAATCAGATCTTGCTCCTACCAGCCTCAATGTCCCCCAAGGATCCATTCTTGGACTGTTGTTGTTCTCCCTTTTTATCAATAACCTGCCTTAACCCCCCGGTCTCTTCTCTATTATATTTTATGCAGACAATATGGTGCTTTACACCAGCAACAAGAACCCAACATCCATAAACGCCACGCTAAAGACTGACTTCGACTGTCTGAACACCTGGCTGCAGCAAAAGATGCTCCTGTTAAATGCAAAAAAAGACTGTGGATATGATGTTTGGCTCTGCCCTCAAAATCATGTCCTGCACCGTACCTCTTGCAATTCCTGGCCCTGATGGCCCTACCTTGGAGGTAGTGGACAATTTTAAGTACCTGGGAGTCACTCTTGATCCCTTGCTCGATTTCAGTCTTCACATAACCAGCACATGCAGAGCTGTCTACGCCAGACTAGGTACAGTGTATAGAGTCAGATCATCTCTAACGGCTACTGCAAGACTAGCCATTGCTCAAAAGGTTCTCAAGCCAAGACTAACCTATGGGTTTATGGCTTTTCTGTACTCTAATAAAGGAGCTCTGCAAAAATGGGACACTTGCTACAACAATATCTGTCGTTTCACCTTGGCTGTCCCCAAACCTACCCACCGTTGTATGCTCTACACTAGTCTGGGGTGGCTGTCCCCCTCATCCACTCATCAATACACAGTGGCCTGCCTCATAGACAACATCATCTGAGCTGGAGTACCTGAATCCCTGTCTGGTATGCTGCACTATAGCTCTCAACTGTACCCACCGAGATCTGCTGGTAAACCGTTTTTCCGTGCCCTTCGAAGCACGATGAAAATGGGGACCGTTCTTTGCTGCAGCTGCACCAAGGCTCTGGAACACTCTTCTGGATCATATCAGGACCTCACAGTCTCACCTGACTTTTAAGAAAGAGCTCCACTCATTCCTACAAGGTAATGATAAATGCTCCTGTGCCATGCCCTCCGTCTCCCTTATACTTTTAGGCAACCCATCCACTTAAACCTTAGCACTTAGTCACTTGCTTTAGCTATAAGGTTGTATAATCAACTGCTTCCTACAACAACACTGCTTCCCGCTAAAATGTCTTATGGTAATTGCGTAGTGTCCTACTGATTGTATAAATGGCACTATTCCTTGTAACCTGATGCTGTTGTATCTTCTTTTGAAGTTATGTTGTGTTCTACTGTCCTGTTGTACTACACTGTCCTATGTTATCTGACATTGTTGTATTTCTCCCGGGTCGTGTCTGAAAATAGGCAGTTTCTGTTTAGCGCACTTACGTGGTAAACAAAAACGAAATAAATAAATAATCTATAACCATAGAGATCGATATTTCCAGCTCATTTATTGGGGCATGATCTAGGCACCTGAATTAATCCCCTCCTTTTCCCAGGAGTCCCTTTGTCCAAGTTTTGGGCACCTAGATCACTGATTGGCTGTTGTACAAGGTTAAAGTGTCATCAAAATGTCAGCCCCCAGTCTATATAATGCAGTTCAATACAGTTTCTCAGAATCCAAGGTACGGTGCAGCCCAACTCAATACTTTAACAGCCCCACCGATTCGTAGCCCTTTCTTTACTTTTAAACAAGCCCACTATGATTACATTAGCACCAGAAGTTTGGCTGTCACTGCCACTGAAACTCCGTCCCCCTAGTTGGCAGGCAGCAACCTCATTAATATTCATAGGGGCGCTCATTAATATTTATAACCCCCGAGTGCCCCCATGTCTAAACTTTATTTTTAAAAGTATTACTGGGCTTCTGCCCAGCTCCTTAAGGTCTCAGGTCCCCAACCAAGGAAACAAAGAGACCAAGACCACAGGAGGGACCTCCAGTGGACTGCAAACGGTGGTCGAAAACATCAAAGAGCGCTTCTAGGCACATGCGCGAGTGCCAGCTCAACAGCAGCATGCCAGCAACTCGTGACCAAGGATCCAGGCCTGAACTTGGCTAAATCAATATACCGGGCCACTCGGGAAACTTGGGGGAATGAGGGGACGCCAAAAGGCACCGGGAGACGGGGAAATGGGCAATCTGAAGTAAGCCCCCAAAGGAGGGTTACACACGCACATGTTTAAAATACATGACATTTGGAGATAATAGTCTAAACACTGTGACATTGCTTTCTGCAGTGTTGAAATTGACAGTTTCACTGATGGCTGCAACATGTCAGTTTCACTGACTGCAGTTTCATTGTCAATTTTATTGTTGGCTGTTATGTTTGGGTCTGTCTGTTCTGTGATAGCCAGTATTTATATGTCTGATATTTCAGCTGTGTCATTATTTGTACTTGAGAGAAACCTTTCAGTACTGTCACTTGTTTTGGTTTTGTTAATTTCACTCCCTTTGCTACTTTTGTAAATGGTGCCTTTTTCATTGGGAAAACATCATTGGAGGGATTTCTGTTATTGACAGATTAGGCTGTGTGTGACTTCAGATCTTGACCGGTACCTTAAGTGTGGGTGTACCAGGCATTAATCAATGGACAGGTGACTCTTTTCATCCAATGAAATTCTCTAATTTGACATTTCTTTTTAAGCCCATTTTACAAGACTGACTAGCTATCTTTTTTGAGGCCATAAAACCATCTTCCATTAATACCACCATGTCATGTGCCTGGTTATGCTGGCAGCCAAGACAGGGGAAGATATGTACCCTATCCTCAAAGGGATTTTGGCAATGCCAATGGCCGATACAAGACCCATAGGCTATGCTGCCCCAGGCGCTGTTGTCTGCTTACAAGAAACCGCTGCCAGAAGGAGGTGCCACTGTTGTCCACTGAGATTGTGAGGCAGAGCATCTCTACATCTTCTACTTCTCTCCCCTCCACCGATCAATCTCCACAGCATTCTAAGCCAGATCCCTGATTTTGTTGGCACCAAGCCTTACCAGCACTGTTCCACCCACTCCCACTTCAAAACATGCCAGAAATGCCAATCATGCTGATGGCAACAGCTCGAGGGCAGGATTTTGTGAGCCTGCCAGGATTTGAATCTGCTACGGCTGACCTGCCCCAATCAGAAAGGGGCAGCAGCTGGAGTCGCCGCTGTTGTCTGCTGCTGTTGTGACGGAGAGCGTCTCTAACAGTGATGGAACAGAACAGAACAATGGTTTAAGGAACGGAACAGTGGTTTAAGGAACATAGAATGGTCCTGAATTATAAAAAAACTAAGACTATGATGTTCTCTACCCCACAAAGCAAACTCAAAACCTTCCCCCTTGAAATCACAAATGACTGTGGTTCCACTCTTCAGTTAGTTCAGCATTTTAGGTATCTGGGCATCACAGCTGATTCCACCCTATCGTATGCCCAGCACAATAATAATACCGTGAAGGCCAACAATACAAGAATTTGAATCTTATACTGACACAGGCACTGTCTTACTCATGAAGCCCTGAACATGGCCATTCATAGCTCTACTGTATCTCTCATTGACTATGGGCTAGCAGTCTATGGATCTGCAACAGATACAGCCCTCCACTGCATCTCCATTGCCCTAAATAAAGCATGCCATTTCCTCACAGGTGCTGCCAGACTCACGCATACCTGTGATCTCTATACCATGGCAGGTTGGCTGCAACTTGATGGAAGAATCCGATAGTAGACCTACCTCCTCGCCAAAAAAGTCTCCCTTAATCTTCTGCCACCTGGGGGACAGAACCTTCAGACCATACCTCAGGGCCCAAAACAGACCAGAAGTGCCGCCTCTCAAGTACTCCATGTACCAAGGTGTCACACTATACTGACTCAACAGGACTTTGCCTATCATGCCCCTTTCGGGACAAATGCACTACCTCAAGGCATCTCTGACACTGCAACAATTGGTGCTTTCAAGCACAAGCTTCATCTATACCTACTTGCCATGAATATCTGTGTCTGCCCTCATTAGTTTCCATCAATGACTTTACCTACAACTTCTGAAGTCAGTAATTACAACCGGTGAAGGCAGTAATCCCCACTAGCATTTATTCACCTCATCGATTGTTACCCTGGAGTAGCACTGACTCAGCACTTCCCTTACACTCCCTGCCCTTCCTGTATGGCACTACCACACCCTACCCCCAATCTACTACCCCACTCTCTTACCTCCCCACCTTTCCCCTCCTGCTACCCTAACTCTAGCCCTCTCTGCTCTTTTCTTCCCCTGTACTCATTCCAATTGCTGTTGTATCCCCAGGATATAGGTGTCACAACTGCACTCAGCAGGTCAGGCCCTCTGGTCCCACAGTGCCAACCTCTGAGCACAGTATTGTTAACAGGTAACAGACAGGGTGACCCTTCTGTCTGCTAGTGGGTCCAAATCACCTTTGGTCTCAAGTTCTGGGGGGATTCAAACTGTGAACCTTATGCTAGCATACCCTGAATGTACAGGTTCAGATAATCTGCTCTTCGGGGGTATGCCAGATATATTTCGCCTAAGGGCACCTAACCAGGTATCCAAAATGAACCCTTAAAATTCTATAAAAGACCTTAGGTATATTCTTACCATTTTCCAGTTTAGTAACACCATCAAGCTTATGAACAGTTTTGTCAGTCTTAACCTTCCATATGTCACATGCAAAAGAAAGAACTTGGAAGACACACTCAGGCAGTCTCTTTCAAATGAAAGGTTTACTTAAAAATAAATAAAAATATGTAAAATGTAAACACAGAACACTATATCACGAAGCATATAATCACATAAAGAAAAACATGGAAAACTACAGACAAACTCCTACCAAAGTACATTTAGATATTTTCTGTCTAATGTAATTACCTCTAAGTGTCTTAGTTAGGTCTTGTTTCTTAAGAGTCCAAAAGGAAATGTCACACAGATCAGACACAGTAGTCAGTTTAGACTGTGTCTTTCTCACACACCTCTTAAATGATGTCATCTAGCTCCTCCTTTCAGAATACAAAAATGATGCAAAACAGGATGTCCTATCAGGAAGTATATTAAATACTGTGCCTTCAGCAAACACTAATTTCCCAAATTATGACAGTCTTTAAATCAAGCCCTTTCCTTTGAACTGGAGGCTGACTTCCTATTTTCCCAAGGACATCAAAGGTTTTATGCAACTCTGCCATATCTCACTTAGGTGCAACACAGCTTTTTAACACCAGTTGATATTAAATGTTCTTCCTCTTAAGACATCATAAAAGTTTATGATTTCCATCCTCTGGCAGATTCATAAAGTCCCATTACGTTTCCACTTCAAAGAAGCAACAGGTCATAAAATGTATATTTTAGTTTCCCAGGTTCGGATGCTGAAGGTCATAAAAAAGCTATAAAATGCAACTTCTCAAGGAAGTTAATTACATTACAAAGACCTCCTGGTCTAATATATCCTGTTATTCTCACTAAAACCTAGTGGGGGGGTTGTCACCCAGGAGCACAGGATGTCTCATATGAGACACCTCACATACCACATTCTATATTACAAATATCATAGAACAATCATAACCAGCTGGCCAAGCGTCACAGTAGGCATACATTGTACTGTCCTTTAGTAGTGTCTACTCTTGTATAATAAATGTAATGTGTACTGTACCTCCACTTGATATCTATATTTACTTCTGTTTGTAATTCACGTGATGTGGAACCAATTAACAAGCATCTGCTCAATGGTGTTTCCAAGAATTCAATAAATAAATAAATACATCTTCTACCTCCCTCCCCTCCACCAACCAATCTCTGAAGAATTCCAAGCTGGATCCCTGACTTTGTGGGTGCCAAGCCTTACCGGCACCATTCCAGCCATTCCTGCTTCAAACAGTGATCATATTCACCAATCGGGCAGATGGACAATGGCTCGAGGGCAGAGTTTCTTGAGCTCACCAGGATCTGAATTAGCTATGGCTGACCTGCCCCTATCAGAAAGAAGCCAACACCAGACTCGCTGCTGTTGTCTACTGAGGGCACGAGGGAGCAAGCATCTACATCTTCTACCTTCCCCCCTTCCACTGACCAATCTCCACAGCATTCCAAGTCGGATTCCTGACTTTGTGGGCACCAAGCCTTATCGGTGCCATTCCAGCCACTCCCACTTCAAACAGTGCTCAGATTCACCAATCAGGTGGATGGACAATGGCTCAAGGGCAGAGTTTCATGAGCCTGCGAGGATCTCAAGCAGCTCCAGCCGACCTGCCCCTATCAGAAAGGAACAGCGATCAGAACTGCCATTGTTGTTCACTGAGGGCATGAGTGATAGCATGTCTACATCTTCTACTTCCCTCACCTCCACCGACTGATCGCCACAGCATTCCAAGCTGGATCCCTGACTTTGTGGGTGCCAAGCCATACTGACATCATTCCAGCTGTTTCTGCTTCAAACAGTGCTCAGATCCACCAATTGGGCAGACAGACAATGGCTCAGGGGCAGAGTTTTATGAGCCCACCACCAACAAAAAAGGTTCTAGAGTGGTCCTTCCATGCTGCGGTCCTCACATTAAGGACAAGCACAAAGGACATTGATTAGAGTCTTTCTAAAGTCAGCTCGGTCAGGCATGCTGGACCAGCACAGTGCATACAGTCTACCTTTCCCATCTGCTGTACAAACCTGCTCCCTTTCAAACTTTCATAGCAGTTCCCCATTTTGGACTACCTTGCACTTCTGCCTCTTGGATCCAGAATTCTGTGACAATTTCACTTGTAGGCCGAAGCACTAAAATTTGCTACCCCCTTCTGAGTCACCTTTGTACATCTTACTCAGGTGCCACACCATTCCCTGGTGGTCTAGCAGTCCCCCCTCCCTATCTCAGGTCTGCCCATGGGATACAATCTATATCATTCACTGGTGGATAGTGCCCCCCCCACCCTGGTTGGTAGTGCCCCACCACCCAGCTCCCCTCCATCCCATTCCTGAGCCAGCAACTGGCACAGCCCTCCACTCTCCACCATAGCAGGCCACCGACTGAGCTGTCAATGAGCATGTATTGTATACAGTGAGCTGCCTGACTGTAGCACAACCTAGCCGATTCCCCAGACTGTCCTTGCTGGCAAGGTTCTCTTCCTGGAAATCAGGATTCACACAGACTTTTTCTCTCTGCAGCTGGCAGATTAAATTTGTCTCTGGAAACCAGTCCAACTCACCCCTCAGGCTAGGGGTAGCAAGCAGTCTCTTAGGTGATTCTCAGGTTCAAATCACAAACAGCGTCTTTAACTTCAGGCAGGATTTCCCAAGTGAAGGGAAATTTCTGTAGCTGTCTCTGGTTGATGGGCCAAACAGCACTTCAGGCCTCTGGCAAGAAGCAGTCCAACCCTCCTTACAGTCTGACAGCATCTTTCATTGTATTATAGATTTGTTTTGGGTGGGGAAGGTAGTTAATTTAACTTCCTGAGTCTCTCCTCTCGGTGAGAGCATGTGGGGAGTCTCAGGGAAATTACTGGGGTTTGTTTTAATTTGGGGGTTTAATTAGTTATTTTGGGATTTATTCAGGGGTGTTTTAGTGTTTTGGGTCTTAGTATGTGTAGGAGGCCTGTCCCCACAGTCGTGCGCGATTCGTCCTCCACTCTTCATGCCCTCCACCCTTTCTCCTCCCCTCCATTACAGCTATCGACATACCAGCACTGTAGGTCATTGGGTATTGTTCGCGGGGGGAGGAGGGGGGTCAGGGTGTGAACAGTGGAGGTTGAATGAGCGGGGCTATCACATTGGGGAAATGAAATCCTGAAGACGCCCTGTGGCGAAATGGAATCTAGAACGGGGTCCTTCCTGTCTGGTTTCCATACCCATGGACATCACAAATACTGGTTAGCAAGCAGTCCGAGCAGCTGTCAAAGCCGTCCTACCTGAGCAGTGTTGTGCAACACCAGATCCATTAAGAACAAGACTGCAGTTATTGCAGATCTTTTTGGGTCGGTGGATCTTGTGTGCATTACCGAGACCTGGCTGGATGAGAATGCAGGCCCCATATTAGAGGCTGCTATTCCGGCCGGGTACTCTGTGTTACACGGCCCGAGGTTGGATCACAGGGGGGGTTGCAGTCTGTTTCAAGACTGAACTGGGCCTCACGAGTGTACCAGTTGAGGAGGCGGAGTCTTTTCAGTGTACTGTAGTAGCAGGTGTGGGTTGCAGAATCTCCCTCATTTACCACCTACCAGGTGATGAGAAGTAGTTTCTGCAGGAAGTAGCGGACTTCATGATCAACATGACGTTCGAGTCACCAGGCTGTTGTTCCTGGGCAACTTCAGCATCTGGGTCAATGATGAACTCTCACAATTTGGACATCACTTCCTCCAATTAATGACATCTTTGGGCCTTACACAAGTTGTTACTTCTGCCACTCATAAAGGTGGTCACTCCTTGGACTTAGTCTTCCTCCTGGGGATCGAAGCCTTCAATTTTGGGGTGGAACCTGTCGGATGGTCCGATCATTACACTGTGGGGTTCAGTTTTTGCACCCCCTTCATAGGCCTACCCCTGTGGAGATGGTCAGGTACCACCCTTTGCGAGTTGTAAGCTCTGAGGGCCTGGCAGTGGTGTTTGACCTATCGGAGCTTTCTGGAGTAAGCAGTGACCCAGATGCCTTGGTTTTGGCCTATAATAAAGCCATCTCTTCAGCTCTGGATTTCCTTGCTCCTGTCTGTGTTCATCCTCTCCCCCTTCACCCTCGGTCCCCATGGTTTGATGAATCTTTGAGGGAGATGCGTCGACAAGGACAAAGATTAGAGCGCTGCTGGTGGAGATCCGCCCTTGATGCCATCCATCTTAGGTTGATGGAACATTATCAGCTCTATCATTCTGCAATCTCCCGTAAGAAACCAGAGTTCCTGTCCTGGAAGATTGCAGCTGCTCAGAACCGATCAGCTCAGCTCTTTTGAATTGTAGACAGACTGTGCAACCCAGCCTACCTTCAGGTTCGAAGAGCCTTTTCACAAGTAGAGTGTGAGGAGCTTGCTCACTTCTTTGTGGCTAAGGTGACTGACATCAAGGCGGCACTCCAGCTTGCATCCTCTATGGGAGAAGCCGTGGATCAGCACCCGGTCACAGTCCCTAGGCTCTCCTGGAGTTCCTTTAACTGGCCGGAGTTCAGTGATGTCATGCGGATTGTCCAGGGTATGCGCCCTACATGCTGTAGTTTGGATCCGGGCCCAACTTCCCTGATAAAGGGTTGTTGTGATATTATCATCCTGGTCCTAGCACAGACAGTCTGGTACTCCTTGGAAATGGGTGAGTTCCCAAGCTCCCTTAAGGAGGCGGTGGTAACGCCCCTCCTGAAGACAGTTTCTCTGGACCCAGACTGCCATGTTAACTACAGACCAATCTCTAGCCTCCCCTTTGTGGGGAAGGTAATTGAGAAAGTAGTGGCCATACAACTGGAGAACCATTAGACCATCCATGACATTTATGAACCACTCTAGTCTGGTTTCCGAAAGAGGCATAGTACCGAGACAGTGCTGGTTCGGGTGCTCAATGATCTCTTGATGGCAAGAGATCAAAAGAGCCATTCCATCTTGATTCTTCTCGATCTCTCTTCAACATTTGACACTGTGGACCATGGGGTACTTCTCGAATACCTGAGGTTCATCTGTGGCCTGTCTAGTATAGTCCTCAGGTGGTTTAGATCTTTCCTCACAGGCAGAACTCAGAGGGTGGTGCCGGGGATGAACTACTCTGGCCCAGTCTCTCTATCTTGTGGGGTTCCTCAGGGTTCGGTGTTGTCCCCCATGTTGTTTGCAGTGTACATGCTGCCCCTCTGAGACATTGTAAGAAGGTATGGGCTGAGGTTTCACTGCAATGCTGATGATACCCAGCTCTACCTATCTTTTGCACCCGACTAGGATAGAGCTCTCTCAGCATTTAACAACTGCTTCGTTGAAATCCAGAACTGGATGAATTCGAACTGGCTGAGGTTGAACTCTAAGAAGACAGAGGTGATGGTTGTGGACCCGGGTCACCGGGTAGAGGGGATGGGAGCTGGCTTGCCCTCAGGACTTTTTCTGGGTGGTGCCCAGCTCCCTACCTCTGAACAGGTGTGGAACCTGGGGGTGATTTTTGATGATGGGCTGACACTGCAATCGCAGGTGTCGGCAGTTGTCAAATCATCCTTTTACCATCTAAGGAACATCTCCAGGATTAAGCACCTAGTTCCATCCGGTGATCTGCCTACATTGGTCCACGCCTTTGTGACCTTGCGCCTTGATTACTGCAACTCCCTGTATCTAGGGCTACCAGGGGTTGATATCCGCCGCTTGCAGCTCGTGCAGAATGCTAAGGCCCAGTTATTGATAGAGTACCCTCAGTATCTGTCATATTCTCTGGGACTGCTAAACTGCACTGGCTGCCAATACAGTGGCGGATCACCTTTAAAGTCGGTCTTCTGACTTATAAAGCCCTACACGGACTGGGCCTGGACTACTTGAAAGAGCTCCGGTACCTTACTGCCCCAGGCGACGCTTCCACTCGTGGACGTAGGGTTGCTAGAGATCCCATGGTTTTTAAAACCTTCGGGGCCCGGGCTTAATAGCATATGACCTCATCCTCTGGAATTCTCTACCCTGTCTGCTTCGGCAGTGCACGTCCATGGAGGAATTTAAAAAGGCCTTAAAGACCCATTTGTGGTTAATGGCTTACCCCTGATGATGATATTTTATTGTATTTTATGAATCCAGCAGTTATTGGATCACTGTTTATTTTATTGTTTTATGTGAATGTTGTTGTAAAGGCACCTTGGTTTTGAGAAAGGCGTGTTAAAAATAAAGAATAATTATTATTATTATTATTATAACTACAATCAGTTCTTCCCACCTTTGTGCTGACTTTCCAGCTATTGGAAAATCTGATCAGGCTTCCAATGGCTGCTAGGCTGTGAAAGCCCCAGGTGAGCCTCCAAACTTCTCTTGAAGATCACAGCAGAGCATCCTCTCACTCTGGAATCTCCCAGACAATTTGACTCTGGTCAGCAACACAACACATTAATTCTGGAAACAGCTCCTTCCAGATGTTGAAAGGCAACACAGAGCACCTTCTAAGCTGGTGGCTGTGGAAGCCCCTTAGGTAGGCCTTCTTCCTCTCTCATGAGCAATGGTCTGAGCCTCCTTTTCTTCCAGGGAGCTCCAGCAGAACTGACTCCAGCTGAATCTGCCCTCTGAGTTCGAGAAGGACATTGCATACAGCTGTCCATTTGTAAAATTAATATGCATTAGGCTCACTCGATGCTTTACTGGTTTCCTGTATTGGTGCCAAGACACAGTCCTTACTCTCTTCCCAGGAGCCATAGCTTCAGTCCTTTAGGGCTCCTAGAATTTCTGTTGGCTGCTTGCAGGGTCAAGGGTGGCAAATATGGCTGCTGCAATTCAGTCAATTCAAAGTCCCAACTTTCAGTGTCTTTTATAGGGCAAACTATATTACTTTAAATTTAGATGCCCCCATTGCCCAGTATTGGTACCTCTGCCGTGGCGTCTGCTGGCAGAGTGGGGCATGGCAGAATCTCCCCCTACCTGTTGCTAGCACCATAGTGCTGATCCCCCCGGTGACAGGCAGACCTATACAATTCATAGCAGCCTCAGATGCTCTTAACATCATAGCGCCCGTTATGGTAATAGCACTTAATAGCGCTTTTTGCGAAGTTTTTTATTTTATTTTATTCTGCACCTCCCAGTGTCTCCAGACCCCCAGTTAGCATTTCTAGAGTCCTGGGGGTCAGAGCACACGGAGGGGCATTTGCAAGAGCCACCACAGCAGCTTTACATATGAGCACCGTATCACTGTTGCTGACCCTATGAGCTGATCCGCCAGCTCGCACATTCGAGCAGGATCCAGCTCGAACGTACTCAGACTGAGCTGCATGGAGATCGGCAAACAGTCGAATGGGTGGTTTTGCTTTCACAAGTAGTAGTAAATGAAGTCCCGGTCAAAATTACAATACGCACAATGTACACAACATAATATAAAGTTACAATGTTCAGACATACAGCATTACGAACATTATACAGAGATATGATTGCAAGCATAATACAATTAAGTAACATCACAGTAGGAGCAGTTAGTTGAATCAGTTACCAGGTTCAGACACCACATATTCAGGTCATGCAATTTAACAGGGGAGCCACATTGTCGCATATTTAATGGAACCTGATTCCACAAAGTGACTCCACTATAACGGACAGATGACCTACCCACTCCCAAATTACATCTACTGTAATTAAAGAGAAGTGTATTCCCTGAGCAGATCTCAAACTATCCTTAATACATCTGAGTTTAAACAGATCAGAGATATAACTAGGAGTCTCATTTTTCCAAACTTTAAACATAAATTGTAGGAGATGCAAGTTTCAGCGTACATGGCGTTTAGGCCAGTTCAAATTATTATACAGTGAGCATCTATGGGTTCTGTGAGGCACTTTTAAAATAAAGCGAGCCATTCTATGAAACATAACATCCACTTTATTTGTCAAGGAACTTATTGCCCCACCATATATAAGATCCCCATAGTCCAAGTTAGGTAATAATAGTTAACAATATTCAAGCGGACATACTTTGGCATACATTTTTTAAGCCTATAAAGAGCTCTTAACTTCCAATTCATACTGCCAAGCATAGAATTTATATTAAAACTTCAACCTAGATTACTGTCCAACCAGAGACCGAGATATTTATTCTTATCAACTTGTTTAATAGTAACTCTGTCTAAGGTGGTAATGGTAGTAATGGGCAAATGTAGGTCATGCTCCTTTGCTTGATTATTCCTGAACAAAAGAGCTTGGGTTTTCTTTGAATTTAGAACCAAACAATGCTTACTAAAAAAAATTCTGAACCTGGTCAAAAGCGGTTTGTAATTTAAAATGTATTAAATCAAGTGTTTTACCCTCCACATAAATTATGGTGTCATCTGCATAAAGGTGACAACTAGCATCTGTCAAGTCAAACCTGAGCTCATTTATGTAGATGTTAAAAAGCAACGGCCCCAAAATTGATCCCTGGGGGACTCCAGGGGCCCAAATCCAGAACAGTTACACATGTTGCACTTTGCGCCATGCATAACATTTGATATTCCAAAATGTATGCCCTGAAGTGGTCCTATGCCACCAGTTATGCCACAAATGCCCTGCGACATGGCAGCAGTTACACCCTATTCTGGGAGGGTGGCTGTCAGAAAAGCACATTTGCTATTCCAAGAGAACCCCCTGGAGGACATTGATCTAAGTACAGTTAGATCAGCTATTAGCTGGTCTAAGTGTACTTTGCGTCCTTGGGGGTGCACCACTGTGCCATGTGCACCCAACAGCCACCCCCTCACGATCCCACATAAGCCCCCCTCACCCATCCTCCATTGACACATACTGGGAAAGCCTTCTGTTTGGCTGCTGGCACTCCTAAGCCCTGATCCCCGAGCATTGCCCACAGGGCTGAACATGCCCCCATACCTGAGAAGTGTCCAACAGGGATGAATATGTCACCCCCCCTCCGTACCTGAGAAGTGCCCACAGGGCTGAATATATCTCCCCATACCCAGTGGCCCACAGGGCTACACATATCTCCCCTTATCCCAAGCCCGATCCCTGATCTCCAGCTCTTGAATAATATTAATACCACTGTGCCTAATTTCCCTGGTAGTCTAGTGGCTCCCACCTGGCAGTGCCAGTCCACTCCCTCACCTGTTCCTAATCAGCAATTAGCACATCCCACCTCTCACCTCCATGGCCAGCCACTGACTGAGCTTCCACTAAGCGCATGCTACTGTATACAATATGCGCTCAGCGAATGAGCTGTCATTCATTGATCGTGTACTGTTTACAGTAGTACGCACTCAGTGGGAGCTCAGTCGGTGGCTGGCCGTGGAGGTGAGAGGTGGAATATGCTGGTTGCTAACTGGGAACAGTGTGGGGGGGCTGTCACTGCCAGATAGGAGTGTGGGGGCCACTAGACTACCAGGGAATTAGGGGCATGGTGGTATTAATATTATCAGCAAGCTGGTGATCAGGGATCAGGGCTTGGGATGGAGGGGACATGTGCAGCCCTGTGGGGCACTTCTTGAGTATGGAGGGGAGATCGAAATACCAGGGGCACTCTTGGGTACAGGGGAAGATATATTAGCCCACAGGGCACTTCTCGGTACAGGGGAAGCATAAGAGCTCATGGGCATTACTTGGGGACTGGGGTTTGGGGTGGGGCTTACACCCTGTCAGTGGGCTTTACAGTGGCTTGCGGCACCCTGTTGAGGTGCGTTTTATTTTTTTATTTATTTATTTTTTTGTTTCATTTAAGTTTCAGAATTGCAATACTTTGAGTCGATGACTCTTTTGCAAAGGCTCCACGTCAATACAAAATAGACACAGCACTTAAGACAATTTTGTACATAGCTCACTAAGCAGGACATCACATTAAGACAATTAATACATGGTTACCTCGTACAGAATAATTTACATTGTTTAGATTTGTTTCACTAGGGTAGCTATGGATCCTAGGTCATCAAGGCTCCCTTTGGTGCAATGCTTGGGGTGTTGCAAGTCATGGACATAGCCTCCAGGGACTCTGACTGTTCTGGAATCAGGTGCAGGGTCCCCGACGCATTGGCATTTGGTGCAAGTTACAACTGTTGATGACTTGCACCATGCCTTCTGGAATCAGGCCCCAAGAGTCTAGCTGGGATCCATCATGACCTGCAGCCTTAGAGATATTCATTTTCAGAAGTTCATCATGAACCTCTGTAGGTGAAATAAACTCAAAGCTAAATTCAACAAAACATGCTGCTCTGGTTTGTTCCTCACAAATAAGGGTATAATCTGGGACTACATTCTGGTCCAAAGAGCTATTATTATCAGATCCAGAAGATCCTACCTTACTGAAGTATTCATTAAAGGTGTTCATAAGCTCATCACCCAAGGTTAATACTACACCATTAGCTGATATTTTATTCACTAAAGATTGTTTACTCTTCCCCCATTAAATCAGATATTGTTCTCCAAAATATTTTGGGGTTCTCTTTATGATTACTATCAAGTTTTGCTTTAACGAAATTCTGTTTTTCTAATCTAACTGCCCTAGTATAAGCGCTGCAGATTTGTCTGTACAGAATCCAGTCCTGAACCAGCATTGTTTTCTTTGCTTTCATCCATGTTCATGATGTCTTATGCGTGCAGCGCAGACTACATATTGGGGTTGCTTGAAGTAGAAGAGCAGGTTTTGGAGGTGCAATCGTGTTGTGGCCAGTGGTGCCACTGCTTTTTAGGGCTGGACTCCATGGCATGAATTGGGATTGCACGCTGTCTATGACAGCAGTGGCAAAATGTGGCACCAACTTGAAATGTTTTAGTCGCTGCAATGAGGAAGTGACCCCTCATTGCAGGGCATGCCTTGCCTGGTGTAACATTTCAAGAAACATGGTGGACGGCGACTCGCCACCTGCCGCCCGCCACTCACAGTTGCTAGAAAGCCGACGTGGGGGTGTCCAATCCCCCTGTTGGTATATGTGACCCCTTTACTGATGTGGTCTGCTGAGGGGGTGCCCAATCCCCTTGGCATCATGCATCCAAACACAGATATGCTTACCGACAGGGGTGCCCAATCCCCCTGTCAGCATGTTAACCCTCCTCCCCATTTTCCTGCCGCTGTCCAACCCCAATTGTGTGTGACACGGGGAGCCCACTCCAGTGTGGCTAACATGCTCCCCCCCCGAAGAAATGTGCTGCACTGGGAGCCCACGCCAGTGTGGATAAGCCTGCAAAAAAAAAGAAAATGGTTTGCAGTGAATTTATTTATTTTTGTTAACTGAAACAAAGGAAATGGTCCCTCACTGTCCTGTCCCTTCCCCCAGCCCGCAGCCACTCTTTGCGCACCCCACCTCCCCACTCCCCCCTTACCCCATACTTACCTCCAGAGCCTGGCACGATGATTTTCGGTGGACTGGGAACACATCTGCACTTTAAAGCCAACCGCAAACTGAAGAAATGCCAGTAAGCTGTATAATGGCATAAATGTTTTTTTTTTCAACTGTGGTGCATATCTCGGCCATTTTTGTGAATTTTGGCACCAAATTTTCAACATGGGATTCTTGGGACCCCACCTCATGAATTCAGTCACTGTCATCTCGTTATTCGGTCCCGAAAGGTGATTTTGCGGTCAATGCGTGGAAATGCCTTTCGGGACTGATTAACGAAATAACAGTATGACTGTTCATGAGGTGGGCTCCCAAAAAGCCTATGTTGCAAATTTGATGAAACGATTCCAAAACAATTGCAGTTATTTAGTTTTTACTGGGCGCAGTTTCCACTCACACTTGTAACTTCGAGAATTTTTATTTTTACTCCAGATTTTCAACATTGCCAATTTTTTCACACCTCCTTATGAATAGTATAGCTGACATTTTCCACATCCTGCCTGAAATGTGTTTTCGCACATCTGGCGCACAGTGGCGCAGTCACTGTAGGAAAACAATGTTCGGGACAGAGTAAGAAAATCACAGTAACACTGTTCATAAGCAGAGGTCCCAAAATGCCTATGTTAAAAATTTGGTGAAAGAATTCCAAGAAAAGACTGTTATGAGCATGTGTTGCACAGTTTTCATGCATACGCATAACTTCGAGAATTTTTAATATTTTCACTCCATATTTTCAACATTGCCATCTATTCCCACCTCCTTATGAATGGTGCAGCTGACTTTTTTATGTGGTGCTGAATGCTAGGGTCACTGTGGGAAATCAACATTCAGGACACATTAACAAAATGACAGCGACACTGTTCATGAGCAGAGGTCCCACATGCTTTCATGAGGTGGGGTCACAAAAAGGCCATGTTGAAAATTTGTAGTGCAAATACCAATAAACACCCAGGGCATTAGGGTTTCAAACCATAATGTCCCATCCTGTACAGACTAACAGGCATCAGGGTGTGTCTTTGGATTGTCGACTATAATGCTCATGCCACTGCACCCCCACCCCCACCCTGCAGCCACTGACAGCCATCCAGGTGTACCTTGGACTCTTTGGCCCCAAAGTTCACCCCATTCTCCTATGCTCCACCCATCTCAACATACTTCCTTATGAAATGGGGTGAGCATAAGGCCCGAAGACCCCAAGGCACAACGCGACACTTGTCAGAGTCTGCAGAATAGGGTTAGGTGAAATGGCATGAGCATTATGGCCAACGACTCAAAGGCACACCCCAATGCCTGTCACTCTCTGCAGGGTGGGGTGGGGTTGAAGTCAGCTCTATACTTCACTGCCATTCCTATTATGCGTCTCTCTAATGTCTGCACTACCAATGCCAATTCCAGCAAGACAACATTCATCATTGACAAATGCTTGTTTATTTCTGTCTCTTCTAACTTTATCTAACTGGGTCCTAAACCAGGTATTGCCCTCATATTTAGTTTTCCTATATTTTATTGGGACATGCTTATCACAAATTTTCAAAAATTCATAGGAGAAATATTCCCAAGCCTCTGATTCATTAGGTATTAATTCTAATCTGTACCAATGAATGTTTTCTATGTTCATCATAAATAGAAAATAATGAAATCATTTAAAACTTCCAAGTTCTCCATGACACACTTGTTCCAGGATTAGTCCTGATAATATTGCTTCTTAGTGTGAAAATTAGTTGATGATCCGAAAAAGAGCCCAGAAGGACTCCAGATCTTAAGAAATGAGAGTAATTTGTAAACATAAGATCCAACATGGCTGATTTTCTAGGATCCCAGAGATAAATTCTGGTAGGCTCCTGTATCAATTGGGTTAATACCAAATCAATTTGAAAATCTATCAGATCATGATTTGGGTCAATTGTTGTCCAATTTACATTAAAATCACCTGTTATGATCAGTTCATGAGAGCGCCTATATTCTAATAAAAGGTCATGTGGCACACTGAAAACTTTTGTCTACTTTACGGGGTTTATAAATTCACAGTCTCCTCCGGCTCCCCCAGCAGGATTTGGACATACAGGAGAATGGCAGTAGAATTTAGGTGTCCCACACAGGACTGGGACTGGTGGAAGCTGGCAGCTGGGAGGAGAGCATGGTAAGGCCCACCCATGGAGGCGGAGTTACACAAGCATGGTGGTGCCACCTTGTATGTCTATCAGTCCCTATCCTGCTCCACCACACTCAGAGAGTCAGTCCCTTCTTCCCATAACCTCCTCCTAGCAAAACTGTCCCTTTCTTCTGCTCTCCCCATTTTTGATGGTGCCTTCTATGCCTCTCCTAAATTCTCTCCCTCCTTCTTAATAGACTCCCCCTCATCCCTCATTTCTCATGTTGCAACCGGTGATCTCATCCTCCTAGAGAAATTCAACATAAACTGACTCTTCCCTGCTTCCAGGCCCACCCTCCACAGGACTCATTCTCTGAACCTCTCTCAACTAATCATGGAACCCACTCACATCAATTCTCACTCCCCAAACCACTCCCTCCTGGACTGTGTACTCTTTTCTTACCCCCACCAAATCATTGCAGCAGGCACCCTACCAGATGCCTTCAGTGATCCCTGTATGACCTACTGCATCAGGAAAGTGAGGCCCACTAAATCTGCCCCAAAATATATTTGGTCCTGGTCACTCAAGTCACTTGACACAAATGCCCTCCTAAATGGCCTTGCTGCCTCCGATTGGTCCCCCATCTGTTCTACCACAGATATTGACATTGCCCTCTCCCTCTTCCATGTCAGTTTTAGTTGCAAAGATTCAGAGAACAGACCACGATGCTCCTCCAAACACAGTGGGTGTAGTTCAGGGGCAGTAAGCCCAAACATAAACACAAAACCATTTTAGTCACACCTGGGACAACCACACCCCCCCTTAGAAAGCCCAGGGTTAAAAGCTCCCACCACCCTTGGATTACATCTGACTTTATTGATTTGTGCAAGTCCCGGGGCAAAGTTTGGTCATGTTTCAAATCCTCCCATTCCCTGTCTGACCTCTCATATACTGGTCTCTCAGAAACTCCCGTACGAAGGATGTCCACATAGCTAAGGTCCACAACTTCAAGTTAAACCTCCAGTCTAACCTTAATTCCCCAGCAAACTTCTGGAAGGTTATCCATTCCCCTTTGATCCCTCAGCCCAGTCCGCACCTCCTGTTCTTCTGGTGGATGACTCACCAATCACTGACCTTCAGTTGCTGCTCACTTCAATAAATTCTTCACCACCTGTGCTCTTCCCTCACCTCCATGTCCTGATCCCTCTATCTCTACATCTTCCACTGCCTTTCCTTTGTCTCACTGACCTGAAGGCTTCCAGTACCCTCCTGTTTCCCCTCAGAAAGTCTTTCTTGCCCTTACCACACTTAACACTTCTTAGTCTAGTTCTGACTAGCTTTACCCCAAACTATTACATATCTCAGCTCTGGCCATTGCCTCTCCACTCTCTCACCTTCTGAACCTCTCCTTCTCACTTAGTGCTGTCTCTCAGGCCTGGTAGGTTGTGAAGGTTCTTCCTCTGCACAGAAGAGGTGACCCCACTCCCCCTAGCAACATCGGGCTGATCTTACTCCTCCCATCCCTTGCAAAGCTGCAACAGACCATTGTCTACTTCAGGCTTGTTGACTTCTTCATTCATCCAATTTCCTCTCTACTTTCCAGTATGGTTTTAGGAAGAACCACTCTACCATCTCTTCCCTGCTGCATATAACTGACATTGTCCTCAATGGAATGGATCAGGGACACATCACTGCAGCTATTTTCATTGATCTGGTTAAAGCCTTTGACTCAGTGTCCCACCCACTTCTCCTGGACAAGCTCTGCTCTGCTGGTCTGTCTGCTCCTGCTGTTGAATTGTTCCTTTCATACCTTACAGGCTGTCAGCAGTGGGTTTAGATGGGTGGTGTCCTGTCCCTTCCCCTCCCCATCCTAGGAGGGGTCCCACATGGCTCCATCCTGGGTTCTATCCTCTTTTCAGTTTTCCTGAACAACTTGCCTTCTGCTTGTGTCTCTTTGCATATCCATAGGTATGTGGATGACATGGTTATTCATTCCTCCAGCCCATCAGCCTTGGCAGTGGAAGGCCCAATCCAGTTCGGCTTCCACAATGTACAATGCAGGTTCCAAGCAAACTAACTCTGGGTCAACACCAAGAAGACTGTGTCTATGACCTTTGGTACCACCTAGAAACTGGCCAGACTCTCATCACCACCTGTTTTTTTCCATACTGGATGGCACCTCTTTGGAGGTGGTCGCTACCTTCAAGTACTTTGGTGTATGTGGCTTAATTGTAAGTGTGACTTCTCTAACCATATCGATACCATCCTTGCCAATCTTTGCCCTCAGCTTGGTGCCCTATACCGCAACAAGGACTGCCTTACTGTCCAGGTCCGTTGGGAGCTGGTCACTAAAATGGTTCTCTCAGTCTCTGACTATGCAGATGAAGTATCTTTCCTCTGCAATGCCTTCTGTCGCTCTGCTACCAACTCACCTCATCGCACTCATTATTGTTCCTTCTACTTTTCCCTATCTATCCTCCCACTACCCTCATGTTACCAGTCCCACTGTGCTTCCCTCATTGCTAAATACTGGTTTGGGTCCCTTCCTTCCTACCTACCTCTCCTCACTCAACTCTCCAGCTCCCTCCTCTTCTTACTCTCTCTGCTCTAGGGATTCCTCTACTTTCTCCATTCCCCACCTTCACTCCTCTTCTGGGCAGGCTACTGTCTCTTACTGCCTTCCCTCTCTCAGGAACCTACTCCCCTCTTCTTTGTGCCTTTCCCCTTCACTTCCAGCCTTTAGATTCATGCAAATGCACCTTCCAGCTCCCCCCATCTATGGCAACACCCCTCCTAACTTTTCTTCTCATCTCTCCAGACTCTCCTCCTGCTTGGACCCACCTATATTTTTCTTAGACCATTACACCTCTTCTTGTATCCTATGTTGCACTGCCACCCTCCCAACTCTTGCATTTGTTTACATTTTGTGTTCTTCTAGTATGCTAGCCCCCATGTCAGTTATTTGAACCATATTGCTGCTTATCTACCTAATCACTACAGAGCTGCTGCACCTGATGTGAATGTCTGAATAGCCACACACAGTCAATTGTTCAGAACCCTGCTGCTATCTACCTACTTAGCCGCTACACAGCTACTGCACCTGCTATAAATTGTCTGAATAACCGGACACCAATGTTTTGTATATTTTGCTCTGTCACTCCTTCCCCCCTCCCCTCCCGGGTAACACTAGGAAATGAACCTCGGCTCAATGTGACTCTCTCAGTTAACAACATTTAGATAAAATTAATAAAATAAAATACTTACCCCCCACCCACCCAGCCAGCCCCTGGACCAAATAAGGAGCATGATCAGTGGCTGGACAGCTTGCACCCAGCCCTCTGAGCTACTAGGGAGGGCTAAGGGACTGTAGCAGCACCTGCCAGTATACCTGTTTTAATTGTAGTTCTGCCAACTGAGATATGGTAGTCCTGGAGGACTGCCAGGCCATTTCCCATCAGTATCTGCACCCTGCGCTGTCCTCAAACACCTATTTCCTGGGTGATTTGAAAAATGACACCTATTGTGTTTCTGAGAGTAGGTCCATATAAGAACTCAGCAGAAGAAGGTAGAAACAAATATTGCAAGTCTGCAAAGTTATGACCATAACAATAAATCCCCATTGACATGAATAGGTCCATTCATTTCAATGGGGCTTTTTTCTTCGGCTCATAAGTTTTTTGCATTACAATATTTATTTCTACTTTCTTCTCCTGAGTTCATATAGGGGCCTACACTCAGTAACACAATGGGTGTCATTTTTCAAATAACCCAGGAAATAGTTGTTTGCGGATTGCACTCATATAGTCCAGAAACACCAATTTTCTGGGAGATTTTAAAAATGACACCCATTGTGTCTGTGAGAGTGGGTCCTTATAAGAACTCCACAGAAGAGAGTAGAAATAAATATTGTAATGCAAAAAAACATATGAGCTGAAGAAAAAAGTCCCATTGAAATGAATGGACCTATTCATGTCAATTGGGATTTATTGTTATGCTTAAGTTTAAAAATTCTGGTTACACACACCTAGCCATACATTATTATCTTATTTATTTGTTTATTTATTTAAAATTTGTGTCAGACAGCTAGTGGGGTGGCCTGACTTTTGTTGGAGGGTGGGCATCCTTAAGTATAGCAAGGTACAACAAGTGCTTTATTTAAACGGGGATGGCAGACATTGCTTGGTGAAGTCCAGAACCTCCCAGAACGTGTGTCATTTTCTGTAAAAGAGCATCAATCAAACTTTTTGTTTCCGATTGTGATAAGTTTCTGATCATTTAAAAAACATTGATTTTGGAGCTTATTATAGCCCCCGGTCTCAGAGGTCTTTATCTAGAAAGAAGGCTGAGAGTGGTGGAAAGACCCTGAAAAAAAGTGTTTGATTTGGAGAAAGGATGATCCAATCAGCCAGATTAAAGAAGTACTGCAGTCAGAATTTGCAAAAACAGAAGTTGTGCAGAGTGTTTCAGTCTGTGTGTGTGTAGTCCCAGTGTGCCCTTCCCATTGCCTGTTATTATGATTTTTTTCTAAATTAGCCTGCTTGGCGTAGAGGGTTGAGGTGCTGACTCCTTATCTCCTCCCACGCCGGTGACTCAGGTTCGGGAACGGACTTGGGTCGTCAGGGGTTGGCAAGGAAGGATAAGACTGAGCATCCAATGGACTGCTCTCCTATCCTGGAGAGGGTTTGGGTTAAGACTCACTCCTGTAGTGGCCCCTAGTGGAGACCAGGGGCACTACAGGAAGCAGTGCACTAGGGGTAACAAGAAAAATGGAAAAATCTGCACCAGAAGTCTAGCCGGATGACAGCTGCCAGTCCCAGGAATCCCTGAAGACTCCCCAGGAAGTCACATGAATGCCTCAGCAGATCCCGGGACCGCAAGATGTAAATAGTGTGCTGGTGCCTCCTCCCCACCGGTGCCTTCCCCCTCGGAGGAGCGGGTACCCACCCGGTGAAGGGTTACACTGAGGCTACTCCGTGGACAGCTGCGTATATGAGGTAGGTGGTCGAAAGGGGAATTAGTAGGGTGAATGACTGTGGACCTACGCAGCCTGAAGGAGAGGCAGCTCGGGTGCACGTAGGGGCGATAAATAGATAACTCAAAAAAAAAAATTAGCCTGCTAGGTTTATGGTAATTTTAGTGCTCCAGGGGATCACCATCTTAGCATGGTTTATTGCTCTTCTTTGGAATCTGATGGTAAAAACTGTTACTGTACTTTTAATGAAAAGGTTCTGAAAGTTCTAATAAGGCATGGATATCTATCAGAATGGTTCATGGCTTATCAGAACCTCCTTTGAGTTTTCTATTCTTTAGTTTAAAGTGCCGTACAATAGGATAAACAGTTGCTAGTTCCAAAAGGGTACACAACTAGGGATTGGAGGGTGCGCAGAGACCCAGTCATGATTCTGATTCTGACTCTCATCTTTTCATTTTTGTTTGTTTTTAAATATTTTTGGCCTGGAAAGGCACACTGAGTTGAAGCTCATTCCCAGGTGTGCACTGGGAGCACAAGGAGGTTAAGTGACTTGCTCAGGGTCACACATTATGAAGGTTTGATTCTTCTGAGGCTGATAGAGAAAAAGCCCATCTACTTATGTGTTTTTAGAATTTGGGCAGTGAGTTTTTTCCCCATTAGGACGTGTTCACAACCACTGAGCAAAACAGTTGCTACTCAGAGCAGTTAGATTTTTCTACTATACTGAAAGTCTCATTTTGCAAAGCCCAAAAGTGAACCTCTGCCCAAGGCAAAAGCCGAAAGTGCATTGTTGTTTGTCCCTCCTGCAATCTTAGGTCACAGGGTTAAGTAGGTGGATCAAAATGAGATACAGAAGGTCAAAGAGAAAGGGTTTAGCCATGATAAGAAAATACTTTGAAATTTGCCACTTCTTAGTGTCTAAAAAGAACCATTTTTGGTTTTTACCTTGAGGGGGTTGTGCAATATATACAAGAGCATATACCAGTTGTTTGTTATTTTCTGTTTTACAGAGTTTATCTAGCAGAGACATACAGCCAGCAGCCTACTGCTTTCTCACTTTGGAATCTGATCCCCTCAGGTCTCGGAAGCTAAGCAGGGCAGGTCTGGTCTATTCCGTAGTGAAACAGGCGACCTTCAATCAACACACTGTACAAAGGTCTTTCTGGAAGGAATCAAAAAGCTTCAGAAACAATATGAAAAGTGCATTGTTAAAGAGAGTGACAACATTGAGAAATAATGTAGTACTTCTTGGCACCTGTAGTTGTTATATATGTTAGGCTCAGAACTTTTTGTACCACCCTTGTACTCTGATTATTACACTTGTACTTAGGTCACATTTCCCCCTGTTGTGAAATCTCGGTAAAACTGTAGTGTCACAATCTTGTTATGTCTGCATTTTTGGATGCCCAAGACACACCTGGAAATGGAGACTGGATTCTCCATCAAGTATTATCTAGGTTAAATTGTAAATCAGTCAGTCAGTCAAGGCAATCAGTCGATTACTCAATCACCAGGTGCTGCTGAAAGTGAGTGGCCTTATCAGCATGGGGAGCGGGGCACTCTCCCAAAGCAGACCTCTCAACTGTCCCTGATTTTGCTTCAAATCTTTCCTCTGTCCCTTGTAAAATTTGTGTTTTGTGACAAAACAGTGGGGATTAAAAGTACAAAATAATGTCAAATAAAGTAACAGCAATTCTTCAGAAAATGCATCTGAACACAAATCCTATTCTGTCAGCTTTCGGAGTGAACAGAACCAGATTTTAAGATGTGTCCCTGATTTGGGGTCGTTGTCCCTGATTTTTTTAAGCCTTGTCCCAGATTCACGAGGGAAGAGGTTGAGAGGTATGTCCCAAAGATCAGAAGGAACCATACCAGTTCCCCCAACACTGCTGTCAGAGGCAACATCTTTCAGGTGAGACATTATACCAAGGTCCTACTTGCCTGTTCTGATAATTGTTCAGGTGGACATCAAAGACCCAGGGCACTTCTAGAAAAGAATAGAGGATTTCTTGTGTCCTGGCCAAGGTTTTTCCATTCACTAGCTAACCTACCAGCCAATTAACCTGGTCTAAAAATCATTTATTGTGCAGCTGGACACAGAGGGTATGAGAGTGGTGTGTTGCTACAGAAAGGCAGACACATTCCAAGTCCAAGGTTGCTGCACTTAACAATTGTTCCACAATGGCTGGCCCGGTGGCACTGAGGGTTGAGGCGCTGGACACCATGCCTCTTGCCATGCCGGTGACCCAGGTTTGGGAGCAGATTCGAGTCATCGGCGGTCAGCCAGGGAGGAGAGGATTGATCATCTAATAGACTGCTGTCCTCTCCTGGGGTGAGTGAGTTCTACTTCACTCATCGTTAGTGACACCGGTGGCTCTGGGGGATCACTGCATTCTGGGTGGGCATACAAAGTAGGGGTATGGGCTACAGTGAGCATCTTTCGCACTGGTATGGGAGCATGCCTGTTGCAAGCAGGATGCCATTACACATCCACATCCTCGCAACAACAAGGTGGAAAATCCCCAGCTCTTGGGGAGGCAAAAGTGGCTACAAGGGACTACGGGCCACATTCCCAACTCCAGACTTTCCTGACCAGCTCTCTAAAGCTCTCACTCTGCTCCCAGACCCAGCTGTCTAGATGTCAGAAAGGACACCCTAGCAAGGTGCTGGGTGGCCCCACGCTGGGGGCATAGATCCGGGGGGCCAGCTGCAGTCTGGGAGTGAGGGCAAGGTGTCTCTGTCCCCGAATCCCTGGTCAGGGTGTTTCAGGTGGAAAGTAGGTCCCCTAGTCGAGGGAGGCTCACCTGAGTGATGCCCCGAGTTGCTGGCATTAGGAGGGACAAAGTTCACAAAAAAAAACAATAATTGTTCCCCACAAAGTTGAATGTTTACTGTGAAGTGATTTGAGACACCCACTTGAAAAGTGCCATATAAAACACAGAAACATAGTGAGTGATGGCTTGATAAAGGCCTACCAGCCCATCCAGTCTGCCCATCCCACCTGACTACACTGCTTTAACCCTATAAAACAAAGGGTTTGCAGTGCATCCAGGACCTGGACTGAGTTCAGGTCAGGAAAGGAGACACTTCCAAAGGCATACACACAGAACAATTAGACCGCCACTCGAGGGGGCAAAAAATGAGTGATACTCACAATTTTAACTCCAAAAGTACATTGGCTAGTGCGATGTTATCTAGCAGCTGACTTGGTACAAGACAACAAAGCCTCGGCACTTTGGTCTTGAGGGTCTTCATCAGGGAGCATGACTAAACTAGAAAGAGAACTGCTTAAATAGGGTACAATTAAAGGGGAAATGCACTAATTCAAACACCGTGCTTCATGTACCTAGTACCATATAAAACAATACAAACGAGTCAGCACCAAGAGAAACACAGTACATAATAGAGCTTGTGACAGATTCATAGTGCTAGTAAGTAAGGAGTATTACCCATTTTTTGACATTTAAGCACTACAATAAGTTTAGTAGCTTAAATTAAGAAATGGAATTAATTTTCTTTCAGTGTCAATACTGTGTTTCATATATTGAAATTCAAAGCATATGGTAGTGGTAGCAGAGAACAAACCAATTAACTAATAACTGCTTAAGCCCTAGTGGTTGTCACACCCCCTTGTTTCTGCCCCCTTACTAAGGTCATATGCCCCTTCCTTCCCAGTTTGAAACTGTCCACTGCCTTGACCTCTACCACTTCCTCAGGCAGTCCATTTCACTGGTACACCACTCTGTAGGTGGAAACTTTCTTGTGGACATCCTTGAATTTCCCTCCAGTCATTTTCTTTGAGGTTCTTTGCATACCTGTGTTTGGGATCAAGGTAAGTATGGCCTTGTATAGTAATCTAACCTGTTTACCCCACATTGGCACTTGTAAGTTCCTATCCTGTCAACCCTCACCTTACAGGTCTTGAGGGTGTGCATGTGGAGGTCCTGCAGCCTCTCCTCTCCTCTCCTCTCCTCTCTAGCCATCCCGCCCCCTAGATCTTCTTGGGGGATGTAGATACAAATTATATTACTGTATTTCTTTTTCAGTGTGTGGAAGGGGCATCTACCTCCATTTTACAGCTGCAAGGGGAAGAAAGCATGGCATGGAGGGGATCAAGAGACTTGCTCAGGGTCCCCTCACTGTGGCTGTCAGTTTCACAGTTTCTTGTTCTCTTAAACAAAATACAAAATCACACATGCCCACACAATGCAAAGCATCATGGGCTGCATATGCAAATCACCACAGAATATTATGCTGATTTAATTTGTTCTCTTGACCACTAGGCTGCACTGCCATAGGAGGGCAACAGCTGAGTTTTTTACCCTAATTCTCACCCCCGCCATGACACCTGCAGATTTTTCAAGATCCATCACAGGGTTAGTAATTCTGTTACAGGATCTGATAGGTGTCGGAATTCTGAGTTAGTTGTTCAGTTCTCTAAGCAATTTGTGGCACAAGTTACCAACACTGTCATTTGCAAATATTCTTTACCATAGACACGTTGTTGTACTGTATTACTCTGCTCTGACCATTTGTTTGTTTGCACAACTGTTCATGCTTTGCACTACTTATTTCATCCTTTTTTGTGTTTGCTTGTGCGCTTGTGCAAGAAAACACTTAGGTACAGTACCACATTTCAGAGGTGTGTCAGGGACGAGTCCAATCCAGAGCACTGAACAGTGGGCGCGACCCTGGCACACCAATGAATGGTGAAGCCCAGTGTGACAGCCGTTGGAATTTCACAGCAGGAGCTGGCCTTCACTTGAGAGAAATGAACCGCACCAATGAGAGAGTACGCTTCATTGCTCTCATTTGCATAGCGGCCATTACAGCCCAAATCCCACACTCTGCAGCTGTCATCCCTGATCCCTCATTCTCCAGCTGACCCTCTGGCTGCAAATAAATCCCTCCCGCTTCCTCCTTCTGCTGATGTCCTCCCTGCTTCCTCGTTCTCCGGCTGCAACCTGGCTACGGAAATGCAGGGAGCATGCTAAAGACCTGTCGCTTCTTGCCCTGGGAGCTCTTTCTAGTCTGCCTTTATTATACATCTGGTTGGCAGCTCTGATCACCACCAAAGGAGGACAGGCTCTGTGGGACACAGCTAGATCCTGGGGTCTAGTGGACTTAGGGCTGTCAGAGATGGACTGCCTGCCAGACATAGCACGGTAAGGACGTGGACACTTTCTCTCTACCCTTGCATCGCTGCTTTAAAGGGGCACTGTCAGCTTTGCCCTAAATTTTTACTGATATCTGTGCAGTGTGCCTTTTGGCACACACACAGCATGGTAAGGACGTGGACACTTTGCCTCTACCCTTGCTATATGTAGTTGATGTAAAAGACGGAAAAAAAAAACTGTATTCACCCTCATGTCCTTCCCACTGTGCAGTAACATCATCTCAGTTGTTGATTAGTTCACTTTTGATTTGTCTCTCTCGCTCTCTGTCTCTCTCTCTCTCTCTCTCTCTCTCTGTCTCGCACCCTTGACTGTCTAACAACAATGAATGCTAAATGGTCATTTCACTGCCCAGACAAGTTGACCCCTCCACAAGAAAAACAGTACTGCCATTGATCTTTAATCAATCTTTCTGTAAGAAAAGAAAAGAAAAGAAAAAAAATTCCTTCAGCTTGTTTCAATATACCTCACTACCATCCGCACTTTCTCTCTCTTATCATCAGCTGTATCTCACATGTGCTAAATGGTTGCAATGCCCTAAGAAACAAGATAACGATTTGGTGCAAAACGAAATAAAATTAGCAGATGTCTATCTGTCTCTCCCTGTCTCTCTTGTTGGCCCACCTAGGTATCCTGAGTCTATGGTGAAATATTGTTTTTATTGTCAAAAACCATTTATGTGTATGTCTCTGTGTGTAAACACGACAAGACATGTACCGATCAATGAGAGCAAGAAAAAAAGACTCATCTAGCAATGATGAGATATGGCCACATTAACAATCCAAATTAAATGAAAAGATAACATAAATCACTACATGCACTGGTAATGAGCCCAAATCATTTGAAAGAACTCGGCAAGTGCATAAAAAAAAGTACTGACGAATAGTATCTCTTAACCTCGGTCCCATCTCTAATCTCACAATCTCTGTTTCTTCTCCCAGGAGTAAAACAGATTTTTTTGAGGCATACCACCTCATCATTCCTGCCGACTAAAATGACTCAGTGCCTGATGCTGTTTTTCTTTGTCTCCTCTATCCCATTACTCCCCCTGTTGCTGTTAAATATACCCCAGTTACACCGGTAATCCCTCCCCTCCCTTCCCATGATTTCTATGTCTCTAACCTTTTAGTGGTGCCAAATGTGCACTGTGACTCCACTCCTTTTCTATTACGAAAGGCATGGTTAAATATTATCATTCATGTCTTCAAAAATGACCCCCTTCGCTTACAGACCCTATACCCTTTTCCTTCGCCTCAGACCTTGGTATCTACTCCTTATGGCAGTTCTGCTCTCTGGTGACGTACAGCTAAACCCAGGGCCAGTTAACCTCTCACCTAACCCTATTAGCAATATGAAAGGCCTGAAAATTGCTCACCATAATATCAGGAGCCTTGAGCACAATTTTTCTGAACTGGAAGCTTGGACCTTCCTCTACAAGCCTGACATCATTTGCCCAACTGAAACTTGGCTCAAACCCTCCGCCGCTGACACTGTTTGCTCCCTCCCATCCTACAATCTTCTAAGACAGGACCGACCTGCAGCCAAGAGGGGTGGTGGCACAGCTATTTATTTTAAAAATCACCTTCAGCTCTCTGTTATAAACTTGTCTCCCCTCCTGCACTGTGAAGCGCTTCATGCCCGTCTCACTCTCGGGACCAAACTACTTCATATTTTCTGCGTTTACAACCCCCCTAAAGGTGGCCAAAGAGGCCTGGATGAACTACTGGCTCAAACCTCACTCCTGTCTGGAAGAAATGAAGTCCTCATACTTGGAGACCTAAACATAAACTGGTTGGGAATCTCCCAAGCCTTACCCTATCCAAATTAAAAAGTTCAAACCTGCATCAACTGATCTCTGAACCTACAAGGACTGTCCCCCACTCCAACACCAGTACATTACTGGACTGGATAATTACTAATCACCCAGAACACATAGTCTACTCAGGCGTACTAGCTGACGCCATAACTGACCACTCCCCCACTTTCTGAGTTTGGGGTAAAGGGAGGTCAGAACCTGCACAGCCCAGGTACATCTCCTTTCACAATTATGCCCATTTTGACTCTCAGGCATTCTTACAGGACATTGCTAGCACTGACTGGTCCTCTCTCTATGTGTCTAGTGATGCTCAATCTGCTCTTGGTCTCTTTCTGACCCACTTCCTAGCGCTGCAGGACAAGCACTGTCACGTAGTAACGCGTTGGTGAAAAACAAGCAAGCCAGAAGGCTAAAATCTGATCTAATCAGTAAACTTCGCCAAAGAGATAAAAGATGGCTCCATTTCAGATGCACTGGCCTAGCTACTGACCTTATCACTTACAGGACTATGCGTAATGTCTGCAAAAAGGAGATCAAACAGGCCAAAAGCTCCAACTGCAAAGACCTCTTAATGAACTCCTATGGAGACTCCAGGAAATTCTGGTCCCACATTAAGTTCTTCCTTGGCTCAAACTTATCCTCTACCCCTAATGAAATGGTACTAAATGGAGTCCATTGTAATAATTTTCGCACTATTGCCAACTTTTTCAATGACAAATTCTCTGACCTAACTAACTATACCTCCACCTTCCCCTCCAACCTGACCTTAGCATATCCAACAAATGTCACTGGCCCAAACTTTTTCTTTAAATCTGTTTCCAGACTTGATGTACTGAAATTGCTTAATAATATCTCTGAGCACACGGCTGCCAGTTCTAACAATCTTGAACCCAAACTTCTTAAATTAGCTGAGCTGTTCATAGCTGCTCCCTTAGCCAAAATCTTTACTCTCTCCTTATGGCAGGGTCACGTCCAAGATATCTGGAAGATGGCAAGAATTACCCATGTTTTTAAAAAAGGTGACCCAAAGGACCCCTCAAATTACAGGTCAATTGCTATCCTGTCTGTTCTCAGGAAAATCCTTGAAAAGCTTGTAGCTAACCAAACTATCGAATTCCTCCAGAAAAATTACCTGTTAAACTCTGCCCAACATGGCCTCCGAAAGGGTCATAGTACTACCACTGTTCTACTCAAATTCACATCTGATGCCCTGATAGCCATGGACTCTGCTTCTCTCACATGGGCCATTTTCATTGATATGACCAAGGCGTTTGACCTAGTTGACCACCCCATCCTCATTGCCACACTTCGATCACTAGGTTTCTCACCCAACGTTATGAACTGGTTCAGAAGCTACCTGACTGACAGAACACAATTTATGAAGTACAACTCCACCCTTTCTGACAAGGCCACGACTAACATTGGAGTGCCTCAGGGGTCCATACTTGGCCCTTTGCTTTTCTCTATCTTTATAAACAGCATCACCTCAAACCTTATGAAAACCAGCTCCCTGTTGTATGTGGATGACATAGTGCTGTACTCTAGCACCAAATATATTGAGGATATAAATCTGAAGCTCTCCCATGACTTCCAACTGCTCCAGCAGTGACTGGTTAGACACAAACTAGTCCTAAACGAAGCAAAAACCCAAGCTATGCTCTTTGGTTCCAGTTTGAAACTTAAACACTCCCAGCACAAGTTCAAAGTCTTCACGGTTAGTGGCACCTGAGTAGAAGTTGTTAACTCTTTTAAGTACCTGAGGGTCACACTGGATCCACTACTAAACTGTGCTCTCCATAGTCAGAGGACCTGCAAATCTGTAAACTCAAAACTTGGAGTTGCCTGTCGAACCAGCTATGCCCTCACCCCATCTGCCAGGCTTGCTGTAGCCTGTGGGATACTTTTAACATCACTTAACTATGGGGCAGCTACCTATATTTCTGCAAGCAAATCAAGTCTTCACAAATGGGATGTTACCTACAAAAATATATGTCGCTATGCATCCTCCTCTCATTGGCTGAAACACCACTGCCTCTGTACTCTGACCTTGGTTGGCTTCCTCCTCAGGCGTCAAGGTTTTATTCTTTCGGATCCATCATTGACAATATAATTAGGACTCAAATATCTAAACCCCTAGTGGAACTCTTCCAAAGGCAGGCCTCCTGCTGTGACCTTCGCTCCGCTGACAATGCACCTGTCTGTATCCCTAAATATGCTATCACTAAGAGCTCTAGTGCTTTTGCCTGTCAGGCCCCCAGTACTGAAACTCCCTCCCTCTAACCATTCATCAAGCCTCTTCCCACACCTCCTTTAAGAAAGCACTGCACCACCATCTCATATCTTCCTGTATTTGCTCCTGTTTCAAACCTCCATAGATGCAAGACTTTATTCTGACTCCCCTCGCCTCCCTTTTAATTTTGACCACATTTCTGCCTCAGCACTTTCTCTCAATTGGACTGGGTTACTCCCATACCCTGCTGTTTTGCACTTCCCAATCCTATTCCCTTTACACACCCCCTCTGTCTTTTTCCTCCACTGTAACTTGTTACTATTTACTTCCCTAACTTTCTTCTTTCTCTCAGACCTGCTCTGGTCGTTGAAAGATTACTTTCTACATTCCTTCCTCTCAAATCTACCCAGTTATTGTCTGCTTAAAGTGACACTACATTTTTCTGTAATTTATTTCCTCCTCATGTTAGTGTAAGCCTTAATTTTTCTTGCAATTCTCTGTGTTGTTTACACTTACCTGTGACACTGTATTACCTATGTTGCTACCTGCTTGTATGTACCTATTACTTTGACTATTTCTAAAAATATACTGATACTGTTAGTTCCAGAAGTTTGTTTTGTATTCTCCCGGGTCGTGCCTGAAAATAGCCATTGTTATGGCTAGCGCACCTATCCGGTAAACAAAAACTAAATAAAAAAATAAAATAAAGGCGAGAAAGTGGTATCAGCATGCTGAAGCCTGTCATGCATTTGTTCTGTATTGTACTTGCTGAAACTGATTACATGTAGGGTAGTGTGCGTAATACACTGCCCGAGCATTTTGTACAACAACATTAGTAAAACATTATAAATCAAGTTCAATGCTGGGACCAGACAGAAGAATGAACAATTGCTATCTGACAATCCAGTCCTACCACTTTTAAATGACAGCCTCAACCTTTGTTACAACTTTAATGACAGCTTGTCCATTCACAAAATCAGTGAAAGACGAGGAAAGAAGCAAAGCCAACTGCAAGTCGCACTTAACAAAAATGAATGTATGCAGACAACCTGACAAAGAGACACACAGTTAATTCTTAGTACAGGAAGATGGCTGCGGTGCTGCTCTGCTCCCTGCCACCTCTGTGATTGCCCGCATTTTGCAGGGCATTTGAAAGTCTTTTATCCATTTTAGTCATAAATTTGGTGAATGAAACTTAAGCTCTTTTAGTGTTTGACTTATGAAAAAGAACCCTTCCCAGTTAAAATTAGGAGTTAAAGTCAAATATACTGCTGAAGGGTGCATTGGCCGATTGTGAGTTTTCAGGTGTCCCACTTGGCCCTTGTACCTAACAGAAATGAAGAAGTTTTGCAGTAGAAAAGAGCTGGAACAGTTGGAGGGTTTGGGGAAAACAGAGACCACTCAGCTAAGCTCCTGGTCGACAGAGGCTATCCTAATTGGAAAAGCACACTGAGTGCTGATATGCACATTTATGTTTATAACAGGTATGATATGGTTGCCTGGGAAGGGGGGTATCTCCTTTGCCCTCAAATAAGATAAAGAATATTACGCTCAGACAAGCAATTTTTTTTCTTTTTATCTTACAGGTCCCAGCTGATATGACAAAATATTGGGGAACTTAACATGTTGGCCTATCACATGATTTATTGAAAAGGGCCTGAAAGGGGTATTGGTTCAAACTGGATCCCTGCTGGAAGCCTAGAACTAAGCGTAACCCCCAGCAAGTATCTGGTTGTGTAAAAGGTGCAAGTGACAGAGGTTATAAAGGATGCTAAATAGCAGGTACTTCTCTGTTTTATCTTCTGATATTACTAAGGAGCTACACACATGAGAGACATTCTAGAGTTCAGAAATGTGTTTTTGGTTGGTGTTTGATGTGTGTATTAACTCTAGCTATGAAAGGGACTATGTAGTAAAGATGAGGGGATTTGGGACATGGTTGTTGCCAGTCTCCAATGACAACATTTTAAGTAGGGTCTGAATTGATGTTTGGGCCATAGGACTCCTGAAATGGAGCCGAACACGGAATGGTAGTGTGGCCTTGAATGAAGCAGTTGCAGTAGATAAAGCAGCAACAACAGATTAAATTGCCAGCCCTTCCATGATTGGCGAACTCTGAGTCAAAATGTCCTCTTCGTTTTTGTGTTTGCTTGACCACTTGCGCAAGAAAACACCCTGGGACAGTACTGCATTTCAGAGGTGTGTCAGGGACGAGTCCAATGCAGAGCACTAGACAGTGGACGTGACCCTGATGCACCAATGAATGGTGATGCCTAGTGTGACAGCAATTGGAATTTCACAGTGGGAGCGGGTCTTCACTTGAGAGAAACAAACCACACCAATGAGAGAGAGTGCACTTCATTCCTCTCATTTGCATAGCGGCCATTACAACCCAAATACCTCCCTCTGCTGCTGTCGTCCCTGGTCTCTCGTTACCTGGCTGACCCTCTCGCTGCAAATAAATCACTCCCACTTTTTCCCTCTGCTGCTGTCCTCCCCACTCCCTCATTCCCTGGCTGCAACCCAGTTACAGAAAAGCAGACAGCATGCTAAAGACCTGCCACTTCTCACCTGGGAGCTCTTTCTAGTCTGCCTTTTTAATATACCTGGTTGGCAGCTCTGGTCACCACCAAAGAAGGACATGCTCTGTGGGACACAACTAGCTTCCAGGGTCTAGCAGACTGAGGGCTGTCAGAGACGGACTGCCTGCCAGTCATAGCATAGTAAGGAAATGGACACTTTGCCTCTACCCTTGCATCATTGCTTTAAAGGGGCACTGTCAGCTTTGCCTGAATTTTTGCTGATATCTGTGTAGTGTGCCTTTTGGCACACACCTGTGTCATTTCCACGCCAAAATAACCTCGTGGATGTAGAAATTAAGCAAATATACCTGTTTTGTAATTATTCATCAAAATTCATCTTTCCCTCATTCTGTCAATAAATCCATAGACATCAGAGGCATAACCCTATTGAGGACACGTGCCAGGACCTATATAAAATCCTAAATCTCGAACTGCTCCTGGTAATTTAGGGTTAAAACCGAGCCCTGCGTGGCTCGCAATGTATTTTTTAAAACTGGTGCCTATAAGAGATAACTCCATATACCAGAATTTTATTTTTTTAAGTCTGTTGCAACAGCCCTTTTTCTTTGCCTTGCCTTTCTCTTTTCTCCATCTCTTTATTTCCAAGTGTATAGGCAGGCCACCTATATAATGTTTTTACTATCCCTTTTTCAGTCATAAGTCTGGTATATGAAGCTCTTGTCTTGGTACCCCCCACCCCGTAGTCTGTATCCCCTGTTATGAATCATAAATAAAAATAAATACATAAAGAAGAATAAAGGTTATGTATAGGAATAACCACCCCCCCTTAAATGTGAGGTATTGATAATTGCAATTCATTGCATGCTAATAAAACCCTTTTCGTCTATTTCAAGCGCTCATTTTGCGCTAGTGTAGGGTTTAAAAGTCTTTCTTGGTCGAGCGCTCGTTTTGTAATAATAATTGTTAACCTTTATAGTTAGGCAGTTATCCCCTGTGTTCTGTTTTTCCCCGTTTGCTGTCCTTTCGACAGCTGTTTAAAAGAAAGTGCTGGGCCAATATATTGTACTGCCTAACTTAAGCCTGGCGTTTTGGTAATAATCCTTCATGCCTTTAAGCAAGAGCTATCAAGTGGTATTCAGAGGAGCCGCTGCTCGATAGTGCAAGCAGTTAGTTTTTTTGTTTTGTTTCTGAATTCCCCTTCGGCTTGTATTCCACTTCCTGGTTACCGCCGAGCCAACGTTTGCACAACACATATGTTTACTAAATACAAATGTATGCCCTGCTTAAGTTTTTAACCCCCCCCTTTGGTGCTTCATGCTGTATGATAGTGCGAGTAAAGGAAAGTAAACGGTCAGAACATTCCCCTTTTGCAGCGGCAGTTTTGGATAAAGCGCTGCTTTGGTGCATGCGTCTGCTTCCAAAGCTTTCACTTCTCGAATTAACATATGGCAATAAAAGAAGAATTCACATTGGTTTCTAACTGTTAGGGTCAGAATAAAGTTCCTAGAGAGTTCTGAGAACATGTAGAAAGCTTTAGCATAACAAACCTTATATGTTAGTGCAGCTGCAGATTAAAAACTCTTCCTTCTATATTTAAAAAGTGGCTTATGTTACAAAAACAGTATCTTTTGGATTAGGGTATCAGGCAGGAAAGTTAAATAATTAAAAATTAAGTTTAAACAAAACTTTTTTTTAGGCCTGCTCAATTATGTAGAACTGCAGCTTAACTCCTAGCCTCCCATATGATACTATAGACCAGTGCTGCACGACCAGGCATCTAACTCAATGGGAAGATGATAGGTAATGCCTAGCAGTAGCACTACCTAGCTGATTCCCCAGACCATCCTTGCTGGCAGTGACTCTAGTGCTGTACAGTAGCTCAGGAAATAGTCTTTTCCCTCTCTGTGGCTGGCAGCAGTGGATACCTCTGGAACCAGTTCTGGATCACCTCCCAGGCTGGAGGTGTCAAAAAGTCTCTCAAGCAATCTCCAAACTGCAGGTTACAAACCACAATGGCTTCTCTTACTTCAACTGGACTCCTCAGGCAATGGGAGTCTTCTCCTTGAGCATCCTTGGACATTGGCTGCTTAATCCAGGTAGCATTTCAAGCGCTGGGTGGAATACAGACAGTCCAACCCTCCTCACTGGCTGAGGGTTTCTTTCAGATGCTGCAGAGCTGTAGCTTCAAACTACTCTCAACCACTCTCACTGGCTTTACAGATAATAGAAAGCTGTTGGCAAGCCTCCTGAAGTTTGGCTGTGGGAGCCTTAGGCAGATCTCTAAACATTTTTCCTCCAACATAAACTAAGCCCTCCTGTCTTGCAGAGAGCTTCAGTCAGACTGCCCCAAGCTGAATCTGTCCCTGGGATCTTAGAAAAGAATGGCAGCTTCTGACTGGCTGAATACAACTGTCAATCTGCAGAATTAATATGCATTAAGTCACCTTGATGCCCAATTGGTTGCCTGAAAGGGCGCCAAGATCATTGTATTCACCCCTTCCCAGGAATGACTGCTGCAGTCCCACTAGCTTCTTGACTGCTGATTGGTGGAAACAGAGGTTGGAGGTAAGAAAATGACTGTTATTGTAAGCAGTTTATACACAGTTCTAACTTTAAATCCTTCTTGCAGGCAAGTAGAAAGGTTTTAAAATTAAATGCCCCCTCACTCCAAAAGCTGCCCCTTTGTCCTACTGCCTGATGGCAGAGTAGGGTATGGCAGAGTCTCCCCCTGCCTGTCGCAAATGCCGCAGCACTGTCCCCTTGGTGGCAGGCAGGGCTCCATTCACATACTGCAGCCACAACTACTCTTAAAGTTATAGCACTCCCTTTTAAATAATAGTGTCTAAGAGTGCTTGCTTCAAAGTTTTATTTTACCCCATTACTATGTTTCTCCACACCCCCACTTATACCTTTTGAGGCCCAGGGGTTGGAGCACATGAAAAGCACCTGCAAGAGCCACCACAGTGGCTTGAACACAAAGCACCGTAGTGCTGTTCTAGTCTGCAAGCCAATCTGTCAGCTCGCATAATCCAGCTCACATGTGCGCACAATGAGCTGCACAGCAATCGGCAAATCACCAAATGGGTGGTTTTACTTTAGCTGTGCTCCTCCAGCTCCCCAGCAGGATTTTGATAAATGGAGGGTGAGCAGCGGGACTATTTAGTGGCCCCATACAGGACTGGGAATGGCGGGAAAAGAGTCTGGGGAGACAAATTACAGTAAGCCTCATCTGGGGGGGGGGGGTTACATAAGATTTGATGGACTGACGCACATAAAAGTATCATGGAGCCATATAATGAACTCCATTAACTACTGGCTCTCGTTTGCCCTTAATCTGAGTTGACTATTTGAATGTATCTTGGAATACGTTTATTCTATTTTTAGTATTGTAAGTTCTATTTATAAAAGTATCAGATAAGGTATAATACAGCATGTTTGTTTGATGTGATTAGATTTTCTTCCTGATGCAAAAGAGAAAAAGCATTAGGGTCCTTATGAAGCCTAATAAGACATGAATGCAGGAGAGGACTTTGGAATGACCTAGTGGAAAAAAGGGGGCATGTGAGGAGCAGGACCCTGTAAAAGCATCTATCCTAAATAGATACTTTTTGCTCAGTATTTACTGAACAGAAGGTAGGGCAGGGCCCACAGCTCAGCACCATGGACATGGGGGGAGGGAGGTGAGCACTACTCCCTTCACAAAAGAAAGGGTCCTACAAGAGCTCACTAAGCTCAGGGTGGACAAGGCAATGGGACCTGATGGCATACATCCCAGGGTACTTAAGGAGCTAAGGGTGGAACTAGTGAAGCCATTAGCAGAACTGTTTAGTGAGTCTCCCAGCACAGAAGAGATCCTAGAAGACTGGAGAAGGGATCATGTGATCCTACTGCACAAGAGTGGTAGCAGGGAGGAGGCAGGGAACTACAGACCAGTCAGTCTTACCTCAGTAGTGGGAAAAATTATGGAGGCACTCCTTAAGGAAAGGATAGTGCAACACCTGGAATCCATAGGGGCACAGGATCCAAGACAGCATGGGTTTACAAAGGAAGGTCCTGTCAAACTAATCTCATAGATTTCTTTGACTGGGTAACCAGAGTGGTGGACCAAGGGGAAGCAGTTGATGTCGCCTACCTTGACTTCAGCAAAGCTTTCGACACTGCTCCGCATAGAAGATTGATAAATAAGCTGGGTAGGCACGGGGTGGCTCAGAAGTTGGTCAACTGGGTGGCAAACTGGTTGACGGGCAGAAAACAAAGAGTGGTGTTATATGGTATACAGTCAGAAGAGATGCAAGTCACAAGTGGGGTACCTCTGGGATCAGTCCTGGGGCCAGTCCTCTTCAATATCTTCATTAGTGGCACTGCAGATGGACTAGCGGGTAAGGCTTGTCTGTTTGCAGATGACACCAAGATCTGCAACAGAGTAGATGATCCAGATGGGGTGGGCAGAATGAAAATAGATCTGGATAAACTGGCAAAGTGGTCAGAAGAGTGGCAACTGGGATTTAATGCAAAGAAGTGCAAGATCATGCACATAGGGAAAAGAAACCCTGAAGCTACCTATAGAATGGGAGGGGAGTTGCTGGCAGTCACAAAGGAAGAAGGAGACTTGGGCATCATCACCGATGACCTGAAATCATCCAAGCAGACCTCTAAAGCAGTAGTTAAGGCTAGAGGATGTTAGGGTGTATTAGTAAGGGTATCACAAGTCATAAGAGGGAGGTAACAATTCCTCTTTACAAGCCACTGGTTAGGCCCCATCTGGAGTACTGTGTGCAGTAATGGAGGCCACACCTTCACAAGGACGTTAACCAAATTGAGGCAGTCCAGAGAAAGGCAACCAAAATGGTGCAGGGACTGCATCAGAAGACATATGAGGACAGATATGTATACCCTTGAGCATAGGAGGGAGAGAGGTGAAATGATCGAAACATTCAAACACCTTAAGGGCATTAACAAGGTGAAAGAGTCAAACATGTTTAAATATAAGAAAAATAGCAGGACAAGAGGGCACAGCATGAGATTAGAGGGAGGCCGATTAAGGGGGAATGTGAGGAAATTCTTTTTCACAGAAAGAGTGGTGGATGCATTGAACAGCCTACCTCAGGAAGTGGTGGCTATGAATACAGTGCAGGGCTTCGAACAGGCATAAGGGAGCAATACAGATGAGTATGAATAGATAGGCCACTGACAGCTCAAAGGCCGATGGCACAATAATAAGGTAGAAAAAGAAATGGGCAGACTGGATGGGCCTTGAGGTCCTTATCTGCCGTCAACCTCTATGTTTCTATGTTTCCATTCTGCCTGACGCAAAAGTGAAATAGCATTAGGTTCCTTATAAAGCCTAATAAGATGTGAATACAGGAGAGGACTTTGGGATGACCTAGTGGAGTTTATTCTGCCTGACGCAAAAGTGAAATAGCATTAGGGTCTTTATAACGCCTAATAAGATGTAAATGCAGGAGAGGACTGGGGATGACCTAGCAGAGTTCACTCAGCAGTTCAGCCTATTTACCAGTGAAGGCAACCATCCTTGGGCTCTAAGTGCAATAGGAATGAATGGCTGTACTTGGGGCCTGCTGGAGACCAAGGAGTCTGAGGGTGAGGATAAAATGACTGAGTACTTGAGAGCTTGTCTGGTTCATAGAGCTCCTTCTGGTGTTTGACTAGTGGCCATGTGATTTGCTTGCCGTAAGTAATGACATTGACGGCTTGGAGCAGGATGTGCTGCATGATGTCTTTTTTAGTTTCATCGAAGTGGGTGGGCTTACTTGGGACTCATTGGTTAATCCAGCTTTGGGCTAGTAACTGTAATATTGTTGTTCTTGTGCCCAGGTCAAAGTAGCCCCACAAATTGATCCCTGCCCAGAATAGTTTCATGGCTTGAATTTATACCCTGCTGAGGTACTGATATGGCTTGCTCACAGTGTAAGTTTAAATATTATGGCTGGATACACTTTAGGCTAGTCCAGGTGATCTTTCCTGTATACAGCCATTTCACTGTGGCTCTCTGGACATTAATTTGATTGATCTTACTATGTAAAGGAGGTAATTCAAAAGGCCTCACATAGATCCTAACATGTGGCAAAATCAGTTGGGTTTTCAAGGATAGCCTAGTGGAGCTCTAGTGGCGTGTTTGCTGACGACCGTTTTTAGAAGCCATTCGGATGCCCTAATCAGGGTTCAAATAGGAAGACACAGTCGGGCTGGTTAGTGGGTAATGGGTCAGAAAGCAGGGCAAGATGTTTGGATATATTGGAGCAGAAATAGTCTGCAGGATTCCCTAAATGGGTTACAAATTGTAGCTGACATATAATTCCTGCCACGACTAATGATAATAAGGACACAGAGCAGTGTGCTCTGCATGGTGCACTTTAGAAATTCGCTGAAGAGGGCAGATGTTTCTGGCAACATGGGATGACCTAATATGGGGCTACTGACTGCTGTCCTTGTTATCCTTTTCTGGGACAAAGTACCCCTGCAAGTTGACCCTGGGTCCATTTATGAGGTCTGAATATAGTGGCTCAGTTCATCCCCTAGTAGAGTGTTCGGACGGTTCAACACAAGGGGTAGTGTTTGCCTAGCACAACTGGTTGCACCCTAGGAAAGTCTAGTTGGCCCTTTCTGAATAGCAGAATTTTTGGCTAAGGTGTGCCCCTAATCAGTGCCCTTGGAGGTCATAATTGTAAATATTGATCTCATGAATAGTAATGGGGTGCATTTTGTGAGTGATAATGAACTTAGTCTCTGGAATTAAATAGGTTTTAGACAGTTAAAGGGAGTAAGTTAAAAGTTGACAAATGAATGCCTAACAATTTGCTTTCCTCTATGCCACAATAATAGATTGGAAGTTTGCAAACAATTAGAAGTGTATAGTGGTGCCAGAGAGAGTGGAAAGACTACCTTGTATAAAGTGATACTTATGTGGGACCTTAATTTGAATTGATGGTTCCTAAAATATAGTGGGGTGAGTCTCTAAACAGGTGATGGTGATGTAATTCATTTAGTATCTGCCTCGTCTCAGTTTAGATGTTTCTCATTATGTATTTTGGGATAATTTTATGATTATATTTTCAGATGTCTTTTAAACTTTTGTAATGTCTGTATTTTTCTGCTAGTGTTTGTATGTTTTAAGCTGTAATGCCATATCATCGAGCAATAAAACCTTTTGACTAACTGACAAACTCCAAAATCACTTTCATTATCTAGACCAGGTCAGAACCGGGTCATTGGCAGACCCACACCAGGTCAATAGACTGGCCTGGGTCAAATCAGAATCAGTTCACTGAAGGCTCTCATTTCCAGACTCTGATTTCTAGAGTTGAGCCGAGGCAGGCCAGTATGATGGAGGATTCCAGATCAGACAAAAAACAGGCCTCCCATCCCAACTCTGAACTGACAGCATTCTAGCCTCATTGAGTCAGGCCTCCTTCTTGCTTAAATTGCTAAATGCTGGAATGACACTCCTGAGATAGTAAGAAGGCGTGACGTGACTGTTGCATTATTTGAGTCTAAGCTGTTGGCTACACTTACTGCTTCCACAACCTGTAAACGCTATTAAGTACTGTAAAACCTGAAAATGTATAATTGTGAATACTGCACTTATATGCCAGAAAAACCTACGTACATGATGATATTGCAATGGGTTTGGAAACAAATGGGTATATGTATTCCTTTTTACTGGTTATCTATACATTGGTTTCACCTTGGGTGGGGGGGGGTAGGGCATGGTGACAGAGTGTTGAGTCCCTCAGTTTTTGATATGGAGTGATAGAACTGTTGTTTAATAGTACAGAATATTAGGTATATATGGACACATGTTGATACATGGACATATCAGGATAACAGTATCTCAGTTACAAGGGGGTCTGTGTTTGGCTTGGGTGTTGAATGTGAAGAAACACTGGTCACTTGTTACAGAGTTGAAGATAGGTCATGTTTAAACAGTATAAGTTTGAATATTCATGAATAATATTGACTTATTGTACACAGATTTTAAGATATACATATCTGAATAGTACTTACACTGTATAAATGTGGGAAACAGTTGGTTGATGCTTCATTTACACTAGGACAGGTTGTCTGTAAACCCACTTTTTCGCTTAACACAAATATATTTTCTTATTTAGAAGACTTTTAACATTATATGCTATGTATTTTTTCAGCTTATTTTATCTTGTGATTTAAAATCATAGACATTTACTAACACAAGCACAAATGCACAAATGTAGCTTTAGTATGCTTTATGGCTGTTCTCAGGGAAGAAGCTATCTATTCTGTGACATTTGACCTTGGAATACCTTTCCTTTGATGGAACTCTGTTGTCTTTATATGGTCCTATGTTGATTGTCCCTTACTCAACACAGCCTAATCGGGCTGCAATCCATCAACTGGTTGGCTTTTACAGTTAATACCTCGGATGTCTGAATCCCAGCGTGATTGCTCCACATTTCTGATCCCTCCTATGACTACTCCTGACTCTAATGGCCTCTCCCTGGGTCACTCCTTCCCTAGCATAAGTCCCCATTTCTATCCTAATTCTAATTATCCCTGCCCCCAAGTTTCTGGTGCTCCCCTATTTCTTACTGGTCTCTCCATGTAGCTTAACTCTAGGTCTTTTTCACCTACACTCTGAACTCCCTACCTCTCCTTGATTCTACCTCTTCCCGTTCTTGTTTTCGCCATTAATGTCCCTCCACCCTGACCCCCCATTCACCTATTTTTCTCCTCCCTATCTCCCTCGTGTTGCTGACAAAGGCTTCTCAGGCTGTAATTTGTTTTGCAGTTTTGGTACTTGTTAGACTAGCAGTAGTCTCCACAGTTATTGACCAAAATGTTGCCTTATGTTATGTTTCCATAATTTTAGGGAATGCACTTCATGAAACTATGCAATGTTGTTTTACCATGATTATCCTATGATACCTCTGTGGTTCACTGTTGTATCTGCACATTTGTGTTTGTATTGTCTGTGCTACCTCGACTTGGAACCTTTGTAAAACAGCCTTTTGAGCTCAAAGGTATTATTCTGAATCGTGAAGTACGGTAAATAAATAAAAAATAAATAAATAAAATTTTTAAAAGCAATTTAGGCCAATGGGATTTTTAACAACTTTTTATTTTTTTTATGTATGATCTGCATTTTAAGAAAGTGTATTCTTCCAAACAATCATTGTTTCCTGATGAAGGATTCTGTGTAATCTGAAAGCTCAAGCACTTATTTTCTTTTGTAACGTCTATGTTGGTCCAATAAAAGGTATCAAATCATCTCTTTCCTTCTGAATCCTAATTCCAGTAACTGTACTTTGTGTTTATGTGTAGCCTCTGTATGTGTGTACTTTAATATCTGTACACCTGACTCTGAATCCTTTAAAAGTAGATAATTCGTAGTCAGGAAAGTCCATAGACCAAAACCGCCTCACAAAATTCTACAACTCCGCTCCTTTAGCTCCTTAAACCTTAATCCCCTTCTTAATGAACTGGCCAGCTCTGATCGGTCCCCTATTGCCTTTGCCCCTTCCATTGACCAAGCTCTTGCTTGTTTTAAAGATAAATTTCTAACTGCATGGAACTCCTACGCTCCATTCCAATGCACTAGAGTTTGTGGCAACCATCATCCCTGGGTCTCCCTTGAGTTACTGACCTGTCTCAGGGAGTGAGACAAAGTTTGGAGGAAACATAAGGCCTCCCCGCTTCCCCCAGACTATGCCAGGTATCGCATGTTAAGAAATGCTTGTGTAACCCACCCCCACCGGCCCCCCTTGCTAACTAGCAGGGCTGCTCCTCTCACCACTTGGCACCACAGAGAGGGATGGGGGTTGTTACTACAGCTCAGATTACTAGTACTGTGCCCTGAGAGAAAACATTTGCTCACAATTATGCTAGGTTTGTACTTCTAGTCAGGGGCACCCAAGTAAATCCAGACACAGTGGAAGCAATAACAGTACCATCCAAACCAGGTTGGTATTCTAGAGTGTGGCTTTTATTCACATACACAGAGAATGATCACAAGGCAAACATGGACCCCCACAGGGCTACTTCTTCTTGTAATGCAGATTACTGAGGTACAGAGAACACATACAGTGAACCATCAGGTTCTGACTTGAACAGTGAACACTCTGGTTCTGAATTACACTTCCTCTGACTAGGCACACACAGCCAGTACTAGGAGACTTTCCTATATTTCATGAGGAATTTCTGGTGGTACCCTCGACCACCAAAGAACACATACAGGCTCACAGAAAATACAACCCATGTTGGGGTAAACTGTTTTCTTTAGGCACTGGCCAAATGCACTGAGAGAAAAACACAGGTGCCCAGACTGAATCCAGAGAGGTAAACATGGTTACTCCAGATGGGGGGTCTCCCACCTTTTGCTTCCAAATTTATATTCGCCCATTCATCTGGTTAATAACACCCTCACAGAAAAATGTGTAGATGCAATCTTGAAATGTCTTTCACATTTATCACACTACATTACACACCTCTGAGGTGTCAGAAAGTTAAAAGTTCTGTAATTGGCAATGTCTCTTCACTAGACCCCAACTTTAGCAGACACTTTTAAACAGAAAACAGTCTAGGTGACAGGATTACTTTGACAGAGAAAATCACCACAAGGAATGTAGGTGCCCCAGGGCTTTTCCAAACAAATGTCACAGGTACTCTCAGAGCAGTTGAATCTCAGGCAGCTTCAAGATAGTCCAGACTGGACAAGGGGATTTCCCCTGAATCCTGGAATTCATCCCATCCATCCTGGGATGGGTCACTGTGAAAACCACTTGACTTGCTTTCCACCACTTCACCACTAGGCAGTACTGACTCACACAGCTCTCTGACAGAGCTAAAGAGAGAGGTTGCACTACCTGCAACTTCCTCCACTGACTCCAACTGCAGACTGACTCACTCTAACTGAACATTCTGTAGCTATCTCCCTCGGCTAGCATTCCAGTGTGGCTTATGCTGCTGTGACAGTTCTAAAGGGACATCATCACTCCAGCTCAGCTGAGACTGAAAAACAGAGTGAGACACTGTGAAATCCATTTAACTGGCATTTCACTAGTTGCCTGTCCCTGCCTCCCACTGATTCTAATGGGCTTCCAGGAACCCCTGGGAACAAGGAGGTTACAATTGTACAAAGCTACCAGACTTTCCAAGTCTGAATACTTAAAATCATCTTTTCTCAAAAACATCAATTCCCTCTCCAAATTCTGGAAAGTGGTCCATGCCCTATTCTCCCCCCTTCACATCCACCTCCCCCTGTGCTTAAAATAAACAACTCATCGGTCTCCGAACCGTGCGCAGTGGGTCAAGAGTTTAACTCCTATTATACCTTCTGTGCCACAACACTTCTAAAGTTCCTCCCCTCTAACCTTCCCCCTCCTCATTCTCCCACACCAAGCACTCAACCCCTTCATACCCACCCTTCCTTCTCCTTTTCTACTGTCTCCCAGAAGAAACACTAACAACCTTTCTCTTCTCTCTCTCTCTCTTAATCCTTCCAAAGTCTAATCGCTGGATGACCATGACTCTAAACGCCTCTATATTTCAGCTTCTGCTATAGCTCACCTTCTCTCCTTAATTCTAAATCTTTCCTTCTCATCCTTGTCTGTCCCTTCAGCCTGGAAACATGAGGTGATTCTCCCTCTCCAAAAGGGTGATGACCCCTCCTCCCCAGCAAATTTTCACCCAATCTCCCTCTTCCCCGCCCTTGCTAAACTTCAAGAACACCTAGTCCTCTCTCAACTAACCTCCTTCCTCGATGACTCTTCCTTTTTCACCCCATTCCAATCTGGTTTTTGGAAGAACCACTCCACTACCACGTCCCTACTCAGGCTCACTGACTCCATCCTCACTGGGATGGATAATGGCCTCATTCCTCTGCCATCTTTGTTGACCTTGCCAAGGCTTCCGACACAGTCTCCCATGCCCTACTTCTTGACTGCCTTATGGCTGCTGCGTTGTCTATTTCTGCCCAAAACTGGTTTAGAGCTTACCCCTCAGGCAGAACAGAATCAGTCAAGGTCCAGGATACAATTTCTCCTCCCACTCCCTATTTCCACAGGAGTCCCATGGGGCTTGTGCTTGGACCCATTCTCTTCTCCATCTTCCTAAATGACTTGCCTTCACTATGCTCCCCCTCCTCTATCCATTTGTATGCCAACGACACCATCCTGTTCTCCCCTAGCGAATGCCCCGCCGATGTAGCAATTGCCCTTCAACATGACTTCCACCAGGTGCAGCTATGGTTTGCCTCACATCAACTATTCCTAAATGCCAAAAAGACTGTCTGCATGACCTTTGGCACTAGGCAGAGAGTCTCTAGGCTCCATCCTTTACCGTCTTTCCATATCTGTAATGGGACAGTCCTAGAGGACACCTCCTCACTCAGATACCTTGGGGTTTGGTTGAGCCAACACCTCAGCTTCTCTAGCCACATTGACACCATCCTGAAAACATTGTGCCCCAAGCTTGGTGCCTTACTCAAGAACCATAGTTGCATCCCTCCTACAGTGCAGTGTGAACTAGTCCAGAAGATGATCCTCCTCATTTTCAACTACTGTGATGTAGTCTATGGTGCCGCTCCCAAATCCTCCCTAACCAGACTGGACACTCTCTTTAAAGGGTACCTAAATAAGCAGTTTTTTAAAACTGCAAACTCCAAAGTATGGCTTCATAGTGAGGTAAAGTAAAGGCTGCGGTTTATATTTATGCTAAAACTGCATTTATGTAAATGACATAAATGCAGTTTCATAGCTTGTGAAAAATGTAAACATCAGCCTTTTACTTTCGAAAAACAGCTTTGCCTACTCCCTAAAATGTCCACCAAGTGAGTTAAGTGATGAGTCGTGATGACATCATTGGAGCCAGAGGCAGAGACCCACATGGCTCCCTACAGTGCTAGCTACAGTAGTTCTTTTCCCTTTTGTTTTGAATTGTTTCACCAAAATGATCAACACCTTGTGTTAACACGTAGATTATTTTGATTAGTACATGTTAGGCTGTTTTTTCCTTTTTGTTTACTTTAACTTGCTGAAAATGTTTTGTAATCCAGCTTTCTCTTTTTTTTCCTAGATATTTTATTCTCCCCCTTCCCCTCCGGAGTCGCCTCTTCAGGACAGCCAATTGAGCCTGTTCCTACCCCTGTCCTACCTCACCAGTCGGATCCTCCATTATGCTGCGGTGTGCCTCCCACGCGGGGTCGGGGTAGGGGCACCCCCGAACCTTCAAGTCTCATCAGGACCCAATCCGGCTGGGCAGGCAGTGGCAAATTGGGACCTGGCTCAGCTCTCTGTCTACCCGACTCTGAATGGGCTTTTTCCGATTTTGGTAGGTGGACTTGCGTGCCCCAGCATCAAGGCAAAGGCGCCGACGCTCCCAAAGTCCCACCCCCCAAGTTCTCGTCCCCCGAAGCTGGTTGGTCCATGGCCTACGCCCCCGACCAATCGTGCCCCAGTGACTCCAGCAGCTGACATGCCCCCCGGCCTCCACCAGGGGTCACCGCTTACAGGTGTAAGTACCCGCCTTCCCCCTGGAAAAGGCGAGCCATTGTCGGATGCTCGAGCCTTCTCCCCCAGCCAACCTCCAGCAGCCCAAGCTCATTCCCGAACCCGGGTCGCCGGCATGGTGTGAGGTGTGGCATCCAGCGCCTCAAACCTCAGCTCCACCAGGCCGGCCAGCTTTCTCTTTGGCAAACTGCAGTACAGTACAACACTTCAAACAACTGATGATCTAGTGGTTATGTCATGCCCTGAAATTTGTAGCAAAGTACTGGTCTGATCCAATTCCAAAGCACATGCTTTCTTGGTAATCCACAAATAAGCTTCTCTTGTAGTCTTTTTCCACGTGAACCCCCTACACCTAGCCTGCCTTCGGCTGAACACCACACCATCCATACTCTGTCCTTAGTACTGCCTGGGGCTGCATATGAGCTTGCGGTCTCACGAAGAGAATTATCACACCTCAGATTGTAATCAGAGAGTTGTGCACACCTATACCAATACGCTTCATTGGCTGGCACTGTTAGAAAATGCCTCCCAAATAACTCTCCAGTCCACTTTCTCAGTGTTTGACTTCTGCTCCAATAGTAAACATTGAGTGGATCACCACCCTTCTGCATAGTGAAAGCAGTATGTACCGTTCCACCGTTGTGTTTTTTCCAGCCTCATTAACCAACAAGTAGGTCACCCTGGAGGGCCAAGCAATAAGCATCAGAACCCACCAGAGAATATCTGCTGTTCATGCCCTCATAAGGGCTGCACTTACAATGGATAACAATATTATTAGCGGGAGAGGCATACTGATGCCTTGAGCGAATCCACCTGACTTCCAGTGTCAGTCTACTCCTTTACCTGCAATCTGCAAAACCCCATAGGACAGTCCCCAACAATTCTTCTCCAGTCCTTTTCTGTACCCTACTCCACAACACGAGTTGGCTGGCTACCACCTTTCTGAATCTTGAATGAGCTATACACATCTCCCTTGACACTGTCCTAACAAACGTTAACCCCCCCACCCGAGGGTAATCTTCCTACACTGAATTCAAGTAACAGTTTAGGTGCAGCCCTGCCACTCTGAATATTTGTCATTGCTGGCTGCTCTCATTCACAGTCAGGAAATGATCACAGTGCTGGCAGCCCCACATCTCAGATCTCACAATGATCTGCTCAACGTTCCCTTTCCTGTCTTCCCCTAAACTGAATATAGCTTTACCCTGCTGGAATGGCCTCTTCAGTCCCTCTCTGGCATTCATTCTTCTCACCTGCTCCCCACACCAAAAACTGGTGAGCTCACTACCCTTCTGCATCATGAATGCAGTTAGTATAGTCTCACGTATTATTTTACATATTATTAATAGACGTGATCTTCTGGTAAGCCAGGCTGATAGCAGCAGGGCACAGGGGGAAGCATAGGCTTTCCTTCCTATATAAGATCTAAGCCACCTGTGATTAGGCACTATAAATGATGTGCATAATGATGCACACACCCATTATTTAATAGTGCCTATTCAAAGGTAGCCTAGATCTTTTAAGGATAGGAAAGCCGTCTTTCCCCTTGTTTCCTGCTGCTATCAGCCTGACTTACTGAAAAGATTTGTTTATTTTTATGTGTCAAAAAACCCTGGAACTGTACTACCTGCATTCATGATGCAGAAGGGTGATGAGCTCACCAGTTTTTGGTGTGGGGAGATGGAGTGAAGAATGAATACCAGAGGGGGACTGAGAAGGCCAGTCCTGCAAGGTACTGCTATATTCATGGAAGGGGAAGACAGAAGGGGAGAAATATGAGCAGATCACTGTGAGATATAAGATGTGGGGCTGTCGGCACCATGATCACTACCTGACCCCATTGTCCTGGCCAACATTCCCCTTCCCATAAAATCAGTTTATGCAATTGTCCAAGGCTGTGTGTCGGTATTACTGCGTGAAATGGCTGCCAGTACACATTCAGTCACTTCACTACCAGTCTAGCATTGCTTGTAAAGCACGTTGGGATACAATATGTATGAAAAGCACTATATGAATGCTGATTCTTTTTTTTGTTATTATTTCCCATGGAAAAAGAAGACAAGACAGCATATTTTTCATTTCCGAGAAAGTATGAACCCTGGCATTGGACTACACAGGAACTTTGCTACAAACAGGTGGTGGATCTAGGGGGTGGTGAAGAATGCAGCTGCACCTACTCCCCATTGTAACTTGCTTGCTGCTGCTGCTGCATTTCACTTTTTTGAAGAAGTCTGATTTATTGATTGTACAAATGTTTACATTCAAAACTATGGATTACATTTGTAGGTTTTGTCAAAAACATACTAGAAAAGAATAACAGCAGAAAATGTAAAGGTTTAATAAAAATATTAAAAAGTGCATATCAAGTATGTACATCATCCCAGCATCCCCCATTGTAACATCCTGGATCCGCCACAACCACTAGACCACCTGGTTATTTAAGATTTGTACTGCACTGTGGTTTGTCAAAGAGAAAGTCAGTTGGATTAAAACACAGTTTCAGCATGTTAAAGTAAACAAAATGAAGAGAACCGTAGCCTAACATGTGTATTGATCAAAATAATGCAGATGGTTTTGGCCATTTTGGCGAAACAATTCTATACAAAGGGGAAAAAAAAGAACTAGCTAGCACTATAGAGAGCCATATAGCTCTCTGACTCTAGCTCCACTGATGTCATCACTTAACACATTTGGCAGCCATTTTAGAAAGCAGGTAAAGCAGTTTTTTGAAATTGGAAGGCTGATTTTACATTTTTCAAATGCTTTTGAACATTTTAGGTAAATTATATAAATGTAGGTTTAGCACTAATGAATATAGTAGTCTTTACTTTAGTCCCCTATGAAGTCAGATTTTTGAATAGTTTGTTGTCAAAATGTTGTTTAGGTATCCTTTAACTCCTTCTTTCGATTTGCCCTTGATGCTCCATCAGACTCATCACTGTGACCTCTACCACGCATAGCCGGTTTTAGGCACCAGCGAACCCTGCGGTTGCTGGGAGCCCCTGCTCATGGGGGCCCACAAGCAGACAAGTTTACCTTATTCATTTTTAAACATTTTTTTTATCTTAATATATTTTTAAAACATCAGTGAAGGACTATGCAGATCCTTCTGGTTATGTCATGAAATACCACAACAAGCTGTGATCCAGTCAGTATGAGGTGGATAGGCAACAACGGATGGGATGGGAAGAACAGCCTCAAGAAATGACACTGCTGTGTCCTCCTAAAATATTTTTAAAATACTACTGGTTATACTAAAACTATACATAGAAACAAAGAAATATAAAATTTGTCGGCAGATTACTGCTTGGCCCTCCTAATCTGCCCATTTTTCCCCTGCCTATAGTATCACCACAAATAAAATCTTGCACCTATGGGCTACAGTAAAACATATGGGCTAAAGGTGGGCCAAGTAGAGAGGCCCCATGACTTCACTAATTCTGCTGGGAGCCCCCAAAACCCTAAAGCCGGCCCTGCTACCACGCCCTGTCCCTTTCCACGCTTGCCAAAAGGCATCTCACTCATTGTGCCAAACTCACTTCTAAGTTTTGGTTAGGAGAACTTCCCTCCTACCTCTCAGGCTCACTCCCTCCCCCCTCCACTCCCTTAGCTCCTCTGACACTCACATTTTGTTGGTCACCCGTCTAACCACTCTCATTGGTCAGTCAGGCTTTACCCATCATTTCCCGCAAATCTGGAACTCCCTCACCCCCAAATACAGCACTCCTCCTCCTCTTACTTCCTCACTTCTGCCTTACATAACTTTCTTTCATCTGACTGCGCCTGCTTTAATCCTCCTTAACTGTCCTCCTGTACCTCTGCTCCTATCCATGACTCACATCCCCTATTAAAACATTCTCCCCCCGAGCCTGCTTCTCAGCACACTTTCCTCTCCCTTCGATGCTTACCCCCCTCACTCCTACCCCTAACTTTTTTTTCCATTACCAACTTGCCCCTGCTTAGTTTTGACCTCTGGCAGGATTCTCAGCATCCTAGAGGAGTCTAGTACTGGGCAAGCCTCCTCCTTCCTCTCCCTTCCCCCTCTCTCCTTTCTACTCAACTTATCCTCACCCAAATGTGCCCTCTGTTGGGGTTCTTAGCACCCTGATGATGTCTACTCTTAGGTATGTTTTCTTCCCTCCCTCCTTCTTTTTTCCTTTCCTCTTCTATCCCCCTTATTCCCTCTGCCTAACTTGTCCTCACCTAATTCTATCCCCTGGCAGGGTTCTCTGCATCCTGGAAGGGCCAGCACTGTGCAATTACTCTTCCTTTCTTCACCATAAGTGCCCGGAACAGGGGGGGCAACTAGGGCCATGGCCCTACCACTTTCATAAGTGGCCCTATCACTTTTTGCTATCATGGTAATATATTGAATAGGGAAAAATGTACCTCTTATGTCCTTGGTCCTACCACTTTTCAAACCGTTCTGGTACCACTGTCCTTCACTCCTCCTCCCCCTAGATCCTTTCTACCCAACTAGTCCTCACCTGATTCTGCACTCTAGCAGGGTTCTCAGCATCCTGGAGTGGTGTAGTCTTAGGAAAGCTTATTCTTTCCCTCCTCATCTTCCCTCCTTTCCCGTCACCCTTTCTTTTCTCTCTTCCCAACTTGTCCTCAGCTAGTTCTTCCCCCGGCAGGGTTTTCAGCATCCTGGAGTGGTTCAGCACTGGGAAATGACTCTTCCTTCCCTCCCTCCCCCTTCCCCTCCATCCTCTCTACCTAACTCATCCTCCCTTCACTCTGCTCTCTGGCAGGGTTCTCAGCATCATGAAGAGACCTAGTCTAAAGCAAGCTTTCTCCCGCCCCCTCCTCCTCCTCCTTCCCTTTACCATCCCCTGTTCTATCTCTCCCCAACTTGTCCTTGCCCACTTCTGCCCCTAACTCTAAGTCGTCGCCTTATTCCACCTCTGGCAACTATCTCCCTACTCCGAAGGGGCCAGTTCCAGATATGACTCGTCCTTCCCTTCCCTATCCCTTACCCCCACCACTCTCCTGCCCCCTCTGGTAGAGAGGCACTTAATCAAAGGAATTAGTTCACTTGAGCTAATAATTTGCACTCTTTGTTCTGTCTGAGGTGCTCCCAGATTGCACTAGCACTGTGTTAACTTGCCCTTCATGACTGATTTTTCCTTTTTTTTTTTCCTTACTTTTCTCCGGTAATGTTTCCCCCATCTTTATCCTCTCCTTCCCCCAGCTTGTTTCCCCTGTCTACCCCTCTACCCTCCTTGATGGCCCCCCACTGCACCTGATTATTCAATAATTGCTAAATAATCTGCCTCCTAACAGTGATCCATTTCTGCAAGGAGTTGGCTCCAAGGCTACATAAAATTTCTGTTCTTTGTTCCTCAGATATGCCACTTGTAATTAAATGCATATTCCACAGGTATGATATATTTAATTGCATTTTATGCTACAAATGCGATTGTTTGATTATTTATTATATTTTTTAACTGTATGTCTTGTTACAAATGTACTTGAATGTTTAATTTCTCGGATATGATAAATGTTAAACTGTATGTCTGATTCTTCATCCAATCCCATTGACTATGTACCCTTGTTTTGGTTATGTGTTGTTATTTGCCTGTGTTATCCTACATTGTTATGCTATTGCCATTGTTTACTGATTTCTCCTGTTCACATTTTTCTTACTATTAGATGTTCTTGACAATGCCTATTAGCTGCTACTGACTCCAAACTTGTGTACCCTCCAATACCCATGTGACGATGATCCTTTGTAAATGCACTTTTAGCTCAAAGGTTGTAATTCTGATTATTAAATAAATAAATAAAAAATTGTACCCTCCCAGGTCGCACTGGGAGATGAGCAACTTGTTGTTCAGTGTGCCTTCCTGGTGAAATATTTCAATAAATAAAATAAATAATTTCTTTAAAGGATTTTACATGAAATAAAAACTAAACTAGCAGCATTGACCCTCCTGGCCTCTCTGGGGACACCACCCTAGATCCTCTGAACCTTGGATTTCCCCTTATCACAGCAGGGCCCCTTTAGGCTTGGACTGCTGTTTACTGCTTAGACAAGACACAGATCTAGTGGGTGAGGATGGGGAAGGATCCCAGTGTGGTTGCAAGGCTATGTGGTGGACAGGCAAACTGTAGACATCTTCTGTGTGGGCCAGGACACCCCCACACCCTCACCCTCATGTTTTGCCTTCCCAGATTGAAGGCCACCCATGATTTCACTCATGTAGACAGCAAAAGGTTACTATGGTATGGTCACCCATGCCATCAGTGCCATACCAGCTTCTGTTATGAGGCACTGGAAGAGCGGGCAAACCTGCTCCCTCCCCTGAAGTCCAAGCGTGCTGACCCTGCACTGTACCCTAGATTCATCTGACTCAGGGCATGGGAGTTGCACTAGGGAGACGCACCCATTTCTGCCATATGACAGCTTGCACGCCACTCCCAGCACCACCGGGTGGGGATTATTTTTCTTTTTAAAGTTCAGTTGGAACAAAATAAATATTTTGTTTTCAACAGTCACCAGCATCAGCACTGAATCATATGTTTAATACAAAGAAATCATTTAGGCAACCATTGCAGAGTGTCAGGTGTTTTCTTTCCATTCCTCCACTTCCTGGATCTCGCAGGTCAATGCAGTATTCTCATGATGTTCCTTTTGCCATCAGCAAGTAGTTATTTCCACACCCTGATGTTTATAAAAAGTTATTTTTCCAAAAGGTTGCAAGCTACAAACTGTTATTGATGGGATTAAGCCATTACAAAACAAATCCTAATCTTCAGAATTAGCCCCTTATCCCCCCACCCAACATTTTCTTTGTACTGTGACTGCAGTTTCTTGAATATGCTATCATGTCAGCTTCCCCTCCATGTCACCTTCCCTTTACATGGGAGGTCAACACGGAGTCTGTGACCCCGATCCTTCAGGAAAAAAATATATACAGGTATGTTGTTTTGGGCATTATAGCTAATCAGTTCAAACCTGCCAAAGGGAAATAACACTTTAAAAAATAGTGTTGAACTTGGGCTACACATTACCCCACAGAGGTGTCTACAGCCAGGGAACTTGGGGTAGGAGGAAGGAGGTCTGTCGAAAGACCACAAAAGGAGAGAAAGTGGTGCTATGAGAGCATTTTAGAGGTATGAAAAGATAGGAGCTGGTGTGATCAGAGAGCACTGAACTGGAAAACTGAAGTTCCCGCGGTTTGTATCCCATCACCACAATTATTAACTCACTGCAGGACCTTGAGGGCGGGGGGTACTGAAGTTGGTCTCTGGACATGGTCTTGGGTCTTCCACATGGTTGTGTGTTGCACTTGCACTGACCCTCCCCTAGGCTTCAGCCCTCCTCTTACCATCTATGAAACCAAGCAGAAGCATACCCTTCAGCCTCACACCCACCCCAATGAAAACGAGATGTTGCATATTATAGGACTGTCTGATTTCTGTGGAGATAAATTTTAGTATAAAACATGCAACCAAACAAAACGACAGGCCTTTAGTTCAGACATGTTTTTCACTGCTGTGCCTTTGGGTCTGGCCACACCCTCAACTCCCTCCGTGGTTGGCAGAGGGATAACTGAACAAAACAGATTAACACACTGGGATGGTGGTGCTCCTGATATGTAGTCAGTAATGCAAACGTAAGAAAACTGGTTTGTACACTTCTAGCCTAGACAAAGTCGTGGCTTCTGCTCAATCACTGAGCCCTCGGGTGATGATGTTTATCGATCCTTATATCGAGGGGAATATTCCCAAGTCATATTATTTATCACCTGATGGTCTGGATGCAAGTCCCCTGCGGTTACCTGACCTGAGCAGATGAAAACAGTACTGGATGGAGGCCACAGACCAGAAACACCCATGGGTGGTGGACTACCTGTTTGGGTGCTGCATGCAGAGAAGTACCACTGCAGAAGCCAGTAGGCCCAATTTGGTTCAGTAGTCCAGTGCAGAATTTTGGATGAGGGAGCATATTCAGGTGGAGTGCCCAGTTGCTAAGTAGCCCTATCTGTCGGAGAAGCTCTGGGACACCACTGAGGAACATCAGGAAGCATGGATGTTTTAGGAGGCGGTAAACCGAATGATGGCTTACAAAGACTGCAACTATGATTATCCACAAGATGTTCAGAATTGAATTTACCGGAGAGCAAGGAGGATGTATGATTTTCCCATCTGGAGTGGAGTTACTCTCTTCAAGACGTTTGCCTTAGTGCAGGAAGAGGTGGCCCAAGGATCGAGAACTACATCATTTCCAAGGACTCTACAGGTAAAGAGGTCACCAAACTGGACCCAGAATATTATTAGTCCCCGGTGATTCCCAGACCTCCACTCTTCCCTAAACTGTAATCCTATTTGCCACCGGATGGTCTGGGTTCCCCTTGAGAAAACTATGTCACGAACTCCCACTACTCGGCAATGGGTGATATCAACCCTTTTGTTATTGTTTATTGTTTATACTCATGTGGGGTTCACCCTTTAGCAAGTCTGATAACTGTTACTATGTTGCATAATCTTCTAACACATCATGTTTATGGTTAAAAAGAAACGTGCACTGAGAAGTGCATTGACTGGACTATGCCCTTCTAAATTGCATTATTGTGATTTGGTATGCCTGGTTGGTGTGGCTGTGGTACAAATAAAAAAAAGAGAGTGGAAAGAAGAAAAAAGGGATGTGGAATCTCGTGCAAGACCCATTGTGCGGGATATTCAGAAGGGTTGCGCATGGCACAACACTGTTGCACCATGCACAACCCACTGATGCGCCCCCGGCATGATATTCAAATGGGGATTGAGCCCGGCACAAATCCCGATGTGCCAGAGCGCATCAGTAATGTATGCGGCACAGGTGGGGGGGGCGTGCCCATGCATACTCCGCACATCCCGATATTCATCCTGGGATGTGCTGAGCCCATGCATGCGCAACCCCTACCTGTGCTGCACACAGGTGAGCCAAAAAAAAAGGAGCAACAGCTGGTCACCTACAGGTGAGCTGCCATATTTCAGGGTGCTACATGGCAGCTGACTCCTGTGGGTGGCCACCCGAACTCTGGCTGCATCTTCATGGCGGCGACCCCCCCCATGCCCAATCGCAGGCATAAGTAGAAGAAGGATAGTCCTATATCCCTGGTCGTCCAGGTGACCGTTTGCAGCCCGATCGCAGGCATAGGTCTGTTTAAAACATTTAACACTATCCCTGGTGGTCCAGTGGACCGCTTGTAGCCAGATCGCGGGCATAAGTCTGTTTAAAAAACATGTAACACTATCCTTTATGGTCCAGTGGACCACTCGCAGCCTGATCGCAGGCATATGTTGAGAAATATAAATGTCCCATATCCCTGGTGGTCCAGTGGACCACTCGCAGCCTGATCATGGGCATCAGTGAAAATAATGCAACACCAATCAACCGTGGTGGTCTGGTACTCCTCCCCACCCCCACTGAGCCCACTGCCCCGCTCCCCCCAGGTCAGCGGTGGGTGGCAGCTCCACACCCGCTGCCACCCACCTCCACCAACTGACACATACGGTGGGGCTGTCGCCCATTGGTCTAGCATGAGCCAATGGGCGTGCAGCCCTCATACTACACACTCAGATAAGTGAATGGATCCATTCACTATCTGGACTGTAGTATACAGCACGGGCTGCATGCCCATTGGCTCACGCCAGGACCAATGGGTGTACAGCCCACCACACGGTGTCAGTTGGTGGGTGGCGGGGCAGCAAGCGGGTGGGGAGCTGCCGCCCGCCGCTGGCCGGGAGGGGAGCAGGGCGGTGGGGCTCAGTGGGCGGATGGGGAGGGGAGGTACCACTAAACCACCAGGGTTGAATTGGGGTTGTATTATTTTTCACTGATCCCCGCGATCAGGCTGCAAGAGGTCCACTGGACCACCAGGGATATGGGACATTTATTATTCTCAACATATGCCAACGATCGGGCTGCGAGCAGTCCACTGGACCACCAGGGATAGTGTTACATGTTTTAAACAGACTTATGCCCGCGATCAGGCTGCAAGCGATCCACTGGACCACCAAGGATAGTGTTACATGTTTTAAACAGACCTATGCCAGCGATCAGGCTGCAAGCGGTCCACTGGACCACCAGGGATAGTGTTAACAGTTTAAACAGACCTATGCCCGCGATCGGGCTGCAAGCGATCCACTGGACCACCAAGGATAGTGTTACATGTTTTAAACAGACCTATGCCAGCGATCAGGCTGCAAGCGGTCAACTGGACCACCAGGGATAGTGTTAACAGTTTAAACAGACCAATGCCCTCGATCGGGCTGCAGGTGGTCCACTGAACCACCAGGGATATAAGACAATTCTAATATTCTACATATGCCCACGATCAGCAATGGAGCACTTTGCTGCGATGTGCAGGGGGCATCGGTACCTGACGGCTGCAGCCTGGCAGGGTGCCAGGCGCAAGTCACCGGGGATCGGCGCATCTGCATGCAAATGGGGGCATAATGACATGCAAATGGCTCCATTTGCGCTTTGCATGCATTATGGCCCCATTTGCATGTGCACGTTTGAATATCACGGTTGTTGCGCCTAGCGCAACGGAACTTGCGCTAGTGCATCCTCCTGCTCCACTCTGGCCACTTGCACTGGCGCAGTGCCAATGTGCCATGTGCACTGCGGGTGGCTAGGGTGCAATATTCAATGATGCTGTGCCATGGCGCAGCTCCATTGAATATCACCCAGTCAATGCCCCTGCGCAGCTAAGTTGCACTGTGCCCAGGCTTGCACCACAGCCTGGCGCAGTCTGAATATCCGGCCCATTGTGTGAATGGGTTTGATTGGTTGGTGGTTGCTGAACAATTTATAACAAATGTTTTAAAATTATTATGTGCTAAACATAGAATGTTATACTGTGATTAGTTTTGAAAGATATGAGATAGTAGTGTCTAAGTGGTCAAGGTTACAATGTTTCAATTATGCCTTTCAAAAGGGGGGAGCTGCATGTAATTTTTCCTATTCCTGGTAGCAGCAATTTTTGTCAAGTTTGAAAGTTCAGTATAGAAATAGGTTGTGTAGTGGGGGGAAGGATGCCCTCGCTGTTGTACCTGGCAGGTGACCATGGGAATCAGAGGGTGGGTCACCAGAATGCCCCAGTTTGAAATGTTAAAGTGCAGGACAAATTGCAGAATAAGTTAAGTTTCAGTACAAAGTACATGTAATTCCACCATTACGGCAGTGTACCCAGTATGGTGCTATGACCCTTGGAGGGAGGTAGAGATGGCCATATCTTTCCTCTGGGGGTCAGTGGTGTGGCCTGGTTAGACATTCACCAGAGGGAGAATGTTTTGTGTGGGGGGGGAGTGTAAGCACCCTCTGGGGGCTTACTAGTTAATTCTGGTTTCTAAGGAAAGTTAGGCAGAGAGCCATAGTGCCAGTAGATCTGGATAATGGGCCTGCTTGCTGCCTGTAGGGGGCCCCATCTGCTTACAGGTATAAATATCTGGGTTTGGCACCAAGAAGGGAAATTGAGAAACATGCAGGGAGAGAAGAGTCAGGGGGATGGCCCGCAAGTTTGGCTGGAGGGCCACGGAAGACCACTTGCCAACCTGACCCTCCTCCCTTGAAGATCCATGTATGAGAACTGTGGCAGTTCGGGCCATGAAAGTGAAGGGGGAGAAGTTGGAGCTGACGGTTTAGGACCTGTCAGTGCATTTGGGAGCCAAAGCTTAGGAAGAAGAGAAGTATGGAGGCCCACCAAGTCAACTTCAGCACCTTGGTAGGGTAAGCACCGATGGGGCACTTTGAAAATAAAGTAGTCTTGCCCATGGGCAAGTGCAGTTCATGGAGTCAGTATGTGCCCAGAGAGCAGGTCTGCTATAGTAAATTGGACTTGGGGTGTGGTCCAAAGGTGGCAGCCTGGACTGTTGTGGGCGTAATGGTTTTAGCCCTACCCCTTTCTCCTGGCTGGTGGCCATTACAATGTTGGACCTCAAGAGTTGGGCAGCCTGTGGAGGCAGGGAGAGGTCCATGTAGGGAATGGTTGGTTGGGACCTCAGCTGGGTGGCAGACTGTCTGGGTGCTCCATGTGGCATGGCAATTAGTCCCCAGGGTGAAGGCAGTCCAGATATTGGAATCGCTGCAGGAGCGGAGGTGCTGTTGGTTTCCTCCTTGTTCTTTCGTCTGTGGTTCTTCTTTTTAGGCAGGGGAAGGGCCCAGCCACCCACCCCAATCCCCAACCACCCCACGCTACACTCCTTTTATAGGGTACCACAGTTGTGACATTTCCTGTGGCAGAGCAGGAAGGGCGGATCAGTGGGGCCTCCACAAGGTGATCTCATTTACAGGGCACTAGTAATTTAACTTGTTATAACAAGTTAAACAAAGCACAATTAAACCATTACTTGCATTTTTTTCCTTTTTTTTCTTCTAATTACTCTGACTAGGTTACAAACCCAGCAACTTATTTGGAATGGATTTCATTAACTGCAGGTACTGTGGAACAATTTTCAGAAGGGCAGTCTTACAGGATTTAGGACACTGTCCTACATGCTGGGCCTTTGAGATCTTAGGGCTCAGCTCCGGGCAGCATGGGCAGAGATTGCACACCCAAATTTCATATTGAAGAGGAAATACATTATAAGAACCACCCGCCATTTCCCCCAGCATCCAACAGAAAAACTCGACGCAGAGGGTAGTTGGTCCAGGAGGTTGGCAGGTGGTTAGGAGGAGCAAATCAGGTGTCCCATCACTCTCTGCTCTCCAACACATTACCTCCAAAACCATATAAACACTACAACAGGTATCTGCCTCTATCTCTGAAATCAAATAAAGAGGCAGAAGACACTGCAGAGCAGGACACTGTGGCACAGGAGCTAGCACAACAAAACTCACCCAAATCAGGAACCAAAACAAAACAAGCACAAAGGAAATCCAAAAACTTCTGATCATAGGAGACTCCATGATTCGGGAGTTGATACCCATCTCCAGCCAGGGGTGATGGTCAGATGTCTCCCAGGTACATCAGCATGGAGAGACACTGACCGTGATAAAAATTGTTCACAAAGCAGGAGAAAACATTGATGTCCTAGTACACTAGGGACTAATGATCTCACCAGCGGTCAGTTGTGGAGACCAAGGAACACCTGACTAGGCTGGGTGACAAACCATAATCTATTTCATCCGGCATCTCCTTCTCTGAGATCCTGCCAGTCTGGGAGAGGGAGCAGATGGACGGAAGGTCAGAGAAGGGAGATAGGGAGCTAAACGTGGCTCAAGGGTGGTGCCAGGAAAAGGACACAGATTTAGGGAACTGGCAACAGTTCTGGGAGCGAGAGTTCTTTAAATTTGATGGACTGCATCTGACTAAAGAGGAGTCAGTGCATTGGGGCAGAAGTTTGATGTCTTTGCAGAATATTTAAACTAGCAAATGGGAGAGGGTGCAGCACCCCATACGCCGAATGGGAAGAACACCCTCCCTCAGCTAGTGGTCAAACAGGAACTCAGCATGTTTGCCATTCATTTGCATCACCAGGTAAGAAAAAGGTTTGTCTCCCATACTAGCAGGGTAATGCCAAACTTCACCCAACAACTAACACACCGAAATCTGGCCAATGGAAAATCATGTACACAATGCTCACAGCCTGGGAAATAAGATCCCAGACCTGCAGGCAATAATGTCAGAGGCTAAACTGAACATAGTAGCAACTAGTGAGACGTGGGTTACCAGTAACCACACTTGGGAGACTTCAGTACCTGGCTATGTATTGTTCAGAAGAGACCGAGGTGCAAAAGGGGGGGAGGAGGCCTTGTATGTTAATGAAAATATCAAAGCTACAGAAATTCAGAATACACATAAGGAGCCAGAAGAACTGTGGGTCACCCTGGAAACAGGAAATGGGACAGCCATAAGAACTGGGGTTGTCTACAGGCCCCCAGACCAGAGGGAGGACACAGACACATTACTGTTAGAAGATATACAAAACATGACAGCTAAAGGGGAGGTTCTGATAATGGGAGAGACTTCAACATGCCGGATACAGATTGGTCAATACCAGCAGGAACATCTGCCAGAACTAGACTCATAGTGGATTCCTGCAGGGGAGGGCCTCAAACAACTGGTACAGCAACCCACAAGAGACAGGGCTATCCTAGATCTAGTACTGACTAACAAAGAAGGGATCACAGATCTCCAGGTAGAAGGTCACCTGGGGCCAGTGACCATCACATGGTATGGTTCAATTTGGCTACTACATCTAAATCATCCCATTCCAAGGCAAAAATATGGGACTTCAGAGGAGCTGACTTTGATAAGATGGCCAACAGAGTTAAGCTAGCCCTGGCAAAAAGAAACACAGGTGAGGGGGTACAGGCAAAGTGGGCAAGCATTAAGGATGCAATACTTGAAGCAACATCCCATTGTGTCAGACAGAAAAGGAAGTGCAAAAGAAGAAGGAAACCACTTTGGTTCTCAAATACAGTAGCAGAAAAGGTCAGAGCCAAAAGGCTGGCCTTCAGGAAATATAAGGGAACACAGCGGGATGAAGATAGGGAGGCATACCAAACTGCCCTAAGGGAAGCAGGTAAGGCAGTAAGGCAGGCAAAGTCCCAAACTGAGGAAACACTAGCACGAACAGTAAAAGAAGGTGACAAGACTTTCTATAGATACATTAGTGAAAGGAGAAAGTCCAGAGGGGGTATTGCTAAGCTTAATGGAGAAAAGGGAGCATGTGAGGAGAGAAGGACCTGCAAAGGCATCTATCCTAAATAGATACTTTTAGCAGTATTTACTGAAGAGAAGGTAGGGCAGGGCCCACAGCTCAGCATCATGGACACAGGGGAGGGAGGTGAGCATTACTCCCTTCACAAAAGAAAGGGTCCTACAAGAGCTTGCTAAGCTTCAGGTGGATAAGGCAATGGGACCTGATGGCATACATCCCAGGGTACTTAAGGAGCTAAAGGAGGAACTAGCAGAGCCATTAGCAGAATTTTTAGTGAGTCTCTGAGCACAGGAGAGGTCCCAGAAGACTGGAGAAGGGTTTATGTGATCCCGCCCACAAGAGTGGTAGCAGGGAGGAGGCGGGAACTACAGACCGGTCAGTCTTACCTCAGTAGTGGGCAAGATTATGGAGGCACCCTTAAGGAAAGGATAGTGCAACACCTGGAATCCAAGGGCACAGGATCCAAGACAGCATGGGTTTACAAAGGAAGGTCCTGCCAAACTAATCTCATAGATTTCTTTGACTGGGTAACCAGAATGGTGGACCAAGGGGAGCAGTTGATGTCGCTTACCTTGACTTCAGCAAAGCTTTGACACTGTTCCACATAGAAGATTGATAAATAAGCTGGGTAGGCTCGGGTGGGTCGAAGTTGGTCAACTGGGTGGCAAACTGGTTGACGGACAGAAAACAGAGAGTGGTGGTAAATGGTATACAGTCAGAAGAGATGCAAGTCACAAGTGGGTACTTCAGGATCAGTCCTGGGGCCAGTCCTCTTCAACATCTTCATTAGTGACCTTGCAGATGGACTAGAGGGTAAGGCTTGTCTGTTTGCAGATGACACCAAGATCTGCAAAGAGTAGATGATCCAGATGGGGTGGGCAGAATGAAAAGAGATCTGGATAAACTAGCAGAATGGTCAGAAGAGTGGCAACTGGGATTTAATGCAAAGAAGTGCAAAATCATGCACATAGGGAAGAGAAACCTGAAGCCACCTATAGGCTGGGAGGAGTTGCTAGCAGTCACAAAGGAAGAAAGAGACTTGGGCATCATCACTGATGACCTAAAATCATCCAAGCAGACCTCTAAAGCAGTAGGTAAGGCTAGGGGGTGTTAGGGTATTAGTAGGGGTATCACAAGTCGTAAGAGGGAGGTAGTAATCCTCTGTACAAGACACTGGTTAGGCCCCATCTGGAGTACTGCGCAGTACTGGAGGCCACACCTTCACAAGGACAATAACCAAATTGAGGCAGTCCAGAGAAGGGCAACCAAAATGGTGCAGGGACTGCATCAGAAGACATATGAGGACAGATTAACGGAACTCAATATGTATACCCTTGAGCAAAGGAGGGAGAGAGGTAATATGATCGAGGCATTCAAACACCTTAAGGGCATAAACAAGGTGAAAGAGTCTAACATGTTTAAATGTAAGAAAAATAGCAGGACAAGAGGACACAGCATGAGATTAGAGGGAGGTCGATTAAGGGGGAATGTGAGGAAATTCTTTTTCACAGAAAGGGTGGTGGATGCATGGAATGGCTTACCACAAGAAGTGGTGGCTATGAATACAGTGCAGGGCTTCAAACAGGCATGGGATAGGCATAAGGGAGCAATACAAATGACTATGAATAGATAGGCCACTGACAGAGCAAAGGCCGATAGCACATTTATAAGGTAGAAAAAGAAATGGGCAGACTGGATGGGCCTTGCGGTCCTTATCTGCCGTCAACTTCTATGTTTCTATGTTTCTATGTTTCCAGATCAAGATGCAGAATTCCCTAGGAAGCCATTCTAGGCATGGGGCCTCCGTGATTGGGTGTCTGGAAGGTCTTCGGTGGTTCAGTTCTTGCTAAAAAATGCCAGTTTAACTGCTTAAGACCTCGAAGTGAATGAAATGATCAAGCATGGTAAGGTACCCCCCCAATGGAGAAAGTGTGAGGAAAGGCCAGATTTGAAGAGGGACTGGCACAGTGGAAACATCCCATGCTGTCATAGTACAGGGTGAATGTCCAGTTTTGGCAACTGAATGATGGAAAGTAAGCAATGGCCTGTGAAAGGATTCAGAGTGAAAGGGATATGATTTGAAAGTGTTGCTAAGTACAAGCTACCTCAGTGTGTGGCCTGTTTTGGCCCACGTATTGCGGCTGCCAGGAATGTAGCCTTTTCGGTTTGAGGTAATGTCTGCATGTAGTAATTAAGTCTGTTGGTAAAAGAGACTGTTGCAGGAAGAAATTAGGTGTCTGCCTGTGGATGCTCCCACCAAATGTGTTTGCCCCATGCTCCATGGAGTGGTTCATTAACTTTCTTGTTTATTAAACCCGTTTTTGTATTTTGATTCTGGAGCAGATTTTTGATTTAATAAATTTGACCTGTGCAAGTTGTGCCTGCTAACCACCATTGCTCCCTGAAGCTCAATAAGTGAAACTATGACTCACTCCTACTCCTCAATTAGTGAAGCCAGCTATCTGCCATCAGACAAACCAGGTAATGAGCACATTTCTACTTTCTTTGGACTGTGGTTGCTTGGGTTGTACAGTGCCCCCCTCACAACTTTATCATCCGATGCCCCTAGACATCGGAAGTGGGAGGGCTTACACTTACTTACTTACCACTATGGGTGATTGGGGTGCCACAGGTGGTGGGGGTGGAGTCTGCAGGGTCACTGACCACCATCCTGGTCCTCATGGGTTTTTTCACCTTATTTCATCTTTTTTTTTCGTATTTATTCTCCTCTCCTCCCCTCAGCTCTGGTCTCCTCGGGAGCACCAAGGAGTCATCCCTCTGCAGTCCACCCTACCTGGACAGTCCTCCGTCACCCATGTAGCCTCAGATTACCCCCCAGGTGGGGATGAGGTGGGCCACAACACCCTGAGCAGTTAGTAGAGTCGTTCGGGAGGGTGCCAGGCGGGCGGCTGCAGATCAAGGGCAAGCTCCGGTGCTCCGTCTCTGCCGGAGCTGAAGGGCATTTTTCCCCTGTTTCTTGGGGAGTGGCTAGCACCCTGATGTCAAGGCATGGAACCAACGTCTGCCACTGCCCCGCCCCCTTCTCTACATTGTCAGCGCTTGCTGCACTTCCAGCCTCTGCTAGAGGGTAGCCGAGCACCCACTAGGGACCCCTGTCCCTCCCGGGAGAGGAGAGCTGTCCTCTGGATGCTCAATCCTCTCCCTCCCCTGCCAACCCCCAGCAACCTGGGCTTGTTCCCGAACCCAGGTCCCCAGCGTGGCATCAGGTGTGGCATTCAGTGCCTCAACCCTCAGTGCCACCGGGCCGGCCCACCTTATTTCATCTTATTCCTGAGAATAGAACTGCTTACCATGGCGTAGGCATGTGGTGTGAAGATACCGTATGTACTCGAGCGCCTAACCCCCCACTCCTTAAAGAAGCATCCACTGAGGCCATGCTATCCAGCCTCTTGAGGGTGGCAGGCAAGCAGCAGCTCACTGTGTCCCTCCTCCCTGCAGGAGGTGAGCTGTCTATGGATGTGCAATCCTCCTTCCCCCAGCTGACCCCCACGCAGCCGTTGTCTGTTTCCAAACCTGAATCGCTGACATGGTGGATGGTGTGGCATTGAGCGCCTCAGCACACCACACCACTGAGCAGGCCTAAGCATTCCATTTTAAAACAGTGGTACATGTTACACTGAAAAATTTGACCCAATACCTCTTTATTATGCCACTTTCCCCCTGATTTTTAAGATTCCCTTTTTTCCTAATCGTCTCTGTGGCGCTGAGGGTTGAGGCGCTGGATGCCACACCTTGCACCATGCCAGCGGTCAGGGGTCAGAAACAAGCCTGGATCATCAGGGGTCAGCTTGGGGGGGGAGGGAGCAGGATTAAGCTGCTGGGAGGCAGTTCTCCTTTCCCGGGAAGGGACATTGCCACTCCCGCTGTATGACTGCCACCAGGTAGAGGCCTGGGGCAGGATGGAGGGTGGCATGAAAGGAGGGTGTTGCGGGACCGCAGTGTGCACGTGCCTCCATGCATCTATGTGCTTCTGCATCAAGGGGAGGAGAGAAAATGGAACATGGAGCTGGCAGGCTCCATGATGGTCTCGGCTACAATCCCGGTGATTGGAACTCAGGCCAAGGACGGAGGCGTGCCCCATGAGGGGGCCAGAGCCCTGCTTGACAACTCCAAGAGGGGAGAAAAACACAATATATAAAAAGAAAATATTCCCTTATTTCCTCATTTTGAGTTTGCTTTGACTTTGTTTAATTAGATATTTTTGGTGCAGTATTGGCCATCTAAGCAATCTAGATCACAAACTGCAGGGAGAAAGAAATAATGTGACCAACTGGGAATTGAACCCAGACCCCCAGAATGCCATCAAATACTCTAACCACTGAGCTACAGGCTCATATGCTTGGACCTGACTCTTCCCAGACAAACTTCCTTTCTCTGGTATTGCAAATCCTGTAACTAGGAACAATCAAGAAGACAAGTAGCTGTTTTTGTTACAGTATTGAACACTTCTCTGTTTACCATCCTTTTTGTTGTGTCTAAGGGGGTGTACTGTAGCATACAAAACATGCTTCAGTCCCTCCTTATGGGACAATGGGCATTCAAAACCAGCTGTGAATACTGGCGAAAACCTGGGGGTTGCCATATCAAAAGGGGCGCTTCTTTTAATTATTCCAAATCTCAAATTTAAATTCTAAAGCAGACTCAAAAATGGTGAAAAAGGGCATCATACAAGACAGGAGAACAGAGCAGTCCAAAACAGAATAGAAAGGTTTTAGGTACATTTTCACTATGATATGAACTGCTGCTGTAAACTGCCTTGACAGTCCCTGTGGCCAGTTATGTTAGTCACTGTCTGCAGTGTTTCCACTAGGTTTGGCAGAACCTGGAAAGCTTCTGGCCTTATTAAAGGCAGACCAGAACACAGTGGACTGCAGTGTACTGGGACATGCAATGCAGCTGCTTTAAACTGCATTGGCTGTCCCTGTGGCCATCTCAGTCAGTCACTGTCTTCTTTGTTCACGCTAGAGTTGGCAGAACCAGAAAAGGTTCTGACCCTTATATTTGTTTTCTTGATTTGTTTATCCTCCCTACGTGCTCCAGTGCCCACCATTCCTTCAGGCCGCCATGGCCCCGACTTACCCCTGCTATCCTCACTCGAGCCCTCCGTCCTCACATTGCAGCCGACCCCAAGGTAACCAGATGTAATGCTTCGCTGGGTGGGTCCCTCTCCTCCGAGGGGGAAGGCACCAGTGGGGTTGCCAGTGCACTCACCATTTGGCCCTGGGGTGCTGCTGAGGTGGACATGGCTCCCTGGAGGGCTTTGGTGGCATCTGAGACTGGCAGCCGTCATCCAGCAGATCCTGGAGCTGTTTTTCTGGTTTCCTGTAGTTCCCCATTGTGCCACTCATGCAGTGCCCCTAGTCTCCACCGGGGACCGCTGCTGAGCGATGCTTACACACATCCCACCACAGGAGAGGGGCACTCAGTCCTCCAGATGCTCAATCCTCTCCTCCCTCCTGCCGATCCCCGGCTCCCGAGTTCGTTCCCAAACCCGGGTTGCCGGCGCAGTGCAAGGTAAGGCATCCAATGCCTTAGCCCTCAGTGCCACAGGGCTGGCACCTGACCCTTACTAAAGAAGGCCATATTAGGACAATAAGGGAATCTTTTTTTCAGAAAAAAAGGTGCTCTAGGACAGTCGTTCTCAAATGGTAAGGTCAGCCTCCAGGGGAGGCCCAGCCGAGTCTGAGAACGTACAGTAGTTACATTTTAAGTTTTGGATGTTTTGTGTGAAGGGATGATCAAGCCAACTACGGATAATTGGAAGGCTTGGCCTGTAGTTCAAAGGACAAGCAGCCAGCCACTCCCACATCCTGAGCTATATAAGCAGTTCCTCTCAGCCTCCTTCTGAAGTACTTTTATGTTTGCCAGCTGGAGGCTCTGTTGGTCTGTCCTCTAAGCTGGCTGGGGCCTACCCTGAGGCCTACCCCCCCCCCTCCCGCCTTGCTGTTTCTCTTTGTCTCTGCTAGACTTTGGTGTTTGTTTTCCTGCTTCTGGTTTGTATTTTACATCCAGCTGTGTGCTTCGTTCTGTTCATGCTTTCTGGACGCGATATTTAAAGGGGTTGTGCCTGACACAACAGTGTTGCACCGGCGCAACCCCACATCGCACCCCGGCGGGATATTGAGAAGGCTGCCTAGCGCAGCACAAATCTTTCTGCACCGGGGCGCAATGCTAATGTATGTGGTGCAAATGCAGGGGGAGTGCCCATGCATATGCAGCACATCCCGATATTCAGCCCGGGTTATACAGCGCATATGTTGGCACAACCCTGCATTGTGCCACATGAGGGGCTCAAAGTTGAGCCCCAGAAAAGATGGCACAACTCCTGGTCACCCACAAGTGGGCTGCAGTATTGCAGGGCATAACACAGCAGCCTAGCCGTGGGTGGCCACCTGCCCACCCAGAACACCATTGGCAAGCACACACACACATCCCTGGTGGTCAAGTGGCCCCCCTCCTGAGTCCTCGTGAATGTAAAAGACCATCCCTGATGGTCTAGGTGAACCCCCCGCCCCTAGCCATGATCGCAGTAATCCTCCATACGGAAAAGCCCTGATGATCTAGTGGAACCCCACCCCTCCCACCAAACCCCTACCCATCCCACCCCCACCCCCGTCATTGGCGGGTGACTAAACCTGCCTGCATACCACCCGGCTACCTGCCAAATGACAGGTACAGTATGGTCTGTAAGCCCATTGGTCCCCAGTGTGGACCAATAGGCTTAGTGCATACTGTACTAGACAATCCCAATTATGTAGATGAGTCATTCACATATTTGGGACTTGTCTAATGCAATATCCCGTATACCCTGCTGAATAATGTGGGTCGCCTAAGCGCAACTGCACTTGTGCTGGTGCATCCCGTGCTCCTTCTCTGTGGCTTACGCTGGCGTAGTGTCACTGTGCCATGCACAGTTTGTGCTCCAACCTTGCCATATTCAATGGTGTTGCGCCTTGGTGCATCACCATTGAATATCGTCTGGTCCTGGTGCCAATGCAGCCCACTTGCGCTGCACCCAGACTTGCGCCACTGCCCGGCGCAGTCTGAATATCTAGGCCTCTGTGTTTTTGTGTGTTTGTTTTTGTTTTGGGCCTTTGTTCCCTGTTTTCCATGTTTATGTGTTTTTGGTTTTGTGTTTTGGGGCTTTGTTTCTAAGCTCCTATAAAACTGCTACTCCAGAGCTCATACTACTTGCTTTCAGTTACTCACAACTCTCAAATTACTTGCCATGCAACTGTAAACATTATCTGTGTGTTTCAGCTCAACCATTGCTGCTTTCCATGTTGCATACTTGATTATTTTCACCTGATTTAGGCTCGCTCTGGACCCTAGCTATGCAGCTCAATTATGCCCTCTCAGCTCATTCTATTTCCCTCATTGCTGCAGTTTTCTTGAACTGCCTGTTGATAGCTGCTTTCAGAGCATTGTGCCTCCTTTTATTTTATGTTTTTTGCAGTTTACAACTCAGTGTACGCAATACAGATGCTGCTTCTATGTTTGTACACCCTGTTATACTCTGAGGTCAGCTAAAGCTACTGCTGCTGCTGTAAATCAGTTTCAATAATGTTCTAAATCCTGTCTCCGCTACCAAAACAAAATCCTCAGAGTATTTGTCACCGCTTTCCATGCCTGGCTGGCTTGCCCCACTATTTTCAGTGCTGCTCCTTTGCTCCTATATTTTGCAGACCTACATGCAGGTCCACTCTTGCTTATGCAATCATTGCTTCATGCCTACGGCCATCCCCTCGGCTTCAGCCTCTGGGATGTCTGCTGCACTCATAACTGCGTTCAACCTTTGCAAGCTCTCAGTACTTCAACACTCATTAAGGTCTCAGCACACCAGTGCTCATTCAGCTGCTCACCAGCCTTTCAGCTCCGTATCAGTTTCTGGGGCATGCCAGCCATGCCATTCTGATGCAGGGTCCCCTGCAGCTGACAGTCTCATGCTGCATTTAGTCTGCATCTTGAGTGTGCCCAGCTTGGGGTGGGGTCCTTCTCACCTGGCCCATAGCTGGGAATGTCCTCACTCGGCTTGACTTTAGCTGTTCGCTACATGACAGCAGCTCCTGGTGTAGAATTTAAGACTAGCTGTGAAGGGTGGTTACTCCAATCTACTTTGGCTCTAGTGGTTCCACTATAACGGTTATCCATTGACTTTAGTGGTTTCCCTAGCAAGTCCCTTCACCGCATTCTCCCTACGACTGCCTCTGGTTCACCTGGTTTGAGTTTCGGGTGAGTAGGCCAGGTGAGTGCCTCAGCAGTCATTGCTCTCCTCCTCCCGCCTTGGTTGCCCATGATGTTACAAAGCACTCTTGCAACCTGCCACAGCATTCCCGCTAGAGGGATTGAGTGAGAGCTTTCCTCCAAATTAGAATATTTTCCACCTCCCTTAATTGGGTTTCCAAATTGCAGCAGCAGAGCCATCACTAAATAAAATATCCCAAGCCTGGAGGGGAAGGTGACCTAGGCTTTGGATCCCCAGAGATTTCCTCCTCGTAGTTTTTTTTCTCTCCTCCGTTGCCTCAGGTCATAACTGTTAGTAAGCATAGTAGTGTCCTCTAGTTTCTTTAGGTAGGTTCTACTGTTGGATGGAGGTGGATGGTGTCCCTGCCATTCCCTCTCTCCTTAGAGGATCCCCTCATTCTCAAAGCAAACCATCAAAATCATGCCATGCAAACCTGGGCATTTCATTACGTTATCAACTTGAGCATATCATTACGCTATCAAGCTGCCTGATGCTTATCTACTACTGTGTCACAGCTACTGTTTGCTTATATGCTTTGTACTATTTCATTCTTTTTGGGGATCCTTCCTAAGGTACCTTTAGCCACGGGAATCCGTCCTGTGGCACCTCTAGGGGTGGAACCCTCTTCGAGGGTTCCTTGCCTTTGGTACCCCTACAGGGTGGTAATTCCTCTGGAATAGAGAGTGAGAATGGCCAAAACCAAACTAACACAGTTGCACAAGCATAACACTATACTGGCTATGTAGGCCATTGAATTGGAAGGTTTGGCATGTAGTTCAATGGATAAGCAGCCAGCCACTCCCACTTCCTGAGCTATATAAGCAGTTCCTCTCAGCCTCCTTCTGAAGCACTTTTTTCTTTGCCCCACCATCCTCCCCTCCTCCTCCAGCGGCAGCACTTCTTTCCTTGGGATCCTTCCTAAGGTAACTTTAGCCACGGGAATCGTCCCGTGGTGCCTTTAGGAGTGGAACCCTCTTTGAGGATTCCTTGCCTTTGGTACCCCTACAGAGTGATAATTCTTCTGGAACAGAGAGTGCGAATGGCCAGAACCAAACTAACACAGTTGCTCAAGCATAACACTATACTGGCTGCATAGGCCATTGAATGGCAGGTGAATTGCTTTACTTATGCACAAATGTATGACTGGGAAAAGCCCACTGAGACCAAAGATTGTTTCCTGTTGTGTCTTTATATGTAAATTGATGACTAGTAAGCCACCCTGAGTCAAGACTTGTTTCTACAGTAGGGGTTTATATGCAAATTAGTGACTGGGAAAGATGCACTGAGTCAAGGCTTGTTTCTACAATATGTGTTTATATGTGAATTGGTGAGCGGGAAAGGCACACATTTAGTGCTTGTTTCAGGTGTGACCTGGGTGAGGATACAGGAAGTTGCTTAACACAAGGGGGAGAGATGAATGAAGTGGTTAGATTAGTTGTTCAAGCTTGATAAGGAAACAGAGTAACAAGGGACCAAGAGACAGAAAAGTGTAGTGACGAATAACCTGGGGTGTGGGGGTGGAGATGGAGAACAATAAGTTGAATAAAAAGAGACTATACACACTCAACTTTATTAGTTTCAGTTTATTCCTGATATAGAGTACAAAGCATGTTTTTTCTTTGGGGATACCCATGATTCTTTCCAAATTTGAAGGAGGCTTGAAATAGTTTCCATGGCTTGGGGGAGGTTCACTATCACAAAGTGTGAGAACTAATGCTCTAGAACAAGGAGACATGCTATGAAGCTGGGGGGGGGGTGCAGATTCAGAAGAGATGTGAGGAAGTACTTCTTCACAGAAAGAGTGGTGGATTCCTGGGATAGCCTACCAGCTGAGGTGGTGGGGGCAAAAACAGTGGTGGGGTTCACAAATGCATGACTAGGCAGAAGGGAATCTTAGTAGAAAGGAATGGGGGAGGAGAATGAGCTGGAGATCAAGTAGAGTCTGCAGTGATACTGTATGTAGGCAAAAATGGGCAGACTTGGGGGGCCAAGCAGTCTTTATCTGCCGACAAATTTTATGTTTCTATGTTTCGATGGATTAGAACACAGTGGGGCTCCATTTGTTCTGACTGCTTTTAAAGGACACTTTAAAGGAAGCAGTTCATGCATTTATTTATTTTATTTATTTATTTCAATCTAGGATTACAATACCTTTGAGCCAAGGCTCTTTTACAAAGGTTGCACATCAGCGTGTGCATCAGTCATCATTTTTAGTTACAAATATATAGTCATTGACTTACAGACATGTAATGACCAGTACAAAGACTTGAGCTATGAGCAAGACAAGGAAGGGGTGGGGTGGGGGGGGAGTGAGGGTAGGAGATCAAGGGGGTAGGAGGCAGGGGTAAGGGGGAGTATGGGAGGTGGTTGGGGGCAGGGGCAGGAGTGGAGATACGGTGGGGAGGTGGGCGAGGGCGGGAGATAGTGCAGCCAGGGGGCCTTGTCGAGGGAATATGACAGGTAAGGTGCTAGGGGTGCAAAGACTGATTGTAAGTGCTGGGTGCTGGGGCATGTCATGCTTATTTTATTGCAGTATGTTTTCCCCCAATACACTTGTCGAAAGACTTATTCATATGAAAAAGCCTCTCAACAAGTGCATTGGGGCAAAATCACACTACAAAAGATTCACTTAGAAGAACGTCTTTACTTTTTTTGATTCACTGTTTATATTGTAATAAAATAAGCACAACCTGCACTTACTCTGGCTATTGGCCTGTTTGTACTGAAGAGTGCTGACCTTTTCCACAGTGTGGAGATCCTGTGGTACGATATGATATTTGCTCCCAGGTATGTACACTGAGCTCCCTGATCTGCGGTTTACTCTCCCGTGGACGTATAGCAGGCAGAAAGAGGTGATGAATGATATAAGTAACTACCCAAAAATCTAGACTTTAATACGGTTTTGGCAAGTTTTTTCATTTCACCGAAACCAGGAAGCATTTTCAGATCACTGCGCTGATCGGAGCCTAAGCCTGCTGGGAATATGCAGTGCAATGATGTACAGTAATCTTAACGAGGCATCTCGTCCCCAGTACTTCATCCCTATGGAGCATTATATATTGTGTATAACGTTAGCGCTATATGTGTACCTTGTCTTTACCATTAATTTTGAAGTTAATCATTTTTTTATCGAGTAAATATAGGACAGCATTAAACAGTTACTTAAAACGGTTTACCATCACAAATAACATCTGTATAAAGTACTGGACAGCAATAATCACATGTGTATCTTAGTTCAATCAATAAATACTACAGTAATCTTAAAACCTTGACAGCAAAGGGTGGGTGTTCAGGGGGACATACCTCTGTTTGTCTTCCATGCCCTAAGAGTGTGTGTGTGTGTGTGTGTGTGGGGGCTGTGGCATTTCTCCACTCTTCGGACCCCTGTGCAGGTTCCACAGAGGAAGGCATAGTGTGTCAGTGGCCAAACTGAAGTATATCTTTAAATCTGAGCAATCCTTTCAGTGGATGCCTGCTATCATGGAGGCTTGAGTAGGTCTTTGCTGTAATGAGAGCGCATACCAGGTAACTTGGCAAATATGTGTAACCCCCACTGGCCCCTTTTTTAACTAGTAGGCACACCTCCCATAGTCTAGGGGAAAAGAGAGGGGTGGGGGTACAAAGCAAATTGCAAATAACAAAAGAAAAACACAGAAATGTGTGTACAAGGCACATACAGACCTATTACTATATAGAAACATAGACTTTGACAGCAGATAAGGACCGCTTGGCCCACCTAGTCTGCCCATTTCCCTACCTACTGGATAAGCTACAGATCCTAGTTAACCAACAGCCTATTTCTTCCTACCCACCACAAGAATTGCCTTATGTCTGTCTCATGCATTCTTGAACTCCCCTACTGTTTTTGACTCCATAACCTCCTCAGGAAGGCCATTCCATGCGTCCACCATCCTCTCTGTAAAAATTACTTCCTCACATTGCCCCTGAGCCGCCCCCCTCTATCTTCAAATTGTGCCCTTTGTTCTTGCACATGTCTTTTTCTGAAATATGCAACCCTCTTGGACTTTGTTGATTCCCTTAAGATACTTAAAAGTTTCTATCATGTCCCCCCTCTCTCTCCTTTCCTCAAGAGTATACATATTAAGCTCCTTTAGTCTCTCCTCATATGGTTTCTATTGCAGACCCTGCACCATTTTAGTTGCCCTCTTCTGGACTGCCTCCATCCTGTCTATGTCCTTGCGGAGATGGGATCTCCAGAACTGGATACAGTACTCCAGATGGGGTCTCACCAACAGTCTGTACAGAGGGATAACTTCCTGTTATCTACTGGTGATGCCTCCCCCCATACATCCCAGTATCCCCCCAGTCCTCCCTACTGCCTTCTCACATTGCTTGCTAACCTTTAGGTCATCTAATAGGATTACCCCAGGTCCTTTCCCATTTTGTTGTTGTTACTCCCCTGTGTACTCTTCCCCTGGGATTTTGTTTCCCAGGTGCATTACTTGCAGTTCTTTGCATTGAATCTAAGCTGCCATACTTCTGACCATTTCTCCAACCTTTCCAAGTCCCTTCTCATCCTTTCCACCCCCTTGTGTATCAACCCTGTTGCAGATCTTTGTGTTGTCTGCAAAGAGGTATACTTTTCCTTCCAGTCTCTATGCAATGTCACTTATAAAGACATTAAAAAGGACCGAACCCAGTACTGAACCCTGTGGCACCCCACTAGTAAACCCCCTTTCTTCAGAGTGAACTCCGTTTACCAATACCTTCTGTGTCCTGTTGTCCAGCCAATATTTTACCCTGGCTACCACCCTGGGACCCACTCTCAGGCTGGCTAATTTGTTTATTAATGTTTTGTGTGGGACTGTGTCAAATGTATTGCTAAAGTCTAGGTAGGCCATGTCCACAGCCCCTCCCTGGTCTACTACTTTGGTCACCCAGTCAAAGAAATCAATTAGATTCATCTGACATGCCCTTCCCGCTGTGAATCCATGCTGCCTTGGGTCCTGTGCCCCACTGGCCTCTAGGTACTTAACAATTCTTTCCTTCATAAGTTATTCCATCAAACTGGCCCAGTGGTGTTGATGGTTGAGGCGCTGGACGCCACACCTCGTGCCATGCCAGTGACTTGGGTTAGGGAATGAGCCAGGGCCATCGAGGGTCGGAAGGGGAAAGATGAGGCTTGAGCATCCGTAGACAGCTCTCCTCTCTCTGGGGGGATTCAGGACCTGCCTGCACTAGCAGCTGCTACTGGCAGAAGCCGGAGGTACTGCATGAGGCAGGACTGTAAGTAGATGGACGAGCTACGGCAGACATCAGGAGATGTCAGTGCATGTCCATGCTCCTAGGAGGGAAGGAGGGGTTTACAGCCAGAAAAAACCCTGTCGACCGGGTGAGGCGACGGCAAACCTCTGGTAACCGAGGCCATACACGACCAATGCCAGATACAATCCCCAACTCTACCCTGGGGACCTTTGGCCTTTCCATGGAGCCAGGAGAATCAAGGGTCCTGAACCTGATAATACTGTTGGTGGAGCGTGGCTCAGGAGTTCGGTTAAAGGGTCGATGATTTTGTGAGCAAGCCTGAGAGATTACCTAGAAGGTAGGTGCAAAAACAGAATATACAAAAAAAAAGTGATTCTATCATTTTCCCTACCATTGAGGTCAAACTGACAGGTCTGTAGCTTCCTGCCTCTGTCTTGCTCCCATTTTTGTGAAGGGGAATCACATCTGCCCTCCTCCAGTCCTCAGATACCACACCATCCTCCCATGATTTGTTAAAAAGGGTAGTCAGTGGTGTCACTAGTTCTCCCCTTAGTTCTTTTAGAATTCTGGGGTGAATCTCATCAGGACCCATTGCTTTGTCCACCTTTAGTTTTAGGAGTTCCTTCAGAACTCTTTCTTCTGTGAAAGGACTGGGATCGACCCCTCTATCCAGAATGCTTCTAGTGATTGGATTAGGTACCTGCCTCTCCTCTTCTTTTGTGAATACTGAACAGAAGTATTTGTTCACTATCCCTGCTTTTTTCATTGTCCCTCTCTGCCCACCCACTGTCCCCTTTATTCAGCCTCACTATCCCTCCCTTTTGTAACCCCTAGGGGGCGCTACCCTTAAGGCTACTACCCCTGCCTGCCTCCACTGAGACAGGGTGAGGGGCCCAGATCCGTTGACGGGTGCCTCCACCCAGAGGCTGGGGTTAATACGGTCGAGACCGCCTCGGTTACAGCCCTCTGGGTTACTGCAACCCCCTTTTTGTCCCACTAGTGGCTTACACTGGATACCAACAATTCTTTTCACCAGTACACTTACCCCCCCCGGGTAGTATCTCTCAGCTCACTCTGGGGACCCCCCTGTAAAGTAAGGTACAGTTATATCACAGTCACTATGCAGCAGTTCACCAGGGATTCACAAACCAGCCAGGGTGTAATTGCAACACAATAATCTGATTTATTGAGGGGGGAGGGATAACAAGGAAACAAGGGAGGGATCAAGTTAATTAGCTTATACTATAATGATCTACCTAGAGCTCTGTGCGCAGGCCTAACCCTAAGATTTACTGTCCCTGGGTACCCAAGCCCTAACGGCTAGTCCAAACATGGCAGCTGGTTGGGGCCCTTAACACAGATAAACAATACAGTCCTAAGAAGGTCAGAATAGGAGAGTTTAATTAGGCAGTCAGAAGCATAAAAATGCACTGGAAACCACTGTGTACACACTCTGCAGGGAGCTACCCTGAATCAGTACTCACAACCCCAGCAAATAACGATTCCTTCAACACTGCCAGGACAGAGCCTGAACTTCACCAGCCTTCTCACACATTTATATGGCAACAACAGAGGGGGTACCATACCAGGCAGCTGCTTTCAAACCTTCACAAACTTGCAGAAGAACTCAGACAGCAAACGGCAGCTTCAACATTACAGGCGGACCAAGCGCGACTCAGCAATCCTCTCCAGTCCTCTCAGGTTGAGCCTGGTAGGTAGCTGGGCTGGCACCAGCCTCCTCCGACTGCACGCCGGCGGATTTAGTCAGAATTGCTTGAAAGGGCAAAAACGTCCGCCTAGGCCTTCATGCGCTTCCCGCGTGAACACTCACACAGCGCAGAAGCACAAAGCTCCTCTCTTCTCCTCAGCCACAATGCATCTCTCCCCCAGGAGCAAGGGGCTCTTCTTTCAGTTCGGGTGCTACCCACTTCCATTGGCTGGCTGAACCTGCCAGTCACTTCCTCCAGCTCTCAATGGTGCGAAAAAGCGCCATAGCCCATAATACCTTTCTCAAATACAAAACAGTTCCTCTAATGGTCAGCCGACTCTGTGTGGTCCCAAGGTACTGATTGGTCCAATTCAACAGTTCTGGACCAAAATGGAGGAGACAATCGAAACAGTCTGTACTGCAAAGAAAGGCAGGTTAGAACAACAGTATTATCAGTATTATTGTACATTATTTCCAGCAACAATCACATCCCCTTAGCAGAACTCCCTCTGCACCACTAGCGATGGCAGACGGGAGTTAATTTTTCAGTGTCCCGGCCGGGACTCAGGCATACAAACACACAGTCCCCCTCCATTTTAGTTACTTACGGCTGCAACATGCAGCCCTTAAAGGGACAGCTTACGGAGGCTTTTAGGAGCGCTCAACTGTTCCCCATTTAAGCGACTTTTATGCCAATTACTGACCAGGCATGGAGCATAAAACGAGCTCCGAGAAAGCGTTCACGAACTCCCATTTACAAGGGAGTTACACCCTTCCTGGCCTGGAAAAACTTGGTGTCCACGCCAAGTAGTTACCCTTGAATCACTGTAAGGCAAACATCTTAGTTAACACTATACCATACTTAGTATCACATACATGAATATTACATTTTACAAAGTACTATGGTTTATACAACCTTATAGACTCAAACCCCTGCTCCCTTTCTTAACTCAGGTCATTAACTCCTGCTTATAACCCCGGACTTGGGGGAACCCCTCCCTTGCAGTTATGGGTAGGTTACCTAAAGCAGGGGCATCACACTCAAAGGGCAATACCAACAGTCTGGAGTCATCCCCCAAGGCTAGCTTAGGCAAGGAACTCGGGGACACATACACCCCTTTATGGACCACATTCAAGGGCAAGTCCACTGGCTGACCCAGAGACTCATAGCTCCACTTTATCACTGGGCATATTTGTCGGCCGGATCGTCTAGGAGTCTCGAGAGATCCTGACCCAGGCCCTGACTCCAATTCAGTTTCAGTGACATTAGGAACAGAGATTTCTACAGGGGAAACAAGCTCAGTGCTCATAGTACTACTGGGGGCCTGACCTTCTATCCCCGGACCCGCCCCACTGGACTCAGCTGTGGGCTGTCTAGGCACCGGTGAGGAACCATCAGGGCATTCAAAATATTCTTCCCGGTCTGGCATATCACTTGCTTGTTCCCCCATCTCACTCTCTTCTTCTGAGAGGTCAGGTAATTCAGCCAGGCCAGGCAGTTCAGCCATGCTCAAGGATCCCACCCCTTGGGGGTTGCTGCTACCCAACTCGAGCTCTGAACACATGGGTTCCGGAGATAAAACTGGGGGCTCAGACAGTCCAAAAGGCCCAGCCTCATCTCCAGAGTTAACAAGGGGATTGCCCCGAAATGACTGACGTAGTTCATAAGAGGGATAGTATTCACTATCATCTTCGTCGTCTTCTGACACTAATGGTTGATCATTTCCTTTTGCAGACAGTGGGCGAGGCCCTCTTGGTGGGCTTGTTGAAGAATCAACGGGTCTGATGCTTTTCCTGGCAGCAGATCTCATGATTGGCCTGGGGGGGGGGCATTGGGAGATTCAGCTTCAATCAGGATTTGCCCGATTGGCAGCAGATGGTTTCTATGTATAGTTTTTACATCTTTGGAATTGTTTTCAGGCCGCACTTTATATACAGGTAAATCTGTCAATTTTCCTATAACAATGTGGGGGAGGTGATGCCATCTATCAGCAATTTTATGTTTCCTATGCAGTCCCAGATTTCTCAGTAACACTCTATCCCCTTCTTTTAGTTCCATTGCTTTCACTTTCTTATCATATCTTTCTTTGTTAGCCAGGTTCCGTTTAGCAGCCATGGTCTGGGCCAGTTGATAGGCATGGTTCAATTGGGCCTCCAATTTTTGCACATACTGTAAATGGTTCTCGGCTTGCACCCCATCAGGGGAAACCCCAAAACACACATCCACTGGCAGTCTAGCCTCTCTCCCAAACATCAGTCGGTACGGGGAAAATCCTGTGGCGTCACTTTTCGTACAGTTGTAAGCGTGAACTAGAGTGCTAATCTGTTTGCTCCATCTTGGTTTGTCTTTTGGTTGTAAGGTGCCCAACATGTCAAGCAAGGTACGGTTGAACCTTTCAGGCTGAGGATCTCCCTGAGGATGGTAGGGGGTGGTTCTTGACTTTCACACCCCCCACAAAGACAGCATCTCTTTAATCAAACAGCTCTCAAAATCTCTTCCCTGGTCGGAATGGATCCGCTGCGGGGCCCCATAGTGGACGAAAAAGTTTTCAACAAGTATCTTAGCCACCGTGGTTGCTCTCTGATCCTTAGTCGGGAAGGCCTGTGCATACCGGGTAAAATGATCAGTGACCACCAATATGTTACTGACACTTTTCAAATCGGGTTCCAGACTCAAGAAATCAATACAGACCAGTTCCATGGGGGCACTAATGGTAATGTTGACCAGGGGGGCAGCTCTCTGGGGTAGAGCTTTTCTTTGTAAACAGCGGCTACATGTCTTGACATATTGCTCTACATCTGTACTCCTTTTCAGCCAGTAAAATCGAGCCCGTACTAGATCAAGTGTTCAGTCTATGCCGAGATGCCCCATTTGATTATGCAGGGACCTTAAGACCAGTTCCCTAAGAGCTGAGGACAGCACCAGTTGTTGTTTGTCTACCCGGCCTTCCTTAGTCACAGTCTCTCTGTATAGCAGTTGGTTAATCAGCTTCAATTTGGGCCCTTCTTTATACAACAAGGCAGTCCTTAGATCAGTGGAACGTAACTTGGACACGTCCCTCCCGGACTGCAAAGCCTCCACAGCCATTTTTATCATAAGATCACAGGATTAAGCCTGTTGGAGACTAGCATTGTTGAACTGGGGCAGTGAGCTAGTGTCTAATGCAGCGAAATGACAGTAGGCAGCAGGTATGCAATTTTCGGATGGTCCCAAACATTCCACCATACAGTCCACCCCGTCAGGAGACACCTGTTCCTCTTTGTCAAATTTCTGGCAGAGGGCTCTTATATCGGGTTCGGACAACCTGACCCAATCAGTTTGTGGCATAGGCCTCCGAGAGAGAGCATCCAGACTATATGGTTTAGGCCCACCCTGTACTCAACAGCATAGTCGTAGGTGGCCAAGGCGGAGAGCCACCTATGGCCTGTGGCATCCAACTTGGCAGAGGTCTGTACATACATGAGAGGATTGTTATCAGTCTTTACCAATATCTTGGCACCATACAAATAGTCATGAAACTGATCCACAATGGCCCACTTCAGAGCCAGGAACTCTAGTTTGTGCACTGGCTAATTTTTTCTGAAGGAGTCAGGCTTCTGCTGACAAATGCTACAGGTCTCAGACCATTCGGGTGCTCCTGGTATAACACAGCCCCCAACCCTTGTAAACTGGCATCAGTATGAAGAATGTATGGCTTGGCCGGATCAGCATAGGCCAACACTGGGGCATGAGTAAGTTGATATATGATGTCATAAAAGGCTTCCTCACACTCAGCAGTCCAACGATCCCCAAACACATCATTCATCCAGAAATACTTCTTTTCTATCTCCAAGCACACAGCCTTCTTATACTTTTTGTGCGTAGGCGGATACCCCTGAGTGAGGTTGAGAAGGGGGCGAATCACTCGAGAATAGTCCTTAACAAACCGCCTATAGTATCCATAAAACCCCAGGAGTCGTTGCAGCTCTTTCAAATTCCTGGCCTGAGGCCAAGTGGTCAGAGCCTCCACTTTGCTAGGGTCAGTCTCTATGCCCTCAGTGGACACTATGTGGCCCACATATTTTACAGAAGTCTGGAAGAATTGACACTTGTCGATAGACAGCTTGAGGCTGAAATCTTCCAACCGATCCAAGACCTTGAACAATCGTTGCTCGTGCTCTTCCAACGATCGGCCAAACACTATGACATCATCTAAATAGACCAGACATTCAAGTAGATTCATGTCCCCCACAGCCCATTCCATCAAACGCTGAAAAGTGGCTGGGGCACCCGAGATCCCTTGAGGCATCCGGACAAACTCATAGAAGCCCAGGGGGCAAATGAATGCACTCTTCTCCCAGTCGTCTGGGGCCATCGGGATCTGGTAGTATCCACTGTGAAGGTCCAACACAGAGAACCACTTGCTACCATTTAAACAATCCAATGCATCCTGTATGCGTGGCATGGTATACTGGTCCGGAATGGTCCGCCGATTCAAAGTGCGATAGTCTACACACATCCGAACTGCCCCATTCTTTTTCCGTACTACTACTATGGGGGAGGCATAGGGGCTCCTGGACTCTTGTATTATACCAGCAGCCAACATTTCTTGCAGAGGCTGCCTTACATCATCTATATCAGCGGGGGCCAGGCGCCGGGATCTCTCTTGGAAAGGCCTTTCATCATGCAGCCGAATGTGATGCTCAGCCCCTTGTACACATCCCACATCCCACTCTTTCAGGGAGAAAACCTGGTCTCTCTTGGCAAGCCTCTCACTGACCCTTTGTTTCCACTCAACTGGCAGTGGGGAGTCACCGAAGTCAAACAAATCAGGAGTAACTCTATCGTCTATCCTGGAACCTTTTCAGTTTGGCAGTACTGCAGTATCCGCACAATATATGCTTGCCAAGGTGCACCCTCTTCTTATGTGAACCTCTCTGTCGGACACATTATGCACTTGAATCATCACCCTCTTAACATAAGCATGAGCTCTAACCAGCAAAATGCTGGGTTTGACCAACAGTCCCTCAGGTAATCTTCCCCTCCACAGGCACATCCAACATCAACAACTTATTCTTAACATCGGTTTTCAGTCGTACTTCTCCATGCAAGACACATTGGGCATTCGGGGCAAGTATCACCAGGGCCGGATCCTTTTTCCACACCACACCCACCGGGTCTTCAGGTTCCTCTGGACTAACCTGCTTCTGAGTGGCACTTGCCTGTTGAATCACAGCAGGTATGCTTAAAGCTCGCCCGGTCTGGAATGCTTGTTTTTCTGAACACAATTGGGCCAATCGTCTGAACATATGCACATTCGTCCCAATCAACAAAGGCACCCCATCATACAGTCCAGTGGGTGGGCAAACTAAAACTAGGGTTTCCACCTGCTCATCCATTCCAGCCACAGTTGCAGGAAAAGATAACCAGACTCGGATGTACCCCAAATACGGATAGGACTTGTCGCTCACCCCCACACATGTAGACCATTCAAAGGCTGCAGGGGCACCTCAGGTAAGTGTGCCTGGTACCAGTCCTGAAACATGATGGTTACCTTAGAGCCACTGTCTAATACAGCTCGAGTGAGAATTCCATTTACCCGCACTGGGGTCTCCATTGAAGGCCCGACCACATCAGACCAGTTGGGGGCCACAGCATTGCTAGTCACCTGGGCATGGGCCTGAGTCACAAAACTTTTCCTGAGAGCCTGAGACTGGGCCTGGCGATGTCGGGTGATCAGTCTGTTGTTAACTTTCCTTAAATTCTCAGGCCTCTGGCACTCGGGTTGGAAATGCCCATCTTCCCCGCAACGGTAACAGAACTTGGGATCCCGGGGGTCACTATTCTGCGGGGGGCGCCTTATCTGTGGGGGGCTCTGAGAGGGGTGAGAGGGCTCTCTTTGGCTGGGGCTTGGGTTTCTGCAAGACTCAGGGGCCCCGGACCTAATAGGGTACATAGTAGACTGCTTCAAGTCCCTCACTAGTTCTCGTAAATTCCTGACCTCAGCCCTTAACTCACTCTCTATGTGGGGGTCGGAGGAAACAACTCGCATTCCCACAGTACCTGGAAACTCTGGGGATCCCTTGGACCCTCCGGACAGGCCAGTCTCCTCAGGGGTGTTGGACTCAGGGGTCCCACTAGGGTTTACCGCCCCCACACATGGCTCCCACCCCTCTTCATCAGTCTCCACCTCCCTATTTCCCTCATTAATTGACAATATTCAGACGGGGTGGCCCGCTGATCATGTAAATTAAGTTTCAGCAGTATTACACTAGAAAATCTGGCAGATTTTAAAACATGTTCTAACCGAACCTGATTCAGGGCTGCAGCAGTGATTCCCCCTTTTCTATAGGCCTTCTGCAAGGCCCGCTCCACTCTAGTAACAAAAGCGGACAGTTTTTCATTTCTCCACTGCTTAGTAGACCTGAATTTCCATAATAAGTTTTCACCAGTCTCTGTACTCCTGAAAACCACTTCTAAAGCAGAGAGATACTCTGCAGCGGTGGCTTCCGGACTGGTGGCCCGGAAGAATCTAATGGCTTCTAAAGCAGGACCCCGCAAGCTCTCCATCAGCCTCTTCCTTTTCTCCCCCTTAGAGCATTGCCATTCCTGAACTAAAGGGGTGGCATAGTCCATCCAAGCCTCCAGGTCATCCTCCCCTGGAGGCACTGGCACCGTACCAGAGAAAAGTTTTAACTTACGGTAGGAATCGAGCTGTATGGGTGGGACTACCAGGGGCAGGGAAGCCAGCACAGAACTCTTGGGCAGGCAAGGGGAGGTGCCAGGAGAGCCCTGAGGAGTAGCATCACTGGATAAATCTAAGGCTTGTAACAGCTCCTGGGTAATTCTCCCCTCCACAGCCAACAACTTAAGCAGTTTGTCCTTAAAACTGTACATTTTAGGAGACCCCCAAGGAGTGACTGACCCACTCCGAATATGTATCAGCCACCATCCCTGTGAAGCGCCCTCCAGATAAATCACAGGAGGCACCTTCTCAGGGTTGATGGCCACACTGCATAGAAGTAACACCTGCAGCGTCTGGTCAAGCAAATCAGCCATACGCCCTTTTACTTCCACTTTACCCAAACATTTTACTCGCTCTGCAGCAGAAATTATGTCGGCATTTGGGGTTCCCAAAGGCACATCTAACAATAATACAATCTTCTGAGCATCTAGCTCTTCAGCTTCACCCCAACTCATCAGTCTGTGTACCATGGTCTTGATGGGTCCCAGTTTAATTTTTCCTAACATATCCCCTTCCATTTTTTCCATCTCTTATGTGCTTCCCCACTCGGCCACTAGGGGACACTGATCCCAGCTGTGCCTTCAATTTGTAACCCTAGGGGGCGCTACCCTTAAGGCTACTACCCCTGCCTGCCTCCACTGAGACAGGGTGACGGGCCCAGATCCATTGACAGGTGCCTTCACCCAGAGGTTGGGGTTAATACGGTCGAGACCACCTCGGTTACAGCCCTCTGGGTTACTGCAACCCCCTTTTTGTCCCACTAGTGGCTTACACTGGATACCAACAATTCTTTTCACCAGTACACTTACCCCCCCCGGGTAGTATGTCTCAGCTCACTCCGGGGACCCCCTGTAAAGTAAGGTACAGTTATATCACAGTCACTATGCAGCAGTTCACCAGGGATGCACAAACCAGCCAGGGTGTAATTGCAACACGATAATCTGATTTATTAAGGGGGATAACAAGGAAACAAGGGGGATCAAGTTAATTAGCTTATACTATAATGATCTACCTAGGCTCTGTGCACAGGCCTCAACCCTAAGATTTACTGTCCCTGGGTACCCAAGCCCCAATCGGCTAGTCCAAACGTGGCAGCTGGTTGGGGCCCTTAACACAGATAAACATTACAGTCCTGAGAAGGTCAGAATAGAAGGAGAGTTTAATTAGGCAGTCAGCAGTATAATAATGCACTGGAAACCACTTTGTACACACTCTGCAGGGAGCTACCCTGAATCTCTACTCACAACCCGAGCAAATAACGATTCCTTCAACACTGCCAGGACGGAGCCTGAACTTCACCAGCCTTCTCACACATTTATATGGCAACAACAGAGGGGTACCATACCAGGCAGCTGCTTTCAAGCCTTCACAAACTTGCAGAAGAACTCAGACAGCAAACGGCAGCTTCAACATTACAGACGGACCGAGCGTGACTCAGCAATCCTCTCCAGTCCTCTCAGGTTGAGCCTGGTAGGTAGCTGGGCTGGCACCAGCCTCCTCGGACCGCACGCCAGCGGATTTAGTCCGAATTGCTTGAAAGGGCAAAAACGGCCGCCTAGGTCTTCATGCGCTTCCCTCGCGAACACTCACACAGCGCAGAAGCACAAAGCTCCTCTCTTCTCCTCAGCCACAACGCATCTCTCCCCCAGGAGCAAGGGGCTCTTCTTTCAGTTCGGGTGCTACCCGCTTCCATTGGCTGGCTGAACCTGCCAGTCACTACCTCCAGCTCTCAATGGTGCGAAAAAGCGCCATAGCCCATAATACCTTTCTCAAATACAAAACAGTTCCTCTATTGGTCAGCCGACTCTGTGGGGTCCCAAGGTACTGATTGGTCCAATTCAACAGTTCTGGACCAAAATGGAGGAGACAATCGAAACAGTCTGTACTGCAAAGAAAGGCAGGTTAGAACAACAATATTATCAGTATTATTGTACGTTATTTCCAGCAACAATCACACCCCCTTAGCAGAACTCCCTCTGCACCACTAGCGATGATGGCAGACGGGAGTTAATTTTTCAGTGTCCCGAACGGGACTCGGGCATACAAACACACAGTGCCCCTCCATTTTAGTTACTTATGGCTGCAACAAGCAGCCCTTAAAGGGACAGCTTACGGAGGCTTTTAGGAGCGCTCAACTGTTCCCCATTTAAGCGGCTTTTATGCCGACTACTGACCAGGCATGGAGCATAAAATGAGCTCCGAGAAAGCGTTCACGAACCCCCATTTACAAGGGGGTTACACTTTGTCTTTTTTCACTCCCTAATGTACCTATAAAAGGTTTCGTCCCCCTTCTTAACTGAGTTGGCCATCTTTTCCTCAGTTTGGGCCTTTGCGATTCAGACTGCCTTCCCTGCTTCCTTCTGCTTTAACTGGTACAGTTCTCTGTCCTGCTCCTTCTGTGTTTCCTTATATTTCCTGCATGCTATCTTTTTCTCCCTAACCTTCACCACCACCTCTTTTGAGGACCATGGTGTTTTTTTCCTTTCGTTTTGATTTGTTTATTTGCTTCACACAAAGGCTTGTTGCCTCTGTGATGGCAGTTTTGATGTTTCCCCATTGTTGCTCCAACTCTCCTTCTTGCCTGTTTGCTAGTGCTTTTTTGAGGCACTCTCCCATTCTGACAAAGTCAGCCCTCCTGAAGACCAGTACCTTCACTTTTGTAAGGCTTGACTCTGCAACTGACTTTATCATGAACCACACTGTTTGGTGGTCACTTGTCCCCAGATGGCTACCCACAAGATCCTCTCTCCATCCCCATTTGAGAGTACCAGGTCTAAGATTGCTCCCTCCTGAGTGGGTTCCAACACTAGCTGCCTGAGGCATGCCCTCTGTAGGGCATCGAGAATGGCCCTGCTCTTGGATGTGACTGCAGCAAAGGTACCCCAGTTAATATCTGGCATATTCAGGTCCCCCATCAACAATATCTCCCCTTTTTATGCCATTCTGAGGATGCCTTCTATCATTTCCTTGTCCATTTCCTCCCCCTGAGATGGGTGGTCTGTATACAACCCCTGTGCGGATTGTGGTGCCATTTCCAGTCTCCAGGGTGACCCATAGTGCCTCCTCTCCTTCCTCTTTACTCTTTTGTTCCATTGCTTTGATCCTTTCCCTTACATAGAGAGCTACTACTCCTCCTCCTCTTCTACCATCCCTGTTCCTGCTGTAGATTGTGTACCCTGGTATGTTGACATCCCAGTCATGGTTCTCTGCGTACCATGTTTCTGTGACTGCCACGATATCCAGGCATCCCTCTTCCATCAAGGCCACCAGTTCAGAGAGCTTGTTGCCTAGACTATGGGCACTGGTACTCATTATCCTCCATTTTTTGATGGCCATACACCTTTTTTCCCCATCCCTGTCCTTACTGCCTTTCCCTTTTTCTCCATTTACCCCTGCACTTCTCCCTGTCGACATCTGTCTTGGTGTTTACCTTATTAACCATCCTGATTTTGTTTTGGGGGGGGGCTAGGATTTCCCTGCTCCTTTTCAGTGCCTCCCCCCTTGGCTAGTTTAAATCCTTACCAATGAAGCATTTAAACTTATTGCCTAGGATCCTGGTTCCCCTCCTGGACAGATGCAGACCATTGCGGAAATATAGGCCTGCATCCCTCCAGGTGGACCTCCAGTCCCCAATGAAGCCAAAACCCTGAGCTCTGCACTAGTTTTTCAACCACTGATTGAATCCCATGGTGAGGAGCACCCTAGTCTCACCCACGCCATAGACAGGCAGCACCTCTGAGAAGGTTATCTTGCGTGCTATTTGTCTAAGGCCCCTCCCCAACTCCACCAACTCCTCCTTCACTGTTTGGATCCCTTTCTCAGCCAGGTCATTTGTTCCTAGGTGGACAATGACATCCAGCTTCCTCTCCCATGCAGCTGCTCCCACAATCCTGAGAATTTGCTCCCTGTCCCTCTAAGCCATGGTGCAGGCACCTTACCTCCCTCTTCCCTCCCTCCCCCAGTTCTACCCTCCTAACAATGGAGTCCCCCACCAGGAGTTGTTTCCTTCCCCTGTGGGGTCCCATGCCAACCTCCTGTGGGTCTACTTTGTGGAGGTTCCCCAGCATCCTCCTTGGTCTCCACTGCAGGTGCCTCCATAGAGGAACCACACTCTGCCAGAATGGCATATGAATTGTGGAGAGGTACAACTGGAGGGATGTGTCTCTGTTCCATCACCCTCCCTGAGCCCACTGTGGTCTAACCACTCCTCTTTCTTGGCAACCTCTGAGGCAGCAACGGTGGCCATGGTAATCAGTGGGTGGGAGAGGAGGTTACTCGAATCCTGGCCAACTCAGCCTGGAGATGAGCAACCTACCCCCTCAGCCCAGAGAGGTGCCTGCAGATGGGACAACACTGCATCCTCCAGAACATCTTCCGGAAGACTGCTGCTCCACAGCCACTGCACTGCACCACTCCCATCATGTCTTATTTGTGGCCCCTTAACTGTTGTTTTATATACCTATTCTTTTCTCTCTCTGTTTATTTATTTTTATTTATTTATTTTATACAATTTTTTTTTCTCTCTACTTTCCTACTGCCTCCGTGTCCTTAATGCTCCTGATCTTCCTGTTCTGGGAGAGGAAGTTCCTATATTCCTCAGTAGTCTCCTTCTTACTTGCTCAGAGTCAGACCTCCAGCAGCTGGAGGGGGGATGGAGAGCTACTCTTTTCCTTCTAGGATGGTGAGTCTTTGTGCCTCTGTGATCACTCTCTTCCTGCTCCCAAACAGGAAGTTCCTGTTGTCAGTCAATTCCTGTGTCTATAAAAGTAGAACTAGCTGAGGGTGGGGGAGTGGAGGGAAGGGAGTGAGGGATATATAGTCCCAGTAGAGTAGTAAAGTTCTAACAGCACCTCCTTCCTCTTGCTGTTCTCTGTCAAAAGCTATAGGGCAGTTTTTAAATCCAAAACACCTCGCTTCCTTCTGCCTAAGCCACTCCCCCAATTCAGCTTCCTTCTACACCTAGCTAACTGCACAGATAATAATTCACTTCACCCAACTCAGACAAACACAGTAACTCTTTTTTTTGTTTGTTTTTACCCTAAACTGAAGGTCCCAGTATTAGAGTTCTAGTTCTTTAGTACCAGTAGAGTAGTAAAGTTCTAACAGCACCTCCTTCCACTTCCTAAGGAGAGAACGTTTGCTAAGGGCTATGCTAGGTTTGCACTTCTGGACAGGGGTACCCAGTAAATCCACATAGGAAGCAGTAACCAGATTGTTCATACCAGGTTGGGATTCTAGAGTGTGGCTTTATTCTGAAACAAAGTTGGAAACACAAAAGCAAAGATGGACCCCCAAGGGTTTACACTTCGTAGCACAAGGCAATGCAGAACACATCTGTAGAACAGAAATCTGAAACCTCCCATATATCACAGAATTAAACATCTGAAATTGTGGAATTAGCCACAGTGAACAAACAAAATCTTCCTCGAAATGGCAGTAGGCCAGTACTTAGAACAGTTCCCATATGACACAGGATTCGAAATCTGGAATGTGGAACTAGCCACGGTGAACACACAAAATCCTCTGGAAAAGGCACTAGGCCAGTACTTAGAACATCTCCCATATGGCATAGGATAGGAATGTGGCATCCTGGCCACGATGGCACACTCAAGGCTCAAGACTAAGAAAACACCCACATACAAGGGGAAAACTTCTTCAGGCAGTGGCCACATGCACTAGAAGAAACAAGTGCCCTTCCAGAACCCAAAGTGCTGAACTGATCAGTCCAGATGGGGGGGTCTCCACCTTTTGCTCCCACGTCCATATGCTGCCATTCTTTTAGAGTTACACCTCACCAAAATACTGAAACTGTAGAAAATGATGCTGTCTTGAAATGTTTAGCACATTTAACATCAGGAACACCACTAGGGTGTAAGGTTAAAGTCCTGAACAAACTGCAAGTCGCATATGGGACATCCACTATTGTCAACTGACTTTAAAAAAACACAAATCTTCCGAGAAAATCCTCACAGAAGTGGGTGAAAGGATCTCTTTATCAGAGTATCACCCCACAGAAAAAAGGCAGGTACATATCCTGGGTAACTCAGACAGAATCTACTCACAGTTTGCACACCAAAGGCAGCTTCACAAAAGTTCAAGGTTGGATCAAGGGATTGCCCCTCAAATCCTCGGCAACCCTCTTCATCCCACATGGGATAAAGGTACGGGAACCCCTGGAGATGGTATCCACCACTTCACAAGTCAGGAAAGGATGTCCTCTACTAGGGTGAGAAATGCAGACACTGTTCACTCCCTGAGGTGCTCACTCTCTGAGCTGCTACTACAGACTACTGCTCACACTGAGCTCCTACACTGAACTCACTCCATAATTCTAAACTACTCCCCCCTCTCACACAATCTGTGTGGCTTATGTTGCTGCAAGAGTTCTAAATGACATCACCTCTCAACTCTCAGGTGAGATCAGGCAGTAGAGAAGAACAAGGTGAAAATCCATTTAACTAGATATTCACCAGCTGCCTTCCCTACCTAACACTGACACTGATGGGATTCTAGTAACCCCAGGGAACAGGGGGGTTACATATGTAAGAGAGATATGGGGCCCAGGTATTATTTAACTCATGGCTCAAGTTTGCATATTGGTAATGCATCCTAGAGTTTATGGCAAGGGTTTCTAAAGCTCGGTACCATTCTCCAAATGTTGGGGGTTCAGGTGACATCCATTTTTTCAGGATTATCCTTTTGACCTCCACCATCACCTGCATTAACCACTATAGATGGGGACCCCTCTAGTGCAGCCATGGCGTATGGATGCCTAGTAACAAGAGGGCTGGGGAGGCTGACAGCTCATGTTGGAGTGTGGCTGAGCAGCAATTCAGTATTTGGGTCCAGAAGGGCTGTACCTTGGGGCACTGCCAAAGGACGTGAAATAGATCTGCCCTGTAGCGTCACACCTCCAATAGACTGGAGTACTGCTGGTGTGCGGACAACAGGTGCAGGATTTTATTTTGTATAAGGAGACTCTGCAGGCTTTTACAAGCCCTGTGGGCCAGTGTCCAACATTCCTGCCAATCCTCATCCGATATGGAAATGCTAAGTAGCCTCTGCCATTTAACCTTTGCTGAGGTCAAAGGGTCCTGGGCTGTATTCCTCATCATTGCGTATATACAGCCTGCTAGGCGTTAAGGGGCTTTATTCCAGGTTTGCAAGCAAAGACTGCTAAGGGGTACCTTTGTCTTATGTGCACAAGGAGGAGGAGAGTTACATTTCTTTTGTACTCAAGAGGTAAATAAGCTTCGGATTTATACTGTAAATACCTCCAAAAGTCCCTTTTTGATATGTCATGCCTGTCCTGGAGCCCATGGAAAGACTCAAGTGTTTTCCATTCAGTTGCTAATAAGTTTCAAACTATTCATATCTGCCTGTACTTCCATCCTTGCCAGTAGATAAGCTTATGGTCTATACAGAACTGGGGACTGTTCCAGATGGATGTGTACATCTTTAAGTTCAGACATACCTATGCCGGCCTGCTGGCGCAGCAGCAAGGTAACCACTTGTGACGCCTTCCTGAACCCAGGAGTCAGAGGGCCAGCCGGGCAGAGAACAATAGAGCATCTGAGGGGCAGCTCTCCTGCTCAGGTGGGAGGAGGGTTAGTGTCTGGCCAGTTGGTGACCTCTGGTGGAGGCTAGGGGAATCATAGAGAACGGTCGGTGCCTAGCTGTGTGGGAGGTGGGACAGATGCTGGCATCATTGCATGACCCGCCTCCCTAGGGATTATCAGCAAAAACTCTGGCCCCATGCATGATTCCCTACTCTGTTGCTGTCTCTGCTGCCTATGTTACCTGTTGGGGGGTCCCACTGCCATGGCACCACCCTGGGGGGTAAGCCAGGGCATGCTTCCATGTGACCACGGAGTGGTGCCCACCTATCGGCCCCACCCATGGGGTAAGCCTGGGCATAGAGTAGATGGTGCATGGGACAGTGGTGGAGTTCCCATGGGTGGGGGGGGCATTGGTGGCCGGGACAAAAATAATAATAAAAAAAAAAAGTTCAGACATACCTGAGCCTTTTTTCCCATCCTAGACCAAGCTCTATGTGCTGCCTTTACAGTGAGCCAGCATTTGTTGGGCTTTGGGAGCTGGTGGCCAAGATAGGCTCCAGGATGGATTCCATGCAAAATTTCCGTTTCAAGCTCCACTCATATAGGAACTTCAGGGCCAAACACCTGGAACATACGGCAAGTCTTGGCCACCTTGAAGGCATCGGCATAGTATGGGAACTTAGGCAGTTTCCATGCCCCTTTCTTCCAGGGAGCTCTTAACTTAGCCCTACTGTACCTCGGGGTGGATCCCTCCCACAAGGAGTTACCTGTTATGGCATCCAGCGTTTGAAACCACTTATGGTGTATTTCAAATGGTAGGTGAGAAAGCAAGTAAAACACTCGGGGGGGGGGGGCATTGGCCTTTTTTTGTGGCCATCTTTCCAGCTAACAATAGTTTTAGGTGTTTCCACCTCTCTTTTTTATTTATTTATTTATTGAGATCTTGGATAACACCTGTGAGCGGATGCTTTTTTGAAGGTTCCATGCCAGTTGAACAAAAAATAGCAGAGAACAATTTATACATTTACAGAGATGGTACTATAAGTTACAGAAAGGTTCACACAAGTAGACACTGCTGAGGCATTGTAAAATGTAGGCCTGTGTCCATGAGTTTGAACACCCTGGAGAAGACAGACACAGAGAAGGTAACAGACAAAGGTGACATAGTAGAAGAATGGAGGGAGAGATGTAGGGAAGGTGTGTGCCATGAGATGTGGGGGGTAGGCAGAAGCAGGGTGGGGATCAGTGAAGTGCTGAGGTTTGAAGGTTACCCTGGATCAAGAGGTGCATCTAAGTGCAGCAGGTGATTACTATGGAAGGGGGTAAGCAGATGCAGTCACAGGTGTCCTTGTTAATAACGTGCTGATGAAGACTTTGCTTATATGCACCAAAAGTTAGATGAAGCAGTCACAGTTGTCCTCGGCAATGAGGTGCTAATGAAGCTTATGCTTGAAGGCACCAATAGTTGCTACTCTGGAGAGGTTTACTATTAAGGGACCTAGGTTTCTGGCAACCAGGCTGTCAAGTTTTGGAGTGACCCTGACTCCCAAGTAGTTAATCTCCTGGGCCGCCCATATTAATCTAGATGTATTGATCATGCTTGGAGATGTTTCAGGGTTTAAGGATAAGATTTCAGATATGTTTATGTGTATACGTAGCCCTGCGATCCTCACAAATACCCCTAACGTTTCTAGCATGTGTGGCATGCCGCTTTCTAGGTCCTCAGTGAGAACGAGGCAGTCATCAGCATATCTTTCTCATTATTTAACATGTACAGTAGAGTGTAAATCCAATTACAGTTTTCGCTCCCACCAGCTCATCAGGGAGGCTGTTTCAGGCATCCACCACCCTTTCAAACTAAAGCTGAACTGTGTGGTCATTGGACAGTGCTAGTTTTTGATGGTGGTGAAGGTCATACTGCAGCAGTGGCAGAAGGAGGAGAAGGTAGTAGTATGAAACACCACCAGAGGGGTTGCTTGATGCTGTACTGTGTTGTGAAAATGCAAAGTCTGATTCTGTACTCCTGACCACGATAGATGATTGCCCCTTATGCTGCTCATCTATAAAGTTTTGTATATTTATCTCAAACCAAGTGTCATCATCATTCCACAGTTGTTCTGACTTATAACATGGGTTCAAGATTGTTGCCTTAATCTAGTGGTCAGTTGCAAGCATTTTACATAGCTTTTCATCCTTTTTAATCATTCATTTAGTCAGATCTTTTGTATTCTAGGTGGCAACCTGTCAGTGCCATCAGTGGCAGCATTTGGCATTAATTTGTTTTTGGTTCTCCAAAACTGTCCCTAATCAGATTCAAGGAAAATGTCAAAATCTTAATTAGAATTAATTAGCAAGAAGTAGACTCTCCCCAGCTGTCAAGCATCTGTCTAGTCACGCATTTAATAGATGGAATATAATGTTTGTTTATCTTGGAATGCAGGAATTCAAACTTCTGCAGAAATCTAGTGGCTGAATACTCACCTTTCCCCACACAAACACACACAACAGAAGGCCACAGTAAAGTCGGGGATTCAATTGCATGTGGGGCAAAGCAAGCAGCAAAGATTTCCCTAGTAGGCAAGTAGCATGGGGCGGAGTCAAGGTATACCATAGAAAGATCGAAACCTATACAGCGAAGACCACTAAAGTGACAGAAATTGCCAGGTCGTTGTAATGGTCCCGCCGCACACCAGCACTGCATCTCCCGGTGTTTCACCCCCTCCCTGAAACAACTCCGACTCGGAGTTAGCTATTTTAATAGCACAGCCTCCTGCAAACATCACATTGTTTTACCGACGGCACAATGCCAACTGTCAGAATTGCATCTGTCGATGTAATGGATGTTGACAACTTAGTTGTCAATGCAGCTTGGTGGAACTGGGGGTCAATGGTCAGAAAAGAATAAAGAAATTCAAGCTTCTGCAGAATTCTACTGACTGAATGCTCACCTTTCCCCCTCACAAACAAACACAATAGAGTATAATAATAACAATAATAATAAAAAACTTTATTTATTGAGCACAATATCCAGAGCCAAAGCACTGTACAAATCTTTAAGACAATTAAACAGATAAAAACAATAAAACCAGTTACTATCATTAAAATGAGAATACAAATAGAAGTAGGCTAATTATGTAGAATCTTCAAAGGCCTGGCGGAACAAGTGATTCGATAAAGCTGTCTTAAAGATCTCCACAGTCCAGCACTCTCGAATCTGATGAGGTAGAGAGTTCCACAGGGTAGGAGATGTGAACATAAAAGCACAAGAACCAGAAGTTTTCAACCATACCCTGGGAATCTCTAACAAACCCTCATCAGCTGAACGGAGTGGACGACTGGGACAGTAAATATTCAGGAGCTCTTGCAGGTAGCCCAGACCCTGTCCATGCAGGGCTTTGTAGGTCAGAAGACCGACCTTGAAGGTGATCTGCCACTGAACAGGCAGCCAGTGCAGTTCGCACAGCACAGGATTGATGTGGCTCGAGCAAGGAGCCCCCATCAACAGCCGTGCCGCAGCGTTCTGCACCAGCTGCAAGCGGCAGATATCAACCTCTGGAAGCCCTAGGTAAAGGAAGTTACAGTAGTCCAGGCACGAGGTCACAAAGGCCTCAGTAAAGTCAGGGAATCAACTGCATGTGGAGCAAAGCAAGCAGCAAAGATTTCCCTAGTAGACAGGTAAGACTAGGGGGCCCATGGTCATAAAGGAACCCCAAAAAATAAAACTGTAAGTAGTACTTCATTTTAATTTGTGTAAGTGTGTAAGGAGAGGAACATAAAGGGGAAACATTTAATCAGTTTGTTTGTTCTTTGTATCTCGAGGGAGTTTAATTTTGGGGGCTAGGCGATTCTTTAGGGAGTAAAGGTGGCAGCCATGTTTGTAATGGCAATCAGGAATTTAAAAAATGGCCTGGATATTGCTAACGTGATGTGACATGATTGCCAGCAGTTTTGTTAGCTTTGTTTTGTGCAGTCTCAGTGCACAGGCCCTAGCCAATCAGAATGCAGTATTTTCACTACTCATTTTATTAAGTCTAATAAATCCAGTTAACTGGGGATAGGGCATTGTGGTACCATGTGGGAAAGCACTGTTCAACTCATGTATCTGACTACAAGCCCAGGTCAGGGGAGTTTTGGGGGTGCTGCTGAGGTAGCACTCTCGAACTCAAGGATGCTGGGATTTGGGTAATCACAATGCTGCATCTGCACCTCCTTGGGCAGATAATGGGAATAATCCAATGTTGTGAGCTCCCCAACGAAATAGAACTGCTTCCCAGAAGGATTTATTTATTTATTTAAAAGTTTAGGCATGCTTCCAGGAAAGGCACACTGAACTGAAGCTCATTTCCAGGTGTGACTCAGGGGAGGGGGAAACAAGTGGCAGTTACAACAAATGAATGCAAGAACCACAGTATAACGTGCATTACAGTGAGCAGTGATATTGGTATGTATACAATGAGGGAATAAGACAGAAGTACAGTAACATGGAAACATAGAATTTGATGGTAGATAATGAACTTTTGGCCCACCCAGTCTGACCATTTTCCCAACCTACTGTCACACTACAGACCCTACCCGATCTCCACCTTAACCCCCCTTACCTCAAGGGTTCCCTTATAACTATCCCATGCCTTCTTAAATCCCATTAGAGTTTTTGCTCCCACCACCTCATCAGGGAAGCTGTTCCAGGCCTTCACCACCCTTTCTGTGCAGAAGTGCTTCCTCACTTTTCCCCTGAATCTACCCCTGCAAGCTTCATAGCATGACCCCTTGTTTTTGAGCATCCTTTTCTCTGAAAAATGCTTCCCTCTTGAACCTTATTTATACCCTTGAGATATTTAAAAGTTTCTGTCATATCCCCCCCTCTCCCTCCTTTCACCCAGGGTGTACATATTGAAGTCCTTCAGTCTCTCCTCATAGGGCTTTTGATGCAGATTCCACACCATTCTGGTTGCCCTCCTCTGGACTATCTCTACCCTTTCTTTGTCCTTCCAGAGATAAGGATTCCAGAATTGGACACAGGTGAGGTCTCACCAGAGATTTATAAAGAGGTATCTCCACCTCCCTCTTTCTGCTGGTTATTCCTCACCCTATGCACTCTAGCATCCCCATTGCTCTTCCCACTGCCTTGTCACACTGTTTGGTCACTTTTACGTTAACAGATATGACAACACAAACTTCCCTTTCCTGTTTGGTGGTCACCAGTACAACTCCTCCATTTTGTACTCCAATCCTGAGTTTCTAAGCCACAAGTGCATGATTTTGTACTTTCTCGCACTTAAACTTAGTTGCCATATTCTCGACCACTCCTCAGGCTTGCTCTGTTCTGGTCAGGTGAGTTGGGGGTAGATCAGCAAGATGGTGGCACTGCTGCTCCACTCATACCATGTTGAGTCTCTGATTGTCTTTTTTAATGTAGTCTTAGATTTTAAAGGGAAACACTGATTGAGTCCCTCAGTACAGCAGCAGCTGCAGAAATGCCTGATTAGGGCTTTCAACATAAAATCATTTTTTTTTTGTAGTACCTGGTGCCATAGAATTTTAATAAAAAAGATCTGCTCGCTCCATCATAGCGACAGACCCCCAGGAGGGCATCTCGCGCATCTCGGGTGACTACCACTGCAAAGGTTATGCTAATGAGGGCTACCAACATCTTCCTCATCCCTTCCACAGATGTTCCACATTGAAGCACAGCATCCCCAGTTCCTCGCAGCAGATGGACAGATACAGGGACATTGGAGCAACAGACCCCTGAACAGCAGCCAATCACAGCATGGAGCTAGATTGGTGCTGAATTTCAAACAGTTTTTTCTTTGCCTTTTCTTGTTTGGAGGAGTGTATGAAGGGTGGTTTTTCAGCGCTCCTTCCAGGACACCAGTCAGGAGCTTGGGACAGCAAGAGAAGGGATAGAGGAGGCTTTGTCCTGCAGTCGGAACCCCTTCACCCCTTCCATGGATGTCCTACATTGAAACACAGCATCCTTGATCCCCCACAGCAGATGGACAGATACATAGACACTGGAGCAGCATTCCGCTGACTGGCAGCCAATCACAACACAGAGCTGGATTGACACCGAATTTCAAACAGTTTTCCTTTGCCTTTCTTTGTTCAGTGGGGCATATAAGTGGTGGTTTTTCAGTGCTTCTTCCACAACACCAGTCAGGAGTTTGGGACAGCGACAGGAGGGGTAGAGGAGGCTTTGTCCTGCAGTCAGGACCCCCTCACCCCTTCCATGGACGTCCTTCATTCAAGAGCAGCATCCCCGATCCCCCACAGCAGACGGACAGATACGGGGACACTGGAGCAGCAGAGCCCCAACTGGCAGCCAATCATAGCACTCCACTGCCTCCATAGACTGCACCTGCCCAAGTGGTCCTCCATGCTAGCGGTCCAGAGCACTAAGAGCCAGAGAGACAGGGGTGTCACATTGTGGGTGTCCGCTGTGGGAGTCAGCCATCGGCCAGTCAAACTGCCCCAAGTGTCCCTTACTGCACATAAATAGGAACTTTGTACTGCAAACCCATTGGACTCCTCTGTGTAATGCCAATTACCAACACCCTGTAAGTGTGTAACAAATACTTGTCTACATAATGGTATAGTGTGTGGTTGTTGCATATGTTTCTCCTAGCTTGTACCAGTCCTGCCCCTGAGCACTGATACAGGAAGTGTATTATGTGCTGATGGTCTACAGCCACAGGTTAGATCATTATATAATAGCACAGCAACTGCAGACTACTAAGCGTATCTAGCTCAGGTCTGTTATCTATAGTAACGTAACACTGTGTGCTGCTAGTGTTGTTGGTGAACTTAAGCTGTGGGTCAGGTCTGCCTTGGACAGCCTTCTCTGTACTAAACATTTTACTGTATTGAGTCAACTGGCCACTTAGTTATTGTGTGTGTGTTATCACAATGCATTCTCAGGGTCAAACTGCAAGACTGCAGTTAGGTTCCATTTCACTTGAGTTATTCTCACCGAAGCAGTGTTGCTGTATACTGTGGCCTAATTTTCACTATCTGGTGTTCCCTTGGTAATACAGTCGCATCACATTGAAAGTGACTGTATCTTCTCTAATAAAATTTCTACTGTGCATTTGAGTCTTTGCCCTATATGGTGTTTGAAATACAAGACTGTCGTGTTTACTAGTCACCTAGTCATACACTTCCTTCGTAAACCAAACCCCCCCGCCATGGAAATTAAATGTCCTGCCTTAACTTATATGGCTCTCGCTCCTACTTTTCATCCTGGCTGGTGATGTTGAACTAAATCCTGGGCCTGCTACTCCCCAGACTTTCCCACAGTTCACTGCCCCACCCCGGCTATCGTCAAAAGGCATCAAACTTGCCCACCTGAATGTTCGTAGCCTCATGCCCAATCATGCTGAGCTAACAACATAGGTTGATCACTACAATCCTGAATCCTAGGATCACAGAAATGGCTAAAATCCTCAACCCAGACTCTGTGTGTGCCCTTCTTGGTTTTAATCTAATCAGGCTTGATCAGGCTGTGAAGAAAAACGTGGCGGTGGCCTGTTGCTATACAACAAAAGTTACCTAAATGTGTCTATCATACCTCATCTGCACCCTCCCTCTCCAGCCTGTGAATTTCTACATGTTCTACTCCTATTGGGTAACACTAAAAAGATGCATCTAATCTGTGAATATAACCCTCCAAAACGTGGTGTGCAAGGGCTCTCCTATCTTCTTGATAGCATAAGTCCTAAGGTGGGCACTAATGAGTTGCTGGTGTTTGGTGACTTTAACCTTAATTGGACAGGTAGCAATGCTAAACAATATGAACCTTTGTTGGCAGGCCTCACTCTTTCTCGGCTCATAAGTGAACCAACCAGACTTTCAACAACATGTGGTAAAAATACCCTCCTTGATTGGATACTGACCAATAAGCCTGAGAGGTGTGTTCTATCAGATACAGTCCCTGATTCAATTTCTGACCATACCCCTACTTACTGTGTCTGGAAAGTCTCCTCCCCTAAAATCCTCTGAAACGTCATCCATAAGAGTGACTTCTCCAAATTTAAACTAGAATCTTTCCACACTGCTTTGGCACATACAGACTGGTCCACTGTATTAGCTGCTAATGATGCCTCAGTTGCCCTTCATAATTTTATGGGCATCTTCTCATCTCCACAAGACTGCACCCACAGTGTGACACCCATCTCTCTGTCATAGTATCTATCTAGTTCAAAACTGTTAACATCCCACTATCTCATTACTCCTGTAATGTCTGCTCAAATTATTTGAATGTAATCTACTGTAAATTTATATTGTGTACCAAATCTCTGTAAAATATCCTCATGTTCCCCTACCCTCCAGGTTGCACCGGGAGATGAGCAACTTGTTGCTCAGCGTGTCTTCCTGGTGAAACATTTCAATAAATAAATAAAAACAAGACAAACATGCCCCTCTCATAAAAAGGAGCGTTAGGGATACAGTTGCCAAATGGCTTCAAGGTGGCTTGTTTTACCTCATGAAGTCTAAGGACAAATGTTGGGCTAGATTTAAGGCTTCACATGACATGTCTGTCTTCCAGAAATATGGACAACTCAGAAATGTTTGTAAAAAAGCTATAGGGTCCGCCAAGAGTGATTTCTGTAAATCTGCTCTGCTGTCCTCAGCCAGAGACCCTAGGAGCTTTTGGCGAAACATAAAGAACATAGTCAGTCGCTCCTCAATAGGCTATGTCACTGATATGCTTATTGGTGGTGCCAACTGCAATAATTCACTAACAATTACTAATGTGTTTAACGCCATGTTCTCAGACCTGTCTGCCCATACCTCCCAATTTCCGGCCACTGATGTGCAGGATTCCCCCTTAGCTCCTACCTGGATCTGCCTCTCGTCCTCCTTTTACTTCATGGCTGTATTAGCTGGAGAGATTCAGAGACTCCTTTCTAGCCTCTCACCTCACTTCGGTGCCAGGCAATGACAATATGGAGCTCAAACTGATTTGCCTATGTGCCCCTTTCTTCACACTTCCCATTGCCGATATCTTTAATACATCTCTCATTACTGGATCTATCTCTGACCTATGGAAGATAGCTAGGGTTCTCCCAGTATTCAAGCAAAGTGATCCAAAAAAACCTTGAGAACTACCAATAAATAGTGATCATATCAGCTATCAGCAAGCTACTTGAAAAAGTGGTTGCATCTTGTGGGGGTAGCAAGAAATAGGCTGGTGATTAACTAGGATCTGAAGCTTATCCAATAGGTAGGGAAATGGGCAGACTAGGTGGGCCAAGCGGTCCTTATCTGCCATCAAAATCTATGTTTCTATGTTTCTATGAACTATTATCCCCAGTGCAACATGGCTTTTGCAAGGGTTCTAGCACCTCCTCTGCCCTTGCTAAGATTACATCTGAGGTCAGGATCACCATGGAGCAAAACAATTTGACTGGAGCTATCTTCGTTGATCTCTCCAAGGCCTTTGATTTGGTTGACCACTCTCTCCTGTGCTCTAAACTCCAGACTCTTGGCCTGTCTGCCCCTGTCCTAGCCTGGTTCACTAACTACCTGCAAGGGAGGCAGCAACTTATAAAGTTCAATAAAGTTCTCTCGGAGCCCACTCCTTTCAAAGCTGGGGTCCATTCTAGGGCCCATTCTTTTCTCCCTATTTGTAATTAACCTGCCCCGAGTCCCAGTTCATGGTAGTGCTACCTTATACACAGATGACCTAGTGATCCTAGCAAAGTCCCAGGACATTAGTGTCATAAACTCACATCTAAATGCTGACTTTGGTTACATAGAATCTTGGCCAAAGGTCAACAAGCTAGCCCTGAACCTCAAAAAAAAAAAAAAAACACCTCAGGCTATGCTCTTTGGATCCTCTGACAAAATCAAAGCGTGTTCTGCACCTCTAAGAGTCACTGGAGCTGATGGATCCCTTATGAGTGTCGTCGACTCCCTCAAATACCTGGGAGTCACCCTCGACCCTCAGCTCGACTTCTCTTTGCATAGCATAACGTGTGCAAGGCTGCAAATAGCAAACTGGGCCTGGCATACAGAGCAAAAAACAGTCTTACACTAGCAGTGCATCTTGCCCTGGCCAAAGGTGTACTCTTCCCCACACTTTGTTATGAGCTCATAACCTTCATCCATGCCCCAAAATCCAGTCTGTCAAAATAGGACATTGCTTATAACAACTTTTGTCATTTTGCCCTCTCTGCCCCCATTTCACTTATCATTGTGAGCTTTATAATAAACTTGCATGGTTCTCCCAAGGTAATCATCGGACTTTTGTATTGGGCTGCTTCACTGATAATATAATCAAAACAGCTACCCCTCCAGTTCTAGTGGAGCTTCTTAAACCTGCAAACTCCTCATATCTATTAAGGTCTAATGGCTCACCTGTGCTACACGTTCCAAAAACCTGCACGCTTATGGGTGATTGGGCATTTGCCATCTGTGCACCAAGGCTGTGGAATTCCCTTCCCACTCATGTCCGCACAGCCTCCTCCCACTCCTGGTTCAGGATCTCCATCTGGGATTACTTGAAGCTCACTTTGACCTGTAACTGTACCTACAGTATGTGTTGCCCTTTTGTACAATGTATTGCACTTTATCATTCTGTCTGGGCTCCATCCTGAGTCTGGCTTGATCTGAATTTTTAACTTGATTGTTACTGTCAAAGTGCTTACCTTGTTATGAGATGTTTCTTGTTTTGCCTCACTGTCACTGTCTGTATATTTTTTCTTTGAAATCCTGTTAATCCTTGCTCTGCCTGTAAATTTCCTGTAATCTCCAGTGTCGCTCCTGACAATAGGCATATGTTTGTTCAGTGTGCTTACCTGGTCAACAACAGCTAAATAAATAAATAAAATAAAGGTGCAGCACGTTCTAGGAACTGGTTTTTGAACCTGCTAATATGGATGTGGAGCATGAAATGGGAAATGTTTAATGAACAGGACTCTAATTGAACTTGAAAAATGTTTCTCAAGACTTTGAAAGATTTCTGAAAGAGATACTGCAGTAATAACTTTCATTAGGTGCTATATGTGCTTGATGTGTGTTACTTTTTTTTTTCTTGTGTTTTTATTTAGGATCTGTTGTACATTGAAATGTTTGCATTTATGTTTTTTTATAGTCTGCTTAGAAATTAAAGTCTGTTTAGAAACTGACCGTGGCTATTCTATTTTGAAACCTCTAGAGGTTAGTTATACGTACAACTATTACAAGCAAAAAATATACATGACATATGATTGGATTAAAGCCTGTATAATAGGGCCTTATGCTGCAGCTATAATTGTTTTGTGAATGCCCCTTTGATGTTAATGGTGGTATAGACACATAGCACCTCCAGAAAGCGAATTACTGTAGTCCTGTGAGAGAATGGGGAACCTAAACCATGGATTAGGTTTATTGCTGAGTTTAGGTTGTAACATGGAACGAAATTACCTAATGACAGAGTGCAGACTTAGTATCAGGATCTTATACTAAGAACCCAAGATGCATTCCAATTTGGAATAGTTGCCCGAGTGGGTAGATGGATAAGTTCTGAGTGATAAAACTTTTGGGGCCCTTAATCCGATTATCCTTATGGGGCAAATTCTGAATGGTTGCACAGGCTGGCCCATATTGGAGCCAATGGTAATGGTCTTCCAATTCGATTTGGACAGAGTAACCAATGTAGTAATCCTATTCGTCGGCCACGGCCTGTTACCTAGGATTTGGTCTTGCTCCCACATGAGGGCTGCTGGTCCACTGAGCGAGGAATTTGTTTCCTAATGCACCAAGTTGTATATTGGGTTTCCAGCTTCCTGCTGAACAATCTGAAGTCATGTGTATGTTTCAGTTATTTAAGGCAATCTGTTATGCACCTTGCAATAATAAATAAGAAAGCCTAATCAGAGCATATCTATAAAATGTCTAGAAATAAAATCAAAGTGGGAATTTTAGGTTGTTTAACTCTATAATTAAATTATCAATCTAAAGACCACTATGGAAGTATTTATTTATTGAAATCATGGAAGATAACATATATATGCTTGTGAAGCAACTAATTCCATATGCAATCCATATGGCATTGTATGTCCTTTTTCATTTTAGATCGTGTTGTATTGGCTTGTACCCGAACTTGCACTCCTCAAGCTTACCTAGATCTCTATTCATTGTTTCACCCCCCCCCCCAACCTGGAGTGTCCACCCTATTGCAGATTTTAGTCTCATCTGCAAAAAGACATACCTTCCCTTCTAATCCCTCTGCAATGTCGCTCATAAAAATATTAAAGAGAACTGGCTCCAGTACTGATCCTTGCGGCACCCCGCTAGTTACCCTCCCTTCCTTGGAGTGAACTCTGTTTACCATCACTCTCTGACACCTATCCTCCAACCAATTTCTTACCCAGTTTATCACTTTTAGTCCCACTCCTAGGCTGCCCAGCTTGTTTATGAGTTTCCTATGTGGAAAAGTGTTGAAGGCCTTACTTAAATCTAGGTAGGCCACATCCACCGTTCCACCCTGATCTACTTCCCTGGTCACTCAGCCAAAGAAATCTATAAGATTAGTTTGACATGACTGCCCCCTAGTGAATCCATGTTCCTTCAGATCTTGCAAGCCACTGCATTCAAGATATGCCATAATCCTTTCCTTCAGTAGTGATTCCATTAATTTCCCTACCACCAAAGTCAGGCTGATTGGGCTATAATTGCCAGCCTCCTCCCTGCTCCCACTTTTGTGAAGTGGTACTACACTTGCCCTCCTCCAGTCTTGTGGGATCACTGCTGTTTCCAGTGAGTGGTTGAATAAGGCTGTAAGAAGTGAGCTCCCTCAATAACCTTGGGTGTATCCCATCTGGCCCCATTGCCTTGTCCACTTTAAGATTTGCAAGTTCTTTCTGGACTCTCTCCACTGTAAATGGACTAGTTCCCACGCCCCTTCCTTCAATACCCCTGACACTGATCGGAGGTATCTCGCCTTCCCTTTCTTTTGTGAAAACTGAACAAAAATAATTGTTTAGGATGTCTGCTTTTTCCATGTCCCCTTCCATACATTCCCTCCTTCCCTCCTTAGTCTAATAATCCCTCCCCTGGTGATTCTCCTTTTGCTAACATACCTGAAAAACATCTTGTCTCCTTTCCTTATTACCTGTGCTATCTTCTCCTCCGTTTGTGCCTTTAGAAACATAAAAATATAGAAGTTGTTGGCACATAAGGACCTATTGGCCCACATAGTCTGCTCTATTTTCCCTACCTACAGTGTCACCATAGCCCTTACTCGGTTTTTGATCTTCCCCCCGCCCTACTGCTAAGATCCCTTGTGTCTATCTCATGCATTCTTGAATCCTGTAACCATTTTAGCCCCAACCACCTCTGTTGGGAAGCTGTTCTATGTGTCCACCACCCTCTCTGTGAAGAAGTATTTTCTAACATTTCCTCAAAGCCTCTCCCCTTCCATCTTCATAGTGTGACCCCTTGACCTTGAGCATCTTTTTCTTTGGAAAATGCTATCTTCATGTACCTTGTTTTTACCTGTTAGGTATTTGAATGTTTCCATCATATCACACCTTTCCCTCCTTTCCTCTAGGGAGTACATATTCAATTCCTTAAACCTTTCTTCATAGGACTTTTTATGCAGGCCCTGCACAATTTTGGTTGCCCTCCTTTGTACTATCTCTACTCTATATATGTCCTTTTGGAGGTGGGGCCTGCAGAACTGGACACAGTACTTGAAGTGTGGTCTCACCATTGATCTATACAGGAGTATTATTATTATTACCTCTCTCTTTCTGCTGGTGATTCCCCTGCCTATGCATCCCAGCATCCCATTAGCCTTTCTCACTGCCTTGTCACACTGTTCGGCTACCTTTAGGCCACCAGAAATGATCACCCCAAGGTTCTTTTCCTGCTTTATGACTGCTAATACCTCTTCTCACAGTTGGTATGTAGCACCCAGGTTTCTGTGCCCCAGGTGCATGACTTTGCCTTTTTTTTTGCATTGAAACCTAACTGCCAGACCCATAACCATTCTTCCAGCTTTTTTAGATCATCCCTCATTCTTTCTACCCCTTCCCCACCAATGGGTGTCTACTCTGTTGCAGAATTTTGTGTAGTCTGTGAAGAGGCATACTTTCCCTTTCAGTTCTTTTGTAATGTCACTAATAAAGACACTGAAGAGGACCAGGCCTAGTACTGACTCCTGTGGCACCTCACTGGTCACTTTGCCTACTCCAGAGTGTATGCCATTTACCACCACCCTCTGACTCCTATTGCCCAGCTAGCTCTCTACCCATTTTACTACTTTAGGACCTACTCCTAGGCTCCCCAACTTGCTTGCCAGGCTTCTGTGCAAAACGGTGTTGAAGGCCTTGCTGAAATCCAGCATTTGCACTCCTACTGCTTTTCCTGCCTCCCTCTGCTTCTTTTGATACACCTTGCTATCCTCCACCATCTGTCTCCTTATACCTCCTGAATGCTAACTTTTTTGTCCTTACCTTTCCAGTCACCTTTTTGAGAACCATAGCAGTCTTATTTTCTTCTTGTTTTTGCTTACCTGCCTGATGCAGAGGTTTGTTGCCTTTTGTATACCTGCTTTTAGTTTTCTACTGCTCCTCCACTCCATCCAAGTCCCTTCATCCTGTCAAGGCATCCCTGAGGCATTCTTCCGTCATTGTATAATCAGCCCTCCTGAAGTCCAGGACCCTCGTCTTTGTGTGAATCACTTCTGACACAGTTTTTATATTGAACCACACCATACAGTGATCACTATCCCCAGGTGGCCACCCACTGTGATGTCTGCAATACTGTCCCTGTTGGTGAGTACAAGGTCCAATATTGATCCTTCATGAATGGGCTCCTCTATTAGTTGCCTGAGAAATGCCCCCTGCAGGGAGTTCAGGATGTCCCTGCTCCTAGCTGAAGCTGTGGCTGGGATGCTTCAATCTACATCAGGCATATTAATGTCGCTCACCAACAGCACCTCCCCCTTATTTACCATCCCAGGGATGGATTCCACCAGAACCCGTCCATCCCCAACCCCCCACCCTGTGCTGGATGTCTGTAGATCACTCCAGTGCGAACAGTGGCTCCATTCCCCTTCTCTAGGATGACCCACATAACTTCTGTCCCTTCCTGTGTTCCCTGCATCTCTGCTGCTTTTCTGCTATCCCTCACATAAGGAGCAGCTTCTCCCCCTTTCTTACCCACCCTGTCCTTCCTGAACAGCGTATATCCTGGTATGACTAAATCTCAGTCATAATTCTCATTGCACCATTACTCAATAATGGCGACAGTGTCAAGATCAGCCTCGGTCATAATGGTCACAAGGTCAGGGATCTTATTCCCCAGACTTCTAGCGTTTTCCCACATGGCCTTCCACATTGTGCTACCACTCTGCATGCCAACCTCCTCCCTTTTCCTTTTGCCTTCTTTCCTTACCCAATCTGCCCTCATTTCAGTCCCTGTTTATACATGCCATTTTGTTTACCTTGTTATCAGGTACCCTTGGGAATTTGCTTCCCTTATGGTTCTCTGTATTGACTACTTCAGCTAGCGGGGTGGACAGTCTATGTCCCCCTGCTTCTTTCTGCCACCCCCTTCTGCCAGTTTAAATGCTCACCTATGTAACATTTAAACTATTCACTGAGGACTTGTGTTCCCCTCTCTGATTAATGTAGGTCATCTCTCTTGTATAGACATTTATCCCTCTAGGTTGAACCCTAGTCCCCCAACGTAGCCGAAACCCTCTCCCCTGTATTACCCCTTTATTTATTTTTAATTTTTTATTCATTCAGTCCTGGATTACAATACCTTTGAGCAGGAGACCACTTTTATACAAAGGTTCCATGTTGTAAATGTAAATGAAGGTACCACCCTTCAACCACTGATTGAAGCTCCTGGTACAGATTACCTATCCACCCCCCACCCCCGTCATAGACAGGCAGTACCACAGAAAAGGTCACTGAGTTTGCTACCTACCAAGACTCCTCTCCAACTCACTGAACACCTCCTTTACTATCCTAACCTCGTCCCTGGCCAGGTCATTCATCCCTAGGTGGACAATGACATCCATCTCTCCCTCCTGTCCTGCTGTGCTAGCAATCCTCAGGCTCTGCTTTCCATCCCTCTGAGCCGTGGTGCTGGACAGGCACTTCACTTCCTTCTCCCCCTTTTTTCCTACCCCCCAAATCTATCCTCCTCACAATGGAATCCCCCACCAGGGGTTGCTTCCTCATTCTATGGGGTCCTTTGCCACCCTCCCTGGAGACTCCATTATGGAGGTCCTACACATACTCCTTGGTCACTACTACAGGTGCCTCCCAGGGACAGTCCCATTCTGACAGGATGGCATAGGAATTGTGTAGTTGTACTGAAGAGGGGATGTGCCTCTGCCCCACCACACTCATCCTTCCTGTGCCCACCATAGTCCAGTCGCTGCTCCTCCATGGCACCCTTTGAGACAGCGGTGGTGGACTTGGTGGTTTCTGGGTGGGGGAGGAGGCCACCTGAATCCCGGTCAGCTTGGCCTGGAGTCTAGCATTCTCCTCCATCAGCCCAGAGAGGTGCATGCAGATAAGGCAGCACTGCAGCCTCCAGAAAGTTTCACTGAAAACTGCTGCCCCACAGCCATTGCACTGCACCACTCCCAGCATACCTAAATATTACCCCACCTGTGTTTGTTTTTGTTTACTTGTTTAATTCAAACCCATTAGAACCACTACCCTAGATTCAGTGTTTCACCTATAGTTAAAGTTTTGCATGATTCTAACTTATTTTAGACCTTTCCCTGCCCTAGATAGAACAGATATACATAACCACATTTTTAAGCACAGTACTTAAACAGTGGTAAGCAGCAAAACAACAGTATTTAAGTCCCATACTAACCCTCCCTCAGTCCACATTTCTGCAGATTGCCCCCTCCCTCCTTCCCTTCTGTTATCTCCTCACAACAGTATTAGAATATAAATTAAACAAACTAGAACAGTACCATTACATTGGTATAATTTACTGATTACAATGTATAAAGGGAGTGGGGACAGACTGGTAGAGTTCGAGTAAGGCAAGGCCTTGTGGGAGGTAGGGTGTGAGGGGAGACTGAGAGAACATTCTAAGGTACTTGAAAATGTAATTATGTGAGCAATAGTGTTGGAGTAACTCATGAGTATAACACAGCAAAACTAATAGAGGCATAGGATAATAAGAAGTTGCAATAATAGGCAGGATGGAAAGATAAAAACGAAGAAGAGAGCCAGGAAATTAAACATATGCTATAGGTGCCAACACAGGATGGAGAGCATTTGAGGTATAGTACAGTGCATAAGGAATACAATTAGTGGGGGTAGTGAGAGCCTCACCCCAGGATGTCAGGAGGAGGACTGACATGAGCAGAGGGGAACAGGAACTAAAGTGCCTATATTCAAAGCAGGAGATCCCCTTTCATCTGACAACTATAGGCCTATCTCCCTCCTCCCTCCTCCCTCACCCGAGCAAGCTGCTGGAGAAAATTGTGCACTTCCAGCTCTCAGAGCATCTTGGAAAGTATAATCTACTGTGCCCCCCAACAGAATGGTTTCTGTAAGCACCACAGCATGACATCAGCCTTAGCCCACTGCTTTAATCATGTCCTCAGAAACATGGACACGGGTAAAGCCATTGGTGCTATATTCATGGATCTGACAAAGGCCTTTGATCTCATTGACTACTCCTCCTCTACGCCACTCTGCTACACCTTGATTGCTCCTCTGAGACAACAGCCTGATTTAGAAGCTATCTTGAAGGCAGGTTCCAGTCTGTTACAATTGGTACAGCCTTTTCCCCTGCCCTACCAGTATCCACAGGGGTCCCCCAAGGCTCCATCCTTGGTCCCTTACTATTTTCCATTTTTATTAACTTACTCCCTGCTGACAGTCTCACCTGTGAGGCTCTCCTCTATCCAGGTGCCCTTGTTCTTTACCACAATAACAAGTCACTTGCAACCATCTCCTCCATGCTTAAACTTAACTATGGTGCTGCCCACAATTGGTTTCTCTCCTACAGACTATCGGTAAATGAAAAGAAAACAAAATCAATGCTACTCTGATCCAAACCATTCTTTACCAAGGTCTCCAAGGCTAAGTCCTCCCTTTTTGTACTCACACTTGCAGGCCCCCACCCCCTTCGAAAATGTCCCCAGTTTCAAATACTTAGGCATTACCCTGGACCCTTCCCTTACATTCACTGTACACGTCAAGAATTTTGTGCGCAGAGTTAATCAGAAGCTAGGTGCTGCCTACCACTTAAAATAATTCCTGTCTAAAGAGGCACGCCTCACAATTGCCCAAGGAAACCTTCTACCCCTTCTTGAATACTGCTCTTCCATATATTCCATCGTTTCATCAGCCCTGCACTCAAAACTGAACTCAGTCTACAATAGTAGCTGTTGTTTTGTCCTTAAAGCTCCCTATTCTACCCATCATTGTGTGCCGTACCAGTCATTTGGTTGGCCCCCACTGCAAGGGTAGTTGACTATGCCCTTGGCTGCCTAGTTGACAATACTCTGAGAGGCAGCCACCTGTCCCCATACTTATCCCTCCTCACAGGCAGTGTGACATCTAGGCGGCTCCGTGAATCATCTGTCCCCTGCCCTGGTTGTCCCATGCATCTCTTCTACCATGGGCAGTAAAGACTTTTCTGTCTCTGCCCCTTCCCTATGGAACAGACTTCCCACATCACTCCAATCGTCACCTCCCACCTCCCACCTCTTATTCAAAAACAAATTCAAAGACTGGCTACTGCCTGAAGCCAAATGCCGCTGCTCACCTGGGTAATCTTGGGCATCCTCTCCTTTTATCCCTCCCACCTATTAGCAGGATTGCACCCTCACTTCTGTCACCCCCTCCTCTCCTGCCCTCTACCTACCCCAGCGGAGATGCTGTTGCAGCCTCCCTACTCTAATGCCCCTGCACCTTAATAAGCGGAACTGTTACACTTGAATTCTTAGATCCATTCTGATTGTGACCTGTTCATTAATAATGCATCTGAATGCAACTGCACTTTATGTATCATATCTGACAATTATGTATGGCCTATGAGTTTTGCGTCTTGTATTTGACCTGTATGCTGGCATGCAGCTATGTATTTGACCTGTAAGCTGGCCTATTACAGCACCCTGTATCCTATGTAATTTAACTTTGTGTATCCCTCCTTGTACTGTAATTCCTGCATCTCATGTTGAGGCCTGTTTACTGTTGTGTGCTACCTGTACCTATATTGCTTATTGTGCCATGCTGTGGCTCAGGTCATGACTGAAAACAGTCTTTTGGATCAGTTCACCTACCCAGTTACCAAACACATAAATAAAATAAATAAATAAAGGAGGGGTTAGGGACAACATACATTTTAAGTTTTGAAGAGACGGGGTTAGAAGATGGGAGACTGGTAGAGTATTCCAAAGGGAGGAGAGGAGAGGAGATAGGAGAAAGCAGCCTGCCCTGAACTAGGTAGAGAACAGGGGAGAGAGAAAGTATGTGTGTTTCTGGAGCTTAGTGGGTAAGAAGCAAGAGAAGACAGGGAGAAGAACCAGAAGAAATTGGAGGGAAGGGAGCCAAACCAGAATTTGGAGATGAGTGGTTTAGTGATGCTGTCAACATAACTGAAGAGGGGAGAGAGGGGGAGGAGTAGAGGGTGCATTGGTGAGTGTAGGGTGGGGAGTTAGAGACAAAATGACAAAAGACATTATAGAGTGAGTCAAGTCTGGGGAGGGATGAGGATGGGGCATATCTAAAGACCACATCTGCATGATCAAAGACTGGGAGGATCATTTTAGTAAGCAGCTGATGGCGGACATGAGAAGAGAGCCAGTCCTTGTTCTGATACATGGCACCGAGCTTGGGACGAAGTTTGGTGAGTATAGAATATACACAGACAGAGAAGTCCAATCAGCTGTTCAACCACATGCCAAGGTATTTGAAGGCAGGAACAACACTGAGTGTGGTGCCATCAAGTGTGGAAAAGGAGTGGATAGAGAGCCTGGCAAGCCTCTGAGCAGTGCCAAAATCATGGACACAGTTTTCTTAGTGTTTACCTTGAGGTGATTTGCCTGGAACCAACGTAGATCCCTAAGGAAGTCACTCTGTAGTGGAGACTCTGCAGCTGGGGTTGAAAGTCCAGGGGCATAGGTGACCATGTCGTTGGGATATGTATGGATACAGGAAAAGACACAGACAGAGTGAAGGTCATTCAGAAAGACAGAGAAAAGTACAGGGCCCAGAATGGAGCATTGAAGGACACCTGCTAGGATGGGGAATAAGATGCCTCTAACCTGCACACATTGGGTGCGGCCCATGAGGTAAAACCAAAACCAGTCCACAGCCTGAGTAGATAGACCAGCAGAGTGAAGTTTGGTTAAGAATAGCAGATGAGACACTGAATCAAAAGCTTTGGTAAAGCCAATGAAGCTGGCTGCTAAATGTGCCTTTGGTCCACGCCTGTGATCATAGAGTCGATGACACAGAGGAGGGAAGAAACAGTATAATAATTCTTTCTTTTTTTTTTTTACTTTTCTTATTTATCTGCCTGTCTACCTCCGGTGCCCACTCCTTCCATCCGCTCATGTCCCCCGATTCACCTACCTTAGGGATCTGCCCCTAGAGTGCCTCCTCCTCTTCACCTCGCACAGTGGGGTCTGTCCTGTAGGTGGCCCGTGTGGACCTAGAGCGGCCTTCATCTAGGGCTACCGGAGGGGTTTTTCCGGTATTCTCCCCTTGCATCCCACTCCCCCGGGACGTCAGCGCTTGGGACATACATCCCGAGTGGTAGTGTGCTGGCATGCAAACCCTCATCGCCATGACGTCCCACTCCCAGCTCAAGCGAGCGAAGCCGCCTCCATCCTTCCCAATGCCAGTGCTTCCACTGGCTACGGAAAGGATGCACAACATGTAGTAGCACGCCCCTGAGGAAGAGAGCATCCGTTGGGATGCTCGATCCTCCTTCCCCACCAACCCCGGTCGCCCGAGTCCGCTCCTCAACCCATGCCGCCGGGCGAGCTGTGTGTGTGTCCAGCTCCAACCCTCAGCGCCACCGGGCCGGCTCTAATAATTCTTTCTAAAGCTGGACTGAAAAGAAGAGAGGAAGTCTGAGGAGTTAAGGTAATGAGTAAGTCTAGTAAATATAAGGAACTCGAGTAGTTTTTCCAGGAAGGGGAGGAGAGAGATAGGTCTGTAGTTGCCAGGAACACAAAGATCACCCCTTTTGTGAAGGGATAGAATCTTTACAACTTTCCATGCCTGAGGAACTGTGCCAAGTGTGAAAGAGAGGTTCACTAGCTCGGACAGAGGTAGAGCAATGGCAGGAGCAGAGATCCAGAGAAGTGGCGGGGGGGTTACTGCCTCACTACTCCCCCAGGCATGCGCTTGCCAGCACAACGCACACCCCATATTGTCTTCTTGCTTACCTCTTCCATTACATTTCATTCTGCCCTCAGCTTTCTCATTCTGTCCTCAGTTTCACAGCTCAGTGTTCTAACTATTAAACTGCAAAATCTTATGGTAATTTCTATACTTATTTATTGGTCTTTTTTTTTACTGGCAATTACTTTTCCTTAAGACAGGAAAGATCCCAGCACCAACTGCTTGGATGTATAGACACATCTTCGTTTACACAGAAAGTAAGTCAGTAAACATTCATGGTTGAGCTCCTATCTCCTTGACACTTGCTCTCCCCTGCTGGTCCCTTCCCTATCTTTTGTGTTAAAAATCTCTCCACTTTTAACAGGATGAAGCCAGGTTTATTTGCCTAGCTGTAGCCTGCTTGTTTGTTTTTGAAACAATGGTTTTTGTCTTTTTAAGATAAAAAGTGTGTGTGTGTGTGTGTGTGTGTGTTGGGGGGCAGTGGTGCAAGTGGTAGACAAGAAGTACAGGAACTCAGGCACTGGCAAATATGAAATGCAGAATTAATATCCTTAATCTGAAAGATAGCTGTGTCAAGACACAGCTATCTGTTTCAACACTAGTAGATTCAGTTAGCGATATTAAAGTATTTCTAGGAAAATAGCATTGTTGTACATGTCTAACGTTGCTCTGGAAACCCTGATTTTGGGCCACAGGCCCAGAAACTGTCATTATGTTGCTGGTTTAAGAATTTCAGTTCCAATGTCAGTGGGAAGAAGTACGGGAATTCCATACCTGCTGCAAAAAAGGTACAGGAACAGAGTTCATGTGCATTCCTGTGTTCACTTTCATCACGGGGGCGGGGGTGCACTTGTGTGTGTGTGTGTGTGTGTGTGTGTGTGTGTGTGTGTGTGTATATCCTGCAAGCTGAACTGAATATGTACTCGCTTGGGGCTAGTCGAGGAAGGGGAGATATGATAGAGACCTTCAGGTTCCTGAATGGAATGAACGAGGTAAACTGGGAGGAACTATTTAGCATGAGTAGCAGATCAAGAACACAAGGGCACAAGTGGAATTTGTTGGGGTTGGGAGATTCAAGAGTGAAGTGAGAAGTTTTATTTTGCAGAAGGGTGGTGGAGTCATGGAACAATCTGCCAGCTGATGTGGTGGGCCCCATATCTACTGATGGTTTCCAACATGGCTGGGAAAGAGTGAAGGGCTTAGTGGTTGCTCAGGGTGGCAGTGGAAGGGCAGGGCGCATGTGGAGTGGATGGTGTGGGTCAGAGTCCCTTTAGAGACAAAGGTCCTGGGTTTGTTAGAGTTTTATGGGCAGACTGGATGGATCAGCGTTTTTTCTTTTTCTGACAGCCTTTTCTATGTTTTTTTTTTTTTGTTTCTATGAGTGGATTGCTTACTTTTTTTTATTGATTTTTATTTGGTGGCCTGGTTAGTGCACTGAACCAGAGATCTATTTACAGGCACAGTCTGGGCTGAGGAGCAGCAGCATAGCACAGTAACAGCATTACGACACACTGGGAACAGGTTGAATACAATTTTGTAAAACAGTTACAGAAGTAAAGCAAGGCTACCATTCAAGAATTACATTAACAGTCAAAATTATCCATCAAGTAGTCACGTAAACATCTTTTAAACAAGGCATGAATGGGTGCTGCCCACAAGCAGCACAGAAAACCAATCCGCAGCCCAGGAGCACAATCAGATAAGGATTTCTGACTCCGAACAGAAGAAGCAGGAGGCATCATAAAAAAGCAGTGATCAATATTTGTTTATTTATTATACTGGAAAGGCTTGTGAGCAAAAATTGCCCGTTATCACAAACGGTCAGTTTAGGACATGCTCAAGAAATTATGCATAACACACATTACAACAATCAAGAAAAACAGTAGGTATAATCAGTAGACTGGTCACAAAACAGTGTTGATTAAACAGTGTCTAAGACTAAATCGATGCAGAATTTAAGGTTCATGATAGGCAGTGCAACAGTCAAGAACAGCACAGTGTAGGTTCAACAGTAGCTAGGACTAAATTAAAATAAAAATAAAAGTCAAAAATTGAAGTGCATGGTGGGGTGAAGTGCAAGTGGGGAAAAGTAGAATGATGTGGAAGTAGACAGAGATGGGGAAAAAGCTAACTGAAACTGGGGAAAGAGCAATGAAGGCACTAAGGTTGGTTGGAGGAATGTGGGACAAGGCAAGGGATTGGGGAACAGTTAAGTAAGAGGACATCTGCAGCAGAGGGACAGGAAGAGGTGTTCCCTTAAGTTGTGTTTAAAGATATAAGTAGTTTAACAGCGGATGAGAGAGGGGGAAGGCTGCTGAACAGTTTAGTGCCCTTGTAGGAGAGGGTGTTTTGGCCATGGGAGGTGCGGCAGAAAGGGACGGCGAAGGAGAGGGAGGAGGAGGAGGAGCGTCGGGGGAACCAACGAAGGGAAAATGGATTGGATGCTGTGGGAGAGGAGGCCAAGGGATAGCTTATGGAAAAAGAAGAAGATTTTGCAATTAAGTCTGTCCTCAAGGGGAAGCCAGTTTGATAGCCTGTAGAGGTTGCAGTGGTGGGTGATTCTGGGCAGCCCAGAAACAACTAAGAACTTGTTTCTGGGCTGCCCTGAGTTTGTGCCCTTTAAAGCAGCAGTGCAATGGAAAAAGTTATTCCAAAAAGCTAATTTTCTGCTGTGGTTATGAAAAATATTGGCAGAACTGTTGATTTGGGTTTTCTGGATGCATCCTATGCTGTGTATTGTACATTTGCATTTTGTCTGTATTCTTACCCTTCTCAGGTCTTCAATATTATTTCTATGCAAAAATGAGGTGGCCATCTTTTTTTCTTGATAAATAATTATTTTAAATATTTCATAACATTCTTAAATGATAACAGAAACTGAAAATTTCACCACCAAAATAAACTGGAAGACATCTGGCATCGATTAGGAAGAAAAAAAAGGTGGGGTCAAATTTGAGCCCATTTGTTTGCACTGCTGCTTTAAGAAGCATGCTAAGTATAGCTTAGCATGCTTCTTAGAGGGCACAAACTCAGCTGAAGGAAAGTAATTTAGGTCACCAAGAGTTTCGTCAACTCGGTAGCCTATGAACTAAACCCCTTTTGACATCTTGGGGCAAGTGCTGATCATAGTTATGAGTTCTGAAGCACCCAAGCAGAACAAATTGGCAAGTACTGTTGTAGAGCAGATTTTGTTTATTTAAATCTGTTGCAGCAGCATTCAAAAAGACAGAGGAACCGTAGCTGAGAAGAGGAAGAAGGCAGCTTTTGGCCATAGAAAGCAGGGCCTTGGCAGTCAAAATAATGCTTATTACTATAAGCGGCACACTGTTTTTGATTAGCGATTTTACAAATGTTAGAGCAATATGAATCAAAATAGGAGAGACATGGAGCTAACAGAATTCCCAAGTACTTAAAATTGATAGAAAAATCTGTAAATAGCCTCCTCTTTTCCTTTCCGTGGCAGTTATGTAATCTGATATTTTTGATAGATAAATAAACAAATAATCTAGCTTTGGGGTGTCCTCAGTTCTACACAGAGTTCCACTCTCCTTAGCAGCTACTGCTCTTTCTGCTCATGTTTCTAAGCACACCTTGGCAACAGCATTCCATGCTGTTCATCTGAATGGTCTGGAATGGTGTTAGTAACGTCACAGAACGTTCAGGCAGTATGAAAAAAGACAGCAGCAATGGCTGAGGAGAGAAGTATTCCATGTAGGGACAACGGCAAAAACTGAGGTTATTCATTTAAAAAAAAGATCGAACCATATCAGAATATTGGATAGACACTGAAAGGAAAACAGGAGGTCCTACAGAGGTATAAAGATTGTTTCCTATCACCTTTAACAACTTGTTCAGGAGATGTTCCACACAAATCTAGGATTTCAGTAGTAGGGTTTAGATTCTGGAGTCTAGGAATGGACGCACATAATGTCGATTTTACAGTTTATTTACCTAGGATAGCCCAGGCAAGGTGTAACTTCACATTTCCAGTGGGGTCCTGTCTTTACCCATTTCTGCAGCTCGGTGGACTAGAGCACTGAGAGGTGAAGCAACTTGCTCAAGGTCACACAGTGAGTATTTGACTGTTTTATGATTATTTTTATTATTATTATTCAGAAGCCAAGGGTCTGGCCACGTTTCATAGGTGCCGATGTTGCAACCATCGTGGGAAGCCCCGGCTAGTGAAAGTTTCTGAGTGGTCCTGATGCAGACAGCTTACTGTTCCAAAGGTGTGGACCCATGGAAAAGATTCTCTCGACAAATCTACTGTTAAGGTGAGTAAGTGTTCTTTTTGGAGCCTGCATCTAAGGAAGGACTGCGACAATTTGGAGACAGTACCGAGGGGCACCAAGATGGTAAAGGGTATGCAGGGAAAGCCTATGAAGAAAGGTTGACTAGTTTAAACACGAACTTGCTACAGGCCAGAAGGGAGGAGGAGTAAAATATGATCGAGATGTTCAAATACCTCTTGCAACAACCAGTCAGTTAGTGGTTCCTGAGATTGATACCACTACTTGTTTGGGCTACATTAAAATGGAGGGGCTCTTTGTGTTCTCTGTTTTAAACAGAGAATAATGTTTAGGATGTTGTACATTCTGGCCTGGGTATTCAAACTGCACCAGGCAGGGGCAGAAGCACAGGAGCAGCGCAACTGGGTTGCGCCAGGGCATGGACCTGACGATATTCAATGGTGCTGCGCCATGGCTCAGCACCATTGAATGTGGCACTGTGGGTGCATGCACTGTGCCAGCGCAAGTGGCAGAAAGGGAGCAAGGGAATGTGCCAGCACAAGTGCAGTTGCGCTAGGAGCATCACCCATGTTATTCAGCACTGGGCATGCAAATGAGGCCATTATGATTGCAAGGTGCAAATGGGGCCATCTGCATGTCATTATGGCCCAATTTGCATGCGGTGCGCTGATCCGCGGCAACTTGCGTCTGGCGCCCTGCCAGGCTGCTGCTGTCAGGGATCGATGCCCTGCAGTCCCATGGCAGTCCCTGCTCCCATTCGTGGGCATCTGTATAATGAATCCCTGGTGGTCCAGTGGGCCACTCCCCATCACCCGATCGTGGGCATCTGTAAATTAAATCCCTGGTGGTCCAGTGGACCACTCCTCATCACCCTATTGCGGGCATCTGTAAATTAAATCCCTGGTGGTCCAGTGGAAACCTCCCCCACCCGCAGCACTTGATCACGGGCATCTGAAAAATGAATCCCTGGTGGTCCAGTGGAACCCATCCCAGTGCCTGATCGTGGGCATCCGTAAGGAAATGTCCCTGGTGGTCCAGTGGAAACTCCCCCTCCCTACCCGACCACTGTCGTCCCCCGCCACCCAGCACCCCCCAGGCAGCAGTGGGCAGCAGCACTCCACCAAGATAATGCTTGCTGCCCGCCGACTGACTGTGCACAGTATGGTCTGTAGCGCCTGTTGAGTCCACTGCGTGACCATGACGCGCAAGAGACCATACTGTATTATACGCCTCGCTATGGAATGAACGAATTCATTCACATATCGGGCTTGTGTAGCACAGTATGGTTCGCAAGACTCCAGTGGTCCACGAGTGGACCAATAGGCGACAGACCGCACTGTATGCAGTCAGTCGGGGCAGTACGGGTGGGGTGCCACCACTGCTGACTGGGGTGCTGGGTGGTGGGGACCGCAATGGGCAGGTGGGGAGGGGGTTTCACTGACCACCAGGACATTTCCTTACTGATGCCTGTGATCGGGTGCTGGGGGGGCAGGGGCGTCATGCAGTCAGAAATTGTGGAGGGGCACAAAATCTCAACCTCTCTAGGGGGGTCTGGGGGCATGCCTCCCCCGGGAAAATTTTGAAAAACTGGAGTCAAATGGTGCATTTTGGTGACTTTTAGCAGTCCAGAAAGCTGTTCCCCAATAAGCTAAGTGCCTTAATACTGATATAGGTTAGAAAAATTATCAATTGTTTTTGTTCTTACAGTGTTACCTCATTATGCCCCTGGGCAGTCTGGTATAGCAAAATACCACCCACCCTGTCGGGTATTATTGCAAATGCATACAACTGGAGTCAGATTGACTGGTCTGTAATTTCTTGGGTCATCCTTGGGGCTGCTCTTGTGGAGGAACACCACATATGCCATTCTTCAGTCCTGCAGTAGCATGTCTGACTGCACTGAACTAGTGACCAGGCCTGCCAGTGTCCATGCAAGTTCCTCTCCATTTCCCTGAGAACCCTTGGATGTACTCTGTCTGGACCTGGTGATTTGTATAGCTGCAGTGCCAGCAGCCCCTCCCTCATCTATCCTCCTCTATCACTACATCCATGCTCCCCGCCCACCTGCTCCTCTTCTCTCTGTAACGGACGTATTCATTTAGTATCTCTGCTTCTCCCCCATTCTCCTCCATCCACTTCTCTCTTTTCTTAAGCCTAACAATCCCCTCCTTCTTGTCCCCTTTCTCACTTATATAGCAAAAAAGGCCCTCTCCCCCTTCTTAATTCCTTCAGCTCTCCATATTTCCTTCTGAGCTTTAGCTTGCTGGACTTCCTTACTTGTCGCACTAGCCAACCTTGGGTAATTCTCCCAATCCACCTCCCTCGGTCTCCCTGAATTTCCTATAGGCTAACCTCTTTTCCCTTACTACCTGGGCAACCCCAGAACTGAACCAGCAGGGTGGTTTGGCCCTCATGTTCTTCTCACTGAGCCTAATGCACTCCTCTGTGACTACCATTATTCTTTCCTTAATGATGGACCACCTTTGGTCTACCCGCATTTCTGCTCTGATGCCCACTAGGCGCCTCCTTAGCACACCACCCATTTTTCTGGAGTCTGCCCTCCTATAGTCCAAGATTTGGGTCTTAGTCTGGATGCTTTCCCTGCTCAAATCCACCTGGAACCACACTGTGCAATGGTCACTCCCAGCCAGGGGATCTCTGACTGTTAGGTCCTGTACATGCTCCCCATCCATGAGCACCAGATAAAGGATTGCCTCTTTCTTGGTTGGTTTTGTGACGCCCTGAGTCAGGAGCCTAATCTGCAACCCCTTCAGGATCACCTGACTCCTGCCACATGTTATGAATGGTATGCTCCAGTCTACATTGGGCAGATTTAAGTCCTCCACTATTACTACCTCTCCTTTTCCTGCAGCCTCCAGTATTTGCGAGCTGAATTCCCTGTCCCTCTCCTCCTCATCCTGGCTGGATGGTCTGTAAACCACCCCTAACCTCACCTTTCTCTGTCTGTTGGACTGTAACTGAACCCACAATGCCTCCACCTTCCCCTCCTCTGACTCCTCCCTCATGCAAGTTATTCCTTCCCTGATGTAAACTGCCACCCCTCCCAGCTTCCTGCCTGCCCTGTCACTCCTGTATAGCTTATATCCAGGGGTCACGAGGTCCCAGCCATGGTGTGCATACCTCTCAACTGTCCCTGATTTTCAGGGATGTCCCTGATGTTGCCTCAAAATTTTACTCTGTCCCTCCTAAAAATTGTGTTTCTGTGACCAGACAGCAGGGGTTATAAGCACAAACTAATGTCAAACATTAAAGTTACAGACTTGTTCTTCTTTAGGAAATGCATTTTACACTAAGCCTTTTATTCTACCAGCTTCCTGAATGGATATCTCTAATTCTGAAGAAGCGTTCCTGAGTTTGATCCTTTGTTCCTGATTTTTTTAAGCCTCGTCCCTGATTTATGAGCCAGGAGGTTGAGAGGTATGATGGTGTGGTGTGGCCCAAGTCTCAGTTACTGCCACTATGCCTACCATCCCATCTGCTAAAAGCACCTGCAGGTCATCCGTCTTGTTTCCAAGACTCTGCACATTCAGAGACACCACTCCCCACCTAGAATCTGACCCCACCTCCCTTTCCTCTTCCTTTTTTTCACATTTCTCTCCTCTGTGTGTCCCCACCTCTCCTTGCTAACTGTTCCTTACTCCCCTCAATCTCCTTCCTCCAGACCTCTTCTATCAGTGTATGTGTGTGTGTGGGGGGTCTGTTGACCTTATCCTTCTGGAGTCTTTGGGATTAGAAACCTGCTGCCCCCAGTAGTTTAAATTAGAAAATTGGCTTTTTATTTGGAGGCATCTGATTGGCTGGAACCCATTCCACAGGGGAACATTAACTTTCAACAGATGCCCATTAAATAAAAAGTCCCAAACCAAACCTGCCTTATGCCAAGCCAAGTATCCTTGTGCCCAAGCTGTTTTCTCATTGGTTGCAGCACTGGGCACATAATTTCAAACTGCCACCATTCTTTCACATCACTTAGCGAGTGACTAGGTCACCACCACCACCACGAATTCAAAACGGATATGCTATATATTTGTACCCTGCACATACTTGTAACGTTACTGATCAATTGAATAAAAGAAGTAAAAAAAAAAAATCCAAAGTGAAAACCAGCATTATTTCCCTCAAGTACAGAAGGGAACATTGTTTAACCAGGAGTAGCACACTAAGTCGAATCTTGTCTCTAGATCTGACCTAGGAGCACAAGGAAGTTAAGTGACTTGCTCAGGATCACATAGTATGCACCTAGGTGGCTATGGGATTCAAACCCAGGTCTCCAGTAACGAACAGCTGTGCGTCACCATGACTCAACGAGCAGCCCAATGCCCAATATAACTGCAAACACACACATAAGGAACAGTTCTGTTTTTTTTTTCAGTAATATCACAATTAAAGCAGCTGCTCTGTATCTACACAGTGGCTTACAGCTCCACAGTAATGTCCAGTGTCCAAGCGATGGCGCCACTTGTCATTTCTTGCTCTGTTAGCGAAGGACTTGTACTTGCGTCCCGCCCACCCGCACTCTCAGCCCACAACTCCACTGCAGTTCTCTTACTTTAAAACATAATGCACCATCCACAAAATACTGCTTCATTTCTTGAAACCATTAGTCCATAGAAATCACTGCGAAGTTAAAAGCTGTGGTTCCCTAAAGAAGTATGCTAGCATGGCTCATGCTATTCTCCCATTCGTCCACACGGTGCTCTGTGTCTATAAAGAAACCCCAAAATAAAACTGCTGAAACAAGAGACTCCTCTTTTTTTAACCAATATAACTGTCCTGAGTTGCAGAGTACCACTCAATCTCAACACACAGAGCACTTTGAAACTTTTGCCACAGATTTGTGCTTCAACTGAAAATGATGAGGAAAAAAAATTACCTGAATGAATAAAATACAGCAGGCTGCTTTCCTCAATTCCAACTCAGTGCTCATAAAAGAGTGTGTATCGGGGGTCAGACAAAGCAGCAAGCAGGCTTCAGCTGGAGAAGATGCCAGCAGGAAAGGAACTTCACAAAAAACACAGCAGTGCCCTTCAATGGTGACTGTTCCAATACAGGGACTATTTTACCACAAAAGTTCATTTTAAGTGTTTTTTTAATTAACATTTTATGTATTTTTTTATGGTTTACAAAAATGTCACCTATAGCCCATTTTCTAAGCGCAATAATACCCTCAAGGGTGGGCGGCATGGGCACTACAGACCTTCCAGGGGCTATAAGGCCCTCCACCATTACATCCCCCAAGGTCCAGTATTGCCCAATACCACCCAATTCCTGTCGGGTATTATTTGCTTTAAGTGTAGTAGTTATCTATCCCCCCAATTTGTCCCGGAGTACCCTCAATTCCTCTGTACTGAGATGTAGCCTACCCTGTGAAAAGAGTGCATTGTTTGACCAGGTTTCCCTCCAGTTCCCAGTACAGATGACCTCCTTCTCCCTGCACCATTTCCTAAGCCAGCAATTAAACGCTCTATTCTTCTCTTCCTGGCTGTGCTGGGCCTTGTTGCTGGTATCACCTCTGAGAAGGTCAGCAAACTTGTTTCCTCCCTGCAGATCTTCCCTAACAACCTGAACCTACTTTGCACAACCTCCACCGCCTTCCCAGCTAGGTCATTGGTTTACACTGCTTCTTTCTCCCATCAAGCTCCCCACACATCATCCAGCCCTGACCTATCACCTACTTATGGTAACCCTGGGCGGATTCCTATCCAATCCCACCCCAGGCTCTGACTACTCAACCCCCTTATTCTGTCACTGCGTTTGTCTCTGCCCCCACCCTCCCCCTGCTCTCATCTATTCTGTCCTCCCCTTCCCCTTTGGTCACCACCACTTCCGACCCTCCATAACTCTACTCTAAAGCTCAGCTACCACTATAAATTGCTTGTCCACCTTAGGTATGCTCTTAGTACTGTTGCAAAATAGTTGACCTCTCCTACCTGATGTATTTTAACTGCACTTGCTTGAATCAGAATCTGTATGTACCATAATGTACTTGCCTGCTGTATATACCCCTATCTGTTTTATAATGTCTACGTACCTTGTCTATTGCCTTACGACGTGGAACCTTTGTAAATGAGCTTTTAGCTCAAAGGTTTTATCCGAGATTCCAATAAATAAAGCTTAAACTAGATAAGGACCTTAAAATCTGGGTGATGGGGTATTCCCTCTGAATTGCTGGGGAGGAGTACTCAATGGTCTTTCTTTCCTAAGTTTGTATGTTCATATGTAACCCCTACTTGACAAATGACCCAGTTTGTGGTCTTCATAGAAGCACAACTAAAAACAGAGTAGGGAACTTTCTTCTACTTCAAAAGGCCTACAGTCTAGTTTCCAGTATTATCACCTTCCAAGTGAGCATAGGACACCACCAAGGTTCTTATGATTGTTTATTTATTATTGTATTTATTTAGGAAATCAGAATTACAACCCTTTGAGTCATAGACTCGTTTCCAAAGGCTCCATGTCAGAATGAAACATAGACATTCATACAGTGCATACTTAGAATAAATGTGGATGAGCAGTCATTGTTGGGCTTATCCCCTCAGTGACAGTAATAGTTGTCATGAAGTGGCCAAGGTGTACACAAAAAAGATTCAGTGGTACTTAAGGAGCTTCTGGGTCCCAGCTAGTCCCAGCATGCACAAAAGCCATGGGAATGCACAAGTCTGTTGGAAGCTCATAACAGCATTCAGGAAAAGTGTCTAATTTTTGCTGCCAGAATAGTAACCCTGATTACTACTGTATCACTCTCAGCTGGAGATCAGAGACCATTCACTGTATTCCCATTTCAGATGCCACCCTTCCCAGCTGTCTCAGCCCTTTTACCACTGTTTTGCACACAGGTCATTGCATCTCCGTGCTCCAGCTGGAATTGGTTTCAGAAGGCTCCATGGTCTTGGCCCTCAGGTTGATGGGTACAAAGCAGTGTGCGGTCCAAGGATGAGCTCTGTCAGCAATCGAAGGATGAGGGAATGTCCAGTCAGACAAAAAGCATATGTAAGTTTTAGCCTCCTGAGTGGAAGACTGGTAGAGTGGGATGACTGGAAGGTAGGATGGGCTGGCAGGCAGTACAGCCTAGAGGATAGAGTAACAAGCTATGAATGAGATTGGTGCATCCAGCAGACCTGGGGTTGATTCATGCCAGTCATTTAACTGCCCTGCGTTCCTAGGACATGCCTGGAAATGATCTATTAGAATCATTGTAAATGAGTCCCTGATTCAGATGGTATATCTGTTTCTAGTATTATGGTCTGTTTCTCATGAATAAAAATTATTATTATTATTATTATTAAGACTAAGAAACTTATTAAAAGTTGGGGCTCTCATATGAGATAACAGCATATCTCCATTAAGTTATAAAAGCACACAGAGTAACACTGCCAACATTGAGGCAGTACAGTGCAGTGGTTTAAGGCTCTGAGCTCCAAATCTGGTGACATCTCGCAGATCAGACATGGGTTTGAATCCCACAGCTTCCACTTGTATACTGTGTGACCCTGAACAAGTCCCTTAACTTCCCTGTGCTCCCTGTGCTCCCAGGTGCTCCTGTAAAAAAAGCTTTCAGTTTAGTGTGCTACTCCGGGTTAAACAACTAAAAAAAAAAAAACATAATATGGATCCTTTGCTAATGTGAGAACATTCTGACCAGAATGAGTTTCAGAATAAAGTTTATTCAACCCCTGCTATTCAAAATGGTAAATATAGAAGAAAAAAAACTAAGCTAATCACTAAAAAGCAAGCAAAGTTTATAGATTAGTTTCTTCAGCTGATTTTTGCAGATTCAGTACTTTGTGGACTTAGCCACTGTAATGCATTTTTGAGGGAACAGCATATACTTGCAGCTCTTACCATTTTGGAGCAATCAGACACGCTGTGCTTTCGTTTTCAAAAACCAACTGGCTTAACCCTCCCACAGGTTCATAGCAGTGTTCTAACCACTGGACCAAACTGCCTCCATTCCCCCGTGGTACTGACCTTTTTTAAACTAGGAAGCAGGTTCAAGCAGCTGTTCTAGTGGTCTCAGAGGATGGGAACACTCACACCCGTGACCCGACCCGACCGAATGCATTCTCTTAGTGCCTGCCGACTGTCTGATAAGTTATCTGGACTCGAGCAGTCACTCAACTGAAGGACAGATATCAGACAAATGAAAAAAAAAACAATTTGCTGTGCGTCCCGAGCTATTTCTTCGCGCCTCCGCTGTAGAGACAGTTGATTGGTGATAACCGCCAGCCAGCAGCCAATCAACTGTCTGTTGTGACTGCCCCTCTCTCTCGCTCTTTACAGGAGCTTAACCTTGAGTGCAGTCACCAACCTAGTGGGAGCAAACACATTTTTTTAAACCACCATTCTCAGACAGTCAGTCTTCGATTCGCCCCACCAAAAGACGTTGAAAAACACTATTTTTGTTTTTCGCCATGTAGGACCATTAAAAAAAATTAAAAACAAAATGCATTCTTTTTTAAATAGCCTTCATTAACAATATTAGCACATGTTCTCATTCTATGGGCATGACGCCACTGCTGGGGGTTCCACTGGACCACCATGGATTCATTTTACAGATGCCCATGATCGGACGCTGGGGGTCCACTGGACCACCAGGGATTTAATTTACAGATGCCCCGATCGGAGATGGGGAGTGGTCCACTGGATCACCAGGGATTTATTGTACAGATACCCACGATCGGGTGATTGGTGGAGACAACTGCTCCCAGGGGCGGGAGCTTGTGGACAGTGTTCTGGGTGGGCGGGTGGCCACCCACAGCTGGTGGCACCGTGTTGCACCCTGCTGTACGGCAGCTCACCTGTGGGTGGCCAGGACTTGCTCCTGGTTTTACAAGGCACATCTTTGCACTTCTTGAGCGCGCAAGGCAGGTTTGTACTAGCAGATGCTCCACACATCCGGGCTGAATATCGGGATGTGCTATCTGAGGCACGCCTCCCGCACTTGCGCCGCGATACATTACTGATGCACCCTTGGCACATCGGGAGCTGGCGCAGCGCAATCGCCTTTGAATACCACGCCAGGGCGCACTGGTGGGTTGCGCATGCGCTACCCTGTTGCGCCATGTGCAACTCTTTTGAATATCCAGGCCTCTGAGTTTTTTTATACACTTGAGGTGTGTGATACCATATAAACAATGAGTGCGAAGCACGAGTATCACCCACTGAGGGTGTGTTAAAAAAAGAAATTAAATGTTGTCAACACGCCATACTTTATTTTACAGAATTGCTGGTAAGTCTGCTTACTGTTAAACTGTCTTTCTAGTGTCGTAGTTAAGAAAGTTTGTGGCAACTGTAGGTTTACACTTTTTTTTGTTTGTTTACACAGAACAGATGCCTATCTAGTGAGTAAGGAAGAAAACAATGGTTCGTTTATGTGGTTTGGGAGTGCATGAGGAAACTATTTTTTTTTTTTTTTATCAGAATGTGTTTGACTGACAGCTATGCCATAATAACTGCCCATGTATTATGCAGAAACATAGAAATGTAGAATTTCTTGGCAGAAAAAGACCACTTGGCACAGCCAGTGCGCCTAAAGCCAGTTATTTCGACATTCGAAAGTGGTGCCAACTCAGTTATTAAACAACTCTAGCTAGTTATTATAGTACAGCATGAACCGATGAAAGTAAAGATATTCCACATTGTATTGTTCATTTGTATTCACTTGATTTCATTATTTACTCTGGTAGTGCTGTTCTCTGGTCCTGGCCGCCTGCCTTAATCCCCCTTTGGAGACCTTCTAGTCACTCTGGAGCACTTTCATTCCTGACCGACCTGGAGCTTCATACAGCCCTGGTTTATCCCTCGCAGCTCGGCTCCTCCCTTCCTTTTGGCTATACTGTGGCCCTAGTCAGAGAGGGAAGAAAGCTGTTCCAATGCTCTTGCATCAGAGCAAGGGGCCTTGCATTCGGTGTGCCTAATAATGTGGGCTGTGATTAGTCATGCTGCAACAGTCAACATTTTTTTACCGCTCTTACCTCCTGCCACCACTCAATGTCCCTACATGCATACTTGTGACTGTCTAGGGGCAGGTGTGCCAGGCAAAGCATGGTAACCCTAGCCCCCTAATGACACCTCCACTGATCCAACCCTAGGTAGCTGCACTGTGACCCATTCCTCCTAGGTAGGAGATTGTCCTCAAGGATCCTCTGAGCCCTTCATGCCAGTTTCTGCTCCTGACATCCCAAGCTCAGGGCATGAACCTGGGTCGCCAGCATGCCAGACAGGTTACCCAACATTGCCACAGAGCTGACTTGTGTTCATTTTTTTTATTGATATTCCTCGGTTGTATAGCTGCCATCCTACTCTTGTGTAACAGTGTACTGTTTTCTGCATTCTTTTCCACTGTAACCACCCCCCCACCCCGTTGCATCTAGAAAAAGGCTCAGCTCAGTGTTCCTCTCCTGGCTACCAATTTCAAAATATATAGAATAGTGTATGGACAGACTACGTTGCCATCGAGGAGTTGAGTAGACATCACAGGGCCCTCATGAGCAAAGCCTAATGCCCTCTCTTTTTTTGAAACTCATCTTTATTCAAATAAAAATGTGCAACATTGACAGAGAGTTCAACCAAGACTTCATATCACAATCTCAATAATGCAAGAAATATTAATAGCAATTAAGTACATATAGTCTGGTTCCAGTCAAATTAAGTCTGAACTACAAATTCTGTCATGTTTATCAATTAATAAAAAGATGGGAACACATGCCAAGTTGTGTATGGCTGTTCATAGTCTCTTTTCTATAGTATGTGGTTCTGCATATTGAAAACATGTCCTTACTCAGGTCACGTCATGGGCCAGCAGAAGAGCTATGTACTCCCACACAGACAACCCCAGTTTGGGAGCAAATGTGGGAATTGGGTTGGGTGGCTGGGGGACTGGGGTAGCACTGCCATGCAGCAGTATGCCCTGTCAGGGGTGGGTGGCATCCTGGTTCCACCACGGTAGTGACCCCCTGCTATAGGTCGAGGGAGCTTGTCCCCCCTGCAGGGCATCACTACGTACATGTGAGAATCTGTGCATGGGACCGCATGGCCTGCACCAGGCACCAGTGGAGGGGGCAGGAAGGAGAAAACATAGGAAATCCATGTCTCACTGAGCAGGATGCCACCTGCCTTGCTTCACAGGTCCCGCACCACTGACCCATGGCACCCCGGAGCTGTGGCCTATCGACCTGCATGAGGAAGGGCCCCTTCCCAAAGGCCCCACCCTGGGGGACAATCCAGGGTGTAATTCTGGGTCAGGTAAGTCCTGGGGCAGTAGATGACGGGGCAGGGCATGGTGTAGGGTAAATGTGTGGGGGGGCGGGTCCCTGGGGGAGAAAAATACAGCAAATAAAAAAAATAAATCCATGTCTCTCCAACACTGATAATGACAGCTCCTGTCACTCCCATATCCTGCACTGTGTGGATCCCCACTGGCTGGATGGTTGGGGATAGCTTGACAGGAGTGGGGGCGGCTTGACAAGGGGCCCGACAAAAGGCGTAGGTAGCGGCAGGGGAGTAAACAGCTGTCTAGCAAAAAAAAAAAAGTCATTACTCACACAGCACTGCTGCCCAGCAGAGTTAACGTGCTGCATGAATAGATTCTGTGGTTTCAGTTTTCTTTGAAACGTGCACACCAACACTTTAGATCATGAACAACTATTTTGAACAGACCCAAGGAATTTTAACTGTTGGATTTCTATGCACAAGAGGTAACCATATACTATGACTAAATTAATAGAAGCCACTGACTGAGTATCTCACTGGTTAGAGGTCTATAATTATAAAATGACAAGAACAAATACAATAACCTTATCAGCCGAGGCATGTCACCTGACTGTGGGCCCTTCGCCTGCAGTATAGGGCCTTATTACACTTCTGGGTGGGCAGGTATAGCAAGTACCACCCACTCTGTTGTGTATTATTGCTTGCTTAAATGCAATCTCTGCCATCTATTATTGCTTACTGGTGGAAGCAGAGGCTGCATGTAACACCCTCGCAGGTGATGGCTTACTTGAACTGTTGACTGCCACCTCCCCAGGCTCCTGAACTGCAGCTGTGGTTGGCAGCAGCTGTCTCTCTCTCTCTCTCTCTCCCCTTTGCTCTGCTGTCTGTGTGTGGCGTGGAGAGAGCACAGTCATGCTGCAGCTTTTGGTGCCTCTTGTGCCTGTTTTCAGTGACTGTGGCCTCATTCTGCAATCCCGGTTCCCTGATCCTGGCAAAGGGGGCTGGGAACAACCAAATCACCATTCCTCTTCAGTGCTCCATGCACCATGCATGAGATGGATGCCTTTTCTTGAGCTGGAGCATGTGCTGAAAAAGGGGCTCCTCCCCAGCTCTCCCAGCTAACTCACTAACCAACTACTCAATCCCAGTCATGGAAAGACTGGATGACAACCCAAGAAGGCTGCTATAATACTAGGGGCCCGCACACAATTAAAGGCTGCAGAAATAAACAAAAGTAAATGTTTTTTTAACACGGGGCTCCTGTAACGCTGTCAGAAACTAACTTCCCTGTCCAATCAGAGGGCTAGAAAGCCCAGCAACCAAATCAAGGAACTGTGGGGAAGCTGATGCAGTCAGGACCCCCCCACAAAGGACTCAAAAAGAGCCAATCTGAAAGCTGTATAGGGCAAAAGGACAGATGGACTGCCCTAAACAGCCAATAAAGGACTGACTTGGAAAGAGAAGTTTCTGGACTCTCAAGGAATTCGTGACAGTCCTGCTGGAACATTGAGCAGGGTAAACCTGCAGTTGTTGACATGGAGCAGGTGTCTAGCCAGGTCTACTTAGGTGGGTACTCCCCAGGGCCCACATCTTTGTAAATCTGTGAGCCTTCTCCTGGGCTCACCCTGCCAATACTGTGAGTTTTCTCCTGAGCTCAACTACTGAGAGAAAAGTTGACAGATTCTGCCAGAAGGGAACCAACCAAGAGAAGCAGAGAGATTGTGCCAGAAGGGTCCTGACTGTGAGAAACATTGTGAGACTGTGCCAGAAGGGCACCGGGCAGTCTGTGAGGGATACTGAGTGATCAGACCTGCTGTTGGTGGGACCAAGTGAGAGGCCTTAGCCAGGTCAGTCATCCTTTGAGCCCTCAACACGGTTCATTCAGTAAACTCAGAGACTGTGCCAGATGAGCATCTATAAGAAGAAACTGCCGAGAGTGTGAGCCTGTTGGCCATTGTTGCATACCGAAGCTGCTGAGCTGTACTGGGTGGAGACAGAGACCTGCATCTTAACCAGTTTGCTCTAGAGCCAAGAAAGGGGCCTGCTAGCCTTTCTCTAGTGTGGTGGATCCCACAGGGAACAAGAAGCCACAGAGACCGTGCATTGACTATGTGGGTACTCCAAATCTGCTGGGGTCTGGGCTCCCCGGGAACTGGGAAGCGGCTACATAGAGCTCCTGTGACTGAGAACTAAGCCAGAAGGGCTGTATCCAGAGAGGTGTGAGCCAGAAGGGCTGTATCCAGAGAGGTGTGAGCCAGAAGAGCTGTATCCAGAGAGGTGTGAGCCAGAACAGCTGTATCCAGAGAGGTGTGAGCCAGAAGGGCTGTATCCAGAGAGGTGTGAGCCAGAAGAGCTGTATCCAGAGAGGTGTGAGCCAGAAGAGCTGTATCCAGAGAGGTGTGAGCCAGAAGGGCTGTATCCAGAGAGGTGTGAGCCAGAAGGGCTGTATCCAGAGAGGTGTGAGCCAGAAGGGCTGTATCCAGAGAGGTGTGAGCCAGAAGGGCTGTATCCAGAGAGGTGTGAGCCAGAAGGGCTGTATCCAGAGAGGTGTGAGCCAGAAGAGCTGTATCCAGAGAGGTGTGAGCCAGAAGGGCTGTATCCAGAGAGGTGTGAGCCAGAAGGGCTGTATCCAGAGAGGTGTGAGCCAGAAGGGCTGTATCCAGAGAGGTGTGAGCCAGAAGAGCTGTATCCAGAGAGGTGTGAGCCAGAAGGGCTGTATCCAGAGAGGTGTGAGCCAGAAGGGCTGTATCCAGAGAGGTGTGAGCCAGAAGAGCTGTATCCAGAGAGGTGTGAGCCAGAAGAGCTGTATCCAGAGAGGTGTGAGCCAGACGGGCTGTATCCAGAGAGGTGTGAGCCAGAAGGGCTGTACCCAGAGAGGTGTGAGCCAGAAGAGCTGTATCCAGAGAGGTGTGAGCCAGAAGGGCTGTATCCAGAGAGGTGTGAGCCAGAAGGGCTGTGTTGCTGCAGAACATCCGAGAAAGTCCAAAGGTTTCATCCCTAGGACACTGGGGCCTATTCTGGATTTCTGCCTGACCTGCTGCTGTGTGCTGGTCCCTGCCTAGACTGAACTGCTGTATCAGTGGGTCACGTGAATGCTGGCATTTTTGGCTGGGGTCTTTGTATTTTTCCAACTTTGGATTACAAGTTCGGTTTCTAGCATTCTCTGTTTGGATTTCAAGTTCTTTAAGCTGTGTTACCACACTATGGCCATGTGTGTGTGTGTGTGTTAAACAGCAAGCTTGCTAACTTTCATCAAGTGCACCACTGAAAGAACCCAGGCAACATAGCTACCAGACCTGTACCAGTACTCTAGTGTAATACCCAGGTACCCCGAGTCATTGGTATTTGTGTCATACTTGAAACTGTCATTTTACTACTGGCTCGACTTGGAGTTTACTGCACCTTGTATAGAACAATTCATCTTTTTGTGCCCCTTGATGGGTCAGGTGCTTCCTCAAACTGTGTGGGATCTGAGAAGGTGGTAGTGACCCACAGTACAGTGGCTCTTAGGGTGCATTGTTATAGGGTGGGAGTGCTCAAGTTGGCTTGCAACTGGTTAACCCCTCTTTTCCTTCCAGCTGCCATGTCTGAGTTCTTAAATAAAAGCACTGTTAACTGGATGAATTTTACTTCTATGTGTGTGCCCAGTTTGTACAATCTGAAGTGTTTATTAGTAAAAGTAATATAAGCCCCCGCTGGGAGCTTATTATTTGCATTTTGGTATTGTTAGGCCTGGAGCTGGGGGCCTGCCTGCAGGCAGGTGCGGCCTCAGGCCAGAAGGCTTAAAATGGATGTTTTGGTACCAAATGGGGGTTGGGGGAGTAAAGAGAGAAGCGATGGGAGAAGCACAGCCCGTTTTCAGCCATGTGGGTTGAGGTTCAGGGCCAGGGTGGGCCACTTGCCACCCCGGCCCACTGCCTCCGAAGATCGGCAATAGTGTGGGTGGTTGGGTAACCATAATCCTTCTGGGGCTAAAGAAAGTGACCGCCTGCGGCATTGGGGGAGCTGGAGCCCAGGGAGTGTAACCAGGTGCCAACCTCATGATCTCCAGCACCAAGGTGGGGCGGTGCAGGAGTGGTTTGGGCACCCTCATCTGTGGGTGAGTGCCAGAGGAGTCATGGGCAGCCAGGCCAATGGGACAGTGTGGAGGTGGCAGCCCGCACTCTGGGGAAGGTAGTGGTGGCAGCCTGTCTCCCTTTCTGGTGTGGCACTGCAGTCTGGCCAGGAAGCATTCAGGGGAACTTATGCAACCGATGAGAGAAAGTGCTCCGTGTATCTGTAATTGCCAGGTCCCTGCTGTGGTTAAGATGCCCTGGGATGCTCTGAGCTCTGCACTGGCATTGGTGAAGAGGGACTTGGCGGTTGCTTGTATGGACCTTTGCGTGTAAGCAGACTACCACATTTTGAAGAACTCCAGAGCTGAAACCTCGTTATTGAGAAATGGGACGGCCAGGTTTAGGCAGCTATAAGGTCTCCGCTGCTTTTGGGGTGCCCACTAAGTGTGATTAGAGGGAAAGCAAGATGTAAGCAAGTTGTGCAGGAGGAAATGTTTCATGGGGAGTCTTGTCTTGTGTGGCCTTTTTCGGCCCACCGTAAAGTGCTGCTGCAAGGATTCTAAAGCCTCCACAGTTCTGAGGTGGAGCACTGCAGAAAACAGCTGTTGAAACCAAAGATTACTGCAGACTGAGTGTTAGGCGCTGTGCCTAGAAAAGTTGCCCACCGATGATTTTGTACCCCATGCTCCATGGAGCAGATTTAATCAATTGTTCTAATTAAATCAAGTCTTTTGCACTTTTGATTTCACATGGACAGTGATTTGAATCAAATTACTGCATTCTGTTTTGGGTGTAACAAAGCTTTACTCCTGCAGCAAGACCCCATCGTAAGGAGAAGTATGTGCCTGCTCCCCATGTCCAGCGCTGTGAAGCTGAACCAGGTAACCAGCATACTTATTTTCTTGGACTGTGTTTCCTGGCTGCAAGTGCCCCCCTCCCTTTAAGTTACCATCTGGCATACTCCTAGACACCGTGGGCTGGGAGGGGGCTTACAGTAACAAGTGTTTTAGAGGTCCCCAGAGGATAATCCAGTCCAGTGTAAGGAGGTGGGTAGATAATGCATCTCAAGGGTGGTACTGCACGCATCTGGTCCACTTGTTCCTTCTGGGTGGAGGCATGGTGCTATTTATTATTTGTTCTGGGATGAACCCCCTACTACAGAAGAAAGAACGAACCCCACCCCCTCAACCAGGTGGGCACATACATAGGCACATAATACATCAAAAAGTAATGTGCAAAAAGAACAGTGTAGTCACTGGCATAAAAACAATCTAGGAAAGCATGCTGCAGTTCCCCTTCTCCTCATCGATTAAAGTAAATCAGGATGCAACAGACACTGTTGCCTCAGGGTCAGGGCAAATTCCAGTCACGGACCCCAGCCCCCAAAAGTTATGTCAGTATGTAAATGGAGCAAACATGAGCAGTAACGGGATCGACATAAAACGGAGAGCAGAATGGAGACTACGAAAACATTTTACTGAAAATGAAAAGCCTCACATTCTGTAGGTCTGTTGTCTATCTCATCTGGAGTGTGTTGGACTGCTTCAATTGCAAGTAAACTAATCCGAATCTGGCGGCCCCGCCTCTAATTCACACTGAGGATGCCGAGTTGCACAGGCAAGGTGAGCCCATGGAAAATCCCTTTTTGCACCTTTTCCTGTGAAAGCATACAAACCGGGCGGGTCCTCGAAGGCATGTCCTGGAGCAAAGTGTGAGGGGGTGAGAAGAATAAGGACCAGGACAGCATGAAACAGCTCCCCAGCTACCAGGAGGCAGCACCGAGATAACTTTGCGGATGAGGGGATAACACACTTTTTGTTTGTTATTGTTCCGGCACGTAAGCATGAAGATCGATCGATCGACTTTGCGTGATGGGGGTAAAGTAAAGGCCGAAGAGGTGGGACGATAAGGAAAAAAAGTTTGTTTGTTTTTTAACCTCAAAGTATGTCCCAGATTTTATGTGTTTATGTTTTGGGGGCGGTAGCGTCTGCCTGTTTTTTGGGGGGCTGTTGCTAAAAGCAGGTGAGAGCGGGCACTTTGAGGGGGTTACACTGCCAGGACTGCACACAACGGCACCCCGATGCTGCAGCTAAGTGTAGAGCATCTGTGCGCCGCTGCCGTTGCCGAGGAGAAGGGAGAGGAGCAAGGGGGCAAGAAGCTGAGGATGGGGTTCGTTTCCCAGACCGGGGAGGTTCTCTCCAGCTGGTGCAACAAGCTTCGAGCCCGACTTCTGGAGCACAGCGGGAGTGAGGAGGAGCAGCTGGGAGTCGATGAGCTCCACATGATGCAGCAGAAAAGGTGGGCCATCCTTGTTTTTTAAACATTTATTCTTCCTTTGTTCTATAATTGCAGTCTCTTAACGGTGTATACCAAAACCAAAGAAAACGCGTATTTTCACTTGCATGCTGTGTTGATGTAGCGATAATTGGAGGCATCGGCGGGTGTACCGGTAGGGTTACTTACCGCCTGTCCCGGATTTCGTTAGGATAAGCCTGGTTTGGGTGAAGTGCCCCCCAATAAATCAGGGACAATGCTTAAAAAAATCAGGGACAAAGGACCAAAATCAGGGACACATCTTCAAAATTAGAGATATCCACCCAGAAAGCTGGTAGAATATGGGGCTTAGTGCAAAACACATTTTCTAAAGATCAAGTCTGTAAATTTAATGCTTGACATTGTTTTGTGCTTACAGACCCCACTGTTTAGCCACAAAAACACAAATTTTAGGAGGGACAGAGTAAAATTTTGAGGCAAAATCAGGGACACTTGAGAGGTATGCCCCCAATAAACAGGATAAATGCCACATTTCCTCATCTCAAACTAGAATAAAAAATGTTATATTCCGCTAACAGTTGCAGTGAATCATGGTATCGTAAGTAAAATATAAGTATTACAGGAGACAGTATCAGCAACTAAGAAACTGAAACACTGGATCTTAGTTCTGATTATTTAGAGAAAATAAGTCTACTGTAGTGGTTAAGGTAATATACTGTCTGGGGGGATCATGTTTCAGTATTTGGGCTTCTTAAAAGGTGGTAACCCTACCGGCTGTCTGGGGATAATTGCATTGAGCCCCTTAAACCAAGACGTAGGCCGCAGGCCGAGGTTACTATATGTTGTGCTCGGTGCCATTATTCCTGAGACTGCCGCACCAATGCCTGCAATGATCACGATTATTTTGAGATCAACAAACTTAGTTTCTGACAGCGTTACAGTACAATACAGTACAAACATCAAATGTGAAGCCATTTCTATTTTAATGATGTGTTTCTTAAAGTTCAGGTGAATGTTAGTTTAGGTCAGAAACTAGTTTGAAAATTGAAAATGCCTCCATACTCAGTCATATGTTTCAAATGCCTCTGCTGACCTATTTACATATTTCTTAGGCATTTATTGCCAAATTTGAGTGTTTTACATCAGTGTTTCTCAAGTTTATTTGTTACCACACCATGTCCTGTAAATAAACAGTTTTGATTCATGTCATGAATTAGGCTTATGGCATCCTTTTCAGGAGCAGAATATTGGGACCTTGGTGAGTTGAAGGAGATGGGAGAGAGAGTGTGTGTGTGTGTGTGTGTTGAGGGTGGTCAGTCAGATGAGGTCTTCATTGGTTAATTTGATGAGACCCACTGGCACACTAGTTACTGCCGGTAACTGAGGGTAATGTACTGCAGTGTGAATTCTATAAATAAAACTGAATTAGTTACTATTCATGACCTTTTTTGTTTTCATTTTTAACGTGGGGAGATCCTGCTTCTTATTGATTGGTTGATAACATTTTATTTTTATACAGGATAAATTGTTAGGATTTTACTCCTATTTTCAACAATGTCCCATTGGGTATTACACAAGTACAAAAGAAAATGGAAAACATACGGGAATGTTTTATCCCGTTTTACAACTAGGAGTTAAGTGACGCATGAGGAGGCTGGTGAATTGCTCAGGGTTACACGGGGAGTCGTGCAAAACACCTCCCTGATATTGCCACAAAGTTTATTCTGTTGTCTTCTGAAGTTGGCATTATTTATCTGAATAAGAGAAGGAGTTGTAAGTGCAGAATCTTATCCAACAGAACGTTCCCACTTGGAGAACATATATTTTTTTTTGACTCCTCCTCCATGACTGGCCGGTGTCTTCTTGAGGCCCCCACATGAACTGCCCCACTGCGGCTACTCCTGACCCCTACTGTCCCACATCGCAGCCAGCCCCAAGTAACCACGGTGTATCCCTTCACCAGGTGGGTCTCTAGCTTCGTAGGAGAAGAGCCCTGGTGGCCAACCAGTGATCCCGGGGTGCTGCTGGGACGGCATATGGAGGTCCGGGAGCCTGGTGGTGAGGGTTCGGGAAGGCCATCACCTGATCGGCCAGGCGCCATTTTTCCATTTGCTCCCCTGAGGAGCAATGTGCCACTGATGTCGAGGCATCCGCCGATGTCCGTCACTCCCCTAGTGCATTGGGGACGACGTTCTGCTGTACTCCCAGCCTCCACCAGGAGTCGGCAGGCACCAAGCTACGTATCCACCCTCCCCCTGAGAAAGCGAGCCGTCGTCAGATGCTCATTTCCTTCTTCCATGGCTGGCCATCCAGCAACCCGAGTCCGTTCCCGAACCCAGGTCACTGGCATCGCAGGCGAAGATCCAACCGCTGCACCAACGGGCCAGCATAGAAAATGCTTTTTATACAGATTCCCTGTATTCTTAGCAGGGGAATGGGTGAAAACTGGAATCGCTCTGGAACTGGAATACACTTAGAATAAAAACAATTTCAGATTTCCTTATGGTTTAAGTCCCAACCTGCTGGAGTTCCCCTCATTCCACTGGAATGGCCTTCCTCTTGCCAGAATCATTTTCAGAGATCAGGAGCCATTCTAGTGGGCTGGGAGTGTGGTCGTTCTGGCTAGTCAGGTGTGCAGTCCAATGGATGGGGTTCTGCCTTTTGCCTTTCCAGTGGGCCAGTGTGGGAATTCGGGGTTGGGTCAGTTGGTCATTCTTGCTGGCTGGGGGTCACTCCAAAAGAAAAAAAACTCTTGTTATCCCTGCAATGCATTCTGTGTGGTCTGCACTAAAGTTTTACTTGTGTAACCCCTAGGTGGCGTTATCCCAAGGGATACTACCCCTGCCTGCATGACTAGGCACATGTTGAGGGGCCTGAGCTCGGTGAACGGGTGCCTCTACCCAGAGGGTTGGTTTAAGGGTAGTGTAGCTGCTCTGGGTACAGCCCTCCAGGACATTGATACCCCCCTCTAACCCCTATTGTAGCTTACACTGGTCAATAGGCAAACAATCACAGTTAACATCAGCATACAATATTGAATCCACTCTTGGCACACTTACCACCAAGGCTGGATCACCTGCACTGGCCCTGGAGATGCCCTGTAAAACAAGACCTGCAATATAACAGTGCAATGGCAATACAGAGTCCCCTCTACAAAGGTACACAGTAACCAGGTTAAATGTAGAAAGAACAGAATCTGATTTATTCAGAGGATGTGAACAAGGGTGGGGCAGCCATCTAGTATTTGATTTCAGATCTGTTTCAATCAGGTTAAACATGCATGCACTAAGAGTCCCTCTAGCACAGTCACACACGTTTGGGTACCCAGTTGTTATGCAGGCTAGCCTGAAGCATTGCCCGGGGTAGGCCGGTGTTGCTGCAGTTGTTGGGGCCCTTAGGAAAGAAAACCACTTGCACTTTAACCCACAATTTGTATTCCGGAGCCAGATGGCTCAGTCCATAATGATCAACCAAAGCAATTAAATCAGATGACACAGATTGATTTGAGCTCTGTTGCAGGGAGCTACCCTGATGATTACTCATGCTACCCAGACCAGGAGAAAGGATTGATGAGATGAAAACCTCTGGATGGTTTGCTGATTTATCAGGGGAAGCAGGGCCCACATCACGCACCATGGTGGTCATATCCTGTTCGATGGTGCTGAGCAGGGAGCTGAATCCCTGAGCGGGTCTTTCATTGGATAACTGTCTGTGACGTGAGCAGTAATCTAGGCCAAGATAGTAAGGCCCAGACCAGGTGAACAGTTCGGATAGCAGTCCGTTTTAAATGCTGGATTCAGCCTCCAGCTAGCATGACACATTCAGGGGTGTGGGGAACCAAATTGCGACCCACACAACACATTCAGCACAATTATAGTAAGAATAGCCAGATACCACAGTTTGGACGCCAGTCTGGTTGCAATCTGGCTGTGTTTCTGGGCAAACCGTGCGCCCTGTGGTTCTCTCCAAGTTCTGACAGGCCGATTTGCTCCAGGAGCAAGACTTCGGTCCACACCAGGGGAAATTCACTCTCACAATTCAGGATTCCGGTCACAATAACAGCAATTTCGGATATAGTCCAACATTAGGTTGCAGACCTCTTCACATGGAAAGATGGTGGCAGGCAGGCCAGACATAGCCTTCCGGCCGAACCCCCGCGCTACCAAGCAGGAGCAGTTGCTCGAATTACTCTAGCTGCTCACTCTCTCAACTCCAACTCTCAACTGACACACTGCTGCAGGCAGCTGTGGGATTTCCCAGTGGTCCAAAAGGTTTGGTTGGTTGATCCATCGGTCTGTCACAGCAAGGTCTCCCCCTCCAGATCCATTTAGGCGCCAGACAGTAAAAACTACAATTCCTACAGAAATTCACTCCCACAAGACCTCTGGGGACAGCTCCATTTTAAGATCCCCCAAGGTACCGATTGGTCCAAACTGGCAGTCCAGAACCAAGATGGTGGCTCTTAGCAGAAAATCCATGCTGTAAAGGAAGGCAGGTTAGACAAACTACATTATTATTATTATTATTATTATTATTAGTATTATTATTATTACTACTGAAGTAGATAATCCGCAAACAATCACCAATCCTAATAGGGCTTCCTCTGCACAATTAGCGATTGCAGAATGAAGCGGTTGTATTGCAGCCCGGGCGGGACTCGAGCGTGAAACCACTCTGCCCTTACCCAGATTAATTATAACCTATGAAATAGACACCTCTTAAAGAGATGGGCATGGAGGCTAACAGAGCACTTGCATGCAAGCACTTTTAAACTGCTAAAACAGAGAACACCAGCCAGGACGTGAACATTAGGCAAGCCCAGGAAGACATTTTAGGAACCCCCATTTGTAGGAGGGTTACACTTGCATTACCATTCATATGCGTGGTACTGACATTCATATATACACACAGATGATATGGTACTCTATAATTCAGGCTCCTCTGCTTGTGACCTCATGAGCCAGTTCCAGATGGACCTTAGCAACATCTAACTCTGGTTCAGAGAAAATCCGTTATCCCTTAATGCTACGAAAAAGGTCTCTGTGACTTTTGGCATCAGGCAGAGGCTTGCTAGAGCTACCCCCCAATTCTTTCTTACCATTAACCGTGTAGCTGTTGAAGACTCTTCCTCCTTCAGGTACCCGGGGTCTGGCTGGATTGCCACCTTGATTTTTCTGTTCATGTGGATGCTGTCCACAAGAAGCTCCACCCCAAACTTGGAACTCTTTACAGAAATAAGAGAACCATCTCACTTCCTGCAGGGAGAGAAATCCTCACTAATTTGAGTCTCCCAATTTTTGACTATGGAGACATTGTTTACAGTACTGCTCCTAAGTCCACTTCAGCTAGACAAGATCACTTCTTTCACTTCTTATGTCGATTTGCCCTTGACAAATCCCTGCACACTCATCACTAGGGCTGTAATAAAATCACAGTAAAAATTGCCAATTTTCTTGGCTCATATTTTCAAAAAAACAGCTGATTTCACGGAAAAGCACAAATCCGTATGATTAGTATCACAAAATTCTTTAATGCAACAAAAAATTGTAAATATTAGTCAGACAAGTATAGAAGTAAGTTAAAAACAGTTGTTAAACATCTATGTCTTAGTTTATTTTGTTGGAACATTGAGTACATTTTGAGATTCTCTGGTTTAATACTCTTTCTGTTGTTCGTCAAAAGTGCCCCATACCTGGAGAACGAGAGCTCAACACTAGCACTATGAACCGGCACACTTAAGCAGCTTAAGGCAATGCGTTCACATTGCCAGTCTTGGAAGCAGGAGACTGTTTTAGTTTCACCAACATTAGTAAGTTTAACAAAACGGAGATAAGGCAAGACGCAGTAGAACAGTAATAGGACATTTTGCAGCACATCTACCTACTGGTTATTTGAAACCCTGATATATCTAGATGTTAATTAAGATTAATCTAAGGAAACTCAAAGGATAACTAAATTACACGAGCCACAACACAGTTGATTGCAATTTTTAATCGATTAAGCTGTAGTGTGTTCCTGTAATTGTAGCTGATTTAATCTACTAGCAAAGCAAGAGTTAGGAGAAATGATCAATTAAGTACTTGGTAATGAAAGAAAAAAGTAACCAGTTTCAGAGATTTCATGGAGACTGCACTGCCGCTTATAAAGTAATCGTTTTCACGGTATCCGTGAAGGATGTGCACGTCGTGAAAAACTTACAGCCCTACTCATCACTCTTCATAGTATTCCTCCCTCTCCCTCCCCTCTGTTGATGGGAGTGGTACAGTGCAGTGGATTTGGTGCCGCAGTCTTCTAGGAAATGTTCTGGAGGAGGCGGAGTTGTCCGACCTGCAGCCACCTCTCTGGGCTGAGGGAGGAGGTTGTTCATCTCCAGGCTGAGTTGGCCAGGATTTGGGGGACCTCCTCTCCCACCCAGGGACCACGAGGACCACAGCTGCTGCCTCAGAGGTTGCCAGGAAACAGGAGTGGTTGGACCACAGTGGACTCGGTGAGGGTGGTGGAGTAGAGGTTCATGCCTCCAGTTGTACCTCTCCACAATTCATATGCCGTTCTGGCAGAGTGTGGTTCCTCTATGGAGGCATCCGCAGTGGAGACCAAGGAGGATGCTGGGAACCTCCACAGAGAAGACTCACAGGAGGTTGGCATGGGACCCCACAGGGGAAGGAAGTAACTCCTGGTGGGGGACTCCATTGTTAGGAGGGTAGAACTGGGGAGGGGGAGAGGGAGGTAAGGTGCCTGCCTGGCACCATGGCTTGCAGGGACAGGGAATGAATCCTCAGGATCGCAGGGGCAGCTGCACGGGGAGGGAGCTGGATGTTATTGTCCACCTAGGGAGAAATTTAACTGGTTGGGAAAGGGACCACAACAGTGGAGGAGGAGTTTGTGGAGGAGCCTTAGACAGGTAGCACTCATGGTAACCTTCTCGGAGGTGCAGCCTGTCTATGGCATGGGTGAGGCTAGGGTGCTCCGCACCATGGGATTCAATCAGTGGTTGAAAAAGTGGTGCAGAGCTGATGGATTTGGCTTCATAGGGGACTGGGGGTGCACCTGGAGGGATGCAGGCCTATACTGGCACGATGGTCTGCATCTGTCCAGGAGGGGGAACCAGGATCCTAGGTGATAGGTTTAAATGTGTTATTGGCAAGCATTTAAACTAGCCAAGGGGGAAGACACTGAAAAGGAGCAGAGAAATGCTAGCCCCCTGCAAAAAAAAAAATCAGGGTAGTTAATGAGGTAAACACCAAGATAGAGATGTCAACTGGGAGAAGGGCAGGGGTAAATGGAGGCAAATGCAATAAGGACAGGGATTGGGCAAAAAGGGTTTGGCCATCAAAAAAGGAGGGTAGTGAGTATGAATGCCCGTAGTCTAGGTAACAAGCTCCCAGGGGTAGTGTTAAGGATTTAGTGTGGTGTGCTCCTCCGAAACAGAGGAGTACACTTCACAGAACTTTTGCCATGAAATATGTTCTCCTTCGGACCATGATTGTGCTCCTACCTACATTTATATTTATTATCAATTTCCTGATGATATCTCACTACCTCTTGGGTGGCCATTGTGTGTCAGATAAACCATGGATAGTTCGGACTTCATGTGGAGCTACTGGAGGTAATGAGTTTTAAATCATCAGTTGTTTGATAGTACTGGAGGTTCTGTGGAACCTACTAATAATTTACAGTACCATATTACATTACATAGCATGGAGCTGATGTGGTTGAAACCTTTAAATACCTTAAGGGTTTCAGCAAAGTGACTCTGAGGGTCTGTTCAGCCATAGTGGGAACAAGACCGGTAGGGGGCACTGTCTCAAACTAGTGTGGGGATGCTTCAAGAGGGAACTGAGGAGACACTTTTTCACTGAGAAGGTGGTGGCAAAATGGAACAAGTTGCCAGAGGAAGTTGTCCTCCTGAAAACTTTAGACAGCTTCAGGAGAAGCTGGGACAGGCAGAGGGGGAAATTACATGGAATGGGGAAAGGTGGTGGTGGGGGACATCGAAGTGGAGGAAGAGAGATTGATGGGGGGGCAGATCCAGCATTAGTTATGGGGGGGGTCTGCAAACTTGAGCAGACTAGCTAGACCATACATCTTTTTTTCTTTTGGCAATTTTGGTATGGTCTTATGTATATTCTAAAGCTAGTTATACCGAATGACTTTTCTTTAGCTGACTTTTTTCACCCCGAGTGAGGAGGAAGAGCCCAAGAAACCTAGAGAGATGAGACTGTCTGCTTATTCGTCTCTGCTGCATCACTGTGCTTTTGTAATGTGTAAAACTGCTATGAGGCCACTACATGTAACAGTACCACATGCACCTGGCCAGACTTACTATATTGCCTTTCACTGTCAAAGTATGGGCAAACTGGTGCCTATGGCAGTGCAGACCAATCTCTCTTCAGTTCTGCACTTTCAGTGGTCGAACTTTAGTCTTGCAGCTGCTAGGCAGCAAAACTAGTGGTTGGAAAAGTAGTGGTCCCAGTCTTTTCCACAAGCCCAACTGGTGCACTTATTTACATTTTTTTTTTCTTCAGTACAAGTCAGGAGACCCAGCTAAAAAAAAAAAATGTTATTGGTCCAATTCAGAATCTTCCAGCATGTGGCTAATGGAGGGCCAGTGCCAATTTCTACCCCCAACCTTTGATCACCCTGTGCAGATAGCCCAGTCTGGACTCTCCAGTTCAGTCTCAACTTCCTCTGCTCCTGCCCATATGTCCACTCCTGACTGACCTAAGCAGCCACCAGCACACAGACAGAGGGCTGAGACAACTGGTCTCTTAAGCCAAAAGTCCCAAGTCAGAGAGACAGAGCATCCAAAGCCTGTCGTGGTAGTTGTTTTTTGAATAACCAAGTACTGAAGCCCAGTGCAGCTCTCAGTGTGCTTGGCGGTATCCGCTTCCATAAATCTACAGTCTTAGTCTCCCGTACCACAGCCCCAAAAGTCTAAAGAAGAAAAGGCCCAAGCCAGGGTTGGTACTCCTGGCCTCCACTGAATGACCCCTTCTCAAATCCATTAATGGTTATAAATACAGGTATACTTGGCCCTCTCCTCCCGATGGCACTCCCACCACCCATTGCATCCCACACAGCCAGCCACTTGTTTTGACCACCACAGACAACCTTGACTTATGCTGGCAGTAGTTGTGCACGCCTGCCTCTGCAAACCTGCTTTTCCAGCACAACTTAATACACTATCACAGCAGAATCCATCTCTTCCAAGAGTTTTAACTGAAAAAATATATGACTCTGGCCACCCTGCACATATTAATGCTGCTCATGTCAGGAAAATCATACGAGAAAGATGAGGTGATTGGGTATAGTTGGTTTGAATGGCTCTATTAGAACTAAAATGAGTAAAAGTCATTCTGGGGCATGAACTTCAGTCCCAGAGCCATGTAGAACAATGCAAAATGGACTGTGCTCCTAGTACTTTGCAGGAGCACAGTAACACTAAATTTAGATTTACAAAACGTGCTCCTAATGTTGGCAAATGTGCTTTGAGCATGGAGCCCACCCTTATAGCTACCCATGCAAGCTCTCTGAACTGGTGGCCTTGATGGAAGAGGGATACCTGGATAGCGTGGCAGCCACAGAAAGATGGTACACAGAGTACCATGACTGGGATGTCAACATTCCAGGGAACACAATCTACAGGAGAGACAAGGAGGGTAGAAGAGGAGGAGGAGGAGTAGCTCTCTATGTTAGGGAAGGGATCAAAGCAATGGAACAAAATGGTAAACGGAGAAGAAGAGGCACTGTGGGTCACCCTGGAGACTGGAAATGGCACCACAATCTGCACAGGGGTTGTATACAGACCCCTGTCTCAGGTGGTGGAAATGGACAAAGAAATGATAGAAGGCATCCTTAGGATGGCAGAAAAAGGGGAGATATTGTTGATGGGGGACCTGAATATGCCAAATGTTAACTGGAGCACCTTTGTTCCAGTCACATCCAAGAGCAGGGCCATTCTCGCTGCCCTACAGGGGGCATGCCTCAGACAGCTAGTGCTGGAACCCACTCAGGAGGGAGCAATCTTAGAATTGGTACTCTCAAATGGAGACGGAGAGAGGATCTCTGATCTAGAAGTGGGTAGCAATCTGGGAACAAGTGACCACCAAACAGTGTGGTTCATGATAAACTCGGCTGCAGAGTCAAGCCATACAAAAGTAAAGGTACTTGACTTCAGGAGGCTGACTTTGTCAAAATGGGAGAGTGCCTCAGAAAAGCAGTAGCAATCAGGCAAGAAGGAGGGGTGGAGCAACAATGGGGAAACATCAGCACTGTCATCATAGAGACAACAAGCCTTTGTGTGAAGTAAATAAATCAAGACGAAAGAAAAAAAACACTATGGTTTTCAAAAGAGGTGACGGGGAAGGTTAGGGAGAAAAACATAGCATTTAGGAAGTATAAGGAAACACAGAAGGAGCAAGACAAAGAACTGTACCAGTTAAAGCAGAAAGAAGCGGGGAAGGCAGTCAGAATAGCAAAGGCCCAAACCGAGGTAAAGATAGCCAACTCGGTTAAGACTGGGGATAAAACCTTTTATAGGTACATTAGGGAGTGAAGAAAAACAAAGGGAGGGATAGTGAGGTTGAATAAAGGGGACGGTGGGTGGGCAGAGAGGGACAGTGAAAATGCCGGAATAGTGAATGAATACTTCTGCTCAGTATTCACAAAAGAGGAGGGGGAGGTACCTGATCCAATCAGTAGGAGCACTCTGGATAGGGGGGTCGATCCCAGTCTTTTCACAGAAGAAAGGGTTCTGAAAGGGCTCCTAAAACTGAAGGTGGACAAAGCAATGGGGCCTGACGGGATTCATCCCAATATTCTAAAAGAATTAAGGGGAGAACTAGTGACACCACTGACTACCCTTTTTAGCAAATCATGTAAGAATGGTGTGGTACCTGAGGACTGGAGGAGGGTGGATGTGATTCCCCTTCACAAAATTGGGAGCAAGAGAGAGACAGGAAACTACAGACCTGTCACTTTGACCTCAGTGGTAGGGAATATGATGGAGTCATTTTTGAAGGAAGGAATTGTTACGTACCTAGAGGCCAGTGGGGCACAGGACCCAAGGCAGCATGGATTCACAGTGGTAAGGTCATGTTAGACAAATCTAATCGATTTCTTTGACTGGGTGACCAAATTAGTAGACCAGGGAGGGGCTGTGAACATGGCCTACCTAGACTTTAGCAAGGCATTTGACACAGTCCCGCACAAAAGATTAATAAACAAATTAGCCAGCCTGGGAGTAGGTCCCAGGGTGGTAGCCTGAGTAAAACACTGGCTGGACAGCAGAACACAGACGATAATAGTAAACAGAGTCCACTCTGAAGAAAGGGGTGTTACTAGTGGGGTACCGTAAGTTCAGTACTGGGTCCGGTCCTTTTTAATGTCTTTATAAATGACATTGGAGAGGGACTGGAAGGAAAAGTATGCCTCTTTGCAGATGACACAAAGATCTGCAACAGGGTTGATACACCGGGGGTGGAAAGGATGAGAAGGGACTTGGCAAGGTTGGAGGAACGGTCAGAAGTATGGCAGCTTGATTCAATGCAAAGAAGTGCAAATAATGCACCTGGGAAAAAAACCCAGGGAAGAGAACACAGGTTGGGGGTAGTGACAGCAAAAAAAAAAAAAAAAATGGAAAGGGACCTGGGGGTAGTCATATCAGATTACCTAAAGGTTAGTAGGCAATGTGAGAAGGCAGTAGGGGTAGCTGGGGGGACACTGGGATGTATAGGGAGAGGCATCACAAGTAGAAAACAGGATGTTGTTATCCCTCTGGACAGGCAGTTGGTGAGACCCCATCTGGAGACCCCATCTCCGCAAGGACATAGGATGGAGGCAGTCCACAGGAGGGCAACTGAAATGGTGCAGGCCTGCAACAGAAGCCATACAAGAAGAGACTGAAGGAGCTTAGTATGTGTTCCCCTGAGGAAAGGAAGGAGAGGGGGGACATGATTGAAACTTTTAAGTACCTCAAGGGAATCAACAACGTCCAAGAGGGTAGCATCTTTCAGAAAAAGAGATGTGCAAGAACAAGGGGACACAATTTGAAGATGGGTGGGGGACAGCTCAGGGGCAATGTGAGGAAGTATTTTTTTCACAGAGAGGGTGGTGGATGCATGAAACAGCCTTCTTGAGGAGGTTGTGGGGTCAAAAACAGTGGGGGAATTCAAGAATGCATGGGACAGACATAAGGCAATTCTTGTGGGGGTAGGAAGAAATAAGATGTTGGTTAACTAGGATCAGCAGCTTATCCAGTAGGTAGGGAAATGGGCAGACTAGGAGGGCCATGCAATTCTTATCTGCCGTCAAAGTCCTATGTTTCTATGTCCCGTGCCTTACATGCTGTGCCTCCCTTTTCTCTGGCTCCCTCCCTTTGTATCTTGCTCCTCTCCTCTCCTCTCCCTCCCCCTTCTACCTCTTACTATCTTCGCAGTGCTTGCTTTCCCACCAATGAAATCTTCTGCTGGCCAAGCTGCCTTCTCTTTCTGGTTCCCTAAACTTTAAGTCTTATTTCCACCTTCAATGCATCTAGAATCAAGCTGATACCAGCTCTGTGTGACTTTTCTTGTAAAACTTTTGTAAAAACAAATAACTTCTTTCATTTTTCTTTTGTGGCTTCTGAATGTGTGCACCCAGCTGCGCTTCATAAAAAGAAAACTGGAATTGTTCCTGATCTGTTCAGGCTTTTCATCCAGTCCTGAGCAAGTATCCACTTGTTTTAGATGATGTTCCTGATTTATGTCGTATGTCCCCGTCTCTTTATGACTTTTTAGGTGTTTATCCCTCCTTCCATTCATTAGCTGCTCAGACTGACCCCATGCTGCCTCCGAGACCTGGGCACTGTCCCTCATGTCCTATTCCTACCCCATCCCATGGTTGGGCCTTCAGGGACTCCCCAGATTCAGAACCTGTACTGCCAGTCCCCTTCCCATGAGTGCCAGAGTCACAATCCTCAGCTGGCAATGTTTGTCCTCCCCCCTCCTCCTGATGATGAGGGTGCCAATTGCATGTATGCAAGCATTAGTTTGCTGACACTGGGCCAGCCTCCCTGCACCGTTGCTTGTAGTAAGGTGCCACACTAGGTCTGCTTTGAAGGGACTGCTGGTGGGTGAATTTGGACACACAGACTCTCTGAAGTTTGGTTGCATTTTTCTCCCATTTCATGACAAAAAGTGGTCATCTCTTCGTTACGGTCTTGTGGCTTGATAAACCCCTGTGGTACATCAGGGCCACCAGCCCCACGGAGGGCCACTCACACACCTAAAACACTAATCGATTTACTGTGGAAGCCTCAGTCATAGTCTTACTTCATTCACACTGATATTTCACCCATGTTGTGAAATGTTCACATGATTTTTATATTCAACAAAACTAGTTGAAAGAGAGCTTTGGCAAGCTTTCCCAGGTCTCCCTCTCGGCCATATTCGCAGACATTCAGCAACGTCCGTTCCAGTGCTCAGCACTTCTCGCCAAACCAAACGGTGTAACTGGCATCGTACAGTGTCCTGGAAGACTAGTAAGAAGCGTCAGTAAACATTGGGACTAATAAATAGTTGAAACTGTGGTAGAGCAAGGAAGTGAATTAAGTTGTTTATATCACATTTCATGCAGACAATATTCCAGATTGCTTTACAAACCCATTCATTTGGTATTGATAGTGTAGGAACTGTTGAATAGAATTTTGATTTATATAGCACCTTTCCTGCACAGTGTATCCCAAAGCACTTTACAAAGTAATGAGATGGGTACTGGTAGTGTAGAGACTGCAGAACAGAATTTGGATTTATAAAGTACCTTTCATACACACTTTCCCAAAGTGCTTTACAAACCCACGAGTATAGGTACTGATAGTGTAGGGACTGTAGAATAGAATATGGATATATATATAGGGCATTTTATGAACACTGTATCCCAGAGTGCTATACAAATCAACAAGGTAGATACTAGTAGTACAGGAATTATTGAGTAGAATAGAATTCTGATTTGTACAGCACCTTTCATACACACAGTATCCTGAAGTGCTTTACAAAGCAACCAAGTTAGAAACAGGTAGTGCAAGAACTGCTGAATAGAAAAGAATCTAGATTTGTATCGTGACTTTGATGCCCACTGTATCCCAGAGCACTTTACCAGCCATGACAGCAGCCTTTAGGGGCTCAAAGAATGGCTAAAGACAGGTTTGGGGTACTTACACGAATAAGGAATTAAGCATGGGGAGGTTTACTGACTATTTCTCAGGGTTACACAGTGAGTACGTGGTGGTTGTGTGGCAGTCGGACCTGGGTTGTCATGTTCTCAGCTCTGTGTTTTAACGAACCATTAGGCTGTTCTGCCTCCCATGCTACTAGACTGCTTCCATTCCCTTTCAGGGCATGAAAAAATACATTTCTTTACAAAGTTCACATTTTGCAATAACTAGGTTATTCTGCACACAGACCAAAAAAAAAAAGCAGCCATCTGGATGTCGATGTGCCACAACATTTCAAAGGGGACCAGACACAAACTGTTAAGGAACAAAAAAAAACAATGCTTTCCACCATAAATGTGTTGAGAATGCTAACACTTTAAGGCAGTATACAAAAACACATTACGCACATAAGGTGCCACAGGAGAACGCCACTGTGACCATACAGAAACCCTGACTAGTTTTGCACATGTGCAAACCCTTAATAAATGTATTGACATTCTAAACATGCTATATGGTGTACGATGCTGTTTTGCAGTTTATGGTTATTCCCCACTTCCTGGGCCGGGTGTGGGCTGCTTCTTCTATTGCCCCCTACCATCACATGGCATTTCAGGGACTTGCCTTCCATCCTGATCTCTCCCCCGCTTGCCCCCCGTGGCAGGGGCCTGTACAGTTTTCTGGCTCTGTGTTCCCTTTCAGTGCTGAAGCATGGTGTTGGAATGTGTATAAGAAGGTGCAAAACCTGTATTTTGCCTTAGAGCTGTATACCAGAACTCGGGACTGTATAACAGAGCTTACGGAACTCATGGCTGTATACCAGAGCTTACGGAACTCCAGCTTTAAAAGTGAACCTCACTGGCCCGGTGGCGCTGAGAGTTAAGTGCTAGACGCCACACTGGCGACCTGGGTTTGGAACGGACTCTGGCTGCCGGGGGCTGGCAGGGGAGAGGAAGCATTGAGTGTCCCATGACTGCCCTCCTTCCTCGGAGGGTTGGGGCACTGTAACGCACCGTAGCAGCGACTGGCGGAGGCCAGCCGCACTACAACAGCGAGCAGAAACTGGGGGTTGGGGAGCGTGTCGGGCATCAGCATGTATGTGCTTGGATGCCATTGCATGTCCGGCTCTTCAGGGGGATACAGAAACGGGCAGAAAATTAGCGGAGTGGTGATCTTGGCAGCTGATCCTGCTGCAGAGTACATGAGTGACAGTGTCTGACTCTGCGTTGGTACCAGGCCTGGCTGGGGGGGGGTGCGGGTGCTGGTGGCTGGGGGATCGCAGAAATACAGTCCACTAGCGAGGAGGTAAAAAAATAGAAATATGATTTAAAAAAAAAAAAAAAAAGTGAACCTTTAGCATTGTTTAATCAAAACAAACAGCAACACCCCACCCCCAAGAATATCAGAAGCACATATACCTTTTGACATGAGGAAATGGGGGTTTATCAGCTTTGAAAATTATTTCATTACATTTTAGCAGCAGCAGCTCATGCTACAGTAAAAACATTTTGCCTAGAAACTGCTCATTCCATGTTTAGTTGCCCCGTTTCTAGTGATTTGTGAGATGCGCCTCAGCAGAGTTGGACTGGCCCACAAGGATATCTTGAAAGTTCTAGGTGGGCCACCTCTATTTGGTACCTGGCCACTTTCTAAACTCTGAATCTTTGGTTTTAGCGTCTTTTTTCCCCAAAATAAATGGGTCCTGTAAGTAAATGTAAGACACAAACACAGAGCTAATTTATCATATTGAAGTGGAATATTTGATGCGAGTCTGTCCCCCATGGGCCTCCCTTATTGATTTTCCAGGTGGGCTTCCTGTACCCCAGTCAGACCCTGCCCCTTGCCCTCACTCCATTTTGGGCCTGCTTTCCAATTTTTGGAATTGGAATAAACTGCTGTCCCACCACCGCTTTATAATGTCAGCAAGCAGTGTCTTATGCATCCTAGTTCATCTTCGCTGCAAGAAAAATGAGCTTAATCTTTGGGGATTCAGATTTTCCCCAGTAGAATCCATCAACGATTCATGTGCCATTATTTACGAACCAGGAATGCGTCCAAACCATTAAATCATATGCATTATTTGATGGTCTACCAGCATCCAAAGGTTGCGTCCAGGAAAAGATGCCAGTGCATCCAAAACTGGGCGCAACTTACAATTGCGTCCATTTTTCACCTCAACCAAAATGTGACTTTTTGTTATAAATGGATGCAACTTTTGAAAAATAGCGGAACTCTTTGAACATAATTTTGGGGACGCAGATGCAAGCATGCATTAGCCCTTTGAAAATCACTTCCTCGGTGTTCAGATACAGCTGTGAATGTTGACAAACCTGGGGTGGGGGGCATATTTAAAAGCTTTTTTGTTAGCATTATTTTTGGGTGAGAAATACTAACACTGGCTCAAAATGTGAGAAAAGGGCGATCTAAAATGGGGTGTGTGTGTGTCTGTGTCTGTGTCTGTGTCTGTGTCTGTACTGTTGTACGACAGAGTTAACCAAAACATGAACTGCTGTATAAAACCGCTATAGTAAAACGGTGGTGTGAAATGAAGTGTTCTGGTTGACTGGCATAATCCTAAAGGTTATAATAACATCGGGAAACCCTCATGTTGAATTAGACAATTAGCATTGAAATTATAAAAACATTTAATTAAAACAAAAATCATTTAAGGCACTCCTTGTTTGGATTTGTTAATCTGCTGCTAGGGGCACAAAGCGCTTGGCTTCATCTCATGCCTTCTGATCCCCCAAGGTTTAGACTAAAGGGGAACTGTCGCAAAGAAAAGCTGCATGCCTAATGGGTTGTAAATATGTTTTGCAGCCACTAACCAGCAGGGCTAGTGACTGGGAAAATCCACCAGCCCCACAGATTTTTCTACTGGCCCAGCTGGAGTACTTATTGAAATATTACCTTCTCCAGTACAAGCCAGCAGTTCTACTTAAAATTTGTGTTTTGCTAGCTCGATACAAAATCTACCAGTATTTAGCTAGTGGGCTGGTTCCAAGTTTGACCCCTACTTAAGTGTGAGGCTGTCCCCAATGTGTGCTTTGTGTCTCAAACAGTAATTTTATACTCGCTGTGTTTTCATGAATTCTACTCGTAAATGTTTGATCTTGCCATTCTGTAGCCTTGACATTTCCTAACTCCAGCCTCTCCAGCAGAATCCCAGAATCCCCGGTAGCTGGTTGTGCAGGCCATGCTGCAGCCACTGGAAATTCAATTAACTGGAATGTAAGTGATATTATTTTTTAGACAGCTCTGATCAGCTGTTTATCAGCATCGTTGTCCTCCAGAGGGTGGGAACAGATTTCGGGTTGCATCACTTCCAAGACCACCCTGGTCCGACTTGACACCCTCTCTTGCACTTGTTCTGTTGCTTTATCCTTAACTGAACCCTCCCATCCACAACTGCACCGGTTACTCTGATCTCGCCCTCCTTAACTGATGGTCTTGTAAGCTGCAGTGCTTTACATCTAGTGCTGGATGGCCTCTGCATCGATAATTGTAACTGTTCCTAGTTCAAGGAGCTAATGAAACCAAAACAGACAAACAGGAAAATGATATAAAGTTTAAGAAGTAGTGAGTTGTAACTTTTTATTTTTGAAGTACTTTTCCTTTACCTTATGCTCATCAGAAAGTTTATGTAATAATATGTTTTGGGTTAGTGGAACAGCTCTCAGCCTGGCAGCTGACGTGTCTATCTGTAGCCCCCTAATGTATCATCAGCATTGTAATTTGATGGACGGGAACATCACACGTGACTAACCTGGCAGCTGACGTGTATGTCTGTAGCTCCTTCCCCCACTGTATCATCAGCATTGTAATCTCATGGACAGTGACATCACACGTGACTAACCTGGCAGCTACTGAGGGGCTGTTCTTAAGCAGCTGTGATGTCACATTTAGTGAAGTTACAGTACTGATGATGTAATTGGTGGAACAGCGCTAGTTATGTCAGCTGCCAGGCAAGATGCTCTTCCACACAGCACACCTACTAACATCAGGTAGACGGTCTCCTAATTAACCAAAGGGAAGAGGAACAAGTACCTTGAGTCTAAAAGGTAGTGGCTGACTGTTTTCAAAAACTAGTATTAGTTTTAGACAGTATGCTAGCGCTTTAAGTATACTGTTCTTATGTATTTGCCATCCCTGTGACCGTGAGCTTCTGCCACTCTTGAGGACTGACCTTTTCTTAAATCTGTTGCAACAGTTCTTCTATTTCTTTGCCTAATCTATCCTTTATAATTTCTAGTCCGTACAGTTTGCCACCTATTGGCACCCCCTTCCCTTTGACTATGCTACAGTGTCCTCTTTAATTTTCCTTTTCCCTCTTAGGTCCTTGTACAGGGAGGTTATTGTGGTGATCTCCAAGCTATGTAAAACAGGTTGTGTTTATCGTTGTTGGATTTAGTATGTAATAGTACTATGTCATAAAACTACTTTGAGATATATTTATTGGGAGGCAGTATAGCGCAGTGGTTTAAGGCTCTGAGCTGCAAATCTGGAGACCTGGGTTTGAATCCCACAGCCCCCACTTGCACTGTGTGATCCTGAGCAAGTCACTTAACTTCTCTGTGCTCCCAGGTCGCACCTGTAAACGAGTTTTCAGCTTAGTGTGCCACTCCTGGTTAAAAAATTAAAAAAATAAATAAATGTTTATGAAACCTGTAAACATTGAAAATACCATGGCACTAGGTATTTTTGATGATGGTAAAAAGTACTATTTGACTGTTATAAAAATTAATTGTGCTATTTAAAATGCATGTAAATTGTTGTAGATATGACAAGTCTGACATTTCATGGTGATTTGCATATGTCCCATGATGCTTTGCATTATGGAAATATGTGTGATGTTATGTTTCTGTGAAACTTGGCATATTGTTAATGCCCTTTGGGATAACCCATGTTTCAGTGCTTCTTCATTGAGGTTCTTTGTTTTTAGCTGGTTTTGGTTTTTTTCTTATTTGAACCCTCGCTACCCAAGCAAACAAGGCCTGCATAGGGGTGGAGGCTGAATCTCAACTGCTGAATTAGATCAGTGTTAGTAGGTGCTGGCTTAGTGCAGAGAAAAGGACATACATAGTCTGTTGCTGTAAACTAATATACTGAAGAAGGAATATGCCATTGTTTAAGGTGATCGCCTGCATGTTGAATAAGCGTCACACAGAGATTGTACGTTGAACATGAAGTTCGGTGTCTGGTCCATCTGTTATCCCACAACCTCTCCACAGTCCCCCCTATTTTTGGGTCCTCCACTGTTAACAAAATCCAGTAATAATGGGGAATATTTGTGAACAGTGCCATCAGAGTTTGAAAGCCCATGAAAAGCTCTTTATTTATTATTTTTTTTGGTCCCGGTTCCCCCCCTCTCCTCTATTCGGAGGTCAGACCTGCCCTACCTGTTAAATTAGGTATTGGGCTTACCAGTAGTTGGCAGCAGTCCAGAGATACTGATGATTATGTCTGCCCCATATTGGTACTACATTGTCACCATTTTTAGAACCTTATGACGTTATTGACAGTCAGGCTGTGGCTAACCGCATTGTAGTGAAACACAGCTTGATGATCAGTGACATCACAAGGTTCTAAAAATGTTGGGAATGTAATGATTAATATCTTAAGACTGCTGCCAGTTGCAGATAAGTTGAATGTCTCATTTAGAAGAGCTTGTGATGGACTTTCAAGCTTTGATGGGCTTGGTTCAGAAATGTTCCCCTTTATTATTGGATATTAACAGTGGAGAAAGAACCCAGTGCCTGCCAGCCTCATTAATTACTCCCTGCACATTTTATGTTGCTGTTCTTTCTGTATGTGCTTTGTTGTCTGATGTTGTGGCTGTCTTGTATATTTATTTATTTATTTATTTATTTATTTAGCTTTTGTTAACCGGGTAAGTGCACTAGCCATAAAATTACTATTTTCAGGCACGACCCGGGAGAGTACAGACATGCAGAAACTTAACAGGATAACACATTATAAGTGCTTTTACATACAATGAGTTAGGATACAATATATCTGAACATACAAAGTAAAGCGCTTTACATGCAATGAGTTAAAGTGGATACAATATATCAGAGACATACAGAGTAGACCATTCATAAGTTCATAGGTACCTATCTATGCAGTGAATAGAGAGGACCTTGGACAATACATTTTCAGGTGGCACATCATATGAACAGAAACAAGGTACACAAAAACAAAAACAGGTAATAAAAAAGGAAGAAATAACCATTGAGAGCAGGGGGTGTCATTAAGGAAAAGGTCGGTAAGTGAGGAAGAGGGGAACAAGCCATGAAATTAGATTATATGAGTGTATGTAAGTATAAGGGAGATGCTTGCAGTGCAAGATCGTATATGGGCAGGGAAAGGGAGCCGGGACAGGCTGAGGCAGTAAGAGGGTTATATAGAGGTGAGGAAATATTATTGTATGGCCAGAGACATCAGTCATTAGGTAGGGTGAAAGCAGGAACAGGTATCAGCAATCAGCAGATTCGATCGCAGTTTTCTCTTAAAGCATGTGTGGGAGCTAGAAAGTCTAATGTCGAGGGGAAGGGAATTCCACAGCTGTGGAGCTGCATGTTCAAATGCAACAATTCCTTTCCTTGTGCGGCACCTCGGCAAATCCAGAAAGGATTTGTCAGCTGATCGTAGACCATGGAGTGTGTCCTGAGGAACAAGCATAGCTGCAAGACACCTAGGGGTTTGATTTCGAAATTCCCTGATGTTTTGTGTGTCCTGACATTTTATGTGTCTCTGAAACCTGGCTTAAATCCTCTACTTCTGATTCGGCCTGCTCCATACCTAAATGTAACTCAAGATGTGACTGCCCTTCTTCCAAAACAAAAGGTGATGTAGCTACCTATTTTGAGAAACATTTAAATCTCTCGGGGCTCCCCACTTCTCACTTTTCTTTATGTGAGGCTTTGCACACCATCCTCCTCCTGGGGGATACAAAAAAACTTCATATCATTTGTGCCTATAATCCTCATAGAGGTGGTGTTGCAGATCTTAATGAACTTCTCTCTTACTCCACCTCCTTAGCTGGTAGCAATGAAACTATCCTACTTGGTGATTTCAGCCTTGATTGGGGAGGCAGATCCTTTGATGTTCTGGTGCAGAAACACCATCTGCACCAGCTTATATCTGACCCGACTAGATTTTCCCTGGCCTGTGGCACTCCTACCATAATCGAATGGGTGCTGACAAATGGGGACAACAGAATCTCCAATGCTGTTACTCTTTCGGATGCAGTTGCTGACAACTTCCCTGCTTACTGCACCTGGCAGACTTGTGCACTGTCCTGCCCCTCTAAGGCAGTCTCTCTCGTTTTGTGATTTGTTTTAAAGCTAAACCTCAGTGCTTTTCTGGACGACTTATCCATGATGGATTGGAGCACAATTTATCACACTAACAATGTAAGTGAGGGCTTAGTACTTCATCACCCATTTCTGTGTTCTGTGGGAACTGCACACCTCTATAACTTCATACAGCATCGGAAGCACTCCTACCAAGTGACTTCACAAAGACCTCCTTGCCCAACTAAAGGCTAGAGACCAGAGCTGGACTAAATTTAGGACCTCTGGCTTACAAGCTGAATTGAATGACTACAGGCAAAGATAAATGCTTGTAAAAAGACCCATACACATTGCAAAAAGCTCTTATTGTAAACATTTGTTGCTTGGTGCTGCTGGTGACTCCAAAAAATTATGGAATCTCATCAAGAGCTTCATGGGTGGTAAACATACTCAATCCACAAATGATACGGTGCTTGATGGTTCACACTGTAATAGCCCTGTTACTATTGCCAATGCGTTTGACCTTCACTTCTTTGATCTATGGAGATGTACCTGTACTACCTCCACGCTCCCTGCTTCTATCCCTTTACTTACCAAGGACACTCCCAATACTATCCCTTGCTTCTGCTTATGTACAGTCACTAATGAGGAAGTGCATAAGCTACTGAATTCCATCTCCATCTGCAGTAGTGTTGGCTCTGGAGCCAAGGCTGCTAAAAACTCGCTGCCCCTCTCCTTGCCTCCCCGCTAGCCAGAATGTTTAATCTGTCCCTTTGCTTAGTTGTTGTTCCAGATATCTGAAAGATTGCGAAGATTTCTCAGTTTTTAAGAAGGGTGACTCTAAATCTATCTCCAGTTACTGCCCCATAACCATCCTTTCTGTCCAGAGCAAAATTGTAGAACAAAGTGTCTCCATCCAAACTATCAGCTACCTTCATGACCTCAACCTTCTCTCTGACATCCAGTATGGTTTCAGGAAAGACCATACTACCACCACTGCTCTCCTGAAATTCACCGAAACAAAAGTTGCCATGGAGAATGGTCTACTAACAGGTGCTGTCTTCACTGACCTTACAGAGGCCTTTGACCTAGTAGACCATTCTCTTCTCAAATCTAAAATACTGTCCCTTGGCTTCTCCTCTGAGGTGGTTACCTGGCATGACAGCTACCTAACTGATGGGCAACAATTTTAGATTCCACTCTTGCTGTGTCTGACCTATCCACCATTAACATTGATGTACCTCAAGGATCTATCCTTGGCTCCCTTCTCTTCACCACTTCAATGACCTATCCCTAAATGCCACCTCTTTCTCCTCCCTGCTCTATGCTTACAAGTTAGTCCTCTATTATAGCTCTAATTACCTTACTGACATTAATATTACTGTAACCCCCTTCAAATGGGGGTCCCTGAAAGTCTTCCTTGGGTGTGCCTAAATGCCCACTGCCAGGCTTGCATCCTGTGTCTTAGTGTTTTAAAAATGTTTGTATGAGAGTGCTTTAATGCCTCTGTGCTCTGTCTCTTTAAGAACTGCTTATAAAATAGTGCTTATTTAATCTGGGAGAGGGCTGATTGTTTATATGCTCGAGTACCGCCCGGGTTGCCAGATAATCGCTCCGTTCTGCCATCGCTAGTTGCTCAGAGGGAGCTGTGTTACAAGCTGTACTTATTTGTTGATTATTTATTAGAATAGTAATGATATTGTAATTTATCTAACCTGCCTTCTTTGCAGCATGGACAGTTGTGTTCATCACCACCATCTTGGTCCTGGACAGCCAGAATGGGCCAATCAGTACCTTTGGGGACCCTAAAATGGAGTCTGTCCCCAAGAGTCTTGTGGGAGTGAATTTCTGTAGAAATTGTAGTTTTGAGACTTTGGCGCCTAAATGCACCTGGAGGTGGAGCCCTTTCTTTGACAGACTGATGGATCGACCAACCAGAACCTTTTGGACCAAAGGGAAAGTCCCAATCCGCCTGTTGCAGTCAGTCAGTCTGGAGGTAGAGTTTGGGAGAGTGAACAGCTCAAGGGATTCTAGCAGCAGCTCCTGCGGGACATTGGTGGAAAGGCTGAGTTTGGCCTGTCTACCTGCTGTCCCTCGAGAGGGAATCCTTTGAAAGGCTTAGCAATCGGACTGCATCCAAATTGGAGTGTGATAAAGTCACTGAAGAGTGACCAGATTTAAACCTGAAGAAGACTGAAGATTTGCTGTACGCGATCGGCCTGTCAGGACATCCGTTTACCACAGAATTCCTGGTTTTGCTCAGAGACATTGATATTGCGGCCGGACAGCCTTCCGCATTATGGTATGGTGATTGCTTTACTATAAATGTGCTGTGTGCTGTTAGTGGGTTGCAGTTTGGTTCCCCACTGTGTAAATGTGCCACGCTTTCTGGAAGTTGCATCTAGCACTACCGGGACTCAAAATCCAAACTGTTCACCCTGGCCTGGGCCTTGCCACCTGGCCCAGCCAGCTACTTCAGGCACAGAAACCATCATCGATGAGAGACATGCCCGGTGATCAGCCCCCTACTCAACCATCTCGAACAGGAGCGACACCTTGGTGATTCGTATGGGCCGTGCTTCTCCTGGCAACCCAGTCATCAACCCGCAGTCTCCATTTCGTCTAGCCTGTGTCTTGTATTGGGTAGCGTGAGTAACAATCAGGGTAGCTCCCTGCAACAACAGCTAAATCTCAAGTGTTGTCATTCAGGCTCTTGATTTACAAATTTTATTTATTTATTTAGCTTTTGTTGACCGGGTAAGTGCACTAGACAAATCCTGCCTATTTTCAGACACGACCCTGGGGAGGGGGATACAGATGAATGCCAACTGACCTTGAACCAGATTAAGCTGTTGGTGGTATTTTTAGTGAACGAGGGAAATTTGGCCAGGACACCGGGGAAATTCCCCTACTCTTTTCGATAAGTGCCATGGGATCTTTAACATCCACCTGAACTACCACCAATCTAGGCAGATGGGACCTCGGTTTAATGTCTCATCCGAAAGACGGATTGTGTGTGGTTGTGCATGCCTTTTATTTTCATCACAGGGCCCCAACCAGCTGCGATGCCGTCCTACCCCGGGCAACGTTACAGGCTAGCCCACCTTATTTCCAACTGGGTACCTAGAGAGTGTGACTGTGCAGGGACTAAAAGCGTATGCATGATTGCCTGACAAGATCAGTTTTAGAATTGATCAACCTGATTACGCCCTTCCCTTGTTCAATTCCCCTGAATAAATCAGATACAACTCTTTTTGCATTTAATCCGACTGTGGTACCAGTTTGTACCAAACGCACTGTACTGTTATTTGCTGTGCCTAACCTTGTTTTACAGGGGGGTCTCCAGGGTCGAACTAGTGGAACCAGCCCTGGTGGTAAGTGCAAACAGTGTGGGGAATTGTATGCCGAATAGGGGCTACAGTGAAAGTGTTTGTTGCATATTGTCTAGGCCACTAGAGGGGAAGCAGGGGGGTTACAGTGTCCCAGAGGGCTGTACCCAGGTTAGCTTTGTTACTAACAACCCTGTCCTCTGGGTGGAGGCACCCGTTTCAGTACCCAGGCCCCTTAACCTGCAGCTAGCCATGCAGGCAGGGGTAGTAGCCCTTGGGGATAGCGCCACCTAGGGGTTACATTACCCTTGCATATGAGTTCCGTAAAATCCATTTCTGGCTCTCCCTTAACAAGCTATTAACTCTAGCAAAACTTACTCTAAGCTATTTGGATCTGCCCCTAGATTAAGAAAATGGATGGGCCAACTATCTGTCTCCTGCTGTGGTGGCTCTTTAACTTTAAATACCTTGGAATTGCACTTGACCCCTCTTGACTTTGCCCAGCACATCTGAAACACCTTTAGAACTGTTAACCCTGAGCTTGGCCTGGCCTTTAAAACTAGTTATGCCCATACACCCTCTGCCAGAATCGCTATTGCACAGGGTGTCCTTCATACCCTCACCTATGGCTCTGCCATATTTTTAGGTACTGCCAACATTAATCTCCATAAATGGGACACTACCTACAATAATATTTGTCATTTCGCTTTGGCTTCATATTGTCTCGCCCACTGCTGTCAGCTTTACAGAGTTCTAAACTGGCTGTCCCCTGAGGAATATAGCTCCTATGCTCTTGGCACCCTGACTTTTTTTTTTTTTTTTATACTTTATTTTTATCTTTTATCATAAGTATGACAGATCATAATACATATAGCACACAGACCATTATGAAGTTGACATCATTGAGGACATCACTCTCTAAGATACAGGTTTAACATGCATGTGCCATATAGTGGTACAACGTTCAGGGGAACCAACATTGTGATTCTACATTGAGTCCTTATGTGTGCTGTTGATAGAAGTCCATGAGCCACATGGCATAAAGAGCAAGTGTAATAAGGATTGTCCAGCATTCCTATCCTAATAAAGCTGCTGTCCCCATAAAAGGGGCATATTGGTGCCATGTATGAATGCAAGATGTAAAGATCCTGTTGAATTTTTATGCAGCAATATAAAACATTACAACTTTTAACCAAAAGCTTCATAATAGAAACATCCCCCTCCTCGACCCTTCGATGTACTTTATTAAACTCTGGTTCACTATGATTAAACATTCGGGTATATATTTTTAGGAAAGATAGACAAAAGGAAGGGTACTTACATGTCACAATACCGAAAGACAGTGAATAGTTACTTTACCCTTAAAAACCGAAGAGACCAACTGGTCTTTACCAAGTAGAGACAAAATAACAGTAGCTAATTAAACTAAGGTCCTTCTAGGTCTTAACTTTTAAGCCATAATCCAATCTGTCTCCAAAGTTATATAGGGGGAGATATCTCCTCTTAATCGCCTGAGTCGGTCCATCGTGGGCGCTGCTCCATGGCCCTATGCTCCATCCATGTTCCTGCTTCCACTGGATCCGTGAAAATATAGACTTTGCTTTGGGATACTGTTCAAAGTCTGGCAGGGAAAAGCATTTTGTGGGGAATCTCCCGGGCTCGTAGTTGTCGTCTCACACCATCAAAACGCTTTCTGGTACAGTGGGGCAGCTCTCCTTGCATATCTCAGCAACTTATCTGTCTCACCAATTCCCATAGTAATTACCATAAGGGTGCGAAGCTCCTCTGAATTCATGGCCCGACTACGTGGGGTGATCCTATACACTTTTTGGGTACCCCACATTTCCTCCACTTCTTCAGGCAGTAGTTTTTCATTTAGCCATTCCCGCAAGAATATCAAAGGATTATCACCCTCCGACCCTTCAGGCAGACCTATAATCCTGATATTTGCAGCTCTGGGTTGATTCTCGAGTGTCTCAAGTCTTGCACGAAGGTGCTGATTTTCTTTAATCATCATCGCGGTTGCCCCCATAGCTGAATCTGTCTTTTCTTGGATCTCATTAAAGTTACCCTTCATATTTTCCACTGTCTGCTCCAATAGCACGACTCGTCCATTGAAATCATCGACTTTAATATTTAGGGCTGTAACGGACTGAATAAGCATTTGTAATTTATATGACCCAATGTATCTATAGTCTCTCCTGAGCACAAGGTTGTTGTTGGCTGCATGGCATCTTCTGACTGCAAGGCCCCAGAAGTCCCTTTACTTTTTCCACCACTTTCAGGCTGTCTTTCCTTTTTAGGGTTACTCATCCTAAACAAATCAAGGTTGCTCTTTACAGAAATCGTAAGTACAATCAGAACTGAAACCTCTAAAATGTAGATTAGGGCTTCAGAAGGTTTGATCTACAGAGAGCTCTGAAAAGCTGCTGCCTGCTGCTCGGGCTCCACAACGCCCCCCACTCTTGGCACCCTGACTGATAAAATCGTCAGAACTGGGGTTCCCTCCTTCCTAGCCTTACTGCCAACTCGTATGGGCCTCCACTACCTCCTTCACTTGGGAGATCAGCCTCTGCTATCTGTTCCTAGGTGCAGAATGACCCTGGGATCCCAGGCTCTCTCCTAGTTTGCCATGCATTTTTGGAGCTCCCTGCCTGTATTTATTCATCTCTTCACTACCCATGCCTGCTTCAAAAGGGAGCTACACCACTACCTCTTGGTCTCTGACCTCTGAACCTCCTTCACGAACCTCCATGACGCACCTCTACCTATGCTACCAGACTACTGCTTATCCTTGCTGTTTCAACCGTACGCACTTGCGTATGCTGCTTGTTGTCTGTTTTAGCTAACTTGTTTCGTTCATTTTCTGGTTTGTTGTTCTTGCAGTTTTTCCTTCCTATTACACTGTATCTATATTCTTTACTGCTTGTATTTGCAACTGACTCTTCCCGCTTAATTTTCAAAATATTATGCATGTTTTCTCCTTGGTACAAAAGTAGATGAAATGGGTAAATACAATTAATGCATCTGTTACAAGCTTGCTTTACACATTGTATTTTGTACCGTGTATTGTTTTTGACTTGCACCCTCATAGGTCGTGCCTGAAGATAGGAGTATTTAATGTCTAGTACACTTACCTGGTTATCAAAAACTAAATCCTGATATCAAATTTTTTTTTTTTTATTTGCTGTATGCATTATTGCATGCATAGTAATCTGCTGCTGGAACATATAATACAGGGTTTTAAATAAGATGAAAAAACTGATTAGCAGTTTGAAGTGTGAAAATGCTAATCAGTTGTGAAAATACATAGCACTTGGCACAGACTGATTAGCAAAATAAAAAAAATATATATAGTTTTATTAATGTGTTGTTTTGTGTCATGGACTCACTCAAAACTGGTTAGCAGTCTACTGCTAAGCATTTCTGAAAACTGTTAGCATTACCTCTCATTTTGCTTAGCGTTTTGCTATGCTATATTTGCTATTTAATACCCTGTACTGTACTTGTCCTACCCGGGACGTTCTTGTAACCTAGAAATAAAGAATGAGATAGCAGATGAGGGTTGCCGGGCCCTCTCAGTCTGCCCCTTTTTTAATCTTCATTTTTTTTCTGCAGATATACTTGAACTACGGCTCAATCTCTTTCCCATCCCCCTCCTCCTTACCCATATAATTTCCTTGTGCCTGTCCCAGGCATTTTTGAACCCCATCACTGTCTTTGTCCCCACTACCTCTGCTGAAAGGCTGTTCCAGGTATCCACCACCATTTCTGTGAAGAAGTACTTCCTCACATCCCTCCTGAATTTACGCCCTCCAGCTTCATAGCATGCCGCTTGTTCTAGAGCATCTTTTACTCTTGGAAAATACACCCCCGCACCTTATTAACCCTGTGAGGTATTTAAAGGTCTCTCTCTATCTTACTCCTTCCTCTCCTCCCTCCGGGTGTGTATATTTAGTCCTTTAGTCTCTTCTTGTAGGGCTTCTGATGCAGACCTTGAACCATTTTGGTAGCCCTCCTCTGAACCCCCTCCACTCTACATCCTTCCTGAGATGTGGTCTCCAGAACTGGACACAGTACTCAAAGTGGGGTCTTACCAGTGATCTATATAGGGGCACCACCTCCCTCTTCCTGCTGGCTTATGCCCCAACATCCCACTAGCCCTTCCAACTGCCTTCCCACACTGCCTGCTCACCTGTAGGTCATCCGATATATAATTACCCCTAGGTTTCTTTTCTGCTTAATCTTTGTCTGCATCACTCTGCCCGTTCTGTGCTCTGCTCCCAGGTTTCTGTGGCCCAAGTGCATTATTTTGCAGTTTTTTGCATTAAATCCCAGCTTCCATACCCTTGACCACTTTCCATACTTTTTCAGATCCCTGCCCATCCTTTTCACTCCCTTGGAGTGTCCACTCTGTTGCAGATCTTGGTGTCATCTGCAAAGAGGCTCACCTTCCCTTCCAGTTCTTCCGCTGTGTCATTTATAAAGATTGTGAAAAGGACCAGACCCAGCACTGATTCCTGAGGTACCCTGCTAGTCACCCTCTCCTCCCTTCCGTGGAGCAAACTCCGTTTACAACCAGCCTCTGTGTCCTGTCTGCTACCAGTTTCTTACCAAGGTTAATGCCTCATGACCCGCTGCCAAGTTATCCAGCTTGCTTACCAGTCTGTTGTATGGAACGGTGTCAAAAACCTTGCTGAAATCCAGGTTGGCCACACCCACCTCTCCTTCCTGATCCTACTCCTTTGTCACCCAGTCAAAGATTGTTTGGCATGACCTTCCCTCTGTTACACCATCCTGCCTTGGGTCCTGTAATCCATTAGATACAAGATATTCCACAATCCTTTCCTTTAATATTGTTTCCATTAACTTACCCACCACTGATGTCAGGCTCACAGGCCTACACAACCAGCCTCTTCCTTGCTACCACTTTTGTGAAGTGGGACTACCTCTGCCCTTCTCCAGTCCTCCAGGACCACAGCAGTCTCCAGTGATCTGTTAAATAGGGCTGTCAGAGGTGCAGCTAGTACCTCCCCAAGCTCCCTCAGCACCCTTGGATGCACAGTACCTTGTCTGGCCCCATAGCTTTCTCCACCTTCAGGTTAGTAAGTACTTTCTGGACTCTGTCCACAGAAAACAGACTAGTGTCCATTTCCTTCCCCTCAAAGCTCCTGGTGCCTTTTCGTGGTCCCTCCTCTCTCCCTCCCTGTCTGCTGTGAACACTGAGCAGAAGTATTTGTTCAAGATGTTTGCTTTTTCTTGACCCCCGCCGTTATAGCCACCCCCTCCCTTCTTAATCTTACGGTTTCTCCCTTTGCCTTCCTTTTTTTGTTTAACGTAGCTAAAAAATGTCTTGTCCTCTTGATACTCCCCAAGCTATTCTTTCCTCAGTTTGCGCTTTCCTCAGTCTGCACTTTTGCGCTCCTTACTGCTTTGAAATTGAATACTGCTCATTGGTGAGTTTCCTTTTCAAATGGATACAATACAGATACTCCCTCTCCTGCTACCTCTGCTCCCTTCTTACCTGCTGCCACTCTCTCATCATGCTTTCGTTGTTCTGCCAACTGCCCCTCCTTCTCCGTCCCCCAGCCGAAGACCTCTGCAGAGCAAGCTGTATTTTTGAAAAGGCCCTTTAATTTTTTTATTTTTTTTTTTTTTTTTTTTTTGTGGTCTGTTGTGTTTGGGTTGAAAACTACACATACATACATATATATATATCTATATAAACATACATATATACACTCAACAGAGCAGACAAAGGCCTGCAACCTTGGAGCTAGGTGGAGCTCCTTTTATTACTGCTAGCTAACAAGAGCTAGGACATCACAGGAAACAGCAAGAGGAATGGCAGAGCCATCAGTGTACATTGTGTAGATAAAGACAAAGAACCTCTTTGGACAAACACTGAGGCAATGGTTACCCCAAGGGGCATTTGGCTGGGAAGCCAAGTTTTAAGGAAATACAAAATCACACATGCCCGCACAGTGCAAAGCATCATGGGCTGCATATGCAAATCACCACAGAATATTATGCTGGTTCAACTTTAAGCAGAATTGCATAGTGCCGAAAGGCCTCTCACACAGTTTGCAGAGGGTGCTAACAGATGACATAGACATGTGTTTCATCCTACCAGGACTCATCAGTATGCCTCATCTGTTTGACACCCCAGTGGAATGAACCAGCTACCCTAAGATGGTCTGTCTGGGTTATGTTGTGGTGAACACCATTAAAACAAAAAACAATTTAAAAGACAAAGAACCTCTGTGCACAAACACTGAGGCAATGGTTACCCCAAAGGGCATTTGGCTGGGAAGCCAAGTTTCAAGGAAATACAAAATCACACATGCCCACACAATGCAAAATAGATAGTCCACAGTATAGTATAGGGTATAAACAATCCTCATTACATGGCAGTCCACAACTGCAAAATAATAGGCAATACAAAACACTAACCTACCTTCCCTCCCGGTCTTTCCCTGAAGCTCTTACTCCGTGAACATATTACTCGTATTTTCTTTTATACCTTAATCTTTTCTCCACTCTTTGTATAATTACTTACCCCCCCGATCTCCTCCCTCTCCCCCATGCATGCTCCCTATGTCTGCTTCCACATTCTCTGAGGGCCTCTCTTCCTCTCCTCTGCTGGACTTAAAGCTTTGTTCAGCCTTTTTCAGCACCGTTGATCAGTCACACTGCTTTATTACTGATTTTTTTTTTTTTCATTCTTCTGCTTCTTTTGTTACCTAAATTTTGTACTGCATGTATATATTTTGCACCAGTGTATAGTGGTTAGGATGCTGTCCTCTTGTGTCTGTCTTGGCCAGTTCTCCTGCTTTATAATGTAGTAACCACATAGAAATATAGAACATTGTTGGCAGAATAAAGCCCGACGGGCTATCTCTTCTGCCCTGTGAGAAGGTTTATGCTCCATAGATGTCCATGACCACCCCCTCACCTTGACTCCCACCAAGTCCCTAAACCAGTCCTCTCTGTCTATCGTAACCTGTCTTGCACCCCTCCACTGGTTGCACTGACCAGTTCTGAGTCTGTTTCACCTATCCACCACCCGCTCTGCAAAACTGCTTCCTGATACCCCTCTAAAACCTCTCTGCCAGTTTTCTCTTTTCCCCCCCTTGTAGTAATAATGCCACTCTCTGTGAATAGCTGATTTTGTGTCCACTTTGTTTAGAACTTCATCAAATATGTGAACCTTGAGATCAAGCCCCCCCACACACACACACACACACTTCTGGTCTTCGATGAGTACTTGCTGAGGCTGTACAGTCTCTGCTCATAAATCCTCCCCTGCTGGCCATGTGTCATCCTAGTCGTATTTCTATGTGCTACTGAGAGAGTGAGAAAGCAGCCACAGCCTCCTTGAATCAAGGAGATTATTTTCTAGACTACACTGAACTGAATTATTACTTTTTGGACCTGTGTAAGTTACTAGTTTTGATTCTGTTTTTGGGGTGGACTTTTCTTAGTTTTAACTTTAATTTGCCAGGGAGGAACTGTAGCTGGGAGATATTTGCAGTCAGTTGTGACTAGACCTGTTACTTAGACTTTGTGAAATAGGTGACTGAAAGGAAGGAAGGCACTCCCGGGTGGAAGGTAAGAGTTGTAGGTGATTGTTTCTGGATGACATAGGTTTACTCCCACCCACCCTTCCTCACCTCACCCCACCTGCCCCAAGCACATAACTTCCTTTATAGCAGGGCTCTGACATCACTTCCCCAAAACTGCTAACAACCTACACTTGTTCATATCCTTAAAGGCACAGCATACTGAATAGGGGGCAGAGACACTCACAAGCTTGCACACACTAAAACGAGAACAAAGAACAAAAAAGCATCTGTAACTGGAAGGGACATGGACATGTGGCGAGTGGTGCAATGCACTGGCTGTGGAGCAGCAGTCTTCCGGGAGACATTCTGGAGACTGCGTTGCTGCTCTATTTGCAGGCACCTCTCTGGTCTGAGGGAGGAGGTTGTTCGTCGCCATGCTGACCTGGCAAGGATTCGGGAAACCTGCTCCCTCACCCAGGGACCACCCAGGCCACCGCCACTACCTCAGAGGTTGCCAAAAAGAGGAGTGGTTGGACCACAATGGGCTCAGGGAGGGTGTGGGTGGTGGAACAGAGGCGCATCCCTCCAGTTGTGCCTCTCCACAGTTAATTCGCCACTCTGGTGAAGCATGGTTTCTGTATGGAGGCACCAGCAGTGGAGACCAAAGAGGATGCTGGGAACCTCCACAATGGAGACCCACAGGAGGGTGGCCCAGAACCCCACAGGGGAAGGAAACAACCCTGGTGGGGACCTGGCTGTTAGGGGGGTAGAACTGGGGAGGGGAGGGAAAAGGGAGGAGGTGCCTGCCTGGTGCCAAGGCTTGGAGGGACATGAAACCAATCCTCAGGATCGTGGGAGCAGTGGCAAGGGGGAGGGAGCTGGATGTCATCCACCTAGGGACAAATCACCTGGCTGAGAATGGGATCAGAGCAGTGCAACAGGAGTTTGTGGAGTTGGGGAGGGGCCTTAGACAAGTAGCACACACTGTAACTTTCTTGGAAGTGCTGCCTGTCTGTGGCATAGATAAGGCTAGGGTACTCCGCACCATGGGATTCAGTGACTGGTTGAAAAGCTGGTGCAGAACTCAGGGATTTGGCTTCCTTGGGGACTGGGGCTCCACCTGGAGGGATGCAGGCCTATACAGGCGCGATGGTCTGCATCTATCCTGGAGGGGAACCAGGATCCTAGGTGATAGGTTTAAATGGTTCAATGGCAAGCATTTAAACTAGCCAAGGGGGGAGGCACTGAAGAGAAGGGAAATCCTAGCTCTCCACACCAAAAAAAATCAGGGTAATTAGTGAGGTAAATAGCAAGATAGAGTAGTTGATAGGGAGAAGGGCGGGGTAAATGGAGAAAAAGACAAAGGCAGTAGGGACAGGGATGGGGCAAAAAGAAATAAAGCCATAAAAAATGGAGGGTAATGAGTACCAATGACCTTAGTCTAGGTAGAAAGCTCACTGAAATGGTGGCCTTGATGGAAGAGGGATGCCCAGATATTGTGGCAGTCACAGAAACCTAGTACACAGAGAACCATGACTGGGATGTCAACATACCAGGATACACAATCTACAAGAGGGACAGGGAGGGAAGAAGAGGAGGAGGAGTAGCTCTCTATGTAAGGGAAGGGATCTGATTAAAGCAACAGAACTAAAGGGTAAATAGGGAGTAGAGGAGGCACTGTGGGTCGTCCTGGAGACTGGAAATGGCTCCACAGTCTGCACAGGGGTTGTATACAGACTCCTGTCTCAGGGGGAGGAAATGGACAAGGAAATGATAGAAGGCATCCTTGGGATGGCAGAGAAAGGGGAAATATTGCTGATAAGGACCTGAATATGCCAGATATTGACTGGAGCACCTTTGCTGCAGCCACATCCAAGAGCCGGGCATTCCCGATGCCCTACAGGGGACATGCCTCAGACAGCTAGTTTTGGAACTCACTCGAGCAAGAGAGAGCAATATTAGACCTAGTACTCTCAAATAGGGATGGAGAGAGGATCTCTGATCTTGTAGTGGGTAGCCATGTGGGAACAAGTGACCACCAAACAGTGTGGTTCATGATAAACTTAGCTGTAGAGTCAAGCCACACAAAAGTGAAGGTACTGGACTTCAGGAGGGCTGATTTTGTCAAAATGGGAGAGTGCCTCAGAAAAAGCACTCAGCAAACAGGCAAGAAGGTGGGGTGGAGCAACAATGGGAAACATCAAACCGCCATCACAGAGGCAACAAGCCTTTGTGTGAAGCAAATAAACAAAATGAAAGAAAAAAAACACTATGGTTATCAAAAGAAGTGGCAGGGAAGGTAAGGGAGAAAAAGATAGTATTAAGGAAGTATAAGGAAACACAGAAGGAGCAGGACAGAGAACTGTACCTGTTAAAACAGAAGGAAGCGGGTAAGGCAGTCAGAATAGCAAAGGCCCAGACCGAGGAAAAGATAGCCAAATCGGTTAAGAAGCGGGATGAAACCTTTTATAGGCACATTAAGGAGCAAACAAAGACTAAGGCAGGGATACTGAGGCTGAACATAGAGGAAGGTGGTTGGGCAGAGAGCGACAGTGAAAGAGCAGGGATACTGAACGAATACTTCTGCTCAGTATTCACAATGGAAAAGCAGGGGAAATACCTAATCCAGTCAATAGAAGCACTCGGTGGGGGTGATATAGTCCTTTCACAGAAGAAAGGGTTCTGGAAAGAACTCCTTAAAACTGAAGGTGGATAAAGTAATGGGGCCTGATGGGATTCACCCCAGAATTCTAAAAACCTAAGGAAGAACTAATAACACCACTGACTACCTTTTAATAAATCATGGGAGGATGTGTGGTACCTGAAGACTGGAGGAGGGTGGATGATCCCTTCACAAAAGTGGAAGCAAGACAGAGGCAGGAAACTACAGACCCGCTAGTTTGACCTCAGTGGTAGGGAAATGATGGAATCCTTCTGAAGGAAAGAATTGTTGAGTACCTAGAGGCCAGTGGGGCACAGGACCCAAGGCAGCATGGATTCACAGCGGGAAGGTCATGTCAGACAAATCTAATTAATTTCTTTGACTGGGTGACCAAAGCAGTAGACCAGGGAGGGGCTGTGGACATGGCTTACCTAGACTTTAGCAAGGCGTTTGACACAGTCCCACACAAAAGATTAATAAACAAACAAATTAGCCAGCCTGGGAGTGGGTCCCAGGGTGGTAGCCTGGGTAAAACACTGGTTGGACAACAGGACACATCGGGTAATAGTAAATGGAGTCCACAGTGAAGAAAGGAGGGTTACTAGTGGGCTACCGAAGGGTTCAGTACTGGGGCCGGTCCTTTTTAATGTCTTTATAAGTGACATTGCAGAGGGACTGGAATGGAAAGTATGTCTCTCTGCAGATGATGCAAAGATCTGCAATAGGGTTGATAACGCAAGGTGGGGTGGAAAGGATGAAAAGGGACTTGGCAAGGTTGGAAGAATGGTCAAGTGTATGGTAGCTTAGATTCACTACAAAGAAGTGCAAAGTAATGCACCTGTGAAACAAAACCCAGGAAGAGTACACAATGGGGGGTGAGATACTGACAACAAAAAAAAATGGAAAGGAACCTGAGGTAGTCATATCAGAAGACCCAAAGGTAGGCCAGTAATGTGAGAAGGCAGTAAGGAGGGCTGGGGGAAACTGGGATGCATAGGGAGAGGCATCACCAGTAGAAAACAGGAAGTTGTTGGTCCTCTGTACAGACAGTTGGTAAGAACACATCTGGAGTACTGTGTACAGTTCTGGAGACCCCATCTCCACAAAGACATAGACAGGGTGGAGGCTGTCCAGAGGAGGGCAACCAAAATGATGCAGGGTCTGCATCAGAAGACATATGAGGAAAGACTAAAGGAACGAAAGATGTATAGCCTCGAGGAAAGAAGGGAATCAACAAAGTCCAAGAAGGTAGCATCTTTCAGAAAAAGAGATGTGCAAAAAACAAGGGGGCACAATTTGAAGATGGAGGGGGGGTATGGCTCAGAGGTAATGTGAGGAAGTATTTCTTCGCAGAGAGGGTTGTGGATACGTGGAGCAGCCTTCCTGAGGAGGTCGTAGAGTCAAACAGTGGGGGAATTCAAGAATGCATGGGACGGACATAAGACAATTCTAGTGGGGGGTAGGAGGAAGTAGGCTGTTGGTTAACTAGGATCTGCAGCTAATCCATTAGGTAGAGAAATGGGCAGACAGGGTGGGCCAAATGGTCCTTATTTGCCATCACATTCTATGTTTCTATGTCTCCGGTCCATTTGCATTTAGAACGTGGGGTGCCAGAACTGCACACTGGACTCTAGGTGTGGTCTCACCATCACTAGGGTTCTGCAGAGGGGCACGATACTCTCTTTACTCCTGCAGCTGAACCACCTCCAAATGAAATCCAGCATTCTGTCTGTCTTCTCACTTTATTGCATTGCGCTGAACATCTAAGGCTGTTGGAATTTACAGCTCTAAGGCGCGCATTTCCTCCACAGTCTCAGTAACTGTTTCCCCTCCCAACCTGTTTTCAGTCCCAGAATTTCTCTTGTCTGTTTGCATGAGCTCACACATTTTGGCATTGTAGCCTAATTGCCAAATATTTGACTATTCCTCAAACTCCTGTGGGTCTTCCTTCACCCAGATATCTTCCTCACAATCTGCCCTGCCACTGAGCTTCATGTTATCCTCAAAGAGCCATAGTTTCCCACTAATACCCTCCCTGGAGGTGATGCAGGAAGACGTTAAGAGTACTGGCCCTTTTACTGACCCCTGTAAGAGTCACCTATTGAACTCCCTCACTCCTGAGTACTCCCTGTGTACCACTACCTTCTGTGTCCCCACCCGAGGTCCCCTCGTTTCTTGACCAACTACCTGTGCAGAACGGAGTCGAAAGCCTTGCTGAAGTGTATGTCACCCACCTCTCCTTTATTCACAGCCTACATTGCTCAGTTGACGAGGCCAGTCAGATTTCTTTGACATTAACGTGCATCTTCTGTCCTGCAGTCCAATAGTGACTGGAACTTCTGTAGCATCTCTTTTGACAATGGGCTTCAGTAGTTTCTCGACTGTTGATGTCAAACTGATCAGATTATAGTTCCCCCTACTCATTCTTTCCTCAGCTTTTGTGTAGGGGCACAATTTCTATGATTCTCCAGTTTGTAGGCACTTCCCCAGACTAGGAGTCTGTTGTAGAAATCTGCCAGGGGGCTGTCAGCACCTGCACCCTCTCCCTTTGGAGGCATCCATCTCACCAGTATACTCCATGGTGCACTGCCTGAGGTGGGAATGCAGGGTTGGGGGAGTGGCTGTCTGTTTCTGTGCACCAGTTGAGACTACCATGTCATTTGAATGCATGACTGTACCATGGGGGTCTGGGTGCAGGTTGCAGGAACCTCCTCTTGTATCACCCTCCAGGCTGCGAGGGAGAATTCCTGCAGGAAGTCGTGGACTTTGTTGCCGACCGGGTGTTGGAGTCACCCAGATGGTTGATTTTGGTCAACTTCAGTGCCTGGGTCGATGACAGACTCTCGAATTTTGGAAAGGACTTCCTCCAGATTATGACATCTCTGGGCCTGGCACAAGCAGTTGTTTCTACAACCCATACCCACATCTTGGACCTGGTATTCTCGCTGGGGATTGAGATCACTGATCTCAAGATTGTTCCAGTCGTTTGGTCGGATCACTGTACAGTAGAATTTTCATTTGGGCCCCCCTGTTATTCTGTCCCCTGTGGAGATGGTCTGCTACCGTTGTATATGTCCTTTGCCCCCTGAACACTGAGAACTGTGGATGTGCTAAACAACTGCTTATCCGAGATCCAGGACTGGATGTCCTCTAACTGGCTAAGACTGAACTCTGACAAGATGGAGGTATTGGTGATTGAGCTGGGTCGTCCAAGGGAAGTAGTTGCCACCAGGAAAGGAACGGAGTTGTTCCTGGGGTCCACCGCACTGGTGGTAGCAAATAAGGTGCGAAATCTGGGCGCCATCCTTGATGACTGTTTGACGCTTGAAGCTCAGGTGTCTGCCATTGTCAGGAGTGGCTTTTACCACTTAAGGAATGTCACCTTATTTAAACCCTTAGTCCCTCCTGAAGACCTGCCATCATTGATGCATGCTTTTGTCACCTCCAGACTCTCTTACCATAATGCTCTGTACTTCGGGGTCAGTGGGGGTACTCTCCGCCAGCTACAGCTGGTACAGACTGCTGCAGCCAGTTTATTGATGGGCGTTTCTAGAACCGATCATATAACCCTGGTCTTGCACAAACTGCACTGGCTGCCGCTTAAGTGGAGGATTGTCTTCAAGGTAGGCTTGCTTACCTATAAGGCCCTATATGGATTGGGTCTGGGTTACCTGGAATGTTGGGTTACCTGGCCAATGGAAAATCATGTACACAAATGCCCGCAGTCTGGGAAACAAGATCCCAGACCTGGAGTCAACAATGACAGAGGCTGAACTGGACATAGTAGCCATTAGCGAGACATGGTTCACCAGTAACCACACTTGGAAAACTTCCGTACCCGTCTGTGTACTGTTCAGAAGAGACTGAGGTGCAAAAAAAAAAAGGGGGTGGAGTGGCCCTTTATGTCAATGAAAATATCAAAGCTACAGAAATTCAGAATACACATAAGGAGCCAGAAGAACTGTGGATCACCCTGGAAACAGGAAATGGGACAGCCATATGAACTGGCGTTGTCTACATGCCTCCAGACCAGGGAGAGGACAAAGACACATTACTGTTAGAAAATATACAAAACATGGGAGACTTCAACATACCAGATACAGATTGGTCAATACCAGCAGTAACATCCGCCAGAACTAGACACATAGTGGATTCCCTGCAGGGGGAGGGCCTCAAACAATTAGTACAACAACCCACAGAGAGGGCTATTCTGGATCCAGTACTGACTAACTGGGAAAGGATCACAGATCTCCAGGTAGAAGGTCACCTGGGAGCCAGTGACCATCACATGGTATGGTTCAGTTTGGCCACTAGAACTAAATCATCGCATTCCAAGGCAAAAATATGGGACTTCAGAGGAGCTGACTTTGATAAGATGGCCAACAAGTTAAGCTAGCTGGCAAGAAGAAATACAGGCGATGGGGTACAGGCAAAGTGGACAAGCATTAAGGATGCAATACTTGAAGCAACATCCCATTGTGTTAGGGAGAAAAGCAAGAGCAAAAGAAGGAGGAAACCACTTTGGTTCTGAAAAACAGCAGCAGAAAAGATCAGAGCCAAAAGGCTGGCATTCAGAAAATATAAGGGAATGCGACGGGACAAAGATAGGGAGGCATACCAAACTTCCTTAAGAGAAGCAGGGAAGTCAGTAAGGCAGGCAAAGTCCCAAACTGAGGAAACACTAGCACAAACAGTGAAAAAAGGGGACATGACTTTCTATAGATGCATTAGTGAAATGAGAACGTCCAGAGGGGGTATAGCTAAGATCAAAGGGGATAAGGAGGAGGAGTGTGTGGAGGAGGATCAAGGAAAAGCATCTATCCTAAATAGATACTTCTGCTCAGTATTTACTTAAGAGAAGGTAAGGCAGGGGCCACGGCTCAGCACCATGGACACAGGGGGGAGGGAGGTGTGCACAGGTCCCTTCACAAAAGAGGGTCCTACAAGAGCTCACTAAGCTTAGGGTGGACAAGGCAATAGGACCTGATGGCATACATCTCAGGGTACTAAAGGACCTAAGGGTGGAACTAGCGGAGCCATTATCAGAATTGTTTAGTGAGTCTCTGAGCACAGGAGAGGTTTCAGAAGACTTGAGAAGGGCTCATGTGACCCCACTCCACATGAGTGACAGCAGGGAGGAGGCAGGGAACTACAGACTAGTCAGTCTTACCTCAGTAGTGGGCAAGATTATGGAGGAACTCCTTAAGGAAAGGATAGTGCAACACCTGGAATCCATAGGAGCACAGGATCCAAGACAGCATGGGTTTACAACAGGAAGGTCCTGCCAAACTGATCTCATAGATTTCTTTGACTGGGTAACCAGAGTGGTGGACAAAGGCGGTGCAGTTGATGTCTCCTACCTTGACTTCAGCAAAGCTTTCAATACTGTTCCACATAGAAGATTGATTGATAAGCTGGGTAGGCTCAGGTTGGGTCAGAGGTTGGTCAGCTGGGTGGCAAACTGGTTGGCAGGCAGAAAACAGAGTGTGGTGGTAAACGATATACAGTCAGAAGAGATGCAGGTCACAAGTGGGGTACCTTAGGGATCAGTCCTGAGGCCAGTCCTCTTCAATATCTTCATCAGTGACATTGCAGATGGACTGGAGGGTAAGGCTTGTCTGTTTGCAGATGACACCAAGATCTGGAACAGCAGATGATCCAGATGGGGTGCACAGAATGAGAGAGATCTGGATAAACTGGCAAAATGGTCAGAAGAGTGGCAATTGGGGTTTAACGCAAAGTAGTGCAAGATCATGCACATAGGGAAGAGAAACCCTGAAGCTACCTATAGGTTGGGAGGAGAGGTGCTGGAAATCACAAGGGAAGAAAAAGACTTTGGCATCATCATCACAGATGACCTGAAATCATCCAAGCAGACTACTAAAGCAGTAGGTAAGGCTAGAGGGATGTTGGGATGTATTAGTAGGGATATTGCAAGTCGTAAGAGGGAGGTAATAATCCCTCCTTTGCAAGACACTGGTTAGGCTCCATTGTGCATGCAGTACTGGAGGCCGTACCTGCACAAGAACATTAACAAAATGGAGGCAGTCCAGAGAAGGGCAGCCAAAATGGTGCAGGGACTACATCAGAAAACATATGAGGACAGATAACTGGAGCTCAATATGTATACCTTAGAGCAAAGGAGGGAGAGAGAGGTAATATGATCAAAACATTCAAACATCTTAAGGACATTAACAAGGTAAAAGCATCTAACATGTTTCAATATAAGAAAACTAGCAAGACAAGAGGACACAGCATGCGATAGGAAGGAGTCCGATTTAAGGGGTAATGTGAGGAAGTTCTTTTTCACAGAAAGGGTGGTGGATGCATAGAACAGCCTACCTCAGGAAGTGGTGGATATGAATACAGTGCAGGGCTTCAAACAGGCATGGGATAGGCATAAGGGAGCAATACAGATGAGTATGAATAGATAGGCCATTGACAGAGCACAGGCCGATGGCACATTCATAAGGTAGAAAAAATGGGCAGACTGGATGGGCCTTGTGGTCCTTATCTGCCATCAACTTCTATGTTTCTATGCTACCTGACTGACCTCCTGACACTTGCCCACTCAGTGCGTGCAGAGAGGTATCTAGTGGCTCTGAGAGCACAATTAAAGATGGCAGGGGATCGTGCCTTCGAGGTGGCCGGACCAACTATATGGAACTCCCTCTCACAGTCATTAAGAGAGGCCCCCTCTATTGAAAATTTTAAAAGTGGCCTGAAGGCACATGTTTAGGTTGGCATTTGAGGGAAGCTGAAGAAGATAGTGAGCTGGACTTACTTATTATGCTTGCCGTAGGCAAAGCATTTTGCTATGATACAGGGTTTTGAGAGGTGTGTCGTCGTGATCCAGTCCAGAAGAGTCTACAAGGGGCTTGACCAACAATCAGTAAGACTGATTATGACACTCTTAAGCATGAAGTGCTTGGACTTCAAAACATTGTGTTCAGACACATTTATAAATCAGCTTGTTCATTCTCTCTATGTCAGAGCAGGGGAAAGGTTAATGTCTGTGTCTGAAGCATGCTGTTTGAAATGCACTAAGTCTGTTGTAATGTGGGCTACACATGGGAAAGGCTGTAAATCTGTTTGGGGAAACTTCTGACAGATTAGCTATAGAAGCAGTTCTTTGAGACAGTTAATGTAACCTTTTCACTCCCAATATGGAACCAGCTGCCTGTGTCTAGGGCTTCACTAGTCATTTCTATCACCATTCTTAAGCAGTTTTTCATATTCATATGCATAGTAAGCATTTTGTTCAGTATGGCTGGCACTTTAGCACCACATATGGACAAAAAAGAAAAAACATAAGAGAAAGAATAGTGAGAGGGGAGACTACCTAGGTAGGTGGCCAACATACTGAGGCATAACATTGGAAATAAACAGGATAAGAAAATGGCACTGCTGCTGCAGACTACTAAGAAAGACAAGGAGAGAGATGAGAACAATGTGTCCCTGGGTGCTGCAGTTATTCCTGACATAGAGCACAACTCTACCACAGCCTGCAGTTCAGTTTTATGCTGTTCTCACACCAGACTGGTGGGAATAGAAGCCACATTCCTTTCTGAAGTCACCACGTACACCAGACTACAGCAGCACTGCTACAGAAGAATCTCTACACTGAGAGCCCAGCCCCCATTCTAAGCAGAGAATGGTGAAAACTGTTTTAATTTCCTTCAGTTTGTGAGTTGTTGCCCCACCATAACTGCCCCCCTCCCCCCAGGTCCAAGTCTTAGTCTTCTGGCATGGCTCGGGATATTCACCTTGACCCGATACAACATTTAAATACCAGCGGCAAGCATCCTGCATTGACAAATGCTTTTTGTTTAAGTTTTAACTACGGCTTATGATGTTTTATGATTTAATTCAATTGACCTTGATTATGATGGTATTTAAATATTGTCCTGATCTTTTGTAAAGCGCCCGGAGCCCCAGGGATTGGGTGCCTAAGAAATAGATTGACTTGACTTTGCACACAATGGTGTAGCCCAACTGGCCTCAGAGATTTAACTTTCAGGGACTCGAGTCCCTTGGTGCACCCGTTCAGCAGCTATGGATTCCATGCAAAGTTTTGTTACTGTATTGAAACTGCCTTTAGTACTGTATATGAATTTATATATTTTATACAGCAGTGTATGTTGATTTGCTTGGTGAGACTCATGTCTCCCAGGTACTCTACCTCCTTCCCTGACACACCTGTCCTGGAATTTTTTTATATATTTATTTAGCTTTTGTTGACCGGGTAAGTGCACTAGACAAATCCTGTTTATTTTCAGGCACGACCCGGGGGAAGGGATACAGATGAATGCCAACTGACCTTGAACCAGATTAAGCTGTTGGTGGTATTTTTTTTAGTGAATGAGGGAAATTTGGCCAGGACACCGGGGAAATTCCCCTGCTCTTTTTTCGATAAGTGCCATGGGATCTTTAACATCCACCTGAACTACCACCAATCCAGGCAGATGGGACCTCGGTTTAACGTCTCATCTGAAAGACGGCACCTCAGAAGTGCAGCACCCCTCTCATGCTGCACTGCAGTGTCAGTACTGGGATATTAACCCAAGTGCCAGATGTGGGAACTGAACCCACAGCCCTCTGATCTCCCGGCTTCAGAGGCAAGTGTGCTACCTACTGAGCCACTGACACTGGATAATGGAATGGAAGTGCTCTCTGCTCAGGTTGCCTCCACCCCTGGTCAAATATTTAAAATGATAGAGATAGAGAAGAAGGTAATTGGGTAGGTAGGTTGGTTCATCAAGTAGGATCTTTTTCTGCTCAACCCATATCCTCAGCTGCCTAATGCTGTGCATGTGTTAATGCACCTCCTAAGGGTAGTGCAGCACCCCACCATCCTTCCCTGGATTTCCTTCCATTCTTATCATCCCCCCTGAGCCCTCCATTTCATCTCTGCCATCTCCGTAGTTGGTGTTCCACTTGCTGTCTACCCTTTCCTTGAAGAAAGTCTTTACATAGATACATAGAAATTGTCAGCAGATAAGGACTGCTAGGCCCATCTAGTTTGTCTGTAAGCCCTATACTTGTATGCAATCACAGACCCTAAGTGATCAATGGCTTTTCATCACTCCCACGCCACATTCCCTTGTGCCTGTCCCAGGCATGTTTAAACCCCTCCACTGTGCTTGCCCCCACCACCTCTTGTGGCAGACTATTCCAAGCATCCACCACCCTCTCTGTGTAGAAAAACTTCCTCATGTTATCTCCTAATCTACCCCCCTCCAATTTCATATTGTATCCCCTCATTCTGATATCTTTTCTGCATTGGAAAAGATCCCCCACCTGCACCTTGTTTATGCCCTTGAGGTACTTGAAAGTTTCTATCTTGTCCCCCCACTTTGTCCCCTCTCCTCCAGTGAGTACATATTGAGGTCTCTTAGTCTCTCCTCATATGTTTTGTGTTGCAAGGCATGCACCATTTGTGTTGCCCTTCTCTGGATAGCCTCCACCTTGTCTGTGTTTTTATGCATGTGTGGTCACCAGTACTGCATGCAGTACTCATGGTGAGGACTTACCAGTGTTTTATACAGTGACATCACCACCTCCTGCTAGTAATGCCTCTGTCTTTGCACCCCAGCATGCCACTGGCCTTCCCTGCAGCCTTTGTGCACTGCTTGGATACCTTAAGGTCATCAGATATGATAACCCCTAGGTCCCTTTCCTCTGTGACAGTCAGCACCCCCCCAAATTCTGTAGCTCTCCCCAGGGTTTCCCTTACCCAGGTACATTATCTTGCACTTTTTTGCATTGACCCTCAGTTGCCACACCTCTGACCATCTTTCAAGCTTCTCCAGGTCCCTCTTCATTTTCTGCACCCCTTCTGGAGTATCCACTCTGTTGCAGATCTTGGTGTCCTCTGCAAATAGGCAGACCTTTCCTTCCAGCCCCTCTGCAATGTCAGTAATGAAGACATTGAACAGGATTGGTCTCAGTACTGATCCCTGTGGTACTCCGCTGGTCACCTCACTCTTCCTGGCTTGGATCCCATTTACCACCACCCTCTGTCTTCTGTCCATCAGCCAGGTTCTAACCCATTGTATCACCTTATGCCCTATGCCCAGACTACTCATCTTGTTAATCAGCCTTCTGTGTGGGACGGTATCTTTGCTGAAATCTAGGTAGGCGATGTCTACCGCCCCTCTCTGATCCACTTCCCTAGTCACCCAATCAAAAATATCTATCAGATTTGTTTGACAAGACCTTCCTGCTGTGAATCCATGTTGCCTCAGATCCTGGACACCATTGGATTCCAGGTGTGCCACTGTCTCTTCTTTCAGCTTTGTCTCTCTGATCTTCTCCACCACTGAGGTGAGACTGACTGGCCTGTAGTTCCCTGCTGCCTCCCTACTTCAACCTTTGTGCAGTTCGATGACATGCGCCCTTCTCCAGTCCTCTGGAACCACGCCTGTGTTGAGTGACTCTGTGAACAGGGTGGGCAGAGGCGCTGCTAGTTCCCTTTTCAGCTCCCTTAATATCCTCGGGTGTATGTCGTCTGGTCCCATGGCTTTATCCACCTTCAGCTTTGTGAGTTCCTCCAGAACTCTATCCACTGTGAATGGACTTGTCCACTTCTTTCTCCCCCCCCAATTGCCTCTGCTCCCCAACTGTGGTCCTTGACTCTCTCCCTCCTTAGTGAATACTGAACAGAAGTATTTGTTCAGTATTTCTGCTTTGTCTAGATCCCCCTCCTTACACTCTCCCTCCTCCCCTTTGAGCCTCACAATCTCCACCCCAATTTTTTTTTTTTATCACTGATGTACCTATAGAATGTCTCGCCCCTTTTTTTTTTTTTTTTTTTTTTTTTTTTCCACAGTCTGTGCTAAACCCTCCTCTGTCTGTGTATGGCTCTCCTAACAGCTTTCCCTGCTTCCCTTAGACATTCAATGTACACCTCCCTGTCCTCCTCCCTTTGGGTAGCCTGGTACTTCCTGAAACTTGCTCTTTTAGCTCTTACTTTGTCTGCTACCTCTTTAGAGAACCATAGTGGTTTCTTCTTTTCCCACTATCCTAACGCATTGGTTAGTTACCTCCACTATGACTTCCTTTAGTTTCCCCCACTGTTCCTCCACTCCCTCCATTACCTCTCCTTTCTCCAGGGCTGCTATTAAACATCTACCCATTTCACTGAAATCTAATACTTTTGCCCTTGTGTGGCTTGATTGAGTCCCTGTCTTCATGCCAAACCACACCATGTGGTGGTCGCTGGATCCCAGCTGCCCTTCCACCTGGACTCCTTCAACTCTGTTTCCATTGGTCCATACCATGTCCAGAATAGATTTGTCTCTGGTTGGCTCATGCACCAGCTGTCTGAGACCAACACCCTGAACAGATTCCAGGGTGGCTGTGCTTCTGGCTGAAGCAGCTGCCTGGGTGGTCCAATCTACATCTGGCATATTGAAATCCCCCATCAGCAGGATTTCACCCTTAGATGCCATGTCGTGAATTTCCTCCATTAGTACACTGTCCACTTCCTCCATGTGTGGTGGAGGTCTGTAGATCCTCCCTTGTCCAGTTTAATTGCTCTGTGCTGAAGCATTCCATTTTCTCTCCAATGAGTAAGGTCCCCCTTCTTTCTCACATCTCTTCTGACCCCTTAAATCTGTGCCCCCGAACCCACCATTTCATCTCTGCCATCTCCCTAGTTGGTGTTCCACTTGCTCTCTGCCCTCTCCTTGAAGAAAGTCTTTCTTACATCTCTTCTGACCCCCTCCCTCCAATCAATCTTGTACCCCCCCCTTGCTGTGTATATAGCACTTGACTAGCTGCTGGCAGTCTACCTTGTTGATTCCCCATAGAAATTTGAAGGTTTCCATTATGCCAGTCTCACTCTCTTGGCCTCCAGAGAGCATATACAGTATTTAGGCTGCACAGCCACTCCTTGTATTATGTCCCCTGCTGCCCTTGTATCTTCTTGGTTGCCCTTCTCTGTACAATGTCAGGTCTCTCTGTCTAAACATGTTTCCGGTGAGGGTTCAAGAAATGTGCACAGTACTTCAATTGTGGGCACACCAGAGACTTATACAGGGGACGGATCACACTCTCAGTCCTACCAGAGAACTCCCTCCTGATGTATCCCAGCATGCTGTTCTCCTTCCTGTATGCCACCTTGTTACACTGCACCTGAACTCTTAAGCTGCCTTCAGTGGTCATACCCAGGTCCTTTTCCTCAGTCATCACAGTTAGTCTTACTCATCCAAGCCAAAATTTGTTTTTAAGGTTGTTCTTTCCTATCTGTATGACTTTGTTTTTTTGGCATTTAGTTGAGCTGACCATCTAGGATGGACACATAGATACTGCAGATAGGGAGACAGAGAAAGAAAAAAAGATTTAATAAAACAGGGTTCCCCAGTTGACCTGCGGCATCTTTTTTTCATTGGGGTCATGCTTCTGCCCATTTCTGCAGCTGGGTAGGTACATGCATAATACAGTTCTGTACTGCCACTTGATACCGTATTTCAACACTGTATTGACGGAAGCTGGTGAGCTTTAAATGTCTAATTTCATTATTCTTGCCCGTGGATGTTATTTATGGGACAGAGTACACCCCAGGGGTTAAATTGGGCTGGAACTCTGTCCCCAGTTCTGACAAAATAGTATAAAAGTTCCTGCACCCCATTTCTCCATCAAGTACTACAAGAGACTTTCACCACATAGAGATAACTGCCTCCCTTGCCTACAAAGTTTAAGATGAGTGTTCTTTCAAGCAATCCCCCTCCCTTTTTTTTCTCACATTTCGCCTGATTTCTTTTCACCCCCTTTCAATCTTGGGTTCATAGTTACCACTCCGCTACCTGCCTCCTAAGACTTCCAGATTTCATTACTAAGATCATGGACTTTAGTAATGGCTCTGTTGTGGTCTTTATTGACCTAGCTAAAGCATTTGATATAGTACCACCCCCTTTTTACTCAGCAAGCTGGAGTTGTCTAGTTGGTATCTCCTTTGATTCAGGTCTTAACTTGTCAGGCTGTTCTCAGGTTGTAACAAGCATTTGTCAATGCCGAATTTTTGCTTGCTGGCATTAGCAGTAGAAGTGCAGGAGTTACAGATTCCATATAGGAATGGCAATGAAGTATTGAACTGACGCCAACTCTACCCTTACCCTGCAGAAATGGACAGGCATTGGGGTATGTCTTTGGGTCGTCGCCCATGACGGTGACAACATTTCACCTCACCCTACCCTGCAGACACTGACAAGTGTCGAGGTGTTCCTTGAAGTGTTTGGGCTTTACATTTACCTCATTCCATAAGGAAATATGCTGAAATGGGTGCAGTATAGGAGAATGGGGTGAACTCTGGGGCCAGGGGTCCAAGTCGCACCTCGATGCCTGTCATTGGCTGCAGGGTGGGGTTGGGGGTGGAATGGCATGAGCATTACTGCCGACAGTTCCAAGTCACACCCCTGATGCCTGTCAGTCCCTACAGGGTAGGGTGTTGTGGTGAAAAACCCTAACGCCCTGGGAGTTTCTTGGTATTTTTACTCCAGTTTTTCAGCATGGGTTTTTTGTGACCCCTCCGCATGAACAGTGACACTATTGGTTCATTAGCCGAAAGGTGATTTTTGCACAGTGACTGAGCCATTTGGTGCCACAGGTGCGAAGACACATTTTGAACAGGATGTGAAAAATGACAGCTGTACTGTTAATGAGGAGGTAAAAAAAAAAAAAAAAAAAAAAAATTGGCAATGTTGAAAACTTGGAGTGAAAATATAAAAAAACTGATGAAGTCACGAGTGTGTGTAGAAACTGTGCAACGCACACCCGTAATGTAATTTAGTTTTGGGATTTTTTTTAACATTAGATTTTCAACATAGGCATTTTGGGACCTCCGCTCATGAGCAGTGTCACTGTGATTTTTTTTTTTTAATCTGTCCCGAACACTGATTTCCCACAGCGACCGCACTATTCTGTGCCGGAAGTGCAAAAACACATTTTGGCCAGGGTGTGGAAAATGACAGCTGTACTGTTCATAAGGAGGTGTGGAAAAATGGCAATGTTGAAAATCTGGATTGAAAATATTACAAATTCGTGAACTTAAGAGGCTGTTTGGAAATTGTACAATGTACGCTCGTAACACAGTCATTTTATAGACTTTTGTCACCAAATTTTCAACATAGCCATTTTAAAATCTCTGCTCATGAACAGTGTAGTAATTTTCTTAATCTGTCCCAAGCATTGATTTTGTACACTGACCACGCCATTGTGCGAAAACACAGTTTGAGTGAGATGTGAAAAATGACAGCTGTACTGCTCATAAGGAGGTGTGGTAAAATTGTAATGTTGAAAATCTGGAGTGAAAATAGTAAAAATTCTCAAGTTACAAGCGTGCGTAGGAACTGTGCAACACATGCTTGTAAAACAGTTATTTTGGGGAATTTTTTCACCAAATTTTCAACATAGTGTTTTTGGGGGCCTACCTCATGAACTATGACACTTGTCATTTCGTTAATGGGTCCCAAAAGGCGGGTCCATGAAGTGACCACGAAATCACCTTTTGGGACCAAATAATAAAATGACAATGACTGAGTTCATGAGGTGGGGTCCCAAGAACCCCTAGCTGAAAATTTGGTGAAATAATTCCACAAAATGGCTGAGATATGCACCAAAGTTGGGGGAAAAAAACCCACTTATGCCATTATACAGCTTACCGGCATTTCTTCAGTTCTCAGTCGGCTTTGAAGAGTGCAGATGGGTTCCCAGTTCCCCGAAGATCATCGCGCTGGCCTCGGAGGTAAGTATGGGGTGAGGGAGGTGGGGATACGAGAGGGTGAGGCGGGTTGGGAAAGGGGCAAGAGATTGAACGAGGGACCGCTTTTTGTTATAGGTTTTTTTTTTTTTTAAGATGACGCTGGCTTTTGCCACGCTAGTGGGCTCCCAGCATGGCACCTGGAAGTTTGGGAGGGCTGTGAAGCCAATGGGGATTGGGCACCCCCATGGGCCACAGACTTTGTCATGTTGGGGTGGGCTCCCAGTGTGGTACCTGGAAGTGTTGTTTTTTTTGTTTAATGTTTTTTTTTGGGGGCAGTGGAGCAGACAGGAGATTGTCCATACAGTGTGCGGGTGGGGGGAGTGCATGAGCACGTTGGGGTGGGCCCCTGCATGCTACCTGTGTGTGTTTGTTTTTTTTTGGGGGTGGGCACTGGATCTGATGGGGATCAGGCTGTTGTGTCGGAAACTAACTGTGTCTGACAGTTCAGATGCAGTGCTGACGTGTAGGTAATTTGCATACTGCTGACGGCAGTATGTAAATTGCCTGCACATTACCACCGCTGATTATAGCAGTGGTTTTCTCTGAACTGTACACCACTGCATCTGAATGGCTGTCCTAGACAGCTCGGACATTCATTGGTGTGGTGCAGCCGCACCTGGAAAAAGGAGCAGGGTATTGGAAGTGGGGTGGCACACCTACCAAAACCCATATGGTGGCACTATGTTTCTTGCATATGCATGCAAGCAAACATAAATATGACTAAATCCTCTTCACTTCCTATTGAGTGCGGAGCGTCCTCAAGGCTTTGTATTGGGTCTCTTTTGTCTGTCCATCCGTATGAACTTAGCTAGCTGTTTCAATACATGTAGCAATCATTTATGTGCAGATGATACGATTTATACATACATCAGGACCTAGTGCATCTGACATTGAGCATAAGCTCCAGTTCTGGTTCACATCTAACAAACCAGTGCTGAATCAGAAAAAATAAAACCTAGAAACATAGAATTTAACAGCACATAGAGACCGCTTGGCCCACTTAGTCTGCCCATTTCCCTACCAAAACGGTTGCTATATTTTTTGGTTCTAAACAATGGCTTTGCAAATCTGTTCCGCTGTCATCAAATAGTAATGTGTGGTGTTAGACAATGGGATGCAGTATAAATATCTCTGTCTGTTACTGTACTTAACCAAGAACTGGCTCTCTCTTTCCATATTAGCCCAATTGTCACAAAATGCTTCATTAAACTGAGCGCTTGATTTAGGTAGTGTGGTGGCTGCCACTCTTATTATGCTAGGAATCTCACTGTAGAGCAAATGAAATTACAGTCTCTTTGAGTATGGTAATGCAGTTTATACGGCTGCTGTCAAGTTTCTTCTCTCTAAACTTAGCACCCTTTTCAATGTGCTTTGTGTAGATTTGCCCTACATTGCGGACTCTGGACTCACCCCTTTATAATGCTCAAGAAATTGTGCTGGACGAACTGGAACTTTGATGCGATGACATGCAGCACTCGTAGGTGCAAGATACTGGTTACGAAAGCTTCCTTTGTAGGCTTCTAATTTGTTTTATTTTCTTTCTTTCTTCCTTTTTTTTCGTAGTATGTATTCCACTTTTTCTGCCGACTGCTGGCCAGTACCTCAGCCAGTCACGGACCTTCCTCTTCCACACTTATTTTGGCTGCAGCTCCCTGATACCCCAACTTACCCCCCAGGGTGGCGTTGCAGCACCATCCCTATAGTGCTGCAGTCAACAGGATAGGTCAAGGAGCTGGCCTTGGGAGCTAATTGAAGCCGAGGGCAGGCTTCATCTAGGGCAGCTGTCAGCATGATTTTTGGGGCTACCCCAGGGGTGGGGGTGTGCAGTAATGTCCTGTGTCTGCCTCTCCCCTCCTGTTTTTAGGTGCCGGTCGCCTGTGGTTTCCACAGCCTCTGCCAGGACACTCTCGAGCACCGGGCATGCTAACCCTCCTTCCCCCCCGAAGAAGGAGAGCAGTCCGTGGTACGCTCAATCCTTCTACCCTAGCTGGCCCTCCGGTTCCCCAGGTCCGTTCCTGAACCCTGGTCACTGGCTTCGTAAGTGGAAATTCAATGGCTGTGCTGGCGGGCCGGACCACAATTTATTTTATTTTCTAGCAGTCTCTTGTACCTGCTAAGATCCCAACTGGAAGACAGATTTCAGTGCCTTAACAAAAACCAAAAAAAAAAGTGAGTAAGCTGCTCTTGGTTAGCAGCGACCCCAGTTGTGGAATTCTCTTTACTCCCAGCCACCGTGTATCCAAAATTAAGTTCAAGCAGAACGTTTTCCCTTCTTCTAATGCTCTAAGTGGTTGCACACTGTCTCCCCTCATAAAAGCACGCATGGATTTTGCTTTCTGTTGCATTCTGTTTAGTCCATCTATAAATGTTAAAAACTTATCTGTTAAGCATGTTAGTCTTCTTATGATTCCATACCTTCTCTCCCCCCCACTCCACCCACCAGTCATATCTGTATAGAAGATTGCTTTGTTCTTTGTGATTATCACTTGGTAAAATATTTTCAAATAAAGAAATAATGTGAACATTTCTAATTTCACTACTGATAAGCACAAACCCTGCAAAATCATGTTATTGGGCTACCCCAGGGACCAGAAGACGAATGGAAACCACTCTGCCTTTGGCCTGAGGGGTTCTAGCAGTCTCTAGAACATTTAAATAGCATCAGGCATGGGAGATGATAACCCTTAAGGTAATGTGCAGAATGGGGCTTTAATTTGTTAAAGTTTCTGTGATGACACCTATAATATTGCTGACTGTGATGTCAGAGAGCAACTGAGAGCGATCTACCTTGAGCAGCTCTGTGTAATGGATGGTTTTGTTTCCTTGTTTTTTTATTTATTTTTTTAAAAGATTTTCACCAAAAACGCACACTGAACTGTCGTCAGCTAATTTCCAGATGTGCCCTGGGGAAGGGGAGTAATATATGTAACAAGATACAAAAGTGTACAAGATCATGCAGCCTGTGAAAATAAATACAAAACCGGTACGAGTGAACAGTGAGTAATACAGTAGAAAACACACGTTCACAAACATAGCAGCAGACATTCAGTGAAAACTGTACGCAGAAAAATTGTAAAAATTATACACCTGTGAGAAGGAGAGTGTGCAAAAAAACCCAGTGAAAGCTGTACAGATTACACAAGAATAAAAATAAACAGTAAAGAAATGAAATGTCTGCAATAAGCAATAACGCACTATCTGAGGGTGAGATGTCGAGCACTAGAACTTGGAGGAAATGGATTTGGGGTAAAAATCCAAACAATGAGTGGGATTGGGGGAGGAAGAGCAGTGGAGAGGGTGGTGCATAGAGAGAGAAAGAGGGATGTGAAAGATGTCCAGGTGTCGGAAAGACGTGTGAAGTATGGTCATAGGGAAGAGATTTCAGAATAATGTAAAAGGAAGGTGTTATATGAAAAGGCAGCCTGCTCTGCAGCACAGAGGTCTTGGTGATGGGCAGGGAGGAGGAGAAAGGGGTGGAGTTTCTGAGGAGGTGGGTGGGGGAAGGGGGATAAGACAAGAGGGAACTGAAGTAATTAGGCAGGGACCCAAACCACAATTTGGAGATTAGGAAGATGCAACGATAGAGGTGTCTACCATTTTGGGGAGCAAAGAGTACTGGGGTATGTGGATGGGGTGGTCAGCCAAGGGCAAAATGACAAGGAGTGGAAGACGGGGTCCAGTCTGGCTAAGATGGAGGATCAACTTGATGGCAGTTGCCCCATATCCATTCTCTGCACTCCTAGCAAAATACTGGCGAGGATTGTTTACAACTAACTCCAGGAATACATTGAGCAACACAGCCTTCTCACCGCCCATCAGCATTTCTTCAGGAAACCTCATGGAACAGACAGAGCTCTCGTTCGCCTAACTGCAGATGGCTTCTCCGCCCTTGATAATGACAGGACCAGTTTTCATAGACCTTACCAAGGCGTTCGACTCGGTGAACCACCAGCTTCTTGTATCAAAGCTGAAGTCCCTTGGCCTCGATCCCTTGGCTCTGCAGTAGTTTTCTATCTATCGCTTTCCCTAATAGGTCACAAAAAGTAAAATAAGGTAACAGTTCAAATGATGATTTGTTTTGTTTGTTTTGGTAACTGGGTAAGTCCACTGAAACAATTACAGTCCCTTTTTCAGGGACAACCCGAGATTGCCACAAGCAATACAGGACAGTGCAGTACAGTAGCACATAAAAACATATAATGATAACATGTTTGAATATACAGCATACTGTAAGTCAAGGTATAAATATACAACACAGCACAAAGATAGCAATTAAAGGTATATACACTTCAGCAGAGAACTTCAATATAACTTTTGTACAAAAAATAAGACTGCAGGCAGCAGAATCAAATGGCAAGAGGTAAGGGGAAGGGGTAGACAAAAGAAGGTTGTACGAGGAGGTAAGGACAGGGATCAGACAAGGGCAAGGTTAAAGGGTAGGTAGGAGATGGGGAAGGAATAGAGAATAGGAAGAAACAGACAGACATCAGCGGAAGCAGGAGCATTTTAGAGGCTGTAAGGGAGGCAAGCAGATAAGATTGGAAATTGGGGAAAGTGGGACAGGATAGCATAGAGAGTGGGATTGGTGGAGGCAGAACAGATGCACAACCTATCCTAGACTGAGTCCCTCAGGGGTCAGTTCTGGGACCCCTGCTTTTTTCACTGTATGTGAACGACTTGCCCAAGAACTTTGGGGGCATGAATCTGATCCTATACGTGGACGATGCAGTCGTGTATAGGAGTACTTGAGATCCCTCCAATTTGACAAGCCTACTCACAAGCGACATACAGTCTTCAGAGTCCTTTTTCCATGTACATAAACATGTATTAAACGCCAGAAAACCAAAGGCTATCCTCTTCAGCCCCCAAAACACTGGTCCTAATAGCGTGCATATCTTCTCCAGAACACACTTAAACAGGTCTGGCATTGAGGTAGTTGAAACCATCAAGTGCCTAGGGATATATCTTGACCAGGGCTGCATAGTCAAAGCTCATATCGGCCACTTAAATAAATCTCTGAATCAAAAGTTAGGTGTCTTGTACCACCTGGTTCCCTTCCTTACTATGGAGGTATGGCATCCTTCTCCCTTCCCTGCTGTATTATGTTCACAGTTCTGTGCTCCCTCAAAAGTACCGAATTACATAAGCTCAAATCCCTTTACCATAGAATCGGTCACTTCACTGATTCAGCCCCACCCAGGGAGCACCACTGCAACGTCCTACACTCACTTAAGTGGCCAACTGTCAGAGGGAAGTTGTCTTATCATTACCTTTGCGGCTATGCCTAGCAATCAAGCTTCAGTGAAATAGCACTCCCCCCCCAGCCTAAAAGACCTGTTTAACAGTCAAACCTAGTAGGCAGCCCCTCAGATCTGCCAACCAAGTTATTAGCAGGGCCACTGGAAAATTGCGGAAAAGGTTACCCAAAATTGTGGAGCATTTTGCAAAAATTGCGGGGGGTTCGACTATAGACCCTGATTGCTTCACAGTAAATCTTTCAATGTTTTCTGCAGCATATATTGGTCATTATAAATTGCTAAATGAATATACTGACACCTGAATATGTGTAAAACATAAAGAAAAGTTTGTGTTCCTAAAAAGAATACTAAACTGATGAGCTATCGTAAATGTTGCCTATCTACCAAAATTTAAAAAAGCATCTACCTCATACAGTGCTAAATAGATTCTATAAAGTGAGCCACAGAAAATCAATATTAAATGAAGCCAGAACTTTTTTTTTGTTGTTTGTTTCTGGCTGTAGAATAATGTAGTCTAATCAACAGCTGTTTACAGTGCTCTGCCAGCTATTCACCCACTTTGGTGCAAGAAAAAAATAAGCAGATAGAGTGGTGAATAATTGAGTTTTAGTAAAATGTTGTTAAAGTGTTTAATGGTCACAATTTGTACTGTAGGTACCGTACACTAATTTTGAAATCGCATATTTCAGTTTTAAATCTGGATGTTATTTGGGGCTGGCAGTATAATCTAGATGTTAGAGTAACAAACTGTGAATGAATTGACGACATCTAGCAGACTTGGGTTTGATTCCTACAGACTCCACTTGCATACTGTGTGATTCTGAGCAAGTCACTTAACCTCCTCAGTGCTCTTGGGTTGTACTTGAAAACAAACGCTTGTGCCTAGTGGGCCTTACGAAGTTAGCAAAACATGTAAAAAAAAAAAAAATTACCAATAAATTTTTACTGTATCATACAGTAGTCAGGGTACCCTGTAATTTATCTTTGTTTTACTCTGGCTGAAGTGATTTTGATTAAAGATAAATGTTCAGATACATTTTGTTTTATAAGCTTGTTTTTAGACTTTAGTCAGGTTTTTATTGTAGTGTTTGCATGTGAGCGTTTAAATGGTAGATTGCGAAGAGTGAGATCACTGTTAGCAACTAACTTATTCAAGTTTAAAATCTGCCCATCCAGAAATCCTCGGCTGTTTGAATCAAAAGTAGTCTGAATGAAAGTATGCTCACAAAGAAAAACTTGCCCTGCCACCTACAAAAAAGCTTCATAGTTAGCACCCTATTTAAGTGAATGGGATAATGTGCACCTTTTCTCCCATCTTTTGTTTCAGTCTGTGTGGCAACAAAATATTTTCTGACAGTCTATTTCAACACAAAACAAATGTTAAGTGTTTAAGTGTACTTATGCTTGGTCAGTGGATTTTGAAACCAAACAAGACAAGGATTTAAAAGGAAGCAGTGTCACATAAAACCCTTGACCTACCTTGCACTGCATTGTTTCAGCCAAACCCAAGTCCACAAGCAAAATTGTCAATAAATTTGAGAGCATTTTATTTAAAATGTTAATACTTTTTACACAGTTCAACATGAAAACTCAAAAACTGCAAGAAATTGCAGAACATGTCAGTTTTTGCAGAGAATGGTGAAAATTGCAGGTTCCGCAAAAAAAATTGAGGGCTCAATTTTCCAGTGGCCCAGGTTATTAGTCCCACAAACTAATACCACTGCAGGAGATGTCATTTTCCACCACCATCCCAACCCTATGGAATACCCTTCCAAACCATCTTAAAAGAATGTCCAACCCTAGATGGCTTTATAAGAAAGGTCTAAAGGCTCACCTGTTAGAACAAAATATCTGCACTTGTTATCGCTGATATATCTCTGTCTGAACCTCATTACAAGTCTACCTGGCCTGTATAGTTTGCATGACTAAAATGCCTTTTTAGTACTTATTTGTTTGTAACTTGCAACTTGTCACTGTATGTAAAACCTTTATTCTTTAATACTATATTTAAAATGTGTGAAAATATTTTGTAACTCTTAGCAATTTCCATGTGATTAACCCTGGGTCACCCCTGAAAAGGGACTCTGAGTCTCAGCAGGTCCACCCAGTTAACACAATTTTAAATAAATTAATCTGACAGTGGATGGAGAGGGGAATGCATGCTTTGTTTCTGCAGAGTGCTCCAGGTTTAGGGCGGAGCTTCTTGTGGATCGTGCCAAGGTGACAGGAGAAGTTGAGAAGACTATCCAGTCAGACACCCACGTATTTAAATGTGACAACCCTCTCCTTCCAGTAGGGGGAAGGTGATTGTTTTGCTGTAGGTGTCTGGTCTTGGGTCAGACTGTCCAGCATCAACCAAAGGGATTGCTTGGTAGGAGGGGCTTAGAGTGGAGTAGTAGGGTGCCTGTACAGCACCAAGAGTAGGCACTGCAGGCTGGTTGGTGAGGAATTAAGGGTGATGGTCGAGAGTTGAGTCGCGGGTTCGAGACTGGGGGGAGCTGGATTAGGCACCCAGAGTTGGCTGAGGGCATAACGCAGCAGTGCTTGTGGCAGCCATGAGGCAGCAGCTTGAGGAACCCGAGGAAAGCTTCCCTAAGTGGCACTACTCGGTCACAGACTGGAGTTGTAGTACCTGAAACCATGGACAGATCCTAGGGATGTTTTCTACTAACTTGCCCATAGTGGGGAAAGTATGTAGCAGGACCATTGTGAGGGTGGGAGTGTGGGGTGGCGTTCCCCTTAAGGGAGGCAACCAGATGGCCAGTTTGCCTGTTGTGTGTTCCTGTGAAGACATCGGGGAAGATCCTGGTGGGGTAGACTCTTGGGAAGCACATGACTGCATATATCTTGTCACCCAAGGGGGATAGGCAGATGGCCAGCTGGCCTATTGTGTGTTCCCCTGAAGACATCGAGGAAGACCCTGGTGGGTTGAGTCTGAAGATGTCCCTGTGCATACATCCCAGCACCCAAAGATGCAAGCAAGGCTCTGGCAGGAAGTAGAGCTGTCAGACAATGTAGGAGACAATCTCCAGCATGGACAAGGAAGTCACTGAATGCAGTGGGCACTTGGCAAGGCTGCAGCTGCCCAGCTGACCAGGGGTGCTTGCCTGTGTTAGTATGGGAGCTGACAGAGCAGTGGAGTGCACACACAGCTGTGTGTGGTTATTACCAGGCAGTGCTCCACTGGAGCTAGAACTGAGAGACATTGGCTGGTGGTCACACAGGCAGGCACCAAGTCCCTAGTTACTACCTCGGAATCCCCAAAGTGTAACAGCAGTAATGTGAATACCAAAAAATGTCTCTGCTAATTGAAGAATGCACAGGGAGAGTTAAAAGGAATGTTGTTTATGTTTTTAATTATGATTGTAAATTTAGGAATGTGTGAAGTCCGATTTATCACTCTGGTGTTTTGATTTTGTGTGTTTATTTTGAAATAGTTATGTTGTTCCTTATTTGGAGCCCACAGAAGCTGCACAGCTGCCTGCAGCAAGCAGGTCATCCTCTGAGTCGGTCAAGAGAGCCAAGAAAGGGCTGTCCCCCTCCCTGCAGCAACAATGCATGGAAGGCGCACAGCTGCCTGCAGCAAGCAGGTCGTCCTTGTTGCTGGTCGCGAGAGCCAGGACAGGGCTGTCCCACCTCCCTGTAGCAACACTGCACGGAATCCGCACAGCTGCCTGCAGCAAGCACGTATTGAAAATTTGCAGCCTCTGTTACAGATGCTCCTTGTGGTCGGCAGACCTGTTTAGATAGTTTTATTCAGAGTGCTGGGCAGGGGTTTGGAAACTGATTCAGCTGTGATTGTCTGGTTCCCTTAAGGTCAAATCCGAATTAACTGTATTTGTGCCTGTGTGTCTGAGGTACTTTAAGGCATTATATTTTATGATTTTAGAACTGTGTAGCCATTGCTTTCAGGGTCTGTGTAGGGGTCCACTGTGCCTCTAAATTAACTGATGTACAGATTGTTTGTTTCTGTGTCCCAGCCATGTGAACTCCAGAACATCTTTGCCCTTTCCCCACCCTACACCAGCATGTTCCTCAGCTTATGCCTCCATTCTCCCTCTGTCTCCCACAGGTCGTCCTTTTCACGAGAGCCAGGTCAGGGCTGTCCCCCTCCCTGCAGCAACATCGTATGGAAGCTGCACAGCTGCCTGCAGCAAGCAGGTATTGATAATTTGCAGCCTTTGTTACTGATGTAACCCCTAGATGGCGCTATCCCAGGGCTACTACCCCCGCTCTGATTTGCTACTCACCAGGCTGAGGGGCCTGGATCCAATGGCGGGTGCCTCCACCCAGAGGTCAGGGTTTGCAATATTAAACTAACTTGGTCACAGCCCTCTGGGACACTGCAACCCCCTTTTCTTCCCACTAGTGGCCCACACAATATATCAGAATTACCTCACAGTATTACCTCTACCCCCAGGTCTGGTTCCGCATCAGACCCTCCTGTGAAATGAGATACAGTGCAACAATCACAGTACAGTACTTTAACATAGACAATACTCAGGCAGTATAACTTTGCTGAAACAAGCAGCTCCTGATTTATTTAGGGGATATAACAAGGACAGGGAAATCAGGTTAATTAGCTTATCACTCTAATAATCCATTTCTATGGCTCTGTGCACAGGCCTATCCCTATCAGTTACTGTCCCTGGGTACCCAAGCCCTAGTGGCTAGTCCAAACCGTGGCAGCGGTAGGGCTCTTCACACAGAGAAAAGGAGAATTAAACAGTCAGCAGTACAGTAATTCATTTGGATTTAATGTGGCAATTCAACAGGGAGCAACCTTGAATTAGTACTCACGACCTCCAAATAAGATAGGGTCCTTCAATGTCAGCAGGGCTCACTTGAGGTACACAAACCTCTTCACACATCCATATAAAAGAAAGTACTATACCAGGCAGGCTGCATCTGTATCCCGATCGCACTACTGCACAATACCCGAGAACACAGAGCAGATTCAGTTCCTGACAGACCGAGTGCAATTTTCAGCAATTCTTCCAGTCTTCCAGGGTGAGCCTGGTTTCTACTCTCAGAGATCCTTTGATTCTTTTCACAGGACTGGATTCAGTCCTCAAGCTGCAGACCGGAACTCTGGGCCTTACACACGCTTTTTGACTAAACTGCACACGAAAAGCACAGGGCCTTCCTTCTTCTCACTGCCAAAGCTCAACTGAACTCCAACTGACTAAACCGGCACTTCCTTTGAGTTCCTCCCAGTTCTTGACTGATTGGCTGTCACCAATAGACTGCTGCGTTGGTCCAAAAAAGCACTGAAGTCTAAACTACATCTCCCAGAGTCACTGCCCATACAATCCTCTTGTGGCTGGGTTCAGATTATGAGTCCAAGTTCTGATTCGTCCAAGGCATCATTTAGAGCTAGCTAATCCACACTCGATTGGTCCAGTTCAGCAGTTCAAAACTAGAATGGGAACTAGCAGAACAGTTCTGACTGCAAAGCAGGTGTTAGACAAACTGTAATTTCATTATTACTCCTAATAATTTCCGGCGAAACAGTTACATCTTTCAGATAGGTTCCTTTGCACTCCTAGTGACCGCAAAATGAAGTGAATTGGGCAGCTCTGAGTGGTACTAGAGAAGCACACAGTCCCCCCCATACAACTAATTATGTCTGCAAGCAGACAGCTCTAAAGAGACAGTACCAGAGGCTCTAAAACACTTACTGATAAATGGCTTAAATGCCAAACACCATTCAGGCTTGGAGCATTCAAGCAAGCTCCTGGAAGTCTTTTGGGAACCCCCATTTGCAGGGGGGTTACACAGACACTCATTGTGGTTGGGTCTACCCACTGCTACTAATGCGTTGGCTGCCTCACCCTGCCTCCCAGGCTTATTTCCTATATACTGGACCCTCATCAAATGACTGTGTCATGTGACACCCAGCCTTCGTTTATCACCCCATTTTCCCATTAGCTTGCTGTGCTCTAAGGGTCACTACTCAATCTCGCTGGGTGTCGCAACATATTTACTCTCCACCCCATCACTAGTATTCCAGCCCTCTAATTAAAGATCCTCCTCACCCCCTTTGTTCACCTCTCCCCCTTCGCACCATGCCTCCCTTCCTACGGAAGTCAGATTTGAACCTGGAACCCTCCGGTCCAGACCCCGTCCCAGTCCCAAGCTGCTGCTTTATTCCATTAGACCACCGGGTCTGTTAGGAAGATTCGTCTTTCACTGTATTGTTATTTTACTGTTACTCTGTGGTCACAAGTCGTAATGCACCTCTAAGTAATTTGTTCGGTTGATGCTATATTTTGACAGTCGGCAGCACACTCCCTGAGGATTTGTTTTGCTTTCCCTACTACAAGCCTCTCCCTACTTCCATAATATCCTTTTCTGCCTTGTCTTTACCCATCTCCCCTTGTCTTTACCCATCTCCCTTTATTACTCTTCTCCCCCCGTGCCCTTCATTCTAGGCCCCCCCATCTACCCTCCTCACTTGCCTACCCACTCATCTATCCATGTGCATCCTACTCTAACCAACTCCCAATGGCCCCCTTGTGCTTCCCTTCTCCCCCTCTGTATCCATTTTAGCAACTCTTAAGTCCACCACTCTCTTCTCCTCCCCCCTGCATACACCACCTCCTCTCTCCCTCTCTTCTTGCCCTAAAGCTGCTAAACTAGCCTCCGCCTTTTCCAAACTGCTTATCACCCTTCTCCTACTCACAGCAGTTGACATTGAATCCAATCCTGGTCCATCCCCTCCACTCACCCTACATCTTTCCAAGGGCTTGAAATTGGCTCACCTCAACATCTGTAGCCTCCTCCCCAAACTGGTACTCCTCCAGCCTGTTATGCTAAATTTGAAACTTGATATTATGGTGCTTTCTGAAACATGGCTGAGCCAGAAAATTTCAGACACTGATCTAACTACTCCTGGCTACTCTCTTATAAGACAGGACAGACCTAGTAGGGGTGGTAGTATTGCAATGTATATCTCGTCCATGCTTCAGTACTCTCCTGTCCTATCTATCTCATATCCCTCCCAATACAAACACCTCCTAAAGCTATCACTCCCTTTCATGCTATCTGTATTCATTGCAGGTGTTTACTGTTGCCTTGGCCTCCCATCACCCACCAAATTGAACTCCTCACGTCCATCACCTCTCATACCACCACGGGTGAGCTTTACCTGTTAAGTGACCTGAATGTGGACTGGGTATTGTCCAACACCTCCACTATTCCCTCCAAAATAAAGTCCCTAAATCTGGTTCAATTAATCACCTCTCCTGTCCGGCTCAACCACAAGTCCCAAAAACACACTCTGATTTGACTGGCCCTCCCCTCCCACCACTACTACATAATAGACTCCAGCATTCTACCAGACTCAATTAACGACCATCATATGATCTACTGTGTCTGCAAAGTCCACCAGCCCAAAGTCCTCCCCCCAATTCCTCCATATACACTCCTTAGACATAGCTACCCTGCTAAATGATCTTCCTCAAGTTGACTAGTCCACCCTCACCTTGGCAACATCTATTGACGCTGCCCTCAGCAAATTCCACTCCACATTTTTGGAAATCTGGGATTGTCATGTGCCCAGTAAATTTAACAAGGGTCAGAGGATCCCACCTTCCATGGATCACTGCAGAGCTACTGTCTTGTATGTGTGCCAGGGATCAGGCTTGGAAGGCCTATATCTGCTCTAGACTCCCACTCTACTACTCCATTACAGGCATCTCCGAAATGCTTGTACACAAGCTATTAGATATGCCAAGGCAGCGTACTTCTCGGCATCCTTCCATGCCAACATAAACCATCCTTCCAAGTTCTGGAAGGTAGTCCAATCACTTTCTCCCCCGTCCTCTGATCCCAACTCTTGCCAGTGGTACTGGAATAATCTCTGACCCTTCAACTGTCGCAGCCACTTTCAACACCTTCTTCACATCCTGTGCCTCCTCCTTGCTCTCCACACTTCCCACTTGCCTGCCATCTGCCTCCCCTGCTGCTCCCAACCCTACCACCCCTAGTCAATTCTCATTCTCACCTATTACACCTATTGGTGCCCTCAAGTCCCTACTGTCTTTAAACCCCACCAAAGGCAAGAGCCCAGATGGCCTCAACCCCAAGTTACTCCACTTCTCCGCACCTGCTATTGCTGCTCCTCCGGCTTCTCTTCTCAACCTTTCTTTTTCCCTATTCTCTGTTCCCTCCAGCTGGAAACACTCTACAGTCATCCCTCTCCCCAAAGGTGGTGACCCCACCTCCACTGGAAACTATTGCCCTATCTTCCTGCTGCCTAGCCTAGCTAAGCTTCAGGAATGTATCATTTTTGCACAACTCTCCCCCTACCTTGACTCTCTTTCTTCACACCTTTCTAGTCTGGTTTCCACAGGTCCCACTCCACCACCACGTCTCTGATAGATCTCACAGATTCCATACTCTTCAGTATGGATCTGGTTCAGGTAACCTATGCCATATTTGTCGACCTGGCAAAAGCCTTCGACACTGTATCCCACTCTCTTCTCCTCCAAGCACTTACTGGGGCCAGTCTGAACTCCGCTGTCATGGCATGGTTTCGTCATACCTGTCAGGCAGAACCCAATCCGTCAAGATAGACTCCTCCCTGTCCACACCTCTCCCTATTACCACTGGAGCCCCTCAGGGCTCAGTACCTGGCTCTATATTGTTTCTATCTTCCTTAATGACCTCCCTTCTGCCTACTCCTCTACGCAAATCCATATGTATGCGGATAATACCATCCTTTATATGTCTAGCACATCTTTTATTTATTTAGTTTTTGTTGACCGGGAAAGGAGGACTAGACAATTCTGCCTATTTTCAGCCTCGTCCTGGGGGGGGGGGGGTACAGATGGATGCCAACTGACATTGAACCAGATTAAACTGCCGGTGGTATTTTTAGTGAATGGGTGAAATTTGGCCAGGACAACAGGGAAATTGTTCTGCTCTTTTCGAGAGGTGCCATGGGATCTTCAACATCCACCTGAACTAAAACCAGAACAGGCAGATGGGACCTTTGTTTAATGTCTCATCCGAAAGACGGCACCTCAGTAGTGCAGCACCCCCTCATGCAGCACCACAGTGTCAGTATTGGGAGTTAACCCAAATGCCTGGTGTGGGGATAGAACCCACAGCCTTCTGATCTTCCAGCCTCAGAGGCGAGTGTGCAGCCTGCTGAGCACTGACACTGCTCATGTCATGCTGATGCCCAGACTAGGCTGAAGCAGGATTTCAGCAAGGGTCAGAAATGGCTCCAGTCAAATCAACAATTTCTGAATGCCAAAAAGACAGTCTCCATGTCTTTTGGCACCAGATGGAGACCACCTTCCCTGGCCTTCCCCCCGGTGTTTTACATGCTGGATGGTACTCTTGACTGAAAACGTCCCTTCTTTCAGATACCTTGGGTTCTGGTTAGACCATCATCTGGACTTCTCGGGCACATGTGGATGCAACCAAAAAACCTCCATCCCACGCTTGCTGCATCCCTCCAGAAGCCTGAAATTCTATTGTGCAGAAAATGATCCTTCCTACCTTTGACTGTGCAGACATCATCTACAGAGCTGCCCCAAAACTACCATGGCGAGGCTGGACACCCTCTTCAACTCCTTTTGTCGTTTCATACTTTCTTGCTGCCCTCGCACTCACCACTGTAATCATTACATTAATATGTCCCTTCCTTCACTGGAGTCTAGGCAGTTAACACACTGTGCCACCTTCTTGTCAAAATACTGGTATGGAACTCTCCCCTCCTATCTTTCCTCTGTCATCTCGGCCTCACCTTTGAGCTCATACTTCGTAGCCCTGACTCTTGCTTCTTCGCCATCCCTCTCTGCAATACCTCAGCTGGCAAATGTGCCTTCTGCTACTGCTGTCCTAAACTGTGGAATGCCCTGCCCTCAGAAATCCGTAATGCATAGTCTTCTAAAGCTCTACCTACTGTATTGCATGGATTTATGGTCCACTCCAGCTCCTGCCATATCGACTGACCCTCTTGCGCAATCTCCCAATTTAGTAGTCTGTCCATCTCTCTCTCCCTTCCAAGCCTCGAGATGGCGTGGCCAGCTCAGCACTACTTTCCTTCAACATACATACTAAGACTCAACTTAGTGGTCCCTATCCTGCCATATAAACACTGTATCTTGAGATCCCAATTGAACTCCTGTGCTACTTATTCGTATACCATGTTTTTTCTGATTTCAAATTGCCGTGCCTTGTTATGGCTGTTACAGCTTCTCGTGATCTGTGCATTACCACTGTTAACTGCTTTGTTGCACTTATTGTAGCCACTGTATCCTGCATTTTGCTCGCCTACCTGGAGTGTGGATTGTTGCATTGTTGTACTATATTTTAATTCTGCTATTCTTGTACCTCCACTCCCCTACCCCCAGCGCCGTATCTGGAAATGAGCTATTTAGCTCGGTGTACTCTCCTGGAGAAACATTTAAATAAATAAATAAATAAATAAAATGCAGCTTTTTTCCCTGCTCAGTATTCATGTTTTAATTACTTAGCAGTTTGGAAACCAGGTGACATCAAGTGGGCTGAATTCACTGGATTCTACTTCATTGTAGTCTTGAGCTCAACTGGAAAAAGCTACATTAATATGGGGTTCTAAATAGGAAACAAATAGTACTATTTCAAAGATCAACTACTGTCTGTCACACGTGAACCAAGTCTTATCAGCACATCAGAACAATATCACTGGAAACAGCTTATCCACTGTATCTTTTAATTTGAAACCACCAAGTGTGACAAGTGACTTCTTGAAGCAACATCCACAAGCAGTGTGCACGTAGTAAAATGTTCTTTGCCCTCAGTTGCCTAATCCATGTTGCTAGTCCATATCCATAGCATTGCCAGCTGCTAACAGCTTATCATAACTTCAGAAATTAACTTCAGAATATTTTAAACCAGCAGGCTTCCACAGGCTCCCCAGGCAAGGGGCAGCTTACAGGAGCAGGTACAGCACTGACAGGTGTCAGTAAATGACCTGATGTTTCAGAGTCCGGTGACACCTTCCTTAGAGCTAGTTCAGTGTGGCTTGTGACAGGCATTTAACCTGTTCACTGCTCTATGGAGACCAGTGCAATTGATCCCAATATGTTCACACAAAAGCCATCCTGTTTCATTCAAAACTGAAAACTAAGACATGACCACTTTCCAAAACCAGTCATGACCATACACGTACTGTCTGTGTGTGTGTGTGTGTGTGTGTGTGTGTGTGTGTGTGTGTGTGTGTGTCTGAGTTTGCAGTTCAGGCTGCATTGGCTCCCAGTGTGGAAAAGAGAGTTTAAAGTTTTGAATGAAACAGGCTGGCTTTTTTAAGACTGAGGAGTCCCCAGCTTCATGCAAATGGTTACTTTACCAGCTGACCTGATGTACTTGGTGGCAGTATGCATTTAAAATATTATGTGAATAAATAAAGCAGTAGATTTCTTTGAAGAAACTTGAATCAAGCTCAGATTTGAAATTGACTGTGAGATATTTGAAGTGCTGACCTTTGGACTGCTGCCGTGCAGTTGTGTGTATTTCTACAGTAATGGCCTCTAGAATTGTGCACTGTGGGGTGTGTTTGAGCTACTAACTCTTGTGTTTTGGACCTGTCGTAGTGAAGAGAGGGTCTGTGCTGGTTGCCATCCAGTGCTGTGCTCACCAATGAGGACAGGTTTTACTGGGGCGAGTCGGGTGACGGACAGGGGATTGGAGGTGCTGAGAGGGTGGACCATGGAGGGGGCTGGAGATGTATGGTGAAGTATAATGGGGATTGGGTGGGATGAGGTACCCTTGGACTACAGGGATTTTAACTATATTAAATGTTGGATTGGTACAGGAGGTGGAAGGTATTGCTGGCACTAGTACTGCCCGTGGGGGGGCCGGGGGCCACGCACAACTGTTTGCATTAAGTGTACGGTTTTGGAAGTAGTAAATAGTGCTACCTCTGCAGCCTTTTGGGGATTCCAGGTTCCTCAAAATGTACCACTGTTCCTAGTATGAGAACAGGTTCCCTGATTTTCATGGGTGTAGTGGAATATTTATCCATGGTGCACTACGTTTGGTAAGCATGGTACTATTCATGTTAGCACTATGCTTACTTTCTGAACACAGAGGCCCTAGTCTATTTAATTTTAATGTGATGTGCTGTTGAGATGCTTCGCGGAACAATCGCACACACATTTTTCTTGTATAATAAAATACAGTATCCAGAAGGTTTCTAAAATGTGCACCTATCATTAAAAAAAAATCTGCTGGGATACATAAAGTTACGAAGGTAAACAGAGATGCTTCAGGAAGCAAGCACCAGATGTCTGGTATCATGTTTGTATTTTCAAAAGGCACCGATCAACTCTTCCATTTTTTTTTTTTTTTTTTTTACAATGGCACAAAAAATTACTTCAAGTCAGTCAGATGAGCTGTTCCGAACTTCTGATTTTTTGTGTGCACTGATTCCTAAGACAAACATTCATAAATCTAATTGAAATAGTGTGGTGAGGTGACATTCAAAATTGAAGAAGTTCCCATTTACCAGTTATAAACTGAATGAGAAAAAATTGATTGCGGGAAAAACAATTATATGTTCACATTTTGTGTACATAATGCAGCAAAAATAATTACATAACTAAATAAAAATATGATGTGTGAGTGACTGTATAAAATACACAAACAGTTTTGATATTCTGACTGAAAACAGAAGTGGCTAGTAGTCATGGTGATAGACTCGCACTGGTAGCATCATCAAGGGGACCTGGGGTTTTTGAGAGGGCAGAAAGGACTGAGAGCGGTGGTGGTGGTGTAATGGTAGGAGATGGGAAGGGGTAAAATGGAGGTGGGGGAGTAAGGTGAGAGCAGGAGTGAGGGTTAGTACAAGTGCCAGAGTTAGTACTGCAAATTCCCTGGCAGATAACATGCTTCCTGGAGATCCAGTCCCTCTCCCAGCCTTGTCATGGTGTACGGTGAGTATAGGGAATTATACCAGCAGTTACTTGAATTTAATTTGAATGGGGGTCCAGAAAGGATTTAAACACCCAGGGTTTCCATGAAGAGGGTGCTGCCATTTGAAAACACTAAGGGTTAGTAAGGAGAGGAGGTAGGGTGAGTGGAAGAGGGCATGGCAAGGCAAGGAGGTATCTGAAAGAGGGGTCAGTCGGGTAGAAAGAATAGTGGGTTCAGGAAGGGAGATGAGTGTGAGAAAAAGAAGAGGGCTAGCTGCAGGCAAAAAAGGGATGAACAAGGGGTTGACAAGTGAATGGGAGGGCAGAATGGCAAAGAGAGTGAAAAATTGTCAAAAAAGAAGGGGAGGAATCAGGAGTGGCACAGGGTAGTGTCACTAAATGCTAGAAGTCTTGAGAATAAAATGGATGATCTGCAGGCCATGATGGCAGAGGGGAAGTTGGATCTGGTGGTGGTCACAGAGACTTGGGCTACCCCGAATCGTGGCTGGGACCTCACCATACCAGAGTATACTCTCTGTAGACAGGACAAGGAGAAAGAGAAGGGGATTGGCACTTTACTTCAGGGAAGAGATCACTGCCACCAGTGAGGAGATGGGGAAGGGAACCTAGAGGCACTGTGGGTATAGATAGATATAACCAGCAAAGAGAAGGAAAGTGAGGTTGGGGGTAGTATGAAGGCCACCAAATCAGAAAGTGGACAGGGAACTGGGTGCCACTCTAAGAATGGCAGCTGGAAGGGGAGAGATAGTGACAGTGGGAGACTTGATCTGCCTAAGATGAATTGGAGTGTCTCGTCCACCTCCTGCGCCAGGAGCAAATTGATCCTGAATGGAGTACTGGATGGGTTCCTACCAGAGAATAACCATGCTGGATTTGGTACTAACAAACCATGACCATTTCAGGGGCATCAAGATAGAGGAGCTCTTGGGGAGCAGTGACCACTGCATGATGTGGTTCCAGGTGAATAAGATGATTGCGGGTTAGCAGGGTATAAACTAAGAGAAGGTTGAGGGCAGTGAACGTGTACTCCCTGGAGGAGAAGAGGGAGAAAGGGGACATGATTGATGATTGAAACCTTCAAGTACTTCAAAGGGATAAATAGGGTGGATAAGGAGGGTCTCTTTAGGCTAAGTGGTAACCGTAACATGAGGGGACACCATCTGAAGAGGGGGGTTTAGGAGGGAGTTAGGAACCACTTTTTCACGGAGAGCGGGTGATGGTCAGTTTGAACGTGCTACTGGATGAAGTGGTCTCGTTGAAGATGGTGGGCATCCATAACAGAGGCTGGGATAGACACAAGGGGAAGGTAAGTGTCATGGGTGGGGCAGATAGAAAGGATGGGAGGAGTGGGGGGGCAGGGTCAGTAGCTCAAGCTGTGGACCCAGCAGTATGAGCAGACTGGATATACTAAATGTCCTTGTTCTACTGGCCTCTTCATATGTTCATATGTTCATATGAATATGGGGAAAGAAATGACCAATACTAAAACTAAAGTACTGGACTTACGGAAGGCCAACTATATGGGAGAGATACTGAAGGGACACCAGGCCGGTCTTAAGAAAAGCATGGGGGTGGCTCAGAAGTGGGCACTGATCAAGGAGGGAATAGCAAATGCCATTAAAATTTGCCTTAGTTAAAAGAGGAAAAAATTCCAAGGCCAGGAGGCCAAGCTGGTTCGATACAGAGGTGAGCCAGACTGAGAGAGAAAGGAGGGCTGCATACAGAAAGTCTAGGAAATCCTGAATGGATGCGGAGGAAAGGGTGTACCTGGAGAAAGCTAGGGAGGGCTTATAGGGTGGGTAGTATGGCAAGCCAAGGCTAAGAAGGATCTGCAAACTGTAGAGGGAATCAGGAAGGGAGAGAGCCTTCTTCAGGGAAATCAATGAAAGGAGGGACACAGTGGAGGACCTAGTAAAGATAAAAAGTGGAGAAGGGTAGGTGAAGGATAGTAAAAAGAAAGCAGAAGTGTTGAAAGAATAATTCTACTCTGTCTTTATTAAAGGAGAAGTCCAACCAAAATTTGAAAAATATATGTTGTGCAGAGTGTTTTAATTTGTATGTGAAGTTCTAGTGTTTCCTTCCTTCTGACTGGTATTAGGAGTTTTTCCTAAATGAGCCTGCTAGCTTTAGGGTAGTTTTACAACCCCTGGAGATCTCCATATCAAACAGCTTAATTGTATTTCTTTGTCCTAAAATGCACCTTGTTTCATGTGATGGTGATATAGCTGAGACCATAAATCCAGCAGAAAGCCTTGCTTTACAATCAGTTCACATCAGTAGAGATGGCTATATTTTAAAATCTGTAGAATTCAGCTTGGTGACCACCCTCATTGTAAAGGTCTTACTGTCCTGAAAAACTTTGCTGCTGGTGATTTTTGTGCAGCTTGTAAAGATTCCAAGATATTTAGTTTGTTTGGCATGTGTGTGCTGAATGTTGTCTCTCTTAGATCACTGTCACATGAGACGAGATGCACTATGGGAACAAGAAATACAATTAAGCTGTCAGGGATGAAGATCTCCAGGGGTCGTAAAACTAGTATAAAGCTAGCAGGCTAATTTAGGAAAAACTCCTAATACCAGTCAGAGGGAAGGGAACACTAGAACTTTACATAGAAATTAAAAAACTCTGCACAATGTAAATTTTTTCCAAGTTTTGGGTGGACTTCTCCTTTAAGGAGAAAGATGGACCTGAGCTACAAGGGAGGTCGAGGGAAGGGAAATGGGGAGGAGTGGAAATGAATGATGACAGGATAACAGAAGACAGGGTTAAGGAAGGGCTTCTGTTTCTAAAGGCAAACAAATTCCCAGATCCGATGGCATGCTTCCAGCGGTGTTAAAGGAGACCTGCAGAGTTTAGCTGCAGCCTGCTCCTGTTGCCACGAACCTTGTCATGTCGCTGCGGGAGTCAAGGGCTGTTATAACAAAATTTTCCCAGCTATGTTTACATTTTAAATCCCTGCCAAACTATGCCACTGAACCCAGAAACACTGACGAGCGTATGCACGGCCTCATGGGTATTCCAACCCACATAGCGATGTAGATGCCACCACTGCTGTGAATATAACAGCAGTGTCGGGAGCTTATTAAATTTATTTATTGCTTCCACAGGAGTGTTGATGCCTAAAAGAGCAACTTGGAGCAACACTAGGGCAGCTCGTTGCTGTAAGTATTGTTTTAAGCATCAACACCCCTGTGGAAGCAATCAATTATAATAAACTGCACCCAATACTGTTATATTCACAGTGGTGGTGGTAGTATCTACATCACTAAATGGGTTGGAATACCCATGACTCATGAGTCCTTATGTGCACTTGATTAGGACCTGCTCCTTGTTTCAAGGCTTCTGGCTTTGGCGGTATAGTTTGGCAGTGCTTAAAACCTAAATATAGCTTGGAAAATTTTGGTCATAGCAGCCTTCGTCTCCTGTGGCAGCATGGCAAGGTGTGTGGGAGTGGGCTGCAGCCATACCTTACAGGTCACTTTTAAGGGAGATGGCGGTGATGCTGGTGGGCCCGCTAGCATAGATGTTAAGTTGCTCATTAGGCATGGGGGGGGTGGCACCATAGGAGTGGAGAACTGCGCATTTGGTACCACTGCACAAGAGTGGGCCCAGGGACACCATGGGAACTATAGGCCGGGTAGTGTGATCCATATGTTGTCGCTACAGTGACAATTTTACCACGACCAACACTACAGCGACAATAGGGACAGGTCACTGTAGTGTTGGCTGAAGACCTGGCACTGCTCTCTGGGTGTCTTGGATGATCCCCCACCCAAAATCAGCTCCTGCTCGGGGTTGAGTACTTTCATTATAGGGGGCACGGGGCAGAGCCCTCTGCATGGGGTTTGCCCCCAAAGAGAAAAAAAGTTCAAGTGAGCGGCTTTATGCCGATCAAGCAGTTCATTAAATGTAAATGCTGTAATCGGCCGGTCAATAACTAATTTGTTGACCGACTGTCATGAATCCAATCTGATCTGCATTGTCTGTAAGCTGATGACCATTCTGAAGGAAAGACTGGTAGGATTCCTCAAGACAAATGGGCTTCAGGACAAGATGCAGCACACATTCATATCAGGGAGATTCTGTCAAACCAACCTGAGAAGCTTCTTTGGGTGATGAAGGCAGCAGACAGTGCATAGGCAGTTCATACTTTATACTTGGATTTCAGCAAAACATTCAACCCAGTACCCCACAAGAGGTTGATCAGGAAATTGGGGGACCCTGGGGCGGAACAAATTAACAAGGAGGGTGGACAACTGGCTTAGTAGTGGGACATGAAGAGTGCTGGCGGTGAGGGGAGAGCTATCAGGTGTGAAGGAAATCACCAGTGATGTCCTGCAGGGGTCAGTGCTATGCCAGTGTTTGTTTGTTTTTTAAATATATTCACAAATTACACTGACAAAAAGCATTAAAAGCAAAATCTGCCTTTTTGGTGGATGACACCAAGCTCCTGGAGGGCGGACACAGTTGAAGGGGAGCAGGACCTAAAGGAAGACCTGGAAATGCTGGAAAGGTGGTCTATATGACAACTCGGGTTTAATGGGAAGAAGTGCAGGGTTATGCACATGGGAAGAAAGATTGTGAAGACTAAGTGGAGTTTGGGGGGAGTTAAAGGTCAGTGATTCTGTGGAGGAAAAGAACTTGGGCCATCACAAGTGACCTTAAGCAAGCTACACAGTGTGGGAAGGCAGCAGCCAAGGCAGCTGGAATGTTGGGATGTATTGCTAGGGGGTTCACAAGCAGAAGCTAGGAGGTTATACTGCTGCTATCTAGATCTTTGGTACGACGTTAACTGGAGTACAGTTTGCAGTGCTGGAGCCCCTACCTAACAAAGGACATCAACCAACTCGAGGCAGTTCAGAGGAGGGCAACAAAAACGGTTCAGGGTCAGCAGAGCATATGAGAACAGACTGAAAGAACTTAATGTACTCACTGGAGGAGAGGAGGGAGAGATGAGACATGACTGAGACCTTTCAGTATCTGAGAGGTATAAACTAGGTGGATATTGGAGACATTGTTTGACTCGGTGAAAACAAAACTAGCAGATGGCGCTGCTATAAGCTGGAGGGCAAAGGGCCAAGAAAGAGATCCGAAGGTATTTATTACAGAGAGTGGTTTGGGGATGGAACCAACTCCCAGCTGAGGTCATCACTCAGAACATAGTTGGGGAAGGGGGGAAGAGTGTGATTCAAGAGAGGATGGACAGGGCAAAGGGAAGGGTCAGGTCACTAATCTCTGGATTAGGGGTTTTGTGATCGAGCTTAATCGATAGTCTGCAAGACCTTCTGCTCTATGTTTCATGTGGTCTTATTTGATTGAGCATCTGGGATATACACCTGAAAAATAAAATTTGCCTTGCCCTAATGTCCTGCTGAATGAACAGATGACCTATGCTCTAAATGATGTGATAACTTCCCAGATGTGGCTGAAAATGGTTTTGTCTCAGTCTACCTCTGTGAGCAAGCATAATCGATAGACTGTAAGACCTTCTTCTGCTCTCTGTTTCGTATGGTCATATTAATGTCCTGCTGAATGAACAGATGACCTGTGCTCTAAGTGATGGGATAACTTCCCAGGTGTGGCTGAAAATGGTTTTGTCTCAGTCCACCTACCTGATTAAACTAAGACATAAATAAACGTGCAATTGCTCCAGGATTTAGAAAAGCATTCCCTGCACATAGTGTAATGTAGGAAGAGCTGCCTAACTAAGGTCTTTACTTTCTTGTTCTTTTTTTTTCTTCCAGTTTACCATGCCTTGTTTATTCCCCCTCATGTCATAGCTGACCCATATCTTGCCACTCCACCCTAACCTCATCACCCTGACTTCTCCCAGAACTAATCTTAACCATGGTCATCGAGGGTCCTTACTGTATCTTCACTGGGACACTGATCTGGTTGGTGGTGGTACCTGGGTCATCTGATGGCCTGTAGGCAGCAAGGAGTCATCCTGTTGCCTTGGGGGCATTTCCACCTGTTGTTCTCTCCTTCCCTGAAGTCCGCGCATGTGCAGTGGTGTGGGCGTGCAGTGCAAATACTCTGTACGGACTCGAACATCCGCACCCACCCCTTCTAGAGGTAACCTCATGCTGCACCACCTAGCTCCTGGAGAGCTGTCTGCAGATGGCCAGTCTTCTCCTCCCCCCCGGCTGACTTCAGAGTGACCCATGTCCATTCCCAAACCCAGTCACCAGGGTGGCATTTGATACATTAGACCACCTCGCCATCAAGCTGGCCTACTAATGACTTTTCTTAAAAGCACATCAGTCTTGCTGGAAATTACTTCTTGCAGTACAGTCGCAATAAACATGCCTTCTGGTAATCAATCTGTTAAGTGTTTATGACATGTGTTTCCAGGGATGACATTTGGGATGGAAGTCTTTTAAGCAATGTACTTTCACTTTAATTGATTTTGACCTGAGAAGAATTTGTCAATGAAGTTTGCTCTTCTTCAAGAAGTGTACGCTATGCCCGCAAATTACTTAGGAAAGCTGCTCATAGTTTGAACTTGAGGACATATTGCTGTACTCTAAAGTCCTCCCACAGTGGTTCAATCTACAGGATGGTACCTGACCAGTTGAACAGTGTTGAAGTAACAACAGCAAGTCAGTACTGACTTGATGATTAACTCCACTTACTTGGCAGGCAGAGACACACACATGTCTGTTGGCTTCAGTCCTGTACATTTTAGTAACTTGCTGCTCCCTGCAGCACAATGTCAAACACAAGAAGGAAACATCTGAACAGTTAGGCACAGCAGTGTAGGACCCTTTTTATGGAACATTTTGCTGTGAGAGTGGGTTTTGAGGGATGTGACATTGTCGGTCCAATGCAGAGCAGTCTGCACGGGGCTCGTCAGTGTCACAACAATAATCAGCCAAGCTGATCATGACACTGTTCTGGCTTGCTGGTCAGAAACTTTGTGTAGTTCAAAAGAGAGAGCCGTTCCAATGATAGGGTGACTCTATTCTTCGATCTGCATAATGCCACCCAGCAAGCAGAGCTGATTGCATCATGATCAGCCTGCTGTGGTTCCTCCCTCTCGCACACTCCCTGGTGCCAGAGCACCTGCCCCCCCCCCCAGGTGCCAATAATAAAGAAAACCCTCCCTCAGTTTCTTCCTGTCTCTTCCATGGGCACAGGGGTGCCCAATCTCCTGTGCCAGCTGCTACCCCCCACTGTGCCCATTTTCCTTCTGCAACACTGGGGAGCCTACACCCACTGTTGCCAGACACCAACATTGGGGGGGTGCCCAGTGTTCCAGATAGTTTGTTTTTTTAACATACACCCTGTAAAGAAGAATACAGTCCATCGATGTCTGTTGCTGCTGCTGCCGCTGTTACTGTCTCCCCCACCCCATCCCTCCCAAGCCCTTACTTCCCTTCTGGGGTTCCAGCACCGTAATCCTCTCTAGACCACAGACATGTCCTCAATCTTCAATGACTGACTGTGAACGGAGGAAATCAAGTATGCAGTTCAGTGTATTTCTGTGGGGTTTTGAACATGTCATCATATCAAATATGTATAGAGCCTTGGTCAGACCGCATCTTGAGTACTGTGTGAAGTTCTGGAGATCTCACCTCAAGAAGGACATAGCACTACTAGAAAGGGTCCAGAGGAGAGCAACCAGGATGATTCAGGGCATGGGAGGGAGGCCCTGTGAGGGAAGGGTGGAAGAGCTTGGGCTGTATTTGGTGGAGGAGAGGAAAGACAGGGGGGACATGATAGGGATCTTCAAATATGTAAAAGGAATAAGCAAGGGCAGAGCCAATGAGATGTTCAGACTAAAGAGGGGGGGAACGATCAGGGGCCGTGAGTGGAAGCTGGGGGGGGGCGGGCGCAGGAGACATTACTTCACTGAGAGGGTGGTGGAGCCATGGAATGCACTGCCCAGGAGTGTGGTGGAAGGGGGGCACAGTGAAGGGCATCAAGAAGGGGTGGGACAGGTACAAGGGAAAACAGAAGCCGAAGATGACGCTCTCTGGGGCTGGGGGCGTGTGGAAAAGGGAGCACCGATTAGGAGGCTGGCTACCAAGCAGACACGACAGACCATCAGGCCTATTCTGCTGGCTTTTAGTATGTTAGTATAACTTGGTAATTTTTGAATATTTGTGACCCAGATTTTCAACATACCTTTTTGGGACCCCTCCTCATGAACAATGGCAGGGAAATTAGGCAAATCTGTCCCAAAAGGTGATTTCACAGTTGCTGCGTGAAATAACCTTTCAAGCAACAGTTGAAAATTTTCTCTGCTCTTATTCATAAGGTGGGGTCACAAGAAGGTTATGTTGAAAAATTGTGGTAAAACTATTAAAAAAAAAAAAAAAAAAAAAAAAAAAAAGTTATGAGCCTAAATTGAAATTTATGAATGCAGGATCATAACGTTGCTAATTTTTGATATTTTGACTCCAAATTTTCGACATGACCATTTTTCACAGTACCTCAAGAATGTGACAGCTATCATTTTTCAAATCCTGGCCAAAATGTATTTTTGCACTTGTAGTGCAAAATCACCTTTCGAGCATGATTTGAAAAATTTCTCCACCCTTGTTCATGAAGTGGGTTAAAAAGAAGGCTGTGTTGGAAATTTGGGGTAAAAATGAGAAAACAACATGATGAGCCTACTACACATCGAAAATTTTCAGCGCACGCTTGTAACTGTCATAATTTTCAGTATTTTGACCCCAACTTTTCGACATAGCCATTTTTTCACACCACCTCATGAATATGACAGCTGTTATTTTTCAGATCCTGCTCAAAATGTGTTTTCTCACTTGTGGCATGAAGTCACCTCTGGGGCACGATTTGAAAATGTTCTCACCCCTTGTTCATGAGGTGGGGTCATAAGAAGACTATGCTAAAGATTTAGGGTAAAAATTTTAAAAAGCTACAAGTAATTGTGCAGTGACATTTTTTCAATTCATGCTCATAACTGTGGCAGTTTTCAGTATTTTGACCCCAGATTTTTAACATAATAATTTTTACGTTTGATGTGTGCCTGCGCACCAAACATTTTGTCAGGAGTGACTGGGATTCAGGGGTTTGGCACTGCCGAGCCCATTGCACGGTTGCAAGAGTTTGGCAGTCTAAACCAGTAACCACACACTAAGATCCTGATGCAACCCTCTGCTTCGTGGGCATAAACTTCATGCATTTCAAAGGACCGAAGTCACTGCAGTCAGAGATGGCTTTGTTCCTTTGATTTACATGAAGCTGGTTAGCAAACAGCTGAGTGGCTTTTCATGTCGTCAAGAGGCTGTCAGCCTATAAAAAGGAAAACCGTCCATCGCTGTCCATTGTAGCCGCCGCCATAACTGCCCCTCCCCAGCCCCAACCCACGTTGTTATTATGGCACAGGGGTGCCCATTCCCCCGTGGCAGCTGCTACCCCCACCCTGCCCATTTTAGTTACACAGCACTGGGGAGCCCACCCCCGGTGCTGCCAGATATAACAGTGACACCGGGGGATGCCCATTCCCCCCGTGTTAGTCCTTTGTCATTTCTTACTTTTTTTATTATTGTTAACCTGTTATAAAGAAAACTTCCCATGATGTCTGTTGTAGCCCCTCCCATAGCTGTAACTCCCCCAGTCCTACCCACATTATTATTAGGGCACGGGGATGCCCAATCTGCTGTGCCAGCTGCCACTCCTCACCCTGCCCCTTTTAGTAATGCGGCACCAGGGAGTCCACCCCCGGTACTGCCAGATATAATGGTGACACTGTTGGGTGTTCAATCCACCAGTGTCACTACCTCTAACAGAGAAAAACGTCCCTCATCCTTTTTTTTTTTTGTTTTGTTTTGTAAACCTGTAAAAAGGAAAACCATCCCATCAATGTCTGTTGCGCCATTATTCCACCCCCCACCTGACCCTCCCACTCAGCACCCACCACCTCACTCTCCCCAGCCCTTACTTACCCAACGGGGGGGGGGGTCCAGTGCTGTAATCATTTCTCAACCACAGACATGTCTTAACTCTTCAGTGCCGGACTGCGAACTGAGGAAGTCAGGTGTGCGGTTCAATGTATTTCAATGAGATTTTGAACTTAGTAGCATAATTTGGCCGCTTTTCATTTTTTTTTCACCAAATTTTCCACATACTTTTTTTGGGACACCACCACATGAACAATGCAAGTGACGTTCAGTAAATCTGTGCTGAAAAGTGGTTTCACGGTCGCTGCATGAAATCGCCTTTCAGGCAGGTGTTGAATATTTTTTCCACCATTGTTCGTGAGGTAGAGTCATAAGAAGGCTATATTGAAAATTTGGTGTAGAAAATATAAAAAAAAAGTTATGAGCCTACGTTGAAGTTTGCGAACACAGGTGCATAATTTTGGTAATTTTCAATATTTTGACCCCAAACCTTCAACATAGCAGTTTTTGCACATCACCTCATAAACGTGGCATATGTCCTTTTTAAAAGCCTGCATGAGATGTTTTCGCAGTTTTGGTGTGAAATGACATTTTGATCAATATACTGTAAATGGTACATGTCATGCCTATAAGGGGAATCCTAAAACAAATCTCATCAAAAGTTGGGGTCAAAACATTAAAAACAAACAAAAAAATTTAACAAGCATCAAGAGTTCAGCATTGACAAATGCTTGTTTCATACTACCTCTTGACTGTGACAGCTGTCCTTTCTCAAACCCTACCCAAAATGTGTTTTCGCACTTGAGGCGAAAAATGACGTTTCGGCCATTGTTTTGTAAATTACACCTGTCTTGCTCAGAAGGGGTGGTCATAAAATGATTATGTTGAAGATTTGGGGTAAAAAATTTGAAAAAGCAACTAAGTTAGAAAACATTGAACTCTTCCAGCATTTACCCATAACTTTATTTTTGCAGATTTTCGCCTCTGATGTTCAACATATCCTTTGTTATGTTACCCCCACCTCCTGGAACATGACAGGTGTCATGTTTCAAACCCCACCCTGCCCCGCGGAAACTTGTTTTCCACAGTCACCCAGTGAAATCACCTTTCGGGTGGGATTTTAAAAATTCCAACTGTCTTGATCATAATGACTGGTCCTAAAAAGACTATTGGATATTTGGGATCAAAATGTGGGAGCCTACTTAAAAGTAGATATTGCTTCCAAGCTGGCCTATCCTGGGTAATTAGTCTAGCAATGTGTAAAAGCAGGATGCCACTGAAAATGAGACATTGTATTTTATTTGCTCTAGCATGAGTAAATATATAGTAAAAATGTGATATACTATGAAATGAGGAGACTCAAATGCCCTAGCCTGACAATCCTGGCACCATAATCCCGAGGCAAGGAATCCCGACAGGAGATTGCCACACTCCTAACGGTTCCAAGTGGGGCTCTGTCACCTGTACCCTCCCCCCACCAGTAGATCTAGATAACAGCTCCAGGTCACCATACCATGGGGAATGTGGCTGTCAGGGGGTCTGCACACTGTCAGGATTCTGTGCTTTAGGATTATGGTGCTAGGATTGTTAGGTTGGGCTTTTGTGTCTCGGCATTTTGATGTACTCCTGTAAAAATGTGTACAAGCAAGACTTGGTGCAACAGCAGTACTAACATACTAAGATGCCAGCAGAGTAGGCCTAATGGTCTATTGAGTCGGCTTGAAAATCAGCACCCAGTCAGAACACCGTTGCTGCCCTCCACACGTCCCCTGTAAATTCCCACCCTGACTCCATCCCTCATCTGAGTTACACCTCAAGGTCTGGCATTACTCAATGTTTACTTCCCCTTATACCTGTCCCAGCCTCTCTTGAATCCCTCCATTGTATTAACAACCACTAGTTCTGCAGGCAGTGCGTTCCAGGGGTCCACCACCCTCTCAGTGAAATAGCATCTCCTAGTCTCCCTCCTGGGCCTCTTGCCAATCAGCCATGTGGAGTGTCCCCTTCTGGTCCCCTCTTCTCTTAGCTGGAACACCCTATTGAGGCTGACCCTAGTTACTCCCCTTAGATATTTAAAGACCTCGATCATATACGCTATGCCCATCATCTCCTCCAGGGAGTACAAGTTGAGCTTTTCAAGTCTCTCCTCATAAGATCTTTCCCCCAGACCCTGTATCATCCTGGTTGCCCTCCTCTGGACCCTCTTGAGAAGTGCAATGTCCTTTTTCAAGTACGGGCACCAAAACTGCACACAGTACTCTAGATAAGGTCTAACCAGGCAGTGATACAGAGGGAGAAACACTTCTCGTCCCTTCAAGGTTATCACCCGGCGATGCACCCAAGCATTTTATTTGTTTTAGCCACAGCTCTCCTACACTGCTCAGAGTTGTTCATTTCGGTGTCCACAACAACCCCAAGATCCTTTTCCCCTCCCGTTTCCTGCCGTACCAGCAGTAAACATTTGGTTTTGACAAAGTAACCAGTAACACATGACAGCGTGTGTGGTAATGCAAAATTATGCATGCCCCAGGTGGGTTGTGAGGCTCGAGATGCAGCTGAGTGCTTTCGACCACCAGGGACATGCCGTAATTTATGGCATTACCGCACACCCTGGAGTATGTTGTTATGCTTATAAAAGGGGTTTAAGAGTTAAAAAAGCAGGAAAAAAAGAAAGTAAAAATTGAGTTGTGTGGTAATTGAAATTAATACATGGTCATGTGACCTGTTTTGACCAATCAGATGGCTTGCTGGATGAGCCATTTTATAATGCTTGTTAATCTTTAGTTCTTCTCGAGAGACAGTCCACCATTTAAATGATGTACCATTCTCGTTTTACAATAAATTTAGAAACCCCCAGATGGATGTGATTATTGGTTACTTTATTTAAAGTGAGTTTGAGGATAGCACTTTTAAATTGGGCCGCTGGAATAAGTTTGGTCAGAAAATGATCCCACTGGGATTGGGGATCTGAGTATTATATTGAAAAAGATCCCTATCAGCCAATCTGAGCACAGCACTTGTCCCATTATCGATAACCAGACAGACTCGATCAAGGGACTGTATGCTAATCTATGCATTCCGATGGATATGTAGCCTTTGGGAGTGGGGAGGAAGGACAGCCCTCGCCCCTCCAAACTCGCACCTTCTAGACGCCTGGAGCACCTGGATATGTAGCTTTGAGGGGGGAAGACAGCCCTCCACCTACCAGACATGCACCACCTCCTGGACACCTGGACCACCTGTATGTGTAGCTCTGGGGGTTGAGGATGGCCCTCCTGCCCCACCTTCGGCATCAGCCACCCCTCCCCCAACTCACAGTCCCGTGAATTTCCCTTACAGTCACTACTAATGCAGGCTGCCTGACCATGCCCCCTCACACCCAACCATTGTACTGTAGCATGTCCTCTCCGCTCAGCCTCCCATCACCCCACCATTTCTCCCTATACCTTTTTGCTCTTCTTCCCCCAACCTTCACCTCTACCACAGTACATATCTCTCTCTCTCGTACCTTCTTTCTGCACCCTTCTGCCAGCTCTACCCGTCTCTCTGAGCTACTGACAAGGCAGTTTGTGGCTGCTTATTCCCCCACCCCCACCCTCATAAAGTGTTTTTCCTTGTTATTTAACCTGCACTTATGTTTTGAGTTCTTCTGTAAGTTCTGAATCCAAGCTGTATCGTTCATTGTAATGTACCTTTGCTTTCTCCTGTTGTACTTTGTTTTGCAATCTATGCTGTGGAACCTTTGTAAAAGAGCTTGTGCTCAAAGGTCTTTTCTGAATCACTAAATAAATAAATAAATAACTAAGCCATGTGATAGTAAACAATAAATATGAACTTTGAACTTTATTAGTAAATACATAGCACCTCCCCACACAGAACAAGGCGTCTGCGCACATTTCATGTCGCACTTGACACTTTTTCAAGACCGTCTTGAAAAAGCATCAGGTGCTACGCGAATCATGCATTGATGCCATGTTCTGTGTGGGGAGTGCTATGCTTTTTACTAATAAAGTTCATATTTATAGTTTGCTATCACATGGCATAGTGGTAATTCTTTGGAATTTGAGCTGAGAGTTTTTCTCCTTTCTAAAGCCATGGTAAAATGGCTATGCATGTGTGTAGAGGTGCACATATATCTCAGAACCACCGGCTTCCCCCCCACCCCTGACTTATGTCTGCCGCTTATGCATCTGTGCTGCCACAATGTCTCCATCTGGTGGCCGCCATGAGTGCAGTCTGCACACCTCCCTGATCTGGGAGAGGAGAGATCCCTGGCAGCTACAAGATCCACTCCCTGCCCTCCCCTATGCTGACCCCCAGCGATCCACGCTCATTCCTGAACTCGGGTTGCCGACTTAACAAGAGGTAAGGCGCACAGCACCTCATCCGTTTCCGCCACTAGGCAGGCTTTACTCTGACATTTTTTTAACAGTTTGGTGGTAGTGTGAACTTGCAGGCAAACTTCAGTTCATTTTCACTTGCTCTCTCAGGTAGGTAGCAGTTTTAACACTTAATTTTTTAAAAAAAGTTTAGCACTCACAATTTATTTTTTTTTTGGTCACAAAGGTTTTGTTTTCTGCTGCTAGTCAGTCTCACTGGGATGAAGTGCACTCCTGGCCAACTACCACCTCCCCTGAGACTAGGCTGCAGTGGTTCCCCCACGAATTACCCCACCAATGGTGGGGGCCAAGAGGGGGATGCTGTTTCTACCCTGCCCCCCTGCTGAGCCCACACATCCAGATCTGCAGGGACTTCTGGGGTGGTGGGGCAGGCCAGAGGATGGAGAAAGCATCATCCACTGGCTATTTCCATGTTCTCCCCGATGTGGCAGTGTGCAGTAAGCACCAGTGCCGCTGGCTGTCTCCAACATGCCATGCCTGCTGCCTTGCCACTATGTGGTGGCAGTCTAGGAGCAGTACAGCCAGACCCCCCCCCCTCCTCTCTGGGAGAGGAGAGAAGACCTCCAAATGCTTAATACTATACTTCTCTGCTGACACATCAGGACCAGAGTTCAGTTCTGAACCAGGGTCACCATTGTGGTGCAAGATGTGGTGTCCAGTACCTCAAACCTCGGCACCACTGGGCCACTCTCAAAAGAGCTTTTTTTGTAAATTTTCCCTAGCTCCCACCTCATACGTGTTAAGTGCTGACTCTCTCAATTGTGCTAACTCTTCAGATAGGTAATCCCTGCACCAGTTATTATAAAAAAAAAAAGTATATGTCTGAGGTGGTTTTTTTTTTTTTGTTTGTTTGTTTTGTTTTTTGTAACGCTCTTGGTGTGTGATGACCACATAAAGCACTCGAGCTTCACTCTCGGTTATTATTAATTTATTTATTTATTGAAAAGTTGGCAAATGGGAGAGGTACACTGAGCCAAGGCTCATTTCCAGGTGTAACCAAGGGAATGGGAAAATGGATTATATACAGGGAATAACACAGTTTTACAACCATGTTACAGCATACTATATACAACATTTACAACCAGTCAAAGTACAGAGAGGTTAAAAATACAGGAGGCATAAGTAAATAGGCAGATTCTACAGGATAGTGATGATGAGTGAGAAAGTAAAAACTGGGGTAAGCGACAGTAAACAATTGTTGAAACTATCTTAAATGAGTATATATAGAAGGATGAAATGGTGCATTATATGTAGGTAGAGCAGCAACAGGAAATAGAATACTAAAGTTGAGAAATAAGTTCAAGGAAATACCTATGAAACACTGAAGCTCACTATCCCGAACTCTTCAAGACCGAATTTGGGAGTCTATATTTTCGTTCCTTGCGGGATACTGAAATTCAATGTGGGGGTCTCTGTCCCCTGCACCTCCCTAACTAAAATAACCAACTCTGAGGGGGCAGACTCTGGAATAAAAAAAATAAGTTACTGGGGTGGATTAGTGAGGAGCAAAATTAGCCACCGGGAACAGAGCCTGGATCTATGAGGCAGAGCTGCTAGAGGCTTAGCCCTCCACGCCATGGGAGCAACTCTGCCAGCATGTGCATTCTGTGGTGTGCTGGGGTTCTTCACGAGGGGCAGGGTAGCAATTCATCACATTTGCTACCTTACCCCTAGTGGAATTGGCTTTTGTCCTGTTGGGCATGTGGGTGTCAGGAGACTGAATTCAGTCCCCTGAGTGTCAGGATTCTGAGTGTGTCTCTTAAATGGATACCAGATCAAGCATGAGTAGGAGACTGAGAACAGAGAATATTGGGATAGGGCTTTTTTTTAGATCCAAAATGGAAGTTGAGCGTCAAATGGAAAATCGGAGAGCATTCCTTAGAGAGGGAAGTCTATAAGAAAAGGTAGCAGAGCCAGAGCAAGATAAGGGGTGTTTGAAAAGAGAATGTGCTGGCATCTCTAGATCTGAGAAGATAGGTGCCTGGGCTGTGGGAGAGAGGAAAGAAGAGAGGTTGGGAGGGGAGGGACCCAAACCAGAATTTGGAGATGAAGAGTTAGAAAAGGCATCGTATGGCAGCAGTGAAGAGAGGAGAGGGAGTGGGAAGAGTAGAAGTTTATGGAGGTGTGTTTTTAAAAAAAAAAAAAAAAAAAAAATCTCTTCCCCCTAACTTTTAGTCTTTTGGAAACTAGGTAATGCCCACTAGGCACAAGGCCTGTTTTCAGGGGTAACCAGGGAGCACTGGAGAGGTTAAGTGACTTGCTCAGGGTCACACATTATGTAAATGGAGGTTGGTGGAATCAAACTCTGGTTGTTGGATGCACCAAGCTCATTCATAGCTTATTACTCTAACCTCTGGACTATGCTGCCAGCCCTGTTTATGCATTAGTCTCTCTAGTATTTTATTTGCTTTTGTTAGCCGGGTAAGCACACTAGACAGCCAAGTGCTTATTTTCAGGTGCGACCCGGGAGATTACAAGGTGCATACATGAACATCAGGCAAATACAAGTGGAGGATAACATTACATAGAATTAGCACACAGGGACTTTACAAGCATCAGTATCATCAGGCAAATACAAGTGAAGAATTACTATAAAGTGACAGCACACAGGGACATTGCAAACAACAGTAACAACAGGGATTTACATTACAGTATTAACATTGCAGGCAGTAGGAAGAAGTACAGTGTGAATTCATCGCTCCCGGCAGCAAGTTGTAAGGCTTGCAGTTAGAAGAAGGAGGAGTCACAGTTGGGATAGAGTGGGCCCAGTGCAAGATAAGGGAGTGCACAGTTATAGTGCTCACCCTGTTGTGCCGGTAGGCCTAAGTGGTCAATTTTTATAGTTGCTGTGAGAACAGGAGGAGTATGAGCACAGATGTGCTCTACCCAAGTCGTAATGTTTAGGTAGCTTCTCAGTTTGTTGGGGCATCAAAGTCTGAGAGGGTTTGTCTAGTGCAGAGACAGGTGGCGGCTGTTTTGAGAAAGCCCCAGAGGGAGGTTTTAGAGCTCTGGTGTGATGCTTACTAATAGGATTGATGCTTACTAATAGGAAGTCGAAGTTAGGCTGGGATTGTCTGACATGACATTTAGAATAAGACAAAGGCATTACATCACAATGTGCGAAGTTTCCACTAACTCATTTACCTTTTGCAGAGGCCACAACAGGCTGTGTTGTAGTATTTTCATCTCTCCTCTTCTGAACATCTGAAACCATGACTGCTATCCTGTTTCATTCCTTGGGTGATGAATTTCCCAAGAGATGTCTGCACCCCTGGCTTCCGAAATGTACTGGGGGGGAAGGCACTTACTGCAGGTGCTAGAGCTATAGTTTAAAACTATTGCACAAAAAAACTGTTTGCAAAATGATAGTAAACAGTCATATGAAAACCTTCTGCCCCCCCTCACCCAATATTTCTATAACTATATAAAACTGCAGTATGTAAAACAAAGCAGTGCTTAAACTACATGCACGTGGAGAGGACAGTTACTGCAGTATGTAACACAAGGTCGTGTAAACATTAATCACTGACAGAGGAGGGCTGTACCAGTGGATTAATGCCCGCTGGGGGGGGGGGGTTAGTGCCTGAGGGCGAAGCCCGAGGGGTCCAACCACCCAGCGGCATTAATCACTGGCAGAGCGATGCTGGAGGTGATTTATCGTGCTAGAACATAGGCTCGCTGGCGCGGCGATTTGCTTCATGTTACCAGTGTGTGTCCCTTCTGTGCCGGAGACCCTACGGGAGACAGAGACAGTCTGAGAGCAACAAGGGGTTTGCGGTGCCGTGTCGCAAAACCCATTAGAATGCACATACGAAGTGAAGAGCGAAAACCCAGCAGATAAGTTAGTTCACAATACAGAAGCAGTCTTCTCCTCCGTGCCAAGAAGCCAAACATACAACCAGGCAGGTGGCTGCTCCACCCGGCAGATTTATTAGCCAAACACAACGAAGAAGGGAGGCAGATGTGACACGGTGTCCAGGAAGGCGCGGGTGTCGATCACCTTATTGGCGGGGAGCTGCTTGAACTGGTGGTCGAGAAGCACAGCCATGTGTAGATGTGTGGTGGCACTGAGCTGGACTGCAGGAAAACTGGTTTGTGCCTTCCTCTGGTAGCCCTATTCACAGGAGTCTGGCCGTGGCACGCGGAAGTGACTCGCCACTTTGGACCCTCCACAAAACACTCGACGGAGCAGCATCCTACCAGCCACCTCAGAGAGGAGGCCGGGTTCCGAGAACAGTGGGCCCACGGTGTGCGTGACCACTCAGAATATGCCCCTGAAAGGTACTGCACGACTGAAACATGACTCTTCCGCCTGAGCCTGCCCTCTTCCCCCCGCCAAACTGGACAATTGCCAGAGGCGACTAACTTCGCTCCACCTGTGAGGAGATCTGGCAAGTTCACTCTGAGCCAGTTAGCAACTCCAGGTCTCACACCAGGTTAACTGTTCTCTGTTTAGAGCACAGCTACAGTTGATTGGTGATTTGTTGTCTGTTCCTTCAACATCAGGCTGGTTATAGCCTGACACCTCGTGAGGGTGATGGTGACAGCGGGGCAGACAGTGAGGCTCAGGTGCCCTCAGGAGTCATGACTGTGACAGGAGGTAACGAGGCGGTCACCACCAGGCTATGTCTCACCAGCGCCGCGGGTGGTGTGAGCAGGTGGTGACCTAGCGGTCGGGTCCCCTCTACTGCTGCGGTGGCCACAGTTGGTACTGACCGAGCGGGCATCAACTGTGGGTTAATCACCGCTCGGTTGGTGTCACCTGTGCCACTTCAGCCAGTGCGGATCCTCCATTTCAGTCCTCTCTCCTGTGCCGTGTTACAAGCATGCTTAAACTGCATGTGTGTGGAGAGGGCCATTAATGCCGTATGTATTGCAAGGTGGTGATTAAACTGCATGTGAATGGAAAGGGTTGTTTCTGCAATATGTAATGCAAGGCAGTGCTTAAACTGCATGTTTGTTTACAGATGGTAGTTTTTTCATATGGGGTGGGCATGTAGAGAGCACAGTACTTCAGCCCAGGCTGGGAACCCCCTCGTGGATGTGCTCGCCTTTTAATTGCAGGAGGTCATAAAAAAATCAAAGTTCTTTCTCCTAAGCTGGTCTCTGGGCCTCCTTACTCATGGGCTGTACCTCCTGATACTGATAGACAGGCAGGAATCAGACCTCTGCAGCAGGGGACATCCAGCCCTCCACTTTCTGTCTCCCTCAGGTTACTCCCTGCCTTCAGTGAAGCAGGTACTTTGCAGCACAGCCCTGTCACTTATGGCAGGGCTGAAGAGACTGTAAGTTATAAATTTCTATTCTACATGTGCAGCAAGTATATTCTTGGATTACTAGGAGTGCTCTAGCAACAGGGAGCTGTATTCAGATGCTCCAAGGTGGGATCCAGTCTCAGCCTTACAAGCTGCACAGGCTTGCCCCACTTCTCACTGGCTCTTTTTTTCTCCCACGTTCGGGGACTTATTCAAGGGGGGAAACTGTACCGGAGTGCGTTCTAGGAGCCAGGCAGCAACACAGTGCCTTCCCATTGATGAATGGCTCTTTTGAAAGCTCCAGCCGCTCGTTGATGGTGCAGCTTGTCAATGCTAATTACCTCACTTATTCCCAGGATTTGGGGAAGCAGCACCAACATAGTTCCACAAGGGAAAAGTGTATTTAAGCACCGGAGTGCTTTTCAAGGGGCTAGGCAGGCACTGCATGGCTTTCGATTGATGAACGGCTTTTTGGGAAAGCTGCAGCTGCTTGTTGATAGTAGAACTCGTCTGCGCTCATTCAGAAAGTGCACCAGGCTGCTCTTCGACGATCTGCCGTCTTGTCGACGAGTGCTGGGGAGCTTAACAGTGCTGTAGTGCTGTGACAGGGGAATTGAAATCAGCACCTGCGCACCCCAAGATAATCTGCCTCAGCAACCTCATTAAAGGCAGAGATTTATTTTGCCAGTGCCCAAGAAGGGAACAGTCACTTCTAAGTGGTTCTTAAAGGGGCAGCTCTAATTACCAAGGCAGACTAGGATTCTGCCAGTGAAAAGAGCCTTTTTGGTGTCATAGCCTCGGACAAACCTCCCAAAGGGAGAAAATCTAAAGCACAGGAACAGCTCAGTATTTTGCACTTAAAGGGCCAACAGCAATTCATGCAACTTCAACAGCATAGACCAGGAAACCTCCAGGGGGAGGGGGTATGCTGAATAAGAGGTCTTTTGCTGGGTCGCTTTGCCTATTATGTGAGCAGGCAGCATCTGCGAATGTCGGTCTCTAAGGATGCCGCCCCTTTCGTGACTCAGATTGATAGCCAACAGACAGACGGGTCTGAGCGAGCAGCAACCACCAGGTCTGCGAGTGCAGTGGACACTGGGGGATCCAGCAGTCCGCAGCACCCGCTTGGGCCCCAGGCCTCATCGACAGGTAAAATGGGGCCTTTGCTCTGGACCCTGCATGCTTTATGGGCAACCTCCGGGGTAACCAGTTGGGAGACCTCACAAGAAAGCGGTCCCCATCTCCGTTCTCATCTGGAGAGGAGCAGTTGTCCTCACATCACTAGGCCTGGAGGGCCTGGTCTTTTTCATTAAAAAAAAAAATAAAATAAAAAAATAACCGAGATCCTCCTCGGATCTTCCCCAAAGGTTCCCACCCAGCCAAACAGGCTTTCTGTCAGCCAGCTGTCGCCAATCTGGCCTCAGCCTTCCTTATTCCTCCAGCCATAGAGGGACTTGCTAAAGGAGGAATGACATGGTCCAGAACACATAACCTATACAGTGGCCCGGCGGATCCCTAAGCTTCTCAAGTTTGACAAGGAATAATCTAAAAAGTGGTCAGACTGCTGCAGAATTGACCTTGTGATTTCAAACGTAACCAAGAAGTCGGTCATTCCAGCCGAAGGAGGGGCTTCTTTCAGTGACCCGCTGGATAGGAAAGTGGATGCCCTCATTTAGGCCTTTCAAGCATCAGCAACATCTCGGAGGATTAGCAGTTGCTGCCTGCAAAGGATTAGCGGTTGCTGCCTTACCGACTTAAACCTCTCTGTCTTGGGGCCCAGGTTTTTAGCCTTTCAATTCACTGTGGACCCAGAGAAGAACATGCCTATTTTTCATCAGCTGCAGTTCTTGGGTTTGGCTTAGGCTTATGCAGCAGACGTATAGGAGGAGGCGGTCAGGTATGCCACTCAGACCATGTCTTTTTTTCTTTCAAACCTTGGCTCGTTGCAACCTCTGGCTTTGGGTCTGGCAAGCAGTCGCCTCTTTGATGAGCCAGTCGGTTAACACATTCTGTGAAGGTAATCTCCTGTTTGTTTCAGCCCTGAAGGAGACAGTGAAGGCCTCCGAGGAGATGGCTAGGTGCATATGCCCCAATCAAGAGGCAGGGGCCAATCCTAGTCCTCAGACCCCAGACACATTTTTTTGTAAACATGTTATGATAAGGGTCAGAACACTTAACTTTTCAGAGAAAAACAACATGCTATCCAGGCCCATCCTCGAGTAGGGAGCGGACATTTTTATAATTTTCTTGAGGAATAGGTCCAGTCCAACTTGGACAGAGGGGTCCTAGACATCACAGCCCCCACTACCTTGTGTGGTGCCCTCCCCTATCTCTGGCAACCAATCCAAAAGACAGGCGAGGTTACAGGCCATTACAAACCTTCTGCACACAGGGGCTATGGAGCAAGTTGCCACCATTGAGATCAACTGGGATTTTTTTCTCCCCGTTCTTCATTGGGTCAAAATGCACAGGGGGATTCAGGCCAGTCCCAGGTATCGAATTCTTGAATAGTTTTGTCCTCTGCAAACTCTTCAAGGTGGAAACCTTGTCATCAACCATCAGGGAGTTGCAAAAATGAGATTCTCCGGCATCCATAGATCTGCAAGATGCCTATGTGCATATTCCCACTCAGGAACTACACACACACACTATCTCAGGTTCAGAGTGGGAGAGTAGTACTTCCAATTCAAATCTCTGCCATTGTGGTCTTCCTCAGACCCACAGACAGTATTAAAGGTGCTAGTAGTGGTCATAGTCCATATAAAAGCCCCACAGCTCAACCAGGCATTACAAGCAGTGGCAGAGGTAGTCTGGTTCCCATAGGCACACATTTTTTCTCATCTGCTGGAGAAAGAGTTCCCTAATTCCAAACCAGACCTTGATCCTCCTGGGGGTAGACATCATGACACAGGGTTTTTCCCCCTAAAACTACATTTTGGGATCTGCTGAAGCTCATCATGGAGTTTCACATAGCTCCTCAGCCGCCTGCTTATTTTTTCATACAACCCATTGAGACAGATTAAACCCTCCCTCCGGTGACTGTCTCAGAGGACAGAGGTCATGAATGGTCACAAGTTGGGCCATCCACACCAAATCATGACCAATGCAAGCCTCAGGAGCTGGGGAGGGCTCACCTGCATCAGCTGTTGGCACCGGGCAGGTGATTGCTGTTAGACACAAGGTACAGCACAAACGTTCTTGAGATGTGAACAGTAGGCCATGCCTTGAGGCACTCTGAACAGCAATTCCTCAGTCAGGATAGTCTGATTCCAACTGACAATCTGACAAAGTTGGCATACATCAACCATCAAGACGGCACAAAAAACTCAAATGCTAAGGGAATCCCTTTGCTTTCAGTGGGCTGAGCACCACTGAGCGACATATATTCCAGGACAGGAAAATATCACAGTAGTCTGGCTCAGACGCAAGGTTATTCAACCAGGGGAATGGGAGCAGAAGGACAGTGCCTCCCACATCCCAACAGAACAGTGGGGCAATCCTCAGACAGATCTTTTTGCTTGCTGGTGGAACTCCAAGGTAAAGCAGTTCTGCTTCCTGGCCAAGGACGAACCAGTGGTGGCTCAGGACACCTTTCCCCTAATCTGGGATCAGTTTGGTCTCCTGTATGCCTTTCCTCCAATACCGCTTCTATCAAGAGTCCTCCACAGAGTGGCTCTGGACAGGACAGTCATGAATCTAGTCTGTCACTTATGGCCTCTCTGCCCATGGTTCCCGATTTATCTTTCATCTGTCAAGGCGACCACCTCTAACCTTCAAGTTCAGCCTGGACCTTCTCCATCAAGGTCCGGTTCTGCATCCCATTTAAACAAATTGTCTCTCTAGGCCTGGAGATTGAGCGGAAAAACTTTCAAGGAGCTAGGCTACACGACTCCTGTTATTGAAATTATGGGGGACTCGTGTCTCCCTTTTTCCTTTAAAGTGTATAATAGAATCTGGAGTAAATTCTGGTTCTAGCTTCATTCCGAACACACACACAGCTATCCAATATAATCACCTGTACTACTGCAGATCTTTTAAGATAGAGGAGCAAAGGATTGCAACCAGCCACCTTACATGTTTAGGTTTCTGCGCTGGGGGCACTCTTGTTGCCAGATTCAGGGGAATCATTGGGCTCATATCCCCATGTCTGGAGGTTTCTAAAGGCAGCAATTTTAAAACACCTTCCAATCCACCAAAGCTACCACCTTGGAGTCTTAATCTGGTTCTCAAGGCTATGATCAAGGGCCCCCTCTATAGCCTCTCATGGAGACATCCATCATACATCTCAAAGAAGGCCATCTTTTTTCTCATAGCTGTTACTCTAGCAAGAAGAATCAACAAAGTAAAAGCATTGTTTACCCAAGAGCCATACACTGTCTTTCATGAGGCTCGAACAGTTCCAGGATTTTTGCCAAGAGTAATGTCTCCCTTCCATTACAATCAAGGGTTCATTGTTCCTTCCTTCTGCCCACTCCCATGGGAATTTCATCCACTAGACCTGGGAAAAGTGATGAAAATGTGTATTAAGAAAGAGGAAGCTATTTGCAAAACTTCAAGTTTGTTCATGTCAGCTACAGGCCAAAATTATGGGCAACAAAGATTCAAAAGGCTCTATAGCTAGACAGATTCTATCCGTCACCTCCATGGCTTATGACAAGGCCAGAGTAACTTGCCTGGCCCAGGGAGAGCCCATTCCACCAGAGCTACGGCCCCTTCGTGGGCGTACTTCAGAGAAGCATCTGCAGCATGCTTATGCAGAGCGGCCACTTGATCATCCATTCACACATTTTCAAAATACTATTCACTGGAGGTGATCTCCTCGGTGGAGGAATTTTTTGGCCGTAGCGTGCCTCAGGTGGTGGTGGATCCTTAAGGGCTCTTGACATTCTTCCCATCCGGGACATCTGGGGATGTGCTGCTTTTGTATATCCAATGAATGAGGATGCTCGGAGACCAGCTTAGGAGAGAGGAATCAAAATTTTAATACCTGTAAATTTAATTTCTCCGACGGCTGGTCTCTGGGCTTCATTTTCCTTCCCAGAATGTATACAGTTGGCTGGCCTTTCGGCCATATATACCTTAAAATTCTGGTTTTTTGTTTCCAAGTTCTTGTAGTATTGCCACATTGGACTGCTTTAGGAAGAACTGAGGGAGACAGGAAGTGGAGGGCTGGATGTACTCTGCTGCAGGGTCTGATTCCTGCCTGTCTATCAGCATCAGGAGGTACAGCCCATGAATAAGGAAGCCTTTGAGACCAGCTGTCTGAGAAAGAAAATTTACAGGTATTTAAATTTCTTTTTTTTTTTTTGTAATGCCTAATATTCAGGTCTGGGGCAGATATTGCCCTTGAATTCAAATGCATAGATATGTAGATACTGACAGCAGATAAAAAGGCTCTTGGTCTATCTAGTCTGCCCAAAATAAGTGCTATAGTTGAGGGATGTATTGCTGATTACCATACACATGGCAATATAACATGAACTGCCTTTACCCAGGGGAAGATTACACAATGGGAGGAGAGGTAGTAACAGCAACAAAAATGGAAAGGGACCTGGGGTAATCATATTAGATGACCTTAAGGTTAGCAAGCAATGTGAGAAGGCAGTAGGGAGGTCTGGGGGATACTGGGATATATAGGGAGAGGCATCACCAGCAGAAAACGGGAAGTTGTTATCCCTCTGTACAGACAGTTGGTGAGACGCCCTCTGGAGTACTGCATCCAGTTCTGGAGACCCCGTCTCCGCAAGGATATAGATAGGATGGAGGCAGTCCAGAGGAGGGCAACTAAAGTGGTGCAGGGTCTGCAACAGAAGCCATATGAGGAGAGACTAATGGAGCTTAATATGTATATCCTTGAGGAAAGAAGGGAGTGGGGGACATGATAGAAACTTTCAAGTACCTCAAGGGAATCAACAAAGTCCAAGAGGGTAGCATCTTTCAGAAAAAAAAGATGTGCAAGAACAAGGGGACACAACTTAAAAGATTGAGGGGACGGCTCAGGGGCAATGTGAGGAAGTATTTTTTTACAGAGAGGATGGTGGATGCATGGAACAGCCTTCCTGAGGAGGTTGTGGGGTCTAAAACTGTGGGAGAATTCAAGAATGCATGGGACAGACATAAGGCAATTTTTGTGGGGGGTAGGAAGAAATAGGCTGTTGGTTAAATAGGATCTGCAGCTTATCCTGTAGGTAGGGAAATGGGCAGACTAGGTGGGCTAAGCGGTCCTCATCTGCCGTCAAAGTCTATGTTACCCCATATGTGTCCAAAAACAGCTGATTCAATCCATTTCTCCTCCAAAGTCAGCCACTTGATGAATCAGATTTAGCATGTGTACTTCTTTAAAATTAGTTTAGCAACAGCAGAGCCTTGTAACTGTTCTTATCCAGGGAGCACAAATGGCAACAGTTAGTTTAGCAGATACCTGAGAGTAAGCTAACTGGAGTTTCTGCAAGACAACAGCTACTGAATAGCTCTGATTCATTATTTTTGTTTTCTGTGTGCATCAGGTCTAGCTAGCAGGACTGTTTTGCCATCAAAAACACAAATAATGAATTAGGGCTATTTAGTAGCTGTTGTCTTACAGAAACCCCAGTTAGCTTGCTCTCAGGTATCTGCTAAACTAGCTGTTGCCATTTGTGCTCCCTGAATAAGAAGTTACAAGGCTCTGCTGTTGCTAAACTAATTTTAAAGCAATACACATGCTAAATCTAAGGGCATGACTACATCACTGTCACATGAGACAGGGGGCATCCTGGGAGAAAGAAAGCCAATAAAACTATTTGTTATGGAGATCCCCAGGGGTCATAAAACTACCAAGTGAAGAAGTGCAAGGTAATGCACCTGGGAAACAAAACCCAGGGGAAGAGTACACAATGGGGGTGAGATGCTAACAACAAAATGGAAAGGGACCTGGGGGTAGTCATATCAGATGACCTAAAGGTGGGCAAGCAATGTGAGAGGGCAGCAAGGAGGGTGGGGGATACTGGGATGCATAGGGAGAGGCATCACCAGTAGAAAACAGGAAGTTATTATTCCTCTGTACAGACAGCTGGTCAGACCCCATCTGGAGTACTGCGTAGTTCTGGAGACCCAGTCTCCAGAAAGACATAGGATGGAAGCTGTCCAGAGGAGGGCAACTAAAATGGTGCAGGGTCTGCACCGGAAGACATATGAAGAGAGACTAAAGGAGCTTAATATGTATAGCCTCGAGGAAAGGAGGGAGAGGGGCACATGATAGAAACTTTCAAGTACCTCAAGGGAATCAACAAAGTTCAAGAGGGTAGCATCTTTCAAAAAAAGAGGTGTGCAAAAACAAGGAGGCACAATTTGAAGATGGGGGCAGCTCAGAGGTAATTTAAGGAAGTATTTTTTCACAGAGAGGGTTGTGGATGCATGGAACGGCCTTCCGGAGGAGGTTGTGGAGTCAAAAACTGGTGGAATTCAAGCATGCATGGGACAGTCATAAGGCCATTCTAGGGGGTGGGGGTAGGAAGAAGTAGGCTGCTGGTTAACTAGGATCTGCAGCTTATCCAGTAGGTAGGGAAATGGGCAGACTGGGTGGGCCAAGTGGTCCTTATCTGCCGTCAAATTCTATGTTTCTATACAGCTAGCAGGCAATTTAGGAAAAACTCCAAATAGCAGACAGAGGGAAGGACATACTAGGAGTTAACATACATATCAAAACACTCTACATATGTTTTTGCACATTCTGGGTTGACTGCTCCTTTAACTGGGTAGGACTAGGACATGTAAACAAATTACAAATAACTTCACTTCCCCTCCCTTGAGTTCTGCATCCCCTTTTTTAGCATAAGCACACTGATAAAGGAAATGACTATTATACTTATCACTTCATCCATGACTTCTGTCCTCTCTGCCCTCCCCCATCTTCACAATTTCTTGTGTTCCTGCCCAGCTCTTTGTTGGCAACTAATGATTTTATCACCTTTTTTAAGTGGCAGTATCCTCTAACTCAGGGGTGTCCAAACCTTTTGGAGTTGTGAGCCACATGTTAATTTCTGAGTGAGATGTGAGTCACAACAACGTGTGGCCTGCACCTTACCATAGCCATATTTACCCGTATTTAGGAGTTAAGATAATAACAGTCATAGTAATTGTTACTAATTCGGCCTTGCTCAAACGCTATGACAAAGCCACCTGTTTGGCTGCATATAACAATAGAAGATAGACTACCCTTAACAATTTATTGTATGCCTCATCCTGTTTGAACCAACCTGTTGTATTTCTCATTGCTGCATCATACTGTTGTGTTGTGTCTGTCCTTTTGTGACAAGGTATCTTTGTAAACGAGCCTCTGGCTCAAAGGTTTTTAAACTGCTGTTCAAATAAATAAATAAATAGTAAATGGTCAATAATTGTATTTTATTAAGTTACAAGATTTAAAAAAAATAGTTTTAAAATTATTCAGAGCAGCTCTGGAGCTACAGATTTGGTTGCAGGCTTAGTAAAAGTAGCTTGTTGAGCACTCTGGGTACATTTCAGCTTCTGTACTTTGATTTTTCTCAAATTTAAAAGACTGTGACATCTACCGGACAGATAATTAACAAATAGGGTTACCACCTGTCCCTATTTTTGCAGGACAGTCCTGATTTGGGCTGCTGTGCCCTGCAAAAAAAAACATGAAAATTACTAAATGTCCTGACATTCTAGTAGAAAAAAGTATTTTCTGACTTTCCTTTAAATGCTGCAAAACAACATAATACCTTAACTAAAATGCCTTAAAATGATGAGAAACACTAGAAACAGCTAACAAACTATGACACTTAGTCTTAATTCTGATTATTTAGAGAAAACAACTCTAGTGCATTGGTCAAGAGTACATGTTGTCCTGCGAAAAATCATGTTTCAGTAAGAAATGTACCTCTTTGGGCTTATTAAAAGGGGGTAACCCTATTGACAAACCTCTCACGAGCCACATCAGACTGCTTTGAGAGCAACATGTAACTTGTGAGCTACAGGTTGGCCACCCTGCTCTAACTTAATTGCATTTTCCATGTCTCCTTCCCCTCCACATGTGTCACCAGAGTACAGTACAGTATCAGTATTAGTCTGACCAGAGGCATTTTACTCATAGTGAGTCTGCCACTGACTGACCAGTCTTTCCGAATGACAAATATGTGCTTTTCATAAACTGCATCCCATAGTGCTTTATAAACAGCGAAAGAGATGTGTTAGAGCAATGATAAACATACAGTAACGGCAATTTCGACTCACCCACACCAACACACAGTCATTGAACCTGTTTTTTATTGGGAAGGGGATATTGTTCAGGACAATGGCGGGGGGGGGGGTGCTCCTGCTTACAGAAAGTTTGTGCTGTGAGATCTGTGATATCCATCTGGACACCCATTGGTGCAGCACAGAGATGGACAGAAGGGACCTCACAGCTCCACCCCGATGACTGACGCAGCTCACCGGATTGGGACTGTGTGTGTAAGATAATGCCTATGGGAGGCTGTCGGACTGATCCAACAAGATACCTGGAAAGTTGCATGGCATTTAAAATGAATCAAACAGTAACAGAACTACAGCGGAAGACCATGACACTATACAATAGAAAACATTTAAGCCATGGCACCTGGCCACCTTCCAGACTCTGAAAATCTTTGCATTTTTTCTTTATTTTGTAGTTGTAGGATATTTCGGGCACTGCAAGAGAATTTAAGATGCAAACACAGAGTAAGTGCATAAACTTTAAGTGGAATACTGATATTTCGTGTCAGACAGACTGATCTTCCAGCTGGGCACCTGTATCAACCGGGCGCCTCCTCAGGCATGATCTCACACAGAATCGGCTACCCTGGACCTTTTTGCTTTAATCCACTCTCCATATCTCCATACCACTGAAATAGGCAATGTTGAAACTTAAAATGAGGACACTAACTCTGGTCTGAGCCACTGTATCCTATGCTAGAGCTTGGGAGGGCATTGAGCACATTGTACAGATGATTGGCTCCTAGTTGAATTCCCATTTAAATTATAAAAAGACCCACAAAATTGGATTTGAAATCGTAAATCATACATTCCTGTGTGAAAGTTCTAGGATTCAGTTTAGGAATTTTGGGGACCTTAAAATGCAGACTGTCACCAGAAGTCTTGTAGGATTGAATTTCTAGTTTCTACTGATCTTGCTTCGAGTGGAAGCTCTTGCAGCAGGTTCCACAATGAGGACTGATGCCACCTGGCAGCGGTTCCGTCAACTTTTTCTCTAGCAGTACCAATGAGGGAACACCCCCATGATGTTGGCTCCACCCCCGGTGTCACCCTATATAAGGGAGGAGTTCCCCATGTGCTCCAGTTTTTTCCCACCATACGATCAGGGTTAGTTCGCTTGGTTACGGCTCTGTACCAATCGCTTCTTCTCCACTGAAAGAAAATCTTATCCTTTGCTAGTTTTTGCTTCTATGTCATCTCATCTTAACATGTGCATGTGTGGGTGTCAGATACCCGCCAAAGATGGTCATTCGGCGTGCCTTTACTGCCTGGGGCCCGACCACGACACAGATGCCTGTCCTCATTGTCAGGCCTTCAGTTCGCGGATGCGGATCAGGCGCCAGAAGTCTCTCGGGGTCTACCTCGCCTAGACCAAACTCGTCCCCATAGAACAGGCCTCCTCCTTGGGGGAATCTGATTAGCCACCAGCCCACAAGCCTCATAAACACTGGGAGCAAGACAGGGGAAGGTGTCACTCCAAACATAGGTCTTCGGGCTCAAAGTCCGGGTCATCAGGGCCTGAATCTGGCATCACCCTCAAGCCCTCCTCTGCTGTCTCCAAGCCTTCCAAATCCACCCTCCAACTGCTGAGGGCTCCTAGCCAGCCGAGAAATCGATGGGTGTAGGTGAGGTCTCCTCCCACTCGCCCTCTTCCTCGATGGCCAACTCTCGGGAGTCGAGCAAGGCGTCCAGGTCTTCTGGTGGCAGGGCCTCCTCCTTGCCACCAAAATCACGGGATTATGACTGATGCCTGCCCTCGACTACAGACTGGTGCAAGGTTGAGAAGTCCGCCGGCCACAAAGCCGACCATCACAAGGCTCATGCCTCTGAAAGATGCTCATTGGCGCACAAAGATAAGCGGATGCCAGACCAACGTCTGCCCGTGGCCCCTCAGGCCCCTTTCCCGATGACTGTTATCCCGCCACCGGTTGTTGTTCATCCAACGCCAGTTACCTCGGCACCCCCCGACATCCCCTTCTCCTTGGTCGCCAGCCAGGCTGACACTGGAGCCCGACGGCGGAGACACTGACGCCGCCCCAATGTCACCACTTAGGCCGATGCAGATCAGCATGGGTGTGGACCTGGCGCCGGTTCGGGTGCTCCTCCTTCTCCTCCTCCTCCTCTCACCAGGTTCACCCAGACTGAACCTATCCCAGGTGAAGGAGCTCTTTTCCCACTGGTGGGACACAGTAAAAAAAGGATCTCCCAGTAGGCGTGCCCCCTCCTACACCAGTTCCGGTTCCTGACTTGGTCAGTGTTGAACTGGGTGGTGGTGGGGTGGGGAAGACTTTCCATCCTAAGAAATGTTCCAAGATCTAGGAGGGATAGGACCGGTAGCTCCTCCCACTCCCCCTCTCCCTCGCCAGACAAGAGGCTCAAAAGGAAGAGACATAGCTCTTCACCCTCTTTCACGCCGAACTCCAATGTAGAATCGGATTTCTCAAGTCCAGACTCCTACATAGAGCCTGACCTAGGGGACTCGGAGGGGCTTCCCAAATCCCCTCCTGAAAACACTAGCATCATGGAGGTAATGAGGCACATCCAGGCTAACATGGGCTGAGATACTGAGGCCCTGGACCCTGAGCGACTGCGGTTGGCTAAATACCTCCGCCAAAAAGACCCGAAGCCGGTGGTCATTCCTCCCATGGTCAACACCTTCCAAGATGTCACCTTTGCGACCTGGAAGCAGCCTTATTTCTCCTCTGCTGTGCCTGAAAAGGCCCATCGACTCTACCGGGCACCTTCGGACCATCCCTTTTTGGCCGAACCACCAACTGTGGACTCTGTGGCGATTTCGTCGGCTCATGACCATTCACAGAGGCCCAAACATCCGAGCACCAAGCCGCCTGATCGAGAATTGAAGCAGCTGGATTCTGTGGGCCGTAAGGTGTACTCTGCTGCCACCTGCAGTGATAGGAGTCTGAACTTCCTGACACATATGGTCCAATTCCAGAACGCCCTTTGGGAACAGGGATTGGACATTGTGCAGAGCATGCCCGATTGCCCTCAGTGGGCAGAGCTGGCCAAGCTTTTACAGACCAGCTCAGACATGGGCACCCGCATTCTATGGTTGGCCTATAACTCTGCGGACACCTCCTTTATGGTGGCCACCGTTGGCGTTTGCCTCAGACGCCATGCATGGCTTCGAGTTTCTGGGTTCGATCCAGATGTACAGACCAATATACTGGACGCTCCCATTAAAGACTCCGTGCTTTTTGGTGAGGACACAGAACGGATAATGACCAGGCTGCAGGACTCCGGCAAGGCTATCTGATCAGTGCAGTCCATGTACCACCTGAAACAGGGGCGAGCTCGTAAGCCCCATTTTCTTGGTCATGGGGGACGTCAGCCTCGGCAGCCTCACTTTCAGCAGCATCAGCAGCGAGGTGGCTTCAGTCACAGAGGAGGAGGAGGAGCCAAAGGATTTTCTGGCTCCTCCTCTAGACAGGCCAAAACAGCCACTGCCATCCTCCCTCCCCCTCCCACTGCCTGACTATTCAGGCTGCCATCCTTCCCTAGACATCCAGTCAGGGGAGCCGGTCGGAGGCCGCTTTTCCCTTTGCGAGGATGTGTGGGGTAAAGTAAACTCCGACCAGTGGGTACTCAATCTCGTGGAGTTCAGGCACTCCATAGAGTTCAACTCCATTCCTCTGGGCAGACCACCACCCCCATCCCATTACCCAAGGGAACACAGAGCGATGGTCAGATGGGGAGATCTTATCTCTTCTACACAAAAAAGCCATTGAGCCAGTGCCCCCAGCTGAAACAAAGACAGGGGTGTTTCTCCCACTTCTTCCTAGTTCCGAAAAAGTCTGGAGATCTCAGGCCCATCCTGGACCTCAGCGATCTAAACAAGTGGGTCTCTTACTAGAGATTCAGGATGGTTTCCCTTCCCACTCTCCTCCCACTCATCGGCGAGAGACTGGCTGACATCCTTGGACATGCAGGATGCCTACCTGCATATCCCTATTGCCAGGAACCATCAAAGATTCCTAAGGTTTAGATTCAAAGACGAGGACTATCAATTCCGAGTCCTTCCCTTTGGTCTCTATTCAGCCCCCAGGGTCTTCACCAAGTGTCTGGCAGTAGTGGCTGCGGCACTTCAGAGGCGGGGCCACTTTGTGTTCTCCTATCTCGACGATTGGCTTCTCCTTGCTCCTTCCAGGTCTCGCCTGTTGGAAACCATCACAGATTCCACATCACTGTTTCAGTGTCTGGGAATTACCATCAGCAGGGAAAAATCCCATTTGACCCCTGCCCAGATTCTCCAATTCATCTGATCTCTTCTGGATACCACGCTCTGGAAGGTTTTTCTTCCCTCTGACAGAGCGGGTCGCATCCAGGTCCTGGTGTCCCGGTACTCTTCAGCCTCAAGTGTGCCGGCTCTGCTTCTTCTCTGGCTGTTAGGGCATATGGCCGCCATAGTCTCGGTTCCTCTGGTGTGCATGCGCATGAGGACCATACAGTGATCCTTAAGAGTACAGTGGGATCAGACATCAGACAGTCTGCATGCCTCGATCAGGATATCAGAGCCAATCCTCTGGGAGCTGCGCTGGTGGATGTCATCCAAAAATTTGCTGGTGGGCATCCCTTCCAAACAGGGGCACCATCCCAGATTCTGACCACTGACGCCTCGTCCATGGGGTGCGGAGCTCATTTGAGGACACATCGTATTCAGGGTTCTTGGTCCCCAATAGAGGTAAATCTGCATATCAATGTCCTGGAGCTGAAAGCAGTCCTTTACGCCCTCTAAGCCCTGGTCTTGGTCCTAGCGCCGGGCCATCTCTTGGTGCAGACGGACAACACTTCGGTGATGCTCTACATCAACAAACAGAGTGACACACACTCATCTCCTCTGCAGGGAAGCCATGAGCATGTGGTAATGGGCCCTCGATCATCAGCTGTTCCTGAAGGCAGTGCATGTTCCCAGGAACCAAAGTGTGTTAGTGGACATGCTCAGCAGGATGAGATCTCAAACCCACGAATGGGAGTTGCTCCAAGAGGTTGCAGATCACATCTTCTGATTGTGGGGGACACCATAAGTGGACCTTTTTGCATCACGATTCAACGCAAAACTGCCCAATTTCCGCTCGCTAAGTCCAGAGTCTGGAGCTTTTTGGCAAGATGCGTTATCCCTCTGCAGGAAAGGGAGGTCCCTGTGTGTCCCCCCCCCCCTCCACTGTTACAGAAGGTCCTTCTCAAAGCGCAGTCAGAGCCTTCCACTCTCATTCTGATCACTCCGCTATGCCCCCGTCAGATTTGGTTTCCCTTACTGCAGCATTTAGTGGCACAGGCACCGATGCACCCGAATCTGTGATCTCTTCACCTGCATGTCTGGCTCCTCAGGACCTAGCGAAGGTCAGATTCGTGGTGTCCGATCAAGTCGCTCAAGTATTGGTAGAGGCTTGAAAACCTGCCACCAGGGCCACTTACGCTCTGAAGTGGAAACGCTATTGTATCTGGACCACAGCCAAGAGGGTTGAACCGTTGGTCTCTCTGGTTAATACAGTCTTAGAATACTTGCTTTCTCTTTCCAAGAAAGGTCTCCATTATTCCTCCATCAAGGTACATCTGTCCGCCATCTCCGCTTATCACTTCCCTGTTTCTGGTAAGATGGTGGCTCAGATGGAGGTTTCCAAGGCCTTTGTGCACAGTATTCTTCACATCAGACCTCCCATCAGGGACCCTGTTCCTCCTTGGGACCTCCTTTTCATCCTGGAGAAGCTTACTCTTCCTCCCTTTAAACCTGCCATGGAGTCTGAGCTCCATCTTCTTTCTTGGAAGAGGCGTATTTCAGAGCTTCAAGCCGTCATGTGTAAAGAGCCCTACCTTGTCTTTCACAAGGACAGGGTTGATCTTCCCACTAATCCGAAGTTTCTACCAAAACTAGTTTTGGAGCTCACTCTGAATCAATCGGTTCAGCTCCCAGTATACTACCCAGAGCATTCAAATAGGGGGGATGCCCTATTGCACTCCTTGGATGTCCACAGGGCTCTCCGATGTTACCTGGCTAGGACCAAGGGGGACAGGAAATCTGATTAGTTTTTGTGTCCTTTGCTCAATGGTCTGGAGGTCGCCCAGTCACCAAACAGATGCTTTCGCACTGGTTGGTTCATTGTATCTCCTTCTGTTATGAGAAGCACAACAGGTCGACATCGGGGCCAGTTAGAGCTCATTCTACTAGAGCTATCACTGCTTCTTTTGCAGCACTGAACAGGGTACCAACAGCTGATATTTGCGCTGCCGCTGCCTGGAGTTCTGTTCATACTTTTGTCAGGCATTACAGCCTAGACATTATTTCCAGACACAGACCAGGGTTTGGCCTTGCAATTCTGCAAGGCCTGGTTTCCTGAGGGATCTTACCCCCTTCCTGCTGTTCCCTTCTTTATTGTTCCCCCCCCTCCCATGGGTTGTGTTATGTTTATACTGCTTGGGATTCAATCCTCATTGTGGAACCTGCTGCAAGAGCTTCCTCTCGAAGTAAGATAGTACAGTTACGTAAGAACTTACCGTAACAGTAGATCTTCGAGAGAAGCTCTTGCAGCAGGTATATTTCCCGCCCTCCTTCCCCAAGGGATCGGGTCCTGTTAAGGCTGGTCGCACTGCTTTGAGGGATTATCTACTAACAATCATACTTCTGATCATTGTCTGTCACCAAATTCTGCCTGATGGGGGGCGTACAAGAACTGGACATGTGGGGAACTCCTCCTCTGTATAGGGCGACGTCGGAGGGGGGCTTCCCACATTGGTACTGCTAGTGAAAAAGTTGCCGGAACCGCCGCCAGGTGGCGTCAGTCCTCATTGTGGAACCTGTTTCAAGAGCTTCTCTCGAAGATCTACTGTTACAGTAAGGTCTTACGTAACTGTACGTTTGGCGCCTAAATGGACCTAGAGGGGGAGCCCTTGCTGTGACAGACAGATGGATCAACCAACTGAACCTTTTGGATCACTGGGAAAGCCCAGAGCTGCCTGCAGCAGTATATCATTGTAGAGTTGGAGTTGAGAGAGTAAGCAACTCTAGTAATTCAAGCAGCTGCTTCTGTGTGGTAGCATGGGGAATCGGCGGAACGGCTCTGTTAGGCCTGCATGCTACCATCTTCTCGTGCGAAGAAGTCTGCAATCTAATATTCGGACTTTGTCCAAAATGCTGTTACTGTGACCGGAATCTCAAATTGTGAAAGAGTGAATTTCACCTGGTGTGGACCAAAGACTTGCTGCTCCTGGAGCTATCGGCTGTCAGGACTTGAAGGCAACCGCAGAGTGTACGGTTTGCTCAGAGACACTGTCTAATTGGAACCGGACTGTTATCTGAACTGTGGTATTTGGCTATTCTTACTGTAAGTGTGCTGAATGTGTATTGTGGGTCGCGATTTGGTTCCCTACACCCTTGAATGTTTCATTTGAGCTGGACGCTGCATCCAGCAACTAACTGGACTGACATCCGAACCTTTCACCTGGTCTGGGCCGCTCCATCTCGGCCTAGATTGCTGCTCACGCCGCAGAGATTTATCCGACGAAAGACCCGATTGGGGATTCCGCTCCCTGCTCAACACCACCGAACAGGATCGACCATCACGGTATGTCATGTGGGCCCTGATTCCTCTGGCAAATGAGCTTTCTGTCCTGCAGTCTTCATCTCGTCAGTCATGTATCCTGGTCTGGGTAGCGTGAGTAAATCTCAGGGTAGCTCCCTGGAACAAAAGCTCAAAATTGTTGGTGTCATCTGATTTAATTGTTGTAGTTATTCATTTCGGACTGAGCCATCCTGTTCCGGATTATAAATTGTGGGTTAAAGTGCATGCTGTTTTCTTTACTAAGGGCCCTAACAACAGCTGCAATGCTGGCCTACCGCGGGCAGTGCTTCAGGCTGGCCTGCATAACAACTGGGTACCCAGAGTGTGTTTGACTGTGCTAGAGGGACTCTTAGTGCCTGCATATTCAACCTGACTAAATCAGATCTAGAATCAAATACCAGATTACTGCCTCACCCTTGTTCATGTCCCCTGAATAAATCAGATTCTGTTCTTCCTGCATGTAACCTGGCTATTGTGTACCTTTGTGGAAGGGATACTATATTGCCATTGCATTGTTTTATTGCAGGCCTTGTTTTACAGGGTGTCTTCAGGGCCAGTGCAGTTGATCCAGCCCTGCTAAGTGTTGGTCCAATATTGCATTCTGATGTTAACTGTGATTGTCTATTTGCTGATCAGTGTAGGTCACTAGAGGGGTTAGAGGGAGGTATCGGTGTCCCGGAGGGGTGTACTCATAGCAGCTATGCTGCACTTAAACCAAGCCTCCTGGTGGAGGCACCTGTTGACAGAATTCAGGCCCCTCAATCTGCACCAAGTCACACAGGCAGGGTAGTATCCCTTGGAATAGTGACACCTAGGGGGTTACATCTTGGAGGCACTGCTGGGATTTGTGCTCTCTAGTGGTCAGAATTGGGAACTGCAACCCCGATACTTAGAATTGGTCAGAAATGGAGGCGCTTACTATGCCCAAGCTTAAGATAACCCCCCCACAAGCTGGTTGTGCATCTCATGATGGGGTGGAGTGAGGCAGAGGGGGTAGATCCCCCAACATGCCATATTATTGCTGGATATCCCTTTAGGGACCTCTAATGCTACTATTGTACAGACTGTAGAACAGGTAAAGTGCTTGGGAAAGGTTGATGTGAGTGGAAGGGACTCGGACCTATTTGACCAGACCATGGTGGCCCTCCTCTCCAGCCTTCCCATAGACCCTAAGAGAGTGCCCCCTATTGTCCTGCCTGAGGAGTCCCAGAAGGGGTGGCAAGTTATTCATTTACACACTGACCCATCCTCTCCTGGGGGATCTCCGAAATTAGAGGGGCTCAAGGACAAATTGCTCAGACTACTAGCTGCTGAAGGGCGAACTGCAAAAAAAAAAAATAGTGAAAATGCTAGATATTTCTGAAGAGACCACTCCTTTACAGTCCCCCTGCTTCTCCAGCTACCCCTAGAGCTTCCCCTGTGGTAGCATACCTCACTGTGATACCATCTGTACACCTGGATGCTTATCGCAGACTTGGGCTATTTTCTGGTGCAGTCCTGGTGCCTGTGAGGGAGGATGATTTGGAAACCTGAATGGACTGTGCCACCCCTCTAGTCCAGGAGTGGCAATGCTCTGAGGGAGAAAAGAGAAATAGACTTATGGAGAGTTTAAGGGGCCCTGCTCTGGAGGCCATCCATTTCCTTCAATCCACTAGCTTAGAAGCCACTGCAGCCAAGTATCTCTCTGCCCTGGAAGGGGTGTTTGGCAGCACAGAATCTGGGGAGGACCTGATGTGGAAGTTTAAATCTGCCAGACAATGGAAAAATGACAAACTGTCCGCTTTCATCACCAGAATTGAGAGGGCCTTGCAGAGAACCCATAGGAAAGGAGGAGTACCTGCCAGTGACCTGAATCGAGTCAGATTAGAACATATCTTGAAATATGGCAGGTATTTCAGTGTGCTTGTGCTGAAGCTAAAATTGTAAGATCAGAAAGTGAATCCTTCTGAGTATTGCTGGCTCGTGAAGGAAATTCGGGAAGCCAAGAATGATGAAGAGGTTTGGGAGCCCTATGCCGGGGTTGCCTGTACCAGCCAAGCCTCTGACTGGCCTGAGGGGCGGAATGACAAGTCTGGGCTTCAACAAATGAGAGAGCTGCTTAAGGAGGTGAAAGAGATAAAAGCAAGTCAACAAGCCGCTGAGGTGGTTAAAGGTTCATCCTCCTGTCGGACATCCACTGAGCTCAGAGGTAAAGCTTCACTGGGGGGGGGGTTACGTCATTGTCCCCATACCCCGGTTTGAAACTAAGTTGATGGAGGAAGTAAGAGAGCCGAGAGCCCTGGTGGGAGAACTAATTCGAGCCACTCATGTAACTGATCCCTGGAGAGGCTAGGAGGAGAGGGAAAGTGAGCCTTGGCCCAAAGAGGACCCTCAGGGTTTTCTTAACCATTCTGAAGTAAGGGATGACCCCCTCCCTTCCACAGACTCAAAGAAACCAGTATTCTGTTATCACTATGGGGATGATGGACACACTAGGCCGAGCTGCACTCTCCCAGAGAATTTGAGGAAAGTCACTTCAGGTTATTGGCTTTGGTCCAGCGAAGCAACATACGGCATGTAAAGAAGTCATATTCTTCAAAAACTGCTATAGGGCAGACTGCTAAACCAACTTCACCCGATTGGTCTGAAGTGGTGGGCCCGTCAATGGAGACCACTGTGACTCTGAATGATATCTCTTCTTGGGCTGTGCTAGACAGTGGATCACAAGTAACCATTGTGTTTCGAGACTGGTATAAAAACTCTTATCTGACGCCTTCCTACAACCCCTAGAAGGCCTGCATGTGTGGGGACTGAGAGAGAAGTCTTACCACTCCCTGGGATATGTCTGGCTGTGGCTGTCTTTTCCCATGGCTGGAGCTGGTGTAGATAAGCAAGTAGAGACCCCAGCACTGGTATGTCCACCTACGGTACTGTATGATGGTGTTCCCCTACTGATTAGTACCAGCGCTCACGTGTTCAGGAGGTTGGATCAGTTGTGTTAAGAGAAGCCGGGACAGTGAACTGGACAGGCATTGTGGATTCCAGCCTTAGTGAAATGAGCTTATGAACTAAGAAGACAGAATACAGAGATGGCGAAAGATGAGCCTGTGGGGATAGTGTGGAAAAAACATCCTGACTCCTTGGTGCTACCACCCAACACTTGGTATACCATCCGTAGTGAAGTGTGCCTCAAGAAAGATGAAAAAAAAAAAAATTCTCATGCTGGATGTCCCAGAAGAGGGAAAGCTGCTGGAAGGATTATTGGTCAAGCCCAGTATTCTACTCGCTCAAGCCCATGCCTATACCCGGATGGTGGTGCAAATCCAGAATGTGTCTGATTGAGAGGTTCAAGTAAACCAGGGATGTACCTTAGCTACAGTGCACTGCATGAACACTGCGGTGCTGCCCAGCAGAAAATGCTCTGGTAAGAGTGTGCAGGTGACCCCAGATCTCTTTGGTTTTGGAGGGTCCCCATTGCCCGCTGAATGGAAGGTCAGGATCAGTCACGAGCTATCCCAGAGGAACCAAGTGCTTTCTTTAAAAGAATGGGATGTGGTATCTGTCACTGGGGCCGAGCATCATATTTGACTCCATGATGATAGGCCATTCTGAGAGAGGTCATGCTGCCTTGCACCAACTGATGTAGATGATGTACATAGGCACCTACAGGAGATGTTAGCAGCTGGGATTATCCAGGAGTTGAGGAGCCCCTACGCCTCCCCGATTGTAGTCGTACGCAAGAAAAAATGGATCAGTGAGAATGTGCATAGACTATCTGACTTTGAACCGGAGAACTATACCGGACCACTATACCATGCCCCGCATCCAGGATGCCCTTGATTGCCTGAATGGAAGCTTGTGGTTTTCAGTGCTTGACCTGAGGAGCGGGTATTATCAGATCCCGATGGTCCCAGAGGACTGTGAGAAGACAGCATTCATTTGTTCTCTGGGGTTCTATGAGTTTCTGTGGATGCCTCAAGGTATTTTGGGTGCACCCACCACTTTCCAGTGGCTGATGGAACATGCCATGGGACATAAGAACTTATTGGAGTGCCTTGTGTACCTGGACGATGTCATCGTATTTGTGTGAACCTAAGAAGAGCATGAGGCCCGGTTGTTCAAAGTTCTTGAATGTTTGGAGGATTTTGGTTTGAAACGGTCTATAGACACATGCCAGTTCTTTCAAACATCTGTGAACTATGTTGGGCATATAGTGTCAGCAGATGGAATTCAGACAGACCCAGCAAAGTGGAGTCCCTGACCACCTGGCCTCAGCCGACCAGTTTGAAAGAATTCTAGCGATTCTTGGGATTCTGTGGCTGTTACCGCCAATTCATCAAGGACTACTCCATCGTCCTCTGCCCTTTACTCAACCTTACCCAGGGCTATCCCCCTACTAACCGAAAGTACAAGAAAAGCTCCATCAAGGAGGAAGAGAAAGTATATTTCAGGGCGAATTAACCGTTTGGGACCCAGTGGACCTCCGAGTGTGAGTCTGCATATTTTGAGGTTATTCATCAGCTCACCCATGTATCTGTGCTTGCTTATGCTGACCCCACCAAACCCTGTGTCCTGCATACAGATGCCAGCTTGAAGGGGCTTGGGGCTGTGCTATATCAAGAATATGAGGAGGGCCTGCGACCCGTGGCCAGCAGACGTTTAATACACCATCTGAGTGCAACTACCCAGTCCATAAACTTGCATTTCTGGCCCTCAATCGAGCTATGGTGGACCAGTTCCATGAATATCTCTATGGGGCTAATATTCCAGTGAAAACTGATAACAACCCTTTGACTTATATACAAACCTGAACAAAATTAGATGCCACTGGGCACAAGTGGCTTTCTGCCCTGTCTACATAGGACTGTGCGGTGGAGTACCGGCCTGGCTCGAACCATATAGACGCAGATGCTCTCTCGAGATGACCAAACTCCACTGACAACTGGGTGAGGTTGTCTGAACAATCTATCAAAGCCTTGTGCCAAAAATTCGATAAGGATGACCCACCCATCTGCAGATACTATTGATTGATTGGTGGACTGCTTGGGGCCCTCCGAAACATGAGTCCCTGCAGCCTACTGACATTTTATAGCATTAGACCTCAGTTTGACAATGACAGTGTCCAGTGGGCTCAGTCCCAAGACCCAATGAACAAGCCTGCCCTTAACGCCCTGCGTGCTGGAGAATATATATCCAAACTCCGTTCCTCTGATTCACAAACTGCTTTATTGTTCAGGGAGGGCACAAGGCTTGCGTTACATGACTATTATATTGAGAGACAGTGAATCACCAAGGCCAACTGGATAAGCAGCAGTTGGTTTTGCCCACAGCTTTCAAACAGTACATCAGTCCCTCCACAGTCACATGGGACATCGAAGTTATGACCAGACACTTGACCTGGATCACTCCCGGTTCTACTGGCTGAAGAGGGGGGCTGATGTTGAGACCCATATTCGAACATGCAGTTGTTGCCTTCAAAGAAAAGCTTTGCTTCAGAAAGCTGCCTCACTAGTCAATATCTCCACCAGAGTCCCCATGGAGTTGGTTTGCCTCGACTTTCTGTGCCTTGAGTCTGACCAGAAAAACATTAGAAACGTGCTAGTTGTGACAGATCATGTTACACATTATGCCCATGCCTATCCCACAAAAGATCAAAAAGCCTCCACAGTTGCCAAGGTGTTGGTAGAAAAATGTTTTGTCTATTATGGTACACCCCAAAGGACTGACTCTGATCAAGGAAGGGACTTTGAAAGCTGGTTGATAAGAGATGCTGTCCCTGTGGGGAGTGTGGAAGTCTAGAACCACTCCCTACCACCCTCAGGGGGATCCCCAGCCTGAACGTTTTAGCAGGACCCTCCTGGACATGTTGGGCATGCTTCACCCTAAAGACAAACATAAGTGGAGCCAGCAGATCAGCACCTTGGTACACACTTACAAGTGCACCAAAAGTGATGCTACAAGGTTTTCCCCATATCATCTAATCTTTGGCTGGGAAGCTTGGTTGCTTGTAGATGTCTGTTTCGGAGTATCCTCGGGGGTGGGGTTCATGCTGAAAACAACTTGCAATATGTCCAGAAACTAAAGGCTCAGCTAAATAATGCGTACCAACTGGCACAGACTATGGTGGCAAAAAGAAATCTTGCAACAAAGAGAGACATGACAGGTGGGTAAAAGCTCAGGAGTTGTTGCCTAGAGACCAATGTGTTCTTGCACAATTTGGGATTGCATGGAAAACATAAAATTGCCAATAGATGGCACCACCTTCCACACATAGTAGTCAGCAAATTGGATGACCTACTTGTGTATAGAGTGCATCCTGAAAATGACTCTCAAGCTGTCAAAACCGTGCACAGGAACCACCTGCTGCCTCTTGGCCAAGTAATTATTAATGCTGAACAGTTGGATGCTGCTGCTAAACAGACACAGAGTCAACCTTCTCCTGTTGCCCAAGAACCAAGGCCCCCCTCCCCCTGGCATGCCCAAGATGACTGTGACTGCTAATCTGAATCTGACAGTAGTGAGTGTGAGACTTCTTATTACCCTTCATATGAACTGAGCCAGTTGTTTCAAGGACATCCCATGTGCAACTATGGAGATGCAACTGGGCCTTCAGGACTGCCTAACCCTCCAGTATCCTCCTTAGAGCCTGTGCCCCGCGAAAGTGAGATGCAGAGTATAATGTCTGAAGTAGCCGATTCTTTGTGTTTAGTAGAACTGTTGGAACTACCGGAAGAAGAACCTGATACTGAAAACCTCCTTGGTGACATGCCAGAAACTACTGAACAGTGTGACCATAATGACCACAAGTAACTTGACCTTATTGTTATGGATAACCAGAGTGCACCCTCTGTTGTTGAAAGTGTCAGTCAAATGTTTCAAGATCAAGATGTTTCAGAGTTTTCCCTGGATGACAAATCGGGGCCTTCTCCTTCTACAGAGTACAGTGATAAGCATAAGATGGTGGAAACAGAATCAACAGAGCAAGGAGCCGATAATGTTCCCTTTCTGGAATCTTCACCCAGTGCAGAGGTACCCTTCCCTACTGGAGAAGAAACTAATGCTCATGTTGATACCCCAGAGCCTGTGTCTGTTTCCCCAAGAAAGTCTGAAAGAGCTACTAAACTGGTGATATGTCTCAGCTATGACTCCCATGGGAGACCCATGGACCTCCCCTTAAATGTTGTCCATAAAGGTGTTTATATTTCTGAGAGCTCACTACCCAAACTGAGCGTATCTGCCACTTCCAAGTTAATTGTTCATCCTTCAGAACCTGGTGCCGCTGTCCCATCTAGCCCCCAATTAGCTCATAGGGATTGGCCCCCATCTGTGTTATTTAGAGTATTGGAAACAATACCTTCATGAATAAGTTTAGTAATGTTATTATCTGTCTGAATCATAGGGAAATAATATGCATGGTAAATGCATAACTGCTGTCCTTATAGAGTATATCATAAGTATAGCAATGGTGTAAGTTTACATTTTATTGATGCATCAGTCTTTAATTTTTCTTCTATATTCATGAAACATGTATGTCTTGTATGGTGAAAATGCCTGTACAGTTATTGTGAGTATAGACTTGATGCAGACGCCAAGTTCTTTACAGGCAGGGAAGGGTGTAACCCCCGTACAAATGGGGATTCCTAAAAATGTCTTCCTGGGCTTGCCTAATTCCCACTGCCTGGCTGGTGTTCTTTGTCTAAACAGTTTAAAAGTGCTTACATGCGAGTGCCCTGTTTGTTAGCCTCTGTGCCTGTCTCTTAAGAGGTATCTATTTCGTAGGTTATAATTAATCTGGGTGGGGTCCGAATGGTTTCAGGCTCGAGTCCTGCCCGGGCTGCAATAAGCCACTTCATTCTGCCATCGCTAATTGCGCAGAAGAAGCCCTACTAGGATCTGTGATTGTTTGTTGATTGTCTGCTTTTATGTTAATAATCTAGTAGTTTGTCTAACCTGCTTTCCTTTGCAGCATGGACTGTTTTGCTTATAGCTACCATTTTGGTTCTGGACTGCCAGTTTGGACCAATTGGTACCTTTGGGGACCCTAAAGTGGAGACTGTCCCCAGAGGTCTTGTGGGAGTAAATTTCTGTAGAAGTTGTGGTTTCTACTGTTTGGCGCCTAAACGGACCTAGAGGGGAGCCCTTGCTGTGACAGACAAGATGGATCAACCAACTGAACCTTTTGGATCACTGGGAAAGCCCAGAGCTGCCTGCAGCAGTGTGTCAGTGAAGAGTTGAAGTTGAGAGAGTAAGCAGCTCAGAGTAATTAGAGCAGCTGCTCCTGCATGGTAGCACTGGGAATTGGCGGGAAAGCTGTGTCTGGTCTGTCTGCTACCATCTCCTCGTGTGAAAAAGTCTGCAATCTAATATTCAGACTATATCTGAAATTGCTGTTACTGTGACTGGAAAGAGTGAATTTCGCCTGGTGTGGACCGATGACCTGCTCTTGGAGCAATCGGCCTGTCAGGACTTGAAGAGAACCGTAGAGCATATGGTTTTCTCAGAGACACTGTCTAATTGCAACTGGACTGTAATTTGAACTGTGGTATTTGGCTAGTCTTACTGTAAGTGTGCAGAATGTGTAGTGTGGGTCACGATTTGGTTCCCTACACCCTTGAATGTATCACGTGAGTTTGGACGATGCATCCAGCAACTAACCGGACTGACATCCGAACCTTTCACCTTGTCTGGGGCTGTCCATCTCAGCCTAGATTGCCACTCACGCCACAGAGATTCATCTGACGAAATACCTGCTTGGGGATTCGGCTCCCTGCTCAACACCATCGAACAGGATCGACCATCACGGTGCTTCATGTAGGCCCTTCTCCCCCTGGCAAACCAACTTTCCTATCCTGCAGTCTTCATCTTGTCATTCCTTCATCCTGGTCTGGGTAGTGTGAGTAAACCTCAGGGTAGCTCCCTGCAACAAAGCTCAAAATCATTGGTGTGTCATCTGATATAATTGCTGTGGTTAATCATTTCGGACTGAGCCATCTGGCTTTGGATTACAAATTGTGGGTTAAAGTGCATGTTGTTTTCTTTCCTAAGAGCCCCAACAACAGCTGCAATGCCGCCTACCCCGGACAACGCTTCAGGCTAGCCTGCATAACAACTGGGTACCCAGAGTGTGTGTGACTGTGCTAGAGGGACTCTTAGTGCTTGCATGTTTAACCTGACTAAATCAGATCTAGAATCAAATACCAGATTACTGCCCCACCCTTGTTCATAGCCCCCTGAATAAATCTGATTCTGTTCTTTCTGCATATAACCTGGCTATTGCATACCTTTGTGGAAGGGATACTGTATTGCCATTGCATTGTTTTATTGCAGGCCTTGATTTACAGGGGGTCTCCAGGGCCAGTGCAGCTGATCCAGCCCTGGTGGTAAGTGTGCAAAGTGCTGGTCCAGTATTGCATTCTGATGTTAACTGTGATTGTCTATTTGCTGACCAATGTAGGCCACTAGAGGGGTTGGAGGGGGGAATCAGTGTCCCAGAGGGCTGTACCCAGAGCAGCTATGCTACCGTTAAACCAACACTCTGGGTGGAGGCACCCGTTCACAGAACTCGGGGGAGGGGGGGGGCGCCCTCATCCTGCACCCAGCCATGCAGGCAGGGATAGTATCCCATGGGATAGCGCCACCTAGGGGTTACATTTATTTTACCGTGGGAACGCAGCTCCCATCCCTCCACAGATGCACATTTGTGTGTAGCTTTGGAAACACAGGGGTCTCTGGCCCCCTGCACTTCCATACATTCAGTTACAAGCAGGCATAGTGAAATTGCAACAAATAGTCATTACTGTGCCATCTTGGGCTGGCCCAGTGGTGCTGAGGGTTGAGGCGCTGGATGCCACACCTCGCGCCATGCCAGCAACCCGAAATAGTGAGTGAGCTTGGGTGCCAGGGGTTGGTGGGGGAGGGAGAGGACTGAGCGTCCGATGGGCTGCTCTCCTCTCCCGGGGGGGGGCCCTGTCCAGCATCACAGCGACCCCCGGTGGAGAGTGTGTCGCTGCAGGAGGTGGACCACACATCGGGTGAGCATGGCAGATGCCGGCAAAGTTGCCATGCACCATGGCGTCGAGGGAGTGTCACGCTCGGGAAGGAGGAGTGATTTTGGGGGACCAATATGGGAAAAAAAAAAAAACTCCAGCCCGGATATGCAGTGGTCCTCCCAGTGTCAGACTGCCACACGCCCAATGCTGGTTCTCTGCCTCTGCCCATTCGGTCTCCTTGGGGCCCATAGCCACCCGTGGGGGGGACAGTAATGACGTTGAAGAAGGCAGAGTCCACATCGGGCAGTAGAGTGGATTTGGTGAGCGGAGTGGCCAGAAGGAGTTTTGGTGCTGGGGGTGTAAACACAGTCACCAGAAAAAAAAATAAAATTTTTCACCCCAGGTGTTCAACATAACCTGTTTATCATCTCACCGCATGTACCCAGTACAGAACATTTTAAAATCCCATCAAAATGTATTTCCGTGCAATTTTAATGCCATTCTGTGCAACAGGTGCTGAAAAACATTTTTGGTAGGATTTGAAAAATGCCAGCTGTACTGTTCATGAGGTGTGAAAAAATGACAATGTTGAAAATTTGGAGTGAAAATATAAGTTGTCAAAGTTATGCGAGTATGTCATTTTCAACATGGCCTTTTTGGGACTCCACCTCATGAGCACTGACACTGTCATTTCGTTACTCAGTCCTGAAAAGTGATTTCGTGCAGCAGCTCTGCTATTCCATGCCACTGTTCTGTAAACAGGTTTTGGCAGGATGTGAGAAATGACAGCTGTAATATGCATGAGATGGTGTGAAAAACTGGCAGTGTTGAAAATCTGCAGTGAAAATATTAAAATGTGCCAAAGTCCCAACTCGTACATAGAGAAATTTCAATGACCATGGGTAGCTCGGGTGTTTTGGGGTATTTTTTGCACCAGATTTTCAACATAGTTGTTTTGGGACCTCACGTCAAGAACAGTGTCACTGTCATTTCATTAATTGGTCCCGAAAGGTGATTCCGCGCAATGACCGCGAAAACACCTTTTGGGATGGAGTAACAAAATGACAGTGCCAGTGTTCATGAGGAGGGGTCCCAAGATCCCCATGTTGAAAATTTGGGGCTAAAATGCCTAAAAAAAAAAAAAATGGCTGAGAGATCAACATAAGTTGAAAACCCCATTGACTGCCATTATAATGTGCTTACCTTGATTCCTCAGTTTGCGGTTTGGCTTTGAAGAATGCAGACGTGTCGCATTCCAGAGAGAATCATAGCCGCCGACCTCCAGAGGTAAGTATGGGGTAGGGGGGATTGCAGGGAGGTGGGTGCAGAGCGGGAGTGTTGTGATGGGGAAGGGGCTATGGGGATGACGGATAGTTTTGTTTTTTTCAGGTAAAAATTAAAAATGTCAGGGGACTGTTTTTCTTTTTTTTTTTCTGGGGGGAATCCAGAATTCATGACACTGGGGGTGGGCTCCCCAGTGTCCAATGCAACTGGTCGGGTTTGAGGGGTTAAAGGCTGACATGAAGATTGGGCCCCCCCAATCTCAGCACCTTGAAAGAATAATGGGCTGCGGATGGGGGTTATCTGACACCGGGTGGGCACGCTGGTGTCGGGGGGACACTAGACACCAGGGAAAATGGGGCAGTGACTTTTAAATCCCTTTTCGCAATCAGATCTTACGAAAAGGGATCATCTGATGAAGGATTTAAAACTGTAGAAGTGCCTTATTGAAGTATGATTCACAAAAAGGATGTCCCCTAATCAAATGCCTTGGTTTTTAGAAAACACCTCCCTGGGGCAAGTTATTAGATTTTGTTTTCTCCCCTCTAAGCAAGAAAACAAGATGGTGGCCAACGAACATGGATTTTTCTCGTGAAAGGGGATTTTCCAAGATTTCGCAATCCTTTTTGCAATCCCTGTTTATATGCTGAAAATTCTTGGTTGAAGCTGTGCATGTATCCCAAAGACTGAACTGCGCATGCTCAGAACTCAAATTGTAAAAATGTAATAACACTGGAACAGATTAATATTTTTTCACCAAACCAACTACGGATTGTTCTTTTGAGTAACCCCTTTCGACTCTGAAAATGTAGACCAAAATTCCAAACACTGTGGTCACAGTGTGATGAGGGGCAGTATGCAAATCTGATTGAACAAAACTTGTCACGTCAAGAGATCTACCCCAGGACCGTGCATTCCAAATTTCTTGCAAATCCTTTGAACGGTTGCAAAGTTATTAGAGTGCAAAATTTCGGGTTTAACATTAAACTGCCTACTCAACTCTAACTATAGAGGCATGACTGTGCCTCTTTATGATATATAGGATATGCAATGGGGATGAGTGGAATACATGATTTATCTGCACAAGAGCAGTTTGACCTCGGGTAACCCCATGAGTGGCACAAGCCACAAGTGAGGTGTCCGAGGTCAAACTGCTGACGTGCAGATAAATCCTGTATTCCACGATGTCCTCATTGCATATTTCATTTATGTAATAGGGATGCTTTTTTGGTGCAGTTATTTATTTCTTTTATCTTTTCTTTATTTTTAATGAAATAGAAGGGATTATATTTCTGTTCTCCAGTGCGTTAATGCGTGCTTTGCAAGAGGTTGCTTGTGGTGGGTACATGGTTACTAGAGAGGAGTCCTCGTCCGTACGTTGACAGCACATGTTATTATTGACTGTAAGCATTTTGTGGGCAGGCCAGAGGTTTTGGAAAACATGGCGGCTTCGTCTCTCGCTTAATGAGAGTGATAGGTAGCTGCTATGGCGTGGACATGGCTGTTGGTTATCTGGCTGATCCTGCATTTTATAGTCTGCTTTATTTTGTTTTTCTTGTGTGCGGGTGACTGAGCGAGCGTATTTGAGCATGCAGTCACACTATATCCTCTGAGAGTATTGTGGTGAGGGGAGTCCAGAGAAGAGAGAAGAAAACAAGGTACATTTAAAAAAAAAATAAATAAATAAATAAAAAAAGCTGCATCAGAATATGGGCACGTTGAATGCTGTTTATATCGGGAAACTTTCTGACTAAGTAGTGCTGACTGGCTGACAGAGAGGGAGGGTGCTATTTACCCTGACTGACATCAAGATGTTGAATAAATCGTGGTTGGTTGACGTTAAGTTGTTGAATAAAATGGTAGTTCCACGATTTTTCAACACCAGTGAGAATAAATGGATTTATGTACGTGGTTTGGTGCCAACTTCTATTGCATAGATTTATAAATTTATTTATTTATTTATTGAAAATGTTTCACCAGGAAAGGCACACTGAGCAAAAAGATGCTCGTCTCACGGTGCGACCTGGGGGGTTACAGAGGAGGCAAGTATACATACAATAGTTGAACTTACAGTAGCATAATATGGAAAATGTACATAGTTGGGAGGGATTACATTTGAATTTATTATATAGGCAGTGCAGTTCAGCACAGCGCAGGCACAGCAAGTACAGGTTATACAAATCGTGGTTACTCAACGAGGTAGGACAGTACAGAACATGATCGTAAGGCATGGTATACAATACCAGGGTACACATTGAGGCAAAACATGAAATACATAAGTGCTCAGTTACAGAACAGAGGTAGTAATAGCAGAATTTGAATGTCAGTAGTGGAGGTTGAGCGTCAGGGAGATGCATCAAATAGAAAGGAAGGATTTGGAGAGCAAGATGGGGGGAAGAGATGGAGGGTGTAGAAACGTAGGTGTATAGGAGGGAGGTCAAGGTGAGGAGGGAGGAGTGGGATGGGAGCTTGGGTTGATTAGGAAGGAAGGAGAAATTGAGTCACGGGGTAGGTAATAGAGTGGGTATAAGTGCTTGGGGAGGTAGCATATAAGCCAGACAATTAGGCATGGCCAGGCCCTGGTCAGGCACAGGGGAGCGGGGGGAGGAGCCAACGGGAGGTGGTCAGGGCAGCAGCAATTAGGTGCAAGGAAGTTAGAGAGGGCATAGGAAGGGAGAGCTTGGATGAAGAATGACGGACCTGGGTGGGCAGGCTGCTCCAGAGTTTAGGGAAGAGGTAAGAGAATGCAGATTGGCCGGTGGTGGTCCTATGGCGAGGGATGAATAGTAGTCTAGGGTCAGCGGATCTGAGGGTGTGTGAGGGGGTGGGTGGGGAGGTTAGGGCGGATGCGAGATAGGGAGGGAGGGAGCCGAGCCAGAAGTTAGAAGTGAATTTAGCGCAATGAATTAGGCGCCGGTTACTCAGAGAAGGTAGGGACAGGGAACGATAAAGCGTGCAGTGATGTGATCGAGGCAGGGCATCGAGGGCAAAGCGGCAAAAAGCATTGAAGAGGGGGTCTAATCTGGCTAGGGTGGTCTGTGCAGCGGAACTGTAAACTACATCACAGTAGTCGAAGGAGGGTAGAATCATTTTCTGAACAATTTCTCGTCTGACAGGAAGAGGGAGACTAGTGCGGTTTCTATAGAGGGCACCAAGTTTTGGGTGCAGTTTGGAAATGATGGCATCGACATGAGTGGAAAAGGAGAGGTGGCAGTCAAACCAAACCCCGAGATACCTGAAGGAGGGTACTTCTTCAAGGACAGTGTTATTTAGGGTGTGGAATCTCGAAGGGGAGGTGAGTTTGGAAAGGCGCTGTCTGGTGCAGAAAGTCATAGAGTTGGTTTTCTTAGCATTTAGGGAGAGTTGGTTGCTATTGAACCAGAGTTGGATTTTGTTGAAGTCAGTTTGAAGTTTGGAGGAGACTTCTGCGTGGGTCCGGCCGGAGGTGAAGAGGACTGTGTCGTCTGCATACATGTGTATGGCGGAAGAGGAGCAGGAGTTTGGCAGGTCATTTAGGAGGATGGAGAAGAGGATGGGGCCGAGAACTGAGCCTCTATGGAATGCCGGAGGTGATGGGGGATGTGGTCAGCTATTTTAGTGGATTGGGTTCTATTTAGAAGGTAGGCACTGAACCAGTTTATGGCGGATTCAGCTAAACCAGCTCCGGAAAGGCAGGATAGTAGGAGAGAATGGGATACGGTGTCGAAGGCTTTTGCTAGGTCGATGAAAATAGCAGCAGTGATTAGCCCTTTGTCCATCCCAGTGAGGATGTAGTCTGTGAGTCTGAGCAGGGAGGAGGTAGTAGAGTGGTGTTTTCTGAACCCGGACTGGAAAGGGATGAAGAAGTTAGTTTCTGCAAGGAAGTGGGAGAGTTGGGATAGCACAAGGTGTTCCTGGAGTTTTGCGAGGGTGGGGAGGAGGGAGATGGGGCAGTAGTTGGATGCAGAGGTAGAGTCACCGCCTTTGGGAGGGTAGAACAGTGGCATGCTTCCATACGGAGGGGAGTGACTCGGTACTGAAGGAAAGATTTAGTAGGGCTGCAAGGGGGGTAGCGATGGCGAGAGCAGATAAGAAGAGGAGTTTGTTGTCAAGACCATCAGGGGATTTGCCTTTGGAGGGGTTTAGGGTGCAAAGGGCATCTAAGGTTTCAGTGGGGGAAATGTGTCTAAAGGAGAAGGGGTCATGCTGGATAAGTGGGAGATAGGAGACTGAGGAGATGGAGTGTTTGCAGGCGGAAGGGCTTCAAGGAGGGCCTGGGCACAGGTAGTGAAATATGAATTAAACTCGGAGGCGACTTCCCGGGGGTCGGAAAGGAGAGACCCTTGGGCAAGGAGAAGAGGTGGAGGGTTAACTGTTTGGGGGGAAAAAAGGGAGCTAATGACTTTCCAGAATTTGGAAGGTCTTCCAAGGTTTGCATTAAGTGTGCTATTAAAAATATTCAGACTTAGCTAGGCGGATGGCCTTAGTGCACCTATTGCGGAGCATGCGATAGGAGGTATAGTCGCCGGGGAGGAGTGAGGATTTGTTGATTCGCCAGGCCTTATCACGGTCTTGTTGGCAAGCAATCAGCTCGGGAGTGATCCAGGGTAGGTGGGAACCACAGACTCTAGCCCGGCGAAGGGGGGCGTGTTTGTCCCAGGCGGAGAGGAAGGTGTTCTGAAAGTGCATAAGGGCTGAATCCATATTAGAGCGGTTTGTGCTTGGGACCCAATTAGAGTGGTGAAGATCATCCAAAAGGTGGGGAGAGGTTGAGGGATTTGTAAGAACGCTGGAATATAAATTTGGGAGGGGATTTAACTCTGTGGATTTTGCGGACTAAGATTAGGTGGTGGTCGCTAATGGAATCATGGAGAAGACCGGAGCTGATGACGTGGTGTGGGTGGGAAGTAAGCGCCCAGTCGAGGAGTGAGTGATTACTGGACTTAAGGTTAGAGCGAGTGGGTTCAGTAATGGTTTGACAGAGGTTAAGAGCAGTTAACTTGGTTTGGGGTTTGTTAAAAGTGGGTGCAAGCCAATTGTGGTTAAAATCACCCATAGCATATACTTCACCCGATTGGGCAAGGGAAGACAGCTGGCCCAGAAGGTTGGTGACTATTGTGGTTGGCTGCCTGGGCAGCAGTAAATGCCAGCCACAAAGATAGGTAGTGAGGAGGGGGGGACAGTTTTACCATCAGAAGCTCGTAAGCTTTGGGTACAGTTTTTGTAATGGAAACAGTGAAGTGGAGGGCTGAACTGATGTAGATAGCCACCCCACTGCCTCTGGAGGGCCGCTCTTGCCGTATGATATTGAACCCTGGAATAGCGAAATTATTATCGGGTAGGCTGGGTTTTAGCCAGGTCTCAGAAAGGATGATTATATCAGGGGTGTGGTGTACGGCTAGGACCTGGAGCTGATCGAGCTTAGGGGCTAGGCTACGAATATTTAGGTGGAGAAGACGCAGGCCCCGGGAGAGGGAGCTAGGATGGGAGACGGAGTTTGCTCTGGCTGAGGGGTTTGATATGGGGTGGGCAGGGCCTGGGGTAAAGGTTGTGCTGGGGTTAGGGTGTATATCCCCAGCCTCCAGGAGGAGTAGTACAATGGTAAGGTGGCAGCGTAGCACGTGGAGGGCCCGGGATTTAGCCTTTCGGTGGGTGGGAGCAGTAGTAGAGGGGGCTGGATGGCGGGAGTAGGTGCAGGAGTGGGAGAGAGAGGCAAGGAGGCAACCAAAGGAATAGGCTGGGGAGGAGGGGGGAGTGGGGTAATGGGACCAGGAGACAGCTGGGAGGGAAGCAGTGGACTTATAGGGGGCAAAAGAAGGGAGTGGCAGAAATGATGGTGGGGGGGTGGTGAAGGGTAGGGACATAGAGGGGGAGTAGGTGTCGGGATGGATAGTATAATGGAGGAGAACAGTAGTACCAGGGTCATAGAAGGTGTCATTATGCCAGATTTGAGGAAGAGGTGACCAATCATAATACCCTGTTAAAGCCGGGTTGGGAGATACAAGTGTCTGAATTGTCCTTCAGATAGTGTAGATACCATTTTGGAGTAGTGGTACTGTCACGGCCTCTGGGTGGACAGGGTGCAGGGTTCAAGACCGTGGTAGGGCAGTAGGGCTTAGACCTAGCTGAGTGCAGGGAACCTGGTACTAGGTGGCTTGCCGTGGGCTATGATTGGGCCAGAAAATGGGGTTGAAATAGCGACTCCTAGTGGTCACTGGGGTAAGTAGCAGGCTGGGTGAGGGGCAGGCAATAGAGCAAGGGTGGTGCATAGGGTTAGCCAGATGGCTGGGCAAAAGGAGGGGTGTGGGTGGAGGCAGGGGTTTAGAGAGGGGAGAGAAGTGGCCTGAGCAGGTAGAGAGATGATCAGAAGTGAGAGGGTAATACAGGTAGAGGGGGTAGAGGAGGGAAGGACAGATGGTCCCTCTAGTGGCTAGCAGGTATAACCTGCAAATGGAGAAATGGGGACTTAGTTAAATGAGTGACAGGATGTGATGTCACTAGGAGGAACCTATAAAAGGAAATGCCAAGCCAGGGTGTGTGGGTGGGGCAGTTGACGCACGGGCTATCACCCTTCACAAGGGTGCTACAGTTTGGAGGTAGTTTATTACCTCCTAGCGCCCGCATGATCCACGCTCCAGGAGGGAGCTCTCGAGGGGATTTCTGCTGCTGCTGCTGTTGGAGGTCTGGGGCAGGGAGTCTGTGCTGCAGGCTATAGGGAGACAAAGAAGGCAATTATAATGCAGCGGGAGACTGAGCTCTGCACAGCGCATGCGCAGGATAATCAGGCCCAGAGAGGGAGAAACAAGACAAATACAGGATTCAGGCTGGTAAGCTGGCTAAACAACTCGTACAATCTTAGAAACATGCGAATATGCTTGCATTTGTAACAGTGACCAAGCTTGCAATTAGCCCGGTGCTGCCAGAGCTTGTACCCGACCAACGTTTACAGCATATGCAGAGAGATAAGCAGACAGAGGCATGTAGCAAGCCCGAATTGAAACAAACAGAGAGAATATGAGTAAGCCTCCGTTTACTGATGTAAGCGGTTAAAAGTTACAACAAATGTTACAACAAACGTTCCGCTTCACAAGGGTGCTACAATTTGGAGGTAGTTTATTACCTCCTAGTGCCCGTGTGATCCACGCTCCGGGAGGGAGCTCTTGAGGGGATTCCTGCTGCTGCTGTTGGAGGTAGGTGTGTGTGTGTGTATATATATATATATATATATATATATGTATATATATATATATATATATGTATATGTGTGTGTGTGTGTGTGTGTGTGTGTGTATATACATGTGTATATATATACATATATATATATATATATATATATATACACACACATATATACACATACGTATATTATATACATATATAGAATAATAGATAGGTTACAGTGAATTACAAGGCTGTAATTCCGCCGAGGTTCTGGGGACATAGATAACCTCGGGAGGCGAAGCTCAGAGGTTTCTATGTCCCCAGAACCTCGAGATGGAATTGCAGCCGAGTAATTTACTGTAACCTTATTTTTATTTTTTAATATATGGATCAGATTCAAAATGTGCTGCTTTTAAAATTCTGTGAACTGGGCTGGCTGCCTGTTGCACTGAAGAAGTGCTCGCCTTGGCTGACCCACGCACAGACAGTATTGAAGTTGTGCCGGATTTGTGAGGAAAGCTTTCTATAATTTGTAATCCTACCGCTTATTTTCTTTTTCATCCGCAGGTAATCCACTTTTCTGAAATAAATATAAAAAAACAAACTGGGCATAATCGAGTTGCTCTCGCTAAAGCGAGTAAGCGTCCGCCATGTTTTCGGCGTTTGGTTTGCCGCCTACTCAGAAAGTGTGCCAATGGCATTGCACGTTTACATTGGGTGCACAGACCGAACGCACCACCATGGCAACCACGCTTGTGGGCAGGCAAACTGGCGCATGCGCTGTGGATTTTCAGTGATAATACTATCGTTCAGAGCTGAAACGATAGTATTATCAGCAGTGAACGATAGTATTATCAACAACAACCAATAGTATTATCGCTTGAGGAAGGGTAGAATTATCAGAAAGGGAGTAGTGTATTCTAGGGATTTTTTTGTATGACTTTTGATAGTATTATTTTAACAATCCATATATTACATATATGCATTTATAAAATGATTATGGAAAATCTGTGAAAATCTAGTCTCCCGATTGGATGAAACACACCACATAACTGGGCATTATTCCACAACGTCTACACGCATACACTTCATTCATCCTTCAGAACCTTCTGGACATTTTATAAGACAGGTAATCCATTGCAGGGTGTGCAGTTGTGCTCTGATATACATATGCCTTGGGTGGTTGAACACACTTGGCCTGCGGCCTCGTGCCTCACAACACATCCAAGGCTTGTGTGCATCAAAGCAGGACTGCACACCCTGTAGTGCATTATCTGTTACATATATGCACACATGCATACATACATACACACATATCTGTTATGGTTAAACAGAGTGTACGAAGTAAGGGAATGAACCAAACAAAATGGGGTCAAAAATACCTGGAACCTTGTTGAATCTGGTGTGGTGTTCATTGGGGTTTTAACTAACTTATGGCACAGTGCTGGCATTACCCTAATATCAGCACTGTCTTGTCAAAGTCATAGTGTAACAGCAATGCTGGAATAAAAGGTGCTGATATTAAAGTGATTTTGCAACTTAAGTTACATCAGCTACCACTTGCATATTCTGGTAGGTAATATCGGTGAATGTCATCCCAACTGGTTTTCATTGGGAAGTGGAAGAGGCTGGGCACCTCATAGGGCCAAACTACGATCCCTTCCACAAACTTAAGGACTGCATATAAAATTATGAAAAACAGCTACATGTACTATCATGGGCATCAACTACTAGAATGTGTGAGTAGGGGAGAATCTTAGAAAATATCTTAAAGGTAATGTCAACACTGCATTTGTATGATTGTTCAAACCGCAGTGAACACCGCATCAAAGTGTCCGAGGTTCCAGGTAATTTTGTCCCTCATTTTTTCATTTTTTTGTGTGTACGCTTTGTACTTCAAAGCCAACAGATGCAGTGACGTAGTTTTTGAAATTTGGCTCCTTACTTTTTGAAACGGATGACAGATGCTGTACGTGTCATAAAGCACCTAAATCATCACACACAGTGCCTCGGGTCTGTAACAGACTTCATGAGTGGCCTGAAGCAGCCGCATCATTGCATGTGACTTTGTGACTGGCTCAAGATGCTGCAGCATCATCTCACACATTGCTGTGAACTCTTTATAAACCATAAGGTCCTGCAAGCTCTGCTGGCCTGTCCATCACAGCTCTCTGATTGTTTGATTTCAGTGGCTTCTCTCAGTCATGCATTTGCTTTGTTACATTGGTTGCGCTTGCACACCCAACGTTTTGTGGCAAGGAATAGGGGATATCGGGGGGGTGTCACTGCTGAGCTCACTGCAGTCCACCAAAGCATGGGCAGTCTACATCAATGACTGCTCGTTGTGGTCCTGACAGCAGTTGCTGCTTGCTGGGTGGAAACGTTTTGTGTACTTAAAGGACCGAAGCTGCTCTAATCAGAGAGGGCTGCGGTGCTTTGATTTACATGAAGCCGGTCAGCAAACAGTTGAGCGGCTTTCAATGCCTGTAGCCTGTCTGTCAGTCTGTAAGTAAGAAAACCATCCATCGACGTCTGTTGCTGCCCCCCCGCCCAGTCTCCCAGTGTTGACAGCTTGTAGTTTATTTTTACATTTTATTTGTATATGTAGCCTATAACAAAAAATAACCATCCATCGATGTCTGTTGCCGGCACCCTTGTAACTGTTCCTCCACCACCTGACCCTCCCTCTTAGCACCCCCCCAGCAAGCATAACACTGACACTGGGGGTGCCCAATCCCCCTGTGTCATCACCTTGTAGTTTATTTTTTAAATTATTTTATTTGCCTAGATTGCCTGTAACAAAGAAAACTGTCTGTTAATGTCTGTTGCAGGAGCCCCGTAACTGCCCCCATCACACATACACACACCCACACCCGACCCTCCCTTTCAGCACCCACCACCCCACTCTTCATCAACGTAACACTGACACTGGGGTGCCCAATCCCCCAGTGTCATCATCTGCAATATAGAAAACCGTCCCTCGTCTTTCTTTTTTTTTTTTTACTCTGTAAAACAGAAAACCATCCATTGTTGTCTACTGTGCTGTTAGTTCTCCCACTCGACCCTACCACTCATCACGCACCACCCCACATCCCCCAAGCTCCTACCTACTGGGGGTACGACGCTGTAATCTTCTCTGGACCGCAGTGACATCATCACTCTTGAAAGCCAGACTGCAAACTGAGAAAATCAGGTATGTGGTTCAATATATTTCAATGGTGTTTTAAACTTAGTGGCATAACATGGCCATTTTGTTTTATTCTTGCCCCAGATTTTCAACATACCTTTTTTGGGACCTTACTTCACGAACAGTTACAGTGACATTAGGCAAATCTGTCCCAAAATGTTATTTTGTGGTTACTGCGCAAAATCACCTTTCGGGTAGCTGATTTTTTTTCTGCCCTTGTTTATGAAGTCGATGTTGAAAATTTGGTGTAAAATTCTAAAAAAACAAAGTTATGAGCCAATGTTGAAGTTTGCAAATACAGGCTTGTAACTCTGGTCAATTTTCAATATTTTGACCCCAAATTTTCAATATGCAGTAGCCATTTCTTTACAGCATCTCATGAATGTGACAGCTGTCATTTTTCAAATCCTGGCCAAAATGTGTTTTCGTGTCCTGAAAAGTGATATCACAGGCAAGGCAAGTTTTATTTTTCGAGGTACCCAATCCCACAGGCTCTGAGCGCCGTGCACATAAATACAAACTATTCGTTTGAAATAAGACAAATGCATGAAGGGGAACAGGGTGTGGCTTCCTATTATCCCCCACTCCCTCCCTAATCTCTGCTCCTAATTTCTTCTCTCTCCACTTGTTTGTCTGCTCCCAGTCCCCTTGCAGGATTCTCAGCATCCTGAAGGTGAATAGGGAGTGGCTTCCCACTCCACCCTCGACTCTCCTCCACCATCGCCTGCTCGCTGTCCCCCTTGCAGGGTTCTCAGCATCCTGAAGGGGTATAGAGTGTGGCTTCCTAATCCTACCCTTTACTCTCCTGCTCCTCCACCGAGTAAATTACATCAAAATACAGCACTTGCCCACCTTCTCCCCCCCCCACTTTAATTTATTCGCCTCTGACCTTCAGCACTTGCCACTACTTTATTGTACTCTGTTGTATTATGTTCACTGACATGTCTTTATCACGAGTATGTAGCCTGGTTACTCCTAGCTGAGTTACTGTTTCCTATTCTCACCAACTGGATTCCCTTTGCCCCCCCCCCAACAGTTTTCAGCTGCATAATGGTTCCATGTCATAATAGCAATCGAGCAACAGCGATTGCTATTATGGCGAGTGTACATCGCTGAAAAATAATTTCAGCAGTACATACTTGGCAGTGTACTGAAAAAATGGCGCCCGAGACCTACAGGTCTCATTTTTAAGGCAGGGCTGCACTCCCCTACCTATGGATTCTCAATTCCAAGAGGGTGCTTGTCGGGGGGGGGTGCATGACTTGGGGCAATACTTGCCGCAAGGCGGGGGGGGGGGACAGCACCACACCGGACCAGAACCCAGTACCCGATGCCTCCCAGTCGACCACCCTCTCCACGATGCCAGTGATCTGGCTCGGCAGCTGCTCGCCGCAACTCCTCCCATATGCTATCCCTCCCTTGCGTCTGTTTCCCCCCCACCACCACCACGGGCATGTGCGTGTATACATGTGAGTTCCTGTCATGGTTTTCGCCGACCGCAGTATCCTGTTGCCCTTCTCCTTAGGTAGCCGTGATCACAGTCACCGAGATTGAGTTGCCATTTTTCTAGGCGCTCAATCTCAGTCAGTATGGTCACGGACTACCCTACATAATTATGCTGTCTACCTGCTAACTGTCTGTTTCTAACTACAGTCCGTAGATTGCTGTATGATTGCATGTGTTCTCAGTTTATCACTACTTGCTATTTGTACACCAAATGTATAACTGTTGTGTTCTGTTTTCTGTTAAATTGTATGAATCTCTGTTTTTCCATCCTCATTGTACCCCTTCCCCCCAGGTCACACTGGGAGATGAGCAACTTGTTGTTCAGTGTGCCTTCCTGCTGAAACATTTCAATAAATAAAAAAATAAATAAAAACAAATACATAAATATAAACACTAATAAATTAACCAGGTCATGTAAAACACAATTTAAAATGAAGCAGTCGTTAACAAGGGCGATCCCAGAGATATAGGCTAGTAGATAGTGTCCAGGAAGGCCTGACTAAACAGGAGTGTCTTGAGGTGGGCCTTGAACACTTTAATTGAAGGGGCCTCCCTTATAGATGGAGGAAGCGAATTCCACAGGACGGGGCTGGCGACCCTAAATGCTCTGTCACTGGCAGATTTTAGCCTCATACTGGGAATCTCACGGAGGCCCCTAGAGGAAGAACGGATGGAGCAGACTGAGGTAGTGGGTGTCAGAAGGTCAGGCAGGTACCCAGGGCCCAGTCCATATAGGGCCTTAAAGGTGTGCAAGCCCACCTTGAAGAGGATCCTCCACCTGACCATCAGCCAGTGCAGTTCACGCAGCACTGGGGTGAGGGGGCAGTACTTAGACTGCCCCATCAGCAGCCTGGCAGCTGCGTTCTGCACTAATTGCAGCTTGTCCACAGTTGGAAAGAGCACTGTTGGTCGATTCTTCTCAGCAGCAATTTTCCTGGACAGGAACTCTGCCTTCTTATGGGTGATTGCCCCCGATACTCAACAAAATGAGAGCACAGGGTCAGTCTGACCACCTCCAGCCTGGACTTCTGCCAGCAGCGCTCTAACCTCTGACTCAAAGTCTTCATCGCCTTGAGCTCCCCATCAAACCATGGGGACCTCAAGTGAGAGGATTTGGGTCATTCACGGACTAGGGAGAGTGAGTTGAGCGCAGCCAATATCACCCTGTTATATAGGTGGCGACAGCCTCATACATACCCCCTACACATGCACAACTCACGCTAGATAGATCTGCCACTACCAGAAACCCCTCAAAGGGCAGTAGTTTACCATCTCAACGGGGAGGACATTCGGGTTGGGGGGGCACCTGAACGAGAACTCTACTGCACAATGACTGGACCAAATAACTTGATCAGTCTTGAGATTACTAGTCTCAAGCCCAAGTGAGAAGACCAGATCCAACATGTGGCCACCATGGTGGGTCACAGAAGAAACTTCTTGTGACAGGCCCAGAGTTGACATCATCTGTAGGATGTTGTAACCTAGCCTAGATGGATTTGTTGTCGGCCCAGACATTGAAATCCCGCAGATCGAAACATCTGGGGGATTCCAATGTCTCACTGACGACAAAGTCAGCTACCTGCTGCAGAAATTCACCTGCCGCCCTGGACCCCCATGTATGGCCACACAGTCAAAGAAACTCTGTCTTCCCACTTGGTGCACAGTGAAGCAAGTTCTTATCTAAAACAGGTGGCCACTCCTCCGCCTCTGTGTTCCGCTCTGGGGCAGTGCACCACTGAGTACCCAGGGGGGACGGCGGCGTCTAAAACCGGGCCAGCGTCATCACCAATGTTCCTTCTAATTTTTAATCTCTGTGGGTGGGTGACTGATATGTGTGTGCAGCACTTTGTGCAAAAAAATGGATTCACGTGCGCAAATTGGGTGGCCCAAACAAGTGATATATTTTATTGCCAGTAAGCAGTAGAAAATATAACCAAACATTCATACTCAATGCAAAGTATAAATATACATTCTGACACAGTCTGAAGCTTGGATGTGCATTGTGCGCCATAACAGTAGGAACTGGAAACATGTGTAAACTATGTATATTTTAAAGAGTCTTGCATGCATCTAAAAGGGGTGCTGCTGATGATGCATTGCTAAGAAATCAACATTTACTGTTTTTCTCTCCTGTCTTTCCCATTCTTCCGTGGACTTATATTTTGTTAAGATCCTTTTTTCCACCAGATGTTAAAAACAATTTTGTTCACATCAGCATATCTAAATGGCTTTCTTCCAAGCGGTTTCTTTGTTTGCTCTTAATGCAGTTCATGAGGCTGAAGCCTCTTTCACAGTCAGCACTAGAAGCTTGGAATGTAGTAGTAGTAGTAGTAGTAAATTTATTGTTCAGCATAAAGCAGTTGCAATATACTAAAATCGGGACAAAATACATAGTAAATATAAATAGACAATAAATAAATCAACAAGGAACTTAAATATCTTTACAGTGCAATTCAATTTAACAGAGTACCTTTTCACATAAAAAACCTCCACAGGACTTCAAGTCCTCCTAATAAACTTTACAAACGAGTTGAGATTAAAAATCTTGCAAAGATCTCTTCCATGTTCTTCACTTTCATAGTAAACAAATATTCCAAAAGATCCTCGGGGGGATGCCGAGATCCCCCCAGCAGTTTTTTCCTAGTTGATTCGTACCTAGGACACAAGAGTACCACATGTTTGAGATCATCTATAGTCCCCACTCCACATTTACAAATATGGAAAAAATACCCCCTCTCTTTTGTCTGAAATGAATGCATTGAGCATTATAGTTTTCAGTTCTGAATCTTGTATAGATTCTTCTTTGCTTAGGACAGGTTAAAAAAGAGAGATATGGCACATATCCCCATGAAATCTTTACTTTTTTATAAAATCCATATAGTTTAAGCTTGGAGAGTTGAACATAGAAAGAATTTGTCTTAAGTCAATAAGCCTCAATTTGACATCCTGCCTAATCTTCTCAAATGGTCCCATGTAAATTGTATATAAGAGGTGGCCCAATCTGGCCGGCATTATTGTTTCCTTAATAAGTTGAATAAAGGGATGTACATATCCCATGCTGGCCAATTTGATGGCTTCCACTACACACATTCTGGGATATCTTTTTTGGGGCAAAAGATAAAGTTTCAACAGAAAGAGAATCTGTCATTCACAGATGAGAGAAGTCAAGGAACGTTGTCCTACCTCCAAGGCAAGAATACAGCTTGGAGTTCCAATTAAAAATATTAAGATGTATCTAAAGAGTTTATTCAGAATTATTTCTAATTCTCTAACCTTAGTATAATGCCATATTTCAGAGGCATATAACATGCTCGTTCTTATTTTGGCATTAACAACTCTTAATACCCCGCTCACCGATGACTTCCCCATCTTGCTGTTAAATATTTTTAGGGCATTTACAGAAGATCCCATTTTAAATTGAATAGCCTCCAAATGTTTGGTCCAAGATAGGCTATAGGCAAAACGGGCACCTAAATAGTCATAACACCTAACAGTGTCTATATGGTTACCGTTTAACCTAAAGCCTACCGTATTCTTGGTTTGAGAGCCAAAAACTACAATGTTGGTCTTGCCAAGATTAACTTTTAGTTTACTTTGAGAACAGAGAGATTCAAAGTGAGCCAATTTTCTTTTAAGACCTAGGACTGAGTTAGAGAGCAAGACTAAATTGTCTGCATATGCTAAACATTCAATCCTTTGATCATTAATTTTTGGAGTATGAAAATCTAGGTTACCTAGCTGATCCAAGACTGTTTTAATGTAGATGTTAAATAGAGTGGAGGCCAAAATACACCCCTGTCTGCCCTCCACATTTATCTCAAATCTATCAGTTAGATGACCATATTGATTATACTGGACCCTTGCCCACATATTTTTCATAGTCTATTAATAACATCAAGAAGTGAGGCCTCCAACTTCAGATCCCTTAATGTAGCCCAAAGAATTTTTCTACTAATGTTGTCGAAGGCCGAGGAGAAGTCCACAAAACAGCAATATAATCTGTTTTTTCTCACTTTAGTGTACTTCCAGATCAGGTGCTGAAGCACATAATAGTGTTGTACTGTAGAACTGTCCTTCCGGAAACCGTTCTGTGCCTCATTCAATACTGAGTTCTCCGTGATCTATGACAGCAATCTGCCCAAAATTATCCTAGAGAAAATCTGGTAGGGTAAGAGTACCCCTGAACCAGGCAATTAAACAGCAAAAGAAGAAAAGGAATCCATCAGTTGGTAAAAACCTTATAGAGATCACTTAGGAACCCATCCATCCCTGGTGCTTTATTTGCCTTAAGGCCAATCATTGCCATTCGGATTTCATCCTCTGTGATCAAGATAGGTCTTGGAAAAATGTCATCCTCCTGTATTTTGAAAGCATCATGTGTCTCCTGCTCTTCATGAGAATAATAGAGCTTTGAGAAATGAGATGCCCAAACTTCAGGTGTAGTATAGGCTTCAATCCTATTGGCATATCTATTATATCCCTGGGCAACAATATTCCAAAATCGCCTTCCATCCCTATCTATCCTACAGCCTGCCTCAGTTTTTCCTAAAGTCCCTGAGTATGTTTATGTCTCTCCTGTTCGAGAATTTTCCTATATTTTTCTCTTTCAGTCTTTAGCAATTTAAAATCTGCTGCAGACTTATTTCTTTTATCTTATGCTGTTTTAGTTTTCCTCCAAACTCTTTCTTTGCCTGTAGGCATACCAAATTAAATTAAGACTTTTTATAAAGGGACCTAGGATGGTACGTTGTTTTACATCTAGGTCCAAGTAAAGAATGAATAGTTTCCCAATTCTCCAAATATTAAAGGCCTTACTTTTGTCCAGGAACAACTAGTGAATATCACCCAAGACTCCTGTGCTAAAAATGTCTTTGAAACTAGCTTGATGAATTGGCTTCCATCCAATCCTTCTCTTGTTTATGACTTCCAGACTCTCTTCCTGTTGTGCCTCACTCCCTAAAGTTCCAAAAGGGCATTTGATGTTAATTACAATAGCACAGTGTGCTGATTCCAATCTACCCATGACCTCTAGCTTTTGGATCAGCTTTACTGCTTCCAAATTGGTCCAAACCTGATCGGCGTTGAAGAGCCAGTAGGCCCTCTACACGTTAAGGATCCGACTAGATCAACCTGAGTTCTACCATTTAAAATACATAAATTTCTACTGCCCAAGCCCGCTAGCAATTCCCTACCTTTGAGGTTAGATTTTAGATCCTGAGCAGTCCTAGTACATGAGATATTTGGATTAATTATATATATTGTATGGATCATATCTGAATATACATCCTCCAAGAAATGAGAAGGAATTCTGGCATTAAAGTCTCCCAAAATAATTATAGGACAAGATATACTCTTATCTGACAATTCATCAAGTGCCATTTTCAGATCCTATATGAAAAGGTCAGTGGGATCAGTAGCTCTATTGCGAGGGGGCAAATATATATTGCAGAGAATGATCTTCTCTTGTCCCTTGCTAATCATTAGAGCCAAAATATCCTCTGACTTAGTAGAAATGTTAGTGATCTGAAAATTTAGCAACGTTTTGATAAAAAAGGAAATACCTCCTTTAAACCGTCCAAACTTTTTATCTTCAGTTGCTGGCAGAGTAAAGACAGACTATCCAGCCAATTTGGGAGTTACATTTTCTGTACACCATGTTTCTTGCAGTCCAATAATATCAAAATTATCCAGAAATCTCAGTACTTAATGGTCAATTATTTTAAGATGGATGCCCTCAATATTCCATGAAAGTATAGAAAGGGCATCCACATCTCAATCCCAAGCGCCCTTATCCAAATCCAGCTGGCATTCAGAGTTAATTTGTTTGATATTATCTACAGGCTGCATTTGTCAGGCTTAATCAATAACTGTCAGCAGCAAGTAGGTATTAGGGTCAATTAGGTTTCCAAAGTCAATCGGGTTATCTGCCTCTAAGATTGATTCTGGACTATCCTTAGTCTGTTTAAACCATGAAAAGACTTCTTGCAAGTCTAACTTGTTAAATAAATGTATTCCCAAACAATCTAGCTTGCTGGCCAGAGAAAGCAAGCTGCTAGCTGTATGAGGATTTTTAAATGTAATATCAATCTGTGTTGTGGGCTCAGGATCTCCATATAACTTTATGGACTCCACCATGTGTCTGGAGATATAAAAATCCTAATGCTCTTTCCAAGAGCAGCAACAAATCTTCCCTAACTTTGCTATGAGAATCCTTGAGTGAGACCTTCTACCCAAAGATAGTTATGGTCCTACTCAGCCATACTTCTCTTTGATTCAGTACGTGATCCTCCATCACTCCCAAGATTTTTCTCTGTGCTATCGTAGCCTTCTCACTCTGCACCTCCCTATGGAGAATCTCTACTGGGGAAGGATAAGACTGTGTAGGAACCTCTATACGTGATAGCTTCATGTTTAGCTTGGAATGTAGCACATACATCAATAAGTTTAGCCTCCATGCTGTACTGCACGTTAGTCAAAGCAAAGTGGATTATGTCCGTAAAGGATTTTAATGATCCTCCCTTTATTTTTTCAGCAGCTATAAATCTGAAGTCACTGTACTGGCTAACAATTTCTGCCTGGTCCACTGATGAAAATAAATAGTCCTGATATTTGCTGTACAGTCTCTCAGTATTTGATAAGCCAGACTCAAAGCTGCAATGTGGCACTGCTGCAAAATCAAAGAAAGATCGGTCAGAAAGTTCACCTGCAGGAAATCAGCTGTCCAGATGGTCACATAACAGGCCAATGAATTGCAAAATTGCTGTTGTGCTTACTTCAGTTGTGTAATTAGCCAAAAGCAGTTTTACTGGTGGGCTCCAGTAGACAGTTTCACCCAGGTACTGGCTTCTGATCTTTTTTTTTATTTTTGCCCTAGCAATCTGTACAGCTTCAACTGTTGTTAGACCACTTTCTGAAACATCTTAGACAACTCTGCCAACTCCAAAAGTGCATCATTTAATACTGTTATGGCAATGTGGTATTCAGGGTTGGACAGCTTCTTAAAGCAGTACTCAGCAATGGAATCTTTGATGGATGCATGCATAATTGTATGTGATGTCATTTACCCTAGGTATGGTTTACAATAGCTATGCTGGGTATTGTCAAGCTCAGTGAGGGTTTTAAAATGTATTTTTGCAATGTAGTGAGTGAGTCAGTGTGATATGAGACAGGAGATGCATTTAGGAGACTGTATTTCTCTTCCATTCTGGATCCATACTAAGCTCAGTCTGAATTTATGAAATTAAATGAAAAGGATATTTTTAGCGCTGCTATTTCTTGTCCATTTTAGAATTACTATCCCCATGTAGCCAACATGGGCAACCTGTTACAAGCACTGATTCATTGAATCTCAAATGTGTGTATAATGTGAGACCCTGTTTTAAAGAGAAGCGCAATCTCATCTCTCTAGATATATGTACAGTCTGTGTCTCAGCCTGCTAATTGAGAAGGTTATACCCATCCCGGCCCCCAACAAATACGTAAAAAAATGACACAGACAGTAGGTTGCTTTGATGCTTTTATTGTAAACAAAAACTATAGTTTCCCAATTTTTTTGTACTGAAAAAAAAATGAACAAGCTTTCAACTGTGAGGCTTTAAATCCATTATAAACACATTTTGTATGGAGACGCTGCTTGGGGAGGAGGCAGGTTACACTGAAGTTGTGCAACTTTAAAACTGAAATAATATAATATACACCCTATGTCAGAGAATCTCTCGCATTGCTTTGTTGGGGGGAATCTACCAAACAAATAAAACATGCAATTTCTGTGAACAGCAGGGGAATACTGTTCATTATCAAGAACTGTCTTACTGAAAAGAGGTGTCAAGCCGAAAACATTGCTCTAACTGCAAAGCCGATTGGTTGGAATTTTGCCGATTGGTTCCATTGTTCAATAAGTGGAGCAAGAGCGAGATGTCTGGCTTGTTAACTGATGGCTTGTTAAATTTAATGAGTTGTGGCCTCAGGGGTGGTCATACAATGTTTCGTTCCCATTCACTTTCATGTCCTGCTGTCTGAGTCTTAAATCTGAGTGATGACTGTAGTCACTACTTCATGAACATGAGGATCCCCGTCAGCTGCTTTGTGCGCTACTGCTGAAGCCGTGTGCGGGTTATTTCTGACTGCTGTGTGGGCGCACGTGCGCACACCTTAGGGGGAACATAGGTCATCACCCACCCAGGTCTCAGCAATGCATGCCAAATTGACTGAGGAAACCAAGTCCGCTATAGTTGCGGACTTGTTCCTGATCGCTCTGGCATTGCAAACCACTGCCCTCAGGGGATTGGTGGATAGTGTAGCTCTTCTGGGTACTAGTCCACTTGGTCTGGTGGAAACCCTGTGATGGGAACCAAACATGTCTGGCCTCTCCCTAGGATCCGTCACCAGCCAGGGTGCCTTCTGCGCCTGATAACCTCAATCCTGCCCCCACCCAGAGTGCCCGAGGCATCCGATCAAGATCAGTCAATGCGAGACATCTTGATTCCGACATCCCTACAACGGCGAGCTGTAGAGGTGGAGACTGGGAGGTCGGTAAAGGCCCGCAGATCGAGAAGCTGGGATGACTCATACACAATCCTGGCCAGCCTCAGCTCCCCCCCCCACCACCGACTTCCCCATACACATACTGTCCTAACCAGAAAGCCTCAGTAAGCAACTAATAACTACCAGTCATACAAACATCCACGTAACTAGTATAAAACAGGCCTAACCAACCATACCACCAAATACTCATTAAACTAAAACCCCATGCCCCAATTAACAGCCCCACTCTACCCCCAAAACACCCCCACAGATGACAGCAAAAATGACAAAGAAGCCAGGCTTCCTGGCTTCCCAGGAGAGCAGCCTGCAGGACTTAAAAGTTAATATTGCCCTACAAGACAAGGCTAAATGTCTTAAAAGTTTGGATAAACAGTCAGTATGTAGAAAATCCATTCCAGTCCAGTATAAACATGAAGCCAAAGGCCCTCTCACTGCCATTGGTCACTACTGGGCAAGACGGCTAAGGAACCAAACAAAGTACTTGTAGAGTCCACCTGAGGAGATCACCTTACTTCGCAACCAGGAACTCCTCTTACCAGCTCCAGGAGAGATGGAAGATAGTGAAAAAACACAGTTTGCCAATAATCCCAGACAGCTGCCACACAAAGTTCCCCCAGTTGTCTCCAGCTGATAAAACTCCATCCGGGTAAAGATAAACATCTGGAGATAGAACTCGTCACAGGCAGTTTTCTCTGACTGCACTTCAGGTCCAGAAGTCCTGGGGAAGAAAACTATGGATGACGCCCTTTGAGTCCGCATTCCCCCGGAGGAAAGTCTGGCCAAAACAGACGTCAGTCGCACCTTCGGCCCCCTTGTATGGTGACTAAAGAGGCACTTCCAGCCATTCCTAAAGCCTCTGTCCTTCAGTCCCTCTGACTTCAATACTGATGGCTGTAGACACAGTCCGGGGATCACACTCCACCCTGATGGCAGTTAGCCCCGCCATGAGAAGTGGGCGCCTTCCAACATGGGCCAGGTACCAGGACCAGTACCACTCCATCACTGGTCGTTTACAGATGAAAAAGGCACAGTTGCAGGCAAAGGCAGCTTTGCTACAGCTCAGGGGACACGCACAGGTAAGAAGGTCAAAGACCTGCAGACTAAACTCTGAGTTAAAAACAAGAACGCTCTGGTGGCGCTGTGGGCTGAGGCTGGATGCCACACCGGCGACCCGGGTTTGGGAACGAGCCCAGGCCGCCGGGGGTTGGCAGGGGAGGGAGAAGATTGAGCGTCCGGACGACAACTCTCCTCTCCCGGGAGGGGGGTCCTTGGCTTGGAGCCGACTGCCCTCTGGCGGAGGCCTGAGGTGCAGCACGTTCACCGCCCTACATCGGAGGGGAAAGATGCATGGCAGACATGCCTTGATGTCGGGGACGCAGGCCATGCATGGAACACCGGAAAAATGCCCCCAAGGCTCCTGGAAGACGGAGCACCCTAGCGCAGACCCCACAAGCCCACCCGCCTGCTCCGGTCTGGTGCCCTGATGAATGGACGTGGTTCGGGGCTGTAGGTCCCCATCTCTGTCCCTGCCCAGGTGGCAGTCCGAGGCTACATGGAGGGACTACCACGGGTCCAGGTAAGGTGAGGCAGGGCAGACACAGTTGGTGACTCCCGAGGCAGCGTAGTCTAGGGGGCAGGAGAGGAGTACAAATAGAAAGTAAAAAAAAAAAAAAAGAAAACTGCCTCCTACGTCTTTCTCACTCCTCTGCCCTGCCTATCTCTAAAAAGCCTAACTAGATGCTAACTCATTTGTTGCATTAAATCACCTTTTGGGCAGGAGCTGAAAATTTTCCCTGCACTTGTTCATGAAGTGGGGTCATAAGAAGGCTATGTTGAAAATCTGGTGCAAAAATATTAAAACAACAAACCTACAGTATGAGCCTATGTTGAAATTTGCAAACGCAGCATTGTAAGTTTGGTAATTTTCAATATTCTGACCCCAAATTTTCAACATAGCCATTTCTTCACAGCACCTCATAAATGTGTCAGCTGTAATTTTTCAAATCCTGGCCAAAATGTGTTTTTGTACCTGTGGCACGGAATGATGTTTTGCTGGGGATTTGAAAAAGTCTACCTACTACATTCATGAGGTGGGGTAATAAAAAGGCTGTGCTGAAAATTTGGTGTGAGAATATGGTAAAATGCCCAGGTTATGACAGAGCATCACACTATTTCAGTGTTCACTCATAACTTCACTAATTTTCAAGTATTTGACTCCAACTTTTCGACATAGCCTTTTTTCCATACCACCTCATAAATGCAATGTGTCATTTTTAAAATCCAGGACAAGATGTGTTTTCACAACTGTGGTGCGAAATGACATTTTGGCCAATGTACTATAAATGCCACATGTTACATCTATAAGGCGAATCCTAAAACAAGTATCTTCAAAATTTGGGGTCTGAATTGCAAAAAATTGTTTAACAAGCAGCCAACGTTCGACATTAGCAAATGCTTGTTAATCTGATCGGTGTGTGTCCTTGTCATGCCCCTTTCTCTGGAGATGGAAATACTGCTGTTTATATCTGTAACCAACCAGTCCCCTGGGGTTACTGGAATCCCATTAGTATTAGTGTTTGGCAGGTAGAAAAGACACCTGGTAAGGATATTTTTAAGGGGTTTCTTACATAATGACATCATTGTTTACTCAGCTAGCCTGAGGGAAGGAGGATTATGTAATTTAGAACTCTTGCAGCAGCATAACCATGTCTGAGTCAGCTGCTCTGGAGAAGTTTTAGAATGTTCAGTTAGGAGTTTCAACAGTGACAGTCAGTGTGGCAGGAGGTTTGCCAGTGGGCTCTGTGTCAGGGAGCCCTGTGTTTCTCACCCTAGTTTGGATTACAGTTACCAGCTCCCAGTGAAGTGGTGGAGACCTTCCTTCAGGAGGAGTGAAAGAGACTGCTAGTTCAGTGGATCCCAGGTGCAATCCCCTGACGTTCCTTGTGTGTACAGTTGCTTTGAGAAGGACTTTGTGAGAGATTTCTGACAAGCTGCCATGGAAAAGGGTGCTTTCTGGTTGTTCCCATGCCTAAAGGAAGGGACAACAAATCTGAGTACAGAATGGAAAAGGGTGATTTCTGTGTTTCCATGCCTAAAGGAAAGAGCAGCTTAACTGTGAATAAAAAAAAATGGGAGATAAGTTCTCTAGTTAAGGGTCTGGGGTGTGTGTGCCCAAAGATAAAGATAAGGCCAGATCACAACTGTCAGGACCCCTGTTCACCTAAGTGTGGGGAATTTGAAGTAAAGTTTGGAGTCTTTAGCATTTCATTGAGGAATGAATGCTTCTGTGGTGTAACTCTGAAGGAATGGCAGAGATGGTTGGGGCAAAGGGTGGGAGGAATGCCATCTGGAGTCTACAGGGTAAGGCTAACTGATTCGTTGATGGGCACTAGTTTACCCTGAGCAGAGGCCTTTGCAGGATGAGGTGGGTGATTTAATTTCACAAGCATACACCTATGGGAAAGAAGATGTTCTGAGTGAGTGGCAGCAGTCCACAAGCACACACTTTCGGGGAAATGGAAATGTGTTAGGGTATGTGGCATAGTCCACACGAGCATACACCATGGGGAAGAGAAAGGAATTGTTTTTGTGGAAAATTGCACTGCCTAGCAAAGAGCTGTGGACAGAAAATGTGCTTGTTTGCCAAGACCGACCCATGGGGGTCCCCTGATGCTTTGGTAACATCTGTGAATAAAGCCATACTGCACAATCCCAGCTGCTGCATTGGACAATCTGATCATTGCTTCTAAGTGGAATTAAGGGAGCCCCCTCAGCAGTTAGGTCTAACATATGCCTAGCACCCTCTCCTCTGGACCTGGTTGTTTTTACAAAGTTTCATTGTTGGTTAGAAAATAGGTAAAACTATTCGAGGCTTCTGATTGGCTCAGGCACTTCTCTAGCTGGGCATCTATCAGACAACAAATGCCCAGCTATTAAAAGTGCTAGCCTAGCCTGCCCCATCACCAGAATCTTGGTGCCTAGCCTGCTGTCTAATTGGCTGAAACCCCTCATTGCCATTTCAAATTTCCGCTATTTTTTTCTGTCATTTAGCGGGCGACTTAGCAACTTACCGAGTTGCCATTCGAACAAGCCCCTTCCTCCCCTACTGAGTTCGTCTCGATTTACATTAAATACATAAAATAGAAATAACATTTGAAAGCTGCCTACTCTTTCAGTGCAGCTCTTTCAAATGGGAACTCAGTCTCCTCCTGCTCCTGGTAAAGACATTGCCGCTCCCAATTCATGAACAAACATGGAAGTGCTGACCAAGGAATGGCATGTATGTGCGAGCGAGTGCAAAGACACTGGTGAGCTCTACATCACTTGGATTAAAAAAATAAACTCTATGGCTGAATAGATACATTTTAAAATAAAAGAAAAGCATGCCAGAAGCAACATAGATGTAAAACACACAATTACTGCAATTGCGTTAGTTTTTACACGTCGTTGTCTCTGCCTCCATGTTTTATACACCAAGCTCACGCAGCGTCACATGCCAGTGGCACAAATTAGTAAGACAACAGTACCCTCTACTGCAGGGACTACTTTGCATAATACAACTTCTATCCATAAAAATTTACTGTTGGTAGTATTTTTAAAATGAATGGAGCAGTTGTTTTCTAACGTTTAGCCTACATTCCATTTTCTAAGCGCAATGATACCCTTCAGGGTAGGTGGTATGGTCTATACCCGCCCTTCCAGGGGCTATAAGGCCCTCCGCCTGCAGCATTGGGCCTCATTACGCAAATGGGGAGGGTATAGCCCAATACCGCCCACCCTGTCGGGTATTGTTGCTTGCTTATTGTACCCCACCCCCTTCCTCTAGATAATGAGCCTGACATACACTCTAAAGCTAGAAGTGGTACCAGTCTAAGTATTTCTGCTAAAAGTAAATGGTATGCCATATGTGGGTACTAGTTCTGTTTATAGGGGGTGCCAACTTGCCAAGAGTGGCATGGGGGTTACATATCCTACTAGTGAGGAGTGACCGGACTGCCCTGTGGGCTGGAGAAAGAAAAATTTCTTACCTTTGGATAACCTTTTTCCCCAAGCAGTGTCTCTCTATCTCCATCTATGGTAGCCCTAGAGTGACACCCCATGGGATGTCACAGCTCTAATCTGCCTTTTATCAGCAGTGGGTGGTACTACCCACTAGTCAGGACTGATGGAGGCACCGCTTGCAGAAAAGGGATTTCCCCAGAGTAAGAAATGTTCCTTTTCTGCTTATTCCAGGGTTTGGTGAAGTTCTGAAGACGTTTTATCTGCAATGTGGTTCTGTCATTTAATCTGGACCGGATCTGACACTGACCAAGTTTTTTCCTTGTTTGGGGCGTTTATGTGATTTTCTTTGGGATGGGTGGCAATTTATAGGAAATCGGAACCTTTTTATAAGAAGATTAGAGTTTGAATGAGAACTTTATCACAGTAAGCCTGTTCATCTCTTGTCAGAATCATAAATTTGTCACAGCCTTGTAAGCATAAGAATGAGGTCACATCTAACCCACTTGTCCCAAGTCAGAACTGAAACTGAGTCACAATTGACATCCCCAGACCGAATTGGAAGCCAGTCACACCCAACCTGACCATCCCTATTCAGAATTAGTACCACATCATATCTGACCTACCAATCCCTTATCAGAATTGGGTCACAGCTGACCACCCATCTATAGTCAAAATCAAGACCACGTCATGGCCAATCCACTCATGCCCAGTCAGAATCAGAACCAGGCCACAGCCTACCAGCCCATCCCAAATCCAGATTGGGTTACACTGTACCTGTCCATCCATAGTCAGAATCAGACAGGGTCACACCCAACCTGCCCTTCTCCAGATAGAATCAGAACCAGGTCATAGCCAACCTACACATGTGCAGTCAGAGATTAATCGGGCCACAGCTTCCCTGCCTATCCCTAATTGGAGTCTGGTCATGGCTGACTCTCATCCCTAGTCAGAATCAGAACTAGGTTACACCCAACCTACCCTTTTCCCAGCAAGAATCTGAACCAGGTCACAGCTGAACCATTCAAACCTAATGCTTAGAAGAGGGGTGTAGAGCCTCCAAGTCAGCAGCCTTCAAATAAGGGTGCTGTATAATTCTGAGCATTATAAATCACTATGCTGATTTTGACCAATCAGCGTGGGGCCACTGTGTACATGCACTGTGTATGTGTGCAGTCATACAGGAGATTTAGAAAGGAGTGCCCACTTCAGCATTGGGGGAGAATGGCAAACTAAATTAAAAAAAAAAAAAAAAGACTCTAAACTTATTGTTATTCACTTGAGCTAAACTCAAGTAATTTACAATAAGATAATAGGGACTCCGAACAAGGTCTTTTAAGGGTATAAGAGAATCCTTTTGTGAAGTTTGGGCAGACAGAACCACTCATCCTCACGTCGTGGTCCTCTTGTCCATACCTCGCACTTGGAGTCTATTATGCCACAAGAGACATCCCTCAGAGGTCCTGTTAACTTATAGTCTTGGAGAGTTTCTCTGGGGTCTAATAAATATGGCTGTTGGTGGGGACAAGATGGCTGAAATAGAGTGCTTGACCCCTTAGGATAAGTGGTACAGTTTATTTTTTGAATTAGTATACATTTTTGGGGAATTGCACTATAAGGAATAGGAAGAATGTCAAAAAATGGCCAAAACTAGTTGGGGGAGACATGAAAGGTTTGTGCACGCACATTTGTTTTATGGTTTCTGAAATAGAAAGTTGTTTTTATTACTAGACTCAAAGTAACCAATGTTTGGAAACTCGTTAGGAGGAGGACACAGGTGGGTCTGGCATAGTGCTTTGTGTCACAGCACACTAAACAGAGTTGCGAAACCAAAACTGGAATGTGGCTGATAAAGTCAGGGCAGTTTAAAGATTACAAGTCAGATAAGATCACACAGGTTTCCTTTTTGTTAAAGAAGTATTTCTGGCAGCAGAGTTGCATATTTTGCTTCTAACTGGATTTGTCTAGGTAAGCCCTCGGAAAGGTCTTCCCTCAGGCATTAGCAGAGTGTGTGTGTGTGTTTGTGTGTGTGTGGTGTCTTACTAGTTCATCCACCTAAACAGGAGGCTGAGAAACAGGTTTTTAAAGGGACTCATTAGTGTAAAAAGAATTTAAAGAATAATCTCAAGTATTCACCTTTTTATCATTGTTTGTATTACAGGAGGAAGTATAGCTCAGTGGTTTAAGGCTCTGAGCTGCAAATCTGGAGACCTGGGTTTGAATCCCACAGCCCCCACTTGCATACTGTGTGACCTTGAGCAAGTCACTTAACTTCCCTGTGCTCCCTGGTCGCACCTGTAAACAAGCATTCAGCTTAGTGTATTGCTCCTGGTAAAACAGCTGGGGGAGTATCGGGTTGATATTGGCACATGCCTACCATCCATATGCTGGCAGATTTTTATTAAGCTAGTAAAATGTTCTTTAGCCCTTTTGGCTTGCATTGGAGAACGTCACCTGTTGGGCTGGTAAAAAAAAATTGGTAAGGCAAATGAATTATGCCAGTCTCTAGCTCTGTCAGGTTATGGCTACAAACTTCAGTTTGCACCCCAGTATTATTAAAGAGCTAGTGGAAGCAAAAAAAAAAGGGAAATACAAATTTTAAGAAGTAGTCAGTTGTAACTTCATTTCTGGAATATTTTTCTTTCCTTTTTCTCACTAGAAAGTTTTGTAAGTGATCATGTTGAGCTGGATGTGTGGAACAGCTCTCAGCCTGGCAGCTGACATATCTGTTTCCCCCATTACATCATCAGCATTGTTTTCTCACTAACCGTGACATCACAGGCGACTGACCTGGCTGCTACTGAGTGGCTTTTCCTAATCAGCAGTGATGTTACAGTGAGGTCGCAATGATGAATATGTATTAGAGGGAACAGCTAGACATGTCAGCTGCCAGGATGAGTGCTATTCTACACACCACACCTACTAACATAAGGTAAAATATCTTCCAATTAATCAAAGGGAAAAGAAAAAGTACCTCAGATTTAAAAGGTAATGGCTAAAGACCTCAGATTTAAAAGGTAATGGCTGATTGCATTTAGACACGGTTAGTTTTTTGCAGTACACTATCTCTTTAATATTTTTCTGTCCCACCATGGTTTCCCCTGTCCTCTGAGGAGTAGATTGACCATGATTATATCAATCCTTCATCCGGGAGATTGCGCGAATGGCGATGTTCACAGCATATACATATGCGTGCATAAATGCCTGGTAGCACAAAATTCTCTTCTTTGGGATTTAAGCGCCTCTGTTCCATGATGATCTTTATCTATGTATTATATTCATTGCAAAAAAACTTTGCTAATGTACTAGTTAGGGTTAAAGTAACAAAAGAAAAGTAGAGAAATGTGGCATTAGGTTTCCAAACCTAACCACTCTGCTCCAACCCTGCAGGCAGCAACAGGGAAACCATTATGGTTTCACCTCTCTTGCCTCTTTGCAAATCAGGCATGGGGTTTGCCTTGGGCTTATCAACCCTAACACTCGCCCCATTCCATCAGTAAATAAGCTGAGGTCGGTACAGTATATGAGAACGAGGTAGGGTTGACAACCCCAAGGCACACCCAATGCCTGATTTGCAAAAAGGCAAGAGAGAAGAAACCGTAATGGTTTCCCTGTTGCTGCCTGCAGTGTGGGGGTGGGGTGTCACTTTAACCCTAACTAGTGCATTGGCAATGTTTTTTTTTTAAATGAATTTCCTTATTTTTTCAGATAGCATAATCATATCTTTATTTGCTTGTGAGAGCGCAGCACCCTCTGGGTCTAGCACTCCATAGCCATCCATCTATAATTTTAGAGATGGTGTAATTGTATCCTTATTTGCCTGTGGAAGTACAGGGCCCTCTGGGCCCTTCACTTCCATTTGTAAAATGGCAGCAACTAAATTGTCAGCCTTCATATTATGCCACCTCATGTACCCAGTACTGAAAATTTTGAATTCTACACCAAAACGTGATTCTGCGCCACCACAATAGCATTCCATGCTACAGGTGCAAAAAACAGTTTTGGCAGGATTTAAAAATAGACAGCTGTCACGTTCATGAGGTGGTATAAAAATGTGTCTATTGAAAATTTGTGGTCAAAATATTAAAAATTACCAAAGTTATGAGTTCACATAGCAAAATTTCAATGGATACGTATAACTTTGCCATTTTTACATATTTTGACCCCAAATTTTCAACGTACCCTTCTTATGACCCCACATCATGAGCAATATCATGAACATTTACAAATTCCACACGAAAGGTGATTTTGCCAAACGACCAGAAATCGCCTTTCAGGCTGGATTTATGTAATTCCACCACTGCTGTTCATGAAATGGTATTCCAAAAAGGCTATGTTGAAAATGTGGGCTCAAAATATGTAAAAGCTGGCAAAGTTATGCCACAAAGTTGAAGACCCCATTGAAATGCATTGAACCGCAGTTTCCTTACTTTCTCATACAGCAGACAGAGTTTCCAGCAGCAAGGCGTGTCTTTGATCAGAGAGTGAATCCGTCACCCTGGGAACTGCTCAGGTGAGTGAGAGTGGTGGGGGGGGAGGGAGGTGCAGGGTGTTAGGTGCTATGTGGGAGGTCGTGTGGGAGGTCAGACCACCAAGGGACCATTTTCGTCGTTACAGACAGGGTGGTGATCGAAGGGTGGGGAGTGAAACTGGACACAAGGGGTGGAAAAAATTTCAGTGGGGACAGCGATCGGAGGGTGGGGGAGGGTGCCATTAGACACCAGGGAAATATTTAATTCTTATTGGGACGGAGATCAGATGGTGGGAGGTGCCACTAGACACCAGAGTAATATTTAATCCTTGCGGTGATGGTGATTGGAGGGTGGAAGGGCACCACTAGATACCAAGAAAATATAAAATAATGAGGACATTTTATTAAAATAAAACACAAAAATTGAGGGGTTGAGATGGACTAGGAATAAAAGTTGGAGGACGGAAGAAATACGGCAGTTGAAATCCATGATAGGATATGTCTCTGCACATTAATTCATTATTTACATATAGACTGAGAGACCTACCCTTTAGGAATGAGAGCCCATAATCATAAGAAACAGTTGGGAGATGGCAGAATTATATTTGTATTCTCAGTGTACTGTACCTGTTTAACTAACTGAATACCCAGTAGTTAATTATGTATTAGAGAACTGTAAGAGAACCAGCTATCTGTTATGGAATGATTGCTCATAATTCACAAGACTTAGTCAGGATTCATCAGAGTTAGAGTATTCTGTCTCGGTGGACTCTCTCATGTGTTTATTGAATTGAATTTTATGAAGTATATGACTTATGGAGGGTGGCGTTATAAATGGAAGTACATTTGCACTGACTGAGAAAAGCGGTGTTATGCTCAGTGAATACTGGCTGCATCCCAGATTACAAATGAAATATAAAAACTAAGGGGTTGAAATTGATTAGGAGTAAATTAGGAGTAAAAGTCTGAGGATGGAATGAGTAAATCAGTGTCAGGTTGCCAGTTTGCACAGTAATCAATTAATTATGAACAATGTATTTATTTATTTAAAAGTTTCACCAGTAAGATAATGCTGAGTAGCAAGTGTTGATTTCCAGATGCGTCCTGTGGAGGGGGAACAGATGGAGTGAGATCAGACAAAAGTACGTGTAAACAGTATAGCAGTGAGAATACAGTACTGATGTATGCAGTGCAAAAGTAAACTCAATGCAAATTTCCTTAAGTGGTAACACAGTGGTACCTCAATCTACCACTAGGTAGTCAACTTTTCTGTGATTACCACTGTACATTGTGAGAGTTAGCTGCCCTATAATACAATCACTCATAACAGTAAGAGACAGTTGAGAGATGGCAGAGTTGCTGTTTTCATTCTTGTTGTACTCTCCTATGTATTTTTTAAATAGTAGAATGCTCTGCATTTAATTTCTTATGAGTGAACTGTGAGAGAGTCAGCTATATATCGGGAGCAATCGCTCATAATTATAAGACACAGTGCAGATGTCAGAGTTACGGTATTCGGTCTCATTGGACTCTGTAATGTAATAATGAAAGGAAGTATGTGACTATCATGGAAGGGGGTGCTGTCAACAGAGGTGCATTTGCTCACTGATATGATGTCTGATTGAGCAATACACACAGTTGAATCCGCAGGGAGAGAAGGGAACATAACTTTCTTTATGAACTCACAGTGCTTACGTGTCTGAGGGGTGGGTCCCATTTGGGATTACTTGCACTGGAGTAAAATAAATTATGAAAAAGTCCCTTTCAACCCCCATCCTCCCCACTCTTGGGGATCCCCTCCCTCCTGGTCAGTCTACCTCCCCCACGTCTCCCTGCCCCCCCCCACTTGCACCTTTCCTCGCTTGTTGTTCCTGTGCATCTTCATCTCTTCCCTTTCTACTTTGCCTACTTCTTTATACCACTCACCAGTCTCCTGGACTAAACGGGTGGGCTGCCAGCTACGCAAATCTCAGCCACCTGTCTCTGTTAGGCTGAATCCTAATTCTCCTCCTACTGCTAACTGGTGGCATCCACCCCAACCCTGGCCCCCCGCCCCTCCCTCAACCCAGCCTGCCACAAAAATGGTATTTCTATTGTACACCTTAATATACAAAGTCTCACAGCCAAGTTCAATGCGTTTTATGCTTGGGACGCCGATAATTTTGACGTCATTGCACTCTCCGAAATATGGCTCACCGACTCAATTTCTACCAGGGAGATTGACCTCCCAGGCTACACCACTGTCCGTAAGGACAGACTGGGAAACAAAAGGAGAGGTGGGTGCCTGTTTTATGTCTCAAATAGGTTCTTCTTTACTGAATACTCCTCGGGAAGTGACTTTTGAAAGATTGGAAGATCTCTTCATCAACCTTCTCCTGGATAAGAGCAAAATACATTCCTTCACCACTACTTACCTTCTCCCCCCCAAAATCACCCCTTTCTCGGACCTTGAGTCTCTTTTAACCTCTAAGAACTCCCTTCCCCTAAATAGGGAATTGATATTTCTTAGGGATTTTAACCTTAACTGGTCCTCAAGTAAATCTGACGCAGCTAAGGCATGCTTCTCAGGCTTAGGCCTCCATTAAGTAATCACCACCCCCACGAGGACAAACTAGAAGACTGATCGACTGGATTGTTGTCACAAACCTGGCCCATGGCTCTCTCGGGTTGGTACTATGCCTGACTGCCTCAGCGACCACTGTGCCATCTCCTGCCACTGGTCTTCCAAATCCCCCAAACCTCCCCCTAATTTCATCGCTTCCAGGCATTTGACTGATGACATCATTGACAGTCTAACAAGTGCCTTCTGTCAGGTTGACTGGGCCTTTACAAATGGTCCATACAACCTTGACACCATTTACACCACTTTCACAAATGTCTTCCTTGGTATCTGTGACAAAATTGCCCCCTTAAAGAAAATCGAGGTCAGAGGACACAGAAATGATTGGGTCTCTTCTGACATCATTAAACTCATGAGGGCCTGGGACAAAGCTTGGTCATGCTACAACAAAAAACGTGACTTTTCCCTTCTTGTTACTTATAAAGAACTAAGAAACAAGTGCAAATCTGCCATCAGAAAGGCTAAATGACCATTTCCATAGCAAACAACTTGGCGAATCTAACAACCCCAGAAAGCTCTGGGGACATTAAACTCTCTTCTAGGAAAAACAAAAACTTAAGAACCCACTACCGTGCTTTAAGGGGATAGGCTGACACATGACCCCAGCAAAGTGGGCAACATGTTTAGTTCTTTCTTTGGTGACCTCAATAAGTTCAAACCCTCCACCCAAGACCCCGGTCTTTCAGCTCCCCCGCCTGCCAATATCCATCTCTGCAGTGACCCCAAATACTGCCCTAAATTCTACTTCTGCACCCTAAAGCCATCTGATACCATCCGCCTCATCAGAAGCCACAACCCTAAGCCCTGCATTGGTGATGATGGCATTTATTATAAAACTCTGAAGCTCTGTATTTTGCTGCTGGCTAAACCTTTGACAAACACCCTCAACTGCTCCCTCTGTTTAGCACCTTCTCTAGCATCTGGAAAACTGCTACAATCAAACCTCTGTACAAATTGGGGTCCAGGAGTTATGTAGGGAACTATCGTCCTACCTCTCCTCTTTCCAGGATCATCGAGAAGGTTGTACACTCACAGCTAACCTCTTTTCTTCAAGAACATAATCTGCTCACTGAAGTACAGCATGGCTTCGGAGCTGGCCACAGCATGGAAATGGCTTTAGTCAGATTCATCAGTGATATTACTAAAGCAAGCGACAATGGTCAGTACTCTGGGTCGGTATTCGTTGATCTGACCAAAGCTTTTGATTTGGTGGACCACAGCCTCCTCATAGACGCACTCTCCTGCCTTCATATATCCTGGGATGTAGTTTGCTGGCTAGACAGCTACTTCTCAAATAGATCTCACAGAACAACCATAAAAGGGGTACTCTCAAATGTCTGCCAAATTAATTGTGGCGTCCTGCAGGGTTCTATTTTAGGCCCCCTGCTTTTTTCTCTTCATTAATAATCTCTCCAAAATCTGTCAAAACACCAAGATAGTTCTCTATGCAGAAGATACAACTCTAAACTGCAGTGGTAAAAACCCAGACACCATGTTCTCTAATCTGCAAACTGACTTCCTAAGGCTCTACTCTTGGTTCCTTCACAGAAACCTAGTCCTTAACTCTAAAAAAAAAAAAAAAAAAAAAATAAGTACATGCTGTTTGCAGGCCCCGGAAAAAATGTAGAATTAAACCTCACCCTCTCAGACCTTCGTGGGAACAGTATCGATAGTCGAAAATGTTTAATATCTGAGCTTGGTTCTTGACCCACACCTCACTTTCTAAGTACACATCACTGATCTTATCAAGAAAATAAACATGAGGTTAGGACTGCTATTCTGGATCAGAAAATTCCTTCTTCCAGCCTGGAATCTCACCTTGCCTGCTCCTTCTCCTTTCCTTCTTTAATATGGCTCCAGCAGTCTCTCTCTTCTCTCCCCGTCTGTTCTTTTCTCCAAACTGAGAACCTCTTACAACAATATTGTGTGTTCGTCACTGGCCTCCACTGGTCCACCCATCACAGTTCCTTCCCCCTCCTCTCTTGTGGCTACCCCAGAAAGGAAGATTTTAACTTAAAACACTTCTTTTTCTACACAAGGCTAATCTTAACTTATTGCCACCAACTGTTTTGGACCTTTTCCCCAAATCTGCCCCCAAGTGTGGCACCAGAGGGAGCACCAGTCAAATTTTTGAGGTTTGTTTCCTTCATACCACACACGCACAAAATTCCATGTGCAATCAGGGTATGAAACTTTACAACAGCCTACCTCCTGGCACACAGTCCTGTGGCTCCATCCCCTTATTTATTGCCTCCGCAAAACATTTGCTCCTGGAGAGTTACTCTTGTAAGTGCCCCCTGCAGTAAGTTTCATATAGCAGCTGTGAGGATCCGCTCCTCTCCCTTAAGGACATCCCTTACGTCGCCTCCTTTTTCTCCATCCACACCCCCTCCCCCCCAGCTCTATGTTAACTGTCTCATCTTTATCTCCCCCTCCCATTGTCTACCTTCCTCCCCCTATTTATGACTGTCTTAATTTTTATTTAAATTTGTTGTAAATGTGGTTATTTCTGCTCTCGCATTTTTCTTTTGCTGTGTATGTTATGATTCTCTGTAACCTAGACAACTGTGAAAATAGGCACGTTTGCTCACACTTTTTCCAGTATAACATAAACTTGATTGATTGAATTATGGAAGACAGTGATATTTGTATGCCTAAAAGAATATGTCTGTTGTGTGGTGTTCGCATTCAGTTCTACACAAACATGTACTTAATATATTTACTACAAATAACAGGGACGGCAGTCTGAGGGTGGGGGCAGTGCTGGAATTACACGTTATGAGAATTGGGAGCTAGGGGGACCCATAAGGGTCCTATCTTTAAATTGAGCCCCCCCTTCCCATTATAAGTCAATAACAGTGATCTGTGAGCTATTGGGGCTCACTTCAGAGCTATTGGGGTTGAGTCCTGGCAAGCCCCCTGTAATTCCAACACTAGTGGGTGGTGCCACTAGACACCAGGGAAACCTTAAATCATTACAGGGACGGCGATTTGGGGAGAGGTGCCACTTAGACACCAGGAATCTTAAAACAGTATGGAGAAGGCAGTCGGGAGTGAGGCTAGGGCCATTTGAAGTGCTTACTGAACATGCAAAGAAGCTGAAAATTTAGAAGTCTTGAAACTGATTGATTAATATTATTTTGCCAAACCAGAAGAAGACACATCTGTGGGCAAGCCCCTATCTACCCTGAACATTTCAGACCAAAAATCCAAACTGTCTCAGTGATAGGCCAGTTCAAAAGAACAGCAAAAACTTGAAGTTCTAGGGATGTGGACATGCTGTACTATCCATACTTCTGGCAGTGATCTTTTTGCACTTTAAGATCTGCCAGAACTTCTTAAAGCTGGCTTTTCCCACCCACCCAGGTGGCAAGTCCCCTAGCACCACCCCATGACATCAGATCTTCCTTTCTTCTTTTTTAAACTTAAACTATTATTTTTTTCTCCTATAAATTGGCATAATACAGTGACAGTGAGACATGTCAGGTACACAGAGACAGTCAATCTTGATAAGAGTTAATACAGCAATACATGGATATAATACAATCTGGGAGCAATAAATCCATTGACAGAGAGACACATACCATTGAGGATTCATCTGGAATGCACATTGGACAGTCTTAGATCATCTGGGCACCAGTGTAGGAAGGTAACTGTTAAAGCTGTAAATAATGACCCCACTATGCCCGCCTGTTTCATAATGCTAGTAATATATTCTATAAGTAGGTGTATCATCGTACAAAAAGGGGGTCCAGCAGTGTAGCATACAGGACCCACTTCCTTCACCTTATTTTGAATGAGGCATCAGGCTTTAAGCCCCTGGAAGAAAGGCGTTCTAAGGTATAGAGCTTCCTCACTATCCCAAACCAATCAAAAAGCGTAGGAGGGTTGTGTTTACCCCATAAACGTGTGATAGCCTTCTTGGCTGCTAAAATATAAGTTACCAGGAGGGATCCCTTCTGAATCCAAAGCCCCTCAGGTGGGACTGTAATCGGCACCAGTTCAGGAGTAAGGACCATCTCCACCTGTACTAACTCCCCCAAAGCTAGGGCTATGTCTCGCCAACAGATCTTTCTTTCTGCTGGAAGAATAAGGTTCCCTCCTTGCCGCTGTCCGTGCTGCATATGCCCTTTGCGTTTTCAAACCCATCACTTTGCAGTTCAGTTGTCTTCAGGCTTCTCCTTCACTTCATCCATGATGGACGACACAAAGCCGGCACTAGGATTCAAGCACTGCCCTTGTGGGCAGAAGATGTCATAAACTGACACATACACCATGTATGTTTCCTGCCTAGGCCACCAGTACGATCCCCAGGTGTGCAGCCTGTCTCTCAGTTTGCAACCTTCTGTGTTAGAAGACAAGCATGTTCAGATTTTTCTGGGGTGCCCGGATGAACGAGATCCTCCTGTTAAATCCAAAGATGCCTATTGGGCGGTCTCCATGGCTGTGGGGTCTGATGAAAAGCTTGTGGCATTTGAAGAAGCTGTGGTGCAGGCCATTGAGCGGGCTTCTTTGGCTTCAGCCTTTTTTTGCCACTTCCTTTAGGTGCCTCCTTTTCTGGGGCGTTTAGAGACTTGTGCCACGCCCTTCCTACCTTTGGGCAGGGACCTTCCTTGGACACTAAATCGAAATTTAAAAAGGAGACTAAAAGGAAGTCTCAGTATCGATCATGGGCTCGCGAGTGCTCTTGGGCCTCAGATTCCTGTGCTTCTGTGGAGGTTTTGACTATGGTTGATCCTTTTGGCACAGGATGCTGGCTCCACTGTTCCTCTGTCGAGTCAGTTGGTTGAGACAGTGGTTGACTAACCTGTTGAGATTTTTCTCGAGCCAGTCAGACCATTGTCACCAGATGAGGTCAGTATCTCCCAGGGAGGGTCGGATCATCCTGCTGATTTGCTCAATCTTCCTCAGGATCTGGTGAACGTGGAGGATCCTTGGCTTTCTCTGGCTCCCTCCGAGACCTGCCATCAGTGACCCCGACAGTCGAGGTTGTGGTGCTGATCCCATACTCCAGAGCTGAACAGCCCGCATCGACATTAGCACTCCTGCTCTTGACATTTGGGCAAGAGCCATTGCAACTATTCCTCCTCAGATGAGGAGAGGCTCTGCTGTAATATGCAATGGCACTGTGAGGAGCTTATGTGATGGCAGCTCATGTTTACCAGTTTTAAGCAGATCCTGGCCACCACCCTGGCTATCACATTACTCCTGATGGGGCCCCAGTCTACCCCAGCTCAGCCTGCTCTGGCCTCTCCACCTATGCTGGTGGAACTGCTGCTGAAACAGCCGAAGGAGGGTCCTACTCTTAAGGATGCCCGTACTGCTTCTGGGCTTCCTCATCTGCTGTTGGTCACCGTGACTCCCAGTAGGGTCAGCGAGGACTCTGGTGGTTCTCCTTTATTCAACAAATCCTCTGAGTCTGAGGGCTCCTCCTTGCACTCCCATCTGGTGGATGTTGGTTGGCAGAGGATTTGTTGGTGGAGAAGGGTTCCACCTTTTTCATGGGCCTTCTCCGCCTTATCGCTGAGTCCATGGGTCTTCTGATGGAGCCCATCCAGAAACAGGCTAGGTACCCACTTTCTGAGATTATCGAATGGGCTGACTCCCCCTGGGGAAGCTTTCCTGGTCACAGGCCATTCTTGGTCCTGCTGTGGAGCTTTGGCAGCATCCAGCCTCTTGCCTTGCACCTTAAGCCTGGATGGCCCACAAGAATGAGGTCCCCACCAGCTCCCTTTCAGGATTCACAGAGCACCCCTCAGCTGAGGGCCTGGTGGCAGACTCTGTGTTTTGGTTAACCAGAAATGTCAGGGACATGGACAAGCCTCCCGACAAGTAACCCAAGAAATTGGATCGAAGGCCAGATAGGTTTATGCTGCCTCCTCTCTCTGCCTTTGGCAGATGAGTTCAGCCCTCCTAATGGCCCACTTCGGTCATGCCCTTTTGGACACACTTGATGGGGTGCTTTCCCATCTCCCAATTGACTTAGACTATGGTCAAGACAATCTGGGTTCAAAGCCGAGCTGTGGCTAAGCAGTGGCTCCAGGTAGCCATTGACACTGGCAACTGTTGCGCTAAGTCCATGGCAGCCGCGGTCATCATGCGCTGCAGATCTTGACCTTTTATGGCGGATACCCAGCTCAAGTTAGCAGATGTCACTTCTTAGGCACTGATTTCTTCAGCCTGGGGGACGAAGGGCACCTCACTCTGATTGAGAAGTCCAGTGCCACTTTGGACTCAGTAACCTCCACCCAGAGGCGATGCCAAGGGCTCCAAGGCTCAGAAAAAGAAGCCCTTTCAGCCCCTCTCTGCTCCTGAAACTAAGCCGTCCAAGCCCCACAATGGGCAACAGGCCCAGGCTTGGCATCCTCGGCTGAAATCTGTTGCCTCAGTCATCACGAAGCCAGGAGGTCGAAGTCCTGGCAGCTCTTCAGCCGGTCACTCCGCCTGTAAGCCTGCCCAGTGACGGGATGGGGGTGTCTCCTTCATTCCTGTCCTGACTCCTCTTGGTCCTCCTGCAGGGGTCAGCTCCACCACTTTCTTTTAGCCTGGTCTGCTGTCACCTTGGACAGATGGGTTCACGTGATGGTCAGTCAGGGTCTGCCTCTGGAGTTAAAGGCTTACCCACCTTGCTGAGCCCGTGCCGCATGGGAGGACTTGGTGCCCACCAACATTCTGTCAGCTCTTTGGGATGACATTGCCCAGCTCCTCCACAGGGAGGTCATCGTGGCTTCTGTGTTGGACCCTCTAGTACACCCAGAGTATGTCTCCAGGTGTCCTGGTGTCAAAACAGATGTGGGCTTGGTGCCTCAGCTTAGATCTGCATTATCTGAACAAGTTTCTTCAGCCACGCACTTTCAGGATGGTCACTCTGTTTCAGATTATACCGTCTCTGAAGCAGAGCATGTGGTTTTGCTCCCTAGATCTTCAGGGTGTGTTATTTCATGTCCCAATCCATCTGTACCACTGAAAGTTCATCTGGTTCCGTGTGGAGGGGCCTTTATGGAAGTTCCAGGCCATGCACTTCGGCCTCTCCTTGGCTCCCAGAGTCTTCATTAAATGCACTGCAGTGGTGGCTGCTTACCTACAGTGCTGAGGGGTCAGGTATACCTCTGTCTGTATGACTGGCTGATTGTGGATCCCTTCAGGAAGGAGGCAGAGAGGTCCAGGAACCTGGCCCTCCAGACCTGCATCTCCCTTGGCCTCCTGGTCAGTAAGGCCAAGTCAGAACTCATGCCCTCACAGATGATTCATTTCATTGGGGCAGAGCTCAACTCTTGCAGAGCCATGGCTCGGCTTATGGTGGACAGGGTGGAGGTTCTTTTCTCCTTTGTCTGATCATTTTGGGTTGGGCAGTTGCACTCTGCTTGGGACTTCCTGTGCCTCCTGGGATACATGGTGGCTTGCACCAGCATGGTCCATTGGGCCTGGTGGAGAATGTGCTGTCTGCAATGGGGGGCTTGCCCATCAATGGTCTCAGCACAGGGGTCACTTCAACCAGCTGGTCACTGTGGCCCAGATGATTTGTGATGCCCTCCTGTGGTGGTTGGTCCCTGAAACATCTGCAGGAAGGGAATTCATTTGTCCGCCCAGAGCCGATGGTCATTCTGACGACCGATGTCTCCCTGGTGAGCTGGGTTGCCCACCTGGGGGAACACAGAATTCACAGGCTCTGGACCCCCAAGGAGTGCCGATGCCATATCAACCTGCTGAAGCTCCGGGTAGTTTGGCTGGCATTGACGGCCTTCGCTCCACACATTTGGGGTTAGGTCGTTCAGGTCCAGATGGCAACACCACGACCATGTACGACCTGAACAATCAGGGTAGAATGCATTTCCTGTGTTTATGCAAGGAAGCTCTTTGCATTTGGACCCTTGTGCTCGGTGTGAGTGCTGATCTTCTGGCCATCCATGTGGCCATCACCTCCAGCCAGCTGGTGGACGCCCTCAGCCGTGTGAACAAGGTATCTCACGAGAGGTTGCTACATCCAGAGGTAGTACACAGCTTGTTCTCCCAGTGGAGCACCCCTATGGTGGATCTGTTTTCCTCCAGGGAGAATGCAAAGTTGAGGCTGTATTGTGCCCACCCCATTCAGCAGGGCACGCTGCAGGGGGATGTCTTCTCAAGGCCCTGGAGCCCGGGAATTCTCTATGCCTTCCCTTCATTTCCCCTATTCAAAAAGTGCTGATCAAGGCTAGGAGAAACAAGACATGGATGATCCTGGTGACTCCGGACTGGCCACTGACAGTTTTGGCACCCCAGTTGCCTCATCTTCCGCTACAGGCTCCCGAGGCATCTCCCCCTACACCTGGACCTGCTCTCTTGCCATCATTGGAAGGTATTACATCCGGACCTTCAATCCCTGCACCTGACAGCCTGGTTCCTGAGTGGCTATAGTTCCAGGTTTTGAGCCTATCCAAAGATGTCCTCATTGTGGTTGAGGCATATTGAAAGAAGTTGACCCAAAAATGCTACACCTTCAGATGGAAGAGATTCTCCATTTGGTGCCAGGGCAAGGGCCTTGACCCTTTATCCTGTCCAGTGGCTAGCATTCTCGACTACCTCTGGTCCCTCTCTCTCGGTCAGGCCTTCAGTTGACAACCCTCAAGGAGCACCTGGCTGCCATCTCTACTTACCTAGCATGGGCTGGTATGTAATCGGCACAGGAGAAGGTGGCCTGGTGCTTCTTCTAGGACCTTGAACACATTTCCCCTCCGGTGAGTGAAGCACCACCACTTTGAAACTTATGGCTTGTATTGGCAAAGCTCATGGGCAAGCCTTTCGAACTGATGCACAGGTGTGAGATGTCTTGCCTGTCATGGATTACCACCTTCTTGGTGGCTATCACATCAGCCAGAAGGATCTGTGAGTTCCAGGCATTCTCAGTGGAGTTTTCATATTTGGACTTCCACAGGGACAAGGTCATCCTTCGCCCCAACCTGAAGTTCATCCCAAAGGTTTTGTCAGATTTCCACCTTAACCAGGTGATTAATCTCCCAATGTACTTCACCAGCTACACCTCAGAGGCCAAGCACAGGCTCCATACCTGCAGTGAACGCTTGCCTACTATAAGAAGTGCACAGCTGGTGATCAGGGAGAGGTTTGCCAGCTATTTGTCACCTGTATTGAAGCTGCACCTGGCATACCAGCAGCTAAGCAGATGACTGGCAGGTGGATTGTATCCTGCGTCAACCTCTGGTATTGTTTGGCTAGTAAGGAGCCTCCTGTATGGCTAAGGACTCATTCAGCCTGTCATACCACTGCCTTGGTAGCGGCTTCCAGGGATGTCCCTGTCCAGGAAATGTGCTGGGTTTCTACCTGGAAATCAGCACACACCTTCATTTCCTACTACCACATTGACCTTGAGTCATGCCAGGATGCTGGTTTGGGGGCCTGTCGTAGGGTCGTTGGATCAGGAGACAATTAGCAGGCATACATCAAGAGTTAGTGCATAAAAAATGGCAGGATGGCATTTATCGTTTTATTTTTTTCACGTCATCAAATGATTCAAGTTCTTACAGAAGAGAAGATTGTCATTAGTTCAGCTTCAAGAGAACAATTATTGCGTTCAGCAGTATTTAGTTGATTCTGTCTAAGTGGGAACACCCACTGACTTTCCTCTGAGGTCCTATCTCTCAGACTCTCAGTTCCAGACTGACTCCCTGGTATGGTCTCTATCTCCTCCTTCAACACTCTAGTGGTAGGCTTTTATACATTTAGGTAGGGTCACCTGACCTAGCCATTATCTAATTTACAGAATATAGCTATCTGTGTTAGCCCATTGCATCAGGTAACCCATGTAAACTGTTTAATGCATTACCCCACTCAGTGGCATAGCAATACCTTTTTCCTAATGTATAACATTGGGCAACAATGGCCTAAATATTCCTAATTGTATCATCATTATGTAAGCCCCTCACCCCTGTACTTGTTGCAAACGACAGGTGGTATGCTGTTGAAGCTGACAGCAGTACCAGGTGGGGGACTGGGTTCGAGGAGGACCAGGTTACTCGGCACAAGGGCTAGGTTTGGCTGCTCTGCACAGGGGCACCCAAGTAAATCCAAACACAGGAAGCAATAACTGTAATGTCCAATACCAGGAATGGGATTCTAAAGTGTGGCTTTTATTCACATCCAAACTGAACAAACAAAGCATAGCCGGACCCCCCACGGGGCTGCATTTCTGGTAATGCAGATAAGAGAAACAGAACATTTCCTCTACACTTCAGCCCTCTGGCTCTGGACCCACCAGGCACACAGCCCGACTTGTACACTATTTGGGGTTTTCCTGGCTTGGCTCCCCTGCCTGCCACTCGAACACCTTCCATGTAACATGGACACATTCTCCGGTGGCTCCCTAAACCACCTTAGAGCCTTCGACTCCTTAAGGGAAATTTTATTTCAATCCCACATCTGGGTACTTCCCTCAGCACTGGCCAAATGAATGAGGCAAAGTAAAAGGGCCACAGAGCAAATCCGTAGAGGTGAACCTGGTTTCTAATGATGGGGGGTCTCCCACCACTAACTTCCACAATCCATACCCGGCCATTTCTCTGGACATTAAACAACTCTTTCTGAAAAGCTTGGCAATGTAGATTAAAGGGTAAACACATAGCACATTTCCTCTACATGTCTTGACTTTCCCCTTGTACTAGACTCGAACATACTGAAACATCTCTTTCTGAAAAGCTTGGCAGTGTAGATTAAAGGGTAAATGCATAGCACATTTCCTCTACATGTCTTGACTTTCCCCTTGTACTAGACTCGAACATACTGAAACATCTCTTTCTGAAAAGCTTGGCAGTGTAGATTAAAGGGTAAATGCATAGCACATTTCCTCTGCATGTCTTGACTTTCCCCTTGTGCTGGACTTGAACATACTTTTACTTTGGCTTAGCCTATTCCTCTAGGCCTCCCACTGATTAAGCAGTCCAGTCCCCACTTTACAACAGTTCAGGTGAAACATAGGCCCCATGTAAGAGAAGAACTCACCCTTTGGTTGCAGGTGCCCCACAGGCGATTCTTGACAACTTCTGGTGCTGCAGCACAACTTGGAAAAATAAGGCAGCTTCTCCCCTAGCCGGAACCAGGAAGGTTGCCCCTGGAATAACAGGCAAACCTTTTCCCCCCCATCCCCTCAGGGATGGGGCACAGAAACCAGTAACAGCGGTCTCCACCACTTCACGAACAGCTTACTGTGTTCCTCTTTTGGTGGAAACACACACCTTTCTCTAAAGTGGCTCTATATCAGAGCTTTAGGCTCCAAGAGCCTGTGCACAGACTGCTGTGCTCCTCTCTACAAGACTGCTCACACACAACTGCTGCTCACTGTTCAAAAACTCCCAACATTCTAACCTAACTCCCAAATGCAGATTCCAATGTGGCTCATGCAGCTGCGATAGTTCTATGGTGATGTCATCCCTCAGTCTCAGCTGAGACTGAGAACAGAGTGAGACAGTGTGAAATCCATTTAACTGGAGTTTCACACGCTGCCTTCCCTGCCTACCACTAGGTCTTACTGGGATTCTAATAACCCTGGGTAGCAGGGGAGTTACACTCGCCCTGGGCCAGGAAAATGACTGTCCGCAGTCATTATTTACCCGGCTTAGGCCATCCCACCCTGTGTGCTACCTGCGGAGGGGGGTGATCAGGCCCCCTCCTACCATGTGCTAGCACAGGCAGGCAGCACTAAGGGCCTAGAGGCCTTTGGCTGACATATCAGCCTCTACTCTACCCACTAACTATGGGTGCCTAGTGGCTCTGGTAGAACTGTCCAGAGCATAGCCCTAATAGCTCATCACTGCAGTCCCTACAGCCGTTCAGGACCACAGCCTGTCTACACCCCCTAGCCCTCTAGGGAAAGTCTGTCTGCCTCTAACTCAAATCCCAAAACAAAACAAACCGGGGACCTCCCCGACCTTGGGCACCATGCAACCACACACCAGGAAACTAATACAGTCTATTATGTTACATTACTACCTCACTACCCCACAACCACACCTGTGGAAGGAAAGGGTTACTACAGTACCAACAACAATAACAACAACAGTACTTTAAATTCTACACACTAAAGTACTATTTAGGAACTCTGATGAGCCCCTCCTCCTCCTCCTCTTGTCTTCTCTTCTATCTTCTTCAGGAATACCTGCAAGGAAAAAAAAAGACAACACAGACTCCTAATCTGCATACACAGTCTATCTAAACCCCTACCATCAAAACACTGGAGAATCCCAAAAACATTTATTTTCAGAAAAGGTAGAAAAACAGTATATACACTGGAAAACAGTAGAAAAAGTGACATTATGTACAATACACATTTGGGGGATGGAGTGCCCTAAAAGTCCCATCTAGTGACCCCAGTGCCCGAAGGCTAGTCCATTAGAGTCTCTCCTGGGCCGGAGCCCAGTGAAGCACAGTTCTAGCAGGCCAAAGTCCCGAAGGGGAGTGTCTTTGAGGACAGTTCATGCATTCTGGAGTCTGCTAGTGTAGGGTGTGTACTGCAATGTCATAAGGATAGAAGAGTTTGGACTTACCAGCCCCTTGTAGAACGAACAAACGGCACCGGCCTGCTCCTCTGCCGAAGACTTTCCCTGGCAGCATTCTTCCGATACAGCTGGGTGGACATCTTCCGGGAATGACAGGAGGGCACAGCTGGAAACTGCTGGGCTGATGTCATCTCTGGAGATGGAACCTTGGAACAGGAACAAAAATGAAAACGGCTGGTTTGTCATCCGATTACCAGGCGATGAATCAGGATACAGCTGGGCTGGCGTTCTCTCTCTGGATCTGAAGTCATCTGCTGGGCCAGTCGATGGATTTTGGAAAGTCAGTACACTGTAGAACTGATGAATGTGTGGCACTTGAGTCCTGGATGTCCATACTGGCGGAACAGCAAAGGCACTGCAATGGCTGGTGTGGCAGTATTGCCTACCACTGCTCTGCTTTCCATCTGGTAGGCACGGGCACATTTGCAGGGAGGTCTTTGCATTGAGGCCAATAGTACAGGGGGTCAGGAGCTTGAATTATTACCCCATCTGGGCGCACATAATTCACACTGTGAAAGGTTTCACGTCCCTCTCCATCCACTATTTGAACAGTGTCCATAAACAGTGTCCTGCCTCTTTTCCACTGGGTGTATTTTTCATGAAACATTCTGTTCCTGACATGCTTGTTTGCACCAGGATGCACACATTTCATTGCTCCGGCCCAAATCCAGGATTTTCTGCTGTTCTCAATCTCCTCCGGGACTCTCCGAGGAAAGGTAGGAAAGGACATCCCATAGATTTCATTAGACTTCCTACGAACCAGTCTCTCCTCTCCTCTTTACTAGCTTTGGTCAACCTGAGACCGCTGGCCTGGCTTGGGGGCAGCAAGTCCTGGTTCTGCCAGCTACACATTTTCAACGAGATGAAAAATGGAACCCTGACTACTACTTCTTGCACAGCCAGGGCAGTGGCATCACTGCTCTCTTCCATGCATTCCTCTGAGGCAAGAGCTTGGAACTGTGTACCCATTCCTTTTTCACAAGGCCACATAGGCTCCCCCTCTTCTTCTTCCTCACTGAGAATCTGTGCCCAAGAGTGAGCAGTCGTCCTCACTCCTGAGACTATCCACTCTTCACTGGGCACGGAGGTCGATACCTCCCATTCAGAGGCCTCCCTCATCTCATCTTCTCCTATGAGACTTGGGCTAGGCCCCCCCTCCAGGGGTCTACTGATGCTCTGTCTGAATTATCTCTCTGCGATCCAGCATCCGAAACATCAGCATATGGTTCTGTCTGCAAATCTGCACCCTCTAGCTTTGTGCCACACTCCCCCGAGGGGCCTTCTCCAACAGGCTCCGCCTGGTGCTGCGTGCTGCCAACTACAAATTCTGGAACTTTGTCCATGTAGAATATTAAGATCTTGGCATTTTAAACAGGCAGTGTTCTCTTTAGCACCACAGTGAGGTACTATAAGACGTCCCTTCCAGCATTTAAGCATATTAAACACACTTGCACTGGGTATCCAGGAATCGCTACATGGGAAGGCAGTTGTCCTCCATATTAACACCTCTCAATGTCCCTTAACTTATTTACTTCTGCTGCTACCACAGCCCGGGCATGATCCGGGTAGCGGGCTGGTCCCGAGGCCATGACTGCAGGGAAAACAAACAAATTCTCACTGTTACTGAAAGTCCCACTTCACTGAACACTTTCCTTTACTTTTAAAATGGCTCCTCTGCTGCTGTGTTTATATTACTACCCCACCCTGTAATGGCGGCGGCAGCACTCCTACGCATCAGCATTCTGAAATTGGGTCAAGCCACTGCGCATCCAATTTACACACTCTACTGATAACTTTGCTCAAACTGCACAAACTTGCACTGTTCTTTTCCTAGCACATTTATATGATTTGCCACGGACTTTTCACTTGCTGAAAACATTTCTTTAGCTCATAGTCCCTTAAAGCCTCAGGTTTTCCAAGCACATGATTGCCTGTAACTAGTGCTGTACATTTGGTACAACTCACAGTCTCTCTACTGGCTTTGAAACTTTAAACTGACACTGAAATCATAACTATGCTCACAGTCAATGGCTTAACATACTTGCTTTAGCTGGTAAAACTTGACACAGTCTTTATTTGCGAAGCGACTACACTGCTGCACAAATATTCAGCTGGCTTTCAGCAAAAGATCACTGTTTTGAGCAATTATTACTTTTGGTACTCACTGTTATCAGTAGCTGTTTACTGCGATGGAAAAACGGCCTGCAGCCAGTCTTGGAGGCCTCAGAAAGGAAGTGGGTTGGCAGTCCTGCCGATCTTCTCTCCGATCACCACACTCACAATCCAGTCGCTCGAAATGCGGGTTGAGCCTGATTTTAGCCAGAAAAGTCTGTTTTTTACACCTTTACAGCACTTTTAAATCACTGCAACGCTCCTCCACCGAGCCAGTACACGCACTCCACTCACACTCCCTCTCGAATGCTGGGCAGTCACTGTAGAGCTGGCCGGGGGGCGGGACTGATTGCAGCCTCACCAATCACACGACGGCATGCAAATGAGCCTCTTTTCCTCGCGAGTGCTCTTCTCTTTACGGTGATCGTTGAGCAGGCAAATTTAAACTGCAGAAACCACTTTTTTTTCTTAATTGACTCCACGGCGGGAGCCCATTTCAACCATTTGACATGGCCATTAACACAGCAAGTCTCTCAGTTTACTAAAAAGCATTTCCAACGTCCAGGGCACAATTTTCCTGTTGCTACCCCTAGTCTTCCACACTTTTCTTTATCACACACAGTTTTTTAAAAGCTGGCAAAATGCTGTAAATATTTGATGCAGGACAAAGCATACTCTTTCAGCTTTACTGCTCCTTGGTAAACAGTTGGCATTTAACAGCAGCATATGAACCATAGCACCAGCGACACACTAGTTAAACTTGCTTCAGCTTTTGGGCTACCACTGCCAGATAACAAAACACTAGCCCTTGCCTGGCACCTTTCCTCCTAATTTAAAATCCAAAGCGGTGCCTCCATTTTGTAAGCCCTCACCCTGTACTTGTTGCAAGCGACAGGTGGTATGCTGTTGAAGCTGACAGCAGTACCAGGTGGGGACTGGGTTGAGGAGGAATAGGTTACTCGGCACAAGGAGCTCAGGTTTAGCTACTCTGCACAGGGGCACCAAGTAAATCCGAACACAGGAAGCAGTAACTGTAATGTCCAATACCAGGAATGGGATTCTAAAGTGTGGCTTTATTCACATCCAAACTGAACAAACAAAGCATAGACGGACCCCCACGGGCTACATTCCTGGTAATGCAGATAAGAACAGAACATTCCTCTACACTTCAGCCCTCTGGCTCTGGACCCTGAGCACACAGCCGGACTTGCACACTGCTTTGGGTACACAGCCCGACTTGTACACTATTTGGGGTTTCCCTGGCTGGGCTCCCCTGCCGGCCACTCAAACACCTTCCATGTAACATGGGCACATTCTTCGTTGGCTCCCTAAACCACCTTAGAGCCTTCGACTCCTTAAGGGAAATTTCCTTTCAATCCCACGTCTGGGTACTTCCCTCAGCACTGGCCAAGTGCCTGAGGCAAAGTAAAAGGGCCACAGAGCAAATCCATAGAGGTGAACCTGGTTACTAATGATGGGGGGGGTCTTCCACCACTAGCTTCCACAATCCATACCCGGCCATTTCTCTGGACATTAAACAACTCTTTCTGAAAAGCTTGGCAATGTAGATTAAAGGGTAAATGCATAGCACATTTCCTCTACATGTCTCGACTTTCCCCTTGTATTAGACTCGAACATACTGAAACATCTCTTTCTGAAAAGCTTGGCAGTGTAGATTAAAGGGTAAATGCTAGGCACATTTCCTCTACATGTCTTGGCTTTCCCCTTGTGCTGGACTTGAACATACTTTTACTTTGGCTTAGCCTATTCCTCTAGGCCTCCCACTGATTAAGCAGTCCAATCCCCACTTTACAACAGTTCAGGTGAAACATAGGCCCCATGTAAGAGCAGAACTCACCCTTTGGTTGCAGGTGCCCCACAGGCGACTCTTGACAACATCTGGTGCTGCAGCACAACTTTGAAAAATAAGGCAGCTTCTCCCCTAGCCGGAACCAGGAAGGTTGCCCCTGGAATAAAAGGCAAACCTTTTCCCCAGTCCCCTCAGGGATGGGGCACAGAGACCAGTAACTACGGTCTCCACCACTTCACGAACAGCTTACTGTGTTCCTCTTTTGGTGGAAACGCACATCTTTCCCTAAAAGTAGCTCTGTATCAGAGCTTTAGGCTCCTCGAGCCTGTGCACAGACTGCTGTGCTCCTCTCTTCAAGGCTGCTCACACACAACTGTTGCTCACTGTTCAAAAACTCCCAACATTCTAACCTAACTCCCAACTGCAGATTCCAATGTGGCTCATGCAGCTGCGATAGTTCTATGGTGATGTCATCCCTCAGTCTCGGCTGAGACTGAGAATAGAGTGAGACAGTGTGAAATCCATTTAACTGGAGTTTCTCAAGCTGCCTTCCCTGCCTACCACTAGGTCTTACTGGGATTCTAGTAACCCCGGGTAACGGGGGTTACAATGAGGTTAATTAAGGATTAAGCCCCTCCCATCCTGGAGTGACCTCATTTCCTTACTTCTATAAAAGCAGCCATTTCTGAGGCTGCCAGCCCTATAGACAGTCCTGACTGCAGAACCAGGTATTGACTACTGCTATTCTTTATGTATAGATCATAGGTATTCCTGAGTTGGACAAGTAAACAGAATAAGGGTGCGCTCCTTATTTCTAGGGACATGGATATGTTATTCAATCCACACTTCATGGCAGGTTCCTTGCCGCTTTAAATCTTGCAGGCAGGTCTTCAAGCTGGCTCCTCCCACCCACCCGGGTGGTAAAACTCTTGGCTCCGCCCCATGACGCCAGATCTTCTTTACCGCTTGGAAGCTCAGGTTCCCTCCTTAGCGCTCTACGTTTAGACTGGATCCAAACTCTTCGGTTAACCCAAAACTAATTTTAAAGTTTACAAGACTTTGGTCTGTTTCTTCCTTCACGGCTGCGATGGATAAGTCGACTCCCAGTTTTTGGCGGTGCCCATGCGGGCAGATGATGTCTCGGACCGATCTGCACTCCACCTGCATTTATTGCATCGGGCTTGACCACGATCCGCAGGCCTGCGATTTGTGCAAGTCCTTCTCGGCCAATGTCCTCGGAGACCGTGTTGCCAGACTCCAACTTGGGCACCCCGAGAGACTTATTCCACCGGTGAAGTCAAAGGAGGCCCGTTGGGCAGTGTCCGGCAGCGAGCTCGGCTGAGCAACTTGAGCAGATGATCGCCCTCGAGGAGGAGACGGCCCAGGCCGCCTTTTCGGCCTCCTCGGTCGCGGCATTTATCCCGCTCTCCTTGGGCTCCTCCTACACGGCTTCTTTTAAGGAGCTTTGTCAGTTCCTTTCTATGAAAGGTGAGGGTCCATCAGGACATGCCTCTTGGTCCAAGAAGAAGGACTCGAAAGGTAAGTCCCACCGTTGGCGTTCATGGGAGCGGGAAAGGTCCCTTCCCCGGACAGTCGACACTCTACTTTGGTCGAGGTTGCGGCTAAGGCTGCTGGCTTCACGGTGTCCCCGTCAGGTCAGTCGGCCGAGACACCCGTTGACATGGTCGAGATTTGTCTCGACCCCTCGGACGGGCTGTTGACTGGAGAAGCCGACAACCCTTCTTCACCGTTTCCCCTGGTGGAAACCGAGGACTTGGCTGCGCCTCCTGTGCCGGAGTCCCCGGTTAAGGTTCCTGAGCCGAGGGAGGAACGGGTTTCCCCAGCTCCCTCCCAGACCCACCCTCGGAAACACCGACTGTCTCGGTCTTGGACCTCTTTTTGGTCCAGCCGATCCCGCCGACACTGGCGGTCTCGGTCTCTGCACCGAGGAAAGCGGCAGTGCTGCTCGTCCTTGTCTTCTTCCTCCTCAGAGGAAAGGCTTCAGTGCAAGTTGCATCGACGCTATGAGGACTTAATGTGGCAGCAGCTCCTTCTGACTGGCAACAAGATGACCCCATCACCTTCCCCGGTCATTAAGTGGCTGTCACCTGAACGGCCGAAACAACCCCTTGTGGTTGTTGAGGAGCCCAAACCGGTGCCGGTTGTTTAGCGGAAACCAACTGCTCCACCTGTTGTGGTGGAACCCCCACCTCCACAACCTAAATCTGGGGCTCCGACCAAGGATTCTCAGTCGGGTCAGGGGTTGCCCCATCGGTTGTCGGTCACCCTCACTCCTGACTGTCCTCGGCAGGTGGAGGGTGGCTCAGGCCCTAGGCAGCTGTTTGCAGACTCCTCGGAGTCTGATGACGACTCTTCCCTGTTCTCCAGGCCCCTTGACCTGGAGTCCACTGGGGAACAGTCGGTGGACAAGAGCCCATCCTCGTTAATGGGTCTGCTTTGGCTCATCTCAGAATCTACTGGCATGCAGCTTGAACCTGTGTCCAAGTGGGCCAAATATCCCCTCACGGAGATACTGGACCAAGGGGATTCTCCCATGGAGGCCTTTCAGTGGCTGAAGCCATTGTTGGCCCAGCCTTGGAGTTATGGCAGCAGCAGCTGGCTTCTTGTCCTGCTCCTTCAGCCAGGATGGCCAGGAAGTACGCAGTCCCCACCGGTTCACTGTCCGGGTTTTTGGAGCATCCCTCTGCGGAGGAGCTTGTGACCAATAGTGTTTTCCGGTGTTCCTGGAACACCAGGGACGTGGACAAGTCTCCCGACAAAGAGTTCAAAAAGCTGGACTACGCCGGGCGTAAGGTGTATGCTGCATCCTCCCTAGGCCCCCGTCAGGCCAGTTTGGCCGTACTGATGGTGCACTTCTCCCACGCCCTTATAGGCTTCCTGGATGAGGCGATCCCTCATCTCCCGGCTGACCTCCAGACTATGGTCAGGCAGGTGCGGGATCAGGGAAGGGTGGTGGCGAAGCAGCAGCTCCAAACTGCTCTGGATATTGAGACTCTTGTGCCCGGTCAGTAGCGGCCACAGTGGCCATGCGCCACAGAACTTGACTGCGGATCTCCACCTTCACGGCGGATACCCAACACAAGCTGGCAGACGTCCCCTTCCTGGGTACTGACTTGTTCGGGCCTAGGGTGGGAGGCCATCTCCAGAGGATCGAGAAGTCCAGTGCCACCTTGGACTCGGTCATGTCTGCCCAGAAGGACAAAGGCCACCAGCAGCAGTGTAAGAAGCCCTTTCGCCCTTCTGCCCCGCGGCACGTCCGGCCCAGCAACACCAGCATCAGGGCCAGCAGACTCGCACTTGGCACCCCAAAGCCAAGCCTGCAGCTTCCTCCAGCAGGAAGCCGGGAGGCCCCTTGGCCGGTCCCTCCTCCAAGCCTGCCCAGTGATGGGTTGAGGGGTGTCGCCCCCAGCCTCGTCGCTCCCCTCCTGGGTTCCCCCTGTGGGGGGACGGCTCCGCCACTTTCTTTCCGCCTGGTCCGCTATCACCACGCACCGCTGGATGTTGGAAGTGGTAGGAAAGGGTCTGCCTCTGGAGTTCAAGCAGGCTCTGCCCTTCCACGCCGTCGCCCCTCGGGGGCTATGGGGTCCGCAGCCTCTCTGTCGTCCCGTTGAGCCAACATGGCTGTGCTCCTCCAGAAGGAGGTGATCAGGGAGGTGGCAGATCCTCCACCAGACCCAGGCTTTGTGTCCAGGCATTTCCTGGTCCCGAAATGGACGGGGGGCTGGCGCCCCATTCCAGACCTGTGTGACCTGAACAGGTTCCTAAGGTCTCGAACCTTCAGGATGGTCACTCTGGTTCAGATCATTCCATCCTTGGAACGAGGTGTGTGGTTCTGTTCTGTTCTCTGGACCTCCAGGATGCATTCTTTCACGTCCCAATCCGTCTGTCCCACCAGCGATTCCTCCGCTTCAGAGCAGAGGGGTCCCTTTACTAGTTCTGGGCCATGCCCTTCGGCCTCTCTCCAGCTCCCAGGGTCTTCACCAAATGCATGGCAGTGGTGACAGCATTCATGCGGTGCTGAAGGGTCCGGGTGTACCCTTACCTGGATGACTGGCTGATTGCGGCCTCCTCCAGACTCTAGGTGGAGAGGTCCAGGGATCTGGCCCTCCAGGTTTGCTGTCAGGTTGGCCTCCTCATCACGAGACCAAATCGGAACTCGTGCCAAAGCAGGTGATTTAGTTCATCGGGGCAGAGCTCAACTCTCTTCGAGCCAGAGCACGGCTCCCGGCAGACAAGGCCGAGGTTCTTTCCTCCTTTGCCCAGTCATTTCAGGTTGGGCAATTGCGCCCTGCCCGGGACCTCTTGCGCCTCCTGGGCCTCATGGTGCCTGCACCAGCGTGGTCCGTTGGGCTCGTTGGCACATGCATCCCCTACAATGGGGACTGGTCAGCCAATGGTCACAGCACTCCAGTCCTTTGGACCAGCCAGTGGCAGTGACCCAGGAGATGTGGAATGCTCTCCAGTGGTGGATCGTTCCAGCTCATCTGCAGGAGGGCATCCCGTTTGTCTGCCCTGAGCCGACGGTCTCTCTATTGACCGACTGACTCCTCTCTGATGGGTTGGGGTGCCCATCTGGGGGGGCACAGAGCACATGGCCTCTGGTCCCCTCGGGAGTCCCGATGTCGCATCAACCTGCTGAAGCTTTGAGCGGTCCGTCTAGCCCTCAGCGCCTTCGCTCCGTTTCTACGGGGTCAAGAGGTCCAGGTCCAGACAGACAATACCATGACCATGTACTACTTAAACTGCCAGGGCAGGACGCACTCCATGCCCCTGTGAAAGGAAGCTCTCCGCACTTGGTCCCTTGTGCGTAGCCTGGAGGCGGATCTCCTAGCCATCCATGTGGCAGGAGCCTCCAACAGTCTGGCTGATGCCCTAAGCCGGATACGGACTGCGTCTCATGAGTGGTCTCTCCTGCCGGTGGTAGTACAAGATCTGTTCTCCCACTGGGGCACACCTCAGGTGGACCTGTTTGCCTCCAGGGAGAATGTGAAGCTGAGGCTGTCTCATGCCCGCCCCCCCCTCAGCAGGGCTCACTGCAGGGGGATGCCTTCTCGAGGCCGTGGACCCCGGGCCTCTTCTATGCCTTTCCTACATTTCCCTTGATCCACAAGGTGCTTCTCAAGGCAAGGAGGGACAAGGCGCAGGTGATTCTGGTAGCCCCAGACTGGCCCCGCCAGTTCAGGTATCCAGATCTCCTCAACCTCCACTCCAGGCTCCCGAGGCGGCTCCCAGGCCTCCCGGACCTGATCTCAGTTAACCAGGGGAAGGTTCTCCACGCGGACCTTCAACCCCTGCACCTGACGGCCTGGTTCCTGAGCGCCTAGAGTTCCAGGCCTTGGGTCTTTCCAACGAGGTCCTCGACATTGTTGAGGCATCCCGTAAGGAGTTGACCAGGAAATGGTATGCCTTCGAATGGAGGAGATTCTCCATTTGGTGTCAGGGCAAGGTGTTGGACCCTTCCTCCTGTTCCTTGGCAAGCATTCTGGACTACCTGTGGTCCCTTTCTCAGCTAGGGCTTTGGTCGACGACCCTTAAGGTGCACCTGGCAGCCATCTCTGCTTACCGGGCACGGGCCGGGAAGCAGTTGGTGGTGCAGGAGAAGGTGGTCAGGTGCTTTTTCAAAGGCCTTGATCACATATCCCCTCCGGTGCGAGAACCTCCACCTCCGTGGGATCTACTGCTGGTATTGGCTAAGCACATGGGCAAACCATTCGAACCGATGCACAGGTGTGACATCTCTCGCCTGTCGTGGAAGACCGCCTTCATGGTGGCTATCACGTCAGCCAGAAGGATGGGAGAGCTCCAGGCGCTTTCCATCGAGTCTCCTTATCTGGTCTTCCACAGGGACAAGGTTGTCCTGCGCCCCCACCCGAAATTCCTTCCGAAGGTGTTGTCTAAGTTTCACCTTAACCAGGTGTTGACTCTGCCTGTGTTCTACCCCAGTCACACCTCGGAGGCCAAATATAGGCTCCATACTTTGGACCCTAGAAGAGCGCTCTCTTATTATAAGGAGCGAATGGCTGAAGTTTGGGGAGAGGTTCGCCAGCTGTTTGTCACCTATGCTGAAGTCTCACCTGGCAGACCTGCAGCCAAGCGGACGATAGGCAGGTGGGTCACCTCCTGCATAGATCTCTGCTACAGTTTGGCGGGCATGGAGCCTCCCAAAGGGATAAGAGCTTATTTTGCCCGTCATACCGCTGCTTCGGTGGCTGCTTCCAGGGATGTCCCTATCCAGGAAATCTGCAGGGCTGCTACCTGGAAGTCAGCACACACATTTATTACCTATTACCACATTGACCTTGAGTCACGCCAGGATGCTGGTTTTGGGACCTCGGTTCTCCAGTCCTTATTTCCCAAGTAAGTATAGGGGGTGTGCGCCTTGCCTCCCTCCTCCTGGAGAACTGCTAGGAGTCTGCCATGAAGTGTGGATTGAACAACATATCCATGTCCCTAGAAATACAGGTTACTCGCCTGTAATGGGAGTTCTAGGAATGATATATGTTGTTCATCCACACAACCCACCCGGCTTCAATGCACAACCTGGCTTCCAGTGGGCTAGATCTGGCGTCATGGGGCGGAGCCGAGAGTTTTACCACCCGGGTGGGTGGGAGGAGCCAGCTTGAAGACATTCCGGCAAGATTTAAAGCGGCAGGGAACCTGCCATGAAGTGTGGATGAACAACATATACCATTCCTAGAACTCCTGTTACAGGTGAGTAACTTGTATTTTCTTTCCCTTTGTCAGCTTCAGGATACCAGGCAGTAACTGAAAATAAACCAAAACAAAAGGAACAGTGTTCTCTTGTACTTTTCTTTTTGTAAGGGCTTTATTTCTTTAGCCCTCACCCCACTTATTCTAATTTTCTAATATTCTAATTTACAAGGTTTTTTTGGTCAGCTCAGGATTCTTCACCAGCTGTATCAGTTAAAGCAAAAGGAAGCTGGGAAGGCAGTCAGAACAGCAAAGGCCCAAACCGAGGAAAAGATAGCCAACTCAGTTAGAGAGGATAAAACCTTTTATAGGTACATCAGGGCGAAGGAAGACCAAGGGAGGGATAGTGAGGCTTAATAAAGGGGGGGGCAGAGGGAGACTGTGAAAAGGCAGAGATACTAAACAAATATTTTTGCTCAGTATTTACAAAGGAAGAGGGGGAGTACCTAGAACAAACAGTAGAAACACACTGGATACAGAAGTTGATACCAGCCCATTTACAGAAGAAAGGGTTCTGAAAGAACTCTTAAAACTGAAGGTGGACAAAGCAATGGGGCCTGATGGGATTCATCCCAGAATTCTAAAATAACTAAGGGTAGAATTAGTGACACCACTGACTACCCTGTTTAACAAATCATGGGAGGATGGGGTGGTACCCGAGGACTGGAGGAGGGCAGATGTGATTCCCCTTCACAAAAGTGGGAGCAAGGCAGAAGCAGGAAACTACAGACCTGTTAGTTTAACCTCAGTGGTAGGGAAAATGATGGAATCACTTCTGAAGGAAAGACTTGTCAAGTATCTAGAGGCCAGAGGGGCACAGGACCCAAGGCAGCATGGATTCACAGCAGGAAGGTCATGCCAGACAAATCTGATAGATTTCTTTGACTGGGTGACCAAAGTAGTAGATCAGGGAGGGACTGTGGACATGGCCTACCTAGACTTTAGCAAGGCATTTGACACAGTCCCACACACAAGATTAATATACAAGTTAGCTAGCCTGGGAGTGGGTCCCAAGATGACAGCCTGGGTAAAAAATTGGCTGGAAAATAGGACACAGAGAGTAATAGTAAATGGAGTCCACTCTGATGAAAGGGGGGTTACTAGTGGGGTACCGAAGGGTTCAGTATTAGGACCAGTCCTCTTCAATGTCTTTATAAGCGACATTGCAGAGGGACTGGAAGGAAAAGTATGTCTCTTTGCGGATGACACAAAGATCTGCAACAGAGTTGATGCACAAGGTGGGGTGGAAAGGATGAAAAGGGACTTGGCAAGGTTAAAAGAATGGTCAAATGTATGGCAGCTTAGATTCAATGCTAAGAAGTGCAAGGTAATGCACCTGGGGAAGAGTACACAATGGGGGTGAGATACTAACAACAACAAAAATGGAAAGGGACCTGGGGGTAGTCATATCAGATGACCTAAAGGTGGGCAAGCAATGTGAGAGGGCAGCAATGAGGGCTGGGGGGATATTGGGATGCATAGGGAGGCATCACCAGTAGAAAACAGGAAGTTATTATCCCTCTGTACAGACAGCTGGTCAGACCCCATCTGGAGTACTGCGTGCAGTTCTGGAGACCCAGTCTTCGCAAAGACATAGACAGGATGGAAGCTGTCCAGAGGAGGGCAACTAAAATGGTGCAGGGTCTGCACCGGGAGACATATGAAGAGAGACTAAAGAAGCTTAATATGTATAACCTCGAAGAAAGGAGGGAGAGGGGGGACATGATAGAAACTTTCAAGTACCTCAAAGGAATCAACAAAGTCCAAGAGGGTAGCATCTTTCAAAAAGAGGTGTGCAAGAACAAGGGGCACAATTTGAAGATGGGGGCAGCTCAGAGGTAATTTAAGAAGTATTTTTCACAGAGAGGGTTGTGGATGCATGGAGCGGCCTTCGGAGGAGGTCGTGGAGTCAAAAACAGTGGTGGAATTCAAGCATGCATGGGACAGTCATAAGGCAATTCTAGGGGATGGGGGTAGGAAAAAGTAGGCTGCTGGTTAACTAGGATCTGCAGCTTATCCAGTAGGCAGGGAAATGGGCAGACTGGGTGGGCCAAGCGGTCCTTATCTGCCGTCAAATTCTATGTTTCTATGTAACTCTCTAATTACTTGCAACATTGTGCGCTATACAAGCCGATGGCTGAAATATCAGCCCGACGGTAAACCTTTCAGTATGGTTCTTTTTAGACTGTTTCTCTCCTAGGCCATTTTGTCCCATATTTGATTCATTTATTTCCCTTTAGGGACTTCCCTGTCCCTGTGCATGCAAGTGCTCGCTTCTGGGTGCACAGTGCCGGACTCCGGAGGTAAGTACGGGGTGAGGGTGTGTGTGGGGAGGCAAGGTACGCAGTGGGTGGGTGCAGGGACACGGCGAGGGAACATTTTAGTTTTCTTACAGGGTATTAGAATAAAAACCATTGCAGGACTTTTTTTTTTTTTTTTACAGACCATTTGGCACACTGCGGTGGGCTCCCAGTGTGCCAATACAGTATTTTTTTGGGGGGGCGGGAGGCAGCTGTAGCCGACGGGGAATTGGGCACCACTATTGGCACAAAAGGCGCAAGAGCTAAGGGGATTGGGCTCCCTCGGCACAAGTCTACTGGGTGTTTGGGGGATTATGCAGATGGGGAATGGGTCCCCGTCGGCCAGTGAACATTTGGGATTATGCCGACGGGAGTGGGCTCCTGTCGGCAGATGAAACTTTTTGGGGACATAATGCCGAGGGGGATTAGGCACCTCCCTCAGCACAGAACGAAATGGGGGGGGGGACATGCCGACGGGGACTGGGCTCCCCGTCAGCAAGCTGGAAGGGGTATTCAAGGGACAGCCCTGCAATGAGGGGTCGCTTCCTCATTGCAGCGAATGACCCTGCAATGACGAGGCGGCCCCTGATTGCAGTGGCTAAAACGTTTCAAGGTTGTGGCATGCTGGCTGAACTAGTGTCAGCAGCAGCGTGCCATGGCATTGGGGGAAGCGGGCCAAGCTGTTAATGGCTGTGGGGGCATTGGCCACAACAGTGCCGCGCCTCCACAACCTGCTTCTGGAGAAAGCTGCCACAGTATGTTTCTTGCACATGTGCACAATCAGCATAAAAAGGGAGACAAGGCAGACTACAAAAACTGTAGCCCATAAGCCTGACTTCTGTCCCAGGTAAACTGATGGAAGCTATAATTAAAGATACTATAAACACACACCTGGATGCCACAGGCCAGGTGGACAGGCATCAGCATGGATATTGTGCAGGAAGATCCTGTGTGACAAATCTACTATGTTTCTATGAAAAAATATCAGCACTGGATGGGGCGGCTACCAGTGGACTGCATTTACCTGGAGTTTACCAAGGCCTTTGATATGGTACCTCACGATGAAATCAGTAAATGTTTAGAAAAGAAGGGTATAAATGAACAAATAATAGGATGGGTGGAGGCATGGCTGTCGACAAAGAACCCAGAGGGGTTAGCATTAATGGGTAAATATGCTGATGACACAAAACTAGCAGGCCTTGCTGTAAATGGAGAAAGTGTTGACTATTCAAAATGGCAGTGTCAGTGGCTCAGCAGGTAGCACACTCTCCTCTGTGGCCGGAAGATCAGAAGGCTGTGGGTTCTAGCCCCACACCAGGCACTTGGGTTAATATCCCAGTACTGACACTGCAGTGTAGCAAGAGGGGGTGCTGCACTCCTGAGGTGCTGTCTTTCGGACGAGACGTTAAACCGAGGTCCAGTCTTCCTGTTCTGTTGGTAGTTCAGGTGGATGTTAAAGATCCCATGGTACTTCTCGAAAAGAGTAGGGGAGTTTTTATTAATAATAAAACGCATGACAAGATACAAAGGAAAGAATATTGTAAACAAAATGAATCACAAGGTCATGTGGACTTCAATTTAACATATCACTTTCACTTCTGTAATATTTTTTTTTTGAACTGATTCATTTGTACTTAATAATATGAGAAAACCCTTTCCACCAGGCTGTGACTTTGTTTGAATAAACTGCTGCTTATCATTGATGTATACTTTCGGTAATTCATTTCTAATTAGTTGACAATAACAGTCGCTTGATATTTTTTCTGATACCTGTATATTACCCACTGGCATCTTGTTTGCCATAAACAAAATGTTAAACTTCCAAAGAAAACTGCCAATGTATCTTGATTAAAAGATCCCAAACTGGGAGGATAAATACCTAGAACCAAGATGTCATAGTTTAAATTAGTAACCCACTGTAACTTCCATTTGTGTGCCACATATTCCATATTTCCTTCACATTTGAACATTCTAGTAAAAAATGCTTTATCGTTTCTTCTTGATTAATATACTCCAGGAATGGGCAGTTTCTTTCCTCCTTGGCTTTATATTTAGCTGTTCCCCTAACATTTAGTCTCCCATACATAATCAACCATTGTGTTTCCCACATATGAGTTGGAAGTCTTTTATTGTTTAGTTGAGCTAGAGTGTGTGAGTTTTTGGCGGAAGGGCAGTTTTTAAAGCTTGGCTCCTGTGGGTAGATTTTTCACATGATGTCTAAAATGATTTTACCGTGTTTGTATTAATTTGATTCTTAGACATCTGCCATTTATATAATTTTTGGGCAGCAAGTCGAAAATATGCTAGAATATGTATATGTGGGCTAAGTTTCGGAGCCATGGTTTGCCAAGCTGAAAAATAGCGACTGAGTACTTTCCCTATCCACATGCCTTCTCTGCTATCCGGTTTTATGAGCTTTTTTTTAATTGTTTGGGTTAAAAAAAGGGCATGGAAAAAGGCAATTGGATCCAGCATTCCTAATCCTCTGTTTTTCACATCTAAATAAGTATAGCATCATTTTACATGATTTAATCTGTTGCCCCAGAGCATCTGAAAAAAAAACAGCTATATAGTCTTGTCTCGTAGTGGGATGGTGAGGGGAACAGCATGGTTACATATTGCAGGCATGGAACTATAAATTGTTTTATAATATTGAATTTGTTTAAACTTTGAGAATTTGTACTGTCTCCATGTACCTATTTTAAATTGTTTTGTTTTTTTTAACACACGATCCCAGTTCTCTTCTGGTAGATTTTGAGGACCAAACTGGATGCCTAATATGTTTATGGGTTCTGATGAGATTGAAATATTGTTATAGCTGAGGGGGGAGTGTTTACCTGCCCCTAAAATAAGACCTCTTGATTTTGCCATATTAATCTTAGTGTGTGATACTTCTGCATAGCAACCAAATTTAGTTTAAAAAAAAAAAAAAAAAAGCCCAAATTTGTTTGTAATCTTGAAGCGGACGTCATCTGCATAAGCTTGGATGTGAATCTGAGAACATTCCTTGGGCCCCTCATCCCTATCCACTTAGGCTTTCGGGACAGTGATTGAATGAGTGGTTGTAATGAAAATATACATCAGAGCGGGCTTAGTGGGCAACCCTGTCGAACCCCTGTTTGTAATTTTATGCCATTAGTTAATACACCTTTAATGAAAGGAAAACCCTGCCCGAAGTGTATAATGCTTTTGTAATTGACACAATCAGATGGGGGATCCCGAAAAATCTCAAAACCGAGAACAAAAAGGTGTGATCCCCTCTGTCAAAAGCCTTTTCTAAGTCTGCTGAAATCAAATATCCTGTCTTGCCTTCCAGGAACAGATGCTCTATAGTATCTCTTATTATCATAAGGGGGGTTTGAATTCTTCTTTCTTGTAAGCCACAGTATTGACAAGGAGAAATTATTTTATTCGCATATGTTTTCAATCTGTTATATATCAGTGTAGTAAATATTTTATAGATTGTAATGGGCCTCCAGTTACTAATATCTCCCTTATCTCCTGCTTTATAGATATGGATCATTAACCCATCTGCAAAATGAACTGATACAGCATTCTTGAGCATAACACATTGAGATACCAAGTATAAACATTTTACTAATTCAGATATGAAAGTTTTATAAAATTTATTAGGGAGTCTGTCTATCCCTGGAGAAACTCCTTCATTCAGGGTTTTTTTTTGACTCTATTTCTGAAATAGTAAATGGACCTTGTAGTGCCATAGCTTCTTTTGGTGAACCGGGGGCCTAAAAATTTACTAATTTCCGTTTTCTCAATAGGAGAGACTGGGTATAGGGATTTAAAATGTTGTTCTATAATTGAACTCATTTCTATTTCGTTGTCCACCCCCTTCCCCATTGAATTTAAAAAATCCATAGATGTTGATTCTTTTATTATTCTGCAAGATTCAAAGGGGTCACCAATAACAGATTTTTGGGTATGGTTAGTAATTAGAGCTTGCAGTGTTTTAGTTCTATCGTATTGGAATTGCCTCGTCTTGGTTTTGAGGATTTCTGTTTGCTCTGTATAATCACGATTGGACACATTAGCAAGTGTCATAATGTGTTGCAACTGTTTTCGAAGTTTAAGATGAGAAAAAACTGAGTTTTTTGTCGTGAACCATATTTTTTAAACCATAGACTTAAGTTGGATTTTGTTTCTACCCACCAAGTTCTGAGGTTTGTACACAAGAAAGTTACTGAAATCTGGGCCTTAAAAATACCCTTGATTGAATTTAATACAAGGCTGTTTGAGAAGGTGGAAGTATTTAATTTCCATCTAATTTTCTTGTGTATTGAAAAGGGCGGATCTCCAAATGTGTATTGTAATAATAAATTATCTGAAAACTCCACTGGAATTATGTTAAAGTACCCCTTAGGAATTGAAGGGGAGATAAACATGTAGTCTGTTGTGGAACGCACAGTTCCTTTTGTAAATGTGTATTCAGGCCCTAATGTCAGGAATTGAAGGCAGTTTGTTAGGCCTGCTTATTTCATAATGGAATCGAGAGAATTTGAGTCGCAATATATTTTCTTAGAGCTTTGACCTTTTAACCTTAAGCTGCAATTAAAGTCTCCTCCCCATAAAACCCTATATGAGGAAATGGGGGTTTCCTTGTTTGACCCCCATACCCAAGGGCACCATCATCAGTAATGATGGGCTGGTGGCTGGGGCATCCCAGGGGTTCTGTCCAACTCAGGTGGTGTTATGCAATGTCAGATCCGTTGTGAACAAGACTGCTATCATGGTGGACTTGGTGAATACAGCGGATCTGGCTTGCATCATGAAACCTGGCTGGATGGAAATGCTGACCCCGTTTTCGAGGCGGCAGGTCCGGACGGGTATCCGGTGATTCACCGTTCAAGATTGGACTGCAGGGGAGGGGCGGTTGTGGTCTGTTTCAAGACTGAATTGGGTCTTACTAGTGTGCCAGTTGAGGAGACCAGATCATTTGAATGTGTTGTTGTGGCAGGTGGGGGCTATAGACTGGCCCTCATCTACCATCCACCCGGAGACAAGAAGCCATTCCTTAAGTAAGTGGTGGACTTCATCGTTGACCTGGTATTGGAGTCTCCCCAGTTGATGGTGCTGGGTGACTTCAATGCCTGGATCGATGACGAACTCTCGCAATTTGTACAGCACTTCCTCCAATTGATGAATTCTTTTGACCTCTCACAGGTGGTTACCTCTGCCACTTATAAATGCGGCCATTCCCTTGATCTGGTCTTCCTCCTGGGGATGGAGGCCTCCGGCATGGGTGTGGAACCTGTCGGATGTCTGACCATCACACCGTGAGATTCAGTTTTGGTACCCCCTGCTTAGACCTACCCCTGTGGAGATGGTCAAGTACCGCCCTTTACAGGATGTGACTCCCAATGGTCTTAACTGTGGCGCTTGACCTATCGGAACTCCCTGTGATGTGCTTGGATCCAGAGGTTCTGGTTCTGGCCTATAATAAGGCCATTACCTCTGCTCTGGATTCCATTGCACCATTCCGTGTGCGTCCTCTCTCCTCGCCTTTGGTCCCCATGGTTCGATGGGGACCTGAGGGAGATGCGACGTTTCGGACGCAGGTTAGAGAGATGTTGGCAGAAATCCCACTTGAATGCTGACCATCTTAGACTGCTAGAACATTATCAACCCTATCAGTCGGCAATTACCCATAAGAAGGCAGTATTCCTGTCCAGGGCAATTGCTGCTGCACAGAACCGACTGGCTCAGCTCTTTCGAACCGTCGACAGACTGTGCAACCCAGCCTGTCTATAGGTTCGTAGAGACTTTTCACAACCCCAGTGTAAAGAGCTTGCTCGGTTCTTTGCAGATAAGGTGGAGGACATTAGGGTGGAAACCCGTGCAACACTCTCTATGGGAAGGGCCGTGGACCAGTCCTTGGTCGCTTTCCCTCCACATTCCTGGAATCTCTTCAAAAGGCCAGAAATCGAAGATGTTATGAGGATTGTCCAAGATATGCGCACTACATGCTGTAGTTTAGATCTGGGCCCTACCACCCTGATTATGGGCTGTGGGGAGATGATCATCCTGGTTGTAGCGAGGATAGTCTGGTACTCCTTAGACTCTAGTGAATATCCCTGCTCCCTGAAGGAGGGTGTGGTGACACCAGTGTTGAAGTAGGCTTCTTTGGATCCCGACTCCCTTGCAAACTGCAGACCTATCTCAAACCTTCCTTTTGTTGGGAAGGTAATTGAGAAAGTAGTGGCTACTCAGTTGGACAACCATCTGACCATCTATAGCATCTACGATCCTCTCCAATCCGGTTTTAGAAAGAGGCATAGCACCGAGACTGCGCTGGTTCAGGTGCTCAATGATCTCTTGATGGTGAGAGACCAGAAAAAATGGTCCATTTTGGTCCTGTTGGATCTGTTATCAGCATTTGACACTGTAGACCATGGGGTACTGCTTGAGCGCTTGAGAATCATCTGTGGGCTTTCAGGTTTGGTCCACAGATGGTTTACGTCTTTCCTCACTGGTAGAACTCAGAGAGTGGTGTCGGGGATGTTCTCCTCCGACCCTATCTCTCTGTCTTGTGGGGTGCCTCAGGGCTGTTCCCCATGCTGTTTGCGGTGTACATGCTTCCCCTTGGAGACATTGTAAGACGGTATGGGCTGGAGTTTCATTGTTATGCCGATGATACCCATCTCTACCTGTCTTTTGCACCTGACCAGAATGGAGCACTCTTGGTGTTTAATAACTGCCTCGATGAAATCCAAGGATGGATGAGGTCCAGCTGGCTAAAGCTGAATTCTGGAAAGACTGAGGTGATGGTCGTGGATCCTGGTCGCCGGATAGGGGGGTGGGGGACAAACCATCCCTCAGGTTTATTCCTGGGGGATGTTGAGCTCCCCATCTCTGAACAGGTGCGCGACCTAGGGGTAATTCTTGACGACCGTCTGACACTGTGTGCACAAGTGTCGGCTGTCAATAAGTTATCCTTTTATCATCTTAGGAATATCGCTAGGATCAAGCACCTTGTTCCGTCCGGAGACCTACCTACTTTGATCCACACATTCGTGACCGCGCGCTTGGACTACTGCAATTCCTTTTTGGGCTTCCAGGTGTTGATATCCGCCGCTTGCAGCTGGTGCAGTACTCCGCAGCCCAGTTGTTAACTGGGCTGCCTCGTTCCTCCCATATTACCCCGGTGCTGCGGGGCCTGCACTGTCTGCCGGGTCAGTGGCGGATCTCCTTTAAAGTCGGTTTGCTGACTTACAAAGCCCTGCATGTTTTGGGCCCTGACTAGCTGAAAGAGCCTCTGGTCCCTTACATCCTAGAGCGACTGCTCCGCTCAGCCAACAAGGGGTTGCCAGAGATTCCGAGGGTAGTTTCGAAATCTTCCAGTGCCCGGGCCTTCATGTTCGCGGCACCAACCCTCTGGAATTCTCTACCCAGTTGGATTAGAGAGTGCATGATGGTGGAGGGTTGGTTTTAAACAAGCACTGAAATCCTTTCTGTGGAGGAAAGCGTTTGGGGATCATGATACTAAACCGATCTGATTTTATTATTTATTATGATGTTGATATTATTTATTCTGTCGATTTTTACTATGATGTGTTATTTGGATGTATTTTATAGACTGTTCTGCGCTTTGATTTTTTGAAAGGCGCATTAAAAATAAAGATTATTATTAGTAGGTAAGGTTGAATAGCTTTCATACACTTGATTCTGAGAGCCTTTGTTTGAGGATTGTATAAATTAATAAATCTACAATCTATTGAATCCCAATTTCCGTCTCATATTGGGACCCTTCCCGGGATCAGATCAATCAATTTGTGTAATGAAAAGTGAAATGAATTGAACAAAATACCCACCCCATCAGCACAATCCCTGCCAAAGGACCAGTATGAGGGTCCCCATGGCCAGTCCCTCTTAAAAGAGGTAATCTGTTATGTTGCAAACATCCATGTTTCTTGTAAAAAAAAAAAAAAAAAAAAAAATTAATGGATATATTATTTTCATGTAAGTATTGAACTGTAGCCTGCCTCTTAATATTGTTTAAAATGCTGTGAGTGTTTAATGATCCCCATTTCTGAACTTTCATTATTCCATTTTTTAATTTTTTCCTCCATTTCTTTTTTTTCTCTTTATATTCTTCAGCAAGCTGTTCTGTAGGTTCATTAACTGATTTTAGAGAGTCTGAGTCCCCAGCCTCCATTTCCGAATTGCCCCAATTTGTAAAAAGAGCAGTGTATGAATTTGGGGTTTCAAAGAGGCGGGGTGGGAGGGAAGAATTAACTTCAGTGTGCCTAGAGGACCTTCTGGGGGTAATGGGCCCTGACTATTGCTGCACTATCTGGATCCCTATAACATACAGGCACAAAATGCTCTACATCCTCTGGACTCACTTCCATGACCTTTCTTTCCTTGGTTACATTCCCACTGTCTTCTGGCAGGTCCTTGTTACTCGCTGCAATATTGGGGGTAACTGCCGAGATTCTTCTTCGTCGACCTGTTGTCGGGGGCTAGAGGGCTTCTCCTGGGGCCTTACCACCTGTTTGGAGGCAGTTACCTGGGCTTTCTGAATCAATAAATCAGGACTTATACAAATTGCTTTGTTTTTTGCTGCCCGGGGCAGTCCTTGAATGCATGACCGTATTCCTCACAAAGATCACATTTTATGAGGTTTGCACACCGCATTGTTACATGCCCAATTTCACTACAATTATTACATCTAGGGTGGTCGCAAACCCTAGATAGATGGGTTTTTGATCCACATTTGTAACATGCTCTAGGCTGCCCGCCATAGAAGCAGACCCCACTGTCTCTTCCTAATATGAATGAATTTGGAATGTGCTCCACTTCTGTTTCTGTTTGTCTTAGTTTGACTTTATATTTCCAGCCCCCAGTCCAGAATTGCTCCGAATCTAAAATGGGCTCAGGTTCACTAAGGACCTCACATTTTTGCACCAGCCAATATGTGATATCCTCCACGTGGACTCCCTCGTTCCTAAACATTATAGTTACATATTTGATTAATGGTTTTGTCAAAGGAATTACTAATGAGCATTTGTCAATGCCGAATGTTGCTTGCTTGTATGTGCTGTTTAGGTATTTGGAAGTCATTGGAGTGCAAATATTGAAAATTCGCGAACTTACAGTGTGCATAGGAAGTGTAGCTGCATGCCTAAATAAAACAGTCATTTTGGAATTTTTTCACCAAATTTTCAACATAGCCATTTTAAGACCTCTGCTCATGAACAGTGTCACTGTGATTTTCTTAATGTGTCCCATACATGGATTTCGCACACCGACTGCACCATTGTGTGCTACATTGGCGGAAACACGTTTTGGGCAAGATGTGAAAAATGACAGCTGTACTGCTCATAAGGAGGTGTGGTAAAATGGCAATGTTGGAAATCTGGGGGGAAAATATTGAAAATTCGCAAATTTACAAGCGTGTGTAGGAACTGTGCAACGCACGCACGTAAAACAGTCATTTTTAGGAATTTTTTCACCAAATTTTCAACATAGGTTTTTTGAGAGCCCACCTTATGAACACTGGCAGTGTTGTTTCGTTAATCTGCCCCGAAAGGTGATTTCGCGCAGTGAAGGAGAAATCACCCTTCGGGCCCGATTAACACCATGACACTGCAAGAATTCATGAGGAGGGGTCCCAAAAACCCCATGTTGAAAATTTGGGCCCAAAATTCCCAAAAATGCCTGAGAAATGCAACAAAGTTGAAAAAACCCTATTTATTCCATTATACAGCTTACTGGCATTTCCTCAGTTCGCGGTCGGCTTTGAAGAGTGCAGACGTGTTCCCGGTCCACCGAAGATCGTCGCACTGAGCTCCAGAGGTAAGTATGGGGTGAGGGGGGTGTGGGGAGGCAGGGTGCACAGTGGGTGGCGGGTGGGGGCAGTGAGACTGCGAGGACCTTATTTTTGTATTTACAGGGTTTTTGTTTTAATTAAGGCGGCGGGCGTTTGCCACGCTGGGTGGGCTCCCAGCATGGCAGCTGGAAAACTGTTTGGGGCTGGAGCTGACAGGGGTTTGGGTACCCCGTCGGCTATAACAAGATGTACGCTGGGGTGGGCTCCCAGCGTGGCACCTGAAAAGGTTTTGGGGGCATGCAGCGTGGAACCTTGAGGGATTGGGCACCCGCTGGACTATAACATTTTTTGCCATGCTGGGGTGGGCGCGGCGTGGCACCTGGACAGCTTTTGTTGGGGAGGGGGCGTGGAGCCGACGGGGATTGGGCACCCCTGTCGGCCATACAGTGTGTGCGTGGGGGGGCACATCAGCACGCAATATGCGTGCTTCTGTGCGTGTGTGTGCGGGGGGGGGGAGAGCTCTGCTCACTGAAGCGGAGCTCTCCCTTTCAACTGTATGCCACTACATTTTGACTGCTGTCATAGACAGCTGCAGCAGTCATTGGAGAACTGCGGCCGTGCCTGCAAACTCACTGACTGAATTGGAAGAGGGGTGCCACACCTCAAAAAACTCTGATGATGGCACTATGTTTCTTGCATATGCGTGCAAGCAACATAAAAAGGGAGTCCATGCGGGGGAAAACTTGACTTGACCATAATGTTCCCAAAATAAGTCCAGTGCTTATGATGTTCTAAAACTTATATTAAAATTGTCCTCTCCGGAATGTTTATAAAAGCAAACACATCTCTGGGAGTGAAATGTAATGAATCTTTTATCAAACATTTTCCTACATAATATCTGTCTGGTCATTCAGCTAAACCTTTATAACGTATGCGAACTACATTACGCCTAGGGACTACTTCTCGTTTTGCTTGGGTGAAAAGTTCAGACATTAATGGCTTCTTAATATCTGCTGGGTCTTCTTTCCCCATATCACCATTGTTGCTGCTGTAAAAGGTTTTTTCATTACTCTGGTGTGGTAACTGTTCATAAACCATTTCAGGAGGCACAACAAGAGGAGTTCTGTGAAAAGTTTTTTGTCAGTATTTTGTAAGGGTGATGTTTTAGGCCTCCAATTAGGGGACGCATTCTGAAAGTAAAAAGTAGAATCCCACATGGGGTCTGGAAACCAAAATCCATTTGCTGCTTTCTCCCAGCCTGCCTCTAGAAGCGCTTTCTGTGGTGACCAGTTTTCGTCATGGATTACTGTTGAGTCTTTTTCTTTCCCCATTTCTTTTGTAATCGCTTGCATTTTAGTAGGTTCCTTGGGAGTTGAAGGGTGGATAATAGAACTTGCCCCCATAGTTTCTCCCTTTGTGTAAGACTTAGTGTTTTTCAAGGAGAAACTAAATTCCGTGACCCCCTCTTGCTGTTCATATGGGCCTTGATAAATCACAGGGTTTAGTATTTGAGAGGTTTTCCCTCGGTGATCCGGTAATTTTCAATACAAATCCTGCTTCTTTAGTAAGGCAAGGTTTTGGATCATAAGAATACCCGCCACCTGTTGGTTTGCGAAAAACAGTATCTTTACACTCATTAGCGATCGTAGGTTCACTTTTTTCAAATGAATCACTTTTGGGGGAAACCCTCGGCTTTTGGCACACGCTTACAGCAGCGTTAGATCTGCCAGCCAAAACAGAGCTGTTAAAATTTCCCCCCCAACTGTAACTCTGCAGTAACAAGCTTTGTTGACTCACCCTTTACTTGTGCGAACTCCTGCTGAGGTGCATCATTGATTCTGCTGTCAGGCTTCTCCGGTGGCCTGTCAAACATAGCAGTCGGAGCATCATACATTAGGAACTGTTTTGAGCCGGGTTTCCTCACTAGTTGCTGCTTATAAAACGCCTTGGTTTGAAGCACATAACACCCCTGATTCTTTGCTGTGCTGCAGAGTAATTTCTCCATTTGGCTAGTTTATATTATCCATCTCATCAGTAGAGTTTAAAGCTTCATGAAAGATTTCCTCAAAATGTATATCCAGACTTTCAGCCTGAACAGCCTCAGGTTGCAGCACAGTGGAAGGAGAGGCCTCGTCTCCCACCAAGCGACCAACCTCCTTCTCTGGAGTCTCTCCCAAAGTGGCCATCAGCATCTCTGATAGCCCATCCACCTACAGGAGAGTAGGGGAATTTCCTTGGTGCCCTGGTCAAATTTCCCCCCATTCACTAAAATACCACCAACAGCTTAATCTGGTTCAAAATCAGTTGGCATTCATTTGTATCCCCCTCCCCCGGGTCGTGCCTGAAAATAGGCAGAATTTGTCTAGTGCACTTACCCGGTCAACAAAAACTATATTAATTAAATAAAAGGATCTAAATAAAATACAGAACTGGGTAGAGAAAAGGGGTATGAGTTTTAACTCGGAAAAATATTGTGTTGTACACCTAGATAAAATGAACAAAAAGAATAATTATATTCTAAATCGTTAAAATCTTAGAAAATCTGTAGAGGAAAAGGATCTTGATAGCATCATAAATAATAAATTAACCTTTGAGGCACACTAAAAAAAACAGATAACTGAAGCATATAATGTACTATGGGCCATAAACAGGAACTTTAGGAGCAGAATTGAGGCTGTGGTTCTGTCGTTGTACAGGGCCTATGTGAGACCATTGTTGGATTATGGAAGTCAGATATGGGGTCCTATATCAATGGGAGGAGTGGATGCCCTGGAAAGAGTGCAGAGGCAGGCTACAAAAATGGTGCATAAATTAAGAATGATTCCACGTGAGGGGAGAATAGAGAGCATAAAACTGTCTCTTGAGACCAGAAAAGTTAGAGGAGATTTGGTCTTGTGCTGTGTTATAATGCAAAATCACAACTTACTAAACAAACTAAATTTAACCATTAAAAAGCTGGAAATCGGTTCTTGAGGACTTATATTGCAGCTTAGGGGAAGGAAATATAACACAAATAAAAGAAAGACTTTCTTTACACAAAGGCTAGTGAACCCTTGGAATGAGCTGCCGTTGGAGGTAGTAAATAGTGATAGTAAAGTGTAGTTTAAATGTAGACTAGATAATCATATTTTAAAAGGAAATAGGATGGTATATTATGGGTAAATGGATAGGAGCGAGTTATGGGCTGACCAGGCCTTCTTTTAGCTTCTCTTGCCTTAGTATAAACCTTAGTATGCTGTGTGGTCCTCCTCAACTTTTGCGCATATGTCACCCCCCCCCCCAGCTCTACCTAAACTTCTGTTACTGGTTAACAAATCAGTGAAAACCAGTACAAACACCTGCACCTGAGCGCAGGCACTCAAACAACTTTTACTGCTGTCTGGTAACATTCACCCCAACCCTGGACCTAGGCCTATTTTAGCTACACTTCAAAAAATGGAAGTGCCCTAACTATTGCCTCGAGAAACATTTGTAGCCTCCAGGCCAAACATGGCTCTCTTCAGGCCTGGATAGCCTTGCATAAACTGTGACATCTTATCACTCGTGGAAACCTGGCTCACCCCAAGAATTCCCGATCTGGCCATTCAGATGGATGGGTACGTGTCCTTTAGACAGGATAGAACTGATAAGCGTGGTGGGGGCTGCGTTGTCTACATCAGAGACACCTCCAGGGTAGTGCTCTACCATGTCCTATCACCAGTGGCAACATCCAAATACTACCAATCTAGGTCCATCTCTGTTCCAAGGGAAAAAACCCTCCTGAAACAATCATATCTAGATCTAAAGGCAGGACAGCTAGGCCTCCTAAAGACCCACTTTAACCATCAAGAGTGGACTGCCATTTACAATACGAATGATGTAGACCTGGCGCTTGAGCACTTTGTGAGCACATTCAGTGCACCCTGCAACATCTCTGCCTCCAACAAGAAGTGGAAAATAAAGTGAACCAGCAAGTCCTGGATCACTCCCTGTCTTTTTAAATAAATAACGGAAATGGTCACCCCTCTGGTATAAGGCCTGATGTACTGAATCCCTTTCAGATATATACAGTGTTACAAAGCAGCTTGAAACAAATGCACCTACACCATTAGTATTGCGAAGAGCCAGTACTACAAGGAGGAACTAAACAGTTCCTGGGGTGATAGCCAGAATTTCTGGTAAAATATAAAAACATTAAACTGGGAAAGCTAGTAAAACACCAACCTCAATGCTCCTGGCCAATGAGAAGCTGACCCAGGATGCTAGAGTGATTGCCAGTACCTTCAACAAGGCTTTCACAGACCTTAGTGGAGTTGTTCCCCTAGACTTCCTCGACCCCCAGTGTGACCCTACCATCACGTGTAAAGGTATTTGTCAAATACATGCACCTCCCTCCTTCTTCCTCAAAATTGTGTCCATATTCGAGGCCAAAAAATATCTCACTAAGACCATTGGGAAAACAAAATTCAGTGGTGACTGTCTGGACCTCAAATTACTCGCTCTCACCCTGAATGAGGTTATCCACCCTCTAACCCACATACTGAATCTGTCACTTAGAACATCCAAATTCCCAAAGATCTGGAAAAAGGCCATGGTCACTCCAGTCTTTAAAAGCGGCGACCAGACCAACTACTTGAACTACTGGCCTATTTCTATACTCCCCACTCTTTCCAAGGTGTTTGAAAGGATTGTCAGTGACCAGCTAGTAGACTACTTGGACAAATACCAGCTACAATGTCAGCAACAACATTGATTAAGGAAACAGCACAGCACTATCACTGCTCTGGTAGAGTTCACCACCTTCATCCATGATTCCCTCGACTGTGGTCACATGGTTGGGGCTACTTACATTGACCTAACAGAGGCATTTGACATGGTCAGTCATAAGCTACTATTAAATCAACTGTCCTCTATAGGCCTCTCACTTGAATCTGTGGTATGATTCTGGAGTTACCGCACGGGTTGTAAACAGCAAGTAAAAATTCTGGATACCCACTCTGATCCCTGCAGTGTCACAACTGGGGTGCCCCAAGGCTCAGTCTTAGGCCCCCTACTTTTCAGCTTATTTCTAAATAATAATCCAATGACCTGTCCAAGTCAAGTCCTCTTATTTGCAGACAATGCTGTGCTGTTCTCAAGTCAGGCCACCCCTACCGCCTTTGAGCAACAAATGCAGTCTAGCTTCACGGCTGTTAAGTCATGGTTCTTAAACCACAAGCTTTTTCTAAACTGCAAGAAGACCAAGACCGTGCTCTTGGCTGCACCACAAAACAGACACAGATCCAATCAACTTGAAATTTGCAGCAGTAAAGGTGACGTACTGGAAGTGGTCCATACCTTCTGATATCTTGGGGCCACCCTAGATTGCTCACTCGCTTTCACGCACCGCATTGATCAGGTTGCAAAGACTGTCAGTTCCAGAATTGACCTGTTGTACAAACAGAAGCATTGTCTAACTGATGAAGCCATTAGACTCACTGTATCAAGCTCTGTGGTGTCAGTTATCGACTATGGGTTGGTAGTCTATGGGGCAGCTACTGATACAGCTCTACAATGAATCAAAATGGCTCTTAATAGAGCCTGTAGGCTTATCCCATGAGCCCACTGCCTAACACATTCTTGTGAGCTCTACTGCTGGACTGGATGGCTCAGCCTAGAAAATACGATCCAGTACCAAGTCTGCCTACTAGCCAAGAAGACCATTGTTGGCCTCACTACCCCAGGGATACTTGACCTCCTCCACTCAAATGACAGCATCAGGAACACCAGAAGAGCAAGTAATTTGTCTCTAAAAGTTCCCTTCCATTGGACCTCACAAGGCCAGCGATCTTTTGGATATAGAGCTCCCAAATGGCTGAACTTTCTAAGCTCTGACCTCCAGACCTGATCTAAACTTGGTCAATTTAAAGTTAACCTGAGGGCTCACCTGTTGACAAATAACACTAAGTGAAATTGCTGTCTCTAATTCTCTCCTTTGCCCTGTGTGTCTGTCCCTGGCACACCACCTGCACCTACAAAATTACTCCAAGCACTTGATCCCCTTATTCTCTGTTGTACTCCCTCCCCTTGACCATCCCTCTCACTTGATAGTTACCTCTTACAACTGCTTAACTGCCCCCTATCCCACACCCTCTCTCCTAACCTTATCTTCGACAAGGCTTGCATGAGCTGCTCCTTTGCCCCCTCCAGCCTCTCCCTGTACTCTGCTGCTTATCAGCCCTGCTTCCTGTGCTCCCTCATTCTATTCCATACTCTAATTTTCTCATTTTTTTCACTACCCCTCTGACCACAACTGCTTCTCATGCCCATTGGCTGTTTGACGCCTTGTACTACTGTACTCTTGGTTACTAGTTACCTATTACTGATACTGATACTGATTAGTATACTCCCTGATACCCACTGTTTTTTGTATTTCATGTAATGTTATTTGTTCCACAAGTTGCTGTGCACACTGTGTTTTTACTATGCATATATTGACATTTCTCTGACGTGGAACCTTTGTAAATGAGCTTTAACTCAGATATTTCATTCCTAGTTCTCAAATAAATGAATAAATATGGGAAAATGGACTTAGCACAAAAACAAAGTCCTCACAGCTGTCCTGAGAGGATGACTCCCTGACAGGAAGAAATTGTGGCACCTTTACTAGGCTTGCGTAAGTATATAGCTGTAATTGTATGATTAGTTCAGGTATATAGGTGTAGTTGTATGATTAGTGCAGGTATATACTTTTAATTGATAGATTGGTTACAGGGAAAGAAACTGAGAATTATATGCCAGTCCACCTGACCTCAGTGGTGGGGAAATTAATGGAATCACTGCTGAAGGAAAGGATCGTGGAATATCTTGATACCAGCAATTTACAAGATCCAAGGCGGCATGGATTCACCAGGGGGCTGTCGTGTCAAACAAATATAATTTCTTTGACTAGGTGACCAGGGGAGTAGATCATGGTGGAGAGGTGGATGTGGCCTACCTAGATTTCAATAAGGCCTTTGACACTGTTCCACACGGGAGACTAGTAAACAAGCTAGGTAGTCTGGGAGTGGTGCCAAAAGTGGTAAACTGGGTAAGGAAATAGTTGAGGGATAGGCGTCAGAGGGTGGTGATAAACTGAGTTCACTCCGAGGAAGGGAGGGTTACCAGCGGGGTGCCACAAGGATCAGTACTGGGACCGATACTCTTCAATATATTTATTAGTGACAGTGTAGAGGGACTAGAAGGGAAGGTGTGCCGTTTTGCAGATGACGCTGAAATCTGCAGTAGAGTAGACACTCGGGGAGGTTGGTGTAAAAATTAATAGGGATCTAGGAAAGCTTGAGGAGTGGAGAAGACTGTGGCAACCTAGTTTCAGTGTAAAGAACTGCAAAATCATGCACATGGGGCATAGAAACCTAGTGACAGAGTACACGATGTGGTGGGTGGTACTGACTACCACCAAGCAGGAACGAGACCTGGGGATAATCATATTTGATTACCTAGAGCTGGCCAAACAGTGTGGCAAGGCTCTGTAGAGAGCCAGTGGGATGCTAGGGTGCATAGGGAAGGGATATCATCAGCAGTAAGAGGGAGGTGGTGGTGATACCACTGTATAAATCATTGGTGATGCCTCTCCTGAAGTACTTAGTCCAGTTCTGGAGACCACATCTCCGGAAGGACATAGAGTAGAGGCGGTCCAGAGGAGGGCTACAAAAATGGTGCAGGGTCTGCACCAGAGATCATATGGGGAGAGACTAAAGTACCTCAATATGTACATCCTAGATCAAAGGAGGGAAAGGGCAGATATGATGGAGACTTTCAAGTACCTCATGGGTACAAATAAGGTACAAGAGGGAAGCATTTTTCAGAAAAAAAGATTCTCAAGAACAAGTGAACATGCGATGAAGGCTGGAGGGGGTTAGACTTGGGGGAAATGTAAGGAATTACTTTGCAGAGAGAGTAGTGGATGCCTGGAACAGCCTTCCAGCAAAGGTGGTGGGGGCGAAAGCTGTGGCAGGATTCAAGAAGGCATGGGATAGGCATAAGTAAACGTTAGTGATTAGGGAAGGGAGGGCTAAGCCAGAGGTCAAGTAGCATCTATTGTATTACATTAGGTAGGGAAAATGAGCAGACTGGGTGGGCCAAATGGTCCTTATCTGCCATTAAATTCTGTTTCTTTGTAATACCACAGCCCTCACCTGCATACCAATGACCTTGAGCAAGTCACTTAACTTCCCTGTGGTCCCAGGTTGCACCTGGAAACCGTCTTTGGCTTTGTGGTTAAACACTTTCTTTTCCCTTACTGTTTACCTGGAAAGTAGAGTGAGGCAATTTTGTCTATCTTCATCCTTTGTGTGTGTGTGATGGGGATGTTCAGACAGATGTAAATTGACATTTAATCAGGTTAAGCTATTGGTGGTATTTTAGCGAACGGTGGAAATCTGGACACCTAGGAAATTCCCCTACTGTTCCAGTATAGCAGGCATATCCATGGGATTTAGTCAAATTCTGTGAAAATAGCACCGGCTATTGAAGATACAGAGCCGGTTATTTTTCCGTACATAGGGACTGTATTAAGGCTGGGGTAATGATATGTCACGATCTCATGATGTTTCCAGTGAGATTGCGGTGGTTCCGGGGCGCCATATTAAAAAATGTTGGGACCACCGAGGGATTGTTGGGATTTTACAAGTGATAAGGTAATTAAACCAGTAATTTAGTATGGTGACTACAGGGGGGGACCGGAGCGGTGAAGCCCCAATCTGTACAGCGGTCGGGACTTCTCCGTTGCCAGTAGTTCTCTTTTAAGTAATGCTTGTGCTAGCTCTTGATGTAGTCACTATTTAGAGTATGGACACATGATAAGGGATTGTAAAAATGTTTTTTGTTGTAATCTTTGTGCAAGAAGAGGCAACTCCTATGCAAAATGTCCATGGGCTTCTCTTAATTTGGGGTGAGGTCTGTCTCAAGAGGCTCTGTTAACGCAAGCTCAGCAAAAAGGCATGGCTGAGGACTCAGAAGACAGACTGGAGGGCTTGGGCAATGCTAAAACAGATTAGGTTGACTTGGCACTCATGCCCTCTGAATCCCAAGCTATTCTGGAACATTTTGAGGGGATTCGGGGAAATGAGAAACCTATCCCAGGTATATCCACAGAAGGTTTCCCAAGCTCTGGGGTAGGAGTGGAAGACCCTATGTCAGAGACTGAGGGTGATATGTGTTTAAATTGAAGAGATGCTAGGGTAATCTTCACAGGCTCAACTGTCTGCAGTGAAAATGCCACTTCCACCCCCCAGAGCAATTTTTAAAATTGTCATATCTGAAGGGAAAAAGAAAATACCTAGAACCGAGAGTAAAATAAGACGGGAGGAGAAAAAAGGGAGATGCCTTTTACTATACTTGTACAAAATAAATATAGTGCTGTAGCCTAGGGACAAGAGTCTGGGGTGGGGGGGGATACAAAAGAAGAGGATGGAGACTCTTAAGGCCTCATTGCTCGCTTCTTCCCAGAAAGATTTCTGTTTGGATCCAGAGGACTGTCAGTCAGAACCCGAAGCTTCCATGAGAACGAAATTGAAAACAAGGTCTAGGGATAAACTGAAATAAGAATATGGAAGGGGGTTATTTCTTTCTTCTTTCTAATAATTATGGACTGTTTGTCTGTAGCCACTTTAAATGTGAATAGCATTAAAAGTTATAGAAAGCGCATGTCCACATTTGCTGTATTGCAGGCTGCTTAAGGCTCAGATAATTTATTACAGGACACAAGATTGAAAACAAAGTATTAACTAATGCAAGCCTCCAGACTTTGGACTAAAAGGTCTATCTGGCCTTCTGGTCAAGTGGCACAGACTGTTGTGATGGGGTTGGGATATTATTGAATGATTCTGTCTTTAAGGTAACAAAACTGGTGGATATTCACCTGGGTAGAGCCCTAGCATTGGGTGCAACATTTAAAAAGAAGTTTTGTATAATTGTGGTATATGCCCAACAGACAGAGGCTTTAAGGGTCTTATTGTTTCAAGAAATCCAGCCTTATTTGCAACATCCAAAATCTGGGGTGATGACTTCAACTTTGGAGTAGCTAGATTTGACAGAGGCTTGCAGACTGCAAAAATGTTCTGTAACTCCAGTTGTTTAAATGCTATAGTAAATCAGGCTCTTTTAAAGGATGCCTACCACGTGCGTTAGGCATTTAACAAGTGGATGTACTTATTTTAGAGGCACTTATTCCACAAGGATTGATTATCTGTTTTTTTTTTTTTTTTTTTCCAAGAATAGTTACAGTTGTAGATGCAAAAAGATAGAGTAATGAAATATCGGATAATAAGTTGTTGCAGTGTGATAAGAAATGGGGAGGAGCTCCCACTCATGGGAGGGGGCCTTGGAGATTAAATAATAGTGCCTTGAAAGACCCAGTTCTAGCGAGACCAGCATTTGTCAGTGCTGGGTGTTCACCACTGGTACTGCTTTTGAACTGGATCTAAGGTGCAGATTCCTGTGCCAGAAGACTAATATGGGTTGGGTTTTGGGGGAGAGGGGAGCAATTGCAGCGTGAGAGCAATGGACATCGATGGACATTTTTCTTTTTAAAGTGTTTATTTTAAAAAATAATTAAACTGCAAGTGAGGGTTTTCTTTATTTCTGGTGGAGACACTGGGGGATTGGGCACCCCACATTGACTGTGTTACGAGCAGCCCCCAGAAGCGCTGGAGTTTCAGATGCTCTGTGGTGCATTTTAAGGTTTTCATGGAAGATAAAGCAAAGTTCTCTTGGGTCTCCCCAACCCCCTGACTCCAGGGAAAAAGTATAATTCTATGGCTGACCCTAGATATCTAGATACTGTAGCTGGGCCTGGCTGAGAGCAGGACCATTTCCATGATTTTTACCAGGGGATCTTTTTTTTCCCTTTAAACAGAGAATATGGCAGTCCTCCCCAAGAAATTGTTCAAATGGTAAGTGTTCAAATTTGCAAGTTGTTGCATTTTGAAGGGGTAAACTAAATTCCAGTTTTATAGGCAAACATTCTTTAAAAATCAATGCCAGCCACAGTTTTTCATTATTTGACATTCTCTATATTAATGTGAAATGGTTACTTATTTATTGCCCTAATAGCCAAGTGACCATTTCAGCAGCCTACTACAAAACGTGTAACCTGACTGTGTGTGTGTAGCCAGGGACACACACATGCTAGCAAAGTGAACAGTTTCAATCCCTGGAATGTTATTTGAAAGATAAAGAAAGTTCTGTTACATCTCATCACACCCCTGATTCCAAGGAAAAAATACAGTTCTATGGCTGGCCTCAGGTACCTAGAGACTGCAGCTGGACCTATATAACCGTGTGTGTGTGTGTGTGTGTGTGTGTATAAAGTGCTGGGGAGGGGGCAGGCAGGCTGAGAGCACATGGTGAGATCAGTTGGCTATGCTTGCTGAAAGACCTGATTTATGAATGTGTCTGTTGACACACTGTTTTGAAGTCCATGCACTTTCATGCCTAAACAGTGTCATGATCAGCCTTGCTGATTATTGGTCAAGCCCCTTGTAGAACCTCCTGCATTGGACTACCCTGTACATAGCAAAATGTTCGACTTGTGCTAGTGTGCACGGCGAACATAAAAATGGGAATCTTTGTGGAAAGCTAAACTCTCAGTACAATGCTTTTTTGACGATATTGCCCTTTGGTGGGAGGATAGTAAAAGGGATTTCTGTGAAGTGTTTAAAACATATACTGGACAAAAGCAAATATGGAATATTTAAAATGTTTATGCCTGAGAGGACAGTTAACAAAATATAGTTTTAAGGACTGAATTGGAGAAAACAGACTATAGCTCTTAGATCTCAGTACTTCAAAGAGAAATGAAGCAATTCCAATGCAATAGAGTCCAGTCCTTTTAATAAGCAGTGAGATTCGGAACTCAGTATAATAACCAAACTTTTGACCCGTACAAAGACTGCCAGAAAAGAGTAAAAAGTAGATCTATACTATCCTCATATGATACAAATAGACAGTAAGCACTAAGAATGAAATATTACAGGTAGGCAGTGTACATGACATTTGATCACCGAATAAATACAGAATGCCCATAATCCTCTGGATCTCTGTGCAGTACATCTAGTACTGTCAGAATTCACTTCGCTGGTAATGGGACAAGTTATGGTCAATACATGAACAAATGGAACAGCATGACTTCCTTTAGGTTGTCAGGAGGCATTGCAGAAGTGGGCCCATGTTCACAGTCCGTGGTGGAAGCAAACATCCAAATTGTGAACACCCTCAGTTACTTGGGGTAGATATCCCACAAGTGCATGTTGTACCTGCAAGTGCTGTCCCAGATTTTCTCCTTTTTGAGAACACTTTCTGTGGATTTGTTTGTCTCCTGTGAAAATGGAGCTTGTCCCTCTCAGCAAGGTGCTGTGTTAGATGTATTTTCTTGGTCCTGGAATGGAGATGTGCTCTGTACCTTTTTTCCATTTCCTGTCATCTGCAACGTGGTCCCCTAGGCTTGATGGGAACATAGAAATTGTCTGCAGATAAGGACAGCTAGGCCCATCCAATCTGTCCTTAGGCCCTATACATTGTATGCGGCCACTGACCCTATGTGATCAATGACTTTTCATCACTCCCAGTGCATCTTGATCTTAATGCCAAACTGGACTTACTTTTTCTTGAAACAGGATCTCCTCAGTCATGGCAGCAAGCCGCTGTTCACAAGGTCTGAGGAGATGATCAAACCTACAATTCATGCACCTGACAGCCTGCTTCCTAAGCAACTAGAGTTCTGGGCCATTGAGCCTTTCAAAGACATTCTCAAGTGTTTGAAGGCATCTTAGAAGAATCAAAATGCAAGATTTAAAGCTGTAAATGAAGTGGTTTTCATTCTGGTACGAAGAGCATGGATTACCTCCACTGCCCTGTTGAAGCACATTCTTGACTATCTCTGGTCCCTTTCCTGATCGAGGAGTGTGCTACATCCCTAAAGGTGCATCTGGCGGTCATCTTGGTTTACTGGGTGAAGGCGGATATTTCAAAAGTGGCTCAAGAGAAAGTGCTTGTCCACTTTTTAAAAGGGCTGAACCATCTGTTTCGATGTACCGCCTCCAACACAAGTCTTACAATTGGTACCTGTTTCCAGCATGCAGATCTGAGAGCAGTAAGGGTGGAGCTGGAGGACCACATGATGGAGTAGAGTTTGAAGACTGTTCTGATGACTGAGGATGCTCAGTAGAAGACAGCTTAAGTGTTGATGTGAACTGAATACTAATAATAGTAGAACTATGGTTACAAGAAATTAATCTATTTTTCTAATTTCGCTGTGTACACCATCCTCTTTGTCTATAATAAAACAGACAGCCTCTTTCTGCTGTTCCCTTTCAGGATTCAGGAGATACCTCTCTTCATGGCCGTCAAGGAGAACAACATCACAAAAATCCAGAAGCTACTGAAATGCCCCCAAACAGATATCTTTGAACGAGGTAAGACCATATTTCCTCAGTGCAGTATATGAATGGTAATGTGTGAAACAGTTTGAAATAGCTGTGTCACTTCTCTTCTGTTTTCCTTTCAGTGGTATAGCCTATAGGTGTGTGTGTGTGTGTGTGTGTGTGTGTGTGTGTGTGTGTGTGTGTGTGTGTGTGTGAGATGGGAGTGCCCTGGTTTTAGTGAAAACCACTTCAAATAGGAACCCAAAAAAGGTTCTCAAAGGGTCTTTTTTTTTTTCCCCACTCGTTTCAACCCTAGTATTTTAATTAAAGGGGAAGTCTCCCATAGTTTCACACCCATATTTTCCCAACTCCTTATGTGAAACTGTTGTGTGCCTCCTCCAGTTGCCAGCAGTCCTATTGCTGTCCAAATCTAGGTTATAAATAAAAATATACAGCCCTCAGAAGTTATCAGTGTGTTTGTCCTCCGTTTTACCATCAATGCTGCTGGAGGATGATGTCTTCAGAGCAACAGATAATAGTGCTGCACTAAATGCAGTTCCACCACTAAACCAAACCCATAATGTTTGGTTCCCCACTTGAGTAATGGAGGAGCCCTTTAAGTGTTGTGCACATCCTGAAGTGCAGGTCTAATAGGAACTAGGACCATATGAGTGTGATGCAGCACTGATTTGACATATACTGTATATACAGTATTCATATAAGGAAGTGCCTGTATGTGTTGTGTTAATGTTTCTGTTAGCAAAAACAGTTTACCCAATAAATGACACTGGGTACAAGAGTTGTAAGTGGTATTATATAGTTGTATTATGTTCTGTGTGTGTTAGCATTCTCTGTTTTGATTGACACCAGCAGTGAGAGAATCTTGCAGAAATGCCCCTTTCCCTTTGTAACTAGGCAGTCAGTGATTGGATGGCTGCTGTAAGGCAATAAAGAGTTCAGCTATAACAAGGAATAGGTTACCAGGACAACATCAGCTGCAGCTATAGAATAAGGATAATCTAGTGGTTAAAGCACAGGCATAAGAGCTAGGAAACTCTGGTTCACATCCTACTAAAGTCCCTTACTCTCTGACCCTTAACCTCATTGGGAACTGTGATGGCCCCTCAGGTCCATGACTTTAAAAGTGCCCCCATTCCCATTATAAATCATTGGCAGTGATGTAAGAGCTACAGCACTTCACTTTGAAGGTACTAAAGACCAGCACCCCCCCACCGCTTTGTAATGCCAGCATTTGAAGTAGGATGTCCCTCACAAATCAGATGCTGCACTTCAGATGTTGTAGGTAGAGAAACTAATCCGTCTGTGTTTGTAGTGCTCTGTATTTGCTTAGCTCATTCCTCCCATGTCATATGCATTCTATGTCCTGGTATTTCCAGTCAGAAACTCAGATTTAAGGAGCATTTGAAATGTAAAACAATGCACTTTATAAAGTAAGTGGTCTAGCTCTCCACTTTCAGGCTGCTGAAAGGGGGGTGTATCATTTGTGCAAATGAGGAATTCAGTCTTGTGTGATCCTTTGGGAAACTGCTCAGGCCTACCTTGTAAATTAATCATCTCAAGGGTGTTCACCTACTTCAATACTGATTGACTCATTGATTGCTAGATTGACTGCTTGATTGTCTGATTGATTGTTTCTACTGCTCTCTTTAACATGTTGCAACTGTCTCACAGAGAGAAATGAGCAGTACAAAGGAACAGATTCTGTTTCCGGTGAATAAAATGCTATTAGACATATTATTTGCTCTACACATACAGTGTTAAGGCTACAAGTACTACTACCTGTGTGAGTTGCATGTCAGAACTGTCTTAAGCCATTGCAAACTTAAACAAAAAATCAGGATAGACAGCATTGATACCCTTATGTGTTCTTCTGCACTGTTGCTGCAGTGACATCAGGGAATGGGAGGGGCTGTATTACAAGTGACCCATTTGCATGTAAATGGAGGCTTGCTTGACACTTTACTACCTTGTGTCAGAGCCTCAGACTCTAGATATGTGTTGCAACAGCATAAATGACTGATCTCTTATTGACATATGTACAGTAACTGATGTAATGTATAATAAATACATCAGACATATCCAAATCAGAAGTATGCAGGAGTCTTCTCCTTTAAGCTGTCAGAGTGTGGATGTGACCTGTATACCACCCCTAGAGCTATGATTACAGGTGAATAACATGCACCTCCCCAAGGTCCCTTTCTTCCATCGTTTTCATTACCTCTACTCCTCACATTCTGTATTGTCTTCTTGTTTTCTTGGTGCCTGTGTGCATTGCCTTATAGTTCTTTGCATTAAATGTGAACTGCCATACCCTATACCATTTCTCTAGTCACTCTAGATCCTCCCTCATGACCCTACCACCCTCATCACTCTCTACCCTTCTGCTGATCTTTTTTTGTTGTCTGCGAAAGGGCCAATCTTCTCTTGAATCCCTACCCAAGTGTCTCAGATGAGGATGTTTTAAAAAAGACCAGTCCCAAGACCGATTCCTGTGGTACCCTGTTGGTGGTGACCTCCATGACGTTTGAATACTCTAAATGAAAGAACAACCATCTGGGTTCTCCCACTCAGTTAATTCATTTCCCATTCCATAATCCTCTTCACTACTCAGTCACACAGTTTTTTGATCAGCTGTCCATATGACACAGATTTGAAGGCTTTAATAAAGTTCAGGTAAAGTACATCAGCTGTCTGACCCTCATCTGTTGCCTGCATCACCTAATCAAAGAAACCAATCCAGTTCATCTTGACACATCCTCCCTCTGGTGTACCCATGTTGCCAGTTGTCCTGAAGACCATTTTCTTTCAGAAACCTCTGTTGTATTATGCCCTCTAGAAACTTTCTCACTATAGCCATCAGGCTTACAGTCTATAGTTTCCTGGTTCATCCCTGCTTCTGCCCTTAAACAGGGGCACTCCATCTGCTGCCATATAGTCCCTTGCTATCATTCCTGTTCCCATTTAAAGAGATTGCCAGCGATGTGGCTAGGAATTCTCCCATTTCTTTTAATAAGCATGGATATAGTCCAACCAGGTCCTTTAATTCATCCATCTATAATGCATTTAGCCCTTCTAGCACCTGTTTTTCTTTAATTGTCCCCTTTTTAATGCCCCCCCCAACTGGATTTGATGACACATTTGGGCAGGGCCCCTTAGATTCCACTATAAATACCAAGAAGAAACACTGGTTCTGTTTTTTGCCTTTACTTTGTCTCCCTCCTCACACCCCATCCCCTCTTTGGATATGCATATCTCCTGTATGTACTGGAAGAATGTGTTATTCCCATGGCTTCACTCCCTCCACTGTCCTCAACCTAATATTCAACATTGCCCTCCTCATTATGTTGCAGACCTCTCTCACCTGGTTACTCTTCTGTCTTTGCCTCCAGTTGACTAGTCTTATACATTTTAAAAACCTACCTCTTCTCCTTTACCACCTCACCCACTTTCCTTATGTACTGAGGTGACTTGTTCTTTTGCTTGCTCTTGCCTACCACCCTTACACAGACTTGTAACCTCTAATACCCAATTTTTGATTCAATGCAACTTGATATCCACCCCTACTGTTCTCACTAAGCATTTCTTGCATCCTCCTAAAATTGGCCCTACTGAAGTTTAAAGCCTTTATCTGGGTTTTTTATCTATTGGCTGTAGCCTTTTGTCACACCAAACTGTCAAATTCTTACTGGATTCCACTGGATTCTGCACTGTGACTTCCCTGTATATAGTCCCTGTTTGTGGGAACCAAGTAATGTACAACATAGTGCCTTCTCTTGGCTCCTCTACTTGCTGCATCATAAATACCTCAATCAGCAAGTGGTTTCTTGCACTTACTGCTACTGAGATGCTCCAGTTCACATTTGGCAAGTTAGTCTCCCATTAGCAGCACCTCCATCTGCTGTGTAGCCCTCTTGATCTCACCCCTCAGTTCTCTATGAGTGAAAGCAAAAAGGGGGTTGAGATGCTCTGATAACACATTGTGTGAAGAGTCCTGAGTGTGGCGATTGTAAATGTTGCAGTGCTGCCAGCAGAGGGCACTATCACAAGGTTGCAAAGTACATTGATATGACAGCGAGGGAGGTTTCCCCTTTGCTATGTGCAAAATGGTAATGTCTGAGTGGCACCAGCAAGGGGTGCTTTCATCATGCTGGGGCTTATGGCTGGTGGATTCATTCCGTGATGATTAATTTTTGTTCCTGCCCCCTTTTTTTTTCTCCCAGGTGCTCTGGGTGAGACTGTGCTTCACGTCGCTGCCATGTATGATAATTACGAGGCAGCACTCGTCATCCTGAAGACGGCTCCAAGTCTGATCAATGAGCCAATGACATCAGAACTTTATGCAGGTAAATTTCCCATAAAAGATTTGCCTTCCAGGTTGTAACATTCAAAATCAACACCAAACCCTCATTAGTTCATGGGAATTTGTTAGCCATATTTCACATTCTTGGCTCCAATGAGCTCACTAGGCACTAATTGGACTAAACACTACGGCCTTGCTTCACATTCACTAGCTATGAGGTTGAAGAATGGAGTGCAGTTCTGCCACACGCCTAAGGGCAAGCCACAAAATGCCTATTTAGTTGTTTGGGGGAGGGGTGCCCATGCGACTAAGTCACAGTACAAATGAGGAACATCGGTGTTAACACCAGATGTGTGACATCCTCCATGCCAGTCTTATGATACTCTGCTATCTACAAATGTCTGAAACAGAGGTACGTCTCACCCCCACCCCCTAATCTGTACCTTGCAGCCCAAATGTGGACTAATTATGCCATCATTTTTCAGGACCTTCTGAGGCCCTCCTTTAGTCCCATGCCCCCAACCCAAGCAAGCGAAAACACTGGTCTTAGGCTTACAGTGCACCCCCTTGCCCTAACCGTGCTCTGTTGGGCCTGATGTCTCAATTATAGTCCCTTTCTGGTCTCTGTTAACTTTGGAGTCCTAATGAACTGCATCACACTCTAGTACCTACTGGGTCAGCATGTTGCATGCTTCATTGCGCATGATAAAACCACGCAACAGGAACCGCGCGGTAGGGAAGAGCGAGAGGGTGCTGTAATTGGTATAATAAATCACCCTCTCTGATTCTTGGTGAAACTGTGCAAGAGTTAAAAAAACAACAAACAGCTGGTGTCCAGAGCCTTACAATGATTTATGTCTGGTACATAAAGCAGGCTTACAACCAAAATCTGTGGTAAAACACCGAGGAGAACACATCAAATCTTCGTTACCTAAAGGTAGCATCAGTCTCTTCTCAAAGAGAATAAGCAGTACAGTAGGTCTTATACCTGCTGATAATTACCATGGAAAATACTGAAAAGATTTAAAAAAAACTTGTATAATTGGCTAATAGCAAAATGGTATGATTTCTAGCTAGCCTGGGAACATGTGCTGAACCAGCAGAAACATAAGATAAGTGAAACAAAGAACTTCGTGTATTGCAAGGGTATGGCGGGTATCCAGTTTCATACAAATATATGCTGTTCTGCATTAAGCTGTAGATGGCAATATTGACCAACCAATGACTACACAATATCCAAACAGTAGTGTCTCCTCAGTAATACATTGGATTACAATATAATAGCATGATTATATGGCAATAAAGCATAAAAGAACTCAGATCCTGACACTCATGCTTATACAATAAGTGCCTGTGCCCTAAGTATTACTGTCTGTGAAGTAGGGGGGCCAGTCAGGGGTGCTTGTCCATGGATAACAGTGTAAAACCACAAAAGAGTGTATGCGCAGTAGTGCACCCTCTCTCTCTTCCCAGGCAGAGGATAAGACCTCTGCTGGGATGGGGGGTTGGGGGCTGGTGAACAGCTGCTGTGGCTCAATAGGATGAGCCACAGGCAGTAAAGGGGGTAGGCAGTGTGTTTGGGACTGGGTTTCGTTTCCTGGTTCCAGACACATGGCGTTTGTTTTTGTTTTTCACGCTTTGTGCGAATTTAACTGTTAAACTCTGGGGAGAGGGGTATTTTAGTTGGGGAAGGTTTGGGGGTCACAGGGGGCTGAGACCCCATAAAACAGACATATGCCGCTGGCAATATATTGCGCTGTATTGGTAGTGCTGTATATTGCTGTGGCACAATGTCTTGCGACATGATCCCATGCCACTTTAGTAACACCCCTTAGGGGTACTTGAAAACAGCTGGGCTACCAGTGTAAACATCAGAGCAAGGCAAAATGATGGGGGACTGGGTTTTCTGTTTATTTTCAGGCATTTTTTTGCACAGTGTGCATCTTGTCTTTCACATGAAACAAATTGCTGCTTCTCTTCCTTAAGATGTGTGCTGTCCCTTAGTTGGGTCTCACATATGTTTGTGTCTTCAAGATGGCAGCACCCAGGCAGGCCCAGTGTCATGGAGGGCTGAGGCGCAGAGCACCTCACCTCCTACCACACTGATGACCCAGGTTCGGAAACTGATGTGGCTAGCTCAGGCAGGGCTGCAGCTATGAATTTTGGGGCCCAGGACAAGTCGCTTGAAATGGGCCACTGTTTCCCAAACCAGCTAATGCCAGGAGTAATGCCAGCTCCTCAAGTGGGCCCCTCCTGAGCTCGGGGCTCCGGACAAAATCCCCACTTTTCCCCACCATTACTGCGGCCCTGAGCTCAGGGCTAGCTGGAGGAGAGAGGATTGGACATCTGTACATCTGCTGTCCTCCTCCTGGCAGTGAGGTCATTGTGACTCACTGCTGACTGCCACCTGGAGAAATCCAAATGGTAGAGACTGTGAGTCACATTGTGTGAGAAAGGATCTCATGTTTGGAGCACTATGGGCATCTCTGCAGAGGCACAGCACACACATTGTGCTCATTGTATGTCTGTGGGTCCAGGCCGAAAACAAAGGAGGAAAGCATGGAGGTTGGGCTTCATGAAGCCCTGTCTGTCATGCTGTAGCCCACACTACAACTCTAGCCTAGGCAGATCTGAATGTGTCCCGGGGGAAGGACAGTCCTCTCCCGCAGTCATGTCATGGGGGAAATCTACGGGCGATAGGACCCCAACCAGGAGGAGGTAAGGGATGGCTGCAGCGCATGATAACCGGTCCGAGTAGCCATCCTGCCTTGCCACAGAGGATAAAAACCTATATGAAAAAGGAAAAAAAAAGATGCAACACTCTAGGATCCTCCCTGTTTAATTGTGTTTTCTCTGGGCAGGGATGGCTCTGCAGGCCACTTGCATGACAGACTACTTCCCTACACAACCCCAAGGCAGTCCATTTCCATGCAGGGTTACTGCAATTCCCTTTCAGGCAACTGTGGGGGTTGTAGACAAGGAACCATCCGAAAACTTGTTGCAATGATTGCAACGATCCCTTGCTACTGTGAATATGGGTCAGTATGAGATCTTATCCCAGTCTGTTTTTTTTTCTATTCTTTTGGGTGCCTTGTCCCAGTAGCTCAGCCCCTGCTCCTTCCAGTCTCCACCTGCCCCCTGGGACTTATGTGATGTTCCTCCCAGGCATACCCACCTGTTCAGGGCCACCGAGTAGGCATGATCCGATGGAGACTGGCATCAGTTCCCAGCAGACCTCTGACTACTGGTGTTCTTCCTTGGCTTACCTCCCGGGGTGGGGCTGCAGGATGCGGGCTATTCCCAGTGGAAGGCAGTACTTGGTCATCCACAGAGTGATGCAAGTGTGCGCAGTGGAACCAGAGGAGTGGGGCGTCATCAGAGGGCTGGAATTTTTTAATGCTTTTGTTCGTCTGGAGGCATTGTGTGCAGTGATACATTGCAGTGAAGTGCTCACGTCCAGCATGCCTTCCCAATGTCTCAGCACTGGCAGCTGCTCCACCAAGGGTTAGTCATGCACTGGACACTCACCCACCCAGTCCTACCCCTGAAGAAGGATAGCAGTCCATGGGATGCTCAATCCTGCTCCCCCTGGCTGGCCCTCTGATTCCTTGTGTCCATTCCTGAACCTGGGTAGTCTGAGTCGCAAGCAGCAGAGGTAGCGCTACTTCAGCACTAGCAGGCCAGCTTTCTCCCTGTCTATTACTAAACTCTCTGCTGTACTGATTGTTTTACAGTCAAGTCTGTACAAGATCACGTTATCTCCTCAAGGTAAAATTGTGACTTTATCCAGTCTAACTGCCACATTCACTGTATTTTTGTGACCCTATCCAGACTGAATTACCCACACTGTATTACAATCAAACCCTGATAAGGTCACATGGGCCTCTCAGGGTAAAACTGTGATCTTATCCAGTCTGACTGTTAAACTTGCTCTATTATAGCCAAACTCTAACAAGGTCACATTTTCAACTAACAATGTCCTTGTTAGTTAAACAGTGGCCATGATTTGTTCCAAACGGCCATCTAAACAAAGTAAATGTAACTTTTAAAACAGCCCCTACTCATTCCTATGGAAGCGCGCTCCCACGCTCTACAAACCATGACATCAAAAAACATGTGAGCTGGCCCGGTGGCACAGAGGGCTGAGGCACTGGCGCCTTACCTCGAACTACGCCAGTGACCCAGGTTTGGGAACGGACTCTGAGCGCCAGGGGCCGACAGGGGAAGGAGATGATTGAGCGTCTGTAAGACGGCTCTCCTCTCCTGGGGTAGGCTGTGGGAGTGTCGCTCTGCAGAGACCTCTGGTAGAGACCGGGGGTAATGCAGATGCAGCACAGGGAGGGAACGTCACCAGAAAATGGCTCCGCTGTCAACCGAATGTCGGCCGCCCGGCAGTCCGATGCCATCAGATGTCCTGTGCCATCCATCCCTCAGCAGTACCCCAGGTCCAAGTATTGTGCTTACCCTGTCTCAGGTGCCTCTCCACTCAGAGGATGGGGGCCCGCTGGTGAAGGGTTACGTCTGGGTTACCCTGGGGATGTCTGATGTGAGGGCCGGGGGCAGGATGGTTCGGGGTGTAGCCTTGGCACAGCCTGAAGGAGTGGCTGAGAGCGGCAGCACGTAGTGTGGGAAAATAGATAATACAAAAAAAAACAAAAAAACATAGGGGCGGAATGGGACAGATTGTGGATTGAAGGGCTATCGGGGAAGTGGAAAGTATCGGCGCGGCTTGGCTCTACAGAGCCAAAATACGATCCATTCTCTTCTAAAATAGGGGCTATTAAAAATTAAAGATGGGCATCCTAGGACTTCTGCCCAGGTAGGCTTCAGTTGTGCTTGTCGGGGGTCAAAAAGCCCATGAAACTTGCTGTTTAACTTAAAAACAGTGGAGGAATTCAGGAATGCATGGGACAGACATAAGGCAGTTCTAAAGGGGGGGAGTAGGAGGAAGTAGGCTGTTGGTTAACTAGGATCTGCAGCATATCCTGTATGTAGGGAAACTGACAGACTACGTGGGCCAAGCAATCCTTATCTGCCATCAAAGTCTATGTTTTTATGTTTCTGTCCAGTCTGTTACGCTTGCTGTTTTACACTCAAACTCTGATAAGGTCACATTGTTTGCACCAAGTAAAACGATGATCTTTTGCAGTCAGTACATTCACTTTGCTAAAGTTAAATTCTGATAGAACGGATTAATGTAAACTTGTTAGGATTTGGGTATATTAGAGTGAGTGTGACAGCTAATCCAGCTACCACCAGGTCCCTGCCTGCCCTGACAGGAAGGCCCTTGTTGAGTGCCCCAGTTCTCATGATCCACTGTAACTGCCTACCTTGACTCCCTGGCCCCAGTTCTGCTACTACTGCCTCTACTATCGGATCAGTGTTGCCACACTGCTTGAATACACTGGCTGTGCTGCCAAAAGCCTGTGCACAGCCAGGTCCATATAAAAACATCTATCAATATCTGTGTGCTTCTGGTACTGAAATACATAAAAACCGTAAATCAGGTGTGCCAGGGTAGAACAGGATCCTGTCCATTTGTTAGGGAGAAAGTGTGTAAATGCAAGGATCTGTATTCTTTCCTTTTCTGTCTCTTCTGTCTGGTTGCGCAACCAAATTTTCCCTGTGAGACCTTGGACTTGATCAACCCGAACAGTCTCGCAATCCTTCGCCTCCCTCTGTCTCGGTTTTCTCTTGCTGTCTGTTTTTCCTCCCTTGCATATCTGTATCTGCTAATATGAAATATGAGAATCAATGTATGGAGTGAACCTCATTATGGGATCACTTTTGCTTAGAAAATGTTTAATGTTGCTGTTGAAATATATATATATAATTTATAATTTGTGATAACTGTAAAAAGCTAGAGATTGCTTGAGTACAAGTGTCTGAGCCTTTTGCAAAGGCTGTGGAGATCTCCGGAAGTTCTCAATGTTCTAAGCATCTCCTGAAATTGACAAAAAACAGAATGTTTTGCAAAGACAGGATGTTGCAAAGGATGGGGGTTGGAAAAGACTTATAAAAACAGCTAAGCTGAGCTGAGCTGCAAGGGGGATTTCTCCAAGACAGATTTTTTTTTTTTATAAGAGATTTTATTTTGCTTCTGTATGTAATTATTCTGAACTGGTTTATTTTATTTTATGTTCCTGTAAATAGAAATAAACAATTTTGTGGAATTTTACAACTGCGCCTGGGTTTTCTCTATGCTTCCTGACCTGTGCCTCGATGACATCAGGGAGTAGTGCATTCCTATGCAAATCGCACCAAAGATCATCAAAAGGATGTAGGAAAAGACTCCCCAAAAGAATGTAATTTGGGGGATAAATCCCTCTACCTCTTGATGGTCAGGTGTATCTTGCTCATTTGGGCTGCCAAAAGAAATGGTGGGTGAGAATACAGTTGGTGGGGGGGTCAAGAGGCTTGGGACAGGTATAGATGGTTGTTGGGGTTGGGGGTGTTAGAGCAAGCCTAGAGGTTGCTGGACAGAAGGGCAGACTAGATGGGCCTGGCGGTCCCCTTCTGCCGTCACTTTCCTAGTTCCTATGTAGCACTCTCTAAGACAGCAGATCTAAGAATCTGCACTGTCAAGCGCTGTTTACTCTACTTGTGATCATACATGCCATTTCTTGAGAAGGAGCCCAGTGGGACATGAAAAAGTTTGGCGGTGTTTGGAGGGGGCCATTATTTTGTTAATTAATGCAGCTTGGAATCAGACATTTAGTCGCCTGGAATTATTTGTCCTGGTCAAAACATGAGCTCTGCTTCTGGTAAACTGTTGCTACATGTATGACTGTAGCTTGGCTTGTATCCTGTTGCCGTTCTCCTTTACCTGCATACTTGAAATACACCTGTTCAGCCTGATGAAGTGGATTTCTCCCTGAAATTTTGGTGGCCGTGCAGATCTGTAAATACAAAATTTGTTAGAAATTATACTCTGGTGAGTGGTGGTCTTTTCCTACACTCCATAAAACCATCCAGTCGCATAGCAGTATTTGAGACCACATAGTGTTTGGGGATAGTGCTGTGATATACCCTATTTACAGTGTAACAATCAATTACAGAACAATTGGTTACTGTGTAATAGAATCTTACTCTGCATGTAAATGCCAGCATTGAGGACATGAGAATCCATGCTGGAACTGATCCAAGTGCACCAGTTACAAGTACGTTGAAGATGCATCAGCATGTAAATGGCATCAGCGCTAGATTCGATTCCACATGCGTGCCTGGTTGATGGGTTTTGAATACCCTTTGCTTCGTGCAAATGTTTTTTTCTTCAGTTTAATATACTTTATTAAAGTTTCACAATACAAAAGGACATGAACGCAAAAAAAAAAAAATTGACTCAAGAAAAACATTTGGGCCAAACAAACACAAATACTCAGGCAGCCCATAGTCCAGTTAAACCCCAGCCCCCACTGGAGCACAATTAACTGATCCCAAAAATAAAAGCAAGGGGCAAATATCAGGTGCTCAAGGCTGAGTACCAATCCAAATGGACCCTAACAAGAAGAGTATTTATTGGGATAAAAGGGCTTCAAGGAGTTCCCAGCAATCCCCTTACTTCTCGTACCTGCCTTTTTGGGAAGCAGTATGGTTCTCTATGGCCAGAGCTTGTAAGATCTCTTGATGCCATGTCCTATAGAAGGGTATGGTGTCAGTTATCCAATGACAGAGCATTACTACCTTAGCAGCAAAGAAAATTGTGGCCATATAGACCTTGTGAGGACCAAAAAGCTGCTCTGGGTAATCTCTGACAAGACAGATCTGAGGAACAAAATAGGAATCTAGCCCCAGAAAGGGGTCAAGGGCATTGCGAACGGCAATCCAAGAAGGGGTCACTCTCGTACATTCCCAAAGGACGTGTTTAAGAGAACCTGTACCAGATCCACAGTGGAACCATTCTGCCGAGGCTCTTCTACCCATCCTGTGCAATCTTTGGGGACTGTAAATGCATATTTTGTAAAATATGAAATTGGATAAAACTATATCTGTCCTGTTTAATTGATTAATAGAGCTTTTTCCAGAGTGTCTGCCATCCTTTGGAATGTAATTGTAAATCCAACACCTGTTGCCAGTAATAGCATACACCCGATAAACCCCCAGGATTATGAAGCTGAAATTGGGTGTAAAATTTAGACATGTGTTTTCTGTATCTAGTTCAGCAGCTTATAAAACTGTTCACGCTAGAGAAAATTGATTACCGAATATAACAGAAAAGGATTCTGACCATATTGCCCAGAATGGAAGACCAGATAATCAGTCGGTACTCGTGTAAACGTAGTAACAATGGAGGCTGTAACAGCAGTTTCAGGACCAGGTTTGACTGGGCAGGCAGCTGTGGGCACTGATGGACTCTGGGCACTCAACATTCATCCCGTCAGTGCAGGCAGCTGCCAGAGTTGGGGACTAGGGCAGCAGAATTCAGAGGAACAGGACTGAAATGTACCCTCCCAATCAGTTTGAAAATATGGGGATTGGAGGGTAGGGAGTGGATGATGTTCTGTTCTGTGAGTTTTCTAAAAATGCTTTGCTTTTCCAACTGTACTTTGCATTTTTGTTACAAAACTGAATTCAGTTTAAGAGAAGTCAAAAACAGGTCTAAGGTGTTTGATTAGTTTTTCGAACTAAACTTAAAACTTTAGTTTTTTTCCTTTTTAGAACTGGTCCTGCCAGCATGTACTGATACTGTTTCCGAGATACTGTAGAACATGCAAGTGTATGTCATTTCAGGACAGACTGCCCTTCATATCGCTGTGGTGAACCAGAATGTGAATCTAGTAAAGGAATTGATCTGGATGGGAGCTGACGTTACCTCACCTCGTGCCTTGGGGTCCTTCTTCATGCGCAGTCCTCATAACCTGATATACTATGGTATGCATAACCTTTGTTTTGCTCAAGAAATGCACGTTATATGATTGTGACTGGGTGAGAGGAGATGAATTATTTTCTTTCTTTATAGGAGTGTCAGACTGTGTCCAGGTCCCTGTTTTCAGATTCCGTTGCCCCTACATAACATCCAGAATCTTAAGTCTAACTACCTAGATTCCACTTAATATCTACACTTTGGCAGTTTTCCACTGAGTCTGCTCATCTACCGGAATAGTCTTCAAAATCAACTCCTCTTATCACCCCACAATGTGGTCCTTTAGCTCTGCTCTCTTTGCAAGTTGAACTTTTCTTCCACTGGAATGAAAAGGTGTCTTCATTCACAGCTCCTGCTGATGAATTTGGATTCTACTATTTTTTTTTTTCTGGTGGTGTTAGTGATGTTTTGGACTGTTGGGGTGTCCAGACCCAGAGACCCTGGTGCCATGTCCGTCTCCCAAGTTGATGATTGAGATTGCTGACATGCTGTCGATTTTGCTCTCTGCATCAGTGCTGACATCACGATCAGCAGTCAACACTGAGTTCGTACTCATTCTTTGGCTCCCACCACTAATGTCAAGCCTGCCACAGGCAACCTGGCAGCAGTGGACTGACAAAGCATTGGCCCAGGCTCATGGTTGACCAGCAATGCTAATACATGAATCCCAGCCTTGACTCTACAGATACTGACTTCAGTTGTGAACATCTTGGCTCCCACAACAGCATTGCTGGCTGTGCCTCAATGACTGATTCAGATGGAGTTGCATCTCTGCAACCAGCATAGGGCATCCAACCAAGGACTCTAGGCCCTGAGTCTTATTTTCATTAGCAGTGGTTATCCCATATTAGTGGGGTGTCAACACTCTGTGTCGGTGGTGCTCCTTTATCGTGACTTGGGTTTGGAAATGTCCATCACATCGATTATCTGTCATGAGGAGGTTAATCTACTGACAGACAGGGCCCCCATACAGTGACCAGTTCTCTTTTGCTGTCCTCCTGGAACTGATGTTCATAGCTCCCGATGCTGTGTTACTGGAGTTCTGGAGGAATGAGACCTTCCAGCCGATGGATATTCTCAAGTGAGATTCCTCACTAGGCATAGCCTTCCCTATCACCTCTGCCATCCTGTGCCTGGTACTCAGTATCTAGCAGCACCAGACCTCTTGGCAGAACCCTACTGCATTGTATGGACTGCAGATATGCTATCCCTCTGGGAGGATTGCCTCATTTTTGGAACATCAGTCACTGGAGTGGATAGTGGCAGACATGGTGTTCTATAAGTTAAAAGAGCAAGGTGAGTTGGACGTCGACCTGCTGTCTGATGAGAGTTAACCAGATCTGTGGGATTTCCATGACCAGGGTATGATGGTTTCTAAGCACCAATTTCAGGTAGTCCTGTCCACAGACAACATGTTGGCCTGTGCGGTGACTGCAGTGGCGTCCATTAATCATCATGCATTGCTGTAGGTTTTGCCACATCCAGGCAGACCTGCTCTTTACAGGGATGGATCTCTTTGGGCTGAGGATCAAGGATCACCTGACATGCATTGTTAATTCCATTGTGATCCTGGACTCTGACACTGGTCACCAACATGAAGCATCTTCCCAAGCCTGGAACAAACAGTACACTCAGTGTCCTTTCATGGACCCTGACTAAACACACAAGGTCTGAGGCAGCAACCCCAGTAGAGGCAGAAGTATCATCAGCACTGCCCAGCTAAACAGCAAAACAACACAGCTAGATGGCTTTTGTTGGCAAAAAAAATCTGGTAATACCAGAATCAAATATTTACTTAACAAGACCACGTCAAGTTTATTTACAGGTTGACTGCACTTCTTGTGCTTCTGCTCGTAGGGTGGGCTCTCCCCCACAGGTCTGGAGGGCCTGATACATTTCAAGGATTTTGTCCCTGAAAGGCCCTCTGGTGTGCCCAGCTGGGACCACCGACGAGACTAAAGATGAGCCTTCCCTGTCTTCTGTTGCCTTCTCTTCCAAGGCTACAAACTGGGCTCCTGACCTGACACTTGCAGTAGTGGAGAAATCCCGAAAGGAGTTGACTCACAGAACGTATGCATTCAAATGGAAGAGGTTCTCACTGAGCTTATGCACATGTGTGAGATGTCACACTTGTTGTGGAAGGCCACCTTCTTGCTGGCAATTACATCTTCCAGCAGTGTAAGTGAGCTCCAGGCACATTGGTGGAGTCTCTCAACCTGGTCTTCTACAAGATAAGGCCATTCTTCACACCCACACAAAGTTCCTCTTAAGGGTGGTGTTGGAGTTCTGCTTTAACCAGGTGATTAACTGCCCTCCCCTAGTTAATTTTAATAACTGCTATCAGATATCAGTTACAGGCTTCACACCCTTGACCTGCAGATGGTACTATCCTATTTCTATTAAAAGGAACGCATGGTGGGAATTTGCGGCGAGGTTCAGCAGCTGTCATGTATTCTAAAGCTGCACCTGGTAGACCAGCAGCAAAGAGGATGGTTGTCAAGTGGATCACATTCTGCATCAACCTCTGCTAAAGGTTGGCTCATGGGGAGTTGCACAAGGGACTGAGGGCTCATTCAGCTAGACATAACACTGCTACTGTGGCTGCTTCCAGGGATATCCCCATTGAAGACTGGGAGGCAGTATAGCGCAGTGGTCTAAGGCTCTGAGCTGCAAATCTGGTGACGTCCAGCAGACCAGACCTGGGTTTGAATCCCACAGCTTCCACTTGCATACTGTGTGACCCTAAGCAAGTCACTTAACCTCCTTGTGCTCCCAGGTCGCTCCTGTAAAAAAGCTTTCAGCTTAGTGTGCTATACCTGGTTAAACAACTTAAAAAAAAAAAAAAAAACAAGGCTGCAGCCTAGGCTTACATTAAAGCACACATTCATCTCCTACTACAGCATCAACATGCTGAGTTGTCACTATGCTGCCTTTAGTGCCTCAGTCCTCCAGTCTCTATTAGCCAGAGTTTGTGTGCCTTGACTCCTCATCCTAGAGGACTACTAATAATAGTCTCCCAGTGTGTGGATAGTGAACTGAGTTCATGGTATTAGAAATATAGGTTACTCACCTATAACTATGGATTTTCTATGGACTGGTCTCTTGCAGTAAGTCATCACTTCTGGGCGTATCCACCAGGTGTTGCTGTTGCACGACAGCTTCTTCTAGCAGTCTTCCATGTGGGCCATCCACACAACATCACTTCCTGTGGATGTGTATAATAGTGGGTGGCCCCAGTACCCTCTGTTCATTTTCCTGCCAGCTTCTGCTCGCTCAAGTCATCTCTCCTGAACCTCCTGGCTTGCAGTCTTCGACTTGAACTTGAACAGATTTTCTTCCTTTGGAGCTGGGACCTGGGACTTGCTGTCAGCACCCTTGGACTCCCATAGCAGGCCTGTGACCCACTCGTAGTACCCCTGCTGCTCCCAGACTCCAGCCTTCTGGCTGGATCTGGGGCTTCTCGTGGCAAAACACATTTCTTCTACGGCAGGCCCGGTGTTCCATTAGTGCTCACGGTACACCTGCTGTCCCCCAGCCATGGCACTTCTTGCTGGGTCTTGGGTCTTCCTCATGGCTGATCGACACAGCTCAGCCAGGCCTGACCGGACCTCGGGGGCCTTCAAGGCTCCCTGGACAAGGGCTGTCATTCCAGGCATAGGAGGGAGAGGGATTCACACTCCTTCCTTATTGCCCTGTTGACGATGGCTCCTCCATCATCGACTGTACCTTCCTCATTGACGGGGCTGCTCCCCCTGTTGACGGAGCCTGATGGGCTTTCTGTATGATCGACAGACCTTGTCCCATCGATGGAGCTTGTTTCTGAACATTTTCTATCAATGGGAAGTGTTGCCTCCGTCGAGAGCACTGTCCCTGTCGACACATGTTCTTTCATCTCCCTCGTCGATGGGAGCTCCCCTCCCATCAATGGACCATGTTTCTCCTGCTCTCTCATCAACGGAACCCTTTTCTCCATCAACAGAGCACTCCTCATTGACTGGGCAACTTCTCCCGTTGATGGGACAGCTTCTCCCATTGATGGAGAGGCTTCCTTTTGCTCTCTCGTGAGCGGGGATGAGTCCATCGTCGATGGAGGGGCCTCTCCTCATTCCCTCATCAACAGGGCTGCCTCCCTCATTGATGATGGGGGCTTCCCAACCTCAGACTCCCCCTGCTTGGGGCCCTCCTTCCATGCCCCCGCTTGTCTTACCCGGCACCAGGTGGCATCCTTTGGGATTCCCCCCATTGTCCTTTTTGCGCCCTTCAGGCATGCCCGTTTCTGGTCCTTCGGCCCTGCTGCATGGCCCTTGCCCTGCTTCCATTGCTCCTTTCTCGGTCCACATGGATCGGAGTGCCTCCCCCCGGCTGCTCAGGGTCGGTGATTCCCGTGCTGACCTGCCCTCTTCCTAATGCTGCCTTGGGCATCATCCATCCCTGGACCCATCACATGCTCCGGGCATTGCCCGCGTTGTGATGGAGGTCCTGCAGAGCCTGGGTGAGGGTCCGGCCTCATCCTGTTCCCTCTCATCATCCGGGTGCTTGCGCCCAGACCCGGCACTTCCCGTCTGGTCCACCCCTCCTCCCATTTCTGCGGACTTCCTTTATGGTGATTCCAGAAGGGGGGATCCCTTCCTGGAGGATGTTCCTGGCGGGGACCCTGGGGACCTTGGTTCCCCTCTGGAGGTCGCCCCGCTTGACTCTCCTGAGTCCCTCCCTGGATCCATTCTTCACGGAGCTCATGCTGCAGGTCCAGCACACTTTTGCCTTCCCTGCTGTGGATCAGGACTCCTTTCATCAGGACCTGGCTGCCTACCTCGACGTTACCCGAGAAGCCTGCCGTGGTGGGCCCCACCCTTGATTCCTGTGTATTTTAACGCACTCTCTCATGTTTGGTCTTCTGTTGCCTCCACCCAGTCTGCCCCTAGTGGCACTGATTGGCTTTACCGTGCCCCTCCTGACAAGCCCTACTTGTCTACCACCCCTGTGGTGGACTCTGTTGTCAGGATGGCAGCCCATGACTGAACCGCCCGACCTCACCATACCAGTTCCGTGCCGCTGGATGCTGATTCCTGTGGCATTCAGGTTTATTCTCCAGTACTTTGCTGCCATGTGCCCAATTACCTGGAGTGTGTGGTCCGGTGCCTTCCGCACTCTTGGTGCCTCGGGGTTGGACCTCTTATCTGACTTGCTTCCTTCCCCTGAGTCGATTAGTCTGGCTTAGCTGCTCTCTGTCGTATCCTTCCTTGCACGTGACACATCAGCCCGCCTTTCAGCCACCGGCGTCCTTCGGTGCTTTGCCTGGCTATGGGTTTCAGGTTTGCCGCCTGACGTCCAGCTGTCGGTCATCCACGCCCCCTTTTCTGGGAACTTGTTGTTTGGCCCCAGTGCTCAGACCATCCTTGATTTCCTTTTGGCTTTGGGGCATACTCTTCAGTCTCTTCAAGACCTCTATCATGCCCCCAGGTTCCACCCCTATGCACCCGTGGGTGGGCCATCTCATTCACGGCCACCCTCCTGGGGTGCCCCTCGGGACTGCGATAGGGCATCCAGGGGGGCAGCTCAGTCTGCCCCTCAATGTCGTTCCCATCCCCCATGTGGGGTGGGACCCACTTCTGTACCCTAAGCTGCTTTCACGGTATCCCCCACCTCCTCTTGCAGGCCTCGGAGACGCCCGGGGATCTCTTTACATTTCTTGGAGGCTTGCTTCCAGACTGAATGCTTCACTCCTCCCTGCGGATCTGTTTGGAACTCCTGCTTCTCTTCTTCCTGTAGCCCTTCAGTTGTTCCTTCCTTTGACCATCTGGGATGTGTTTTCCGTGTGTTCCTTTTCTGCTATCTGATCCACTCTACTTCTGTATTTCTGGATTTGGCTTTATGCCAGAGTCTTTCGACCTCTGTCTCCTCAGGATGCATCACTGTGCCTGGCCGCCTACAGTTCTGTTTATGTTATGCCACATGTCTTCACCTACGGGATTGAGTCAGGACATGGTGGTTCCGTTCCATTGGTCCTTACCCCACCCCGCCTCTGGGGGTGCGGTTCAAGTTGACCTCTCCTATGCCTTTACTCCTGTGGCTCACATGTCTTCGCCTGCGGGTTTGAGTTAGGACATCATGCTTACTTTGGTCCTTATCCATCTTGGCGTATCCACTGCGAGGGGTGCAGTTGAAGTTGACCTTTCTTGTGCCTTTGCTTACGTGGCTTTGCCTTTCCTCCCATTTGGATTTTACTGCTTGGGAATTTCCCAGAAGTAATGACTTTCTGCAAGAGACCAGTCCATAGAAGATAGTACAGTTATGTAAGAACTTACTGTAACAGTAGCTCTTCCGAGGACTGTTTCTTGCTGTAAGTACCCTGCCCTCTGTCCCCCTGTCTTCTTGCCTTGAATCTGCAACTCAGGACATTGGGTGGGATCGCTTTTCTCTGTTTTTTTCTGGCCCTCGTTCTCCTCGGTCCAGGCCGTGCTCACAGGCCGGAGGTGAACAGAGGGTACTGGGGGCCACCCACTCTTATTCACATCCACATGAAGTGATGTCGTGTGGATGGCCCTCATGGAAGACTGCCATGCAACAGCGACACCTGGTGGATACTCCCAGAAGTAATGACTTGCTGCAAGAGGCAGTCCTTAGAAGATCTACTGTTACGGTAAGTTCTTGCGTAACTATAGTTTCTGTTAGCGGTATTCGGTTCACATCCCTGTATCCCACCCAACTTCCCCTGGAAAGAAATGCACAGAACCTTATTTGCAGCTTGCAAAGATCTGATATTGAGGGGAAGAAGCTGGAGGATATATACCGTGGGTTGTGGGTGGAGCTTATCTCTCTATTTCAGCTACACTTTTTTCTTTTTGTGTTAGGCGCCTGGAAGCACTTCCACCACCTCTTGACTTACCACAGTTTAATTCAAAATGGCTATTACTGGCCACACTGCTGGGTGCTGCAAAAATGCTGATCAGACTAGATTTCTTCACTGAGTCGGTCAGGACAAAGTGAGGGATCCCCCAAGCATAAGGCAGTCCTACCTTCTGTCATTGGCTAGCTGGTTACTTCACACACAGAGCAGCCTCTTGTCTGGTGGCTGTCCAGTCCTGAGTTCCGCTCCAACTGTTTTTTTTTTTGTCCTACAGCAGTACTCGTTCTAACTCTGAGAGCTGCATGGAGCATCGTTGTATTCAGATGCGATCCAACTTGCATTTCATAGATTTCTTGTACTTGTTTTCCTTCCCTTTCATTATTATTGAGAACATGTTTCTGAAATCTAAGATCCTTTGGCCCCCTGCACATCACCCTCCTACAGCTACACTTTGCCAACATGAAATCCAATAAAAACTAGTGCTGGGCAATTGTGTTTTTCACTGCAAAATCGTACAAACCTCCTTATTGATATGTTTATTGTTTCTACAAAAATTGCACAAAATGCAGAATTCTACGAAAACCAACATTTGAACATGACATCAGGTTTCAACAGAAAAAAAATCAAGCAAAAATAAAATTTTCGTATAAAACAGAAATTTTTTTGTGGGATTTCTTTTTCTGTTAAATTACAATTTTTGTAAGTGCATTTCTCTGGAATTTTATATTTTTATTAAAAAAAGTTCCGCCTAAAAAAATACAACCCTTGGTTTTATTCAGCTGCTGTGTAACCCCTCATCCTCCCTACACAAGAGCTGAGCATCAGTCTGATTTTTATGTCATTTCAGGACCTCCCCATCTAGTTCAGAAGATATTTCTTAAACTACTAATTAAAAATATTATGGAAAGTGTGCAAATTGTAATGTTTGTATTTTGCATAGAATAATACACCCGAGGAGGTTTGTTTTTTGTTTAGAATGTTCAAACCACTATTGGGGGTGTTTGCAGATTTTCCCCCGTTCCTTATAGAGATACATATCAGTAAACACCATGCAAGAAGAAAACATACTGACCTGTCTTCCTCTTCAATAGGAGAACATATCCTGTCCTTTGCCGCCTGTACTGGCAATGAAGAGATCGTAAGACTCCTCATCAAGAGTGGTGCAGACATCAAGGTGCAGGACTCTCTAGGTACGAAGGTGTTGCCTCATTTTATATTTTTTCTATTAATCTTCCTCCCCTTACTCTCTTTCTGCTCCTTCTATCTCGCTCCCCTATCTCTCCCCTCTCTCACACTCTCTTCCCTTGTCTCCCTTCCTCCATCCCACTCTATTCCTCCCTTTTTCTTTTTGGCTTTTCTTCCCTCTCCCTACATCACCCTCTGTTTCGCTCACCTCTTTCTTCTTCTTTCCTTCCTCCCAGTCTGTCACCGTTTAGCTTTATCACTCCCTCGCTCTTTTTGTCTTCCCTCCCTCTTTCTCTTACTCTGATCTTTCTCCCTCTCTTTCCATCTCCCCCCTCATTTTCTCTCCTTCCCTCCTTCTCTCATCCTCTTTTCTTCTCCCTCTAGCTCCCGTTTCTCTCTGCCCTTTTTCCAGCAAGCTACCTCACCATCTCTCCTTCCTTCACCTCCATTTATTCCTTCTGTCTCCTCCTTTCCTACCCTCACTCTCTTTACCCCTCACCTTCACTTGCTCCCTTTGTTTCCTTCCTTCCCTCTCTGTCCTCCTTTTTCCTTCCCTCTGTCCCCCACCCTGTATGTCTCCCTATTTCCTTCCCTGTCTTTCTTCCTTCGCTTCTCTCTGTCTCCCGGTTTCTTTTTTCTCTCTCTGAGCTGTATTCTATGTGTACATCTGCCTTTTTTATGTTGCTACCTTTTACTCTTTCTCAGAATATCTACTGCTGTCTCTAGTCTTCATCTGTTTCTTCTCCTGAGCCATTACTTGTTTTCTTAATCCCATAATAATCCTCTCCCTCAGGTCACACCTGGAAGTGAAATCAAGTTCAACATGCTTTTCCTGGACAACAATTTAAAATTAATACATACATATCTTTGGAGCTGTTCAATGGAGTTACATGAAATGTGGCAAACTTAATCTCTAGGCATGGGTCTCTAGACCTGCCAAATTTCATGGGAATCCGTTGCGTGGTTTCTGAGATATAGAGTGTTGAAAAAAAACAGAAAAATCTTTTTATCTATTTTTTTTTACATTTTTTCCTACAGCTGGATCTCTGAAACGACTTTATATTGTGGTCTAAAATTTTCAGGATAGAAAACCTTTGGGTCACAGATGTACATTTTGAAGGTTTGATGAAAAATATTAATCTATTCAAAAGTTATGACATTTTAAATGTTCCTATTTCCTATGGGAAAATCTATATATCAGGCACGAAAATTTCTATTTTTCGCACAAAAGTACCAGCTTCTATGTGAAAAATACCAGCTTCTTTTCACAAAGATGACTGATATATTTTTCATACAGTTCACAGACATTCGATCGATTGAGCTGTGTTGTGTCCACCATCTTGTTTGCCGCTTAGCGAGGATGCTGAATTACCGAATGTTTAAAAAAAAAAAAAAATGAGAACACAGCTAAAGAGGTATATTCTGATGTTTTGTTTTTCTTTTATTTGTTTTAAGCGGGACCCAAAAAGTTTGTTTTTTTTTTGTCGTGTACCAGCTTATACACAGTATGGCTTGTAGGCTGTTCTCTGTATAAGAGCAGTGTTTTCTTGACCTTTGCAGCCACAGCTGGAACTTGTGCTGCTGGCTATAGAGTCAAGGAAGACCCGTCTATCCCCCACAGACACACATACTTATTTGGCACACTGGGAGCCCACCCCAGTGTTCCCAGATAAATGTTTTTTTTTTTTTTTTTTGGATCCTCCCCCAACCTACTTTCATTGCCGACGGGGATGCCCAATCCCCCTGTTAGCATCATGTATGGCCCCCAAACTCATGTGGCACACTGGGAGCCCACCACCGTGTACCCAAATTTATTTTTTTTATAGGTTTCCGTAAATGAAGAAAACTGTCCCCAAATTTTTTTTTTAACCCTGCAAAAAAGAAAATGGTCCTTGTCATCTCCCACTTCACCCTCCCTCTGTGCACCCACTCCCCCCCCCCACCCATACTCACCCTCTGGAGATTGGGATCAGTGGTCTTCTCTGGACTAGAGACAGGTCTGCACTTTTCAATGCTGAACTGCAATCTGAGGAATTAAGGTAAGCCATATAATGGGAGTCAGTGGGGGGTTAACTTACATTGACATCTCGGCCAATTTTAGGAATTTTTGTACCAAATTTTGGACATGGGGTTCTTGGAACCCCACCTTGTGAACAATTGCACTATTATTTAATTTCTTTGTCATGAAAGGTTATTGTTTGGTCGCTACGCAGAATCACCTTTTGGGACAGATTCACAAAACAACAGTGCCGGTGTTCACGAGGTGGGGTCCCAAAAAGCCCATGTTACAAATTTGGATGAAAAAATGCCCGAAAATGTCTGTGTTATGAGTGTGCGTTGCTCAGTTTGTATGCACGCTTGTAACTTCACCAGTTTTCAATATTTTCACTTTAGATTTTGAACATTGCCATTTTTTTTCACACCTCCTTATGAACAGTGTAGCTGGTATTTTTCACATCCTGCCCGGAATGTGTTTTTCCACCTATGGTGCAGAATGACACATCCACTGTGCAAAATCATCTTTTGAGATGGAGTAATAAAATCACAGTTGCAGTGTTTATGAAGGGAGGTCCAAAAATGCTGATGTTGAAAATTTGGTGAAAAAATTCCAGAAAATGCCTATGTTATGAGTGTGTGTTGTGCACTTTCTACGCTCAATTGTAACTTCGCTAATTTTTCATACTTTCACTCTGAATTTTTAACATTGCCATTTTTCCACTCCACCTCATGAATAGTACAGCTGTCATTTTTCAAATCCTACTAAAAACGATTTTCCACAACTGTGGTGCAAAAACAGTGTAACAGTTGCGCGGAACTACATTCTGATGGGGATTTGAAAGTTTGTTGTACTGGGTACATGTGGTGAGGTGCTAAGAAGGTTATGTTGAACATTTGAGGTGAAAATTTATTTAAGATGGCAGTTATAACTATTTGTTGCAATTTTGCTACGCATGCTCATAACTTAATGTGTGTAAGTGCAGGGGCAAGAGACCCCTGTGTTTCCACAGCTAGATACATATGTGCATTTTTGGAGGGATGGGAGTGCAGGGTCCAGAGGACCCTTTGCTCCTACTGTGACATATAGATACTGTTGTTCTGTCTGCATGGAGGCTTTGGACCCTGTGCTCCCTCGATGACATATGGACAGTGATGTACTATCTGGCCCACTGTGACATATGGACAATGTTGTACTATCTGGCCCACCATGACATATGGACACTGTTGTACTATCTGGATGGAGGGATGCAAAATAAGGGTACAATTATACTGTCTGAAAAAGAAGGGAAATTCATTACCAAAAACTTTGTTAATGCATCAGTTAGGGTGAATACCATAGCAACAAAAGCAGGGGAATTGAGGGTGTTAGGTTTCCACACCCTCTTAAAACTCCCACCCTACCACCTCCACACATCAACAGGTATTGGGTGAGCCATGGGCTCATCAGGCTTCTTACCCCATGTCGTATACTGTAGCATGTGAGCTTGTTTACACTTTGAATGGGGTGAGAGTTAGGCCTGATGACCCCATGGTACACCACGATGCCTGATGGTGTGTGGAAGGTGGTAGGAGTGGGAACCATGGGGGTGGGGTGTTAGGGTTGGTAACCCTAACACTTCATTTCCCTGCTTTTGTTACTATGGTATTCACCATAACTGATGCATTAACGAAGTTTTTTTGCAATGAATGTGTGTGTGTATGTATATGTATATATATGCATATATATATATGTATGTGTGTGTGTAATACACACACGGGTCTGCCAATAGAAAGAGGCCTCATGGTCTATCTAGTCTGCTTAAATGCGCAGATAGCACCCTTATATTGCAGCTGCCCCACCCTCTTCTCCCCCCTTGCCTTTACCCCCGTGTCGCTCCATGCCCTTTATAATTGTGCAATCGTCTCACAGACATCACTGCCCTTGTAGAGTGTTCCATTTCTGCACCACCCTCTCTGTGAAAAAATGTCTCCTCATCTCTCTCCGATATCTTCCACCCTCCAACCTGAGACTATGGCCTATCGTGTCCCTTCCCCATCTCAGCTTAAATATCCCTTCTGTGCCCGTTTTGTTAATCCCCTTCAAGTATTTGGAGGTCTCAGTCATATTCCCCTGATCCTCCAGGGTGTACATATTCAGCTCCGTCAGCCTGTCCTCATATATAGGTTTTGCCCTCCAGTCCCTGGATCATCTTAGTTGCCCTGCACTGCACCCCCTTCAGCAATCTGATATCCTTCTTTAGAATGGGTCGCCAATACTGCACGCAATACTCCAAATGTGGCCTGAGTAGTGACCTGTACAGCGGGAGGATCACATCCTTATTTCTGGATGAGATTGCTCTTGCAGTACCCCCAAGCATCTTGTTGGCTGTAGTTGCCGCCTTCCTGCACTGAGCTGAGGTATTCATGTTACCCATTATGATCACTCCTAAGTCCTTCTCATCCTTGGTGACCCCTATCTGAACCGCTCCTAACTGGTAGTACCTTCATGAATTCCTTGCTCTGAAGTGCATTACTGTACACTTCTTCTCATTGAAGCTCAATTGCCACTTCTCCAACCACCCCTCCAGTTTGGTCAGGTCCTCCTGTAGCCCCTGCCACCCCTCCCTCTATGTCATCCACCACCGCCTCTATCTTGGTATCATCTGCAAACAAACTGATCTTGCTCCTAATGCTATGTGAGATATCAGATATAACCCAAACACCACCAGACCCAGCACTGAGCCCTATGACACTCTGCTTGTCACCGCCCTTGGGGATGAGACTCCCCCCCCACCCCCAGCACCACCACCACCACCACCACCACCACCTGTTGCTGCCTTCCCTTCAGCCAATTCATGATCCATTTTACCATCTTTGTACCTGACCCCAGATATTGCAACTTAGCCCCCAGCCGCCCATGAGGCAATGAATCAAAGACCTTGCTGAAGTCTAAATACAGTACATCTGCTGCATGGCCTTTATCCAGTTCCCTCAGTACCCAATTGTAGTACTCAATTAGGCTGGTCTGGCAGGATCTTCCTGAGATGAACCCATGCTGCTGATTGTCCTGGATTCCATTTTCCTCCAAAAAGGTCACCAGCCTTTCTTTCAGAATTACTTCCATATGTTTTCCTACAGTGGATGTGAAGCTTACAGGTCTGTAATTTTCTGTTTCATCTTTTGGGCCACTCTTGTGGAGGAGCACCACATGAGTCATCCCTTAATCCTGTGGTACACATCCTGTGTCCAGGGAGGTATTGAACTGGTCCGCCAGCAGCCCCACCAATATCTCAGCCAGCTTTTTCAGCACCTTGGGGAGAATGCCATCTGGACCTGGTGCCTTATCCACCTTTAGTGCGTTCAGACCCTCCAGCACCCTGCCCTCCGTAATTGCCCCATCCGTCACCCCTTCTCCCCCATTGCCCAACTTTCCCATCCCCTGAGGTAGCTGTCTGCCCTTCTCCTTCGTGAACACAGAACAGAAATACTCATTTAGTGCTTCTCCCTGTTTCACCCCCTTCTCCACCCACCTCCCGTCCATCCTAATCCTCACTATCTGGTCCCTGCTGGTCCTTCTCTCCCTTATGTATCTGAAAAAGTCTTTTTCTCCTTCCTTGGTGCCCTGTACTAGCCTCAGCTCCCTGGAAGCCTTGGCTGCCCCAACCAATCTGGTTACTTTCTTGAACGTCTTTGCATACAATTCCATGTCCTCCCCATTCCCGGATTCCTGAACTTCCAAAAAGCTGCTTTTTTTTCACAGATTCTGCAGCTTTTGAGATATATACATTCAGTATATCACACTTAGGCAGTGCTCACTGAGCATGCTTGGTCACTATAACAGTTTTCCTGCTTAACCTCCCCTACCACCCAACCATGTGGTAGTGGTCCCCTGGGTCCACCTGCTTTGCTGCCCAGTCTTTTCTTTTACTGGAAGGAACAGATCTCCCTCTTAAGAGCTTCTGCTAGTGAATTAGGATTCTGCTGTTTTTAGGTGATTTTAGCAATATTCCTTGAAGTTTTGCTTTAGTTAAACTAATGTGTGTACCTGCACTGTTGGTTTCTTGTTCCGTTTTGCTTCACCATGGAGTGGAAGAAGCCAGGTTTCAAGAGGCATGTTTTGGTTAGATACATTATCCATTGTCTGCTACAGACAGATGTATTTTTTTATTTCTTTTTCTCCCCTCCTACTTCCCTACCAGAGCCGCCCCTTTGGGAGTCATCAGTGGAATCCCTCCCTACCACCGACTTACCTGCTACCCAGGGTCCCTCATCCTGCCACGGATTGCCCCCCCCAGGCAGGGTTTGGGGTGGGGTGAAACCCCTGTACCTTAGTGTCTTCTCTGGTCCCTACGACAGCGTCAGTCGGTGGCACATCAGGACTGGGTTCGGCACTCCGTCTGCCCGGTTCTGAAGGGTGTTTTTCCATGTTCTGTGGGGACATTGCTAGCCCATGACGTCAAGGCGCAGGTGCCGACATCCGCAACGTCCTCCCCCCTTAATGATGCAGCCACTAGAGGTGAATGGTTCACCGGCCTCCGCCCATGACCAATTGAACCCCGAGGTGCCGACGAACTGTCCGCCCTCAGCTTCCGCCAGAGTTCACCATTTGCCGAGGTGGATCCCCACCTCCCCAGAAGGCGAGCTGTCATTGGACGCCAGCCTTTCTCCCCAGCCAACCCCGTGACCGAGTCCGCCCCAACCCAGGTCGACGGCATGGTGAGGTGTGGCGTCCAGCGAATTAACCTTCAGCGCAACCGGGCTGGCTGCTACTGACAGATGTAATTCCTGCATTTATTGTTTCTGGTTTGGGCTATGACAGTGCATACTGCACCTGGTGTCAGGCGATGTAGTCATTGGCACTTGAGTGCTGGCTGAAGGAGCTCCAGGGCAAACCAGTGAAAATGTGTTTATTGTCCATGGCTGCAGGGTCTTATGTACAGAAAGCAATTAGCTGAAAGAGACCGAGGGAGCCATTGAAGATATTTCCATCCCGGACCTTCTGTTGGTGGAAGAGGATATTCTGACTCATTTCAGAAATGTAGCCTTAGAAAGAGCATAGAGATGGAAGTACAGTTTTAAGGTGAGTCTTTGTCTTATAGAAACATAGAATCTGATGGCAAATAAGGACCCCTTGGCCCACTTAGTCTGCCCATTTCCCTACCTAACGGATAAGCTGCAGATCCTAGTTAACCAACAGTCTACTTCCTCCTACCCCCCACTAGAATTGCCTTATGTCTGTCCCATGCATTCTTGAATTCCCCCACTGTTTTTGAGTCTCACGACCTCCTCAGGAAGGCTGTTCCATGCACTACAACCTCTCTGTGAAGAAATACTCTCACATTACCTCTGAGCCTCCATCTTCAGATTGTGCCCTTGTTCTTGCACATCTCTTTTTCTGAAAGATGCTACACTCTTGGACTTTGTTGATTCCTTGAGGTATTTGAAAGTTTCTATCATGTCCCCCCTCCCTCCCTCCTTTCCTCGAGGCTATACATTTGACGCTCCTTTAGTCTTTCGTCATATGTCTTCTGGTGCAGACCCTGCACCATTTTGGTTGCCCTCCTCTGGACAGCCTCCACCCTGTCTATGTCTTTGCGGAGATGGGGTCTCCAGAACTGCACACAGTACTCCAGATGCGGTCTTACCAACTGTCTGTACAGATGGACAACAACTTCTGTTTTCTAATGGTGATGCCTTTCCCTATGCATTCCAGTATCCCCCAGCCCTTCTTACTGCCTTCTCACATTGCTTGCCCACCTTTAGGTCATCTGATATGACTACTCCCTGGTCCCTTTCCATTTTTGTTGTCAGTATCTCACCCACCATTGTGTATTCTTCCCCTGGGTTTTTGTTTCCCAGGTGCATTACTTTGCACTTCTTTGAATTGAATCTAAGCTGCCATACATTTGACCATTCCTCCAACCTTGCCAAGTCCCTTTTCATCCTTTCCACTCCACCTTGTGTATCAACCCTATTGCAAATCTGTGTCGTCTGCAAAAAGCATACTTTTCCTTCCAGCCCCTCTACAGTGTCCCTTACAAAGACATTGAACAGGACCGTCCCCAGTACTGAACCCTGCGGTACCCCACTAGTAACTAGCCCCCCCCCTTCACTTTGGACTCCGTTTACTATTACTGTCTGTGTCCTGTTGTCCAGCCAGTGTTTTACCCATGCTGCCACCCTGGGACCCACTCCCAGGCTGGCAGATTTGTTTGTTTGTTTATTAATCTTTTGTGCGGGACTCTGTCAAATGCCTTGCTAAAGTCTAGGTAAGCCATGTCCACAGCCCCTCCCTGGTCTACTACTTTGGTCACTAAGTCAAAGAAATCAATTAGATTTGTCTGAGATGACCTTTCTGCTGTGAATCCATGCTGCCTTGGGTCCTGTGCCCCACTGGTCTCTAGGTACTCAACAGTTCTTTCCTTCAGAAGTGATTCCATCATTTTCCCTACCACTGAAGTCAAACTGACAGGTCTGTAGTTTCCTGCCTCTATCTTGCTCCCACTTTTGTGAAGGGGAATCGCATCTACCCTCCTCCAGGCCTCAGGTACCACACCATCCTCCCACGATTTATTAAAATGGGTAGTCAGAGGTGTTACTAGATCTTATTTGAAAAACAGCTCTTGCAGCAGATTACACCATAAGGACTAAAGCCGTCAGGCGCCAGGACCCCACATAAAAATACTAGCTAGCAGTATCCAGCGGGGGACCGCCCCCGACGTCGTTCCCCACCACCGACTTCCGTCATCATATAAAAGAGGCAGTGCCCCAGCATCCCTTCAGTTCTTTTCCCTCCATCGACTCGCCAACATCGGCATCACGGACACCTCTAGCAGATGAACGATGCTCGAAAATCGCCCGCTTGTCTTCTTCACCGACTCCTTTTATAGAAGGACACCCCTCAGTGTGCTTGCAGAAAGCAGATCCCATTTAAAGACAGGCACACGGCATGTGTGTGGTGCCTACGCCCAGAACACGACATCAAGGCCTGCCCCATCTGCCAGCAATTTAGCAGCAGGACCAGGATCTGCTGCCAAAAAGCACTTCAGGGGTTCCTTCTAGAAAAATTGAAAGCCACAGGGAAAGTCCCTTCCTCCAAGGGGGAATCTTCCCACCATAAATCAGGGAAACACCTCAAAAAGCACCGGGACGGATAGGGACAGATCCAAGAGTCGGGCCTCAGACTCCAGGGCCAGCTCCAGCTCCATGAGGTCTAAGAGATCCCCCTCCTGGGCTCGGTCTCAGTCCCTTCCGGTGAAGGTATGTCCTTCGGGAGGCTCTAGTTCGGTTTCCCCTCAGCCTCTTTTGACCAAATCCAAGGAAGGTTGGCTCATCCTGCTTGGCAGCTCAGGCCCAGGCCTTGGACCAGCATAAGTCAAAATCGCCTAAGGTGGGCGCCAACGCGTCAGACAGATGCCGGGACTCCGACCACTGTTCGGTCTCCCAACCATTGAGAGGGCCAGAAGCCCCTCCAAGGAAGACTACAGAGCTGATGTCGCTTAAGTGGACTTCAGAGCCCAAGCAGGCATCCGACCCGGCACCTGCGAAACGGGCGAAGGACCCGATGCCACCCCCACTGCCTCCGCCTGCCGACACCGGTCGTGGGGGGTCCTCTGAAGAGGATGTCTGGGCCCTCCTTTCTGACGACCAGGTGGGCGACATCGAGGATGTCGGATTGCCCCAGGAACAGATGCCCGACCCAGCTATGCCCCAGGGTCTGACGCCCAAACCCGTCAACGGGCGGAAACCGACACCAGGCCTGTCGTCCGGCTTAAAACTTCAACTTCTGGTGGGACACCATTAAAAAGGACGTGGTGCCCACCAAGCCTCCTCAGGGGGTCCCACCAAAGGAACCTGACAAGAGTACTACCTGAACCAGAGGAGCCTACCCCGCTTCCTAGGGGCAGATCATGAGAAAGAAAGAGAGCACACCCCTCCAGGACTCCCTTCTGGTCCCCAAGTGACCATCCACCCAAACTTCCCAGACGGAGATCCTGCACTCCATCAGGGGATGACTCGCATCCGGATTCCTCAGACTCTTTGAGGTCACCCTCTCCAATTAGCCTCCCATCACCAGACCCACGAGACCTGCCCAGGTCACCACCAGATGATCCCTTTTTCTCCAATGTAATGAGGCATATCCAAGAAAACATGGGGTGGGAGATGGAGGACTTAGATCCCGAAAGACAATATCTGGCAAGATACCACAGGCAGAAAGATTCTTAGCCTGTGGTGGTTCCACCACTGGTGGACACATTCCTGGACGTCACCAAGGCAGCGTGGAAACATCCTCATTCCACTCCGGCAGTACCCAAGAACGCCGATCGCCTTTATAGGGCACCCATGGAGGACCCTTATTTGGCACAGCAGCCCTTGGCCGACTCTCTGGTCATTACAGCCTCACACGACTGGTCACAAAGACCTCAGCACCTGAGCAACCAGCCACCAGACCAGGAATCTAAATAGCTAGATTCACTGGGGAGACACATGTACGCGGCCGCTACATGCTCCATCAGGTCTCTCAATTACCTCACGCACATGGTGCAGTTTCAGAATGCTCTGTGGGAACAGGGCCAAGACCTGTTGAAAGACTTTCCAGAAGGTGAGAAGAAGGAGGAGTTGCTGAACCTCCTCCGCACTGGGTCGGACGTGGGGACTCAAGTCCTTCGAGCCGCTTACAACTCGGCGGACTCGGCGGCCAGGGGCGCTGCTACAGGTGTTTGTCTCCGGAGACACTCCTGGTTAAGGGTCGCTGGATTTCCTGGACGTTCAGAAAAATACTCTCGATGTCCCCTACAATGGCTCGGTCCTGTTCAGTGAAGACTCTGAAAGAGTCATCACCAAGCTACTGGATGCTGGGAAGGCATTGAGGACTGAACAGGCCATGCACAGACCCAGGTCTGGTTCCTTTCGTAGGAATCAGAACTGTTTTCATGGCTAGCAACAGACGGACTGTTGGTACTCACCAGAGCCAGAGCATCCATAGGATCTGTTGCCCTCAAGGTAGCTTCAACTGCCAGTGTAACCCACTGGGTTGCCCACAGAGTTTTCGCTGAAGCAGCTGGCTTTTTATACTGGTCAACTGGATGGTCGATCCCATCAAGGGAAAATTCCTTCTCAGAGCCTTGTACTGACTGCGGTCCAATCCAAACAGGGTGGGTTGTGACAGATTAAGCTCTCAGTAGGATCCTTAAAGATTCAACAGCTTCCAGTTATCCCATCTCTGGTACCCAGGGTCACTGCAATTGGGTATGCAGACCCAGAGGCACTGCATCAGTTCCTGTAGTCAATGTTCGAAACCGCGGTCAAGCTCTTGACCTTATTCTTGTTATCATTGCCATTGAGCTCTTAATGATTGTCGTCTGGTGTCCACCATCAACACTGAGTCTGTCACAGATGGGAGAGGGCAGCCTGGCAGCACAGATTCCGTTTGCATTAATTAATTTGCTTATTCCTTTTATTTTGAGGGAGTTTTATTTTTTTATGCATAAATTTTTTTTTCCCTTGGTGAGAACAGGCATGGATAGGCTTTGTCCAGATTGCCAGCACTTTTCTTTTTCACCTGTGCATTAGACAGATCTAAGACACTGGTGCCAACCAGTCATGATGCAGGATTTCTGATATTCTCTATATAATCTCTTATTGTTCATGGACACAAACTGTATGCATAACAACTATGAATGTACCTGGCCTGATGCTGAAGCAAGTGGGGAGAAGCTTGCCATGCAGGTGACTGACGTTTGTGTCACCAAGCCTGTGTCTGTCCTGTGGACTGGCTGTAAGCAGAAGAAGCATCTTCCTGGATGCTCCCTGCCTCCAGTGGATGGAGATAGACTCACCTGCAAGAGGCTAACGCCTAATAACCAAGGAGTTAACATAGTGTATTGCCATACTGCATGGCGGGGGAGAAGATGGCTGGCTTTGCACTGGCATGCCATTGCATGTATGTGCTTGAACTTCTTGGTATCAGCATGCCTGAAGATGCCAGGCCTAGGCAGACAGCTCAAGCACCCTTGGGCCAAGTGTTCCTATCTGGCTGCACTGGATCCTGTCTTCAGTGTGGGGTGGGGGAACAGATGCTCCTGAAGGTGCCACCATGGAGCATAAGCTGTGTAGTGTACTGGCCAGTAAAGGGGTTTCTACCCTCATGGATGCAGTTCACTATATTGCCTGGGAGAACATGACAGCATGAAGCAGTGTTCATTGTGCCACGCCATATATCTGATGTTGTTGGAGGAAAGGAAAGATCATGTTTTTCTTCCATAGGCCCAAGGACCAGAAACTTCCCTCAGCAGCAGCTGGGGTGGCTTGTCCTTGGTCTCTGTATTGGAGACCCTTTAACAGATGAGTTCCATGACATGTACAGTAATTTGCCCTCCAGACCTTTGAGGAGAGCCTGCCTAATGAACAAAAGCACCAGAAGCACCATTGATTGTGGAACTGGGAATGATTTCACTCTTCCCAGTCTAATTCTCCCAATCGGTCGACCTTGGGTGGTCTTCCACCAGTCGAGGAGCAGGCTGAGGCTTCCATGGAAACCCTATTATAGCCGTCTGCCTTAACTCTTGTTGAGCAGCCAGTTGAGATTTTTCTTGATCCGGTCAACTGGACAAGGATATGCCGATCTCTCAGACCCTAGTTCTCACTCCAGAAGAACTGGCCCAGACTGTGTACCTGAGTCAACATGGGTTGTGCCCACCCCAATGGTGACCCCTCTGAAGTCCACCATGGTCTCCCTGTTTTAGATGGTGGTCTACTTGACTCTGCTGGTGGACATTCACTGTTGTCCCATGAGCTGACAGTTGACGAATTGCTCGTGGTCCTGATGCAACTCGACTGATTGGCGTTGATACCGACATGAATTGGACTCGTGCTCAGATGAGGATTGATGTTGAGCTCGTCTTAGACTGCAGTACAGAGACCTTCTTTTGCAACAGTGGTTCATTGCTGGTTGGACTAAGGGTTCATTTGTGGGGCCTGTAACATCATGGGCCTCCTTGATGGCTGCTGCACAGCTGTTGGATCCGCAAACTGTTGTGTCTGCTTCTCCTCAACTGATGACAAGCCCCCGTACCAGTAGCTGCAGTTGGGGGCCCCTACTATGGAGCCCTGCCTGCCCACCTGTCTTCCCGGTCAGCTGTCCTCTGTTGAGGTCAGCCAGAGCTCCAGGGTGGTCTTCCAGGAACTCTCAGGCTCTAAAGGCAACTCATCCATGGAATTGAGTAAAACTCTACAGCTTGACCTCAGCTTCATTGATGCTGGACTGCTTTTGGGCGTTGCTCCAACTGATGTTGAAATCCAAGAAGGTCCTATTGGAACCAGTTCAGAATCAGGCTCAATACTTGTTCACTGACATCCTGGACAGGGATGGTTCCCAACAGGTGGCCTTCCCCATGGTGGCAGCCACTTTGGTGCCAGCCTTTGACATGTGACAGCACCTAGCATCCTGCCCAACACTGCTTACCTGTGTGATCTGTGATACATGTTGCAGTAGAGAACCAGCTGGCAGGCACTCTCTGCCAGACTAGAGAGATGTACCACTGGTGATTGCTGCATCAGGACATGGTAGACCAGTTGTTCTCCTAGTGAAGCTTCACACTTGTGGAGCTGTTTGCCTTCTGGGAGAACAAACAACTGAAGTTGTTCTGTGCCCATTCCACCAGACCGGTACACTGCAGGGGGTTGCCTTCTGTCAGCCCTGGACCCCGGGCCTTCTGTATGTCTTTCCTCACTTTTCCTGTACTTACAGGGTTGTGATCAAGTCCTGGAAGGACAAGGTGCAGATGATTCTGATTGCTCCAGACTGGCCCAGACAGTTTTACTTCTTTTATCTCCTTAGCAGCAGGTCCCCAGGGAAGTTGCCTCTCCACCCAACCTGCTGATGAGATAACAGCGCATGGTCCTGCTCTGGTCATTCAATCCCTGCACCTCTGAGCCTGGTTCCTGATTGGCTAGAGTTCTTGGTCTTGGGCCTATCGCAGTACATTATCAGTGTAGTGGAAGCATCCTGAAATGAGTCGACTATCTGAATGTATGCTTTCAAGTTGAAGAGGTTTTTGCTGTGGTGCCAAGAGAAGGATTGTGTTTCTCTTGCATGCCCAGTGGTGACGATCCTCGACTACCTTTGGTCCCAGTCAAAGTTGGGGCTGCAAGCTATGACCCTACTGGTCCACTTGGCAGTCATCTCGGCATACTGTACGTGGGGTGGTACGATGATGGTAGAGCAGGAGAAGGTGGTCGGAGCTTTTTCAAAGGGCTGGATTGCTTGTTGCCTCCAGTGCATGAACTGCCACCTCCGTTGGACCTACAGCTGCTACTGGCTATGCTTATGGCAAGCCATTTGAGTCCATGAATGAGTGAGAGCTTTTACACTTGTTGTGGGGGACGGCCTTCCTGGTGACAGACATGTCTGCTGGAAGGGTGAGTAAACACCAGGTGCTCCCGGTGGTGTCTCCCTACCAGACCTTCCACAAGGCCGCACAAAATTCTTCCCAAAGGTCATGTTGGAGTTCCACCTTAACCAGGTGATTAATATATCCTACCCTCTTCCCCTTCTACCTATTACTCTTTCTGTAGCAATGTTTCCCATTCGCTTTCTATTCCTTCCAGGAAATTAATCCTCACCTTAGAAGGGACATGGATAGGCTGGAGGACATTCGGAGAAGAGCAACGAAAATGATTCAAGGCCTCCAGGGGCTGTCTTATGAGAAGCATCTAAACACTGAATATGTACTCACCTGAGACGAGAGAGAGAGGGGGATATGATCAAAACATTTAGGTTTCTGAAAGGCTTAAACAAGGTACCTGACACAGAACTATTCAATAGGAATGCCAGCGCAATGATGAGAGGGCATAAGTGGAAACTGCAGGGAGGGAGCTGAGGAAACAGTTTTACCAAAAGAGTAGTGGAGCTGTTGGACAGTTTGCCTGCCCTGGTGGGATTCAAGCATGGTTGGGATGGAGTAAGGACTGAAAAAACTAGTACAGGAGTAGGGAAAGATAAAAATTGTGTGTGGTGTGTGTGGTGTGTGTGGTGTGTGTGGTGTGTGTGTGTGTGTGTGTGTGTGTGTGTGTGTGTGTGTGTGTGGGTTATAGGTCTCTGGATTGACATTAGGTTCCAGGTATCCATGGACAGCCTAGATTGACCCTTGATCTCCTTCTGTCATCACTTTCTGTGTTTCTGTGTATGTTTGCTGTGGGTTAAGCTGCCTTCTCTTGTTGCTTTCCTAAACTTTGGGCCATCCTTCCCTTGTCAATTTGTTCTGCCTCTTCTACTTTTTTCCTGAAGGCTCTTCTTCATGACTTTTCCACACCTACCTGCAACTGTCCACGACCCCTCGACTATTTGATCTCCTAACCCCCTACTCCTTTTGCCCTGGCCATACTCTTCCCCTGGCCATGTGGCTCCACCTTTTGTGCTATGCCAGTTGGGGTGATTTCCTCTTGCTTATTCAGACTCTCTTGCCATGTGGTTGTCATGATTATGCTTCTTTGATGTACTGTGTTGCTATATACGACCATTATAATGGTGGTAAGTACTATTTATTTACCCTCTAGTACTATCGTCCGTAACATTCCGCACCAGGACGCATCTGGAAATGAGCTGTTGTCAGCTCAGTATGTCTTTCCAGACAAAATTTTTAAACCAAAAAAATAAACAAACCACCTGCTTTATTTTAATAACCTGACTTCTGGCACTGATTGCAGGCTCCACATCCTGGCCCTGTGAAGGGTGCTATCCTGTTATAAGGAGCACACAGCAGAAATTTGCAGTGAGCCTCGCCAGCTGTTTGTCACACATGCTGAAGCCATGCCTAGCAGAGTGGTAGCAGAGTGGATTGCCTTGTGGATTGTATCTTGCATGTAGTGTGGTATAGTTTGGCGTATAAGGAGTCACCCAAAAGGGCTGAGGGCTTAAGCCAGTCATAACACTGCCTCTGTGAATGCTTCCAGGAATATCTCCACATATATATTTTTACCATATTGCTTTGTTCTCTTGGGGTTCTGGGCAGGGCTGCTCAGTTCCATCCCCACTCCACCTAATCAGCCACTGCCTCCTCTGGCACTTGTCTGACCCAGGACCCCCATGGAACCCCCCCACCACCGGTGGCAGGGCCAGGAAGGGAAGAGCTATCCTGACCCCCACCTGGAACATTATCCAGCAGCGTGTCTGCTTGTTTTGGGTGGCAGAGTGGGTGTGATGTTCTGGAGCCCATATCCCTATTCTTTACCGTGTTCTGAGTCCTGCCCCTTGGTCACTGTGACACATAGGCACGCATGTGTGGAGGCACGTGCATGCATCATGGAACTCCCCTTCCTTACTTTTGGTGCTCAAACACCGCACTGTCCCTCAAGGCCTCTACCTTCCCTTGCCAGGAGAGGAGAGCATCCCTCCGGGCACTCAGTCCTCTCCCTCCCAGGCTGACCTCCGGTGACCTGAGCTCATTTCCAGACTCTGGTCACCAGCGTGGCAAGAGGTGAGACACAAAGCACCTTAGTCCTCCATGCCGCTGAGGGAGATATGTAGAGTTACAACCTGGGCAAGATCACACACGCTCATCTTCCACTATAGCATCAGCGTGCTGAATCACTGTGATGCAGCTTTTGGGGCCTCAGTCCTACAGTCTGTTGCCAGATAGGGGTTCATGCCTTGCCCCACCTCCCAGAGGACTGCAAGGAGTGTACCAGTGTGTGGATTTTAAACTGTGTCAATGATGGGAGAAATGTGGATTACTCCCCTTAAACATAGTTCTACTATAAGGACAGAAAAGTACCTTGGGGTGAAAATTAATAAAAGAAGCAGGTTGATAGAAAATGTAGAGGAATGGAAACAGGAGCATTAAAAGTGTGGGGGGAGAGGATGGAGGGCAAACAGGAAAAACTAGGGGTAATAACCGGAGTGATAACGAAATTGGGAAGGACACTTGCAAATGCTAGACGTCTTAAGAAATAATCTTCTGGACCTAGAGGCCATCATAGCAGAGGTGGCCTGGATATTGTGGCCATTAGAGTCATGGTGCACTGAAAACCATGACTGGGACATGGCCATACAAAGCTATATCCTGTTCAGGAAGGACCGGGTGGGAAGAAAAGGTGGAGGTGTGGTGCATTATGTGAAGGAAAGCATAAAAGTAATAGAGATAGAGGTTATACGGGAGGGGCAGAGGTACTGTGGGTCACCCTCAAGGAGGGGAATGGAGCCACAGTTTTCAGTGGTATGTTCTACAGACCTTCAGCACAGGAGGAGAAGTTAGATAGGGTACTGGTGGAAGCTATTGACAAGACGGCAGAAAAGGGAATGGTGGTGCTGCTGGTGGGAGACTTTAGTCTGCCGGATATAGACTGGAGAATTCCAGCTGCGGCTTCAGCTAGAAGCCGAGACCATCCATATTCCCTGCAGGGGACATTTCTCAGGCAACAAGTCAGTGAATGTACTCGTGAGGTGGCAGTACTGGATTGGTAATCACTAATGGGGACAGTGTTGTAGACATCAAGGTGGCAGGCCACGTGGGGACCAGTGATCACTGTACAGTGTGGGTCAGTATAAGGATAGCTGCGGAATCAGATCACACTACGGTGAAGGTCCTGGACTTCAGGAGGGCAGATTTTATAAAGATGGATGAATGCCTTGGAAATTACTTTGTGGGTGCGGGTGGGTGTCCTGCATGGGATGGAGGAACAGTGGGCAAAGTTAAAAGGGGATATAGTGAAGGCAACAAACCTCCTGTATCAAGCCAGTAAATGCAAGAGGAAAAAGAGATCACTATGGTTCTTGAAAGAGGTGGCTGAATAGGTAAAGGCTAAAAGGGTAGCATTCAGAAAGTGCAGAGGGACTAGGATAGGGAGGTGTATCAGGAGAAACTGAGGGAGCAGAGAAAGCAGCAAGGAGTGCAAAGGCGCAAACTGAAGAGAGAATAGCCCAGGAGGTAGCAAAAGGGGTCAAGGCATTTTTTAGGTATGTAAATGAAAAAAGAGGACCAGGGGTGGGATTGTAAAGTTAAAAAGGGAAAGGGGAGGCTGTGCCAAGGGGGACCAGGAAAAGGTAGACATAAAACAAATGCTTTTATTCTGTGTTCACAGAGGAAGGAGAAATGGAGGATTCTCAAAAAGGTAACTGTAGATAGTCTACGGACTGGTTTCTTGCAGTAAGTCATTACTTCTGGGAGTATCCACCAGGTGTCGCTGTTGCACAGTAGCTTATTCTAGAAGTCTTCCATGGGGGCCGTCCACACAACATCACTTCCTGTGGATGTGTATAAGAGTGGGCAGCCCCCAGTACTCTCTGTTCATTTTCCTGCCGGCTTCTGCTCATTCAAGTCAACTCTCATGAACCTCCTGGGTTGCAGTTTTTGACTTGAACTTGAACCGATTTTCTTCCTTTGAGCCAGGACCTGGAACTTGCTGTCAGCACCCCTGGACTCCCTTAGCAGGCCTGTGAACCACTCACAGTAGCCCTGCTGCTCCCAGGCTCAGGCCTTCTGGCTGGGCCTGGAGATTCTCTTGGCAAAGCACATTTCTTTTACAGCAGGCCCGGTGTTCCATTTGTGGTCATGGTCCTCCTGCTGTCCCCCAGCCTCAGCACTTCTTACTGGGTCTTGGGTCTTTCTCATGGCTGATCAACAACAGCTCAGCCAGGCCTGAACGGACCTCGGGGGGGGCCTTCAAGGCTCCCTGGCCAAGGGCTTGTGTTCCATGCATGGAAGGGAGAGGGATTCATACTCCTCACACTCCCTCCCTGTTGCTCTGTCGACGATAGCTCCTCCGTCATTGACGGTGCCTTCCGCATCGGGGCTGCTCCCCCCCCCATCAACGGAGCCTGAAGGGCTTACTGTCTCATTGGCGGGCCTTGTCCTGTAGACTGAGCTTATTTCAGAATTATTTCCGTCAATGGGAAGTGTTGCCCCATCGACAGCACGTTCCTCATCGATGGGGATGCTTCCCCCGTCGACTGAGCATGTTTCTGGATGTTTTCCGTCGATGGGATGTGTTGCCCCATTGACGGCATGTTCCTCGTCGACAGGGATGTTTCCTCTGTCAATGGCACAGGTTCTTTCCTCTCCCTCGTTGATGGGAGCTCCTCTCCCGTCGATGGCCATGCTTCTGCTGTTCTCTCATTGACTGAGCTCTTTTCTCCCTTGATGAAGCACTCCTCATCGACAGGGCAGCCTCTCCCGTCAATGAAACAGCATGCCTTGTATGCCTCATTGATGGAACTGCTTCTCCCGCCAATGGAGAAGCTTCTTTTTGCTCCCTCATTGACGGGAATGCTTCCACTGTTGACGGAGAAGCCTCTACTCTTTCCCTTGTCAACAGGGCTACCTACCTCATTGACGTTGGGGACTTCTAACCCCAGGATTTCCCCTTCTTGGGGCCCTCCTTTCATGCCCCCCGCACTTGTCCCGGCACCAGATGGCATCCTCGGTGGGTTCCCTCCTATCGCCCTTTTCATGCCCTTTGGGCACGTCTCTTTCCAGGCCTTCGGCCCCGCTGCATGGCCCTTGCCCTGCATCCCTTGTTCCTTTCCTGGTCCCTGTCCACATGGGTCAGGGTGCTATCCCCCGCTGTTCTGGGTCGGCAATTCCTGGGCTGACCCCGCCCTCTTCCTGGTGCCGCTCTTGGGCATCCTCCATCCCTGGACCCATCCCATACTTCGGGCATCGCCCGCGTGGTGATGGAGGTCCTACGGAGCTTGGGTCAGGGTCCCTCTATCCCTCACCTTAGCGTTTGCACCTGGATCCAGCACTTCCCACCTAGTCCTCTCCTCTGCCTGTTTCTGTGGATTCCCTTTATGATGATTCCAAGAGGGGGACCCCTTTTTGGGGGATGTTCCTGGTGGAGACCCTGGAGACCTTGGTTCTCCTTGGTCCACAGGTCGCCCCACTTGACCCTCCTGAACCACCTCCCACCCCCCGTTGGATCCCTCCTCTACGGAGCTCATGCTGCAGATCCAGTGCAATTTTGCCTTCCCTGCTGCGGATCAGGTCTCCTTTCATCGGGACCTGGCTGCCTACCTCGACGTTCCCAAGGAACCTGCCCTGGTAGCCCCACCCTCGATTCCTGCATATTTTAATGCACTCTCTCTTGTTAGGTTTTGTCCTGCCTCTGCCCAGCCTGCCCCTAGTGGTGCTGATTGGCTCTACCATGCCCCTCCTGACCACCCCTGCTTGCCCACCACCCCTGTGGTGGACTTGGTTGTCAGGGTGGTGACCCATGACTGGACCACACGACTTCGCCATACCAGTTCTGTGCTGCTGGATGTGGATTTCCAGCACATGGATTCCTTTGGCATTCGGGTTTATTCCTCCAGTACTTTACTACTTCGAATTTTGAATTACCTGGGTCATATGGTCCAGTACTTTTGCATGCTTGGTGCCTCTGCATTGGACCTCTTATCCGACTTGCCTCGCTCCTTTGAGTCGATCCAGCTGGCTCAGCTGATCTCTGCCATGTCTTCCCTTGCACGTCACCTGCTCTGTGCGTGCTTTGATGTGGTTGATGAAATAGCCCACCTTTTGGCCACCAGCGTCTCCGTTCAGCGCTTCACCTGGCTGCACATTTCGGGTTTACCGCCAGACATCCAGCTATCTGTTGCCAATGCCCCTCTTTTTATGGGAACCTATTGTTTGGCCCTGGTGCTCAGGCCATCCTTAATTCTCTTTTGACTTCGGGGCATACTCTTCGGTCTCTTCAGGACCTCTATCCTGCCACCGGGTACCATCCTTATGCCCCCGCGGGTGGGCCGTCTCGTTCCTGGCACCCCGGTAGGGCATCCAGGGAGTGGCTCAGTCTGCCCCTCCACGGTGTTCCCATCCCTCATGTGGAGTGGGACCCGCTACTGTGCCCTAAGCCGCTTTCAGTGTATCCCCCACCTCCTCTTGCAGGCCTTGGAGGCACCCGGGGATCTCTTTCTGTTTCCTGGAGGCTTGCTGGATCTGTTTGGAACTCCTGCTTCTCTCCCTCCTAGAGCCCTTCAGTTGTTCCTTCCCCCGGTGCTCCTTTTATGCTATCTGATCTGCTCTACTTGTGTATTTCTGAATTTGAATTTATGCCAGGGCCTGTCGACCTCTGTCTCATCGGGATGCATCACTGTGCCTGGCTGTCTGCAGTTCTGTTTATATCATGCCACATGTCTTCACCTATGGGTATAGTCAGGACATGGTAGTTCCATTGGTCCTTACCCCACCCCACCTCTGGAGGTGCGGTTCAAGTCTACCTCTCCTGTGGCTCAGTGTCTTCACCTTCGGGTTTGAGTTAGGACACCATGGTCCTTACCCACCTCGGCCTGTCTGCCGCTGGGGTTGCGGTTCAAGTTGACCTTTCTTGTGCCTTTGCTTATGTGTCTTTGCCTTTCCTCCCATTTGGATTTTACTGCTTGGTAATCTCCTAGAAGTAATGACTTACTGCAGGAGACCAGTCCGTAGATGATAGTACGGTTACGTAAGAACTTTCCGTAACAGTAGATCTTCCGAGGACTGTCTCTTGCAGTAAGTACCCTGCCCTCAGTCCCCCTGCCTTCTTGCCTCGACTCTGCAACTCAAGACGTTGGGTGGGATCTCTGTTTTTTCTGACCCTCATTCTCATCGGTCCAGGCTATGCTTGCTGAAGCCGGCGGTGAGCAGAGGGTACTGGGGGCCGCCCACTCTTATACACATCCACAGGAAGTGATGTCGTGTGGATGGCCCCCATGGAAGACTGCTAGAAGGAGCTGCCATGTGACAGCGACACCTGGTGGATACTCCCAGAAGTAATGACTTACTGCAAGACACAGTCATTGGAAGAACTAATGTTATTGTAAGTTCTTACATAACCATTCTTTGTGGAGGTAGGGAGGTGGACACTAGTCCTTTTTTCAGAGGAGAGTGAGTCCTAAGGGTCCTTAATATTCTGAAAGTGGACAAAGCAGTGAGACAAGATAAGGCACATCCTAGGATATCGAGGACCTCAGGAAGGTACTGGCTGCACCATTGACGGTCCTGTTTAACAACTCACTGGAAGCAGTAGTAGTTTGAGTACTAGTGAAGGGCAGCTGTAGTTCCACTTTATAAAAGTGGTAACAGGGAGGAGACTGCCGGTTATAGTCCAGTTAGCCTGACATTGGTAGTGGGGAAAGTTAACGGAATCCCTGTAGAAGGAAAGGATAGTGGGATATCTTGAATCTAATGGTTTACAAGATCCGAGACAGCATGGATTCACAGGTGGGAGGTCACATCAGACAAATCTGATATTTCTTTGATTGAATGACAAATGTATTAGTTCAGGGTTGAGCAGTGGATGTGGCCTACCTAGATTTCAGTAGGGCATTCAACACTATTCCACATAGGACACTGTTAAGCAAGCTGGATAGCTTAGACATGGATCTAGAGGTGGTAAACTGGGTAATAAATGGGTTAGGGGATAGACGACAGAGGGTAGTGATAAACAGAATTCACTCTGCGGAGGGGAGGGTGACAAGCAGGATGCCTCAGGGAACAGTGCTGGGACTAATGCTCTTTTATATTCTTATAAGTGACATTGCAGAGGAGCTGGAGAGGAAGGTTTGCCTCATTGTGCATGACAGTAAAATCTGCAGTAGGGTTGGCACTTTGGAGGGTGGTGAGGGGAGATGGAAAAGTCGAGCAGAGACCTGAGAAAAGGTTTCAGTGTGAAAAAGTGCAGAGTAATGCACTTGGGACACAGAAACATGGGCAGAGAGCAAAATGAAAGGAGTGTTATTGATGGCTACCAAACAGGCGAGAGACTTGGGAGTAGTGATCTCTGATGACCTAAAGGTGACCCGGCAGTGTGACAAGGCAGTTGAGAGGGCTAGTGGGATGCTGGGGTGCATAGAAAAAGGTATCACTAGCAGAAAGAGGGAGGTGGTGTTGCTTCTGTATAGATCGCTGGTAAGACCTCATCTAGGATGCTGTATACAGTTCTGGATGCCACATCTCCAGAAGGACATAGTCAAAATGGAGGCAGTTCAAAGGAGGGCACTAAAATGGTGCATGGTCTGCATCAAAAGCCCTATGAGGAGAGACTAAAGGAACTTGATATGTACACCCTAGAAGAGAGGAGGGCTATGACAGAGACATTCAAATGCCTCTCAGGGGTAAATAAGGTACAGGAGGGAAGTATTTTTCAGAAGAAAAGGTGCTCAAGAACAAGGGGATGCACTATGAAGCTAGAGAGCGGTAGATTCAGGAGAGATGTGAGGAAATACTTCTTTGCAAAAAGAGTGATGGATTCCGGGAACAGCCTACCAGCCGAGGTGATGGAGGTGAAATCAGTGGAGGGGGTTCAAGAAATGCATGAGATAGGTATAAAGGAATGCTAGTGGAAAAGAATGGGGGAAGTGAGTAAGAGTCAGTGATCAAGTAGAGTCTGCGGTGGTATTGTCAGTAGGGAAAAAACAGATTGGGTGGGACAGTCTGTCCTTACCTGCTGACAAATTATTTGTTTCTGTGTTGTTAGTGGTATACAGTTCACATCCACACAACCCACCCGACCTTCCCTGGCAAGTGATGAATGAATACCTGCTTATAGCATGCAAGATCTGATGTTGATGGGGCAGAGCCAGAGAATGCATACCACAGGTGGTGGGAGGAACTTAGCTTGAAGATGGCTGGAGATTCGGCTGTATCCAGCAGAACTGCCAAAGTGTAGGTGTGAACAGTGTACCACCAGTAGAACTACAGCTACAGGCGAATAGCCTACATGTGTTGAAGCTGGGAAGTTGCCAAGCATACTGTAGGCCCGATGGCACAAATGATGATTTGGATGAAGAACAACAAAGATAATAATCACCTTTATATACTGTTAAAACAAAAAAAAAAAACTTAGTGATAGGCACAATGTCAAAAGTTCTTGTTCTCCTCTTGCTACCTCTCTCTCTCCCTGTTGTCTCTCCCCTTTTTCCTATTCCTCCCCCTTGCTTTCCATTCTCCAGCCTCTTATATCTCACCCACTCTCTCTCTCTCCTTCTGTCTGTCCACCTCCCCTTCTCAAGCCTCTCGTTCCTCCTATCCCTCTGTCCCTTCCTTTCTTCCACTGTCTTGCTTCTCTTTTCATCTCACTCCTTTCTCACCCCACCTTCTCCCTCTCTCACATGCAAACACAATAAATGTGAGCGAACTGCTTAAACGTTTACACCCCCCTCCAGAACGGGGAGTTTTGTTTAAATTTCAGATGTCTAAGACTACAGTGGTTCAGCAGTTTGAAATGCAAGCGTCATCTGATTTGCATAGAATTTGTTAGTCCTCGGAATGGAAATTACATGTAAAGTAGAGGTGTGAAGGAGACTGGAAAAGAGAAAGTTTTTTTGTAACCATTTTTGGGCTTAACAGGAAAACATTTACCACTTCTTAGACAAAAAACCTTAGTGCACAAGCACTGAGGCAAGGATTACCCCAAAGGGCATTGGCCGGGAAACTAAGTTTCAAAAAAATACAAAATCACACATACCCACCATAATGCAGAGCATCATGGGTGATATATGCAAATCACCACAAAACATTATGCTGGTTCAACTTTAAGCAGAATTGCATGGTGCCAAAAGGCCTCTCACATAGTCTGCAAAGGGTGCCACCACTTCTTGGACTCAGCGATGAAGTTTTCAGATAGCCTTGATGTATATAACACCACTTTATCGCTTGGGTTCCTGAGATCACTGCACCATGAAGTTCTTTACCCACAAAATCTCTGGGAATGCCCTGCACCCGGTATTTACCTCGTTTGAAAAAGTACATGTGACCAGGCACACCAGCATTCCTGTTTAAGCTTGATACTTGAATAGGGAGCGACAGGTGAACTGTGACCCACTTCTTATTCTTACTGATGTATTTCCAAAAGGTTCTGATTTACTCTAATCTGTCAAAAAGAAAATCTAAATGTTCTCGATCAAGTTTGTAACAGATCAGTGGCAGATCCTGTGTAATAGTAAAAATAACTGCAGTGCCCTTTTCGGTTTTCAGTTTGCCTTGTATACTTTGTGTCAATAAGTTAAATATTTTTTTAATTTTTTTTTATTGTGTTTTTGTTGAGTGGGAAAGGCTGGGCTAGGAAATACCATATATACTTGACATCAAATGTGAGTCATCCCCCACCTTGTCAGTTTTAGCAAATTTGCAGATATTATTTTGTTGTCCAAACTGGATGGAAAAATTAGTTTTGTGACCAGTATCAAGCTCAGAACCTGTCATGCGAAATGCAGTGAATTTTGCCTGTAAGGCAAACTGAAAATGGGGAGACATAGGTATTTTACTGTTCGAGATGGAATGGTTATGCTGCAATGACATCATCACTTTTGACACCTTTGCCATTTTAAGTTTAAATAGGCATGCAGTGTTTGAGTTTACTATAGTTTAAATTTTTGATTTGGCGTGGGACTTTTGATCATTTGTTGACATTTATGATATGGAAAAGGACTTTCTGATATCTATCTTATCTATCTTATCTTATCTATCTTATCTATCTTATCTATCTTATCTATCTATCTATCTATCTATCTATCTATCTATCTATCTATCTATCTATCTATCACTGTTTGGCCTTGACTGTTGCCTGCTCTTGCCCTTCAGGTCCCCTGCTGATCCCCAGTCGAGGTTGGCAGGGATCCACATGGAACGAGGCCGGAGAGCTGCAGAGGCCATCATTCATGGCGGTCATGACAGATAGTTTGTCTTGATTTTTATTCCCATTCCTGCCCACTGCCCCGTGACATTGGGCATTGTCTCCATCAGCTTCCGACATCAGAAGTGTGCACTGGGCTAACAATACCTCCTATGAGGGAGCAAGCTCCCTGGCTTGCAACATGGGCCGCTGCTGTGCCGGGTCCAGGCTGTCTCCCTCTCTGGCTGGCCTGCAGTCCACTTGGGAGCACTTCCCAGCTTGGCAGCCTGATCCTGACATACCCACGCTCAGTGCTGACAAACCCACACTTGCTACTGAACATGGATCCCCAACATGGAAGCACGACACACTTCCACTTAGGTCATCAGTTGGCCCCATGGCACAGGACTTTTGGATTTTTGTTTGCATGTATGATTTGGTGTGGGACTTTTGAGCTTTTGTTTACTCATAAAATATTATTTTAAACCCTATAATGGCATATTAAACTCCCACTGTCGGTTATGTTTCAGTACGGTACCACTTAGGCTACATTCTTATGGAGAGATTAGTTGAAAGGTACTGGGAGAAAAATGCTCATTTAGGTGCCCTTTTTTATGTTTAAAATGGTTATTTAATGTGCTTTTGCCAACCATTTGCTTATTCTTAACAAGATTTAAAGTTAACAAGATAAAAGTTTTAAAATTACTGGGGTATTGTGGCTGGGTCAGAACTGGATCTCTGTAATATCAGAACCTGTTCAATACAGTATGTTTGGTCAAATATGACTTGAGCTCCATATGACTGATTTATCAAGTCGAGGTGGGCTTGCATGGAGGCATGTCCTGGAATGCCTCCGAAATGATCCGCCCATTCCTAATTTGCTTACCATAATCATGTCTTCCCCCTACAACGCTTCTCCTTCGTGTTTTCTGTTTGAGGCATAGTATTCATATGTCTGTATAACTCGCTCCCTTAATTGCTTTTGTAGGAAACACAGTTCTCCATATCTTGGTTCTGCAGCCCAACAAGACCATTGCCTGCCAGATCTATGATGTCATTGTGTTGTACGATAAGGGTGAGACTGGGATTCCCTTGAACCAGATAACCAATCATGATGGACTGACCCCATTCAAGCTGTCTGCAATGGAAGGAAATGTGGTGGTAAGTGGTGATGCAAAGGAAAAAAAAGTTTAATATTTAGTAACAAATGCGTTGTGCCTGCTAGTGCAACTCTTGATCAGACTGGATTCTGGGTGAAAGAGACGAATATAGTGTTGCCCCCTGGTTGTGGCAAGTATGGCTCCTCTGTTTTCAGTGACCTACTAAGCAAGTGCTAATAGCTGCCTCTCGGGTAAGAGGAATAGGTAGTTCACCCCTATAACTTACATTCAGTACTTCGACTTTTCAGACATATAATGAAGTCCACCCAGATCAGATGCTGATGCAGTATCACAGTGTGTCAGTTTCTTGCAGGACAGCTGCCAGTGAATTGCAGTTCCCTGCAGAATTCTGCAGGATTTGGTATTGGCAGCTGTGCTATCTGCAAGTGATGATTGCGTGTGCTCTTTTCTCTGAACCAGAAGGCCATGTGTGCAAGTCCCACACTTGAGACCCCAGACACAGTCGCAATTTAGTGCCATAAAGGGACCACAAGGACCACTTTGTGGAACATTTCTGTGTTGCATCCATTCCTGCTCTACACACAAGGATTGCAAGGACCATTTTGCGGCACATTCCTGCATTGCACCCAATTGTACTGTGCACAAAGGGGTTACCTCTTTGCAGCAGATTTCTGCATTGCACCCATTCCTGCTACACAGAAGGGAGTTGCAGAGACCCCTTTGCACCACATTTCTGCTTTGTGCCCATTCGTGCTATACACAAAGGAATTGCAAGGTCCACTGTGCAGTACATTTCTGCATTGCACACGTCCCTGCTGTACACAAAGGGATTGCAATGACCACTTTGCGGCAGATTTCTACACTGCACCTGTCCATGCTGTACACAAAGTGGTTGCAAGGACCATTATGTGGCACTTTTTTGCATTGCACCCATTTGTGCTGTACACAAAGGGGTTGCAAGGACCACTTTGCGGCATGTTTGTGCATTGCACCCATTCACGCTGTACGTGAAGGGGTTGCAAGGACCACTTTGTGGCATGTTTGTGCATTGCACCCATTCAAGCTGTACACAGAGGGGTTGCAAGGACCACTTTGCGGCATGTTTGTGCATTGCACCCATTCACGCTGTACATGAAGGGGTTGCAAGGACCACTTTGCGGCATGTTTATGCATTGCACCCATTCAAGCTGTACACAAAGGGTTTGCAAGTACCACTTTGTGGCATGTTTCTGCTTTGCACTCATTTGTGGTATTAATGAAGGGGCTATGCCAGTCAACTAGTGCAGCGGTAGTGCTGCTGCTTGCGACTCCCACGACTTGGGTTTGGGATCGATCCCAGGGGTCAGAGGGCCAGCCGATGGGGGTGGGTGGGGAGAGAAGGATCAAGCGTCCTAAGGATTGCTCTTCTCCTCTGGGGAGGGTGGGTCCACTGCTGGCATTCAACAGAGGCCTGGTGGAAGCCAGGGGTCTCACAGTTGGCACTGCCTAGATTGAGGCAGGACAGATGCTGGTGTGAGCACCACTAGCATCATTGTATGCCATGTCTCCAGGGACAGAAAAAGGAAAATTGCCGACCACTCTGCAGGCCCCACACTATCGCTCTGTGGCACTCCACAGACACCGAGCCAAGGAGGTAAGTCCTGGGGGGATGAATGACAGGGCTGAGGGCACTGGTTAGGCTAAAGGGAGCTAGTTCTGGTGGAGAGGTGAAGCACACTAAATACATAAAGTTGCAAGGACCACTTTGTGGCCCAGTTCTCCATTGCACCCATTTGTGGTATTTGTAAAGAGTTTGCAGGTCTTTCCACATGCAGCTGCATCAGGAAGAAGGCATGGAGAGTCCATGTTAATGAGAGCCTCCATATATACAGAAGTGCTGTGGTATGCACACTGGCTCAGTGACAACCTCCCCAGTGGTCACAAGGCACAGCAAACCCAGCAACAGAACTGCTGAAAGCCATTTATCAGTGGGTCACTGTTTTGTGAGCCAGAACATCTGTTGCAGAAAGAAGGGTTCTGTGATCATAGTACCGCCAAATGACTACCAACATGGGGATGTAGCTAGGGAACAGAGGTACGGGGCAAGTGGGGGGGGGGGGCTGACTCAATGGTAACATCATGTGACCAAGACATGGGTCATGGCAGGACAATGTGTACCTGATACCATGCCATGGATCAACACCTGCAGCTGTTGCAGTGCCGAATGTTAATATTTTTCTGTTTGTTTTAGATATACAGTGGATCCAGCCAGGATACAATACCATGTCTCGAATTACTGCATGACAGAACTAATTTCCATTGAAATTGACTTGTTTACTGCAGTAACGCTGCTGCAGAGAAGAAAACTGTTGGTGCAGGTGCACAATCAAGACCAGTGGTTCGTCTGTGCAATCTGAGGTAGCCAGCCCAAATAACCACAACAAAACAGAAGGGAATGCACTCACAGGGAAAACACCTCAAAAAAATAAATAAATAAATATTGCAATGAATTTATTCCAGTTGCTCTGAGAGGACACCGTAAACCAGCCCCAGCACTTTGACTGCAAGGTCTTCCTCATGGTGCATGTCACATTGTGAGGTTCAACCCCTTTTAGACTAATTATTAATCACACAATGTACATTCACAATACTCAAAATTCTTAACAAGAACTTTAAATATAATACACAAATTGATTCATTCTGTATGTTCATAACATGTATGTTAAATGAAATAGTAACTCTGTAGAGGGAACAAAACCTCACCAAGAAAATTGGAAAGAAATGCATGATCATAATTCCTTAAATATGCTCTTGTCATAGAGAATTTTATACTCTAATTCACACACATCAAATCTTTCAATTAAAAATCTTCTAAAACTACAATGCCCACTAATTTAAAGCGACACTTTTTTTTTAAAATTTGTTTGCCTAAAATTCATTATGAAGCAGCACAAAAAACATTTTGTAACGTATAGACCATTAAAATATACATGATCGGGTTGGCCCGCCGGGGCGCAGCGGTTACTCTTGCTAGGGACGCCCAGCGACCCGGTTCAGGAACGAGCCCGGGTCACTGAGGGCCAGCCGGGGAGAAAGATTGAGCATCCTAGGGACAGCTCTCCTCTCCGGGAGGGTAGGGACTAGTCCGGCGCCTGCTGGGCCCTAGCGGAGGCTGGGAGTATCTCAGGACGCACAGCCCAATACTAACTGGGCGAGGAGGACGCTTCGCTGCATGCCAGACGCCACGCCCATGCCTGCACCCAACAGAAAAACTAGAAAATCACCGCTGGCCCTCCGGATGACTGCTTTCTGTCCAAGGGCCTCCAGCGCCTTTCTGGTGCCTCCTGTTTCCCAGCAGCTCCCCCAGGCCCTAGAAGGATGTGCTGGGGCTACCCTCCCCTTGGTGCCTTCCCTCTCGGAGGAGAGGGACCCACCCGGTGAAGGGATACACCGGGATATCCCGGGGGTCGGCTGCGATCTGGGGACTAGAGGAGGGCCGGGCAAGGACAGGAGAGGTCTGGGGGAACCTGTCAGAGCCTGAAGGAGTGGAGGACCAGCGAGCATGGGGGTGGAAAAATAGATAACACACAAAAAAAAAATATACATGATCATGATATGGTCCTCCTTAAAAACATATGTACATTTTTCCTAATGTTTTATCAAGTAGTAGATGACCCGAAGAGCAGACTGTAAAAAATGTGTGGAAAATAATATATTCTTCAACAGTTACGACACTTCTCAAAATTAATTGCCGGCTATTCCATACATTATTAAAAGATAAATCTCGATTGAGTGGAGTTATAATCCCCCTAAAGACAGGAGTTAATTTATTTTTAGAATGAACATTCAAGGCACCTTTAACTCTGCAATCAGTGAGTCAGTACGTATGGACAGCAGTTGTAAATACATAAATTCTGACCCATGAGATAAGCTTCACCTTTCTCAAGGGTTCTTATTTGCTGTCCATGCTGAAAGGCTTGCACAGATAGAAATTCAAATAACCGTTCCTTTTAATTCAGCTGTTCTAGGCTCTGACTAGTCAGGAGTCCATGAAATAGTGTAAGCCACATTAAGAATCAGTACCAAACTACAGCAGGTGTCCGTCATAAACGGCGCCAAAGTTTTATAAAACATAAATTCGAGATCATGGTTTATCAAAGTACCTACAGCAAGCAGTTTCTGATCAGGAATCCTGTCATGAGGTCAAACAATTCAATTGTCTTTCTTTTTACTATGCCTCTGGTAACTATCTTGTTCAGAGAAAAGTTGCCATTTAATCTTTGGCTCAACTTCAGGGAGTCCTGAGGCGTGAGGCAATACTCAGTATACCTATAGGCCATGTAGCATGCCATTTTTAAATGTGGCTCCTCAAATTTAAATAAGATAAAGCTGAACCTGCATGGTAACACCCTTTGTGGTCTCAGTCTCCTGTGAGTCCAACAGTTTTACAGCTTGGGTTCAGTAGAACCAAACACCTCCAAAATTACTGTGGTTACACTCACAAACGGGCATTTTCTGTTTAACCTCCCTTCTGTGTTTGCATACCATCCATTTGGTAATTTGCCATGATCCATCCATTTGCCAGATTTGAATTGCTAAAAAGACAGTACCTTTTCATAGGGGTATTCCATGTGTCCTGCAAAAAATACTTCAAATCCTGTCAACTTCAGGCTTGGCAACAATTTTAAAGTGTGTGCCGATAGTCCACTCTTTCTCTGACCACAGGCCTCCTCCAGATTTTCCTTCACCAGGAGGACTTTCATCTGCAGCATCCTTAGCCTTCTCTGTATTCATTCTTCTTAGTGTTGAACCATATCAGCTGTGCACACCTGGAAAGAGAGAAAGAAAGACGCTCCACTGAGCACAGTAAGTGTAAAATGTTAAATAGAACTGGGACCCCCTAGATAAAGGTGGCATACCTTTTTAAAATATGTTTAGGCATTCCAGCGCATATTGTGCTCCTATAACACTCAGCATTCTTGTAGAATATCTCCTATTTGCATCCCCAAGTGCAAAATTGCACGTTGATTTTCTTCTGGCTCCACATTTAGTATAATCAAATTGAAATTAACAGTGCTCCGTTCGAGTCTCTCCTAGTTTCTTCAGCTCTAGTATACTCTGCACATTCCTGAGATTCAGGAACATCCAACTGTGACCCCTCGAAACTGCGGCTCGGACACTGGACTCTGTACACCACTCGAGCCAAAAACATTTTTCTCTCTCTCTCTCTCTCTCTCACATCAGTTCAAAAAGTATCTGCCAGAACACCGTAGATCAACGGACGGCCAGAACCACCACACAATGAAGGGCCATTCTATAACTTCCAAGTGCAAGGTAGGCATGTTTTCAAAGGCCATTAGTTAAAACAAAGTTGGTTTCATTGATAAAAACTACAAAAAAGTCTTTAGTGAACAACAAGCAAGGAGCGAAAAACCCTGCTGCTGTGGAGTGGAGTGGAGCAGCACCACGGCCATCTTGCCGCTCTGCCTCTGTCATCCAGTTGACCAAAGGGACACTTGTCAACCCCCTAAGGCTCAAAGTGTCACTGGTTTAAAAAAAACACAAATTATGATTGCTCTCATTCTGCAGAGACTGCTGATGTAGCTGGTAGTTTGATTCTGATTCTTTTTTTCTTTTTAAATAGTGGAAAAACAGACTCTCCTCCATGCTGGTGTTACCATGCCAACACTTGTCATTTGGCCACATGTTATTTGGTAAGGTCACACCTGAAGTACTGTGTCCAGTTCTGGAGGCCACACCAGAAAAAGGACATAGATTAAAGACAGTGCAGAGAAGGGCTACTAAAGTGGTGCAAGGGCTGCACCGTGAGACACATGAAACTAGGCTCGAGGTACTAAAATTGTACTCGCTAGAAGAGAGAAGAAATAGAGGAGGCATAATAGAAACATTCAAATATGTCAAGGGAATAAACAAGATGAAGAATCACTTCCAAATAAACAAAGGAACTGGGACACAACTTGCGCCTTGTGGGAGGCAAGTTCAGGAGCAACTACAGAAAGTACTTCTTCACTAAGAGAGTGATAGACCCATGGAACATCCTGCCAGCATGGGTGGTGGCAGCTAAGACAGTAAGAGAATTTTAACTAGTATGGGACAGACAGTGTGGACAGCTTGGCTTGAACAATTAAAGGCGAGGGGAGTAGCCACCTTGGGCAGACTAGATGGATCAAATGGGCTCCATCTGCAAACACCATTCTTATCATCTTATGTTTGTTTACTTTCCTTTGTCAAATCCTACTGCATCTTTCCTGGACTTGGAAGCGCCCCAATCCAGTTTACCCACTAATATAATTAGGATGAAAGTAGGAAGTTGCATCATACCGTAATTAGCTGTAGATTTTGGGGGGGGGGTTCAACTTTTCAGGCAATGCACAGTAAGAGTAGATCATGGATTTGAAACAAAACAAGGTTGTTTACAACTATACCATTAGCATGCATTTCAGTTCTGCTAAGAAAGGAGGAAGATAAAGTAACCAGCAATATCAGTGAATTTTAAAGCAGGCAAGCAATCATAAAATGTGGGATTTTACCTAGAAATAATATGGTGCAAAAATGGTTGACAGTGTCCCTTTAAGTCTCCGTGTTTAAAAGAGATTTTTTTTCATTTTCTCAGTGGCACGTTATGTATGTGGTGGTGGTGGTTGGGTTACCGTGAGGTAGAGAGGGCATTCTTCCATTTCAAAAAATGTTTTGCATTTTTTTTTTTTGGATTATTTTGTTTATCCCCTTCATGCTCCTGGTGACCCCCACTCCTTCAGGCCCCTTTTCCAAGTCCTCTCCGACCCCAGCGACTTTACCCGAGCTCCTTCATCTCACAACGCAGCCGGTCCCTGGGATATCTCGGATGTAACCCTTCGCCGGGCAGGTCCCCCTCCTCTGAGGGGGAAGGCATCAGTGAGGGAGTCCAGTGCACTGTTCTACAGTAGGGCCCAGTGATGCTGCCGAGGGAAGGAGGCCCATTGAAGGCACCAGAGGAATTGGGGGATGGAGAGCCATCATCCGGCGGCCAGCAACAAGCGGTATTTCTGTTTTTTTCCTAGGTTCCCTTGTCGCACCGCTCATGCAGTGCCCTCAGTCTCCACTGGGGGCCGCTGCTTGAGCAAGGCAGTCCCCAATCCCACCCCAGGACAGGAGAGCAGTCTTTATGACGCTCAATCCTATCCGACCCCCAGCGTCCCGAGGCTGTTCCTGAACCCGGGTCGCCGGCATGGTTTGAGGTAAGGTGCCAGAGCCTCAGCCCTCTGCACCACTGGGCCAGCTCGTTTTGCACTTTTTACAATGTTTAGAGTGCTTTTTTAAATTTAACAAATTATTACTTATTCCCCCATGAATAAAAAACAAATTATTTAGTGTTTTTGAACATCTGATATGTGTTGACCTATAAAGCCCTACATGGACAGGGACCCTGGTATTTGCAAGACCTCCTTTGTCCCTATCACCCCCTTTGCCCTCTCCATTCTGCTGATGAGGGATTACAAGATATTCTAAGAGTCCGTTTGACTACATCTGGAGCGAGATCATTTGCTTTTGCAGCCCCGACCCTGTGGAATTCTCTACCTCGCCGGATTAGAGAGTGCCTGCCCATCGAGGCTTTTAAATCTGCCCTGAAGTTTGATTTCTCTCAGGAGCGAATCAAGGCCCAATATTTCCTAGGGTCTGTAGTCTCAGAGATTTTAATCATAAATAAACCGCCTATTCAAATACAGCAAAATGGGGTGATTCAAAATGTGGTTGATTCTGCTAATATTTTAAATTCTTATTTTGTAAATTTATCCGACAAAGATATCCCGGGGGTAATCCGTAACTAGATTCTGTACCCTCCACCAGACTCTCCCCTGAAACACCAAGATTTAGATTTAAAATTTACTTGCAGTGAGGTTAAGAAGGAACTACGTAGGTTAAGAACATATAAACCATATGGTTCAGATGCCATTGAAAATAGCCCTGTTGTCCACGGTGTCGAAGGTAATGGAGAGGTTGGTACAGAAACAGCTGTGTGATCATTTGAAGAAAAAAACACCTGCTCTCTGTCCCATTCCGGTTTTCAGAAGGGGCATTCCATGGACACCACACTCACCGACCTAATAGATCTCATCTCTTCCCAGTTGGAAGAGGGCAGGGTGGAGGGTGTGGTGTTTGTGGATTTGCCCGAGGCCTTCGACACCGTGGACCACATGGTCTTAGTCCAGAGACTGGGGTCTCTTGGTGTGGACCTCATTAGGCTGGTTTACATCCTATTTAATGGCGAGAACTCAACAGGTACAACCTGGGGATGCTATCTCTAAACAGATCAAAGTAATTCGAGGAGTTCCACGGGGGTCCTTATTGGAGCCAACGCTGTTCCTAGTTTATGTAAACGATCTAGTGAAAATTGCAACCTAAACTATTATTAAACTGTATGCGGACTGTTGGGAGGTCTAAACCTCACTTTCAGGTTCTTGACAATATTGGGAATGCAAGTAATCACAGACATGTTGCATTAGAGTAATAAACAAGTTTATTACTACCAAAAGGATAAGTCACAGTTGCCCTAAGCAATTCTTACCAATACGAACCAGGAGCCAGTGCTAAGCGTTCCCTATACCTCAAGGTTTCTGTGTGTCTCTTGGGGTCCCTCCTGGGGTCTCAGAGGTATAAGGCTAGTGTATTACATTATATACCTATGATAATTACTATGGTTGCTGTAAGATAGAAACATTTCTAGTTACAGAGATGAGCCCTATTGGCTAAATTAGAGGTGGCTCCACGGTCCAAGATAACATTATACAGTTCTGTAAAGTCATCAGTTTGAGAACAAAAGAGTTCTTATACAGAGTCTTACATAACTCAGTGTAGTAGTAGTACAAATCACCTAAAGGTGGCAGTGCCGTCTTACATGTTATAATTATTCCAAGGACACAGGTGCCTTGGCATCTTACAAGTAAGAAATACACAGAAAATACATAGCAGAATATATGTATTAGGAAGCAAAGTGTATTACAACAATATGCAATCATATCTTGACATCTACTCTTGTACGGTAGATGCCCTTAGCCCTATATGTTAGTATAATGTATATTTAAGTGCTAGCTGTTTACGGTGTACCTCTGAGGGTACCAGTTAGGGTGCAGGGACCTCATGTAACAGGACAATATAGTCCTGCTCCCACACGGGGAAAACATCAGTAAGATAGAAAGGGGACTTCAAACCAGCTTTCTAGGATTAGAAAATTGGTCCATTCACTCAAAGCTAGAATTAAAGAGGGACTCCCACCATAAGTGCTACATTTCAGAATTTGAATAAGTGTACCTCCAGTGAATCTCAAACCAAAAATTGGGTTTCTACGTTACTTCATTTTTGTAGAATTCTTTTTATTATTTTCTATTATAACAACACATACACATTACATGAACGTACAAATACACATATGCACAGATACTAATACAAAGAACAAAAAGACAAATGCACTTTCATACAATTACTTTTGCATCCAGTGATTCTTCCCCAAACAATTGATTCTTAATACTCACTGACAGTGCTAAAAAAACAATGCAGGCTAATATCCAAGTTAATTATCAGTCAAGTATTCTGTGGAGATCAATACATAACATCCTTATGTAGCCCAACCACAGGCGGGGGGACACCCATCCAGCCGAGTCCTATCCTCCTAGACCAATAGTTCTTAGACTTTGTCACAGTGAGCCTCCCCAAATCCATGGAAAAGATTTTGAGCCTCCCTAAAACTGAAATAATCTTCGCCTCCCTAAAGAAAAATAATATACTGTTTTTATGCAGTACACCATGAATATATTGAAACCCCTTTAGTACTTGGCTCACATTCAGTTCTTTGTCTTATACTGGAGTGAAACCTTTGAAAAAGAGCTCATGTGCTCAAAGGTTTGATTTGAATAACAAATAAAATAAACAAATATTGTTATTCAGCTTATTACTTTGCTCCTTACTGCTATTGCTCTTAGCACTTCTATGCTCGCTCAACCCTTGTATTTGGGCTGTTCTGCCATCAGGCTACAAATTGATCAATTGCCACCACTCATTATTAGTTTATTGTTCATATTTATTTGCACTATTGTTTACTGTGTATTTCTTGATTGTTTTGCAGTTACCTTTCAAATGTATTCACTCCCTTCCCTTCCCTAGGTACATCTAAGATGAGCCTTGGCTCATTCACCTTCCCTTGTCACCTATTAGTAAATAAATACATTAAATTCTCCTACTACTATCCTCTTTCAGTTTGCTTCATCTCTTCACACAAAATATACAGAACTAAAAATTTAAATACAGCACTTTTTCAAACTTGCTTGAGCCTCCCCTGGAACAGGTTGGGGCCTCCCCAGGGAGGCTGGCCTCACCATTTGAGAACCCCTGTCCTAGACCAATCCCTCACAAAGAGTGACCATCTCTTGCCTGTCAAGCGTAGAAAGAAATGGTGCCCATTCTCTACGGAATGCCTCTGATCTGTTCGCCAACACCAATGAGAACCTTTCTAACGCCAGATTTTGCAGTATCAGTTGTCGCCACTGCTGGATGGTAGGTACAACATTATTAACCCAGGTGTTTTGGATACAATGCCTGGCCATCACAATGAGGACTTTGATCCAGCGTGGCATTGTCTCCCATTCCTCTGTCCCATCTGCACTCAAACCAAATAGCCCCTTAATAGGGTCCACCTGGATGGGGGTCCCTGCCATTAACTCTACTTTGAATATTTTCCTCCAGTAAGATCACAGGACAGAGCAATTCCAAAAACAGTGCATGTATGTCCCTACCTCTCTTTTACATCTCCCACATAACGGGGAGACAGCCAGATGGGCCCTATGCACCACAGCCGGGGGATAATACAGCCTATGTACAAACTTAAAGTAGGCTTCCTTGAATTAATTGCAGACTGGCAGGCCTCTATGTCCCAGCAATAGTTTTTGCCAATTCTCTTCAGAGATTCCCCTCCCTAAATCCTTGCACCATTGTTGCCTTACTTTCTGCGTATAATCTGGCCATCCCTGCTTCCCAATTTTTGCCACCTTCCCAATAAACCCTTTAGGATCCCTCTGCACCCCCAACATTGTTATTTCTATCGAGCCCCATCCCTGCCCTTCTGGCTTCTCGCTCTCCATTTTGCCTGTAAATGCTTTCAGCTGGAGGTATCGAAACATCTTTTGCCCCTGCAGGTTTAGATTCTTTTTAATATCCTCTAATGGGAGTAACATCCCTCTACTAATCCTACTACCCACACATTTTGCCCCCCCCCTTCCCACTCTCTAAATCCTCTATCCTCTAACCCTGGCAAGAAGAAAGGGTTCCTTGCTAATGGCATCAATATAGTTTCCCTTTTAGTTATCCCTCTGGTTTTCTTAAGCATCTCCCAGCTTCCAAAGTCATTCCTACCAAAGGATTCCGACCCTCTTGTCTTCTATATGCCTGTGATCCTTTACTGTGCAAATAGGCCGATAACTGCCCTGTGCATCCTTCTTGCTCCAGTGCCACCCAGCTTGCTACCTCTGGTCGAAACACCCAATCAGCTATATATCTCTGCTAGATGGACAAGTAGTAATTTAGCAGATCTGGGAAATTAAGACCACCCTTAGCTACCTCTGCTTTAAGTCTTTGAAGCCGCATTCTTGACCTTTGTCCCTTCCATATAAACGAAGCAAATACTTTTTCTAGCCTGCCAATATCTCCCTGTGTGATTCGCATAGGGAGCATCTGCATAGGGTACATTATTCTGGGTCAGATGTTCATTTTTCATACATTGATCCGCCCCCTCCATGATATTGGCGACTGCATCCACCTTCTCAGGTCCGTTTCTATTGTTTTAACTAAAGGGACATAATTCAGGCCATACAGAGACCCAAGTGTTCTTCCCACATTAATACCTAAGTACTTTATGCTTGTGGATTTACACTGTATACCCCACCGTTCATCTCCTTCTTCTAGTTTAGGGAAGCACAGCATTTCCGACTTGTTCAAATTTATTTTGTAGCCAGAGAACTCTAAGAAGCCTTCTATTAATTGCAGAAGAGATGTCATGGATCCCCCCGGTTCCCTCAAAAACACCAGCATGTCTTCTGCATATAATGTGACCTTGTGCTCAGTGTTATCCGCCCCTTTTACCCCCCAGCCCCCCTGGCACTGCCTAATTGCTGCTGCCAGTGGTTCCAGCGCCACAGTGAACAACAATGGTGAAAGCGGGCAGCCCTGCCTGGTTCCTCTTTCCAGCTTAAAGGGCACTGTGGGGGATCCATTGACCAAGACACTGGCCCTGGGGGACTGGTACATTGCTCTAATTCACCATACGTATGGGTTACCCAGACCAAACCGGTCCAGCACCTCAAAGAGGTATTCCCTCTTCACCCTGTCAAAAGCCGTTTTGGCATCCATTGATATAACATAAGTCTTTTCTACATCTTGGCGAGCCCTCCACACCACATTAAGTAGCCTACGCACATTGTGATATGATAACCTCCCCTTAATAAACCTGGTCTTGTCTGGTCTGGGTGAACCAACGATGGCAGATACTCCTCCAGTCTCATAGCCAGTGCCTTGGCAAGGATTTTAAGATCACAATTCAACAGGGCAATTGGCCTGTACGAGGCACATTCCAGAGGATCCCTGCCCCCCTTAGGAACCAGACAGATTGTGGCATCATAACATGTATCCGGTAGGCATGGCTTCTCCTGTCCCTCCTCCACCTTAAACACCTCACTCAGTACCTCTGCCATCTGACCCGCCAGAGCCTTATAAAACTCTACAGGATAGCCGTCTGTGCCACTTGCTTTCCCCTGTTGAAGCTTCCCAATCGCTTTTTATATTTCTTCCTTTGTTATAGGCTGGCTCAAGCATTTTCTTGGGCTTCTGTGAGACTGGGTAGCTCGACCTTATTCAAAAAGTCCTGCATCCTCTGTCTCCCCCCATCCCTTCCGCTCTATACAGGTGAGCCTAAAACTCCTGGAAACGCTCTCTCATCTGATCCGCCCCTCCGCTGTACCCTTCCCTCCTTATCCTTAATCCCAGTTAACCTTACGGGACACCCCCCCCCCTTCATTAACCTCACTAAGAGTGGGCCTGGTTTATTAGCCCATTCAAACACCTGTCTCTTACAATAGAACCAGTAAGTTCGAGCCTCCCCTCTTAACAGGGAATTTAGTGCCTCCCTTGTCACCATCAAGAGACGTTCCACCTGTCCTCTCTCTCCCCTAGCAACTCGCGTTTCCAGCTCCTTTAATTGCTTTTCCAGTCCTTGCCACTTATCTCTCTTCTCCTCTTTAATTTTGGCCATGTATGCTATTATGGAGCCTCTGAGAAAGGCCTTCCCAGCATCCCAGTAAACTGCCTTTGGTACCCCTGGACCCCCATTGGTCTCTTTTTGTATAGTTCCCACTGCATTTTCAAGTACTCTCGAAAATATTTTGGAGCATATATGTGGGGAATTTCCACTGCGACCTCATGTCCCTCTCTTCCTTCATTTTAAACCTGCTCACTACCATAGCATGATCCGATACGTGGATGGGGCTATGCGAGACATCTATTACTCTGTTATGCCACGCCCTGGGTATCAAGATGTAGTCTATCCTTGTCCATGTCTTATGTGGGTTAAAATAAAACATATATTCCCTAGCCCCTGGGTATGCCTTCCTCCAACTGTCTACTAAATCCAACTCTGACAAACCCACCTTCCATTGGGCTACTGCCTCCGGCGCTCGCCCCTTACCCTCTGAGTGGTCCAATATAGGGTCCAGGGTACTATTAAGGTTTCCTCCTATGAGTAAGCCTGGGAATTGTTCCCTAGTAATTCGGTCCAGCAATCCTGGGAAAAACTGTGGGTCATACTGAGCTGGGGCATATACATTGCCTAGTGTGATGGACTCTCCATAAAGCTTCCCTATCAAAAATATGTACCAGCCCTCCCTATTATCCTTCTCAATTCTGTGTGCACTTCCAGCGGTAGGTTCTTATTCACAAGGATAGCCACCTCTCTTGCGAGATGAGTAAGAGGAAGCAAAACACCTGCCCACCCAGTTCCGTACTAATTTTGCATGCTCAACATCCGACAAGTGCGTCTCCTGTAATAGGGCAATTTGTGCTCCCTTTTTTCATAGCACTGTCCCAGAGCATTGTGCACTTGATCGGGTTTGCAATTCCCTTAACATTCCAGGAGACTACCACCACTTCCTGTTTGCCAGCCATCTAGGTGTATTGTGTGTTTCCCGTTTCCACCTAGCTAATTCCACCACGAACCCCTTCTGGATCCTCATACCTCTTATCCCTCCACCACCTTTCCATCCTCAGGTGGCTTTTAGCCTTCGTTTTGTATGAAATGCATCTGTCAACAAACAGTAAAAAACACATTTAAACAGCCTAACTATTAACACAGTAACAGGAACACCACTCCCCCCCCCACTCTTTCCCCTGGAGTGACTCTCTTGATCCTTCCATTTCCATCCCCCTTTTCCCCAGCCTCCCCCAGTCTTTAGACTACCTTTAATATAACCTACCCCATATCTAATCCCCACCCCCGACACTAATTGCAAATCCAGCATAAGTGTCTGAACCTCACCCTAACAACATATGTGCCCCACCGCTCTGTCCACGGACAACCCCTGCTTTATCGACTTGCTTTATGTAACCATAACACACAGCATTTATTGTATTAACATCAAGATTTATATTGTCAAGCAAGTGCGTGAGAAAGAGAAAAAAAGAGGAAAATAAGCAGTGCCCCTTTAAGCTCCCACCTTCTCGACGTTAGTCGAGTAACTTCCCAGGATCACTGAGGGAACCCCCTCCCCAATTTCCATGTTTATTTCGCCACATGTATATTTATCTTGGCTCACATCTCCTCCCCTCTTCCAGGTCCCATCCAGCTACAGCTTGATACAGGCAGAGTGGCGCTTTAAGTCCCTTCGGTGCAGCATAGCTATAACCCCAGCGTAGCTGTTTACATTGCTGTGGCATACGTTTGGAATATCCCCCCTGCACCTCCCAGCACCCTTTTCCGTCAGGCCCACACAGTACTTGCCACCTCGCCCTCTTGGCTTCGAGCGGACATCTTCCTTGCCCCTCTTGACTCAGTTCCTCCCATAAATTCCAGTCATGATGCAGTGTTCTTCGCCACTTCCTTTCTGCTACCACCTGCCAAATGTCGCCTCGTGGTCCTCCATTCCAGTCGCCATTTCTTCGCCAACCTTAGGAATGTCTTTCCCATCCCCTCTCTCATATTCCCTCATGTCCTTAGGAGTTTTGGTAGCATCAAGGGAACTCCTGCAACCTGTTTAAAAACTAACACTTTCAGTTTCCTGGTGCATCATCATAACACTCCTCAGCACCCCACAAGTTCACGCCAGTCCAGCATTCATTTGCTCATTTTCTTCTGCAGATCGGCCACAAACTGCTCCGCCTTGCTTAGTTCCCAAAAGGAGTAAGTCACTCCCTCGTGCTTTATCTTTAATATCGCAGGATATACCATGAAGTTTTCAACCTTTAGATTCCGCAATTAGGCCATCAAACCGTTAAACACCTTTCTTTTCTGGAACAGCCTCGAGTAGTCTTGAGAAATAAACAGTCGTGTGCCTTGGTATTCCAACGTTCCAGCTTTTCTATATGCCCGCAGGGTTGCCTCCCTGTCTTGGTAGGAATGATAACGAATAATAACTTGGCGGGGAGGCGGCGTACCCCGGTCTGGGCATCACAGCACGATGGGCTCTTTCTAGTTTAAACTTCCCATTTTTAGGCTGCAGTCCAAGAAGCTCCGGTAAGATCTTTGCACAGAAGCCCAACATATCATCCCTTTCCGCTCCTTCTGGCAACCCTCTGAGATGTAGATTTTAGCCTCCTATAGTAATTCTCCTGGTAGTCCTTTGCATCTTTTAGCTCCTCCAGCTCTTTTTGCAGGCGTGTTACTTGGCTCGGCATTTCCCATGTCATTCTCTAATCGAGATATTCTCTCCTCAGCTTCATCAATCCTGTTCGTGTGGGCTGCCTGCTGCTCTAATATTTCTTGCAGCTTAAGGTCAGTCTTGCCCTCGAGTTTAATCAGTCTGGGTTCTAAGGCCGCTATCACTTGGCCTGTCACCTCGCAACCCAGGGCTCCAATTTCGGCTGCCGATAGCGAGACTACCTCCATGTTGTCCCCTGCAGTGGAGGCAGTGGAAGTCGCTGCTTTCTTGCCAGTTTTGCCAGCCTATCTTTGGCCCTTTCCGCCACCTGATACCAAGTACTCCTCCATCCTGCCTTCCAACACAAGCTGTGCCAGTAATTTTGCCAGAAAAAGTCGATTTTTCTAATTTATTTCACTTTTAGTTGGCCGTCGAGACAGAGCGGGTCGAAAGCACGTCTATTCTCCTAGCTTCTCAGTAGCACCCTGTTACTTCATTTTAAAGTTATGAGCTATTTTGTAACCCTGATTTCACTACATGTTCAAAAAAGCCAGTTTCGGTGAAGAGCCACTGATGATGTCATCTCCTGAACTCGCATCTAGTCCTCCCTGTCAGCAATCTTATAGGACATGTTTCACCAAATTTTTAGAAGCTGTAGCTATATTAATCCTTTACAAATAATGGCATAGGGTTAGCTGCAGTGCTTGCATTTACAGAATGTTCAGATGCATGGAATTGCACTTTAGACCATGTCAGAAGTTGGTTTTGGAATGCAGCACTGAACCAAGGACTAGAATGTCAAGGTGGTACACAATTTTAAAATGTTTGGGGAGGGGAGGACAGCAATCTCAGAATGTGACAGGGATGTGCCATCTCAAAATGTGGTGGGACAATCAGTCTCGGAATGCAACAGGGACACACATCGAGGAATTTGGTGGGAACTGGCCATTTCGAATATAGTGGGGATGGACGCTGTCTGAATGTGACAGGACACATAATTTATTCTGAAATCACTTGTCCGTGCCATATTCCAGGGTAGTACACACGCACCATATTTCAAAATTGTGCATCACATCCCCACCACATTCCAAAATCTGCATCCCTTCCTCATTTCCAAATTGCACATCCCTGCCACATTCTGTAATGGCACATCCCTGCCAAATTCCATAATTGCACATCTCCACCTAGTTGTGTTTCAGTGCCACATTCCAAAATTGTCACTGCCGCATTCTGAAATTATGCGCCACCACCAAATTCCAAAATTGAGCATTACCGCCACATTCTGAAATTGAGCGTCGCCTCCACATTCCAAAAATGTCACCACCACATTCTGAAATTGTGCGTCATCACCACATTCCAAAATTGTGCGTCACCACCACATTTCAAAGTTGTGCATCACTACCACATTACGAAATTGTGCATCACCACCACATTCTGAAACTGTGCGTCACTGCCGCATTCTGAACCTGTGCGTCACCACATTCTGAAATTGTTGCCGCCATATTCTGAAATTGTGCATCACCGCCACATTCCAAAATTGTGCATCACCGCCACATTCCAAAATTGTGCGTCACCACCACATTCCAAAATTGTGCGTCACCACCACATTCCAAAATTGTGCGTCACTCACACATTCTGAACCTGTGTCACCACCGCATTCTGAAACTGTACATCATCGCTGCATTCCAAAACTGCATCACCACCACATTCCGAAACTCTACATCACCACCACATTTCATAGGTTTCATAGGTAGGATCAAGCTTGTAGACTATTGTCCTTTAAAGCTTGTTATAATCCCAGGTTAGAATTGGAATGTCATCTCCCCATAATGTCTATCCAAACTATTCTTAAAACTGTTCATACTTGGACTATCTTCAGCTTCTGTTGGAAGTTTGTTCCATGGAACTACCACCCTTTGGCTGTACCAAAATTTACGCTGATTAAGATTCCAATTCTGGTGTGAAAGCTGTCTGTTGTGTCTCCTGGCACTACACCATGCCAGTTTGAGCTGGAGATCAGTGTCTGCCCGCAGCTTGTTATCTCCCATTGGTCTGTAAAGTAAGCACAAATCACTCCTATGCCTCCTATAGTGAAGAGAGTGTAGATTGAGGGATATTAGTCTTTCACCATAAGGTTTGTTCTTTAACCTTTCACAGATCTGGTCAACCTTCTCTGCACTCCCTCCAGCATATTTATGTCCTTCCTGTTCTTCGGGTACCAAATCTGCGCACAGTACTCCAAATGGGGCCTAACCAGTGCAACATATAATGGAATGAACACTTCTTGGAGCATGGATATGTTGTTCATCCATGCTCTTTGGCATGTCCCATTCCCCTTTAAGGATCACCGGAAGTCTTCAAGCTGGTTCCTCCCACCCACCCGGGTGGTATATACTTTGGCTGCACCCTGTGAGGCCAGATCTTCCTTTCCGCTGAAAGATTCAGGTTGCCTCCCTCGTGCTCATGCATTTTGTAGGTCCTGGCTTTCAAACCTTTGGTTTAACCGAAAATTCGTATCTCTGGAGTTAGTGATCGCCTTTTCGCAGCTTTGATTATGGAAGAGAAATCTTCCCCCAGATTTCGCCGGTGTCATGGCCAAAAGATGTCACGTACTAACCTCACACCAGGTGCGCTCACTGCCTCGGTGTCGGCCATGACACCTTATCCTGCAGTCTCTGCTTGGCCTTCCATCCCAAAGTTCTGAATAAACACCTTGCACGTTTGCTGCTGGGGAGACCGGAGAAGAAGTACCCTCCAGTGAAATCAAAAGAGGCTAGGTGGGCAGTTTCCACAGCCGTGGGATCTGCTGAGCAATCTGAGCACATGCAAGCATTCACGGAAGAAGTGGTTTGCTCTTCTCGGAGCTTCTTCATTTCACTCAACCTGGGCTTCACCTTCTCGGTTTCCTTCAGGGAATTGCGCCAGTCTCTCCCTACCAAGGGGGAGGCACCTTCGGGCCTGCACTCTTCCCAATCCCATAATCGGGAGAAAGATCCGAGCAAGTCTTGGTCTTGATGAAGGCGCTCTTTGGACCGAGAGAGTTCTCGATCCCAGGAGCATGCAGTCTCGACCTCGGTCGAGATCGCTTCTTCAGCCGCTGGCTTCTCGGACCTTCCTTCAGGCCAGCTGACCAAGGATGTGGTCGATGAGGTTGAAATCATTATTGATCCAATCGATCCCCTGTCACCCACTCTGGTCGCCGACCCTTTAGAAAGGACTCCGATCCTTGTCTTCCCCGATAAGGAGACCCAGCCTGCTGGAGTCCCTATTGAGGATCCAGTCCTGGACTCTGGGAAGTCACCGGCCCCGCTGGTGTCTCCCGAACGATCGAGTTGACCTGCCCGATCTCGGTCATGGTCTTGGCCTTCCTCATCTGACAGGCTGAGGAAGGGTCACACGCACTCTAAGAAGAGGTGACGCCATTGGTCATTCTCATCCTCCTCGGATGAGGAGAGGCTCCAGCGGAAAATCTGACACTACAAGGACCTCATATGGCAGCAGTTAATCCTGTCCGGGCATAAGCCTACTATGGCTCCCTCCCCGGCCATCACTTGGCATTTGCCTCCTAGGCCAAAGCAGATTCCCTTGGAGCCGATCAAACCAGTTCCCCTGCCCACGGAGCCGGCAAGACCACCTGTTCGGCCCATAACATTCTCCCCACCAATTGTGCATGGAACCACTGCCCAGTCAGCCTGTGGGAGGGGTTCCTTCCAAACAAGATAGACCGGACACCGGGCTTCCCTGATGGTTGCTGGTCACAGTCACCCAAGACCGCCCTCGGCAAGTCAAAGGTGACATGGGTGGTAGGCCGTTGTATCCAGATTCTTCGGATTCGGACATCACCGGTCTCCATTCACATCCAGGGGATGATGATTGGACCGCTGGTCTAGAGACTGAGGAAGGTCCATTGTACTTCCAAGGGATTCAGTGCCTCATCTCTTGAGTCTACAGGGATGCCCTGGAGCCCATCCAGAAAAAGGTGGAGTACCCTCTCACTGACATCCTCAAGAGAGGCGATACTCCGACGGAGGCATTTCCTGTGGCCTAGGCCATTGTTGGACTGGCCTTAGAACTTTGGCAGCATCTTGCCTCTTGTCCAGCTCTGTCTGCCTGCATGACAGTGCTCATGGGGTCTGTTGCGGGGTTCACAGAGTACCCTTCGGCCGAGAGCCTGGTGATCATCTCTGTGTTCAGGCGTACTGGCAGTTCTGCCGACACTGACCGACCTACTGATAAAGAGTCTAAGCTCTTGGACCATTCAACCAGGAAGGTCTATGCGGCTTCCTCCTTGGGTCTTGGTCAGGCAAGTTCGTCTGTCATCATGGCACACTTCTCTGATGCCCTTCTAGGGTTGTTAGACAAGGTCCTCCCACATCTTCCCGCAGACATGCAGACCATGGTCAAGCAAGTCTGGGACTAGGGCTGAGCTGTTGCCAGACAGCAGCTCCAGACTGCCTTGGATCTTGGGGACTCTTGTGCCTGTTCGATGGCTGCCGCAGTTGCCTCGTCGCAGGGCTTGGCTGAGGCTCTCCTCCTTCTCGGCAGATACCAAGCATAAGTTAGCTGACATGCTCTTCCTTGGGACTGACTTGTTCGGCCCAGGAGTGGCTGGTCACCTTCAGTGTATCGAGCAGTCCAATGCCACCTTGGATGCCACCTCTGCCAAGAGTTCTTCGGGCAAGAACCAGCAGAGGAAAAAGAAAAAGCCTGTTCAGCATTCTGCCCCTGCAGCCCAGCAGTCCTCCTTTCAAGGCAGAAAGCAGCAGGCTCAAGCTTGGCACCCTTGGCCCAAGCAGGGTCCCCAACAGGCCCATAAAGGAGGCTGAGGTTCAGGTCCTGGATCCTCCTCCTCCTCTAAGCCTGCTCAGTGATGGGACGGGGGCTGCCATCCCCGCTTCCGTTGCTCTAGCTCTGGGTCCTCCCATGGGGGTCTGGCTCCGCCATTTTCTTTCCACCTGGTACATTATCACCATGGACAGGTGGGTTCTGGAAGTGTTCGGTCAGGGACTGCCTCTGGAATTCGAGCAGTACCCACCAAGCCGAGCCCCTTAGGGAGGAACGAGTATCCACTCAGACTCAGTCGGCTGTCAGAGACGACATCGCTCAGCTCCTCCTCAAGGAGGCAGTAGCTCCAGTGGTGGATTCTCCAGCAGACCCAGGCTTTGTCTCCAGGTACTTCCTGGTGCCCAAGCGGACGGGGGACTGGCGCCCCATTATAGATCTGCACGACCTGAATCAGTGTCTCAGGTCATGCACCTTTCAGATGGTCACTCTGTCCCAGATCATACCATCCTTGGAGCAAAACATGTGGTTCTGTTCACTGGATCTGCAGGAAGCATTCTTTCATGTCCCAATCCATCCATCCATCAGTGGTTCCTCTGATTCAGGGTTGAAGAGACCCTGTACAAGTTCCGAGCCTGCCGTTCGGCCTGTCATTGGCCCCACAGGTCTTCACCAAATGCATTGCAGTGGTGGTGACCCATCTCCGGCATCGGGGGGGGGGATTTATCCCTATCTGGACAGTTGACTCCTAGCAGGTTCCACCCAACAGGAGGTGGAGAGGTCCAGGGACCTGGCCCTCCAGACCTGCTCTCAATTAGGACCCCAATCAATGAAGCCAAGTCGGAACTCGTGCCATCTCAGGTGATGGGCTTTTCCGGGGCAGAGCTAGACTCTTGTCAAGCCAGAACTCAGCTCTCGGCAGACAGGTTGGAAGTTCTTTCCTCCTTTGCCCAGTCATTTCTGGTTGGGCACTTGCGCCCTGCCTGGGACTTTCTGTGCCTTCTGGGTTACATGGTAGCGTGCACCTCAGTGGTCCATTGGGCCCGGTGGCACATGCACCTCCTCCAATGGGAGCTGGTTGCCCAGTGGACTCAGCGCCATGGTCATTTCAACCAGCTGGTCACTGTAACCCAGAGGATGTGGGACACTCTCCAATGGTGGACTGCCCCAGACCGGTTGCAGGAAAAGATTCCATTTGTCTGCCCTGAGCCAACGGTCATCCTCATGACTGATGCCTCTCTCATGGGCTGGGGAGCCTACATGGCAGACGAAAGGGCCCACAGGTTCTGGACCCCTGAGGAGTACCAATGCCACATCAACCTGTTGGAGCTTAGAGCAGTCAGACTGACACTGTCAGCTTTCACTCCTCAGCTCTGGGGTCAAGTGGTTGAAGTCCAGACGGACAATACCACGGCTATGTACTACCTCAACAAACCAGGCAGCACGCACTCCCGTCTGCTCTGCACGGAGGTGCTCTGCATCTGAACCCTTGTGAGCCTGTTGGAGGCAGATCTCCTAGCCATCTATGTGGCAGGAGCCTCAAACCATCTGGCGGATGCTCTCAGCTGCTTAGGCCAGACATCCCACGAGTGGTCTTTCCATCCAGAGGTAGCTTACAGTCTGTTCTCCCATTGAGGCAAACCGATGGTGGACCTGTTTGCCTCCTGGGAAAACACCAAGCTGAGGCTGTTTCATGCCTGCCCCCCATAGCAGGACTTGCTGCAGAGGGGTTGCCTTCTTGAGGCTGTAGACCCCAGGCCTCCTGTACGCTTTCCCTCTATTTCCCTCGATCCACAAGGTGTTACTCAAGGTGAGGAGGGACAAGTTGAAGGTGATTCTGGTAGCCCCAGACTGGCCGCATCTGTTCTGGTATCCAGATCTCCTTAGCCTCAGCTGCAGGCCTCCGGAGTGGCTTTGCACACTCCTGGACCTGATATCACTCAATCGGGGAAGGTATTCCATCCGGACCTTCAACCCCTGCACCTCACAGCCTGGTACCTGAGCGGCTAGAGTTCCAGTCTTTGGGTCTTCCTGAAGATATTTACACCGTGGTGGAGGCATCTAGAAAAGAATTAACCAGGAAATGTTATGCCTTCAAATGGAAAAGGTTTTCCATTTGGTGTCGGGGTAAGGGCCTGGACCCTTTATCCTGTTCAGTGGCTGACATTCTCGACTACCTTTGGTCTCTCTCCAAAGGGGATCTCCGGTCATCGACCATTAGGGTGCACCTGGCAGCCATCTCTGCTTACCAGGCGCGGTCCGGTCAGCCGACGGCGCAGGAGACAGTGGTTGGGTGCTTTTTCAAAGGCCTGGGTCAAATATCCCCCCTCCGATGTGGGACCCTCCACCTCCGTGGGATCTACTGCTGGTACTGTCAAAGCTGATGGGCAAGCCATTCAAACCAATGCACAAGTGTGCCTTGTCACACTTGTTGTGGAAGACGGCCTTTCTGGTGGCTATCATGTCTGCCAGAAGGACAAGGGAGCTCCAGGCACTTTCAGTGGACTCCCCTTATCTGGTCTTCCACAGGGACAACATTGTCCTATGCCCCCACACGAAATTCCTTCCGAAGGTGGAGTCAGAGTTTCACCTTAACCAAGTATTGACTTTGCCAGTATACTACCCTAATTACACCTCGGAGGCCGAGTAGGACTTTGCCAGTATACTACCCTAATTACACCTCGGAGGCCGAGTACAGGCTCCATACTTTGGACCCGAGATGTGCTCTCTTCTGTTACAAGGAGAGGATGGCAGAAATTTGGGGTGAAGTTTGCCAGCTGTTTGTCACCTACACTGAAAGCCACTTCTGGCAGACCTGCAGCAAAGTGGACTATTGCAAGATGGATTACATCATGCATAGGTTTGTGTTATGAGTTGGCGGGCAAGAAGCCTCCCAGAGGGAAAAGAGCTCATTCCACCATACTGCTGCATTGGTGGCTGCTTCCAGGGAGATCCCTATCCAGGAAATCTGTCAGACTGCTAGCTGGAAGTCGGCAAACACCTTCATCACCCATTGCCACATTGACCTTTAGTCACGCCAGGATGCTGGTTTTGGGGTTTGTTCTCCAATCTCTGTTTCCAAAGTAGGGGGGTGCGCACCTTGCCTCGCCTCCCTTCTCCTGGAGAACTGCTAGGAGTCTGCCAAAGAGTGTGGATGAACAACATAGCCGCGCTGCTAGAAGAACAGGTTACTCACCTCTAACAGTAGTTCTAGGAGTGGTATATCTTGTTCATCCACACAGACCCACCCGACCTCCCTGGCTGAGGATGCACAACACCTTGCTTCCAGCGGGCTAAGATTTGGCGTCATGGGGCAGAGCCAAGGTATATACCTCCCGGGTGGGTAGAAGGAGCCTGCTTGAAGACTTCCTGTGATCCTTAAAGGGGAAAGGGACATGCCAAAGAGTGTGGATGAACAACATATACCACTCCTAGAACTACTGTTACAGGTGAGTAACCTGTTCTTTTTTGTCTCTGCTGGCTACTGTATTTGTCTAAGGATGCAGTTCAAATTGTGGTTTGCTTTCTTAACCTGTGCCCTGGAATGAGAATTGAATTTGAGGTCATTGGTGATCATAATCCCAAAGTCTCTCTCCTCCTTAGTATAACTAAGTATAATATTTGCAAGTTTGTAGGAAACCATTCCATTGTTTTTACCAAAGTGCGTAACCTTACATTTGGCAGTATTCAGGACAAGTTTGTTAGTCACTGTCCATTCGGAGATGACGTCTATAACCCCTTGTAAAGATGTAGTGCGTTCATCATTATTTACTACTATCCCTAATCTACAATCATCTGCAAATTTAATAAAACCAAATTTCTGGGTTATTTAATTTAAGAGAGGGAATATAAATGTTAAAGAGGCTTGGTCCCAGAACGGAGCCCTGGGGTACCCCACTAGTGATAGGAGCCCAGTCAGAAAAAAACCCTGTTTATGACCACCCTCCATTGCCTCCTCTGCAGCCAGGCCAATACCCAGTTGCAATTAAGGTTAATCTCCTCTAATAGGGTTAGTAGTTCGTTGTGGGGCAATTTGTCAAATGCCTTGGCGAAATCCAAATAAACCACATCCACTGAGTTCCCAAGATCCAGCTCCCTATTAACGTTCTCATAAAAAGCTAAGATTTGTTTGACATGATCTGGACTTTGTGAACCCATGTTGTACAGGGTTGACCTGATCATGAATTGTTAGATATTCTAAGATAAGATCCTTAATTAGCCCTTTCATGATTTTCCCTACCAGGGACTGATGGGCATAAAGTTATCCGGTTTTGTTTTTGGCCCTTTTTTTTTTTTTTTAAATGGGGACTATCATGGCAGTTTTCCAGTCATTTGGTACTGATCCTGAATCCAATGAGGCCTGGAAAATATCAGTAATCGGCAGAGCCAAAACATCCACTAATTCCCTTAGGACTCTGGGATGTATGTCCTCAGGGCCAAGTGATTTATTAACATTTAGCTTGCTAAGATGATCAGAAACATCCTCGGGGTCAATAATTATTTCCCCAGGCCTAGATGACTCCTTGCCTCTATGTCCTGTGGGGTTGCAGCCATTATAGACAGAGCAAAAATACTTATTTTGCAAATCAGCCATTTCCATGGTAGTAGCCATCAGACCTGACTCATTTAAAAAAGGGCCTATCATATTGTGTCCAGTTTTATTGTTGTTAATGTAAGAGAAGAATGATTTTTTGTTGTCCTGTACTTGTTTGCTAGCACTACTTCAAACTGCGACTTGGCTTTCTTAATTTGTACCTTAACCTTTTTAAGACGGTCTTTGTAGGTTTGATAAATCACAGCAGATTTAGTTTGTTTTAGTCTTTTGTGCAGCCTGTTCTTTTTATTTATTAAATGTTTGATTGAAGCATTCATACAAGCAGGTTTGCTCCTCTTCCTGTTAGTATTATATTTAGGAACACTAGGTATGTGTTTTTTAACAGAACTATCTACTTTGGATAACAAATCCCACATGCCCTGTACAGTTTCATCTCTAAAATAATTTTCCCAGTCCCAGAGTAAGAATTTCTTTCTAATACTAGGGAAATCAGCTCTATTAAAGATTAACTTGGTAGTAGTGCCTGATGTTTTGGAGTATAATTATTTGATACTAAAGTGGACTGAACAGTGATCACTGTTACCTAAGGGGCTGTTAACCTAGACATTATTCACTGTGTCCCCCATATTTGTGAGAACCAAATCCATGATACTATTTCCTCTGGTGCCTTGGACCATCTGTTCAAGTCCCACCTGGTCCATGACATCCAGGTGGTACTTATCTAAGGTGTTACTCCCTTGCCTGTTCACCCAGTCAATACTGGGCAAATTAAAGTCACCTACCAACAGTAATCTATCTACAGGGTTCAGGTCCCCAGTTACTTTTAAGTATTGCTGTATCATCGACTATTGACATGGAGGGTGGCCTGTAAAGTAATCCTAGGATGATCTTAGTGCTGTTTTGGGGGAGCAGCTTGACCCATAATAGTTCCAGGGTACCTGTATCCCAGAGTAGCTCTTCGCATTTTATGGATTTGTGTATGTACATGGCCACCCCACTTCCCTTCCTATAATCCCTAGATTTAGAAAATAATTTATAACCTGGCACATTCTTTTTCCACTGGTCGTTTTCACTCCACCATGTGTCTGTTACTAGGGCTAAGTGTCTATTATGGGAATGTAGCATCAGTTTGAATTTGTTGTATTTATTTACCAGACTCCTTGCACTGATTAAAACAGCCTTCCAATCTGGGGACTCATTTGGGGTGATATTATAAAATGTATTTGTGGTGCTGATTATGTTGTTAACCATACCCCCCTTCCTCCAGTTTAAATGGAATTTTACCACATCCAGGATTTTTTTCCCAGTATCCTGGTGCCCGAATAATTTAAGTGCAGGCCATCGGTTTTAAACAGGGCTGGTCTACTAAATGTTACCGAATTGTCCATGAAGCCTGTATGTTCCTCCTCACAAAATTGTCTCAAGCAGCTATTTATTGTTGCAATCTGCCTGTTTCTGTAGGAATGGTACCCATGTATTGGTAATGTACCAGAAATTATTTCCCCATCTCAATTTTTAACCCTACTAGTTATAGCTCTGTATTCAGCCTTAATGTCCTCCATCCTACTTCTAGCAACATCATTGGTTCCTATATGTAAAATCACCAGTGGTTAAAATGAATTCTCAAGAAGCCCGTCCAGTAAAGTTGAGACATCATGGAGCCTTGCCCCAGGTAGTGTGCTGACTGTTATATGCTCCTTATGCCCATTACAGACTGCAGTATCTGTCCCTCTTGTAATTGAATCTCCAGTCACTACAATATCCCTGTCTGCAGCGCTGCTTTTATCTAGTTGCTCCAAGGTGACCTGGCTATATAATTCCTTGGTCTGCGTAGGATCTTTGTCTATGGTTTGTCCCACGTGTGCCCCCAACATCTCATCAGCATCCTCATGTAAGGTTTCATATTTATTGGTTAGTTTAAGAGATATATCCTGGGTAGGCCCTAGTTTGCAGTCTCTTATTGACCATACTGTATATTTGACCCCTCAACTACAGCCTCATCCTTTGTACTTATGTTCGAGATGCATGTGCTTTCAACAGAATTTAGCTTTCCAGTCATCATGCAGTTAATATCACTGACTGCCTCATCAATAAATTCATCCAACCTTGCAATGTCTTTCTGGGTTTTCAGTCTTTGTACTGAATCTTTTATCTCCCTCTGAAGGGCAGCAATCTGAATACATTTCTCACAAGTAAACTCCTGACTCACTGTTTCCTCCGTGTACATTTTACACTCCCTGCATACTTTCTTTCCCTTCCCTTTTTTGGATTTACCTTGAGCCATAGCTTATATGATGCAGGACGTTAAACGGACCTCCTGGTTTGAAACCTCTTCCTTCTGTTTGATGACCTATTTCTTCTTTGTGTTGCCCAGTGGTCCACCAGTGTCCACAACAGGTGCGCGGATTCACGCGCTAGCCCCGCTCACATGCAGACTTGATTTTAAGCCGGGTGGACAGGAAGTTCCTCTGTATCACTTCCTGTCCCTTGTACCTCTTTAAGCCAAACTGTGCGATTTAAATAAAAAAAAAAAACTACTGCCACCTCATGCTGTGGTCTTACTGAAAGCGGTGAAGCCTTTCCCCTGCTTCTGTTCAATAAAACAAGCCTTGCACAGCAGTTGACACAGGGTGTATGGACAGGCTGGGAGCAAGGTAAACCTTGTCAGCCCCGCAGTGTCTCTGTACTAGGAAGCTGGTTTGTGTCCTGTTCCCATGGCAATGGCCCAAGAATTACCTCCTCTCCCCAGAGGAACGCCCGTACTCTTGTTTTAAGTATATGCTGCTGTTACAGCAAAAGCCCAACATGATGTAGTGGATCAGTATCAGCAAATATTCCAAAACTGTATGTCACCACCACATTCTAAAATTGTATGCCACTGCTGCATTTCAAAATTGTGCATGACTGCCACATTTCAAAATTGTTCATCACAGCCACATTCTGAAACTGTGTTCAGCTACTTTCTGAGACGTTGTCAGTGCTGCATTTCATAATTGCAACCTGGTGACATTTCAAAATCTCATACCTGCAGTAGGTTAAAAATGGCACACAACTTTCATTCTATAGCCATGTTTGTTACTGCATTCCATTCCCTCGATCACATTCTGAAGTACTGTATCTTGCCTCGACACATTATGGAAATGCAGGTGCTACCCCCATGTCAGTTTTCCTTTTTCAGATGTTTGCTACACCTGCAGTTTTACGTAACATAGGAGAAATAAGTCACATAACGTAGCTTGCAGGGAGGACTATGTTGTAAGTTCAGGAGATGACATCAATAGCAGCTCTTCACTGAAACTGGCTTTTTTTGAACAGACAGTGAATGAATTAAGGGTTACAAAATGACTTACAACTTTTATACAAAGTAGCTTGCAGATCTGATTTTTGGCATGAGGTTGATTGAGGATATGCAGATCCAAATTCTGAATTTATTGATGCCAAACATTTTGATGGCAGTCCCTCTTTAAATAAGTAAAAAAAAAAAAACAATGACTTAAATTACTGAGGAAGGTAAAGCCATATCTAAAACAAGGATTAAACATAATCACCTCAAAACATGAAGTTTTAGAACAGGTCCCTCATAAATATTTAGGGGTGTGGGTTGATCAGGGACTTAAATTTGAGGTACATATAACTGACATGATATATAAAATAAACAAGAAACTTGGGGCCTTTCAAAGGACCAGTTTCTGTACTGACATTAAAACATGTGGAAAACAATCATAAGTCAGTTACTTATTCCTAATATTGATTATGCCAGTCATGTATATGGATTGGCCACTAAATCCCTTTGGGGGAAAAAAGGTAGATGTCACCTACAACAATTTAGCTACATTCACTCTCCGTTGTGACCCTAGAACTCACCATTGTGGCATGTACCAAAACATGGGCTGGCTAACACCCGAAAACAGGAGGAAATTAATCTGGGCCACTCAAATACATACACTGCTGAAGACAGGAAAACCTAAGTGCTTAATGGGCAAAATAGAAGGACATATCCTTAAACATAAATATTAGTTAGGAAAATTTAAAAACACACCCCTTAGGCCACAAATAAAAAAAAAAAACTTTACTCGCATGACATTCAAGGCAGTTTATGCCTTAAACTGGCCTTTGGTAAATTACATCTTAACTAAAATTGACTATAAATCTACTTTGTAAAGTCCTTAAAAGAATTGAGAGTTAGATGCATGTGCATTGGGTGATTTCATTGGTCTGTTAATGCTTGAGCATACCTGCGTATTTTATTTTAAATCTGTTAATTGTAGATATCGATGTATTTTCTGTATATTGTGTACATAAGGTATTTTAAAATGTGAAACATGCTTTTCAGTACCATCTTGAAAAAAGGCCTTTTGGCCTAAAGATATGAATGCAAGATCTGTATCCTGGCTAAAAATAAAGCTTTTTACTACTACTGAAATGGTGTCTGTTTAATTATGCTTTCCCTGATATTTAAATCCTGCTGACTGTTTTATGGTTTTGCATATATGTATCTATTTGATATTACTTCGAGAGGGTTCCTACAATAGGACTGCGGCTCCTGGCAACAGGTCTGGATGGCAAACTTGTAGCTAGCAGTTGTCAGCGGGGACTATACCCCGTTGTCAGGTGACGCGACGTCAGCCTGACTGTAAAAGGGTGTGGTCCCGTGCCCGCCCTCCAGTTCTTTCCTGCCATTATGCCAGTTCGTTCGACAATGTGGTGGAACAGTGATCAGTTGCCTGCCTCACTTCGATGATTTTTCATCTATTTTTCGATGGATATCTAACTTTTTTAATGGTGTATGTTGTCTTGCCCCAAGAAAGAGTGCACAAGTCGGTTCACCAATCCATACGAGGCGACCACTCCTGCTGTCTCCTCTGTCTGGGGCCTAAGCTCAACTCGGCCGAGTGTGCTGTTTGTCAGGGCTTTAACCAGGTCACCTGGACCAGTCGCAAGTGGACCCTCAAGGTCCACCTTCTGATGCAGTGGCTAGCTTCGATGGAAAAGGAGCTTCGGGAGAGGTCGTCATCACCAGCCCCTGAGAAGAAGAAAAAGGATAAGGAGAAGTGCCGGGAGAGAAGCCTGTCTTCTTGGGGTGAGACCAGCCTTCCTTCAGTTGACGACCTGAGTGCGTCCTCTTCAATGGCTGTAAGTACCACTTTTGTGGGGCCTTCGTCCACTTTTGCGGGCCGAACACACCCTCCTGCTGAGGTGAGCAGTCAGCCGGGGGTTGTCTCTTTAGAGGCCGTAGTTCGTTCACCCACTAGTAGCACAACTGATAAGCCGCCCACTGACTTTGTTGCCTGGTGCAAGGCCTCGACCAATAAGTCTGTTTGCAGCCTAGCTGCCACCACCAGCCCGGACGCGACTGGTACATAGGCAGACGATACCCCTGTCAACCACACAGCCACCTCTACTCTCCCGTCTGACTCCCCTGTGGACCCCGACCCTGGGACGAGTGTGCTTGTGGGGGAATCCTCATCCCTGGTAGCTTCCACTCCCAGGGGTTTGTTGCCCGTTCCCGACCTTTCCCTCCCATCAAGAACTCTTCACGATCTATCGTTGGGGTCCCTTCCGGAGCCCCCCCTTCGCCAGGGTCGATTCCACCGTAGATCCCTTTTTTCCCAGGGACCCGTTGCCGGACATGGGATTTGCAGGCATGGACCCGTCTCCTACTGGACCTTTGCCTGACCTTCTGCCTCCCAGTGGCCCTTCGGAACCTCCTCTGGCTGGGCCTTCAGCTCCTCATGCTGGCCCTTCTGGCAGTTTCCTTGGACCTGATCCGCACCTTCCGCCACTGGGTGGCCCTCCACTGGACCCTTTTCTTCCAACGCCGGGCCACCCACATACGCCGGGTTACCCTCTGATGCCGGGTTATCCTCTGTCAGGCTACCTTACACCAGGCTACCCACTGTCTGGATACTGGATGCCTGGATACCCTTTGCCGGGGATGCAGGCTACCAGTACCCTTATTGGCTTTCCCCAGCTACCTGTCCTATCCTGGGTATCCCGGGTTTGACCCTCCACCATCTCCTAATCCTCCTTCATTGCTTCCTGACCATGGTGCCTTACCAGCATGGTAGCAGGATGCCAGGACGCAGTTCCTGACCGAGCTAAAACAGTCTTGGCCTCAATGGGGCACCCCTCTCCCAGTGGCCCTGCCCCCCTAGCCCAGTGTTATCCTGCTGTACTTCGTGCTCTCTCCCAGTGGATGACATCAGAGTAGATCACTCCTTGCTCAGCAGGCTGGAATCTTTGGATTTAGATGAAGACTCAGATGGGGACCTGTCCAAACCACGTTCTCTGTCTGAGCCTCAGCCTAAAGCTTAATCCAAGTCTCCACCAAAGGATCTTTTCTTTGGGGAGCTTTTACACACCATTCAGAAGGCTTTGGGCTGGCCATCCAAGGAGCTGGACCCTCAGTGCAAGAGACTTGCTGAGCATCTTCATCCCACAAACCTGGATCCCCTCCCTATCCCCCCCCGTGGATGGGTCCACATGAGGATCTAGTGTCTGCTATTTGGCAGCAGCCACCTTCAATCCCATCAGTTTCTAGGAAAGTTGACAGGACCTATTACCCCCCCCCCGGAAGGGGTCTCCCACCTGACTGCGCAGCCCAAAGCTGACTCTGTGGTCATTACAGCAGCCCATGACTGGTCAGCCCAACCCAAACACCTTAGTTTTTCTCCTCCAGACAGGGACTCGAAACATCTGGACCAGTTTGGCAGAAAGTTTTACGCCTCATCCATCTGCACCATCAGGTCACTCAACTATGTTTGGCACATGGTGGCATTCCAGAAGTCCTCGCTCTCGGACCTAGAGAGGGATCTCCAAGACATCCCTGATGAGCAACTCAGGGATAAGTTATTGTGGAAGGTTAGGATGAGTAAGTCATCCTGCAGACACTCATGTCAAGCAGCCTACTATTCAGTGGATTCTGTTACTCGTTTTGCAGCCTCTGGAATCTGCCTTAGGCACCCAGCCTGGCTGCGCCTGACAAGTCTGGCACCAGATGTACAGTCCACCATTTTGGACACGCCTTTCAGGGGCCCGGTTCTCTTTGGCGGTGACGCTAAAGATATTCTCACCGAGCTGCAGGAGAGAGGTAGGTCATTAAGGGACATATGCTGTTTGTACTGTACAGGTCAAAAGAAGCAGCCATTTCATTGCAAAAGGAACTGAAATAGGAACCAGAGCCAGGGCAAACATCAGGGAAAGCATGCCGTTGGTTCAGGAGCACAGCCTCCTCGGGCGGAATTTGCCAAGGCAGCCTTAGGAACTAAGGCTCCCCTACCCTCTGCATCCTGACTCCCTTCCCCTCCTCCTGTTCCCTCTGTCTGAGGAGCCGATAGGAGGGAGGTTTGGCCTCCACCTGGATGGGTGGAAGGCAGTCACCGCAGATGTATGGGTTCTTCAGCTCATACAAAGAGGTCACTCCATTGAGTTCCTGGAGATTCCTCCAGCAAATCCTCTGGGAAGGTCCTTTTATCCACCGGGTCAAATCCCCATAGTATATCAGGAGATCCAGGCTGTACTGCAAAAGGCTGCCATAGGGCCCGTTCTTCTGGATCAAATAGGAAGGGGATTTCACTCCCACTTCTTCCTATTTCTGAAAAAGATGGGGGACCTGAGGCCTATCCTAGACCTCAGCATGTTAAATCTCTTCATAGAGTACAAGAGGTTTCATATGCTGACTGTCCAGGGACTCCTACTCCTGCTAAACACCTGGCTGTGCTCCCTGGAGATGCATGATGCCTACCTATATATCCCTGTTCTCCCGTCCCACCACCGATTCCGCAGGTTCTCCTTTCTGGTAAATCATTTCCAATTCAAGGCATTTCCATTTGGCCCATCCTTGGCACCTTGGGTTCTTACCTAGTGTCTAGTAGTGGTAATGGTGTTTCTCTGCCGCAGGGGCATATACATGTTCCCATACCTGGATGACTGGCTCTTTTCAGCCCCATCCCCAGTTAGCCTAAGGAATACCTCTCCTTCACTCTGGATTTGTTTTCCCACCTGTGAATTTCGGTGAATCTACCCAAATCCCAGTTACTACCCTTCCAGCACCTCCAATTCATTGGAGCAGTGCTGGATATGGTCCAAAGCAAGGCCATCCTTCTGCTAGACCGAGCAGAGACCCTGGTTGCTCAGGCCACCCTGGTTGCCAAGTCTCGGTGGACTCCGGCCTGTTCGGTGCTTCGCCTTTTGGGTCTTATGGTGGTAGCCATGCCCACGGTCCCACTGGCCAGGCTGCACACCAGGGTCACCCAGTGGTCTCAGCAGTTGGATGACGTGGAACAACTGGTCGTGATTGCCAGCAGCCTTCAGAAAGATCTTCTTTGGTGGCAGGACCTCACCAGTCTGTTGGTAGGGGCCCCATTCCACTTTGTAGCTCCTTCACAAACCCTTACCTTGGATGCTTCCAATCTGAGTTGGGGAGCTCATTTGGGGGACCACAGAATGCAAGGCTTCTGGTCCCCTTCGGAGGAGAATCTTCATTTCAGTATCCTGGAGACAACAGCAATACTCTGTGGGCTCCAGGCCTGCCAGTTCTTACTTCATCCGGGAACACTGCTCATCCAGACAGACAACATGGCCACTGTCTGGTATCTCAACAAACAGGGAGGTACCTGATTGTACTCTCTTTGCAGAGAGGCAGTGAGAGTATGGTATTGGGCAGTTCAGCACAGTCTAACTCTGACAGCAGTCCACGTGCCAGGAATCCACAACACCCTGGTGGACAGTCTCACCTGATCAGTCGCCAGGGCTTATGAGTGGGAACTAAAACAGGAGGTAGTAGAAGACCGTTTTCTTCTGTGGGGTCATCCAGACCTAGATCTGTTTGCATCCCTATCCAGTGCAAAACTACCCAACTTTTGCTCGCTTGTTCTCGGGCAGGGTGCTTTTTGGCGAGATGCACTGTCTCTATCCTGGACAGGGAGGTTTCTGTACGCATTACCTCCCTTTCCTCTAATTCAGAAGGTTTTCTGAAACTAAAGGTTGAGGGGCCCACATGACCTTGATAGTTCCTCTGTGGCCCTGGCAGATATGGTTCCCTCTGTTGCAACAACTTGTTCTAGAACTGCCGGTTCTTCTTTCTCTGTCCCATGACCTTCTGTCTCAGGATCAGGGCACCCTGGTACGTCCAAGTCTCAAGTCTCTCCACCTTCATGTGTGTGGCACCTGTGGACATAGCGATTTCTCGCTATGGTTTATCCACGAAGGTTGTTCAGGTCCTTTTGGAGGCTAGGAAACCCTCCACCAGGTCTACCAATGGCCATGAAATGGAAGAGATTTTCTATTTCGGCCACAGCCAAGCACTTGGACCCCCTTTTCCTTTTGGGTCTCCCAGGTGTTAAGAGTACCTCTTGCATCTTTCGAAGTTGGGCCTCAGTTACTCCTCACTGAAGCTCTATCTCTCTGCAGTGTCTGCCTACCACCAGCTGGAGGAGGGCAGAACCCTAGCTCAGCTAGAGGTTTCCAAGACTTTCTTGAAGGAGATCCATCATATTAAACCTCCAATCTGTCATATTAAACCTCCAGTCCAGAGTCCATGCCCTCCCTGGGACCTTAATTTTATGTTGGAAAAACTTACTTTGCCTCCTTTTGAACCGGCAGCAAGTTGTGATATGCACTTCCTGGCCTGGAAGGTGCTATTCTTGGTTGCAGTTACTCGAGCTTGAAGGGTTTTAGAGCTTCAGGCTCTAGTTTGTAGAGAGCCTTATTTAATTTTCCACTATGACCGGGTGGTCCTATGGACTAACCCTTCTTTTGTTCTGAAGGTTGTTTGAGATGACTCTCGGTCAGAGTGTTGAACTGCTGTTTGTTTTTCCTCAGCATTCCAACAGGGGTAATATCTTTTGCACACCCTTGATGTGCACAGGATTCTGAGGTATTGTACCTCATGGACTAAGGAGGTTCGAAAATCGAACCAACTCTTTGTGGCCTTTGCCTCCCAGTACCAGGTCAAGGCTGTCACTAAACAGACTTTCTAAGTGGCTGGCTAACTGTATTCACTACATTTACCAGAACTACGAGAAACTCCTTCCAGGGGTGATCAAAGATCACTCCACTAGGAGCGTGGCTACTTCTCCTGCCTTTTTCAGGAATGTATCTACTACGAATATTTGTGCAGTGGCCATTTGGTCTTCTGTCCACACCTTCAATAAGCACTACAGTCTGGACATTGCCTCTAGGCATTGAGCTGGTTTTGGCCTCACAGTTTTGCAAGGTCTTATGTCTTGAGGCAGACCCTAAGTTGGCAGACATCTTCCAACTCCTTCTTTTTTGTTAGACTGCTTGGAATTCAGTCCTGTATGTGAAGACCTACTGTAGGAACCCTCTTGAAGTAAGATATAACAATTACGTAAGAATTTACTGTAACAGTAGATCTTCGAGAGAGGTTCCTGCAGTAGGTCTAGTTTCCCACCCACCTATCCCCCAGCACCTGTAGTTATTTCCTTTCCTCCTGTCTAGCCCTCTGGTTCAGCCAGGACACGGGGTCCCAGGAGTTGCTACTCTGTTTTTCTGCTTCCTTTCTCTAGGTCTCTGGTGGAAAAAAACTGGAGGGCAGTGGTCCCTGCTGACAATTGCTAGCTACAAGTTTGCTGTCTGGACCTGACGCCAGGGGGCGCAGTCCTATATGTGAAGACCTACTGCAGGAACCTCTCTTGAAGATCTACTGTTACGGTAAGTTCTTACATAACTGCTGTTTTTATTGATGTTTTATTTATATTTGTACTATGCTATGATCTGTTCAGAGTAGCATTTCATAAATAACATTTTACTTGCTTGCTTGCTACTGTGCTTTCATTTGCTTGGGCCCTTTGGTCCCTGTCCACCATTGGCAACAACCCTTTGGAGCAGCACAGATAGACTCTTGAATTAGTATTGAAAGAATTGTAATTTACTAATTTCTGGTGCCTATTCTCTATATATCTCTCAGTTTGTTTGACCCTCCCGGAAAATGTACCTTCTGTCATCATGGCGGTCTTGCTGGACTTCCTTTTTTGTAACCCCAACCTCGTCTCTTCCCTTTCTACTCTTATTTTGACGTCCTGTGTTCTTTTTTTCTTTTCTCCTTCACTGTCCCTATTCTCATTGTTTGTTTTTTTTATTTATGGGGGTTTATGTAATAGTTTGTTACATTTAAAAAAGCACTCAAAAAACATCATAAATGGTGTAAAATAATTTTTTTAAATGGAGGAACCCCCTGTCTAGATGCATAGAAATTATTGGCAGATAAGGCCCATCTAGTCTGCCTGTAAGCCATGAACTTGTATGCTGTCACTGACCATTAAGTGACAATGGCTTTTCATCACTCCTTCCCCACCCAATGTTTCCTTGTGCCTGTCCTAGGCATGTTTAAACCCCTCCACTCTGCTACCTTATATTAACCCCCTCCAGCTTCATATAGCTAAGGTGCCATTGAGAACATTTGAAAAAAAAAAATTCCTTCAAATATGGAGACTTAAATTAGTGGGGGTTGCAGTTTTAGAAGATTTGACTAAAAAGATTCAATATGTATGTTAATTACAGAGTATAAAATTCTTTATGACAAAAGCCTGTTTAAGGAATTATGATCATACATTTCTTTCCAGTTTTCCTGATCAAGTTTTGTTCTCTCTGCCGAATTACTATTTAATTTAATATATATGCCATGTAAATACAGAATGCATCAATATATGTATTGTTATATTTAATAAGTTTTTGTTGAAAATTTTATTTAGGTATTGTGAATGTACGTCATGTGACTAATAATTAGTATAAAACGGGTTGAACCCCACAATGTGACCCGCCCCCTGAGGAAGAACTTGCGGTCAAAGCACAGAGCCTGGCTTATAGCAGCATTCAAAGCACAGAGCCTGGCTTATAGCATCCTCTCAAAGTAAACTGGAATAAATTCATTGCAATATATATTTTTGTTTGAGGTGTTTTCCTTGAAAGTACATTTTCTTCAGTAACTCTACTGTACTGTGCTGATGTATTGCATTGCTACCTGGTCTGCACCATTGTGTTATACTGCAATTCTTTGACCCTATCACCAACCGCCCCTCTGACACTTCTGAAATTACCAACCCTACCCTCTTCAGGCTAAGAATCATCTCCTGTAATGAGGCTAAACGCTGTCTCACCACAGCTCTAAACGCTATCTCACCACAGCTCTGGCAAACTCTTGCTATACTGTAGTAGTGATTCCTTGGACCTTAAACTCATTTGACTTACGTTGGATGTGACACTACCTCATCTCACCAGAATTCTCAGCCTGTCCTTATGCCACAGCCAATTTCTCACAACCTGGAAAAGAACATTAATAACCCCAGTCCTGAAGAGTGGCGACCCCACCTCCACTAGCAATTATAGACCAATATCTATCCTGCCCCCTCTCTCTAAGGCCCTTGAAAAAATAGTGTCGGACCAACTAACAAACTATCTGTCCAAATACAACCTGCTCTGCCATGAACAACACGGATTCCGGAAGGGCCACAGCACCTCCACCACCCTAATTGAATTTGCAACATATATATATATATATATATATATATAGCACTGGAACAGGGCTCTGGGGCTGTCTACGTTGATCTGACCAATGCATTTGATACCGTCAGTCACGCATTACTCCTCCACACCCTTCCATCCCTTAATTTCGCACCAGAGGTTTCCACCTGGTTCAAAGATTATCTCTTGGGTCAGACACAACAAGTCAAAATCAATACAACTATCTCCTCAAGCAGACTGGTCTGTGCTGGTGTACCGCAAGGGTCAATACTAGGTCCATTACTCTTCACCCTCTTTCTGAACTCCCTCCTTAAATCCTGCAGCGGTAAGATGCTGCTTTATGCTGATGATGTGGTAGTTTTCTGGAAACATCCTCATCCCAATTCACTACAAACTGCCCTGCAAGGCTTCTTAAGGGAGGTGGAAACCTGGTTTGCCTAGTAATTAACTACAAGAAAACCAAAACCATGATCTTTGCCCACTGCCAAAACCCTCTCTATCATGCACCGTTAATTATCATGAACTTCCAAGGCTCTGTGATTGAACAGGTCTCATACTTCAGATACCTCGGACTCGCATTGGACACTTTCCTTTCCTACCACTCACATATACAAGTCTCCTCCTCTATTAACACTAGAATGGGGATCCTGTACAGGCATAAGCACTGCCTACCCCCTCAGGCCATGCACCTCACTGTGTCATCATTTGTTCTATCCTTGGTGGATTATGGAATAGTGATTTATGGGTCCACTGATCAAACTGCCCTTCACAGCATCAACCTCGCCCTCAATAAAGCCTGCTGATTGGTCTCTGGATGTGACAGGTTAACCCTCACATACGAGCTTTATAGGTGTACAGGCTGGCTAAACTTCCAAGGCAGGTTTAAGTACCATACCTGTATACTTGCAAAAAAGATACAACTTAAACGGGTCCCAGTCGGCCTCCACCCACTAATACACACAGCCTCTCATAGGAGGACCCATAGGCACTCTGCCAACTCCACTCTCCTAGTCCCTCACTGTAGAACATCCCCTGGACTAAGATCCTTCCGATATTGTGCTCCACTATGGCTGAACAGTCTCCCATCCTCCATCTCCCTGGCCCACAGCCTCAGCCTATTTAAATCAGGTCTCAAAACTCTACTCCTTGACTCCGCAACCTGTGACTGTAAATAAATTCCTTCCCTAGCCCCTCCAGACTTGTATCTTGTCTTAACTCTGACCCGGGAACCTTTTTGGAAGCTCCCTGTTGATATAACCCTCCAATCTGTAAAATTCTGCGATGGATGACTATGTATTACTTGATGTTAGTTATGTATGTGTACCATTTGTTTTCCTCTGTATTTGTATTTTAACTTTTAACTGACGTGGAGCCTTTGCAAAAGAGTCTATGAGTCAAAGGATTGTAATTCTGATTCAAATAAATATTTTATGTTAACCAGTTAACTGGTTCATTGTTAACTGTGCTATTTGTTGTGATTTTTATGGTTGTGTTTTTTTTTTATTGCATACAATTTTGTATGGTGTGCTGTACAGCTGTAAGCTTTTCAGGGACAACTTAATGTAAAAATAAAAACTACTACTAAGTGGTCGTATGTGACCACTGACATCTGGGTCTATGATTTACATAACTAACTTGTGCTTGTTGTTGCATCGGAGAATCTGCAATCCACACCCTGAAGGCAGTGGCATTATTTTGTGTTGTAGCATTGGTGGGTGGTGCTACAGGGGGCCCTGTACACTGCTGAATCCGCCAGTGGGACTGTGTATATTGTGCCAGTGGGCTCATACTGTGGTGTAAAAGCTTGATTAGAAGTAGCGTGCTGTATAGTGGTCACAGTGTGGGTTAAAAACCAGGAGACCCCGGTTCACATTCCAGAAGAGTCATTTACTTACTGTGACGCCTTAGGCTTATTGTTTGACCATTTGGATACTCTCCCAGCTTAAAAAAAAATGGGATGAAGAGCTGGATTCCGCCACCTCCAAGTGCCACCAGTAGTGAGTGGCAGTTCATTGTACTACTGACCCAGGAGACCAAAGTGTAGGAGTGGACCCAAGTCATCTGCAGAGAAGCAGCCATTGTTAGGGAAGGGGGAGTGGCAGTGATGCATGCTCGGCTGGGGAAGGGTATTTCTACATTCCATGGCTGCAGGGACCCCTATTGATGTGCCATTGGAGGTTCACCTCCTTGACAGGGAATTGCTGCAGCTCACAAGGTCTGTTCCAGACAGTACGGCACCAAGGGTAGGAGAGAGGCTGAGAAATATAAATGAGGGTGGCGGGGTGGGGTGGACTACTTCTGCCATCTGCATGATGGCATCTTGTACTCTCAGACCCTGTGCCACACAAAGAAGTTGTGCAGTGGTGCTGGAGTGGGGTGGATGCCAGTATGCCTAAAGGAAGAGGACAACCAGTATCAAAAAGTAGGCCCACGTGACATTTCCTTATGTATTTTCCATTCTTAATTGCTGGCTAGGCCAACTTCAGGCAGAAAGAAGTAAAATATTTCATGACACATTTCGAGATAGCAGGTGGGCTATCCAAGATCTTACTTTGTGGAAGGTTCTTGCAGTAGGCCACACTGGTAGGACTAAGCTGTCAGGCAATAGGACCACATGTAAAACTTCTAACTAGCAGTCTACCATACGGGACCCCCAGTTGCCAATGTCAGTTGATGTCAGCCTAGCTTATGTAAGTGGGTGGTCCCCCAACCCCTAGATCCGCCAAGTTCTTAATCAGCCTCTTCTGGGGTACAGTCAGAGAGGTCTTGCTGAAGTTCAGGTTAAGGATGTCCACTGCTTGGCCCCTAACATAGAAACATAGAAACATAGAATTTGACGGCAGATAAGGACCGCTTGGCCCACCCAGTCTGCCCATTTCCCTACCTACTGGATAAGCTGCAGATCCTAGTTAACCAGCAGCCTACTTCTTTCTACCCCCACCCCCCAGAATTGCCTTATGACTATCCCATGCATGCTTGAATTCCACCACTGATTTTGACTCCACAACCTCCTCCGGAAGGCCATTCCATGCATCCACAACCCTCTCTGTGAAAAATACTTCCTTAAATTACCTCTGAGCGCGCCCCCTCTATCTTCAAATTGTGCCCTCTTGTTCTTGCACACCTCTTTTTGAAAGATGCTACCCTCCTGGACTTTGTTGATTCCTTGAGGTACTTGAAAGTTTCTATCATGTCCCCTCTCCTCCTTTCCTCGAGGCTATACATATTAAGCTCCTTAAGTCTCTCTTCATATGTCCTCCGGTGCAGACCCTGCACCATTTTAGTTGCCCTCCTCTGGACAGCTTCCATCCTGTCTATGTCTTTTGGAGATTGGGTCTCCAGAACTGCACACAGTACTCCAGATGGGGTCTCACCAGCTGTCTGTACAGAGGGATAATAACTTCCTGTTTTCTACTGGTGATGCCTCTCCCTATGCATCCCAGTATCCCCCCAGCCCTCCTTGCTGCCTTCTCACATTGCTTGCCCACCTTTAGGTCATCTGATATGACTACCCCCAGGTCTCTTTCCATTTTTGTTGTTGTTAGTATCTCACCCCCCATTGTGTACTCTTCCCCTGGGTTTTTGTTTCCCAGGTGCATTACCTTGCACTTCTTAGCACTGTCCACTGCTTTAGTTACCCAGTCAAAGAAGTTGATCAGATTTGTTTGACGCAACCTCCCTCCCGTAAACCCATGTTGCCTCTTATCCTGGAGACCACATTCATCCTGGTACTCTACTGACTTTTCTTTAAGTATGGTCTCCATGAGCCTGCACATGACTGAGGTCAGACTGGTGTGCAGTGGGCATATTGATTGATGTATTTCCATAGAAGGAGACTGACGATTGCACCGACTGCCTTAAACACAAGAAGAAAGAGCAATTACTGACCATAATTGCACATCCCTGAAATGTCTTATTACTATTATGACATGGGTTTTACTAACAAAAAAAAAAAAACTGGTGTTAAGCAAATATAATATCTGGGCTCTGTTTTTTCCCATCGAGGAAGCCAGTCATAACTTATGCTGTCTTTCTCTATGTGAAATCTGCAAACTACAGTTGTCCTCGCGCACAGGGGCACTCTTTTATGGTACTGCAAAAACCCCTCACAGCACTCACAATTTGCATGTCTCTGAGATGGGCTTCATCTTTTACTTGCTGGGACTCAAATCTATCTAAAAGCAAAATATACACTTTTCTCTGTCCACTGTCGTGCTGTTTTACTCTCTCACCATTCCCCAGGCATTGCACTCTTAATGCAAGTAACCCAGTTGCCATGGAAACTTGGTTTTATTTTCTTTTATTAAGGACATTAATCCCTGCTTCCCCAAATAAAAATACTGTTCTCAAAGCATTTTCATTAATAAAATGTTGCTGCCAGGTCTAGTTTTTATCTCTGAGCTTAAAACATATTATTCTGCACCTCATCTACTTCACTGCCACTCATGCTGTTTGTACCTTCTATTCTGCTTTTACTCTTTGTGATGAAAAAACAGAGCACAGCAATTATATAAGACAGTACATGGGTAGATGTGCAAAACCTGAATTTTATACACCCTCTTGGTGTGGGATGCTTTTATGAACTCCTCGAACTTCCCTCTTGGGGTTTAAACAGCATCCCACACCTCGGGTGTGTATACAGTTCTCATTATGCACACTCAGCCATGTATTATTGTACATGGTTTTTGTATGAAATATGAACAGAAAATAAAACCCTAGTTTCAGTTGATGCATATTTAATGTTGCAGCCAACCTGGTGCACAGGTTGTACAAGTACAGGAGGGTTATATTGATCATATAATTACACTCTTACACTTTCTTTTGTCAGTTGGGTAACTAGTATGTTTGTACATGTTATAAAAAGCTATAATCCAGGGCAGCATGTAAAATATTGTACAGGAGACCAGGCAGTGTGTTGCCACGAAAGGAGGCAGAGTGAAATGTGGTGTATTGCCATCAACAGAGACCAGGTGATCAATATAGCAGTGAGTATATTGAGTGATGTGTTTCCATAGAAGGTGACTGGCGATACATTTGGGAGTGCAGGGAGTAGGTGGTAAATGCTCACCCAGCACTGATTTTGCAGTGTTTTCTCCCCACAGATGTTTCAGCATTTGGTGCAAAAGAGGAAGCAGGTCCAGTGGTCTTACGGTACTCTAACATCTACTATCTACGACCTCTCGGAGATTGACTCATGGGGCAGTGACCTCTCCATCCTTGAACTTATTGTGACCAGTAAAAAGAGGGAGGTGAGCCATAAGCCAGAAGAAAATGCAAATTATGTTGTTTTGTGTTTCAGTGAGCTCTTGGCAGACCTTCCTGCATTTCATGCTTTTTGTTTCTTGCTTTGTGGAGTGGGGCCATGGCAGATAATATTGTTGTAATTGACACCAGGTGGAACTGCGTAATTCTGTGTACCTAGTAACAATCTAGCAGTCTCAGATTGGAGGAAGCTTTAGGTTTTTGGTGGCTGCCCATCTTCTGCTGTATATTCAGGGATGGAGAAATGTTCTGTGCAAACACATACAAATTTATAAGGATTTCCCTACCCACCATACTGACCAGGGTATGCTTTAATTCCCGTGGTAAGCACAGATTTGTCCAGGGCTTACTCTGGAGGCTGGTACTGTCTTCTGTTCACTGTTTCCACGGGCAGGCTGGGCTGTAGTTTTACCATCCTCTAGGAGAATAAGTGCCTCTAAACATTACCCTTGAATTCACCATCTCTAAGCATCGGGGCACGTCCTCGTGTAATCTTGGAGGACACTTGATCAAACATCTCTCTCTGTCTGCTCTTTATCATCATTACACCGCTGTGTGTGGAAGACTTAAATCACATCCCCTTTTGGCCTCCTTTTCTCCAAGATGAACATGTTCTAAGGGCTTAGATACAGTTCACTGTCTACACTTTGGCAGTTCCACTGGAAGTGCTGATTTGTCAGATGTCTTTAAACAAAGCTGTCCTGACCACTCGGGTGGTATATCCTCTGGCTGCGCCCTGTGACATTAGATTTTTCTTTCCTCTGGAAGATACAGGCCTCTTTCACAGCTCTGCCTGGTTAGAGGGTTACCATTGCACTTTGGTGATTCTCCTCCTCCCCCCCCAACCTGAAAACTTTCCTTTGAGATTCATTACCTCGATCAGTACTTCAGCTCCTTTGCTCTGGCTCTGCCTTGCTCAACAAGGTGGACATGGAGGAAGCTAAGTCATCCCCCGGCTTCAAATTCTGCATTATGTGTTAATAGGTGTCAAACACTGACCCCCATGTGTCCTGCATCTGCTGCCTTTGATTGCAGTATAATGTGGCTGGCTGTGGTCTTTGTCAGACAATGCTTCCAGGATTGTTGGAAGATCACACAGCCAGGCTTCTATTAGGTCAGCCAGTGGACAGACACCAAAAACTTTGACCTGAAAGCTACATGAGGGTTTCAGCTGTTGCCAGGTCAGCTGCTTAAGTGGCGGTTTTAGAAGAGGAAGTGGTGGCTGCTGTGATGAGTATTTCATTGCCATGAGTATGCTTCTGATTGGGATCAGCATTGGCAGGTCCTTCTTAGATGAGTTTTGAGACTTGGCCAGCCTTCCAGGCCATTGGAGAGAACCCTGATCACCTTGATAAGAAGTACAAGTGCCACCAGTGCTGGTTGTGGGATTGGGAGAGATCATGGTCCTTTCTTTCCCTCGACCTCTTGACTGCTCGATTCTGGCTGAACTTCCCTCTATCGAGGGTATGGTTGGCAGCTTGTTGGTGGGCCCATCAAGCTTGTTGACTTTGTTGCTCTTGATAAAGCACCAGAGTGGTGTGAAACGTTGACTATCTCTGTGGGGGTGCTATGCTTGTAGTTTTAACTTTGTAATAAACTTTTCTAGGGACATGGATGTGCTATTCATCCATACTCTTTGGCAGGTACCTTGCCGCTTTAAGATATGCCAGAAAGTCTTCAAGCTGGCTCCTCCCACCCACCCACCCAGGTGGTATAACCCTCAGCTCCACCCTATGACTCCAGACCTTCCTTTTCGCTGGAAGGTTCAGGTTCCCTCCTTAGCACTGCCTTGTGTAGTAGGTCCTGGCTTCAGAATCCTTGGATTTGTGTCCAAAACTGATCCTCAAGCTCTCTAGAGTAAAATTTGCTCTTTTTCTGATCGCATCCATGATGGAGGAAAAATCTTCCCCCGGGTTTTGCCGGTGCCTCTGCGGGCAGGAGATGTCTCGCACAGATCCACACGCCTCGTGCGTTTATTGCCTGGGGTTAGACCACGATCCACAGGCTTGCGATGTTTGTCAGTTCACCCTGAATGTGCTGGAAGACCGCGCTTCCCGACTTCACTTGGGGCAACTGGAGAAGCGTTTCCCACCAGTCAGTTTGACAAAGAGGGCGACTGCGGGGTCCGCCGAGCAGTTGGAACAGCTCAAGGCCCTCGAGGGGAAAGTGGCTCAGGCCGCGGCGAGTTCCTCTTTGGCTTCGGCCTTTATTCCTCTGCACCTTGGATCCTCCTATTTGGCTTCCTTCAAGGAGTTGTGCCACTCTCTCTCGACTAAGGGAGAGAGCCCTTTGGGGTCCCATATTTCATACTTCAAGAAGGAGTCGAATGAAGACAAGTCAACTCATCAATGCTCGTGGGACCAGGAGCGGCCCCACTCACAGGAGAACCCTTTTTCAACCTCGGTTGAAGTCGCGGCCAAGGCCACTCGTTTTACGGTGTCCCCGTTGATCCAGTCGGCCGAGATGCCTGACAATGCGGCCGAGATTTTTCTCGAGCTGTTCAGCGGGTTGTCACCCAGTCCAGCCAACGACTCTTGTTTTCTGAATGCCGGTGCTCCCGGTGTCTTCGGAAGGGTCAGTCCAGAATGTTGGGCAGGGCCTGGCATCCAAGGAGCCGGAGTCGTAGCCGAGTTTCCCCCACCTCTGGTCAGGCTTTCCCGCCAGCATCACCGACGGTCGAGGTCTCTGTCCTGCTTCTGGGCCTTGACATTGGGAAAGTCCTGCCATCGTCGGTCTTGGTCCCAATGTCACGGCAAGCACCGCCGCTCATCATCATCATCTTCTTCAGCCTCCTCAGGTGAGGAGAGGCTTCGGCGCAAATTGCGTCGATGCTACGAAGATCTCATGTGGCAGAATTTGGTCCTGTCTGGATCCAAACTGACCCCAGTTTCGACTCTGGCCATTAAATGGCTCTTGCCAAGTGACCCGATGTTGTAGCGGCCGCTGCCACCTGGGTGCGGTTATGGCTGGCCGGCCTCAGCTGACGGCCACTCCACTAAGTCCGGGTGGAGCCGCCGACTGATCAGCCCAAATCTGGAGCACTGACCAAGGATTCTCGGTCGACCCAAGGTTTGCCCCATAGGCTGTCAGTCACTCTCCTCCCGACAACCCAAGGATTGTGGAGAGCATCACGGGGGCATCCACTATATGTGGAATCCTCTGAGTACAAGGACTTCTCTATGGTCTCCCGTCTGCTGGACTTGGAATCCTTGGGGGGGGTGGTTCCGTCGATGAGGGCTCTTCCTCACTGATGGGCATTTGTTGGCTCATCTCTGAGTCCACAGGGATGGAGCTGGAGCCTGTGCAGAAACAGGCTAAGTACCCCCTCACAGAGATTCTGGATAAGGGGGATTCTCCTGCGGAGGCTTTCCCAGTGGCTGAGGCCATTGTAGGCCCAGCCTTGGAGCTGTGGCAGCATCCCGCTTCCTGTCCTGCCCCTTCTGCCTGCATGGCTCATAAGTATGCGGTGGCCGTGGGGTCCCTGTCAGGCTTTACGGAGCACCTGCAACAAGGGAGACGTGGATAGACCCCTGGACAGGGAGTCCAAGCAGTTGGATCACTCCAGGAAGAAGGTCTATGCAGCCTTCTCTCTAGGACTTCGTCAGGCCAGCTCGGCCGTTATCATGGCACATTTCTTGCACACCCTCTTGGGCTCATTGGATGAGGTGATCCCTCTCCTGGCTGACCTCCAGACCACGGTCAGGCAGGTTTGGGATCAGGGGAGGGCAGTGGCCAAACAGCAGCTCCAGATGGCTCTGGATATTGGTGATTCTTGTGCCCGCTCGGTGTAGCGGCTGCAGTGGCCGTGCGCCACAGGGCTTGGCTCCACATCTCGACCTTCACAGCAGATTTGCAGCACAAGTTGGCAGATATCCCCTTTTTGGGTACTGACCTTTTGGGGCCAGGCATGGAGAGTCGCCTCCAGTGCATCGAAAAGTCCAATGCCACTTTGGATTCTACTACATCTGCCCAAAAGGACAAGGCTCCAAGCATGCTAACCGCAAGCCCTTTCGCTCCTCCACGCCTGTGGTGAGACTGGCCCAGCAGCAATACCAGCAGCAGGGTCAGCAGGCTTAGACTTTGCATCCTCGGACCAAGTCCGTGGCCTCCTTCAGGAAGCCCAGGGGGAAAAGGTCCCGGCGGTCCTCCCGCTGGACCCTTCTCCAAGCCTGCCCAGTGATGGGTTGGGGGGGGCCTCCCTCAACTCGTCATGCCTCCCCTGGGTCCTCCCGTGAGGGGCCAGCTCAGCCACATTATTTCCGCTTTGTCCGTCATCACTACGGACCAGTGGGTTTTGGAAGTGGTCGTTTGAGGCCTGCCTCTGGAATTCGAGCAGGCCCCTCCGTACCAAGCCTGTGCCCCATGGGGGGATCAGGTGTGTGCAGCTTCTCAGGTGGTTCTCAGAGCCAACCTAGTAGCGGATTTGCCTTCAGACCCAGGGTTTGTCTCCAGGGACTTCCTGGTGCCAAAGTGGATGAGGGGCTGGCACCCCATTCTAGATCTGCATGACCTGAATGGGCTCCTTAGGTCCCGCACTTTCTGGGTGGTAACTCTGGTTCAGATCATACCATCCCTGGAGCAAGGAATATGGTTCTGCTCCCTAGATCTTCAGGATGCGTTCTGTCACGTCTTGATCAGTCTGTCCCATCGACGGTTCCTCCACTTCAGAGCAGAAGGAATCCTCTTCAAGTTCCAGGCCATGTGTTTTGGCCAGTCTTCAGCCTCCAGGGTCTTCACTAAATGCATGGCAGTGGTGGTGGCTTACCTGAGGCGCTAAGGCGTCTGGGTGTACCCTTATGTGGATGACTGGCTGAAAGCAGGTTCCTCCAGGTTGAAGGTGGGGTGGTCCAGGGATCTGGCCCTCCAGACTTGTGCAAAACCTGTCCTCCTGATCAATGGGGCCAAGTCGGAACTCATACCTGCGCAAGTGATTCAGTTCATCAGGGCGGAGCTCAACTCCTACCGAGCCAGAGCTTGGCTCCCGGCAGACAGGGCAGAGCTTCTCTCCTCCTTTGCCCGATCTTTTCTGGTTGGGCAATTGCGCCCTGCCTGGGACTTCCTGCGTCTTCTGGGCTACATGGCAGCCTGCACCAGCGTGGTTCGATGGGCCCGCTGGCATATGCGTTCCCTTCAGTGGGAACTGGCCAGCCAGTGGTCTCAGTGCTCAGGTTATCTTAACCAGCTGGTCTCTGTGACCCAGAGGATGTGGGACGGCATCCAGTGGTGGCTCGTCCCATCCCACTTGCAGGAAGGGATCCCATTTGTCTGCCCCGAGCCGATAGTCACTCTGACGACTGATGCCTCTCTGATGGGTTGGGGTGCCCATCTAGTGGAACATAGAGCTCATAGGCTCTGGTTCCCTCAGGAGTCTCGATGCCACATCAACCTGCTGGAGTGCCAGGCAGTCCGCCTAACGCTGACCGTCTTTGCTCAGGATTAAGTGGTCCAAGTCCAGATGGACAACACCATGACCATGTACTATCTTAACAGACAGGGCAGAATGTGCTCCTTGCCTCTGTGCAAGGAAGCCCTCCGCATTTGGTCACTCGTACTCAGCCTGGAGGCAGATCTCCTAGCCATTCATGTGGCAGGAGCCTTGAATCGGCTGGCCAAAGCCCTCAGCCAGATGGGCAGTGCATCTCACGAGTGGTCTCTCCTCTGAGAGATAGTACACGATCTGTTCTCCCTCTGGGGAACCCCCAGGTGGACCTGTTTGCCTCCAGGGAGAATGTGAAGCTGTGGCTGTTCATGCTCATCCCCTCAGCAGGGTTCACTGCAGGGAGAAGCCTTCACGGGGCCTTGGACCCCAGGCCTCTTCTACGCCTTCCCTCCACTTGATTCACAAAGTGCTCATCAAGGTCAGGAGGGACAAGGCACGGGTGATCCTGGTAGCCCCAGACTGACCACGTCAGTTCTGGTTTCCAGATCTCCTCAGCCTCAGCTCCAGGTCCCGAGGTGGCTTCCAGCACCCCCGGACCTGCTCTCATGTGTCAGGGGAAGGTATTCCATCCGGACCTTCAATCCCTGCACCTGATGGCCTGGTTCCTGAGTGGCTAGAGTTCCAGGCCCTGGGTCTATCCAACGAGGTCCTCAACATTGTTAAGGCATCCTGTAAGGAATCTACCAGAAAATGCTATGCCTTTAAATGGAAGAGATTCTCCATCTGGTGTCAGGGCAAAGTATTGGACCCCTTGTCCTACACAATGCTGAGCATTTTGGAATACCTTTGGTCCCTCTCCCAGCAGGGGCTGCAGTCGACCCTAAAAGTGCACCTGGCAGCCATCTCTGTTTACTGGGCGTGGGCCGGTCAGCAGTTGGTGGTGCAGGAGAAGGTGGTCTAGCGCTTTTTCAAAGGCCTAGATCACATATCTCCTCCGGTGCGTGAACCTCCGCCTCCGTGGTATTTACTGCTGGTTTTGGCAAAGCTCATGAGCAAGCCATTTGAACTTATGCACAAGTGTGAGATGTCACACTTGTCATGGAACACCACCTTCTTGGTGGTTATCACATCAGCCAGAAGGACTGGGGAGTTACGGTGCCCTCTATAGAGTCTCCTTACCTGTTCTTCCACAGAGACAAAAGGTTGACTTATGCCCCAACCCGAAATTCCTTCCGAAGGTGATGTCGGAGTTTCACTTTAACCAGGTGATTACACTGCCAGTTTTCTACCCCAGTCACACCTCGGAGACCGAGTACAGGCTCCATACTTTGGACCTGAGACGAATGCTCACCTATTACAAAGAGCAAATGGTGGAAGTTCGGGGAGAGGTTCGCCAGCTGTTTGTCACCTACGCTGAAGCCACACCTGGCTGACCTGCAGCCAAGTGGACAATAGCTAGATGGATTACATCTTGCATTGACCTCTGCTATAGGTTGGTGGGTAGGGAGCCTCCTGTTGGGCCAAGGGCTCATTCCACCTGCCATACCACTGCATTGGTGGCTGCTTCTAGGGATGTCCCTATCCAGGAAATCTGCAGGGCTGCTACCTGGAAGTCCGCACGCACCTTCATTTCCCATTACCACATCGACGCCAGGATGCTGGTTTTGGAACCTCAGATCTTTTTCGAGGTACAGCTTTTGCAGCAGGTTACACCATTAGGACTGAAGCCAGCAGGTGTCAGGACCCCATGGAAATTTTCTAGCTAGCAGTCTTCAGCGGGGACCGCCTCCAACGATGGTCCCGCCACCGACATCAGGCATAGTACATAAGGAGGCGGTCCCGCCAGAATCCCCTGTTCCTTCCCGCTGTCGACTTGCATGTCTCGACCCTACGGTCAGTTCTAGCGCGCGACGACCAGGAATTCCTTCCGAAATCCGATTTTGTACAAGAATACCTTCTTCAAGATCCACCCTTCAATCTGATGTCCTCCCCAACTTCTGTGGAGGGTCATTCTTCCAAGTGCGCCTGTGGGAAGCAGATCCCATTCAAAGACCCCCACTCGGCCTACGTCCGGTGCCTGGGCCTGGATCACAACACCCAGGCTTGCTCCTTTTGCCAGGACTTCAACAGCCAGACCTGGATCCGCCGACAGAAGGCTCTCCAAGCTTTCCTCTTAGAAGAAAAGCTCAAGGCCATGGATCCTTCCTCCAAGGGGGAATCTTTGGAGAAATCCCGCAGGCACCATGAGAAGCATCAGGAGAAGGTGGGACCTAGATCCCCCTCTAGGGCCTCTGACTCCCGCAGCTCTAGCTCCAGGTCCGACCGCTCCCCATCTCGGGCCCATTCTCAGCCTCCCCGGTCGTGGTCAAGTCAGCCAGCGGTTCTTCTACCCTGCGGCCTGCTAAGACCTCCAGGCCTACTTCTTCTTCCAAGGCCTCGTCCAGGTCAGGGGAGCACCACAAGTCCTCGTCTCGGCACTCTGCCTCTGACGTCCGGTCAGTCTCCCTGCCGCCACCTCCCCAACGTAAGACCAAGGAGCTGACTTCCCTGAAGCGGATGTCGGACATGACGTCGGCCCACCCGACATCGGCCAAACTTCACAGACACTCCTGGGAACTGGCGGCAGTTCATCACCCGTCGCCGGCCAGGCACTCACCTCCCAGGATGCCGGCCGGGGGACCGACGTCCGACACAGCAGTTAGAAGAACCACACTGCCGCCTACCGACGTCGGCCAGGAGGTGTTGACGGAGGAGGAGTCCACTCAGCCTGAGGACCAGGCGGGCGACCCCGGAACCGTCGAGCTCCCATGGGAACCCTCCCCAGAACCGGAGACCCCCGGGGAACTGACACCGGGACCCGACAACAGGCCACCGGCGCCCGGTCTGTCGTCGGGCCTTAACTTGACAGAAGTGAAGGAGCTATTCACTTTCTGGTGGGACACCATCAAAAAGGATGTGGTCACCACGCACCCTCCTCCTGCACCCATGGCACCATCGACCCCTGCGCCCCCTCCTTCGCCAAAAGGGGCAGCAGGTCGAGTACCTTCCCCTCAGGAGCCAGTAGGACCTCCTAGGGGCAGACCTACAGACAAGAGAAGACCTCCGTCTAGATCCTCTTCAGGGTCACCCAGCCCCAAGAGACCCAGAAGACGTCGCTATTTTGCCGTCTACGGAGGACTCCAGATCTGACATCTCGGTATGCTCCAGATCTCCTTCATCGATCAGCATCCCTTCTCCGGACCCACGTGAACTTCCTAGGTCTCCTCTGGACGACCCCTCGTTCTCTGAGACCATGAGACACATCCAAGAGAACGTGGGATGGGATGCAGAGGAACTCGACCCCGAAAGGCTACGCCTTGCCCGCTATCTTCGGCAGAAAGACCCTAAGCCTGTGGTAGTACCACCCTAGGTGGACACCTTTGTGGACATCACCAAGGCAGCATGGAAATGTCCACATTCACTCCCGGCTATGCCGAAGAAGGCTGACTGCCTGTACAAGGCCCCAAGGGAAGACCAGTACTTGGCTAATTATCCTCTGGCCGACTCCCCTGGTCATTACAGCCTCTCATGACCGGTCTCAGAGACCGCAACATCTGAGCACACAGCCACCGGACCCGGAGTCCAAGCAACTGGACACGCTGGGTAGGCGCACTTACGCAGCTGCGACCTACGCCACCAGATCCCTGAACTACCTAACCTACATGGTTCAATTTCAGAACGCACTGTGGGAACAGGGACAGGAACTGGCAGAGAAATTGCCAGACGGTGACCAAAAGGAGGAACTTCTCCAGCTCCTCCGCATGGGTTCAGACGTGGGGACCCAGGTGCTCCGAGCCGCGTATGACTCAGCGGACTCCTCGGCCAGAGCGGCAGCCTCAGGTGTATGTCTCCGGAGACACTCATGGCTCCGTGTCTCTGGATTTACCCCAGACATCCAGAAGGACATTTTGGACGCCCCCTTTCATGGCGAAGTTTTGTTCGGTGAGGCATCTAAGAAGGTCATCACCAAACTACAAGAAGCTGGGAAGGCTGTTAGATCTGTCCAAGCCATGTACAGATCTAGACTCAGTTCCTTTCGTAGGAACCAGAGTCGTTTTCGTAGCCGGACTTAGAGACAACAACCTCGTCCCGGCCAACAACAGAGGGGCTCCTTCTCCCGAAAAGCCCAGGTCAAAACGTCCTCAGATAGAGGCCAACGTTTTACCAAGTCGGCCCAACCTGCAGGACCCTCTGCTGCCACAGCATGACTCCGTCCTGGCCCCCGCCCCTCGGGATCAACGGGAAACAAAGGTCGGGGGTGGCATTGCAGATCACCTGCCAGGGTGGCAGTCGATCACCACCGACTGGTGGGTGCTACAGCTGGTCAAAAAAGGCCACTATATAGAATTCTTAGACAAGACCCCCACAAGGCCTCCTCTGCTCTCCCGTTACTTGGGTCAGCATGCCCTGCTCATCAGGGAAGAAGTGCTCACGCTTCTACAGAAAGAAGCTTTGGAGTACATCCCAGGGAACCAGAGAGGAACAGGATATTATTCCCACTTCTTCCTGGTTCCAAACAAAACAGGGGACCTCCGTCCAATCTTGGACCTCAGCGACCTCAATATGTCGGTCACCTACAAACACTTCTGCATGGTGACCCTCCCGGGTCTAATCCCCATGCTGAAGAAGGACGCATTCTTGGCGTCTTTGGACATGCAGGACGCTTACCTGCACATCCCCATCACCCAAGCGCACAGGAGATTCCTGCGCTTCGAGTTTCTCCGCCACCACTATCAGTTCCGAGTGCTTCCCTTCGGCTGTCATCTGCCCCCAGGGTCTTTACCAATTGCATGGCAGTCGTGACAGCATCTCTGAAGAGACAGGGTCACTATGTGTTCCCGTACCTGGATGATTTGCTTCTCATGGCCTCCTCCAAGGAGGCGCTGTTGATAGCCATTCAGCACACCCAGGCTCTTTTTCAGTCCCTGGGCATCCTAATCAACTATGAGAAGTCTCTCCTGATACCGTCCCAGAAACTGCAATTCATAGGGACAGTTCTGGACACCATCACAGGGAAAGCCTTTCTTCCCGAAGACAGAGTGGAATGCATCCGATCCCTCATAAGGGACCTATCTGCGAAGAAGACCGTCCCAGCCAGACTGGTCCTTCGCCTGCTCTGACACATGGCTGCGGCCATTTCTACAGTCCCGATGGCAAGGCTCCACATGCGGGTAACCCAGTGGATGCTAAGAGTGCAATGGGACCAAAGGCAAGACCACATGCAGCATCCAGTAAGAATCACGAAGACCGTGGTTCAGGACTGGCAATGGTGGCTAGACCCGGGAAACCTCTCCGTGGGGGTTCCATTCACAGTGCCGTCCCTGGTGATAACACTCTCCACAGATGCCTCAGGGCTGGGGTGGAGAGCACACTTGAAAGGGGTGAGGTCTCAGGGAACATGGACCACTCAGGAATCTCATCTCCATATCAACATATTGGAGATGAGGGCGGTCCTTTATGCCCTGCAAGCCTTTCAGTCGGACATTCCACCGAGTACTCTCCTGTTACAAACAGACAATACAGCGGTGATGTATTACCTCAACAAACAAGGAGGCACACGCTCTAACCCCCTCTGCAGGGAGGCCATGAGAGTGTGGGAATGGGTAATACGACACGGCGCAAACCTCATTGCAGTTCACGCTCCCGGAGTGGACAATACCATCGCAGACAGCCTGAGTCGTTCCCAGGCCGTGGTCCATGAGTGGGAACTTCTATAGGAGGTGGCAGAGGATCTGTTTCACAGATGGGGCACTCCAGAATTAGATTTATTCGCATCCCCATCCAACGCAAAACTGCCCAATTTTTGCTCGCTAGATCCAGGGCCTGGTGTTTTCTGGCGAGACGCGTTGTCCCTCTCCTGGGCGGGCAGATTCCTCTACGCCTTCCCTCCCTTCCCGTTGATCCAGAGAGTCCTTCTCAAACTTCGCAGGGAGCATGCGATGCTTATTTTAATAGCGTCTTTTTGGCCCAGACATATTTGGTTCCCTCTTCTGAGTCACTTGTCCCGGGAACCTCCGCTTCCTTTGCCAATCAGCTCCTACCTGTTGTCTCAGGAGGAGGGTTCACTGGTCCACCTGGACTTGCTTTCTTTGAACCTGCACGCTTGGCTCCTTGAGACATAGCCATCTTGTGACACGGGGTCTCACAAGAGGTGGCGGAAGTACTTTCTGCCGCCAGAAAACCGGCGACACACACTACATACGCCATGAAATGGTGTAGGTTTTGCTTGTGGTCTCAGGCACGCGGTTTCTCACCCTTAGACTGCCCAGAGAAACTAGTTCTGGAATACCTGCTTTCCCTTTTTCAATCCAGGTTGGCTTACTCCTCGATCAAAGTGCACCTGTGTGCAATCTCAGCCTACCATGCCCCCATAGGCCAACGCACGGTGGCTCAGCTGGATACTTCCCGTGCCTTCTTAAGAGGGGTCCTCCACCTTAGGCCACCCATTAGGGATCCCATCCCTCCTTGGGATTTACCTTTCATCCTGGAGCAACTTACGCCGCCACCATTTGAACCTGCCGCAGATTGCGAGCTGCGTTTTCTATCGTGGAAAACATTGTTTTTAGTTGCTGTTACTTCGGCGAGAAGAATCTCCGAACTACATGCTCTCATGTGCAAGGAGCCTTATTTAATTTTTCATCAGGACAGGGTGTCCCTGAAGACGAATCCTAAGTTCCTGCCTAAGCTGGTCTCAGCCCTCACTCTTAACCAGGACATTGATTTACCAGCGTACTTCCCTAAGTACGCTAATTGAGGAGAAGCACTGCTTCACACCCTGGATGTTCACCGGTGTCTTAGATACTACTTGACCAGGACCAAACAGCACCGCAAAGCGGAACAGCTGTTCATCTCATTCGCTGAGAGGATGATGGGGGTTCCAGTCTCGAAACAGACCCTTTCACGCTGGCTCATTCAGTGCATTTCCTTTTGCTACAACAAACACCAGAAACCCTTACCAGGTGTGGTCAAGGGCCATTCGACAAGGGGAGTGGCTACATCCTTTGCGGCACTGAAGAATGTATCCACATCGGCCATATGTGCTGCAGTCACCTGGAGCTCGGTGCACACCTTTATCAGGCATTACAGCCTTGATATCACTTCACATCGAAGAGCGGGTTTCGGCCTTGCTGTCCTGCAAGGGCTCCTATCCTAGGCTCAGGACGGGTTGGAACTTCAGTATTGCCTCCTCCCGATGGCTTTTCAAGGCGCCATTGCTTGGGAATCAGTCCAATGGTGTAACCTGCTGCAAGAGCTGTACCTGAAGAAGATAGTACAGTTACATAACCTACCGTAACAGTAGATCTTCGAGAACAGCTCTTGCAGCAGTTACCTTCCCGCCCACTATTCCCTCTTGGAGGAAGTAGGTTCCAACCTACACTTGGAAAGGTTGGTTCTTTGTCTTGGCCATCTGATGGCGGGTCCTCAGTCTCCTTTTCTGATGTCATCCAGCGGCTGGGAGTCTCCGGCGGGAGAACTGGGGATTCTGGCGGGACCGCCTCCTTGTGTACTACGCCTGACATCGGGGGCAGGACTGACGTCGGAGGTGGTTCCCTTTAGATCATCAGAAAGGTCCTGACGCCGCTTCCAGTCCTAATGGTGTAACCTGCTGCAAGAGCTGTTCTTGAAGATCTACTGTTACGGTAAGTTCTTGCGTAACTGTACTTTCTCCATTCCCTCTTCCCTAAATAGGGGGTGTGCGTCTCACCTGTCTCCTCCCAGAAAACTGCTAGGAGTCTGCCAACAAGTGTGGATGAACAAAATATCCACATCTGTAGAAAAACAGGTTACTCCCCTGTAACAGTAGTTCTAGGAGTGGTATATGTTCATCCACACTGATCCACCCGACCTCCCTGGCCTCGATGCACACACCTGGCTTCCAGTGCACCAAGATCTGGCGTCATGGCGTGGAGCCGAGGGTTATACCACCGAGGTGGGTGGGAGGAGCCAGCTTGAAGACTTTCCGGCACATCTTAAAGCGGCAAGGTACCTGCCAGCAAATGTGGATGAATGGATGAACAACGTATACCACTCCTAGAACTACTGTTACAGGTGAGTACCCTGTTTTTTTTTTTCCATATATATGAGTTTGTGTTGTGGAGAATTCCTGCAGCCATTGAGCCCTCATTTTTTGTATCATGATTTGGATTGCTTGTTCATTGAGGCTCTGATCTATGTCTCCTGAGCCGTGTTGTTATTCCTGTTCATTTGTTGACTTTGACACCAGTTGAGCAGTTGGGTGAGTTTTTTCTCAAGGCTGTCAACCAGTTCACAAAGGAGATCAAAGAGTTGATCTCCTGCACCTCAGTTATCACAGTCCTCTCTCATGAAGGGTGTAGGTTGGCCAGTGTCCTCCTGGGAACTGCCTCGACCAGTGGTCATACCTCCTAAGCCAGTGCTTATCAATGTAGCATGGCATGGGGTCTGCACTGATGATCCAGAGGTTTCTGCTAGACATTGGTCATCTGGTCAACATTGGAGGGCAGTGCGCCTCTTGCGCTTTCAATCTGTTTGAGCAGGAGGTGCCACATTTGATGCTCCTTGACATCCTCGAGTGAGGAGAGGCACCACCACAGGATGTGGAGGCACTATGAGGAGCTTGGCTAACAGCAGAGGACCATTGTGAGGTGGAGTAAGGCTCAGTCTCCAGGACCTTTGGTCACCTGGCAACCGCCAGTGATTTCCATGCTGGTCCACCCTTGGCAGCTATCTGTGGCATCTACCTCTCCACCCTTGCTATTAGAGCTGCCTCCACCACAGCCTTTGGGTGGGAGCTGCAACTATGGACTTCCATGCTGCAGCTGGCATGCCAGGTCGGCTGTTGATGGAAATCACTCCATTACAAGACACTTAGGTTGCCCACAGTGGCAAATGATTGAGGGCCATTTTCAAAGAGTTCAAGAATGGGCTGTCCCTATTGTCCTTGAGGACCCATGCTTTTGGCTGAGCTTCAGTTGAGGAACTGTCCATTGAGCATGGGCTTGTGTCATTTAGGACCCTTCTCTGTCGAAGTCCATAAGTGTGTCCTTGGAGCCAGTCCAGAAGTGGGATAAATGCCCCTTTACTGATATCCTGGACAAGTACAGTTCCTTGGGGGTGCTTTTCCCATGGCTGAGGCCATTTTGGGACTGTCCCTGGAGCTTAGGCAGCATCCAGCCTGGCACCCACCACCCGTATGGTCTGCAAGTATGTGGTACCTGCAGGGTCCCTTTTGGGGTTCTCTGACCACCACTCACCCAGGGGGTTGGATTTAGACTTGGTCTTCCAGACATCTGGTACATGCTACCTGACAAGGGGTCAAAATAATTTGACTGTGTGTCCAAAAAGGTCTATACTACATCCTCTTTGGGCCTGTGTCAAGCCAGCTACACTGTCCTGATAGCCAACTTTTGTTATGGGAGTGGCAAATACAATCCTTCCTTATCTCCATGCCAACAAGTAGTTGCCAGTGAAGTTGGTCAAGGACCAAGGTCAAGTGCTCGCTGAACACCAGCCCCAGATGGTCTTGAACATAGGTGACTGTTATACCCATGTCATTGCAGCAACTGTCTCAGTGCGTCAAAGGGCCTGGCCGAGGCTCTCCACATTTGCAGTGGATACTCAGCACAAGCTGACCAGTATCCCTTTCTTGGGCACTTATCTCTTTAGCCCTAGGTTGGAGAACCAGAATAGAGAAGTCCAGTGCCCCTTGAAATTTGTGGCTTCCTCCCAGAAGAACTCCAAGTCTAAAAACCTAAAAAGACGACCTTCTAATATCGATCCTTTTAATCACAGCAACCTTGGTTGCAGCCCCAACAGGGGGTAGTACCAAGCCTGGTGCCTCAGGGCCAAGTTCAGGGAACAGGGGCTGAAAAGAGGTAGGGGTAGGGGAAGTGGGGCCCCTAGTCCCTAGCGTCGGAGGGGTGGTGTCATGCTCCTACCTGTGCAGTCCGTGACCCAGCTCCCAGTGGGGGGTTGGCAGTGCCACGTCTGGCCACATTGCTCCATTGTTACTACAGACAAGTTGGTACTGGAGGTGGTAGGCAGAGGGTTTACTTTCTATTTTGAGGCTCTTCCACCTTACTGACTCCATGCTCCTCAGGAGTCCTCTGTGTCATAGAACACATCCGCCCTAAGGGAGGACATCGCTCAGCTCAATGTGAAAGGGTCCATAGCCCATGTCCCACAGGCCCTGGCAAGTCAGGGGTATGTTTCCAGGTACTTCATGGTTCCATAATGGATTGGGGGTTGCACCCCATTCTGGATCTGCACAATCTGACTAGTTCCTACAGAAGTGCAAGTTCAGGATGGTCATTCTGAGCCAGATTTTACCTCCTCTGGAGCAGGGCATATGGTTCTGCCCCTGGATTTCCAGGATGCGTTCTTCCACATTCCTTTCCCTCTGTCCCATTGATGGAACCTTTCATTCCGCGCTGGAGTTCTTTATCAGTTCCAGATCATGCACTTCAGCCTGCGCCCAGGGTCTTTCACCAAGTGAATAGCAGTGATGGCAGCCTTCCTGAGGTGCAAGGGCATCAGGGTGTATTCTTACTTGGATGGTCGCCTGACAGCTAAGCCATCCAGGGAGGCCACTAAACTGTCCAGATATCTGGTTCTTCAGACCTGCAGAGACTTGGGCCTGTTGTTCAACTCGTATAAGTCTGAAATGATCCCTTGTGGGTCATCAAATCCATTAGAGCAGAGTTCTACTCCCTGTGGGCCAAGCCCATCTCCCTGTGGACCAGGCTCAGAACCTGACCTCCTTTGCTGGATCATTTCAGGTGAGGTGCTCATGCCCTCCCTGTGATTTCCTCTGGCTTCTGGGGTACACAGCATCCACCACTGGTGTAATCTGTTGGGCATGCTGCAGATGCTCCAACTGCAGTGGGAGCTGGGCTTCCTGTGGTCCCACGCCTAGGTCACCTGGAAGAGCTGGTCATAGTGACACAGCCAATATGGGATGCCATCCAGGGGTGGCTTGTCCTTCACCATCTGGAGGGAGGAAACCCATTTGTTTCCCAGAGCCAACCATCATGCTCATGATGACTCATCTCTGTTGGGGTAGGGAGCACATTTGGGGGACCACAGAGCCTACTTATTCTGGTCTCCCAGGGATTCTTGTCACCACATCAACCTGCTAGTGTCTGTGCAGTGTGGGTTGGCTCTCAGGAATTTGCTCCTCTGGTCAGGTCGTGCAGGTCCAGATGGACAATACCACAACCATCTTTTATCTGAACAGACAGGGCGGTACTCACTTGCTCCATTTGTATCAGGAGGCTCTCTGCACCTGGACCCTCATGCACTGCCTGGGTGTAGATCTCCTAACAGTCCATGTTACAGGAGTGAACTGTCTGCTGACAGACGCTCTCAGCCAGGTGGGAGAGACATCACACTAGTGGTCCCCATGTCAGGAGGTGGTACGCCAGCTGTTCTTCCAGAGGGGCAACCCACTGGTGGAGCTGTTTGTATCCTGGGAGAACAGAAAGCTGAAGCAATTTTGTGCCTGCCCCCACAGTCTGGGACAATGTTGGGGGATGCCTTCACAAGTAAGTAAGTAAGGAGATAAAGTTTATTTCTTTCAAGCGCCCTTCCCAAGCTCAGGGCACTTTTACAATAGTTCAAAAACACTTTAAAACACGCCATATAGAACAATAAATACAGCAGTCATAAATAACTCCCACTTATTACGTCCAAGCAAATGCTTGGGTAAAGAGGAAAGTCTTGGACCCCAGGCCTTCTGTATGTCTTCCCTCGATCCACAAGGTGGTGATCAAGTCCCAGAAGGATAAGGTGCAGATGATCCTGATAGCTCCAGACTGGCTCAGACAGTTCTAGTGTCTGGGTCGCCTCACCTTCAGCAGCAAACCTCCATGGTGGTTGCCTCTTCAGCCGGACTTGCTGACCAGACAACAGGGGAAGGTCCTGCACCTGGATCATCAGTCCCTGCTCCTGATGGCCTAGTTCCTGAGTGGCTGGAGTTCCAGACCTTGGATCTTTAAGAAGCTGGACTGTACATTGTGGTGGCCCTCCCAGGAAGAACTGACTCACCAGTGCTATGCCTTTAAAGGGAAGAGGCTTTCCATTTGGATAGTGAGGAGATTGGAATAAACATCCCACTCACCCAAGGATAAATATTCAGTCTTTTTTAATTTTTATTTTTATTTTTTTTATTTCTAGCATTCAGACAGATTCAATATCCTACATTTTCAAAAGACCCCTTCATCAGGGAGTCCGGTTAATGATTCTTCTCATTCAAAACTTGTTGTTTGTTTCTTTTACCATTTATTTTCTTTCGGCTTCCATGTAAACTTGGGTTGTCACCCATAGTGGACATGCAGTTTTCAGTAGTAATTTAGCTTTGTTCTCTGTTTTCTCCATCTCTTAACACTGCATTTATCTTAAAATTCCTTTGGTGTCATGCCAAGCAGCGTGATCCCCTTTCTTGCCCCGTGGCAAGCATTTGAAGTACCTCTGCTCCCTCTCTGTTGGGGCTGCAAGTGACAACCCTCAAGGTAAGGTGCACATGGCAGCAGTCTGCGCATACTGGCCGAGGGCTGGCATGTTGACGGTGGCTCAGGAGAAAGGCACTCAAGTGCTTTTTTAAAGGCTTTGACCACCTGCACCCTGCCCCGTGCATGAACCACCTCCACTATGGGATCTCCTGCAGGTGCTATGTGTGCTAATGGGCAAGCCATTTGAGTTTGTGCTCGGGTGTGAGATGTCATACCTGTCATGGAAGATGGCCTTCTTGAAGGCTGTTCCATCAGCCAGGATTAGTGAGCTCCAGGTGATTTTAGTGGAGTCTCTTTATGTGCTCTTCCACAGGGACAAGGTTGCCCCTACCCAAAGCTCCTCATGAAAGTTATATTGGAGTATCCCATTAACCAGGTGATTCCAGTATACTTTACTAACCCAACCTTGGAGGCCAGTTGCAGGCTTCATACCCTGGACCTGTGGATTACAGGGTGCTTGCGGCTGGAGTTCGGGGTGAAGCTGGCCAGCCGTTTATTTGCAGTGAAGTCGCACCTGACAGACTGGCAGTGAAGTGGACCACTGGCAGGTAGATCACATCATGCTATAGGTTGGCTGGTATGGAGCCTTCCAAAGGGCTTAGGGCTCATTCCACCAGACATACCATTGCCTTGGTGGCTGCCTCCAGACAGATCCCATTACAAGACATCTGTAGGGCTGCTATCTGGAGTAAAGCACACACCTTCATTTCCAACTACAGCATGGGTCTTGAGTCATGTGGGGGTTTCTGCTTTTGGTGCTTCAATTTTCCAGTCTCCGTTCACCAAATAGGAGTGCATGCCTTGCCCCCTTCTCCTGGAGAACTGCTAGGAGTCTGCCAAAGGGTGGGTAGTGAGCTGTATCCTCACCATCCGAAATACCGATTACTCACCTGTAACCGTAGTTCTAGGAGTGATAAAGTTCACATTCACACAGCCCCCTCCACCCCCGGCTGTGTGCCACCTGAATTCGTTTCCACATGTGCAAAGATCTGGCAGCCAGGTGGTGGCAGGAGCTTAGTTTAAATACTTCCAAGGAATCAGCACTTCTAGTGGAATTGCCAAAATGTGGCTGTAAACTGTGTATCACTTATAGAGCTACGGTTACAGGTGAGTAATCTATATTTATGGGTCTCCAGTCTCTCATAGCTTTTGTCCCCATACCCCTTGATCATTTTGGTGGGTTTATGTTCTTCTCTCCTGAACATTTCCATATCATTTTGCATTGAGGAACCAGAACTGCGTACATAAAGCGCCAGGGTTCCACCCTGCTCTACTGGTCGTCCCCCCCCAATGTGCCCAAGAAATTTACAGGCCCAGTTGACACTGGCCGAAAATTGCTTTTCATGGTTCAGCCCCTTGTCTGTTATGACCGCCATGTGATTATCTTGCTCCATATAGTATGAAGATAATAACTTTGTTTCTCCTCCCTAAAAGTAGCACCTTGCATCTGGCTACATTGAATCTGAGATTCTGGAAGTCTGACCACTCACCCAGCCTGTTCTGGGCAAGGGAAAAATTCCAAATGAGAATACAAATTTCTAGGGATGTGGATATGTTGTTCAATCCACACTTGTTGGCAGGTATCTTGCCGCTTTAAGATGGGCAAGAAGGTCTTCAAGCTGTCTCCTCCCACCCACACGTCTGGTAAAATCCTTTGTTCCGCCCCTTGATGCCAGATCTTCCTTACCACTTGGAAGCTCAGGTTCCCTCCTTAGCGATCTTGTGTTTTGTAGGCCTGGATCCTAAATCTTCGGATTTTCCCAAACTTGTACTCAGGTTCACTCGAGTTTGGTCTTTGCTCGATTCCCTCGCGGCTGCGGTGGATGTTCCCAGGTTCCGTCATTGCCCTTGTGGGCAGAAGATGTCTCGCACCGATCCTTACACCACATGTGATTACTGCCTTGCACTTGACCACGACCCGCAGGCTTGCGGCCTCTGTCTGTCCTTCTCCCCTTTGGTGCTCAAGGACCGCGCTGCCCGACTCCAGCTAGGGCGACTGGAGAAATGGTTCCTGTCGGTTAGATCAAAGGAGGCCCGTTGGGTGGTGTCCACGGTGGTGGGCTATGCAGAGCAGCTGGAACAGCTTATGGCACTCAAAGAGGAGGCGGCCCAGGCCGTGTCTTCATCCTCCTTGGTGTCTACCTTTATCCCGCTCTCCCTGGGCTCCTCCTACACGGCTTCCTGTCGGGAGCTTTGTCAGTCCCTCTCTACCAAGGGAGAGGGTCCTTTGGGGTCTCATACCTCTCGGTCTAAGAAGAAGGACCACAAAGGTAAGTCCCAGCATCGACGTTCGTGGGAGCTGGAGAGGTCTCGCTCCCCGGATCATCGTATCTCGACTTCGGTTGAGGTTGCAGCCTGGGCCGCTGGTTTCTCGGAGTCCCCATTAGATCAGCTGGCCGGGACTCCTGTCGATGAGCCTGAGATTTTTCTCGAGCCTGCTGACAGGTTGTCGACCAAAGAGGCCAACAACTCTGACATCGGTCCCCCTGGTGCCCTCCGAGGACTTGTCTTGGCTTCCTGAGCCAATGTCCCCGGTCAAGGACTCTGAACCGGAGGAGCTGCGGGTTTCCCCCCACTCCTTCCTCGGCCTGCCGTCGGCACCACCGATGGTCGAGGTCTCTGTCTCGATCCTCTTCCACTTCGGGTAAGTCCTGCTGATGTTGGCAGTCCCGGTCCCGACAATGTGGAAAGCGGCGCCGCCCGCTCATCCTCTTTAACAGGAGGCTCGGCACAAGTTGTGTTGGCGCTATGAGGATCTTATGTGGCAGCAACTTCTTTTAGCCAGCAACAAGCCAACTCCGGCTCCTTCACCAGCGATTACGTGGCTGTCGTCAGAATGGCCGAAGCAGTCTCCCGCTCCCGGTTCCTCGGTCGAGGACCTGTTTCTGGCTCCGACCGCTCGGCCTAGACTGGCTGCCCCACCCATTGTGGTGGAACCACCACCTCCATAGACGATTTTTGGGGCTCCGACCAAGGATTCTCTGTCATCTCAAGTGCTTCCCCATCAGTTGTCATTCATCCTCACCACCAATCGTCCTTGGCGAGTGGAGGGTGGCTTAGGCGGTCAGCATCTCAGGCGGTCGGCAGCTCTATGCAGACTCTTCGGAGCCCAAAGACTCCTCGTTGGATTCCCATCCAGTCGACTTGGAATCCTCGGAGTGGGCGGGGGGTCTGTCTGTGGACAAGGGCCCTACCTCGTTCTTGGGTATCTTTCGACTCATCTCAAAATCAAGCAGAAGCGGGCCAGATATCCCCTCATGGAGATTCTGGACAAAGGGGATTCCCCCTCGGAGGCCTTCCTTGTGGCCGAGGCCATCGTGGGTCCAGCTCTAGAGCTCTGGCAGCGCCCGGCCTTTTGTCCTGCACCTTCGGCCAGGATGGCCCTCAAGTATGCAATCCCTATCGGCTCCCTCTCCGGTTTCTTGGAGCACCCCTCGGCCGAGGGGTTGGTGGTTGTTAGCGTCTTCCAGTGCTTCAGTAACACTAGGGATATGGACAAGCCCCCAGACAAGGAGTCCAAAAAGCTGGACTACTCTGGGAGGAGGATATACGCTGCCGCCTCCTTAGGCCTTTGTCAGGCTAGCTCGGCTGTCCTGATGGCACACTTTTCTCATGCCCTGTTGGGCTCCCTTGATGGGGTGCTCCCTCATATCCCAGCTGACCTTCAGACCACGGTCAGGCAGGTTCAGGTTCAGGGAAGGGCTGTGGCCAAATGGCAGCTACAGACAGCTCTGAATATCAGACTCCTGTGCCCGGTCAGTTGCAGCCGTAGTGGCCATGCACCGCAGGGCATGGTTGCGGATCTTGACTTTCATGGCAGATACCCAACACATGCTAACACATGTTCCCTTTCTGGGGACCGACCTGTTCCCTCTAGGGGTGGAGGGTCACCTCCAGCGTATTGAGAAGTCTAATGCCACCTTAGACTCTGTTGCCTCTGCTCAGAGGGACAAAGGTCACCAACAGCAGTGTAAGCCCTTTCATCCCTCCGCTTCTATGGCAAAACCCCTGAAGCAGCACCAACAGCAGGGCCAGCAGGCCCATTCTTGGTGCCCCAAAGCCAAGTCCGTTGCATCCTCGGTCAGAAAGCCTGGGGGGAAGGGTCCAGGTGGCCCCTTGGCTGGTTCTTCCTCCTCCAAGCCTACCCAGTGATGGGTTGCAGGGTTCCGCCTCCAACCCCGTCACACCTCCCTGGGTCCCCCTGTGGGGGGCCAGCTCAGCCACTTCCTTTCTGCCTGGTCCACTATCACCACGGACTACTGGGTGCTGGAGGTGGTTGGCAGGGGCCTGCCTCTGGCATTTGAGCAGATCCTCCCTTCTGAGCCCGTGTCCCGCGGGGGGCTACCGGATCCATAGCCTCCCTGTCGGCTCTCCGATACGACATAGTTCTGCTCCTCCGCAAGTGGGTAGTCAGCAAGGTGGCGGATCCTCCTCCTTGCCCAAGGTTTGTGTCCAGGTACTTCTTGGTTCCAAAACGGTCAGGGGGCTGGTGCCCCATTCTAGATCTACATGACCTGAACAAATTCCTAAGGCCGCGTACTTTCTGGATGGTCACTCTGGCTCAGATCATACCATCCCTGGAACTGGGCATGTGGTTCTGTTCCCTGGATCTTCAGGACGTGTTCTCTCATGTCCCAGTCCATCCATCCCATCAGCAGTTCCTCCACTTTCAAGCAGAAGGGAACCTCTTCGAGTTCTGGGCCATGCCCTTCAGCCTTTCTTCAGCTCCCAGGGTCTTCACTAAATGCATGGCAGTGGTGGCAGCATTTCTGCAGCGCCGAGGGGTCTGGGTCTACCCTTACCTGGATGATTGGCTGATAGAAGCCCCCTCTAGGTTGGAGGTGGAGCAGTGGAGCAGTTCAGGGATCTGGCCCTCTGGGTTTGCTCTCAGCTAGTCCTCCTTATCAACGAGGCCAAGTCAGAATGCGTGCCTTCGCAGGTGATCTAGTTCATTGTGGCGGAGCTCGACTCTTTTCGAGCCAGAGCCCGGCTCACGGCGGACAGGGCTGAGATCCTTTCCTCCTTTGCCCAGTCATTTTTGGTTGGGCAATTGCGCCCTTCCCATGACTTCCTGTGACTTCTGGGTCTCCTGGTAGCTGGCACCAGCGTGGTCCTTTGGGCCCACTGGCATTTGCACCCCCTGCAGTGGGGGCTGGCCCGCCAGTGGTCTCAATGCTCAGGTCTTCTAGACCAGCCAGTCTTTGTGACTCAGGAGATGTGGGACGGCCTGCAGTGGTGGCTCATCTCAGCTCACCTGCAGGAGGGTATCCCATTTGTCTGCCCTGAGCCGACGGTCATCTTAATGACCGACGCCTCTCTGATGGGTTGGGGTGCCCATCTGGGGGAGCACAGGGCCCACAGTCTAGTCCCCTCAGGAGTCCTGATGCCACATCAACTTGCTGGAGCTCCGAGCGGTGTGGCTAGCCCTGACCGCCTTCACTCTGTTTGTTCGGGGTCAAGTGGTCCAGGTTCAGACGGACAACACCACAACCATCTACTATCTCAACCGACAAGGCGGGACGCACTCCTTGCCTCTGTGCAAGGAGGCTCTTCACATATGGTCTCTCATGCTCAGTCTGGAGGCGGATCTCCTAGCCATCCATGTGGCAGGAGCCTCAAACAGTCTGGTTTATGCGCTCAGCCGGATAAGTGATGCATCTCACGAGTGGTCTCTCCTGCCGGAGGTAGTAAAAGACCTGTTCTCCCTCTGGGGCACACCTCAGGTGGACCTGTTTGCCTCCAGAGAGAATGCAAAGCTGAGGCTGTTCCACCCCACCCCCCTCAGCAGGACTTGCTGCAGAGGGATGCCTTCTCAAGGCCATGGACCCCAGTCCTCTTCTATGCCTTCCCTCCATTTCGCTTGATCCATAAGGGTGCTTCTCAAGGTGAGGAGGGACAAGGCGCAGGTGATTCTGGTAGCCCCAGACTGGCCTTGCCAGTTCTGGTATCCAGATCTCCTTAGCCTCAACTCCAGGCTCCCGAAGCGGCTTCCAGCCCGCCTGGACCTGCTCTCTGTCAACAAGGGGAAGGTACTCCATCCAGACCTTCAATCCTTGCACCTGACGGCCTGGTTCCTGAGTGGCTAGAGTTCCAGGCCTTTGGTCTTTCCGACCAGGTCCTCAACATCATTGAGGCATCCCGTAAGGAGTTGACCAGAAAATGTTATGCCTTCAAATGGAAAAGATTCTCCATTTGGTGTCAGGACAAGGGGTTGGACCCCTCGTCCTGCCCATTGGCTTGCATTTTGGACTTATTGTGGTCCCTTTCTCAGCAAGGGCTTCAGTCGACGACCCTTAAGGTGCACCTGGCAGGCATCTCTACTTACCGGGCGTGGGCCAGCAAGCAGTCGGTGGTGCAGGAGAAGGTGGTCTGGCGCTTTCTCAAAGGCCTAGATCACATATCCCCTCCGGTGCATGAACCTCCACCTCCGTGGGATCTTCTGCTGGTATTGGCCAAGCTCATGGGCAAGCCATTTGAACTGATGCTCAGGTGTGAGATCTCCCACCTGTCGTGGAAGACCACCTTCTTGGTGGCTATCACATCAGCCAGAAGGATCGGGGAGCTCCAGGTGCTTTCCATTGAATCTCCTTATCTGGTCTTCCACAGGGACAAGGTTGTCCTGCGCCCCCACCCAAAATTTCTTCCGAAGGTGGTGTCAGAGTTCCACCTGAATCAGCTGCTTACTCTACCAGTGTTTTACCTGAATCGCACCTTGGAGGCCTAGTACAGGCTCCATACCTTGGACCTGAGAAGAGCGCTCACCTACTATAAAGCGCATATGGCGGACGTTCGGGGAGAGGTTTGCCAGCTGTTTGTCACCTATTCTGAAGCCGCACCTGGCAGACCTTTATCCAAGCGGACAGTTGGCAGGTGGATCACTTCCTGCATTGATCTGTGCTATAGGCTGGTGGGCAAGGAGCCTACCAGAGGGATAAGAGCTCATTCTACCCACCATACCGATGAGTAGGTGGCTGCTTCTAGGGATGTCCCTATTCAGGAAATCTGCAGGGCTGCTACCTGGAAGTCAGCACACACCTTCATTTCCCATTACCACATCGACCTCGAGTCATGCCGGGATGCTGGTTTTGGGGCCTCAGTTCTCCAGTCCCTCTTTCCTAAGTAGGGGTGTGCACCTTGCCTCCCTGCCCCGGAGAACTGCTAGGAGTCTGCCAACAAGTGTGGATTGAACAACATATCCACGTCCCTAGAAATACAGGTTACTTACCTGTAATAGGAGTTCTAGGAGTGGTATATGCTGTTCATCCACACGGACCCATCCGACCTCCCCGGCTGCGGATGCACACAACCTGGCTTCCAGCGGGCTAGATCTGGTGTCATGGGGCGGAGCCAAGGATTTTACCATCTGGATGGGTGGGAGGAGCCAGCTTGAAGACCTTCTGGTCCATCTTAAAGCAGCAAGGTACCTGCCAACAAGTGTGGATGAACAACATATACCACTCCTAGAAGCCCTGTTACAGGTGAGTAACTTGTATTTTCTGCAAAATCCGTTGGTTTCTGCGGAAACTATAAAGAGACTTTTAAATCTGGCAGTATAGCCTAGAGGTTAGAGTAATGAGCTGTGAATGAGCTTTATGCATCCAGTAGATGTGGGGTTATTTCCCCAGCCTCCGCTTGCATACTATGTGACTCTAAGTAAGTCACAGAACTTATAAGTGCTCCCTGGTCACCCCCTGAAAATGGGTACACATGCCTAGTGAGCCTTCCCTAGTTACCAAAGAATAATTAAAAAAAAAAAAAAAAAGCATGCATCAGTATGGCACCCGGTGGCATTCTTAGGTTTTGGTACCACGTGTTCTGTAAACTGCATCATACAGTTCTAAAATGGTTCTTGCCAGAATTATTTAAATCAGAAACACCCACTAGGATAACTGAAAAGTAGGTATAGTTAGATAAGTAGCAAAATTTGAACTAGTATTTAAAAAAAAAAAAAAAACTTCTCTTGGAAAACTGACTTCTATAGGTTCAGTGCAGTTCTTTGTTAAAATGCCATAGCCGGTGTTTGAACACAGGTCATTTAGAATACCTTTCCATTACACTAGCAACTGTGCCACCAATGCAGCTGGAAACCTGGGACTCACAAAAGCACTCTATTCTTTCTCAGTAGCACAGCCTGTTGCTGCACATAAATTGCTGTACTTACAAGGGTATGGTGTGCCTGTATTTTGTATGGGGCACAGACAAACAGGAGAGAGAAAGCAATAAGTGACATATTTCTTTCTCACTTGCATCCCATATATATGCACATCACTCCCTTGTAACTAAAACAGTCAAAGAATACATCTTAATATGTGTGCCTGTGTAAAGTTCTTTTGGCTCACTCTTTTATAACCTGTCAAGTGCACAGCAGAAAATTTCAAAACAGAGGGATACTGTCTCATGTAAGGGGTCAACTTAGAACTGTGAAAAAAAAATGGTCTGATAAAGAATCAACCCTTTATCTTATCTCTTGCCAGGCCCGTCCGATCCTGGACATGACTCCTGTGAAGGAGTTGGTCAGCCTGAAGTGGAACAAATATGGCAAGCTCTACTTCCGACTCTTGTGCTTCCTCTACCTCGTCTATATCTCCATCTTCACTGCCTGCTGTGTGTACCGTCCTCTAATGCCACGTCTAACCAACCGAACTGACCCGAAGGACATGACCCTCTACATTGAGAAACCACTGGAGGTACTTCTTCTGGTGGCATTATGCTGTGCTAGTTCATGTTGGATTAGATCAGTAAATTTTTTTGCTCTACCTCTGCTGTTCTGCATTTTGTAACACCACCCCACTGGCAAATGTCACATTCTGTCTATCCTTTATTATTCATTTTCTGTATTTCTCCTACCACCACTCTTCCTCACACCACACATACATACAGTAATGGTAACCATAATTCTAGGGACGTGGATATGTTGTTCTATCCACACTACTGGCAGTGTTCTTTCCCTTGAAGATGTTGCCAGAAAGTCTTCAAGCTGGCTTCTCCCACTTACCCAGGTGGTAACTCTCTTGGCTCTGCCCCGCGACACCAGATCTTCCTTTCCGCTGAATGAAGCAGGTTCCCTCCTTATTGCTTCTGTGTTGAGTAGGCCCTAGCATTTCAAATCTTTAGATTTCCTTCCAAAAAAGCTTTAAAACCTCTTGGTTTCTTCTAAAGCTGATGGATGACAAGTCTGCTTCGGGTTACTGCCAGTGCCCCTGTGGGCAGAAGATGTCCCGGATGGATCCCCCACACCACATGCGTTTATTGCCTGGGTCTCGAGCACGACACCCAGACTTGCGATTTTGGTTGGTCTTTCCACTACTGTCCTTGAGGATTGTCTTGCCCGACTCCAACTGGGGTGCCTGGATCAACGGAATCCTCCAGTCAAGTCCAAAGAAGCTTAGTGGGGAGTCTTCACAGTCACAGGGTCTGCTGAGCAGCTTGCAACCTTTGAAGAGGAGGCAGCCCGGGCCGCTCGGTCCTCATTGGCTTCTGCCTTCATGCCTCTTCAGCTTGGTTCCACATTTACGGACTTCTTCAAGGAATTATGCCAGTTTCTGGTGACCTGCGCTCAGGGTCCCTCTGGGCACAAGTCAAAGTTGAAAAAAAGAGTCCGGAAGGGATAAAGATCTGACTCGTCACCATTCGTGGTATCAAGAGAACTTTCGGTCGAGGGCCACGGATTCCCGCGCTTCTCCAGTTTCGACTTTGGTTGAGATCGCGGTCCTGGCCACTGGCTTCACGGAAACCCCATCAGTCCAGTCAGTCAAGATGCCTGTCGATGAGCCGGTTGAGATTTTTCTTGACCCAATCGACCTGTTGTCGTCCCTCCGAGACCTGCCAATGGTCTCCCCGACAGTCAAGGTCTCAGTCATCCTCCCATGGGTCGAGCAGTTCCTGCTATCAATTCCTGCTCTCGACACCATGGGAAGTTAGCGCTGCTGCTAATTATTGTCCTCATCCTCCTTAGGTGAGGAGAGACTTTGGCGTAAGTTGCGTTGATGCTGCGAGGACTTAATGTGGCAGCAGTTCATGTTTGTCGGTGCCAAACCAATCTCTGTTTTGACACCAGCTATCACATGACTGTCACCCGAATGGCCGACATTGTCTTCACCTTCAGAGCCAGTCAAGATGGTTCCATCTTGGTTGCTTCCGGCTTCTCCGCCAGTTGTGGTAGAACAACCGCCCCAGCAACCGAAGGTTGGAGCTCTGACAAAGGATTCTCAGCCAGCCAGGGGCCTTCTGCATCCGCTGTTGGTCACCATTACTCCTAATTGTCCATGGAAGGTCAGTGGGGACCCGGGCAGTCGACACTTCTATGAGGATTCCTTGATGCATGAGGGTTCCTCCCTGCACTTCCATCCAGTCGAGGAGTCTGTGGGGGATCTCTCGATGGAGGAAGGTCCCTCTTCCTTCATGGGCCTCCTGTGCCTCATCTTAGAGTCTGCAGGGATGAAAATGGAGCCCATTCAGAAGCGGGCTCGCTATCCCCTGACTGAGATTCTCAACTGGGGAGACTGTCTGACCTGGTGGCAGAGACGGTCACCTGCCCCGCACTGGACCTTTGATAGCATCCCGCTTCTTGCCCAGCACCTTCAGCCTGGATGGAACACAAGTATGCTGTGCCCACTGGCTCCCTTTTGGGATTCACGGAGCATCTCTTCGCTGAGGGATTGGTAGCCGACTCTGTGTTCTGGTGCACTGGCAACACTGGGGATATCAACCGGCTGCGTGACAGAGTCCAAAAATCTGGACCATGCGGCCAAGAAGGTCTATACTGCCTCCTTGCTTGGTCTTTGCCAGGCGAGCTCAGCTGTCCTCATGGCCTACTTCTCCCATGCCTTGCTGGGTTCCTTGGATGAGGTGCTTCCTTATCTGCCCACGGACCTTCAGACCATGGTCAAGTAGGTCTGAAATCAGGGCCGAGCAGTGGCCAAACAGCTCCAAACAGCACTGGACATAGGGGACTCCTGTGCCTACTAAGTGGAGGCCGCAGTGACCATGTGCTGCAGGGCTTGGTTGAGAATCTCGACCTTCACAAAAGATACTCGGCACAAGCTGGCAGATGTCTCCTTCTTGGGCACCGACCTGTTCGGGCCCAGGGTTGAGGATCACCTCACATGCATTTAGAAATCCAGTGCCAACCTGGACTCCATGACATCTGCCCAGAGGGATCCCAAGGGCTCCAAGCAGCAGAAATGTAAACCCTTTCATTCTACCTCCACCCCTGCAGCAAAGCCAGACCAGCAGGAGGCTATCCAGTAGGCTCAGGCCTGGCAACTGCAGCTGAAGTCAACAGCCTTGGTCATCCAAAAGTCTGGAGGGAGAGGCTCCGGTGGCTTCTCTGCCGGGCCCTCCTCCTCCAAGCCTGCCCTGAAATGGGATGAGAGGTGCCCTCCTCATGCCTGTCACATCTCCCCTGGGCCCTGCCAATGGGGGCCAGCTCTGCCACTTCCTTTCCACCTGGTCCGCTGTCACCATGGACATGTGAGTCCTAGAAGTAGTGGGTCAAGGTCTGTCTCTGGAATTTGAGCAGTACCCTCCTTGCCAAGCCCACGCCCCTCAGGAGAACTTGGTATCTGCAGACACTGGGGAGGCTCTTTGAGATGACATAGCCCAGTTCCTGCACAAGGAGGTAGTGGTCCAGGTTGTGGATCCTCTGGAACACCCAGGGTTGGTCTTCAGGTACTTCCTGGTGCCAAAGTGGACAGGGGTGCTGGAGCCCCATTCTAGATTTGCACTACCTGAACAAATTCCTCAGGTCGTGCACCTTTAGTATGGTAACTCTGTTCCAGATCATACCATCTCTGGAGAGGGACATAAGATTCTGCTCCCTAGATCTTAAGGACTCATTATTTCATGTCCCAATCAGTCCATCCCACTGAAGGGTCTTCTGCTTCCGAGCAGAGGGAAACCTTTGAGTTCCAGGCCATGCTATTCAGCCTCTCCTCGGCCCCCAGGGTCTTCATCAAATGCATTTGCAGTGGTGGCAGCTTACCTGAGGTGCCAAGGGGGCCGGGTGTACCCCTGCCTGATGACTGGCTGATAGTGGGTCACTCCAAGCAGGAGGTGACGTGGTCCAGGGACCTGGCCCTCCAGACCTGCTCCTTCCTTGGCCTCCTGGTCAATGAAGCCAAGTCAGAACTCATGCCCTTGCAGGTGATCAGCTTCTTCTAGGAGCGTGGATATGTTGTTCATCCACATTGTCTGGCATTGTTCCTTTCCCCTTTAAATCTTGCCGGAAGTCTTCAAGCTGGCTCCTCCCACCCACCCGGGTGGTAAATACCTCGGCTCCGCCCCATGACGTCAGATCTTCCTTTCCACTGGAAGATACAGGTTCCCTAAGTGCTTTTCGCGGCGATTGAGCCCTGGTTCTAATCGGCCAGTTTTCACGCATCTTCTGCTTTGAAACTTGTAGGTTCTGACTCAGATTCGGACATGGATGATAAGTCGTCCCCCGGGTTTCGCCGGTGTCCTTGTGGACAAAAAATGTCGCGCACCGACCCTCACCTCTCGTGTGTTTACTGCCTCGGTACCGTTCATGATACCTGGCAATGCACAATTTGCTCTTCCTTCCATCCTTCCGTTTTGGAGGACCGTCAGGCGTGCCCGAAGCAGGGGAGACCGGAGCTTCGCAATCACTGGTGGAAATCTAAGGAGGCCAGGTGGGCAGTTTCCTCGGCCGCGGGATCCGTCGAGCAGCTCGAGCAAATGGCAGCCTTCGAGGAGGAAGTTGCCCAAGCTTCGGCCAACCGAGGCTTCTTCGTGCCGCTCAACTTGGGCTCCACCTTCACAGGATCCTTTAGGGATTTGTGCCAGTCTCTCCCTACTAAGGATGAGGTGCCCTCGGGCTCGCACTCCTCCCGTTCTAGGAAAAAGGATCCAAAACCATCTTCTTCGAGTCGAAGAAGATGCTCCTGGGACAGGGAGTGGTCCGAGGTCTCGACTACGGTCGAGATCGCCTCCTCGGCTGCCAGTTTTTCAGACCTTCCGTCTGGACCAGGCACAGAAGTCGAGGAGACGGCTGAACCGGGCGAGAGTACTCTCGACCCGATCGAGCCGTTGTCACCGACGCCTGTCGATGACTCTTTGGAGAGAACGCCCATTCTCTCCTTCCCTGACGAGGAGACCCATCCCGCAGGTTTCCCGATCGAGGGACAGGAACCGGATCCTCGGTTTTCACCGAGTCCGGCTTCCCCGGACCGACAAAGCCAACACCGTCGATCTCGATCGAGGAGTAAGTCCTCTTCGGTCGGTCAACCCAAGAAAGGACACAAACACTCCCGGAAGAGGCGCCGCCACCGTTCCTCATCCTCCTCGGACGAGGAGAGGCTTCGACGGAAGATCCGTCGACGCTGTGAGGATCTTATGTGGCAGCAACTCCTGCTAGCAGGCCAGAAGCCGGCTACCCCAGCGATTCCGGCTATCACTTGGCCCCAGCCTACTCCAACACCGATTCCTAAGGCTCTGGTCCCTCCTGGGGCCCCCGTGCGCCTTCCGGCTCGGCCGGCTACAGGCTCCCCACCAATATTGGCGGAACCTCCACCAAAATTGCCCCTTGGAGGGGTTCCCTTCAAGGAGGACCAACAGTCTCCAGGTCTTCCTCACAGACTGTCAATTACGGTCACCCCTGATCGCCCTAGGCGCATCGAGGGAGATTTAGGTGGGCAGCCTTTGTATCTGGACTCCTCCGATTCAGATAATACAGGCCTTCATTCTTATGATGTGCTATCGGTGTCGAGCTTGGAAGAAGGGCCTTCCTCCTTCTAGGGCATCCTTCGACTCATTTCAGAGTCCACTGGGATGCCTCTGCAGCCTATTCAGAAGAAGGCAGAATATCCCCTCACAGATATTCTTAAGAGGATACCCCTACGGAGGCCTTTCCAGTGGCCGAAGCCATAGTTGGCCCGGCCCTGGAACTCTGGCAGCGTCCGGCCTCCTGCCCGGCTCCGTCTGCCCACATGGCCCGCAAGTACGCGGTGCCCACAGGGTCCTTGGCGGGGTTTACTGAGCACACCTCGGCGGAAAGCCTTGTAACTGCCTCAGTATTCAGGAGAATGGGCAGCTCGGTGGATACTGACCACCCTCTGGACAAGGAGTCCAAACTTACGGACCACTCGGCCCGGAAGGTCTACGCGGCATCATCCTTGGGCCTTCATCAGGCAAGCTCAGCAGTGATCATGGCACACTTCTCTCATGCCCTTTTAGGGTCGCGGGATGAAGTGCTTCCTCACCTCCCAGCAGACATGCAGACCACGGTCAAGCAGGTCAGGGACCAGGGCAGGGCTGTTGCTAAACAGCTCCAGACAGCTCTGGACATTGGTGATTCCTGTGCCCGTTCACTAGCTGCAGCGGTATCCATTCGCCACAGGGCTTGGCTGAGGTTATCCTCCTTCCCCGTGGATACTCGGCACAAGCTAGCTGATGTGCCCTTCCTTGGCACTGACCTCTTCGGTCCGGGAGTGGCAGGTCATCTGCAGCGCATTGAGCAGTCTAATGCCACCTTAGATGCCACCTCTGCTAAAGGTTCTTCAGGAAAGAACCAGCAGAAGTGCAAGAAGAAGCCTTTTCGGCATTCTTCCCCTGTGGTCAGACAGCCCTCCTTCCAGGGAGGTCAGCAACAGCAGCAGGCTCAGGCTTGGCACCCTAGGCCCAAGCAAGGTCCCCAGCAGCCCCACAAAGGAGGCCGAGGTGCTGGTCCAGATGCCTCCTCCTCCTCCTCTAAGCCTGCTCAGTGACGGGCCTGGGGTGGCCTCCCCCGCACCTGTCACACCAGCTCTGGGTCCTCCCGTGGGGGGCCGGCTCCACCACTTCCTTTCCGCCTGATCCGGTATCACTTCAGACAGGTGGGTTCTAGAAGTGGTCGGGCAGGGTCTGCCCCTAGAATTCGAGGAGTACCCTCCCAGCCGAGCCCGTGCCCCATGGGAGGAAAGGATCTCAGTCGCCCAGTCTGCCCTTCGGGACGACATTGCGCTACTCCTTCTCAAAGAGGCGGTGGCCCGGGTGCCGGATCCTCCTTCAGACCCAGGCTTCGTCTCCAGGTATTTCCTGGTGCCCAAGCGGACAGGGGGTTGGTGCCCCATTCTAGATCTGCATAACCTGAATCGGTATCTCAGGTCTCGCACCTTTCGGATGGTAACTCTGAGCCAGATCATACCATCCCTGGAGCGCAACATGTGGTTCTGTACACTGGATCTTCAGGACGCTTTTTACCACGTCCCAATCCGTCCATCCCACCAGCGGTTTCTCCGCTTCAGGGTCGAAGGGACCCTGTTTGAGTTCAGAGCCATGCCGTTCGGCCTGTCATCAGCCCCAAGGGTCTTCACCAAATGCATCGCAGTGGTGGCAGCCCATCTACGGCGTCAGGGGGTTCGTATTTACCCCTATCGACGGACTGGCTTCCTGGCAGGTTCCTCCCTTCAGGAGGTGGAGAGGTCCAGGGACCTGACCCTCCGAACCTGCTCTCACTTGGGCCTTCTTATCAACGAGGCCAAATCGGAACTCGTACCTTCTCAGGTGATGGGCTTCATCGGGGCAGAGCTCGACTCTTGTCAAGCCAGAGCTCGGCTCCCGGCGGACAGGGCGGAGGTTCTCTCCTCCTTTGCCCAATCATTTCTGGTTGGGCACTTGCGACCTGCCCGGGACTTCCTGCGCCTCTTGGGTTACATGGCGGCATGCACCTCAGTGGTCCGATGGCCAGACTGCACATGCGCCCCCTTCAGTGGGAGCTGGCTGCCCAGTGGTCTCAGCGTCAGGGTCTCTTCGACCAGCTGATCACAGTCACCCAGAGGATGTGGGATGCTCTCCAATGGTGGACTGTCCTGAGTCATTTGCAGGAAGGAATCCCGTTTGTCCGCCCCGAGCCGACGGTCGGCCTTACGACTGATGCCTCTCTCATGGGCTGGGGAGCCCACATGGGGGACAACGGGCCCACGGCCTCTGGACCCCCGAGGTGTCCCGATGCCACATCAACCTGCTGGAGCTCAGAGCAGTCAGACTGGCACTGTCAGCTTTCACTCCTCAGCTCCGGGGTCAAGTGGTTCAAGTCCAGATGGACAATACCACGACCATGTACTACCTCAACAAACAGGGCGGCATGCACTCCCGTCTGCTATGCAAGGAGGCGCTCTGGATCTGGACCTTCGTCAGCCGGCTGGAGACGGATCTCCTAGCCATCCATGTGGCAGGAGTCGCAAACCAACTGGCGGATGCTCTCAGCCACATAGGCCAGACATCCCACGAGTGGTCTCCCCATCCAGAGGTAGCTTACGATCTGTTCTCCCATTGGGGCAAACCACTGGTGGACCTGTTTGCCTCCAGGGAGAACACCAAGCTGTGGCTGTACCATGCCCGCCCCCCTCAGCAGGGTTCGCTGCAGGGGGATGTCTTCTCGAGGCCATGGACCCCAGGCCTCTTTTACGCCTTTCCTCCATTTCCCGTGATCCACAAGGTGCTACTCAAGGTGAGGAGGGACAAGGCGAAGGTGATCCTGGTAGCCCCAGATTGGCCATGCCAGTTCTGGTATCCAGATCTCCTCAGCCTCAGCTGCAGGACCCCGGAGCGGCTGTGTACACGCCCGGACCTGATATCGCTGAACCAGGGGAAGGTCTTTCATCCGGACCTTCAATCCCTGCACCCTGCAGGGAGGGAAGTCAGAATAGCCAAGGCCCAAACTGAGGAAAAGAGAGCAAACTTGATTAAGAAGGGGGGTAAAACCTTTTATAGGTACATCAAGGAGCATAGAAAGACAAAGGGAGGAATAGTGAGGCTCAATAGAAAGGACAGTGGGTGGGCAGAGAGGGACAGTGAAAAAGTAGGGATACTGAATGAATACTTCTGCTCAGTATTCACAGAAGAGGAGGAGGGGGAAGTGCCTAATCCAATTAACCCAAGCACTCTGGATAGGGGGGTCGATACCAGTCCTTTCACAGAAGAAAGGGTTCTGAAAGAACTCCTAAAACTGAAGGTGGACAAAGCAATGGGGCCTGATGGAATTTACCCCAGAATTCTAAAAGAATTAAGGGGAGAACTAGTGACTATCCTTTTTAACAAATCATGGGAGGATGGTGTGGTACCTGAGGACTGGAGGAAGGCGGATGTGATTCAACTTCACAAAAGTGGGAGCAAGACAGAGGCAGGAAACTACAGACCTGTCAGTTTGACCTCTGTGGTAGGGAAAGTGATGGAATCACTTCTGAAGGAAAGAATTGTTGAGTACCTAGAGGAAAGTGGGGCACAGGACCCAAGGCAACATGGATTCACAGTGGGAAGGTCATGTCAGACAAATCTAATCGATTTATTTGACTGGGTGACCAAAGTAGTAGACCAGGGAGGGGCTGTGGACATGGCCTATCTAGATTTTAGCAAGGCATTTGACACAGTCCCACACAAAAGATTAATAATCAAATTAACCAGCCTGGGAGTGGGTCCCAGGGTGGTAGCCTGGGTAAAACATTGGCTGGACAACAGGACACAGAAGGTAATTGTAAACAGAGTCCACTCTGAAGGAAGAGGGGTTACTAGTGGGGTACCACAAGGTTCAGTACTGGGTCCAGTCCTTTTTAATGTCTTTATAAGTGACATTGCAGAGGGACTGGAAGGAAAAGTATGCCTCTTTGCAGATGATACAAAGTTCTGCAACAAGGTTAATACACAAGGAGGCATGGAAAGGATGAGAAGGGACTTGGCAAGGTTGGAGGAATGGTCAGAAGTATGGCAGCTTGGATTCAGTGCAAAGAAGTGCAAAATAATGCACCTGGGAAACAAAAATCCAGGGGAAGATTACACAATGGGGGGGGGGTGGTAGTAACAATAACAAAAATGGAAAGGGACCTGGGGGTAATCATATCAGATGAACTTAAGGCTAGCAAGCAATGTGAGAAGGCAGTAGGGAGGGCCTGGGGGGATACTGGGATGTATAGGAAGAGGCATCACCAGCAGAAAACAGGAAGTTGTTATCCCTCTGTACAGACAGTTGGTGAGACCCCACCTGGAGTACTGCATCCAGTTCTGGAGACCCCATCTCTGCAAGGACATAGACAGGATGGAGGCTGTCCAGAGGAGGGCAACAAAAATGGTGCAGGGTCTGCAAGAGAAGCCAAATAAGGAGAGACTAAAGGAGCTTAATATGTATACCCTTGAGGAAAGGGAGGAGAATGGGGACATGATAGAAACTTTTAAGTACCTCAGTGAAATCAACAAAGTCCAAGAGGGTAACATCTTTCAGAAAAAGAGATGTACAAGAACAAGGGGACACAGTTTGAAGATAGAGGGGGAAGGCTCAGGGGCAATGTGAGGAAGTATTTTTTTTTCACAGAGAGGGTGGTGGACACATGGAACAGCCTTCCTGAGGAGGTTGTGAGGTCTAAAACTGTGGGAGAATTCAAGAATGCATGGGACAGACATTAGGCAATTCTTGTTGGGGGGTAGGAAGAAATAACAAGGTGAAAGAGTCCAACTTGTTTAAATATAAGAAAAATAGCAGGACAAGAGGACACAGCATGAGATTAGAGGGAAGACGATTAAGGGAGAATGTGAGGAAATTCTTTTTTCACAGAAAGGGTGGTGGATGCATGGAATGGTCTACCTCAGGAAGTAGTGACTATGAATACAGTGCAGGGCTTTAAACAGGCATGGGATAGGCATAAGGGAGCAATACAGATGAGTATGAATAGATATGCCACTGACAGAGCAAAGGCCGATGGCACATTTATAAGGTAGAAAAAGAAATGGGCAGACTGGATGGGCCTTGCGGTCCTTATCTGCCATCAACTTCTTTGTTTAAATAGGCTGTTGGTTAACTAGGATCTGTAGCTTATTCTGTAGGTAGGGAAATGGGCAGATTAGGCGGGCCAAGCGGTCCTTGTCTGCCGTCAAAGTCTATGTTTCTATGCAGGAAGAGATCCAGTTTGTTCGCCCTGAGCCGATGGTCACCCTTATGACCGACTCCTCCCTCATGGGCTGGGGTGTCCATCTGTGGGAACACAGAGTCCATCGTCTCTGGTCCCCCACAGAGTCCAGGTGTCACATCAACCTGCTGGAGCTCTGGGCAGTTTGGCTGGTGTTGGCTGCTTTTGCTTCTCACATTCGGGGTCAGGTAGTTCAAGTCCAGACGGACAGCACTATGACTATGTGCTACCTCAACAAATAGGGCAGGATGTACTTCCTGCCATTGTGTAAGAAAGCTCTCCACGTATGGACCCTCATTCGCAGCCGGGAGGCCCATCTCCTAGCCATCCATGTGGCAGGGGTCTTCAACCAGCTGGCAGATGCCCTCAGCTGGGTGGGCGAGGCATCCCACGAGTGGTCTCTCCTCCCAGCGGTAGTTCACACAACCTGTTCTCCCAGTGGGGCACCCCTCAGGTGGACCTGTTCGTCCAGGGAAAACGCAAAGCTGTGGCTGTTTTGTGTCCCCCCCAGCAGGGAATGCTGCAGGGGGCTACCTTCTCGAGGCATTGGACCCCATGCCTCTTTTACACCTTCCCTCCGATCCCCTTGATCCACAGGGTGCTTCTCAAGGCCAGGAGGAACAAGGCTCTGGTAATCCTGGTGGCTTCAGACTGGCCACACTAGTTTTGGGACCCAGATCGCCTCAGCTACAGGCTCCCAAAGCATCTCCCATTCTGCCCAGACCTACTTTCCATTCATCAGGGGAAGGTGCTCCATCCGGACCTTCAATCCCTGCACCTGACAGCCTGGCTCGTGAGTGGCTAGAGTTCCAGGCTTTGGGTCTGTCTGAAGATGTTTTCACCATTGTGGAGGCATCTCTGGAGGAGTCAACCAGGAAATACTACGCCTTCAAGTGGAAGAGATTCTCCATTTGGTGTCAGGGCAAGGGATTGGACCCCTTGTCCTGTCCAGTGGCTAGCATCATTGACTACCTCTGGTCCCTCTCTAAGTTGGGCCTTTGGTCGATGACCCTCAAGGTGCACCTGGCAGCCATCTCTGCTTACCGGGTGTGGGCTGGTCAGCAGTCAGTGCAAGAGGTGGCCTGGCACTTTTCCAAGGGCCTATATCACATTTCCCCTCTGGTGCAGGAACCACCTCCACCTTGGGATTTGTTGCTGGTTTTGAAAAAGTTTATGGGCAAACCATTCGAACCAGTGCACAAGTATGAGATGTCTCACCTGTTGTGGAACACTGCCTTCCTGGTGGCTGTCATGTCAGCTAGAAGGATCAAGGAGTCCCAAGCACTCCCAGTGGAGTCTTCTTACTTGGTCTTCCACAGGGACAAGGTTGTCGTGTCCACCAACTCAGAATTCCACCTGAAGGTTGTGACAGAATTTCACTGTAACCTGTTTTCATTGTTCTTCCTGGATCACACCTTGGAGGCCGAGCACAGGCTCCATACTCTCCATACTCTGGACCTGCGGAGAGTGCTCACTTACTATAAGGAGTGCATGGCTGGAGTTCAAGGAGAGGATCACCAACTGTTTGTCACCTACACTGAAACTGCACCTGGCAGACATGCAGCCAAGCAGACAATTGGCAGGTGGATCACATCCTGCATTGATCTCTGCTACATGTTGGCAAGTAGGGAGCCTCACAGAGGGCTAAGGGCTCATTCCGCCCATCATACTACTGCAATGATGGCTGCTTCCAGGGACGTCCCTATCCAGAAAGTCTGCAGGGCTGCTACCTGGAAGTCACACCTTCATCTCCCATTATCACATCGACCTCGAGTCATGCTGGAATGCTGGTTTTGGGGCTTCAGTTCTCCAATCCTTATTCCCCAAGTAGGGGGGTGTGCACCTTACCTCCCTCCTCCCGGAGAACTGTTAGGAGTCTTCCAGTAGTTTGGATAGAACAACTTATCCACGTCCCCAGAAAAATGGATTACTCACCTGTAACAGTAGTTCTAGGAGTGGTATATGTTGATCTTACTTTGAGAGGACTCTTGCAGTAGGTATTCACAAGTAGGACTAAGCCGCAGGCGTCGGGACCCCACGGAAAAATCTCTAGCTAGCAGCCTCTGGCAGGGACCGCCCCACGTCAGGTGACCGACGTCAGCTGACGTTGGTATAAAGGGTTGGGCCCTGACGCCCACCCTCCAGTTCTTTCCCACCGTCGGCTTGTGAAAGTACATTACGGAAGAGCAGCGCTCACTTGTCTTGCCATTTTGAATGAGTATAAATCTCTTATGTCATTTATTTTTTAATTTCTGATAATTGTGTATTACTGCCTTGCTATGCATGTCATCCCCGATGCCATCGGAATCGCATAAAAGCAACTGGAGCTCATGTGGATCCCAGCACCCTCACAAGGACAGCCACTCTCTCTCTGCCTTTTTTGTCTAGGCCCAGACCACTGCGTGGAGGAGTATGAACACTGCCGAAAATTCAGTCCTGCCACCCGAAAATGGAGACAGCAGTCCCTAGAAGCCCATTTATTAAAAGACAAAATGGCATCCATGGAAAAGAAAATGAAGAAATTGAGGCAGGCAACAACTTCTCCCAAGGGTCATCATAAAAAGAAAGGGACAAGGAAAAACACTGGGATCGGGACCCATCGTCCACAGCAGCTTCGTGGCCCTCTAGGTAACCCCCCCTGCCCGGGATCATCCTTCTATGGCTGCCTTAATGTTGTCTAAGCCAGCGTCGACCCCCCCCACCGTCGGGCTTGCACTCGGGCCCGTGGGAGCCTCTAGAGCAAAGGAAGCCCGCACTTCCGCTACGGCCTCTAAATCCAGGCCTACTGGTCGGAGTGTGTCCAATAAGTCGGGCGTCTGCCCCACTGATGTCTGCCTGGACATGGCTGATAAGTCGGCCGTCGGATCGTCTGACGTCCACCCAGCCAGTGACCCTCGTCGGGCTCTACCTCCACGCCTGACGCCAGGGAGTCTCTGCAATGCACGCCAGTTGCGTTGCCTTCTGAGTTCCCTGCATCTCCTCCGACTCCTCCCGAGGTGTTCTCGCCTTCCTCTCCGGCTGGGGTCGAGGAGTCTGGAATGCTGCCCTCAGGGGTGCCCCCCCCTCCCGATACCGGACCCTCAGACGCTGGACCAGACGTCAGATAACAGACGTCACCCTCCGACATTCCGCTCCCTGATGGCAGGTCCCCAACACCATCAGAGCCATCTGGGCTCCCAAACCCTCCTACAGGTCCCCCCTGGGCCCCATGCCCTCTGGGCTGATGCCTGACATGTCCGGTCTGCCTATAGGACTGATGCCAGGACCTTCGACTTCATCGGAGCCTCTGACACCAGGATACTCGACGCCGCAGTATCTGGCTCCACAGTACTTGGGACCTAAATTTTATCCTGGAAAAGATCACTCTGCCTCCCTTCAAACCAGCATCTGAGGCTGTTAGTTTTTTTCTTGGAAGACACTATTTCTGGTGGCCATTACCTCGGCCCAGAGGATTTCCGAGCTGCAAGTCCTAGTGTGCAAAATTCCATATCTGATTTTTCACAAGGAAAGGGTGGCCAGGTGTACCAATCCCAAGTTTCTTCTAAAATTGGTGGCTGAATCTACTCTGAATCAATCCATTGAGCTCCCAGCCTTCTTCACGGAGCACTCCAGCCATGGAGAGTATCATCTGTATAGATTGGATGTACGTAGGATTCTTGGATACTACATCAACAGGACTAAGGATCTCAGAAAAACAGATCAACTCTTTGCCTTCTCTTTTGTGAGCAAAGGAAACAATCATGTTTCTAAACAGTGTCTCTCCAAGTGGTTAGCAAACTGTATCACTTTCTGTTATGGCACGTATCACAAAACCCTACCGGGTCAAGTCAGAAGTCAGTCCACTTGGTGGGGGAATGCTGCCTCTGCTGGTTGTTTCAGAAATGTGTCAGCGGCTGAAATCTGTGCAGCCGCAGCCTGGACTTCTGTGTATACCTTTACGAAACATTACAGTTTGGACATTGCCTCTTGCCGCAGAGCAGGCTTCGGATTGGCTGTTCTACAGGGACTCCTTTTATGATCCGTGATTAGACTTTCAGCCTTTGTGGATGATGTTTTCTCCTCCCATTTTTTCTTATTGTTCCAGACTACATGGGACTCTGTCCTACTTTTGAATACCTACTGCAAGAGCCCTCTCGAAGTAAGATAGTACAGTTACATAAAGACTCAACAGTAGATCTTCAAGAGAGGCTCTTGCAGTAGGTATTACCTTCCCTTCCTCCATTCCCCTCAATTTCTTCCTTTCGGCTATGGGGACATATCCTCTTCTCTCCTGTCAGGGCTTTGGCTCTTGGTGGAAAAGAACTGGAGGGTGGGTGCCGAGGACAGCCCCTTTATACCAGTGTCGGCTGATGTCGGTCACCTGATGTGGGGGCGGTCCCTGCCAGAGACTGGTAGCTAGAGATTTTTCCTTGGGGTCCTGACGTCTGGTGGCTTAGTACTATTTGTGAATACCTGCTGCAAGAGCCTCTCTTGAAGATCATCTGATCTTACTCCGAGTGGGAGCTCTTGCAGCAGGTTATCACAATTAGGACTATGCCGCAGGCACTAGGACCCTCCGGAAAACTTCTCAGCCAGCAGTACCCAGCAGGGACTGCCCCCGATGTTGGTTTCACCCCGAAGCCAGCTCTGGTACAAAAGGAGGTGGACCCAGCTCCACCCCAGTTCTTTCTGCCGCATCCCGTGCACGTGAAGAGTTCTTTTCCTTGGCTTGCCAGCCCAGCTAAAAAAACTCATTGTTTTCACCTTTTGAGCATTTTTCTCAACAGTTTCTAGTTTTCTTTGCCTACCGATGTATGTCTTCACCATACTCGGTCTCCTCGTTGGGACCTCATGTCAACAAGTGCGGTTGCTGCTGCCAAATACCGTGTAAAGACATCCATAAGCAGTGCGTTTTTTGCATGGGGCCTGAGCATGACTCTGCGGCCTGTTTGTCCTGTAAGAAGTTCACCAGCCAAACTCGGATCCGCTGCTTGAAGACCCTGAAAGCGTACCTGCTGGAACAGAAAATGGACCTGCACACCTCAGGGGAGAAGCAGAAGAAGAAGGATAAAACCAAGCGGTCCTGCGAAAAAGACCGTGATTGGTCCCTGCACTGGTCCATGTCCCAGTCTCGCTCCCGCTCGCGGCCTTCTCCCAAGAAAGACCGTGGTTCGATGGACTCAGGTGAGCATCCTAAATCTAAAGATCAGGCTAAGGCTGGGCCTTCGGGGGAAAGGCCACCGAAGCCTAAGGTGACTCTGCTAAGGGTCACTGTAAAGTCCAAGGAGGCATAAGCTTCAGCCCCGCCTTCCAAGGCCTCAGCGCCGCCAGTCAAGAGCACGCCTTCGGAGTAGAAGGAGACACTGGCATCCCAGGTCAGTACCCCATCGTCAGTCCCATTACTGACGCTGGGTGATGTGGCAATGGATCCGGATGCAACCAGTGAAGGGGCTGCGTCTCCATCCCCTAAGTCCCCCCCCCGGGGCTCAGAGGGGGCCCCTCCTTCCAAGGTCGATGTTTCGGACATTCCATTTCCAGGGAAAGCGGCCTTTTCTTTTCAAAGGATGAGCTCCAGGATCTGTTTTCCTTCTGGTGGGTGCAGGTCCAGATGCAGACCCCCCCACCCAAGCCGGCCCCATCTCTGGTCCCGGACCCTTCAGGTGAACCACAGCCAGGAGGTGCTTCTTCACCAAGGAAGACCCCCGAGAGGCCGGCACCTACACCACCTCCCAGTGCTTGTTCCCCTTCACGGTCCGTAGACCGACACCGGCGCTCTACCAGATCAGGTAGCTGACGCCGGGTCAGGTCTCACACCAGGAGCCATTCCCATTCTGTTAGACGGGACCGCTCCCAACGTCAGTCCCCTGACCGATGTCGGTCTCCCCTCCGCCATCAGTCTTTGGACCGACATCGGTCAGTGAGCCACCGATGCTCGAGTGAGGCTAGCCATAAGGATACTGTAGGTCCGGCTACTCATCACCCAGTAGCCCTTCCTCCTCCTCTTCATCTTCTGCCTCTCCTTTTCAGGAATTGGGGGTTCCCCAGAAGAGAAGGACCAGTTCCGCTCACCTCCTGATGATCCCACTTTCATGGACATCATGAGGCACATCCAGGCCTCCAATGAGTGGGACATGGAGTACCTGGATCCAGAACGCTGGCGTTTGGCTAAGTACCCGAGACAGAAGGAGCCTAAGCCCTTGGTGGTACCTCCTTTGGTGGATACATTCCAAGACCTCACCAGAGTGACCTAGAAGCATCCGGCTTCGATCTCGGCAGTTCCAAAGAAATCGGACAGGTTGTACAGAGCCCCGAGGGATGAACCGTTCTTGGCCGAGCCCCCTCAGGCAGACTCTTCAGTTATTACGGCTGCTCATGACAAATCTAAGCAGCCCAAACACTTGAGCTCACAGCCTTCCGATCTGGAGTCCCGCTATTTGGACCAGGTGGGCAAGAAGGTGTATTCTGCCTCCACCTGTTCAGTTAGGTCCCTCAATTTCCTTACACACATGGTCCAGTACCAGAATGCATTATGGGAGCAGGGACAAGAGCTGGTAAAGGCCTTGCCAGACTCTGAGAAGAAAATGGAGATTCTAGGGACGTGGATATGTTGTTCAATCCACACTTTGTGGCAGGTTCCTTGCCGCTTTAAATGTTGCCAGAAGGTCTTCGAGCTGGCTCCTTCCACCCACCCGGGTGGTAAAACCCTCGGCTCCGTCCCATGACGCCAGATCTTCCTTACCGCTTGGAAGCTCAGGTTTCTTCCTTTGTGCTCTGCGTTTTAGGCCTGGATCCACACTCTGGAATTTCCGAAACTAATTTTAAAATTTACAAGACTCCGGTCTTCGTCTTCCCTCACAGCTGCCATGGACAAATCGACTCCCGGCTTCCTTTGGTGCCCATGTGGGAAGATGATGTCCTGGACCGATCCGCACTCCACGTGCGTCTACTGCCCAGGGCTTGGCCATGATTCGCAGGCTTGTGAATTGTGCAAGTCCTTTTCGTCATCGGTCTTGGAGGACTGCGCTGCCAGACTTCTTCTCGGGTGCCACAAAAAACGGTACCTGCCGGTCAAGTCTAAGGAGGCCCGTTGGGTGGTGTCTGTGGCAGCGGGCTCCATGAAACAGTTTGAGCAGATGATTGCCCTCGAGGAGGAGGCAGCCCAGGCAGCTGCTTCTTCCTCCTCAGCCACGGCATTTATCCCACTCTCCTTGGGCTCCTTCTACACTCTTACTTTTAAGGAGCTTTGCCAATCCCTCTCCACTAAGGGAGAAGGACCATAGGGACATTCCGGTCGGTCCAGAAAGAAGGACCCTAAAGGTAAGTCCCACGGTCTGCGTTCGTGGGAGTGGGATAGATCCGACACTGGACTGTCCGCTCCTAAGCGATTCGAGAGTTGCGGCCTGCGATCGCTGGCTTCCACGGTGTCCCCATCAGGTAAGCCAGCCGAGACATCAGTCGGCGCGGTCAAGATTTTTCTCGATCCGTCAGACGGTTTGTCAACTGGAGAAGCCTACAACCCTTCTTCACCGGTTCCCCCGGTGGTTGCCGAGGATTTGCCTGTGCCTCCTGTGCCAAAGTCCCCGGTTAAGATCCCTGCACCGAAGGAGGGGCAGGTTCCCCCGTTCCCTCTTTGACCCACCCTCGGAATCCCTGAAGTTCTCTGTCCTCTTCCAGGTCCAGCCAGTCCCACCGATGTCTGTGGTCTCAGTCTCAGCACCATAGAGAGTGGCATCACCGCTTGTCCTCATCGTCCTCTTCGGAGGATAGGCTCTGGCGCAAGTTGCGTCTGCGCTACAACGACTTGATGTGGCAGCAACTTTTACTGACCGGTAACAAGTTGACTCCATCGCTGTCTCCGGCCATTAAGTGGCTGTCACCGGAATGGCCGAAACAACCCCTCGTGGTAGTCGAGGACCCGTCTCCGGCGTCGGTTGTTCTGCGGAAACCGGCTGCTCCACCCATTGTGGTGGAACCTCCGCCTCCATAACCGAAGACTGGAGCCCCGACCAAGGATTTTTGGTTGGGTCAGGGCTTGCCCCATAGGTTGTCGGTCACCCTCACTCCTGATCGACCTCGGCAGGTGGAAGGTGGCTCAGGCGCCCAGCAGCAGTTCGCAGATTCATCGGAGTCTGGTGACAGCTCCTCCAAGTTCTCCAGGCCACTTTACCTGGAGTCTGCAGGGGGCCAGTCGGTGGACGAGAGCCCGTCCTCATTTTTGGGTATGCTTCGACTCATCTCTACAGAGATACTGGACCGAGGGGATTCCCCCTACGGAGGCCTTTCCGGTGGCCGAAGCCATTGTTGGCCCAGCCCTGAAGCTGTGGCAGCAGCCAGCATCTTGTCCCACGCCTTCAGCCAGGATGGCTTGAAAGTACGCAGTCCCCAGCAGTTCACTCTCTGGTTTCTCGGAGCACCCCTCTGCGGAAGGGTTGGTGACCGATAGCGTTTTCCGGCATTCTGGGAACGCTCGGGATGTGGACAAACCACCCGATAAGGAATCCAAAAAATTGGATTACTTAGTGCAAAAGGTTTACGCTGCTTCCTCCCTAGGCCCATCGTCAGGCTAGCTCGGCCATTCTGATGGCACATTTCTCGCACGCCCTTACGGGCTCCCTGGATGAGGTGATTCCTCATTTCCCGGCTGACCTTCAGATGACGGTCAAGCAGGTGCGAAATCAGGGAAGGGCGGTGGCTGAACAGTGGCTCCAAACTTCTTTGGACATCGCTGACTCTTGTGCCCGGTCAGTAGCTGCCGCTGTAGCCATGCACTGCAGTGCATGGCTATGAATATCCACCTTCACGGCGGACACCCAGCACAAGCTGGCAGACGTTCCCTTCCTGGCCACCGACCTGTTCAGGCCCGGAGTGTAAGGCCACCTCCAGAGGATCGAGAAGTCCAATGCCACCTTGGACTCGGTCACGTCTGCCCAGAAGGACAAAGGCTGCCCGCAGCAGCGTAAGCTCTTTCGCCATTCCGCTCCTGCAGCACGTCTGGCCCAGCAACACCAGCATCAGGGCCAGCAGGCTCACACTTGGTGCCCAAGGCCAAGTCTGCCGCTTCCTCTAGTAAAAAGCCTGGAGGCAAGGGTCCAGGAGGTCCCTCAGCGGGCCCTTCTTCCAAGCCTGCCCAGTGACGGGTTGAGGGGTGTTGCCCCCAACCTCGTCACTCCTCCACGGGTTCCCCCCATGGGGTGATGGCTCCGCCACTTCCGTTCCGCCTGGTCCGCTATCACCACGGACTGCTGGGTGTTGGAAGTGTTCGGCAGGGATCTGCCTCTGGAATTTGAGCAGGTCCCTCCCTATCGAGCCGTCTCCCCATGGGGGGCTACGAGTTCCGCAGCCTCTCGGTTGGCTCGTCGAGCTGACATTGCCTTGCTCCTTCAGAAGGAGGTGATTAGAGAGGTGGCGGACCCTCCTCCAGACCCAGTGTTTGTGTCCAGGTACTTTCTGGTCCCGAAACGGACGGGGTGCTGGTGCCCCATTCTTTACCTGCATGACCTGAACAAGTTCCTAAGGCCTTTCACCTTCAGGATGGTCACTCTGGCTCAGATCATTCCATCCTTGGAACCAGGTGTGTGGTTCTTTTCTCTGGACCTTCAGGACGCATTCTTTCATGTCACAATCCGTCCGTCTTATCAGCAATTCCTCCGCTTCCGAGCAGAGGGATCTCTCTACGAGTTCCGGGCCATGCCTTTCGGCCTCTCTCCAGCTCCCAGAGTCTTCACCAAATGCATGGCAGTAGTGACAGCATTCCTGTGGTGCCAAGGGGTCCGGGTGTACCCTTACCTGGATGACTGGCTGATTGCAGCCCCCTCCAGGTTGGAGGTGGAGCGGTCCAGGGATTTAGCCGTCCAGGTCTGCTCTCAGATTGGTCTCCTCATCAACGAGGCCAAATCAGAACTCGTGCCTTCGCAGGTGATTCAGTTCATCGGGGGCAGAGCTCGACTCTCTTCGAGCCAGAGCCCGGCTCCCGGCGGATAGGGCCGAGGTCCTTTCCTCCTTTGCCCAGTAATTTCTGGTTGGGCAATTGCACCCTGCCCGGGACTTCCTGCACCTCCTGGGCCTTATGGTGGCCTGCACCAGCGTGGTCCGTTGGGCCAGCTGGCATATGTGTCACCTGCAATGGGGACTGGCCAGCCAGTGGTCACAGTGCTCCGGTCTTCTGGACCAGCCAGTGACAGTGACCCAGGAGATGTGGCTCATCCCAGCTCATCTGCTGGAGGGTATCCCGTTCATCCGCCCCGAGCCGACATTCACTCTAATGACCGATGCCTCTCTGATGGGTTGGGGTGCTCCTCTGGGGGAGCTCAGAGCCCATGGCCTATGGTCCCCTCAGGAGTCTCGATGCCACATCAACCTGCTGGAGCTTTGACGGTTCAACTAGCCCTCACCGCCTTCGCTCCGTTTGTACGGGGTCAGATGGTTCAGGTCCAGATGGACAACACCACGACCATGTACTATTTCAGCCATCAGGGTGGGATGCACTCCTTGCCTCTGTGCAAGGAAGCTCTCTGCATCTGGTCTCTTGTGATCAGCCTGGAGGTCGATCTCCTAGCCATCCATGTGGCGGGAGCCTCCAACAGTCTGGCCGATGCCCTCAGCTGGATGGGCGCTGCTTCTCACGAGTGGTCTCTCCTGCCGGTGGTAATACAAGATCTGTTCTCACATTGGGCTACCCTCAGGTGGACCTGTTCGCCTCCAGAGAGAATGCAAAGCTAAGGCTGTTTCATGCCCGCCCCCCCTCAGCAGGGCTCACTGCAGGGGGATGCCTTCTCGAGGCCATGGACCCTGGGCTTCTTCTGCGCCTTCCCTCCATTTCCCTTGATCCACAAAGTGCTCCTCAAGGTGAAGAGGGACAAGGCACAGGTGATTCTGGTAGCCTCAGAATGGCCCCGCCAGTTCTGGTACTCAGATCTCCTCAGCCTCAGCTCCAAGCTCCTGAGGTGGCTCTCATTCGACAAGGGGAAGGTTCTCCATCTGGACCTTCAATCCCTGCAACTGACAGCCTGGTTCCTGAGCAGCTAGAGTTCCAGGCATTGGGTCTTTCCGATGAGGTCCTCAGTGTTGTTGAGGCATCCCGTAAGGAGTCGACCAGAAAATGCTGTGCCTTTAAATGGAAGAAATTCTCCCATTTGGTGTCAGGACAAGGGGTTGGACCCTTCTTCCTGTTCCTTGGCTAGCATTCTGGACTACCTGTGGTCCCTGTCTCAGCTAGGGCTTCGGTTGACTACCCTTAGGGTGCACCTGGCAGCCATCTCTGCTTAACTGGCGTGGGCAGGCAAGCAGTTGGTGGCGCAGGTGAAGGTGGTCTGGCGCTTTTTCAAAGGCCTTGATCACATATCCTCTCTGGTGCGAGAACCTCCACCTCCGTGGGATCTACTGCTGGTACTGGCTAAGCTCATGGGCAAGCCATTCGAACCAATGCACAGGTGTGACATCTCTCACCTGTCGTGGATGACCACCTTCCTGGTGGCTATCACGTCAGCCAGAAGGATGGGAGAGCTCCGGGTGCTTTCCATTGAGTCTCCTTATCTCGTCTTCCACAGGGACAAGGTTGTCCTGCGACCCACCCGAAATTCCTTCCGTAGGTGGTGTCGCAGTTTCATCTTAACCACGTGTTGACTCTGCCGGTGTTCTACCCCAGTCACACCTCGGAGGCCGAATATAGGCTCCATACATTGGACCCTAGAAGAGCACTGTCTTATTATAAGGAGCGAACGGCTAAAGTTCGGGGAGAGGTTCGCCTGCTGTTTGTCACCTACGCTGAAGCCGCACCTGGCAGACCTGCAGCCAAGCAGACGATAGGCAGGTGGGTCACCTCCTGCATAGATCTCTGCTATAGGTTGCCAGGCATGGAGCCTCCCAAAGGGATAAGGGCTCATTCTACCCGCCATATCGCTGCTTTGGTGGCTGCTCCTGGGGGCGTCCCTATCCAGGAAATCTGCAGGGCTGCTACCTGGAAGTCAGCACACACCTTCATTTCCCATTACCACATTGACCTTGAGTCACACTGGGATGCTGGTTTTGGGACCTCGGTTCTCCAGTCCTTATTTCCCAAGTAAGTATCGGGGGTGTGCGTCTTGCCTCCCTCCTCCCGGAGAACTGCTAAGAGTCTGCCAATAAGTGTGGATGAACAATGTATTACCTCAACAAACAACACTCATTCCTACCCTCTTTGCAGGGAGGTCATGAGGCCATGGGATTGGGTACTGCAACACTGTGCAAACCTCATTGCTGTGCATGACCCAGGAGTGGACAACGTTATTGTAGATGGTCTGAGCCAATCTCAGGCCAGAGTCCACAAATGGGAGCTACTTCAAGAGGTCGTAGAGGATCTGTTTCTCAGATGGGAGATGCCAGAGTTAGACCTTTTCGCATCCCCATACAAGGCAAAACTGCCCAATTTCTGCTCGCAAGATCCAGGGCCTGGTATTTTCTGGCAAGATGCATTGTCCCTCTCCTGGGCGGGCAGATTCCTCTATGCATTTCGTCCCTTCCTGTTGATCCAGAGGGTTCTTCTAAAACTCTGCAGAGAGCGGGCGACGACGATACTAATCGCGCCCTTTTGGCCCAGGCAGATTTGGTTCCCTCTGCTGTACCAACTTTCTCAGGAAACACTGGTGCCTCTACCAATCAGCTCCTCACTTATTGTCCCAGGAGGCAGGATCCTTGATCCATCCAGACCTTCGCTCGCTGAACCTGCACGCCTGGCTCCTAGGGACATAGCTGTCATGCGTCACGGGGTCTCGCAAGAGGTAGTGGATGTTCTAGCGGCTGCTAGAAAACTGGCCACTCATGCCACGTACGCCATGAAATGGCGCAGATTTTGTCTCTGGGATCAAGCACGGGGACTTTCCCCTTTGGATTGTTCTGAGGGGTCGATATTGGACTACCTCCTGTCCCTATTTTAGGCAGGCTTGGCCTATTCCTCGATCAAAGTACACCTCTGTGCCATCTCTGCTTATCACATGCCTATAGTCCTACAGTCCATATCCCAGTTGGAAACTGCACGTGCCTTTCTGAGAGGCATTCTCAACCTTAGGCCTCTGATTAAGGATCCCATTCCTCCGTGGGACCTACCGTTCATCCTGGAGCAGCTTACGCTGCCGCCTTTTGAACCAGCCACGGATTGCAAGCTATGTCTTCTTGCATGGAAGACATTTTTAGTTGCTGTTATTTTGGCCAGAAGGATTTCTGAGCTACATGCACTTATGTACAAAGAACCTTATTTGGTTTTTCACCAGGACAGGGTGTCCCTGAGGACAAATCCAAAGTTTCTGCCTAAGGTGGCCTCAGCTCTTATCCTTAATCAGGATAGCGACCTACCAGTGTACTTTCCTAAATACTCCAATAGAAGAGAGGCCTTGCTGCACACTCTAGATGTGCATATGTGTCTAAGATACTACCCGACCAGAACCAAGCCACACCATAAATCTGATCAGCTTTTTGTCTCCTTTGCCCATAGGATGCAGGTTGCTCCAGTCTCTAAACAATCTCTTTCGAGATGGCTCATGCATTGCATCACGTTCTGTTACCAAAAACCTAACAAACCCCTACCAGGCTCAGTCAGGGGACATTCAACAAGGGGGGTGGCTACCTCCTTTGCTGCTTTCCACCTCAGCCATCTGTGCAGCAGCTACTTGGAGCACCGTGCACACCTTTATTAGGCATTACAACCTGGACATTGCTTCACAGTGAAGAGCTGGTTCTAGGGACATGGATATTTTGTTCATCCACACTTATTGGCAGGCATCCTTGCCGCTTTAAATCTTGCCAGAAAGTCTTCAAGCTGGCTCCTCCCACCCACCCGGGTGGTAAAACTCTCTGCTCCGCCCCATGACGCCAGATCTTCCTTACCGCTTGGAAGCTCAGGTTCCCTCCTTAACGCTCTGCATATAAGACTGGTTCCTATTTCTTCGGTTTTCTGAAATTACTTTCAAAGGTTTTCTAGACTTCGGTCATTTATTTCCCTCGTGGCTGTGATGGACAAATCGACTCCCGGGTTTTGGAGGTGCCCATGCGGGCAGAAGATGTCTCGGATGGATCCGCACTCCACGTGCATCTACTGCTTGGGCCTTGAGCACAACCCGCAGGCTTGCGACCTGTGCTCTTCCTTCTCGGCCTACGTTCTGGAAGACCGCGCCGCCTGTTTGCAACTTGGGCGCCCCGAGAAACGTTACCCGCCAGTGAAGTCGAAGGAGGCCCATTTGGCGGTTTCCGTGGCGGCTGGCTCGGCGGAACAACTCGAGCATTTGATCGCCCTCGAGGAGAAGGCGGCGCAGGCCACATCTTCATCTTCCTCGGCCGCGGCATTTATCCCGCTCCTTCTGGGGTCCTCCTATTCAGCTTCTTTTAAGGAGTTTTGTCTCTCCCTCTCCACTAAGGGAGAGGGACCAACATCTTCAGGGCCTTCCTCTCGGTCCAAAGAAGGATCACAAAGGTAAGTCCCTTCGTCGACGCTCTTGGGGCAGAGAGGTCCCTCTCACGAGTAGTCGACCGCCGACTTCGGTCGATCCTTGACGACCACTGGCTTCCACGGTGTCCCGTCAGGCCAGTTGACCGAGACTCCCGTCGACGTGGTTGAGATTTTTCTCGACCCGTTGGACGGGCTGTCAACAGGTGAAGCCGAAATCCCTCTCCCTTGTTCCCCCGGTGGTAGTTGAGGAGTCCGTGGACTTGCCTGTGCCTCCGGTTCCGGAGTCCACGGTTGAGCCTTCCGAGCCGAGGGAAGGGCGGGTTTCCCCCGCACTACCCCCGTACCCTCCTCGGGAAAGCCGAGGTTCTCGGTCTCGGACTTCTTCGGTCCAACCGATCCCGCCACACAGGCGGTCTACGGCACCAGTAGTAATGGCGTACGCTCATCTCTTCCTCCTCCTCGGACGAGGCTTGATGCAAGTTGCGTCGCGATCGAGGGACCTCATGTGGCAACAGCTTCTTCTGTCCGGGAATGTAAGTCAGCGTCGTCGCCTTCCTGGCTGTTAAGTGACTATCACCGAACGGCCGAAGCAACCCCTAAGCTTTAACCCGGCGCCCTCTTCAGGCTTGTTGCTTGGCCAAACCGGCTGCCCACGATTCGGTGGAACCTCCGCCTCCTCAGCCTTCGTTTGGGGCTCCGACCAAGACTCTTGGTGGCCGAGTCCGCCCATAGGCTGTCTGTCACCCTCACTCCCGATCGCCCTCGGCGGTGGAGGTGGCTCAGGCACAAGGCAGCTCTTTGCGGACTCTTCGAGTCCGACGGCGATTCCTCCATGTTCTCCAGGCAGGTCGACTTGGAGTCCTCAGGAGGTCAATCACTGGACGATAGCCCCTCGTCTTTTATGGGTTTGGTTAGGCTCATCTCGGAGTCCACTGGGATGCAGCTCGAGCCCATATCCAAGCGGGCCAAATATCCCCTCACGGAGATATTGGACCGAGGGGATTCCCCTACGGAGGCCTTTCCTGTGGCCGAGGCCATTGTTGGCCTGGCCTTGGAGCTCTGGCAGTGCCCTGCTTCCTGCCCTGCGCCTTGGCCAGGATGGCCAGGAAGTATGCGGTCCCTACGGTTCCCTATCGGGTTTTCAGAACACCCCTTGGCGAGGTTAGTTACTGACAGTTTTCAGCGTGCGGCTAATACTAGGGGCGTGGACAAACCTCCCGACAAGGAGTCAGAAATTGGACTATGCCGAGGCGAAAGTCTACGCTGCATCCTCCCTTGGCCTTCGCCAGGCCAGCTCGGCCATGCTTATGGTGCATTTCTCCCATGCTCTGTTGGGCTCCCTGGACAAGGTAGTCCCTCATCTCCCGGCTGACCTGCAGACTACGGTTAGGCAGGTGCGGGACCAGGGCAGGGCAGTGGCAAAGCAGCAACTTCAGACTGCTTTGGACATCAGAGACTCTTGCGCCAGGTCAGTCACGGCCGCAGTGGCCATGCGTCGTCGGGCATGGCTGAGGTTATCCACCTTCACAGCGGATACCCAGCACAAGTTGGCGGATGTTCCCTTCTTGGGAACCGACCTCTTCGGCCCTGGAGTGGAAGGTCACCTCCAGAGGATCGAAAAGTCCAATGCCACCTTGGACTCGGTCTCATCCACTCAGAGGGACAAGGGCCGCAGACCGCAACCCAAGCCCTTTCATCCGTCTGCACCCTTGGCACGTCCGGCCCAGCATCATCAGCACCAGCAGGCTCGCACTTGGTGTCCCAAACCCAAGCCTGCGGCTTCCTCCTTCAGGAAGCAGGGAGGTAAGGGCCCTGGAGGTCCCTCGGCCGGTCCCTCCTCCAAGCCTGCACAGTGACGGGCTGAGGAGTGTCACCCCCAACCTCGTCACCTCACCCCCGGTTCCCCCCATGGGGGGACGGCTCCACCAATTCCTTTCCGCCTGGTCTGCTATTACCACAGACCGCTGGGTGTTGGAGGTGGTAGGAAAGGGCCTGCCTCTGGAGTTCGAGCAGGCCCCACCCTTCAGAGCCGTCGCCCCCAGGGGGGCTTCGGGGTCCGCAGCCTCACTGTCGGCTCGCCGAGCCGACATCGCTCTGCTCCTCGAAAAGAGGTGATCAGAGAGGTGGCGGATCCTCCCTCAGACCCGGGGTTTGTGTCCAGGTACTTCCTGGTGCCAAAGCAGACAGGGGGCTGGCGCCCATTCTCGACCTACATGACCTAAACAAGTTCCTAAGGTCTCGAACCTTCAGGATGGTTACTCTGGCTCAGATAATACCATCCTTGGAACACGGTGTGTGGTTCTGCTCTCTGGACCTGCAAGACGCGTTCTTTCACGTCCCCATCTGTCCGTCGCATCAGAGGTTCCTTCGCTTTCGAGCGGAGGGATTCCTCTTTGAGTTCCGAGCCATGCCCTTCGGCTTGTCTCAAGCTCCCAGGGTCTTCACCAAATGCATTGCAGGGATGACAGCATTCCTGCGGCGCCGAAGGGTCCAGGTGTACCCTTACCTGGACAATTGGCTGATAGCAGCCCCTTCCAAGCAGGAGGTGGAACGGTCCAGGGATCTGGCCCTCCAGGTTTGCTCTCAAGTCGGCCTTCTCATCAACGAGGCCAAGTCGGAACTCGTGCCAAAGCAGGTGATACAGTTCATCGGGGCAGAGCTCGACTCTCTACGAGCCAGAGCACGGCTCCTGGTGGACAGGGCCGAGGTTCTTTGCTCCTTTGCCCGATCATTTCTGGTTGGGCAATCGCGCCCTGCCGGGACTACCTCGCCTCCTGGGTCTCATGGCAGCCTGTACCAGCGTGGTCCGTTGGGCCCGCTGGGACATCGCCCACTTCAGTGGGGCTGGTCAGCCAGTGGTCTCAGCGCTGCGATCCTTTGGACCAGCTAGTGGCGGTGACCCGGGGATGTGGGCAGCTCTCAGTGGTGGATCGTTCCAGCTCACCTGCAGGCGCATCCGTTCAGTCCGCCCGAGCCGGCGGTCTCTCTATCGACTGATGCCTTTCTGATGGGTTGGGGTGCCCATCTAGGGGATCACCGAGCGCACGGCCTCTGGTACCCGCGGGAGTCCTGATCCCATATCAACCTGCTGGAGCTCCGAGTGGTCCTCCAAGCTCTCACCGCCTTCGCTCCGTTTCTCCGGGGTCAAGTGGTTCGGGTGCAGATGGACAATACCACGACCATGTACTATCTAAACCGCCAGGGCGGGACGTGCTCCATGCCTTTATGCAAGGAAGCTCTCCGCATCTGGTCACTTGTGCGCAGCCTGGAGGTGGATCTCCTAGCCATTCACGTGGCAGGAGCCTCCAACACCCTGGCCGATGCCCTAAGCCGGATAGGGGCTGTGCCCCACGAGTGATCTGTCCTGCTGGAGGTAGTACAAGATCTGTTCTCCCATTGGGGCACACCGCAGGTGGATCTGTTTGCCTCCAGGGAGAATGCGAAGCTGAGGCTGTTCCATGCCCGCCCCCCTCAGCAGGGCTCGCTGCAAGGGGATGCCTTCTCGAGGCCGTGGACCCCGGGCCTCTTCTACGCCTTTCCCCCATTTCCCTTGATCTACAAGGTGCTTCTCAAGGCGAGGAGGGACAAGGCGCAGGTGATTCTGGTAGCCCCAGACTGGCCCCGCCAATGCTGGTATCCAGATCTCCTCCGCCTCAGCTCCAGGCTCCCGAGGCAGCTTCCAGCTCGCCCGGACCTGCTTTCAGTCAATCAGGGGAAGGTGTTCCATCAGGACCTTCAATCCCTGCACCTGATGGCCTGGTTCCTGAGCGACTAGAGTTCCAGGCCTTGGGTCTTTCCGACGAGGTCCTCAATGTAGTTGAGGCGTCCCATAAGGAGTTGACCAGGAAATGCTATGCCTTCAAATGGAAAAGGTTTTCCATTTGGTGTCAGGGCAAGGGCCTGGACCCTTCCTCCTGTTCCTTGGCAAGCATCTTGGACTATTTATGGTCCCTTTCTCAGCAAGGCTTAGGTTAACGACCCTAATGGTGCACCTGGCAGCTATCTCTGCCCACGGTAGCGGGCAGGAAGCAGTCGTCGAGCGCAGGAAGGTGGTATGGCGCTTTTTCAAGGCCTTGATCACATTTCCCTCTGGTGCGAGAACTTCCACCTCCGTGGGATCTACTGCTGGTACTGGCAAAGCTCATGGGCAAGCCATTAGAACCAATGCACAGGTGTGATCTCTCTCACCTGTCGTGGAGACCGCCTTCTTGGTGGCTATTCACGTCAGCCAGAAGGATGGGAGGCTCAGGTGCTTTCCATCGGTCTCCTTACCTGGTCTTCCACAGGGACAAAGGTTGTCCTGTGCCCCCACCGAAATTCCTTCGAAGGTGGTGTGGAGTTTCACCTTAACCAGGTGTTGACTCTACCGGTGTTCTACCCCAGTCACACCTCGGGACGCTGAATATAGGCTCCATACTCTGGACCTAGAGGCGCTCACTTACTATAAGAACCTGCAGCTGAAATTCGAGGAGAGGTTCGTCAGCTGTTTGTCACCTCGCTGAAGCCGCATCATGGCAGACCTGCAATAAGCGGACGATAGGCAGGTGGGTCACCTCCTGCATAGATCTCTGCTATAAGTTGGCGGGCATGGAGCCTCCCAGAGGATAAGAGCTCATTCTACCCGCCATACTGCTGCATCGGTGGCTGCTTCCAGGGACGTCCCTATCCAGGAAATCTGCAGGGCTGCTACCTGAAGTCAGCACACACCTTCATCACCCATTACCCATCGACCTTGAGTCACGCCGGGATGCTGGTTTGGGGCCTCAGTTCTCCAGTCCTTATTTCCCAAGTAAGTATCGGGGTGTCGTCTTGCCTCCCTCCTCCCGGAGAACTGCTAGAGTCTGCCAATAAGTGTGGATGAACAACATACCCATGTCCCTAGAAATACAGGTTACTCACCTGTAACAGGAGTTCTAGGAATGGTATATGTTGTTCATTCACCCGACCCTCCCGACCTCCCCGGCTTCGACGCACAACCTGAGCTTCCAGCGGGCCAGATCTGGTGTCATGGGGCGGAGCTGAGGGTTTTACCACCCGGGTGGGTGGGAGGAGCCAGCTTGAAGACCTTCCGGCAAGATTTAAAGCGGCAAGGATACCTGCCGATAAGTGTGGATGAACAACATATACCATTCCTAGAACTCCTGTTACAGGTGAGTAACCTGTATTTTTGGTCTAGCAGTCCTTCAGGGACTTCTGTCCTAGGCTCCAGTTCAACTCATGATCTCTCCCTTGCCTCCTCCCATCTGAGAGGGATTTCCAAAATTGCTTGGGAATCTGTCCTAATGGTGTAACCCGCTGCAAGAGCTGTTTCACGAAGTAAGATAGTATAGTTACTTAAGAACTTACCATAACAGTAGATCTTCAAGAATAGCTCTTGCAGCAGGTAGTTTCCTTCCCACCATTCCCTCTGGAGGTAGAGTTGTTCCGTTTATTGCTTCCTAGGATTCGGTGTTTTAAACACCTCCCTGCTGCATACCTTCTTTGAAGGCTGATCCTCCGTCTCTTCAGATGTCATCTAGCGGCCGGGAGTCTCCGGCGTAAGAACTGGGGATTCTGGGGTACCGCCCCCTTTTGTATGATGCCTGACATCGGGGGCAGGGCTGACATCGGTGGCGGTCCCTGCTGGATACTGCTAGCTAGAAAATTTCCGTGGGGTCCTGGTGCCTGCCGGCTCCAGTCCTAATGGTGTAACCTGCTGCAAGAGCTGTTCTCAAAGATCTACTGTTACGGTAAGTTCTTACGTAACTGTACTTTCCAGATGGTGACCCTTCCAGGTCTTCTTCCTCTGCTGCACCAAGGGGGCTGGCTCTGCTTCCTAGACATGCAACATGCGTACATGCATATCGGCATCTTTCCCCCTCACAGGAAGTTCCTGAGGTTCCACTTCCAAGGGGAACATTATCAGTTTCGACGACTTCTGTTTGGCCTCTCTTTTGCTCCTTGAGTCTTCACGAAGTGCTTGGCAGTAGTTGCTGTGGCTCTAAGGTGTCAGAGGCATTATGTCTTCCCTTACATGGACGATTGGCTGCTAGCGGCCCCGTCAAGGTCATGCCTGCTTCATGCTCTCAGAGATACCTATACTCTCTTTCGAGGCCTGGGGATCACCCTGAACCTTTCAAAGTCTTCCCCAGAATCCAGCTAAAGACTCGTCTTTATCGGAGCGGTCCTGGATTCAATCCAGGGCATGGCTTTTCTACCCCCAGAGAGGGGCGATCGCTTGCAGGAGATAGCCGTATCGGTTCTAGTAACTCCTCAGGTCCCAGCAGGGACCTTCCTCAGACTTTTGGGGCACATGGCGGCCATTCCAGTCACTCCTCTGGCCCACCTCCACATGAGAATCCCACAGTGGATGCTCAGGGTGCAGTGGGATCAGTGCTCCGGCGACCTAGACCACATGGTCAGAGTCATAGAGCCAGTAAAGAGAACACTTCTTTGGTGGATGGATCCACTCAGTTTGGAAAGAGGGGTTCTCTTCGGTCCGGAGCCCCCAAATCAGACCCTTAAAACAGATGCCTTGGATTTGGGGTGGGGGGGCGCACCTAGGGGCCCACCAAACATAAGGCGTTTGGACCCCGAGGAGCGCAAACTCTACATCAATGTCCTTGAGATGCGAGCAGTCCTCAGTGCGCTACTTGCCTTTCAGGAGGACCTCATGCCAGGCTCTCTTCTGGTTCAGATGGACAATATGGCAGTCGTCTTCTATATCAACAAGCAAGGGGGAGCTCATTCTTACCCCCTGTGCAGGAGGCGATGAGATTCTGGTATTGGGCACTGGAGCGGCACATCACTCTCTCTGCGATGCACGTTCCAGGTGTCCTCAACGACTTGGCTGACAGTCTCAGCAGATCTCGGTCCAAGGCGCACGAGTGGGAGCTAATGCAGTCAGTAGCGGACCAGCTGTTTGACAAATGGGGTCGTCCACTTCTGGACCTGTTTGCGTCACCATGCAATGCCAAACTGCCAGTTTTCTGCTTGCGAGAGCCCGTGCCTGGTGTTTTCTGGCCAGACGCGTTGTCCCTATGTTGGGCAGGGAGGTTTCTTTACGTCTTCCCACCCTTCCCTCTTGTACAGAGGGTTCTGTTGAAGTTACAGGCCAAAGAGGCACGAATGATTCTGATCGCCCCGCTATGGCCTCGGTAGATTTGGTTCCCACTACTTCAGCAGCTATCCATGGAATCTCCAATCCCGCTGCCAATATGCTTGCAGTTGCTGTCCCAGGATCAGGGCTCACTGGTCTATCCCAATCTCCGATCTTTATACCTTCATGCTTGGCTCCTTTGGACGTAGCAAAATGCAATTACGGGGTATCTCCAGAGGTGCGGATGTTCTTGTGTCGTCGAGAAAGCCCTCCACGCGCTCCACTTGCACTATGAAATGGAAGCAGTTCTGTTTGTGGGCCTCGTCTCACCATCTGGATCCCATTACCTGTCCAGTGAACTCAGCTCTACAGTATCTCCTCTCCTTATATCAGCAAGGCTTGAGCTACTCCTCCATAAATGTACACATGTGGGCCATCTCGGCTTATCATGCCCTTTCAGGAGACAGAACCGTAGCCCAATTGGATGTGGCCTGCACCTTTTCACAGGGGATTCTTCACATGAGACCTCCCATTTGGGATCCTATCCCACCCCGGGAACTCCATTTTGTGTTGGAGAAGCTTACTCTTCCCCCATGTGAACCTGCAGCAGATTGTGAGCTGCGCTATCTTTCTTGGAAGGTTTGTTTTTCAGTTGCCATTACTTCAGCTTGAAGGGTTTCCAAGCTTCAGGCTCTGATGTGTAAAGAGCCGTATTTAATTTTCCACAGAGAAAGGGTTTCCCTGAGGATGAACCCTAAGTTTCTTCTGAAAGTGGTCTTGACCCTCAGCCAGTTGGTTGACTTTCCAGTTTATTTCCCTTCACCCTATAACAGAGAGGAAGCTCTCTTTCACACTTTGGACGCCCACAGGACGCTTAGGTATTACCTTAAGTGAACGGCTAATCACCATAAATCGGAGCAGCTGTTCGTGGCCTTTGCACCACAACACTTGGGTAGACCAGTGTCCAAGCAGCCCATTTCTAAATGGATTGTCCACTGTGGTTCTTTTTGCTATGAGAAGCAAAACAAGCCCCTTCAGGGCCCAGTTAGGGGTCACTCTACCAGGTGAGTGTCTGCTTCCTTTGCCGCGCTGCGGAACGTTTCAATTAAGGACATTTGCGCAGCTGCTGCCTGGAATTCAGTGCATACTTTCGTAAAACATTACAGCTTGGACATTGCCTCCAGATGCTGTGCAGACTTCGGCCTAGCAGTCCTTTAGGGACTACTGTCTTGAGCTTCTGTGTTCAGCTTCATCTCTTCCACCTCTCAGGGTCGATTACCTTCTTAGCGAGGGACTGCTTGGGATTCAGTCCTAACTGTGATAGCCTGCTGCAAGAGCTCCCACTCAAAGTAAGATAGTACAGTTACGTAAGAATTTACCGTAACAGTAGATCTTCGAGAGGAGCTCTTGCAGCAGGCATTACTTTCCCACCCTTCTTCCCCCTTTTGAGGTGTACAGAGTTTCATCTTCGTGCTTTGCTCCATTCTCCTGTCAGGGCTTGTTCGTGGGACATGGCGGGAGAACTGGGGTGCAGCTGGGTCCGCCCCCTTTTGTACCTGAGCTGGCGTCTGGGTGGAGTCGACATTGGGGCAGTCCCTGCTGGGTACTGCTGGCTGAGAAGTTTTCCAGAGGGTCCTAGTGCCAGCGGCATAGTCCTAATTGTGATAGCCTACTGCAAGAGCTCCTCTCGAAGATCTACTGTTACAGTAAGTTCTTACGTAACTGTACTTTCATCCACATAGACTGGCTTAGGCACACTACCTCTACTTCCAGTGGGCAAGATCAGGCATCATGGGGCGGAGCCGAGGGAGTTATCACCTGGGTGGGTGGGAGAAGTCAGCTTGAAGACTTCCCAGCAACATCTTAAAGGGAAAGGACACTGCTAGTAGTGTGGATGAACAACATATACCACTCCTAGAATTACTGTTACAGCTGAGTAACCTGTTTTATATGGTCTTCCTTCAGCCTGGAGGGCAGGCATGTAGCTCCCTCCACAGCTGATGTGCTGTTTTGGTCAGCCAGTCACTGGGGGTTTTAGAATGCCATTTGGTCAGTGCCCTTCCTTACCAAGAGATGAGCCCTCACCTCTGTGAATCATTTAAACTGCCAGCCGGTCCTCGGGTGTGGGATTCTGGTGCTTGTTTATGACCCTTCCCCGTGGCAATATGATGCACTGTCACCATATTACCTTGGCAGCCCAGTTCCTGTTTCTTCTTGTGTCTTCCTGTCCCACCCCAGTGTCTGCTTTTCCCTCTCTGATATCCTTCCCCAGCATCACTAGTGATCCATCATCCTTCACCGGCCTTTAGTTTTCTTTATTCAAGTAGCACCCTACTTAATCATGGGCTTTTACTCATGAGTGTGCCTTTTAAAGGGGAGCATCTATGTAAAACAGCCACACACCTTAGTATGGGGCTCTTAACTACTTAGCACTTTAAGTGCTGAACATAATGTTTTGCATAAGTTACTATTACAGTATTTTTATACTTATCTGGTTGATCCTGCCTTCCCCATGGTTGATGTTACTTGGAGTCACTAGTCCAGGCAGCATCCCACAATCCCCTGCAGCTGAAATCATGCCCAGATTCAGCCATGGAGATTTAGTTAGCTCTTGTTGCAGCTATATGAGCTGTTCTCTCATTTGTCCTCCAGCAGTTCTGCTGCCCTTTAAGACTGTTTGGCTTGTGCAGTTAACAGCCATTGCAACCTCTCACCACTAGAGGACTCCTCCACTGCAGCCTTTCATCACTGGAAGGTTCCTCCATTGCAACTTCTTACCACTGGAGGACTCCTTCATTACAACAAACAAACAGAATTTGGCGGCAGCCTGCTTGGCCCACCTAGTCTGCCCATGTTCCTTACCTATGGTTATACTGCATACCCTACTTTATTTCTGGCTTTACCCCCCCCCCGCCACTAAGGTTCCCTTATACCTATCCCATCCATTCTTGAATCCTATTGCCATTTTTGCCCCCACCGCCTTCACTGGGGAGGCTGTTCTAGGCATCTACCACTCTTTTCTGTGAAGAAGCACTTCCTCACATCTCCCCGTAGTCTAACCCCCTCCAGCTTCATAGCATGTCCCCTTGTTCCTGGGGATCTTTTTTTTTTTTATTTTAAATGCTTCCCTCTTGAGCCTTTTTTATACCTGTGAGATATTTTAAATTATCTATCAAATCCCCTCTTTCCTCCAGGGTGTACATATTGAGGTCCTTTAGTCTCTTCTCATAGGGTTTTTGATGCAGACCCTGCACCATTTTAGTTGCCCTCCTCTAGACTGCCTATACTCTTAACTATGTCCTTCCAGAGATGTGGTCTCTAGAACTGGACACAGTACTCTAGGTGAGGTGTCACCAGTGATCTATACAGTGGTAATACCACTTCATTTTTTCTGCTGGTGTTACCCCTCTGTATGCACCTTAGCATCCCACTAGCTCTCCCCACTGCTTTGTCACACTGTCTGGCCACCATTAGGTCATCAGATATGATACCCCCAGGTCTCTCTACTGTTTGATGGTCGTTAATACTACAACCCCCATTTTGTATTCTGCCCCTGGGTTTCTGTGCCCCAAGTGCATGAATTTGCTCTTCTTCGCATTGAAACTTAGCTGCCACACCCTTGCCAACTTCTGTAGCTTTCTTCGACTCCAACCCCCCCCCGAGTGTCTACCCTATTGCAAATGTTAGTGTCATCAGCAAAAAAGGCATACTTTCCCCTTTTAGACCCTCTGCAGTGTTACTAATAAAGACTTTAAAGAGGACCAATCGAAGTACTAATCCCTGTGGCACCCCACAGGTCACCCTTCCTTGCTGGGAGTGAACTCTTCTTTACCACTACCCTCTGTCTCCTGTCCCCTAACCAATTCCTTACCCAGTTTACTCTGTTTGGACCCACTCCTAGGCTGCCCAGCTTCTTTACGGGTCTCCTGCGTGGAATAGCGTTGAAGGCCTTTCTAAAATCTAGATAGTCCACATCCAATGCTCCACCCTGATCTAATTCCCTGGCCACCCAGTCAAAGAAATCTATCAGATTTGTTTGCCATGATCTCCCCCCAGTGAATCCATGCTGCCTTGGATCCTGTAAGCCACTAGATTCAAGATATTCCACAGTCCTTTCCTTCAGTAGTGATTCCAGTAATCTCCCCACCCCCGAAGGCAGGCTGACTGGTCTGTCAATGGCAGCCTCCTCCATGCTACCACTTTTGTGAAGTGGGGCTACATCTGCTCTCCTCCGGAACCATTCCTGTTTTCAGTGAGTGGTGGAACAGGGCTGTCCGAGGTGCCAGCACCTCTCTGAGCTCCCTTAATATCCTTGGGTGCACCCCGTCTGGCCCCACTGCCTTGTCCGCTTTCAGATTTGCGAGTTCCTTCAGGACGGTCTGATCTGTAAATTGGACTAGTGACAACTTCCCTTCCTTTAATGCTCCTGGCACTTATCTGTGGGCCCTCGCCTTCTGCTTCCTCTATAAACTCTGAACAAAAGCATTTGCTCAGAATGCCTGCTTTTTCCTGGTCCCACTCCACACACTATGTCCCCTTCCCTCCTAAGCCTTACTGTCTCTCCCCCCTGGTCTTTTCTCTTTTCGCCTACATAACCTGAAAAATGTCTTGTCCCCTGTCATTTACTGCCTGGGTTATTTTCTTCTATATTTGCACCTTCCTGCTCCCAGTTGCTTTCCCTGCCTCACTCTGTTTTTCCTGACACGCTTTCCTATCATCCTTCCTCTGTGCCTCCTCATACCTCCTGAATGCTAACTTTTTTGCCCTTACCTTCCTGGACACCTCTTTTGAGAACCATACTGGTCATTTTTATGTTGATTGCATGCAGTGCAAGAAACATATTGGGACAGCTTTCTTAGAAGCAGGTTGTGGAGGCGCGGCACTGTTGTGGCCAATGCCCCTACAGCTTGCAAAGGCTTGTCCCGCTTCCCCCCAATGCCGTGGCACGCTGCTACTGACACTAGTTCAGCCAGCGTGCCACCAACTTGTGAGAAATTAGCTGCTGCAATCAGGGGCTGCCTCGTCATTGCAGTGTCAGCCATCCACTGCAATGAGGGAACGACCCGTCATTGCAGGGCGGGATCTAGAAACACTGACATTGTTTGTGAACATGGCGGCGGCTTGCCGCCGTGTTCACAAACAATATAACCCCCCACCGTGTTTATTTCTGACGGGGGCCCCAATCCCCATTGGCTTCAGTGCCCCAATGTTGATTTTGCCAATGGGGGAACCCACTCCCCATCGGCATTCTGTAACCAACCCTTCCCCGCTCTTATTGTCTGCCGACAGTTTGCCCAATCCCTATTGGCATAATCTAAGCCCCTCCCTTTTGTTGTGTGCCGACGGGGGGTGCCCAATCCCCCGTCAGCTACTGCTGCGCCCCCCCAAAGAAAGATTCCGGTGGCACGCTGGGAGCCCACACCAGCATGCCACATGCCCCTGTGAAATAAAAAACTGTCCCTCGGTGTGTTTTTCTTTTTTTTTTTAACCCTGTAAAAAGGCTGTCCTCGGCCGTCTCCTAGCCCCCTCTCGCCACCCTCTCCCACCCACTGCACCACCTGCCTCCCACCCCCCTCACCCCATACTTACCTCCTGAGCTTGACACGATGATCTTCGGTGGACTGGTAACATGTCTACACTCTTCAAAGCCGACTGCGAACTAAGGAAATGCCAGTAAGCTGTATAATGGAATAAATGGGGTTTTTCCAACTTTAATGCATATCTCAGTCATCTTTTGGAATGTTGGCACCAAATTTTCAACATAGGGGTTTTGGGACCCCTCCTCATGAATTCTTGAACTTTCATGGCATTAATCAGCCCCGGAAGGTGATTTCGCAGTCACTGCATGGAATCACCTTTCGGGGCCGATTAACAAAACTACAGTGCCAGTGTTCATGAGGTGGGCTCTCAAAAAGCCTATGTATGTTGCAAATTTTGTGGAAAAAATAAAAACAATTACTATTTTACGAGCACGTGCTGCTCAGATGCTACGCACGCTTGTAACTTTGTGAATTTGCAATATTTTCACATCAGATTTTCAACATTGGCATTTTTTTACACCTCCTTGCGAACAGTATAGCTGTCATTGTTCACATCCTGGCGGAAATGTGGTTTCTCACTTCCGGCGCAGAATAGCGCAGTCGCTGTGGGAAACGGTGTTCGGGACAGATTCAGAAAATGACAGTGACACTGTTCAAGAGTAGAGGTCCTAAAATGCCTATGTTGAAAATTTGGTAATAATGCTCCATAAAATGACTGTGTTATGAGCGTGCATTGCGCAGTTTGCACGCACACTCGTAACATGGCGAATTTATAATATTTTCACTCCAGATTTTCAACATTGCCATTTTCCCCACACCTACTTATGAACAGTGCAGCTGTCATTTTTCCCATCCTGGCCAAAATGTGTTTTCGCTTTTCCGGCACAGAGTAGAGCAGTCACTGTGGGAAATCACTGTTCGGGACAGGTTAAGAAAATGGCAGTGATACCGTTCATGAGCAGAGGTCCTAAAATGCCTATGTTGAAAATGTGGTGATGATAGCCCATCAAATGACTGTGTTACAAGTGTGCGTGGCACACTTTCCACACACCCTTGTAACTTCGCAGATTTGTGATATTGTCATGCCAGATTTTCGACAGTGGCATTTTTTCACACCTCCTTATGAGCAGTACAGCTGTCATTTTTCACATCCTGACTGAAATGTGGTTTCACAGTTGTGGCACAGAATAACGGGGTCACTGTGAGAAATCAGTGTTCGGGACAGAGTAAGAAAATGACAGTGGCACTGTTCATGAGCAGAGGTCCTAAAATCCCTATGTTGAAAATCTGGTGACGAAGCTTCATAACATGACTGTGTTTTACAAGTGTGCGTTGAACTGTTTCCACGCACCCTTGTAACTTCGCAAATTTGTAATATTTTCATGCCACATTTTCAACAGTGGCATTTTTTTCACACCTCCTTATGAACAGTACAGCTGTCATTTTTCACACCCTGGCTAAAATACGTTTTTGCACTCCTGCCGGAGAATAGCACGGTTGCTGTGGGAAATCAGTGTTCGGGACAGATTAAGATTGAATGAGTGAGAGGGGGGAGTGACCGAGCTCAGTTTAGCTCTGTCTGGACTGCTGCGGATTTGTTTGTGGGCAGAAAAAGGCTCCCACACAAGAGGCCAGTACAAAAGGGCAGCCTGCAGCACTGGGAGAAACAGAACGAGACAGCAAGTGAGGGAGGGGAAGTGAGCGAACTCACCGGAGCGCTGTCAGGACTGCTGCGGATTTCTTTGTGGGCAGAAAAGGCGTCCCAGTGCAGGCAGGGGCCCAGTAGAAAAGGCCAGCCTGCAGCGGTGGGAGGAAACAGTGCAGTGGCGGGCGGGGACTGAGTGAGCTCAGCAGAGCTCTTTCAGGACTGCTGCGGTTCTTTGTGGGCAGAAAAAGGTGCCAATGCAGGCAGGCCCGTGCAAAGAGACGCTTGCAGCGCCAGGACAGACAGAATGAGCGCATGACAGAGGGAGACTGAGCGACCTCAATTGAGCTCTGTCAGGACAGCTGCGGATTTCTTTGTGGACAGAAAATGTGGCAACACGGGCACGAGCCCAGTACAGAAGGCCAGCTTGCAGCGCCGGCAGAAACGGAATGAGTGAGTGAGTGAGGGGGAGTGAGCGAGCTTAATAGAGCTGTGTCGAGACTGCTTCAGATTTCTTTCTGGCCAGAACAAGCCGCCAATGCAGGCAGGAGCCCAGTACAAAAGGGCAGCCTGCAGCGGCAGGAGACACAGAACGAGTGAGTGAGAGAGGGGGAGTGAGTGAGCTCAACAGAGCTCTGTTGGGACTGCTGCAGATTTGTTTGTGGGCAGAAAAAGGCAGCAATGCACGCAGGGGCCCAGTACAAAAGGGCAGCCTGCAGTGGCGGAAAAACCAGAATGAGCGAGTGAGGGAGGGGAAGTGAGCGAGCTCAACAGAGCTCTATTGTAGCTGCTGCAAATTTCTTTGTGGGCAGAAGAAGGTGGCAATGCAGGCAGGAGCCCAATAGAAAAGGGCAGCCTGCAGCGCCAGCAGAAACTGAATGAGCGAGTGAAAGAAGGGGAGTGTGCGAACTCAACAGAGCTTTGTCGGGACTGCTGCACATTTTTTTGTGGTCAGAAAATGGCGCCAATGGAGGCAGGAGCCCAGTACAAAAGGGCAGGCTGCAGCGCCAGGAGAGAAAGAATGAGTGAGTGACACAGGGGGAGTGAGCGACCTCAACGGAGCTCTATTGGGACAGCTGTGGATTTCTTTGTGTTCAGAAAAAGGTGCCAACACAGACAGGAGCCCAGTACAAAAGGGCAGCCTGCAGTGCCGGGAGAAACACAACAAGTGAGTGAGAGAGAGGGAATGAACGAGCTCAATGGAGCTCTATCGTGACTGCTGCGGATTTCTTTGTTGGCAGGAAAAGGAGGCAACGGAGGCAGGAGCCCAGTACAAAAGGCCAGCCTGCAGCGCCGGCAGAAACTGAATGAGTGAATGAGAGAGGGGGAGTCAGCAGGCTCAACAGACCTGTGTCGGGACTGATGCAGGTTTCTTTGTGGGCAGAAAAAGCCACCAACAGAAGCAGGAGCCCGGTACAAAAGGGCAGCCTGCAGCGCCAGGAGAAACAGAATGAGTGAGTGAGAGGGGGGAGTGAGCCACCTCAACAGAGCTCTGTTGGGACAGCTGCAGATTTCTTAGTGGGCAGAACAAGGTGCCAACGCTGGCAGGAGCCCAGTACAAAAGAGCAGCCTGCAGCACTGGGAGTAACAGACTGAGCGAGTGACAGAGGGGCAGTGAGCGAGCACAACACACCAATGCAATCAACATTCGGCATTGACAAATGCTTGTTTCCTCTTGCATTTGCTTACTCGCCCAGTGCAGAGATTTTCTGCTTCACTATGCCTTCTTTTTGTTGTGCCCACTGTCCCTCCACTCCACCGAAGACCTTACATCTGCTAGAGCATCCCTGAGGCATTCTCCATCTTTTTAAAATCAGCCCTCCTAAAGTCTAGAACCCTCCTCGCCTTTGTGTGGTTCTAGTCTGCCACAATGCTAATATTGAACCGCACTGTGTAGTGATCACTGGTACCCAGGTGGTCACCCACTGTAATGTCTGCAGTGCTGTCCCCATTGGTAAGTACAATGTCCAGTACTGCCCTGTCATGAGTGAGCTCTTTTACTAGTTGCCTGGGGGAAGCCCCCCTGCAGGGAGTCCAGGATGTTCCTGCTCCTTGCTGAAGCTGCAGCTGGGTGCTCCAATCTCCATCGGGCAGACAGAAGTCCCCTACCAGCAGTAGCACCTCCCCCATTGTTGTCATCTTTTGGATGGCTTCCACCAGAACCTTGTACAACTCCCCCATCCTTGTACTGGTGGTTTGTAGATCATACCAGTGCAAATTGCAGCTCCAGTCCCCATTTTTAGGGTGATCCACAGTACCTCTGCCCCTCCCTGTATTCGCTGTATCTCTTGCTTTTATGCTGTCCCTCATATAAAGAGCCACTCCTTTACTTTCTTTCCCTCCCTGTCCTTCCTGAATGGAGTATGGCCTGGTATGGCTATATCCCATGTCATGGTTCTCATTGCACCATGTCTTGGTAATGACAATGCCCAGGTCAGCCTTTGCCATAGTGGCCTGTAGGTCAGGGATTTTATTTGTCAGATGCATTTGCACACATGGCATTCTAGATTCTGCTACCACCCTGCTTGTCAACTTCCCAATTTTTCCTTCTGCCTTCTCTCCTTACCCCTCTCTGCTCTCACTCCCATCTCTTTTCATTTCTACCATTTTGTTGTTGTTGTTGTTGTGGTTGTGTACCCTTGGGGATTTCTCTTCCGGAGGGGAGAGTCTGTCTCCCTACTTCCTTCTGCTACCCCCTCGGCTAGTTTAAATTCTTTGCCAGTGTAACATTTAAACCATTCACTGAGGACGGTGGTTTCCCTCCTGGATGGATACAGGCCATCTCCCCTGCATAGACCCTTATCCCTCCAGGTGGGACCCCGGTCCCCAGTCCCCAGTGTAGCAGAACCCCTCCTCTCTGCACCACTTCTTCAACCATGAGTTGAAGTTCCTGATGCAGAGTACCCTATCCTTCTCTCTGTTGTAGACAGGCGGCATCTTGGAAAAGGCCAGTGAGCATGCTACCTGCGGAAGACCCCCTCCCCAGTTCCCTGAACTCCTCCTGCACTATTTTAACCTCATCCTAGCCAGGTCATTAGTCCCTAGATGAACAATGACATCAAGCTCTCCTTCCCATCTTGCTGCCCTAACGATCCTCAGGTTCCACTTCCCATCCCTCAGAACTCTGACACCAGGTAGGCACCTAACCTCCCTCCCCCTCCTTCCTGTCCCCAGATCTATCACATTCACAATGGAGTCCCCCCACCAGCAGTTGCTTCCTCCTCCTCCTTTGTTTTTTTTTTTTTTCTGCCCTCCTTGGGGTCTGCACTATGGAGGGACCCCTACATTCTCCTTGGTTACTACTATAGTTGCTTCCATGGGACAGTCCTGCCCCACCAGAGTAGTGTAGGAGTTGTGTAGTGGTCACATGTGGTGAATGTGCCTCTGACTCACCACCCCACCCTGCTGAAGTCCACTGTAGTCTAGCCACTCCTCTTTCTTGGCATCTTGTGAGGCAGCGGTGGTGGACTTGGTGGCCCTGGGTGGGGGAGGAAGTGACCCAAATCCTAGCCAACTTGGCTTGGTGTGTAGCAACATCATCCCTCAGCCCAAAGAGGTTAATGTAGATGAGGCAGCACCACAGTCTCCAGAAGGTCTCTGGGAAAACTGGCACCCATGGTCAGCTGGATGGCACAGTGGCAAGGCATCTATTTGCAACATTTACATCTTGAGTTCAGGAACAGAGTTGGGAGTCGGAGGGTTGGCTGAGGGGAGAAAGACTGAGCATCCGAAGGCTGGCTCTCCTTCTCTTGGGGTGTATTCAGTGTAATATAGACCTCTGACAGAGGCCGGGGGGATACACTGCGACTGGAGCCTGCTTCATGGGGAGGCTATTGTGCCTTCTGTCATTGCACGTCACGCCTCCTGGTGGTTAGTATGCAAAATATGCCACTTGTCCTGCGAATGACGACGGACTCCTGGTACTGCAGTGACCCACATGGCAACCGACCCCAACCGGAGCAAGTATTCTCACAGGTGGCCCACCCCTATAGCCTCACCCGGGGGTAATTCTAGGGAGCCCTGCCAGCAGTGATGATGCTGCCCGTAATCTGGACATGTTTAGATGGGGGTGTATTTCGGTGGACCTGCCTTGGGGGACTGTGGAAGATTGGTGGTCCAGGGTTGCTCCTGAGGCTGGTCCGGTGAGGACGGGGCTGACCCACCAGGGCAGGTTGGCACAAAATTAAAAAAAAACACTGCCACCCCACAGCAACTGCACTGCACCACTCGGATCATAATTTCTACTCTTTTAACCCCTGAAAATACTTGGTCCCTTGTCTCCTGACCTGGATAGGTTTCTTGCTCCCCTCACTATTGTTTTCTCTTAAACAAAAATCCATTTGTACCCCTACCCTAGATAGGGCATTTCACCCACTCCTGACTCTAGTCCACCCCTGTCTTTCCCTTGCCGACCTTCTGTTTCCCTGCTTCCTCCTTGGCTGCCTGCTTTACTCACAGACTTCTGTGGTGCACAGTCATTACTCATGTCTCATTAGACTGACTCCATCCTTTGTGTGTTGGTCCTTCGTGTAGGGGGCCACAAGTGTGGGGGGGGGGGGCGCTTGATGGCCTAGTCTTTTGGTGGGCTTTGTTCAGGGACTGGTGTCACCTTAATACTTGCTACTCTTTTTCTGCTGTATTAAGTTGTGGTGAAATATTAATATAAACACACATAATTTTGTTTTAAAAGGATTGTTATAACACACGAGTGGACAAAGTACGGCTTGTTGGAGAGATTATAACCGTGATAGGGGCTCTGGTTATATTATTGGTACAGGTAGGTGCAACTTTTTTTTTTTTGTTTTAATATTTATTATGTTCAGATAGTATGTTGAGCATTATGCTGCTACCTCAGGGTATAGCTTCATCCTACAGATCAGAGGGACCAACAACTAGCAGTCAACCCCAAAATTAATTAAACGTAGCACAGTAGTGTCTGTATATTAGGGTTTAGGAAGCACTTTAATGTTAAACCCCAAATTGTGCACCTTAATTACTTTGCCCCCTTCAACTGATTTACATGAAATTTGGAAAGAACTGCCTTTGTGCCAGGAGAGGGGGAGAGAGAGATAATGTTATTTATATAACGCCCCTCTCCAGAAGCTCTGAGGGCTTTACAATATAATTTAAAACACAATAAAACATTAAAATACACAATTCAATGCAGAATATTAGCAGAATACTGAGAAAACAATTATGCAACATAATACTTAAAAACCACTGACTGCCCATTAAAATAGTCTTTGAATCCTTTTTAAAGGATTCCACCGAGGATGCCTCCTATACAATAGTTATTGAGGAAGAGAGTTCCAAAGGGTTAGTGTGGACACTGGAAAGGCTTGATCACCAGAGTTCTGCAACCTCACCCTGCGAACACTGAGGAGGCAACCCTTGGCAGAAGGGAGAGTCCTGGACGGGCATTCTGTGGTAAACAAACATTCCATCTGTTGAATGTATGGATAGACAATAGACAGGTGAACAGCTCTTGATCCCGGAAATTTCATTTGGATCAGTTCAGTGGGGTCAAAATTACAGAGGTGCAAAAAATGTAAAAATCATTGTTTTTAAAAATGGTAAGATTTTTATTGGCCCCCTGATAACTGAAGAAAAAATGAGGATTTGAAAGTTGAAACTTTCAGCTCTGGTAGAGTTTTGCCCAATGTGCTTTTGTAGTTTTTATATTTTGGGGGCTGCTGATTTTGAAATTATTTAGGAAAAAAGTTCTGTTTGTGAGCAGGCGTAGCTTTAAAAAACAGTGTTCTAAGGGTAGCTGAATTTTTGAGAAAGCATAATATCCTGTTGTATTTTGCTGTGTGTGTCATATCATATACTGTGGTGTGTCGTATAGCAGAACACTACAGTACATGATATGACACATAATGGAAAAAGCAACTCTGAGATGCAAGAACCTATTCCCTGGTATCCAGTGGTCCGTACCCCCACTCCATTACCTGCCCAATATGTAGTACAGTTTTTCCTGGTGGCTTGCAGTCCACCCACCCCCCCCCCCCACTCGATTACCTTACCATTATGTCCTGTTGTATTTCGATTGTGTGTCATATCATATACTGTGTTGCTTCATATAGCAGAACACCACAGTATATAATATGACACACACAGCCAGAAGGCAATCGCCATGTCTGATAATGTTTTCCCTGATGGCTAGCGGTCCGTCCCTCCACCCGATCACCCGCCAGATATGTAAGCAAATTTTTCTGGTGTCTAGTGGCACCCTCAGATTGCTGTCCCTGTTTCTTTTCCCTGTTCCCCTGGTGTCTGGTGGCACCCCAACCCCTCAATTGTTTTCTCTGGTTTTATTTCCCATTTCCCTCATATCTAGTGGCATCCCCAATCCTCTGATCACTGTCCCTATTGCTCTTCCTCATTTCCCGGGTGCCTAGTGCCACCCCCACCACCCTCCACTTGCTGTTGCATTGTTTTCTCATTTCCTGGGTATCTAGTGCCACTCCCCACCCTCCAATTGCTGTCCCCATAGTTTTCTTGTTTCTCTGGTGTCTAGTGGCACCTCCCCATCCTCTGATGGTTGTATCTAATAAAAGTAAACCGTCCCATGTCTTTTTTTCTTTTTACACTGAAAGAAAGAAAATGGTCCCTCGTCATAACTGACACCCCCTCCCACTGAGCACCCACCACCCACCCCTTACCCTGTACTTACTAGCTGAGATCAAACGCTGTCATCCTCTGTGGACCAAGACATGTCTGCACTCTTCAAAGTCAAGCCATGAGCCGAGGAATCAAGGTTAGTGCCATATAATGTATTTTAAAGGCATTTTGAATTTATATTCATAACTTGGCAATTTTGTTGAATTTGTTCACCAAATTGTCAACATGGCCTTTTTGGGACCCCACCTCATGAACATTGTCAGTGAAATTTTGTTAATTTTGCCTGGAAGGTGATTTTACAGTCGCTACACAAAATCACCTTTCAGGACTGAGTAACGAAATTTCACCACCAGTGTTCATGTGGTGGGATCCCAAAAAGGCCATGTTGAAAATTTGATGAAAAAATCCCTAAAAGTGGCTAAGTAACAAATGTTCATTGAAATCTTTCTATGTACTTGCATAACTTTGGTAATTTTCAATATTTTGACTCCAGATTTTCAGTATAGTCATTTCTTCACACCACCTCTTGAACATCACAGCTGTTATTTTTCACATCTTGGCCAAAGCATGTTTTTGCACCTGTGGCGTATAATGGCATTTCTGCGAGGATTTGAAAAATTTCACCTACAGTTTCATGAGGTGGGTTTATTTTAAATGGGCCCTGTGGCCTAATGGATAAGGCATCTGACTTCAGATCAGAAGATTGTAGGTTCAAGGAGACTATTTTGAAAGTTTGTTGTCAAAATATTAAAAAACAGCTGGCCCAGTGGCGCTGAGGGTTGAGGTGCCAGATGCCACACCTCACACCATGCACCCAGGTTTGGGAGCGAGCTTGGGCTGCCAGGGGTCTGCCGGGGGGATGTCAAGAGATGGATCAAGAAGCCGCCAGGCAGCCCTCCTCTCCGGTGAGGGACGTGGGGCTTCTCTGGCACTTGACTGCCACCCAGTGGAGGCTAGGTGGTAGTCCACACCCTGGGAGGAACCTGGCAGTGGGCCAGGAGAGTGAAAGTGGCCATCACCTGAGCTGCAGTGTGCATGTGCATCTGCATTTCGGATTCCTGGGAATAAGGGGAGAAAACTGGATAATGGGGGGCTGTGGCTGGATGAAGCCCCCCACATCGGCCCCGGTGGTTCTGTTGGGTAGAGGAAGAGGAAAGGATACCCGAATGACTACGAAAGTCCGGTGTTGGATGGCCACCACAAGCCACCGCCTTCTGGGCGGATAAATAAAGAATAGAAAAAACAATTAAAAAATGAAGAATTTATTACATAATGTTCTTTGCAGGGATATTCATTCCACCACTTGGTGACCTCGTTGCCTTACTGTGCTAGTGATCTGAGTTCAGGTTGGATCTCAGTGAGTCAGTTTAATGGGACAAGGCTGATGGGGGTGCTATAGCATGCAACAGCAGCCCTGCCCTAGGCAGGGAGGGAGCAGTATTTTGGTGCAGATGCGACACCCTGTGTTGAGTCAGGGAGCCTTCCCCACAAGGTATTGACATGTATCCTGAGGCCTGCTGAGCCCATACACTGGGTCAGGACTGTCTGCAGTATGAACAAATGATGGTACAATTCCACTATCAGAAAAAGGAAGGGAAATTCATTGCAAAAGACTGTTAATGCAGACATTAGGGTTCAAGAACGCAAAGCGCATAAAGAAGGGAAATTTAAAAAACATTAGGGATTTGGGTCTCTGGAGTACTGGTAGATCAGTGGTGGGGTCTTTGTTGGGGTTGTCAACCCTAATGCTCATCCTCTGCCCTGATCAAACCCACTCAGATGTGATGTCTTCATGCAGGGCCCTACATGAAATAAGCTATGACAGATTATGTTGGCCATACTGTATCACTGTGAGGCACTAGCTTGGAGCTGTACCTTGTGCACTGGGCAGGGGGCTACAGACTAGGGGAAGGGGTGGGTATTAGGGTTGACAACCTAAACAAAGACCTCACCACTGATTTGCAAATATTCCAGAGACCCAGATTCCTAATGTTTTTTCATTTCACTTCTTTGTGCGCTTTGCATATTTGAACCCTAATATCTGCTTTAACAGTTTTTTCATGTGCGTGTGTGTATGTGTATATGTATATGTATATGTGTGTGTATATATATATATATATATATATATATATATATACGTGTGTATGTATGTATGTGTGTATGTATATATGTGTGTGTGTGTATATGTATGTATGTATGTATATATATATATATAGAGAGAGAGAGAGAGAGAGAGAGAGAGAGAAAGAGTAGGGGCGTGGTCATGCCCCTATAATCAGGGTGGAGTTGGCACTTTAATGTTAAACCTCACATTTTGCACTTTAATAACTTTGCAGCCATTCAACAGATTTGCACAAAATTTGGCATGTGCTGTCTCGTGAGGCAGATCGCTTGTTGAGCAGTTTTGTTACTGGTTGGATGCGCAGCGTCTCAGATCCAGATAGTGCAAAAACCTTAAAATTCACCCTTTTTCACACGTTTTTCGCATAGCACAGCATGCAGACGGTGTGGAATTTTAGCATGAAATTTGCATGGTAGAAAGAGCTTGAGTCACGGAATAGGCTTGTGTTTTTTTGGTGAAATTATATTAATCTGTTCAAATGTTATTGCATTTTTTAAGGTCCCATTATTTTCAGTGGGGATTTAACTTTCCAGGATAGCTTCCAGGAACGATAAAGGATTTTGGGCTCATGAAAAAGGATCTTTTTTCTTGAGGGGCCAATTCTTTTTCACCGGAAAAAAATCCTTTTTCGTGAGCTGCCATTTTGTTTTTTATTTGTCCACACAACAAATTGTCACAACTGTACCCAGGGATGTCTTCGGCAGACATCCAAACATGTATCTTGCTCTTCAGGAGGTGATGACCTTCATTGTGTACTTTTTTATAGGTTTCATGCCCTCCAACCATTTTAGACAGCTTTTTAAATCCTTTTTCGTGGCTCACTAATTTCCTTTTGCTCAATTACTTTTTTGTTCTCATGAAAAAGGAATTTGGCTCTTGAAAAAGGATTTAAAATAAAAACTAAGTCTGAAATCCTTTTTCATGAGCTGACAAAAAAGGACTCGTGAAAAAGGAATCATCTCCTGAAAAAGGATTTGTTTTAAAAAATAAAAAAAAAGCTTAAATCCCAATCCTTTTTTGCATGACAGAATCCTTTTCCACAACCATGAAAAAGGATTCACGGCAAAGGGAATCTGCTCACAAAAGAGGACTAAAAAAACTTTAGTCTCCAATCCTTTTTTGCAAGATGAATTCCTTTTCCACGAATATGGCAAATCATTCATGGAAAAGGATTTCTGCTCGTGAAAAAGGATTGATCTGCTTTTTTAGTTTTTTTCATTGGTGTTCAGTGGACCTCCCACCCTCATGTTACTGTAGTAAAGATCCCTGGTGTCTAATTGCACCCCCTACCCTCGATGCCCATATTTATAAGATGACACATCACAATTTATATAAATGTGTAATATGTATAATATTTTTTCCCCCCACCACCCTACCATGAAATTCTGCATTCTAGGAGTGTGGATATGTTGTTCATCCACACTCTCTGGCATGTCCCTTTCCCCTTTAAACTTGCCGGAAGTCTTCAAGCTGGCTCCTCCCACCCACCCGGATGGTAAATACCTCGGCTCCGCCCCATGACGCCAGATCTTCTTTTCCGCTGAAAGATACAGGTCCCTTGTGCTACTTCTGTACTTTGTAGGCCCTGGTTTCAAAACGTCGGTTTTAGTGCAACTTGCTATCAAACTCGTTAGAGTTCTCAATTCCGATTCGTATATGGAGGACTAATCATTCCCCGGATTTCGCTGGTGTCCCTGCAGCCAGAAAATGTTACGCACCGATCCCCACCTAGCATGCGTGTACTGCCTCGGCATCGGACATGACACCTTGTAGTGTACAATTTGTTTGGCCTTCCATCCCAATGGACAACCGCAAGGTGCGCCTTCAACTGGGGAGACCGGAGAAAAGGAACCCGCCAGTGAAATCCAAAGAGGCGAGGTGGGCGGTTTCCACAGCCACGGGATCTGCAGAGCAATTGGAATAGATGATGGCATTCGAGGAGGAAGCGGCTCAAGCTTCCATCGGTTGAAACTACTTCATTCCCCTCAACCTCGGCTCGACTTTTATGGGCTCCTTTCGGTAGTTGTGCCAGTCAGTCCCCACCAGGGATGAGGCGCCCTCGGGCTCTCAGTCCTCCTGCCCTCGGAAGAGGGACAAGGACCGTAAGTCTTCTTCCTCCAGAGGAAGACGCTCCTGGGACCGAGAGAGGTCTGAGTCCCAGGAACACACGGTCTTGACTTTGGTCGAGATTGAGTCCTTGGCCGCTGGCTTTACGGATCTTCCGTCGGGCCAAGGCATCGAGACCGAGGAAACGGGCGAACCGGCCGAGATTACGCTCAATCCCATCGAGCCGTTATTGCCAACTCCTGTCGACGATTCCTTAGAAAGGACCCCGGTTCTTTCTTTTCTCGACGAGGCGACTGTACCTTCAGGTAACCTCATCGAAGAAGCCGTTCTGGAGCCTCTGTTTTCCCCGACAACGGCATCCCCAGATTGAACCAGCTGACCCAGTCGGTCTCGATCAAAGACCAGGACCCCTTCTGTCGAAAAACCGAAGAAAGGTCACAAACACTCCAGAAAGAGGCGTCGCCATCAATCCTCATCCTCCTCGGATGAGGAGAGACTTCGACGGAAACTCCGTTGACATTATGAGGATCTCACATGGCAACAGCTGATTATGACCGGTCAAAAGCCAGCTCCACCAGCAGCACTGGCCATTACTTGGCTCCCTCCTCTCAGGCCGACGCTGACCCCTCCGGAACCGAAGGCTTTGGTTCCCCCACCTGTGGGGCCGGCCCGTATTCCGGCCTGGCCTATTACGGTCTCCCCACCGATTTTGGTGAAGCCACCACCTAAGCAGCCTCAGGGAGAGGCTTCCTCGAAAGAGGACCGGACTTCCCCGTCGTCTGTCCATCACTGTTGTCCCCGATTGCCCTCAGTGCATTGAGGGAGACATAGGTGGGAGACTGTTATACCCTGACTCTTCGGACTCTGATGCCACTGGTTTGCACTCGCATTTGAGGGATGACTAGTAATCAGTGGTGGGTTTGAAAGAAGGTCCTTCCTCTTTTCAGGGCATCCTCCATCTGATTTCCGAATCTACCGGAATGCCTCTGGAGCCTATCCAAAAGAAGGTGGAATACCCACTTATGGATATCCTCAAAAGGGGGGATACCCTGACGGTGGCCTTTCCAGTGGCCAAAGCCATTGTTGGCCTGGCCCTTGAGCTCTGGCAGCATTCTGCCTCCTGTCCAGCTCTGTCTGCCCGCATGGCCCGTAAGTGTACGGTACCCATGGGCTCCCTGGCGGGGTTCACAGAGCATCCCTTGGCCGAAAGCCTTGTGACTGCTTCTGTGTTCAGATGCACTGATATCTCAGCCGACACTGACCGCCCCCTGGACAAGGAGTCCAAGAATATGGACCATTCTGCCCAGAAGGTCTATGCGGCCTCCTCCTTAGGCCTTTGTCAGGCCAGGTCAGCTGTTATCATGGCACACTTCTCTCATGCCCTCTTAGGGTCATTAGATGAAGTCCTCCCTCATCTCCCAGCGGACATGCAGACCACTGTGAAGCAAGTCCGTGACCAGGGCCGTGCTGTTGCAAAGCAGCAGCACCAGATGGCCCTGGACATTGGAGATTCCTGTGCCTGCTCTTTAGCAGCCGCAGGGCCTGGCTGAGGTTATCTGCCTTTCCGTTGGATACTCTGCACAAGTTAGCTGACGTACCGTTCCTAGGCACAGACCTCTTTGGTCCAGGAGTGGCTGGTCACCTCCAGTGCATACAGCAGTCCAGTGCCACCTTGGATGCTACCTCTGCAAAGGGTTCTTCGGGCAAGAACCAGCAGAAGTGCAAGAAGAAGCCTTTCCGACACTCTTCCCCTGCAGTTAGGCAGCCCTCCTTTCAAGGAGGCCAGCAGCAACAGCAGCAGGCTCAAGCTTGGCGCACCAGGCCCAAGCAGGTTCCCCAACAGCCCTGTAAAGGAGGCTGAGGTGCTGGTCCAGGAGGCGCCTCCTCCTCTAAGCCTGCTCAGTGACGGGTCGGGGGTTGTCACCCCTACACCCGTCACGCCAGCTCTGGATCCTCCTGTGGGGGGCCGGCTCTGCCACTTTCTTTCCGCCTGGTCTGGTATCACTTCGGATAGGTGGGTTCTGGAAGTGGTCTGCCAGGGACTGCCTCTGGAATTCATGCAGTACCCTCCCAGCCGAGCCTGCGCCCCTCAGGAGGAAAGGATCTCAGCTCGCACTCAGTCTACCCTTCGAGACGACATCGCTCAGCTCCTCTGCAAGGAGGCGGTAGCTCCAGTGCTGGATCCTCCTACAGACCCAGGCCTCATGTCCAGGTATTTCCTGGTGCCCAAATGGACGAGGGGTTGGTGCCCCATCCTAGATCTCCATGACCTGAATCAATATCTCAGGTCTCGCACCTTCCAGATGATAACTCTGAACCAGATCATACCATCCCTGGAGCGAAGCATGTGGTTCTGTTCACTGGATCTACAGGATGCGTTCTTTCATGTCCCAATCTGTCCATCCCACCAGCGGTTCCTCCACTTCAGGGCCACAGGGACCCTGTACAAGTTCCAAGCCATGCCGTTCGGCCTGTCATTGGCCCCTCGGGTCTTCACCAAGTACATTGCAGTGGCAGAAATGTGAGAAGGCAGTAGGGAGGGCTGGGGGTATACTAGGATGCATAGGGAGAGGCATCACCAGCAGAAAACAGGAAGTTGTTATCCCTCTGTACAGACAGTTGGTGAGACCCCGTCTGGAGTACTGCGTCCAGTTCTGGAGACCCCATCTCTGCAAGGATAGAGGCAGTCCAGAGGAGGGCAACTAAAATGTGTGCAGGGTCTGCAAGAGAAGCCGTACGAGGAGAGACTAAAGGAGCTTAATATGCATACCCTTGAGGAAAGAAGGGAGAGGGGGGACATGATAGAAACTTTTAAGTACCTCAGTGGAATCAACAAAGTCCAAGAGGGTAGCATCTTTCAGAAAAAGAGACGTGCAAGAACAAGGGGACATGATTTAAAGATGGGGGGGTGGTTCCGGGGCAATGTGAGGAAGTATTTTTTCACAGAGAGGGTAGTGGATGCATGGAACAGCCTTCCTGAGGAGGTTGTGGGGTCTAAAACTGTGGGAGAATTCAAGAATGCATGGGACAGACATAAGGCAATTCTTGTGGGGGGGTAGGAAGAAATAGGCTGTTGGTTAACTAGGATCTGTGGTCTATCCTGTAGGTAGGGAAATGGGCAGGCTGGGTGCGCCAAGCGGTTCTTGTCTGCCGTCAAAGTCTATGTTTCTATGTGGTGGCGGCCCATCTTCGTCGTCGAGGAGTTCGGATATACACTTATCTCCATGACTGGCTCTTGGCAGGTTCCTCCCTTCAGGAGGTGGACAGGTCCAGGGATCTGGTCCTCCGAACCTGCTCCCAGCTCGGCCTCTTGATCAAAGAGGTTAAGTCGGAACTCGTGCCATCTCAGGTGATGGACTTCTTCGGGGCACAGCTCAACTCTTGTCAAGCCAGAGCTCGGCTCCTGGCGGACAAGGTGGAGGTTCTTTCCTCCTTTGCCCGATCATTTCTGGTTGGGCACTTGCGCCCTGCCCGGGACTTTCTTCACCTTCTGGGTTACATGGCGGCGTGCACCTCTGTGGTCCGTTGGGCCAGGTGGCACATGCGCCCCTTCCAGTGGGAGTGGCCACCCAGTGGACTCAGTGCCATGGTCAATTTGACCAGCTGGTCACTGTAACCCAGAAGATGTGGGACGCTCGCCAGTGGTGGACTGCCCCAGAACGGTTGCAGGAAGGTATCCCATTTGTCTGCCCAGAGCCGACGGTCATCCTGATGACCGATGCCTCACTCATGGGCTGGGGAGCCCACATGGGGGACAGCAGGGCCCATGGGTTCTGGACCCCGAGGAGTCCCGATGCCACATCAACCTGTTGAAGCTCAGAGCAGTCAGACTGGCACTGTCAGCTTTCACTTTTCAGCTCCAGGGTCAAGTGGTTCAAGTCCAGACGGATAATACAACGACCATGTACTACCTCAACAAACAGGGCGGCACACACTCCCATCTGCTGTGCGAGGAGGCGCTCTGCATCTGAACCCACGTAAGTCTGTTGGAGGTGGATCTCCTAGCCATCCATGTGGCAGGAGTCTTGAACCAACTGGCGGATGCTCTCAGCTGCATAGGCCAGATGTCTCATGAGTGGTCACTCCATCCAGAGGTAGCTTACAGTCTGTCCTCCTGTTGGGGCCAACCATTGGTGGACCTGTTTGCCTCCAGGGAACCATCGCTGGAGCAAAACATGTGGTTCTGTTCACTGGAATTACAGGACGCGTTCTTTCATGTCCCAATCCGTCCGTCCCACCAGCGGTTCCTCTGCTTCAGGGTCGCGGGGACCCTATACGAGTTCTGAGCCATGACGTGCAGCCTGTCATTGGCCCCCCGGGTCTTCACCAGGTACATTGCAGTGGTGGTGGCCCATCTTATGCGTCGAGGGGTTCGGATATACACTTATCTCGAGGACTGGCTCTTGGCAGGTTCCCCCCTTCAGGAGGTGGAGAGGTCCAGGGATCTGGCCCTCCAAACCTGCTCCCAGCTCGGCCTCTTGATCAACGAGGTCAAGTTGGAACTTGTGCACTCTCAGGTGATGGGCTTCATTGGGGCAGACCCCAACTCTCGTCAAGTCAGAGCTCGGCTCCCGGCGGACAAGGTGGAGGTTCTTTCCTCCTTTGCTCGATCATTTCTGGTTGGGCACTTGTGCCCTGCCTGGGACTTTCTGCGCCTTCTGGGTTACATGGCGGTGTGCACCTCAGTGGTCCATTGGGCCAGGTGGCACATGCACCCCCTCCAGTGGGAGCTGGCCGCCCAGTGGACTCAGCACCATGGTCAATTCGACCAGCTGATTACTGTAATCCAGAAGATGTGGGACGCTTTCCAATGGTGGACTGCCCCAGAATGGTTGCAGGAAGGTATCCCACTTGTCTGCCCAGAGCTGACGGTCGTCCTGATGACCGATGCCTCACTCATGGGCTGGGGAGCCCACATGGAGGACAGCAGGGCCCATGGGTTCTGGACCCCTGAGGAGTCCCGATGCCACATCAACCTGTTGAAGCTCAGAGTAGTCAGACTGGCACTGTCAGCTTTCACTCTTCAGCTCCGGGGTCAAGTGGTTCAAGTCCAGACGGACAATACCATGACCATGTACCACCTCATCAAACAGGGCGGCACACACTCCCGTCTGCTGTGCAAGGAGGCGCTCTGCATCTGAACCCTCGTAAGTCTGTTGGAGGCGGATCTCCTAGCCATCCATGTGGCAGGAGTCTTGAACCAACTGGCAGATGCTCTCAGCTGCATAGGCCAGATGTCCCATGAGTGGTCACTCCATCCAGAGGTAGCTTACAGTCTGTTCTCCCATTGGGGCCAACCATTGGTGGACCTGTTTGCCTCCAGGGAAAACACCAAGCTGAGACTGTACCATGCCCATCCCCCTCAGCAGGGCTCACTGCAGGGGGTGCCTTCTCGAGGCTGTGGACCACAGTCCTCTATGCCTTTCCTCCATTTCCCTTGATCCAGACGGTGTTACTCAAGGTGAGGAAGGACAAGGCGAAGGTGATCCTGGTATCCACAGATTGACCATGCCAGTTTTGGTACCCAGATCTCCTCAGCCTTGGCTGCAGACCCCCCGGAGCGGCTTTGTACATTCCCGGACCTCATATCATTGAACAAGGGGAAGGTATTCCATCTGGACCTTCAATCCCTGCACCTCACAGCCTGGTACCAGAGCGGCTAGAGTTCCGGGTTCTGGGTCTTTCTGAGGATGTCTACACCATGGTGGAGTCATCTCGTAAGGAATCGACCAGGAAATGATATGCCTTCAAATGGAAAAGGTTTTCCATTTGGTTCCAGGGTAAGAGTCTGGACCCCTTATCCTGCTCTGTGGCTAACATTCTAGACTACTTTTGGTCTCTATCCAAAGGGGGTCTGCAGTCATTGACCCTTAGGGTGCACCTGGCAGCCATTTCTGCTTACTGGGCGCGGGCCGGTCAGCTGACTTTGGCTCAGGAGACGGTGGTCGGGCACTTCTTCAAAGGCCTGGATCACATATCCCCTCCAGTGCATGAAACTCCACTTCCATGGGATCTCTTGCTGGTTTTGGCAAAGCTCATGGGCAAGCCATTCGAACCCATACACAAATGGAGCTCTCACACTTGTTGTGGAAGACGGCCTTTCTGGTGGCTGTCATGTCAGCCAGAAGGACAGGGGAACTCCAGGCACTTTCGGTGGACTGCCCTTATCTGGTCTTCCACAGGGACAAAGTTGTCCTGCGCCCCCACCTGAAATTCCTTCCGAAGGTGGTTTCAGAGTTTCATCTTAACCAGGTGTTGATTCTGCCAGTATACTACCCTAACCACACCTCGGACGCCAAGTACAGGCTCCATGCTCTGGACCTCAGACTATTATAAGGAGAGGACAGAGGAAATTCGAGGAGAGGTTCACCAGCTGTTTGTCACCTACGCTGAAGCCGCTTCTGGCAGACCTGCAGCCAAATGGACCATTGCGAGATGGATTACATCATGCATAGGTCTGTGCTACGAGTTTGGCAAGGAGCCTCCCAGAGGGATAAGAGCTCATTTTACGCGCCATACTGCTGCATCGGTGGCTGCTTCCCGGGACATCCCTATCCAGGAAATCTGTCGGACTGCTACCTGGAAGTCAGCAAACACCTTTATCACCCACTACCACATCGACCTTGAGTCACGCTAGGATGCTGGTTTTGGGTCCTTGGTTCTCCAATCTCTATTTCCCAAGTAGGGGGTGTGTGCCTTGCTTCCCTCCTCCCAGAGACCTGTTTAGAGTCTGCCAGAGAGTGTGAATGAACAACATATCCATGCTCCTAGAAGAACAGGTTGCTCACCTGTAACAGTAGTTCTAGGAGTGGTATATGTTGTTCATCCACATGCACCCACCCGACCTGCCTGGCTTTAGGCGCACAACCTTGCTTCCAGTGGGCTAAGATCTGGCATCAGGGGGCGGGGCCGAAGTATTTGCTGCCTGGGTGGGTGGGAGGAGCCAGCTTGAAGACTTCCGTCAAGTTTAAAGGGGAAAGGGACATGCCAGAGAGTGTGGATGAACAAAATATGCCACTCCTAGAACTACTGTTACAGGTGAGTAACCTGGTCTTATCCCTGGTGTCTTGTGGCACCCCCCACCCTCCAATCCCTGTATTTTCTATCATGTGAAAGATGGTGGTTAGTGGTTCCCCCACACTCTCTCCTGTCCATGTCAAACTGAAAATAAGAAAACTGTCCCTCAGTGTCTTTTGATATATTTTGTTTTACAATCTGTGAAAAAAAACAAAAAAAAAACTCTAATGCCGATCACACATGCAGCACCCACCCAACCTCCCACTGTGCACCCAGTTCCCCACACCCCCCTTGACCATCCGCCCATACTCGCTCTCCTGAACTGCTAATACAGTCAATATCTACTCTCTGATTGAAGACACGTCTTGCTGCTGGAACTGGTGACTGCTGTCTGACAAGTAAGGTAAAGTTATCTTACTTGTCGGATAGGAGCTGTCGCTTCCAGCAGCAAGATGCATCTTTGACCAGAGAGTGAATGTTGACTGTGTTAGCAGTGTACATGAAGGAGGGTGTGTAGGGGTGGGTCATTGGGGGTGTGGGGAGGTGAGTGCACAGCGGAGCTCAAGTGGGTGGTGCAGGTCTGATCAGTGTTGGGCTTTTTTTCTAAGTTTTAAAATAAATATATACATACATATATACACATGCAAGATATTGAGGGACAGTTTTCTTATATTTTCAGTTTGACACAGACAGGGTAGGGTGGGGGGATACCACTAACCACCAGCATCTTTCACATTATAGAAAATATGGGGATCGGAGGGTGGGGCCACTAGACACCAAGGATAATGCAGAATTTCATGGGAGGGTGGGGGTTGGCACTAAACATCAAAGTGGGAAAAATATTATAAATATTACAGTCCTATAAATAGTGATGTTATCTTACAGATATGTGTATCGAGGGTGGGGGGGGCACTAGACACCAAGGATCTTTAATATAATAACATGAGAGAGGGTTCCACTGAACACCAATGACAAAATTTCAATAAACTATGTACTGAAATTGTACTTTTTTTGGGGGGGCGGCACTAGACACCAGAGGCTTTTACTAGTAATAGGGAACTGGGCACAAATTTATGATGTGGAGGCAGTGAATACTAGGCAACTAACAAATGGTAGGGTTGGTAGTGTAGCCTAGAGGTCAGAGTAGTGAGCTGTGAATGAGATTGGCACATCCAGCAGACTAGGGTTTGATTCCCATAACCTCAACTTGCATACAGCATGACTCTAGTCAGTTAACCATCCCAGTGCTCCCAGGTCGCATCTGAAAACAGGCACTTGTGCCTATTGGGCCTTAACCAGTTACCAAAAGAATAAAATACAAATTAAATGTCAGAAGCAGAAAAGCTGACAAAATTATGTATCCCTAGGAGCGCAGGGTCCGAAGGACCCTGCACTCCCACCGTAAAATATGGATACACTTGTACTCTCTCAAAAAGTAAGGAAATGTATGCCTGGGAGCATAGGGTGGGAAGGACCCTGTGCTTCCACAGCAAAATGCATGGAAGTGCACGGTCCGAAAGACCCTGCGCTCCAACAGTAAAATAAGGATTTATTTATTTAAAAATTTTACCAAGAAGGCATACTGAGCAGAGTACTGCTCGATTCCAGATGCATCCTGGGGGAGAAGGCAGAGAACAATACATAATTACAGAGAAAAATGACTTGGAAAAGTTAGAGGATAGAGAAGCGTGTACATAACTATTATGCTACAGGGTAAAAAGTGCAACCCAGCAACTGCTACGGTATACGTACACATTACTGTGGTAGGTAGTTGTGCGGGGCACTAAACATATACAAGTACAGTACTGAGCATATATAACCAACACAAGGAGATGCTAGGCATAGTGTAAAAACAGGTTTTTATCACATGTGCAGCCGGGGATAAAAGAAATTGTGAAGAGGGAGCTGAGGTGCTGAGTGGGGGGGGCATGCAGAACATCCGTTGGGAGGGAGTTCTGCAGTTTAGGCATGCAATACTTAAAGGCTGCCTGGCCTGCCATAGTGGACATATGCGAAACATGACAGTCATGAAGCATGAGTTGAACTTTCTGAGTGGGTATGCTGGGGGGGGCTGTTAGAACTGAGGAGATATATGGTGGCAAGGACTGGGTCCAGAACTTGCCCATTAGCGTAGTGCAGTGGGAGTGTCTCAGATCATGGAGCGTGGGGAGGTTAAGGGTCCGGTAGAGGACACAGTGGTGAGTGATGGGAGGATAGTCAAGGGTGAAGCGACAAAGGAGTGGAAAAGAGGGTCCAGTCTGCCTAGGGTGGTCTTGGGAGCAGCACTGTAGACAATATCACCATAGTCTAAAATAGGGAGAATCATTTTCTGTACAATTGCATGGCGGGACGGTAGTGGGATGCATCCATGGTTGCGGTATAGAGCACCCAACTTGGGGTGCAGCTTTTTGTGGATAACATTGATATGTACAGAAGAGTCTAGGTGCTGGTCAAGCCAGACCCTGAGGTATGTAAAGGAGGTGCAAACCTCCAGTGGAGTCCTGTCCAGGGTATGGAAGGAGGATATGATTCTACTATCTAAAAAAGTAAGAAATGTATGCCTGGGAGCCCAGGATCTGAAGGAACCTGTGCTTCCACAGCAAAATGCATGGGGGCACTCTCACAGTACAATAAGGATACGATTACACTGTCTCAAAGTAAGGAAATAAGTTGGAAAAACTTTGTTAATGCTTCAGTTAGGGTCAAAACGACAAAAGCTGGGAAATGAGGCATTAGAATTTCCTACCGTAATTCCCCACTCTCCTAAACCAGGCAGGAGAGCAGGTGTGGGGTGTACCTTGGGCCTTTCAAGCCTAACACTCACCCCATTCTCATGAACTTGACACATCTGACCTTATTTACAGCTGGAACGGGATGAATGTTAGGCGTCAGAAGCCCAATGCACACCCCACACCTGCTCTCCTCCCTGGTTTGGGAGGGTGGTGTTAGGAAACTTTAATGCCTCATTTCCCAACTTTGTCGCTTTGATCCTAATTGGAGCATCAACAAAGTTTTTTTGCAGCTTACACATACGTGTTTGTGCGCGCGTGCACACACACACCCACCCACCCATGGAAACAGTGAGTCCATCATCACCATGCCCAGAATTTTTCCCAATTTCCTCAACCCCAACTAAACAAATTGTGTTTTATTTTAGAATATATTAGATTCAGTGCTTTAGGCCCCATAAAAACTACATTTGCAAAGTTTTTGGAAATCATTAATACTTGAAGGTAACATACAAAAGAGGTAGTTTGCAGAAGACCAGAGAATAGAATGCATCAAAGGATGCAACAAGAAAACAAATGTCCAACTTGTATGATTTCTTTACAGCTGTCCAGACCTCATGCTCACACTGCAAACAAAGCTGTATGAATACCTTTTTCCAAATATTTGATCAAAATATTCATTATTTGGCAGCCAGATATTCTGGTATTTGAGTATTTGTATTTAGTCAGCTTAAAAAAGAAAATAAACAGCCCCTCACCCTCCTCCTCATTCCCAAACCTGATTAAAAAAAAAAACTGCAGCCTCTTGTCCTCCTGCTCACTGCCAGTAGCACAAGCAACACCCCTGAGGAAGCTGTTTTGGAACAAAGTGCCGGTGTAATGTATTTGCACGTCTTTCTTTGACTATGTATTATATGGTACTGTGAGAATGTGGCACTGCAAATTGATGTCTTAATGGTCAGCTGACACTTTTGTCCAGTACTGTTGTTTTAGAACTGCTTTTCAAAACTGGTGCATGCTTTTTCTGTTCTGTTTAAGAAATGAAACTAGTCCCTCTATACAACATGAAGGAAGAAATTGAGAACTGTTGAAACTTTATTCATCTACAATTAAAGAAGCATTTCTAGCAAAATTTCTTTAGCAGCAAAGGGCCTACAATGGTAGTGTTTGCCAGATGGCAGAAAATGTCATGATATTGTTTTTCAGCAATTATGCATTTCTTTCCTTTTTTGTATTATTTTTATTGAATTTTAAAGATCAAATGCACATATTTCATACAAAACTTGAATACCCTTCCCTGAGTCATGATTAGTGTTTCCTGAAAATATCGTGCTTTTTGGTTTTGTGGTTTTCTTTAAATCAGCATCTGTTATTGTGCTCTGCAGTAACTGAAAGCAGTGAAGAAACAGTGAAGATCATTCTGTCCCTGTCCATGAGCAATGACATCATACTTGTCCAGCCTGCTGCTTCAGCAGTTAAATCCCTGATTGACTGAATAAACGGTTGCAGTTCCTAGTTAGAGTAGTCTGTAGAGCTAATTGTTTTCACTAAGAGTTTTCGAACCCATCTGGTTTGTTTAGTGAGATTAGCTTAAACATTTTCTGTTCTCAGAAACAGTTGATCATTTGGGGTTCAGTGCTCAACTGAAGCGAATGTCTGTGAGAAATTACCTTGTCTGTATCACAGATGTCAGTTCTCTGTCATCAAAACAATGCATTCTATTCTGGCTATATAAAACAGGGTTGTTTAATGGATATAAAATAAATCTACATTCCAGTAATTCATAGAAGCAGTGTGTCTTTGATGTAGCCTCAGTAAATATGTTCATGTGATGATAATGTTGTTTGCATGTCAGATTGACAAACGTGTGTCTGCCACACTCTACTATTTCAGGAACGTGTACTATATGATCTCATAAAATCCAGTTCTTTGAGGGTTTCTGTGTGAAAATACATCATGTATGTGTATAACTAGAAATACTGTATGGCATCCTGATGTCCCTGTCTCCTGCCCCACAGCTGAGGCAGCAGCTCTCTGCTTCCCCCTGCCCCAAAAGCCCCCTGTCTCCTGCCCTCATATGAGGCTGCTGCAACCCGCTGCCCACTATCTTCTCCACATAGTCAGGGCTGCTGCACCCTGCTTCCTCCTGGACAAACAATTTAGGCTGCTGCACCCTGCTACGCTCTGTCCCCCACCCTATAACACAAGATGAAAGTATTTATTGCATTTTCAATCTTGTAGTTTTGGGCAGTGTACCAAAGGATCTGACTGTAGTGGCGGGGAGTAGTATTGTGCAACAGCTCTAACTGTGGATGCAAGAGGCACTACAGTGCAGCAGGACATAGTGGTGTCAGGGGACAGAAGATAGCATGGTGCAGAAGCCTTGACTGTGGTGCAGGACACAGTGAAACATCAGGGTACAGCAGCCCTGACTGTGCAATGGGGTGCACATGGTGCAGCAACCTTGCCCATTTGGGGCAATGGAAGTGGGTAACTGGGTGCAGCAAAAGCTCCACCTTTGGTGGCCTGGGGCAGCATGGTACAGCAGCCCAAACTGTGAAGGCAGAGGCCCTGGGATTCTAGGGCTTGGCAGAGCAAAGCAGCCCTATCTGTGGTGACAGGAAAAGGGGCAACAGTGTACACTGGCCCTGACTGTGGGAGTGGGGGACAGAGGGAAGCGGGGTGATGGAGCCTCAACTGAGAGGCAGGAGACGGGGGCATCAGGATGCCATATAGTATTTCTAGTTATATACATGATGAATTTTAACACAGAACCCCACAAAGAACTGAATTTTATATATTCATACAGCACATGTTCCTAAAATAGCAGAGCGTGGCACACACGTTTGTCAATCTGACATAAAAACACAATTGTTCTCACATTAACATATTCATTGAGGTTATGTCAGACACACTGCTTCAATGAATTAATGGAGTGCAGATTTATTTTATAGCCATTAAGCAACCCTGTTATATAGCCAGAATATAATGCAGAGTTTTGATGACCGGTAACTGACATCTGTGATACAGACAAGGTAAATTCTCACAGACATTCATTCATACCACTTCAATTCAGCACTGAACCCCAAATGATCAACTTTTTATGAGAACAGAAAGATAGATTTTAAGCTAATCTCTCTAAACACAAACCATATGGGTTAGTAACAAACTCTGAGTGAAAACAATTAGTTCTACAGACTACTCTAACTAGGGACTGCAACAGCTTATTCAGTCAATCAGGGATTTAATTGCTGAAACAGCAGGCTAGACAAGTATGATGTCATTGCTCACCAACAAGGACAGAAATATCGTCACTGTTTCTTTACTGTTTTCAGTTACTGCAGAGCACAATAACAGATGCTGATTTAAAGAAAACCACAGAACCAAACAGCATATTTTCAGGAAACACTAATCATGGCAAAGGGACATGAATTCAAGTGAATTCATGTTTTTATGAAATATGTGTGCATTTGATCTTTAATGGAACAAACCGGATATAAGAAATGCATAATATTAATAGAACTAACTATGATCTAAACCTATGAAAAACCATATACAATACTAACCTAATGGCACTGAGGACTGAGGCACTGTAAAGTGCCTTACCTTGTATCACACCAGTGACCAGGTCACCAAGAGTTGATGGGGGCTGGGAAAGAATTGAGCAGCCACCAAGCAGCTGTCCTGTCTCAGATTGGGGTGATGTTATCCCCATCTAGACTGCACAAGGTGGAGGTTGGAGGTGTAGGCTCCAGTGCCCTCTACTAACTGTAACATACAAACCTAATCAACAAATTGGCTCAAGCAAGCCTTGTAGGCCTCCTTGTCCCCATGCACTCCTACAGAACACTCCACTTTTGGGAAGACATTACTTGAGGTGCCCAGGACAAGGATTACACTTGGAAGGTAATCCTTTGCGCATTCAGCCCCTAAGCTCTGGAATACCATACCAGACAATCTACATGCAGTGGGTTCCTTAACCACTTTTCACAAGGGTCTAAAAATACAACTCTGTGTGCAGCACCAATGTACAGTACCTGTTAATTGCTGCATGTAGGTCTAGCACTTGCTCCCTAACCCTCTACTGTACTCCACTTCCCCAATCATTTAGTCTAGCCCTACCCTATGAAGTTGCTCAGCCCTGCTTGTCTCCGCTGTATAATTGTAACCGGCTGTAAATACCTGTTTGATTGTCGCTGTTATGAATTTACCTTTCAACTGTATTCTCCTTTTGTACCACTTGTTATGATATCTGCTCTACATACAAGTAACCAATTCCGGGTCACCCTTGTAAAAGGACCTCTGGATCCAGTGGGCCTACATGGGTTACCAAAATAAGATAAATGAAATAGCAGATAGTAGGAGGCTGACTTGATGTTGGGAGGTGTGAGGAGCTGTGGTTCCAGGAGCACATGCATGCCTTCACGCACATGCACCCTCTGTGCCGCCAAGGCTCTGGGATCAGACGTAAAAAACAGGAAATAAGCATGATTACCTCTGATGCTCTTGAGTCCTGCACTGTGTGAATCTCCACCGGCTGGACAGTGGGAGGGGGTAGATGGGACTGGAGGTGATTGGGTACAGCCCATGAAGCAAGGTGCAAAGTGGCAGTGGTGGAGGAAGCAGCTGTTTGAAAAAAAATGTATATACAATAGCAAGGTTTAAAATATTGTGAACAGAAGAACAAAACCTAATGCAAAGTCAAATAACCAAATTAAATAGAAACAATACAGAACAATATAAACAACTAAAGGGTTGGAACGAAGGTAAAATAACTCTGCATAAAGGTTATTCTATGATGCCATCAATTATTTTTGGCACAAGTAAGAAAGGGATTCCAGATCTTATGGAACAGTTCTGATTTGCCCAGAAAAATACAACTAATGCATTCATTAGCAGCACATGAGGAAGTATGAGTACCATTCCTCCAACAGAGTACCAGAGTTAGATTTGTAACCATATCCTTTAATGGGGATTGACTTGAGGGGCCCTGTAGTAATCACAAAGTAGCCATATTTTGGGAAGTAATGGGATATCTGCTTGGTGATTTTATGACATACTGTATAACCCATATCTTTTCCCAAGTTTTGAACATTTTGGGGCATTGCCAGAGCATGTGAGCAGTAGAAGCTGGTTGCATCTCCAATATGTACTGTTCTCATAGATACCCATCGATTTCAAGTTTACAGTACTAACATTTATGTTATTTTATTTCATTTTTGATAACGGGGTAGGTACACTAGACATAAAAATGCCTATTTTCAGGCACGACCCACGAGGGTGCAAGTGAGAAACGGTCTACAAAAATACAGTTACAAATCCAAATAAGGTAAGGAAGAATACAGCACAAATACTTCATCAATGTTATCTGTTTCATCAGTGAAAATTAAGATGAATCAGAAATATAGATAATATACATGGGAAATACAAGAACAATGAGGTAAATGGAAAAATGTACAATATAAGGTCAAACACGTTAGGTCCAAGAATCACAACTACAAATACAAAAATCAGAAATAAATATTACATACAAGTGTGAGAGCAAATAATGTAATTTAAATTGGGTGAACTTCTCTTGGATATCTGAACTAGCTTTAAAAGCATTACTCCAGAACCCTTATTAGGTGTCCTTGGATAAAGTAATATTAAGATCAGACTCCCAGTGTGTTCTCGTACCAGTAGTTGGGGAGCAAAGAGGGTCAGTTTGAGTCATAGATCAGTTTACCCCTTTTTGAACAAAACTGTTATATAAAATGTATCTCTTTTTTTATTTATTTAGCTGTTTAACCAGGTATAGCACACTTATTTCCCTTATAAGTATTTATCATATAATAAAATATTTTTAGCCAGAAGTATAGTTGTTTTTTTTTTTTTTGTAAGAAAGTTCTGCTTTGCAGGTAATTGCAAAACTGAAACATGTGAATACCATATTTACCTCCAATTAATTCATTCAAAATGTAAAAGAATACTAGTTGTTGGGTCCACCGGCTCTAACAAATTCAGTATTAATGCTTTTTTCCAAACATGAACATCAGAATTTAAGTTCTCCAAATTAACTGCGTTATTCCACAGTGACATAACTTGCACTGAAAATGAATCCCAATTCAATGAATGTTTAGTGGCTCTAAGAAATGGGACCATAGCCAAAATAATTGGGTGGGAATATGATGAATGGGGAAGACTAATAAATAGGAAGTCTGAAAACCTACTTGGGAAAATAATATTAAGCTCTAAAGGAGCCCGTAAGGGGGCAAAAGCATCAGGGGAGTGGAAAACTAAAAGCAAGATTGTTTAATTAAAAATGCTTAATGATATTTATTCAACCAGTGGAGGTAAAAAGCTTAGAAATACTGATTCTCAGTGGCTTTTGCCTCTAGATGAATACTTTTATGAGTCTTTCTAAATTAATGAACCATTTCTGTACAGTCTGAATAGGAAGATTATTAAGAAGAAAAAAAGAACCTTTGGGGAAACCGTCAGTTTAACTGAAGTATTCTTCCACTGAAGAGAAAAGGGGAGCTTACTCCATTTCACATGGTCAGTTTCTGATAGTAAAGGTTCAAAGTTAAGAAAGGCCTATTTTGTAAAGTTGTTAGATTTCTTAAGTCCCAAGAATCTGAAGTAATGTGTAGGCCAGGAAACTTTAATATGCTCCTGCAAATCAGTTGAAGTTAAGGCCGGCCCAGTGGTGCTGAGTGTTGAGGTGTTGGATGCCACACCTCGCACGACGCCGGCGACCCGGGTTGGGGAATGAGCCTGGGTCGTACGGGGTTGGCAGGTACGGGAAGGATTGAGCATCCTACGGACTGCTCTCCTTCCCCGAAAAGGGGGGATTCTACCAGCCCCTGCACTGGTGACCTCTAACGGAGGCTGGAGGCAGTACAGTGCATGGCCGCAAAACTGCAGGAGAAAGAAGCTGCGGCGGATGTCTTTCGGGGGTGTACGGGAGAGCACATCAGCTGAGCTGGACGTCATTGCATGTCCAAAGCTTCGGAGAGAAAATTACGAAAAAAATCCCCTTTCAGCGGGTGAGGCAACGGTGACCATCAGTAAGCCCAAGGCCACACGTCCAATGTCATCCATTCCCGGGGCCTCTCCATGGGGGTCTGGAGAGCTCGGAATCCTGAATATCGGAGGACGGTTCAGACGGGTGGTGGAGCTGCAGAGCTGAGCATGGGAACCTGAGAGATGGCCTGATGGTAGGGAGGAAAAATAGTTGGAAAAAAAAAATAAAATCATTTGAAGTCTTGGAAGAACAGATGCAGTCTTAAGGCTTCAGATTTAGTCCAGTTGACCTGGCTAGCCAGTGTTCCAGAGCTGCTGAATTTTCTAGTAAGAGCAGAGAAGGAAGCAAGGGAAAATTCCATGGTGAGTAAAATGTCATCCTCATATGCAGAAGTTTTATTTTAGCAATTACCAACTGTAATGCCAATAATATTATTAATTTCTGTGGATTGAATTAAATGCTCATTAGCCAAAAGGAATAGAAGAGCGTACGGGGGCAACCCTGCCTGGTACCTCAGTGAAGGGAAAAAATAGGGGATGTAAACCCATAAATAATAACAAAAGTTTTAGCATAGTTGTTACCCAGTCGTAGGGGAGGCAGTATAGCGTAGTGGTTTAAGGCTCTGAGCTGCAAATCTGGTGACATCCAGCAGACCAGACCTGGGTTTGAATCCCACAGCTTCCACTTGCATACTGTGTGACCCTGAGCAAGTCACTTAACTTCCCTGTGCTCCCAGGTCGCACCTGTAAAAAAGCTTTCAGCTTGGTGTGCTATTCCTGGTTAAACAGCTAAACAAAAAAATCACAGAAACTGTGCTAATATCATAAGCTTTTAAAGATTCTGAGAGAAGAGGCCATTCTAAAGAGTCAAAGTCTTTACTTGTATCAAGTGAAAGGGCCAAGGCACTATTTTTATTATGTTTTGCTGCCCATATTGCTATAAACCTCCTAACATTGTCAACTCCCCATCTACCTGAGAGGAATCTCACCTGCGCCTTGCCTATAAGGGTATTTATTACTGGGGGATAATCTGCAAGTAGTTCAGCCAACATTTTCTAGTCACTGTTAAGGAGTAAGACGGGTCTACAGTCATCATAACAAGGGGGGGGGGTCCTTATCCTTATTATGAATTAGGGAAATATTTGCATTGTACACGGAAGCAGGAAGAGATTGATTGACTCAGGATTCACTGAAGATATTAAGATGATTGCTAATGAGAGGACAAAGTATTTTGCAGTTCATTGGGTAAACCATCAGGACCTGGAGCACGTCTGTTTGGCAGATTCGAAATAACTAATTCCAGCTCCTGTCTAGAAATGGGTTTATCCAAAGAAACACAAGCTTCCTCAGGCAGCTAGAGAAGGTTAATTTTAATGAAGCATTGGGCAATTTCATTGGGGGAAACATGAAAATTTGAAGAACAGAGTTCTTGTAGAAATAATAAAAAATATTGTTGATTCATTACTTCTGACTTTAGCCAAGCATGAGGCATCTCTGATCCCTGTAATAACATTTGCTCTCTGTCTCTGATTCTGTTTGCAAGTAAATTCATGTCTCTCTTATCTCCCCCCCCAAAAAAAAAAATTCTGTTTGAACCTGACCAGAGCATATTCTGTTTTTTCAATATGTATGGTATTACTTTCATATCTTAGCAGGACAATTTGGTGCAAAAGGTTCTGATAGGTAAATTGACATCTTACTTCGAGAGGGTTCCTACAGTAGGTCTTTACATGTAGGACTGTGCTTCCTGGCGTCATGTTCCAATGGCAAACTTGTAGCTAGAAATCATCAGCGAGGACTGTCCCCGGTGTCAGGTGACACGACATCAGCCCAACCATAAAAGGGGGCAGTCCCGCGCCCGCCCACCAGTTCTTTCCCGCTGTCGCATCAATTCATTCGACAGACATGGTAGAACAGCGATCAGTTGCCTGCTTAGTATTCGACGTTTTTCATCTTATTCCTCTAATTTTTCATGATTTTTCGATCGAGTTTGTGTCTTCTCATCTCAAAAAGAAGTGCACTAAGTGCGGGGCCCAAACCTCGTACGGGGAACGCCACTGCCATCTCCTCTGCCTGGGGCCTAAGCACAACTCGGCTGAGTGTGCCATTTGCCAGGGGTTCAACCAGGCCACGCGGACCCTCGAGGCCTACCTTCTTGCCCAAAGGCTAGCTTCTATGGAAAAGGAGCTCCAGAAGCTTAGGGAGAGGTTGTCATCTCCGGCCCCAGAAAAACGAAAGAAAAAGGACAAGGAGAAGTACCGGGAGAGAAGCCCGTCGCCGCAAGGGAGACCTACCACTTCTAAAACCATGAGAACCAGCACTCCGTCTGCTTCTGCGGGCTGGACACCTTCTCCCCCTGCTGACAAGGTGTGCGGGCAGATGGGGGTTGCCTCTCTAGAGGTGTCTGCTAGTTCTCCCACTCATAGCACTGCCGATAAGTCGCTCTGCCACTGGGCGCCTGGCCCAGACCGATGAGCCTGACCGTGATCCCTCTGCAGCCAGCCCGGTCTCGTCTGATAAGCCGGTCAACTGATCCCATGTCGACCGCACAGACGAATCTGCTCTGCTGTCTGGCTACGTTGAGTACCCTGACCCCAGGACAAGTGTGCTCATGGGGGACACTTCATCCCTGCCAATATCTGTCCCCAGGGATTCACCACTTGTTCCCAACCTTTCCCTTCCGTCGGGATCATTACCGGACCGGTCATTGGGGTCTCTTCCAGAGCTCCCCCCATTGCCGGGTTCGTTTGCGCCTCCGGATTCCCGCATTCACAGGGACCCGTCACCGGACCAGGATCTTTTAGGCATGGAGCCCCCTCCTTCGGGACCCTCTGGCGCGATGCCTGATCCCTTGCAGCTGCTCAGTGACCCTTTGGCACCTCACCTGGCAGGTCCCTCCGCTCCCCCTGCTGGTGGTTTTCCAGGGCCTGACCCCCAAGTTCCGTCACCGGACCCTTCTTATCCGATGCTGGGCATGGTACCTTTGACACCAGGACACCTGACGCCGGGATATCCTTCACCTGGATATTCCTTGGGCTTGCCAGGATACCAGTACCCCTTCTGGCATCATCCTGCTTACCAGCCCTTGGCCGGATATCACGGGTGCCATCCTCCTCCTCCACCCGATCGTGAATCTATCCCAGCATGGTAGCAGGATGCTAGGACTCAACTCCTAACCGAACTTCGACTGTCCCAGCCAATCAGAGAAAATCTTCTACCTAGAGCACCACCTCCCCCTCCAGTTCCTGTGGGACGTGCTGCGGGTTCTGTGCCAGTGGGTGACACTGGGATGGACTCTTCCATTTCCAGTGGTTCAGAGCTCTCGGACTTGGATGAGGATTCTAATATTGACCACTCTGAACCTCGTTCATTGGTCGAAATTCATCCCAAAGAATCCCCAAAATCCACCCCAGTGGATCCTTCTTTTGGGGACCTATTGAGAACCATTCAAACAGGAGGCTGGCCATCCAAAGAAATTGATCCTCGGCACAAAAGGCTGGTGGAACATTTGGACTTGTCCACCACAGACCCTCTACCCATCCCCCCCTTGGATGGGTCCGCACAAGGATCTTGTCACGACAATCTGGCATCAACCCTCTTCCATACCGGCTGCTTCCAGGAAGGCTGACAGAACCTGCTTCCCCCCAGAAGGGATCTCTCACCTCACCACCCACCCTAAAGCCGACTTCATGATCATCATGGCCGCGCATGACCGCTTGGCTCAGCCCAAACACTTGAGTTCCTCCCCACCAGACAAGGACTCAAGACAGCTGGACCAATTCGGTAGGACGATCTGTTCATCCACCTCCTGCATCATCTGGTCATTGAATTACGTATCCCTTATGGTGACTTTTCAGAAGTTCTCTCTCTCAGAACTGGAGAGGGACCTTCAGGACATTCCTGATGAAAATCTCAGGGTGAAGCTGCTAGACAAGGTTCGCATGAACAAATCTTCCTGCCGTCACGCCCTCCTGGCCACTTATGATTCTGTGGACTCCGTGGCCCGGGCTGCGGCCTCAGGAGTCTGCCTTCGGCACCTTGCAGGCTTAGCACAGGACATTCAGTCATTCCTCATGGACGCACCTTTCAGGGGTTCTGTCCTCTTTGGCTGTGATGTGAAACACATCATTACAGAACTGCAGGAGAGCAGTAGATCCCTCAGAGACGTGCGCTGTATGTACCAGACGGATCAAAAGAATCAGCCCTTTTGTCACCAGAGAAGATGGAACAAGAACCAGAACAAGCATCAAGGAAAGAGACATGCCCCTGGTTCTGGAGTCCAAGCCCCTCAGGATCTAAGGCTCCGCTCCCCTCAGCATCCTGACTCGCTCCCCCTCCTTCCGTTCCCTCAGTTTCCCTCAGAGGAACCGGTAGGAGGGAGGGAGGTCCGGCCTCCACCTGGAGGGGTGGAAGTCCATCACTGCAGATGTATGGGTGCTTCAACTTGTACAAAGAGGTCACTCTATTGAGTTTCTGGAGATACCACTTCCAAACCCTCCGGGAAGGTCCTTTTACCTGTCAGATCAGATCCCCATCATCCACCAGGAGATTCAGGCCCTGCTACGAAAAGCGGTCATAGAACCGGTCCCTCAAAATCAACTAGGAAGGGGATTCTACTCCCATTTCTTCCTAGTTCCAAAAAAGACAGGGGATCTGCGACCTATCCTGGATCTCCACATACTCAACCTCTATGTGGAGTTCAAGAAGTTCCGCATGCTGACTCTTCAGGGACTCCTTCCCCTGCACTAGTCAAACACATGGCTGTGCTCCCTGGATATGCAAGATGCTTATCTTCATATCCCTATCCTTCCGGCCCACCACTGCTTCCTTCGATTCTCCTTCTGGGAGAATCATTTTCAATTCAAGGCACTTCCCTTTGGCCTGTCCTTAGTGCCCCGGATTTTCAACAAGTGCCTCGAGGTGATAGCGTAATTTCTTCACTGCAGGGACATATATGTGTTCCCATACCTGGATGACTGGCTTTTTTCAGCCCCTTCTCCGACCAGCCTGAAGGACTCTCTCCTTCACTCTGGACCTGTTTGCGCAGCTGGGCATCTCAATCTCCCCAAATCCCAGCTAGTACCCTCTCAGTGCCTCCAATTTATTGGAGCAGTACTGGATACAGTCCAGAGTAAGGCCTTCTTGCCGCTGGATCGAGTTGAGACCTTGGCTTCTCAGGCCACTTTGGTGGCCAAAGCTCAATGGACCCCAGCGCACTCAGTGCTCTGTCTTTTGGGTCTTATGGCAGCAGCCATTCCTATCATCCCCCTGGCCAGATGGCACATGAGGGTTACCCAGTGGTCTCTTCAAGACCAACGGGATAAACGAGTGAATGACATGAACCAACTGGTCATGATCTCCAGCAGCCTTCAGGAAGACCTTCTCTGGTGGCAGGAGCTCACCAACTTGTAGGTGGGAACTCCCTTCCACTCTCTGGCTCCCTCCCAGACCCTCACATCAGATGCCTCCGATATAGGTTGGGGAGCCCATTTGGGGGATCACAGAACTCAAGGTTCGTGGTCTCCTCAGGAACAGCACCTTCACATCAACTTCCTGGAGACCAGAGCAGTCCTCTATGCTCTCCAGGCCTTCCAGTTGTTACTCCTCCCGGGAACACTTTTGGTCTAGACAGACAACATGGCGACTGATACCTCAAAGAACAGGGAGGTACTTGGTCGTACCCTCTTTGCAGGGAAGCAATGAGAGTTTGGTATTGGGCTCTTCAGCATGGCTTGTTTCTGACAGCAGTCCATGTTTCAGGCATACACAACACCCTGGAGGACAGTCTCAGCCAATCAGTGGCCAGGGCTCATAAGTGGGAACTAAAGCAGGAGGTAGTCGAAGACCTGTTTCTTCGGTTCTGTTGGCCAGATCTAGATCTGTTTGCCTCCCCATTCAATGCAAAACTACCCAGTTTTTGCTCGCTCGTTCCCGGGCATGGTGCTTTTTGGCGAGATGCACTGTCTCTCCTGGACTGGGAGGTTTCTATACGAGTTTCCTCTCATACAGAAGGTTCTGTTGAAACTCCAGGCAGAGGGGGCCCATTTGAGTTTGATTGCCCCTCTGTGGCCCCAGCAGATTTGGTTCCCACTGTTAGAACAAGTAGCGCTAGAACTGCCCGTCCTTCTGCCACTGTCTCATGACCTTCTGTCTCAGGAGCAGGGCACCCTGGTATATCCGAGCCTTCAGTCTCTCCATCTTCATGCGTAGCTACCCTGTGGACATAGCGGTTGCTCGCTATGGAGTCTTTCAGGTTGCTAAGGTCCTGGTGGAAGCCAGAAAACCCTCCACCAGATCCACCTACGCCATGAAGTGGAAGAGCTTTTTTACCTGGGCCACAGCCAAATGCTTGGACCCTGTTTCTTGCTCGGCTTCCCAGGTGTTGGAGTACCTCGTACATCTTTCTGAGTTGGGCCTTAGTTACTCTTCCATTAAGGTACATCTTTCTGCAGTGTCGGCCTACCACCTTCCGGTGGAGAGCAAAACCATAGCACAGCTAGAGGTTTCTAGAACTTTCTTGAAGGGTATCCTTTACCTCAAACCTCCAGTCCGGAACCCCTGTCCTCCCTGGGATCTTAATTTTATGTTGGAGAAACTTACTTTTCCCCCTTTTGAACTGGCAGCAAGTTATGATATGTGCTTCCTGTCCTGGAAGAGACTGTTTTTGGTTGCAGTTACTTCAGCTCAAAGGGTTTCAGAGCTTCATGCCTTTGTTTGCAGAGAGTCTTATTTGATTTTCCACAAGGACCTTGTGGTCCTAAGGACTAATCTGTCTTTTCTTCCGAAAGTGGGTTTGGAGACGACTCTTAACCAGAGCGTTGAACTGCTGGTCTGTTATCCTCAGCATTCCAGCGGGGGGAATATCTTTCACACACCTTGGATGTGCAACAGATTCTGAAGTACTATACCTCCTGGACTAAGGAGGTTCAAAAGTCGAACCAGTACTTTGTGGCCTTTGCCTCCCAGTGTCAGGGCAAAGCCATCTCTAAACAGACCATTTCTAGGTAGGTGGCTAACTGTATTCTTTACACTTACCAGAAGTATAGGGAAACCTTTCTGGGGGCGGTTAAAGGCCTCTCCACCAGAAGCGTGGCCACTTCCACCGCTTTTTTCAGGAATGTGTCTTCTGTGGAGATCTGCGCAGCTGTCACTTGGTCTTCTGTCCATACCTTCACTAAGCATTACAGTCTGGACATTGCCTCTAGGCGTAGAGCTGGTTTTGGCCTTGCAGTCTTGCAAGGTCTTCTGTCTTAAGGCAGACCCTTAGTTGGCAGACATTTTTTCTCCTCCCAGAACCTCGTCTCCGACTCCTTCTCCTTTCTTAGACTGCTTGGAATTCAGTCTTATATGTGAAGACCTACTGCAGGAACCCTCTCGAAATAAGATATAGCAGTTACATAAGAATTTACCATAACAGTAGATCTTTTAGAGAGATTCCTGCAGTAGGTCTAGTTTCCCACCCAACTTCCCCCAGCTCCTGGAAATATTCCTTTTTTATTATGCCTAGCCCTCGGGTCTTGCCAGGACATAGGGTCTCAGGAGTTGTTACTCCTTTCTTTCTTCTATCGTCTCTAGGTCTCCGGTGGAAAAGAACTGGAGGGCGTGTGCGGTACCGCCCCCTTTTATGGTCGAGCTGACGTCATGTCACCTGATGCTAGGGGGCGGTCCCAGCTGATGATTGCTAGCTACAAGTTTGCTATTGCAACCTGACACCGGGGTCGCAGTCCTGTATGTGAAGACCTACTGTAGGAACCTCTCTCGAAGATCTACTGTTACGGTAAATTCTTGCATAACTGCTATTTCTTACTTATGTTCTGACTCTAGTCAAAGCAGCTTCCTTGTCTGATAAAAAATTAAGCCTGTCGCTCTTTCTTTTTGCAAAGAAACTTATGATTAAACCTGTGTTAACTGGCTTGAACGCATCCCAAACCCCACCCCACCGTTAGTACCGTTAACCTCATCTGTTAGGTTAGTTTGAAAGAAGTCTTGGTCTTTTTGTTTAATCCAAGTGACAAATGCTTCATCCTTCAGAAGGGAAACATTTCAATGCCGATATTTTTGAGAAGGATTGTTGGGGATGGTGTTTAGAGAAAATCTGCTTAGCACATGATCTGATGCTGTAAGATTATCAATATGGGTAGAGATAAAATATGTGTACAAAGGGAAGAGGAGGTGAAAATATAATCCAGATGACTATAGGGATTATGACTGGAGGAAAAAAAGTGCAATCTCTTCCTTAGGGTTGGCCTATGGCAAGCCGTTAGGGACATAATTCAGAATCTCTGGCTGTACAGTAAAATACACACAGTATATAGTGAAATATATACATTATATAGTGAAATGCATACACAATATAGTGAACCACATATACGATCTACTGAAATACATATATCATATAGTGAAATACATATACCGTATACTGAAATACACACACTTGAGTATTGAAAATCCACATACGCTATATACTGAAACGTACTATGTACCGGAGCATATACGCTACCTATTGAGATACATACACAACAGACTAAAAAATCCACATAAACTGTCTACTGAAACACATACACTATATATTGTAACACACATACTTTATATTGAAATTGTATGCATACACTATATACTGAAACACACACTACATATTGAAATACGTACACTACACATTGAAAAATCCACATACACTGTCTACTGAAACAAATGTACTATATATTGAAACATGTACCCTTTATATTGAAATACATACACTATCTATTGAAATAAATACACTATACATTAAAAAATCTGCTTACACTATATACTGAAACAAATACACAATATACTAAAACACCCTATCTACTGAAATATTTTGCATATTCCATATACTGAAAGAAATATATTACATGTTGAAATACATACACAGTATATTAAAAAATCGACATACAATATATACTGAACTAGATACACTACATGGTGAAACACATACACTATTGACTGAAAAATCCACATACACTACATACTGAAACAAATACTCTGTATAGTGAAATGGACTACTTTCTGAAATTAGCTCTACCTCTTGAGTGGCTTGCTCCTGCACTCATTTCCTGTTGCATTCAGGGAGCTGCTTGCTTGATGAGAGGATGTCTGAAGCTGCAGAGCAGAGGGTAAACAAAACAGGGCTAGCTCTTATTGTACTTCTTTATGGGGTTTTCCATCTCATTTTGCTTGCACATCTTTAATCAAATTTCAGAGCATTGTGGTGTGACAAGAAACTTTGAGAACTAATTTATATTGTGCTTTATTCTTTCAAAGAAGTGCTGCCTTCATTTACTGTTAAAAACACATTTTTATGGGAAGCTAATACTTAAGATATTCCTGACATACCACTCTCATACAAATAAACATAGGGTACTGCATGCATTTTCTAAGTTAAAGTTTTGATCAGATTTATGTGTAATTAAATACAGTGTTAGTCCAGCAACTTGTCTGAGCTGAATGCTTGGGAAGCACTGCAGGAACTGTGATTGTGTAAGCAAGAAGCTTTCCTAGTTTGTACCCTATGGACTGTGTTTTGATTTAGTTTTTTGTTTTTATTTGAATGTTTTGTTTAATAAAGATTCTGGGTTAAGAAACAAAAATATAAGGCTAGGTCGGTGGTGCTGAGGGTTGATGAGCTGGATGCCACACCTCGCACCACACTGGGGACCCTGGTTCGGACGTGAGCTCGGGCCATTGGGAGGGATAGGATTGAGTGTCCGGAGGACTGCTGTCCTATCCCAGGGAGGGTTCCAGGTGTCACTGCTCTGCAGTGGCCCCTGGTGACAACTGGGGGCACTGCTAGAATGGTGCTGGCAAGGGGCGGAGTGCGGCAAACGTCATTGCACGCTCGCACTCCGAGGGGCTAAAGAAAGGAGGAAATGGCAGCACTATCCGCAGCAGCTTGATGGCCGCTACTTCACCGGCCGGTGATGCCTGGATCGGCCGGTATTGGATCTTGGCGGTTCCATGTCATTTGCGTGCAGAAAATTTCAGCGCAGTCATTTACTGCTTATACATTACAGTGCGATCGTTTTTACCGCAAGCACTTTTGAGCACTACTATATCTCCGTGCGATCATGCTGTAATTAATAGGGGGAAAGGGTTAGATTGCCAACCTCCTCATAACTCAGCAGTGTCATTGCAAGAGCACAGATAATTTTATCTAGGTATTTCCAGGGTAAGGCATATAAAGGAAGTGTAGCCTGCATATCCCACCTGTGCTGAGAATTAAACTGATGGAGTTTCCCCTTGGGGGAGGCATGAGGTAACCAGCCATGTCAAAATTTGGTCCAGTTTATCATTGTGGCTTGCAGAGAGGTATGAATGGAGTCCACTCCACCATACGAGGTCTTTGTCGAATGTGTGGAGCAGTTTGCCTTGATTGCTCAGATGTTTAGATAGCTTTTGACCATTGCAAATGAAGCTGTCCTCAGGCCCTCCCCCCAACCTGCAGTCCAGCGAGAACAGACACATTAACTGGTAAGCCACTTAAGTTCATAGTTCAGTTTGTGTAATTGCTGCAGAGGTCATCTATAGGGAAATATGCAAATAAACAAATGATAGATATTATATGCATTCAAAGTAACTAGATTACTGATTAGCTATTCCAGGGTTATCGCACAATTTTTGGCATTTAATTGGTTGCAGGTCTGAGTTTGCTGTGCAATGCTATGTGGTTTGCTGAAATTGCTAATGATTGTTTGCCAAATACAATACGTAACCTAAACGCTGAAATGCGCTGAGTTTGCTGTGTGCTGCTCTGTTGTTTGCGACAGATTGATTTTCGCTATCTTGTTTTCGCTGAAATGTTTACTCTGTTGTTTGCACTGAAATGACATGCTACTGATCCTGGCCTGGCGCGGGGACATGGGGAAGGACCCTTTCGAGGGTACAGCTGCATATGCCTGCTGGGCGCGACCCTCTCCGGGGTTGGCGGTGAATGTGGAGCGGTGGCTGGAGATTGGCAGGTCAGTGGCTCCAGAAGGATAAAGATAAATAATAAAAATAAAATAAAATATATATATATGTGTGTATATATATTGCTGCAGTCACTCAGTGCCCAGCTCATCAGGAGCTCAGCTAACTTATGCGTGATTTGCATGTTTCTATACTGAATGACTTTACTGTGATGCCTCATTGGAGGCATTCATAGTCTATATTGGGGCGTGAGCTTTTCAAACTATGTTTTATTTCTTTTTTTCCCCCCCATAGAGATTTTTTTTCTCCTTGGTCACACTGTGACCCCCTTGCCTACTGACCTGTCCATCCCAGTCACCCACTATCCCCAGGACTTACCTGCTCTCTGATCCCCCATGAACCCCCACCAACACAGCCCACATGTTGGGACCAAGAGGGGAGGGCCATTGACCGAGAGAGACACATATTTAGGCATGAGCAGAGCCTGGTTAGTAGTGCAGAATCTGTGGCAGGTTGTTGGATCCTTCTGCCATTGAGGGTTTTCTGTCTTTGATTTCATCCCCTGGGCAGCCAAGCACGCAGTGATGCCATTGCATATAAAGGCACATGCTTGCTTCATGCCAGCCTGAGTCCTTCCCCTTATGCAGTTCCACTGCCCTGCCAGCTAGGTGGATGCTGAAGAGCGGGATGGTCAGACTTCCCTTCCCTGAGAAGAGAGCAGTCCCTGAGATTCTCAATCATATCTCCCCCCAGCTAACCCCTGTGCAACCCAGGTCCACCCCCGAAACTGGGTCACTGGCATGGGAGGCAGTTCAGCTACCCCCCCACAAGCTGCTAGGCCAGCCTACCAGACTGCTTTCATAAGTAAATAGACAGCATTCGAATACAAGAAGAAAAAAAACTATTTTAACTACAGTTTATTATAAATATTTTCAAGTCATATCACCATGTTTTGAAATTGGATAAAGGTTTTGCAAGCAAAATAAAATAAAACAACACAGAAAGAGATAGATAACTCTTTTATGTTTACTTTCTGCATCTTAAGAGGCATCGGCCAAGATTTTTAGTCAATTAGGGCCCCATTTTCCAAAGGTTAGTGCAGTGCCAAACATTACTCTATGTGGTAGTACAAAATCACACATACCCCCATAATGCAAAGGGCTATATATGCAGATCACCACAACATTTTAGGCTGGTTCAGCTTACACTATATGGGAACAGCATGGTTGGATGGGTGTCATATTCAGCATCCCCTGATGCTAACCTGATCATGTACATATATACTACTATGGCCATGCAAATGAGTAATCCTCTCCTACATACAGAGCACTGTGTCATATACAAGGTTTCCTTCTTAGTGACCATCAGTACCTTGCCCTACATTTTATACTCACCTCTGGGTTTCTGTGCTCTAGATGCTTGATGTTGCACTTTTTGGCTTTGAACCTGAGCTGCCATGTCCCGTACCACTCTGCAGGTTTTCTAAGGTCTCTACTCATTCTCTCCATCTACACTTATCAGCGCTATTACAGGTTGTGGTGTCATCTACAAAAAGGCATGTCTTCCCCTCTAGTCTTCTGTAATACCACTTAAGACATTGAAAAGGACTCGTCCCATTACTGAGCCCTCCAGCACCCTACTGGTCATTCTCCCCTCTCTGGAGTGAGTGCCATTTACCGCCACCTTCTGTGGCTGTACGCTGTCTCAGGTGCAGCACTTAGAAGTGCATGGCACTAACGGCTGGCTCTGAACATGGGGGCCCACGTACCACTGTAACAGGATTAGCACTGCACTGTGATAAGCATGGCTGATGCTATTTTAACAAGCATTTGTCAGTGCCGAATGTTTCCTTTCATGCTTTTTGTTGCAGGAGTGTATTGTGTTAGTTGAATTTCTGGTGGGAGGAAAAGCCTGCCTGAACTATGTTTGACAAGCTGTCATATTTTGGACAGCATTTGAATACAGAAGCTTTGGTAATAAGAAGGCTATGTTGAAAACATGGGGTGCATCGCTGGCCCCGTGGCACTGAGTGTTGAGGCACTGAATGCCACACTTCATGCCACGCTGGTGACCTGTGTTCGGGAGCGAGCACAGGCTGCTGGGATTTGGCAAGGCAGGAGAAGGATTGAGCACCCCAGGGATACCTCTCCTGAGGGAGAAGGAGTACCAGTTGTCGATGCATGCCTGGCCCCTAGCAGTGGCTGGGGGCTGGCACACTGATGCTGCAGACATCGGGTCAGAGGCAGGACAGATGCCTGATTGGGTGCATGCAGGAGCATGCACAGCACTGTCACCGGCGTCTTTGTACACTCCGCCCCTGAAGGGGAGAAACCAGGAGGAAGAATGCTAATGGTGGATGACGGAGGGAGCTCACAGGTCCCACCTCCAAATAGTCACGTCACCGACCCCTGTACTGGATTCAGCCTTGGTGGGATTGGGCCCACCACCGACCCCACCATTGGGGGTATGCCTTGAGGGTAGCTGGTTAGCGTCAGCTGGTGGACATCGAGGGACGGGGCCAGGGCTCCCTCCAGATAGGGCCATGGAGCAGGATTACAAATAATTAAAAAAACATGTGGGGTGCAAATATTTAAGATTTCCGCAGTTACTAGCATATTGAATTTGCAACAGCTGGGCATAACGTTGTCATTTTTTTCATATTGTGACCCCAAATGTTGAACATAGTCTTCTGATCACCTCGCCTCATGAACCCTATAGGTGAAAATATTCAAATCCATGTGAAAAAGGCATTCCGTGCTACAGGTGCAAAAACACATTTTGGGTAGGATGTGAAAAATGGCAGTTGTACTGTTAATGAGGTGGTGTGATAAAAAGGCTAGATTGAAAATGGCTAAAGTTACACATGTGCGTAGAAAAGTTTGAATGACCGGGTGTAACTCGGCCAGTTTGCGTTCACTTGTGCTTGCAGATGGAACATCTTGGTACAATATGGGAAAATGAGACGTGTGTCACTGCCAAACCAATTATTGCTGAAACTGCAGTGGGTTTGGCAGTGCACACTCCAATGACCAGGCACTCTGGTCATGACAGCAGTTCAGCTTTGCTAATGTGCGAGCACTGGACTTAAAAGAAATGAACTGCTCCAATGGGAGTGCTTAATTTCTTTCTGTAGCCCAAACTCCAGCCATGTACATTAGAGTGCACAGTAATGTGCATGGCCGGAGTTATGGTTCTTGTTGGCTGTGCTGCGCACTCTGTCCCTGGCCCTTGCTCCTCTGATCCCCACCCCAACCCCCCAGGCTTCAACATCAGCTGCAGAGCGGCTTTCCACATTGACAGCTCCTGCCACACAGACTCCCTGGTCCTTGCTCCTTGGATTCCCCCGGCTTCAACATGAGCCTTCCCCTGTGAAGCGAGCAACTAGCTTGTTTAGTGTGCTTTTCCTGGTGAAACACTTCAATAAATAAGTGAGCTGCAATGTGGCTTTCCCACTTGGCAGCTCCTGCTACCTCACCACACACTCCCTTGTCCTTGCTTCTTGCTCCCCAACATGAGCTGCAGTGCTTTGGTGGCTTATTAAATCTGACATCGGGTGCCCAGTTCCCGTGATGGTATTTCTCCCCCACACACGCTACGCACACACACACACACACACACACACTATTGTGGCACACTGGTACCCACTGCAGTGTGCCTAAATGTATTTTTTTTAACCTGTAAAAAGAAAACTGTCCCTCGTCATCTCCCCATTTCCCCTCCCCATCCCCACCCTCCCACTGAGAATCCCCCTTACCCCATACTTACCTCCAGAGGTTGGGAACAGTGATCTTCTCTGGACCAGGACATGTCTGCACTCTTCAAAGCTGAACTCCAAACTGAGGAATCAAGGTAAGCTCTGTATAATGGCAGTCAGTGGGGGTTTCAGCTTAGGTTGCTATCTCAGCCATTTATAGGAATTTTGGCCCCAGGTGCTGGGAAGAGGAATGGAGGGAATGGGGAGGACAGCAACAGTGGGAGGGAGTTTGGAGAGTTTTATTTGCTGCCAGGTGCCAGGACAGGGAATAGATGGAACGGGGAGGAGAGCAGCAGTGGGAGAAACCGGGAGTTTTATTTGGTGCTGGGACAGGTAACTGAGGGAGCGGGGAGGACAGCAGCAGTGGGAGGGAATGGGAGGGTTTGATTTGCTATTTCATTCTAGACCACAGCAGAGCGAGGTGGAGGGCAGGAGGTGCTTCGTGATGGCAGTTGTAGTGACTGCTATGTAAATGAAAGGAATGAAACACTCTCTTACACTGGACTGCTTCATTCGTTTCAAGTGCGGCCTGCTCCCCGCTGTGAAACTCCGATGTTCATCACACTCCGCTTCAGTGGTGATTGATCTGTCATGGTCGAGCCCACTGTAAAGTGCTCTGCATTGCACTCGTCCCTGACACACCTCTCAAATGTCATACTGTCCAAGATGTTTGTTGTTCAAGTGCAAGGAAACAAAAAGCATTCTTCTAGCAGCGTGAATATGTTGTTCATCTGCAGTCTCTGGCATGTCCCTTTCCCCTTTAAGGATCACGGGAAGTCTTCAAGCTGGCTCCTTCCACCTACCCAGGTGGTAAATACCTCGGCTGCGCTCCATGACGCCAGATCTTCCTTTCTGCTGGAAGATTCAGGTTGCCTCCCTCGTGCTCACGTATTTCGTAGGCCCTGGCTTTCAAACCCTCAGTTCTACTGGAAATTCGAATAGTTCACGTTAGCGATCGCGAATTCGTCGCTTCTACTATGGAAGAAAAATTTTCTCCCAGAATTTGCCAGTGCTCCTGTGGCCAAAAGATGTCATGTACCAATCCCCTCTCCGCGTCTGTCTACTGCCTCAGTGTCGGCCATGACATCTCATCCTGCAGTTTCTGCTTGGCCTTCCATCCCAAAGTCCTGGACGACAGTCTTGCGTGCCTTCAGCTGGGGAGACCAGAAAAGAGGAACCCTCTGGTGAAATCAAAGCAGGCTAGGTGGGCGGGTTCCATGGCTGCGGGATCCGCCAAACTGTTGGAACGCATGCAAGTGTTCGAGGAAGAAGCGGCTTGCTCTTCCCGGAGCTTTTTCGTTCCTCTCAACCGGGACTCCACCTTCTCGGGTTCCTTTAGGGAATTGTGCCAGTCTCTCCCTACCAAAAGGGAGGCGCCTGTGGGCCTGCACTCTTCTCGATCCCATACCCGGGATAAGGATCCGAGTAAGTCTTCGTCTCGATGAAGGAGCTCTTGGGACTGAGAGAGGTCTCGGTCCCAGGAGCATGCGGTCTCGACCTCAGTCGAGATGGCTACTTCGGCCGCTGGCTTCTCAGACCTCCCGTCAGGCCAGCCAACCGAGGACGTGGCCGATGAGGTCGAGATTGTTATCGACCCAATTGATCCATTATCGCCGACTCTGGTTGATGACTCTTTAGAAAGGCCTCCGGTCCTTATCTTCCCCAAAGAGGAGACCCAGCCTGCTGGAGTCCCCATCAAGGTTCCGGTCAAAGACTCCGGGAAGTCACCAGCCCCACCATTGTCTCCCGACCGACCGAGTCAGCCTCCCCGATCTCGGTCGAGGTCTAGGACCCCTTCGTCTGAAAGGCCGAGGAACAGCCATAAGTGCTCTAAGAAGAGGCGACGCCATTGGTCGTCCTCATCCTCCTCGGATGAGGAGAGACTCCGACGGAAACTCTGTCAGTGCTAAGAATACCTCATGTGGCAGCAGCTGATTCTGTTTGGGCATAAGCTTACCACGGCTTCCTCCCCGGCCATTACTTGGCTTTCACCTCCCAGGCCGAAGCCGACTCCGTTGGAGCTGATCAGATTGGTTCCCCTGCCTGCAGAGCCAGCAATACCACCTGTTCAGCCCATAACGGTCTCTCCACCTATTGTGGTGGAATCACCGCCCAAACAGCCCATGGGAGGGGCTCCTTCAAAGGAAGATGGACCGGACACCGGATTCCCCAGTGCTTATCAGTCACGGTCACCCCAGACCGCCCCCAGCGAGTCGAAGGTGACATGAGCAGTAGGTCGTTGTATCCTGATTCTTCGGATTCGGATGTCACCGGTCTTCATTCACATCCAGGGGATGATGATTGGACCGCTGGTCTAGAGACAGAAGAAGGTCCTTTGTCCTTTCAAGGGATCTTCCGCCTCATCTCCGACTCTACAGGGATACCCCTGAAGTCTATCCAGAAAAAGGCATGGCTTGCAAGTACGTGGTGCCCATGGGGTCCCTTGTGGGGCTCACAGAGCACCCTTCGGCCGAGAGCCTGGTGACCGCCTCTGTGTTCTGGCATACTGGCAGTTCTGCCGACACTGACCAACCTCCTGATAGAGTCCACGCTCTTGGACCTTTCAGCCAGGAAGGTCTATGCGGCTTCCTCATTTGGCCTTTGTCTGGCAAGTTCAGCCGTCATCATGGCACACTTCTCCCACGCCCTTCTCGGGTTGCTGGACGAAGTCCTCCCACACCTCCCCATGGACATGCAGGCTACAGTCAAGCAGGTCCTCAATCAGGGTCAAGCTGCTGCCAAACAGCAGCTCCAGACGGCCCTGGATCTTGGGGACTGTTGTGCCTGTTCGATGGCTACCGCAGTTGCCTCCCACCGCAGGGCTTGGCTGAGGCTCTCCTCCTTCCCGGTGGATACCCAACATAAATTAGCTGATGTGTCCTTCCTTGGGACTGACTTGTTCGGCCCAGAAGTGGCCAGTCACCTTCAGCGCATTGAGCAGTTCAGTGCTACCTTGGATGCTACCTCTGCCAAGAGTTCTTCGGGCAAGAACCAGCAGAGGAAAAAGAAAAAGCCCTTTCAGCATTCTGTCCCTGTGACTCAGCAGTCTTCCTTCCAGGGCGGACAGCAGCACCAGCACCAGGCTCAAGTTTGGCACCCTTGGCCCAAGCAGAGTCTTCAGCAGGTCCATAAAGGAGGCCGAAGTTCCGGTCCTAGATCCTCCTCCTCCAAGCCTGCTCAGTGACAAGGCTGGGGCTGCCATCCTGCTCCTGTCATGCCAGCTCTGGGTCCTCCTGTGGGGGGCCGGCTCTGCCACTTTCTTTCTGCCTGCTCCGTTATCACCACGAACAGTTGGGTTCCGGAAGTGGTCGGCCAGGGGCTGCCTCTGGAATTCGAGCAGTACCCTCCGAGTCGAGTCCACATGCTCGGACACAGTCGGCTCTCAGAGACTACATCACTCAGCTCCTTCTCAAGGAGGCAGTAGCTCCAGTGGCGGATCCTCCAGCAGACCCAGGCTTTGTCTCCAGGTACTTCCTGGTGCCCAAGCGGACGGGGGACTGGCACCTCATTGTAGATCTGCACGACCTGAATCAATATCTCAGGTCATGCACCTTTCGGATGGTCACCCTGTCCCAGATCATACCATCCTTGGAGTGAAACGTGGTTATGTTCACTGGATCTGCAGGATGCGTTCTTTCACATCCCGATCCGTCTGTCCCATCAGTGGTTTCTCTGCTTCAGGGTCGAAGGGACCCAGTACGAGTTCCGAGCCATGCCGTTCAGCCTGTCATCAGCCCCACAGGTCTTCACCAAATGCATTGCAGTGGTGGCAGCCCATCTTCGGCATCGTGGGGTCAGAATTTACCCCTACCTTGACGATTGGCTCCTAGCAGGTTCCACCTAACAGAAGGTGGAAAGGTCCAGGGACCTGGCCCTCTAGACCTGCTCTGAACTAGGCCTCCTGATCAACAAGGCCAAGTCAGAACTCGTGCCCTCTCAGGTGGTGGCCTTCATTGGGGCAGAGCTCAATTCTTGTCAAGCCAGAGCTCGACTCGTGGCGGACAGGGCAGAGGTTCTTTTCTCCTTTGCCCAGTCATTTCTGGTTGGGCACTTGCGCCCTGCTTGGGACTTTCTGCGCCTTCTGGGTTACATGGTGGTGTGCACCTAAGTGGTCCATTGGGCCCGTTGCACATGCACCCCTCCAGTGGGAGCTGGCTGCCCAGTGGACTCAGCACCATGGTCATTTCGACCAGCTGGTCACTGTAACCCAGAAGATGTGAGATGCTCTCCAATGGTGGACCACCCCAGACCAGTTGCAGGAAGGGATCCTGTTTGTCTGCACCGAGCCGACGGTTGTCCTCACAACCGACTCCTCTCTCATGGCCTGGGGAGCCCACATGAGGGACGAAAAGGCCCACGGGCTGTGGACCCCTGAGGAGTCCCGATGCCACATCAACCTGTTGGAGCTCAGAGCAGTCAGACTGGCACTGTCAGCTTTCGCTCCTCGGCTCCGGGGTCAAGTGGTTCAAGTCCAGACAGACAATACCATGACCATGTACTACCTCAACAAACAGAGTGGCATGCACTCCCATTTGCTGTGCAAGGAGGCGCTCCACACCTTGACCCTCGTGAGCCAGTTGGAGGCAGATCTCCTTGCCATCCATGTGGCAGGAGCCCAGAACCATCTGGCAGATGCTGTCAGCTGCTTAGGCCAGACATCGCATGAGTGGTTTCTCCATCCAGAGGTAGCTTACAGTCTGTTCTCCCATTGGGGCAAACTGATGGTGGAGCTATTTGCCACCAGGGAAAACACCAAGCTGAGGATGTTTCATGCCCGCCCCCCTCAGCAGGGCTTGCTGCAGGGGGATGCCTTCTCGAGGCCGTGGACCCCAGGCCTCCTCTATGCCTTCCCTCCATTTCCCATGATCCACAAGATGCTTCTCAAGGTGAGGAGGGACAAGGCAAAGGTGATCCTGGTAGCCCCAAACTGGGCGCACCAGTTCTGGTATCCAGATCTCCTCAGCCTCAGCTGCAGACCCTTGGAGTGGCTTTGCACATGCCTGGACCTGATATCACTCAGTCAGGGTAAGGTATTCCATCCAGACCTTTAATCCCTGCACCTCACAGCCTGGTACCTGAGCAGCTAGAGTCCCAGGCTTTAAGTCTTTCCGAAGATGTCTACACTGTGGTGGAGGCATCTAGAAAGGAATCGACCAGGAAATGTTATGCCTTCAAATGGAAAAGGTTTTCCATTTGGTGTCAGGGTAAGGGCCTAGACCCTTTATCCTGTTCAGTGGCTAGCTTTCTTGACTACCTTTGGTCTCTGTCCAAAGGGGGTCTCCAGTCATTGACAATTAGGATGCACCCGGCAGCCATCTCTGCTTACTGGGTGTGGGCAGGTCAGCCGACGGTGCAGGAGACAGTGGTCTGGTGCTTTTTCAAAGGCTTGAATCACATATCCCCTCTGGTGCAAGACCCTCCACCTCTGTGGGATCTACTGCTGGTACTGAGAAAGCTCATGGGCAAGCCATTCGAACCAATGCACAGGTGTGAGTTGTCACACTTGTTGTGGAAAACAGCCTTCCTGGTGGTTATCACGTCTGCCAGGAGGACAGGGGAACTCCAGATGCTTTCAGTGGAGTCCCCTTATCTGGCTTTCCACAGGGACAAGGTTGTCCTACACCCCCACCCGAAATTCCTTCTGAAGGTGGTGTCAGAGTTGCACCTGAACCAGGTGTTGGCTCTGCTGGTATACTACCATAATTACACCTTGGAGGATGAGTACAGGCTCCATACCTTGGACCTGAGATGGGCTGTCTCCTATTACAAGGAGAGGATGGTGGAAATTCAGAGAGAGGTTCACCAGCTGTTTGTCACCTACGCTGAAGCCGCTTCTGGCAGACCTGCAGTAAAACATACCATTGAAAGATGGATCACATCATGCATAGGTCTGTGCTACAAGTTGGCGGGCAAGGAGCGTCCCAGATGGATAAGAGCTCATTTTACCCGCCATACTGCTGCATCAGTGGCTGCTTCCAGGAGACCTGCCGGGCTGCTACCTGGAAGTCAGCAAACACCTTCATAATCCACTACCACATCGACCTTCAGTCATACCGGGATGCTGGTTTTGGGGCCTCAGTTCTCCAGTCTCTGTTCCCTAAGTAGGGTGTGCGCGCCTTGCCTCCCTCCTCCCAGAGAACTGCTAGGAGTCTGACAGAGTGTGGATGAACAACATATCCACACTCCTAGAAGAACGGGTTACTCACCTGTAGCAGTAGATCTTCCATGGAATGGTCTGTTGCAGGGAGTCATTATTTCTGGGAGTTTCCCTTAGGTGGCACTCTCGCACGGCAGTTTTCTTCAGCAGTCTCTATGTCAGGGACCACTCATGCGACCTCACTTCCTGGGCTGTGCCTATAAAAGTGGGTGGTCCCTGCTAGTCTCGGTTCATTTTCCCACCAGCTTCAGCTTTCACAGCAGCTAGAATGCTCTCCTGCTAAGTGATCTACAACATGGATTGAACCCACAGCTTGTGGTGCCTGGGCTTAATACGAGGCACCATATTCCTATACTCAAACAAGAGTTTTAAGGTTGGGTGATTCAAGGAGATCTATTAACAGGCTCCAACAACACTGAGTCTTTTCAAGAAGCATCGGAGTGGAAGGCATACCTTCACCATAAGTCCTGCCTGACTGCCTTTCAATGGTCATATATGCTAAACATATATTATCAAGGAGACTTTCTTCATCGGCGGAGGACAGATACCCCGTCAACGGCAGGCATTTCTTCATCACAGAACAGACTACAGAGCCTTACACTATATTTCCATTGACGGATGCATAATCCCCACCGACGGAGGCCTCCAACAACACTCTACATAGGCTCACACTATGTTCCCGTTGACGGATGCATAATCCCCATTGACGGAGGCCTCCTACATACTTCTTGTCAACGGGAGATTCATTCCCCATCGACGGGAGGCCTCCTACATATTTCTCGTCAATGGGAGGTTCATTCCCCGTCAACGGGGCCTCTTGCATGATTCCCATCGATGGACCATTCTTCCACCATTGACGGAGGCCTCCTTCATGATTCTCATCGACAGACCACTCATACACACCATCAATGGAGGCCTCCTACATACTTCTCATCAACGGGAGATTCATTTCCTGTTGACGGAGGCCTCCTCCAAGACTATCATCAATGGTGGCTTCATATAAGAACAAGCCTCTCTCATCGACAGGCATAATCCCCCCACCCTCCCATCAATGAGGCACATTATCTTCATCTGTTGTCAATGAGACACATTCCACCATCGATGGGACATGCTCCCCTTCTTTCATCGTTGCCGGCAGATGACCCACCATTGACGGAGCATGATTTCACTAATCATCATAGACGGTTTTCATTCCACTGTATACAGGGTATGGTATTCCTTCTACACCATCGACTGGGATGATCCCACCATCAGTGGTCAACAGACCATGCCTTACTATATATAATTAATGGGAGACACTTTCCGTCAACAGAACATCAGTATGGTTACATATTCTCATCAACAGGGTGTACCCCTTTGATGGATATCTCTTGGCTGCCTCCTCTATCAATGAGGGTACAGGGCTTTTTCACACCCATTTATGGAGCAGAAAACCCTCCAGTCGACGATGCCAATGTATACAACTAGAAGGCTATTTATCAACAAAATATATGGCATACCCCTGCTATTCAAAGGGGCTTATTTCATCAACATCAACTTCATATTTTACTACAATCAACATATCAGATTCTTCGGCGTCAGACACTCGGGACCCAGACCTGACTAAGAATGCATCATACTATCGCCTATGCCTTGCGGATAAACTCAGGGCAGAAGGTAACATGTTTATCATGTTCATGTGTATATATATTTAATAGAGGTATCACTGTTACAGGCCATTATGGTTGCGTCATCGGGATGCCTCTCGGCCTGTTGTGCGCCAGACCATCATGTCCTTCCCATGAACAGAGCCTGCTACTACTCACGTGCTGAGAAACAATCGAGATATCCTTATTATATTATAATATGGATCATAATATTCTTATCAGACTTCTACTTTTACATGCGGTCTTCACCTGGCCGTAGATAAAGGCCACAGAAACAATGGTGAGTACATATATATTATAAACCTTATAAACTCTGCAAGACTTATCAATTTTCTGATCCACGCTACTTGGACAACAAAATGTGTGCATGTCACAAACCTTATGACTTTTCTCAGATTAACATGTTTGAAATCTCAAAGATGAGATCTAATGGCTCATAATTTGCAATTATTCAGATAATTATTTAAACTTCTGTTCACCCGACAGCATAAATAAAGGGCCTACCATACTAATATTTCAGGCTTGCACCTAACAAGGCTGCAGGCTGTGGCATACTTGGGACCCCCTTGCAAATGAGATTACTGATGCACAATGGAACTGACTACATCACTCTGTTGCATTCCATGTCTTTACCCTAAAATGGGTACAATATTGACTATAACAATACTACTGACTAAGTGCCACTGGATTCCATTATGAAATAGATGCATTGTTTCATTTCACAACATCGTTTGCTACTTATGTAGCCTATTCATTCCAAAATTGGATACATTTCTCTAATGACTTGACAGACATGGCAAAAAAAGTATACAAACTTGCTACACTGTAAAATAATAACATTGTATTATTTGGGTTCCTGTTCAAAACTCAGAACCCAGCAGGCTTTTACATATACTGCCTTTTCCAGTGCATGCCACTGAGACCTACCAATTACTCCATTATATGGCTGAATTTCTTCTGATTTATTACAGTGTCTGATATGCCATACCCTGATTGGGTTTACAGCTGCTTAACTCATCTGACGATGCTCATTACTAGCCAGTCTGGCTTGTTTTTCAGCCACAACGCTATAATTAATGCTATAATGGAGTACTTACAGATAGAATGCAAAATTCTCTTTATATGCTGATATACTGCACTCAGCACCTACCGGTCCTAAGACCGCACCCTATATAAGGCAGAATGCCATAACTGGCCACCCCACTGCCATATAACTGCTTGGGAATCTCCCAGAAGTAATGACTTACTGCAAGAGACCATTCCGTGGAAGACAGATCAGTTATGCGAAGAACTTTTCTGTAACAGTAGATCTTCTAGGAATGTCTCTTGCAGTAAATAGCTTCCGTACCTCCATCCCTCTGCCATTCTGCAACAGGGAAAAAATATAAGGTTGGGAGGCTTTGGTACCTCGGTTCCCTTCAGTTCCCCGCCATCCCGAGCTGAAACCGGCAGGGAACGGAGACTACCAGGGACCACCCATTTTTATAGGCACAGCCCAGGAAGTGAGGTCACGTGGGTGGTCCCTGACATAGAGACTGCTGGAGAAAACTGCCGTGTGAGAGCGCCACCTAAGGGAAACTCCCAGAAGTAATGACTTAATGCAATAGACATTCCTAGAAGATCTACTGTTATGGCAAAGTTCTTTGCATAACTGATATTTCTAGGTGTGGTATATGTTGTCCATCCACATGGACCCACTCGACCTCCCCGGCTGCGGACGCAGAAACCTGGCATCCAGTGGGCTAAGATCTGGTATCATGGAGTGGTGCTGAGGTATTTACCACCCGGGTGGGTGGGAGGAGCCAGCTTGAAGACTTTTGGTGATCCATCAAGGGGAAAGGGACATGCCAAAGAGTGTGGATGAACAACATATACCACTCCTAGAACTACTGTTACAGGTGAGTAACCTGTTCTTCTGTGCACTGCTAATCTGTTCGCGTGGCACTATTTTGTTTTGTGCAGGATTACTAATTGCAACCAGGTGCCCATACAACTGTGGGTTACTCTAATGCATATAAGGTGTACAGGTGTATTGAATGCTTTCTGGAAAGACCACCTTTAACTGCCACACCAGGGGTCAGTTAGAGCACTCGTCCTGGCTGCGCCAGCACCAGAGATTCTTCACTAGATGGCTGCTGCTCCTGCACCAGAGCAGAAATCCTTGATCGGAGCAACTTTGTGCTGCTAAGTGGCTCCTTTCCTAAAGCCCAGAGCCGTATAACTTTCTGCCTCGCAAAGAAAATATAACTTTCTGCCTCACATAGAAAAAGCCTACCCTGCCATCCCCAGATTCCATCTTTGCCCTAATAAAAGGGAGGAGCTTTAGGCTCTGCCCAAGGGAGGACTGTGTGGAAAAGGGGTGGGTGTGTATTGTCACTGACTGCCCAGAAAGGACTAAATAACTTTGTTACTTTCAAGGGGACTGTTTCTCAGACCATGTTTCACTCTGTAGGGTTACCACCTGTCTTGATTTTCGCAGGACAGTCCTGATTTGGGCAGCTGTGTCCTGTGAAAAAACATGAAAAATACTACATGTCCTGACTTTTTATTTCAAAAAATATTTTCTAATTTTCCACTAAATGTTGCAGAAAACTATAATACCTTAACTGAAATACATTAAAATGATTACAAACAATAGAAGCAACCAATAAATTGCAATACTTTGCCTTAATTCTGATAATATACAGAAAACCAGTCTGTTGCATTGGTCAAGGTTACGTACTGTCCTGCGAAAAATCATGCTTCAGTAAGAACTGTCCCGCTTTGGGCTTCTTAAAAGGTGGTAACCCTTTCCTAAGGGGAACTTAAATTGACTGCTGTGTGACATTTGGGGGAGTATGAAACTGTTGAGGCTCTGTTATTCTGGGGAGAACTTTGATTGATGCTACATAGTTGAGGGGTGCTTAGTTTTTACTATCTTTAGAGGAAGCACCACTGGGGTTACAGGGGGAACTTCAATTAATTGTCACTGCATGGAGAAGGGCTAAGTCTAATCGTCTTTAAAGGAAGCAGTGCAGGGGGCAATTAAAGCCATCTTAGATAGGAACATCTAACTACTGGGGGGAGTTTCAAGGGTTAAAGTGACACTGAGGTAGGCAAATGGAGAATGTTAGGGAAGGACACACTAGAAGATGGGGTGGCACTAGTGGGGGTGGATGAGGACAGCATATTAGGGGGGGTATAGGGGGCAGCAGGATGCTAGAGGGCCAACTGGGTAGAATAGTGTACTGCAGTTGTTGTGGGGTGTCAGTCTGGCTGAACGTATTGTGGAAGCTAGAAGGGTGTCCAATCTATCACAGGCTGAGGAGACTCAAGGAAGAAGTGCTGTGGCTTGGTAGAGAGTTGGAGAGGATGGGGTGAGGGAGGGAGGAAGGAAGCTGGGGCAGGAGGTTCTACTCCAGAGAATAACATGAGGACACCACGTGGGTGGAACAACAATTCAACGGAGGGGACGAGGAGGGGGTGCAGAGGCAATACCAATAGGTGGTATAGCACTGGAGGGCTGGGTAAAAGCAGGAGGAAGGTGCCCACACCCAGCACGGCAAAGAGGGCAGGTAATAGGTTTGTGGTGCTGGAGATATTGGTGTAGGAGTGGGGGGTCAAGGGATATCCAAGAGCAGATAGGGATGGCATTTCACAAGGGACAGTAGTCGGTCAGAGGAATGTGGTAGGGTAAGGGGGGTGGAGCACGGCTGGAAGGGTGGACGAAGAGAGCAGGGTAAAAGATATATGAGCAGTGCTGGTGGGGAGAATGAGAGGGACTTAGCAAAGGGGGGAGCCCAGGGTGGAGATGAAGGATGGGGAGGAGGGTGAGGAAACAATGAGGAGAGGGGTAGGTCTGTGGTGGAGGGGATCTGAAGGGGGGAAGGGCAGAGCTTCAGCTGGGGTGGACTCTGGTAGTAGATACCAAGGTAAAATGGGTGAGGGACGAGGATTGAAGAGAGGGGGGGTATTAGTGCTGGGGGATTCCATACTGAAAGGGGTAAGATGGGGCAGCAAAGAGGAAAGGCATAGTCGCATATGAGTGGAGTCCATACCTGGCTTAACTGCAAGCAGGGCAGTCAGTTCTTATGTGTGTTAGGAGGGGTATGCAGAAACTGCATCTTGTGGTGCACATGGGTATGAATGACCTGGCAGGGGAGACGGTGGAAGTAGTGAGGGAGAGGTTCAAGGAACTGGGCAGGCTGTACGGGGAGATGGGGGAATCAATGGCCTTCTCAGAGGTGTTCCCAGTACCCAGCAGTAGTACGGCGAGGAAAGGAAGGATTGAGGAGTTCAACATCTGGCTGAGGGAATGATGTTGATCCAAAGGATACAGGTTGGTGGGGGGCTGGGACGGAATCTGGGACAAGAGTGATCTATATGCAGAGGATAGGCTACACCTTGCGTGGAAAGGGAAAGGGGGTATTAAAGCAGATGATAGGGGAACACATAATATAGTTACAAAGGTGGATTTAAACTAAGTGGGGGGTGGTCAGTGGGCAGTTGGTAGGCAGAGATCCCAGAGAGGGGAGCCAAACGAGCTTATCCCCCATGTTAGCAGTGATGAAATTGGAACAGTGGCATGGAGGATTAAAAGTGGGATAATTCAGGGAGGGGAAGGGAAAGGGACAGGTTGGAGGATGGCCTCACTGAATGCGAGAAGTCTTGGTAACAAATCAGCTGAGTTGCAGGCTCCCTTGGCAGTAGGGAGGGTGGACATTGCCGCCATCATGGAAACATGGGTCACCCAGTATAGGATATTCAGGAAATGTAGGAGTAAGGGAAAATGGGGAAGGGGGGCTTGGCAATCTATGTATGAGAGGGTATAAGGTACATAAGGGAGGAGGGGGAGGAAGGCAGGATAGAAGCCCTGTGGCTACAGTTTCAAGATTCAGAAAGTAGGACACTGATGATGGGGTTAGTGTACAGACCACCAGCCCAGGGGGATGATCTGGATAGAGCATTAGCTGAGCAGATTAGAAGGGTCTGTATGAAGGGGAACACAGTGGTGGTGGTGGAGGACTTCAGCCTACATGGGGTGGAGTGGAGCACCCCAGCCACCACGAGTGCAAAGGAGCAGGTCATATTGGAGGCATTTCAGGACAGCTTCCTGGGGCAGTTGGTCTGTGAGCCAACTAGATTGGAAAGGACTCTGGACTTGGTTCTGTCAAATGGGGAGTTGGTAAGGGATCTGGAGGTGGAAGACCCCCTGGCTGTGAGTGTCCACCACACTGTGGTTCACGCTCAACATAGGCAGGGAAATGGGAGGTACGGGTACCAGGATGATTGAATTTAAAGGGGTGGACTTCAAAAGGATGGGAGAAATCTTAGGCAGGCATCTGGCAGGAATTCAAACATGCTTGAATGCTAACCAAAAATGGGATATTGTTAAGAAAGAGCTGGTGGAGGCTACTGGGACATGTACAAGAACACAGAGTAAGAAGGGAAGGGCAAAAAAAAAAAACTGTCTGATGCAGGAGGTCATGGAAGGGCTGAGGGCCAAAAGGCATTGTGGAGACTCAGAAACTGGGGGTGTAGATGAAGAAGTCCAGGAGGTTACCAGATTGATCAGAGAAGCCAAGGTTTACAGAGAGCTGACATTGGTGCAAGGCATTAAGGACGGAGAAAAGGGCTTCTTCAGATACAGCAGCAGCAAGAGATGAGAAAACAAAGACCAGATTGTGAAGATTAGGAAGGATGGTGGCTGGGTGGAGAAGGGGCAGGACCAGGCAGGGCACTAAGTGAATACTTCTGCTCTGTTTCCATGAAAGAGAAATGGAGGTAGATACCACTTGGGAGGGGAGGAGTGGGCAGGGGGGAGAGGGGGTGATTGGATATCGGGATTACAGATGATGGGATGCTGAAAGGATTAAGGGCACTGAGGGTGCATAAGGCACCAGGACCAGATGACATTCATCCTGGGGTACTTAAGAAACTAGTGGAGATCCTGGCAGGACCAGTGATTGACCTGCTTAGTACCTCCTTGGACACAGGATACATACCACAGGACTGGAAAATGGTCCATATGATGCCCATTCAGAAATGTGGCCCTAAGGATGAACCAGGCAACTACAGACCGGTGAGCCTCACATCAATTGTGGGAAAACTCATGGAGACCATCCTAAAAGAGAGGTTGGCGACCTTTTCGGAGAACAGTGGTCTCCAGGATGGTCAGCAGCATGGATTTGTCTCTGGAAGATCCTGTCAGAGAAACCTGATTGAGTACTATGACTGGCTGACAAGGGACAGAAGCCATGGGGTGGATGTCCAGTATTTAGATTTCAGCAAGGCCTTTTTGATTCCATGCTGCATGGGAGGTTAGGGGGGAAGCTGGAATATATAAGGGTGGGAACAAAGATGGTGAATTGGATCACCAATTGACTGAAGGGAAAGCAGCAAAGGGTGGTGGTATGCGGGGGAACTCTCATCACCAATGGAGGTGACGAGCGGGGTGCCGCAGGGCTCTGTATTGGGACTGGTTATGTTTGGGATATCCATAGCCGATATCTCCCACGGGGTCCAGAGTAAGATCAGTTTATTTGCAGATGACACAAAGATGGGAGTTGTGGTAGATGACATCAAAGGGCGGAGGGGACTAGAGGAGGACATGACCAAACTACAGGAGCGGTCAGAAGCATGGCGGTTGGGATTTAATGCCAAAAAGCGCAAGGTATTGCACTTCAGAACTAGGAACCAGGGGAGGAGCTATCGGCTGCGAGGGGTACAGTTGGAATACACCGAGGAGGAAAAGGATATGGGGTGCTTATAACAGGGAATATCAACAACTCAGCTCAGTGCAGGTAGGCGGCAGCAAAAGCCAACTGGATGCTGAGATATATTTCGAGGGGACTCTCCTCTAGAAATAGGGAGGTGATCCTGTCCCTCTACAGATCACTGGTCAGGCTGCATCTGGAATTCTGCATGTAGTACTGGCACCCATTCCTGAAGAAGGACATCAGATTGTTGGCTGGTGTACAGCATAGGGTGACAAAGATGATCCAAGGATTAGAGGGAAACTCCTATGAGGAGAAGCTGGGCAAGCTGAACATGTATTCCCTGGAGGAGAGAAGGGATAGGGGAACAGGACTGAAGCCTTCAAATACTTAAAAGAGGATAAACATGACTAGTACGGAAGGGATTTTCCAGATTAGAAGAGAGAGGGTCATGAGAGGGCATCAGCTGAGATTGGAGGGGGAAAGGTTCAGGAGGGAAGTCAGGAGACAGCTTTTCACAGAGAAGGTGGTGTACAAGTGGAATACTCTGCCTGAGGAGGTAGTAGCCGGTAGCACGGTAGACTGTTTTAAGAGGGGATGGGACACAGTGAGGGGGGGGTAATTATAAAGGGGAGGGAGGGGTGGGAGGGGCAGCTGCAAGTTGAGGGTCTAGCTGCATAGTCAAGCAGACTCGATAGACTATGAGGCCTGTTTCTGCTGGCGTTTTTTCATATGTTCGTAAGAGATAACACACTGCCTGGTTAGTGCTAGTTAATGATTCTGGAAATCGTGTTTTAACTGCATGCACACAGCCTGCCAGCAACCTCCCCAACACATATACACACACATTGTTAGTCTTGGACACAATAAAATAAATAAATAAATAATTCCTTCATAGTGTGGTGGTCCCCCACTCACCTAATTCAGGTAGAGCTAGAACATGTATCCCTCATTCCTGCTGCTGTTATGCTACACATTCATATTTCTCAGCCTGTCTGGTGCTTGGGAAAAGTTTCAGCATTAGCAACAGGCTGGAAAGTAACAAAAATGCTACATTTTTATTGGGCCATCAGAGGAAGAGGCTGCTAAAGAGTAGAGCTTCAGTGAAGACTCTGGGGGACACCAAGGACAACCTGGGCCCCTTTTTCAGCAACCAGTGAGGTGTTGATGGAGTCTCGTACATGTCAGTTTTGGTTGAGGACAGTGGCTGAGGCCAATGACGGCCTGCCAGAAAGCATCCAAAAGGAAAGAACATTGGATCTTATTTTGAGAGTCAGCTCTTGCAGCAGGTTAAACAATAAGGACTGAGGCCGACAGGCAGCAGGACCCCACGTAAAACTTCTAGCTAGCAGTATACAGTGGGGGATCGCCCCTTGATGTCAGTCCCGCCCCCGACGTCAGATGCCTAATAAAAGTGGCTGTCCCCCAGCCTGCCTCAGTTTTCTTTTCTGCTGTTGATTCGCATGCATCAACTCCACGGAATGCCTTCAATTCTGATCAACTGCCTTTTTCTTCAATTTTGAGTTAATTTTTTTGACAAGTTTTATTTTTCCATATTCATCATCTTTGCATGTCATCTTCCTTGATGTCTCCCATCTCTGAGCACCCTTCTAAGTGTGTCTGTGGCAAACAAATACAATTCAAGGACGGACATCTGGCCTGCATGCGGTGCCTAGACCCAGACCATGACACCCAGGCCTGCCCCCACCGCCAAAAGTTCAACAAGTGAACATGGACCCATCGCCAGAAAGAACTTCAGGCCTACCTCCTTGAACAGAAATTTGCTGCGATGCAGAAGGGATCTGCTTCCCAGGAAAGGGCTCGCAAGTTGTGGAAACATAAGGAAAAGAAGAGAGACTGGGAGAAAGAGCACTCCCCAGATCCAAGACATCCAACTCCCGATCGTCCTCCCGTGGGAGTTAGAACTCTGCAAACTGGACTGAATGCTCTTCATCCCGGTCCAGGCCATTGGAACCACCTGAGAAGATCTGGATGTTGGGTGGGACAGGGTCCAGTTCCTCGGGCTCGACCCTCCAACCTCTTAAGATCCAACACTGAGGTGCAGATGGCCGGGCCTCCATCAAGGATCACCCTACCAAAGCGCCTTCCAAGCCAGCCTCTGTAGCAGACTCTGACTCCCTGGAAGGGCGTTGCAGGTCAGACGTTGCAAAGGTGAGATCTGCTTCTCAGCCAAAGGGACAAAAGGATGCTGGAGAAGCAGACATCCAAAAAACAGACGGACAAGCGGTCATCGGCCGATGACCACTTCCGTCATCAAGCCACTGAGCCCATCCCTAAGCTGCCCCCAGTGACCATCACACTGGTTGCCTCAAGCCCGACGTCAGTGACAGACGATTTCACAGACCTCGGGCTATCATCGGATAACCAAATGTCGGCACCAGTGGTCACTACTACTGTCAACCCGGACATCCAAGGGGACCACCCGACGACACCCACCAACCAGGATACAGAGGGTGCATTGGGGAACTGAATGACAGACCAAGAGCCTGGTCCATCCAGAAAGTTGACGTCGGACCAGGAACTGCACCTCCAGATGTCCGATATTAAAGACCTTTTCCATGCACGGTGGCAGACTATTAAGCCTGACCTCCACTGTTCCAAGCACACCACTCCAGTGGGCACACCAAAACATAGCACTCCACTGAGGGACAGGTCATGTAGCCCAGAGAACAGGGCAAGGTCACCCCTCAAAAGGTGCACATGTTCACGCTCCAGTAGCTGAACCCCCTTAGAGTCCCCCAGAGGGATAGGGAGGAAAAGAAGGTGACTGTCCTCCAGATCACAGTCGTCATCCTCAGAGGGGTTGAATCGGTCATCCCCCTACTCCTCCAGATGTTTCTCCTCCATAGATCTTCCTTCACCAGATCCTCTGGACACACTTAATCCTGCCCCCTATGACCCTTCTTTCATGGAGGTCATACACCATATACAACATAATATGGGATGGGACACGGAGGATCTTGACCCTGAAAGGTGACGCCTGACAGAGTACCTCCCACAGAAAGACCCGAAGCCTGTGGTCATCCCTCCCTGGTAGACACATTCCAGGATGCCAGCAAAGCTGCCTGGAAGCACCCTCTGCCATGCCAGTGACTCCAAAGGAGGCAGACCACCTCTACAGAACTCCCCTAGAGGTCCCATACCTAGGGGACAGCCGTTAACTGACTCTGTGATCATCACCACAGCACACAACAGGTCCCAGAGGCCCAAACTCTTAGTACGCAGCCTCTGGATAGGGAGTCCAAACAATTGGACTAAGTGGGGAGAAAAATATACTCCTCCACCACCTCTGCCATCACGGCCCTCAACTTCTTAACCCACATGGGACGGTTTCAAGATGAACTATGAGATCAGGGGCAGACCTGGTCATAAACCTCTCCAACTGCCCACAGAAAACAGAACTCACAAACCTGATGTAGACAGGCCCCTTTTCGTAGGCACTCATGCCCTTTGTTTGGCTTATGACACTGTGGACTCCACAGCAAGGGCAGCAGCAACAGGTGTGTGTGTCGGGTGGCACTCCTGGCTGTGCGTCTCTGGTTTCACCCAGGAAATACAGGACGGCATCCTCAATGCCCAATTCAGAGTGAATGCTCTCTTTGGAGAGGAATTAGAAAAGATTACCACCAAGCTTCAGGACTCTGGGAAAGCAGCCCACTCAGTCCAGGGCATGTATAAGCCAAAGCAGAAGCCCTTACTGAAGTAACAGCAGCACTTTCAGGGCAGGCCATGAAACTAGAAACAATCCAGATACTAACACCAGCAACAGCAGAGAGGAGGCTACAGCTGTAGGGGCTCCTCTTGCTCTACGGGGGCTCCGGTCCCAGAAGTGCCAAGCCCTCCCAGGCTACCCTCCCTACCCACACCAATGCCTGACTTCTTGCCGAATCGACCTCCCCCAGCCTTTATCATGGGACAGAAGGTTGGAGGAAGGTTTTCCCTCCATCCAGAGGGTTGGAGAAGGATCACTTGTTACCAGTGGGTTCTTCAACTGATAGACGGGACACTGTCAAGTTCCCCAGCATAGCACCAGACAGACCACCCCTCAGGTTCCATTATTCTCACTACCACACCACCCTCATTCTAGAGGAGCTATCAATGCTACTGCAGAAGAGAGTAATAGAACCAGTGCCCCACGCACAGAAAGGGAAAGGGTACTATTCCCACTTCTTTCTGGTACCCAAAAAGATGGGTGACCTGAGGCTTATCCTGGACGTAAGAGACCTCAACTACTTCATAGAGTACAAGTGCATTGGAATGGTCACCCTACAAAGCCTACTGCCCATGCTACACATGGACTCCTGGCTAGCCTCGCTGGACATGCAGAATGCCTACCTGCACATCCCACTCATCCAGCAACACAGATGTTTCCTGAGATTCAAATTCAAGGGCCAACACCACCAGTTCCAAAGCTTACCTTTTGGACTGTCATCGGCACCGAGAGTTTTCACCAAGTGCCTGGCAGTTGTTAAGAAAGAAGTAAGTGCCTCAGCTGGGACTTGAACCCAGGCCGCGTGGAATACCATTCCGATAGCACTAACCATCTGCGCCACTGAGACATTTGGAACCTGGGCTGTCCCTGAGCGCATTACTGTCTCTTGTGTGATTGTTACAAGTACATATTTGTGTAGCCATTGGGTTGTGCATTTGAGAAAGAGTAATGTTCTCAGGGACAGTCCATGTTCCAGGTATCTCAGTGGCGCAGCTGGTTAGTGCTGTCGGAACGGTATTCTGGGTGTCCTGGGTTCAAGTCCCAGCTGAGGCACTTCCTTCTTTATCTCCTATGTTTGTATGTGTTACATAATATGCACACCACACTCCTGTGTGATTGTTAGAAGTAAATATTTGTGTAGCCATTGGGTTGTGCATTTGAGAAAGAGTAATGTGCTCAGGGAGAGCCCAGGTTCCAGCTGGCACAACTGGTTAGCGCAATCGGAACGGTATTCCAGGCAGACTGGGTTCAAGTTCCAGCTGAGGCACTTACTTCTTTCTCTCCTGTGTTTGTACTGTATGTGTTCCATAATATGCACACCACAGTCATGTGTTGTTGCTGCCTGTTGGTGGTAACTGCAGCCCTTTGAAGAAGGGGACATTGCATCTTTCCTTACCTGGGCAATTGGCTCATCACGGCATAGTCCAGGGAAGGACTTGTTCAGGCAACCCAGGACATTATTTTGCTGTTCACAGAACTTGGCATCACTGTGAATCTGATGAAATCATCCACAGAACTGAGTCAATGACTGCAGTTCATAGGAGCAGTACTGGACACCATCCAGGGCAGGGTCTTTCTCCCTTTGGACAGAGCCCAATGCCTCCAAGAGTTGGCAAGACACTTACAGACAGCAAAATAAGCTGTGGCCAGAACTGTGCTCAGGCTGCTAGGTCACAAGGCAGTGGCCATCTGTATAGTGCCTACAGTATGGCTCCATATAAGAATCCTGCAGTTGGACACTCACGAGTCCAGTGAGACCAATGGCAGGACAACCTAGATCATCTGGTCACGGTCTCCAACCCTATACATCAAGTACTCCAGTGGTGGCTTACTCCAACTCACCTCTCAGCTGGTTTCCCCTTTCAGAATCCATCACCGACACAAGTCCTGATGACAGACGCCTCCCAACTTTGGCTGTGGGGCACAACCTGAATGACTGTAGGACTCGGAACATGGTCGACACCAGAGACTGTCCCATAAATATCAACATCCTGGAAATGAGGACAGTCCTGTACGCTCTGCAAGCCTTGCAGTCTGACCTACTGCCAGGCCATCTGTTAATACAGACAGACAACATGTCAGTGGTGTTTTATATCAGCAAACAGGGAGGGACTCTTTCCTACCCCCTTTGCACAGAAGCCATGAGAGTTTGGTACTTGGCAATGTAGCACCATTTAAGCCTCTTGGCAGTACACGTCCAGGGGTACAGAATACCCTGGCCAACGTCTTGAGCCAGAAAAGATCAAGGGTCCATGAATGGGAACTCGCACAAGGAGTAGCAGAGGCCCTTTTCGACAGATGGGGACGACCAGATCTGAAACTCTTCGCCTCCCCATACAATACAAAACTGTCCAGTTTTGGCTCACTAGATCCAAGCCTGGTGTTTTCTGATGAGACACATTGTCCGTCTCCTGGACAGGGAGACTCCTTTATGGCTTCTTTCCATTCCCCTTGATTCAGAGGATTCTGCTCAAACTTCAATCAGAAGAAGCAGAAATTATCCTGGTGGCCCCTTTCTGGTCCAGGCAGTTATGATCTCCCCCTGCTTCAGCAGCTGGCGAGCAAGCCACCTCTGTCTGTGCCGTAAAGATCACACTTGCTTTTGCAGGACAATGGGAAGTTAGTCCACCTGGACCAATGGTCCCTATACCTACACGTATGGCTCCCAAAGTCCTAGTGGTTTCACACTATGGTGTTGCCACCAGAGTGGCAGATGCCCTGGTAGCGGCCAGAAAACCATCTACAAGGGTGACGTATGCCATGAAATAGAAATGCTTTTGCCCTTGGGCATCAACATGCCAACTTAACCCTTTTTTGTGTCCGATGAACTTGGTACTAGAGTATCTCTTTTCCGTTTTAGACTCTAGTCTAGGCTACTCCTCCATAAAGGTGCACCTTTCTGTTATGTCAGCATATCCTGCATCTGTGGAGGGTAAAACCCTGGCACAACTGGATCCATCCTGTACCTTCTTGCACGGCATACTCCACATTAAGCCATCCATCAGGGACCCCTTCCCTCCTTGGGATTTGCTTTTCCTTTTAGAGAAACTCACCTTGCCATCCTTTGAACCAGCCACAAATTTCGAGCTACACTTTCTCACTTGGAAAGCGTTATTTTTAGTTGCAATTACTTCTACTTGGAGGATATCAGAGTTACAGGCTCTGATATGTAAAGAGCCATATTTGTTTTTTCACAAGGACAAGGTGTCCTTGCGCACTAATTCTAAGTTTCTTCCAAAGGTGATGTTGGAATTTACACTGAACCAAGACATACACCTACCAGTTTACTACCCAGCGTATTCTAACAGAAGGGAGGCACTTTTGCAAACTCTGGATATTCACTGCACTCTGCAGTACTATCTGATCTGAACTAAAGACTCTAGGAAATCAGATCCGTTGTTTGTTTCCTTTGCCCCAAGAATGTTAGGAGCCCCTGCTACCAAGCAAACTTTATCAAAATGGTAAAGGGTCACTCCACCAGGGAAGTGATGACCTAATTCGCTGCTCTAAAGAACGTGTCAGCCTCTGACATCTGTGCAGCAGCCACTTGGAGTTCTGTACATATGTTCATCAAACATTGCAGTTTGAATATTGCCTCCAGGCGAAGGGCAGGCTTTGGCCTAACTGTCCTGCAAGGACTTCTCTCTTGAGGGATTCTCCTTCTACCTCTCACTCCATTCCTCCACCCATTTAAGAGGTTCAAGGGTACTGCTTGGGACTCTGTTCTTATTGTATAACCTGCTGCAACAGCTGTCTCTCTAAGTAAAATAGTTACTTAAGAACTTACCGTGATAGTAGCTCTTCAAGAGCAGCTCTGGCAGCAGGTGCCTTTCCCCTCAGGAGTATCTCTATGTATTAGCAAGCAAGAACATCTAACCTCCACAGAGGTTTATCCTCAGTTTCTCCATCTGAATTCAACTACCATGCCGGAGTCTCTGGCAGTAGAACTGACGGGTGCTGGGGATCATCCCTTTTATGAGGTATCCGACATCAAGAGGTGGTCGCTCGCTGTATACTGCTAGGTAGAAGTTTTCCATGGGGTCCTGCTGCCTGCCAGCTTCTGTCCTTATTGTATAGCCTGCTGGAGGAGCTGCTGTCAAATATCTTCTGTTATGGTAAGTTCTTACGTAACTCTACTGTCTTCCTTCAAGAGGGCTTCTGCAGTAAGACATAACATATAGGACTGAATCCCAAGCAGTCAGAAATCAGTCAAGGATTGAAGCACGGGAGGCAGGAAGGTCTGCAGAAAAATAGGAAAATTTAGGACAGGAGGCCCTAAGGGACAGCAAGTCCAAAGTCAGTCCAGTGCCTAGAAGTAATGTCCAGACTGTAATGTTTGGTGAAAGTGTGGACAGAACTCCAAGTGGCAGCTGCACAGATTTCAGCGGCTGAAATGTTCCTGAAACGAGGTGGAAGCAGGCATGTCTCTGGTTGAGTGCCCTTTAACTTCCCTGGAAGAGGCTTGTTGTACTTTTGATATTAGAATAAAATACATTTTGCCAACCATTTGGGTAAACAATGTTTGGACACAGCCACGCCCTGTCTCTTGGGTGCAAAGGAAACAAACAACTGAGCCGACTTACGGACTTCCTTAGTCCATTTAGTTTAGTAATGCAGAATTCTGTGCACATCCAGTGTGCGCAGAAGAGCTTCCTCCGATTTAGAATGCTCAGGGTAATACACCGGCAAGTAAACTCAGAAACCACCTTAGGGGAAAAGCATAGGATTTGTATGCAGAGTCACCCAGTCTCTGTGAAAAATCAAATAAGGCTCTTTACACATCACAGCCTGAAGCTCGGAAATCCTTTGAGCAGAAATAATAGCATCCAAAAACCGTGTCTTCCAGGACAGGTAGCGCATCTCGCAACTTGATGCCGGTTCTAAAGGAGGCAGAGTAAGTTTCTCCAAAGTGAAATTCAGGTCCCTTGGGGGACTGGGTTACGTATCAGAGGTTTCAGGTTGAGAATTCCTTTTAGGAAGCTTGTGGAAATCTCCAGCTGAGCTAGGGTTTTGCCTTCCACCAGGGTGTGGTGGGCCGAAATTGCAGACAAATGGACCTTCAGGGAACAGAAGCTAAAGCCAAGATCCAAGAGGTACTCCATCACCTAAGGCACTGGGCAGGAAAAAGGATCCCATCCCTTGGAGGTCACCCAGATAGAAAATCTTTTCCGTTTCATGGTGTAGGTAGTTCTAGTGGATGGTTTTCGAGCCTCCACCAGCACGTGAGTCACCCGCAACAAAACTCCAGAGTGTGAGGTAACTATGTCCACAGGTGCCACACATGAAAGTGAAGGGATTTGAGGCCCAGATGAACCAGCCTGCCCTGCTCCTAGGTCAGAAGGTCATGGTGGAGAGGCAGGGATACTGGTGGTTCCACCAACCGCTGCTGAAGCAGAGGGAACCAGATCTGCCGCGGCCAATAAGGGGTGATCCAAATCATTTGAGCCCTTTTTGTCTGGAGCTTCAGAAAGACCCTCTGAAGCACTGGAAAGGGAGGAAGGATACAAGAACCTCCCTGTCCAGCAGAGAGATGGTGCATCTTGCCAGAAAACACCACACCCAGGAATGAGTGAGCAAAGGTTGGGTGGTTTTGCATTGGATGTGGAGGTGAATTGATCTATCTCTGGCTGACCCCACAGGTCAAACAAGTCTTTGATCATCTCCTGCTTTAGATCCCACTCGTGAACCCAGGCTGTAGTGTGGCTGAGACTGTCCAGAGCATTGTAAATGGTTGGAACATAGACTACTGTGAAATGTAAGTCCTGCTGGACTGCCCAGTACCACACTTGCATCGCTTCACTGCATAGGGGATACGATTGAGTGCCTCCCTGTTTGTTCAGGTACCAGACCACGCACATGTTGTTAGTCTGTACCGTAACATCCCCGGACCCAATAGGGGCTGGAAGGCTTGAAGGGCATAAAGTACAGCCCTCATCTGTAGAACATTTATGTGCAGAGATGATTGCAGCTGGGACCACTTCCCTTGAGTCAAGTAATCCCCTAAGTGGGCTCCCCAACCCTGCCCCGAAGCATCTGTGGAGAGGATCATGACTGGAGGAGGGCATGAAAGGGTACTCTCCTGGAGAGATTGGAAGATTCCTGCCACCAGAGGAGGTCCTTCATCATGTGGTTGGACACTATCACTCTGTGATCTTGGTGGTCCAGATGCTGATCCCACTGGACATGAGAGTCCATTGGGTGATCTCATGTGCAGCCTGGCCAGAGGGATGGTAGGAATAGCTGCTGCCATCTGCCCTCAAAGGCAAAGGACTCGACCGGCTGTGATCCAGCGGCCGAGGCTACCAGGTGGCTGGCCTGCCCTGCATGGTTGCCGCCTGTCTGTAGGAAGGTAGGCACTGTTGTGGACTGTATCCAGAACCACTCCAATAAATTGGAGGCTCTGGTAGAGGCAGAGGTGCAACTTGCAGTAGTTCACTGTGATGCCCTGTCTGGCAAACAGGTCCAGGGTAAAGGAGAGAGACTCCTCCAGGCTGCTCCTCAAAAGGGCTTTCAGGAGCCAGTCATCGAGATGTGGGAACACATAGATCCCTCTGCAGTGCAGGGCCACAGTCACCACTGCTAGGCACTTGGTAAACACCCAAGATGCCAAGGAAAGGCTGAAGGGAAGAGCCTTGAACTGAAAATTCTCCCCCTTAAAGGCAAATGGAGGAAGCGGTGGTGGCCCGAGAAGACTGGGATATGCAGGTAGGCATCCTGCATGTCCAGTGCACAAAGCCAGTGAACCCTGTGGAGCAGGGGCAGAAGTCCCTGTAAGGTAAGCATCAATCCCTTTTGTACTAGATGCAGAGGTTTAGCAAGCTTAGATCCAAGCTGGGTCTTAGATCACCCATCTTTCTGGGTATGAGGAAGAAGTGGGAGTAATACCCTCTTCCTTTCTGTACCAGTGGAACAGGCTCTATGGCCAATCTTTGCAGAAGAGCCTGGATCGTGTCCATTATAAGTGGCAGATGGCTTCGAGGATAGTAGGAGAGGCCTGGAGGGTTGTCCTGAGGTCTTTCCAGGAACTCAACAGAGGGACTTCTTGCAATCAACTGATGGATCCTTGAGTCCATGGTTATGTCCTGCCATCCTGGAAGGTTGAGGGCAAATCTTCCCCCCACTGGTTCTGTTGGAGTGCCTGGTGGTGGCAGGGGTGTTCCCCATGATTCAAGAGGCTGAGGTATGGCTGGCAGTGCTCCTCTGGAGGACCTCTGGGACTTAGCTGGGAATGGAGGTGTTTGACACCGGAGCCCGGCATTCGGCCTGATGTCTAGTTGGAGCCGGTCTTATCTGACGCCACTGTTGCTGCTGAAAGGGCTGCTTAGGCTTAAAACCCACATGGTACATAGACCGGACAGAATGTAAGGCTTTGTCACTGTCCTGAAGCTCAGTAGTGATGTCCTTGGCATCCCTACTGAACAGCACAGATCCTTCGAAAGGGACATCCAGTATGATGGTTTGAACATCCTGTGCCAGGCCAGCAATCTGGAGCAACAGTTGCCTCCAGAGACAAACAGCAGTGGCCGTGGACCTAGCCACTGAGTCCACAGTATCATATGTGGCCCGGAGGGCATGAGGACAGGAGATAATTGCTATTCTCACTGTCTTGGCAATCGCGGCCTTAAGCTCTTGGTCCTGAATGGCCTCAAGCTGAGCCAAAGAGGATTTCTGAAAGGAAACCATATGAGTCATGTAACTGAGGGATCTGAGGGTGAAAGTGGAAGAGGAATAGATCTTGTGCCCAACCTGATCAAGTTGCTGGGATTCCTTGTCTGGAGGCAAGGTGCTCATGTGCTTTGGCTTTGACATGTGGTCATGGGCAGCAGTAATAACTAATAGAGTCTGCCTTAGGCTGAGAGGGCAGATGTGGCAGTCATTCAAGAGTGTGGTACATCCTGTCAGCTTACTTTGAAACTGCAGGCACAGAAGAAGACTGTTGCCAAATGGTGGACATAAGATCCTCATGAGGATCAATCCAAGGTGGAATAGTTGGGGGTGAGGATTTCGCCATGTTAAGATGCTCTGCCAGCCTTTTCCTTTTGGGGTCCTGTTCCTCGTGGCCCTGCCATTGGCTGCCCAAATAGTTTTGAGAAGCTCTGAAAAAGATGGTTCCTCAGGAGGAGACTTGGGGGACTTCTCAGGTTGGGGCTCCTCCGGAGGAGTCTTGGGGGACTTCTCAGGTTGGGGCTGTTCAACAGGGGTATGAGAGCCAGAGCTGGTGGAAGAAGCAGAGTCAGACTCTGAATCTGAGGAAAGGGCCTTGTCCGGGGACTGAGACCTGGTGAGGGGAATGTTCTGGACCTTGTTACTAATGTGGATGTGGACAGTGGAAGAGTGATGAAACTGCCCCGCCAGGGATAAGTGAGAGTCAACAGGCGACATAGACCTAGGTGTCGACTGACAGAGGGATGGTGTGGAGGCCGCCACTGGCTGACGATGGTCCAGCTCTGACACCAGTTGAGTCCTGACTTCTTGCCACCAGGACTGGAAGGCTGCTTGGAGGTCAGCCTGAGCTTGAGGTAGAGGCTGAAGGGGTGGCGGTGGCAGATAGAGGGCATAGCCAGGTGCCTGAATATGATGAGCTGGATATCCTGGTGCCTGGTAAGTGAGGGGGTGCCTTGCAGTGGTGTACCCTGGAAATTGGTAGCCTAATGTCAGGTAACCTGGCAAATAAGGTGATGTTGGGAACTCTGGTGTCGGATATTCTAGTGTTGGGTAAGCCAGGTAATGTGGAGGAGGAGGGTAACTAGGGACACGACCTGAAAGAAGGCCAAAGGCCCAGCGGGGGGTCCAGAAGGATGGACTGAAGGGCCTGACAGCAGACCCGCTGGAACATTAGATGGGCCTGGTAGAGGGTCAGGTATTGGAATGTCAGGCGTAAGCCTAGGCGTTGGATCAGCTGGCATCTTGGGAGGATTAGGGCCAGATAGAGGAATTGCCGGCATCTGAGGATTAGCTGGCATGTGGGGCAGCGAAGACCCAGACAGAGGGTTAGCTGGTGTTTGAGGGTTTGCAGGCTCAGATGGATGGTTTACTGGTGTCTGAGGGTTCGAAGGGCCAGATGGCGGAACCCGAGGATCTGCAGGGCCACTGGAGTTTGAGGCCCTGATGAAAGACCCCCCTCAGAGGGGGAGCCAAAGACCCAATGGTCATGTTCAGCAGAGAAGGCCCTGGCATGGGAGAAGGGTTGATCACACCCGGGGGTTGGCTTCCTCCTCCAGCTCCAGAAGGCCTGGGGAGAGTGGAGGGTCCTCCTTGGGAGATGAGAGAAACAATCCTGAGAGAGGCAGCAGTGGGCACTGCTTGATGTCGGGGGTGGCATGAGGCCCTGACAGGAGTGCTGTGGCTGGGCGGTCCCCACGGCCCGCCCCAACCGGCAAATGTATTCTTTTCCAGATTTGAATTTCTGATGGTGAGCATTGGTTAGGTGTTATGCCTTTGTGTCTGCATCTCTTCAGTGCACAGCGCAATCTTAATCTGTCTGTGCATTTGCATCTCTTTAGGGTCCAATTTCCATCTGTAACTTAAGTCATAGTTGTTTCTTTGGCTTCCCCTTCAGAGTACTGGACAGATGTGCTTAATTCTGCATGAACATTGTACTCATTAATATGTGTTTTTAAGTCAGGACCATCATCACAAGTCGCTCGTGATACAAATCGCGTTCTTCATCATCACAGTCACAAATCACGATTCACGATCATTCACGTTACGAATCACAACATTAATTTTTTTTCTAGTTACTTGGATGTATTGTAAGCCTGTTTTGTAGAATCTCTCCAGGCTTCTCCACCCCACCATTGTACTCATTGATACGTGCTTTTAAGTCTGGGAGTTTTAAAGCTACAGCTCATTGAGGAAGTACAGCCGTAGGCATTCATGTTTCTTCATCATCACGGTCACAAAAGCAGTCACAAATCACGATTTACAATCACGTCATGAATCACAACATTAATTTTTTTTAATAGTTACTTGGATGTATTGTAAGCCTGTTTTGTAGTATCTCTCCATGCTTCACCACCCAACCATTGTACTCATTAATGTTTGTTTTTAAGTTGGGGAGTTGGACAGCGTCTGCAGTACATACACAGACTGGAAAGAAGACTGACTGCACACATGCAGTTTAGCACAGTATACTTGCACTGCTCAGAATACAAAGTGTCACGCATACGGAAGACAACAAAAAAAGGGCATAATTACATACAAGGGTCGGGGATGGTGGAGGAATACATTTTATAACACAGCAAGGAAGGTGTGGGGGGGGCACATGGTGTGAGGGGAAAAAAACTAATGTGGGATCCCATGGTGATCCAACAGCAGTTCCAGCATGGACATAATTTGCAACTGATGTCCCTCTGTGTGATTCAGCCACTGCTCCACAGCACTCACCCTCTCATTGTTCTCCTCGACAGCACTCCAGAGAACTGCCAAGTCAGCCTGTGTTACAGGCAGTTCTCTGGGGTCCACATGTTCTACAGGCTGACCTGCTGATGGTGGTGGGGGGTGCTGGTGGAGCAGCAGGTGCTGCTGTGGCCCTCCTCTTCTTAGGGATGCCACAATGCACAGCTGCACCCTCTGCCACAGAATGGCCAACAGGTGCAGGCATGGGCCGTTCTGTGTCAGCCTGCCATTCCAACTGCTGGTGATTGAGCATATGGGTGTGCTGGCCCCCAGTCCCCAGGTGAGTCCCCTGGGGGCCACAGTGCACCTCCATCTCACGTAGGTGGCACTTGACCACACTGCTGTCCCCTCCTCAACACAGTCAAAAAACTGCCAAAGAACGGAGGTGTGGGGAGGACCAGGCACAGGCAGGGGATGGCCAGATGAACTGGCAGCCAGCAGGTCACGGTGCTGAACAGGGATGGGATCCACACCTGGGCCCGGGGGAACAGGCACAACCTGCTCCAGAGGACCTGGTGCTGGACTTGGTGGTGGTTCAACTGCCTCAGAGTCAGGACAGGAGGTGGTGCTGGTCCTGCTTCGGGGGAGGGGGGCACCCATATGTTTTGAGCGGTCCAACAGGAATGGGCGACCATGCCTTCCACACATGCACATGGTATGATGCTTACCACTGCCACACTCTCCCAGAGCTGCCCCCGCCCCAGACATTCCTTTACCCTGGTCCATCTCTCCTACTGAGCTCCCTCAGTTCGAGCACTCACTACTCACACTGACACACACACACAGTTACACAGACAAACAACTAACTACTTATAAAGGTAAGAAAAATAAAATTTACAGAAAGAACAAATTAAGTAAAAAAAGAGTACAGAAAAGACAAAAAAATGTAGCTTTTAAAAAAGCTGTTGGGTCTAAATCACAGTTTAAATCTCCTCCTCGCTCTGATCTCAAAGTATCAGCAGTCACAAAACACACTACTCTCTCTCCGTCTGCACAGGAGAAAGTAAAAGTGTCTGCTTGTATGACTCATTTTCTTCCTGCCTAGCTAAAGAGCATGTGACTTGCAGTACTGTAAGCCACGTGATGTGTGGGAGGCTGCCAAATCTGAAACACCAAGTGGATCACTTAGAATCATAATGAGGAACGCGAAATCCATTAAAAACAATGACTTTGCCTTCCTTCGCATTGCAATTCTGCCTTAACGTGAAGTGGTAATGACAAGGCGGAGTGAGCACTTTGCATTGCCTACTCCGTGTAGCACCCACTTCGCATTCACTTCGCTGGCAGAATTTAAATTCGCTGCATCTCTAATCACAAGGTGGTACCTGGCACTACAGCCATTTAGATTCAGTGTGATACATAAATCTGGTAAAGAGAATAGCAATGTTGATTTTCTGTCAAGATATGGATCAGGAATTGAGGGTTCTGAAGGTTGAAAAACAAATGTATGAGTTTAAACTTTACTGTTTGTGGTACTGTTACAAAAAAAGGATAATGCACATGTGCTTAATTTCTGAAAGTTAGAAGCTAATGTTACAGAATTAATAGAAAGTTTTGGAAACATGTTTGATAAAACAGGTTCCCTTTTAAAGAGGGAGGTGTATGTGACAGGGTTGAATAGGACCCTGCCCCAGTTGTTATGGAGAAAGTGATTAAGTGCAGTGATCTGTTCTTTCCTTTTCCTGTTTCTTGTCTGCCTGGTTGTGCAACCAAAATTTCCTGTGAGACCTAGGATTTGATCATCCCGACAGTCTCGTAATTATTTACCTTTTGTTGTCTCTGTTTTCCCTTGCTGTTTGTCTTTTCCTCCCTTGCATATCTGCTGATATAAAAGAAATATATACAGATCATTATGTGGAAATGTAACTGATGTTGGGATCCCTCTGTATAGAAATTCTATAGTGTTAATTTTTGAAATATATATAATTATAGTTTGAGATGATTGCAAAAAGCTATTGGAAATTCAAGAGGTTACCTTAGTGCACTTTTTAAGCCTTTTGTAGGAGAGCTGTGAAAAAGGGGCCTCTGTTCAGGGACACTGTGTTCTAGCAGCACCTGCTTGATACTTACAAGGGCATTTTAGAAAAAAACAGGATGCTTGTTAAGGAGGGGGGTTGTTGCAAGGACTTATAAAAAGACAGAGCTGCAATGGCTTAGAGATGGACACACAGAGTTTGAAGGAAAACTCAGATGAATCTGCTGTTTATTCCTCCTTTGTAAATAGTTATTCTGAACAAGTTTATTTTTTTTATGTTAATGCTAGTGTAAATAAATATTTTTTGCAAATGTTAGAACTGCTCCTGGTTTTTCCTATGCTTTCTGACCTGTGCCTGGATGACAGGGAGTCACAGAAAAGACAGCAAACAGGACTGCTCTCCCCAGCAATGCTCCTATTCCCCAACTGCATCTTCTTCATCCTCTGGGGTACTCCCTTGGCTATGGCTGCACCAACATCTTTTGCTGCCCAGGCCTCTGTTCCTGCCAGGCCCCTAACAGCAGCGCTGCCTCCCGCTGCTCAAGGAGTCCAGCCGTTGAACTTGGGTTGTTGGCCTTCCAGTCCATCGATCCTTGGGTCATTGATGCCAGCCCTCCCGTTGAGGCCTGATGCTTCCCCAGGCCCATGGCAATTGGTTTCCTCAAGCTTTCAAGTCCCAGTAGATGGCTCATCGTGTTCTGTGCCAACAACCCTTCCACTGTCGACACATTCCTCTTCTGTCGTCAAACTTAACTCGATACTGACCCAGATCACTACAGCCCTAGTGCAACAGTTGGGATCATACAGGCTTGGATCGCTGGCACTATTGATGTCCCCTTCATCGTTGATGCCCCTTGGGCCTCCTTGACCCATGCCATCGGTTCCTCGTTCATTGGACTGAGAGTTGAAGCAGATCAACATCAAGGAGACATCGCATCCTGACCTAATGCTACCTGAGGAAGAAGATGAAAAGGAACTTCTTTCCCCAGACAGGTACACTGCATCTTCAGTCATTGAGGACTCTGTTAAACATACTCCCAGGTTCCCTCCTGAAGACCTTACTTTCTTTAAAGTGATGAAGCAGCTGTCTTCAGCCATGGCCTTTCACCCAGAGGAGGAGGATGCCACCAGAAGAGACCTGGTGGACTTCCTGGAGATCCCAGATATCCCCTAATGTCATTCCTCCCATCCTTCCTGTCTTGAGGAATGCCACTACTGTGGCCTGGCATAGGCCAGACATTGTTCCTGCCATATCCCCCATGGCAGATAAGCTCTATCATGCTCTCCAAGGCCTACCTTATTATGCTGCCCAGCCTGAGATGGATTCTGTTGTCATTAAATCAGCACATGACAGGTCCAATGTGCCTAAGCACCTCAGCTCCCTCCTCCTCAACAGGGAATTCGGGCGGATTGACCTTTGAGGCAAGAGGGTCTATGCCTCCTCCACTCTGGGGCTTTGGAGTGCTGATTATCTTTTGCATATGATTAAGTACCAAAACACTATCTGGAAGAAAGGCAAGGTGGCTGCTCAAGCCCTCCCAGAATGTTCCCAGAAACAGAAAGCTGTCAAATGCTTACAGACCACTGAAGACATTAGTAAGCATCTCCTCTGGGCCTTATATGATATTTCTTACATTGGTGCCAGGCTGCTGCCATGGGCATTTGCCTTCGTAGGCACTCCTGGCTGAAGGTCTCTGGGTTTACAGCAGATGTCCAACAGAAAGTGCTGAATGCCCCCTTCAATGGCTCCAAGTTATTTGGGACAGATGTTCAGGACATCATCAGTGACTTACAGGAATCTGGTAGGGTTATCAAGTCTGTCCAATCACTTTATAATATGCAGGCTAGGAGCAGACAATGCCCACTCTTTCATAAGGTGTCCCACAAGTCCAGAGCAGCTCCCACCCCCAGGGCAAGAGAAAAGTCTCCTCCGCTTTGTCCACCCCTTTCTCCGGTGCTGCTGCAAAGTGACCCAGGGATGACAGATCAGCCCCAGCGGCTGGATCCACCTCTGCTTAACTCCTTGCCAAACCCCCGACCAGGAGGTGGTGGTCAGAGGTCAGTTCTCCCTCCATCTCAATCAATGTAGAACCGTCGCTTTAGATGCCTGGATTTCTCAGATTATAGAGAGTGGTCACACTGTGGAACTTATACAGATGCCTTCACTACCCTCCACTTCTCTCCCCCCCCCCACGACCCATCTAGTGGTTCTGCGGGACGAGGTATAGTCCCGTCTGTGGAAAAATGCCATAGAGCCAGTACCAAGGCACCAGAAGAACAGAGGATTGTATTCCAGGTTCTTCCTGGTCCTCAAAAGGACTGGAGGTTTGAGGCCTATTCTAGAACCCAAGGACCTCAGTCTTTATATCCAGTACAAAAAAATTATGCATGGTCACTCTCCCAGACCTGTTACCCCTACTCAAGCAGGGCGACTGTCGATGCTTCCTGGATATGCAAGATGCTTACCTGCATATTTCAGTGTGTCCCCCTCACAGGAGGTTTCTCTGGTTCCTTCTTCAGGGCGAGCATTACCAATTCAAGATGTATCCTTTTGGCTTATCCTCTGTGTCATTGGTCTTCACAAAGTGCTTGTCAGCATTAGCTGCAGCCCTCCAGAGAGAAAGACTGTACATTTTCCCATACCTGGATGACTGGCTCCTCAAGGCTGTGTTCAGAGATCATCTCTGGACCCTGGAGAGGATTTTCCAACTGTTTCTCTCCCTGGGCATCACTGTCAATCTGGCAAAGTCCATTTTGATCCCATCCCAGAGGCTGCAGTATATAAGGGCGGTGTTGGACTCCGCGCAGGGTGCAGAGCTTTCTGACCTCTCATCTAGGCAGAGTGCCCTATTGCCTAGGTTCAGGAGGTCACTCACAGCTGTTATGTTCTTGTAAGGGTTTTCCTGAGGCTACTGCGTCTTATAGCCGCAGCCATTTCCATTTGCCCCTTGACTAGACTGCACATGTGGGTGCCCCAGTGGACACTCACAGTGCAATGAGACCAGCGCTGAGATGACCTAAAACAGCTAGTGCTGGTCTCCTTCCCGGTTCACAAGGTGCTTCAGTGGCACATGGACATCCAGAACTTGTTACAAGTGGTTCCATTCCAGATCTCTTCTCTCCAGCAGATCCTCACCACAGATGCCTCTGGTTTGTGCTGGGGTGTGCACCTGGGTCCCTTTCAGTCTCAAGGGACATGATCTCAGACAGAAGTGTCTCTGCACATCAATGTTCTGGAGATGCCAGCAGTCCTATATGCTATGCAGGCGTTTCAGACCCATCTCCTTCCAGGTCAGCTGTTGATTCAGTCAGACAATCTCAGCGTTGTCTACTATATCAACAAGCAAGAGGAATGCATTTGTATCCCCTTGTGCAGGGAGGCCATGCGAGTTTAGTACAGGGCACTGAACCACAGATTGGTTCTCTCCACAGTCCATGTTCCAGGCATACTGAACACCCTGGCAGACAACCCCTGCCAGAGTCAGTACTGCATGCACGAATGGGAACTTCATGCATCCATCGCAGATGCATTCCAAATCCATTGGTGTTTTTGACAGAGGAGAACTTTGGTTTCCGAGCAAGAAACAGCAGTCTAGAACTACAGATTTTTTTACTGATAAATCACTTCTATCTCAGCAGGAGTCAGTACCTGTTTGGATTAAGCAAACAGATACTTTATTAGAAGAAGGGGTCTCATTTAAGTAACAAAAAAAAAGTCACTGTGTGTTTCTCTGAGGAAGGGGGATATATCAGCTTAATTTACTGAGTCAGGAGCAGAGGGTGAATCTAATTGGGGTGTGGCTTAGGAGTGTAGGAGTACAAAAGCAGGTGTCGCCAATTACAACTTCCTGCTGTTTTTGACAGAGGAGAACTTTAGTTTCAGAGCAAGAAACAGCAGTCTAGAACTACAGATTTTTTTACTAATTGCCCTCCTTCCCATGCTAAGCCAGTTTTACTTTTATAGCCACTGGATTTAACTGACAACAGGAAGTTAAGGATCACTAAGACACATTAGTTTCATCAACCTTGAAGGAACCTAAAAAAAAATAACTCTTTCTTCCCCCTGACTGCTGAAGGTCTGAATCCAAGCACGGAAGGAGGATGTTTACCCACCCGACAGTGACAGTTCGACAGCGAGGTCCCCCACAGTGACTACAGCGCCATGCCACTGTAGGGGACCGCTAGAACCCGGGCACTTCTGTCGAGGTCCTGCACCCCCAAATCAACTCCGACTTGGGTTGATAATCCTTAAGTTGGGGGTGCGGGGCAGCCCCCATGTGGGGGATTTGGGAAGCGGCTCCCAGAGAAAACACAGCCAGCACCTGGAAACTGGCAGCTGACTGTAAAATGCAGTCGACCTGCCGGTTTTACTGTCGGGGCAGTCGACGGGAAATTTGTCGACCACCCATTGTGGATCCAAACAAGGAGACTACTGAAGACTACAGGAAGTTCCTGTCCCAGAACAGGAAGGGTGAGAGTTGTAAGGGCACATAGGCAGTAGGAAAGTAAGTACATAGATGGAGGAGACAGTAAGCATACAGAGCAACAGAAGAGGGGACACAAAATAAGTCAAGATGGGAGTTGTGCAGTGCAGTGGCTGTGGGGCAGCAGTGTTCCAGGAGACATTCTGGAGGCTGCGATGCTGCCCTGTTTGCAGTCACCTCTCTGATCTGAGGGAGGAGGTTGCCTGTCTCCAGGCTGACCTGGCTAGGATTCGTGAAACCTCTTCCCCCACCCAGGGACCACCAGGGCCACCACCGTTACCTCAGAGGTTGCCGAGAAAAAGGAGCGGTTGGACCAAGGTGGGCTCAAAGAGGGAGAGGGTGGTGGAAGAGAGGTGCATCCCTCCAGTTGTACCCCTCCACAATTCATATGCTGTTCTGGCAAACAGTGGTTCCTCTGTGGAGGCACCTGCAGTGGAGACCAAGGAGGTTGCTGGGAACCTTCACAAAGGAGACTCACAGGATGGTGGCATGCAAACCCACAGGGGAAGAAAACAACTCCTGGTGGGGGACTTGCTCATTAGAGGGTAGAAGTGGGGGAGGAAGGGGATAGGGAGGTAAGGTGCATGCCTGGTGCCATGGCTCGGAGGGACAGGAAGCGAATTCTCAGGATCGTGGGAGCAGCTGCACGAGGGAGGGAGCTGGATGTCATTGTCCACCTATGGACAGATGACCTGGCTGTGACTGGGATCAGTGCAAGAGGAGTTTGTGGAGTTGTGGAGGGGCCTTAGACAAGTAGTATGTACTGTACGGTAACCTTCTCGGAGGTGCTGCCTGTCTATGGCAAGGACGATGCTAGGGTATTCCGCACCATGGGATTCAATGAATGGTTGAAAAACTGGTGTGGAGCTCAGGGTTTTGGCTTCACTGGGGACTGGGGAGTCACCTGGAGGAATGCAGGCTTATACTGGCTTGATGGTCTGCATCTGCCCAGGGGGGGAACCAGGATCCTAGGTGACAGGATTAAATGCTTCATTGGCAAGCATTTAAACTAGCCAGAGGGGGGGCACTGAAAAGAAGCAGGGGAAATTCCAGCCTCCCTCCACAAAACACAGTAGTTAGAGAGGTAAACACCAAGGTAGAGAAGTCAGTAGAGAGCAGGCCAGGGTAAATGCAGAAAAAGGCGGTAAGGACAGGGATGGGGCTAAAAGGGGTAAGGCCATAAAAAATAAATGGAAGGTGATGAGTACCAATGCCTGCAGTCTGTGCAACAAGCTCCCTGAACTAGTGGCCTTGTTGGAAGAGGGATGCCTGGATATTGTGGCAGTCACTGAAACATGGTACACAGAGAACCATGACTGGGATGTCAACATACCAGGATACTCTGTCTACAGGAGGGGCAGGGTGGGTAAAAGTGGAGGAGTAGCAGCTCTCTATATAAGGGAAGGGATTAAAGCAACAGAACTAAAGAGTAAACAGGAAGTTGATGAGTCACTATGGGTCACTCTGGAGACAGGAAATGGCACCACAATCTGCATGAGGGTTGTGTACAGACCCCCATCTCAGGGGGAGGAAATGAACAAGGAAATAATAGGCATCCCTAAAATGGCAGAAAAAGGGAAGATATTGTTGATGGGGGACCTGAATATGCCAGATGTTACAGTAACTGGAGTACCTTTGCTGCAGACACATCCAAGAGCAGGGTCATTCTTGATGCCCTACAGGGGGCATGCCTCAGACAGCTAGTGTTGGAACCCACTCGGGAGGGAGCAATCTTATTTAAAATTCAAAGTTTATTGCATTTTTTAACATAACCGAACATAAACATGTCAGCTGTCTACGTTTACATTATACACAACATTGGTAAAACCAACCTAGTCTATACAAGGACCAACTAACTAAACACCACCCTCCCAGCCCCTCCCTCCTTTCTCCCCCCCCCCCGGAGTGTGCCAGGTTATTATACTTATGAGGAGAAGGAAGGAGCGACCCATCTGAAAAAATTAGAAGCCTTAGCCAGTCAACCTACCCTTATTGTAAGTAAACCGCGTAAAGTTTCCCCCATTTCTTGTCAAAACCAGCCATATTATTCCTGAATCCAGCTATTAACCGCTCAGCTCTAAAGAAATTTGACATATCCCTTAACCACTCCTTGTAGGATATTACCAGTTGGTCCCGCCAGTGTTTCAGCACCAGCTGCTTAACAATAATGGCTATTAAGGCTATGTGATATTTACGCTCTTTAACCCTAATACCCTCATAACATCCCAGCAGGCAAACTTCCACTGTAAACAAGTCATCTAGTCCTAAGCAGGGGTCTAGTTTGGCCCTAATTTCCAACCAGAGTAGAGCTATCTTCTCGCAATGCCAAAATATGTGTACCATGTTCCCCTCCTCCTTAGCGCACCTTATGCAAATGGTGTCAGGATTTCCCCCTAAACTAGCCAGTCTCAAGGGGGTATAGTATATATTATTTAATATGTAGTATTGCGTCAACCTGAGCTTGTCTTGGGTGAGATATACATAGAGGTCCGTCCAGAGCCTGGCCCAGTCCAATCTCACATCGGGGAGCAAAGACTCCCATATCGATGAGCCTTTCAAAGGGTCAGTGTGGACAGAAGTCAGCAGTAAGGCAAATACTGCAGCTACAGCATGCGGTTTCCCAGAACATTCACCAACTTGCATTAGGATAGGTTTGACTAGGGAAGGCCGGCCGCTGACTCCGAACACCGTAGTTATAGAATGCCTCAATTGATATACCTTAAAGATCTTCGCACACGAGATATCATACTTACTGAGAATATCGGGCGAGGATAGAAGATTATTGTGGGTGAATAACTCCTCCACTAGTACGTTCCTTAACTGTGGAAGCCATTGAGGTAAGAGGTGCCTCCCTCCTACTTTAATATTGGGATTCAAGGTGACCGGCTGACCTGCATCTTCTTTAAGGGGTATTCTAAAATACAAGCAACATTGAGAAAAAACTTTCAAGGAAGTACCTATCACCGAGTCCCGTAAATCTTTCAGCAGTAAGCCTTATTTTAGATAATAAACCGAAAGGGGATTAACCTTGCTAGCATTTAGGAGGTCTCTTTCAATCTGGAGCCAAGTCGGTATATACTCCGCTTCGCTCTGAGGCCTCCATCTACCCAGTTTAGTTAGCTGACTCGCCCAGTAATATAAAAGGAAATTCGGGAGGCGAAGGCTACCCAGTGGCCTAGGAGCACTAAGCTTACAGAAAGCCCGACAGGGATGTTTACCCAGCCAGATAAAATTGGAAACAAGGCATGCACCCCCTTTAAAAAAAGATATCGGAAGCCATGACTTTAATAGATTGAGAGGGTAAAACAAGTGTGGGAGGATATTCATCTTAATAATATTTATCCGGGCCCATAGTGAAAGAGATAAACTTTGCCATCTCGTCAGGTCCTGCTGAATTGCCTTGATCAGATCATCAAGGTTGAGCTTTTGTACCAGAGCCAAGTCTCTGGCAAGATGGATACCTGGGTACTTGAGGGTCTGTGGGGACCACCTAATCCCTAAGTGAGTCACATCTGATTTTAGAGTCAAATTATTTAGTGGGAAAATCACAGTTTTAGTGATGTTTAGTTTATAACTGGAGAACTGACCAAATTGCTCAATCACCCTCAGAGCCCGCTCTAATGAGGCGGCTGGGTGAGTTAGATACAAAAGAATGTCATCCGCGTATGCAGAAAGCTTGAGGACTTGGGCATGGATTGCGATACCAGTAATTAAGGGGGACTGCTTTATCTGTCGAAGTAAGGGCTCTAAGTATAAATTAAATAGGAAAGGTGAGAGGGGACATCCTTGCCTAGTACCCGTATATAATAAAAATCTCTCAGAAAACACCCCATTGCAACAAATCTTAGCCGAGGGGGAAGCATAAAGAGACCTAATCATCCCAATAAATTGAGAGGGGAAGCCCATTTTCCACAGTGTTAACCATAGGAATTCCCAGCTAACTCTATCGAATGCTTTTTCAGCATCTAACGATACCAGCGCCATTGGGAACCGGGAAGGGTAAGCCACCTGGAAAACATGAGAAAGTGTTCTGAGATGATCTGCCGGAGAGTGTCCAGCCACAAACCCCACCTGTTCCGGGCTTAATAGATGGGACCAAGATGACTTTATCAGGGATGAAAGCAATTTTGCTAGAATTTTAATATCACAATTTAACAGGGAAATTGGCCTGTAACTAGCAGGATCCAGGTGAGGTTTGTCCTGCTAAGATCGTGGCATCCATAAGCGAAGGATCTAACTCTTTTGCTGCGAACATATAATTATACAGATTGAGCAGGAGGGGGGATAATTCCTTTGAGAAGGTTTTGTAGAAATTTGCAGGAAAGCCATCTGGGCCTGGTGCTTTATCAGAACTGAGGCTGTTAATTGCCATCTCTATTTCAGCAATGGTGATTGGTGAAGTTAAAGAGGCTTGGCATGAATCCTCCAGCACCGGAAGACAGGTAAACGCTAATTTCCTAGGAGTTTAAATCCTCCGGACACTTTCCATACAACAACTGGTAAAAATTCTCAGAAACCTTAACTATATCCCCGGGCTCAGTTTTGATAGAGCCATCAGGGGCCCTTATGGATGGAATTAGACGGGAGCTTTCTAGTTGTCTTAAACGTAAGGCCAATAGTCGCCTGGCCTTTCCCCCCAGTCTATGTATTTGGCTTTGGTTTTAATGAGGGCATATTCTGCTTTCTGCCTTAGTAGCTCCGCATACTCGTTACGCAGGCCAAGCAATTCCCCCATGGCGCTCATGGAAGTCTCCGGAGACAGGGACATTTCCTTCTCTCTGATCTGGGATAATAAGGTTAATGCCTTAGAGTCCCATAACTTCTTCCTCCTGGAGGCAACTTTAAGAAATTCCCCCCTCAAATAACACTTCAATGAGCACCACAAGAGGTCGTACCTCTGAACTGAGTCACAATTATGATCCATAAATTCGGCAATGAATCCTTTGATGCTGGAGATCAAAGAATCATCTCGAAGCAGTTGGGTGTTCATTCTCCAAATTGTTTCCTTCCAAGTATAGGAGTTTACCAATAGGGTCGCCCAGGCCACCGCATGGTCTGATAACACTATGGGTTCTATACCCGCCTGACAAAGACGCGGGATAAGGGAATTACTAATTAACAGATAATCTAACCTGGACTTGGTCTGGTGGATACTGGAGCAAAATGCATAAAACTGCCGCATGGGATTTAAGAGGCGCCACAGATCTACCAATCTCAGCATGGCCATAAAGTCTTGCAGAGCATTCTGGGAAGGCGAAGGTGGCTTCAGCGGTCTGTAGGTCCTATCTAGGTCCTGAGTTAGAGGAATGTTCCAATCACCCCCTAGAATCACTGGGGCAGGTAGAAGCCCAGTAACTTATTGGCCAGATCCATCAAGAAACTTGGGTCTCCCCCTACTGGACTGTAAACTGAGCCAATAACCACCTTTGTGTTATTTAAGATACCTTTAATTAATACGTATCTGCCACCTGGGTCTGTGAACGTTGTATCCACTACCAGGGCGACATTCCTTCTGACTAAAATAGCCACCCCCCGACTAGAGGATGAGCAATCTGCTGTGAAAACTTGGGATACCCCTTGTCTACGCAGAGATAGTGCTTCAGAATTGGTCAAATGTGTTTCCTGAAGTAGGATAATATCAGCGTTTAGAAAAGCACAGTGCTTAAGTATTTGTACCCATTTCAGAGCGTCCCTCACTCCTCTAACATTCCAGGTGATAATTTTAATGGGAAAGCCAGCCATAGATAATAACTATAGTTTGCTGCATTCTTAGAAGGTTGAACATATCCCCATGAACCTTGTGGCACACTCCGCCCCAATAACTGTCCCAAACAGTATACAAAACGTAAGACTTTGTCCTGATACCAAACCTACATTTGTAAAATACCCCGTTGACCCCCATACCCTCAGCCCCCTCAAAACCCTCTATAAATCTAAAGTATAACAGCAGAACCCATTTATTAAAGTAAAGTTCACCATCCTTCCCTGTATAGGCTCATAGAACCATGGAGCCAATGTTCCGTGGCCGGTGACACCGAATAATCCGACCCTGTAATGCCCCATAAAACTCACCTCTACCTGTTCCCCTCAAACCCCTATAACTATTTACAAAAGGCCCACCCAGCCAGATGAAAACCACTACCAGCCCTATCACCTCATGGATGGATAGCCTAACCCTGATGGCCTTGACTGTGAGTGGTAGAATGAAACGTGCATGAGAAGTAAACAAGACGCCACCCCCCCAACCTAGAGCGTCGAGCAGCCTCCCTGAGCGCACTATCGAAGCGCACTACACCCCCCCACCTCCGAGAGGTGCTGTAAGGGTGGACGGTCTACCCAACCCTAGGCACCGCCCTATCCAAACTAGCCTCAGAAATATCGAGCTGCAACCCTTACAGCACTACTTGCACATAGCCCCCTTAAGTGTGCGGCCTTCTGGTCATTCTTGACCAGGTGGATGGACAAAGGACAGTAATTGTCTGGGAGTCTACAAAGCCTAATAATGATACCCCATACCTGCATGGTTAGCGGCCAAAAGGCGCAACGTAACTGGCAAGTACTATGTACTGTTGCGGGCCCACATAAATCCCCTTGACCAAGACCCCGTCACAGCTGCAGAAATAATATGAGAGCCACCCCTTTTCATAAGGAAAACAATAATAAAACAACCTCCCCACGGACACTCCACCATCAGGTCAACTGGGGGAGATTAAAGAGAATGCACCCTGTGGGCTCAAAGTATAGTCCTGTAGGGAACAGTGTCCACAATCGAAGGTTCCATAAGCCCTCTAGTGGCCAGGAGCATTACCAAACCGCGTTTGAGTTTTCCCAGTCCCCTGCAGGCAGCTAAACCCTGGAATACCCCCGAGTGCTCCCTTGGTACTCCCTTCAGTAACAGCAAGACAGGTAAGCAGCAACACAATTTAAAACAAGTGACAGTCAGACTACTGTGAACATAACAGTTCAACCCTCCTTAAACAAGCTAGGCAATTTGGCAGAGAACTACAAGAAGGCTTGTTCTGGCGCATCGTAGGAGAACCAGGATCCTTGCACAGAGACTCGGAGCTTAGCTGGATATTGCATACGAAAGGGGATGCCCTCTGCAATAAGCTTTTTAACTGTATCATGGTAAGCGGCCCACTTCAGACGAGTCTCTCAAGGCAAATCTTGGGTGATTTTTAAAGTAGCCTTTTCCCATTTAATGCTTTGCAGCTCTCTTGCTTTATCAATCACATGCTGCTTTTCTATAAAGCTCAGAAACCTCACAATAATTGGCCTCGGTGGGGCATTCGGTGGAGGTTGTGGTCTGAGAGATCGATGTGCTCGTTCGACTTGACAGCTGTTACTTATTGGTGAAGGGCCCACCACTTTCTGCAAAAACGTCTGTAAAAAGGCCCCAATATTCAGCCCCTCCTCTGATTCGGGCAATCCAAGGATCACTATGTTGTTCCGTCTGCTCCTCCGTTCTAGGTCTTCACATTTTAACTGCGGTTTATGAATTTGTTGATGCAGACTTGTCAGGTCAGGCTCCGTTTTCTCTCTCCACCTTTCCACCGATGCCATACGAGCTTCAGTATCCCCCATCCTTCTGGCAAGCCCCATAAAATCATTATGCAGGGATTTCAGCTCTGAGGATATATCTGCAAGAGTCTCCCGAAATGTAAGCATTTCTTGCAAAAAGCGATCCTCGGTTAACGGGGTAGTAGTTGGGGATGAGGGCGTCGTTTTCACTGTATTAGCCCCTTGAGCACGCTGCTTTTTCGGTAACTTCTCTGGAGAGGCCGGTGGAGTGTGCCTGGGTAAGGCCTGCTTCATATCCTACTCCATCCTCCCAACACCAACAACTGCAGGGTTATTTGAGTCGATGTTGTGACACTACTGCTCCAGACAAAGCCAAATAGCTGCAAACCCTGTCGTAGGAGGTTATTATTCGCTAAAAAATGGCAGATAGGAAGGCGAGGTGTAGGAGCTCCGTATCAATGCTGCTGCCAGAAACGCTGCATCACGTGATCTCCTGGGAGGGAGCAGTCTTAGACCTGGTACTCTCAAAAGGGGAAGGAGAAAGGATCTCACATTTAGAAGTGGGTAGCCATCTGGGAACAAGTGACCACCAAACAGTGTGGTTCACAGTAAACACAGCCATAGAGTCAAGCCATACAGAAACAAGAGTATTGGACTTCAGGAAGGTCGACTTTGGGAAAATGAGAGAGTGCCTCAGAAAAGCACTAGCAAACAGGCAAGAAGGAGAGGTGGAGGAACAATGGAGAATAATAAAAACAGCCATCGCAGAGGCAGCAAGCCTTTGTGTGAAGCAAATCAGCAAAACAAAATGAAGGAAAAAACCATTATGGTTCTCAAAAGAGGTGGCAGGGATGGTTAAGGAGAAAAGGATAGCATTCAAGAAATATAAGGAAACAAAGAATGAGCAGGACAGAGAACTTTATCAGTTAAAGCAGAAGGAGGCAGGGAAGGCAGTCAGAATAGTGAAGGCACAAACTGAGGAAAAGCTAGCCAACTCTGTTAAGAAGGCGGATACAACCTTTTATAGGTACATTAGGGAACGAAGAAAGGCCAAGGAAGGGATACAGAGACTTAATAAAGGGAAGGGAATGTGGGCAGAGGGTGACAGTGAAAAAGCAGGGATGCTGAACAAATATTTCTACTCAGTATTCACAGCGGAAGAGGAGGGGGAGGTACCTAAACCAAACAAGAGAGAAACTCTGGATAGGGGGTTCGATACCAGTCCATTCACAGAAGAAAGAGTTTTGAAAGAACTCCTGAAACTGAGGGTGGACAAAGCAATGGGGCCTGATGGGATTCACTCAACAATTCTAAAAGAACTAAGGGTAGAACTAGTAACACCACTGACTACTCTCTTTAACAAATCATAGGAGGATGGGGTGGTACCTGAGGACTGGAGGAGGGCAGATGTGATTCCACTTCACAAAAGTGGGAGCAGGGCAGAGGCAGGAAACTACAGACCAGTTAGTTTGACTTCAGTGGCAGGGAAAATGATGGAATCACTTCTGAAGGAAAGAATTGTTGTGTACCTAGAGGCCAGTGGGGCACAGGACCCAAGGCAGCATGGTTTCACAACAGGAAGGTCATGTCAGATGAACCTAATAGATTTCTTTGACTGGGTGACCACGGTAGTAGACCAGGGAGGGGCTATTGATATAGCCTACCTAGATTTTAGCAAGGCATTTGACACAGTCTCACACAAAAGATTAATATACAAGTTAGCCAGCCTTGGAGTGAGTCCCAAGGTGGTAACCTGGATAAAAACTGGCTGGACAACAGGACTCAAAGGGTAATAGTAAACCGAGTCCACAGTGAAGAAAGGAAGGTAACTAGCAGGGTACTGCAGGGTTCGGTATCGGTACCAGTCCTCTTCAATGTCTTTATAAGTGACATTGGAGAGCACCTGGAAGAAAGGTATGTCTCTTTGCAGATGACACAAAGGTCTGCAACAGGGTTGATGCACAAGGTGGGGTGGAAAGAATGAAAAGGGACTTGGCAAGGTTGGAGGAATGGTCAAATATGTGGCAGCTCAGATTCAATGCAAAGAAGTGCAAGGTAATGCATCTGGGAAACAAAATCCCAGGGGAAGAGTACACAATGGGAGGTAAGTTAATAACAAAAATCAAAAGAGACCTAGGAGTAATTATATCAGATGACCTAAAGGTAGGCAAGCAATGTGAGAAGGCAGTAAGGAGGGCTGGGGGATACTGGGATGCATAGGGAAAGGCATCAACTGTAGAAAACAGGAAGTTATCCCTTTGTACAGACAGTTAGTGAGACCCCATCTGGAGTACTGCATGCAATTCTGGAGACCCCATCTTCACAAAGACATAGACAGAGTGGAGGCTGTTCAGAGGAGGGCAACCAAAATGGTGCAGGGTCTGCACCAGAAGACGTAGGAGGAGAGAATAAAGCAGCTTAATATGTATACCCTTGAGGAAAGGAGGGAGAGGGGGGACATGATAGAAACTTTCAAGTATCTCAAGGGAATTGACAAAGTACAAGAGGGTAGCATACTTCAGAAGAAGAGATGTGCAAGAACAAGGGGGCACAATTTAAAGATAGTGGGGGACGGCTCAGAGGTAATGTTAGAAAGTATTTTTTCACAGAGAGGATTGTGGATGCATGGAACAGCCTTCCTCAGGAGGTCATGGAGTCAGGAACAGTGGGAGAATTAAAGAATGCATGGGACAGGCATAAGGCAGTTCTAGTGGGGGGTAGGAGGAAGTAAGCTATTAATTAACTAGAATCTGCAGCTTATCCATCAGGTAGGGAAATGGGCAGACTAGGTGGGCCAAGCGGTCCTTATCTGCCATCAAATTATATGTTTCTAAGATCTGTTCACCAGATGGAATCATCCAGAGCTGGACCTTTTTGCATCCCCAATCAATGCAAAACTGCCCAGTTTCTGCTCACTAGATCTAGGGCTTTGAGTTTTTGGGTGAGATGAGTTGTCCCTCTCCTGGAGCTGGAAGTTCCTTTATTCCTTCCCACTATTTCCTCCGAGTCAGAGGGTACTAATCAAGCTGCAGATGGAGGGGGCAAGCAAGATCCTCCTTGCACTATTCTGGCCACAGCAGATTTGGTTTCCATTACTGCAACAGTTAGTGGAGGAGCCTCTGGTTCTCTGGCCCTTTGCAGGGATCTGTTTATGCATGCTCAGGAGACCCTGGTCCATCTGAACCTCAAGTCCCTTTGTCTGCTTACTTGGTTTCTGAGGACATAGCCATCACCTGGTTCGATGTATCTCAGTGGGTAGCAGGTGTCCTTATGGTGGCTCAAAAGCCCTCTACTAGGGCCACATATGCCATGAAGCGGAAGAGGTTTGCCATCTGGGTAGCTAAACACCATCTGGATGGACCCTTTTACCTGTCTGGTGAGCCAGATTTTGGACTACCTGATCTCTCTTTCAGACTCAGGCCACCAGTATTCCTCTCTCCAGGTGCATCTTTCAGCAATTTCTCCCTTTCATGAGCCTGTGAGCGGTCGTTCCATGGCTTAATTAGAGGTGTCTTGTATCTTTCTTAGGGGCATACTGCACCTGAAACCTCCAATCTGTTCCCCTGTCCTGACTTGGGATTGAAATTTTGTTTTGGAGAAATTGACCCTGTCTCCTTTTGAGCTAGCCATGACTTGTGAGCTATGCTTTCTTTCTTGGAAAGCATTATTTTAGTTGCTATTACTTCTGTTTGAAGAATTTCCAAGCTTTTGGCTCTCTGGTGTGAAGAGCCTTAGTTGATTTTTGACAAAGACAGAGTGTCTTTGCACACAAATCCTAAGTTTCTCCCTAAGGTGGTGTCTGATTTTCCCTGAACCAATCTATCCACCTACCAGTTTATTTTTCAGAGCATACCAATCCAGGGGCAGCACTGCTCCATACTTTAGATGTGCACAGAATTTTGAAATACTGTCTGTGCCGAACTAAGGATTGCAAAAAAAACAAAGCAGCTTTTTCTTTTGCCCCAAGAAGAGAGGGCAGTAAGTTTTACAGACAATGTTTGTCCAAATGGCTGTCACATTTTATTGTGTTTTGCTACAACAATCATGGCAGAGTTGCCAGGAGCAGTGAAAGCCCACTCCACAAGGGGCATGACTAACTTTGTGGCCTGTTTCAAGGGGGTCTCAGCCACTGACATTTGTGCTGCTGCCCCTTGGAGTACCATCTGTATCTTCACTAAGCACTACAGTCTGGATATTACTTCTAGAGTCTGAGCAGGCTTCAGCCAGCCTGTTCTGCAGGGCCTGCTGTCTTAGTCATTGGTTGACCTTCCTCCCAGACTGTTCTGCTGAACCTGTAACTGCTTTGGCCTTGTTCCTATGGTGTGACCTGATGACCAAGATACCCCTGAAGAAGATACAATGGTTACGTAAGAATGTAACATAACAGTAGATCTTCGAGGAGATCTCATTCATCAGGTCAGCCTTCCCTCCCGCCATCCCCCTCTTATGGAACTTTCCTCTCAGAACTGGCTATCTGGTGTATCTAGCCCTTTTATTTATATCTGGGCACCTCTCTCCTCAATCTCCCAAGGTATGAGCTTGGCTCCCATAGTCTCTGGGGGAAGAACTGAGGAAGGAGCAAGGACGCTCATGCTTTTATAGGGTTAGTGACATTGATAGCTGACATCAGCATGGGCGGCCCCAATGGTACTGCTGAACATCTTCATTGTGGCTCCTGCTTCACCGATGGTGAAGTTATATAGAAACCTAGAATCTGATGGCAGATAAGGACCATACGGCCCACCTAGTCTGCCCATTTCCCTACTCAGTGTTGACAGCCTGGATCCTGTTTGATCTGCTTGCACGCCTTCTCTGCCCATCTCCAGGGTACACTCTATGTCTGTCCCATGCACTCTTGCACTCCTGTATTGTTTTAGCTCCCACCACCTCCACTGGAAGGCTATTCCATGGATCCACCACCGTTTTTGTGAAAAAGTACTTCCTGACATTCCCCCTGAGCCTTCCTCCATCGTTCCTATGGTATGACCTGATGACTGAGATCCCCTCAAAGATTTACTGTTACAGTAAGTTCTTGTATAACTGTTCTTTTTTTTTCTTTTCTTTCCTTTTGCTGCTTGGTGGGTGGGGGCGGGGAGTTAGGGTTGGAAACCCTAATGCACATTTCCCTACTTCTGTGATAAGTTACCCTAACTGGTAAATTAGCAATTGTTCATGCAAAGAATTTCCTTTCGTTTTGATATAGTAGAGTTGTATCCTCATTCATGCAGGTCCCTTTGGGACCTGTGTGAACAGGTGCAGCTGCTCGGGGCCCTTTGGGCCCTGTGCCATGGAAAGACTGTGTCCGCCTGCATAAGTGCAGGGCCTTGCATCCCCCCCCCCGAGCAAGGAAATAGAACTTAAAAGTACCAAAGCTACAAACAAGCATAGAAAAATTTCAATGTACAGTCATAATTTCCTCTTTTTACATATTTTGACCCCAAATTTTCAACATAGCCTTCCTATTACCTCTCCTCATGAACAAGGGTGGTGAACTTCTCAAATCTTTCCTGAAAGGTGATTTTGTGAAGTGACCCACAGATCACCCTTCAGCCCTTATCTGCTTAACTGCACCATCACTGGTCATGAAATGGGGTGCCAAAAAGTCCAGGTTGAAAGGCTGGGGTCAAAATATGCAAAAATTAGAGTTATTAATCAAAGTTCAAAATCCCATTGAAATACATTGAACTGCACTTACCTTAGTTTATATACAAATACATGTTGCAGAAAAGCAAGTTGCCAACAAGAAGTCACAAATAAAAGGTCACAAATAAAAGGTCACAAATTATTGCATGACGGTTAAAAAAATTATGAGCCATGAACAGTAAAAGTCAGAGAAATGTCCAGAGAGAAACCCAATGCAGAAAAATCGGTTAGGGGAGGTATTTGTTGAAATTATGTACTAGAATCAAGCTAGACCACTGATGTTTAGCAAAATGCAGGTACTGGGGTCTAATTTTACCTCAATATTTCCTTGTTATGCCATTTTGTGAATTATAAAAAAAGAAAAGATGGCGACCATCATGATCAGTATGTCTCTCCACACGATTAGTAAAGCATGAAAATAAGCACTTCTGAAAGTTTTTTTTGTTTGTTTACCAGGCAAACTTGAACGTTAACTTAAAAATCAGTAAACCATGTAGTATTTGTTTCACCAAACCTTTGAAAGGCACACCCTTGGCACAGGCTTCTTCAAACCTGAACATTTCATGAAAAAATCCACACCGTATAGGTTGTAGGTGACAGCAAAAAATACCCAATGTTAAGTATAGGATTTTTTTTCTTGTTTCTTTTTAGTGCTCTGTATCTTGAAAACTGCACATGTTGCCATCTCGAAACTTGTCATCTCTTGAAACTCTGACCGCACGTGCCAAATTTTTGGCTATTTCATCAAATGACACCAAAATTATTGTAGTGCAAAAATGGGGGTTTAACATTGAAAAGCCAACTCAACCCTAACTATAGGGGCTCTACTGTGCCCCTATAATATATAAATTTATGAATATGCACTTTTCTGTACTATTTTTGCACTATTTTCATATTGGTTTGTACAGTTATACTCTGTATTGTACTTCATACATAGCCTTGGTAGTCGACCAGTGCTCAGGTTTCGTTAGCATATGACCATTATTCTAATAAAAATCTTTTCAAAAGCTGCCGTCCATTGAATATAATGGGGCACCCCCCCCCCGCACTGGCATCTCGTCATAACACCGGTGAGTGCGGGGAAGGAGCTGGCAGCACACAAAAAAAGGGAAGTCCATCGGACCCAGTTTAAACAATTTTATAAAGGTCACAACTTTTAAAAAGCTGCATTTTTGGGGGGCATCTTTACCTGCACGGACTCCGGTGGTGGTAAGTCATCGTATACGCAGTTGCCAGCACTGATCTTAGTTAATCTCTTTAAATCCCTCAAAGATCCAATTCATTTACCATGAATCACTTATGAATAAATTATCTGTTTTGATCAGAGCAAAGTGATGAAAGGCTTTCTGACACATGCTCCTTCCTTTTCAGGTACCAGATATGTTCCGGTTTGGGGCAAAGAGGTTCTTTGGGCAAACAGTTTTAGGCGGCCCTTTCCACATTGTGATGTAAGTTGGTTCTTGTTTTATAAAACCTACCAAATGTAGAAAGCTGATTTAAGCTTTTAGCCTGGCAGTATATTCAATTTTTTTCTCTTTCCAGTCATCATTTCTTATCTGTGTTGTAAAATGCAAAATAGAACAAAGTGGGAAGCCCTTACTAGGTGTGGGTTTTTGTGAGGTAGTCCTACTCCAGAGCAAATTTAACCATTGTGATTCGCTGTGGTGGTCTGGTTAGCAATCTGAACCCCTCCCAGTGTCCCCTTACTACTCGAGCACCTTACCACCCACAATGTCTATGATTCTCTCCAGTCTGGTTTCAGGAAGAGGCATAGTACTGAGATGCCGCTGGTTCATAGAAACATACAGTAGAGGCTGACAGCAGATAAGGACCACAAGGCCCATCCAGTCTGCCCATATTTTGTACCTTATGAATGTGCCACACACCTTTACACTGTCAATGACCTAGCTATCCATATTCGTCTGTATTGCTCCCTTATGCCTATCCCATGCCTGTTTGAAGCCCTGCACTGTATTCATAACCACCACTTCCTGAGGTAGGCCGTTCCATGCATCCACCACTCTTTCTGTGAAAAAGAATTTCCTCCAATTCCCCCTTAATCGGCCTCCCTCTATTCTCATGCTGCGTCCTCTTGTCCTGCTATTTTTCTTTAACATGTTAGACTCTTTCACCTTGTTAATGCCCTTAAGGTATTTGAATGTTTCGATCATATGACCTCTCTTCCTCCTTTGCTCAAGGGTATACATATTGAGCTCCGTTAATCTGTCCTCATATGTCTTCTGATGCAGTCCCTGCACCATTTTGGTTGCCCTTCTCTGGACTGCCTCAATTTGGTTAATGTCTTTGGGAAGGTGTGGCCTCCAGTACTGCACGCAGTATTCCAGATGGGGCCTAACCAGTGTCTTGTAAAGAGGGATTATTACCTCCCTCTTATGACTTGTGATACCCCTACTAATACACCCTAACATCCCCCTAGCCTTACCTACTGCTTTAGAGGTCTGCTTGGATGATTTCAGGTCATCGGTGATGATGATGCCCAAGTCTCTTTCTTCCTTTGTGACTGCCAGCAACTCACCTCCCAGCCTATAGGTGGCTTCAGGGTTTCTCTTCCCTATATGCATGATCTTGCACTTCTTTGCATTAAATTCCATGTGCCACTCTTCTGACCATTTTGCCAGTTTATCCAGATCTCTTCTCATTCTGCCCACCCCATCTGGATCATCAACTCTGTTGCAGATCTTGGTGTCATCTGCAAACAGACAAGCCTTACCCTCTAGTCCATCTGCAATGTCACTAATGAAGATATTGAAGAGGACTGGCCCCAGGACTGATCCCTGAGGTACCCCACTTGTGACTTGCATCTCTTCTGACTGTATACCATGTACCACCACTCTCTGTTTTCTGTCCGTCAACCAGTTTGCTACCCAGTTGACCAACTTCTGACCCACCCTAAGCCTACCCAGCTTATTTATCAATCTTCTATGTGGAACAGTGTCGAAAGCTTTGCTGAAGTCAAGGTAGGTGACATCAGCTGCTCCCCCTTGGTCCACCACTCTGGTTACCCAGTCAAAGAAATCTATGAGATTAGTTTGACAGGACCTTCCTTTTGTGAACCCATGCTGTCTTGGATCCTGTGCCCCTATGGGTTCCAGGTTTTGCACTATCCTTTCCTTAAGGAGTGTTTCCATAATATTGCCCACTACTGAGGTAAGACTGATTGGCCTGTAGTTCCCTGCCTCCTCCCTGCTACCACTCTTGTGGAGCAGGATCACATGAGCCCTTCTCCAGTCTTCTGAGACCTCTCCTGTGCTCAGAGACTCACTAAACAGTTCTGCTGATGGCTCTGCTAGTTCCACCCTTAGCTCCTTAAGTACCCTGGGATGTATGCCATCAGGTCTCATTGCCTTGTCCACCCTGAGCTTAGCGAGTCTTGTCAGGACCATTTTTTGTGAAGGAAAGTGCTCACCTCCTCCCCTGTGTCCATGGTGCTGAGCTGTGGCCCTGCCCTCCTTCTCTTCAGTAAATACTGAGCAAAAGTATCTATTTAGGATATATACTTTTACAGGATCCTTCTCCTCACATGCCCCCTTTTCTCCTTTGAGCTTAGCAATACTCCCTCTGGACTTTCTCCTTTCACTAATGTATCTATAGAAAGTCTTGTCACCTTCTTTTACTGTTTGTGCTAGTGTTTCCTCAGTTTGGGACTTTGCCTGCCTTATTGCCTTCCCTTCTTCCCTTAGGGCAGTGTGGTATGCCTCCCTGTCTTCATCCCACTGTGCTCCCTTATATTTCCTGAAGGTCAGCCTTTTGGCTCTGACATTTTCTGCTATTGTATTTGAGAACCAAAGTGGTTTCCTTCTTCTTTTGCACTTCCTTTTCTGTCTAACACAATAGGATGTTGCTTCAAGTATTGCATCCTTAATGCTTGCCCACTTTGCCTGTACCCCCTCACCTGTGTTTCTTTTTGCCAGGGCTAGCTTAACTCTTATCAAAGTCAGCTCCTCTGAAGTCCCATATTTTTGCCTTGGAATGGGATGATTTAGATGTAGTGGCCAAATTGAACCATACCATTTGATGGTCACTGGTCCCCCCAGGTGACCCTGTACCTGGAGATCTATGATCCCTTCCCTGTTCGGGTACTTGATGATCTCCTGATAGCGAAAGATAAGAGGAACCGTTCTATCTTGGTTCTCCTTGATCTCTCTGCAGCATTTGACATTGTGGACCATGACGTGCTAATGGAGCACCTGCGGCTGATTTACGATCTGTCTGGGATGGTCCTTTAGATGGTTTCAATCTTTCCTCACAGGCAGGACTCTGAGAGTAGAGCCAGTTTTTTTTTCCTTAGCCCCTCTCCCCCCCTGCCTTGTGGGGTGCCGCAGGGCTCTGTGCTTTCACCCATGTTGTTCATGGTGTGTATATATATATATATATATATATATATATATATATATATATATATATATATATCCTGCCATTGGGAGACATAAGGCAGTACAGGCTGAGCTTTCACTGCTATGCAGATGATACTCAGCTGTACATGTCCTTTGTACCCAAGCAGAGTGATGCTGTTTCGGTCTTAACTACTGCCTCGCTGAGATTCAGGATTGGATAACTGCCAACTGGTTAGGCTTGAACCTGGATAAGACTGAGGTGCTTGTTGTGGACCCAGGCCATCGGGTAGAGATGTTGTCGGCTGTGCAGCCAGCTGATGACCTCTGACTGGATGCGAAATCTGGGCATTATGCTTGATGGTTGGCTGACACTTCAATCAATCAATCAAAATCTTTATTTATGCAGGTGAACATCACTGAGCAAGCTCATTTACAGGATGGACCTGGTTAGCTTCGGGTCAAATGGTACAATGCATACAGAGATATTTACAACAGAGCCAAATAACACAAGTAAAAAACAATTAATGCAGTTAATGCAAGTGAGTACTCAATGTTACATCAGTCATATTATTTCAGAGTGTTTCTGTAATATTTAAGGAGGACATAGACGAGGCTTAGTAGGAACTTCAGTAGGGAGAAGTGATTGGCCGCTCGTGTAGAGAGCTGACGCAAGCACAGAATTTCAAAAGTAGTATAATCACACAGCATCACTAAATGTAACACTCTAAACTGAAGGATAAGGGTCTTAACAGTCAAGGAGAAAAATAATTACAGCTTGTTTTTGGCAAATTTCGGCATGGAGATCAGATTTATGCTTGATTTAGAACAGACACAGAAGCAGACTGCAGGAATCGGTTGGGAGCCAACGCCGAAGAGTGCTCACGTTCTGATTGGATGGCTGCTAATGCCGTGCTTAGCTAATGGGGAGTCTGAGCTTAGGTTCTCAGGTGGCGGTAGAGGCAGCGTTGACCACCCGGTGCCTGGGTTTCCCAAGCCTATGGGCAGGGAGCCCGTGGAGAGCATATCCTTGGCAGGGGATGGAAGAAGGGGTCGGTATTGGCAATGGAACATGTGAACCAGCGGGAGGACCAAAACAGCTGGACAACAAAATTGGGTGTTCCTTGACTCCTGAAGACTGGCCCAACCACAGAAATTCAGAAAGGAGTGTAATCAGAGTCCCAACCCTTGACACTCTAAACATGAAAAAATAGAGTTCATAACTGTTAGTAAGTAAGTACAGCTCTTTTTTGTGTGAGTTTTAGACAGAAAATCATACTTTAGCTTAGTATTGAGGGAGACACAGGCACATACTGCAGGAGCCAATCAGGTGCCAGAACAGAAAAGCGCTCGTGTTCCAATTGGGTATCGGCAGTGCCGCACTTTGCTAGTAAGGAGTCCGGTCTAGGTGTCTCAGGCAGCGGCTATGGAAGCGACAACCGCTTGGTATCTGCATTTCTCCCACCTGTGGGGCAAGGAGCCCCTGAAGGGCTAGTCTACGGCAGGGAAGAGAGTTAGGGGACAGAGAAGAGAGATAGTAAGAGTGGAATGCAATGGAAAGGGAATACAAAGATGAAATAGGATAGTTAAATGGTACAGGGTAGGGGAATAAGAGCCACAAATTAAGCAATATGTAAAAGACAGCAGGGTGAGTAAGGTGTAGCGGCCATGCAGCCATGAAGAGATAATAAACCTACAGGGATTTCTAGAGGGGAAAAACATTTAAGGCATAAGATGCTCACAGAGTTAAGGTCACCAAAGGTTACAAGCAATCATAAATTCAACTATACTCAGAGGGCAGCAGCTTGATGCTTCGGACAAAAATTAGGGGCTGGGGTATCAATTGCATTTTTCACACACATACTGAGCATATAGAGATTTAAAGGCATTCATACTGCAGAGGCAGCTTAATTTCAATAATTTTTGTACTTTGTTCCACAATGCTGACAACAGGAAACTAATGGCCACTCTGCTATAGCGAGAGGAAGCCTTTGGGATGCATAATGTGATGTAGGGATGTGCTTCTTAGGGCATACGTTCCTGGCTCACTTAAGCCTCAGGTGTTGGCTACCATCAATACCTCATTTTATCATTGAGGAATATCGCCCGGATAAAACACCTGGTCCCGTCTGATAACCTTCCAACGTTGGTCCATGCCTTTGTGACTTCCTGCCTCGACTACTGCAATACCCTATACCTAGGGCTACCACGGGTGGACCTCCACTGCCTGCAGCTGGTGCAGAATGCAGCTGCCAGGTTGTTGACTGGCTTACCAAGATCTTGCCGTGTCACACCTGTGCTCTGCAACCTGCACTGGTTGCCAATTCAGTGGAGGATCACTTTCAGGGTCAGAATACTGATCTGTAAGGCCCTACGTGGACAGGGACCATGGTATTTGCAAGATCTCCTGTACCCCTACCGCCCTCTCCATTCCACCGATGAGGGATTGCTAGAGACTCCCAGGGTCCATTTGAAATCTTCAGGAGCTAGAGCCTTTTCCTTTGTAGCTCCGACCTTGTGGAATTCTCTGCCTCGTCAGATTAGAGAATGCCTGACTGTTGAGGCTTTCAAATCTGCCTTAAAGACTTATTTATTTAATCTGGCATTTGTGGATACTTGAAATTCCTGCTGCTTATGACTGATTGTTGTGTAATGTCTTTATTGCTTAATATTTGTTTTTATTGTTTTATTCTTGTGTACAATGCTATGATGTGGCCCTGGAATAGCATTTAACAAATAATGTTTGCTGTGCTGTACATTATCAGGATGGTCAGAATTGGGTCACTTTAAAACCCAAACATGGTCAATAGACAGAACTAGGTGAAATCAGAGTTGAGTCACAAGTGATTCTGATTTCCAGAGTCTGGTCGAGGTGGGCCATTCTATGGTGGTTCTGATCCGATACAGAGCTGGTCTTTCCATTCCTAATGTCAATTTGTCTCAAGTGGAACTGAGATTTTGTCTTATCTTTCATGCAGAAAACAATATTTTCTTATTAGGAACCATAAAAAGAATTAAATACATTTCTAAATGGAATCCATGTTGTAAGTGCAGTAGAAGAAGAAGAATCAGCATTTATATAGCACTTTTCATACACAGTGTATCCCAAAGTGCTTTTACAAGCAATGCTAGACTGGTAGTGAAGTGACTGAATGTGTGGTGGCAGCCATATCGCACATCATCACCCACACACAGCCTGGATGCATGAACCGGTTTATGGGAAGGGGAATGTTGGCCAGGACACCGGGAATGTTCCCTACTCTTTGTGAACAGTGCCTTGGGTTCTTTTACTTCCACCTGGACACTCACCAGGACAACACCAGGATGGGCAGAAGGGACCTCGGTTTAACGTCTCATCTGAAGGACGGCACACCCCAGCAGTACAGCACCCCCCGATACTGCACTCGGATGCCAGCGATTTTTAGGTGCAAGTCCAGGTGGGACGAGAACCCACGACCTTCTGGTCCAGAGGCGGATGTGCTACCAACTGAGCCACGCTGACACAGTAAGACACTTCAGGGATGTGTAAGTATGGTCAGTACTCACACTTTCCTCTTATGTGCTTAAAGGCACTCTGCACAAGCAACTAGTGCCTAACAACACACTCACAGCATGTAGTTATTGACCCATAGTTACAAACCAGGGGTTGAAACTGTCACCAGCCCACTAGCCAAATACTGGTAGATTTTGTAACAGCCTACTAAGATTTTCCTTTAACTAGCCCTGTGGAGTTGTGCTGGGAAAGGTAACCTTTCAATAAGTATACCAGCTGGGCCAGGTCTGTTGGGCGAGTTAATTTTTTCCTGTCACTAGCCCTGCTGGTTAGTGGTTACAAAACTTAATTTCAACCCCTGCAATTTTTATTGCATAAAAATGGCATAGAAAATAATGCATTCTGTTTGACTGACCAAACTCTTGTGCTCATGTAGTCCGATACCTTTTATCACACTGTTAGGAAATATTCATATCTTCATTGAAGGTATCTCTTGCAGCAGGTCATACACTTGGGATATCTACCGGAGGGCACTTCTTGCATGGCAGATTTCTTGAGCAGCGTGTCTTTGGGCCACCCATGGTGACATCTGGTTAGGTAGATGTATAAATACGTGGGACAGCCCTGAGGACTCCACAGTTCTTTTCCTGACGTCAGCCAGTTTTCTCGGACCACGTGCTTCTTCTCGAAGCAGTACTTTGTCGACTGTTCTGATGACGCCAATTTCAGTACTCTGTACCGCTTCCCTCTATCTAATCATAATTCACTCTTTTACAGTTGCCACTGCAGTTACAAGATCTACCACTATGACTGGGATTCCCTCTGCGTTCGGTGCCTGGGGTCCACGCACGATGTCAGCTCTTGTGCCCATTGACAGGATTTTAATAAAGTCACTCATCAATAAAGACTCTAGGAGTTGAAGTCACATCATGAAGCAGAAGGTGGCTCTCGTAGAAAAGGAGCTTCACACCAGGACTTCCTTGTCACCATCATTGTCGATGAGCTCCCAGCCACCATAATCTAAAGACAAGCACCACTCAGGTAATCATAGACGCAGACAGGGACAAGGCTTCCTGAGACAAAAGCAGATCTCCACATTCAACGGCCATGGCCTCTGACCTGATGTTGACTCTGGCCTCTTCTGCCCCATTAGTAAAAACTCGATGAGTGTTGACTGCTTCATCACAAGGATGGCAGCTGAGCAAGAGGCTGTGGGACTACCATCGATAAGCACTCTAACTGTCCTGTCGACACAGGAGCTTTCCATGGCCTTGTCGGCCCTGGATCTGCCTACACACCTCCCGTCAATGTCCACTGCCCCTTCATTGATGGCCCTGGTTCTGATGTCTGTCCACATACTGAAGATGGATACAGCCTTTGCTATACCCACGACCTGCAGCATGGGACCAGGTCTGTCGTCGATGGATTTCCCGTTGCTGCCTCCGATGAGGCCAGCAACGTATTGTGGCCCATTGATGCAGGCTCTGTCGACATTCAGTTTGGTTAGCCCTCCAATACCTTGCACACAGCCTAAACAGATTTCTTCCGATTTGTTACCTCCGCTTGTGGCGATGCCCATCACAGCTGATGCACCGTGTCTGGCTCCATTGATAGAACCAGCTGTTGACATGCCTCCTATCATTAATACAGTGTTGGAGGTGATGCAGTCTATTCAACATCTACCTCTGATACCACAACTTCCTCCATTGATGGGGCCTACAAAGAGACCACATCATACTACCATTTCCACTATTCCTCCCCTTTCCCCTCCCTTGGAGGGCAAGGATGATGACTTTCACTAAGATGAGGAACAGGAGGAGAATGACTGTGTCCATACATCCTCCAGCATCTCCATTGTTTCCTCGGTGGGAGAGAACCCCGCCATTTATACTCCACTGTCTCCTCCTGATGACCCCATGTTCCTGGAGGTTATGACACAGCTCAAACAGGTTATGGGTTTCACCACTGCTGAGCAAGATCAACAGGGGAGAAATGTAGTGCATTATCTGGACCTTCCAGACGGTCGTGCCACTGTGGTGCCTTCTCTGATTCAAGATTACAATTATGTCATCTCTGGAGTTTGGCACAGACCACATACTATTCGTCCAGTGTTTAATAAGTCTGATAGATTGCACCAGGCTCTTCTGGACCAACCTCATTTCTCCGCTGCTCCTCAAGTGGGTTTGATTGTAAGTAGCATGGCCCATGACAGAACAAAACATCCCAAACACCTCAGTACTCTTATTCCAGATAAGGAATCGAGGACATTGGATCTCATGGGAAAGAGGATCTATGTATCCTCAACCTTGGCTCTAAGAATTTTAAACCACATGGGACATGTTAAAATATCAGAAAATGCTCTGGGCCACTACCATAGAAACAGCCAGGAAATTACCACAGTGCATAGATAATGATCAGCGACTGCCTGCCCTCCTAGCGGGAGCCAGCATGAGCTGCCACCTCATTCAGGCAGGCTATGATGCTGGATGTCTCTGCCCTTGCCACTGCCATCGGTGTGTCTCTTCGATGACACACCTGGATTTGGGTATCCGGTTTCATGCCAGATGTACAACAATCTCAACTGAATGCCCCTTGCTGTGGTCACAAGTTACTTAGCGGAATTTCTCAGGACATAGTGAGTTACAAGCCTCTGGCAGGACCCTATCTCCCGTACATCCTATGTACCACTCCCAACCCCAGGGTCTTCAACAGTACCTGTTTTGATGGGCATCACATAGGCAGAAAGGGTGTGCCAGACAACCCGCCTAGAGGAAGTCCGCCCCTTACATGCCAGGTGCCCCCATCCCCAGGGCCGGTAGAGTTGCTGCTTCCAGCGCCCCCACCACTCACCCTTCCATCTGATTCCATCGGCTTCCTCCCAGAGCTGCCTCCTGCACTGGAGCCTGTAAGTACTTTTTCCCTACATCTGGAGGCATGGAAGATGCCCACGACAGATGAGTGGGTGCTCCAGTTAATCGCAACTGAGCATACCCTAGAATTGCTTGCATATCCCCCTCAAAATCCTCTGAGGTCAATGCATTACCAGCCTGAACACATACCTGTCCTTCTGACAGAGTTGTCCTCTCTCATCCAGCAGAAAACGGTACAACCAGTATCCCTAGTCTCAGTGGGAACAGGTTTCTTTCACACTTCTTCCTTGTTCTCAAGCGCATCGGGGACCATCAACCAATTCTGGACCTCAGCAGTCTGTCTGTACATATAATACAAAAAGTTCTGCATGGTGACTTTACCAAGCCTCCTTCCACTGTTACATTAAGGGTACTGGGGCTGCTCCCTGGACATGAAGGATGCCTACCTTTATGTAAAGATCCACAAGGCCCACCACCAGTACCTACGCTTCAAGCTACTGAGCAACCACTACCAGTTTCGTGCCTTATCATTCGGTCTGTCATCCACACTGCAGGTATTCACCAAATGCCTAACCATGGTAGCGGCAGCACTCTGCCATCAGGGCCTATACAGCTTTCCTTACTTGGACGACTGGCTCTTTAAGGTCTCACCCCAAGAAGATCTGGTATGATCTCTGGATCAGACCCTCCATCTCTTCTCTCAACTCTGAATAACCATCAATGCTGCCAAGTTGCATATCATGCCCTCTCAGCACCTCCAGTACATAGGAGCAGTCCTAGACACCTCCATGGGCAAGACGTTCCTACCAGAGGACAGAACGCAGACTTTTTTATTAAACTTTGTTTTTATTAGTTTTTTTGTATAAGCATACAAACTAGTACATTCCTCATACAGGTTTACAGAAGGTACATCAGTAATGAGCCTATTGTCCCCTTTAACAATTAATATGGAGAACATAAATTATTATATCCTGTAGTCTGTTACAGCAGGAGTTGGTGGGATACCAATAAAAAATTCAAATCTGTAACGTTCACCAAATTGCTAGCCTCTTCATAGGCGAGGGTATGCCCATTAGGGAGAATATCAGAGGAAGAACACAACAATCACTTGATTGCTATTTTAACCTTTTCTGTAATTAGGTATCATTTATACAAAATGTAAGACCCCCTTGCATCTCTCCTTCACCCCACTTGGACCAAAAAACAGTGTGCTCAAACCTGAGCTATATTTAACCTCTCCATAAGTATGGTTATGAAAACTTAAAACTATGTAATGCACTAACTCTTAAGGAGTCTAAACATCAACCAGGAGGAAAACCAATGGTAGAAAGACATTTGCTTCAATCACCTTTTTTTTTTAAGGGGGAGGATAAAAATAAACAGAAGGGATTATATCAGATATATTTATACCCCATGCCCACTAATTTTGTGAGCTACGAAGAGATAATATTTCAGGAAAAACTTCTTAATTCGCTCCTCAGTCACCCTGAAAGTCTTGCTAAAAATAATTTGGCTATTAACTAAAGTCCGCATGGCGAAGTAGCATGCTGCCAGGAAAATTAGAATCGCAACTGTTCTATTTCTTATCTGGGTCCATTACTCACAAATGAGTCCTCTGTTTCAGAATCTGAATGGGCTAGCTCTGGACATCTCTTTCGACTCTGGAATTCCCCCTCCACCTTCTCGAGCCATCGTCTTGCATCCTGGGAGTTGCTGAACAGCCACGGTTTATCTCCGTCGACAACTCGAAGTTGGGCCGGTAGAAGGAATGAGTGTACCACTCCTAGCATCCACAGATGCTGCTGCACTGCATCAAAGCTCTTTCTCCTTGCCCTTGTCTTATAGGAAAGATCTGGAAACAGCTTTACATCTGAGCCTCTTATTTCGAGTGGCTAGGCGGCCCGTGCTGCCTGGATCACCGCATCCCGCATCTCCGATCCAGTTGACTTTAAAAATAATGGTGTGTGGTTGACTTGTAGTAGCAGGACGAATCCTAGGATTGACTCGATAGGCCTTTACTAGTGAGTCCCATTGAAAGTGTTCAGGTAGGTCAAGGGTTTCTTGTAGCCAGGAGATTGAGTACTGTAGGAGTCCAGTCCCATCCATGCCTTCAGGAGCACCGATCAATCTGATGTTCCTTGAACGGAGTTTGTTCTCAATTGCTTCCATGCGGCTACGTAATTGCCCATTTTCTTTAGTTAATGTAGCCACCATTGCCAGAGTAGATACCGACCTCTTCTCAACCTCCGCCACCGCTCCTGTTAACTTTTGAAGTGCTGTATCGTGTGTCTCCAGTTTTTGGAGGGTTTTCTCTATCTTCGAGTCCATGGCCAGCACGGACTCAATCATAGCCCTCCATGGTGGTTCGGTAGCATTTTGGGCTCCACTGCTACATGCGCCCGCTGATTCAGTGGCCTTGTTTGCCTGCATTTGATGTGTTTGTTTCATATGGTTCTGAGATAGTGGTTTCTGCCTTTTCATTCTTAAAATTTATATCAATCAGCTCCGGTTGATATTCAGCGTCAGGTCCCAGAGTTAGTTTTAGGAAATTATTAACTTTTGCTGCACTTTTCACTGTTTTTAGTCTTAGGCAGCGAGGGAGTGCAAGGAAGTGCGACCAGCCTGGAAGATGGCTCTCTAGCACCCCCCCCCCCAAAATGCAGACTTATCTCTCTTGTACACAAGTGCCTGGCGACCTCCCAAATAGCAGCCCAGCAGTATCTCCAGTTATTGGGTCACATGGCAGTGACCATCTCCACGGTCCCATATGCTTGACTGCACATGCAACTTATCCAGTGGATGCTGAGCGCTCCAGTTGCAGCAAAAAATGGATAAGCTATAGGACCTAGTCCACATCGTATCTTCCTTGAGGAAAGCCTTAATTTGGTGGCTCAATTCACTCCACCTTCTAAGGGGCTCACCTTCCAGTCCACACCACTGATGCAGATTCTCACCACCGATGCTTCCAAATTGTGATGGGATGCCCATCTTGGTGAGCATCAGATCCAGAGTCGCTGGACACCCCTCAAATTTGCGCTTCAATTCAATATACTGGAGATGAGAGCAGTCTGTCTTGCTCTACAAGCATTTCAACCTTTCCTGTCATTGGGACCAGATCATAGGCTCTGTGTTGGGAGACCCTGCGGGAATGACGGGAAGCGCTGTTACTTCTACCTTGTGGCTGTCCATGACCCAGGAGCCCACAGCATGGTAGCAGATCATCTCAGCTGGCATGCCCAATTCCACAAATGGGAACTGGCATCAGAGGTGCTCCACAACATTTTCTACCTCTGTGGAACACCAGAGATCAACCTCTTCACCACTCCTGACAATGCCAAACTCCCCAAATACTGTTCCATATATCCAGATCATGAGGGCTGCTGCACAACACCTTGTCCTTCTCTTGGAACAGGCACTTTCTCTTTGCCTTTCCTCCCTTTCCACTCATCAAGAGGGTACTGATAAAGATACAGTTGGAGAGAGCAGCCATGATTCTGATCATCCCGTACTGGCCTCATCAAATCTGGTTTCCGTTTCTTCAACAACTCTGTCATGGACCCCATTCCTCTCCCTAATCGCTCCGACCTGAGTTCACCTCAACATTCTGACACATTAGAATGGGACCGTCCTTCACCTGAACCTCAGGCTCCGTTACCGTTGTGCTTGGCTCTTGAGGATGTCCTCATAGCCAGGCATATAGTATCCTTGTCTGTTACCAGCATCTTACTTGCCTCCAGAAAACCATCCACAAGGAAGACCTATACCTCCAAATGAAAACAGTTTGCCCACTGGGCCTCAGAGCAAGGTATAAACCCTTATTCTTGAGATGTGATGGATGTCCTTGAATACTTCTGCTTCCTATCTGAACACGGCCTGGGATAGTCCTCAGTTAAGGTTCATGTGGCGGCCATATCGGTCTTCCATGACCCAACAGGTAACCATCAGGTTGCCCAGTTGGACATATCAAAAATGTGCCTTCGCGTTTGCTACTCTTAAAACTACCATTGTGTAATCCAGTTCCCCCTGTGGGACCTGAATTTCATGTTAGAAAAACTGACCCTATCCCAATTCAGGGCTCGAAATAAGGTGGCGATGAGCGCTAATCTGCGCTTCTGTTTTGGTAATTGGGGCCTGCTGCTTTAAGAGGCAGCAAGCTAAGGGCGCTTCTAGTAGCTCCTTGTGCGTCTGCAGTGTGAGGAGGGGCGTGTCTGTGCTCTGCAGTAAATAAACAGTACACGGTGCTGAAATGGGATGTGAGCGGGTTGAGTCGTCGAGCAGAAAAGGAAAGAGGCATGAAATATGTAAATGCATTGCTGGAGAGCTGAAACTTCATGAGGACAAGTCAGCAAGCACAAAATGGAAGGGCCGGGAAATATGCAAAAGAGAGAGAGCTGAAATTGGATACAGACAGGTTGGTTGGCAGAAAAGGGAAGGGGCATGAAACAAGCAAAATGTGCTGGAGAACTGAAATTCATTTTGTAACCGAGAGAAAAAAGATATGAATACGTTTACAGTGAGAGCATGTGAAGAGAGGTAGGGACTGGGGAATTACGTAAATGGACACTAGAGTACATGAAGGGAGATAGAGTGGGGGAAGTATTCAAACGATGAGCAGTTTAAAAATGTTTAATCAGAGTAAGCCAGTTTAAATATGAGCAGTCCAAGTTGAGCAGCATACAGGAGGAGGGGGAAGGATCCAGCTCTGTCTTCAATGGAACTGTATAGCATGATAGACTCTTATGCCCTTACTACAGTTTCAGCTTTGCTGGAATATATACAATGTGTGCACACTATGTAATAGCCTGTGAAAGTCAAGTATTTAATTTTACATTTTTTTTTAGCTCGCTTACATATTGTGTTTTTTATCAAGATTTTATTGTCCACAGTAACCTGGCTGCCATGGGGAGGGGTGTCTGCCAACTTCTCTGCATCCTCTGCTGTACTAATGCTTCAGTGCTTTTTTTTTTGGGGGGTTGTGGGAGTTGAATATATCCTTCCTGCTCTAGTGTTCAAGGATGTTTGGCAGTGTTCACTTGTACAATACCTCACCTGTAACCTGCCACATTATGGTTTCTTTCTCAGAATGTAAAAGTACATTTATTCATATATGCACTTTTACATTCTAAGAAAGAAATCATAATGTGGAAGGTTACAGGTATTGTGTAAGAGTTACCACCGCCAAACATCCTTGAACACTAAAGCAGCGAAGGATATATTCAACTCCTACAACCTCCCCAACCCCAAAAAGCACTGAAGCATTAGTACAGCAGAGGATGCAGAAATGTTGGCAGACACTCCCTTCCCCATGGCAGCCAGGTTATTGTGAAGAATAACATCTTGATAAAAAGTACAGTAATCTGTCAGAGAGCTCAAGAAAGTTCTTTATTTTTCATTTTACAGTTTATCCTGGATAGCCCAGCTGAGATGCAACATCTTGTTTCTTGTGGGGTCCTGCTTCTTCCCTGCAGCTTGGAGGACTGGAGCACTGAGAAGTTAAATGACTTGCCCAAAGTCACATAGTCCATATTTGGCTTCAGTGGGTTTAAACCTGTGGTCTCCTGATTCCCAGGCTAGTGTTCTAATCACTACAACCCACTTACTGCCCCCTCAGATACCTACCAGCATCGCAACAGACCACGCTGCTTCCATTCATGTATTAAAGTCTGCTCCTGGTTTTCCTAAAGTCGCTCGTGGTCATCCAGAAAATGTCGATACCTAGGAGCTACTTGTAGCTGTTGCCTGCTAAATCCTTAATTTGACCCCTGCCAATTTGAACTTGTGGTGACTTGTGAACTTTGCTTCCTATCATGGAAAGTGTTATTCTTGGTTGCAGTAATGTCTAGTCGAAGATTTTCGGAACTCCAGGCTTGCATGGGACATAAGCATTACTTAATTTTCCACAAGGATAGGTCTCGCTAAGAACGAATCCTAGATTTCTACCCAAGGAAGTATCAGAATTTACTTTGCACCAAGCCATTAATCTTCCAGTCTCGTACCTGGAGCATGCCAGTCGAGGGGAAGCAATGCTCCATACCTTAGACGTCCATAGAATCTTGTGTTATTATATTGCACACACCAAGAAGTGCCGCACAATGAAGCAGCTCTTTGTATCTTTCGCCCCCGGAAAGGAGGGCAGCCCAGTGTCAAAACAGATCTTGTTGAAATGGCTGGTAGTGTTGCTTGGATAGTGCCCCCCGGGGATCTGACTTTGCTCTATCAGATGCCTGCACTATCCGAGTGGGATCCGACCCAGGATTCGTCTGAATTCAGAGGCCAGATCCCAGGTCAGGTCCTGCGTTATCCAACGCAAGGTTCAGGGATCCAACACCGGATCCCAATGCTGGATTCAGGTATCCAGTGTCAGATCCCTGGATCTGACATCAGATAATGCGGGTCCCAACCTGGATCCGGAGGGTTGGATCCATGGTCGGATAGCTGCCACTATTCGACGGATCCACCATCCTGCCAAAATGTCAAGTATTTGGTGGATTCAGAATGCTCAGGATACTTTCCAAGCAACACTAATAGCTGGCCAACTGCACCTACTGTTACAATAAGTACAACAGACCTCTGCCAGGGAACATGAAGGCCCATTCCACTTGGGCCATGGCGACATACACGGCTTGCTTCAGAGGAGTCTCCATATCGGTGATGCTGGCATATGTTCAAGGTTCAAACAGCCTCGATATAGCCTCCAAAAAGAGGACTAACTTCAGTAGGTCCATCCTACAAAGCCTCCTCTCTTGACCACCCACAGTGACCATTAACTGTTTGGGAATCATCCCAAGTATATGACCTGCTGCAAGAGATGCTCTCAACAAAGAGTGTACAGTTACTTACTTAACGTATCAGTAGTTGTTTGCAAGGATCTCTTGCAGCAGGTACTCATCCCTCCCTCTGCCCCCCTCCTTTTCTCTAAGAGTCATCTTCCTATTCCACGCTCACAGGCAGGTCCTTTGCTAGGTTCTCCTTTGTCCCCTTGGTGGGAAGGGCGCAGGATCAACCAGATATGGATTTAAATAAACTACTAAACTGTAAGTGCCACTTTAACACTATTTTTGTATTTGCTAATTGGGCCCGATGGTACATGGATGTTTCCCTTTAAGCCTGCCACGGAATGCGAGCTGTACTTCCTTTCTTGGAAAGCATTTTTTTAGTTACAGTTACTTCAGCCCGAAGAGTTTCTGAGCTTCAGGCCCTGATGTGTAGGGAGCCTTATTTAGTTTTCCATAAGGACAGGGTGACCTTAAGAACAAATCCTAAGTTTTTACCAAAGGCGGTGTCCAAGCTTATGTTAAACCAGGACATCAACCTTCCTGTATACTACCCAGATCACTCAAATAGAAGGGAAGCAATCCTGCATACCTTGGACATCCACAGGATGTTACGCTGCTACCCTACCTGCACTGCTCCGCACTGTAAAATGGAGCAATTGTTTGTTTGTGGCCTTTACGCCATGCTGTAAAGGCGCCTCTGTGTCTAAGCAGACGCTTTCAAAGTGGCTGATAAAATGTTTCGTTTTCTGTTACAAGAACAACAAACCCCTACTGGGCCCGGTTAGGGATCATTCTACCAGGGGAGTGGCTATTTCCTTCACATCCTTGCCTAATGTCTCTATTGAAGACATCTGTAAAGTGGCTACCTGGAGCTCAGTCCATACTTTCATCAAGCATTACAATCTGGACATTGCATCTAGGAGAAGGGCAGGTTTTGGACTTGCGGCCCTTCAAGGCCTTCTGTCTTAAGTGCCTCCTTAGGGCAACAAGGGCAACAGCACTTCAGTCTCCTCCCAGACTTACCTTTCTCCCTTTTTTGGGATTGCTTGGGACTCGGTCCTAATGGCAATAGCTTGCTACAAGAGCTCAAACTGGAAATAAGGTAGTACAGTTACATAAGAACTTACCGTAATGGTAGATCTTTGAGAGGAGCTCCTGCAGCAGGCGCTGCTTCCCACCCCCTTCTGCTGGTGAGTTCTGTATATTCTTTCTATCGGATGCTCCTTCCCGGTCTGCTTGCTGGTCCTTTCACTGGGTCTTCCAGCAGGAGAACTGAGGTGGGGCTGTGGATTGCCCCCTGATATACCATCAACCAACGTCGGGTTTGAGCCGGCTTGGGGGTGGTCCCTGCTGGAGACTGCCAGCCATGAGGCCCTAGTGCCTGGTGGCATAGTCTTAATGGTAATAGCCTGCTGCAAGAGCTCCTCTTGAAGATCAACTGTTGCAGTAAGTTCTTAAATAACTGTACTTTTTCCCCTGTATAAAAGTAATCTTTTACAAGTAGTCTGACATCACGTACTGTTGATCCCTGTGTTTCAGTTGTGTTTCGAAGTCTGTCTTTATGGTGGCACATTTTGGTCTTTCTCGACTTCTCCCTCGGTAAATCCACATTTCTGGAATGGCAAGCTGTCGGCATCAGGACTACTTAGAATCCTTTACCTAGCTTTGGCCACCTACAGTGATGTGTATTGTGTGCTGCCCCTCAGCTGCATAACTGCTCACTCTTATTTCTCCTGCCAACTTAATTTCTGGCCAAAGGAAAATAATGCCATTGTCTTATTTCATATTTGAAGTTACCGTCTTTTTCTCAGCACTTACATTTCTGTGTTTGTTTTCACCTCTGTAGTCAGTGAAGCCACCCACTGCTTTTTCCTCACTGCTTCAATGCTGCTGCTTTTCTACAACACATAGGGTTTTTCTGCAGAGAAAACCATTCCACGGGGCATCCTGGACCTGCATCTGTACATCTCTTGCTGCTCTGGACTTCTGTTCCAATTTTCCTTGCATTGATTTTCCCATTCGGATATGGCACTCCTTCCTCTTGCTTGTGCTGCCTGTCAATGGCATGAGTGAGACAAGGGTACTTTGCACCATGCAGTTTAATGAATGGTTGAAAAAATGGTGTGGAGCACAGGGGTTTGGCTTCATTGGCGACTGGGGTTCCACCTGGAGGGACACCAGCCTATACTGGCAGGATGGTCTGCATCTGTCCAGGAAGGGAACAGGTCTTTTGAGCAGTCGGTTTAAATGCTTCATTGGCAAGCTTTTAAACTAGTCAAGGGGGGAGGCACTGATAAGCAGCAGGAAAATCCCAGCCTCTCCCTACAAAACAGGGTACTAAATGAGAACAAGACCAAGGTAGAAAGGTCAGTGGGGGATGCTGCAACTGAAGGTAAAGCCATCAAAAAATGGAAAGCAATGAGTACCAATGCCCGTAGTCTGAGTAACAAGCTTCCTGAATTAGTGGCCTTGATGGAGGAGGAACATCTGGATATCGTGGCAGTCACAGAAACATGGTTCACACAAAACCACGACTGGGACGTAAACATACCAGGATACACTATCTACAGGAGGGACAGAGAGGGTAATAGAGGAGGAGGAGTAGCTCTTTACATAAGGGAAGGAATCAAAGCAGCAGAACAAAAGGGAAAACAGGGAGGAGAAGAAGCACTGTGGGTAAATTTGGAGACCAGCAATGGCACCACAATCCGCACAGGGGTTGTATACAGACCCCCTTCTCAGGGGGAGGAAATGGACAAGGAAATGATAGAAAGTATACTTAGTAAGGCAGAAAAAGGGGAGATATTGCTGATGGCGATCTGAATATGCCAGATGTTAACTGGAGTGCAGTTGCAGCAGCCACTAAGAGTGGATTATTCTAGATGCCCCACAGGGGCATGCCTTAGACAACTAGTATTGGAGCCCACTCGAGAGGAGCAATCTTAGACCTGGTTCTCTCAAATGGAGATGAAGAGGGATCACAGATGTAGAAGTGGGTAGCCATCTGGGAACTAGCGATCATCGAACAGTATGGTTCACAATAAACACAGCAATAGAGTCAGCCATACAAAGGCAAAGGTACTGGACTTTAGGAGGGCTGACTTTACAAATGGTGAGTGCCTAAGGAATGCACTAGCAAATGGGCAGGAAGGAGGGTGGAAGAACAATGGGGAATAATAAAACTGCCATCACAGAGGTAACAAGCCTTTGTGTGAAGCAAATAAACAAAACTAAGCGATGTAAGAAACCACTATGGTTCTCAGGAAGTGGCAGTGAAGGTTCAAGAGAAAAAGAAAGCTTTCAGGAAGTACAAGGAATCACAGAAGGAGCAGGACAGAGAACTGTATCAGTTAAAGCAAAGGAAGCTGGGAAGGCAGTCAGAACAGCAAAGGCCCAAACCGAGAAAAGATAGCCAACTCAGTTAAGAAGGGATAAAACCTTTTATAGGTACATCAGGGCGAGGAAGACCAAGGAGGGATAGTGAGGCTTAATGGGGGTAGAGGGTGACTGTGAAAAGGCAGAGATACTAAACAAATATTTTTGCTCAGTATTTACAAAGGAAGAGGGGGAGGTACCTAAAACAAACAGTAGAAACACTCTGGATACAGAAGTTGATACCAGCCCATTTACAGAAGAAAGGGTTCTGAAAAACTCTTAAAACTGAAGGTGGACAAAGCAATGGGGTCTGATGGGATTCATCCCAGAATTCTAAAAGAACTAAGGGTGGAATTAGTGACACCACTGACTACCCTGTTTAACAAATCATGGGAGGATGGGGTGGTATCCGAGGACTGGAGGAGGCAGATGTGATTCCCTTCACAAAAGTGGGAGCAAGGCAGAAGCAGGAAACTACAGACCTGTTAGTTTAACCTCAGTGGTAGGAAAATGATGGAATCACTTCTGAAGGAAAGAATTGTCGAATATCTAGAGGCCAGAGGCACAGGACCCAAGGCAGCATGGATTCACAGCAGGAAGGTCATACCAGACAAATCTGATAGATTTCTTTGACTGGGTGACCAAAGTAGTAGATCAGGGAGGGCTGTGGACATGGCCTACCTAGACTTTAGCAAGGCATTTGACACAGTCCCACACAAAAGATTAATATACAAGTTAGCTAGCCTGGGAGTGGGTCCCAAGATGACAGCCTGGGTAAAAAATTGGCTGGAGAATAGGACACAGAGAGTAATAGTAAATGGAGTCCACTCTGAAGAAAGGGGGGTTACTAGTGGGGTACCACAGGGTTCAGTATTAGGACCGGTCCTCTTCAATGTCTTTATAAGCGACATTGCAGAGGGACTGGAAGGAAAAGTATGTCTCTTTGCAAATGACACAAAGATCTGCAACAGAGTTGATGCACAAGGTGGGGTGGAAAGGATGAAAAGGGACTTGGCAAGGTTAGAGGAATGGTCAAATGTATGGCAGCTTAGATTCAATGCTAAGAAGTGCAAGGTAATGCACCTGGGAAACAAAAACCCAGGGGAAGAGTACACAATGGGGGGTGAGATACTAACAACAACAAAAATGGAAGGGACCTGGGGTAGTCATATCAGATGACCTAAAGGTGGGCAGAAGCAATGTGAGAGGGCAGCAAGGAGGGTAGGGGATACTGGGATGCATAGGAGAGGCATCACCAGTAGAAAACAGGAAGTTGTTATCCTCTGTACAGACAGCTGGTCAGACCCCATCTGGAGTACTGTGTGCAGTTCTGGAGACCCAGTCTTCACAAAGACATAGACAGGATGGAAGCTGTCCAGAGGAGGGCAGCTAAAATGGTGCAAGGTCTGCACCAGAAGACATATGAAGAGAGACTTAAGGAGCTTAATATGTATAGCCTCGAGGAAAGGAGGAGAGGGGGACATGATAGAAACTTTCAAGTACCTCAAGGATCAACAAAGTCCAAGAGGTAGCATCTTTCAAAAAGAGGTGTGCAAGAACAAGGGGCACAATTTGAAGACGGGGGAGGCGGCTCAGAGGTAATTTAAGAAGTATTTTTCACAGAGAGGGTTGTGGATGCATGGAACGGCCTTCCGGAGGAGGTCGTGGAGTCAAAAACAGTGGTGGAATTCAAGTATGCATGGGACAGTCATAAGGTAATTCTAGGGGGTGGGAGTAGAAAGAAGTAGGCTGCTGGTTAACTAGGATCTGCAGCTTATCCAGTAGGCAGGGAAATGGGCAGACTGGGTAGGCCAAGTGGTCCTTATCTGCCGTCAAATTCTATGTTTCTATGTTTGTGCCATTCTTTTCCAAGTGTAACCAGCTATATGCCTTTGGTGAATTGGTGCCAGTGTTTCAAGTATGCAGTAAAGCAGAACAGAGAGTGTGATATGTCAGTAATCACATGCCTCTTGAGGGTGGTGTTTGGCACCATGCCTTATGCCGAGTGTCTTTAAACACTCGAGAGGAGTGTGATTAGTAACCATAATCACACACCCCGAAGTGCTTTATTGCACTTACAACATGTACAAAAATTTGAAACATTTGTAAATTAAAAAACATAATTAAGGACTTGTACACTGGTGAAGAGAGCTTCATTTATGTTCTGAAAGATTTTGTGTCTGAGATCATGGATATGCTGTTCATCCATACTCTTTGGCATGTCCCCTTCCACTTTAAATCTTGCTGTAAAACTTCAAACTGGCTCTTCCCACCCACCCAGGTGATATAACCCTCGGCTCTGCCCCATGATGCCAAATCTTCTTTTCTGCTGGAAGATTCAGGTTGCCTCCCTCGTGCTCACGCATTTTGTAGGCTCTGGCTTCAAAACCTTTAGTTATTCTGAAAATTTGTCTAGTTTGCATTAGCGATCGTGACTATTTACCTTTGATTATGGAAGACAAGTCTTCCCCCAGATTTTGCTGGTGTCCATGTGGCCAGAATATGTCACTCACCGATACCCACACCGCATGCGTCTACTGTCTCGGTGTTGACCATGACACCTCAAAGTGCAATCTTTGCCTCGCTTTTCATCCTAACATCCTCGATGACCATCTCACATGCCTGAAGTTGGGGAGGCTGGAGAAACGGAACCCTCCGGTGAAATCTAAGGAGGCTCGATGGGCGGTTTCCATGACTGCGGGATCCGCCGAGCATTTGAAACGAATGCAAGCATTCGAGGAGGAAGCGGCTTGGGCTGCTGAAACTACTCGGAGCTTCTTTGATCCACTCAACCTGGACTCCACCTTCTCTGGCTCCTTCCGAGAGTTGTGCCAGTCTCTCCCAACCAAGGGGGAGAGTCCTGCGGGCATGCACTCCTCTCGGTCCTGTAAGCGAGAAAAGGACCTGGGACCTGGATCGCCTTCCCCGACGGAGACAATCTTGAGATCGGGAAAGATCTCCATCCCAGGAACTGGCAGACTGGACCTTGGTCGAAATTGCCTCTTTGGCCGCTGGCTTTTCGGCTTTGCTGTCTGGCCAGTTAATCAAAGTGTCAATTGATGTGGAAATCATCATTGACCCGATCGACCCGTTGTCGCCGACTCTGGTCAATTATTCTCTTGATCGAATGAGGAAACCCAGCCTGCTCGAAATCCCATTGAGGAAGTGGTCCCTGACCCGAGGAAATCACCAATCCCGCCAGTGTCTCCCGAGTGACTGAGTCAGCCTGTCCAATCTCAATCGAGGTCCCAGACCCCCTCGACCGAAAGGCCAAGGAAGAGCCACAAACACTGTAAAAAGAGGTGACGTCATCGGTCATCCTCCTCCTCGCGAAACTCTGTCAGCACTACGAGGACCTCAGCAGCTGATTTTGACCAGGCACAAGCTGACCCCGGCTTCCACCCCAGCCATTACTTGGCTTTCACCTCCTAGGCTGAAGCCAACTCCTTCGGAGCCGATCAAGTCAGTTCCCCCACCCGCGGAGCAGGCGAAACCTCTGGTTCATCCTAAACTGGTCTCTCCACTGATAGTGGTGGAACCACCACCCAAGCAGCCTGTGGGAGGAGCTCCTTATAAAGAAGATAAGTGAGACACTGGACTTCCCTGGTGTCTTTTGGTCACTGTCACCGCGGACCGCCCCCGGCAGGTCAAGGGTGACCTGGGTGGTCGACCGTTGTATCTGGATTCTTCTGATTTGGATGTGACCGGCCTGCATACTCATCCTGGGGATGACGAATTGGTCAGGGGGTTAGAGATGGAGGAAGGTCCTTCTTCTTTTCAGGGTATTCTTTGCCTCATCTCTGAGTCTATAGGGATGCCCCTGGAGCCAATCCAGAAAAAGGCAGAGTATCTTGTCATGGACATCCTCAGAGAGGGGATACCCTGACGGAGGCTTTTCCTGTGGTCAAGGCCATTGTTGGCCAGACCTTAGAACTCTGGCAGTGCTCTGACTCTTGTCCAGCACCATCTGCCTGCATGGCTCGCAAGTATGCAGTGCCCATGGGGTCCCTTGCGGGGTTCACAGAGCACCCTTTGGCCGAGAGCCTGGTGATCACATCTGTGTTCAGACGTACTGGCAGTTCTGCCGACACCGACCGACCTCCCGAGAAAGAGTCCAATCTCTTGGACCATTTGGCCAGGAAGGTCTATGCGGCTTCTTCCTTGGGCCTTCATCAGGCACGTTCGGCCGTCGTCATGGCACACTTCACCCGTGCCCTTTTGGGGTCTTTGAATGAAGTCCTCCCACATCTCCCTGCGGGCATGCAGACCACGGTCAAGCAGGTTCGGGATCAGGTCCAAGCTGTTGTCAAACAGCAGCTTCAGACAGCCCTGGACATTGAGGATTCTTGTGACTGTTTGATGGCAGCCGCAGTTGCTTCTCGTCGCAGGGCTTGGCTGAGACTCTCCTCCTTCCCGGCGGACACTCAGCACAAACTAGCTAAAGTGCCTCTCCTGGGCACCAAACTTTTCGGCCCAGGTGTGGCTGGTCACCTTCAGGGAATTGAGCAGTCCAGTGCCACCTTGGATGCCATTTCTGCCAAGGGTTCTTCAGGCAAGAACCAGCAGAAGAAAAAGAAGCCTTTTCAACACTCGTCCCCTGCAGCACAGCAGCCATCCTTTCAAGGAGGACAGCAGCATCAGCAACAGCAGCAGGCTCAAGCTTGGCAGCCCCAGCCCGAGCCCTCCCAGGCCCATAAGGGAGGCCAAGGTTCAGGTCCTGGATCCTCCTCCTCCTCCTCCAAGCTTGCTCAGTGATGGGGCGGGGGCTGCCTCCCCCTCTTCCGTAACGCCAGATCTGGATCCTCCCATTGAGGGCCTGCTCCACCACCTCCTTTCCAACTGCTCCACTGTCACTTTGGACAGGTGGGTTCTCGAAGTGGTCGGTCAGGGACTGCCTCTGGAATTCAAGCAGTACCCTCCAAGCCGAGCCCGCGCCCCTCAGGAGGAAAGAGTATCCGCTCAGACTCAGTCGGCTCTCAGAGACGACATCGTTCAGCTCCTCCTCAAGGAGGCAGTAGCTCCAGTGGCAGATCCTCCAGCAGACCTAGGCTTTATCTCCAGGTACTTCCTGGTGCCCAAGCAGATTGGGGTGCTGGCACCCCATTCTAGATCTGCATGATCTGAATCAATATCTCAGGTCACACACCTTTCAGATGGTCACTCTGTCCCAGATAATACCATCCTTGGAGTGAAACATGTGGTTCTGTTCACTGGATCTGCAGGACATGTTCTTTCACATCCCAATCCATCAGTCTCATCAGCAGTTCCTCCGCCTCAGAGTCAAAGGGACCCTGTATGAGTTCCGAACCATACCGTTCCACCTGTCATCGGCCCCACAGGTCTTCACCAAATGCATTGCAGTGGTGGCGGCCCATCTCAGGCGTCGAGGGGTCAGGATTTATCCTTACCTCGATGACTGGCTCCTAGCAGGTTCCACACCACAGGAGGTGGAGAGGTCCAGGGACCTGGCCCTCCAGACCTGCTTCCAGCTCGGCCTCCTGATCAACGAGGCCACATTGGAACTCATGCTTTCCCAGGTGATGGACTTCTTCGGGACAGAGCTCGACTCTCGTCAAGCCAGAGCATGGCTTTCAGTGGACAGGGCAGAGGTTCTGTTCTCCTTTGCCCAATCATTTCTGGTTGAGCAATTGCACCCTGCCCGGGACTTTCTGTGCCTTCTGGGTTACATGGAGGCATGCACCTAAGTGGTCTGTTGGGCCCGGTTGCACATGCACCCCCTTCAGTTGGAACTAGCTGCCCAGTGGCCTCAGTGCCATAGTCATTTCGACCAGATGATCACTGTATCCCAGAAGATGTGGGGCACTCTCCACTGGTGGACCTCCCCAGACCGGTTGCAGGAAGGGATACCGTTTATCTGCCCCGAGCTGACGGTTGTTCTTACGACCGATGCCTCTCTCATTGACTGGGGAGCCCACATGGGGGACAACAGGGCCCATGGGCTCTGGACCCCGAAGAGTCCAGATGCCACATCAACCTGTTGGAACTCAGAGCAGTCAGACTGGCACTGTCAGCTTTCGCTCCTCAGCTCCGGGGTCAAGTGGTTCAAGTTCAGATGGACAATACCATGACCATGTGCTACCTCAACAACCAGGGTGGTACACACTCCCATCTGCTGTCCAGAGAGGCGCTCCACATTTGGACCCTCGTCAGTCGCTTGGAGGCAGATCTCCTAGCCATCCATGTGGCAGGAGCCTCAAACCATCTGGCAGATGCTCTCAGCCGCTTAGGCGAGACATCCCATGAGTGGTCTCTCCATCCAGAGGTAGCTTACAGCCTGTTCTCCCATTGGGGCAAACCGATGGTGGACCTGTTTGCCTCCGGGGACAACACCAAGCTGAGGCTGTTTCATGCCCGCCCCCCTCAGCAGGGCTTACTGCAGGGGATGCCTTCTCGAGGCCGTAGACCCCAGGCCTCCTCTGCGCCTTCCCTTCATTTCCCTTGATCCACAAAGTGCTTCTCAAGGTGAGGAGGGACAAGGCGAAGGTGATTCTGGTAGCCCCAGACTGGCTGTGCCAGTTCTGGTATCCAGATCTCCTCAGCTGCAAGCCCCCAGAGCGGCTTCCAGCACGCCTGGATCTGATATCTCTCAATCTGGGAAGGTGTTCCATCAGGACCTTCAATCCTTGCACCTCACAGCCTGGTACCTGAGCGACTAGAGTTCCAGGCTTTGGGTCTTTCCGAGGATGTCTTCACCATGGTGGAGGCATCCAGAAAAGAATCGACCAGGAAATGTTGCGCCTTCAAATGGGAAAGGTTTTCCATTTGGTGTCAGGGCAAGGGCTTGGACCCTTTGTCCTGTCCAGTGGCTAATAGTCTTGACTGCCTTTGGTCTCTCTCTCCAGAGGGGGTCTACAGTCATTGACCCTTAGGGTGCACCTGGCAGCCATGTCTGCTTACCGGGCGTGGGCTGGTCAGCAGACGTTGGCGCAGAAGACGGTGGTCGGGCACTTTTTAAAAGGTCTGGATCACATATCCCCTCCGGTGCATGAACCTCCACCTCCGTGGGATCTTCTGCTGGTACTAGCAAAGTTCATGGACAAGCCATTCGAACCAATGCACAAGTGTGCCTTGTCACACTTGTCATGGAAGATGGCCTTCCTGGTGGCTATCATGTCTGCTAGAAGGACAGGGGAGCTCCAGGCGCTTTCAGTGGACTCCCCTTATCTGATCTTCCACAGGGACAATGTTGTCCTACGGCCTCACCCGAAATTCCCTCTGAAGGTGGTGTCAGAGTTTCACCTCAACCAGGTGTTAACTCTGCTGGTTTTCTACCTTAACTACACCTCGGAGGCCGAGTACAGGCTCCATACTTTGGACCTGAGACGTGCTCTCTCTTATTATAAGGAGAGAACTGCAGAAATTCAGGGAGAGGTACGTTAGCTGTTTGTCATCTACACTGAAGCCACTTCTGGCAGACCTGCAGCAAAGCGGATGATTGCAAGATGGATTACATCATGCATAACTCTGTGTTATGAGTTGACGGGCAAGGAGCCTCCCAGAGAGATAAGAGCTCATTCTACCCGCTATACCGCTGCTTCGGTGGCTGCTTCTAGGGACATCCCTATCCAGGAAATCTGCCGGGCTGCTACCTGAAGTCAGCAACACCTTCACACTCCACTAACACATTGACCTTGGGTCATGCCGGATGCTGATTTTGGGGCCTCAGTTCTCCAGTCTGTGTTCCCAAGTCGGGATGCTGCGCCTTCCTCCCTCCTCCCGGAGAACTGCTAGGAGTCTGCCAAAGAGTGTGGATGAACAGCATATCCATGATCCTAGAAAAACAGGTTACTCACCTGTAACAGTAGTTCTAGGAGTGGTATATGTTGTTCATCCACATGGACCCACCCGACTTCCCTGGCTCCACGCATAAACCTGGCTTCCAGCGGGCTACAATCTGGCATCATGGGGCGGAGCCAAGGTATATACACCCGGTTGGGTGGGAGGAGCCAGCGTGAAGACTTGGTTGATCTTTAAAAGGGAAAGGGACATGCCAAAGAGTGTGGATGAACAACATATACCACTCCTAGAACTACTGTTACAGGTGAGTAACCTGTTTTTCTTGCCCTTCGACTTGTCCTCTGCGCAGTGGGTCTTTATCAAGTCTTCACTGTGATTGCTGAGGCCCTTTGTCGGGATGTCCTTCATGTAGTTCCATACCTGGACAGTTGGCTACTTAAGGCCTTCTCCATGGATCTGATGTTACAGAACTTGCACTGGACTCACCATTTTTTTAACCAACTGGGGATTCTGGTCAATGAATCCTAATCTGTTCTGATCCCATGCCAATGTCTGCAGTCTGTAGATACAGTCCTGAATGCCAACCAGGCTACAGTATTACTTCCAGAAAACCATGTCTCCGAGTCGGCCCAGTGGCGCAGAGGGCTGAGGCGCTGGTACCTTACCTCGAACCATGCCGGCAACCCGGGTTTGGGAATGGACTCGGGACGTGGAGGGTTGGCAGGTGAAGGAGAGGATTGAGCATCCGTGGGACTGCTTTCCTCTCCTGGGTGGGTTAAGGGTTGGTGTTGCTCGGCAGCGCCTCTGTGGAGACCAGGAGCACTGCATGACAGTGTGGGGTGGGAGTCCAAACCAGAAAACAGAAACTCGCTCCACACTTAGCTGGATGATGGCTGCCTGGCTGACCGATGCCACCAGTGCCCTTACGAGCCATGCCCACCTGAGCAACACCCCGGGGCCAAGTAGTTGCGCTGGTCCCCCGGCCCCCAAGTGCCTTCCCCCTCGGAGGAGAGGGACCTATCCAGCAAATGGTTATGTCGGATTACCCTGGGGGTGGCTGCTATTTGAGGTAGGAGGCTCGAGGAAACAGGTGGGTCGGAGGGGGCCTTGGCAGTCTGAAGGAGTGACAGGGTGTGGTAGCACATAGAGGGGTAAAAAGATAACACAAAAGAAAAGAAAACCAGGTCTCCATCCTAATTGATTAGTCATGCACTTTTGCCTCTAGTGATTTGGTCACTGTCAAGTCCTTGTACAGATTACAAGGCCATATGATTGCTGCCATTTATTTTCCCCCTTTTCTTTGCCTGCGAGTGGCCTTTTAGGAGAGCATTTTAATTTGGTGTGTCTGTTGTGTGCATTATTGTTTAACCCAGAGACCCAAATTGAAATTGCATTTGAGCATTTTAGAATAGGGTAGTAGTTAGGGTTATTAGTGTGAAGTAGGGCTGGGGAGTGTGGTAGCATAAGGCAGTCAGTTTTCTTGTTTTCTGGTTGTAGGGTTTTGCAGCTCACCTACCTGCTTTTGCCTCCCTTGGTGTGTGCCGATGACTGGATGTTTCCCTGTGCCTGAGCTTCTCCCTGTGGGCATTGCGGCTGCCGGATTACCTTTTATCGGATTGGAGTGTGCCTCTTGAATTACGGTTCAGGGGTTGACCTCTGGGGATGGAGGTTGGTGTGGAGCCGTTGCTAGAGGATCCCCCCCACGGCCTTAATGAGTAAAGAGCGGCTGCCTTTGACTGTAGTCCATTGTTATGGCTGTCAGTTTGACCTGACCTCTGGGAACGTGTGTAACTGTGCTAGTGACTGCTGTTGGACCGCTTCCCTGTGGTGCATGGTTGCAGAGGGCGCTTCCATGCGGATTACCTCTGGCAAAGGACGTTCTACGGGGCAAGCTGGCTTTCCTGTTCAAGTGAGTGAAGAGACATGATGCCATGATCTGATGCGAGCGGCCAACCCTAGGAGTAGGAATAGCTTTTTTCCTTCAGTCTGTGGGACTTCTGCCCTGTGGATCTAGCGAACAGGGGCAAAAGAAACATCTACATTGATAAAATCTTTCTGGGGGTCCAGGGGTTGGTGTGAGCAGTTTTTTGGATCTTCTTCTCTGGTACACATCTTGTTGGGGGCATTTAAAACTGTTGGGCAGCCAGAATTTTGTCCATGAAAAGCTTGGGCTGTGAGAGGGCCCGAGCAAAAGTGGCCCTGGTTGCTTGATTTATTGTATTCTATTATTTGACTTCATGTACTGCAGTAATCGTTGGTCCTATTCTAAAGGTCACTTTTGTGAGCTGCGGAACTGCTCTCCTTAAATAAGACTTCTGACTCTCTGGGCTTTGTGTAGGGTGGTTTTGGGTGGTAGAGGAGAGTTTTAGCTTTGTGTGAATGTATAATGTGTTTGGTTAGGGCTTTTGTGGTTTTAGTGTATGGTTGCTTAATTGGGTCGGTGTGTCTGAAGTGTATACCTTGGCAGGATGTGTCTGAGTCAGCGGGGAGGCCTGAGGTGGGCTTGGATAGTATATGAGGCATCCCTGCTACTCGATCTGCAGCCTTTATTTTTGCCTCCCAGTATCTACCACCACAGCAAGGTGCTGTTGGGAGGTCGGGATAAATAGGAGTCACATTGATTGACAGTGGCGGGGTGCCTTGTGTACAGCAGCTGGAGGCAGGATAGAGGTTGTCAGGTGCAGACAGCGCCCTGGGTTGCGATGGGTCCAAGAGAGAGAGGTTAGACATGTTTAGTACCCATCCCCAGGGTTTTCACCAGACCGCGTGGGCAGATAGCCAGAGGGGCTGCATTGTCCACCAAACCCCTGAGAGCAGTGCTTTGCAAGGCCAGATGGATCAGGAACAAGACTGTAGTTATAGCGGAGTTGATTTCCACAGTCAATCTGGCTTGCATCATGGAGACCTGGGTAGGTGATGACGTTGGCCCAGTTTTAGCGGCCACTGTTCCGCCCGGGTACTCCATGGTGCACTGCCCCAGAGTGGAAAGCAGGGGCGGAGGTTGTAGCCATCTGTTTTAAATCTGAACTAGGCTTTACCCTGCACCCAATGAGAACACTGGGTTCTTTTGAATGTGTGGCAGTCCGTGGGGGTCCGGGCGCAGACTTCTTTTATTTATTTATTCACTTCAGATTAACACCTTTGAGCCAAAGGCTCTTTTACATAGGTTCCATGTCAGAAACGGATAAGGGGGGATAGGGTACTATACAGAAAGCTAGAGATTAAACACAAGTACAAGTAGCAAAATCATACAGTGAAATCAAAATTGTATATACAAAAGCATGTAGGTATAACATTTTTTTTATTTCATCTATATTTATGAAATAATGAAATATTTATGAAATGCTTAATTTTTTTTTATTTTTATGACATTTTATTGCTCTATTAGTATATTTATGTTGATTGTTAAACTGTACAGCGCCCAGAGCCTCTGGGATTGGGTGTCTTTTAAATAAAATTTGCCTTGCATGCCTTGACATTGTCTGTTCCACTAGTCCATCTCCAGATGCAGATTCCCCATTGGATGTTGTGTATCTATTGGATCCAGGCTGTTCAGCAACTAGATCACCTGGTTTGTGTCACAACTGTATAATGAAGCAGTCCTTGCTGATGGTAAGACTGCCCCATTTCTCCATTCCTCCCCTCAGTTGATGCTCATGACAGATTAGAAGTGTGCAAAGTTGGAGAAACATCTGTACACAAAATTCTTCGTGAAGTTCCCCACCTTCACACAGCGCAAATTGGCACTTTATGTAGTTATTCATCTGGCAAGGTTCACCAGGCAAAGACTTTGTGTAGCTGCAGCTTCACTGGTGAAGGTGATGCTATGCATAATTCAAGCTGTCGTTGCCTGGCAAAGTGGGCACTTTGCCAGCAAAGACTACAGGTATTTATTTTTTACACAGGTTAAAAGCCACAAAAAACACCCTCCATCCGTGTAGATGCTGTGTTCCTTCCCTCTCCAACTACATCTTTGTAGTAATAGATCTTACTTCGAGAGGGTTCCTGCAGTAGGTCTTCACATGTAGGATTGCGCCCCTGGTATCAGGACCACACAGCATACTTCTGGCTAGCAATCTATAGTGGGGGACCACCCCTGATGTCACATAATGGGACATCAGCATGACATTATATAGGGAAAGGTCCCCATGCCTGCCCTCCAGTTCTTTCCCACCATCAACCTGTGCAAGTCGGACCTCGCAGTGAACTCTGCTCCAGTTGACCACCATTTTCTCAAGTATTTTTTCTTATTCTTTCCCTTTTATTTACGTTCTATCATTTTTTTGCATGTCTTCTCTGTCGCGTCAGCCGAAGAAGTGCTCCAAGTGTGGTGCTCGGAAGCCGCACAGGGATGAACACTCCTGCTGCATCCTCTGCCTAGGCCCCAAACACAGAGTTGATGACTTTGACATCTGACAGTCCTTCAGCAAGGCCACATGCATCAGACACCAGAAAGCCCGTGATGCCCACCTACTGAAAAAATGCCCGATATTAATGGAAAAAGAGCTTCAGGAGCTGCGGGAACGTTCCTCCTCAGCCACCACTGAGCGCAAGAAAAAGAGAAAGGAGAAGTGCCGGGACGAGGACCAGTTCCCTTCTTCCCAGTGTTGCCAACTGTCAACGCTACCGCTGGTGGGGCTTTTACCTTGCTAAGTACTCCTCCTGCTCGGTCTCCATCTGCCCCGGTGGGTCAGTCACTGACCCCCGCCCATGTCAGTGGGCAGCAGGGATGTTCTCAGTAGGAGCACCTTGTTTTGAGGCCTGTTGAAAGCTCTCTGCCCAATAAGTCACCCTCCAGTTCCCCCGATGGGCACACAGCTCTGGTCGAAAAGCCAGACTCCAGCTTCTCTGTAGTCTGCTCAACCACGACCGATAAGTCAGATGCTGGATGCTCTGATATCTGCTCGGTCGCAGCTGATCAGTCGGTCGTCGGTCTGCCCGTCGACCACTTGGCCGAGGCTCTCCCGTTGGGCCCTTCCTGCTCACCCGACATCGAGTAGAGCCAGCTTCCAGGCACCCACTCTTCCCATAAGGGCTCTCCTTCGCGGGACTCATTCACTCCTCTGACTCAGCCCGGCCCCTTGTATTCCCCAGTCTTTCAGGATACGAGTGTCTCTGCCCAAGGGGTATCTTCTCCAATGTCTGTTCTCCTATCCAAGCTCCCTGATTTCCCAGCAGGCCTGTCAATGGGGGTTTTCATTCCTGCACCCCCTCATACTCCTTGGACCAGACTTTGGGTTCTGTCATACACCTAATGCTCGACCCCTCACCAGTCGACATTCCACCCGACCTGGCGATGGCCTTTGGACAGGGCAGCCCGCCTGTCCCTTCTGCTCTGACGTCAGAGCCCCCTCCTGGCCCCTCTAGGGTACCTGGCGGGTACCCAGCTCTCTCTGGCCTGCCAATGGACCCTTATGCTCCAGTGGTCCCTCGGCCCCGCCTCCCTCAGTGCCATTGGCGCCTTCGCCTTCCGGCCCTCTGGGCACCAACCCTGGCTATCCCTTGCCGCAGTTTCCCTTTTATCAGGCATCAGGGGGGCTGTCACCAGGTTACCCATCACATGCTCCAACGCCTGGGTACTCGACGCCGGGTCAGTTGTACCAGGGGTATCATTCTCCACCTTATCCTTAGTGATACCAGGCTCCTGGCTACTACTCATATTCTTCCTTAGGGTACCCAGGCTTCCAGCTCTGCCTCCACCTCCTGCTCCACAGCCTCTGACCTCCAACAGGGCACAGGCTGACTCCCAAGGGGCAATTCCGGCATGGTGGAAGGATGCCCAAGTCTCCGGTCCTGCAGGAGGTTGGTCGCTTACAGCCTATTATGGTTTCCACCCCAGGGCGATTCCTGTGAACCCCTCTCCGGTCGACCGTCGGTCATCTGATAGGGATTCTGTTAGGCACCCATCTATGACCCTTCCTGGAAACAGGGTCTTGGAGGAGGTGTCTGACAAGGCCGTTCTGCCTAGTAGACCCGGAGTCCTCAGACTCCGAGGCAGAGTCTGATTCTTTGACCAGCTCAGTGACTCATACTCCCCTGGAACCTCAGCCAAAGGAGTCTCCCAAATCTCCTCAAGAGGACCCATCATTTGCAGAGCTCCTTCGATCCATCCAGCAGGCATGTGGCTGGGCATCCCAAAAGCTGGACCCCAAATGGAAGAGGCTCGCGGAGGATCTAGATCTGACAGATGCGGACCTCTTATCCATTCCTCGGTGGACGGGGCCGCATGAGGACCTAATGTCCACCATATGGCAAAAACCTTCCACCATCCCTACAGTCTCTAAGAAGGCTGACAGGGTTTGTCACCCCCCGGAAGGGGCCAAGCATCTCACTGTGCAGCCTAAAGCCGATTCTGTTATCACAGTGGCTCATGACAGGTTGGCTCCACCCAAACATTTAAGTGCCTCACCTCCAGACAAGGAGTCCAAACAAATAAACCAATATGGTCACAAGATCTACGCATCCTCCACTTGCACCATCCAGTCTCTTAATTGTGTGGCACATATGATTTCTTTTCAGAAATCTGCTTTAACCAACCTAGATTCTGAGCTCCAGTCCATACCCGATGAGGATCTCGGGACCAAGCTTCTTGACAAGATCAGACTTACCAAGTCCTCCTGTTGCCATGCATTGCGTGCCATCTATGACTCTCTGGACTTGTTAGCCTGCCGCACCATTTCGGGCATCTGTCTGAGGCATCTGGCATGGCTCCACCTACTGGGTCTGGTGCAAAATGTTCAGACCACCCTCCTGGATGCACCCTTTATGGGCTCTGTCCTGTTTGGCGGCGACGCTAAGGATATTATCACAGAGCTACAGGAGAGTGGCAGATCCCTTTGGGACGTCTGTTCCATTACCGCTCTGGTCCCAAACCCAAGCAGCCCTTTCGTTGTCCGCAGCGAAGATGGAACAAACAGCCCTAGGCCAGATGCCAGGACAAGCATCGGGCCATGGGCTCTGGTGCCCAGACTACACAAGCCAAATCTCAAAAGGCCTCCAGAGGCAATAAAGTGGCCCTCCCTTCTCCTTCCTGATTCCAGAGGAGGGGACCCCTCTACCTCCTCCAGATTTTCCTGTGGAACCAGTGGGGGGAAGATTCGCCTTCCATCTCAGAGAGTGGGAGGTGATAACTTCAGATGCTTGGGTCTTGCAGATAATTGCCAGAGGGTACTCAGTAGAGTTACTGGAGAGACCTGATTCCATAGTTATCACAGCAGTCCATGATAGGTCGGCTCAGCCAAGTGCCTCACCTCAGAACAAAGAGTCCGAACACATGGACCAATATGGCCGCAGAATTTACACTTCCTCTGCCTGTGCCATTAGGTCACAGTTACGTGGCACACATGATTTCTTTCCAGAAACCTTCTTGAGCTGATCTGGAAACGGTGCTCCAGTCAAGTCACAGATAAGGATCTCAGAAACAGACTTCTCGACAAGGTGAGACTCACCAAGTCCTCCTGTCGCCACACATTGCGAGCCACTTATGACTCTGTGGCCTGTTGCACTGCTTCTAGCATCTGCCTGAGATGGCTGTGCATAGCAGGTCTGGCACAAGACTTCCAATCCACCCTGCTGGATGCACTCTTTAGGGGCTCTTTCCTGTTTGGCGGCGATACTAAAGATATCACCACCAAGCTACAGGAGAGTGGAAGATCCCTTAGGGATGTCCGCTCTATGTACTGCTCCAGTCGCAAACCCAAGCAGCCTTTTCACCACCCACAGCAAAGGTGGAACAGACAACCCCAGGCTAGACACCAGGGTAAATGTCGGGCCATGGGGTCTGGTGCCCAGACTCTCCAAACTAAATCCCAAAAGGCCACGGGAGGTGCTAAAGTGGCCCTCCCCTCCACCTCCTTACTCTGGGAGGTCCCCTCCACCTGCTGCAGCTCTTCCAGTGGAACTGGTGGGGGGGAGATTCTCCCTCCATCTCAGAGAGTGGGAGGCGATAACTGCAGATGCTTGGGTCTTACAGATGATCGCAAGAGGTCACTCAATGGAGTTACTGGACAGACCTCTGGGCAGGTCCCACTGCCCATCACGTCATCTTCCTCTAGTCAGAGGGGAAAGTCAGGCTCTCCTGTCGAAGTTGGCCAGTTCCTCCCACAGAGTAAGGAAGGATGTATTACTTCCTCTTCTTCCTGGTGCTCCAAAAGACTGGTGATCTGAGACCCATCTTGGATCTCAGCCTGTTGAACCTCTTCGTAGAATACAAGAGGTTCCACATGCTGACTCTCCAGGGACTCTTACCCCTGCTTCTCAAGGATCAGTGGCTTTGTTCACTGGACATGCAGGATGCCTACCTGCATCTCCTTATGCTCCGTCCCACCACTGCTATCTCAGGTTTACTGTCCAGGGGAACCATTTCCAATTTAAGGCTGTCTTTTGGCCTTTCCTCAGCCCCTCGAGTTTTCACAAAGTGACTAGTGGTGGTGGTGGCGGCTTTGCGCCACAGAGGGATTTATGTGTTCCCGTACCTGGACGACTGACTTTTGTCAGCCCTGTCTCAGGGCAGTCTGCAGGAGTCGCTCTCCATTATACTGGACCTCTTTTCCCATCTTGGCATCACGGTGAATTACCCCAAATCCAATCTTTCACCCTTCCAGCACCTCCAGTTTATGGGGGCAGTGCTGGATATGGTCCAGGGCAGGGCCTTTCTTTATCTGGACAGAGCAGATACCCTGATTCAACAAGTGGAAGCTGTTGCCAACTCTCATTGGACAACAGCCACTCTGTTCTCTGTCTGCTGGGACTAATGGTAGCGACCATACCCACAGTTCCTTTGGCCAGACTGCACATGAGGCTGACCCAGTGGACACTCTGGGTACAGTAGGAATAATGCTCGGATGATCCAGGTTCAGTGGGATTAATGCTCGGACAACCTGGATCACAGGATCCTGGTCTCCAGCAACTTGAAGAGGGATCTTCTCTGGTGGCAGGAGTTGTCCAAACTCTCCTTGGGGGCCCCATTTCAACCCCCTTCTCCTTCCATGACCCTCATGACGGGCGCTTCAGGTCAAGGTTAGGGAGACCACCGAACCCAGGGGAAATGGTCTCCGCAAGAAGTTCATCTGCATATAAATGTTCTTGAGATGAGAGCAGTGTGCTTTACGCTCTCCAGGCATTCCAGACCCTCTTATGCCTGGGAACACTCTGGGTCCAGACCCACAACATGGCCGCAGCCTGGTACATCAACAAACAGAGGCACCTGATCATACCCCTCTGCAGGAAAGTGATGCGGGTGTGGTACTGGGCAGTCCAGCATGACCTGTTCCTGACAGCAATCCACGTTCCGGGCATTCACAATGTTCTGGTGGACTCATCAGCCACTCCATCGCATGGGCTCACAAGTGGGAACTAAAGTTGAAGGTAGTAGATCAGTTCGATCAGTGGGGGGCAGAAATTGACCTCTTTGCCTCCCCTATCCAACACAAAACTACCCGACGTTTGCTTGTTCATTCCCGGGTCTGGTGTTTTTTTGGTGAGACGCACTGTCTCTGTTGGACAGGGAGGTTTCTGTATGCCTTTGCTCCCTTTCTAATCCTGCAGAAGGTTCTGCTGAAGCTCCAAGCAGAGGGAGCTCCCATGATTCTCATCACTCCTCTCTGGCCTCTGCAGATTTGGTTCCTCCTGCTTCAACAGCTGGCATTGGAACCTCCAATACCTCTTCCTCTCCTTCACTACCTTCTGATGCAAGAGCAGGGCAACCTGGTGCATCTGGGCCTCGCATCTCTCCACTTACATGCATTGCACCTCTGGATATAGTTGTCTCGCGTTTTGGGGTCTCCTCATGAGTTGCCCAAGTCTTGTTGGAAGCCAGGAAGCCTTCCACCAGAACAACATATGCTATGCAGTGGAAGAGATTTTCCTTATGGGCGATGGCCAGGGACCTGGACCCATTCTCTTGTTCAGCACTCCAGGTCCTAGAGTACCTCTTATTATCTTATTTGGACCTCAGCTACTCCTCTCTGAAGGTTCATCTCTCTGCAGTTTCCGCCTACCACCCTCCGGTGGACGGCAAAAACCTTGCACAGTTGGAGGTCTCAAAAATCTTGCTTAACAGGATCCTTCGGTTTGTAGTCCAGTTTCCCCCTGGGATCTCAACTTTATTTTAGAAAAGCTTACTTTTGCCCCCTTTTGAGCTGGCAGCAGGCTGTGTCATGTGCTATTTGTCTTGGAAAGTGCTCTTTTTAGTTGTGATTTCTTCAGCTCGAAGGATTTCAGAGCTTCAGGCCCTCGTTTGCAAGGAGCCTTATTTAATTTTCCACAGAGATCGAGTGGCTCTGCGGACTAATCCCTCATTTCTTCCAAAAGCGGTTTTGGAATTTACTTTGAACCAGGATATTCAACTGCCGGTTTACTACCCTGAGTATTCTAAGAGAATCCCTTTTGCACACTTTTGATGTGCACAGAATTCTGGGATATTATGTTTCACGGACTAAGAAGGTGCCCAAGTCTGACCAGTTGTTCATCGTTTTCACACATAAATGCCAGGACACAGCGATTTCCAAACAATACCTGTCCAAATGGTTGGCCAACTGCATCACTTTCATTTACCAAAAGTATGAAAAACTGCTTTCGGAGGAAGAGGAGGAGGTGAAAGGGCACTATACAAGCAGCATGGCTGCTTCTGCTGCCTTTTTCCGGAACGTGTCCGCTTCTGATATCTGTGCTGCAGCCACCCGGAGTACAGTCCACACTTTCACCAAGCATTACAGTCTGGACATTGCCTCTGGACACAGGGCCATCTTTGGTCTTGCCGTCCTTCAAGGCCTTCTGTCCTAACCAGGATCTAGACTCTTCCGCCTCCTGGACCACAGTCTACAACTCTTTGTTCTCTTGACTGCTTGGTATTCAGTCCTGTATGATGAAGACCTACTGCAGGAACCCTCTCGAAGTAAGATATTACAGTTACGTAAGATCTTACTATAACGGTAGATCTTCGAGAGAGGTTCCTGCAGTAGGACACCTCTTTCCCCTCCCACCTTCCCCCTGCTCCTGTTTTTCCTTACCTGTTCCAGGTTGTTTCTTTTCAGCAGCTTTGGGTTCAAGGATTATACTCCTTTCTCCTATTCTCCTTTCAGGGGTCTTCCGATGGGAGAACTAGAGGGCAGGTGTGGAGACCGCCCCCTATATAGTGTCACGCTGATGTCTCGTCATATGATGTCAGAGATGGTCCCCTGTTATGGATTGCCAGCTACAAGTTTGCCGTGTGATCCTGACACCAGGGGGCACAGACCTATATATGAGGACCTACTGCAGGAACCTCTCTCGAAGATTTACTATTACGGTAAGATCTTACGTAACTGTAATTTCCTATACTTGGACGACTGGCGGTTGTCAGCCCCATCTCTGAACGGTCTGTTGGAGTCTCTCTCTCCTCCACCTTGGACCTTCCCCCCCCCATCTTGGCATCATGGTGAACTATCCCAAGTCACACCTTCCACCCTCCCAGCACATCCAATTTATTGGTGCAGTGCTGGATATGGTCCAGTGTAGGACCTTCCTTCCTCAAGACAGAGCACAAACAAGCCTTTCCATGGCCAGCTCTCACTGAACCACAGCCCGCTCTGTTCTCTGTCTGTTGGGACTAATGGTGGTGGCTATCCCTGCAGATCCATTGGCCAGACTACACATGAGGGTGACCCAGTGGACACTCAGGGTCCAGTGGGACCAACGCTCTGATGAGCAGGACCACAGAGTCCTGGTCTCCAGCAGCATGAAGAGGGATTGGAGTATACTGCTGAAGTACAGACGTATGAGTCTGAGCTCAGCTCTTAATTTGTGATTTTAATTTAATTCATTAACCTTTGCTGTAGCTATTGGTATCTATGAGTGCACCAGTAAGTGTACTGACCCAGGAAGCAGTGTAGTGACTGGTAATTTTCATGCCTAATTGGGGAGACTACCTGTCTCTGCTGTGAGCGTATAATTGCTTCTGCTGATTTTTCTGGGCCAGTATACTGCTACATACATCTAAAGCAGAGCTCAGGGAGAGATATTTATTTGAACAAATACATTTTTAAGGTGAGTGAAACGCTGATCCAATCCTAGGTGTTCCAGGTCACGGGACTTAAATTACGCTCCTTTGCTAGCTGGCGTGTGCATGTGTTCGCATGCAGAGGTGTGCGTGTGTTCACGCACAGAGATGCGCACCAAGACACGTGCATTTTAGTACATGTCCAGCATGTCAAGTGGGGAAATTGGGGTATACGAAGCAAAACGACAATATACACTAACAGGTGAGCTGAAAAAGAGTCATTGATAGTTATAAACACGCTTATTGCATACGATTGCCCAGGTAGTCTGATACAAACGATAGCAGGAAACATGGTCAGCATAGGTAGTATCACAAAGTAAACGACTGTTAGAGTGAGAATTTAAACAGATAGCTTGATTAGTCCTGGAGTACTGTATCCCTAGAGTAGAGTATATATATAGCTGTGCTGGCAGGCTTTATCGACAGTTTGTGTAAGAATAATTTTACTGCAATGAATGAAACATAGAAGTTGATGGCAGATAAGGACCGCAAGGCCCATCCAGTCTGCCCATTTCTTTTTCTACCTTATAAATGTGCCATCGGCCTTTGCTCTGTCAGTGGCCTATCTATTCATAGTCATTTGTATTGCTCCCTTATGCCTATCCCATGCCTGTTTGAAGCCCTGCACTGTATTCATAGCCACCACTTCTTGTGGTAAGCCATTCCATGCATCCACGACCCTTTCTGTGAAAAAGAATTTCCTCACATTCCCTCCTAATCGGCCCCCCTCTAATCTCATGCTGTGTCCTCTTGTCCTGCTAGTTTTCTTATATTTAAACATGTTAGACTCTTTCACCTTGTTAATGCTCTTAAGGTGTTTGAATGCCTCGATCATATCACCTCTCTCCCTCCTTTGCTGAAGAGTATACATATTGAGCTCCGTTAATCTGTCCTCATATGTCGTCTGATGCAGTCCCTGCACCATTTTGGTTGCCCTTCTCTGGACTGCCTCAATTTGGTTAATGTCCTTGTGAAGGTGTGGCCTCCAATACTGCACACAGTACTCCAGGAGGGGCCTAACCAGTGTCTTGTAAAGAGGGATACCTCCTCTTCACGACTTGTGATACCCCTACTAATACACCCTAACACCCCCTAGCTTTACCTACTGCTTTAGAGGTCTGCTTGATGATTTCAGGTCATCAGTGATGATGATGCCCAAGTCTTTCTTCCTTATGACTGCTAGCAACTCCTCCCAGCCTATAGGTGGCTTCAGGGTTTCTCTTCCCTATGTGCATGATTTTGCACTTTGCATTAAATCCAGTTGCCACTCTTCTGACCATTTTGCTAGTTTATCCAGATCTCTTCTCATTCTGCCCACCCCATCTGGATCATCTACTCTGTTGCAGATCTTGGTGTCATCTGCAAACAGACAAGCCTTACCCTCTAGTCCATCTGCAAGGTCACTAATGAAGATGTTGAAGAGGACTGGCCCCAGGACTGATCCCTAGGTACCCCACTTGTTACTTGCATCTCTTCTGACTGTATACCATTTACCACCACTCTCTGTTTTCTGCGGTCAACCAGTTTGCCACCCATTTGACCAACTTCTGACCTACCCCGAGCCTACCCAGCTTATTTATCAATCTTCTATGTGGAACAGTGTCAAAAGCTTTGCTGAAGTCAAGGTAGGCAACATCACCTGCTCCCCCTTGGTCCACCACTCTGGTTACCCAGTCAAAGAAATCTATGAGATTAGTTTGACAGGACCTTCCTTTTGTAAACCCATGCTGTCTTGGATCCTGTGCCCCTATGGATTCCAGGTGTTGCACTAACCTTTCCTTAAGGAGTGCCTCCATAATCTTGCCCACTGCAGAGGTAAGACTGACTGGTCTGTAGTTCCCCACCTCCTCCCTGCTACCACTCTTGTGGAGCGGGATCACATGAGCCTTTCTCCAGTCTTCTGGGACCTCTCCTGTGCTCAGAGACTCACTAAACAGTTCTGCTAATGGCTCTGCTAGTTCCACCTTTAGCTCCTTAAGTACCCTGGGATGTATGCCATCAGGTCCCGTTGCCTTATCCACCCTGAGCTTAGCAAGCTCTTGTAGGACTCTTTCTTTTGTGAAGGGAGTAGTGCTCACCTCCCTCCCCTGTGTCCATGATGCTGAGCTGTGGGCCTGTCCTACCTTCTCTTCAGTAAACTGAGCAAAAGTATCTATTTAGAATAGATGCCTTTGCAGGGTCCTCCTCCTCACATGCTCCCTTTTCTCCATTAAGCTTAGCAATACCCCCTCTGGACTTTCTCCTTTCACTAATGTATCTATAGAAAGTCTTGTCACCTTCTTTTACTGTTCGTGCTAGTGTTTCCTCAGTTTGGGACGTTGCCTGCCTTACTGCCTTCCCTGCTTCCCTTATGCAGTAGAAAATTATGACATGTCTGAACAAACAATTGATTATGTTGTCAAAAAATCTGTTACTGGTATGCACTCTATGTGGAATGTTTTCAAAAAATCGGAATACTAGTATCAGTGGGAAAGACTATAAGTGTGCCAAGTGCGAGCTACTTTCACTTTTCCAGTTAGAAAATGAGGATTTTAAGCAGAAAATAAAAAAAATTACAGGATGTTAAGATACAGCAATTTGTACAAAATGTTGAAAAAGATACTGACTTTATTACTATATAATAACTGGTGACTCCCATTATCAACCCGTTTTTGATTACTGTAAAAAGTCAAAAAACTTCTCAACTCGCGGGTTGATACGACTTTTACAGTCTTGCGCCAAGAACCCGGAAGCAGTCCAGACCAATTCTGTTGAACAGAATACCCCAAAGACCAATCTGTGCTGTAAAAATAATTTCCCCAATTTTTTTTTTTTGACGAAAGAAGCCACCGATTATACAGGGAGAGCAAGTGACTCCGTGGCTTCAGAAGAGTCGATGCAACCGTTTTCGAGTGTTATTATGCCAATGTCTCTCTCCAGCCGCTATCAAAGACCCACGTTGCTGACTGCTCATTCCTGTACCTCCTCATCTCCACACCAGTAAAGTACATTTTATTTTTTTATATAGTTTATCCTGCCTTCATAAAAAAAAATGTATCCTGCCAAACTCGCGTTTCTGTTGGGGCTTCCAGAGTCAGTCAGTCAGATCGGAAACTGACTGGAGCTGACCGACTGCTCTTATGTTGCACACAAAACAAAGCACCAGCAATTACAAAAATAAAGGCTACGAGGGGTAGTGATGGGCAAAGTGGCTCCAATCTAAGCCCGCTGAGTGAAGAAGTAATTGCAGTGTCGATTGTTCTGTATAGCCTCATTTTGGGGTAGTAGGGAAGCTGTAGGAGACAATCTGCTCTGAGAGCTCTTGCAATTCAAACCTTCAAATGGCTGTTAAAAAAGCCTTTTTGAGTCTTTTTTTTTTTTTTTTGCTGAAGCTTTAGTTCATCAATTATAGGAAACCCTCCTGTGCTCATATCATCGAGCATTTATTGTTTGTGTATGGATTTTGAATGTTAATGTACAACATTCAGTCTGTGTACTGAGAGACAGTGGAACTGTGCTTTGGGGAGGGGTGTATCTGTGGTGTAGGTAGATTAACTTGGGGAAAAAGACAGTGCTTTCTGTTTTGGTCATATTCTTCTTGTGTAACTGTGTTAATGTACACACAGTAATATTTTCAATATTTCTTGCCATTTTTTTGCTGATTGTTGTGGTGCAGCAGTGCATAATTTTAGTTTGTTTAAAATATGTGGTTATATTACTGAAGTTTTCAATTTGCATGCATTATTTAATGTGTGTGTGAGTATGTGTGACGCGTGTCATCAAATCAGACACCTTTTATTGTGCCACATAATTTCAGCAGTGTGAAGCTGCTATCCACTGCAGCTGTGTGATTTTTGTACTACTTTGTGGTATCTTTACTGGTACTAGTACTAGTGACTGTTACTGCCGCAGTGCATTACACTTCCCCCACGGCCCGCCCCAACCGGCAAAGGTATTCTTTTCCAGATTTGAATTTCTGATGGTGAGCACTGGTTAGGTGTTGTTCCTTTGTGTCTGCATCTCTTCAGTGCACAGCGCAATCTTAATCTGTCTGTGCATTTGCATCTCTTTAGGGCCCAATCTCCATCTGTAACTTAAGCCACAGTTGTTTCTTTGACTTCCCTTCAGAGTATTGGACAGGTGTGGTGCTTAATTCTGCATGAACATCGTACTCATTAATAGGCGTTTTTAAGTCAGGACCACTATCACGAGTCACTCGTGATACAAATCACGTTCTTCATCATCAAGGTCACAAATCATGATTCACTATCATTCACATTTCGAATCACAACATTAATTTTTTTTGTATTTACTTGGATGTATTGTAAGCCTGTTTTGTAGTATCTCTCCAGGCTTAACCACCCCACCGTTGTACTCATTGATATGTGTTTTTAGGTCTGGGAGTTTTAAGCTACAGCTCATTGGGGAAGTACAGCCGTAGGCGGTAGGCATTCACGTTTCTTCATCATCACGGTCACAAATGCAGTCACAAATCACGATTCAGCATCACGTCACGAATCACTACATTAATTTTTTTTAATAGTTACTTGGATGTATTGTAAGCCTGTTTTGTAGTATCTCTCCATGCTTCACCACCCCACCATTGTACTAATTAATGTTTGTTTTTTAAGTCAGAGAGTTGGACAGTGTCTGCAGTACATACAGACTGGAAAGAAGACTGAATGCACACATGCAGTTTAGTACAGTATACTTGCACTGCTCAGAATACAAAGTGTCACGCATACGGAAGACAACCAAAAAAAAAGGACATAATTCTAGGGACATGGATATGTTGTTCATCCACACTGTCTGGCAGGTTCCTTGCTGCTTTAAATCTTGCTGGAAGGTCTTCAAGCTGGCTCCTCCCACCCACCCGGGTAGTAAAACTCTTGCTGCGCCCCATGATGCCAGATCTTCCTTACCGCTTGGAAGCCCAGGTTCCCTCCTTAGTGCTCTGCGTTTAGACTGGATCCAAACTCTTCGGTTAACCCGAAAGTAATCTTAAAGTTTACAAGACTTTGGTCTGTTTCTTCCTTCGTGGCTGTGATGGGTAAATCGACTCACGGTTTTCAGCGGTGCCCATGCAGGCAGAAGATGTTTCGGACCGATCCGCACTCCACATGCATCTACTGCCTCAGGCTTGACCACGATCCGCAGGCCTGCGATTTGTGCAAGTCCTTTTCGGCAAATGTCCTCGAAGACCGTGCTGCCTGGCTCCAACTTGGGCGCCCCAAGAGACGTATTCTGCTGGTGAAGTCAAAGGAGGCCCACTGGGCGGTTTCCGCTGCGGCGGGCTTGGTTGAGCAACTTGAACAGATGATCACCCTCGAGTAGGAGGCGGCCCAGGCCGCATCTTCGTCCTTCTCGGTCGCGGCATTTATCCCGCTCTACTTGGGTTCTTCCTATATGGCTTCTTTTAAGGAGCTTTGTCAGTCCCTCTCCACAAAAGGTGAGGGTCCATCGGGGCACTCCTCTCGGTCCAAGAAGAAGGACTCGAAGGGTAAGTCCCACCATCGGCATTCGTGGGAGAGGGAGAGGTCCCCTTCCCCGGACAGTCAACATTCGATTTCAGTCAAGGTTGCGGCTAAGGCTGCTGGCTTCACGGTGTCCCCATCAGGTCAGCCGGCCAAGACACCCGTCGATGCAGTCAAGATCTTTCTCAACCCGTCGGACAGACTGTCGACTGGAAAAGCCAACAACCCTTCTTCACCAGTTCCCCCGCGGTGGAAACCGAGGACTTGCCCACGCCTCGTGTGCCGGAGTCCCTGGTTAAGGCCCCCAAGCCGAGGGAGGAATGGGTCTCCCCCGCTCCCTTCCAGGCCCACCCTCGGAAACACTGACGGTCTCGGTCTTGGACCTCTTCTTCGTCCAGCCAATCCCACCGACACCGGCAGTCTCTGTCTCAGCACTGAGGAAAGTGGTGGCGCCACTCATCCTCGTAGTCTTCCTCCTAGGAGGAAAGGCTTCGGCACAAATTGCGTCGATGCTACAAGGACTTAATGTGGCAGCAGCTCCTTCTGACTGGGAACAAGCCGACCCTGTCGCCTTCCATGGCCATTAAGTGGCTGTCACCTGAAAGGCCGAAACAACCCCTTACGGTTGTTGAGGACCCCAAACCGGCACCGTTTTTTCTGCCAAAACCAGCTGCGCCACTTATTGTGGTGGAACCCCTGCCTCCACAACCTAAATCTGGGGCTCCGACCAAGGATTCTCGGTCGGGTCAGGGACTGCGCCACCGGTTGTCAGTCACCCTCACTCTGGACCGTCCTTGGCAGGTGGAGGGTGGCTTAGGCCCTAGGCAGCTATTCGCAGACTCCTCGGAGTCTGATGACGACTCTTCCCTGTTCTCCTGGCCCCTTGACCTGGAGTCCTCTGGGTGACAGTCGATGGACGAGAGCCCATCCTCGTTCATGGGTTTGCTTCGGCTCATCTCAGAGTCTACTGGGATGCAGCTCGAGCCCATATCCAAGCGGGCCAAGTATCCCCTCACGGAGATACTGGACCGAGGGGATTCTCCCACGGAGGCCTTTCCAGTGGCTGAAGCCATTGTTGGCCCAGCCTTGGAGTTATGGCAGCGGCCGGCTTCTTGTCCTGCTCCTTCGGCCAGGATGGCCAGGAAGTACGCGGTCCCCACCGGGTCACTGTCCTGTTTCTCGGAGCACCCCTCTGTGGAGGGGCTGGTTACTGATAGTGTTTTCCGGCGTTCTGGGAACACCAGGAATGTGGACAAGCCTCCCAACAAAGAGTCCAAAAAGCTGGACTATGCCAGGCATAAAGTGTACACTGCGTCCTCCCTCTGCCTCCGTCAGGCCAGTTTGGCCGTACTGATGGCGCACGTCTCCCACGCTCTTATGGGCTCCCTGGATGAGGTGATCCCTCATCTCCCGACTGACCTCGGTCAAGCAGGTGCGGGATCAGGGAAGGGCGGTGTCGAAGCAGCAGCTTCAAACGGCTCTCGATATTGGAGACTCCTGTGCCCAGTCAGTAACGGCCACAGTGGCCATGCACCGCAGAGCTTGGCTGTGGATCTCCATCTTCATGGCGGATACTCAGCACAAGCTGGCAGACGTCCCCTTCCTGGGTACTGACTTGTTCGGGCCCGGGGTAGAAGGCCACCTCCAGAGGATCGAGAAGTCCAATGCCACCTTGGACTCGGTCACGTCTGCCCAGAAGGACAAAGGCCGCCGACAGCAGCATAAGCCCTTTCGACCTTCTGCCCCTGTGGCATGTCTGGCCCAGCAACACCAGCATCAGGGCCAGCAGGCTCGCATTTGGCACCCCAAAGCCAAGCCTGCAGCTTCCTCCAGCAGGAAGCCGGGAGGAAAAGGCCCAGGAGGTCCCTCGGCCGGTCCTTCCTCCAAGCCTGCCCAGCGACAGGTTGAGGGGTGTCGCCCCCAGCCACGTCGCTCCCCCCTGGGTTCCTCCTGTGGTGGGACAGCTCCGCCACTTTCTTTCTGCCTGGTCCGCTATCACCATGGACCGCTGGGTTTTGGAAGTGGTAGGAAAGGGTCTGCCTCTGGAGTTCGGGCAGGCCCCGCTCTTCTGAGCCGTCGCCCCACGGGGGGCTATGGGGCCCGCAGCCTCTCTGTCGGCCTGTCGAGCCGGCATTGCCCTGCTCCTCCAGAAGGAGGTGATCAGGAAGGTGGCGGATCCTCCTCCAGACCCAGGGTTTGTGTCCAGGTATTTCCTGGTCCCGAAACGGACGGTGTGCTGGCACCCCATTCTAGACCTGGACGACCTGAACAGGTTCCTAAGGTCTCAAACCTTCAGGATGGTTATTCTGGCTCAGATCATTCCGTCCTTGGAACGAGGTGTTTGGTTCTGTTCTGTGGACCTCCAGGACGCATTCTTTCACGTCCCAATCTGTCCGTCCCACCAGCGATTCCTCCACTTCAGAGCAGAGGGGTCCCTTTACGAGTTCCAGGCCATGCCCTTCGGCCTTTCTCTAGCTCCCAGGGTCTTCACCAAGTGCATGGCAGTAGTGACAGCATTCCTGCGGCGCCGAAAGGTCTGGGTGTACCCTTACCTGGACGACTGGCTGATTGCGGCCTCCTCCAGACCGGAAGTGGAGCGGTCCAGGGATCTGGCCCTCCAGGTTTGCTGTCAGGTTGGCCTCCTCATCAATGAGGCCAAGTTGGAACTCGTGCCAAAGCAGGTGATCCAGTTCATCGAGGCAGAACTTGACTCTCTGCAAGCCAGAGCATGGCTCCCGGCAGACAGGGCCGAGGTTCTTTCCTCCTTTGCCCAATCATTTCAGGTTGGGTAATTGCGCCCTGCCCGGGACTTCCTGCGCCTCCTGGCGGCCTGCACCAGCATGGTCCTTTGGGCCCGTTGGCACATGCATCCCCTACAATGGGGACTGGCCAGCCAATGGTCACAGCGCTCTGGTCCTCTGGACCAGCCAGTGGCAGTGATCCAGGAGATGTGGAACGCTCTCCAGTGGTGGATCGTTCCAGCTCAACTGCAGGAGGGCATCCCATTTGTCCGCCGCGAGCCGACAGTCTCTCTATCAACCAACGCCTCTCTGATGGGTTGGGGTGCCCATCTGGGGGAGCACAGAGCGCATGGCTTCTGGTCCCCTTGGGAGTACCAATGCCACATCAGCCTGCTGGAGCTTTGAGCGGTTCATCTAGCCCTCACTGCGTTCGCTCCATTTGTATGGGATCAAGTGGTCCAGGTCCAGACTGACAATACCACGACCATGTACTACCTAAACCGCAAGGGCGGGACGTGCTCCATGCCTCTGTGCAGGGAAGCTCTCTGCACTTGGTCCCTCATGCACAGCCTGGAGGCGGATCTCCTTGCCATCCATGTGGCAGGAGCCTCCAACATTCTGGCCGATGCCCTAAGCCGGATAGGGGCTGCGTTCCACGAGTGGTCTCTCCTGCCGGAGGTAGTACAAGAGCTGTTCTCCCACTGGGGCATGCCTCAGGTGGACCTGTTTGCCTCCAGGGAGAATGCAAAGCTGAGGCTGTTTCATGCCCGCCCCCCTCAGCAGGGCTCGCTGCAGGGGGATGCCTTCTCGAGGCCGTGGACCCCGGGCCTCTTCTATGCCTTTCCCCCATTCCCTTTGATCCACAAAGTACTTCTCAAGGTGAGGAGGGACAAGGCGCAGGTGATTCTGGTAGCCCCAGACTGGCCCCGCCAGTTCTGGTATCCAGATCTCCTCCGTCTCAGCTCCAGGCTCCCAAGGCAGCTTCCAGCCCACCCGGACCTGATCTCAGTCAACCAGGGGAAGGTATTCCATCCGGACCTTCAATCCCTGCACCTGACGGCCTGATTCCTGAGCAGCTAGAGTTCCAGGCCTTGGGTCTTTCTGAAGAGGTCCTCAGCGTCGTTGAGGCATCCCATAAGGAGTCGACCAGGAAATGCTATGCCTTTCAATGGAAGAGATTCTCCATTTGGTGTCAGGGCAAGGGGCTGGACCCTTCCTCCTGTTCCTTGGCAAGCATTCTGGACTACCTGTGGTCCCTTTCTCAGCTAGGGCTTTGGTCGACGACCCTTAAGGTGCACCTGGCAGCCATCTCTGCTTACCGGACGCGGGCCGGGAAGCAGTCGGTGGCGCAAGAGAAGGTGGTAGGGTGCTTTTTCAAAGGCCTTGATCACATATCCCCTCCGGTGCGAGAACCTCCACCTCCGTGGGATCTACTGCTGGTACTGGCTAAGCTCCTGGGCAAGCCATTCGAACCGATGCACAGGTATGAAATCTCTCACCTGTCGTGGAAGACCGCCTTCTTGGTGGCTATCATGTCAGCCAGAAGGATGGGAGAGCTCCAGACACTTTCCATCGAGTCTCCTTATCTGGTCTTCCACAGGGACAAGGTTGTCCTGCGCCCCAACCCGAAATTCCTTTCGAAGGTGGTGTCGGAGTTTCACCTTAACCAGGTGATGACTCTGCCAGTGTTCTACCCCAATCACACCTCGGAGGCCGAATATAGGCTCCATACTTTGGACCCTAGAAGAGCGTTATCTTATTATAAGGAGTGAATGGCTGAAGTTTGGGGAGAGGTTTGCCAGCTGTTTGTCACCTACACTGAAGCAGCACCTGGCAGACCTGCAGCCAAGTGGATGATAAGCAGGTGGGTCACCTCCTGCATAGATCTCTGCTACAGGTTGGCGGGCATGGAGCCTCCCAAAGGGATAAGAGCTTATTCTACCCGCCATACCGCTGCTTCGGTGGCTGCTTCCAGGGACGTCCCTATCCAGGAAATCTGCAGGGCTGCTACCTGGAAGTCAGCACACACCTTTATTACCCATTACCACATCAACCTTGAGTCACGCCGGAATGCTGGTTTTGTGACCTGGGTTCTCCAGTCCTTATTCCCTAAGTAGGGGGTGTGCACCTTGCCTCCCTCCTCCCGGAGAACTGCTAGGAGTCTGCCAGTAAGTGTGGATGAACAACATACACCATTCCTAGAACTCCTGTTACAGGTGAGTAACCTGTATTTACATACAAGGGTCGGGGATGGTGGAGGAATACGTTTTATAACACAGCAAGGAAGGTGTGGGGGGGGCACATGGTGTGAGAAAGAAAAATAATGTGGGATCCCATGATCATCCAGCAGCAGTTCCAGCATGGACATAATTTGCAACTGATGTTCCTCTATGTGATCCAGCCGCTGCTCCACAGCACTCATCCTCTCGTTATCCTCAACAGCACTCCAGAGAACTCCCAAGTCAGCCTGTGTTACATGCAGTTCTCTGGGGTCCAAACATTCTACAGGCTGACCTGCAGGTGGTGGTGGTGGTGGGGGTGCTGGTGGAGCAGCAGGTGCTGCTGTGGCCCTCCTCTTCTTAGGGGTGCCACAATGCACAGCTGCACCCTCTGCCACAGAATGGCCAGCAGGTGCAGGCATGGTCTGTTCTGTGGCTGCCTGCCACTCCAACTGCTGATGATTGAGCATATGGATGCTCTGGCCCTCAGTCCCCAGCTGTGTCCCCCGGGGGCCACAGCGCACCTCCGCCTCACATAGGCAGCACTTGACCACACTGCTGTCCCCCCACACAGTAAAAAAACTGCCAAACAATGGAGGTGCGGGGAGGACCAGGCACAGGCAGGGGATGGCCAGATGAACTTGCCGCCGGCTGGTCACAGTGCTGAACAGGGATGGGATCCACACCTGGGCCCAGGGGAATAGGCACATCCTGCTCCAGAGAACCTGGACTTGGTGGTGGTGGGTCACTGCCTCAGAGTCAGGACAGGAGGTGGTGCTAGTCCTGCTTCTGGGGGGGGGGCACTCACAAGTATCGAGCGGTCCAACAGGAATGGGTGCCCATGCCCTCCACACATGCACACAGTACAATGCTTACCACTGGCACGCTCTCCCAGAGCTGCCCCTGCCCCAGACATTCCATCACCCTGGTCCATCTCTCCTACTGAGCTCCCTCAGTCTGAACAATTACTACTCACACTGTCACACAACACACACACACAGTCACACAAACAACTAACTACTTATAAAGGCAAGAAAAATAAAATTTTCAGAAAGAACAAATTAAATAAAAAAGAGTACAGAAAAGGCAAAAAATGTAGCTTTTAAAAAAGCTGTTGGGTTTAAATCAAAGTTTAAATCTCCTCCTCGCTCTGATCTCAAAGTATCAGCAGTTACAAAACACACTACTCTCTCTCCGTCTGCACAAGAGAAAGTAAAAGTGTCTGCTTGTATGACTCACTTTCTTCCTGCCTAGTTAAAGAGCATGTGACTTACAGTACTACAAGCCATATGATGTGTGTGGGGGGGGCTGCCAAATCTGAAACACCAAGTGGATCACTTAGAATCATAATGATGAATGCGAAGTCCATTAAAAACAATGACTTAGCCTTACTTCGCATTGCCATTCCACCTTAACGCGAAATGGTAATGACAAGGCGGCGTGAACACTCTGCATTTCCCTCCAGCGTGGCAATTGGCAGCGTGGCGTGCCCACTTTGCGTTCACTTAGCCAGCAGAATTTAAATTCGCTGCATCTCTAGGTAGGGGTGTGTTATGGTTTTTTGTTTTTTTTTTCTTTTTTTACACACCCTCGGTGATTGATGAGCTCATAAACCTCTTGAGCTTCGCTTTCAAGGTTTATGGCTCATCACTCACCTTGGGTGTGTAAAAACAAACAAACAAAAAAAAACACCGTAACATACCCCTGCCTAGCCCTTATTCTCTATGAATAGGAAAAGAACACAGAATCTGAATGATAGTCCTGAACACATTGTAGATCAGGCACCCAAAGCAAAGAGATTAAAAGAAACATCAAAAGTAGAGGAAATAGAACAAATTTCACAGGTTACAGAAAGGAAAAAGACTTCTCAAAAAACAGAACAGGTACTTGCACAAACAAATAGATATCTGCAACTTGAAGTGGATGAAATTGAAGGAGAAAACTTAACCTGAGGTCAAAATTATACAGACAATATTAGTAATACTGAGGGGGTAGATGCAAATATACAATGTCTGACTCAGTTCGGTACACATGGAATCTTTTAAATTTGTTTTTGGGGATTCAATTATCAGACACTGTGACACTTACATATGTGGAAATAAAAAGGAACAGGTCATGGTGTCATGTTATCCAGGGGCACGTGTTCACGCTATAGCCAGGATCATACCTACAGTAACCATACCCCCAGAGTCATTTATCACATTACATAGCATTACATTACTCAGAATAGCAAAGGCCCAAACTAAGGAAAAGACAGCAACCTCGGTTAAGAGGGGGGATAAAACCTCTTATAGGTATATCAGGGAGCGTAGAAAGGCAAAGGGAGGGATAGTGAGGCTGAATAGAATGGACAGTGGGTGGGCAGAGAGGGACAGTGAAAAAGCAGGGATACTGAATGAATACTTCTGTTCAGTATTCACAAAAGAGGAGGTGCCTAATCCAATTAACAGAAGCACTCTAGATAGGGGAGTCGATCCCAGTCCTTTCACAGAAGAAAGGGTTCTGAAAGAACTCCTAAAACTGAAGGTGGACAAAGCAATGGGGCCAGATGGAATTCACCCCAGAATTCTAAAAGAATTAAGCAGAGAACTAGTGACACCACTGACTACCCTTTTTAACAAATCATGGGAGGATGGTGTGGTACCTGAGGACTGGAGGAAGGCAGATGTGATTCCCCTTCACAAAAGTGGGAGCAAGACAGAGGCAGGTGTAACCCCTAGATGGCGCTATCCCAGGGGCTACTACCCCTGCCTGATTTGCCACTAACAGGTTGAGGGGCCTGGATCTGATGGCGGGTGCCTCCACCCAGAGGTCAGGGTTTGCAATAGTTAAACTAACTTGTTCACAGCCCTCTGGGACACTGCAACCTTTCTTCCCACTAGTGGCCCACAAAGTATATCAGAATTACCTTCACAGTATACACTTACCCCAGGACTGGTTCAGGCACTGGGACCCCTGTAAAATAAGAAGATACAGTGCAACAATCACAGTACAATACTTTAACATAGACAAATACCTCAGGCAGTATAACTTTGCTGAAACAAGCAGCTCTGATTTATCTAGGGGATATAACAAGGACAGGGGAAATCAGGTTAATTAGCTTATCACTTTACTCATCGATATGGTCTTGTGCACGGCCTATCCCTACCAGTTACTGTCCCTGGGTACCCAAGCCCTAGTGGCTAGTCCAAACCGTGGCAGCTGGTAGGGGCCCTTTCACACAGAGAAAAGAAAATTAGTTAAACAGTCAGCAGTACAGTAATTCCATTTGGATTCAATGTGGCAATTCAACAGGGAGCGACCCTGAATTAGTACTCACGACCTCCAAACAAGATAGGGTCCTTCAACGTCAGCAGGGCTACTCTTGAGCTCCACGAGACTCCTCACACATTTATATGACAAACTGCAGCAGGCAAAAGTCCTTTAATGGCAGCAGGATTCACTTGAGCTACATAAGCCTCCTCACACATTTATATGGTGAACAGTAACAGGCAGAAGTCCTTTAATGGCAGCAGGATTCACTTGAGCTACACAAGCCTCCTCACACATTTATATGGTAAACAGTAACAGGCAAAAGTCCTTTAATGGCAGCAGGATTCACTTGAGCTACACAAGCCTCCCTACACATTTATATGGTAAACAGTAACAGGCAAAAGTCCTTTAATGGCAGCAGGATTCACTTGAGCTACACAAGCCTCCTCACACATTTATATGGTAAAAAGAAAGTACTATACCAGGCAGGCTGCTTCTCTATCCCATCGCAATTACTGCACAATACCGGGAGAACACACAGCAGATTCAGTTCCTGACAGACCGAGCGCAATTCAGCAATTTCTCCAGTCTTCTACAGGGTGAGCCTGGTTTCTACTCTTCAGATATCCTTTGATTCTCTTCACAGGACGATTCAGTCCTAACAAGCAGTTACACAAGCTGCAGACCGAACTCGGGCCTTACACGCTGCTTCCTGACTAAAACTGCACAACGAAAAAGCACAGGGCTCCTTCCTCTTCACTGCCAGAGCTCAACTGAAACTCCAGCAGACAAACCGGCACTTCCTTTAGTTCCTCCCAGTTCTTGGCTGGATTGGCTGTCACTACAATAGACTGCCCCTGTTGGTCCAAAAAGGCCAAGTCCAAACTACATCTCCCAGAGTCACTGCCCATACAATCCTCTTGTGGTTGGCTCAGATTATGAGTCCAAGTTCTGATTCGTCCAAGGCACCATTTTAGAGCTACCTTAACCCACACTGATTGGTCCAGTTCAGCAGTTCAAAACTAGAATGGGGAACTAGGCAAACACAGTTCTGACTGCAAAGAAAGCAGGTTAGACAAACTGTATTTTCATTATTACTCTAAATGATTTCTGGCAAACAGTTGCATCTTTCAGATAGGTTCCCTTTGCACTCCTAGTGACTGCAAAAATGGAGTGAATTGGCAGCAGCTCGAGTGGTGCTCAAGCAGAGAAACCCACAGTCCCCCCCATACAAACTAATTATGTCTGCAAGCAGACAGCTCTTAAAGAGACAGTACCAGAGGCTCTAAAAACATTCACAGATAAATGGCTTAAACGCCAAACACCATTCAGGCTCGGAGCATTCAAGCAAGCTCCTGGAAGTCTTTTGGGAACCCCCATTTGCAGGGGGGTTACACAGGAAACTACAGACCTGTTAGTTTGACCTCTGTGGTAGGGAAAGTGATGGAATCACTTCTGAAAGAAAGAATTGTTGAGTACCTATAGGCCAGTGGGGCACAGGACCCAAGGTAGCATGGGTTCACAGCGGGAAGGCCATGTCAGACGAATCTAATTGATTTCTTTGGCTGGGTGACCAAAGTAATAGACCAGGGAGGGGCTGTGGACATAGCCTACCTAGACTTTAGCAAGGCATTTGACACAGTCCCACACAAAAGATTAATAGTCAAATTAACCAGCTTAGGAGTGGGTCCCAGGGTGGTAGCCTGGGTAAAACATTGGCTGGACAACAGGACACAGAAGGTAATTGTAAGTGGAGTCCACTTTGAAGAAAGAAGGGTTACTAGTGGGATACCGCAGGGTTCAGTACTGGGTCCAATCCTTTTTAATGTCTTTATAAGTGACATTGCAGAGGGACTGGAAGGAAAAGTATGGCTCTTTACAGATGACACAAAGATCTGCAACAGGGTTGATACACAAGGAGGCGTGGAAAGGATGAGAAGGGACTTGGCAAGGTTGGAGGAATGGTCAGAAGTATGGCAGCTTGGATTCAATGCAAAGAAGTGCAAAATAATGTACCTGGGAAACAAAAACCCAGGGGAAGATTACACAATTGGGGGGGAGGTAGTAACAACAAAAATGGAGAGACCTGGGAGTAATAATATCAGATGACCTTAAGGTTGGCAAGCAATGTGAGAAGGCGGTAGGGAAGACTGGGGGGATATTGGGATGTATAGGGAGAGGCATCACCAGTAGAAAACAGGAAGTTGCTTTCCCCCTGTACAGACAATTGATGAGACCCCATCTGGAGTACTGCGTCCAGTTCTGGAGACCCCATCTCTGTAAGGACATAGGACGGAGGCAGTTCAGAGGAGGGCAACTAAAATGGTGCAGGGTCTGCAAGAGAAGCCATATGAGGAGAGACTAAAGGAGCTTAATATGTATACCCTTGAGGAAAGAATGGAGGGGGGGGGGAATGATAGAAACGTTTAAGTACCTCAGTGGAATCAACAAAGTCCAAGAGGGTAGCATCTTTCAGAAAAAGAGATGTGCAAGAGCAAGGGGACACGATTTGAAGATAGAGGGGGGACGGCTCAGGGGCAATGTGAGGAAGTATTTTTTCACAGAGAGGGTGATGAACACATGAAACAGCCTTCCTGAAGAGGTTGTGCGGTTTAAAACTGGGAAAATTCAAGAATGCATAGGACAGACATAAGGCAATTTTTATGGGGGATAGGAAGAAGTAGGCTGTTGGTTAAATAGGATCTACAGCTTATCCTCTAGGTAGGGAAATGGGCAGACTAGGTGGGCCAAGCGGTCCTTATCTGCCATCAAAGTCTGTGTTTCTATGTACATGTAGGGACAAACGATGTTGGGAAACTACATGAGAAGGACATGTGTCATGACATTATTGAACTGGCTATGTCTTTGAAAATTCAAAAGCATACAGTTGCTATCTCTGGCATATTGCTGATTCCCAAAGCACATAGGGAGAAAAATTGCACTATTCAGTGTATTAATGCAAGATTAAGTAACGTGTAAAGGAAAAAATTTGATATTTGTCGAAAATGAGTCTACTTTCAGAAATAGGAGAGATTTATACTCAACAGATGGTTTGCACCTTAATATACATGGAGTTAAAAAAAAATTTGCAGATACAGTACAAACCACTTAATCGGGACGCAGTTAAAAGGGATGTTTGTTTTATAGGGACGACACACTGGGAACCGATTAAGTGGCCATGTATTCCTATGGGCACTGTTTCTGCTTAAAGTAGATGGGGGTGCCGTTTAATTGGGATGATTTTGATTCATCCTGTCCCATAATAGCTACTGCTAATCCCCACTAATCCCCATTTACACCTGCTTAATGTGTTCTAACTAAGTCAAAACTTATTTTCTCCTGCTTAATACCCTGACTTCATTCAGAGTTGGCTGAATGCAAACTAATTTGAAAGAGAGAGATGGCAGCCAAAAAAGAAATGAATGTTTTTTTTTTGTAACATAAATGAACTTACTGCAGCCAAAACAGACCCTCTGCTTTGTGACTAATTAGTGCTATGTGAGCCGAAACTGACCTTCTGCTTTACGGCACGGAGACAGGTTACAGAGATGTTTTGCAGTATGGAGAGACGTAAACGAACTTACTGCAGCCAAAACAGACCCTCTGCTTTTTGACTGATTAGTGCGATGTGAGCTGAAACAGACCCTCTGACTGATTAGAGATGAGCGTAGCACCTGAATCGCATTGCTCCCCGCAGCTTTCTATGGCCATGAGCGCTTTCTGCTTTGTGATGTGGAGAGACAGATTAGTGGGTAGCATGGTTAGTGCAGCAGTACAGCTCGAATACAGTGCCTGCAGCACATTCTCTGCACAGCTTTCCACGATCAAGACAGAGCTCCAATCCCATGATGATCCTTCGCTTGGTGTGGCTATATCCTGCGACCGAAGCATAATCTCCCTCACAGCTCGCATGCAGCTTGAACTCCACTGTGCCCGAAACAGATGCTGTGTGAAAGTGAGAGGTAAAGCAAAATAAAATTCCTAAAAGAGCTGTAATCCAACCAAGTCTGTCTGAGTAAGCGTGTGATAGTCTGTGAGTGTTTTTATGTGTGTTTTTGGTGGTTCAGGTGCACAGAGCAAATCTGAGACAGTCGGCAAGTTAAAAAAAAATCCACTTTCTTTAATTGGGACGGCCACTTAAATGGGACGAATAGGTCGCCACAGAGCTGTCCCATTTAAGCGGCTTCTGCTGTAACATAAACCAAGTCATGGGAACTGGCTATTTAAACGGCCGGGGGGGGGGGTTAACCAGCAGCCCATTATCTCTATACAGTCTAGAAAACTACCTGGATATAACCATAAAAATAATTAAATTTTTTATATCTAAATGCAAGAAGCCTGAATAACAAAATGGATGAACGTCTCGTAATTGTTAGAAATCACTGGACATAATTGCTGTTACTGAGACATGGAGAAAAAATGATCCTGATGGATGGGAAAATGGGGTGCCTGGATATATCACATTTGAAAATATGAGAAATAATAGAAAGGGTGGAGGTGTGGCCCTTTTTATTAAAGAAACTTAGAGCTCACTGGATATCACAGCTAAAATAAAGATTGATATTACTTATGAATCTTTGTGGGTGAGGCTTCAGGGAAATGCTACAAAATCACTAGTCATTGGATGTATATATCGCCCTCCAAATAGCACAGTGGAAATAACCAAACAAATAGTGTCAGAGATTGTTACAGCAGAGGCTAAGGGAGATATAGTTATAATGGGGGATTTAAATATTACTGGAATAGATTGGACAAATACTGTTTCAAAATCAAAGTTGGGGACTGAGCTTATTAATGTCTGTAGTGAGTTAAATTTAATACAACATGTCCAGCAACCTACAAGAGGAAAGGAAATATTGGATCTGGTGCTGGCAACATCGAATATTAATATAAAAGACTTATATAGACTCTCCCTTGGCAACTAGTGACCATAACTCAATTAGCTTTACTGTGGATTACACATATATACCTAGAAATAGTTGTACATCAGTATTTCTTCTAAAAAAAAAAGCGGATAAGAAGGGCATTGAGATTGATTTTAAGAAAATATCATGGAATAATGAGTTGAAGGATAAATCAGTAGAAAATATGTGGAGGATTATAAAAAATACTATCCTGAAAGTAGTTTCAGATAATATTCCACAAATTAAAAAATATCCGTCAAATATAACAAAAAACATACTGGTTAAATAATAATGTTAGAAGAATTATCAAAAAGAAGTCTAGTATTTATAAAAAATATCAAAAGAATGGTAATGTTAACACATAAGTCCTTTAAACATACAAAAAAAAGTGTAAAATAAAGATTAGACAAGCTAAAGGAACATGGAAATAAAGCTGGCAACTGAAGCAAACAAATCAAATTCTAAACAGTTTTTTTCCTATGTTAATTCCTTAAAGCATTCTCAAAACAGGATTGGTCCAATATTAGGAGAAGCAGGAATAATATCCGAAAATAAACAAATGGCTGAAGCATTTAATGACTTCTATTGCAGTGAATATGAAAAGGGCCAGGACTTACATCGAACTGCATATACAAAACTGGATGAAAAAAACAATTTCAGGAAATTACTGAAGAGGAAATAAAAAAAAAAAAATGAATGCATTAAGGGCAGAATCCTCTCTGGGACCAGATAAAATATGTGCTGCAATTCTAAAAATGACATCCAAATACATAGCATCCCCTCTAAAAATTTTGTATAACAATTCTTATATGCAATCCCAGGTACCTGCTGACTGGAAAGTTGCTCATGTTGTACCCATCCTTAAAAAGGGGGCATGTGAACATGTGCAAAACTACTGCCCAATTAGTTTAACGAGTGTTATTGGAAAGATCATGGAGAGTATAATTAAAGATAGAATATTAGAAAACATTAATGAGGTAGATCATGAACAACATGGGTTTGTTAGAGGTAGAGGGTGTACAACAAATTTGTTAGTCTTTTATGAACAGATAAGTGCACAACTGGATGATAATATACTATGTGATGTGTTGTTTTTGGATTTCTCTAAAGCCTTTGATCGTGTTCCACTCTGGGCCATTGTTGAAAAAATGAAAAAAATCGGTATCCCTGCTTTAACGGTGGAGTGGTTAATAGATTGGCTGTCTTAAGAGAACGCATCGTGTCACAGTAAATGGGCACTTGTCTGGAGTAGGCTCTATTATTAATGGAGTGCCCCAGGGCTCCATCCTGGGCCCTACACTTTTCGATATTTTTACATCTGACATTTCTCATAAACTAAATAGTACAGTTGTAAAGTATGCAGATGATTTAAAGTTGGGTGGCCCCTGTACTAATAACATGGAATGGGCAGTACTTCAGCAAGACTTGAATACTACACATCTTTGGACCCAAAAATGGGGTATGAAATTAAACATGGGAAAGTGTAAGGTACTTCATCTGAGAAAACATAACAAAATGGAGTATTTTTTGGATAACATTTTATTAAGTCAAACGGCCAGCGAAAAGAATCTGGGCATATATATATGATAACCTCGATACACGGAGGCAAGTTATGGAAGCCACTAATAGGGCAAACAGGGTTTTGTGGTCTGTAAGGAAGAACATTGTATATAGATCTAGTAAAGTTCTTGTCCCCTTATATAGGGCATACGTCTGTCCTCATCTTGAGTACTCATCTCAGATTTGGAACCCTTATAAAGTATCTGAAAGAACAAAGATGGAACAGGTACAGCGTCGTTTCACAAAAATAATAAATGGTCATAGTAATATGACATGCACAGATAGATTACACTCATTGGTACTTATATCGTTGGAAGAACGAAGGGCTCGTGGGGACATCTTGTTCTTGTATGATGTCGTTCAAGACCCTAAATTAATGTGTGACTTGAATATAAGTTTTAAAAATAATAATATGGAAATTAGGGGACATCCAATGCAAATTAAGGGAAAGAGGTTCAGGACAAACACAAGGAAATATTTCTATACTCTTAGGGTGGTAAATCTGTGGAACTCATTACCATTGAATATTATAATAGCAGAAACAAAAAGTATATTTTAAAACAGGTTAGATAAATATATTCTAGATAGTGCTAATTTAAGGTATTACAGATGATGATGGAACTGAAATGGGCTTTTGCCTTCTTGTTTCTATTTCCACCTTAGTATGAACATAGTATGATCATCTCCGATGGCAGGAGCTGTCCAACCTCTCCTTGGGGGCCCCCTTTCTCACCCCTCCTCTTTCCATGACTCTTACTATGGATAGCTCAGATCAAGGTTGGGGAGCCCACCTAGGGGACCATGGGAACTCAAGGGAGGTGGTCTCCACAAGAAACACATCTGCATATAAACATTCTGGAGATGAGGGCAGTGCTCTTCGCTCTCCAGGCATCCCAGACCATCTTAAACCCGGGAACACTCTTAATCCAGATTGACAACATGGCCACGGTCTGGTACATAAACAGGGAGGCACCTGATCATACCCCTCTGCAGGGGAGCAATGCGGGTGTGGTAATGGGCAGTCCAGCACAGCCTCTTCCTGTCAGCAGTCCATGTCTCGGGAGTTCACAGTATCCTGGCAGACAGTCTCAGCCACACCATCGCTCGGGCTCATGAGTGGGAACTAAAGCAGGAGTTAGTAGAAGATCTGTGGGGAAGGCCAGACCTAGATCTCTTTGCCTCCACATCCAAAGCAAAACTACCCAACTTTTGCTTGTTTGTTCCCAGGCATGGTGTTTTTTGATGAGACGCACTGTCTCTCTGTTGGACAGGTAGGTTCCTGTACGCCTTTCCTCCCTTTCCAATCTTGCAGAAGGTTCTGCTGAAGCTCCAAGCAGAGGAAGCTCACATGATTCTCATGGTTCCCCCTGCTTCAACAGCTGGCTTTGGAAGTTCCAGTACCTCTACCTCTCTTTCACGACCTTCTGACGCAGGAACAGGGCTCCCTGGTGCATCCGGGCCTCAAATCTCTCCACTTACACACGTGGCACCTCTGGACATAGCTGTCTTGCATTTTGAGGTCTCCTCATGAGTTGCCCAAGTCTTGGTGGAGGCCAGGAAGCCTTCCACCAGAACAACATATGTGATGAAGTGGAAAAGATTTACCATATGGATGACGGCCAGAAGCCTGGACCCATTCTCTTGCCCGGCGCCCCAGGTCCTAGAGTACCTCTTGCATTTATCTGATTTGAGCCTCAGCTGCTCCACTTTGAAGGTCCATCTTTCGGCACTTTCCACCTTCAACCTTCCGGTGGACATCAAAAACCTTGCACAGTTGGAGGTCTCAAAACCTTTTTAAAGGGATATTACACTTGAAACCTCAGGTCCATAGTCTGGGTCATCTCCAACTCTCTGTTCTTATGACTGCTTGATATTCAGTTCTATATGTGAAGACCTACTGCAGGAACCCTCTTGAAGTAAGATATTACAGTTACGTAAGAACTTACCATAACAGTAGATCTTCTAGAGAGGTTCCTGCAGTAGGTCACCTCTTTCCATCCCACCTTCCTCCAGCTCCCATTTCTCCTTTCCTGTTCCAGGTTGTTTTTCAGCAACTTCGGGCTCAAGGCATATACTCCTTTCTCCCATTCCCCTTCCAGGGGTTTTCTGGCGGGAGAACTGTAGGGCGGGCATGGGGACTGCCCCCTATATTGTGTCACACTGACATCCCGTCATGTGATGCCGGGGGTGGTTCCCCGCTGTGGATCGATAGCTACAAGTTTGCCATGTGGTCCTGATGCCAGGGGCACAGTTCTAAATGTGAAGATCTACTGTTATGGTAAGTGCTTACGTAACTGTGATGTCTCCCAACCCGCCAGAGTCTCCGTACCTTGTTTTTCACTAGGATTGGCTCTCGCTTCTTACCCATCCTTGGTTTCTTCATTGTACTGTCTGCTTTCACTCTAAATCAGATTTTTCACCTTCTGCTTTTTTTTTTTTTTTTTTTGTTTTTTGTTTTTCCGTTCCCCACATAATACACTGGAGAAGTTCTCTTGCATTCTTTGGATCTCCGTGGAACATTATGATCTGGTTTGCACAAAGGCATGTAGAAAGTTCTTACAGTCTTTTGGTTTCCTTCACCGGAATGATGGTGGGTGCCCTTATTTCTAAGCAGTGCCTTTCCAAATTGCCGGTGTCCTCATTTCCTTCTGTTATCAGCATGGTAAAGAGATTTCCAGTGTCCGCGAGCATGCCACTTATGGTATGGCCACTTCATGGGTTTCTTCCATTCCATTCTCGGCAGCTGACAAATGCTGTGCCACATCATAAAGTTGGATCCATACCTTCACAAAACATTGCAGTTTGGCTCTGGTATGCCATAGATGGGATGACTTTATCCTTGCTGCCTTCCAAGGCCTTCTGTCTTACGGAGTTGTATGCTTCCTGCCTGGCCTTCCTTCTGCTCTACAGTGTTGAACTGTTTGGAAATTGTTCAGTATGCTTTATGGAGGGAACAGTCCTTGAAGATCGTTTAGTTTTTTGTCAGTAACAGTAGATCTTCGAGGGACTCCCTGCCACCTTCTGTATTTTAAGGTGGAATACTGTTGAAGACCTGCTGATTACTGCACGTTTGGGCTTCTCTCTGTGCCCATTGATGGGCTCTGTTTGTCCCCATCTCTCCTGTTGACCTGGAAGGGGTTTGGTCTTCCAGTCCTGTCAGAACTTTGCAACTCTCCAACAGAAACAGCACTGATGTGGGTCTGCACACATTATATAGGTGCCTCTGACGTACGTCATCGTGGGTGGTCCCAGCTAGGCCAAAATTTCTGAGTGATCCTGATGCCGATGGCTTACTCTTCAATATGTAGGACTCTATGGAGTAGATTTCCTCGAAGCTCTACTGTTACTGGTAAGTAAGTAAACTTTCCAGTTCCTCAGTCTGGGAGAGGAGGCATTATGATTTTCTGCCTGGATAGTTTTGCATTCACTTATGTTAAACTTTTATTTGTCTTGAACCCATCCAAACTGGTGCAGAATAGATAAGTGTTAACCCAGCTTAATTGCTTAATAACACTCCAGTTTGGGCACCACGATGAGCCATGTAGAGTTAGTGATGCGCTCTGAGTGGGTCAGTCTAGACATATATTGAAGCATTACAATGAAAAAATGGGGCTCCTTTGAGCTGCTGCAGTGGTGGGGAGCCAAAGCACTGCAGGCGTTTTCAGTCACAATGTGGACACTCCCCCACTGCCTGCAGCGTTGCTGTTGTGGGGTCAGGTTGGGAGCCAGCATGAGAGACAGGAGCCAGTTAGGCCACCTGCAGTGCTCCAAAGCATCCATGTGTGATTGGACAGGAAAAGGCTGCAGCTCTGTTCTGCCCCACATGCTGGCCTTAATGCTGCGAGAACGCAGTAAGTGTATGTGAGCACACCTGTAGCTACTCCATCACTTTGTTAATGTCACATCTGTCTTCTCCTCTCTCCCTCTTTGCAGCATGTGCTATGCCGGGTTGGTACTCGCTACGCTAGTGCTAAGACTGACCAGTCTGGATGGAGAAGTGGGAACCATGTCTATCGCCCTGGTCCTGGGTTGGTACTATGTTTTGTACTTTGCACAAGGCTTCAAGCTGCTGGGCCCCTTCAACATCATGATCCATAAGGTAAGCCACACAGGACTGCGTGCCCTCAGGAGCGCTGTGGTGCATGTCATGTTGTGCTTGACATCTAAACTAACCACTGTCGGCCCATAGGGGAGAAGCAAATTGGCTAATGAAATAATTAACTTGGTTTGTAGATTAAAATAAAGTGGCACTGTCAACCCCTTATGAATAATATTGATTTTAGATGAAACATATATATTTATGATTGCATACCTACAGTGGAATTTAATGATGTAGCTGGTTCTTTTTTGTCTGCTTCTTATCTTTTTACTGAAAGTAAAAAAAAAATAAACAAACACCTATCATATCAAAACTTGTTTTCCTTAAAATCCTTTTTTTATGCCGGCCCGTCGGCTCAGCGGTAGCACTACTGCTTGTGACACTGGCGATGCGGGTTCGGTAGCAAGCTCAGGTTGCGAGAGGGCCAGTGGGGGTGAGGGGAGAAGGATTGAACTCCTGATGGGCTGCTCTCCTTCTCCAGGTGGGGTAGGCTTCAGTCCTCGCTGCGATACCACCACCTGGGTGACCACAGGTGGAGGTGCAGCAGAGGGCACAGAGTACAATGGAGGGGTGGGCGTCGGCCAAGGACCTGAGCGAGGGCACATCTCAACATGCCTCCTTCTCATTGGCCCTCCCCGAGTGCCGACGTCTGAAGGGGGCATGCCAGAAAACCAGGAAAAGCCCCACATCCAGGCCAGGTGATGGGGACAGCTTCACGGCAGGTTCCCATGAGGACTCGGGGAGACTCTGCTCCACCCGGGGGCCATCCAGCAAGTAATGGAATGTGGCACTAATTGGGAGCGTGCCCCCCAGTCCCAGTGATGCCGCCTGTAAGGTGTACTGGGAGACCCTGAGAGAGGGTCCGGTCGTGGTGAGGAAGGGGACGTAAACAGAAAGTAAAAAAAAAAAAAAAAAAAATCCCTTTCTTATTTAACTGTAAGCTTTCCAGACTTTCAGAACACTACCACGTGGACCAGCCGCTCATGATACAGTAGCTTCTTACCACTGTATCATGATTGGCTTAGGCTGTGTTTGGGGTATGCCACCATTCCAAGGAGGATGCAGTGGGAGTAGTTAAAGGACTGTGATCAAACATGTTTTTGTATGGCACTAACATGATGGGCAACTAGTTTTTTTCTTCTTATGAATAGGAAGCAGGTACAATACAAAACAACCAGATATGCCTGTGAAGTCTACAGAAGGTAAGCAACCCGAAAGTGGTTTCAAGACATCCCTACTTTACAGAAGTGTAAAATGGGTTGGCAGTGTCCCTTCAACTGAACCTAGTGAACCAACCTTTTTGTTCCTCACTGCATACCCCTGTATAGGATGTGAAAAGATTTCTCATGTACCAAGAACTAAAGCAAGTTATAAGTGAATAGTAGATCCTCACTGGCACTCCTGATTGTTGTAGATGGGGTGCAACATGGACGCTTAGGGTTTAGTTTCTGTACATCTTTCAATAAACCATACACAGGCAATCGAAAGCCTCAGACCTAGGACAAAGCATTATGGGTTTGGGTATGCAAATCTTTATATAGGGGAGGCCAGGAGCTCCTGCAAAAATATTTGCATACCCATGATGCTTTGCACTGGGCTTGAGGTTTCTGAGTTTATGCAAATGTTTTGAAGTGATATACAGAAACCAAATAGTTTGGAAATGTGTTCTCTCCTAACAAGATGGAACCAGTCTGGAGGGATGCAAAAAGGAAATTGGAATGATCCAGCAGGAAGAGGCAAAGTAAGGACTGGATTCCAAGTTTTTGTTGTGCATCAGCCTGTCCGTGGATACCTCTAAGACCCAGTTGTGATGACTCGGAAAGCTGTAAAAAGGTGCGAGGAATAATGTGTTCTTTCCTCGTATCCACTGTGAATCCCACATACAGCTGTTTCTAGTCAGCCTCTCTAGTATGCTACCTTAGAATGTACTAAACGCCTGAAATGCATAGGTGTGTGTAAATTTTTATAATGCTCATAAAAGGTGCCGGATTGATAGCCCTGGAATCTGAAGCCCTCTATTTGGCCACTGCCAACATGGGCTGGATTTGAACCAGTGACCTAGAGGTGAAAGGCTCCTTAATCCAGTATCAATCTTCTGAGCCACCTAGGTCACCCTGAAATGTATTCTTAGGGTATGAGAATGGCTGACAAAGACAGGATATACAGGGTTCAAGTCAGTAGCTGCTGTAGCCCTCTTAGTCTGGCCGCTTACATATACTCACTCACTTCGGTTTTGTTTGGGAGTTGAGTACCTGCAGGACAGTTGTGCCCAGCTGAGTCCTCCACAAGTGGCACACTGAATTGCATTAGTGGAGGCACAGGCTGCAGTTCATCTGGGTTGTTGTGTGCTGTCTGTCTACCCCATTGTGTGACCCCTACAGTTCACTCCCCAATGACCTGCCTTGCCATGCTTGAGTCCCTTCACATGCAGATATGACCACTCAGCCCTGGCCCAGAAGAGCATAGCTGCCTCTTTGGCCTGGACAGGAAGGACATCTCAGACTCCCACAGTCATGGGCCTCACAGAGTAGGACAGAACTAGGAGGCAGACTAGAGCAGGTATGATATGCTGGGAGATGGGTGTGTTTAAATGTACTTGAGTGTGGGATGGGTGGGATTTCACTGCTGTGGGGGGGAGGACATGACACAGGAAAGGTATTTTTCTTTTTGACAATTATAGTGGGCTGTGACAGTGGTGAAGGTGGGAGTTCAAGGCTGGGGAAGTCAGTGATGCATCTGGTCTGGGGACATTCTTACCTGGATAAATTTGTATGTTGTATCCTAATTGGTGTATTTTGGAGCCTTTTAGCCTGTATCCATGAAAATATGCCAAGAGTGGTAGCGTTCCTTTAGTTTAGATGCCCTTTCCTCTTGGTTTAAAATGTTAGCAGAACTGAAGGGTTTGCATTTCTGTTGAACCATTGAAACAAAGTTTGAGCAGCAAAGCAGGTGGGACGCTTCAGGGACTGTGATGAGAGTTCTGTTGCCAGTGTGGGCAAGTCTAAATCTTGTATTCAAAACCAAACTTGGCCTCGACTGGGCAAAACTAAATCAAAATCCACCTTGGGTTTACCCATCCCATGTTGGGATGGGTCTTGGATAAGAGTGTCCCTTGCAATTGGATGTTGTTCCCTAAAGCCTGCCTCCCATCATGAATTAACACTGGCATTCTTTCCTGGAAACCTTCCTGCTTTCTTTTTTGTTCTGTCTGCCAACTGTGGGGCACACAGTATGTGGCCAAAACAGATGTCTTGACAGCTGGTAGTGTGGGCGAACACACCACATCACCACTGCAGGTGACTGGCTCCAGGTCATACTGTGAGTCAATGGCTGTGGTGGGATTCAAAGCTGGGGATCTGACAGTTCAGTGCAAAATCAGCAGGGCTAGCCTTACCTTGTCTATCGGCTAGAAAGAAGTTTTGAACGTGGTATCATGTGGCACTTTGGTGATTTCTTCTTTCTTTGGGCCTCTGCACATATTTTGTCTTCGTTATGAGTAAGTATTTGTTTGACTGATTGGGATCTTTCCCTTCCCCTTGCAGATGATATTTGGTGACCTACTCCGCTTCATGTGGCTCATGTTCATGGTGGTGATGGGATACACAGCAGGTAAGGATTTTTCTTTGACTCCAGAAATCCGTCACTACCCTTCCCTAACCCAGTTTTATCCCTAGCTAGCAGGGTTTGCTATAGGGGAATGAGAAAGACTACAACATTTGCAATTCAGATCTGCTTACCCCCATCTCCTTCTGTAGACATCTTTATTGTCTGTCTCCAGTCTCTCTGGTCTTTAAAACCAGCTCTGCATGTAGTCCCCTCTGTTGCAACATTATTAGTGGATAGTACATTGTTCCTCAAATGAAATGCATCACAACCTCTGCAGGTCACAGACATAATGCACTGCAAAAACAGAACACCTGGACAGCACAACCAGATGTGCCAGCTTTGTGGCACACCGCACCTGCATTCTACTTTGTGTGGGGTGGAGGAACAGTGGACGGAGCTAAAAGGGAGCATAGTAAAGGCAACAAACCGCTGCATCAGACAAGTGAGCAAAAGCAAGAGGAAAAAGAGATCACTATGGTTCTCTAAAGAGGTGGCTGAAAAGGTAAAGGCTAAAAGGCAGTATTCAAAAGATGTAAGGAGAGGCAGAGAGAGGAGGATGGGGTGTTTATCAGGGGAAAGGAGAGGACAGCAGGGAAAGCAGTAAGGAGCGCAAACGCACAAACTGAAGAGAAAGTAGCCCAGGAGGTAACGAATGTACTGCGCTGTCTTACAGGCGTGGTATTGACCGGGTACCAACTTACACTGCCTCCCTTTGAACTGTCTGCATCTTGTGAACTATGCTTTCTGTCATGGAAAGTGTTATTTTCAGTTGCTGTTACATCTGCTCAATGCATTCCAAGCTTCAGGCCCTGATGTGTAAGGAGCCTTATTTGATTTTTCACAAAGACAGGGTGTCTTTGTGTACTAACCCTAAATTTCTTCCTAAGGTGGTGTTGAGTTTACTTTGAATCAATCCGTCCACCTGCCTGTTTATTTTCTGGAGCATTCCAAACAAGGGGAGGCATTGCTCCATACCTTGGATGTGCAAAGGATCCTGCAGTACTATACACACCACACCAAAGACTCCAGGAAGTCTAATCAGTTGTTTGTTTCATTTGCCCCAGAGAAAGAGGGTGCCCCAGTGTCCTAACAGTGCCTGTCTAAGTGGTTAACCAATTTCATTGTCTGCTGTGACCGGAAGTATGGTAAGAAACTTCCGGACATGGTCAAGGGCCATTCCACAAGAGGTATGGCCTCCTTAGTAGCTTGTTTCAGAAATGTATCAGCTGCTGCTATCTGCGCTGCTGCTACCTGGAGCATTGCCCAAACCTTCACCAAACATTACAGTCTGGATATCGCCTCTAGGTGTAGGGACAGCTTTGGCCTCGTTGTTCTCCAGGGCCTCCTTTCTTAGGCCATCAGTTTTGCCTTTACTCGGACTGTCGGTCTGTAGTTGTCAATACTGCTTGGGACTCCATCCTACTGGTGATGGCCTGCCACAAGAGATACCCTTGAAGTAAGCTAGTACAGTTACATAAGAACTTACCGTAACAGTAGATCTTCAAAAGGATCTCTTGCAGCAGGCCCTGCTTTCCCTTCTTCCTTCCCCCTCTTTTCCTGTGTCTCTCTCCTCTTCTTTTGGGACAAGCCTTCTGCTTTTACTTTTCCCTGTTATGGGTCATCTCACAGTCCTCCTCTGTTCCCCCCATCCGGTATCCTGCTTATGGTCTCCGGCGGGAGAACTGATAAGCGTGTGTAGGCTTGCCCGCCTTATATAGCATAGGTTGACTTCAGGCGCTGACATCTGAGGTAGGCAGCCCCCTCTGGTAGACTGCTAGCTATAAAGGTTTCCCGGTGGTCCTGGCGCCTAATGGCTAAATCCTACCAGTGATGGCATGCTGCAAGAGATCCTCTTGAAGATGTACTGTTACAGTAAGTTCTTACGTAACTGTACTTTATCCTAGCACTCCCTGTTTGGGTATTCCATTATTTTTGCTCATCTGTTTATTTATCTGCTCTCCGATTCTCAGTTGGTTTACCAGGGTTGCCTGTTGTATAGTGTTACTCATTTGTATTTTTGAACTCCCAGTTTTGTTTTATTTTTCCAGCTATCCTAACTAGGATTATCCTGTTACAGAGTGCATTTTTCCCATTATGTTTTTTTTTTTTTTTGATAACTGGTTAAGACCCACTAGGCACAAGTGCCTGTTTTCAAGCTGACTTGCTCAGAATCGCAGAGTAAGCAAGTGGAGGTTGTGGAAATCAAACCAAGGTCTGCTGGATGTACCAAATTCATTCAAAGCTCATTACTCTTAACTTCTAGGCTGTACTGCAAGCCGTCATTTCTCTTCACAAGGTTAAGTTATTTTACTTCCCTCCTGAATTAATTTTTTTGTGTTTGTTTTTCCAGGCCACTTTGAAATAATTTAATTCTGATGTCCCATATTTGGTAGACAGCACTCTTCTTACTCCCCTTTTGCTCCTTGGAGTGAAACTTGTCTCCCTTTACTACTTGTACACTGCAGTGTGTGTCTTTGCCTTTTTTATAATTCCAGTATGCTGCTTCTATCTCTTTCTCTCTTCCCCTTCGTGTTTTTCCTCACATCCCACCCTCCTTTCATCTTTCCTAACCTCCCCCTGCCCTCCACCGGCCCTTCCTCACCCTCTCCCACCCTCCTATGCTCTTGATTCCCTGCATTACCTCATTCTATCTAGCATCCTGGTTTGCAGTCTCCTCATCTTCTTGGCTTCATCTTGAAACCCTCAGGTCCTTCTACACTCCTACTTCCCTAACTTTTATTCTTCCTACTTCCCCCTCCTTCCTCTACCCACAAGCATCTCATAGGTTCTCTTAAGCTCCATGTCTCCTTGCTGCTTTTAGTTGCTGGAAATATTGAGCTCAACCCTGGCCCTTCCCCGTCGTTTCCTCTCCCCAAAGGTTTGAAAGTGGCCCATGTCAAGGTCTGCATCCTTTTTCCTAAGATCAACCTATTGCAATCACTTATTGTTAGCCTTAAAGAACAGCTGACGCCTTCAGGAGAACTTTAACAAAACATATTTAGATACAGTTCAGCTTGTATTTCACATTAGTTCTATATTTCTGCTCCCCATTATACATTACTGAGGTAATTTGCATGAAAACAGAATCTTTGTTCCTGAAGAGTTTGTCCACTCCCATTTGTTGTTCACTACCTAAGGTCATCATAATGCACTGCTTGTGCCATCTCAGTTACTCCCATAGCAACAGACTGTGATGTTACAAGAGAGGATTGTGACTTGAAGTAGGGAGTAAGCTATAAAGGCAGATGAGCTCTAAGGGAACTGTATGGGACAAAGATCATATATTAATGCAAATTTATTCAGTAATATTGGGGAGGAGAAATATATAGAATATACATGGAGTACAGACAGAATTGTGCCAAATCATTGTGTTTTTCAGTTTTCTTTGAGGCATCAGTAGCTGTCTAAACCTGATGTGTTAGTGAGCTGAGGAGCTGGCAGGGACACTGGTAGACCTATTTAAAAGTTCACTACTCAAGCATGGTACCTCAAGACTGGAGAACAGCACATGTAGTGTCCCTCCACAAAAGTGGTCCCAAGGATGACCCAGTGAATTACAGACCAGTCAGTCTGACCTCCTTTGTGGGCAAGCTCATGGAGACCATACTAAAGGAAAGGTTGGTGGAATATCTAGAGGAGCATGGTCTCCAGGATGTGAGGCAGCATGGGTTCATTTGGGGGGGTGGAGATCATGTCAAATGAATCTGATTGACTTCTTTGACTGTGTCACTAGACAGGGGCTAAGTGGTAGACTTCCTCTATCTTGATTTCAGCAAGGCCTTTGACTCTGTGCCCCACAAAAGGTTGATCAGGAAGTTGTTGGATCTCTGGGTTGAGGAAAAGATGGCCAGATGGGTGGAACACTGGCTGAGGGACAGAATCTAGAGGGTGGTTGTGGGGGGAGAGTTATCTGGTACCAGAGAGGTAACCAGTGGGGTCCCGCAGGGCTCAGTGCTGGGGCAGGTGTTGTTCAGTGTCTTCATCAATGACATTGGGGATGGCATTAAGGGCAAAATGTGCCTATTTGTGGATGACACCAAGCTCTGCGGGAGAGTGGACACAGCTGAAGGGATACAGGACTTAAAGGAAGATCTGGAAAAGCTGGGGAGGTGGTCCAGGATCTGGCAGCTTGGCTACAATGCTAAGAAATGCTAAGTTATACATATTGGAACTAATAATCCCAGGACAGAGTACTACCTTGCTAGAGTCCAAGTATCTGCATTAGAGGAGGGAAAGGACCTGGGAGTGATGATCACTAGTGACTAGAAGGACTCCATGCAGTGCAAGAAAGCAGCAGCAAAGGCAAACAAGATGCTGGGATGCATATCTTGGGGGATCAGTAGTAGGAGATAAGAGGTTATACTGCCCTTGTACAGGTCACTGGTAAGGCCACATCTAGAGTATGGAGTTAAGTACTGGTGCCCACACCTCAAAAAAGGACATTAACCCACTGAAGGAGGTCCAGAGGAGGGCTGCAAAGATAATAGCATTTTTTTAGTGTATGGCATACAAGGAGAGGTTGAGGGCACTGAACATGTACTCTCTGAAAGACAGGAGAGAGAGGGGACATGATTGGGACCTTCAGGTACTCGAAAGGGATAAATAAGGTTGATAAGGAGAGTCTCTCTAAGTTGAGTGGCAACCATAACACGAGTGGGCATAGTCTTAAGCTGGAGGGTGGGAAGTTTAGGAGGGAGGTCAGGAAGCACTTCTTCACATAGAGGGTGGTGGACATTTGGAATGTGCTGCCGGAAGAGGTCATCCCATTGAAGACAGTGGGCAGCTTTAAGAGAGGCTGGGATAGGCATGGGGGAAGGTAAGGATCATGGGTAGGGAGGATGGGAGGAGTGGGAGGGAGGAGGGCAGGGGCATTAGCTCAAGCTGTGGACCCTGCAATACGAGTAGACTTGATGGACCAAATGGCCGTCTGCTGCTGTCTTCTTTGTATGTATGTATGATCTCAGAATCTTGGCTCTCCTCTAAAATCCTTGAGTCCTCGTTTGCTGTCTCTGGTTTCACCATAATTCATCAAGATCGAGAAAAGAAGGGTGGTGGTGTAGCCATCCACCTCTTCTCAAACATTCAGTTTGAGCCTGTGCTCTCCATCTGTATCCCCCCTGCCTATGAGATGCTTCTTCTCACACTTACTCCTTTTCTACACTCATATTTATTGCTGGTGTCTACTGCTGCTCTGGCATGTCCCAACCTTCAGTAACTGAGTTAGTTACTCACCTCCATCTCCCCCAGGCCCTCTCTGGTGAGTTACTCATACTAGGTGATTTCAGTTTAAATTGCCTGTCCCCCTCTCTTCATAAATTTTGCCTTAACATGAAGTGCCTCCTTTTAACTCAACTGATTTCTGCTTTTACTTGCTTTAATTTCATATCTCTAAATCACTCCCTCTTGGACTGTGTCCTCTCCTCCCATCTTCATCCTAGTGTGGATGCTGGCACCCTCCCCAGTGCTCTCAGTGACTACCATATGGTCTGCTGTGTCTGCAAGATTCATCGTCCCAAAGCTCCCCCAGAGTTATCCAGATCCAGTCATTCTGTTCACTGAACTTACACTGCATTCATACTGACCTGATAGGTACCGACTGGTCCTCTGTTTCTGTGGGTGGCAACATGGACAGCGCCCTCAAATTTTTCATCTCTAAATTTATGTCTGTATGGAATCATCATGTCCCCCTTAAAAAACAGGGTTCGAGGTTCACACCTTCTGTGGATCTCCTCTGAGTTGATGACTTGTCACTGTGTGCATGACATTGCCTGGAGGACCTACAAATCTTCTGGCTCCACTTCTGACCTTCTAATTAATGGACCCTTCGTAATGCCTGTATTAAAGCTACTAGGCTTTTGAAGTCTAAACACTTCACTTCCACACTTTAGAACAACCTTAATCACCCCTTTAGGTGCTGGGAGGTTATTCGTGCACTTTTCTGCCCTTCAGCCCAGTCCCCTCTCCATATTCTCAAGATGGGGCGATACTCCTATCTCTGACCCTGCTGCAGTTACCTCATCTTTAAATTCCTTTTCACCTTCTCTACCCATTCACAACTCTCTTTCTCCTTCTCCTTCTCTCCCTCTCAATCTACTTCTCTCCCTTCTTACTGTTCTCTGTCCTACTGCCTACCACCTTCCTTTTCCTTTTTCATTCATTATCCCTGCTGATGCTCTTAAGGCCATCTTCACTCTAAATCCTCACAAGGTTTGGAGCTCTGATGATTTTGACCCTAGTCCCCTATTTCTTTTTGTTCATGCCATTGGCCTCCCTGTTACCTACCGCCTCAGCTTCTCTTTCTCTTTATCCTGTGTCCCTAACTCTTGGAAGTTGGCTACTGCCATTCCACTTCCTAATGGGTGTGACCTGTCTTCCCTTATTAACTTCTGTACTCTCTCATTCCCACTCTGTCTAAAGTCTAGGAACACCTTGTTCTGGGGATGTGGATATGATGTTCTGTCCACACTAACTGGCAATGTCTTTTCCCTTTAAGAGTTGCCGCAAAGTCTTAAAGTTGGCTCCTCCCACATATCCTGGTGGTAACTCCCTTGGCTCTGTCCCATGACATCAAATCTTCCTTTCCACTGGAAGAACCAGGTTCCCTCCTTACTGCTCGCGCGTTGAGTAAGCCCTAGCACTTAAATTCTTTTGAATTGTCTCCAAAACGTCAACTCTTACGTGTTTTTGTCTTCAGTTTGATTTACGATCGTGACCACAATGGACGATCAGTCCAGTCCTGGGTTCCACCGGTGTGCTTGCGGGCAGATGTCGTCCAGGACCAACCCGCATACCAGGTGTATCTACTGGCTGGGGTATGATCACACTCCCCAGGCCTGCAGCTTTTCACCTGACCATTCTGGAAGACCATCTCGCCTGCCTGAAATTGGGCCAACTGGCATAACAGATCCCACCGGTCATATCCAAGGATGACCATTGTATGGTCTCCATGGCTGTGGGGTCTACTGAGCAGCTTGTGGCCTTCAAAGACGATGTGGCCCAGGCTGCGGCACATTCCTACTTGGCTTCTGTCTTCGTGCCACTTCAGCTAGGCTTGACTTTTATGGGCTCCTTCAAGGAATTTTGCCAGTCTCTGCCGACCATCGGTCAGGTACCCACTTGCAAATCTTATATCTAAAAAAAGAGTCTAAATGGCCGGCGCAGTGGTGCTGAGGGTTGAGGTGCTGGATGCCACACCTAATGCTACTCCGGCGACCCGTGTTCGGGAGCAGGCATGGATCACCGGGGGTCAGCGGGGAGGAGGAGGATTGAGTGTCCCAAGGACAGCTCTCTCCTCCTCTGGGGAGGGTGGGTGGGGAGGACCGCCAAGGTGCCGGGTGCGGCTCCTGGAGGAGGCTGGGGGCTGGGCAGCTTTGGGGCTAACAGAAGGGGACGGTGTTGGCAGCGTCTGATGTGTGATGTACAGAAGCGTGCTATGCAGCATCATTGATGCCATTGCACACCAGTGCCGGAGAGGGGGCTACCACTACATAGAAAAACCCTCAGAGGCAGGACACCTGCCACAGTGACACCGCCACAGACATGCCCAAGTTAGCTCCTGCCTGTGTACACCCTCCTGGTCTCTGCGGTGGTGGGGCAAGTATCTCCTGTCAAGTGACCTGGAAAGGACTGTGGTGGGGGGTAGGTGAGCTCTGGCAGGGGCCGTGAGGGTGGGCTGGATGGGGGAACCAAAGGTACACCACCCCCCAGCTGAGGATATAAATAGTAACAAAAAAAAAAAAGTCATAAGAAAGAAAAGACTTGTCATCAGTCATGGGATCAGGAGCGCTCTCAGTTGAGGGCCTCCAATTCCCGCACTTCTCCAGATTTGACTTTGGTCGATTCCTCAACCTTGGCCGCTGGTTCCATGGTAACTCCGTCTGGCCTCTTGGTTGAGACTGGTCGATATCCCAACCAAGATTTTTCTCGAGCCGACCGACCAGTTGTTGACCAAAGAAGCCAATACTTCCTTGTCTAGGACTCCAGTCCTGATGCAGACCGCTGGAGGGACAGATCAGTCCACTGACCCGCCACCTCTGGTCTCTCACCCTGACCAGGAGGAGCCTCGGCAATCACCAACTCCCTCCCAAGCCCCACCGCCGGTCCACCCAGTGGTCAAGGACTTGGTCTTCCTCTCGTGGGTCAAACTGGTCCCACCCACATCGGTGCTCCTGCTGTCGTCACCATGGGAAGTGGTGTTGCTGCTATTCTTTGTCCTCAACCTTGGGTGAGGAGAGGCATCAGCACAGGTTGTGTCGACACTACGAGGACTTGATGTGGCAATAGTTGGTGTTAATCGGCACCAAACCAACCCCAGTTTCTATGCCGGCCATCACCTGGCTGTCGCCCGAAATGCCGATGCCTTCTTCTATTATGGAGCTGACCAAATCGGTCCCGGCTCTGCTGCGTCTGGCATCTCCCGCTCTCGTCATCACGGGAAGTGGTGCTGCTGCTATTCTTCATCCTCAGGTGAGGAGAGGCTTCAGCAAAAGTAGTGTCAAGTTCCGCTGACACTACGAGGACTTGATGTGGCAACAGTTGGTGTTAACCAGTGCCAAACCGACCCCAGTTGCTATCACTTAGCTGATGCCTTCTTCTGTGGAGCCGACCAAATCAGTCCATGCTCGCTGCCTCTGGCATCTGCACCAATTGTGGTGGAACCACTGCCTAAACAGCTGATGGTCAGCACTCCGTCTAAGGAGTCTCGACCGGCCAAGGGGCTTCCATATTGGCTGTCGGTCACCATCACCCTTGACCATCTGCGGAGGGTCAGCAGGGACTCGGGCGGTCGACCACTCTTTGACAACTCCTCGGAGCTGGAAGGTTCCTCACTACACTCCCATCCAGTCGACGTCGAGTCGGTGGGGACTCTCGACAGATGAGGATATCACATATTTTCTGGGCCTTCTCAATCTGATCTCTGAGTCAACGGGTATGAAAATGGAGTCCGTGCAAAAGTGGTATCATTACCCATTGACTGAGATCCTCAAGCGGGGAGACTTTCCAATGGAGGGCTTCCCATTGGCAGAAGCCATCCTTGGTCCTGCCCTGGAACTTTGGCAGCATTCTGCTCCCTGCCTGGCACCTTCTGCCCAAGTGGCCTACAAATACGCGGTGCCCAGCGGTTCCCTTTCGGGATTCACAGAGCACCAAGGGCTTGCTGGCTAACTCTGTGTTTAGGCACTCTGACAACACCGGGGACATTGACAAGCTGCCTGACAAGGAGTCCAAGAAGTTGGACCATGCAGCTAAGAAAGTCTACGCTGCCTCCTCGCTTAGTCTCCGCCAGGCGAGCTCGGCCCTCATTATGGCCCACTTCTTCCATGCCCTGCTGGGAACTTTAGATGAGGCCTCCCCCATCTGCCTGTGGACCTTCAGACCATGGTCAAACAGGTGTGGGCCAAGGGCCGGCCTGTAGCCAAGCAGCTCCAAAAAACCATGGACATTGGGGGCTCCTGTGCTTGCTCCATGGCAACCTTAGTGGCCATGTGTCATAGGGCTTGGCTGAGTATCTCTACCCTTATGGTGGACACTTAGCACTAGCTGGCAGATGTTCCCTTCCTGGGCACCAACCTGTTCGGGTCCAGAGTAGAGGTACACCTCTCAAGTATTGAGAAGTTGAATGCCACCTTGGACTCCATGACATCTGCCCAGAAGGAACCTAAGGGCTCTATGCAGCAGCAGAAGAGGAAGCCCTTTCGGTCTGCCTCCTCTCCTGCAGCCAAACCAGCCCAGCAACAGGCTGGCCTGCAGGCTCAGGCCTGGTGACCTTTGCCCATGTCGGTGGCCTCGGTCATCCATAAGCCTGGAGGGAGAAGTTCTGGTGGTGCCTCAGCTGGGCCCTGCTCCTGTAAGCCTGCCCAGTAACGGGATGAGGGATGCCTCCCTCATGCCCATTGCACCTCCCCTGGATCCTCCCATAGGGGGCTGGCTCCACTACTTCCTTTCCGCCTGGTCCGGTATCACCATGGACAGGCAGGTTCTAGAAGTGGTGGGCCAGGGTCTGCCTCTGGAAATTGAGCTGTACCCACCCTGCTGAGCCAGAGTCCCATGGGAGGACTTGGTTTCCACAGACATGCTGTCAGATCTCAGACAATGACATAGCCCAACTCCTCCACAAGGAGGTCATGGTTCCTGTTGCAGATCCTTCGGAACATCCAGGGTTTGTCTCCAGGTACCTTTTGGTGCCAAAGCGGATGGGGGGCTGGTGCCCCATTCTAGATCTGAACAAGTTTCTCAGGTCACGCACTTTCAGGATGGTAACTCTGTCTCGGAGCATACCATCTCTTGAGCGAAACATGTGGTTCTAGGGGCGTGGATATGTTCTATCCACAGTCTGGCAGGTACCTTGCTGCTTTAAGATGGGCCGGAAAGTCTTCAAGCTGGCTCCTCCCACCCACCCGGGTGATGAAACCCTCAACTCTGCCCCATGATGCCAAATCTTCCTTACCACTTGAAAGCATCAGGTTCCCTCCTTAGCGCTCTCGCGTTTTGCAGGCTCTGGCTCTAAAAACTTTGGATATTTTTCCTGAATTTATTTTGAAACCCTTTCGAGTTTAGTCTTCACCCTCTTCCCTCGCAGCTACGATAGAGGACATGACCGTCCCTGGGTTCCGTAGGTTCCCCTGTGGGCAGAAGATGTTGCGCACCAACCCCCATGCCTCATGCGTTTATTGTCTCGGGCATGACCACAATCCTCAGGCTTGCGAGATGTCTGTCCTTTTCGCCGTCGATGCTCAATGACCACGCTGCCCAACTCCAGCTGGGGTGACAGGAGAAAAGATACCCGACAGTAAAATCGAAGGAAGCCCATTGGGTGGTGCATGTGGCGGCGGGCTCTGCGGAACAGCTTGAACAGCTCATGGCCCTTGAGGAGGAGCCGGCCCAGGCTGCAGCGAGTGCCTCTTCCGCTTCAGCCTTTATTCCTCTCCAACTGGGCTCTTCTTACTTGGCTTCCTTTCGGGAGATGTGCCAGTCCATCTTGACTACAGGGGAGGGTCCTTCTGGGTCTCGCACCTCTCAGTTCCAGAAGAACGATCCTTAAAAGGTAAGATCCACCATCGACGCTCTTGGGAGTGGGAGAGATCTCTTTCTCTGGACCGTCGTCTCTCGGCTTCGGTCGATGTTGCGGCCGGGGCCACTGGTTTCATGGTGTCCCCATCAGACCAGCCAGCTGAGACACCTGTTGACGCAGCCAAAACTTTTCTTGCGCCCACCAACAGGTTGTCGACTGAGGAGGCTGACAACTCGCTCTCTGGCACCAGTGCTTCTGGTGCCTTCCGAGGACTTGCCTCAGACCACTGAGCCAAAGTCCCCAGCCCAGGACCCTGAACCGGAGGGACAGCGGATTTCCCCCTCTCCTTCCTCAGCCGTCCACCAGCACTGCCGACAGTCTCGGTCCTCCTCTGCTCCATGGAAATCCCACCGACATCAGCGGTCTTGGTCCCGACATCGCGGAAAGCGGTGCCACCGCTCTTCTTCCTCATCCTCCTCAGTTGAGAAGAAGCTCCATCACAAGTTGCATCTTAGCTATGAGGATCTAATATGGCAGCAGCTTCTTTTGGCCGGCAGCAAGCCGATGCCAGCTGCCACACTGGCAGTTAAGTGGCTGTCGCCCAAAAGGCCAAAGCTGACTCCTGTCGCTGGTTCCTCGGTCAAGGACCCGGTCCCGGCACCGACAGCTCGGCCAAAACTGTCTGCCCCGCCCATTGTGGTGGAACCATCGCCTCCCCAGCCAAAGAATGGGGCGCCGACCAAGGATTCTCAGTCGACTCAAGGTTTTCGCCATTGGTTGTCGGTCACCCTCACCTCCGATCGCCCTTGGCAAGTGGAGAGTGGCTCAGGCGGTCACCAGCTGTACGCAGACTCTTCAGAGTCCGAAGACTCCTCTTTGCATTTCTGTCCAGTTGACCTGGAATCCTCGGGGGGGGGGGGTGTCTTTCTGTGGACGAGAGCCCTACCTTGTTCCTCGGTATCCTTAAGCTCATCTTGGAGTCCACTGGGATGCCGCTCGAACTCGTGCAGAAACGAGCCAGGTAGTCCCTCACGGAGATTCTGGACAAGGAGGACTCTCCCACAGAAGCCTTCCCTGTTGCCAAAGCCATTGTGGGCCCAGTGTTGGAACTCTGGCAATGCCCAGCCTCCTGCCCAGCGCCATCGGCCAGGATGGCCCGCAAGTATGTGGCCTCTACTGGCTTTCTCTCCAGCTTCTCTGAGCACCCGTCGGCCAAGGGGCTGGTGGCAGATTATGTCTTCGGGCACTCGGGCAATATGAGGGACGTGAACAAGCCCCCAGATTAGGAGTCCAAGAAATTGGACTACTCGGGGAGAAAGGTATACGCTGCCACCTCTTTGGGCCTTCGCCAGGCCAGTTCGGCTGTTATGATGGCAAACTTCTCTCATGCCAAGTTGGGCTTCCTGGACTTGGATGAAGTGCTCCCTCATCTCCTGGCTGACCTCCAGACCAGTCAAGCAGGTCCGGGATCAGGGAAGGGCGATGGCAAAGCAGCAGCTCCAGATGGCTCTGGACATTGGAGACTCTTGTGCCTGTTCAGTAGCGGCCGCAATGGTCATGGGTTGCAGGGCTTGGTTGTGGATCTCGACCTTCATGGCAGACACCCAGCACAAGCTCACAGATGTTCCCTTTCTGGGCACCGACCTGCTAGGGCCCGGTGTGGAGGGCCACTTCCAGCGCATTGAAAAATCTATTGCCACCCTAGATTCGGTCACAGGAATTTTCTGCACAGGACAAAGGCTGCCATCAGCAGTATAAGCCCTGCAAAACCTGCCCAGGAGCACCAGCAGCAGGGTCAGCAGGCTCAAACTTGGTGCCCTAGAGCCAAGTCCATCACTTCCTCAGTCAGAAAGCGCGGGGGTAAGTGCCCTGGTGGCTCCCCGGCTGGTCCCTCCTCCTCCTCCAAGCCTGCCCAGTGACTGGTTGCGGGGTACCGCCCCCAACCTCATCTCACATCCCCAGGGTCCCCCTGTGGGGGGCTGGCTCAGCCATTTCCTTTCCACCTGGTCCGCTATCACCACAGACCGCTGGGTGCTGGAAGTGGTTGGCAGGAGCCTGCCTCTGGAGTTCAAGCAGGTCTCTCCCTTTCGAGCCCTTGACCCGCGGGGGGCTACCGGGTCCACAGCCTCCCAGTCGGCTCTCCGAGATGACACTGACCAGCTCCTCCGCAAGGGGGTAGTCAACAAGGTTGCGGATCCTCCTCTTTTCCCAGGGTTTGTTTCCAGGTACGTCCTGGTTTCAAAATGAATGGGGGGCTGGTGCCCCATTCTCGATCTGCATGACCTGAACAAGTTCCTAAGGCCGTGCACCTTTCGGATGGCAACCCTGGCTCAGATAATACCATCCCTGGAGCAGAGCATGTGGTTCTGCTCCCTGGACCTCCAGCATGCATTCTTTCATGTCCCAATCCGTCTGTCTCACCAGTGGTTCCTCTGCTTTCGGGCAGAGGGAACCCTCTACGAGTTCCGGGCCATGCCCTTCGGCCTCTCATCAGCTCCCAGGGTCTTCACCAAATGCATCGCAGTGGTGGCAGCATCTATGCGGTGCTGAGGGGTCCAGGTCTACCCTTACCCGGATGACTGGCTGCTAGCAGGTCCCTCCAGGTCAGAGGTGGAGCGGTCCAGAGATCTGCCCTCCAGGCTTGCTCTCAACTCGGTCTTCTTATCAACAAGGCCAAGTCAGTACTCATGCCCTTGCAGGTGATTCAGTTCATCGGGGCGGAGCTTGACTCGGTCCGAGCCAGAGCCCAGCTCCTGGCGGACAGGGCCAAGGTCCTTTCCTCCTTTGCCCAGTCATTTTTGATTTGGCAATTGTGCCCTGCCCAGGACTTCCTGTGCCTTCTGTGGCTCATGGCGGCTTGCACCAGCATGGTCCGTTGGGCCCTCTGGCATATGCGCCCCCTGCAGTGGGGCTGGCCCGCCAGTGGTCTCAGTGCTCAAGTCATCTAGACCAACTAGTCCCTGTGACCAAGGAGATGTGAGATGGCCCGCAGTGGTGGCTTGTCCCAGCTCATCTGCGGAAGGGAATCTCAATCGTCTGCCCTGAGCTGACGGTGATCCTGACGACCGACGCCTTTCTGATGGGTTGGGGTGCCCATCTGGGGGAGCACAGAGCCCATGGACTCTGGTCTCTGCAGGAGACCCAATGCCACATCAACCTGCTGGAGCTCTGAGCAGTCCAGCTAGCCCTGACCACCTTCGCTCCGTTTGTTCGGGGTCAAGTGGTCCAGGTCCAGACGAACAACACCACGACCATGTACTATCTCAGCAGACAGGGCAGGATGCACTCCTTGCTTCTGTGCAAGGAGGTTCTTTGCATTTGGTCTCTCATGCTCAGCCTGGAGGTGGATCTTCTAGCCATTCATGTGGCAGGAGCTTCGAACAGTCTGGCCGATGCCCTCATCTGGATAGGCGATGCATCTCACGAGTGGTCTCTTCTGCCAGAGATGGTACAAAACCTGTTCTCCCACTGGGGCACACCTCAGGTGGTTCTGTTCACCTCCAGGGAGAACGCCAAGCTGAGGCTGTACAATGCTCGCCCCCCTCAGCAGGACTTGCTGCAGGGGGATGCCTTCTCCAGGCCATGGACCTCGGGCCTCTTCTGCGCCTTCCCTCTTCTGTCCTTGATCCACAAGGTGCTCCTCAAGATCAGGAGGGACAAGGCGCAGGTGATCCTGGTAGCCCCAGACTGGCTTCGCCAGTTCTGGTATCAAGATCTTCTCAGCCACTGCTCCAGGAACCCGAGGCGGCTTCCAGTCTGCCCAGACCTGCTCTCCATCAACGAGGGGAAGGTACTCCATCCAGACCTTCAATCCCTGCACCTGATGCCTGGTTCCTGAGCGGCTAGAGTTCCAGGCCTTGGGTCTTTCTGACGAGGTCCTCAACATCGTTGAGGCGTCCCGCAAGGAGTCGACCAGAAAATGCTATGCCTTCAAATGGAAGAGATTCTCCATTTGGTGTCAGGGCAAGGGGTTGGACCCCTTGTCCTGTTCGCTGGCTAGCATTCCGGACTACCTGTGGTCCTTTCCCAGCAGGGGCTTTGGTCGACGACCCTCAAGGTGTACCTGGCAGCCATCTCTGCTTGCCGGGTGCAGCGCGGCAAGCAGTTGGTGGTCCAGGAGAAGGTGGTCTGGTGCCTTTTCAAGGGCCTAGATCGCATATCTCCTCCGGTGTGTGAACCACCACCTCCATGGGATTTACTGCTGGTATTGGCCAAGCTCATGGTCAAGCCATTCACATCAATGCACAGGTGTGACATTTCTCATCTGTCATGGAAGACCACCTTCTTGGTGGCTATCACGTCAGCCAGAAGGATTGGGGAGCTCCAGGCACCTTCCATCGAAGCTCCCTACCTCATCTTCCACAGGGACAAGGTTGTCCTGCGCCCCATCTCGACATTTCTCCCGAAGGTGGTGTCAGAGTTTCACCTGAACCAGGCATTGACTCTGCCCCAGTCACACCTGGGAGACCAAGTATAGGCTCCATAGTTTGGACCTGAGATGGGCGCTCGCTTACTACAAAGAGCATACGGCGGAGGTTCAGTGAGAGGTTTGTCACCTACTGCATGCTGAAGCCGCACCTGGCAGACCTGCAGCAAAGCAGACGATTGGCAGGTGGATCACTTCCTGCATTGATCTCTGCTATAGGTTGGCAGGTAGGTAGCTTCCCGGAGGGCTAAGGGCTAATTTCACCTGCCATACCGCTGTGTTGGTGGCTGCTTCCAGGGATGTCCTTATCCAGGAAATCTGCAGGGCTGCTACCTGGAGGTCAGCACACACCTTCATTTCCCATTACATCGACCTAGAATCATGCTGGGATGCTGGTTTTGAGGCCCCAATTCTCCAATCCTTATTCCCTAAGTAGGGGTGTGCGCCTTGCCTCCCTCCTCCCAGAGAACTGCTAGAAGTCTGCCAGTTAGTGTCGATAGAACATCATATCCATGTCCCTAGAAAAACAGGTTACTCACCTGTAAGAGATCTTCCACAGAGTGGTCTCTTGCAGTAGGTAATACTTTTAGGTATCCTGCAGAGGTCGCTGTGGCGCACAGCAGCTCTTCTAGCAGTTTTTCACCAGGGACCGCCCACACATGACATCAGCTTTCTGTTTCCTATATAAATGTGGGTGGTCCCTGGTATCCTCAGTTCATTTTCCCGCCGTCTTCAGCTCGTGCAGCAGCTAGTGCAACTTCTGTGTAGTAGTTATTGATGAGAAATTTGGAACTAGATGATTGTCTATAGATTCTTCAAAGAAATAAGCATTATTTCATTCCTGCCGTTGCGGTAGGAAGATATACCGCTTTGATGACCACACACTTTGTGTAAGGTGTCTGGTACCCACACATGACACCAGTTCCTGCAGTCTGTGTCAGGAATTTAATCAGGCAACTCATCGACGATGGTTGATGAAATTCAACATCTTTTGATGAAGCAGAAAATGTTTCTCTTAAAGAACCAGGGGGCTTGTACCAAGGGCTCCTCCTCTACTGTTTCTCGTTCCAGGCAGAAAAAGGAGCAGGAGAAACCACCCTACACTCCCTGCCTTGTTGCCCATTGTTTCAGGCGTCTCTCCATCTACGGTGTATCCTTTAAACAGTTCTTCGTCGACGGGGCCTCATACCCTCTCGTCAACTGTGCTTTCCAGCACTTTAACTGCAGTTCAACTACTCCATTGACGGAGGCTTATACCCTATTGTTGATAATGCTTTCCAGTGCTTTACATGCAGCTAAATATACTGCTGCTCCGTTGACGGGGGCTCCTCTCTCATCGATGGCATCTGACAGTTTAAGTGAAAATAACTCCTTTTCTCCTCCGGGTTCATCAATGAGACCCCACATTCCTCAGGGGAAATCTATGGCTTATGCCTTATTGACTGCCCCTCTGCCTTCACAGATGGCTTCCTGTAGAGGTCAAGGGGACAGACATCGGGACCCTGGTCTTTACCACCCAGGGGCGCGACCTGCTTATACTACATTTCCCATCCCCTCTATCACCCCTCTTGTTTCCTAACATGCCCCCGTTCTCCCCCCATCCCAGAAAAGGGACATCACCAACGTAGTCCGACAGGTCTTACATGCCATGTGGCATTCTCAGCCCTCCAAAGAGATGGGTGATCTTCCCTGATCTTCTCCTCCACCTCCGCCTAAAAGATTCCAGAGATTGGGAATACCATACCACCCTGGTCTCCTCCTCCTTTCATAGACGGCTATTTGTCAGATGAACAAGAATTGCCACCTGATTTCTCAGGTGATCTGGAGGATGAAGAGTTTCAAGATTTGGATTTTCCCAATCCTGAATCCCCCTATTCAGAAATCTCTTCTCTGGATGAGGATCTGCCTATACCTTCGGCAGCCTCTACCCCAGATGACCTGACCTTTAGTGAAATGATGGCTCAAATCCAAACGTTCATGGGATTCTCTATTACTGAACATGAAAAACAATGTAAGGATATGGCAGAATACCTTGAATTACCTGAGGAGCCTGTTTTTGTGGTTCCCCCACTAATACCAACCTACCAGAATGCCATGCTGGCTGCTTGGCATCAGCCTTCAGCTATTACAGATGTTCCCTGCAAGGCAGATCATCTATATCAGGCTCCTCTGGACCCCACCTTTCTGTCTAATATTCCTGGGGCAGATTCTATGGTAATTACTGCTGCTCAGGACCATACCAAAAAACCTAAGCACATGAGCTCCTTACCCCCTGATAAGGAACCCCAAAGAATTGACTATCTGGGGAAAAAGATATTTTCCTCAGTTGCTGTGAATATCAGAATCTTAAACTATATGGGTCATATGATTAAATATCAGCATACCCTGGGGTCCTCTGCCATTGAGCTCATCAATGAACTCCCTCCCTCAAAGGACAGGACAAATTATTGGCTACAGTGATGACTAGTAATTCTATATCCCTTCACCTTCTCAGATCGGGATATGATAGAGACATACAAGTATCTTACAGGGAGGAACAGCGTGCAGGAATACACTATTTTTAAGCGAAAAAGATGTTCCAGGACTAGAGGGCATGGGATGAAGTTGGAGGGAGGACGATTCAGAGGAAACGTGAGGAAGAATTTCTTCACAGAACGGGTGGTGGACAAGTGGAACACCCTGCCAGAGGAAGTGGTGGGGGTTGAAACAGTCACGGGATTTAAGAATGCATGGGATAGACATAAAGGAATTCTGGAGGTCAGGGGTAAGGGGCAACAGACTTCTAGGAAAACATAAACTGAACTTACAAGCTCCAATGAGCAGACTGGGTGAGCCATAGGCCCTTATCTGCCGACATTGTCTTTATATCTATGATGTCATAGATACCTCAGCCCAACTATCAGCCATTGGTATCATTCTGTGTCACCATGCCTGGCTTCACGTTTCAAGTTTTGCACCTGATATACAACATAAAGTAGTTGATGCCTCCTTGAACATTTCCAAGCTGTTTGAGCCAGGTACTCAAACTTTACTGGATGACTTACAGGCATCAGGCAGAACCCTCCGTACGGTCCATGGTATTTATCATACTCCAGCTACCACCTACCGTAATCAACACTCCTCTTATTCCAAAAGAGGTGGGAGATACAGTGATAATGATAAAGGTGGTTTCAGAGGTTGTGCTCAATCCACCAGAGGCAACACCTCTACCCCACGGGGTGCCCGCTCCGGCCCTTCAGTTGGAGCTGCACAGCCCGCCTCTCAGTGACCCACTAGGGTTTTACCCCATCTCCTCATACAGGCCTTGGAGGCTGTGGGGGGTCGTTTTGCCCTCCATCTGGAGGCCTGGCAAACTATCACTTCAGACAAATGGGTACGTACTTCAGATCGTACAGAAGGGTCATACTCTGGAGTTCCTCTCCACCCCACACCCTTGCCCTCCACAGAAGATTCATTATCCTCCAGATCATGTACCTATCTTACAGGAGGAATCGATGGCCCTTTTGCCCAAAAAGGCTGTTGTACCAGTGCTCCTTCTGGAACATCAAATGGGATTTTACTCCCACTTCTTTCTAGTGCCCAAACAAACGGGAGACCTCAGACCAATTCTGGATCTCAGACAACTGAATCTTTACATTCAGTACAAACATTTTCGCATGATCACCCTACCTGCCATCATGCTGATCCTGAAACAGGGCGATTGGCTTTGCACCCTAGACATGAAAGATGCCTACCTTCATATCCCCATCCACCCTTCCCACCACAGATTTTTGCGCTTCCGCCTACTGGGCCAAAATTACCAGTTTTGAACACTCCCTTTCGGCCTCTCATCAGCCCCCAGAGTGTTCACCAAGTGCCTAGTGGTGGTGGCAGCAGCCTTAAGAAGAGAAGGGCGCTTCATCTTTCCATATATAGATGATTGGCTAATAAAAGCAGACTCCAAAGTAGCTCTGCTTGCCTCCCTAGATGCTACCCTGAAAATGTTTGTAGATCTGGGAATCCGTCAATTGGCCAAAGTCCAGTCCAAATCCGACACAGTCTCTCCAATATATTGGAGTTGTTCTAGATACAGTTACAGCCAGGTTTTTCCTCCTGCTTGCCCTGCAGGACATGCTTATAGCTCTGGAATTACATATACAGACTCAGAAAATAGTCACAGCCAGACAAATGCTGCGCCTTCTGGGTCACATGTCTGCTGCCATCCCTATAGTGGCATTCACCCGTCTCCACATGAGACCTGTCCAGTGGACTCTTCAGAATCAGTGGTTCCAAAAACCAGGACAGTTCGAAGACAAAATCAGGGTCACTCCCTCTCTGACATCTACCCTGATATGGATGGTGGACAATCTGAATCAAGGAACGCCTTTCCAGTCCCCCTTCCCATGCAGACAGTAACAATGGATGCTTCCCTGCAGGGATGGGATGTGCACTTCGGTTCTAATCAGACTCATGGCCAGTGACCTGCTTCTCCCCATCAGTCTCTTAGAGATGACAGCAGTCCATCTAGCCCTTCAGGCGTTCCAGCCCTAACTCGCGCCAGGATCATTACTGATCCAATCAGACAACACTGCAGTAGTGTTCTACCTCAATAAGCAAGGGGGTACGAAATCTCCCACACTATGCATGGATACCCTTGCAGTTTGGCAAGAAGCCATCCAGCAATAACTGATGCTAACAGCGGTCCACCTGCCAGGACATTGCAACCAGCTAGCCAACCGGCTGAGTCACCAGTCCACAACTCATGAATGAACACTTCACAAGCAAGTGCTCCAAGAAATCTTCAACCCTTGGGGCATTCCACAGATGGATTTGTTTGTCTCTTCTGTGAATTACCATCTTTCCAGGTATTTTCCATTACCCTGAACAAAAAGGGATGATGTATAGATGCCCTGTCTTAACCATGGACAGGACTCTTCTTAAATGCCCCCCCCCCCGGATCCCTCTCCTGCAATGGATTCTACTGAAACTACAACTAGAACCAGCCACAATGATTCTCATAGCCCCAGTGTGGCCTCACCAGATGTGGTTTCCCCTACTCCTGCATCTGTCAGTACGGAACTCCATTCCATTGGCTGATCAGACCAGACCTTTTGACTCGGTGTGAAGGGTCCCTCCTACACTCCAGCCTGAAGGCTTTACACCTTCACACTAGGCTCCTGAGTAAGCTTTCATAACTAGATTACAAGTATCCTCTCCTGTTGCCAGTATTCTCTTGGCCTCCTGTAAGCCAGCAACAACAGCTGCATACAATTCCAAATGGAAACGCTTTTCCATGTGGTCAGCCTCTTGATCTTTGTACCCTTACTCTTGTCCACTGACAAAGGTTCTGGACTACCTAGCCTTACTATCCGAGTCCGGTTTAAGTTATTCTTCCATCAAAGTCCATTTGGCCACCATATCGGCTTTCCATGAACCACTGGATGGCAGGTTACTATACCAGCATCTTCTAGCTAAGATGGAATGTTACATATTAAACCTCCTGTTAGAAGACCCACTCCTCCATGGGATCTCAATAGAAAAATGATCCTTGAGCCTTTTGAGCCAGCAGCCATTTGTGATCTTCATTTTCTTTCATGGAAAACCCTATTTCTGTTGGATGTCACTTCCGCTTGACGTATTTCCAAGCTTCATGCTTAGGGAACCTTACTTGATTTTCCACAAAGACAGGGTGGTCCTTCGTACCAACCCTTTCTTTCTTCCTAAAATAGTCTCCGAACATGCTTTAAATCAGTCCTTGAAGCTTCTGATCTACTATCCTGACTACTCCAATCAGGGTGAACATCTACTACATACTTTACCTCAGTATTGGGCAAGATTATGGAGGCACTCCTTAAGGAAAGGATTGTGCAACACCTGGAATCCATAGGAGCACAGGATCCAAGACAGCATGGGTTTACAAAAAGGAAAGTCCTGTCAAACTAATCTCATAGATGACTTTGACTGGGTAACCAGAGTGGTGGACCAAGGGGGAGCAGTGGATGTCGCCTACGTTGACTTCAGCAAAGCTTTCGATACTGCTTCACATAGAAGATTGATTAATAAGCTGGGTAAGCTCAGGGTGGGTCAGAAGTTGGTCAACTGGGTAGCAAACTGGTTGACTGGCAGAAAACAGAGTGGTGGTAAATGGTAGAGTCAGAAGAGATGCGAGTTACAAGTGGGGTATCTCAGGGATCAGTCCTGTGGCCAGTCCTCTTCAGTATCTTCATCAGTGACATTGCAGATGGACTGGAGGTTAAGGTTTGTCTGTTTTGTAGATGACACCAAGATCTGAAGCAGAGTAGATGATCCAGATGGGGTGGGCAGAATGAGAAGTGATCTGGATAAACTAACAAAATGGTCGGAAGAGTGGCAACTGGGGTTTAATCCAAAGAAGTGCAAGATCATGCACATAGGGAAGAGAAACGCTGACGCTATCTATAGGCTGGGAGGGGAGTTGTTGACAGTCACAAGGGAAGAAAGAGACTTGGGCATCATCATCACCGATGACCTGAAATCATCCAAAGCAGACTACTAAAGCAGTAGGTAAGGCTGTGGGGATGTTGGGGTGTATTAGTAGGGAGCATCACAAGTTTGGAAGAGGGAAGTAATAATCCCTCTTTACAAGAAACTGGTTAGGCCCCATCTGGAGTACTGCGAGCAGTACTGGAGGCCACACCTTCACAAGGACATTAACCAAAATGGTGCAAGGACTGTATCAGAAAACATATGAGGACAGATTAACGGAGCTCAATATGCATACCCTAGAGTAAAGGAGGGAGAGAGGTGATATGATCGAAGCCTTCAAACACCTTAAGGGCATTGACAAGGTGAAAGAGTCTAACATGTTTCAATGTAAGAAAAATAGCAGGACAAGAGGACACAGCATGAGATTAGAGGGAGGCCGATTAAGGGGTAATGTGAGGAAGTTCTTTTTCACAGAAAGGGTGGTGGATGCATGGAACAGCTTACCTCAGGAAGTGGTGGTTATGAATACAGTGCAGGGCTTCAAACAGGCACGGGATAGGCATAAGGGATCAATACAGATGAGTATGAATAGATAGGCCATTAACAAAGCAAAGGCCGATGGCACATTTATAAGGTAGAAAAAGAAATGGGCAGACTGGATGGGCCTTGCGGTCCTTATTTGCCATCAACTTCTGTGTTTCTTTGGATGTCCATCGTATATTATGCTGCTATACTAATCAGACAAAATTGATTGAAAAGACGTCTCAACTGTTTAGTCTCTTTTGCCACGGGTCGCAATGGCCTCCTGGTTGCTAAATGTACTCTCTCATCCTGGTTGGCAAATTGTATTACATTTTGATACAAAAAATACAACAAGCCTTTACCTGTCCAAGCCCACTCCACTAGAGCTATGGCCACCGCTGCGGCTTGCTTTAAAGGAGCCTCCATTTCAGATATCTGCAGTGCAGCTACCTGGTCCACAATTCATACGTTCACGAGGCACTACAATCTGGATATTGCCTCACAATGTAGGGCAGCCTTCGACCGTGCAATCCTACAAGGCCTTCCATCATAGCTGTCCTCCCACATGGGCATTACTGCTTGGGATTCATCACAAAAGTATTACCTACTTCAAGAGACCCACTCCATGGAAGATAGTACAGTTACGTAAAAACTTACCGTAACAGTAGATCTTTGAGGACTGTCTCTTGCAGTAGGTTAGTTCACACCCTCCGTCCCCCTCCTACTCTAAGAGAGCAAATTCTGGTGCAGTGACTTTGTGTTGGGACTCCTTTGGTACCTCAGCTTCCCCTTGGTCCTCGCTTTGTGAGCCGAATCTGGCAGGGGAACTGAGGATACCAGGGACCACCCGCATTTATATAGGAAACAGGAAGCTGATGTCATGTGTGGGTGGTCCCTGGTGAAAAATTGCTAGAAGAGCTGCCGTGCACCACAGTGACCTCTGCTGGATACCCAAAAGTATTACCTACTGCAAGAGACACTCCTCAGAGATTTACCATTACGATAAGTTTTTACATAACTGTACTTTCTAGGAGTGGTATATGATGTTCATCCACATGGACCCACCCGACCTCCCCTGGCTTTGGCACACATGACTGCTTCCAGCAGGCAAGATCTGGTGTCATGGGGTGGAGCTGAGGGAGATACCAACCAGGTGGGTGGGAGGAGCCAGTTTGAAGACTTTCCAGCAAGCTCTTAAAGGGAAAGGACATTGCCAGTTAGTGTGGATGAACATCATATACCACTCCTAGAACTACTATTACAGGTGAGTAACCGTTTTTTCTCTCCCACCTCTCCCCTTTTCTTGACTCAGCCTCCTTCTTTACTCCTTTCCAGTCTGGCTTTAGAAAGTCTTACTTCACTACCATCTCTCTCTCTCCTCTGTCTCACTGATACTATCTTTTCTGGCATGGATCAGGGCCTTGACACCTCTACCTTTTTTTTTTTTTAATGTTGATTGCATGCATGCGCAAGAAACCTATTGCGGCAGCTTTCTCCAGAAGCAGGTTGTGGAGGCGCGGCACTGTTGTGGCCAGTACCCCCACAGCCTGTAAAGGCTTGGTTCGCTTCCCCCAAAGCTGTGGCACGCTGCTGCTGACACTAGTTCAGCCAGCGTGCCACCAATTTGTAAAAAATTAGCAGCTGCAATCAGGGACCACCTCGTCTTTGCAGTGTCAGCCTTTCGCTGCAATGAGGGCGACCGTCATTGCAGGCGGAACAACGAAAACATTTATATTGTTTGTGAACATGGCGGCAGCTTGCCGCCATGTTCTAAACATATTCCTGCTTCGAGGGTGCCCAATCCCCTCAGCAGCATGTCCCCCCTCCCCATGTTTGCTTGCCATCAGGGGCCCCAATCCCCATTGGTTTCAGTGCCGTAATGTTGCTGACGGGGAGCCCACTCTCTATCGGGCATTATGTAACTTCCCACCCCGCTTTTGTTGTCTGCCGACGAGGTGCCCAATCCCCTAGCATAATGTCACCCCCTTTGTTGTCTGCCGATGGGTGCCCAATACCCTTCAGCCTCTGTAACACCCCACACCCCCTTTTTCTTGTGTGTCAGCGGGGTTCCCTATCCCCATCGGCCACAGCTGCCCCCAAACAGAAGACTATGCAGGCGTTGGGAGCCCACCCAGCGCATCAATATGCCCTGTAAAATTAAAAACGGTCCTGTGATGTCTTTTTTTTTTATCCTGTAAAGAAGGAAATGGTCTCTCAGCGGTCTCCTTGCCCCCCGCCCCAACCTGCACCCACCCACTGTGCACCTGCCTCCCCACACCCCTCACCCCATACTTACCTCTGGAGTCTGGCACGACGATCTTCAGTGGACCGGGAACCGCCTGCACTCTTCAAAGCTGACCACGAACTGAGGAAATGCCGGTAAGCTATATAATGGGATAGATAGGGTTTTTTCAACTTTGCTGCATATCTCAGGCATTTTTTTGAATTTTGGAACCAAATTTTCAACATGGGGTTTTTTGGGACCCCTCCTCATGAATTCTTGCACTGTCATGGCGTTAATCGGCCCTGAAAGGTAATTTCACAGTCACTGTGCAGAATCACCTTTCGGGACCGATTAATGAAATGACAGTGCCAGTGTTCATGAGGTGGGCTCTCAAGAAGTCTATGTTTCAAATTTGGTGGAAAAAATCTAAAAAATGACTGTTTACAAGCGTGTGTTGCGCAGTTGCTACGCACGCTCGTAACTTTGCGAATTTGCAATATTTTCATGCCACATTTTCAACATTGGCATTTTTTCACACCTCCTTGTGAACAGTAGAGCTGTCATTTTTCACACCCTGGCCAAAATGTGTTCTCACGCTTCCGGCACAGAATAGCGCGGTCGCTTTGGGAAATCAATGTTCAGAACAGATTACGAAAATGACAGTGACACTGTTCATGAGCAGAGGTCCTAAAATGCCTATGTTGAAAATTTGGTGACGATGCTCCATAAAATGACCTGTGTTACGAGCGTGCATTGCGCAGTTTGCACGCAGGGTCGTAAGTTCACGAATTTATAATATTTTCATTCCAGATTTTCAACATTGCCATTGTTCTGCACCTCCTTATGAACAGTACAGCTGTCATTTTTCACATCCTGGCCGAAATGTGTTTTCGCAGTTCCGGCGCAGAATAATGTGGTCGCTCTGGGAAATCCGTGTTCGGGACACATGAAAATGACAGTGACACTGTTCACTAGCAGAGGTCCTAAAATGCCTGTGTTGAAAATTTGGTAACGAAAGTCCATAAAATGAGTGTGTTATGAATGTGCATTGCGCAGTTTCCACCCACGCTCGTAACTTTGCAATATTTTCACTCCAGATTTTCAGCATTGCCATTTTGCCACACCTCCTTATGAACAGTGCAGCTGTCATTTTTCACAGCATGGCCAAAATGTGTTTTCACTCTTCCAGCGCACAATAGCATGGTCGCTGTGTGAAATCAGTGTTCAGGACATATTAAGAAAATCACACTGACACTGTTAATGAGCAGAGGTGCTAAAATGCCTATGTTGAAAATTTTGTGATGAAACTCCATAAATTGACTGTGTTACGAGCAGATGTTGTGCAGGTTGCACGCACCCTTGTAAGTTTGCAAATTAGTAATATTTTCATGCCAGATTTTCAACACTGGCATTTGTTCACACCTCTTTATGAACAGTAGAGCTGTCATTTTTCACATCCTGCCCGAAATGTGTTTCTGCGCTTCCGACATAGAATACCGCAGTTGCTGTCGGAAATCAGTGTTTGGGACAGATTAGCATTGAGCGACTGGGGGCAGTGACGGGCTCAACTGAGCTCTGTCAGGACTGCTGCGGTTTCTTTGTGGGTAGGAAAGGTGACAACGTAGGCAGGAGCCCAGTACAAAAGGGCAGCCTGTAGTGCCGGGAGACACAGAACGAGGAAGTGAGGGAGGGGGAGTGAGTGAGCCCAATGGAGCTCTGTTGGGATTGCTGTGGATTTCCTTGTGGGCTGGAAAAGGCAGCAATGCATGCAGGGGCTGAGTACAAAAGGGCAGCCTGCAGCGGTGGGAAAAACAGAATGAGTGAGTGAGTGACAGAGGGGGAGTGAGCAAGCTCAACGGAGCTGTATCGTGACTGCTGCGGATTTCTTTGTGGGCGGAAAAGGGTGGCAATGCAGGCAGAAGCCCAGTACAGAAGGGCAGCCTGCAGTGCTGGCAGAAACAGAACGAGCGAGTGAGACAGGGGGAGTAAGTGAGGCCAACGGAGCTCTGCCGGGATTGCTGTAGATTTCTTTGTGGGCAGAAAAAGATGCCGACAGAGGCAGGAGCCCGGTACAAAAGGGCAGCCTGCAGCACCAGGAGAAATGGAATGAGTGCATGAGAGAGGGAGTGAGCGAGCTCAACGGAGGTATATCGTGACTGCTGCAGATTTCTTTGTGGGCAGGAAAGGGCGGCAATGCACGCAGGAGCCCAGTACAAAAGGTCAGCCTGCAGTGTGGGCAGAAACAAAAAGAGGGAGTGAGCGAGCTCAACGGTGCTGTGTCAGGACTGCTGCAGATGTCTTTGTGGGCAGAAAAAGCTGCCAATGCAGGCAGGAACCCGGTACAAAGGGGCAGCCTGCAGCAGCAGGAAACACAGAATGAGCAAGTGAGGGATGGGGAGTGAGTGAGCTCAACGGAGCTTTGTTGGGACTGCCGTGGATTTCTTTGTGGGCAGAAAAAGGCAGCAATGCATGCAGAGGCCCAGTACAGAAGGGCAGCCTGCAGTGGCGGGAGAAACGGAATGAACGAGTGAGAGAGGGGGAGTGAGTTAGCGAGCTCAATGGAGTTGTATCGTGACTGCTGCAGATTTCTTTCTGAGCAGAAAAGGGCGACAACGCAGGCAGAAGCCCAGTACAAAATGGCAGGCTGCACCGCCGGCAGAAATGGAACAAACGAGTGAGACAGGAGTGAGTGAGGCCAACGGAGCTCTTTCAGGACTGCTGCAGATTTCTTTGTGGGCAGAAAAAATTGCCGGCAGAGGCCCAGTACGAAATGGCAGTCTGCAGCGCCAAGAGAAACAGAATGAGCGAGTGAGACAGGGGGAGTGAGCGACCTCAACGGAGCTCTGTCGGGACAGCTGTGGATTTCTTTATGGGCAGGAAAAGGTGCCAACACAGGCAGGAGCCCAGTACAAAAGGGCAGTCTGCAGCGCTGGGAGAAACAGAACGAGCGAGGGAGAGTGAGTGAGCTCACCGGAGGTCTGTCGTGACTGCTGCGGATTTCTTAGTGGGTAGGAAAAGGCGACAACATAGACAGGAGCCCAGTACAAAAGGCCAGCCTGCAGGCCCAGCAGAAACGGAACGAGCGAGTGAGAGAGATGGAGTGAACGACCTCAACGGAGCTGTGTCGGGACTGCTGCGCATGTCTTTGTGGGCAGACAAAGCTGGCAACGCAGGCAGGAACCCAGTACAAAAGGGCAGCCTGCAGCAGCAGGAGACACAGAATGAGCAACTGAGGGAGGGGGAGTGAGTGAGCTCAACAGAGCTCTGTTGGGACTACTGCAGAGTTCTTTGTGGGCAGAAAAAGGCAGCAGTGCACGCAGGGGCCCAGTACAAAAGTGCAGCTTGCAGCGGCTGAAGAAACGCAACAAACGAGTGAGAGAGAGTGGGAGTGAGTGAATGAGCTCAACGGAGCTCTGTCGTGACTGCTGCAGATTTCTTTGTGGCCAGAAGAAGGAGGCAACACGGGCAGGAGCCCAGTAGAAAAGGGCAGCCTGCAGCACCGACAGAAATGAGATAAGTGAGTGAGAAGGGGAGTGAGCGAGCTCAACGGAGCTCTGTCGTGACTGCTGCAGATTTCTTTGTGGGCAGAAAAGGCACCAACAGAGGCAGAAGACCACTACAAAACAGCAGCCTGCAGCGCCAGGAGAAACAGAATGAGCGAGTGAGACAGGCGGAGTGAGCGACCTCACCAGAGCTCTGTCGGGACAGCTGCGGATTTCTTTGTGGGCAGAAAAAGATACCAATGCAGGCAGAAGCCCAGTACAACATGGCAGCCTGCAGTGCCAGGAGAAACCCAGCGAGTGAGTGAGTCAACGGAGCTCTATCGTGACTGCTGTAGATTTCTTTGTGGGCAGAAAAAGGCGGCAACACAGGCAGGAGCCCAGTACAAAAGGCCAACCTGCAGCGCCGGCAGAAATGGAACGAGTGAGTGAGAGGGGGAGTGAGCTACCTCAACAGACCTGTGTCAGGACTTCTGCAGATTTCTTTGTGGACAGAAAAAGCCACCAACAGAGACAGGAGCCTAGTACAAAAGGGCAGCCTGCAGCGCCACCAGAAATAGAATGAGCGAGTGAGAGGGGGAGTGACCCACCTCAACGGAGCTCTGCTGGCAGAGCTGCAGATTTCTTTGTGGGCAGCAAAACATGCCAGAGCAGGCAGAAGCCCAGTACAAAAGAGCAGCCTGCAGTACCAGGAGAAACAGAATGAGCGAGTGAGACAGGCGGAGAAAGCGACATCGACGGAGCTCTGTCAGGAGAGCTGCAGATTTGTTTGTGGGCAGAAAAAGGTGCCAACACAGGCAGAAGCCCAGTACAAAAGGGCAGCCTGCAGCACTGGGAGAAACACAGTGAGCCAGTAAGAGAGGGTGAGTGAGCAAGCTCAACAGACCTCTATCGTGACTGCTGTGCATTGCTTTGTAGGCAGAAAAAGGCAGCAACGCAGGCAGGAGCCCAGTACAAAAGGCCAGCCTGCAGCGCCAGCAGAAACGGAATGAGCAAGTGAGAGGGGGAGTGACCCACCTCAACAGAGCTCTGTCGGGACAGCTGCAGATTTCTTTGTGGGCAGAAAAACATGCCAATGCAAGCAGGAGCCCAGTACAAAAGAGCAGCCTGCAGCACTGGGAGAACCATAACGAGCGAGTGACATGGGGCAGTGAGCGAGCTCAACGGACCAACGCAGTCAACATTCGGCATTGACAAATACTTGTTTGGACTTAGCCAAAGCTTCTGACACTGTAGCCCATCCCATTTTCCTGGACAAGCTTAAGGCTGCTGGACTTTCCGCCTCCTTAGCTAAGTGGTTCTTCTCTTACCCAGAGGGCAGGTTGCAAGGTGTCCATATTAGAGATGCTCTTTCCTTCCCCTTACAAAAAAATTAATAGAGCGCTCAACATAGAGCTCTCAACTAATGCTTAACTTATCTTTTGTTAAGGCTAAATGAGTTCTAGTTGAGATTTTCATATGCAAATTTTTCTAGCGCTCAACTCATTAATATACAGTTGATGCTCAATTGAGCGTTAACTTTGATTTCTCCTGTGTGGCAGTTCCCGGGGTTCCTGCGGCAGCATCTGGCTGTAGCCCACCACTATCCTAGTCCCCTCTCCACACCCCACTTTATGGCCCACCTGTGCCCCCTCTACCTGTAGCTCCCTCCACCCCTGTGAGTGTCCTCTTCCAGTAGTTGCTCTATACCCTACAGTGCCCCCCATTCTCCCTCTTTCCATGGCCACCCCATTCCACTCCCAGTATTCCACCCACAGCTGGTCTTTGACCTTACACTTCACTGCTCTCTTCATTGCCCTCGCAGGCCACACAAAATTATGTTACTGTTATGCACAGTAAGCAAAGTTCAGATTAAAACATGTTCTCTAGTACATTGGGCAGTCATGGCTCACCCTTCATGACTAATTATGCCTGTGTATTGAAGTCAGATAATGTCTATTGGAGTCTTAAATGTGAATTACAGGCAGGACAATGGCTGTTGCAGCTCCTAACCAGGCAGGGTGATTGCTAACTATTAGAAAAAACATCAACTTGCAATATTTGTTTTGGTTTCATGAATTTGTGTATACTGCGTATGATACCTTGCAATAAAAAAAATTAAAGCTTATTTCATATACTGTATGTTTCTTTGAATTTAAAATGTACAATAATTAAAAATACATGCCTGACACGAGATAAATACCAACTAGCATGTATTTGGCTACTAAAACTTCAGACTACCATGCTGTGTGTACCTTACACACCTACAAAATTGGTCTGGTAGTATAGCCTAGAGGAGCGTAATGAGTTTAGTACATCCAGCAGACCTAGGTTTGATTCCCACAGCCTCCCACTTGCATACTGTATGAGTCTGAGCAAGTCATGTAACCTCTACAGTGCAGCCAGTTCACCGTGCTAAATGGGCCTTGTGCCCAGTGAGCCTCCCCTGAGGACCAAAGAATTAAAAAAAAAAAAAAACAAACAAAAAAAAAAAAACATTAACAAGTGGTCAGGATGTGTGGGCTTTTGATTGCGGTGTAGTATCATAGGGCAGTGCTATCTTGTTGAATGTAACATGATCAGAGGAGGCAGAGACTAATCATGTGATGCTGGGAGAACAGTATGAAGACAGCAAGACATACAAGCAGCTCAACATGTGTGCATCACAGAACAGGAAGTGTTGTGTCTACAGGCACATCCACAGGAAGACCAACCACTGGAGAGAGGGGGAAGACTGTAGAAGTGGTTGAGATACTGAGGTGCGGGTGGAATCCTGCAGAAAGGAAAGACAAACTGTGTAGGGGAAGAAACGAGAAGGGGCAACACTGAAGGAGGAAATTACAGCTGAACCTTGGTAGGTGCAAAAATGGATAAGACTAGGAGGAAATCTAAAGTGTATAAAGCAGAACAGGTAAGACATTACTGAAATTGTGGAGTTCTGACAATTTCCCCGTCTAGGATTCTGTCATAAAGGCATCAAAAATGTGACTGTATTTATGGAGATGGCATGCTGTAAAATCTGTCCGGTGTCACCAGTAACCGAATCAACATACATGAATGCCAGGGGGACACTGTGGTGGGTTTGGGGAGGAATGCAGGGGGTACAGGACTGTCGTGCTCTGGGAATTAAGATACTGCTTGAATTACAGGAGATTCCAGGCCAGTGTTGTGGTGACAAAACCCCATGCACTCAGCCACCCACCGACCCCATACCCTTGCACACTGTTTGATCCCAGACCCCTTTGTGCATTGCCATGTCCATCAGAACCACATTCTTCCATGCACTGACCAACTCCATGCAAGTTGTCACACCAACGAACCACATAACACCATGCACGCTATCACACCTCATAATCCCATATCATAATGCATGTGGTCACATCCACCAATCCCATATCCCATGCAAGACGTGACGATGAGTAGGGAATGGAGGTTATAGGGAAGGGCAGTCACTGCAGAGAGGATAATGGGGCTAGACGATGTATGAGAGCTGCAGGGACAAGCAATGCAAAGGGGTAGCGGGGTCAGGCAATCAATCGAGGCAGCAGAGACAGGCAGTGCAAATGAGACAGCAGGGACAGGCAGTACAAAGAGGCACAGGGGACAGTCGAGGCATAGCTTTGGCTGCGTCATTACAGTTTACCTACCTTACATAGAGAAGAGATCCAGCTGGAACGTGGTGAGCATGGGTTTGAGGTATTGAGGCACTATTCTGTCATACCTGTGAAAGAAGAATAGCCATTGGATCATAAAGAATTCATAGTTCTTTGGGAACAAAACTGGAATGACAAGGACGGTTACGCATACAACAATACTTATATAATATGCAAGGGTCTGCGTCCTGTCAGACTAGGATCAGCGGCCGTCCTGTCAAACCTGTGAATATAAAAGAAAAAAAAAATTGTTAACACAACGAAAAAATAAAAACAAGTAGTAACAGAGTTCCAGAGTGGTACAAGGGTTGCAGGACAAGCAAAGATATTATGTACAGGAACCAGGTGATCCCATATTTTAATTCCATCAGTCACTGCCTCAGGATATGACCTTGGGCATGGACCTGACCTACCAGTTGTAGAAGTGCGAGTGAGAAAACATTAGTGGTAAAAACCTCAGACTGCCCTCTGTGGTCAGCCCACCACCCTCTGTGGTCAGCCCACCGCTCCCTGCTTGGACTGCCCTCTGTGGTCAGCCCACCACTCCCTGCTCACTCCCCAACCCCCGGTGGAGATCTTCACCTTCATCCCCAGCATAGAGCTGGAAAACTTAGAGCAAGTGTGCCAGATCTCTGGAAGAGGAAATGCATGGAAGGGAACCAAAGCACTATAAAAAAAATGTACATCCTGTATTCACTGAGATAGAACAGTGCATGTCCAATCCTGCAGATAGCAATGGGGCAACACTTTAAACACATACATGGCAAAAACTAAACTACAAGTGGGAAAGGAAAAGAAACTGGAGATGACGCAACTAATAACCCCCAAAAAAAAAACATCCTTTAGTTATCACTGTGAAAATGAGAATTTAGTTGGGGGGGGTGTAATGGACAACCAGTACTAGAATCTGTTCACATTGCTAAACCACCACAAAATAGAATAATTTGCAACAACCAGTGCTATTTCATTTAACGTCAGTCAACAGCAACCCAGCATGGGGACAGAATTACCCTCTGTCTCAGTCCCAGGGTGATCCCTAAAAGTCAGGGTTGATTGCTGGAGAAGTGTGTGGGGATGCCTGCCCCCTTGCAGCTGGATCCCCCACAGTCAAAGAAAAGACAGCTGTGTGCTCTCCAGTCACTATCTGTGGTTCAGGATAGGGTTGCAGAGCAGAACATACATATGGATTTCAGCCACACAGAAAAGATGCTATGGTGCTAGGAGTGCTCCGGTGACCACGATCAGCAGTATGAGGGGCCAGGAGAGCAGGAATGTGGGACACGTGGTTTTCGTGCAAGACAGCATTACAAGCTCAGCTGTCAAACCCACCTGCAAACCACTAGCGATTCCCCGGGGCAGTGATTTTTGCCATCCAGAATATGGCAGTGCACTTTACATACCTCAGAAGGTGGCTTTGCCCTTTCTAGTCCTACGTTCCGATTTCTGTGGCCGGGCCCTTTTGGTGTGAGGTTGCAACACTGTCCTTCTTGGGCCCCTCTGCTGCTTCTGCTTCCACAGGCCCTCCTAAAATGCCCCCAAAGATGGGGTCCCTAGTAAGCTCCATTCCCTTCATTAAGCCCCATAGTAAGGTGACCCCAGGTGCCCTTATACTGTAAGTGGTTGGGGGGGGGGCAGGTATGGCCCACTGGCACAGGTGCCTGTTTTCAGGGGCGACCTGGGAGCACTGGGGAGGTTAAGTGACTTGCTTAGAGTCGCACAGTATGCAAGTGGAGGTTGTGGTAATCAAACACAGGTCTGTCTGCTGGATGTACCAAGCTAATTCACAGCTTGTTACTCTAATCTCTAGGCTATACTGCCAGCCCCTGCCCTGGCCCTGCCAGCCAAATGATCAGTGTATCAGTTAAATCTCAGTATAGAATTTCAGTGGTTAAAAAAGTCAAGATTGCTTCATATTTTTCTGGTGTTAATTTAAAAAATCTTTGCTGAACTAAAATCAGTAGTCTGTGCTGTTTGAACAAATCTGGAGACGGTGAACTGTACTGGAAAATCCAGCAGTGCAACAGGAACCAAGAAGCCGGTTTTCAGCTCCTCAGTACCTTTTAGTTGGGGAACAAAAATAAACACTTCCAGTACAGTCCCTCCATCCAAGGGAATTAAATATTGCAGGGCACTGTTTTTTTTTTTTTCTGTGTGTTCCTGATCCACTCTTAACAACATTTGTAAAATTTTAATTTCAGTGGGAAAATGTAATTTCTGCCCAGGAAATGTAAAGTATCAGCTCACATTTCTGAAGGAAATGTGACTGCAATGTCATTTCAAGTGATAAGAAAACCGTGGCCAGCGGGAGAGATGGGACACAGGGAAGTAAAATCAGAAAAAGTTACCTGTGGTCATCCTCTCGTCCCTGTGTCAGTCCCAGCAGTATCTGCAATCTAGAAGCAGCCGTTGACAGCGGTGGACTCTCTCAAGCCCTGTTTTTTTTTTTTTTTTTAAACAAAAAGTAAATTCCGGTTCCCCAGCACTTAGAAGCAGGCTCGCGTTACACAGTGAATGTTGGGAGGAATAGGCTTCCCAGAAAGGACCCAAGGGAAGACCTCCCGTATGCCTGCAACCAAACGGGTATCTAGACAACGTACTCCACTTTCTTTCTCCTCAACTGCTCCCTGGGTCACGGCAGTGCTATGAAACAGGTGTTATCCACACAAAGTGCTATTTAACTTAAAAAAGAAAAATTCCTTTCGTGCTGAAGGTGCAATACTGGACGGCCGCAGCTGTTAGAGTGAAGGCAAGGCCTCCGAGCAGGGACCTTCCGAGGATGGATGTATTTAAATTTCTCCTATAAGGGAGCATAGTGCGAGTGGGTGACTGGCGGTCCTTTTCAGAATGGCCTAAAGTTATTTAACTTAAACTCGTACTTGGAGCATATAGGGCAGGCGGCATTCAAATGCTCCCAGAGTTGGAGCAGCAGGCAGCACATGAAAATTAACAGTAAATGGCAGGGCACACCTCAGTGTCCCTGATTTTGCCTCAGAAATTTCCTCTGCCCTTCCTATTAATGGTGTTCATTTTCACTGAAGAGTATATATTACAGTCTAGTCTTGTATCATAAAATATGCTTTCATTATTAAGTCATGCATTGCTGGAAGTTTCTTGCTTCTTGAGCTGATGTAATTATTTTTGTGAGATTCATCCCTGATTTTTTTTTAAGCTCAGCTGTTCCTGATTTTGTAGAGCAGGAGGTTGAGAGGTATGGGGCAGGGTAAAACCCCAGTTATAGCCAAGCTAGCCAGTTGGGCTAGTGAGTAATGGCTAGCTGGCCCAAAAGTTTTTTTTTTTTTTAATTGTTTAATCAGAAATAAGCACCATGGAGGCCAGGGAAAGTATGAGCTCCAGAGTATAAGGTAAGAACATCCGGGGTGATAAAGGTGGCTAACAGCCAAGTGGCAAACAGTAGCCAAGCTAGTGTTGTAGAACGGTAGAATTCACTTATTTAAAGTGCACTAGTGTGTCAGTCCCAGTCAGGAGCAAGGGGAAGGGAGTGGGCAGGCAGTTAGCCACCCCAGCAGCACAGTTGCCATGGCCCTGGCCATTTAGCAACCCCAGCAGCATAGTTGCCACAGCCCTAGCTAGTTAGCCACCCCAGCAGCATAGTTGTCACAACCCAAGGGCTAGTAATCTGAGTAACTGACTTGAAGCCTCCTATAACACTAGTCTTAGCTTGGTTACTGGTGGCCACTTGGCTACTAGCCACCTGTATCACCCTGACTCTGACTTTATAATCTAGGGCTTACTTCTCCTAAGTGGCCCCCCGGCACTTATTTCTGAATAAATAAAAAAATAAAACTTTGGGACAGATAGCCATTATTCACTAGCCCAACTGGCTTGCTTGGCTATAACTGGGGCTTTACCCTACCTTTGCTCCTTCTGGAGCCCAGTTTACTATCTAATTCAGGTCATGCTCTGCCCTCTGTGCTGCCTCCACTAGCTACTTAAATTGAATGCTACCCACCCCTGAACTATGCTCCAAGTAGGAGTGAGTTAAATAAATTTAGGTAATTTTGAATAGGGCTGCCATCTCACCCTGCCTATGCTACCTTTCTGGAGCAATTTTAAATACATTTAAATAGATCTGCCCTTGGCAGTCCCTTGCTCCGAGGTCTTGCTTTGACCCCACTAACAGCCACGGATGTCTGTGACAGGAGTTTGGGTGCAGAAGACTGGGTGGACCTTGTGGTCCTTTTCTGCTGTCAAGTTTCTATAATAATCTGCTCAACTGCATCAAACCTTTACAAACTACAAATGCAAGCTTAGCTGCAAGTTTTTATGCATTCTGAAACTTTAAGATCTCAATCTGTGCTCAATTGCAGCTCTAAATATTATAAAACTAAAATTCATTAACCAGTACTCAGCTACCAATTGAAATACTCAACAAGCATTCAACTGTAAAAGTTGAGTTTTTGTCAAGTGCAGGTTTAGTTCAAGTGCTCACCACCTAGCACTCAACTAAATGTATCCTGTCAATGCCTTTTTACTTGATGCTCAACCTACTGTGGGTGAAGTGTTGGTGAATGCTCAACCACACATTTGCCCCTCTATCAGTGCAGGTGTCTCCCAAGGATCTGTCCTTGGCCCTATTCTTTTCTCCATTTTTTAAATGACCTCCCCTATGCCTGTTTCTCTGTGTCCATTCATACAGTATATATGCAGATAATACTATAACAACATCCAACATTGGTTCCAAGGAAATCAGCTGTCCGTCAGTGCTAAGAAAACAGTCTGACTTTTGGCACCAGGCAGAGGCATCTTCCTTCCTTTCATACCCTAGATGATGTAACTATTGAAGATGCCTCCTCCTTCAAGTAACTCAGGGTCTGGCAGGATCACTGCTTTGATTTTTCTATTCATGTGCATTGTATCCATAAGAAGCTCCACCTGGGCTTGGGGAGCTATACAGAGAAATAGAAACATTCTACTTCCGTATGAAGAAATCCTCACTAAGATTGATTCTCCCCCATTTATATGTAATAAGCTTACTTTCAGCCAACATCTTGCAGTAGTAGCAGATTTGGAGTGCGGTCACTGTGGGCGAATGCAGGGCACGCATCAGTAGGTGCGTCCCTCATTCCCCCAATAAGCCAGCATTAAGGCACTGACACCAGCAATATGTAAAGTGGTCACCATATCTAGGAAAAGAGCTGCTGCAATGAGAAGCACCACATCTAGGAAAAGAGCTGCTGCAATGAGAAGCAAGGTCTTGCTGAAGAAAGAGGCAAGCTTTCCTGGTGAAGTATTTCAATAAACATGGCGGCAGTGACTGCCTCCACCACCTGCCGCACAATGCAGATTTCAGGGGTGCCCAGTCCCCTGACCCAGTTCATTTTCTGATGGGGGAGCCCACTCCCCATCAGCATAATGCCCTCCTCCCATTTCAATTGTGTGGCCAATCCCCCTAGGCATCATGTGCCCTCCCAACATTTTTGTGAAGACAGGGAGCCCAGTCCCAGTCTGCTTTGGTCCCCCTCCCCACAAATGTAGGTGGTACACTGGGAGCCCACCCCAGTGTACCAAGCACACCGGCGAAAAAAGAAGATCGCCCGTGTTGTCCATTTTTATTTTCCCCCCTGTAAAACAAGAAAACAGTCCCTCGAAGTGTTCTGGTGCCCCTCCCCCAACCCGCACCCACCCTCTCGTACTCTACCTCCCACACCCCTCCTCACCCCATACTTACCTCCGGAGCCCAGTGCAACAATCTTCATTGGACCGGGAACACGTCTGCACTCTTCAAAGCCGACCGCGAACTGAAGAAATGCAGGTAAGCTGTATACTGGCATAAATAGGTTTTTTTCAACTTTGGTGCATATCTTGGGCATTTTGGGGAATTTTGGCACAAATTTTCAACATGAGGGTTACTGAGACCCCTTCTTGAATTCAGTCACTGTTATGGCGTTATTCAGTCCCAAAGGTGAGTTTTGCGGTCACTGCAGCGGAATCACCTTTCAGGACGATGTGAAACAAAAGTGCCACTGTTCATGGTGGGCTTTCAAAAAGCCTATGTTGCAAATTTGGTGAAATAAATCAAAATTACTGTTTCTGCGTGCGTTGCGCAGTTTCCACGAGGCTCGTAACTTTGCGAATTTGTAATATTTTCACTCCAGATTTTCAACATTGGCATTTTCCCACACCTCCTTATGAACAGTATAGCTGTCATTTTACACATTCTGGCCGAAATGTGTTTCCGTACATGTGGCGCACAATGGCGCGGTCGCTGTGCAAAATCAGTGTTCTGGACACATTAACAAAATCACAGTGAGACTGTTCCATGAGTGGTGGTCCTAAAATGCCTATGTTGAAAATTTGGTAAAACAAATACCCAGAATAATTACATTACAGGCGTGCATTGCGCAGTTTCTATGCACGCTCGTGACATCACCAATTTTTCATATTTTCACCACTGTCTTTCTTTACACCTCCTTATGAACAGCACAGCTGTCATTTTTCACATCCTGCCTGAAATGTGCTTTCGCACTTGTCACACAATGGTGCAGTTGCTGTGGAAAATCAATGTTCGAGCCAGATTAACAAAATCACAGTGACACTGTTCATGTCCGAAGTTCCAAAAATGCCTGTGTTGAAAATTTGGCTAAACAAATCCTCCAAATTGCGTTATGACCGTGCATTGCGCAATTTCTACACACGCTCATGATGTCACCAATTTTCCAGATTTTCACACCAGATTTTCAACAATGCCATTTTTTAACACCTCCTCATGGACAGTGCAGCTATCATTTTTCACATCCTGCCCGAACTGTGTTTTCGCACCTGTGCCACCAAAATGCACAGTCGCTGTACAAAATCACCTTTCAGCAAACAAACTCATAGTGCCACTGTTTATGAGGTGGGTTCACTAATGGCCCATGTTGAAAATCTGGAGTGAAAATACCAACAAATGCCCTCGGCATTGGAGTTTCAAACTGCAGTGTCCCACCCTATACAGACTGACAGGTGTCAGGGGTGTGAGTTAGCATTGTTTGCTGAAATGCTCACTCCATTCCACCCCCCCACCCTGCAGCCAGTGACAGGTGTCGAGATGTGCCTTAGACCCCAGCGTTCACCCCATTCTCCTACACTGTGCCCATGTCAGTCTGTTCCCTTTTGGACTGGGGTGAGCGTAAGGCCTGTTGACCCCAAGGCACATCGCAGCACTTTTCTGTTTCTGCAGGGTAGGGTTAGGTGTTATGGCCAATGACCCAAAGGCACACCCCAGTGCCTGTCACTTTCTGCATGGTGGGTCTGGGGTCGGCGTCAGTTCATTACTTCACTGGCAAGCAAATTGTGCATCTCTCTCTAACTCCTGCACTACCAATGCCAGTGCCAGCAAGCCAACATTCGGCACTGACAAATGCTCGTTGACTACAGAGACATTGTTTATAGCGTTGCTCCAAAATCTACTGTAGCTAGACTGAACCTTGTCTTTCACTCCTTCTGTCACTTTGCCCTCGACAAACCCCTGAGTGCACACCATTGTACTCTGTACTCTTCCATTTCCCTCCACTCTCTTGATACCAGGCTCCTTACCCACTGTGCTTCCATTATCTTCAAATATTGATTTGGCTCTCTCTCCTCATATCTTGCTTCTCCTTTCTTTCCCATCGTATTTCTCTGACTGCTTTCACAATGCTTGCTCTCAGTCTCTTGTTCTCCATCAAATATAATCTACTGCTGGCCAAGCTGCTTTCTCATTCTACGTCCCTAAACTATGGGGGCTCTCTTCCCCCTTCCATTCACCTATTCACCCTGTTCCTTTCTTTCCTGTTCTGAGCTCTCTCCTTGGTGAGTTCTCATTTCACTGCTGCAGTTGCTTCTGATATTTAGGTGGACTTGCAACACACCAAACACTGACACCAACACTGCCTCGCTTCAATAGTATCTGTCATATCTTTGTTTGAGTTGGAGATCATGCAGCAGACTATTACCATTAGGACTATGCCGCCAGGGCACTAGGACCCCATGTAAAACATCTAGCTAGCAATCTTCAGCAGGGACCGCCCCCTGATGTCGGCCTGCCCCAGCGTCAGCCAGTGGTATAAATGGGGCAATTCCCAGCCACACCTCAGTTCTTTTCCCGCCATTGACCCATTTGTATCGGCTCCACAGACACCTTCCTGCTACACTCGACCGCCATTACACTTCCATCGCTTTTCTTTCTTAAGTACATAATTTGATTTATTTCTACTTTTTTCTGCATGTCATCTTGCCCGACTTCCTCCATCGAGCAGTGAATATCTAAGTGCGTATGCAGCAAGCAGATCCTGTTGAAAGATGGCCACATGGCCTGCCTCCTCTGCCTAGGCCTAGACCATGACACTCAGGCTTGCCAGCACTGCAACGCCTTCAACCAGAGGATGAGGATCCATTGCCAGAAGGCTCTTAAGGCACACCTCCTCGAGAAATGGCCACGTGGCTTGCCTCCTCTGTCTAGGCCCAGTCCATGACACTCAGGCCTGCCAGCACTGCAACGCCTTCAACCAGAGGATGGGGATCAGCCACCAGAAGGCTCTTAATGCACGCCTCCTTGAGTAACAGCTAGCTGCCATGCAGAAATGATCCCTGGGGGAAGAGCACTTCTCTTTCTTCCACAACTCATAGGGAGAAGAAGAAATTATCACTGAAGCATAAGACCCGGGACAAGGAGAAGAAGAAAGCCTGGACCCTCTCCTGTTTTGGTCTCCACACAAAAAGAAGACCACAACCAGTTCCTCCTGCTACGGGAGATCGAACCACTCTCCCTGCTCTGCCCTCACTTCTTCGGGGCAGCTGGTGGACAAACTTCCCGCCTTAGTGCTGGCGATAGGCAGAGGGCTGTCAGGGTCTGGGACTCCATTACAGGCCCTGCAACCACTGAAGGATAAGGCCATTCCTAAATCTTCAACCTCTTCAAGTGGTATGGCCAGACTCAGGTCGTGTGGCGGGTCCACACCCGTCCTCTGCCAGGCCCGCACTATGGGCTTGGCCTCCAAGTCTACGGACCAGGCCCCCCGTCACCAGGATCATGCGTCCGCCAACAAGGCTGCAGCAATGCCTCTGACCCAGATGTTGGTGTCCTGTCTTCGGACTCCTGTTAAGCAGTCGATGGTTGCATCTCTTGACCATCATCAGGCACCCATCTGCTCAGTGCTGAGTACCCTAATGTCCAACCCAACTACACCACCACTGTCAAATAAGTCAGACTGGCTCTACAGGGCACCCAGGGATGAGCACTTCCTGACAGAACACCATACGTTGGACTCATTGGTTATCACAGTGGCCCACGACAGGCCCAAGAAACAAAAACACTTGAGTAACCAGCGCCCTGATCCAGAATCTAAGCATCTGGACCAATTGGGCAAAAAGGTGTATGCTTCCACCACATGCTTCATCAGATCTCTGTTCCAGACTGGGGCCAGCATCAGAGCATCCATCACTGGAGATTTCCAGGAGATGTCAGGCATTCCGAACCTTTGGGAAGAGTTCTGCCCACCACAATAAGAAACACAAAAAGCACCACTGTCATTTGTGGGACTAGGAGAGGTCCCACTCCCTTGATTCCCCCAACTGCTCGAAGCTTGTTAAGTGCCCAGATTTGGCCGAGCCAAAATTGGTCAAGGGCCAGGATGCTATCTCCACAGTAGCCCCATTGGGCTTGTCCACCTCTGTGCAGTTTGAACAGTTGGTCAAGATTTTCCACGAACTAGTTTACCAGGTGTTTGAGAAAGTCTATAAGGAGTCGATCTCCAAGACCCCAGTGGTCCTCACCCAGGAAGATGTGGATCAGTCCGTGTCCCTAGCTGCTGCCACTTGGGAACAGTCTCCACCAGAGGTCATCCAGCGGAAGCTGGTGCACATTATTTATACGGCACCTCCGGTGGCTTCTCCTCAACATTGTCCTCTAGTTCGAGGTTGAGGTGCTCTTGACACTCTCAGTCCATGGGCAGCTGGGAGGTGTCATCAGTGATGTTCCTCATCCTCCTCATCTTCGGATGATGAGAGGCTCCACCGATGCAGCGGCAGCTCTGTGAGGAACTCCTCTGGCAGCAGTGGGCCTTGATATGGCTGGGTAGGGCTCTACCCATGACCCCTTTGGTCAGCTGGCCACTGCTGGTCAGATCCATGCTTGTCCTCCCAAGACAGTTGTTGCCGATACCTGTCTCTCCACCTCCACTGCAACTTGTGCAGGGAGCCCCCCATGAAGGACTTCTGTGCTGCAACTATCCAGTTGGATGACTCCAGAATAGCTCATGGCAGCAAGCAGCTGAGTGCTGATTTGATGAGTCTTTGGATGACTCAGATGGTTCGTCCATGCAGGATCCATTCAAGAGTTGGCCACCAGCCATGGGCCAGTGTAATTTGATGCTCAACTCCGACTTATGTCTGAGTCCTTGAATGTCCCTCTGGAGCCTGCTCAAAAAGGGCCATGTACCCTTTTACTGACATCTTGGATATGGACAGATGCCTCGGGGTTGCTTCTCCCATGGCAGAGGCCATTTTGGGATCATCCCTGGAGCTCTGGCAGAATCTTGCTTGGCTCCCTCAGTCCATATGGTCCACAAGTATGCACCCCCTACCAATTTTCTGTCCAGGTTCATGGACCACTTCGCAGCCAAGGGTCTGGTCTTTATTTATTTTATTTAGTTTTTGTTGACCAGGTAAGTGCACTAGACAAATTCTGCCTATTTTCAGGCACAACCCAGTGGAGGGGGATACAGATGAATGCCAGCATGCCAATGTCCACCTATGGTACAAAAGGAGCAGTCCCCCAGCTCAACTCAGTCTTCTGGAAAACCAGAAACACCGGGGACGTACACAAGCCCCTTGACACGGTGTCTGAGAAGTTTGACCATGTGACCAAGAAAGTACTGTATATGCTTCTTCCTCACTTGGTCTCAGTCAGGCAAGCTAGATCTTGATAGTGACGCACTTTGGTCACTCCCTGATGGGAGTGGTGGATAATGTCTTCCCTCCTCTCTCTGCTGACAAGCAGTTGCTGGTGAAAGTGGTCAGAGACCGGGGTCAAGCACTGGTTAAATGCTAGCTTAAAATGGCCTTGGACATGGGCGACTTCTGTACCGTTGCCGTGGCACTGGCCATCAGTGTGCATCACAGGACCTGGACGAGGCTGTCTGCCTTTACAGTGAATACTTGACATAAGCTAACTTATGTCCCTTTCCTGGGCATCAGTCTCTTTGGTCCAGGGGTGGACAGTCATCGCTTTCAGATTTAGAAGTCGAGCACTGCCCTGGACTCCGTGGCTTTGTCCCAGAAGGACCTGAATAGCTAGAAACTGAAGAAGGTGGCCTTTCAGTTTGTCCTGTAAGCCACAGCACTCTCAGCAGCACCAGCAGGGGCAATGTCAAGCCTAGTGCCCCAAGGCTGAGTTCTCCGACCAGGAGCCAAAAGGAGGTGGGGGTAGGGGAAGTGATGCTTCTCCAGTCCCAGCAGCCACTGCCCAGCGACAGATTGAGTGATTTCTACCTCCTCCTGTCCAGTTTCTGACCCAGCTCCTTGTGGGGGGTCAGCTTCGCTACTTCTGGCCACACTGGTCTGTTATTGCTACAGATATGTGGGTTCTCAAGGTGGTAGCAGAGGGTTGCCTCTAGATTTTGAAGCTCTCTCACCATATTGATCCCATGCTTCGAGGGAGTCCTTTGTGCTGCAGGATACATTGTCCACCCTTAGGGAGGATGTTGCTCAGCTCCTTGAGAAAGGAGCAATAGCCTGTGTCTCAGATGCTCTGGCAAGTCAGGGGTACATGTTCAGGTACTTCCTGGTCCAGAAACAGAGAGGAGGGCTGCCACCACCTATTGGGTCTGCACAATCTCAACCATTTCATGTGGAAGTGTAAGTTCTGAATGGTCAAGCTGAACCAAATTATGCCACCCCTGGAGCAGGGCATGTGGTTCTACTCTCTGGACCTCCAGGATATGTTCTTCCACAACCCACTCTGTCCATCACACTGGTGGTACCTCTGGTTCCACGCAGAAGGGGTGCTTTTTCAGTTCCAGGTCATGCTCTTTGGCCTCTCTTCCATGTCCAGGGTCTTCACCAAGTGCATGGCAGTGATGGCAGCTTTCTTGTGGTGCAGGGGTGTCAGGGTTTACCCTTTTCTGGGCAGCTGGCTGATAGCCAGGCTATCCAAGGATGCTTTGGAGGAGTCCAGGGTTCTGTCTCACAAGATCTGCAGAGATTTGGGCCTCTTAGTCAGTCCAGCTAAGTCTGAACTGATCCCTTACAGGTGATTCACTGCAGACCGGGCACTAGATTTTACCTCCTTTACCAGCATTTGTTGCTGGCTGATTGTTTCTGCTCTTACCTCCTTGCTTCTTTTGTCCGTGGTTCTTCTTTTTCGGCAGGGGAAGGGCCCAGCCACCCACCCCGATCCCCAACCACGCCGCCCTACACTCCTTTTATAGGGTAGCACAGTCATAACATTTCCTGTGACAAAGCAGTAAGGGGCAGATCAGTGGGGTATCCACACGGTGACCTCATTTACAGGGGCACTAGTAATTTAACTTGTTATAACAAGTTATACAAAAACAAGCAAAACACTAAATCAAACTTTTGCTTTCATTTTCTTCCTCCTAGTTACTCTGACCAGGTTATAAACACAGCAACTTATCTGGAATGGATATCATTAACCGTAGGTACTGCGGAACACTTTTCAGAAGGGCGGTTTTACAGGATTTAGGACACTGTCCTACATGCTGGGCCACTGGAGATCTAAGGGCTCAGCTCCAGGCAGCATGGACAGAGATTGTGTGCCTCAAATTGCATATTCAAGAGGAAATATATTATAAGAACCGCCTGCCATTTCCCCAACATCCAACAGAAGCACCTCGACCACAGAGGGTAGTTGGTCCGGCAGGTTGGCAGATGGTTAGGAGGGGCAAATCGGGTTCCCCATCACTTGGTGTTCTCCAACATATTACCTCCACAAACCATATAAAAACTACAAACAGGTATCTGCCTGTATCTCCGAAATCAAACAAAGGGGCAGAGGACACTGCAGAGCAGGACACTGCTGCACAGAAGATAGCACAGCAAAATTTGCCTAAAACAATTTCTGATCATAGGAGACTCCATGATTTGAGGAGTTGATACCTATCTCCAGCCAGGGGTAATGTCTCTCAGGTACATTAGCGTGGAGAGACACTGACTGCATTGCTAAAATTGTTCAGGAAGCAGGAGAAAACATTGACGTCCTGGTACACATGGGGACTAATAATCTCGCCAGCCGGTCAGTTGTGGAGACCAAGGAACACCTGACCAGGCTGGGTGACAAACTATCATCCATTTCGTCCAGCATCTCCTTTTCTAAGATCCTGCCAGAATGGGAGAGGAGGGCAGATGGACAGAAGGTCAGAGAAGGGGAGATAGAGGAGCTAAACATGTGACTCAAGGGCTGGTGCCAGGAAAAAGGACACTAATTTGTAGGGAACTGGCAACAGTTTTGGGAGTTAAAGTTCTTTAAATTTGATGGACTGCATCTGACTAAGGAGGGAGTCATTGGGGTAGAAGTTTGACTTCTTTGCAAAATATTTAAACTAGCAAATGGGAAGAGGGGTGCAGGACCCCATACGTCAAATGGGAAGAACACCCCTCCCCCCTCAGCTAGTGGTCAAACAGGAGTTCAGCATGTTTGCACTTTATTTGCATCACTAGATAAGGAAAAATGTCCTACGCACTGGGAAAACGTCAGACCTCACCCAACAACTAACGCACCAAAATCTGCCCAATGGAAAATCATGTACACACATGCTCGCAGTCTGGGAAACAAGATCCCAGACCTGCAGACAATAATGCAGAGGCTAAACTGGACATAGTAGCAATTAGCGAGACGTGGTTTACCAGTAGCCACACTTGGGAGACTTCAGTACCTGGCTATGTACTGTTTAGAACAGACCGAGGTGCAAAAAGGAGGGGTGATGTGGCTCTGTATGTCAATGAAATTATTAAAGCTACAGAAATTCAGAATACACATAAGGAGCCAGAAGAACTGTGGGTCACCTTGGAAACAGGAAATGGGACAGCCATACGAACTGGGGTTGTCTACAGGCCCCCAGATCAGGGGGAGGGCGTAGACACATTACTGTTAGAAGATATACAAAACATTACAGCTAAAGGGGAGGTTCTGATAATGGGAGACTTCAACATGCCAGATACAGATTGGTCAATACCAGCAGGAACATCTGCCAGAATTAGACACATGGTGGATTCTCTGCAGGGGGAAGGCCTCAAACAACTGGCACAACAATCCACAAGAGACCTAGATCCTAGATCTAGTACTAACTAACAGGGAAAGGATCACAGATCTCCAGGTAGAAGGTCACTTGGGGGCCAGTGACCATCACATGGTATGGTTCAATTTGGCCACTAGAACTAAATCATCCCATTCCAAGGCAAAAATATGGGACTTCAGAGGAGCTGACTTTGATAAGATGGCCAACAGTGTTAAGCTAGCTCTGGCAGAAAGAAATACACGTGAGGGGGTTCAGGCAAAGTGGGCAAGTATTAAGGATGCAATACTTGAAGTAACATCCCACTGTGTTAGAGAGAAAAGGAAGTGCAAACGAAGAAGGAAACCACTTTGGTTCTCAAAAATAGAAGCAGAAAAGGTCAGAGCCAAAAGGCTGGCCTTCAGGAAATATAAGGAAATGCAACGGGAAGGAGATAGGGAGGCATACCAAACTTCCCTAAGGGAAGCAGGGAGGGCAGTAAGGCAGGCAAAGGCCCAAACCAAGGAAACACTAGCACAAGCAGTAAAAGAAGGTGACAAGACTTTCTATAGCTACATTAGTGAATGGATAAAGTCCAGAGGGGGTTTGCTAAGATCAAAGGAGATAAGGGGTCATGTGAGGAGGAGGACCACTCAAAAGCATCTATCCTAAATAGATACTTCTGCTCAGTATTTACTGAACAGAAGGTAGGGCAGGGCCCACAGCTCAGCACCATGGACACAGGGGGGGAGGGAGGTGTGCACTAGTCCCCTCACAAAAGAAAGGGTCCTACAAGAGCTTGATAATCTCAGGGTGGACAAGGCAATGGGACCTGATGGCATACATCCCAGGGTACTAAAGGAGCCAAGGTTGGAACTAGCAGAGCCATTATCGGAACTGTTTAGTAAGTGTCTGAGCACAGGAGAGGTCCCAGAAGACTGGAGAAGGGCTCATGTGATCCCGCTCCACAAGAGTGGTAGCAGGGAGGAGGCGGGAAACTACAGACCAGTCAGCCTTACCTTAGTAGTGGGCAAGATTATGGAGGCACTCCTTAAGGAAAGGATAGTGCAACACCTGGAATCCATTGAAGCACAGGATCCAAGACAGCATGGGTTTACAAAAGGAAGGTCCTGTCAAACTAATCTCATAGATTTCTTTGACTGGGTAACCAGAGTGGCGGACCAAGGGGGAGCAGTTGATGTCATCTACCTTGACTTCAGCAAAGCTTTCGCTACTGTTCTATATAGAAGATTGATTAATAAGCTGGGTAGGCTCAGGGTGGGTCAGAAGTTGGTCAACTGGGTGGCAAACTGGTTGACGGGCAGAAAACAGAGAGTGGTGGTAAATGGTATACAGTCAGAAGAGATGCAAGTCACAAGTGGGGTACCTCAGGGATCAGTCCTGGGGCCAGTCCTCTTCAGTATCTTCATCAGTGACATTGCAGATGGACTGGAGGGCAAGGTTTGTCTGTTTGCAGATGACACGAAGATCTGCAACAGAGTAGATGATCCAGATGGGGTGGGCAGAATGAGAAGAGATCTGGATAAACTGGCAAAATGGTCAGAAGAGTGGCAACTGAGGTTTAATGTAAAGAAGTGCAAGATCATGCACATAGGGAAGAGAAACCCTGAAGCCACCCACAGGTTGGGAGGGAAGTTGCTGGCGGTCACAAGGGAAGAAAGAGACTTGGGCATCATCATCACTGATGACCTGAAATCTTCCAAGCAGACCACTAAAGCAGTAGGTAAGGCTAGGGGGATGTTGGGGTGTATTAGTAGGGATATCACAAGTTTGGAAGAGGGAGGTAATAATCCCTCTTTACAAGACACTGGTCAGGCCCCATCTGGAGTACTGCGAGTAATACTGGAGGCCACACCTTCACAAGGACATTAACCAAACTGAGGCAGTCCAGAGAAGGGCAACCAAAATGGTGCAGGGACTGCATCAGAAAACATATGAGGACAGATGAATGGAGCTCAATATGTATACCCTAGAGCAAAGGAGGGAGAGAGGTGATATGATTGAAACCTTCAAACACCTTAAGGGCATTAACAAGGTGAAAGAGTCTAACATGTTTCAGTATAAGAAAAATAGCATGACAAGAGGACACAGCATGAGATTTGAGGGAGGCTGATTAAGGGGTAATGTGAGGAAGTTCTTCACAGAAAGAGTGAGGGACGCATGGATTGGCCTACCTCAGGAAGTGGTGGATATGAATATAGTGCAGGGCTTCAAACAGGCATGGGATAGGCATAAGGGAGTAATACAGATGAGTATGACTAGATAGGCCACTGACAGATCAAAGGCCGATAACACATTAATAAGGTAGAAAAAGAAATGGGCAGACTGGATGGGCCTTGTGGTCTTTATCTTCTGTCAACTTCTGTGTGTCTATGTTTCTGTCATTTCAGGTTGGGTATTTGCACCCTGCCCTGGATTTTCTATGGCTGCTGGGAAACATGGCATCCTGCACCGGTATGGTCCAGTGGGCCGACTGGTGAATGCACCACCTGCATTGAGAGTTGGACCAGCCAGTTACTGCGACCCAGCTGATGTGGGATGCCATTCAGTGGTGGCTGATCCCAGAACATCTGGAGGAAGGAGATCCATTTGTCTGCCTAGAATAGACTAGGCTGTCACTCTCATGATGGATGAGGTATAGAACACACCTGGGAGACCACAGGGCCCATGGGTTCTGGTCACTCAGGAAATCCCATCACCACATTAACCTGCTGGAGCTTCATGCAGTGTGGCTAGCTCTGAAGGAATTCACTCCTCTTATCAGGGGTCAGGTCGTAGAAGTCCAGACAGACAATACCCCAACCACGTTGTACCTGAACAGGCAGGGTGGCACCTCTCCCTTTCCTTGTTTTGCTATGCCCTCTGCACCCTGACCATCATGCACAGCCTGGGTGCAGATCTCCTGGCGATCCATGTCACTGGAGTGGAAAGTCAGCTGGCAGACACTCTCAGATGTGTTGGTGAGATGTCTTACGAGTGATCCCTGCATCATGAGGTGGTGAACCTGTTCTGCCTGTGAGACACACATCTGGTGGGCCTAGTTGTCTCCTGGCTGCCATCCCCCACAGTCCAGAACACTGTTGAGGGATGCCTTCTCCAGGCTCTAGACCCCGGGCCTCCTGTATGCCTTTCCTCCATTCCCCCTGATCCATAAGGTGGAGGTGGTGGTGGTCAAGGCCTAGAAGAACAAGGCGTAGATGAACATGATAGCTCCAAACTGGCCACGTCAGTTCTGGTACCCGGATTTCCTCAGCCTCAGCAGCAGGCCTCCATGGCAGTTGCCTCTTCGCCGAGATCTGCTGACCAGACAACAGGGGAAGGTCCCGCACCTGCAGTCCCTACACCTCACAGCCTGGTTCCTGAGTGGCTAGAGTTACAGGCATTCTGTCTTTTGGAGAACGTGGTCTGCATTATGGAGGCCTCCTGAAAAAGTTGCCGTTGTTATGCCTTTAAAGGGAAAATATTTCTAATTTGGTGTCAGGGCAAGGAACTTGATCTCCTTGCTTGCCTTGTGGCTAGTATCCTTGAGTACCTCTGATCCCTCTCCCAGTCTGGGCTGCCATTGATGTCCCTAAAGGTACACCTGGCAGACATCTCTGCATACTGGGAATGGTCTGGTATGTTGACAGTGGCCCAGGACAGTGGCTTCTTTAAAGGTCTGGACCTCCTGTCCCTTCTGGTGTGTGAACACCACCACCTTGGGACTTATTTCTGGTGCCGACTGTGCTCATGGACAAGCCTTTTGTGTCTGTGCACAGGTATGAGATGTCACACCTGTCGTGGAAGATGGCCTTCATGGTGGCTATTAAGTCAGCAGAAGGATTAGTAAGCTCCCAGAGAACAGCTGGAAGTCTGCCACCTGACCTCCTCTGGCAGGTGGTACACAGATCCCTGCTTCTAGCATGTAAGACGTGATGTCACATGGCAGAGCCGGAGGCAAATGGCTACTAATGATTAATCTATTACAGATCTGGAAGAGGAAACACTGCATAAAATACTAGGCAGTGCAGAAGGAAGTGCATTCAGTTTCAGGAATCCTGAAAAGAGTACCAGAAGGCAGAATGTGAAAGGTCAGCTTCCAGTAATAGAAGCTCAGCTTTCAGCTAATTGAAGTACTGCTACTGATACCCATGATCCAGAGATGAGAACTTTGGTTCATGTTAGAAAAACTAAGCCTCCAGGAAGTCAACATTTGGTTAGATTGAAAAAAACAAAACAAAAAAAAAAAACCTTTGGAGCAGTACCTAGAAGTTCATAGAGTACCAAGGAAACTTAAGAAGCTTCAAGGCTCCTTTATCTGGAAATCTTGATTAAGACCTTAAAGAAAAATGGGAGAAATCCTTAGTGAATTGCTCTACTGAACTGATTCAGATTTAAGAAGAACAAGATAAATGAAATTACAAACGAGTATCCAGAGAGTTAAAACAAGTATAGCATGATTTAAAGAAAGATGAGAATAAACCAGAATTTAAAGAATCTGACCATCACTTGCATGAAGACATTAACACACTTAAAACTGAAGTTGAATGACATAAATGTAATAAATTTGAATGTGACCATGATTATGAGACAGGAGGAGTATTTGGTTGGGACAGCGGTGTGAGATCCCATGGGAGGACAAAAAGAAATTCTTTATCACTCTGGGGAAGAAGTGCATCAAATAAGTGAAAATTCATATCAGAGATCAGTCACTTTGTTAGTAAAACCACCCCTTGAAACAACGGGCCAACCACAAGGAAGCAACAGCGCCAACAGGCCCACCACAAGGAAGCAACACCACCAAAAAAAAACAAAAAGAAAAGTCGGACAAGGTGGGGCATAAGGGGCTGGTAGCGGCTTGGAGCTTCAGGTATCAGGTCGGAGCTGATACAAGGAGGACGACTCTAGGTAGTGAATATTTCATCAATTCCTTTATCCGACATTCAGACAAAAGTACTATCTAAGGGACTGAGTTTTGTTCCCCCAAATGTTTTAACCTCCAACTAGACTTTTATTTATTTATTTATTTCAGTCTAGGATTACAACAATTCCTTTGAGCCGAGGCTCTTTTACAAAGGTTCCACGTCAGAGTGTACAGTATACATTTTTTCAGTTACAAACGCAATTAACTAACAAGACATGTATTATCAAGGCACAAAGGAGAGCAGGGACTAGAGACAGAGGCGAGACTGGGGAAAAAGCGGAGAGGTAGAATAGGAGAGAGAAGTGTGGCTAGGGTTGGAGGTCAGAAGGAGGAAGTGAGGGAGAGTATGAGAGATAGGTGGGGGCAGGAGGAGTGAACGGAGGGGATGTGAACAAAGATGGGTGGCAGTGCAGCCCAGGGACCTTGTCATGAAATAAACTGGTACAAGCGCTAGGGAGGGGCAGAGACTGTTGTAAGTGCTATGTTAGGAGGCATGGGCAGTAGGAATGGGGGTACTACTAGGCTGAACAGTCACAGGAGCTTGAGGCAAGCAGTGAGAGGCGCAGCTTGGACTTGAATAGACCGAGTGTGGGAGCAGTGGCTAAATCACTGCCAAGAGAGTTTAGCCAGCTGGTTGCCTGATAGGTAAATGATCTTTGTCCTTGGGTTGTGCAACACCAGGGGATTTGCAGGGAGTGAGGTTTGGACCTCCTTGTAATGACATTACTGTGTCTAGGCGTAAGGACAGACTCCGGGTGGAGCAAGCCCCATTGTAATTTTCTTGGCTGTGATGCAGGTTTGGTATTTTATGCGACTGTCGAGTTGAAGCCACCCAGTTTGAGAGTAAAGGTCACATGTGTGGGTGCAGCGATGGGATCCAGTGATGAATCGACAGATTTTATTTGGGAAGGTTGCAGTGCGTTTGAAAAAGGTGGCAGTGGCAGAGCCATAGATGATAAGTCCGTGGTCAATAATGCTTATGATGGAGCTTTGGACGGCGACTGATAGTGCTTCAGGGGTTAGGTGTTTCCTGTGCCGGAACAGTAGGCCTAACCGGGTATTGGCAGACTTTGCAACATTGTTGATATGGGCAGCGTAGAAGAGGTGGGAGTCGAGGGTGATGCCAAGGTACTTGAAAGATTGTGTTTGTTCTAGGGTGATTCCTTGCTTGGTTTCAATGGAGAGGTGGTATTGCTTGTTTTTGTTGTGGGGGCTGCTGAAGACCGTAGACTTGTTTTTTTTCTGATTGAGGAGAAACCCTGTTGGAATTTTTCGCAATAGTTTTGGGTCGTGTTGCGAGGCAAGGATTAAAGTGTCATCTGCACAGAGTATTATGTGTTCAGGGCAGCAGTCCGGTAGTGAGTTTAGGAACAGGCTGAAGAGGAGGGGTCCCAGGATTGAGCCCTGGGGCCTCCCGAGCGGACAGGTCTTGGGTCAGAGAGCATTTCAGAAATTCTTACTGTTTGGATCCTATCTTCAAAGTAGCTCTTAAACCAACCAAGGGAGTCAGGTGAGAGCCCAGCATTTTGGAGCTGGATTAGCAGGAGGCGGTGATTGACTGTGTTGAAGGCTTTTGTTAAGTCTATGAAAATAGAGCCTGTTAGCTGACCAGAGTCTAGTGAGTTATGGATTGCGCCGGTGAATTCGAGTAGAGCCGTGGAGATGCTGTGACCCTTTCTGAACCCATGCTGTTGTTTGCACAGGATGTTGTGTTTATCCAGGAAATCAGCAAGCTGGTCCGAGGCGATGCGTTCTAGTGCCTTTGGGGGGGGAGGGGTAGTAGGGAGATTGGTCTGTAGTTTTCATGGGCAGTTTTGTCACCACCTTTGTGGATAGGGGTGACAGTGGCAGATTTCCATCTGTCCAGGAACTGGCTTAGGCTGAGAGAGAGATTGAAAATTTTGGTCAGAGGCCCAAGCACCTCTTCTAGTGTGAGGGACAGGAATTTGAGATCGAGGGAGGCATTGCTAAATCTGGATTTGCCAGTGACTTTGGTGACATATTTGCATGCCTGATGAGCCTTCACTGCTTTGAAGTAGAAGCATGGTTGGCTATTTAGGGTAGTGTTTGTTGAGGACATTGGAGCATAATCTTCTTTAAAGAAATCTAGAGGTAGGACAGAGTTGAGGTCAGTAAAGGCTGTGTTAAAAGTATCAGCAATGGTTTTAGGGTCGAGTGTTGTAATTCTGTTGATGTTGAGTACTGATGGGGGAGATTTGGATGGATTCCCGGTGATTTCTTTTATGTTTTTCCAGAAATCACTACAGTTGCCCCAGGAGTTCGCGAGTGCATGCTTATACTGTAGTAGGCTGACTTTGTTTGCCGGATGGATTTGGTACAGTCATTTCATGCACGTTTGTAGTTTAGGATATCGTATTGCCTTCCGGAGTTTCTGGCCAGCTCCCAGAGGTGGTCCCTTGTTTTTAGCTTCTTAAGGAGGTCTCCTGTGAGCCATGGGTTACAGAGTGTTTTTACTTTGCATTTTTTTGCAGGGGCGTATGTGTCACAGGCCTCTGTGAAGGTATTTATTTAAACTTTTGCGAAAAATAGACTTGAAAGTTTCTTTCTGGGGACTTGAAAGTTTCTTTCTGGGAGAAAGGTTTGACTAATTGTAATACTGTTAAAATAGATTTCTTATCTGTTGATCATAATGATTCTGTGTTACCTGGCACTGTCAGTGCTGTTGGGGAATTAAATTCTCAGATATGTTCTGATCAAGGTGATGGGAGAACTGGGAGGCTATCAATTATTTATTGACATTGCTGATCAGAACTGTTCCGAATTTGAAGAGGAGGGTCAGAGATTAAGGACATAAATTTAAAAATAAAAGCACATTTTGTCCATGTACTCCCAGACACCCAACAGTTAAAATATTTGAAAAAATGGTGCAGGAGGATTTTAAGGAACTCTGTGACAGCCTGGCACCATAACATATCTGCAGTTGAATGGCAAGCAGTGAGAGGATTAAAACAGCTGAAGATTGCTGCAGGCTGACAAAGATGGAGCAAAGCAAAGATAAGTATCTGGCTGCGACTGAAAGACAATTATTATCAGCTACACAGTGTTACCAAAGGCTCATAATTTGATCCAACTACACCATTCAAAAATAAGCTGTATGAATTGCTTCAAATAGCACTGGATAAAGGATGGATCAGTGATGCTGAGTTTAAGTACTTAAAGCAGGATTTCCTTGATTGCCTCACCTTTTTTTACCCTCCCAAAAATCCACAATCTGAGAGGGACCCTCCTGCGTGATCAATAGTTTCTGGTATTGGGTCGCTCAGTGAGGGTCCCTCCAGATTTGTTGATCTTTTTTGAATTAGATAATGGAAAAAAAACTCCAGTGCATTTACATAACACTTCTGATTTGCTGGAGAAATTACAGGGTTTTGATTGGACCCCTAATATGTGCTGGATAGCTATAGACATAATGTTAGGGTTATCAGACATCCGGTTTTACCCAGACATGTCCTCTTTTTAAGCTGTGTTAATTGCATCCAGACAGATTTTTCTTTAAATGCTGTTTTGGCCGGGTTTTGGGCTTTGCATTCTGAACCTCTTGTTTGTTGCCAAGCAGCTGTCCACTGCATGGTCCCATGTCATGCGGCCTCTGGTGAAAAAAAAATAGAATGCTCATGTTATTCGCATTTCAGCCATGCTATCTGCGCATAACAGAGCATCACCTGCGTGCGGGATTTAGATAATGAGGATTGAGGAGTGAAGTGCAGAAGAATGCAGTTGGTGGAGCCAGTTGTAAAACCCGTCCCAATCCCGAGAGTCCTGGAGGACTGGACCCCCCCACCCCCAGCAAGACTGACGGCAGCTGCAGCCTCATAACCCGACAACAGGACTGTGCAGCCTGTGGAGTTCGACAGCTGAGCAGAGGCATGGAGCGAGCGCCAATTTATTTGGTAAGTAAGTTAAACAATTCATCAGAGTCGATCCATGCTTGCTGCCAGAAATGTACATCAGTGCTTGGGGGGAAGTGTTAAGGATGGATTGATTTAGTCTGCCATTTTAAGGATTTCTTTTTGCCCGTTTCTCATTGTGTTCTGCATTTGGGTGATAGACTGTTGAGTGATAATGGTAATGCAAGCATCAGCTTCCAAACATGTTTCCAAGGTATATTATTGTGATGGTGAGAAATTACAGTAAATCCAAAGACTCGTGCATTTCATAAGGCAAAAGTTTGGTTGTGAGACTTTCTGGCAATAATGGTATCAAGTCACTCACTCATTCCGCTGAGGACTGAAGGATCCACCATGTGTTCGTTTCCTGCTGGGAACCTAGTGCCAAATGTATGCAGTGATGCAAGCAGCAATTCTCTACAGGAACTGATTAATCTGAGTTAAAAAGATTCAGTACTCCTCACTTGACTTGCACCTGTTTTTTGGGAGCTTGGTCCAAACAATGTTTACTGCTTTGTAGATGAAAAAATGTTTCCTTACATTGACCATTATTCTATCCCCCTCCCCTTACAGTGACTGTACATCTACTACTGTAGTTCTGCTGCCCTGCACAAGCTAAAAAGCTTTCCCCGATCCACCCTCTTGAATTCTTATAACATTTAAAAACTAAAATCATATCTGCCTATAACCTTTCTCCAGAGAAAATATACCCAGCCTGTCTCGATGTTCCTTGAAGAATTTCACTTCTGGTTGAGGAATTTTTTTTGGGGTGGGGGTGCTTTCTCATCAGCTCGGAAGGTGGGGGGAGGCTTTAAACCTATGTACTCGGGGCCGGGCACAATGGCTCATGAAGTGAGGGACTAAGTTTCCTCTTTTTGGCATCCAGAAATCTGGAAACCCTACATAACTTCATTGTACACCAATATCCAACATAACAAAGAGGTGGAAGCAGTTTGGCATTTTTTAGTAGAGCAAACAAGCTTTGGTACTGTATCAAAACATTTTATTGTGAGCATCTTGAAGTATGTAGTGCAGCAAAACTATTACACTTTTAATGACAAATTCTATTTGTAATGTCAAGGCACGGCTATTGGGGCAGCCCCAGTGCCATCCTATGCCAATCTGTTTATGGCATCCTTGGAAACGGGTAGCTTTTTCTGACCACAACCCCCACCTCAGACAACACTGTCCAGTGGTATTGTTTTATTGACAATATCATGTGTCTGGGGTGTGGGTTCCAAATCAGCCAAGTTACTGGTAGAGTGGTTGGATTGTGATGATTGGAATTTAAAAAGCACTCACAGAACTGACGAAATTGTATTAAAGTTCCTGGATGTAACTTTGAAGTTCAATCAGCCAAGTAAAGCAGAAAGTATTCAATTTAGGAAACTGACTGCTGTTAGCAGTCTGCTTTGAGCAGAGACAGCTCTCATCCAAGGTCATTAATTGGCAGCATCTCTTATGGAGAATTCTTACATTTGAAAAGAAATTGTACAAGTAATGCCATTTTTGAACAGGAGGAATAAAAATTTGTGGTACATTTTAAACAGGGGGGTTAACACAGTTAACCCAGTTATGCAGGCATTACAAAACGACAGGCGGACAGAAGTACGTTTAACAAATCTGAGAGTAACAGTGGTGCTATAACTGATCAACCTGCCACCTTTATGACAGATCATACCATTTAAAAACAATGGAAGTAAGATGGCTCAGAAGGGAAACTTGGTCAGTTCTGACCCCAGATGATACGCTTTCGTGGGACTTGAACCTAGAGTCTCATTTCATAGAAGAAGCCGTCACAGATTTGTATCATCCTGGAATGCATTACCAAAAAATGTTGTAAACCGGGAAAACATGTTGGTGTTTAAAAACAGGCTTGACTTCTTTATGGGATATAGAAAAATACAATATATGAATTCAAATTCCATATCCATTCCACCTGTACACAGGTGGCGAGTTCATAGAAACATAGAATTTGATGGCAGATAAGGACCGCTTGACCCACCTAGTCTGCCCATTTTCCTACCTAACAGATAAACTGAAGATCCTAGTTAACCAACAGCCTACTTCCTCCTACCCCCCCCCCACTAGGACTGCCTTATGTCTGTCCCATGCATTCTTGAATTACCCCACTGTTCTTGACTCAATGACCACCTCAGGAAGGCTGTTCCATGCATCCACAGCCCTCTCCATGAAAAAATACTTCCTCACATTACCTCTGAGCTGTCCCCCCTCTATCTTCAAATTGTGCCCCCTTGTTCTTGCACTTCTCTTTTTCTGAAAGATACTACTCTTTTGGACTTTGCTGAGTCCCTTGAGGTACTTGAAAGTTTCTATCATGTTCCCCTCTCCCTTCTTTCCTCAATAGTACACATATTAAGCTCCTTTAGTCTCTCTTCGTATGTCTTCTGGTGCAGACCCTGCACCATTTTGGTTGCAGTCTTCTGGACAGCCTCCACTCTGTCTATGTCTTTATGGAGAAGGGGTCTCCAGAACTGCACACAGTACTCCAGATGGGGTCTTACCAACTGTCTGTACAGATGGATAACAACTTCCTGTTTTCCACTGTTGATGCCTCTTCCTATGCATCCCAGTACCCCCAGTTTTCCTTACTGCCTTCTCACATTGCTTGCCCACCTTTAGGTCATCTGATATAATTACCTCCAGGTCCCTTTCCATTTTTATTGTTGTCAGTATCTCACCCCCCATTGTGTACTCTTTCCTCTGGGTTTTTGTTTCCCAGGTGCATTACCTTGCAGTTCTTTGCATTGAATCTAAGCTGCCACATAGTTGACCATTCCTCCATCATTGCCAAGTTCTTTCTCATCCTTTCCACTCCATCTTGTGTATCAACCCTGTTGCAGATCTTTGTGTCATCTCCAAAGAGGCATACATTTCCTTCCAGTTCCTCTGCAATGTCACTTATAAAGACATTAAAAAGGACCATTCCCAGTACTGAACCCTGCGGTACCCCGCTAATAACCCTCCTTTCTTCACTGTGGACTCCGTTTACTACTACCCTTCGCGTCCTGTTGTCCAGCCAGTTTTTTTTATCCAGGCTACCACCTTGGCACCCACTTCAAGGCTGGCTAACTTGTTTATTAATCTTTTGTGTAGGACTGTATCAAATGCCTTGCTAAAATCTAGGTAGGCCATGTCCATAGCCCCTCCCTGGTCTACTACTTTGGTCACCCAGTCAAAGAAATCTATTAGATTCATCTGACACAACCTTCCCACTGTGATTCCATGCTGTCTTGTGTCCTGTGCCCCACTGGCCTCTGGGTACTCAACAGTTCTTTCCTTCAGAAGTGATTCCATCATTTTCCCCACCACTAAGGTCAAACTAACTGGTCTGTAGTTTCCTGCCTCTGCCCTGCTCCCACTTTTGTGAACTGGAATCCCATCCACCCTCCTCCAGTCTTCAGGTACTACCCCATCCTCCCATGATTTGTTAGAGAGTAGTCAGCAGTGTCAATAGTTCTACCCTTAGTTCTTTTAGAATTCTTGGGTGAATCCCATCAGGCCCCATTACTTTGTCCACCTTCAATTTTACTAGTTCTTTCAGAACCCTTTCTTCTATAAATGGACTGGTATACGACCCCCGTCTCCAAGTGTTTCTCTTGTTTGGTTTAGGTACCTCCCCTCCTCTTCCTTTGTGAATACTGAGCAGAAATATTTGTTCAGCATCCTACTTTTCACTGTCACCCTCTGCCACGTTTCCTCCCCTTTATTAAGCCTCAGTATCCCTCCCTTGGTCTTTCTTCACTCCCTAATGTACCTATAAAAGGTCTTATCCCCCTTCTTAACAGAGTTGGCTATCCTTTCCTCAGTTTGGGCCTTTGCTATTCTGACTGCCTTCCCTGCCCCTTTCTGCTTTAACTGATAAAGTTCTCTGTCATACTCCTTCAGTGTTTCCTTATATTTCCTGAATGCTATCCTCTTCTCCTTAACCTTCCCTGCCACCTCTTTTGAGAACCATAGCATTTTTTTCCTTCGTTATGTTTTGTTGATTTGCTTCACACAGAGGCTTGCTGCCTCTGTGATGGCTGTTTTGATTATTCCCCATTGTTCCTCCACCCCTCCTTCTTGCCTGTTTGCTAGTGCTTTTCTGAGGCACGCTCTAATTTTCCCAAGGTCAGCCCTCCTAAAGTCCAGTACTCTTGCTTTTGTATGGCTTTTTTTTTTTTTAATACTTCCTTTATTGTGGTAGACCTCAAGGGGCTTAATACATCATGTCCAAACATATAGATCATACATCTGTTACATAGGTACACAAGATAAATGTGGTTGACATCACAGTGTGTACCTACACAGTAGCTTTTTACTGAATAAAAGCATAGGATGATCTAGTTAGAATAAATTACAAGATCTCCGAGATCTATCAAATAATACTTTAAATTTTCTTATCTATTACAACTCGATGGAGACATTAACAGACTGTTCAGTGCACTGAATAAAATAATACATAAATATTTTTCTTTTCTTATTTTTTATGAATTCTTGATATGAGAGAGAGAGAGATAGAAGGGAAAGGGGGCCCAGTAGTGCATGGCTAAGCATCTGAGTGCAAATTAGGCTCATACAATAGCCATCTGGTCCACCTGTTTTGGTATAAATGGGTTTATTGACAAAGGCCATATGTAATCCTCTCCATTAAATGAATATTGTCTGCTATATCCCTCCAGTCTACTACGAGGGGGGGAGCTCTCTGTGCCCATTTCTTAGTAATGGCCTTTAAGGCAGCTATTGTAAGAACTGACCATAAGTATGTTACCTCTCTTCCCTGTATCTGTCTTGGTCTAAGACCCAAAACCAGATGTTCGGGGCCCAGGGAGGACTGAAACTGGAAAATTTCCTAAAGATGGTGTTCTGTATCTGTCCAGTATTCCTCAAGTATTGGACATGTCCAAAAAATATGAGCCTGTGAAGCTGGTGTGAACCCACATCCCCTCCAACAGTTCGAACCAGCTGTTGGTGCATAGTGCACTATCTGTGCAGGAACTCGAAAGTATCCAGATCTCACCTTCCAGCCATATTCCATCCAGAGGGGGGCCCCTGTTGTCCGCCATGTAGTGTGCCACACTCCAGCCCATTGTTTCTCTAGGAGAGTAATCCCCAGGTACGTTTCCTGCTTAGGTTTAAGTCTTTCAATGGGTAGAGACAAATCTAGTAAATACCTTTGATATAATAAGGATATGGCTCCTCTACCACCCCTTGATGACCAAATGCCACAGAAAGGGGGGTCCTCCACATCCTCTTGCAGTCGGGCATAAGTTTTCTGAAGGGTGTGGACATAATTTCTGATCTGGCAGAATCTTAGATTGTCTCGTGGGAGAAGCCTAAATGTCTGCCTGGCTGCCTCAAAAGAAATAGGATTATCTGCTGATAAAATCTGATAAGGGGGAGTGAAATCCTTTTTTGGACCATTTCTTAAACCACGAGTCTAAAGTGGCAGCCAGGAAAAGAGGGTCGTAGGCCCACCATCGAAATTTCCACAGTTGGTGTCTTATGGGACATTGGGTTATGCCCCTCTTCCACCCCTCCCGGACAGTCCTCGTCCCTGTGTAACAAGTCTCCGGGAACCCGGCATCATCTTGGAATAAGATGGCAGGAAGAGGAAGCTCAGTCTTAACTGCAGGTCCATTCTCTTCCAATGGGAATCAAATCCAGGGCTGCCCCATAGGAGTGCCACCCGCATTTGGGCCGCAGTCCAGTAGCCCTGTAAGTTATGGAAAGCTAGACCTCCTTGGGCCTGAGGGGCATAGAAAAGGCCTCTACAAATCCTAGGATGGTCTTTAGCCCAGGGGAATCCAAAAAACATACCCTTCCATATGTTTAACTCTCTGTGAGAGACCAAACAGGGTACACATTGAAACAAATAAAGCAACCTTGGTAAGGCGTTCTTCTTCAATGCCTGTGTCTTAGAGTATATAGATAGGGGCAGAAAAGTCCACCTCTGGACATCCTTCCTTAGTTGGGTGATCAAAGGGGGATAATTGAGTTCCCAGAGTCGGTGATTGCTAATCCCAATCTTAATCCCTAGGTAACTCAACTGATCTAGGTCCCACCTCATGGGGTATCTGTTCCTTAAACCCAGGGAAGGGGTATAGTTGTAACTAAGTATCTCTGTTTTAGAACAGTTCAGTTTATATCCAGAGAGGGAGGAAAATTCTTCCAACTGCCGAAACAAGGCAGGGATAGAAGAATCCGGTTCTGTGAGGTACATAAGTACGTCATTGGCATATAGTGCCAGTTTATGCACAAAACCTTTCCGTCTTATTCCATTTATGTTCCCATTCTCCCTAATAGATTGAGCAAGAGGTTCTATGTATAATGCAAAAAACAACAGTGATAAAGGACACCTCTGTCTTGTACCTGTACAGAGTTTCAAAGGTCTAGAGATGTGGCCACTTGTTCTAACATAGGCTGTTGGGGAGTGATATAATTTGCTTGTGAGTTGTGTAAATTCTCTCGGGAACCAAAACCAGGAAAGGGACACCCCCAGAAAGTTCCAATCAACTCTATCAAACGCTTTTTCAGCGTCAAGACTCATTACTAAAGATGGGATGGCTGAATTGTTAATATGATCAATAAGGTGAGTGATACGTCTCAAGTTATCCTGAGCCTGTCTGCCCGGGACAGATCCATTCTGGTCTAATTATATGAGGTGGGGAAGATACTGTTGTATTCTTTTAGCCATAATGGAGGAAAAGATCTTAAAATCCATATTTAGCAGGGAAATTGGATGATAAGAAGCACATCTGGAGGGGTCCTTTCCCAGCTTGGGTATCACCAAAATCAGTGCTGTGACCCAGGAAGGTGGAGCCAAGCCCCTGCCCTCCAAGACATCAGAGAATACTCTCAGAATAAGGGGCTGGAGCAGGTCCCTAAAACATTTAAAAAATTCCCCCGGGAGCCCATCTGTCCCAGGGCATTTCCCTGTCTTCAGTGCTCCCACCTCCCCTTTTAAGTTCCTCCAGCGATATTGGGAGCATCAGCGCTTTTGCCTGAATTGGGGATAGGATTGGCAATTTCAAGTTGTGTAGGAAAGATTCAGTCCTCCCATCAGGTGGAGAGGTTCCTTTTTGATAGAATTGTTCGTAAAACTCTTGAAAAGTCTCAGCTGTCTCATTTGTTTTATATACCACTTTCTGGCATCCTGGGTGCCTCAAATTTGTGATTGTAGCCCTAGCTCTTTGTGCTCTCTATCTACTGGCTAGTAATCTAAGTGACCTTGGACCACCCTTGTAATATTTCTGCTTTAAAAATAACAATTTTATGTTCCACCTGATAATCTAATATTTGGCCCAATTCCCCTTTAAGAATCTTAAGTTGCTGTGCAACAGCTCTAGAGTATTTCTGTTTCTGCATTCCCTCCATTGATTGGATTTGCTCAGTAAGGGTCTTCCATCTCCCCTGTCCCCCTCTCTTCTTCCATGCAGCAAGCTGTATAAACTTCCCACGGAGAACAGCCTTGGCCGCATCCCATAAGGTGGTACATGATGTGTCCTGTCCATCATTTTCTGTTAAAAAAACATTGATATGTGTCTAAAATCTGATCGTTAACTACCTTATCCTTAAGTAGGGAGATACTAAGTCTCCAAAAAGTCTTTCTTCAGAATCCTCCCAGATCCAAACCCATGAAGAGTGGGGTGTGGTCCGAAAGGATGAAGTCCCCAATCCAAGTGTCCTGTACCCTGAAAATCTCATCCCATGGTAACAAGAAGTAGTCCAGTCTGGAGTACATGTTCTATGTGGCAGAAAAGTAGGTGTGATCCTTTTGTCTCGAGCGATAATAATGCCAAACATCCAAAATACCTAATTCTCCAAGCAACTTATGGGCCCTTCTAGCCACCTGATGTGACCTTCTTGGAATCTGGGAAGTCGTATCTAGGGCAGGGTTAAAAGTTAAATTTAGGTCTCCTCCACATATCAAGACTCCCTCTGCCCACTCCTGGGGGAGAAGGAAGAAAGATCTATAATCCCCATAAGGGATATCCAGTGGGAAATACATGGATGCAAGTGTACTTAATTGCCCCTCCAGTTTGCCCTTCATGAGGGCATATCTACCCTCCTTATCCACCTTTTCTGCCATTTTTTCAAAATGGAACTTATGTGGAATAAGTACCATAGTGCCTCTACGTCTACCCTTTTTATACAAGGAGGCTGCTACCTCCCTAAACCCTAGCTTCAGAAATTTACCGGGCTCTCTTTCTCAGAGAGGTGGGTTTCCTATAGAAGCACAAATTCTGCTGCCGACTTTTTAAGCAGAGCTAAAATCTTACTGCGTTTAACCAGGCTTGTAAGGCCATTTATATTGTATGAGCATACCAACGTGCCTAAATTAGCCATTATGTGTTAAAAAAATAAACAAACACCAAGTATGACAGGCTTCCCAAGTTTCTCTCTCAAATTCCCCCTCCCCTCTCCCCCGAAAACTGTGCAGTATGTCTCCATCCTTAAACAACATATTAAATATATAACAATCATCATTGCCAACTGGGCAGAAACCTTTGTGATTTAACATAAAAGGACTTCCTAGGTAGAAGGTTCAGGTTTATAGGATCTTTGTCTGAACTCCCATCCCCACTGTGGAAAGGGAATTGGGGGGGGGGATATTTACGTTCTCCAAATGGAGTGCTCCCCCTAGAGCTTCAGTGATGTTGAATATTATTAGCTCCTTGTAGTGAGTGTGTGTCAGCATTTAAGCCAAATATAAAAATCATGAGCCTAAACCGCCCTTGACACTCCCATAGAAAGGACACACTGTCTGTACAGTAAGAGTATTACTTAGGTTGTTTCTATCACTAACATAAGAAACTGTAGGCCAGTCGACTCAATGCAATATAAAACGGTATGAACATAATCTATTAAATCTTGTTCCATGTCAAGGGGTAACAGGGAACGCAGTCACCCCCGGTCAGAGGCACCATTAAGCAGGCCTCATAAGGAGCTCCCATCCGCCCGCAGGTCCGAGCAGGAAAGCCAAATAAATGTGCATACTGTGTATTAATCAACTGATAGCCCCCATATTTATAACGTTAGTAAATTATCAGATTAGTTGTGGGAGACCTAACAAGCTCGGCCACATGCACCATTAGCAGTTTATGGGCATGAACCTCAGCAATACATCCCCAAAATGCTCTGGGGCCAAGCCCCCCAAATGGAAAGAGACTGACTGACTGCATGCAGCAAGACCCAGCCCTGAGGACTCACCTGAGGAGGTTATCAATAAAGGCCCTATAAGTCCCCTGAGATTTAGCCGAAACCTTTGCTCCTTGTGCCCCAATGACCGCCACTTAAATCAGATCACCCCATTAACACTTCCAAAATATAAGGGGGACATATAAAATCTAGGTATGGCTTCTCCACCTGCACCCAACAGATCCAGTAGGCCCCCAGGCCCACCTGATCCCAAACGAGGGTAGCTGTGCTCCCCCTCCTCAAACCATCAGACCACGGGTTATGTAGATACCATGTGGTATATTTTAACAACAGGTACATCCTGTCATAAGATGTGTCCAATTAAACATTCGGTCCTCTGTTTTAAATATTATTTAAAGGTTATTCGCTGCAACCCTTTAAACAGTCAATTTTAACATGTGCCCTCATAGAATCAAGCCTGGGGAGATCACAGAAAGCAAGTGAATAAGAGATACTATGCCTGAGAGTAATCTGATAGTTTGGGAGTTCAGTTCTTCTATGGCAGTGTCCCCTCTGTCCGTAACAAACTCGGTCTGTGTTGGCTCCTTGTTCAGCCGTCTTGAGTGTTTCTTGCTGCGTAGGAAGTCCCACAAGGCGGAAGCGATCGTGTTGCCCTTTGCACCCTGCCTTTTGGTTCCACTAGAGGCCCAGTCCCTTGACTCCCAACTGCCTGTGTTGTGGTAGATTGACCTCCTCACCCTGGGGCTGTATGCCCACCGAAATCAAGAAGTCCCCTGCTGCTTGCAGATCTGGAAAACGACTCATATCTTCAGCCAGCTGGACCTTTAGGCATGCTGGGTACTCAACAAAAGCCCTGATGTTCTGCTGCTGTAGTTGTTTAACCACTGTGAGGCAATTCTGGGGGGTGGGGGTAGAAAGAAGTAGGCTGCTGGTTAACTAGGATCTGCAGCTTATCCAGTAGGTAGGGAAATGGGCAGACTGGGTGGGCCAAGCGGTCCTTATCTGCCGTCAAATTCTATGTTTCTATGTTTCCTTTGGGAGAGCAGCTGTGGTGTAAAATCGTGGTCCAAATACAATCGAGTGTCCCCAAAGTGAATCACTTTTTTGACCAGGCTAGTTGTAAAATCTCCTCTTTCACTCTGTAGTCCAGGAAGGCCGGAACTACCGAACGTGGTTTCGCCTTAAGGTCCCGGGGTTTTGGGATCAGGGATCTGTGCACTCGAATTATGTTAAGAGCTTTGTCAGGAGGAAGATTAAGAATTTCATGTAGAAATGAGTTGATGAAAGCGGTCATTGCGCCAGTCTCAGTGCCCTCAGGGAGCCCATGAATCCAGAGGTTATTCCTCCGATTTCTGTTCTCTAGTTCCTCAAGGCGTGCTTCAAGTTGTTGGGAGTGGTGATGCAAGTCCAGAAGGGCTTTGTTATGTACATCGGTGGTGGTGGTATAGTCCGTTAAAGTCTCCTCAGTTTCACCAGCTCACTTGGTTAATGTGGCAATTTCTGAACATTGGTCTGAAACCTTAGCTTCTAATCGCTGGAGTGTCTGGTTAATTTGTTTCTGGGTTTGGCAAAGCTCTCTAGATGTGATCATGCATTCAGATTTCTCCCGCAGGGCTTCTAAAGTCTGCCCGGGCGTGAGACTCTGGGATTCCAGGGCCTTCTCGGTGTCGACTGAAGCTGGCATTTTTGAGCTTTTACTTGCTTGGTTCGTGGAATTATCCCTCCATCGATGTTTAGGAGGCATCAGATAATCAGAGATTCTTCTTTTGGTCGACAGGATGATGGGGTAGGGTTTGGATGCCCGTGGATTGTTAAGTCGATTGACGGAGCTTGCTGTTTAGGTTGCCATTAGACAGGTATCCCAACCGAAAGTCTTGCTTTTGTATGGCTCGACTCTTTGGCTGTGTTTATTGTGAACCACACTGTTTGGTGGTCGCTTGTTCCCAGACGGCTACCCACTTCTAAATCAGAGATTCTTTCTCCGTCCCCATTTGAGAGTACCAGGTCTAAAATTGCTACCTCCCGAGTGGGTTCCAATACTAGCTGTCTAATAGTTCTAATAGGCCCATGGTCTCCTGACCTCGTAACAACCTATGAACCTACAGTATGAAGAACAGTAGGATCTTTTGTTACCAGTAGTCACTTTTCCAAGGACAACCGGGATTCAGAAAGCAGTGGAAATGGGTTTCAGAATTACAGACGGGTGTAAAGTTTGCCGCTTTGCAAAAACAGGTGACGTGTTTAGTCACCCCCAAACTATGGATGAGTATTTTTTGAATGCCTGCACTGACTGGCAGATTAACATTGAAGTCTATGTATGTTGATGCTCCTGTCATTTCTGCTCTGGGGATCGTACTATACACCCACCTCGGGAGCTCATTCGGGCAGTTATTAATTGCTGTCAGAACAATGCCCTGGGATCTGACTTTGGGGCGATCCACACTTCTAGGATACATGACTTTAAGTTTAGGACTTTGGAGCATATTCCAGTGCTAGTTTGTGGTAGGAATTGAGTGAAAGTTTTACTACAAAAAGAGACACGTTGGATTGCAACGCTGAATAGTCTGTCACCAATTAGCTTAAATGACCACTTGGATTACAAGCCGTATTTATAAATGAATATCTGGATCTTATAGTCTGTGTTTCTCTAATTTTTCTTCCCCACCTCTGTGTCATTTTATGTTATGTTGCCATTTGATTGAGATAACCATATTCCTTGGATTTTGACACTCCCCCTTACCTTCTGCTTACTTTTCTCCAATGTTTCAATCCTATTTTGATGTAATGTCATTTGGTTTATTCTGCGGGATGTTAATGTATATTTTTTACAGTTTCGGGTTTGTGTGTATGAATCATTGAGATCTTTTGTATGTTTATACTTCCTATGCTTGTAATTGGTTCGAATTCTTAATGGTCGTAATACAGTTCCATCCTTCCTTAGCATAGGCAGTATGCAGTTCTCGGCTCTTTTTTATTTATGATTAAATGCCTAGAATTAATTATATGAGCCAAACTGCATGTAATTATAAAAGCTGTCATACTATTGGTGGGGATGAGCCTGCGCAGTTCCTATGAATTTAATTGGGTTCTAGTTCGTGCTCTCTTCCTTTTTTTGCTCCTGGTCTGAATTATGATTATATGGGCTTATAAGTGAGCTTTTAGCATGTACCACTACAAAGTAAGGAGATGCAAGTGTTTGCCGTTGCCTGATGCATCTGACAGCTTTTATGAGCGTATTTTTAATTTTTTTTTGTATTTATGCTCCAGTCCTGCAGCCCTCTCACTCTGGGGGAACCCTGGCATCCATCAGCCAACACAGCAGTCGCCACCAGGTCTTACTCCCTCTGGTGGGGTCGGAGAGGGGGCCCTTCCCCCCGAACAGGATCCAGTGTGCTGTGCCGTGGCTAGCCGGGTGCAAGGCCTACAAGTTCCCCCATCATCATCTGCAGGCTATTTTCGGCTGTTTCTCTCCTTGCATGATCGCAGCGTGCAATGCCGCTAGCAGCTGAGACTGCGCATGCTCCATGCATGCAGCCCGTCAAGTGGCTGCGTCCCTTCCCCCGTTGTGCGGCTCCGTGCTGCCGAGCCCCGGCCTCAGCTAGGGATCAGCGGGGACGGTCGCTGAATTCCCCTCCCGGAGATGGGGAGCAGTCCTTCAGATGCTCAATCATCTTTCCTGACGCACTGTGTCATGTTCTTGAACACGGGTCGCTTGTGGCGCAAGGCATGGCGTACAGCGCCTCAACACTCAGCGCCACTGGACCTGCCAGCATATGTGTTTTAACATTTAGATTTTTTTTTTTTAATATCTTCTGTTGGGTGTTGCACCATTTCGCATCTAATTATTGTAAATGCTTTTGCTAGTACACTCTTGCTGTGAGCATGATTTCACATTTTTCATGAAGTTCAAAGCATTTATTCATGTTTGTTTAATTGCTGACACTATTTAACTGAGGAGCTAACTAGCCAGTTCTGCCCCTGAGGAAAGTCACAGAGCGTGGCGTTACGTAGAGTGGTTGGTCCAGGTTAGCACCAGTAAATCTCTAGCCTTCATTATTTGATATGTGCACAATTTCATTTTTTGACATTTCAAGTTTAGCCGTATAGTTGTACCTTTGGGAACAGGAGTATTACAACCTTACTTGCTCTGCCAGGGCAGGAGTTGCAGCCATGAGTGTGCCACAGAGGAACCTATATTTGCCTGATGCTTTGACATCAGCGGGTGATGACTTCTTCAGAGCTAGATTAAAAAGAGATTACGTGATGTTGTGCACAGGAAGGTTAAGTGACTTCCTCAGGGTCATGTAGTGAAAACTAGGGTTTGTGGGATTCAAGCTGGGGTTTCCAGATTCACAGTTGTGTGATCTGACCTATAGTTCAGACTGTCCCCTACTTGAGCAGAAGAGGTACAGATAGCAGTTTCTTACTAATTTGTGTTTCTTTTTCTTTTAGCCTTTCATATTATATTCCAGACGGAGGACCCTAACGGCATTGCGCACTTCACTTCATTTCCGATGGCGCTTTACAGCACCTACGAACTCTTTGTGACTATCATTGACGGCCCGGCCAACTACGACGTGGATCTGCCACCCATGTTTATGGTCCTTTACACGGCCTTCTCCATCTTTGCCACTCTGCTCATGGTCAACCTCCTGATCGCAATGATGGGGGACACGCACTGTCGGGTGGCGAGGAAGCGCCACGAGCTCTGGAGAGCACAGGTAACAAAACAAAAATGTTGGGGGTTAGCCACTGTGCCGTTGCTTCTTATTAGGGTCACTGATTTATAGGGTTTTAATGAGGGGGGGTTAAAAAAAAAAGGAAGGCTGACTTCTAGGGACATGGATGTGTTGTTCAATCCACACTTACTGGCAGGTTCCTTGCCGCTTTAAATCTTGCCGGAAGGTCTTCAAGCTGGCTCCTCCCATCCACCCGGGTGGTAAAGCTCTCGGCTCCGCCCCATGATGCCAGATCTTCCTTACCGCTTGGAAGCTCAGGTTCCCTCCTTAGCGCTCTGCGTTTTAGACTGGATCCTAACTCTTTGGTTTGTCGGAAATTGGTTTTGAAGTTTTCTAAACTTCGGTCTTCATCTTCCCTCGCGGCTGCGATGGACAAATCTATACCCGGCTTTCGGAGGTGCCCTTGCAGGCAGAAAATGTCCAGGGCGGATCAGCACCCGCGTCGTCTACTGCCTAGGCCTAGATCACGACCAGCGGGCCTGCGGTTGTGCCGCTCTTTCTCGGCCAACATCCTGGGCGATCGCTGCCGATTGAAGGTTGAGCCCCAAGCGTTTCCGCGGTGGTGAAAGAGCTCATTGGAGTGTCCATGGGCGGCTGACTCGCTGAACAGCTCGAGCAGATGAACCCTCGAGGAGGAGGCGTGCCCAGGCCGCATCTTCCTCCTCCTCACGCTGCATTTATCCCGCCTTCTGAGTTCCTCGTGATATGGCTTCATTCAAGGAGCTTTGTCAGTCCCTTCCACGAAGGGAGAGGGCCATCGAGACATTCTTCTCGGCCCAAGAAGAAGAGTCGAAAAGGTAGGTCCCACCGTCGGCGTTCGTGGGAGCGGGAGAGGTCCCCTTCCCCGGACAGCCGACCGTCGACTTCGGTCGAGGTTGTGGCTGTGGCCGCTGGCTTCACGGTGCCCCCGTCGGGCCAGTCTGCTGAGAATCCCGTCGACGAAGTCGAGATTTTTCTCGATCCGTTAGACGGGCTGTCGACTGGAGAAGCCGACAACCTTCCTTCACTGGTCCCCCCGGTGGATACCAAGGATCTGCTTGCGCCTTCTGGGCCGCAGTCCCCGGTTAAAGTGCCCGAGCTGAGGGAAGAGCGGGTGTCCCCCGCCCCTTCCCATACCAACCCTCGGTCTCGGACCTCTTCTCGGTGTAGCCGTTCCCGCCGACATCGGCAGTCTTGGTCTTGATACCGAGGTAAGCAGCTGACACCGTTCCTCCTTGTCCTCTTCCTCGGATGAGGAAGCGGTAAGTGCGCGGTGCTCGAGCTTATGTGGCAGCATTTGCTGTTGTTCGGGCCTAAGCCGACCCTGGCCCAGCCCCCGGCCATCAAGTGGCTGTCGCCTGAACGACCGAAGCAACCACTCGCCCCAGTCGAGTTTCCCACTCTAGGGCCAGTTGCTCAGCCAAAACCATCTGCTCCACCAATTGTGGTGGAACCTCTGCCTCCACAACTGAAGTCAGGGGCACCAACCAAGGATTCTCGGTCGGGTCACGGCCTGCCCCACAGGTTGTCGGTCACCCTCACTCCCGACTGTCCTCGGCAGGTGAAGGGTGGCTCAGGGCCGAGGCAGCTCTTCGCAGACTCTTCGGAATCCGATGACGACTCCTCCCTGTTCTCCAGGCAGGTCAACCTGGAGTCCTCCGGGGGCAAGTCATTGGACGATAGCCCATCGTTGTCCTTGGGTCTGCTTCGACTCATCTCGGAGTCCACCGGGATGCAGCTCGAGCCCGTGTCCAAACGGGCCAAGTATCCCCTGACGGAGATACTGGACCGAGGGGATTCCCCCATGGAGGCCTTTCCGGTGGCTGATGCCATTGTCAGCCCAGCCTTGGAGCTTTGGCAGCGGCCTGCTTCCTGTCCTGTGCCCTTGGCCAGGATGGCCAGGAAGTATGCGGTCCCTACCGGCTCTTTGCCCGGTTTCTCGGAGCACCCCTCTGCCGAGGGGTTAGTCACCGACGTCGTTTTCCGGTGTTCTGGTAACGCTCGGGATGTGGATAAGCCCCCCGACAAAGAGTCCAAAAAGCTGGACTTTGCCGGGCACAAGGTGCACGCTGCGTCCTCCCTCGGCCTCCGACAGGCCAGCTCGGCCGTGCTGATGGCACACTTCTCCCACGCCCTCTTGGGCTCCCTGGATGAGGTTGTTCCTCATCTCCCGACTGACCTGCAGACCACGGTCCACCAGGTGCGGGACCAGGGTAGGGCGGTGGCGAAGCAGCAGCTTCAGACTGCTCTGGACATAGGTGATTCCTATGCCAGGTCAGTAGCAGCCACGGTGGCCATGCGCCGCAGGGCGTGGCTGAGGATATCCACCTTCATGGCGGATACCCAGCACAAGTTGGCAGATGTCCCCTTCTTGGGGACTGACCTCTTCGGCCCTGGAGTGGAGGGACACCTCCAGCGGATCGAGAAGTCCAGTGCCACTCTGGACTCGGTCACCTCCGCCCAGAGGGACAAAGGCTGCCATCAGCAGCAGAAGTCCTTTCATCCTTCAGCCCCTGCATTTCGACCGGCCCAGCAGCACCAGCAACAAGGCTAGCAGGCTTGCGCATGGTGTCCCAAACCCAAGCCGGCGGCTTCCTCCAACAGGAAGCAAGGGAAGTAAAGGCCCAGGAGGTCCCTCGGCCGGTTCTTCCTCCAAGTCTGCCCAGTGATGGGTTGAGGGGTGCCGCCCCCAGCCTCGTCACTCCCCCCTTGGTTCCCCCCGTGGGGGGACGGCTCCGCCACTTCCTTTCTGCCTGGTCCGCTATAACCATGGACCGCTGGGTGTTGGAGGTGGTAGGAAAAGGCCTGCCTCTGGAGTTCGAGGCAGGCTCCACCCTTTCAAGGGCGTGGGTCCCTCGGGGCCCGCGAATCCGCAGCCTCGCTGTCGGCCCGCCGAGCAGTGTTGCCCTGCTCCTCGAAAAGAGGTGATCAGGAAGGTGGCGGATCCTCCTCCAGACCCGGGGTTTGTGTCCAGGTACTTCCTGGTCCCAAAACGGATGGGGGGCTGGCGCCCCATTCTCGACCTGCACGACCTGAACAAGTTCCTAAGGTCTCGGACCTTCAGGATGGTCACTCTGGCTCAGATAATCCCATCCTTGGAACGAGGCATGTGGTTCTGTTCCCTGGACCTCCAGGATGCGTTCTTTCATGTCCCAATCCGTCTGTCCCATCAGAGATTCCTCTGCTTCAGAGCGGAGGGATCCCTTTACAAGTTCCGGGCCATGCCCTTCGGCCTCTCCCTAGCTCCCAGGGTCTTCACCAAATGCATGGCAGTGGTGACAGCGTTCCTGCAGCACCTGAAGGGTCCGGGTGTACCCCTACCTGGACGACTGGCTGATTGCAGCCCCTTCCAGAGCGGAGGCGGAGCGGTCCAGAGATTTGGCCCTCCAGGTTTGCTCTCAGGTTGGCCTCCTCATCAACGAGGCCAAGTCGGAACTCGTGCCAAAGCAGGTGATACAATTCATCAGAGCAGAGCTCAACTCTCTTCGAGCCAGAGCACGGCTCCCAGCGGACAGGGCCGAGGTTCTTTCCTACTTTGCCCAATCATTTCTGTTTGGACAATTGCGCCCTGCCCGGGACTTCCTGCGCCTCCTGGGCCTCATGGCGGCCTGCACCAGCGTGGTCCATTGGGCCCGTTGGTACATGCGTCCCCTTCAATGGGGACTGGCCAGCCACTGGTCACAATGCTGCGATCCATTGGACCAGCCCGTGACAGTGACCCAGGAGATGTGGAACGCTCTCCAATGGTGGATTGTTCTGGCACATCTGCAGGAGGGCATCCCGTTAGTCCGCCCCGAGCCGACGGTCTCTCTGTCGACTGATGCATCTCTGGGTTGGGGTGCCCATCTGGGGTAACACCGAGCACATGGCCTCTGGTCCCCTCGGGAGTCCCGATGCCATATCAACCTGCTGGAGCTCCGAGCGGTCCATCTAGCTCTCACCGCCTTCGCTCCATTTCTTCGAGGTCAAGTGGTTCAGGTCCAGACGGACAATACCACAACCATGTACTATCTGAACCACCAGGGCGTGACGTGCTCCATGCTGTTATGCAAGGAAGCTCTCCGCATATGGTCCCTCGTGCGCAGCCTGGAGGCGGATCTCCTAGCCATTCACGTGGCAGGAGCCTCTCAACACCCTGGCCGATGCCCTAAGCCGGATAGGGGCTGCGTCTCACGAGTGGTCTCTCCTGCTGGAGGTAGTACAAGACCTGTTCTCCCACTGGGGCATGCCTCAGGTGGACCTGTTTGCCTCCAGGAGAATGCGGCTGAGTCTGTTCCATGCCCGCCCTCAGCAGGGGCTCGCTGCAGGGGATGCCTTCTCGAGGCCGTGGACCCGGGCCTCTTCTACGCCTTTCCCCCATTTCCCTTGATCCACAAGGTGCTTTTCAAGGTGAGGAGGGACAAGGCACAGGTGATTCTGGTAGCCCCAGACTGGCCCCGCCAGTTCTGGTATCCAGATCTCCTCAGTCTCAGCTCCAGGCTCCCGGGGGCTTCCAGCCCGCCCGGACCTGATCTCAGTCAACCAGGGAAGGTATTCCATCGGACCTTCAGTCCCTGCACCTGGCGCCTGGTTCCCGGCGGCTAGAGTTCCAGGTCTTGGGTCTTTCCGATGAGGTCCTCAACATCGTTAGGCGTCCCGTGAGAGTCGACCAGGAAATGCTATGCCTTCAAATGGAAGAGATTCTCCATTTGGTGTCAGGGGAAGGCTTGGACCCTTCCACCTGTCCTTGCAAGCATTCTGGACTACCTGTGGTCCCTTTCTCAGCAAGGGCTTTGGTCGACGACCCTTAAGGTGCACCTGGCAGCCATCTCTGCTTACCGGGCGTGGGCCAGGAAGCAGTCGGTGGCACAGGAGAAGGTGGTCGGGCGCTTTTTCAAAGACCTTGACCACATTTCCCCTCCGGTGTGAGAACCTCCACCTCCATGGGATCTACTGCTGGTATTGGCCAAGCTCATGGGCAAGCCATTCGAACCAATGCACAGGTGCGATATTTCACACCTGTCGTGGAAGACAGCCTTCTTGGTGGCTATCACGTCAGCCAGAAGGATGGGAGAGCTCCAGGCGCTTTCCATCGAGTCTCCTTATCTGGTCTTCCACAGGGACAAGGTTGTCCTGCGCCCCAACCCGAAATTCCTTCCGAAGGTGGTGTCGGAGTTTCACCTTAACCAGGTGTTGCCTCTGCCGGTGTTCTACACCAATCACACTTCGGAGGCCGAATATAGGCTCCATACTTTGGACCCTAGATGAGCGCTCGCTTATTATAAGGAGCAGATGGCTGAAGTTCGGGGAGAGGCTCGCCAGCTGTTTGTCACCTACGCTGAAGCCACACCTGGCAGACCTGCAGCCAAGCGGACAATAAGCAGGTGGGTCACCTCCTGCATAGAGCTCTGCTATAGGTTGGCGGGCATGGAGCCTCCCAGAGGGATAAGAGCTCATTCTACCTGCCATACCGCTGCATCGGTAGCTGCTTCCAGGGATGTCCCTATCCAGGATATCTGCAGGGCTGCTACCTGGAAGTCGGCACATACCTTTATTACCCACTACCACATTGACCTTGAATCACGCCGAATGCTGGTTTGGGGCCTCGGTTCTCCAGTCTTTTTCCCAAGTAAGTATCGAGTATGCCTTGCCTCCCTCCTCCTGGAGAACTGCTAGAGAGTCTGCCAATAGTGTGGATTGAACAACATATCCATGTCCCTAGAAATACAGGTTACTCACCTGTAACAGGAGTTCTAGGAATGGTATATGTTGTTATTAACGACCTACCAAACTCCCGGCCTGACGCACAACCTGGCTTCAGCGGGCTAGATCTGGCGTCATGGGGCGGAGCCGAGAGTTTTACCACCCGGGTGGGTGGGAGGAGCCAGCTTGAAGACCTTCCGGCAAGATTTAAAGCAGCAAGGAACCTGCCAATAAGTGTGGATGAACAACATATACCATTCCTAGAACTCCTGTTACAGGTGAGTAACCTGTATTTCTGTGCTACAGGTCTGCATGGCTCTAATATTAATTTCCAAAAACCATGACTAGTAGGTTACCAAGTATTTTTGTTTTGTTTCGTGTACTATTCGTGTCACTTGTACTCCATGGGTGGAATATTCAGACTGCATCAAAAAGATGCGCAATAGCTGGAGCAGGCACAAGTGCAGTGTGCCACTGCGCAATGTGCACGATATTCAAACCAAGCACAGGCCAAGGTGTGCCTGCGCAACACAGCTGAATATCGCACCACATGCGCCATGGTGCAACCAGGGATGCGCAGTGGAGCAGGGCCAATGCGCAGTAGCACATCCAGTGATGCGCAGGGACAAGGACAGGAAGCAGGGGTGCACTAGCCTTGGAAGCCATGGGCGGAGGAGCATGCAGCAGGCCAAACAGACCAACCCCCCCCCAGGCCCCCCATGAACTGCACAACCAGAGGTGAGCTGGACAGACCACCAACCCATGAACCCCAGCACTGATTCAACAGCAGAGGCACGGTACCTCAGCACACTCCCCTGGCAAGCAGTGACCGCAACACAAGGAGGGCCAGACCCTCCAGTGCCACCGAACCCCACCAATGCTGATCACCCCCTGTACAGCGATCCCAAGAAACCCAGCCCAGAAGCATCACCTAACTGTGCATGGCACCGAATGCATGCCGCCACCACCACCACCACCGTGACAATGCAACCCTGTGCCCCATGGCGCCATGCATGACAGCCTCACTGTGATCCCCTCGCAGCAGGTGACACCAGCCACTGACGCAACAACAGCATACACAATGCCCCCTGCTTGGCCCCCACCATGGCACAGCAGAGAATCGACTTCTCACGTCAGTATCCAAAGGAGACCCCACATGTGACAAGGCCACCCTGGACGCCACCAGCAACAGTACAACACCCACACACCACCCACCCAGCCACACACACCCTGTCCCAGCACTGGCCCACCAGACAGCACAGCTGCCCTGTGGTGCATGGGCATACACACACAGGATACAACACAGGGCACCGGACAAATCACAACCCCGTCCCAAGGGTACCCGTCTCAAGCCACATGGGGCAGTAGATGCATGAGTGCGTGTCCAACGATGGCGTGTACCCAGGCCTGTACACCACCATGGCACTGGTGAGCTAGCCATTTGGTGCATGCACCATGAATCTGTCCACCGCCAGCATGCAGCTGGAGCACATGTGACAGACAGCAGACCACACACACCGCCACAGACACCAGCAACAACATGGAGGGGCACAACAACAGCACAGCCCACAGTGTCACCCGAGGCAGACATGCAATATACCTGGAGACAGGATGCCAGCTGCCATGGCGCCATGCCCAGAGGATGGCTGGCATGGACAGCCACCAATGTCATGCCAGCAGACAAGCATGCATTGGGGGGGTTGGCACGACCGTGTGTACCATAGACATGCAAAGGGCTCAGCCGTCTGGGCCAGGTACAGACCTTGACAGAACAGCTGGGACACAGCGCGATACACTTGAGACCATTGCATACAGGCATCAGTGCCTGGACTACAACACACATACCACAGACAGGGACCATGGCCTCCACCACACCCAGTGGAGGGGCCCTGCCAGACCACAAACACACCACGACCAGGCCTGCCTCCCCGTGATGCAAGGCTTACCACATCGTTACAAATCGAGAGACCCCACCACAGTTGTCGTGCCAGAACATGTATATAATTAAGCGAACAACATAAATAACAACTAATACAGAACTGTATGTACAAAGTGGAAGTACAGGCTACCTTTCAGGGTGGGAATGGGCATGAGGCAAGGAGACGTCAGGAGTGGGACAAAGGGGTGTGAGGGACAGTCCGAGGGGATGATCATGCGTGCCGTAGGCCTACTAGCAACCCCTCTCTTCCCTCACCCGATCTCTGTGGCGCACACCTGTGCCTCCACCAGTCGCTGTACCCATTCCTGTAACGCTCGAAGTTGCCCAGGTCACCTGGAGGTTCTTAGCTGTGGCGGCTCCAGGGTTGTCCAGCGTTGTCCACCTAGGACAAGGGAGCAGAATCAGTCGTGTGACTGGCCAGACCCCACCATGCACCCAATGTGCATGGCATGTCACAGCTGTGGGCCTCTCCTGTGATGGCATGGAACTACCCACAGTGTACCGCCCACAAGACTTCACCCTCACGCAGGCACCATAGCCATGCAAATGATGCACACCCCACCGTCCATGCACTTGCACAGCACCAGCGTGGCCGTGCAGTGTCATGGCTATGCGCAGTGTGATGGCTTGGTGACACAGCCAGGGCCCAGTGCACACAGCCCCACCAGTGACACCACCACACATGCAGTGCCACAGGACAGTCACGGAGTGCACCGTGTGGCGCGTGCGGCAGGAGGCCATGCCCGCTACCACTCCGCAACTCACCATGCACAGATGTAAGGAAGCGGCACTCACCTGCATCCTGGTCAGCGAGGAACTGCTGACCCACCTTTCCCACCATGCCCGGCTGCAAGGCTGTGCCACCCGCTCCAGCCTGCCACGCCGCTGTTCACAGAGCCAGCCGGCCCCTCGTGACAATCCTCCAGGCCTAGGGTGTAAACATGGAGGAAACATCAGTACAGGTCAGTAACAGCCCCCTTTGCTGTATGCGTGCCCGCCCAGCCATGGCCAGCGGTGCGCGCAGGATGAACACAAGGCACCCCCACCATCGGCAACACAGGTAGGCCCCCCCATAGCATGGCCTGATGGCCACTACAGTACCTGGATGGACAGATACTACCAGTGATCTGATGGAGCACCTATCTGGCCGTGGCATGGCGCCCCGCCGGGGACGTGCCTGCAGTCGCCCTATGTGGTCAGGGTCCCGCTGCTGGAGGTCACCATATCGGTGGTGACACTGCTCCACCGATCTGCTGCACCCTGTGGCCTCCTCCAGGCCCTCTGCAACCTCCTGCCACACTGCAGTTCGTGGCCTCAGGAGGGGTACCTGCCCAAAGAGGGCACCAGCATGTGGCTCTACCAAGGCCACCAGATTCGCCAGCTCAACTGCTGTCCAGACGGGCACTGTGGTATGCGGCATGGTGCAGTATCAATCGGCAACAAAATGGCGCCTTGTAGCGCACGTGCCCCACCTGCGGAGGCAGCGTGGTACTGCACTGCCAGTTGCTATCGCGCTGTCACTGGACTGTGCAGTAGAGGTGCAGCCATGCGTACGCATGGCACCTAGGGAGCAAAAGTGGCCGCAGGTCAAGAGATCTGTCTGTGCACGGGCGCCAGCAGTGCTGGGGCGCCCTGTGTGTGGCGTGTTAGGGTGCATGTGTGGCGGCCTTGCAGTGGCCTACCACACTGCATGGTCCCACGGCGCACCATGTACGAGCATCCCTGGGCCTACGGCGCGCGCCACAAGCACAGTGGTGGCCATGCCCTGCACTGCCTCCCTCGCTCAGCACATCTGCAGCGCCACTAGCATCGGCGTCAGCACCCCGGGCGTGCGTGGTGTGGTGCAGATTGCGCATGTCACAGTGGTGCGCCATAGCCTGAGCATGTTCAACAACATTGCACAGTCGTAACAGTGCAATATTCAGCCAGGATATGCAAATCAGCTCATGAGCCATTCCACAGCACATCCACTGCATTAGCATCCAGTTACAGATGCACCTGCTCTCATTTGCATGCGTTGCACTATAAATATGTGACCTGAGGCTGCATAGGCCATGGATCAGTATTGCAGTCCTTTGAGGTAGGTTGCATGCTGTTGGGATGTGGGGACAGTGGTCTGGGAGGGCTGTATGGGACTGCACAGTCCAAGGTAACACCTGTCTATCCCCCAGGCACAAGCATGACCAAGCAACAGGAAAAGAAGGATCAGTGAAGGGTGCATGGAGGAGTCCCAACTTTACCAGGGCTGAAACTAATGCCCTGTTCGAGGCATACCTCAACAGGGAACCGCTGCTTAGTGGACAGCGGGGAACGCCACAGGCCTGTGCTGCGGAGTGGGGTGAGGTGGCACGTGCCGTAAACCAGCAGGGCAGCCACCAGTGGTCCGTGCAAGAGTGCAGAAAGAAAGTTGGCATGGACAGGAGGCAGATTAAGGACAAGTTGGCTGCCATCAGGGTGGCACGTGCTGCCACCGGTGGGGGCCAGCAGGACGTACCCCGCCTGATGCTACGGGAGGAGCGGGTGGCCAGCAGCATGCGGCGTAGTGCCATCGAGGGTGTTCCTGGTGGTGGCTTCCAGATGGGTGGCAGCCCATCACTACATGGTAGGTCCAGCGCTGTCAGTGTGTGGGTGGTAGGGCATGCCACAAGGCCAGGTGGAGCCACTAACGGTACTGTATTCTTTTACAGCTCCTGAGCGTCTACATGGGGCAGCGGTGGTGGGTGTGTCCACCGACAGGGGTGGCCCTGGACATGGAGGAACGCCCATCCACCTCAACAGGTGTCTGAGGGACCGTCCAACTGCATACCTGCACGTCTGTCCGGACTGATGCCGGTGGTGCGGGTGCGGACATGGCCCTGCCTGTGTCCCAGCGTGACACTGCCCTCGTTGTCCAGTGTGCTGGGACATGGATCAGTGCAGGATCCAGCACCGATGATGACGGGACACACATCCCGGACAGTGATGCATGTGGGACACAGGATGGTCCCACAGAAGGCAACCACCCAGGCAGTTCCACGGGTGATGCTGTCGTGGCTGCCTACGCAATGTCCCATTCCCAGCCTGTGTCTGCATGCTCCAGTGGGGCAGCACTGGTGTGCGTCCAGGGTGGTGGGGCTGTTGCGGCTGCTGCAATTGCACCAGTGTCCCCTGGTGATAGGCAGCCGGAGGGGCAGCGCCGGCAGTTGGCCAATGTCAACGGGGGGACAGGGTCGGGGCACGGTGGCAGTGCACTACGTGTGGACATACCCCAGAATGGCAGTGCTGTGCAGCGCCCATCGTCAAGGGATGCTGGGCAGCAGGGCCAGGAACACCACGGGGGACCGCATGCTGGACATGCAGACGACCCCTTGGACGACCACAGCCATCTTCTCCAGGCCTCAGTTGATCAGCAGATGTGGCTTGTGATGGCGGTGGATGCACTCAGTGCGGTTCTGCACCAGGCAGAGGAGCGGCACAGCAGGGAACACGGCTTGCTCCTGGCAGAGTTGGCCCAGCAGCGGGCGGATGTGACCGCTGCCATTGACAGGCAGACCACTGCAGTGGCGACTGTCATGGCTACACTCAAGGCCCCTAGAATTCTGCGGCCACAGAATTTTGTGCAGAACTTGCAATCTACCGCAGAACTTCTGCAGTGCCGTAGAATTCACTCTTCTCAGTGATTTTTTATTAATATTTCTGTTTAGACATAGAATCTGGTTCACTTCCCCTCTTTTTATATCCAAAACCCCCTATTTGTTCAGAATGTGATGTTATCATTGTTATAACATCATACATTAGCTAATGAAATGTCTGCATTCTGCAACAGAAATGAACAGTCACTTATCTACCACAGCTCCCACTGCCAGAGACGGTGGCACAGCACATTATGCATGGTGATATTTGCTCAACCTGCATTACAGCCTAATACAATTTTCAGTCTTACATTGTTGCACTAGGGCCAACTTTAACAAACCTTGTCAATAGCACAAACCTGTTAAGTCCATACCTCACTTTGTACAAACCTATTTGTGCCTTTAAGATATAGAGACGCTATCTGAAATGAATAACTGGTAAAATGAATTAAACTGTCCACATTTTTAAGAAAAATAAAGTAATTATGCCCAGAAAAGTGAAATATAATAATGTGCAGACCTGTTGAAAGAATAGACCTGTGAAATAAATAATTGCACTGTACTCATTTTTGCCAGGGTTATTGATTACATATTGTCATTGGTTGATAGAATCACCTAAAGTTATGGAAAAATGTTGTGTGCAGGGACAGCTGTTGGGCTGGAGGGTAGCATGTTGTGTTTCCGTGCTGGCAACTTGGGTTCAGAGATTAGCTCTGGGAGCTGGCTGGGCAGCACAAGGATTGGTGGAACTCATCACTGCTCAGAGCCTGGGAAGGTATGGTGCAGTGTTCTGTCACATGGTGGACACACTGTGATGGGCTGGAAGCTGTATCTCTAAGTTGGTTCACATGCATGTCATGGCCTGATGGTGTTACACAATGTGTCAGGAAAGCAGGTTGACATGAAAATGAGTTTTCAATAACTCCTCTATTCCATTTCCAATGGGACCTGTATGAATGAGGATGCAAGTTCATGGAAATAAAAAAAAATATACACACACACACATATACAGTATCTCTGTCTCTCTCACCACACACACACATATGCATTTTTGTATGTATGCTACAGATTGCATATAAATATATAAGTGATACACAATGGGAACCTCATGAGTCGTGCAGAAAGCATATACAAATATATAAGTGATAGACAATGGAAACCTCACTAGTGGGACAGATAGCATGCATATAGACATACCTTATTTATCACATAAGATCCCCTCTGCATATGTCATTTATGCATCAGGTTAGGACCTAAAGGGAGAGACATTTCTTTTGCTTTTTTAGGCATAAAATTATTTTTACAAGTCTGTTATTTTTTGAACCAGTGTTACTGTGCTTTCCACCTTCCTGATTGCTATAACCACTGCCATGAAAGTGAAGTCAGGATGACAAGCTGACACTTTGATGTGGTAGTTTGTTAGTGCCGCAGAACTTCCGCAGAAATTACAAACCACCGCCGCAGAAGTTCTGCGGCAAATGGTAGTCTTGCCGCAGAACCTGGTCCCACTGTGCCGCAGAAAAGTAGGGGCCCTGGCTACACTGGCCACCTAGTTGGGTGCCCAGCCGCAGCAGACCCCGCACAGTGCTATGTCCGCCTACCGTTCCTGTCATCGTGCAACCCCTGCTATGTAGATGCCGGGTTCGGCTGTGGGCATACCAAACACTCTTGGTGTGGGCATGTTTGGTGGCCTGCAGACCCCTGTGCAGACACGGTCGTGTTCATGCAGCGTCACCCCTGGGGGCCCGTCTTTGCCACCCCATGAGGCCACTGGTCAGCCTGGCATGGCTGGCAGGTCTTGGCGGGGCCGCCCACACATCCGTGGCGGCCGTGGTACTATGCCGCATGACTGACCTGTCTCCCACCATGGCCACTGCCTGCCGCTGCCCTGTGGTGTTCATTGTGCAACGTAAGGGTGAGGTTCCCAGCCCTGCATGCACATGGTCCCTGTGCACATCCTCCCGGCTGCTGGCCACTGTGGCGTGTGCATGATGATGCCTGCATAGCACTGTCCACAACTGTGCAATGGTTATCAGCGTCTGAGGCATGCACAGTGCCATCCACTGGGCATGGTTGTGTGTGGTCCTGTGTGGGTGTGATGGTGCCTGTTGGGGTGGGCATGCCGGTTGCCCTTTGGGCATGTGTTGTGGTGTGTGTGCGTGTGTGTGTGCACGTGACGTGTTCAGCCCTGCCACCGTGTGCGGTCCCCCGCTCATTCCCATTTCCTTTATGCCGTCCACCCCTGCCTGTCTGTGGGCTGTGCCCTTGCCCTTGGTGGTTGCACATGGTCCTGTTGCCTACCTGTGTTGTCCAGAGTGCTCCTCTGCGATGGTGTCCCAGTGCTGCTGTGCCATCTGGACCAGCCGGGGGTCCCGTCGCCCAGGGGTGGCTGCCCTACACCAGCTGGACCAGCATCCTCGTCATCCCCACCTCTGTCCCCCTCCTCGACCTCAACGGCTATCCCACAGTCGGTGGCCATGTTGTGCAGGATACAGCAGGCCAGGAATAGCCCGCAGGCCTTCAAGGGGCTGTACTGTAGGTCACCGCCTGACGTGTGCAGGCAACGGAACCGTGCCCTCAGCAGCCCGAACACCCGCTCGATGACATTCCGTGTTGTGGCATGTGCCTCATTGTACTGTTGCTGCACTGGGGTCATGGGGCGCCCGTATGGTGTGAGCAGCCAGGGCTGTAGCAGGTAACCACTGTCACCTGTGCGTAGAGGGGCGTCATTAGCATGGTGGTCTGCATCACTGTGCCATGGGCCATCATGGCCAATACCCATGGCACTCCTGACAATGCCCCCCCCCCAAGTCTGTACATGTCATCCAGCGTGCTATGCATACTCACCTACCAGATGGCCAGTGGGGATGTCCACACTCTCAAACCTGTGACACAGTGCAGACTGGTGCCAGATGAAGGCATCGTGTGTTCCCCCAGGGTGCGTGGCACAGACATTGATTATGCGCCCCCTGGCATCGCACACCACCTGGCAGTTGATACTTGGGTAGCCCTTGCGGTTGATGCATGCCGCCCCCTCTGGGCCAGGTGGCATGCGGATGTCTACATGGGTGCAGTCAATGGCTCCGAGCATGCCAGGCAACCATGCTACTTTGTGGAACTCCTGTATGTGTGCTGTGTGCTCCGCCAGTGTGCTGGCAAAACAGATGTACTCCGCAGCATGTGGCAGCAGTGCGCTGAGGAATTGTGTCAGTAGGCGTGACACGGCATAGTGGGTTATGCCTGTCATGTCCCCTGTTGGTCTCTGGAAGGTGCCCGTGACGAGCAGGCACATGATGGCTGTGACCTTTGTCTCCACTGACAGCGCATGGCTCCGTCTTGTGGGTGCCTGCATCTCATCACTGCACAGCTCACAGAGTCTCCTCAGAATCGCCCGGTTCAGGCGGTACCGGCCCACAATCTAAGTGTCACTGTACTGTTTGAAGGTGGTGCGGGCTCTGTACTGCCTGTTCTGGGTGTACCACCAATGGGCCCTTCCACGGCCGCGCCTCCCTGCTGCCTGCCTTCTCACACCCCTCATTACTGCCTCCATCTGGAAGGTGGCACTGGCCATGTCCCTGGCTGGTGTCCCCCCCATTCCCCACCCGGGCGGCTGTCCTCCTGTTCCCCCCGCTGTGAGATGCTGGTGCTGCCCCTGCACTGGGTTCACCTCCGGCTGTCCTGCCTCTTGCCACTGCCCTCTGTCCACTGTGGCACTCAGGCCCTCTCGCACACACGGGCACACCCACTCCTACTCTTACTCAGACATGCCTCCAGTGGGACCTGGCCACACCTGCCCCCTGCTTCCTATCTTGCCTCCCTTCCACTCTGTCTCCGCGCTCCCACCTATGGTTCCCCTGTGGCACATTCTTCCTCCCCTCTCTTGCTCCCTTTTATTTTGGCTCATTTCCGCTGTCGCGCAACTTCTGCTTGCTCCGCTACTGCGCACGTCGCATGCTGATGAATATTGCACTGTACATATTATTCCTGGTTCCGCCCCCCTGCAGTTACGCGTGCATTCCATTACTGTTGCGCTATGGCACTTGCTTGTTGTGCTGCACTGCGCTCCGCGATATCGCACCATGGCGCATTTCCGCACTTGCGCTGGCACATCCCTATTGCGCATGGTGCATCCGCTCTGAATATCCCACCCCATTTGTTTAAAAATAACCGTCCCTTACCAGGTGGCAAGGACTAGATCTTACTTTGAGGAAGGCTCTTGCAGCAGGCCACACCAGTAAGACTATGCCACCAGGCACTAGGACCACACAAAAAACTTCTAGCTAGCAGTCTACCACGGGGTACTGTCCCCACTGATGTCAGTTATGTGATGTCAACCTAGGCTATATACTGTAGGAGGATGGTCCCCCATACCACCCCAGTTCTTTTCCCGTTGCCGAACTGTGCACGTCATATCTCAGTGAATGTTGCAGCTATAGTCCACTGCCATTCCTACGTTTTCACACCTTTTTTATTTTCATTATTTTTTTCTGTGTTAAACATCGAATTTTTGGTGTTCCCTTCCTTGGGTTTGTCTTCTACACCTGCTTCATCTTCTGACCACTCCATGAAGTGTGCCTTTGGCAAACAGATCCCTGAGAAGGACTGTCACTCTTCGTGCCTGGTCTACCTAGGCCCCAGCCATGAAACTGAAGCATGCCAGCACTGCCAGAAATTCAGCCAAGCCACTCATAGGCATTGATTAATAATGCAGGAGAGCCACCTTCTTAAGCAGAAGTTGCTTGCTATGAAAAAAGAGATGCAGGCCAGGAGCTCTACGGCCTCACCGGCATAGTCCTGCTTGGACTCTTCTTCCCACAAGGAGAAGTCAGGGAAAGCACAAACACCGGGACAGACATCAAGACAGGGACTGGTCTGCTTAATGGTCATGATTACCCCACAAACCCACAACTGTGGCAGCGTCGTCCTGTCATCATGGGGGGGGGGTGACACCTCCAGCTCCACCAGCCCTCACTCCTTCCGGACTCCCGGTGGTTCCATCACCCGCATTTGTCTCTGTTTCAGGCAGCGGCTCTTCAGGGCAGGGGTCTTCGTCTCCTGATGCTCAGGCCATTGACTTCTGTGGGTCCTCAGCCAGGTGGTTTGGCCAGTTCTGGGCTCTTGGGTGGTGGCCTTGCACCTGTGGGCCCCCTCGGCCAAGACTCTGCCTTCATCGCCTCCCGATTACAGGAACGACACCAGTTCTGGCAGGCAACGCCGGAGGCAGACGACTGCTGTTTCCTCCTCTTTGACTTCGCCTCTGCCTTTGCCCAGGTGCTCTCCTTCCCCCCTGGTGCCGGCCTCTCCTGTTTGGCCAATGTCACCTGGCCCTTGTCAGGGCCCTCTAAGCCATCGCCTGTGCTGCCAACGCCCCAACCTGCGGGCCTGCGCCAGCATCACCTCAGCTGCCACCCTCGCTGCAGCTGACACCTGCTAACCCATCACTGGATCCCTTGCCAGCGCTGGATGAGCCTGTGTCGAGTTACCAGTCTCCGGCTCCTCAGTTGTCGTACCCTAACCCAATGCCTTCCTTGCCTTATCTACCTGTATATAATTTTACGCCACAGGTAGACTTTAATGCCCTGTTCTCGTCGCGGTGTTTATTGATTCAGAAGCAGACCCCCATCCCTCAGGGCCCACCTCCAGCCTCTCTTCTTCCTCCCCCTGGGGTCCCCCACCCAGAGACAGCAATGGGGCTGGCCCGAGTGAACCCTGCATGACTGGGTCCTCCAGCGCCCATGCAGGCACCAGCTGTTTGAGGGACAATCGCCGGACTCTGACGTTGGTCCCAGATAGTCCTCTGAGGATGACTACTTTTTCATCAGGGTCTTCCCCTTCTCCAGGGGAGTCGTCTGCAGGGGAGGACCAACCCAAGGAAGTAATGGTCCCCTAAATGACTTGTCCTTTATGGACATTCTAGGTCACGCATCGTCCATAATGGGATGGGAGATGAAGGAATAGGACCCAGAAAGATAACGCCTTGCTATTTTTCTCAGGCAAAAATGATGCACTGCTCAGTCTTACTTCAAGGAAGGCTCTTGCAGCAGGCCACACCGATAGTACTCATAAGGAGAAGTTGGGGAAAGCACAGATACCAGGACAAACATAGAGACAGGGCCCAGTCTGCTTCCGGGTCACCCCACAAACCTATGACTGCGACAGCATCGTTCTCCCACAAGGTGTTGGTGCCTCCAGCCCAGCCAGCCCTCACTCCTTCCAGGCTCCCAGTGGCTTCATCTCCTGCCTTCATATCTATTTTGGGCAGCAGTTCTTCGTCTCCCGCTGCCTAGCCCCTGATGCTCAGTCCCATGACCTCTACGGGCTCTCAGCCAGTAGGCTTGACTAGTTCTGGGCTCTCAGGCAGTGGCCTTGCGTCCTTCACCCCCCCCCGCCACTGCTGTGCCTTCGTTGTCTCCCAATCCTGGGACTGATGCCAGTTCGGATAGGCAGCGCCCAAGGCAGATGACCACCTTTTCCTCCTCCCCCCTGCGTGGCCTCTGCCTCCACCCAGGGGATCTCCCTCTCCCCTAGTGCAGGCCTCTCCTGTAGAGCTGGAATCCCCTGACCCTTCGCGCGGGCCCTCTAGGCCATGGCCCATTGGGCCACTACCTGTGTTGCCGGTGCCTCAACCTGTGGGTCTGACACCAGCGCCACCTAACCCATCACCAGATCCCTTGCCAGCACCGGATGGGCCTGCACCAGGTTACCTGTCGCCAGCTCCTCAGCCGTCGTACCCTAACCCAACACCTTCTTTACCCTTTCTACCTGTCAATAACTTTATTCCACAGGTAGACTTTAATGCTCTGTTTTCAACATGCTGGTTGTTGGTGCAATCAGTCAAGCAATTAAAATCTTTATTTATTCAGGCGACCATCTTTGAGCAGTGCTCATTTACAAGACAGACCTGGGTGGAACACGGTAGACATAACACAAGGCAGTACATTTATATATAGTCAGAGCAAATAGGTACAGATACTGAATACAAAGCAACCAAAAACAAGAGCCCGTAAGAACATGTACAATTCAAGGCAATAGTTAAAAATATAGACAACATATACATACAAACAATTTCTGGGCACAGTAAAAATGAGCATAGTTAGATACTATTGTAGACTATAGTGGACTGAGTAACAGCTTGGCCAGCCTAGAGGAGTGGGGGAGGGACCAGAGGACTAATAAAGATACAAAGGGAGAAACAGAATAGGGTGGGGGAGTGGACAGGAAATGATGGAAAGGAACCGGAAGGGAGAAGTAGACCCTCATCCCTCTGGGCCCACATCTGGCCCCCCCCCCGGATCTCCCTCCCAGGGACAGCAGTGGGGCTGGCGTGAGTGAACCCCGCACAACTGGGTCATCAGGCATCCATCTGAAACTGGCTCTAAGAGGGACGACTGTCAGAATCTGATGCCGGTCCCTGATATTGATTCCTCTGAAGATGACTCCTTCTCAGGTGCATTTTTATCCCATTCATCTAAATGCAAGTTTTCAAGATGGTGGCAGCTATGAGCCAGCCAGAGCTCTAGCCCAAAGTTTTTATCGTGTTTTTTGTTGTTTTTAGTTTGTTTTCATTTTAGTTTAGTCAGGGAGGAAGCAGTGAGATAGAGTAGCGGTTTTGTGATTTTCCAGTTAATTTTACGCAGTGTACTAGTCCTAAGCTTCAGCGTTTGCTCCGACTGTTGTGATCGTGGGAGGGTCGGAGCAAGTGGTTGATTTGTTAAAGTTCTTTTGCAGAGTCCTTATCAGGACGATCCACTTCATTCTCTGATGTTTTTTCTCACTTTTTTCAAGGGAGCGCTAATGTTATTTTAGAGTGCTCCCTTGTAGGCGGTTTGTATTTAAAGTATTTTTTTATTCACTGAGGCATCTAGGTTGGAGCCATTGCGAGACTGGGCATTCGTCTTTTGTTTGACCCGTACAATTCCCTGAAGGAAAGGAGCCTTCTGAGAGGAGGAGTACCATCAAGACTGAGAGGACTGGGACTAACCATCAAGATTAAGAGGAGCTGGGACTAATGAGTTTCTCTGGGTTGTGAGTTACTACGGATTTAAGATCCTTTGCTTTTGGATATTGTGGACATTGGGGCTTATAGTCACTTGATTGCTGGGGGTTCTCGGAGGTGGGTGGTGGTTTTTGGTCTCCGGGGAGGACTTGAGGGAAACAGTCAATGGTGTCACCTGCTGGTGAGTGGTGACTTCAGCAATTGGGGACAGTTGGGCCATTGTGCTATTGAAGAACGGCCATAGGGGTCATGCCCCAGACCCTGGTTGTCCAGGCTAATTTCTGCCTCTCGCCCACAGCTGGGGTACTGCCTGGCGGGCAGGCTGCCCCAGAAGAGCATTGATATTGTGGTTACATCTTGATTTGGAGAGCTAAAATTGAGTGGTGTGGCCCATGGGGCTTGACTGGTGGCTGCTGTGGGATTGAGCGGCCTTTTGGGGGGGGGTGGAGGTTTTCGACCAGAGGGGAGTGGGCCTCTTGGTTGCCCTTGGGACTTTGGGCTGGGGGCTGAAGGGTCCCTGCTGCTGAGTTCTGCTTTCCCTGGAGGTCACCTATCCTGTTTGGTAGTTACTGGGGGGGGAGGTTCAGATGCGAGTTGAAGATCGAGTGGAAGTTACATCTGTGAACTGGGTGATTGTTAAGGCGAACTGCTTCTTTGTCTACACTTGGTGCTGGAAGTCTGCTGCATTTTAGTTTGGATTGGAGGGGGTGAGAGGCCCTCCAAAAACATTTTATGCTGGATTGCTGAAGTGAGAGTTCTGCAGCTGAGAGTCAAAAGTTGATATGCTGGAGTCAGAGTTCAGCTCGTGGACTATAAAAAACTGGTTTAGTTGGAGGTGAGAGCCTCAGCTTAGCACAGGCATATGCTGTTTCAGCTGTGGACTTAAAAAACTGAATTGCTGGAGTGAGAGTTCAGCTGGCGGACTATAAAAATTGGTTTGGTTGGGGGTGAGAGCCTCAGCTAAGCGCTTGCATATTTTGTTGTAATTGCTTCCATTCTCGCATCTCCTTCTGGAATTATTTTATGTATAGGGTTTACTGGGTTTTTGCTTATTTTGTGGGTTTAATTTTATTTAGGGTGGGATCCTGGGGTTTTATTTATAGTTGGGTATATAATAGTTCTTTTTGGGAATAGTGGACTGGAACTTAGGCTCTTTTTAGCATGTGTTGGCAGGGTGCTCTCCCAGTTAGGTGCTACTCCGCTTCTGAGCTCCAGGACCTCCTCCCTTTTAACTGTCCTCCATTGTCTGTGGTGGTTTATGGCCACTGCAGGGTGCTAGGGATAGTGGGTAGAAGGCAGCGGGCCGGGGACCTTGGACTGGGGTGGGGGGTAGAGTGGGGTGGCCGGATTTAGGTAGTGAGGACCAGGAGATGCCCTGGGGCAAAATGGAATCCTGAACGAGATCCACCTTGTCTGGTGCCCATTCACAAGGGCTCTGTGTTAAGTGGGATGGTCGCTTGGCCGGTCCCGGTATCTCATCCAACTCGCACGGTGTTGTACAATGCCAGATCTATTAATAATAAGATGGCTATTATAGCTGATCTTGTGGGGGTGGGCTGATCTGGCTTGCAACTCTGAGACCTGGCTGGATGAGGATGCAGGTCCCATTTTGGCAGCAGCATTTCTGTCCAGTTTCTCTGTGATACACCATGCGAGATTGGATCGCAGGGGTGTGGGTGTAGCAATCTGTTTTAAATCAGAATTGAACCTTGTTGATGTGCCAGTTGAGGGAGTCAGATCCTTCAAGTGTGCTGTGGTCGCAGGTGTGGGTTGCAGGATCATTCTCATCTACTGTCCAATCGGATCTGAGAAGTTGTTCCTACAGGAAGTCATGGACTTCGTTGTCGACATGGTATTGGAGTCCCCCAGACTGATGGTGCTGGGTGACTTCAATGCTTGGGTCGACGACGAACTCTTGCCATTTTGTCAAGACTTCCTCCGACTTATGTCTTCATTGGGCCTCACACAGGCAGTTGCCTCTGCGACTCGCATTAAAGGTCACTCATTGGATCTGATTTTCCTCCTGGGGATGGAAGCCTCTGACTTAGTGGTGGAACCGGTCAGATGGTCTAATCACCACACCATAAGGTTAAATTTCTTTGCTCCCCCTTATAGACCTGCCTCTGTGGCGATGGTTCAGTACCGCCTTTGCGGGGTGTGATCCCAGCTGGTCTCCAGGCGGAATTGGACATATCGGGATTACTGAATGCAAGCGAGGGTCCCGAGAACCTTCTACAAGCCTATAATCAGGCTGTGGCAGGGGCTCTGGATGTCTTAGCTCCTGTCCGGGTTCGCCCTCCGCCCTTGGTCCCCTTGGTTTGATGGGACCTTGAGGGAGTTGAGGTGAGAGGGGTGAAGGTTAGAACATCGCTGGCGGAGAACCAGCCTGGATGCCTACAGACTTAGACTAATGGAACATTTTATAGACTATCAGTTGGCACTCTCCTGTAAGAAGGCAGAATTCCTGTCCAGGGAGATTGCTGCAGCTCAGAATTGGCCAGCTCAACTCTTTCGAACTGTGGACAGACTGTGCAATCCAGCCTGTCTGCAAGTTCAGAGTGCATTTTCTCACAAAAAGTGTGAGAAGTTTGCTTACTTCTTTGCTGATAAGGTTGCCGACATCAGATCTGGGATCCGTTCAGCTTGTTCTATTTGGGGGGAACTGTGGTCGTCAGAATGACGCTACACCTCAATTCCGCTGGATGGAGTTTGAACAGCTGGATATTGAGGAAGTCATGCGGATTCTCAGGTATATGCGCCTGACCTGTTGTAGTTTGGATCCGGGTCCTACTCACCTTTTGTTGGGCTGTATTGATGTCATCGGCCTGGTCCTTGTGCAGATAGTCTGGTGTTCACTGGAGACAGGTGAGTTTCCTTGCTCCCTGAAGGAAGCAGTGGTGACTCCCCTTCTCAAGAAATCTTCGCTTGACCCAGACTGCCCTGCCAACTACTGATTGATCTCTATTTAATCTTCCCTTTGTGGGGAAGGTTATTGAGGGGGTCGTGGCTCTGCAGTTGGAGAACCATCTTACCATCCATGACATCTATGATCCTCTCCAGTCTGATTTTCATAAAAGGCATAGCACTGAGACTGCTCTGGTTCGGGTGCTCAGTGATCTCCTGGTTGTGATAGGTCAAAAATTCTGTACCATCTTGGTATTTCTAGATCTCTTCTCAGCCTTTGACACCGTGAATCATGGGGTGCTGCTGGATCACCTGCGTGTCATCTGTGGCCTATCTGGTATGGTCCTCAGATGGTTCCATTCTTTCCTCACTGGAAGATCACAGAGTGTGGTCTCAGGGATTTATTCCTCTGAGGCATTCTCTCTCCCGTGTGGGGTACCACAGGGCTCCCTGCTGTCCCCCATGCTGTTTGCAGTGTATATGCTTCTGTTAAGAGACATTGTGAGGTGGTATGGGCTGAGGTTTCACTGTTATGCTGATAATACACAGCTCTACCTGTCCTTTGTACCTGGCCAGGATAGTGCGCTCGCAGTGTTTAACAACTGCCTGGCAGAAATCCAGGATTGGATGAATACCAGCTGGTTAAAACTGAATTCAGACAAGACTGAGGTGTTGGTGGTGGATCCCAGTCGCCGGATAGAGGGATCGAGATGGGTTGTCCCTCAGGGCTCTGACTTGGGGGTCCAGTTGCCGACCCCTGAGCGGGTGTGAAATCTGGGGATAATACTTGACGACGGTCTGACACCTTTGTTTTCAGGTGTCGGCTGTGGTTAAGTCCTCTTTTTATCATCTGAGGAATATTGCCTGGATTAAACACCTGATTCTGTCTGGCGACCTTCCAACTGTGATCCACGCTTTTGTGACTTCACGCCTGGACTACTGCAACTCCCTTTACCTAGGGCTTCTGGGAATTGATATCCACTGCTTACAGCCGGTGCAGAACAATGCGGCCATGCTGTTGTCTGGATCATCCTGATTCAGTCATATTATGACTGCTGCATGAACTGCACTGGCTGCCAGTTCAGTGGCAGATCACCTTCAAGGTTGGTTTGCAGACCTACAAAGTCCTGCATGAACCAGGACCGAGCTACCTGCAAGATCTCATGAAACCTGATTGCCCTCTCTGACCAATCTGCTCGACCGACAAGGGATTGCTGGAGATACCCAGGGTACAATTAAAAACATCTGGATCGTGGGCATTTTCATTTGTAGCCACAACCCTGTGGAATTCTCTGCCTTGTCGGATATGTGAGGGCCTGACAGTGGAGAGCTTTTAAGACTGCCTTGAAAACCTTTTTATTTGAACTTGCTTTTGGCGCTGTCTTTTAACTGGATTTTTATTGTTGAGCTGTGTTTACTTACTGGAAAATGTATTTTAGCATTCTATGGTTTTGTTCATTGTACAGTGCTCTGGTACTCAGTGAAGAGCGTTATATAAATAAAGATTATTATAATTATTCTCTTCAGGATCTTCCTCTTCTGCAGGGGAGTCATCGGCTGGAGAGGATCAGCCCCTGTATGTACCCCCCCCTCCTGATGACCCATCCTTTATGGACATCATGCGTCACTTCCAGTCCATCATGTGGTGGTAACCCCAAAGCGGTCTCTGTGGTCATTAATGCTGCCCACAACCACACCAAGAAGCCTAAGCACCTCAATGCTCTCCCTCCAGACCAGGAGTCCAAGCAGCTGGACCAGATTTGCAAACAGGTCTTTGCCTGTGCCACATTGACCATTAGGGCCATCAACTGTCTAATCCATATGGTTCAATACAAGAATGCCCTCTGGGACCAAGCCAGGGACCTGGTCCAGATGCTGCCTGAAGATTCCACTAAGGCTCAACTTACCCAGCTTATGAAGTCAAATTCAGATGTGGGCAGGTATGTCCTCTGGGCATCCTATGATGTCGATGCTTCTGGGCGTGATGTTGCTGCCGGCATTTGCCTCAGTCACCACTCTTGGCTCTGGGTCTCTGGGTTCACCCCAGATGTCCAAGCAAACATTTTAGATGCTCCCTTCCAGGGCTTGGTTCTTTTTGGAGGTGATGTCCAGGGCCTCATTTCTAAGCTGCAGGAGTCTGGTAAAGACATTAGGTCGGTTCATTCACTGTACCATACCCAGCCTAGGGTGAACCAGCATCAGTCCTCTTCTAAGTCCTCCTGCAAGCAGTCCCGAGGACAGTCCACCAAGGGCCAACACAGACATAAGGCCACCAACACCTCCACATGCTCTGTCACTCAGGCCCCCAGAGCCCTTGCGGCCCCCCTGCCCATTACAGCCCCTATCTCCTGTCTCCTTAGTTGACCTCCCTCTTCCAACCATTGGTCCAAGGGAGATGGTCTGGGATCAGTTCTACTTGCCAGGGTGGTGAGCAGTGACCACAGACAATTGGGTACTCCAGCTAATAGCTCAAGGTCACACCCTGGAATTTCTGGAGTGTCCATCAGAAAATCCCCCAGTCCACTCTACTTACCCTCCTGTACACTTGCCCCTGATTCGGGAGGAAATTCATGCTGTGCTACAAAAATAAGCCATAGAGCCCGTCCCTCAGGCTCAGTGGGGAAGGGAGTTTTACTCCCACTTCTTCCTTGTCCCCAAGGAGACCGGGGACCTCTGGCCCATCCTGGTCTAGAGCACTCTGAACCTGTACATAGAGTACAAATGTTTTGGAATGGTGACCCTTCAGGGACTCCTACCCCTGCTCCACCAAGGGGGGGGGGGTTGACTCTGCTCACTGGACATGCAGGATGCCTACCTGCCCATCACTGCTTCCTTCATCTCCAATTTCAGGGTGCCCATTTCCAGTTTTGGGCCCTTCCATTTGGCCTTTCCTCGGCCACCCAGGTATTTACCAAATGCCTAGCAGTTCTAGTAGTGGCATTATGGAGGCAGGGCTTCTATGTGGTTCCATTCCTGAATGACTGGCTGCTAGCAGCCCCCTCCAGGGAACACCTGGTTCAGACCCTGGACTTCAACTTGCACCTTCTTCATGAATTGGGGATCGCAGTAGATCTGCCAAAGTCATGTCTTTCCCCTTGCCAATGCCTTAAATACATACGGGCGGTCTTGGACCCCAGCCAGGGCAAGGCCTTTTTGCCCAAGGACAGAGCGAGTGACTGATGGAGCAGGCTCGTCGGGTTTCCTCCAGCCGGCAGGTTCCTGCCAGGGTTTTCCTATGGCTTCTGGGTCACGTGGCAGTGACCATTTCCACTGTTCCCCGTGCCAGTCTGCACATGCAGGTTTCTCAGTGTACCTTGAGAGTCCAGTGGGACCAGCACACAGACAGTCTGGACCAGTTTGGTCCTGGTCTCTGACCCGGTCTAGAGGGTTTTGCTGTGGTGGCTCGATCCAGCCAGCCTCATACCGGGGATCTCTTTTCAGCACCTAACACCCCCCTCCCCACCTATTCATATTCTTATGACAGAGTCATCCAGTCTGGAATGGGGTGCTCATCTGGCCAATCACCAGAACTAGGGTACCTGGACAAATGTAGAACAGGGTCTACATATCAATGTCCTAGAGATGTAGGCAGTACTTTATGCCCTGTAGGCATTCCAAACACATCTCCTCCCAGGTTCACTGCTAGTACAGACGGACAATATGTGTGTAGTGTACTACATCAGCAAATGTGGGGACTCATTCTAGCCTCCTGTGTTGGGAGGCAAAGAGAGTCTGGTATTGGGCCATCAAGAACAGTCTGGAGCTCTCGACCGTTCATGTTCCAGGTGTACAAAATGCCCTGGCAAACAGTCAGCCACTCCAGTTCATGGGCTCAGGAGCTTCTAACCTCGGTGGTCAAAGATCTCTTTGACAGGAGGGGTTGTCCAGCATTGGACCTCTTTGCATCCCTACTCAGTGCAAAACTGCTGCTTTTCTGCTCGCCTGATCCCGGACCTGGAGTTTTCTGATGAGATGCATTGTCCCTCTCCTAGAAGGAGAGGTTTCTGAACGCCTTTTCCCCATTCCTGCTCCTGCAGAGGGTTCTGCTGAATCTCCAGATAGAGGGGGCAGACATGATCCTCATAGCTCCCTTCTGGCCTCACCAGATTTGATTTCCCTTGCTGCAGCAGCTAGCTATGGAATCTCCGGTGCCCCTACTCCTGTGCACAGGCTTGATGTCCCAGGACCGGGGCACCCTGGTCCATTTGGAATGCAAGTTCCTGCACCTCCATGCATAGCTCCTGCGGAGCTAGCTGTTGCCCGCTTTGGGGTATCCTCTGTGGTTGCTGACGTCCTGGTGACAGCCAAGAAACCCTCCACCAGGGCCACTTATGCTATGAAATGGAAGCGCGTTTCCATTTGGGCCGCTGCTCACCATTTAGATCCTTTCACCTGCCCAGTGAATCAGGTCTTGGAGTAACACCTTTCCCTTTCAGATTCAGGCCTGGGGTACTCCTCCCTTAAGGCGCACCTTTCTGCCATCTCTGCATTCTGTGCACCTGTTGAGGGTAAAGCTGTCATCCAGCCTGAGGTGTCTTGTACATTCCTATGGGGCATTTTGCATCTGAAACCTCGCATTCAGGACCCGGTTCCTTCGTGGGACCTCAACTTTGTTGGAGAAACTCAATCTTACCTCCCTTTGAACCAGCCCCGAGTTGCGAGCTACACTTTCTGTCATAAAAAGCAATCTTTTTAGCTGCTGTTACTTCTGCTTGATGGACTTCCAAGCTCTCCAGGCTCTGATGTGTAAAGAGCCTTTTTGGTTCTTCACAAAGACAGGGTGTTTTTTCGAACTAATCCTACATTGTTTACCTAAGGTGGTGCCGAGTTTACTTTAAATCAATCCATCCACCTTCCAGTTTATTTTTTCTGAGTACTCCTATCAGGGAGTCATTGCTTCATACTTTGGATGTTCACAGAGCTCTGCAGTATTATATGAACCGCACCAGATCTTTGAGGAAAACTGACCAGTTGTTTGTTTCATTCGCCCCCAAAAGAGAGGGTGCTCCTGCTTCCAAACAGTGGTTGTCTAAGTGGTTAGCCAATTGCATTGTTTATTGCTACCGCAAGTACAAGCCCCTTCCATGGGTGGTTAAGGGTTGCCTCCACAACTTGCTTCAGAAATTTGCCTGCTGCTGTCATCTGCACAGCTGCCACCTGGAGTTCTGTCCACAGTTTCACTGAACAGTACAGTCTGGGCATTGCCTTTAGGGGTAGAATCAGTTTCGGCCTGGCAGTCATTCAGGGCCTTATGTCATGAGCTCATGACTGCTGACTTGTCCTCCTCCTGGTGGTGGTATTATGGTGATAACCAGTTCTGCATGGGACTCAGTCTTACCAGTGTGGTCTGCTGCAAAAGCATTCCTCAAAGTAAGATAGTACAGTTAAGTAAGAACTTACCATAACAGTATATCTTCGAGAGAAGCTCTTGCAGCAGGCCCTGCTTTCCCTCCCTCCCTCCCTCCTTCCTTCCTCTGCTTTCTTTTTCTATCACATCTGCTTCTGCCTTTTTTTTTTTGGCTGTCGGAATAACCTCCTTGGTACTCCATCAGCTGGCTGTGCAGAGCCTCCAGTGGGAGAATTTATTTTTATTTTATTCTCTGGTAACCAGGTAAGGCCCTCTAAGCACAAGTGCCGGTTTTCAGGGGCGACCTGGGAGCACTGGATGGTTAAGTGACTTGCTCAGAGTCGCACAGTATGCAATTGGAGGTTGTGAGAATCAAACACAGGTCTCATCTGCTAGATATATACCAAGCTCATTCACAGCTCATTACTCTAACCTCTAGGCTATACTGCCAGCCCATTGAGGTAGGTGTGGGAGACTGCCCTCCTATATAGCCTGTGCTGATGTCCAATGACTGACGTGGTGGGCAGTCCCCTGTGGTAGACTGGTAGCTAGAAGTTTTCTATTTGTTCTGTGCGGTCCTACTGGTATGGCCTGCTGCAAGAGCTTCTTTCAAAGATCTGCTGTTATGGTAAGTTCTTACGTAACTGTACTTTCCTTGGCCACTCCCCACCCCATCCATTTCTTGCCTTTCATTTACTACCCTGCAATAGATTTTTAAAAAAGAAATAAAAAAAAAAAAAAACTTGTCATCTGCTGGCACTGTGCCAGGAGTCAGTAGTCTTTAAAAGGATCCCTCCTGCCTGGCCTGACATCCCATACCCAGATTTATCAACAAGCAGTGTTGCTCCTGCGCCAGGATGTGGGGGATCAGTAGTTGTGGGCAGTCCCGCTAGCCCAGTTGCCACCCTCCTTCGCTAACCTTCAACCCCACCACCTAGTCGGGCATAGGATCTTCAGCCCTTGCCGCTGCTCGCCACCCCCCAGCCCAGGCTTACCATCCCTCCAGGCCCAGGACATTCGGTCACTAGCCCTGGCTTACCCCCCAGGACGCAGCCACAGGAGCAGGACCCTGCCTGCCGGCGGACTTATGCTTTTCCCACCGCCTACCCCTGGTCCTTTTGTTTTTCTGTGCCCTCCCTATCCCAGCTCCCACTGCCCCTCCCTACCTCACCCTAACAGTCCACCACTGTCTCTCTTTTACAGGATGCTGGCATACCATGTACAGTGCCTTAGCACAATTGTGAACTGCTTGTCATTGCAATCTATGTAATTCTTGAATTTGTTGTACTCGAAGTATAATTTACTGTAACCTGTCCCCTGTATTGTCTTCTTGTGTTACTGTATCTGACGTAGAACCTCTCAACAAGCATCTGCTCACAGGTGTTGTCCAAGACTTCAATAAATAAAAAATAAAATAAATAATCTGTGTACCAGAGCTCAAACCGTCTTGGAGTACAAGTGGGAAGGCCAGAGGGTAGGGAAGTGGTTAGCTAGTGCTTAAGTAAACTGCAGAGATCTCAATGAAATATAAAGTGGGGAAAACTGCTTTAGTAAGGGGTTTGGGGAGAAAAAATAGTTTGGTCATTGACCAACTCAATGTGCTGCAGAGGTGCAGGGTGATGTAATCTGGAAAACCCAGTCTTTTGGGACCAACACAAGACTTGTTATGTCATGGAGGTGAGGTGCCAGTCATTGTGAGAAGGAGAAATAGGGTGTGAAAATGGGTGGGCAAAACCACCCATTTTTCATGCTCCCCCTACTGGTTAACTATAGAACAATGTTTATGTGGGCTGTGAAGGCTGTCATTTTAAATTAAGCTTTTAGTGCAGCTACAGAAACCCAAATTGTGGTTTGGGGTGGGCAAGGGAGATAGCTAAGGTTAAGTGCTGTTCTGGTCGAAGACAGAAAAAATTGGGATAAAGTGGAAGGGATTTGTGAATAGAAATATTTGGATAATGGTTCCAAAATCCCTATTTCCACCTCTCCTCGACTTCAGAATGCAAGATTTTCTTGTCCCATGCTCTGCAGCACTAGTTTTGCAAAAGGCAGTTGGTAAAAGAAATGTGATCCGAGATCCGTTGTAAGTAAATAAAAACTTCAAACTGTGCTATCTGTGTTTTTAAGGTGGTAGCGACTACCATTATGCTCGAACGGAGACTCCCAAGATGCCTTTGGCCACGGTCTGGGATTTGTGGAAAGAAGTATGGGCTGGGAGACAGCTGGTACCTAAGGTAAGTCACAGAATAGCACTGTTTAGTTTTTTTTGTTATTTATTTTTGATGCTCCTTTCCCCTGATCAGGTCCAGCCACACCCTCCTGTCCCCATAACATTTAACCCATGCTTTGCCCTCCCTGAAGCAGGGCCCGGCTGCAGTTGTGCAGTATCACCTGCTGCCCCTCTCAGTATTTGACCTGGCAAAGCCTGTGATGGAGGGGAGGCTAGAAACAGGAGTCAGGAAGCAGGCTCACCATGGGTCATCCTGCAGGCATAGAGGTATTTCCCGGTGTTCCGATTCCTATCTGCCCTGGACATGGGCACACATGTAACCTCATGCATGCACACGCAAGCATGCCATGTGCAGTCTGACCGGTGTCCTTTCACCCGTTTTGCTTGTATATAAATTTTTTTTTGCCTGGTACCCCACCACCTTGTCTCAGTTGGGCACAGGCTCTTCAGCCCTGCCCCGCTCGCCACCCCCAGCCCAGGCTTATCTCCCCCAGGTACAGGACATTCGTCACTAACCATGGCTTACCCTCTCCCCCCCTCTCCGGACGGGGCCATGGGAGCCTTTGTCACACAGGAGTGGCGGGAGCATCACCCACGTGGCCAGATTTTTATGGATGCTTGACTTTCCCCGGAAGTGGGACGTGCAGTGATGTCAATGGGCACACTCGACATCTGTCCTGCCTCCCATGACATGTGGCCTCAGTACATTGTGGCTTCCCAGGCTTTGCCAGAGGCTGCTAATGTGCCAAGAGCTCCCCCAAATCCAGAAGAGAGTTGCCAGATGACACTTGATCCTTCTCCGATCTGGCCGGCCCTCCAACTCTCTGGTCCGTTCCCAAACACGGGTCATTAGGCGCCTTGAGCAGACGCCTGCCAGTGTGTCGTGGGCTGGCACCCGTTATGCTTCTTACTGCACTACCAACGGTGGCCTTCCAAGTGGCTGTATAGCAGTGGGGGAATCAAATCCCTTCCTCCCTGAAGGAAAAGAGTGTCCTCTAAGATGCTCAATCTTCCTTTCCCAGTCAGCACCTGACAATTCCAGCCCATTCTCGAACCTGGGTCACCAGCATCACAAACGGTTTTGCTACCACTACATGGATGGGCCATCCAAATAGCACCCTTTTAAGTGACTTGCTTTATATTATTTTATTTTTTTTTGGGGGGGGTGGGATAGAATTTGCAACACATGTTTTCTCTGCTACAGAAACGTAATGCTTTCATTTCAGGGCCTTCACTCCCCTGATGGCATCAGCTTCAGGAACTAGTTGTTAATTAGAACACAGATATCCAGTGGGAAGGTGGCATTAATATTGAACCCCCCCCAAAATTGGAAAATCAAGATAATTTCAAAGCAGGCACAGAGAGCATTGCTATAGGGAGATAATGGAGGCTTCACACTGGAAATTTGCATCAAATATGAATCGGCTGTAGACTACTTTAAAAACAGGCTGTATTTGATGAATACCAAAATAGCAGCTTGTTTTCACTGATATGTGTTCATTGTTATTTGAGATTAAATATAGAGCTTTGTGCCATTTTGGAATCCACCATGGAATTCCAATATCCAGAGGCTAGGAGCACTCGCACCGATGCTAATGTAGACTGCTGCTGGCCTGCAGCAGAGACTTAGGTTTATGGAATTATTAACCAGGGTCACGGACAGGACAACTGATATGCCAGCTGCTATACAATAAGGCTAGCTAGACCATGGTGTCTTTCATTTCCTCAAACAGCCAGGGTATATACTTTTGAGGCAAAATGAGTGACCCTTGGAATGATGAATACAGCCATAGAAACATAGAATTTGACGGCAGATAAGGACCGCTTGGCCCACCCAGTCTGCCCATTTCCCTACCTGATGGATAAGCTGCAGATCCTAGTTAACCAGCAGCCTACTTCTTCCTACCCCCACCCCCTAGAATTTCCTTATGACTGTCCCATGCATGCTTGAATTCCACCACTGTTTTTGACTCCACAACCTTCTCTGGAAGGCTGTTCCATACATCCACAACCCTCTCCTTGAAAAAATACTTCCTTAAATTACCTCTGAGCCGCCCTTCTATCTTCAGATTGTGCCCCCTTGTTCTTGCACACCTCTTTTTTTGAAAGATGCTACCCTCTTGGACTTTGTTGATTCCCTTGAGGTACTTGAAAGTTTCTATCATGTCCCCCCTCTCCCTCCTTTCCTCGAGGCTATACATATTAAGCTCCTTAAGTCTCTCTTCATATGTCTTCGGTGCAGACCCTGCACCATTTTAGTTGCCCTCCTCTGGACAGCTTCCATCCTGTTCATGTCTTTGGCGGAGATTGGTCTCCAGAACTGCACGCAGTACTCAGATGTGGTCTCACCAGCTGTCTGTACAGAGGATAATAACTTGTTTTCTACTGGTGATGCCTCTCCCTATGCATCCCAGTATCCCCCCAGCCCTCCTTGCTGCCCTCTCACATTGCTTGCCCACCTTTAGGTCATCTGATATGACTACCCCCAGGTCCCTTTCCATTTTTGTTATTGTTAGTATCTCACCCCCCATTGTGTACTCTTCCCCTGGGTTTTTGTTTCCCAGGTGCATTACCTTGCACTTCTTAGCATTGAATCTAAGCTGCCATACATTTGACCATTCCTCTAACCTTGCTAAGTCCCTTCTCATCCTTTCTACCCCACCTTGTGCATCAACTCTGTTGCAGATCTTTGTGTCGCCTGCAAGAGACATACTTTTCCTTCCAGTCCTCTGCAATGTCGCTTATAAAGACATTGAAGAGGACCGGTCCTAATACTGAACCCTGCAGTACCCCACTACTAACCCCTTTTTCAGAGTGGACTCCATTTACTATTACTTCCCTGTGTCCTATTCTCCAGCCAATTTTTTACCCACGCTGTCATCTTGGGACCCACTCCCAGGCTGGCTAACTTGTATATTAATCTTTTGTGTGGGACTGTGTCAAATGCCTTGTTAAAGTCTAGGTAGGCCATGTCCACAGCCCCTCCCTGATCAACTACTTTGGTCACCCAGTCAAAGAAATCTATCAGATTTGTCTGGCATGACCTTCCCACTGTGAATCCATGCTGCCTTGGGTCCTGTGCCCCTCTGGCCTCTAGATACTCAACAGTTCTTTCCTTCAGAAGTGATTCCATCATTTTCCCTACCACTGAGGTTAAACTAACAGGTCTGTAGTTTCCTGCTTCTGCCTTGTTCCCACTTTTGTGAAGGGGAATCACATCTGCCCTCCTCCAGTCCTCAGGTACCACCCCATCCTCCCATGATTTGTTAGAGGGTAGTCAGTGGTGTCACTAGTTCTACCCTTAGTTCTTTTAGAATTCTGGGATGAATCCCATCAGGCCTCATTGCTTTGTCCACCTTCAGTTTTAAGAGCTCTTTCAGAACCCTTTCTTCTGTAAATGGGCTGGTATCAACTTCTGTATCCAGAGTGTTTCTACTGTTTGTTTTAGGTACCTCCCCCTCTTCCTTTGTAAATACTGAGCAAAAATATTTGTTTAGTATCTCTGCCTTTTCACAGTCACCCTCTGCCCACCCTCCCTCCAATCACATAGAATCATTTAACATCACAGTACATTTGCACTCGTGTATGTCACTTTATCCAATATTGTAACCCACTTACATTCCTCAAAATCCATTTTTTTTTTAGTGTGGTTATTTTTCTTTTTTTTTCTTTCAATTAGCTGTTTTACTTGTCTTACACTCCGCTGTGGACTTCATTCATTTCCTCCACATGTGCCCTGTCACCTGCTCCGGAGGGGTTGCCATTAGCCCTAGAAACTCCTCCCCAATGTGTAACTATGCATAGGAATCTCCCCCAGGGGAGTACCTGCAACACTCTTGCCACGTGCTCTGATGGAGTAATTGAATCTGAGTGAGGGAGAGAAGAGCCAAGGGGTCTAGGTGAACCAGCAACATGGGGAAATTGTATGCCTAGAGGGTTCAGTAAGAGGCCTCTTCTCTTTTGGACTTAGCCATGCTGCCACAACTGACTTATCAAGTATGCGCCCCTCCCTCCCCTCTCACTGCTTTTCTTACTTGTGCTGCCACCCTTGCTCACCCAAGCCACTGGAGAAGGAGAGCGTCTTGTGACTGTGGGACAGTTGATACTCCATGATGTTACTACTGGTGACCCTGCTTGGGTAACGAAAAAGGGTTGCAAGCAGCTTGCATAGTGCCTTTGGGCAAGTTAAGAATTAGATTTTAAAGGTGATAGCTACTTTCAGTATTGTTACATTTAAATTATTCGGTTCTCTGATTTAAATGTATTATGCCTTCTTTCCCCCCTGCACTGCACCATTCTGGTGGTTCCATCTCTGGTAGCTACCACTCAGCCCGGTGACCTATCATCACCAGCACCTATTATTTTTCAGCATCGCAGCTTACCTCCCTGAGGCCGTGCTTACCTCACTGGTCACACCAGTCACACTGTTGGCCCTCCTGTATGGGAGACCTCCAGTATAGGATGGCTGATCGTCCGGGCCAGTGCCCGAGTGTGGCCCATGATCCTACATCTGTCTGGGATGTTTTCCTAGTGCATTCCAGCTGGCCCCTGAGGAGAGGGTGTACTAAGAAATTAAAGTGTGTGCACAGCATGGGGCATAGTTTCCAACTGGCATCCTTCCTCCCTCCCTCATTCATAGCTCTGCTGTACTATCCTCTATGGTCAGCTAGGTGACAATATTGCAGTGGAGGCTGCAACCCTGCTCCGTGGAGGAGTGCATCCTCTGGGATGTTACATTCTCCTCTCCCTAGCCACCACCAGTGACCATGGCTCTTTCTGAACCTAGGTTGCTGGTGTCACAAATGGATAGCCCTACTTTTTTACTGAATAGCTATTCAGAAAAGTGTCTGTGTTGCCGCGTGTTTTACCTGTACAGTTTTTATGCTGCCTGTTGCTGGGTTTCTATGATATTTTCTGTGTCAGTTTACACTGTTCTTTAATATTAGCTAATCAGTGTGCAACAGTGGGAACTGACATCTTAGAATGTGCAGGAAAGGCTCAATTGAAAAGGTGTTTTCTTTTGTTTTTCCTTCCCCCAGCACCGGCTGCCTTCTTGCCTTGTTGGCCACTGCCCAGCCCATCACCTGCCCCTATCTCCCAGAGGATTCCCCCTTACCTGCCACAGAACCCCACCCCCTCCAAATCCAGGAGTCTGAATTCTGTGGCAGGGGATCATTTCATGCTGGGTGGACAGGCAGCACTGTGCCCAAGTGTACCAAGGTACTATCCAGCAAGGCTGGGAGGCACTTTCTGCCATTTGTTGTCCCATCCTTGAGATGCTTGCTGTTAACGTGTGCACTGCATGCACGCAGTGAGTGTCCAAACACACGTCAAGTCTGATGAGTCTCCCCACACCCCACGCCATCTCCTTTGGCATGGCTCCACCGCTGGGCCCCCAGTGGGTGCTTCTGCTGCAGGGATCAGATGGCCTTCCACCACAAGGAGGCAAATCCGTTATCTCCTATGGAACCTTATTGCCCTGCTAGCCCTCCACTGCCTCGGGCTCATTTCCAAACCCAAATCACCAGAATTGCAAGCCACAACCCTGCCAATGGGTTGGCTACTAAGATGGAAAGTTATAATCAGTAAAGCACGCGAGGCTTAGACACACGCAAAGTAATGATAAAAACATGTTAAAACCACGGATATCCTAGACTGGTGTAATAATCTACTCGTAATCTGTGCTATTGTTCAGTGTTGTTCTAATACTTACTGTTTATAATTACTGGTTAAGACTTAAGCAGCAATGCAACAAAAAATGTTTTTCGGAAAAAGCTAGTTTCAGCTACAATCAATAAAAATATTAGAATATCTGTCAAATCTGCAACTTTTCTAGGATCCTCCTGTGCTGTGCACTGGTTTTTTTTATCAGTCCTAACCCTTATCAGTTTTACAGTGATATATGTGAGCCAAATGTGCTCATCTTTTTTCCTTTTTGAGAAAAAATTAAATTAAAACATTTATAAAATACACAAATGTCAGTGTAACTTGTAAATTTTACCACCAAGTAAAACTGGAAGAATACTGGAATCTTTTAATGTGAATAACATTGGGGTCATATTTTTTGCCTAATTACACTGCACTGCTACTTTAATAATTAATTAAAACCAGTGCTTAAGAAAAAAAAAACATATTACATAGTTGTGACATCACACGCATTGTTTAACAAATACTTCTTAGTACAGTACATTTGTGATGTTTTTTCTTGACACGAAAAGCCATAATTGCATAATAAAAGAACTTACCTGGCTGGTGCTGCCATGTTTTCTTTATTTAGGACACAAGAGTGACAACCAGAAATTATTAAAAATTAAAAAAAAAGTGGAAACTAGTGAAAAATCTTTAGTGCATCATTGTGACGACCTCCTAAAAACATCGCAAGCTTTTCTCTCTTGATCCGAGTCATCACACATGTGTGGGTAAAAAAAAAAAAAAACCCTCATAATATTCGCCCTCAGGGGTTTATGTAGCGTATTGGTTAACTAGGATCTGCAGCTTATCCGTTAGGTAGGAAAATGGGCAAACTAGGTGGGCCAAGTGGTCCTTATCTGCCGTCAAATTCTATGTTTCTATCCCACAACTTGGGTGTGCATTAAATTCTCATATGAGACACTCTCCCCATCTTTTATTTTTTATAATAACGGGCCAACAGTTTTTCTCCAGCAGTTTGTGAGACTGTTTGGCCCGCCCTCACACAGAATGTTGGCCAATGAGGCAGCAGCATAGTTTGACTGGCATGGCTAATGAATGTCATAACAACCAGCTGGCTGTTATGAAAAATATCAACCTGGTCAGTACACCGAGAGAAATTGCTGACCAATTATTATATAGAGAATTATGCATAGGAGGAGATTGTGATTTAGGAAGTGTGTGATGACGCACAAACTGAGGGTGTGTTGTGAAGCTGTTTTTCTTTTTTTCTTTTTTTAATTACATAGTCGCCTAGGTTTTATTTTTTGTAATAATTGTTGTGGGGAGGAGAACAAAGATCAAGTTTCCCCAGTAGGTAAAATGAAGCGCAAAATGCTGCATAAGCCGTGGCAACTGGGTATGACATCATATGTGGTTATGACAGCTTTTCATCAGACTAATAATCAGTGTAATAAAGGGAGTCACCAGTTATACTACTGTATATTTGTTTGTGTTCAACATATGGTTGACACAATATGTATATTAACCTCTGTATTATGTGTAATGAGCTATTAAGTTTTTTTTTTTTAACCTAAATGTTTAAAACCTATTTTTATGGCTGTGGGTGGAGCCTACTGCCATTTCGGCATGTCTTGCCTTAAAACTGCTGATCGTGGCACCTTCCTTTGGACTTTTGGAAGTATCCTTCTGAAAGTCTAGTGGAGCATGAAACATTCCACCACAGTCAGCTGCTATGGAGTAACAGCTGCACTATTTCAGCTGTTACTCCTGCATTCCGGGGCAAGAACTGCACATGTGCGACCTGCACCTATGCTCAGTTCCACTGGCACCGCCATCTTGTGAATGGCAGCATGCCATTCACGGCAACTATGCATGCATGAGTGCCATGCATGTGCAGTTGAATCGCCACCACCATCTTTTGGATGACAATCCTCCCACACCCTCCCACTGCCTCTGTCCTCCTCGCTCCCTCGCAGCAACGGCAGCAAAGAAAACCCTCCCACTGCTGCTGTCCTCCCTGCTTCCTCCACTCCCCATCCCCGCACCAACATTGGGGTGCCCAATCCCCATGTTGGCATCATGTACTCCTCAACTCATGTGGCACACTGGGAGCCCACCCCATTGTGCCCAAATGTATGTTTTGTTTCTTTTTTTTTTTGTTCCCCATGCTGACGTCGAGGAGCCCAATCCCAGTGGCAGCATTGTGTACCCCCCAAACTCATGGCACACTGGGAGCCCACATTTATGCTTTTTTTGTCCTGAAAATAAAGAACACCGTCCACCGATGTTTTTTTTTTTTTTTTTTTGTTTACCTGTAAAAAAGAAAATGGTCCCTCATCACCCCAGTCTCTTCCCCACTGAGCAACCACCTACCCCTACCCCCCATACCCCATACTTACCTCTGGAGGTTGGCGCTGTCATCTTCTCTGGACCGGGACACATCTGCACTCTTCAAAGCCGAATGACAAACTGAAGAATCTTAGGTAAGCATGCTATAATGGCAGTTAGTGGGGTTTTCAACATGTTGATAAATCAGCCATTTTTTGGCCCCACATTTTCAACATGGGGTTCTTGGGACCCCACCTCGTGAACACTGTCACTGTCATTTCGTTACTCTGTCCCAAAAGGTGATTTCATGGTCGCTGCACGGAATCACCTTTTGGGAATGATTAACAAAACGACAGTGCCACTGTTCATGAGGTGGGGTCTCAAAAAGCCCATGTTGCAAATTTGGTGAAAAAATTCCAAAAAATGTCTATGTTACGAGCGTGCATTGTGCAGTTTCTATGCATGCTCCTAACTCTGCCAATTTTTAATATTTTCACTCCAGATTTTCAACATTGCCATTTTTGCACACCTCCTTTTAACAGTACAGCTGTCATTTTTCACATCATGCCCAAAATGTGTTTTCGTACCTGTGGCACAGAATGGCATAGTCACGCTGCAGAATCACCTTTCGGGACAAGTGAATGAAATGCCAGTGGCACTCTTCATGAGGTGGGGTCTCAAAAAGGCCATGTTGAAAATTTAGTGCAACAGATCCAAATAATAGGCAAGTTACACCCGGGCATTCACAATTTTCTACGCACACGTGTAACTTTGGTCATTTGGCAGCTTGTCACAGCCGTATCGGCTCTGGCTGGAACTTGTTATATATAGGACTGGACTTAATAGTTCTGTTTATGGGACTGGTTTATGGTTATACTAGCGTATTGACATTGTAGTATTTACTCCATTTGACATTTTTTCCCCAGGCCCCGCTGTCACCCAAGGATATACCCTGTTCATGCTGAAGCTATCATGCAGATGGCAGCTAGGTGTTTTTCTCTCCAGGTTTTCGCCCATGTTCCTCCCTCCATACCAGGTATGGGCATTGACTCGGTCAGCCTCACTCATGCACAGTATGCTCCTGCAGTAGGAGCAAGCTCCCTGGCCCACCTGCAGGGGTCACTGTGCTGCCAGAATCAGCTGCCAGTCCTCCTTGGCCAAGGTGCTCTGCCTGCAGCCTGGCCTGCCTCCCAGTGCAGTGATTTGAGTCCACTCTTGAACCCAGGCCTTATGCATGGCAGTGTAGTGTGCTGCAGCTGGGCAGCCAGTGGGTGGCTGTGACACAGTCTTTTGAGGACAGGAAGGACTGTAGGGCTATTAGGTCTGCTAAAAAGGGAATAGTACATTGTGTAACTATGTAATGGTTTGTAAGGATCCTACTACCCCCACTTCTGTAAGAAAGTGTCGGCAGAAGTGGGCTGTGCGGTCCATCCAGTCTGCCTTTGTAGGCTACCCTCCTCCTAGTCTCTTGACTTTGTTAGTTTTCCGCAGTGTCTGTCCCACACTAGCTTGAACTCCCTTACTGTTTTTGATGCCACAACCTCTGTGGGCAGTTTTTTGCAGGGTTCCACCACCCTTTCAGTGAAGAAGAACTTCCTGCAGTTTGTTTTGAAACTACCTTCCTTCAGACACTTGCCATGCGCCCTTGTTCATGTAGATGTGTTTTCTCTGAAGAGGTCTTGTGTTTGCACTGAGTTGATTCCTCAGAGATATTTAAATGTCTGTATTATATCCCCTCTGTCCCTTCTCCTTTCCAGTGAGTACATGTTGAGGTGGCTTAGTCTTGATTCATAACGTTCCTTGTGTAGTTCATGTATCATCTTGGTTGCTCTCCTCTGCACTGTCTCTAGGTGATCTACATCCCTCCTGAGATGTGGTCTTCAGAACTGGACACAGTACTCCAGATGCGGCCTCATCAATGAACTGTACAGTGACATTATCACTTCCCTTTTCCTACTCATGATACCTCTACCTGTGCATCTGAAGATGCCGCTTGCTTTCTGAGGTGCCGTCTCACATTGCCTACTTGTCTTTAAATCATCAGATATGAGTACTCCTAGATCCCTTTCAGCCTTAGTTTCTGCCAGTTGTTCCCCACCTAGGGTATATTTGCTGCCTAGGTTTTTTCTCCCCAGATGCATAACTTCACATTTCTTGGTGTTGAATTTCCCAGGAACCTTTTAATCCCCTTGGTAATCAGAAATTTGTCCAGGCTTACCTTGAGGGCCTGTACTGGCTACTTATCTCCTGTCTCTCTGCAGGTAGGCTTATTGTTTTTCCTCCTCTTGCACCAACTGGCCCCATCAGCCCTATAGCTCCACCCAGCCCCATCACCCTGCCATCCCAGGACTTACCCAGCTCCATGTTCCCCACCTGGATGATTTCCAAGGAGGACCACCAGAGGCCAGTCCAGCTAGTGCGGTGGAGCATTTTTTGCTTTGATTCTGGAGTGGTATCCTGGTCAGTGGTGATGGAATTGTGCTGAGTGGCATCCTGTGCAGTCGGGGTATTTATTTTCTCCCCACCCTCAGATGTTGCATGGGCCCTGTACTGATGCACAGTGCATCAGGATGGCACTGTCCCCCTCCCTTGATCTGCTGGCTCTGCTTGTATCACCACCCACAGTCACCCAGGTGGCAGTTGAGCAGCTGAGGCCAGGTAACCCCCGGCGAGCATCTGTTGGGATGCTTCACCATCCTCCCCCGGCTGGTCCTCTGGTAACACAGTGGAAGCAGAAAGGGTTGAGGGATGTTAGCCGGGCCTGCAGCCAACGTTTATTTATTCATTGAAATGTTTCACCAGGGAGGCACACTGAGCAACAGGCTGCTCATCTCCCGGTGCATCCTGGGGGGAAGGGGTACAATAGGGATGAGACATTTTACATTCAAGTTACAAAGATCAACATAGCATGCAATTAATTAAGGCATTTGTTACAAACAGTGTTGCATATATATGTAATCTGTGAGAACAATTAATAAGTGCAATGGTAATAAGTGAACAAGTGCTATCGTGAAATAAGGTGTGGAGGAGAGAGAGGGTGAGATGACAGATAGTACAGTCGTGTCCCAGAGAGACCCCTTCAGGATGTGGGGAACCCTGCAAGGGGACAAGGGACTGGAGTAGGGATTAGAGAGGGAGAGAGAGAGTGGGAGTAAGTGTGATTAACACCTAGGAGGGAAATAAGGCCTGACCCAAAAAGAGAACCCTTCAGGATGCGATGAACCCTGCAAGGGGCAGGGAAGTTCAGGCAATTGTAAACCCTCCTGCAATTAGATGTTGTAATTATAGAGGGATAGTGAGAGGGAGGGAATGAGAAATAACACCTGGGAGGGGATGAGGCCTGATACAAGGAACCCACCAGGTGGCTGGGAACCCTGTAAGGGGACCTGGAAGGCCAAGGATAGGTAGATGGGGGGGGGCAAGCCTAGGCACTATAGGACCCCTTCAGGACGCTGAGAACCCTGCAAGGGAAGTGTGAAGGCTAGGGAAAAAGTGGGAGAGAGAGTAGGGTAAGGGAGAAAGGTATGAGAACTAGCACCTAAGAGGGGCTAGGGTCAGTAGCGACAGTAGAGTCAATAGAGGCATTGGGTGAATTCTGAAGGGGGATGAACTGTAAGGAGCAAGATGAAGGAAATTAAGGTGGGTCATAATAGGAACAGTTAGGTGTAAAATAGTTGGAGAGGGCAGTGTTGATGGGCTAGAGGGGGGAGGAGTGTCTGATTTGGGGAGGTAAAGAGTTCCATATTTTATAGAAATGGTGAGAGTACCCAGACTGGTCGGAGAGGGTGGAGCAGCGGGACAGTTAGTGTGCAAGTGTCTGTAGATCTGAGGGAGTGGGAAGGGGGGGTGGTATAAATGAGGGGGGAGAGGTAGGAAGAGAGTTTATGCCGCCACGTTATGCTTTTTGTGAACTAATGTTCTGAGATTGGGAGAAACACGTGCGAAAATGGTCCCAGCTGCTGAGACAGTGACCCCCAGAGTATCCGGGCTCGGCACCACCACCAGAGTTACTGTCTGATGAATCCAGCAGATTCAGGGATAACCTCCCCCCAGCCTGAACCCACCTGGGAAGCCCAACCAAGGCTCAGCGGAGGCCAAGCACTCGAGCAAGGAGCACAAGGGATTGGGTTACCTTGGAGTGTGCCCGAGGAAATTGTAACTGGGAAAAAAAATCATTACTGCTACAGAATGGTAGATGCAAGGGAGTATAGAGATGTTTAGAGTGGATCCTGTCACCTTGCTCCATGATCTAGCAAAAGTTTTGACTTGTAACTTTATTGCTTTATGAACAACGTGAAAAATAAAAGAATTTATTTTTTTTATAATTCCAACAGGGTGGAGGCTAGGAATGACTCTGCAGCACTGAAGATCCGTCGCTATGCTGGAGCCTTCTCCTACAGTGATAGGGAGGAGTCCGCGAAAACCCCACCAGAGGAAGAACATCTTCCGCCACCGCAGAAGCAGACTCTGCTTTCTGTTCAGCCACTGGTCAGGAACACAGCCCAGCGCAAGTCGTCCCAAGGCTGGGATATAGTCCGCCTTGCAGCAGCAAACAAGTTACTTGCAGAAGAGAGCAGTGAAATACAGGAGGAAATCTACCACTTCTAACAGAGCCTTGTGGCCATGCTTTTTGACCCTGGCCACTATCAAGTACTTGCTAATCAAGTTTCCCACGTCTCTTGAGAGGTGGAACTATGAACTCTAGTTCCCAGGCCCAACTTGAAAAACTTGCACAAAAATTCCTAAATCTTTTAGGGTCAGTGGAAACTGTGAAATCAATTCCTGTCTGGGCATGGCTGTCGATGGGCAGATATCTAAAACACCACTTGATTGTTAACTCTTCAATGTGCAATATACACTTTTAAAAAGCTATTTTAGAGCATCTGAAATTGGTGTTGACACATTTTGCACACCATGCCTGCTGGCCACTGATGCCGGAATCCAGCTCCTCATAGCCATGCAGAGATGGTGACCATATTGGATTTTTCCTGGCACAGAGTATGGTTGATGTTAAAAGTGATTTGCCTGAGACTGACAAAGAAGTGAATTCCTGGGAGGGAAATACAGCTGTGATGGATCTGTTTGTTGCTGCCTCCTTTAGACAGTTCAGAGAAGGAAACTAGAAAGGCCATCAGATAAGATACAACTAGGATGAATCAGCTGGTCACTGGCTTCTTTTGGAAACAGAGAGAAAGAGTGATGATTACCATGTGAGCCATAGAGATACAGAATGAGAACTTTCTAGGGAAAGTACAGCTGGGATTAATCAGCTCGGCCACTGCCTCCTGTAGGAACCTGAGAGTGAGTGATGAGAGCCTTGTGAGCCTTGGAGATCGAAAAAGGGAACTCTCTAGGGAATTTACAGCTGGGATGGATCTGTTGGGCCACAGCCTCCTTTAGGAAAGAGAGGAAAAGGGAGAGGAACATGTAGCTGGGGAGGATCTGTCTCATTGTTACCTCCTTTAGGAGCCTGAGAGAGCAATATACAGAAAGGCAACTGTAAGGAATATACAGCTGGCATGGGTCTATCTGGACACTAACTCATTTGGAAAGATTTGAGAGAGAGCCTCAGAGAGACAGAAAGGAAACTGCAGCGGAATTAATGACAGGTGTAAATGTGCAGCCATTTGATATTGCTGCTAAATCCCGGTTTGGTGAGATTACATATCTAGCACTGATGAAAATTAGGCTGAAAAGATAGCAGTGTTGCTGAAAACCATTGATGTTCACATGCATATCCCTGTAAGAACATTCAGATGTTGCACGAGTCAAGGCTGTGACAGGTTTACTATATTTCTACAGTGCAAAACTGGTTGGACTAAGCAGTGAGCTCAATTCACCAAATGCCATAAATGTCTTTATTAAAAAGTCCAGTTCCCAGACCCTGTAATAACAAGGAACCATACATCCAGCATTTTTTATCAGGAGCAGGAGTCTAAAAACATTAAAAAAAGTGTTTACATTCATTACAATTACTCCATATACATATTTATTAACATGTTTACTTAGGTGGGTCTATCCTACTTATTTTAACCCCCAGTGATCTTAATCAGGCGTATATTTTTTTAAAGAATATTTCAATTGCCTGCATACCTCCTGTGACATATGGCCATCACTTATGGGTAGTTACTCAGTTGCACACGTATCCTTATTACGTATTCAGAAAAATTGATAAAAAATATAATCAATTTTGTTCTTTCTGTTATTTTACTCCACTGTCTCCTAGCGTCTCTTCTTATGAACTGTTTTGTACATCAATTTATTTTATGTTAAGGCTGACCTCTTTTGTGGAACTGTTTTTGCATAATGGAAATGTTGAGTGAAAGTCATTGCTTAGTCCAGACCATTTTAGCTTGTAGTAATTCTGCTTGTGGTGTGGGCCTCCCAGTGCTTTTTATAGTGCAGGATCCTGCGGGGCAATGTTGGACAGCTGATGAATTACTGACTTTCTAATCAAAATAGCCCAACTAAAATGCAGCTCCTTGTTTTTAGTGTGGTCTGGGTTCTGTCTGTTTTTACAGCCAGCTGGGAGGATTGAAGCACTGGGAGGTTAAGAGACTTGTTAAAGGTCACCCAGTGTTTGGCCCTGGCATGATTTGAACCTTGATATCCCTTTTCCCAAGCCTGTGCTCTAAGCCACCACACCACACTGCCTCCCTACAACCTTGTTCACTGACTAAAATGTCTGTACCCACTCGCTGGAAGGATTCTTGGTCAGAGGAAACTAAATGAACACTGAGTGCCTTCAGTCACCCCTCCAAGGGCACTGTGTTACTAGGCAGGCACTGCCAGGTCAGCCTTGGGCATTTTATGCTACAGCCCAAGTTTCTTATTTATTGCACTGTGTGGTGCATTACTACCCAGGCGCCATCATTTCAGCAGTGGTCATTGCCCCCTACCACTCGGATCTATTTATCGAACTGTGTGATTAGTGCCTAGACGCTGTAGTTCATGACTACTCAGGTATCATGGTTATCACACTGTGTGATATGCTATTTCTCAGTCTCCACACTTTCTGCAACTGGCAGTACCTGGCACCGCCCAGGTTTTCTAGTTTTCAAACACTGATATATTACTGCCCTGCCTTTATTGATTCTGATGTAGGACAGTATGTGCTGCTACCTGCATTTTACTGCTCAGGGCTCTGTCTTTTCCGCCATGGACAGAACTGTCCCTGCCCGGATTTTGTTATTATTGCACTGTGTAATACTGTAAATTAGGCATGTTATATTTTGTGCATGGTGCTAATCTGCTAAAAGTGCAGAAATTTAATTTTGTGTTCGGGAATTAGCACCTTATTCACTTCTACTGGAATTTCACAGTTGTGGCCAATTAACACCATTTTATGCTCATCCAGGCATCACCTTAAGTAAGAATCAAATTACTGGGAAGATACCCAGCTTTACAGTGTGTTACTTGCAGGTCATTTTGTGCCTTAGGCTGTGTATGTTGATGTGGTATAGTTTTACTACTATGTGATATGTTACTGCCCTGGCTCGACTTGAACAGTATATGCTACTACACAGATTGTGTATTTATTGCACAAAGTTTTATATGTGGCCAACTTCCAAAACTCTTTATGTGGTTTGCATTGGAGGGCTTACAGTACTACTCAGGTTATCTGATTATTGCAGTGTGTAATATATATTATTTTCCATACTCTTTGTCATGTCTGCTCTCGCTAGCTTACCCTACTACCCAAGGTGTATAGTCATTGTATGACATATGTTGCTTCCTGTACTCTTGTCATCTGTGCATTGGATGGCTTATGTTACTGCCTAGGTTGCCTAGTTCTTGCACTGTTTAATACATATTATTTCCTATGTTCTTTGTCATGTCTGCATTGAATGGTTTACACTACTACCCAGGCTGTATAGTTATTGCAGGGTATGATGTATGTTACTTCCCATACTTGTGTAATGTCTGCATTGGATGGCTAGTGCACCTACATGTTATAGTTATTTGCACATTGTGATAGATAGGGGATACACAATGACCAGACTCAGAATGTGCCATTTAGCATCATGAGTGAGGGGGCAAGTCCATAACTCATAAGTTATGAAAGTCCTGCCCCCTCAGTAGTGATGATAAATTTCATATTCTGAGTGAATTCATTGTGTGTTCATTTTACACAAAGTATTTTAAATTGTAGAGCTTTCAGATTAGTTTTTTAATGAAGAATAAACTGTTTGTTTGATTTCACTGCTCTGTTTTGAGTGCAGAAGAGGTCATTGTGATGTCATCAGGCATAGAACAAGCTGCTCTCCCATTTAAGAGCTCCTTTGTGACCAACTTCAAGTGATGATAAATGGCGAAGACCCACCTAGATTGATAATGCATAATTTATCATTTCATGTTTTCAGGCCGTAGAAATAAATCATTTATCTGTAAGGTTTCATTCTTACCTACATTGTATAAATTTTATTTCCCATAATTTTGTCATGTCTGCATTGGATGGCTTATGCTACTTTTCAGATTTTATATTTATTACGCTGAATAATATGTTACTGTGGTTACCAGACTCTTGTCATGTCTGTATTAAATGGTTTATGCTATTACTCGAATATTAGTTCTAGGAGTGTGGATATGTTTGTTGTTCATCCACACTGTTTGGCATTGTCCCCTTCCACTTTAAATCTGCCGGAAGTCTTCAAGCTGGCTCCTCCCAACCATCCGGGTGGTATATACCTGGGCTCTGCCCCATGACGCCAGATCTTCCTTTCCGCTGGTAGATACAGGTTGCTTCCCTCTTGCTCTTGCATTTCATAGGCCCTGGCTTTCAAATTATCGGTTTTATCGAAGTTCAAACTCGTTCAGGTTAGTAATCATGCTTTTGCAGCATCGATCATGGAGGAGAAATCTTCCCCGAGATTTCGCCAGTGTCTCTGCGGCCAGAAGATGTTACGCACCGATCCCCACCTCACGTGTGTATACTGCCTAGGTGTCGGCCATGACACCTCGTCGTGTAGCTTTTGCTTGACCTTCCATCCCGACATCCTGGATGACCGCAAGGCATGCCGGAAGCTGGGGAGACAGGAAAAAAGGAACCCTCTGGTGAAGTCGAAGGAGGCTAGGTGGGCGGTTTCTGCGGTTGCGGGCTCCGCCAATCAGCTTTAACAGATGAAGGCATTCGAGGAAGAAGCCACTCGCACTTCGGCCAATCGAAGCTTCTTTGTCCCGCTAAACCTGGGCTCCACCTTTATGGGATCTTTCAAGGAGATGTGCCAGTCTCTCCCCACCCGAAGTGAGGCACCCTCGGGCTCGCACTCCTCCCACTCTCAGAAGATAGAGAAAGACCCCATTGTCTTCGTCCCGGCGAAGACGTTCTTGGGACTGAGAAAGGTCTGAGTCCAAGGAACACGCGGTCTCAACCTTGGTCGAGATTGCATCCTTGGCCGCTGGCTTTATGGATCTCCCGTCTGGCCAAGGGACTGAGTATGTGGCTGACGAGGTCGGAATTATCCTCAACCCAATCGACCCTTTGTTGACGGCTGTGGCCGATGACTCCTTAGAATGGACTCCAGTCCTGGTATTTCCTGATGAGGAGACCCAGCCCGCTGGTGTCCCCATCAGGGACCTGGTTCCGGATCCTAGGGTTTCACCGATCACTCCGGTGTCTCCCGATCAACCGAGTCAACTTCCCCCGATCTCAGTCATGGTGCAGGACCCCCTCAGCCGAACAACCGAGGAAGACCCATAAGCGCTCAAAGAAGAGGCAATGCCACAGGTCGTCCTCATCCTCCTCAGATGAGGAGAGGCTCCGGCTGTGCTATGAGGACCTTTTGTGGCAGCAGCTGATCTTGACTGGGCAGAAGCCGGCTCCGCCACCTACCCCAGCCATTACTTGGCTTTCTACTCCCAGGCCGAAGCTGACTCCGCCGGAACCGAAGCCTCTGGTTCCTCCACCCGTGGGGTTGGCCCGTCCCCTGGTTCATCCTGTTCCAGTCTCCCCACCCATTTGGGTGGAACTGCCGCCTAAGCAGCCTGTGGGAAGGGTTCCCATGAAAGAGGACCGACTGGGAACCGGGCTTCACCGACGTCTGTCGGTTACTGTCACCCTGACCGCCCTTGGCGGATCGAAGATGTTCACGTGAGACCGCTGTATCATGACAACTCAGATGTCACCAGGCTCCACTCTCATCCCGGGGATGATGAGTCGTCCATTGGCAAAGGGATGGAGGAAGGCCCTTCCTCCTTCCAAGTGATTCTCTGTCTCATTTCCGACTCCACCAGAATGCCACTTGAACCTACCCATGAAAAAGGCGGAGTAACCTCTCACAGATATTCTAAAGAGAGGAGATACCCCAACAGAGGCCTTTCTATTGGCCGGAGCCATTGTTGGCCCAGCCTTGAACTTTGGCAGCGCCCTACCTCATGCCCAGCACCATCTGCCCGCAAGTACACGGTGCCCATGGGGTTCCTTGTGGGGTTCACAGAGCACCATTCAGCCTGGTGATCGCCTCTGTGTTCAGGCGTACTGGAAGTTCGGCCAACACTGACTGACCTCCGGACAAGGAGTCCAAAAATATGAACCACACTGCCCGGAAGGTCTATGCAGCCTCTTCCTTGGGCCTTCGTCAGGCCAGCTCGGCAGTCATCATGGCACACTTCTCTTATGCCCTTCTCGGGTCATTAGACGAAGTCCTCCCTCATCTCCCCACAGACATGCAGACCATGGTCAAACAGGTCCGTGACCAGGGCCATGCTGTTGACAAACTGCAGCTCCAGACGGCCCTGGACATTGGGGATTCATGGGCCTGCTCGATGGCCGCCGCAGTGGCCTCTCGCGGCAGGGCTTGGCTGAGGCTTTCCTCCTTCCCAGCAGATACTCAGCATAAGCTGTCTGATGTGCCTTTCTTGGGGACAGACTTGTTCGGTCCAGGAGTGGCCGGTCACCTACAGTGTATAGAGCAGTCCAATGCCACCTTGGACGCCACTTCTGCAAAAGGTTCTTCGGGCAAGAACCAGCAGAAGAAGAAGAAGCCTTTTCAGCACTCTTCCCCTGTGGTGCGGCAGCCCTCCTACCAAGGAGGACAGCAACATCAGCAGCAGGCTCAAGCTTGGCACCCTCGGCCCAAGCCCGGTCCCCAACAGGGCTGCAAAGGAGGCCAAGGCTCAGGTCCCGGAGCCTTCTCCTCCTCTAAGAATGCCCAGTGACGGGCTAGGGGTTGCCACCCCTGTCTCCATCACGCCAGCTCTGGGCCCTCCCATGGGGGGTCGGCTCCGCCATTTCCTTTCCACCTGGTCTGCTATCACTTTGGACAGGTGGGTTCCCGAAGTGGTTAGTCAAGGACTGCCTCTGGAATTCGAGCAGTACCCTCCAAGCCGAGCCCGCGCCCCTCGGGAGGAATGGATTTCCACATGCACCCAGTCGGCTCTTTTGAGACGACATGGCTCAGCTCCTCCACAAGGAGGCAGTAGCCATCATAGCGGAACCTCCAGCAGACCCAGACTTTGTCTCCAGGTACTTCCTGGTGCCCAAGCAGACGGGGAGTTGGACGTCCCATTCTAGATCTCCATGACCTGAATCAGTTTCTCAGGTCTCGCACCTTCCGGGTGGTCACTCTGTCCCAGATCATACCATTCCTTGAGCGAAACATGTGGTTTTGTTCACTGGATCTGCAGGACGCATTCTTTCACGTCCCTGTCCGTCCATCCCCTCAGCGGTTCCTCCGCTTCAGGGTCAAGGGGACCCTGTACAAGTTATGAGCCATACTGTTTGGCCTGTCATCGGCCCCATGGGTCTTCACCAAATGCATTGCAGTGGTGGTGGCCCATCTTGGGCATCGAGGTGTCCAAATCTACCCTTATCTTGACGATTGGCTCCTGGCAGGTCCCACTCAGCAGCAGTTGGAGAGGTCCAGGTATCTGGCCTTCCAGACCTGCTCCCAACTCTTGATCAACAAGGCCAAGTCGGCACTCATGCCTTCCCAGGTGATGGGCTTCATCGGGGCAGAGCTCGATTCTCGTCAAGCCAGAGCTCGGCTCCTGGCAGACAGGGCAGAGGTTCTCTCCTCCCTTGCCCGATCATTTCTGGTTGGGCACTTGTGCCCTGCCCGGGACTTTCTGCGCCTTCTGGGTTACATGGCGGCATGCACCTCAGTGGTCCGTTGGGCCCGGTGGCACATGCACCCCCTTCTATGGGAGCTGGCCACCCAGTGGACTTAGCGATATGATCATTTCGACCAGCTGATCACTGTAACCCAGAAGATGTGGGGTGCTCTCCAGTGGTGGACCGCCCCAGACAGATTGCAGGAAAGGATCCCATTTGTCCGCCCCGAGCTGACAGTCATCCTTACGACTGATGCCTCTCTCATGGGCTGGGGAGCCCACATGGGGGACAACAGGGCCTACGGGTTCTGGACCCCCTCGGAGTCCCGATGCCACATCAACCTGTTGGAGCTCAGAGCAGTCAGACTGGCACTGTCAGCTTTCATTCCTCAGCTCCGGGATCATGTGGTTCAAGTCCAGACGGACAATACCATGACCATGTACTACCTCAACAAACGGGGTGGCATGCACTCCAGTCTGCTGTGCAAAGAGGCGCTCCACATCTGGACCCTTATAAGCCAGTTGGAGGCAGATCTCCTAGCCATCCATGTGGCAGGAGTCTCGAACCAGCTGGCGGATGCTCTCAGCCGCCTAGGCCAGACATCCCATGAGTGATCTCTCCATCCAGAGGTAGCATACAGCTTGTTCTCCCATTGGGGCAAACCAATGGTGGACCTGTTTGCCACCAGGGAAAACACCAAGCTGAGGCTGTCTCATGCCCGACCCCCTCAGCAGGGCTCGCTGCAGGGGGATGCCTTCTTGAGGCCGTGGACCACAGGCCTCCTGTACGCCTTCCCTCCATTTCCCTTGATCCACAAGGTGTTACTCAGCATGAAGAGGGACAAGGCGAAGGTGATTCTGGTAGCCCCAGACTGGCCACGCCAGTTCTGGTATCCAGATCTCCTCAGCCTCAGCTGTAGGCCCCCGGAGCGGCTTTGTACACGCCTGGACCTGATATCTCTCAACCAGGGGAAGGTCTTCCATCTGGACTTTCAATCCCTCCACCTCACAGCCTGGTACCTGAGCGGTAGGAGTTCTAGGCTTTGGGTCTTTCCGAAGATGTCTACACCGTGGTGTAGGCATCTAGAAAGGAATCAACCAGGAAATGTTATGCCTTCAAATGGAAAAGGTTTTCCATTTCGTGTTAGGTTAAGGGTCTGGACCCTTTATCCTGTTCTGTGGCTAACATTCTCGACTACCTTTGGTCTCTCTCCAAAGGAGGTCTACAGTCATTGACCCTTAGGGTGCACCTCGCAGCCATTTCTGCTTACCGGGCATGGGCCGGTCAGCCGACATTGGCGCAGGAGACGGTGGTCGGGTGGTTTTCAAAATCCTGGATCACATATCCCCTCCGGTGCGTGAACCTCCACCTCTGTGGGATCTACTGCTGGTTCTGGCAAAACTCATGGTCAAGCCATTCGAACCCATGCACAAGTGTGAGCTGTCACATTTGTAGTGGAAGACGGCCTTCCTGGTGGCTATCACCTCAGCCAAAAGGACAGGGGAGCTCCAGGCACTTTCGGTGGACTCCCCTTATCTGGTCTTTCACAGGAACAAAGTTGTCCTGTGCCCCCACCCGAAATTCCTTCTGAAGGTGGTGTTAAAGTTTCACCTTAACTAGGTGTGGACTCTGCTGGTATACTACCCTAATTACACCTCAGATGCCGAGTACTGGCTCCATACCTTGGACCTGAGATGTGCACTCTCCTATTATAAGGAGCGGATGGCAGAAATTTGTGGAGAGGTTCACCAGCTGTTTGTCACCTATGCTGAAGCCGCTTCTGGCAAACCTGCAGCCAAATGGACCATAGCAAGATGGATTACATCATGTATAGGTCTGTGCTATGAGTTGGTGGGCAAGGAGCCTCCCAGAGGGATAAGAGCTCATTCTACCTGCCATACTGCTGCTTCAGTGGCTGCTTCCAGGGACATTCCTATCCAGGAAATCTATTGGGCTGCTACCTAGAAGTCAGCAAACACCTTCATTACCCACTACCACATCAACCTTGAGTCACGCCGGGATGCTGGTTTTGGGGCCTCAGTTCTCTAATCTCTGTTTCCGTAGTAGGGGAGGGTGTGCGCCTTGCCTCCCTCCTCCGAAGAACTGCTTGGAGTCTGCCAAACAGTATGGATGAACAACATATTTACACTCCTAGAAGAACGTTACTCACCTGTAGCAGTAGTTCTAGGAGTGGTATATGTTGTTCATCCACACGGACCCACCCGACCTCCCCAACTGCGGATGCACACAACCTGGCTTCCAGTGGGCCAAGATCTGGCATCATGGGGTGGAGCTGAGGTATATACCACCTGGGTGGGTGGGAGGAGCCAGCTTGAAGACTTCTGGCAGATTTAAAGTGGAAGGGGACAATGCCAAACAGTGTGGATGAACAACATATACCACTCCTAGAACTACTGTTACAGGACAGTAATCCATTCTTAAAGTGGGCAGTATATCACTGCCCAGGCTGAGTTATTGGTGCATCGGGCAGTATACATTACAAGATTTATTTTTGTTATTTTACTGTGAAGTATGTTGCCAAGGTACTGTATTTTGTTATTTCACTGCACTTTGTTACCAAACTGAAGGATCATGGGCAGGATTGTCAAACAGCAGAGTCATACTTTTCATGCAGTTACACAAAACTGCTGCAGAAGTTCGGATGCTTCTAAACCAAGGTGGCCTAACAATGTCCACATCTGTGCTATAATTTTGTGCCTATAATTTGCAAATAATTACTATGTAAATCATTAGGGTTGGAAATTATGGATTGTGGAAGTGTCACATAACCCTTCCGTCCAATCTCAGTTGTGCATGAGACACTTTCTTTTTCTTTCACCTTCAATCTCAGATTTATTTATGTTCTTGCCTTCAGTTCTCAGTATTCTCATTCTGAGAACGTGCGAGGCAACTCACATATCCATAAAGAGGCCCCTCAACCAGATTTATACAAGAACCTTTTAGGTCCTAATAAGGACTGGTTCTGCTTCTCAGTAGAATTAGGATGGTTTGGTCCATCCTTGGTTTCTGGTTGTGTAAGAAAGAGTTTTCATAAAGGTGCTAGCTAAGAGAATTTGATAGCTCTGGAGTAGAGCTAGGATGTTATTCCGAGGATCTGGGTTCCTTTCCCATTCAGATAACATGATTTCTTTCTCTTTACAAAAAAAGTCACACCTGTAGAGACACATTGTGAGGTGTGTTATTATCCAAATGGTACTTTTTTATTCTGACTACCTGGATTCAGTTCACTATCTACACTTGGGCAGTTCCACTCGGCTTTACTCGGGTCACCACACATTTTCAGTGCTTGGCTCCTCCCACTACCTGTGGTGTCGTCCACTGGCTCTCTCCCTTACGACATCAGCTTTTCTGCTGGAAGGGACCAGTCTTCTCTTTTACAGCTTCTGCTGCATGAGGGAATACTCAGTTTTCAAAATGCATTTTCGTTAATGATCTCAATTTATTTTTTCAGTCTTTGACTGATTTTGTGAGTGCCTTGTTTTCTCATTACTGCTCCATCCAAGATAATCAGATGGAACACAGAAAACTGGGACTTAAGCATCGTGTTTGGTGCAGATATAAAATGTCTGTCATGTTTAGCCACAACATGGCTGTACTGCCTGGGGGCTGAAAGTGATGTTAAGCAGTGTTTGTGTTGTCAGGGTATGCATCCCTCCTTGTTGGACTAATGCAAAGTGTGCTTCCTCAAAGTAGGCCTCAAGAACAACAGGTCTCCCTGGAAGCAGGCTGAGCAGCCCAGTTATAAGCCATGGAAGAAGAGATGCCCACAGCAGGGGCTTTATTGTCCCTGCCTGGCCATGGAGTTCTGGGAAATGTATCTAGCAAAGCAAACTTTCTGTGCGAGCCCACCGTATTGAAAGAAGCATCTGAAGAAATGCCATCACCTTCCATCATGGGAGGGGTAACGTTCTTGCTCCTTTCGATCCTTCAACTACCCTGACTGGTAGTCTTTGGTCAAGATGGTGCCAGTCGAGGGATTGGTCGGCGCTTCAGTGGTGCTTCCAGTAGAGCTGTCAGCATTTGCTATGGCCGATGATCTGGTTGAGATTGTGCTTGAACTGATTGACTAGGAGGCAGAAGGTCATGTGGCTTCATCACTCTTAAGAGCCCTGGTGCTGCAAGGGTCCTCTCTGGCTGTTCTGGTTGACCCCATCACAGTAGGCATTCATCTAGCTCCTACTCTTCAGACCGGTGTCAATTGTGTCAGAAGTGTAAGGACTTATTAGTTAGTTTATTATTACAGGAATTACTCCATTGAGCAAGCTCATTCACAAGGAGGTCCTGGAGATTTCAAACAATACAATGACATACATGATCTTGTATAAAACAGATTTGGATAGCATGAGTAAACTGCAGTGGCAATGATAAGGTACAGCTTGGATTGTTGCAAATAACTGATACATTACATACAAAAAACTAACTGCACTAATGTGCACATAGATGATACACGTAGAGTGAGACAAGTTTTCACTAGGGGCAGAAGGAGAAAAAAAAAGGAAAAAAGTGAAAAACATGGGGCTGTAGATGACATCGCAGAGGAGGGTGGTAGGTTCAGCAGGACAGGAATATTGTGCACAGAGATGGGGTACAGGAGGGGGTCTAGGCGAGGGAGGTGACGGGTAGGGAGACAGGGAGGTGGAGAAAGGGAAGAAGTGCTAGGAGGCAGAATGGGTAAAGGGGGGGTTGGGGTAGGAATAAAGGGGTGAGTGGGGCAGATGGATGAGAGAATAGGCTGGGTGGTTGGTGGGGAGACAGGGATAGGGTGACAAGCAGAAGGGAGGGTGAAGATTCATGTTTTAGCTTAAAATGAAGAGCAGCGGCAGACCACTTCAAATGCTTTCTTGGCTAGGGACTTAAATCAAGTTAATGTGACTGTCTCAGTTAGCTTCATGTTTATTTGCAGCTGGTTCCATACAGATGAGAACATATGGCAACAGAGGCCTGTGGCAGGCCAGGATTGGTGTCAGCCCAGGTTACTTATAACCTCGACTCCCTCTTGGTTGCCCATGCTGATGCAGCCCATCGAGCAGTGTCCAGTGGTTCTGCTTTCAGTGGTTCCCAACAGTCAGTCAGTTCACATGGAGCCATCCGATCCCCAGCTGTGGGATGGAGCTCCTACAAAGGCTTCTAGGCCAAGGTCCAGCTTGCCTAGTCTGTTGTCAGTGGTATTCACCCTGACTAAACAGGTGGTCCACAGCCCCAGGCACAGGCCTGTGCCTTTTTTCTGGGTCTTGACTTTGACTCAGAGGACTCCTACATGGCTTCCTCCTCCCAATGGTGGAAGAAGGGTGACTTGTTTGACAAATCCACTTCTTGTGACTTAACCACATTTGATGATGTCCACCTCACTGTCCCGTTAGAGGAGGTCCAGAACATATGACTCTGCCAGCAGATGCAGGTCATATGATCTGTCAAGTCTGCAGCTTGCAATCCATTATACTGCAGCTGCCCCTCCCTCCCCGGGGTGACCTTCCCCCTCACTTTTATCCAATCCCCTTTTAAAACTGCCAACCAAGTTACAGGATAACACCTCCTTGGGCAGCGTGTTCCACACTGACACCACCCTTTCCATGAAGAAGTGACTCATTTCCCTTCTGAATCTTCCACCCTCCAATCTCAGATCATACCCCCTCATGTCTCTCTCTCTCTCTCTCTCTCCCCTCAACCTAAAAATCCCCTCAATACTAGTCTTGTTTATACCCTTCTTGTATTTGATGGTCTCAATCATATCCCCCCTATCCATCCTCTCCTCCAGGGAGTACATATTAAGCTCCCACATCCTCCCCTCATAGGGTTTGTCTTCCAGTTCCAGGATCATCTTAGTTACTCTACGCTGGACCCACTCCAGTAATCTAACATCTTTAAGTATGGGCACCAGTACTGCATACACTACTCCATGTGTGGCCTCATCAATGACCTGTGCAGAGGCAGGATCACCCCCACCCCCGGAGGTGAATCCTCTAGCACTTCACCCCAGAATTATATTGGCTTTAGCTGCTGTCTTCCTGCACTATGCTGAGTGGTTCATTTGCCCTGTTGTTATCACCCTGAGATATTTCTCCTCCTCTGTAGTGGCTATCTGCACCCCTCACAACTGTTAACACCTCCTTGGGTTCCTTGCTCCCAAGTGCACGACTTTCCACTTCTTAGCATTGAACCCCAGCTGCCATGTGTCTGACCAGTTCTCAAGTTTAGCCAGATCATCATGCATCCCCTGCCACCGTACTATGTCATCCACCACCGCTTTGATCTTCGTGTCATCCGTAAAGAGACTACTCTTGTTCTTTATGCCATGTGAGAGGGCTGCGATGAAAATGTCAAACACTGGGCCCAGTACCGAGCCCTGTGGTACCCCGCTTGTTACAGTCCTTGGAGATGAGAGTTCTCCTCCCACCACTACCCTCTGCTGCCTCCCCTGCAGCAAATTCTTGATCCAATTTACCATCCTTGTCCCTACTCTCTTTTATTTCAACTTACAAATCAGCCTCCCAAGCGGCACCGAATCAAATGTCTTGCTGAAATCCAGATACGGGACATCCACTGCATGGCCCTTGTTGAGTGCCCTAGTCACCCGGTCATAATAGTCAATCAGATTGGTCTGGCAAGATCTACCAGAGAGAAACCCGTGTTGCTTTCTGTCCTGGAGACTATTGCCTTCTAGAAAGGTTACCAACCTCTCCTTAAAGATTGTCTCTATTAACTTCCCCACAATGGATGTAAGACTTTCTAGTATATAGTTGCCCAGTTCATCCTTGGGTCCACTTTTGTGAAGTGGCACCACGTGAGCCATCTTCCAGTCTTGGGGTATGCAGCCTGTCTGCTAATGGCTCTGCCAGGACCACTGCCAATTCCTTTAGTACCCGGGGGTGTATACCATCCGGGCTTGGTGCCTTATCCACTCGTAGTGCTCTTAAACCTTCTAGTACCCTGCCCACTGAGATTTCCCCATCCATCACCCCTCCTCCCTGTGCCTACCCTCCCTACCCCCTGAGGCAGTGACCCATCCTTCTCCTTAGTAAATACAGAACAGAAGTATTCCTTTAGCACTTCTGCCTGCTCTTCCCACCTCCCATCCTTCTTAATTCTTACTAGCTGATCTTTAAAGATCCTCCTCTCCGTTATGAACCTGAAGAAGTCCTTTTCCCCTTCCTTGATACCAAGTGCCAGCCTAAGCTTTCTGGAAGCCTTGGCTGCCTTGACTGCTCTGGTCACCTCTCGTGATTTCTTCAGGTACTCCTCTCTATCCTCCCTCTGACTAGATCTATTGAGTTTCCTGAAGGCTGCCCTTTTTTGCCCTCATGTTTTCCTTCACCTCCCCTCTTAACCAACCTGGTTTCTTGGCCCTGGACTGTTTGCTTTGTGTCTTGGTACAGGATCTAGTTCCCTCTGTGAGCCCTAGCTTGATAACTTCCTATTTCTGGTTAGTAGCCATGTGTGGGTGGATTCTAGATAGGTGCACCACCATTATTTTCCCCATCCTCCCGAAGTCAGCTTGAAGTCTAACATCCTGGTCCCTGTTCCCATAGCCTCCTTGCCCATGCTGAGCGAGAACCACACTATGTGGTGGTCACTTTCTGCCAGCACATCCTCCACTCCCAGTTCCCTGACAGACTCCTCATTAGACAGCATGAGGTCCAGAGTATTGTCTAACCTGGCTGGCGTGTTTACCCATCTGTACCAAGAAACTGTCCTGGAAAACCTCAAGTGGGAGACTTACCCCTTGATGAATATCATGCAGTGGGATCCCTCATGGATTGCTGGCTTTCCTAGTGGCTGATGCTGTTCTGGGCCCAGCACTCAGGATCTGGTAGCACCCTACTTCTTGCCAGGGCCCTCCTCACCTCATAGACTGCAAGTATGGGATACCTATTGAGGGGGGCTCTCTGGGTTCTCTGAGCATTCTTTGGCAGAGTGGTCTGCGTCATACTCTGCCTTTTGCAAGATGAAAGGGAGATATGGACAAGCCACTGGACAATGAATCCAAGAAGGGGACTTCCTTACTCAAAAGCAGTGTTTGGTAGCCACCATGAGGATTCATAAGGCCAGCTAGGCTGACCTTATTGTCCATTTCAGCCAAGAGCTCTTTGACAAGCTCACTGATATTCTTCCTCTTCTCCTGACTGATAGAGAGGTGGAGGCCTGGACCATTAGGGACCTGGGATGTTCACTATCCAAGCACCAAATGCAGACAACTCTGAATTTGGGTGATTCATTTGCCCGAGTGGTGGCTGCTGAAGTGTCCATGCACAGGACGGCCTGGCTGTGTGTCTCAGTGTTTACTTTAGAGATCCAGCACAAGCTAGCAGATGTGCGCTTCCTGGGCACCAACCTTGGGCCCGGGGTGCATCTTACTTGCATGTAGAAATCCAATGACACCCTGGATTTGGTGGTATCATCTCAGCAAGTTGAACCAACATTTAAGCTAAAGAAACCTCATTTTGTGGCTACCAAACCCAGCAGCACAGACAGCCCTTTTAGCACTTATTTTCTGCAAAATCACTTTGTCTGGTAGTCAAGAGCAGAAAAAGGGGGAACAAAGGTGTATCCAGAGGCCAGTCCTCAGGAGCCCCCTCCAAGGATGGAACATGATGGGTTGTGGGATGCCATTTTACCCTCCTGAGCGATCCCTGCTGCAGCTTCTGATAAGTGGCAGGTCCTCTGCTTCCTTCCTTGTATGCTGTATTTTGGCAGTGTTCCTGGTAACCCAGCTGCATGTTCCAGTTTCTTTTGTCCTGCCCATACTATAACTGACCCTGTGGATAAACAGAGGGCTTCCATTCTCTCAGCCAATGAGAAGGATGGTACCTAGCCCAGTAGATGAACCACAGGTTTCTGTTCCTCTCGCCACACAAGAAGGATGATAACCCGATGAAGTGGCTGAACAGAGAGGGTTTCAGTTCCTCTCACTCCAGGACAAGATTGCACCTCCAGGTTAGGGTTGGAGTACATTGGTAGAGCAGCATGTGGATGAGGCTGTACTGTGCTTGCCCACACGGTACCTGCCCTTGTGGACAAACAGGGTTTCAGTCCCGCTCGCCTTAGGTGAGTGGTGGCACCTTTAAGTCAAGATTGGGTTACATCAACACATCAGTGTGGGTGGAGGCCTGCACTGCGCGCCAGTATACACACACACACACACCCGTATCTGTCTCTGTTTACCAACACTGTATCTTTCCCTGTTGATAAATGGAGCATTTGAGTTCCACTTCCGCAAAGCTAGATTTGTTTGTCCAGGTCAGGGTTGGGGTGCATAGATGGAGCAGCGTGTGTTGAAGCATGCACTGTGCCTGCCTGTACTATAGCTGTCCCTGTGAATAAACTGAGTTTTAGTCCCACTCCCCACCCCCACTAGAAGAAGAATGATCCTCCTTCTAGCCAGGTTGGGTACATTGATGGAGCTGTGTGTGGGGAAGCCTGCACTGTGCCTACCCACAATACAGCTGTCCCTGTTTTTAAAAAAAAAAAAAAGAGGGTTTCTGTCCCTGTTCCCCAGGAGAAGGGTGGTCACTACAGGTCAGGGTTGAGGTGCATGACAGAGCACTGTGTGGGGAAAGCCTATACTGTGTCGGCCCACACTGTTACTGTGCATAAACAAATGGCTTCAGTCCCTCCTCCCTAAGAGTAGTGTTATACCTCCAGGTCAGTGTTGGGGTACATTGGTGAACTTTATTTTTGGGGAAACTTGTAAAGAACGTCCAGAAAAGTTGTATATGGCCCGCAATTTTATTATAAATAGGGGATCACTGATTTCAAGCTGTGACTGCACATATTTTAAATGAAAGCGAACAAAGGTTTTTAAATTTAAAAGGTTTGTGATAATTTGGAGATTTATGATGCATCTGATGACTTCCAAATGAAACTGTTAAATGTAAATATCTCAGTTTGTTCTCTGTAATTAAAAAAAATATGTTTTCTTGAGTTCACTGTTTTATGGTCCATCTCATTTCTGTGTATGAATGATGTTTTAATTGTAAGAGCAATAAACTGCTGGTTTTAAGTCTCTGTTAAGCCTCGAGTTCTTTTCATTTTTCTTCATACACTAGCCAGACTGGGTTACAATGTTATTACTTGATAATTAAGATTAGTACAGTATGTAATATTTGGTTTTGTATACTGCCTCTCATACACATGCTGTCGCAGAGCACCTATACAAAGCAATGAGTTGGATACTGGTAATGCAGGCACTGTTAACTAGAAAATAAATTGGATTTATAACACATTTTAATACACTGTATTTCAAAGTACTTTCTTTACAAAGCATTGTGTTAAATGTTGTTTATTGAGTTTGGATTTATATAGTTCCTTTATTGCGGAGTGAGTATCAAAGTGATGTACAGAGTGATCAGTTAGTTACCGGTAGTGGCGGTACAGGCCAAGGACTTGATGCATTACAAATGCAGCAGCTAATGGGTGCCAATACAACGCACATAGCCACAGTGCATCAGAACCTGTTACTGGGCGACAGACTTGCTGTGTATGTATGAGAGCTAGTCTCACAAAACACAGTTTCTGACTACCCAGATTCAGTTCAGAATCCACATTTTGCAGTTTTACGCCGAGCATGCTCAGACACAGGAACTGTCTTCTATCGTGAATGCTCCTCCCACCTAAGCATGTGGTTCTCCAGCTTTGCCCCGAGCGTGCTCCGATTTTTTTTCTTCCGCTGGAAGGAACTGGTTTCTATCTAGACAGCTCATGCTAGTGAATTAGGAATCTGCTAGTTTTCTAGCTTTTTAGCGATCTTTTGCAAAGTTTGACTTTCATGTTCTACTTTCCTGTGTCTCCGCTGTCAGCTTCCTGCTGCATCTTTAGTTTTCATCATGGAACAGAAGAAGAAGCCAGGGTTCATGGGTGAGTGGTTTGCAGGCACCCAGGGCCCAATATTAAAAATTGCACCTGGCAATGGCGCAAGTGGGTACGCAGTACAACTGAGGTGCGCTGGAACAACTAAGGGATATGTTCAAAAGAGATTGAGCCATGGTGCATCTCTTCTAAATACATCAACTACTGCGCACTGTGCAAATACAGTGCCCTAGCAGCCCCGCCGACAGGGCTGAATACCAGGAATGGGAAATGTGCCAGCGCATCAGCAATACACAGTGTGCAAATACCTGATATTCAGCCACCAACATGCAAATGGGGCCCTAATGCATGCAAGGCGCAGATGGGGCCATTTGCATGTCATTATGGCCCCTTTTGCATGTGTTGTGCAGGGCTGGTCAGCGAAATGCGCCTGGCACCCTGCACAACATGCAGCAGTACCCCCTCCCTGTCCCACACAGCCAATTGCCGCATGAACACCTACATCAAATCCTTGATAGTCTAGTGGTACCACCTCCCCATCCCAGAACATCAGTTGCCCATAGATGCATATCAGACATCCCTGGTGGTCTAGTGGTAACCCCCACCCCGTCCGTAACCTCAATCAACTGTAATGGCGACATAATGCCCTGGTGGTCCAGTGGCTCCCCCATCCTGACCCACCGATCGCCGAACAATATATCCTAAGGAACCCTGGTGGTCTAGTGAACTCCCCCAATAGCTCCAATCACCATGCCATCATCCAAATAAATACCCCTGGTAGTCCAGTGGACCCCCCACCCCTTCTGTAGCAATGATCGTTGAAATAATAATGTAATAATGTATTGCCATCCCTGGCGGTTCAATGAACCCCCACCCTCAGCAGCAATCACCATGCTAATATTCAAATGACTATCTCGCACCCACACAGGACCCCTATCCCACCCAGCCTCCAGGCATCGGGCGGGCAGCAAACACGCCCACACACCACAGTGTGGACCAATGAGCTTGCAGCTCCTACTGTAAGCTGTCATCCGGCAGGCAGCAGCGGTAGGCGCGGGTGGATATGTTGCCCCGCCGATCACAGGGGTGGGGAGTTGGGTGGACTGGGAGTCCTGTGTGGGTGGAGGGCACCACTGGACCACCACAGATATTCATTTGAATATTAGCACAGCGATCGCTGCTACGGAAGGGGTGGAGGGTTCCTCTGGACCGCCAGAGATGGCACATTACTTTACTTTATTTCAGTGATCGCTGCTACAGGAGGGTTGGGGATTCCTCTGGACCGCCAAGGATATTTATTTGGATGATGGCACAGCGATCAGAGCTATGGGGGGGTATTCCACTAGACTACCAGAGTTCCTTAGGATATATTGTGCAGTGATCAGTAGGTCAAGATGGGGAGGGGGAGCCACTGGACCACCAGAGCATTGATTACATCACCATTACGGGCGATCAGGGTTATGGGCGGGGGGTTACCACTGGACCACCAGGGAAATGTAAATTACGAATTCGCTGGTGATTGGGGATTCAGGCAGGGAGGGGGGAACCACTGGACCACTAGGGATATTACTTTAATAAATATGACGGCAATCGGAGGGTCGGGTTGGGAGGGGGTCACCACTAGACTACCGGGGTCTATTATGTGTGGTTGTGCACGGTGTTTGGGGGGTTGCCATCCACAACTGGCCAGCTGCTGTGTTGCTTTCCACAATACAGTGGCCAGCTGGTGGAGTGGACTGCACTTGAGCCTATTTTTTCTGGGCTCGGCTGCCTTGAGATGTAGCATATCTCTTCAAGGTTGTGCCAGCAGATGCACCACACATCCCAGGCTGAATATTGGGATGTGCCGCATATGCATGGGCACGCCCTGTGGAGATGTGCCGCATTCATTATCTTTGTGCCCCGGCGCATTGGGAATTGCACTGCACAATTCCCACTTTTGAATATTGCTCCGGGGTGCATCAACCCCTTTGAATATCTAGCCTCCAGTGTCTACAACTTATGGACATGAAGCCTGAATGTACAGCTTGGGCATTATAGAGTACTGGGCCTGGTGCCAGGTCATTTACCCACAGGCGCTTGATTAGCGCCAGATGCATGTACTGTGGCAGGGTGGCCCCTGCCCATTGTTTTGTGATTTATAAATAAGGGCCCAGAGTTATGAATTGTAAATTATACAATGGGGTCCTAGAATTCTCAAACTTACTTGATTGACTGACTGGCACCTTTCAGCCATGGTAAATCCTGGCATTACCAACAGAAAAGATGCCAGTCAGCCGTATGCAGAATCCACAGTTCATGAATCCATCTGACCCCCGAACACCAACTGTGCAAAACCGCCATATTGAGTCCCATTAAACCACTCTCGTAAAGTGGGAGTTTTAAATCAGCTGCTACCCTACTAATACTAAAACCATCTGAAACCTTTAAATACTAAATAACACAAATCTACTAGTAAGCCCTATTTTAAAAAAGTCACTTTCACCTAAATAGCCGCCGACTCCTCGGTGCTGCACATTCGCTCCCTGCTAAATGGCCACACAAAAACTCTAGCAGGTAATAGACTGCATTTTTACCTCGCTGACCCCAGCAGTCACAAATGCACTTCATGGACCACAAAACAGATTTTTTTTTAACTGTATCCTCCATAAAAAGTAGAATGGTGCACCTGCCTCGCCTTTCCCCACAAGTTTCCGTGTCCCATTCCCCACAACATTGACAGTTTGCACCTGTGGAAATACATTAATAAATGTCCTGATCCGATTAACTATAGCATGGAAAGAAAATCCATCAGCCGGCGAGTAAAAAAACATGACATCCTCCCCAGATGCTCCGCTTTCTTACTGTCCCATCCAGGCGGACCTCGGCTGGGCAAGCTGCTTTCTCTTTCCGCTTTCCCAAACTCTGGAACTCCCTCCCTGGCCCTATTCATTCTTCTACCTCCATCCGGTCCTTCTCCAGTCTTGTACGCGATTACTCCGCCCCCTCCTTTAACTACTGCTGACCCCATCCCCCCTGTTATTGCCCCCATACCTTTCTCTTCCTGGCTCTCCATCCCCTTCTCTCCCCACCCCTCTGACTTTCATACTACATATCTCCCTCCACCTCCTCCCTCCCACCCATTCCTTTACCTCTTCTATCTACCCACCCTAATTCTGGATCTCCCTTGTCTTCTTCCTATGATCCACCTTCTCTTTTCTCCCCCTCTATTCTTCGCCCTTTGCTAGACTACACTTAGCCACTTGCACTAACCTGGTTCATCCTCTATTCTTGTAGGCAGATGTTACTTACTGCTGTTGCTGCGTTTTCTGTAAAATAGTCACTATGTATATGCTTTTGTACATTCAATGTATATTACTCGATGTTAATTTATGATATATTGTATAAAATTGTGCCTTAATATGAGTGTTCATTCTCTGTAAATATTTTTACGCTGTATAGATATGTATTTCTCCCTCTACCCTCTCTCCCAGGATGCTTCTAGAAAGGAGTTGTTTATGGCTCAGCATGTCTCTCCTGGTGAAACTTTTGAAATAAACGCAAAATCCAAACTAAAACTGTAACTGTTAAACGCCCCAAAGCAAACCCAGAATTACATAAGGACAAGCTCCCCACTCGCACCACTTAAACATACAATAGAAACTGTCATGCTCTCTGTTTAAAAAAAAAAAATAAAAATAAAAAAATTCAAAAAAGCAGCTGAAACCATCCTCTTTCTTCCTGTAAACATGAGTGACTCAGTTTCAGGATGATGGTGGTGGTGGTGGTGGTGGGTGTGTGTGTATCAAAACAAGTGAAACCTGGCATGCTCTGTCTTTCTGTAACCTCAAGGGAGTGAGGATTATGCTACCTAGCAACAAAGAACTATTTTTTTTCTGGTGGAACAATTTCAAGAAAAAATATTGAAAGTACTAAAAAGTACTTTTGTTTTAATTTTTTTTTTATAAAAAGTAAAGGGGGCCATTATATAATCACAATAAACCACTCAAGGGTGTGGGTTATTGCTTAAAAGTACTGCCATGATAAAGCCTTCCCCAAGGCAATAGTTAGTATAGGAAGCATTGCTTCAGTTTAGGGACTGCTTTATGAAGAAAAATAGCCAAAACTCATACACACCTTTTCTTTACCTTTTTAGCAGTGAAGGAGGCAGTATAGTGTAGTGGTTAAGGGCACTGAGCTGCAAATCTGGAGACCTGAGTTTGAATTTCATCAGCCCCCACATGCATTCACTGTGACCCTGAGCAAGTCACTTAATGTCCTTATGCTCCCAGGTTACACCTGGAAACGAACTCTGGCTTAGTGTGCCTTTCCTGGTTAAACAATTTCCTCTTTCCCTTGGCAGTGCAGCATCTGTCCTGTCTGTCTGTATTTCCTACTGCCTCTCTTGGACTGATCCCCCAAGAGAGCTCCCTTGTCTCATTCCCCCCCCCCAATATTATAGAAGTGAAGACAGGTTAATTGTGGTTCCAGTTTTGCTCGTTAGGCATATTTTCACCTCCCTGGTGATAGTAGCAAAAACACTTAAAGGAACTCTGGTACAGTATGTATATTTAATTATCCTGCCTCTAGTGGGTTAGCAGTAGCCCAGGAACAAGTGAGAGCCCAGGGCTCAGTCAGGACTTGCCTCAGCTGTAGTGAATAGTACCCCCAACACACACACACACACACACACACTACTAAATACAAATGAGAATCTAATCTATAGTGTCCCTGGGAAGAGTTGTGTAATAAATACTGTATGAACAGATAAAAACATGCAGGATTGGTGCCCTGTTTTAAAATGGAGAAATAAGGAATCTAGGAGCAGTAATGAAATTTAAGTATTTAAAGACAGCATTTGAAGTTGGAACAAACACAGTTTTTATGTCCTGTTTGCTTCTATTACCTTTTGACTGTTAAAGTTCATCTAAAAGGCAGATTTCTGTGCAACAAGAGTTTTCATTAACTTACCCTAGTTGAGACTTTCAGCAGTCAGCTAACCCAAATCTTCTCATCTGAGGTCTCCTTGGTTCAATAGAGAGCTCAAGGTGATAAAGATTTGGGGTCGGAAGCTGGAGCTTTGCTGGCAGACGACCAGGTCGGAGGTGGACAAAATGGCCCTGCGTGCTCAGTACAGTGAGTACCAAGGGACAATCAAACATAAGAAGGCAGAGTTCCTGTCCAGGGAGATTGCTGCAGGGAAAAATCGACCAGCTATACTATTTCACACTGTTGACAGACTCTTACATCTGGTCTGTGTGCAGCCGAAAAAAGTATTTTCAGTCCCGTTGTGTGATGGGTTTGCTCAGTTCTTCACTGACAAGGTGTCCTCTATCCGGCAGGGAATCCTGTAATTGAGTCTTATTTCAACTCTCAGTGATCGCCTTGGTTGTGATAGAGGTGCTCCACCTATCTGGGAGTTTAAACTGGTGGAGGTGGCTGAGGTCATCGCAAAGCTGAAGCATACATATTGTGAACTGGAACTGGCTCCGACACGCTTCTTGATGAAATGTGTTGGTTCCATGAGCCTGGTGTTCACCTTGATTGCCCAGTGTTCATTGTTGGAGGGAGTCTTACCAGATTGCTTGAAAGAGGCTCTGGTGTGGCCCGTACTGAAAAAAATCATCTCTTGACTCGGACATCTTGGCGAATTACTGTCCATTCTCCAACCTCCTATTTTTGGGAAAGGTTGTAGGGAAGATTGTGGTGCAACAGCTTGAGGAGCATCTCATGACCATTGACATCTGAGCCACTCCAGCCTGGTTTCAGAGCCAAGCATAGCACTAAAATGGCGTTCATTCAGGTGCACAGTGACCTCCTCAGTGCGAGGGATAGAGGAGACAATTCAGTTCTTGTTCTCCTCGATCTTTCATCAGCCTTTGACGGAACATCCGACGCTATGGAAGTATTTAATATCCACTTGGCCAAGATCAATGTCTGGATGTCCTCCAACTGGTTGCTGCCAAACCCTGACAAGATGGAGGTTCTAGTGTTGGAACCAGGCCAAGGGCATAGTAGGAGTGTCTCCGGTGTGGCAAAAGGTCTTTTCCTAGGGCCTACTCAATTGCTTGCCTCCTCTATGGTGCAAAATCTTGGCGTGTTCCTGGACGATAGATTGACATTTGAATTACAGATGTCATCTGTGGTCCAAAGCGCTTTTTTTTTTTTTACCACTTGAGGAACATTGCCAGGATCAAACCCCTAGTTCCACAGGAGAACCTTCCTACAGTAGTTCATGCCTTTGTGACATCCAGGCTTAATTACTGCAGTGCTCTCTACTTCGGGGTCTCAGGAGGTACCCTCCGCTGACTGCAGCTGGTGCAGAATGCAGCTGACAGGTTGCTGACTGGCTTTTCGAGGTTCTGTCCTGTAACCCCAGTGCTGCGGGAACTACACTGGCTGCTGGTCAGGTGGAGGATGATCTTTAAGGTGTGCTTGTTCACCTTCAAGGCCCTACATGGACTATAGGCCCTGGCTACCTGACTGATCTTCTAGCACCAGCCTCCCCAGTCCGCTCCCTCTGTTCCTTCTCTGAGGGCCTCCTTGAGATATCCAGGACTAGGTTGAGAACTGCTGGTGACAGAGCATTCAGTGTCACCGGTCCAGTCCTTTTGAATGCGCTGCCTTTATCTATCTGGGAGGCCCCATCAGTTGAGTTAAGTGCCATCTCAAGACCCACTTGTTTTCTCTTGCGTTTCTGAACAGGGTTCTGTAACTGGTACAATTAGGCCTGCCTTTTTATTTTGAGCTATTTATTGTTTTTTTGTATTATTTGTTTCATCACTGTTTTTATGACATGAGCATGTTTTTATGTCTCTTACTTGTTTTTACTGTTAGGTGCCCAGAGCCTCTGGGATTGGGTACCATAGAAGTACAGTTTGCCTTGCCTAACTGCTCTTTCCCTATAGGGCTGGCCATACCTAGAACTGCTGGCTTTATTGAACATAGGATCAGAGAGTAGTGGCAGTTCAGGAGGTTCTTAGTAATTAAGGGAAATATACTAAAACTCTTTTGTAAAGTGTAAATGAATCATGTGTTTAGTGATTATGAATAGTATTGTTTTTTCTGTTGTGTTGAGTGTTTTATTTATTCCTTGTTGTTTTATGGTTTTGGTACGCTGAATGGTGATGTAAAATTTGAATTTGACTGACAGATCATGTAATTCTCTGGGCTATAAAAAGGTGCTCTCACAGCAGTTTTTAGTCCGTCATCTACAGAACTTCGAGAGACACTGCCTGAAACACCCAGTAGCTAGGCTTCACTGGCAAAGATAAAAAGTTTCTGAATTGGTTAGACCTGTAAAAACTTGTTATTTTTCATCTGTTAAAGTGTCTAAAGACTGTCAAAAGTAAATAAATGGCCATCCTGTGGGACTTTTACCTAAATTCGTGTCTGCTGTGTCTTTCATCAATACCCACACTTTCACATATGGTGCTAGCAGTTGGATTCTCACTTGTGCTGGACTGGGCATAAAGGCCTTGGTGTGTGAGGATTCTGGGGGAAGGGTGGGACTGCAGGATGTAGGCTAGTTGCAAGATGGAGTCAGCAAGATCAGCTATAGAGCTACAGTGTGGATCAAAAGAGGCAAAAACTGATAAACAGATCCTAATAGCCTTGATAGTGGTGGTTTGTCAGCTGTCCAAGAGCTATGAAGAGATGTAGGAACAGTTGTCGGCAGCAGAGGAGCAGATTCGGCAACTAGAGCAAACTGTCCAGAGAGCATCTGAGCTGACTCGGGAGCGTGGGCCAAAGGTCACATCTACAGAGAAGTTGGAAGTCCCTGGTCATGCAATCACAGACTGTAGTAGTGACCAGGAAGTTGATGTGGCCAAAGAGTGTACTGAACGAGAAGACACCACAGAAGCTGGAGAGAAGGAGCCTGTACAGAGGGAGCAGACACACTTGTCTGAGATCCTGATGGAAAGAACTATGGGAACAGGTACTCCTAAGAGACAAAATGACTATGGTTGCAAACCAAGCAGGAAACTGTCTGAAGGGACTAAAGACGTTGGAATGTCATTGGATTTTTGTTGGAATGTTACAGAGAGTAAGGTGCAGTATGTTAACAAAATTGCGTCTCCTGCAGGGGCACAAAAGATTACTGTTCCTGGTGGTGGGGACTTGGATTTCATCAGACCATATTACATCCGCAAGGCTGATGAATTATGATGGAGGTGTCAAAATCCTCATACACACCAGATGATAGAGCAGTTGGTAGTGCCCAAGGGTGCTTGAGGCAGCACATATAGGCAACCAAAGGGGACACTTTTAAAGAGCTGACAGATGTTCGCTTTCATAGTGTCAAAGTGGTATTGGCCAGGCATTTACAGGCAGGTGGCAAAGTACTGTAAATCCTGTGAGGCTTGCCATCTGGAGGTGGATATAGCAAGGATTGTCGCACTGAGCAAAGAAAGTGCTGTCCATAGGTGGACACATACAGTATAAAAGATTTAGCTGTTCAACAGGAGGAGGGCTCCAGTTTATGGACCCTGGTTAAACAGTTTGGGCTAGATGGATTTGTAGGTTGGAGAGCCTCCTTAGTGGGAATCATTCCAGAAGGAATCTTAAATAAAACCATAAGCTGAAGCATGGGAATAAAGTTGGGTAATGTGTATACATTAAAAGAATAACTATTTGGGAAGGGTAGGTTACCTGCCTTGCTAGTTTGAAGGTTAATAAGTGTTTTGGGGAAAAAAAAGGCAATGATCACAGAGCTTTCTTATTTACAACTGCTGAATCTAGAGGAACTTGCTCCCTGATGGGTACAAAAAGGGGTGGTGGTGGCCCAGTGTTGCAGAGGGCTGAAGCACTGGACGCCTTACCTCATGCCATGCCAGTGACCCGGATTTGAGAATGACCTCAGGTCATTGGGGAGCTGGCATGGGGGAAGGGAGTGGGATTGAGCAGCTGAAAGGCAGCTGTTCTCTCCTGGTGTGGTTGTCCCCCCAGTTCTGCTCCCATCGGGTGGAGGTCCGATGGAAAGCATAGGCGGGAGGGGGCAGTGAGTGCCAGGGACGGGGTGGAAGGGACTGAGCCGGTACCCGGCATGCGTGTGCACCTCCACACACACTCACGCATGTGTCTGCCAGGGTCCTGGGTCTGGGGAGAAAATGGGGGGAAAAACTGCTAAAATTATTAATAAAAAAAAGGAGGGGGCAATTATTTCTTTTTTTTTTCCCCAATTATTTAACCAGGTGAGACACACTAAGCTGAAAGCTTGTTTAAAGGTGCAACCTGGGAGCACAAGGAAGTTAAGTGACTTGCTCAGGGTCACACAGTATGCAAGTGGGAACTGTGGGATTCAAACCCAGGTCTCCAGATTTGCAGCTCAGAGCCTTAAACCACTGCGCCATACTGCCTCCTTGTTTATTAATTAATAGGTGCACTTAAGATGGTTGGGAGTGCTTTGACCTTTTTTGAAGCTGAGCGGTGGGAGCAGCACACTTCTGGCACCCTCTTAAGATATGAGTAGTGCTAGAGGGCTTTGGAAAAAGTACATACCCTTGGTTTGAGATGTACCAGCTTGTGGCAACGTAACACAGTAGCTGACTGGTGGACCAGATGGTCGGGATGTAAGCTGTAGTATTGTGTGAATGGCTCCCTTAGCTAAGAAAGTTCCTTCCAGCAGATTCATACCAATAAAAGTGGGCTCAAGCAGTAGTAAATAAAAGATGCAGAATCCTGAAATAGAGAGTAACCATACTAGAAAGTTAAATGGGATTAGGAACTTCCTGTAGTTCTACACTAGGTTGATGGAGTTCAGCATGTGTGGTTCCTTGTGTTTCCTGTGTAAACATAGTGGGTGAAAAGCCCATGGAAGGCTTGGTTGGGTGATTAGGTGAGCCATGTGTCTACAGGTTACAAGAAACCCATATTGGAATAGAAGCTAGTAGAGCACATGTTGTCATGGTATGGGAACCAATTTTATTATGATCTACCATTCTAATGGCTAGGAGTTCACAAGGGTATTTGGGATGGTGACTCCTGTATGGCCTGCTGGAGGTCAAAGGTGGCTGGCATAAGGTGGTGATTAGGAAGGCCCCTTGTGCACACATACTGTACAATCCTTTTTAGGGAGAAGCAACAGATGAGGAGAGGTAATGAAGGAGCCCGTTCTTGGTTTATGGGGTCCCAGTGTTTTGTGCATTCTAGAGAAAAGTGTGAGCTCTGCATGTTGCTGGAGCAGAAGACAGTCTCTAAAAGGCTTTGGTCACTCTTAGGCAGGAAGGGCTTCGGCGGGAAGGGGTTAACATCTTACGTTGCTCTAGTGGGACTCCCTTGAGAGAAAAGGGGTTCTGGGTTTACCGGAGAAGGTTGACTGATCTTTGGGGCAATTCCTAAGGTGGTGGGAATACAAGATAGTCCAACTTGGTACACAAATGTAATTACCTGTTGTGGTATAGAAAAGTTAAACTGCGGCTAAAAGGGGGAACTTGAATGTATGTTCTGTTTCAAGGTGTATGGTCTTTGTTCTTATTTCAGAGTTGAGCCATTTGATTAAGGGCTTCACAGGAAGGATAAGACATACCCAATGTAAGAATCAAAGGACTGGGTTTCTATGTGTGAGAGCTTACCTATAGACTGTAAGAGCTTTAGTTCAGGTTTCCAGATAGCATAATCTGGTGGGTAAAGGCTGGGGATCTCATTGGGTATTTAGTATTAATAGAAATCTGAGGGTACAGATGGATTTCCTTACTCTGGTGTGCTGCAGACCTGGAAACAGACTGCAGTATAATGGTACATACTTTCCCAGGTTAGTGTAGAAACTGTCCCTAGTGACTGCATGGGGGTAAATGTGGCAAAATTACCAATGGTGTGGGGTCATGGGTCCTGTTGGATTTTTGAAGTGGAGGCCATTCAGTGTCCTCATAATGATGGTGATGCCATCCTTCATTTCTAGGTGTTTCCTGAGGCTGGGAGCTCTTTAACTCTTCCCCATGGTCTATGTGGATACTGATGGATAACAGTATCGGAAACCAGCTGCTGTACCAAAGCTGGTTCCCTCTTAAGCGAGGGGAGGTGTATGTGGCTGAGTGGCCTCTGTCATGATAAAGCTTTCCCCAAGGTGATGGTTAGTCAGTTTAGGAAGCATTGCTTCAGTTTATGGACCACTTTCGAAGAAAAATAAGCAAAACTAGTTTTGCTGTCATCCCGACCTTAGACTTGGCCCTAAAGCAATGCTATACACATGCAAATGGCTAGGAAAGCTATTACCGTAAGTGGCGACAGGATTCCCCTCTGACTCGTACCCTCTGGTACTCCATTGTAACTGATACGTATTATTTAGAATAATTGATTATGAGATGTTCAGGTAGGGAACAGTAATTTGAGCTCCGGTGGAGACCTTGGGTTTTCTGTATAGGGCAGCGGGATACTTTTGTCCATTAAAAGTGGGAGGGTTGACTGATACCTTTTCAGGATGACTCCAGTGATTGTGCAGGAGAATAAGAGGAGTTACAAATGGGGAGACATGTACAATTGGATTTGGTATCCAGCCATTGATAGCAGGCTACAAGTGCTTATTCTGCCCCTTCCCCCCCCATTTCAGTATGCTGGTAAGAATGAATTGGCGGGCTGTCCCCCTTCCTTTGTCTTCTTTCCCTCTCTTTTCTGTGTCTGTGGGAAATGTATTTATTTGGCTAATCAACTATCGGCTCTTTAGTTTATGAATTGCTATATAGCTGATCTATTTTTTACTGTTTATATCCTTTTCTCTGTCTTGATTTGTCATTTGCTACTTACATGCAAACATGAAGTGTGTATCTTGAGAAATTAAGAATATAAAAAAGATAAGCAAAACTCATACACACCTTTTCTTCATCTGTTTAACTGCGCAGCTTCTGCCCTGTCCGTCAGTATTTCTTACTGCTTTTCCTGGAGCGCTCCCCCAGGAGAGCTCCATTGTCTCTTCTGTGTGTCTGTCTTTCACTCTGCCCCCCCCCAGTTATGGAAGTGAAGACAAGTTAATTCTTTGTGGTTCCTGTTTTGTTCTTTAGGCATCTTTTCATCTCCCTGGTGATAGTAGCAGAAACACTTGTAGGAACTCAGGTATGTAAATTTAATTACCCTGGCTCTAATGGTTTAGCAGTGGCCCAGAAACAGAGACCCCAGGGCTCAGGGCTTGCTTCAGCTGAAGTGAATAATATTCAACCCCCCCCCCCCCAACACACACACACACACACACACACAAATACAAAAAGCAAGTCAGAATCTAATCTATAATGTCTCTGGGAAGACTTGTGTGATAAGAAATAAAAAATATGCAGGATTGGTGCTGTTTTAAAATGGAGAAATAAGCAATCTAGGAACAGTCATGAAGTTTAACTATTTAAAAGACAGCATTTGAAGCTGGAACAATCCTCAATGAAGATCAGTGTTATCTCTTGCAGCAAGTTGCACTTTTGGAGCTTCAGGCACCAGACCACATGGAAACTTTTCTAGCTATTAGTCTGCTGGGGCTGCACACAACAACGTCAGTAGATTTCGCTCCTCCCATGTATACATGGGCGGCCCTGTGCTGCCCTTAGTTCTTTTCCCATCATTGACCATTGCACGTCAGATCCCATGGTGACCTTCCCACTTCAGTGAACTGCCAAACATGTTCTTTTTCCTTTTCTCTCCCTGGTTACCATAATCACTTTAAAGTGATTTTCTCACTTTTATGCCTACTGATCCTAAAACCTTTTTCTGCGAATGCAGAAAGAAGGTCTCAGACAAGGCCGACCACGACACCTGCATCTGCTGCCAGGGCCTGGACCATGACATGCAGGCCTGTGAGATCTCTGCAAATTCAACCAGGCTACCAGGTGATGCTGCCAGAAGGACCACAAAAACTTCCTCCTAGAACAGAGGGTTACGTAGATGGAGAAGGAGCTCCAGGCCAGAAGCTCCTCCGCCTTCCCAGCTCTGTCGACGGGCTCCCACTCCTCCAAGGCCCACAACAAATCGGTCAGGAAGCACAAACACCAGGAGAAGGACGAACATGGGGACCAGTATGCCCGGCTCACAGTCACCACGTAGAGAATTGACCATGGCTGGATTGTCGTCTGCTCAGGGGATGACTTCTGCTACAACTTACAACCTTTCTTCCACCGGGTCAGTCTTTGCATCCCTCCCATCTCTCTTTAGCGGGTGTGGGGTCTTCAGCACCAGGTCTTCTCTCGCCCCTGCTGATTGCATAGCCCCTGCTGTTTTGGCCCCTGTTTTCTACAGGGCCTCAGCCAGGGAGCTCTGCCATACTGATCTCTGTCAGCATTGATCCATCGACATCAGGGGTTCTCTCTTCCCCAGCGACACCCTTGGTCCTAGCTCCAGGCATCACCACTGTCTTGGCCCATCATCCTCAGTGTTCCAGTCTCCCCTGGCGATGCCTGCAGCCACCGCTTCGACATTGTGGGACACAGTCTCCCCCTGTCGTCGTCCCAGGCAGCTTCGTTAACAACGGGCACCCAGTCCGTCCCATCAATGTTTCAAGCTGTGCTAACTATGCCAGGGCCCTAGCCCCTGTTATCAGTACCTCAGCCTGCTCCACTGGCACCAGGCCGTCAGTTTTCCCTCCCAAGGTCACTGCCCACCCCAACGATGCCTATTATCGATGTTGAAATTATGTCATATTCCTTCTGGGACTTTATGCATTATCTTGCCATCCCCAATGGCCGGCGATGCTGGGCCTTCTGGGTCTGCCCCTCCCTCCCCGTTGATGCCTTCCACAGCACCATGTCCAGCTTGTCCTCACTGTTCTATGCACCAGTCACCCCAGCGATGAGGATTAGTATGTGGATAGAGCCGCCAGTCCCACTTCCTTTTCAGCCATCTCCTTCGGGGGAAGGACTCCTCTAAATGCAGTCTGAGGTCCCCCTTGGTGACCCCTCTTTCACTGCAATCATGAAGCAGCTACAGACTGCCATGGGATTTGATGCAGAGGAGTGAGCAGGACATTGGCCGGAGGAACCTTACGGAGTGCCTGGAGCTGCCGGATTCTCCGCTGAACATAATCCCTCCTTTGATGGCGGCCTTTAAGCATGCCACCATGGCTGCCTGGTACAGGCCTTACCTGATCTTTTCTATGCTCAGGAAGGACCATAAACTATACCAGGCTTCCTCATGGAAACCCTTCTTTGTGGAACAACCACAAGCAGATTCTGTGGTTATCAGGGCCGCCCATGACAGGACTAAGAGACCTGAACATCTCAGCTCTCTTTCTCCAGGCAAGGAGTACAGAAAGCTGGGCCTTATAGGCAAATGGACATTTGCCTCAGCTACCCTCTCCCTTAGGGTCATGAATTACATACACACTCTGGAGAACGGCCACGGCTACAACAGAGGCCCTTCCAGAGGGTACCCACAAGCAAGAGCTCCTCAAGAATCTTCAGTCGGGTGCAGATGTAGGCAAGCATCTCTTATGGGCAGCCTATGATGCGACTGATGCCTCTGCGGGAGAAGCCACAGTAGGCATCTGTCTCGGGTGGCATTCTTGGCTTAGGGTCTTCAGGTTTGCCTCAGATGTTCAACAGTCTATCCTGAATGCCCCCTTTAGAGGCTATAAACTGTTCATGGCAGATATGCAGGACATTCTTTCTGACCTGCAGGCCACAGGCAGAACCCTGCAGTCAGCTCACTCTATCACACCTGGTCCAGAAGTACCCAGTGGGTACCCTTTTGTTCAGCCTACATCAAGGCTAAGCAGAGCACCAGACCTCAGACCAAGCATCGGGCAGCAGCAGCCCTGCCTGCCTCTGCTGCCACTGCTGCATAAAAATCCAGAGGAGGGACCGCAGTCCCGGCAGTAGGAGCTACCTCAGCATGACTCCTTACCAGACTCCCATCTCCCAGGCCCTCAAGAGGTGGTGGTTGGGGGTTGCTTCTCCCTCCACCTCAACAGGTAGCAGGAGATCAGAACAGATGTATAAATGTTACATAACATAGATAGATGCATCAAAATTGTCGGCAGAGAAGTGCCTTTGGTCCACCTAGTCTGCCCATAATGCTAGTGACTGTGTTTCTTCAAGCATTCCCGTAACTAGGTTGTACCCCTCCCCTACTATCAGTATCTTCCTATGCCTATCCCATGCATTCTTAAATCCTGTAATCATTTCTGCCCCTACAGCCTCCTCTGGCAGGCTGTTCCATTTGTCTACCACCCTTTCTGTGAAGAAGTGCTTCCTCACATTTCCTCTGAACCTCCCTCCCTTCAAGTTTCATCCTATGTCACCTCATCCTTAAGCATCTTTTTCTCTGAAACATAGTATCATAGAGCAAGGCCACACTCTGGAACTTTTAGAGTGGCCCCCAGAGTCACCCCCAATTCAGTCTCATTACCCTCCAGATCACATTTCGGTGCTGTAGGGGTAATCTGCACTGTGCTGCATAAAAAGGCCATAGAACCCATCCCTGTGCACCAGAGAAATGGAGGATTCCACTCGCACATCTTCCTATTTCCCAAATCGCTAGGGGATTTGAGGCCCATTCTGGATCTGAGACCTAAATTCCTACATCCAGTACAAATGGTTCAGGATGGTGACCTTACAGGGCCTGCTGCCGCTGCTGTTCCAGAGAGACTGGACATGTTCTCTCGACATGCAGGATGTATACCTTTACATCAAAGTGTGTGCCCCACCCCCCCCATCATCAGTACCTCAGGTTCCTATTCCAGGGGGAGCACTGTAGTTTCAAGCCTTGTCTTGTCTTCAGCACCACTGGTCTTTACCAAATGCTTAGTGGAGGTAGCTGCAGCTCTCTGGCGTGAGGGCCTATGCATCTTCCCCTACCTGGAGTCATGGTCCAGGGACTAGCTGCTTCAGACTCTAGGGCATACCATGCAGCTGTTCCTTACCCTGGGAATTATGGTCAGTCTGCCCAAGTTGGTCTTGACCCCCTGCCAATACCTTCAGTGCATTGGGGTGCTACTTAACACGGATAAGGGCCTTGCATTTTTACTGCAGGGCAGGGTGAAGTGCCTGATGGGCCAGGCTCAGCTGCTGTACAACATTTGATATGTTGCAGCCAGAACCTTCCTGAGGCTCCTGGGCTTGATGGCTGCGGCCGTCGCTATGGTGCCCCTAGCCAGATTGCACATGTGGATTCCCCAATGGATGCTGAGGGTCCAGTGGGGGACCAACGCAACAACAATCTGGAACAGCATGTTCTAGGGACGTGGATATGTTGTTCTTTCCACACTGTTTGGCATGTCCCTTTCCCCTTTAAATCTTGCCGGATGATCTGAAAGCTGGCTCCTCCCACCCACCCGGATGGTATATCCCTCTGCTCCACCCCTTGATGCCAGATCTTCCTTTCCGCTGGAAGATTCAGGTTCCCTTCATACCGCTCCCACATTGAGTAGGCTCTGGCACTTAAACCTTAGGACAAATTACCGAAAATTCAGCTCGTTAGAGTGTCTCCTCATAGATCTGCAATAGCGATCGCAATAGAGGACAAGTCCTTGCCCGGGTTCCGCCAGTGTTCTTGCGGGCAGAAGATGTCTTGTACTGACTGGGCCATGACCATGATACCCAGGCCTGCAACTTTTGTCGCGCTTTACATCCGGTAGTGTTGGACAATTGCCTCGCACAGCTGCAGCTCAGTGGACTGGAAAAATGGTTCCCGACGGTAAAATCCAAAGATGCCCATCATATGGTCTTCACGGCCGTGGGGTCCGCCGAACAGCTGGAGCAAATGAAGGCCTTCAAGGAGGAGGTGACTTGCACCGCTGAGCAGTTGTCTTCAGTTTTGGTCTTTGTCCCGCTCAGACTGGACTCTTCCTTCTCAGGCTCCTTCAAGGAGCTGTGCCAGTCTTTCCCGACGAAAGGGGAGGGACCATCTGGCTCGCACATCTCCCGCTCCCATAAAAAGGATAAGGAGTCGAGAGAGGATTCGTCTTGTCGACGTCGGTCTTGGGACAGAGAGAGATCTTGGTCCCAGGAGTCTCGTGCTTCAACTTCGGTTGAAATTGTAATCTCTGTCGCTGGCTTCACAGTGCCCCCATCAGGCCAGTCAGCTTAAGATGTGGGATGACGATCCAGTAGAAATTGTCATCGACCCCGTCAACCCGTTGTCGACTGATGAGGCCAACAATTCTTTGTTCAGGACTCTGGTCCTGACGGGACCTACTGAGGAGGAGACTCAGCCTGCTGGGAATCCCCCTTTGTCTCTGTCCCTGACCTGGAGGAGCTGCAGTTTTCCACAGCTCCTTCCGAGCACTCCCATCTATCCCCCCAATGGTTGAGGACACCCTTGACTGACAGGCCAAGGAAGACTCACAAGTGGTGCTCCAAGAAGTGGCAATGTTGCTATTCATCCTCGTCCTCCTCGAATGAGGAGAGGCTTTGACGCAAGCTGTTTTGACGCTATGAGGACCTTATGTGGCAACAACTGGTGTTGGCCAGTCCGAAGTCGGCCCCGGATTCCACTCCAGCCATCACATGGCTGTCGCCCCCTAGGCCAACGCCGACTCCTCCGAAGCTGGTCGACATCCCCCGCAGGGTTCAGTATTAGGACTGGTCCTCTTCAATGTCTTTGTAAGCGACATTGCAGACGGACTGGAAGGAAAAGTATGTCTCTTTGCAGATGACACAAAGATCTGCAACAGAGTTGATGCACAAGGTGGGGTGGAAAGGATGAGAAAGGACTTGTCAAGGTTAGAGGAATGGTCAGATGTATGGCAGCTTAGATTTAATGCTAAGAAGTGCAAGGTAATGCACCTGGGAAACAAAAACACAGGGGAAGAGTACACAATGGGGGGTGAGATACTAACAACAACAAAAATGGAAAGGGACCTGGGGGTAGTCATATCAGATGACTTAAAGGTGGGCAAGCAATGTGAGAGGGGCAGAAGGAGGGCTGGGGGATACTGGGATGCATAGGAGAGCATCACCAGTAGAAAACAGGAAGTTATTATTCCTCTGTACAGACAGCTGGTGCGACCCCATCTGAGTACTGTGTGCAGTTCTGGAGACCCAGTCTCCGGCAAGGACATAGACAAGATGGAACTGTCCAGAGGAGGGCAACTAAAATGGTGCAGAGTCTGCACGGAAGACATATGAAGAGAGACTAAAGGAGCTTAATATGTATAGCCTCGAGGAAAGGAGGGACATGATAGAAACTTTCAAGTACCTCAAGGGAATCAACAAAGTCCAAGAGGGTAGCATCTTTCAAAAAAAGAGGTGTGCAAGAACGGGGGGGCGGCTCAGAGGTAATGTAAGGAAGTATTTTTTCACAGAGAGGGTTGTGGATGCATGGAACGGCCTTCCGGAGGAGGTTGTGGAGTCCAAAACAGTGACTGAATTCAAGCATGCATGGGACAGCCATAAGGCAATTCTAGGGGGTGGGGGTAGAAAGAAGTAGGCTGCTGGTTAACTAGGATCTGCAGCTTATCCATTAGGTAGGGAAATGGGCAGACTGGGTGGGCCAAGTGGTCCTTATCTGCCATCAAATTCTATGTTTCTATGTAGGATCTGCAGCTTATCCAGTAGGTAGGGAAATGGGCAGACTAGGTGGGCCAAGTGGTCCTTATCTGCTGTCAAAGTCTATGTTTCTAGTCTGTGATTCTACGACATCGCCCGTTCACCCACGGAGCCAGTGAAGACCCTCCCGGCTTGGCCGTAGCCGGCCTCTACACTGATCATGGTGGAGCCGTCACCTAAGCAGCCTCCTGCAGGGGCTCCTTCCAAGCAGCCTCAGCTCGTTAAGGGCCTCCCGCACAGGCTGTCCATCACCCTCACTTCTGACTCCACGGTGGGTCGAAAGTAACTCTGGTGGTTGGCCACTCTATCCAGACTCCTTGGAGTCTGAGGACTCTGACTTGAATTTGCGACCCTGTGACTATGATTCAGTGAGTCTCTCAATGGAGGATGGTCCCAAATCCTTCCTGGGCATCCTCTGTCTCATCTCTGAATCCATGGGGATGCCCTTGGAGCTCATTGAGAAATGGGCCGAATATCCCCCAACTGATATTCTCAGAAAAGGGGAATCTCCGACTGAGATCTTCCCAGTGGCCGAAGCCATAGTCGTCCCAGCCTTGGACCTTTGGCAGCACCCAGCCTTTTGCCCCATGCCTTCAGCCCAGATGGCCCACACATATGCGGTTCCCTTCGGGGTTTACACAGCACCCCTCGGCTGAGGGGTTGCTGACCGAGTCTGTTTCGGCACTACGGAAATTCAGGAGACACAGATAGGCCCCCGGACAAAGAGTACAAGAAGTTAGACCATTCATCCAGAAAGGTCTATGCTGCTTCCTCCCTTGGTCTCCATCAGGTAAGTTTGGCCATCATCATGGCACACTTCTCCCACACCCTCTTGGGCTCTCTGGATGAGGTGCTTCCTCATCTCCCTGCGGACCTTCAGACCACGGTCAATCAGGTCTGGGACCAGGGTTGGGCTGTTGCTAAACAACAACTCCAAACAGCTCTGGATATTGGGGATTCTTGTGCCCATTCAGTGGTGGCCGCAGTCGCCATGCACTGCAGGGCCTGGCATAGAGTCTCGATCTTTACAGCAGATACCCAGCACAAGCTGGTAGATGTTTCCTTCCTGTGCACCTACTTGTTCAGTCCAGGAGCTGAAGGTCACCTCCAGCATATCGAGAAGTCCAGTGCCACCTTGGACTCCATTGCTTCCACTGAAAAGGAACCTCACAGTTCTAAAAAGCAGAAGAGAAAGCCCTTTTGGCCTCCTGCCCCTGCGGTCAAGCAGCCCCAGTACCAACCTGGGCAGCAGCAGCAGGCTCAGTCTTGGTGCCCTCCTCCCAAGTCAGGGACTTGGGCAGCCCATAAGCTCAGAGGGAAGGGCTTCGGTCATCCCCCAGCTGGATCCTCCTCATCCAAGCCTGCACAGTGACGGGATAGGGTTGCCAACCCCATACCCCTCACACCCACTCTGGGTACTCCCGTGGGGGGCCGGCTCTGACACTTCCTTTCTGCCTGGTCCGCTGTCACAATGGACAGGTGGGTCTTGGAAGTGGTTGACCAGGGACTGCCTCTGGATTTCGAGCAGTACCCTCCAAGCCGAGTCCATGCCGCATGGGAGGAGAAGGTATCCGCGCACACTCAGCCTGCTCTGAGACGACATCACTCAGCTGCTCCACAGGGAGATAGTGGCCCGAGTTGTGGATCCCCCTGTCGACCCAGGGTTTGTCTCCAGGTACTTCATGGTTTCGAAACAGACAGGGGGCTGGCACCCCATTCTAGATCTGCACGACTTGAATCAGTTTCTCGGGTCTCACACCTTCAGAATGGTAACTCTGTCTCGGATCATACCATCTCTCAAGCAGAACATGTGGTTCTGCTCCCTAGATCTGCAGGATGCATTTTTTCACATCCTGATCCATCCTGTCTCACTGAAGGTTCCTCCGCTTCAGGGTGGAGGGAACCCTCTGAGTTTCAAGCCTTGCTGTTGGGCCCATCATCAGCCCCCAGGGTCGTCTTCAAATGCATAACAGTGGTGGCGGCCAATTTTCAGTGTCGAGGGGTCAGAGTTTACCAATATCTCGATGACTGATTCATAGCTGGTCCCTCCAGACTGGAGATGGAGAGGTCCAGGGATCTGCCCTCCAAACCTGCCTCAGCCTTGGCCTCCTGATCAATGAGGCCAAGTCTGAACTCATGCCTTCGCAGGTGATCTGCTTCATCGGGGCAGAACTTGACTCTTGCCGAGCTAGAGCCAAGCTGCCAGCAGACAGGGCAGAGGTTCTTTCCTCCTTTGCCCAATCATTTCTGGTTGGGCAATTGCGCCCTGCCCATGATTCCTGCGACTTCCTGGTTACATGGCGGCCTGCACCTCCATTGTCCAGTGGGCCCAGTGGCATATGCACACCCTTTAATGGGAGCTGGCCAGCCAATGGTCTCAGCGTCTAAGTCATTTCAACCAGCTGGTCACTGTAACCCAGAAGATGTGGGACTCTCTCTCCAGTGATGGACTGTCCTGGAACATCTGCAGGGAGGAATCCCATTTGTCCATCCTGAGCTGACTGTCATCCTGATGACCAGTGCCTCTCTCATGGGCTGGGGTGCCCACATAGTGAACCACAGAGTCCATGGGCTCTGGATCCCTGAGGAATCCCGATGCCATATCAACCTGCTGGAGCTCCGAGCAGTTCAGCTGGCGCTGGCTGCACTCGCTCTGTTCCTTTGGGGTCAAGTGGTTCATGTCCAGACAGACAACACCACAACCATGTACTATCTCAACAAACAGGGTGGCACGTACTCCCGACTTCTGTGCAGGGAAGCGCTCCACATCTGGACCCTCATGACCAGACTGGAGGCAGATCTCCTAGCTATCCATGTGGCAGGAGCCTCGAATCAGGTGGCGGATGCCCTCAGGCGGGTGGGCGAGGCGTCCCACGAATGGTCTCTCCATCCAGAGGTAGTGCATAGCCTGTTTTCTCAGTGGGGCATCCCTCAGGTGGACTTGTTCGCCCCCAGGGAGAACACAAAGCTGAGGCTGTTCCATGCCCATCCCCCTCAGTAGGGCTCACTGCAGGGGGATGCCTTCTTGAGGCCGTGGACCCCAGGCCTCTTCTAAGCCTTCTCTCCACTTCCCTTGATCCACAAGGTGCTCCTCAAGGTCAGGAGGGACAAGATGTGGGTGATCCTGGTCACCCCCAGACTGGCCCCGCCAGTTCTGGTACCCAGATCTCCTCAGCCCCAGCAACAGGCTCCCAAGGCATCTTCCAGCATGTCTGAACCTGCTTTCCATCAATTAGGGGAAGGTATGCTGGCCAAGTGGCGTGGAGGGCTGAAGCATCCATGCCTTACCTCCTGCCATGCTGGCAACCCATGTTTGTAGTGGGAGCAGGCAGCTGGAGGTTGACTGGGGAGGGAGATGATCGAGCATCTGGAGGACTGCTCTCCTCTCTTGGGGAGGGCTGGGACAGAGTCCACTGCTTGACTGACCACTGGTGGTGGCCGGGGGCTGGTGCAGTGGACCCATAATGTAGGGGGCATATGCAGGGCAGACGCCTGGCGTGCCATACGTGGAAGCATGCGCAACTTGGCCATTGACATCATTGCACAACTTCTTTCCACACTCAGGGACAGGAAACCATGGAAAAAGGGAATCCCGACCGGCAAGATGATGCTGACCTCCTGCAGGTGCCACACCTGGCCAGCCGGCACCTCGTGAAGCAGAGGTGAGTGCGGTAGACACCGGGGTGATGGTACAAAATAAAATCAGTGGACGATATTCCACCTGGACCTTCAATCCCTGCACCTGACAGCCTGGTTCCTCTGCGGCTAGAGTTCCAGGCTTTGGGTCTGTCCGACGATGTACTCAATGTAGTTGAAGCATCTAGGAAGGAGTCGACCAGGAGGTGCTGTGCCTTCAAATGGAAGAGATTCTCCATTTGGTGTCAGGGCAAGAGCTTGAATCCTTTGTCCTGTCCAGTGGCTAGCATCCTTGACTACCTTTGGTCTCTCTCCAAAGGGGGTCTTCGGTCTACGACCCTTAAGGTGCATCTGGAAGTCATCTCTGCTTACCGGGCATGGGCCAGTCAGCAGACAGTGGCACTGGAGAAGGTGGTCTGGCATTTCTTCAAAGGCCTCAACCATATTTCCCCTCCAGTGCGTGAACCACCACCACCACCGTGGGATCTACTGCTGGTATTGGCAAAGCTCATGGGCAAGCCATTTGAACCAATGCACAGGTGTGAGATGTCACACCTGTCATGGAAGACAGCCTTCTTGGTGGCTGTCACATCAGCCAGAAGGATTGGGGAGCTACAGGCATGCTCTGTTGAGTCTTCCTATCTGATCTTCCACAGTGACAAGGTTGTCTTGTGCCCCAACCTGAAGTTTCTTCCAAAGGTTGTGTCGGAGTTTCACTTGAACCAGGTGATGACTCTGCCAGTGTACTACCCCAATTACAACTCGGAGGCTGAGTACAGGCTCCATACTTTGGACCGGAGATGTGCGCTCTTATTAAAAGAGCTTACGGCTGACGTTCGGGGAGAGGTTCGCCAGCTGTTTGTCACCTACGCTGAAACCGCACCTGGCAGACCTGCAGCGAAGCAGATGATTGGCAGATTGATATCATGCATTGATCTCTGCTATAGGTTGGCAGGTCGGGAGCCTCCCGTAGTTCTAAGGGCTCATTCCACCCACCATACCGCTGCATCGGCGGTTGCTTCTAGCAACATCCCTATCCACGATATCTGCAGGGCTGCTACCTGAAAGTCAGCAACCACCTTCATTTCCCATTACTACATCGACTTAGAGTCACACCAGGATGCTGGTTTTGGGGCCTCAATTCTCCAATCTCTGTTCCCAAAGTAGGGTGTGTGCACCTTGCCTCCCTCCTCCCAGAGAACTACTAGGAGTCTGCCGAACAGTGTGGCTAGAACAACGTATCCACGTCCCTAGAAACACTGGTTACTCACCTGTAACGGTAGATTTTCTTCGAGCATATATCTTGCAGCAGGTAATACACTTGGGTTATTGCCAGAGGGCGCTCTTCTGCACGGCAGGCTTTGCCATCAGTTTTTGCCTGGGGATCGCCCACAGAGTGACCTCATCACTGTGTGACTATATAAGAGGTGGGTGGCTCCAGACGTCCTCAGTTCATTTTTTTGCCGTCTTCAGCCTGCACAGCAGCCATTTCTTTCCAGTGCATGCAGTTCTTCATTGACGAGACCTCGACCTAAGAGTGGTGTTTTCTCACCGTTCCCACCTTCATCAATGATTATCCTTCATCATCAACGAAACCTGCCTACTTTGTCATTTACGATATTTGTGACTGACACTATTTTTTTCCCCTTCCAGCAAGACTTGGAGCAATACTCTTTTCTCAGGGTTGCTCTCATCGACAGTCACTGTTCCCGGTGCACACCGTTGATGGGGCAGCATAATCATCATCTAGATGTGGAGCAATACTCATCTTCCTCAAGGTTGCTCTCATCGATGACAACTGTTTTCCAGTGTCCACCATCGACGGGGCACTGTTACATCAGCTAGATGTGGAGCAATACTCCTCATCTTCATCGTGGTTGCTCTCGTCAGTGGCCACTTATCACCGTTGATGGGGCACCATACCATCATCTGGATGGGGAGCAATACTCCTCATCTTCCTCATGGTTGCTCTCGTCGACAACCACTGTTACCAGTGTACACCATCGACGGGGCACCTTACCATCAATTTTGATGTGGAGCAGTACTCTTATCTTCCTTAAGGTTGCTTTCGTCGATGGACACTTTTTCAGTGTTCACTGTTGATGGTACACCATTACATCAGCTCAGTATGGAGCGATACTCGTCATCTTACTCATGCTTGCTCTCGTTGACAGCCACTGTTCCCAGTGCACACTGTTGACAATGCACCATAGAGATACCTTCCTCGTCGACGACACACTATCGTCACCGTAGTTTGCACTCATCGACGCCACTATTTCCAGTACACCATCGATAGTGCACCATACCTTCAGCATGCTGCGCAGCAATACTCCTCATCCTTCCCAGACTTGCTGTCATCGGTGGCTACTGTTACCATTGGCGGTGCCCCTCAGGCTGACTACGTCATCGACAGTGTCTGCATCGCTGTTGCTTGCAATAACTCATTTATAATTTACCAGGACAGGACATCATACTCCTCGTTCTCTGGATTGCACTAATTGATGGCCACTACCACCAGTGTACACCGTCGATATTGCACAATAAGATGCCTTCATCATTTTGGCATCGCCGGGCCATGGGAGTACTACTCCTCGCCCTCCCAGGTGTCGCTCTTGTCAATGGCCACTGCTACCACTGTACACCATCACCAGCACCCCTTTAAGAAATTGTCTCAGCTGATTAGCAGATCCATCAAAGGTTTCTTCTTTTAGGACCGTCCTCAGCATCTACTTTGCTGCCGACGATGGCTTCGGGCTCTGTGTTGGAGGATAAAAGCTTTACCCTTATGGTCATTTCTTCTCCTTTTCAACCGGCCATCCATAAAAGCACAACTGACCACTACAACCCCAGGGATCCTGGTTTATACACCCCAGGCTCCGGACCTTTGCATATGCAGTGACTCGCATCACCTTTGATTCCTATGATTTCCTATAAGACGGGCAACCCGTCACCACGTTGTCCTCTATACACATGGCTATTGTCACTCAGACAGTTGTTTACAGGTTGTGATAGATACTCAGACCTCCATTCCCAGGGAATCTTTCTAGTGCTCATGCTCACCTACTTTCCCTCTGACACATTTGCATTGGGATCGGGACTGTCATCCTAATACATCTCCTTATTTTAGGGAGGTAGATTCTTCTGGAGGATAACTCTGAAGAAGTGTTAGAGAGTATTCTCCTTACAATGCCGGTCCGAGGCCTCTTCTTGAGGCCTCCTCCTTTACTTTATTATGGAGACACTGCTCACCAATGCAGTCATACCTGCCTGGAACCACCCTTCAAAGGTCATGCCATACCAAGACAGCCAGATTGCCTATACCAAGTTCTGGTGGACCATCCCTACTTTGCAAACACCCTGGATGCAGGTTCTGTGGCTGTCCCTGCCATGCATGATCGCGCAAACAAGCCTAGACATATGAGCTCCTTACCAACAAACACAGCCTCCCACCATTTGGCCTACCTTGCTGAACACGGTACCACGTGGAACCGAATAATCTTCAGATTCTCAAATTATAAGGGACATATGGTGACATACCAATGTAAACTCTGGTCTTTAGCCACAACTCTTGTCAACGGACTCCCTTCTTTCCCATGATCCAGGACCATTGTTGGCTACTATGGCCACTGGTATTTTTATCTCACGGCACCCCCTTAAAGCAGGGTATGACACCAGGGATACTTCACCCCTAACCTTGACCACACATATTACAGTCAGACAACATGCATGGCTTGGACTCTCCGATTTTACCCCAGCTGTGCAACGTACAAATTATGACTGCACCTTTCAATGGCTCAGACCGATGCTGGATACCCTCCGGACATCTGGTTGATGACTTAGAACAGTCCACGACTGGTATCACTCTGCTCAGCTATCAACTCAATACCACTTCTGTCATTCCAGTGATAATGGTAGCAAGCAGGGGGACCTTACAGAGCCACAGGTCGAGGTCACGCTTCATCCCAGCAAGCCTCTACTGCCCCATCCTCTATCCTACTGCCTCCTTCGGTTTCGGTTGCTGGTTCAGCGCTACTGGTTCTAAACCCTGCACTCCGGATTTTCATCCGCTCCAAGGCTGTTTATCACCTGCCTTGCAGTCGTGCCTGCGGCGATCTCGGGTTATAGCCGCTACATCTTCCCATACCGGGATGATTGGCTTTTTGTGGTAGACTCATAAGCCTCTCCTCCTTTCTTCTTCCGAGCCCCTCTGACATGATTTAAAGCCTAGAGGATTACGGTAAATTGGCCTTCCTCCCTCCGGATCCCCACCTGCTGTCTCCAGTACATACGAGTAGTATTTGACACCGCTACAGGTCAGGACTTTTTCCTTTTTTTTTTTTCTTTTATTTATTACTAGGATTACAAATACTTTTGAACCAAGGATTCTTTTACAAAGGTTCTGCATCAGCTAACTTACTTACTAGAGGACAGTCGAACCACATTTATGTCCCTGACCATTCAAATTCAAGAGGCACAATATGTATTAGTAACACAACTACATTTTAAGATATATGACAATGGCCATCTCGGAGATCAGTACCCACGCAACACTATGCATACGGCTTGACCAGTACGCACTACAAAGTCAATGGCATCAAAAATCGAATTCCTTCGAGGTTCCTTCTACACCTCTGAAATACCTTTCATTGATGAGCCTGCCGACCCCACATCTCTCAGGCTGCCCCTTTCAATCCCTGCCACCATCACAAATATTAATCACAGGGACTTTCCTGATGGCTTGGCGCACATCTCGGTCCATTCAAAACTCGAGGACAGTGAGTCCCAGGCTCCACCTCACTCCATGTAAATCTATTCAACATGAAAAAAATGTGACTTGGCCTCTGGGGTCTTCTGTCCTTTCCTGAAAAACGGGGACTTTCTATGGTTGTCTTGTCCCGCCCTTGGACAGGACTCTATTTCTCTGTCATCCCTCCCTTCCCCCTCCTGCACAGTACACTAATTTTAGTTGCACCTGCCACCGGCCCCGATGATCCTCATTGCTCCCTGTGGCCTGGGCAGGTTTGGCTCCCATTGCTACAACACTTAACGGTGGCAAACCCACTGCTGGTACCCATCACACCAGATCTGATACAGGCAGGTTACTTCATGCCACTCTGGATTCCTTCCACATCCACGAGTGACTCCTGCAGATGCCTTTTATATCTCATCTCCAGGTCTTCTTGCAAATGGTGAACATTCTGCTGGCATTTCAAAAACTTGCTACCAGACGAACCTACTTAAAATGGTAATGCTTTTTTCCATATGGGCTTCTTCTCATCCCATGGACCCTTTTTTCATGTCCAGTGCTACAAGTCTTGGAATGTTTATCCACGCTCACGGCTACATGCCTGATCTACTTCTCCATTGAGGTTCACCTGACCTCCATCCTGGCATTTCATGAAACACTTGAAGACCACCTGATTTACCAACATCACTTGGCAGCAGTGTTTTCTTGGGGGGGGGGGAACGTTTCATCTTCAGCCCCAATTAGACATCCTACTCCATAGTGGAGCCCTTACTCATCCTTTTGGACAACTTACTTTGACCAAGTGCGACCTTGGTTTTCTTTCACGGAAACCTCCGTTTATTATGGCAGTGACTTCTGTCACACATCTTTATAAACTTCAATCTCTGAGGTACAAATAATCTTACCTTATTTTGTACAAAGACAGAATTTCCTTATGCCTCAACCCCTCTTTTTTCTGACAGTGGTTTTGGAACATCCTCTGAGCTACCTGTTACCATGCCAAACTTTCCAGTCCGAGGGTGTCACTTCTACACATTTTCAGTGCACGCAGGGTGCTCAGATGCTACTGCTCAAAATATTATGCCACTCTGAATGACAACACACTTCTTTGTCTCCTTCATCCGCTCTGGAGAAAGGCCTCCTATTGCAAAATACTCCCTTTCCACATGGCTGGCTAATTGCATTATGTCGTACAAGTACAACAAACTACCTGACCCTGTCCATGCACACTCTATGAGAGCCATAGCTGCTACAGTTACTTGGTTTATGGGAGTGTCCATTACAGAAATATGTAAAGTAGCCATATGATCCACAATCCATACCTTCATGATAATAGCCTCCCGCCGCCACACGGCCTTCATCTGTGTGGTGGGTCCTTTTATCATACACATTCACCCTTCTAATATTACTGCTTGGGACTCATCTCAAGTGTATTACCTGCTGCAACAGGTATGCTTGAAGAAGATAGTACAGTTGCGTATTTACCGTAATGGCAGATCTTCAAGAGAATCTCTTGTAGCAGGTGTGTTCCCCCCCTCCTTCCCCCTTCCTTCTCTAAGACAGCAATTATTTTTTTTTTTTTTTTACATCCTCACATATGTAAGAGGGAAGTTCCTAGGGCACCTTGGTTCCCTCGGTTCACATATCAGCAAGCTGAAGCTGGCAAAGAAACTGCGGATGCCTGGGGCCGCCCACTCTTATATAGTCACACAGTGATTAGGTCACTCTGTGGGCAGCCCCTAGGCAAAGACTATTGGGAAAGCCTGCTGTGCAAAACAGTGCCCTCTGGCGATAACCCAAGTGTATTGCCTGCTGCAAGAGATTCTCTCGAAGATCTACCGTGATGGTGAGTATCAATCAATCAATCAAATCTTTATTTATTCAAGCGAGCATCATTGAGCGAGGCTCATTTACAAGATGGACCTGATAAGGTCAAGGTTCGATAGTTGGTACACAACATATACAGCAATGCACTAATATTTGCATAACAGATACAAAAAAAACATTTATAAATACAATGATCAAGGGTAAGAAGTTGATTCAGGCATACATGACAAGGTAGGTTACAGGGAAATTATACAAAAGATAAAGTATATACATATCCCAATATAGGAGTCAAGGCATACACACAGCATAATGTAATACTAGGGTGAATGGGGAACATTTAGGAATAATGTAAGGGCCAGTGATTAGTGGGAGAAGGATTAGGTAGGTAGAAGGTAGTTAGGTAGAATTAAATGGAACTGGGGTACTATAAAAAGGGTGGCTGCCCGGGAGGGAGAACTGTGGAACAAAAATATGTGTAACTGTATGCAACTGTATACAACTGTACTTTCTAGGAGTGGTATATGTTGCTCATCCACACAGACCCACCCGATCTCCAAAGCTTCAACGCACAACCCTCTGCTTTCAGCGGGCAAGATCTGGTGTTAAGGGGTGGAGTCGAGGGATATACCACCCAGGTGGGAGGAGCCAGCTTTCAGACCATCCGGCAAGATTTAAAGGGGAAAGGGACATGCCAAACAGTGTGGATGAACAACATATACCACTCCTCGAACTACTGTTACAGGTGAGTAACCTGTGTTTTTAGTTTCCTCCCCGGTCAGCAAGGTGCTGCTATGGTGATGGAACCCAGCAATCTCATAAAAAGGGTCCCCTTCCTCATTCCTTCCCCTCAGCAGATTCTCACTACGGATGCCTCGGTGTTAGGCAGGGGAGCCCATCTGGAGTCTCATCAGGTTCAATGGACATGGTCATCACTGGAAGCTACCCTCCACATCAACATCTTGGAGATGAGAGCCATTCTATGTGCTCTACAAGCCTTCCAAACCCTTCTGTCCTTGGGCCATCTGCTGGTGCAGACAGACAACATTGTTTTAATTCACTACCTCAACAAACAAAGGGTGACCCACTCGTACCCTGTGTGTTCGGAAGTGATGAGGGTCTGGTACTGGGCTCCAGAACATGGCCTAGAACCGTCGGCAGTCTATTTTCCAGGCATCTAAAATGTCCATGCAGACAGGCTAAGCAGGTCACAGTCCAGAATGCATGAGTGGAGCTGCTAACCTCGGTGATCGAAGACTTGTTCGACAGGTGGGGTCATCCAAGTTGGACCTTTTTGCGTCCACACTCGACACAAAACTGCCACGTTTCTACTTGCTCACTCCAGGGCCTGGAGTTTTTTGAGACGCATTGTCCCTCTCCTGGAAATAGAGGCTTCTCTATGCCTTCCCTCCCTTCCTTCCAATTCATAAGGTTTTGATCAAGCTTCAGAGGGAAGGAGCCACTTTGATCCTTGTGACTCCCTTCTGCCCTTGTCAGAGCTGGTTACCCTTACTACTGCCCCTGTGCCCCAGCTTGCTATCACAGTAGCTGGACACTGTAGTCAATTTAGATCTCAGGTCTCTTCACCTTCATGCATGACTCCTAAAAACATATCCATTGCGAGATTTGGTGTTTCTCAGAGGGTGGCTGATGTCCTCATTGCCACTAAAAAACCCTTCACCAGGGCCACTTATTTCATGAAGTGGAAGCACTTTGCTCTGTGGGCTGCCTCCCATTATCTGGATCTGTTCACATGTCCACTGAATCAGATTCTGAAGTACCTGCATTCCCTGCTTGATGCCAGGGTGCAGTACTCTTCAATTAAGGTGCACCTGTCGGCCATTTTGGCCTTTCACATATTTGTTGATGGCCATAGGGTGGCACATCAGGATGTGTCTTGTACGTTATTGAGGGGCATCCTTCATTTGAAACCACCCATTCATAATCCTGCCCTACCTTGGGATCTGAATTTTGTGTTACAGAAGCTTAATTTGGCTCCATGTGAGCCAGCCATGACTTGCAAACTATGCTTCCTGTCATGGAAAGCGTTATTTTTAGTTGCCATTACTTCTGCTCGAAGGATTTCTGAGCTTCAAGCTCTCATGTGTGAGCCTCTTTATTTGAATTTTCACAGAGATGGTGTCTTTGCGTACCAATCCCAAGTTCCTACCTAAGTGAGTTTAGTTTGAATCAGTCCATCCACCTGCCTGTTTATTTTCCAGAGCATGCCAATCCAGGGGAAGCATTGCTCCATACCTTAGATGTATTTAGAATCCTCTGATGATATGTCCACCATATGAAGGATGTTAGGAAGTCCTCACAGCTGTTTGTTTCTTTCGCCCCTGGGAAAGAGGGCATTACAGTTTTGAAGCAGTGCTTGCCCTCATGGTTGGCCAACTGCATTACCTTTTGTTATAGGAATTATGGTAAGGAACTTCCTGGTGCTATGCGCATCCACTCAAGTCGATCTCGAGGGGTGGCACTTCTGCATGTTTCAGAAACATTTCAGCTGCTAAGATTTGCCATCTGGAGTACTGTCCACACTTTAGCTAGACACTACAGTCTGGGCATTGCATCTAGAAGGAGGGCAGGTTTTGGCCCAACTGTGTTCCAAGGCCACCCTTCTTAGACCTGTTGCTGCCTACCACCCAGACTGTTTTGATGTCACAGCTGCTTGGGACTTGTTTCAAAGCTGTGGCTTGCTACAAGAGAGATCCTCGATGAAGATAATACAGTTATGTAAGAACTTACCATGACAGTAGATCTTTTATAGAGTCTCTTGCAGCAAGCAATGCCATCCCTCCTTCCTTGCTTTCTGTGTCTGTCTCCTACTCCAGAATGCTTAGCCTTCTGTTTTTCATCCTGCAGTGTTGGGAACCTCTGCCTTTCCTCGGTTGCCTCAGCAGACATCCTCTGGGTATGGTCTCTGGCAGGGGAACTGAGGGAGCTGTGAGCCACCCACATATACATGGGAGGATGATGTTGGCTGACGTCATGGGTGGCTGCAGAATACTACTAGCTAGAAAAGTTTCCATGTGGGCCTGGTGCCTGATGGCTGTTGTTCCAAAGGTGTAGTGTGCTGCAGGACATTCTCTCAAACATCTACTGTTATGGTAAGTTCTTATGTAATTACTTTTTCTTTCTGTTTGCTTCTGTTACCTTTTGACTGTTAAAAGTTCATCTGAAAGGCAGATTTCAACGCAGCAAGAGTTTTCATTAACTTACCCTAGCTGAAACTCTCAGCAGCCGGCTAACTGCTGTTTCCCTGTAGGGCTGGCCGCACCTAGAATTGCTGGCTTTATAGAACATAGGAACAGTGAGTAGTGGCAGTTAAGGGTGAGGTTCCTACTAATGAGTATGAATGCGTTAAGAATTGCTATTGTCTCACAGCGTCTTCAAATGTGAGTCGCTGTCTCAGTGCCAAAAGCACAAGAAGAGTCAACACCAGTTTTGAGATTGCTGTCAGTTGAAGAAATATTCTCTTCCTGTGCTGGAGGGCCTACAAGTTCAGCTGCCCTTCAGGGACGTTAAACTAGATGTGAGTCCAGTAGATCTGCCCATGAAACTCCCATCCAGGCAGCCTGATGTGTTGGTGCTAGTCAACTGGTCATTCAAACCTGTGAAGGACATGCCCACTAATGGAGATAATTCCTTACTCTCCTACACCCCGGTGCTATGACCCATCTGAAGGAGGGTAGGTCAGGTCCAACACAGCTCCAATTCAAGTAGCACACATCCAATTAGAATTAGTTCACTTGTTCTGATGAAGGTGTCGATTTTAGACGCTGAAACGTAAACGGCTCAGTGGTCAAGCTGGTGTGCTTTTTTGGAAGTCCACGGTAGCTTATAAGATCTTTATAATTAATATTAGACCGCTATTGTGACTACTATAGATCAGCTTTGGATGCTGTACAGCCGCTGGATTTGTACATTTGTATTTTGCTGCTGAAATTCACAAATATTTGGATTAAAACTGCATTTATTTCCACATGGAGTGCTGACTGTCTTTCCTGATTGGATGTGTGCTACTTGTTGATGAAGTCCTGGTAAGGTGCACCCATTTCCGTACTGGAATCAGTTATTTTTCAACAGTGTGAGCCGTGCTTTCTTCTCTGTGACTTTACAGCTCCAATTCAACTCTTTTCCAGTCCAGCAGCCGTTGCTCATCCTGACCCTAGCATAGCCTCTTGTCAGGGTGCCTCATCCCAGAGCCTATGATGCCATGTCAGTCCTAGAGTTGACATTCAAGGTTACACTCTAGAGCCTGTCCTTAATGTCAGTGCTGATGCTGCTTGCAGTTAGTATTTAGTTCTTCATCACTTTCTGGCTCCTGCCATGGATCTTGAGCTCATCTCAGGTAGGAGAAGGTAGCCTGGCAGCACTGGGCCTATGAAACATTCGCCCTGGGTTGAGGATGACCAGTGAGCTTCTAGACCAATTTTGGCCTAGGCTGCCCCTCCCAGCACCAATCCCTGCCTTACATCCTATGGCTCCACCTCTGCTTTGTCAACCATATCAAAGTGACTAATACAGATAGAGCCACACATGGCAAGGGATATTCCGTCCAAGGGCTGTAGGTCAGAGTCCTGATTTCATGATCTTCTTTCAGTGGTATTTATCCCAAGATGGTGAATGCTCCTGTATTCCAACTTAGATTTGGATGCACCATGCTTCCCATTGACTTCTGTGTTATCAGGATGGTAGCTAGATGATAAGCCTCCTGTAAGAGAAAAGTCCTCCATGACTGCCCTCGTGGTATGCATGTTTTTGGCTCTGGACATTCTGTTGGAAGAGGTACAAAAGGAGACCTACCCACTGCTGTACATTCTGAAATGAGACTCACCAGTGATAGCCTTCCATATCACCCCTGCCATTCTGGGCCTGGCGCTTATCATCTGATAGCAGAAGGCCTCCTACCAGGCCTGCACTAGATGGACTCCAAGTAAGTGGTTGCCCTGGTCTGTTGAGCATTTTGAAGCATTTGTCACTGGAAGTGTTAGTGGCAAAAGCTTTGTTCTCCAAGCCGAAGGTGCAGGGCGAGTCAGACAGGCCACTAGTCAAGGAGTCAAAGAAGCAGGATCATACTGGTCATGTGGTCTTCACAGCTGCATCACAGGGTGTCTGCCAGGTTAGCCATGCAGTATTGATTTCTTGATATAGCCAAGAGCTCTTTGAGAGACTGTGGCATTTCCAACTAGTTATCAAAAGCTGTAATTTAGGGCTGATAGTGTCTAGGCACCAGCTGCAAGTTATGCTGGACTCTGCCAGCTTGTCAGCTCACACAGCGCTTGTGATGGTATCCAATGTTCCTGGGTTGTGGATTTCACATTTTTTTCAGGAAATCCAGAAATGGGTAGCAGATCTCCCAATTACAGGGGCAGATCTGTTTGAGTCTGGATTGAGGACCATCTTACAGACATTGAAAAGGCCGATATGATGCTGGATTAGGTGACATTGATCACCAGTCCAAAGCAGCAGCCCAGTCCATAGGGCTCAAGTTCCTTTCACTATTGAGGCATACAAAGGCAGCAGCATCAATAGAGGCAGCCATTCCAGCAGCACTGCCCAGCCAAGGCCTTCAGTAAATCGGGCGGCCAAGTCCAGTGCAAGGGCAGAGGAGAGAGACAGGGAACTGAGCTCACAAATATTGGAAGCTGCAGGGAAAGGAGAGGTGGTAATTGTGGGGGACTTCAGTCTGCCCAAGGTGGACTGGAGCATACCCTCCACAACATGTACTAGGAGTCAGGTGATCCTGGAAGGACTGCAGAGTGGGTTCCTGATTCAGGGCATCACTGACCAGTAAGAGCTGAGGTACTTCTTGATCTGGTGCTCACAAATGGGAAGCATGTACAGGAAATAATGGACAAGGAACCACTGGGTGGAAGTGACCATTGCACAGTGTGGTTCCATTTGGATAGGGGCAGGGAAAGCATCCCAACTAAGATGTAAATCTTGGATTTCAGGAGGGTGGACTTCAGAAAAATGGGCAAAGTGCTAAGCAACCATCTGGCGGGCATCAGAGCAGATATGGAGGTGGACCAAAGGTGATCCATCATTAAGGAAGGAATACTGGTTGCCACAGATGAGTGCATTAGGCTCAGTGGGAAGAACACAAGGGCCAAAGCGTCCACTGGTTCAGTTCTGGGGTTGCCCAGGCAGTAAGGGAAAAGAGGTTGGCCTATAGAAAATTCAGGAAGACAGAGAGAGGTGGATAGGGAAAATTACCTAAGGTTGGCTAGTGAGGCAAGTAAGGAAGTCTGGCGGGCAAAGGCACAGAAGGAGCTGCAGATAGCTGAAGGAATTAAGGAGGGGGAGAAGGCTTTCTTTCGCTGTATAAGTGAGAAAAGGGGCAAGAAGGAAGGGATTGTTAGGCTTAATAAAGGGATGGAGTGGGTGAAGGATAGTGGGGGGGGGAGCAGAGTTACTAAATGAATACTTCTGTTCCATCTTCACCAGGGAGAAGGATGGACCAGTGCCTTCAGGAGGGAAAAGAGGAGCAGGGGAGGAGAACACAGATGTAGTAATAGAGGAGATAGTCAGTGAATGAGTGAGGGGCTACTGGTATTGAAGGTGGACAAATCACCAGGCCCGAACAGAGTACATCCAGAGGTACTAAGGGAACTGGCTTAGGAGCTGGCAGGGCCACTGGCAGACCTATTTAATAGTTCACTAGAGTCAAGCATGGTACCGTAGGACTGGAGAACAGCACATATAGAGCCCCTCCACAAAAACAGCCCCAAGGATGACCCAGGGAATTACAGATCAGTCAGTCTGACCTCCATTGTGGGCAAGTTCATGGAGACCATACTAAAGGAAAGATTGGTGGAATATCTAGAGGAGCATGGTCTCCAGGATGTGAGGCAGCATGGGTTCATGGGGGGGAGATTGTGTCAAATTAATCTGATTGACTTCTTTGATTGTGTCACTAAGACAGTAGACAGGGGCCAAGCGGTAGACATTCTCTCATCTTGATTTCAGTAAGGCCTTTGACTCTGTGCCCCACAAAAGGTTGATAAGGAAATTGGTGGATCTCGGGGTTGGGGAAAAGATGGCCAGATGGGTGGAAAACTGACTGAGGGACAAAACCCAAGGGGTGGTTGTGGGGGAAGAGTTATCTGGCTCCAGAGAGGTAACCAGTGGGGTCCCGCAGGGATCAGTGCTGGAGCCAGTGTTGTCCCATGTCTTCCATCAAAGACATTAGGGATGGCATTAAGGGCAAAATGTGCCTATTCGTGGATGACACCAAGCTCTGTGGGAGAGTGGACACAGCTGAAGAGAAACAGTACCTACAGGAAGATCTGGAAAAGCTGGTTGAGAGGGGGATCAGACCAGTGCAGGAAGAGTTTGTGGAGTTGGGGAGGGGCCTTAGACAAGTAGCACACATGGTAACCTTCTCGGAGGTGCTCCCTGTCTATGGCATGGGTGAAGCTAGGGTGCTCCATACCATGGGATTCAAACAGTGGTTGAAAAACTGGTGCAGAGCTCAGGGATTTGGCTTCACTGGCGTCTGGGGGGCCACCTGGAGTGATGCAGGCCTATACAGGCACGATGGTCTGCATCTGTCCAGGATCCTAGGTAATAGGTTTAAATGCTTCATTGGTAAGCATTTAAACTAGCCAAGGGGGAGGCACTGGAAAGGAGCAGGGAAATCCTAGCGCTCCCCAAAAAATCTGCATAGTTAGTGAGGTAAACACCAAGATAGAGACATTGATAGGGAGAAGGGCAGGGGTAAATAGAGAAAATGACAAAGGCAGTAAGGACAGGGATGGGGCAAAAAGGGGTAAGGCCATCAAGAAATGCAGGGTAATGAGCACCAATGCCCACGGTCTGGGCAACAAGCTCCCTGAACTGGTGGCCTTGATGGAAGAGGGATGCCTGGATATCATGGCAGTCACAGAAACATGGTACATAGAGAACCATGACTGGAATGTTAACATACCAGGGTACACAACCTACAGGAGAGACAGGGAGGGTAGAAGATGGGGAGGAGTAGCTGTCTATGTAAGGGAAGAGATAAAAGCAACGGAACAAAAGAGTAAACAAGGAGGAGAGGAGGCACTGTGGGTCACCTTAGAGACTGGAAATGGCACCACAATCCGCACAGGGGTTGTATACAGACCCCCATCTCGGGAAGGGGATGAACAAGGATATGATAGAAGGCATCCTTAGGATGGCAGAGAAAGGGGAGATATTGTTGATGGGGGACCTGAATATGCCAGATGTTAACTAGAGTACCTTTGCTGCAGCCACATCCAAGAGCAGGTCCATTCTCGATGCCCTACAGGGGGCATGTCTCAGACAGCTGGTGTTGGAACCCACTCAGGACGGAGCAATCTTAGACCTGATACTCTCAAGTGGGGACAGTGAGAGGATCTCAGATCTAGAAGTGGGTAGTCATCTGGGAACGAGTGACCACCAAACAGTGTGGTTCATGATAAACTTAGCTACAAAGTCAAGCCATACAAAAGTGAGGGTACTGGACTTCAGCAGGGCTGACTTTGTCAAAATGGGAGAGCACCTTAGAAAAGCACTAGCAAACAGGCAAGAAGGAGGGGTACAGCAACAATGGGGAAACATCAAAACTGCCATCACAGAGGCAACAAGCCTTTGTGTGACACAAATAAACAAATCAAAATGAAAGAAAAAGCCACTGTGGTTCTCAAAGGAGGTGGCGGGTAAGGTTAGGGAGAAAAAGATAGTATTCAGGAAGTATAAGGAAACAGAAGGAGCAGGACAGAGAACTGTACCAGTTAAGGCAGAAGGAAGCAGGGAAGGCAGTCAGAATAGCAAAGGCCCAAACTGAGGAATAGATAGCCAACTCAGTTAAGAAGGGGGATAAAAACTTTTATAGGTATATTAGGGAGCATAGAAAGACACAGGAAGGGATAGTGAGGCTGAATAGAATGGACGGTAGTTGGACAGAGAGGGACAGTCAAACAGCAGGGATATTGAATGAATACTTCTGCTCAGTATTCACAAAAGAGGAGGGGGAGATACCGAATCCAATTAACAGAAGAACTCTGGATGGGGGCTGATCCCAGTCCTTTCACAGAAGAAAGCGTTCTGAAAGAACTCCTAAAACTGAAGTTAGACAAAGCAATGGGGCATGACGGGATTCACCCCAGAATTCTAAAAGAATTAAGGGGAGAACTAGTGACACCACTGACTACCCTTTTTAACAATTAATGGGAGGATGGTGTGGTACCTGAGGACTGGAGGAGGGCAGATGTGATTCCCTTTCATAAAAGTGGGAGCAAGACAGAGGCAGAAAACTACAGACCTGTCAGTTTGACCTCTGTGGTAAGGAAAATGATGGAACCAGTTCTGAAGGAAAGAATTGTTGAGTATCTAGAGGCCAGTGGGGCACAGGACCCAAGGCAGCATGGATTCACAGCAGGAAGGTCATATCAGACGAATCTAATCGATTTCTTTGACTGGGTGACCAAGGTAGTAGACCAGGGAGGGTCTGTGGACATGGCCTACCTAGACTTTAGCAAGGCATTTGACACAGTCCCACAAAGAAGATTAATAAACAAATTAGCCAGCCTGGGAGTGGGTCCCAGGGCGGTAGCCTGGGTAAAACATTGGCTGGACAACAGGACACAGAAGGTAATAGTAAACGGAGTCCACTCTAAAGAAAGGGGAGTTACTAGTGGTGTACTGCAGGGTTAAGTACTGGGTCTGGTCCTTTTTAATGTCTTTATAAGTGACATTGCAGAGGGACTGGAAGGAAAAGTATGTCTCTTTGCAGATGACACAAAGATCTGCAACAGCGTTGATGCACAAGGGGGCATGGAAAGGATGAGAAGGGACTTGGCAATGTTGGAGGATTGGTCAGAAGTATGGCAGCTTGGATTCAGTGCAAAGAATTGTAAAATAGTGCACCTGGGAAACAAAAACCCAGGGAAAGAGTACACAATGGAGGGGGAGGTAGTAACAAGAACAAAAATGGAAGGGGACCTGGGGGTAATCATATCGGATGACCTTAAGGTTGGCAAGCAATGTGAGAAGGCAGTAGGGAGGGCTGGTGGGATACTGAGATGTATAGGGAGAGGCATCACCAACAGAAAACAGGAAGTTGTTATACCTCTGTACAGACAGTTGGTGAGACCCCATCTGGAGTACTGTGTCCAGTGCTGGAGACCCCATCTCCGCAAGGATAAGGATGGAGACCAGAGAGGGCAACTAAAATGGTGCTGGGTCTGCAAGAGAAGCCATTCGAGGAGAGACTAAAGGAGCTTAATATGTATACCCTTGAGGAAAGGAGGGAGAGGGGGGACATGATAGAAACTTTTATGTACCTCAGTGGAATCAACAAAGTTCAAGAGGGTAGCATCTTTCAGAAAAAGAGATGTGCAAGAACAAGGAGACACAATTTGAGGATAGAGGGGGGACGACTCGGGGCAATGTGAGGAAGTATTTTTTCACAGAGAGGGTGGTGGACACATGGAGCCACCTTCCTGAGGAGGTTGTGGGGTCTAAAACTGTGGGAGAATTCAAGAATACATGGGACAGACGTAAGGCAATTCTTGTGGTGGGTAGGAAGGAATAGGCTGTTGGTTAACTAGGATCTGCAACTTATCCAGTAGGAAGGGAAATGGGCAGACTAGGTGGGCCAACCGGTTCTTATTTGCCGTCAAAGTCTATGTTTCTGTGTAGCTGGGGAGGTGGTCCAGGATCTGGCAGCTTGGCTTCAATGCCAAGAAATGCAAAGTTCTGCATATTGGAGCCGAGAATCCCAGGACAGAGTACTACCTGGGTGGAGTCCAAGTATCTGCATCGGAGGAGGAGGAGAAGGATCTGGGAGTGATGATCACTAGTGACCTGAAGCATTCCATGCAGTGCAAGAAAGCAGCAGCAAAGGCAAACAAGATGGTGGGATGCATATCTAGGGGTATCAGTAGTCGGAAAGAGGAGGTTATATTGCCCTTGTACAGGTCACATCTAGAGCATGGTGTTCAGTACTGGTGCCCACACCTCAAAAAGGACATTAACCTGCTGGAAAAGATCCAGAGGAGGGCTGCAAAGATGATAGCAGGTCAGCTGGGTAAGGCATGTGAGGAGAGGTTGAGAGCACTGAACATGTACTCCTTGGAAGACAGGAGAGAGAGAGAGAGAGAGAACATGATTGGGACTTTCAAGTACTTGAAAGGGATAAATAACGTTGATAAGGAGAATCTCTTTAAGCTGAGTGGCAGCTATAACACAAGGGGGCACAATCTTAAGCTGGAGGGTGGGAGGTTTAGGAGGGTGGTCAGGAAGCACTTCATCACAGAGAGGGTGGTGGACACTTGGTATGCACTGCCTAAAGAGGTAATCTCGTTGAAGGCAGTGGGCAGCTTTAAGAGAGGCTGGGATAGGCATTGAGGAAGGTAAGGATCATGGGTAGGGAGGATGGGAGGAGTGGGGAGGGAGGGCAGGGACATTAGCTCAAGCTGTGGACCCTGCAATACGAGCAGACTTGATAGACCAAATGGCCTTTTTCTGCTGGCTTTTATTTATTTAGTGATTCGGAAAAGACCTCTGGGCGCAAGCTCTTTTACAAAGGTTCCACGTCATAGATTGCAAAACAAAGTACAATAGGAGAAAGCAAAGGTACATCACAATGAACGATACAGCTGGGATTCAGAACTTACAGAATAACTCAAAATATAGGTACAAGTTAAAATAACAAGAACACCACTTTATGAGGGTGGAGGGGGGAATAAGCAGCCACAAAGTGCCTTGTCAGTAGTTCAGAGAGACTGGGATAGCTGGCATTGGGGTGAAGAAAGGAGGTACGAGAGAGAGAAGTAGGTACTGCAGTGGAGGTGAAGGGTGGGGGAAGAAAGGCGATAATGTATAGGGAGAAGTGGGAGGGTGAAGGGGAGGCTGAGCAGAGAAGACATGCTAGAGTAAATGGTGGGGTGTGAGGGGGCATGGTCAGGCAGCCTGCAATTAGTAGTGACTGTTAGGGAAACTCACGGGATTGGGAGTTGGGGGACGGGGGGAAAGTGGGGTGGCAGGTGCCGAAGGAGCATGACGCAAACTGATTGCTGAGGCAAGTCATGAGAAGGGACAGAGGGAGGGGCTACCTGAGGCCTGCCTAGTGCTTGCTGAGGGGCAGAGAGAGATCAGGTGTGGCTGGATTTAGGGGCAGGTGCACTTAGTGTTATTAGGTGCTGTTTGAGGTCAGTTTTGAATTGGGCCAGACAGTCGGTGGCCAAGAGGTGCCTGGGGAGTTTATTCATCCACAGGAGGGCCTGGTAGGCAAATGCACATTGCCTAAGTGAGGTGCAATGAAAGGGGATAGTCAAGGCCCCTCTAGTCCTCCCTCTGGTGACCTGTAACGAGTGGGCCGCCTTGATCAAATTGCCTACACAAGGTGGTGTTTTACCCAATAGAGCCTTCTTCCCTAGGATGCAAGTCTGGAATTTGACCCTGTTTCTTAATGACAGCCAATTTGCGTGTTCGTACAGAGTACAGGTGTGAATGCGCTGCTCCACATCCAGGGTGAATCTGCAGGTTTTGTTGAGTGCAGTCTGAACCCTCTTGAGCACTGTATCCATTGCCGCACCGTAGACCACTAGTTCATAGTCAATAGTAGATATGGAACTGTGGGCTGAGAGGCGGAGGGCCCAAGAAGAGAGGTATTGCCTGTGCCTGTACAGGACACCAATCTTGGTATTGACTGTCTTGACCAGAGAGTCAATATAGTGCACAAACGTGAGGGTATCATCTATTATGACCCCCAGATACTTGAACAAATGGACTTGTTCCAGCGGCTCACTGAATGAGTTGGAGAAGATGAGGGGGTGGTGCTTATTTTTGTTGTGGGGGGTTGGACATCAGCATGGCCTTGGTCTTCTTGTAGTTTAGTAGCAGTTTATGACTACAGAACCAGTCCTCTAGTTTGGAGAAGGAGTTCTGCAGCTCAGATTGTAGGGCAGCCTGAGACGTGCTGCTGCTCAGGAGCACAGCATCATCTGCATATAATATGAGTTTGGTGTCGCAGGCTGTGGGAAGGTCATTTAAGAAGAGGCTGAAGAGTAGGGGCCCCAGTACTGATCCCTGGGGTACCACTAATGATACCTCTCTTGTGCTGGATACTGTTTTCCCAATTTTGATACATTGATTTCTCCGTATCAGGTAGTCTTGGAACCAGCAAAGGGCATTGGGTGCCACACCCATGTTTTGCAGTTGGGTCAGCAACGGGGTGGTTGACTGTATCGAAGACTTTGGTGAGGTCAATAAAGACAGACCCCACCAGTTTGCCTTCATCCAGGTCCTTATCTGTATAGTTCGTGTAGTCCAGCAGGGTAGTGGTGGTACTGTGATTTTGTCTAATGCCATGCTGGTTGGGGCATAGTAGATTATACTTATTGAGGTAGTCGATGAGTTGACCCACCACAATCTTTTCCAGTGCCTTGGACGGGGAGAGGATTGAGATGGGTCTGTAGTTAACTACTAGGAGACTTGTCGCCTCCTTTATGCACTGGCGTAACTAGGGCCTGCTTCCAAACTGCGGGGAATTGGGCAAGGGTCAGGGACTTATTGTACAGCATAGTAATGGGCACTATAAGAACATCCAGGGTGAGGGATAGAAGTTTCATGTCTATCCCATCACTGCCCAGTCTGGACTTACCTAGTACTTTCTTGACCATAGTTAGGGTGTCCTTCACCGTCACCCCTTTAAAGTAGAAGGTTGGGTGAGAACACTCAGTAGATAGGTTGTTGGAATGGTTCAAACCAGGTTGAAAATAGGCAGGTGGTAGCACTGGGGTAAGATCAGTGAAGGCCTTATTGAAGGCTTCTGCAATAGCTAGAGGGTCTGTAGTGGGGGGTGTTACAGATACTGAGCAGCTGAGGGTGCTTCTTGTCCTCCTTCATATGTTCTGGAGGCCAGTTCTTTGGGTCACCATCAAGGGCAAAAAGTGGCAGGATGATGGTCCCCATCCCCTCTCTCTCTCTGTCTCTCCCCTGACCCCTGCTGTAGCTCCTGGTTGTGGGTCCAACTCTCCCACTTCATGCCACAGTGGTCCACTATTACTTTGGCAAGTGGGTCCTAGAAGAGGAGGGATCAGGGTTGTGTCTAGACTTGGAAGACCTTACCCACATGTAGGTCCTGAGTGCAGCTGGAGAAGACACTTGCTGGAGTCTCTCCCTGCACCTTGGAACAAAGTTAATCTACCCCTTAAGCGGTATACAGTTAGAGCCTGTCACAGAAATCTGAGATCTGCAGGGGTTTGTGTCCTGGTACTTTCTGGTACCCAAATGAATAGGGGGTAGGGGGCTGGTGTCCCATTCTTGACATGCAAATTCTGAACAAATTATTTCACTGCCAGATATTTTCCTTGGGGACTTTGCACCAGATCATTCTGTTCCTAGAGCCAGGAGCTGTTTTTTCTGTCTGGACTACAAGGATGCATATTTCTACATCCCTGCTCATCTGCCACACAGACAGTTCCTCTACGTTTGGGTGGACAGAACCCTGTATCAGTTCAGAGCCATAACATTAAGCCTGTCATTGTCACCCAGCATGTTTACCAAATGTCTTTCTGTTGTGGCAACTTTTCTCGGGAACAGAGACATCAAGGTATTGCCATACGTAACATAGAAACATAAACATAGAGGTTGATGGCAGATAAGGACCTCAAGGCCCATCCAGTCTTCCCATTTCTTTTTCTACCTTATAAATGTGCCATCGGCCTTTGCTCCGTCAGTAGCCTATCTATTCATACTCATCTGTATTGTTCCCTTTGCCTATCCCATGCCTGTTTGAAGCTCTGTACTATATTCATAGCCTACACTTCCTGAGGTAGGCCGTTCCATGCATCCACCAGTCTTTCTGTGAAAAAGAATTTCCTCACATTACCCCTTAATCGGCCTCCCTCTAATCTCATGCTGTGTCCTCTTGTCCTGCTATTTTTCTTATATTTAAACATGTTAGACTCTTTCATCTTGTTAATGCCTTTAAGGTGTTTGAATGTTTCAATCATATCACCTCTCTCCCTCCTTTGCTCAAGGGTATACATATTGAGCTCCGTTAAGCTGTCCTCATATGTTTTCTGATGCAGTCCCTGCACCATTTTGGTTGCCCTTCTCTGGACTGCCTCAATTTGGTTAATGTTCTTGTGAAGATGTGGCCTCCAGTACTGCACACGGTACTCCAGATGGGGCCTAACCAGTGTCTTACTTCTTGGTGATTGGCTTATCACAGGCAGCTCATTGAAGGATGTGGAGCAATCCAGGGATCTGGTTATTTTGGACATTCCGGGATCTTAGCCTGATGGTCAGTCTCCAGTCCGAGCTCACTGTGATGTAAAGTAAAATTTATTTATATAAGGTGCTCTTCCCGAGCTCAGGGCACCTTATATATGTATATTAGATGATCCTACTTATTGAAATGGAGTTGGACTCCCTCCAAGTCAAACTGCTCCTTCCCCTGGACAGGGTGGTGGATCTGTCCTCCTTTACTCAAACTTTTTGGGCTGGGCAATTGTGCCTGGTACAGGATGTCCTCCAGCTACTGGGCTTCATGTCCTCTACCATGGCAGTGATATATTTGGCCTGCTTATGCATGCAGCTTATTCACTGGGAACTGGGGTGCCAGTTATCCCAGTCACATGCAGCCCTGAGCTCACCAGTCCAGGTTATCAGCTGATACTGGATGCCATCCATTGGTGACTGTCACTCAAACATCTTGAAGGGGATTTTGTTCATTCAGACAGAGCTGACTGTGTTCACTAGCGGGTTGGGATGCACATCTGGTAGACCACAGAGCACATGGGTTCTGGTTACCAAGAAAAACCTGGCTTCACAACATGCTGAAACTGTGCACCTAGAAGTGGTGGAGATTGCGTCGTTGGTCCACCGGTGCTTGATGTGAAGACCTTTGATTTGGTTGACCACAGTCTTCTGCTATGTAAGTTACACTCCCTTGGCCTTGACTCTAATGCTTTAAAATGGCTCCAAAGTTACCTTACAGGCTGCACTCAAAGGGTCAAGTGGTCCGAGTCTCTCACGGACCTCAGACCAATAACTCACGGTGTTCTCCGGGGCTCCATCTTGGGCCCATTACTGTTCTCCCTATTTATTAATGAACTACCAGATTGCTGTGGCAGGGCCACGGTGCACCTCTATGCAGACAATGCCCTTGTCTACTGGTCCTCTTTAGATGTCAGCTGGCTCAGTAGCATGCTCACCTCAGACTTCTGGTCTCTTGTGGGCTGGTTCCTTGAAAACCAGCTAGTCCTCAACACTAAAAAAACAAATGCATGCTGTTCTCCAACCCCTCCTCCACACTGCATACCCACCCCTCTCTTGCGATACTCTCCCATGATGGTGAGGCCCTTAAATCCATCCAGTCTTCTAAATATCTGGGCATCACCTTAGACACCTCTTTCCCTGGACACCCATGTCATCCTATTAACTAAAGCACTAAACCAGAAGCTGGATCCACTGTGTCACCTCCATTCCCTCCTCTCTTTGGCTTCTTGCCATAAGATCGCTACTGCCACCCTTTTCCCCCCTCCTTACCTATGGTGCCCCCCTCTCCACTACTCACTATCAACACAACCATTCTCTCTCACCTCCAACAGGCTTATCATAGGGTGGGAAGATTTGCCTTAGGGGTCAGTGCCCATCACTGTGATGTCCTTTCTTTCCTGGGCTGGCTGTCGTACGAATCAAAACTCCAATATGCCACCTTGAGTCAAATGTTCAAACTGGTCCACTGTTATGCCCCCCATCTTGGTGAACTTATCCAGCTCCAGAAACCCCCTCATCTTCTAAAGTCTGCTTACCTCCCCTTTTCGTTATGCCCAAACCCAGGTTAACTATGGGCAGGAGATCATTTGCCTTCGCAGCAGTGTCTTGCTGGAAATCCCTACCAGATTCTGCTTTGTCCTGCTTCTCCCTCCCTCAGTTTCAATCCTCCCTATTACTCAACCTGTCTGCCTCTTCACTATGTTCAGGACACACCATGAGATGAGCAACTTGTTGTTCAGTGTGTGCCCTTCCTGGTGAAACAGTTCAATAAATAGATGTTCCTGCTTCAGATGACTGCATTTTAAACATCATGTATTGGTATTCACGCTGTCTGAACTCCTTATGTATATGTAATGTGTAAATAATGTATTTGCAATTGTAAATGATGTAAATGCAACCATTGTACCTGCCTTGTCATTGCACTGCTTTTCCCAGGTCACCCCTGAAAAAGGGACTGTACTGTTTCAGTGGGCTCACCCGTTTACCAAAATTCAAATAAATAAATAAATAAATAAGATATCCAAGTCAACATGTACAACACAACCACCATGTTCTATCAAAATAAGCAGTGGCATGCACTCCTTAGACCTGTGTCAGGAAGTGCTCCTCATTTGGTCTCTGACGTACTTCCTACATGAGGACATGGTGGTGGTCTTTGTCATGGTAATGAACAACCAGCTGGCAGATGCTCTGTCATTTGTGGCACGCATCCCATGAATGACTGCTATACCCATTGGCAGTGTCCCAGGTGTTCTTAGCATGGGCAACATGGTCCATGAGAAAACAGGAAGCGGAGTCAGTACTGCATCCATCCCGTTCAGCTGGGCACTCTGCTGGGGATTATGTGATTGAGTATATTTAATCCATTAGGCCACAGCTTTGGAGCTAGAGTCGTCAACCCTAGGACCACACAGAAATATTTGCTAGCCAGGGGCCACCCACAGTGTCATGCCACCACTAATTGTGTATAAACACGGGTGGCTCTATCACTTCTCGTTCTTTTTCCACCATCTATCATCTCTGCAGAACTGCTGAAGTAAATGCCGTCAGCTTAATTGTTGCCATTTATTCTTTTACTTAGTGTTATATTTCATTGTCTCTACATGCTGCCAAAGTCAAAAGAGCCTTTATGTTGATATTGTGAATGTGAAGATAACATTTACAAAGAAGATATGTGGTTTGTCTATGCTATCTGGGCCTGTCTCACAATGTGAAGACTTGTGAGGTTTGCTAGAGCTTCAACCATGCTACAAGGTGACGCTGTAAGAATGCAGTAGGAAACTGGGTGTTTACTCACCTGGTAAAGGTGATTGTGTTGGTTGACATCCATGGCACTGCAGACATTGCATCATGGGTTTTAGCTCACCAGATAGGCTAGTGATGCACATGACTCTAGGATCAAATTTTATTGTATATCCAGGTCCCGGAAACCCCTGTTCTCCAGTTTGAATCTTCCATAGCTGAAATCAAGGTTAGTAAAGCGCAAGCACGAGAAACAAAAACAACACTAACCATTGTATACAATGATACAGACTGAAGTGATAAGTACATGTGGGCCAACGGCCCTGGTTTTATTTACCTATTATTACAGTCTAAACTCGACCCCTAATAGTTAGACGGTCAGTATTTTTTTGAGTGTCCTCAGAGACATATAGCTTAATCCCCCTTAGGTCTTTCATGTGAATAGTCTAATCCTGGTCACTTTGAGCACTCTGTCGGGAGGGTCATGGAATGCTATGTATGTCAACCAACACAATCACCTTTACCAGGTGAGTAAACACCCATTGTGATTGGTTGACCAACAATGGCACTCCAGACATTACATCATGGGTAGATAAGTAGCAGTACTGTACTCTAGGGAGGGAGACAGAGTGGTCTAGGAGTGAGAGGAAGAGCTGGTGGTTAGGAGGACCTGCATGGCGAAAGTGGGCTGTATCTTGTACAGGTGCTCCAGTCTATGGTGTCTGGCAAACGTATGGATGGAAGTCCATGTTGCTGCTTTGCAGATGTCCTCTGAAGACACGTTTGCCCTTTCTGCCCAGGAGATGGCTACTGATCCCATGGAATGGGCCTTGATACCTTCTGGGGGTGTCATTTGCTTAGCTATGTAGGCTTCCTGGAAGGTTCTTCTGAGCCAGTCAGCAATGGTGGTCTTAGAGGCTGCCCAGCCTTGTCTTTGTCCCCTTGTGACGATGAATAACCTCTCTGTCTTACGTAAGGGCAGAGTTCTCAATATGTAAATGGACAGGCTGGTCCTGTCATCTATATGGTGTGGGACAGGCTTAACGCCTGGTTGAGCGTCTCCAGAAAAGGTAGGCAACTCAATGGGTTGTTCCCTTTGAAATGGGTTGGATACCTTCGGTTGGAAGGCTGGTACCGTACGTAGGCATACCCCTTGAGGGGTGAACATGGTGTAAGGCTCTTTGTATGACAGTGCTCCTAGCTCTCCGATCCTTCGAGCTGAGCAGATAGCGATGAGGAAGCAGGTCTTGAGACTGACCCAGAAGAGGTCTACCTCATGTAGTGGTTCGAAGAGAGCTGTACTGAGGGAGTGTAATACTAGTGGGAGATCCCAGGGGATGATGGATGGTCTGACTCTGAGTCGTAGCACTTCCACCACTCTTAAGAAGCGCAGTGCTTCTGGGTGTGCTCCCGGGCTGTATCCCCCAATGGGACCAGTGGCTGCTCCAATGGCTGAGAGCTGTACCCTGAGGGATGAGTGAGCCAACCCCTTGTCCACTCCCCATTGAAGGAACAAGAGAATGGTGGACATGTCTGGTAGTTCAGGGTCCTTACTGTGTTCTTGACACCACCTCATGAACACTGACCATTGTCTACCATAGGTGGAGGTGGTCGAGGATCGTCTAGATTGTAGCATCGTTGATATGACTGATTCGTGGTAACCTGCTCTCATCAGTCTCTTCCTCTCAGGAGCCAGGCCATGAGTTTCAGGGTCTGTGGAGCTGGGTGAAGTACTGGACCCTGTGTCAGCATATCCGTCCGGTAGGGTAATCTGTGACTGTCCATTGTCATGGCCAGTACCATGGCAAACCATGTTCTCCGTGGACAGTAGGGTGCCACCAGAATGATGGTACATCAGGACGATCGGATCTTGTTTAGTACCTGGGATAGCAAGGAAAGGGGGAGGGGGACACGTACACATGCTCCCAGGACCAAGGTTGCGACAGGGCATCGGTCCCCTGGAACTGGTTTTCCCTGTATCTTGAATAGAACTTTTGGACCTGTGCATTTTCCGTTGTGGCCTTGAGGTCCATCGATACTGATCCCCAAGTCTCCTGAATCATCTGAAAAAGACTGGGATGGAGACGCCACTCCCCTAGGTGGACTTGTTGTCGGCTGAGCCAGTCTGCTCACACGTTGATCTTGCCTACGAGATGTACTGCACCGAGATGTGTGAGGTTGGTCTGTGCCCAATTGAGGACCGATGCCGCCTCCCTCAGCATAGCTCTGCTCCTGGTGCCCCCTTGTTTTGAGATATATGCCACCGTGACTTGGTTGTCAGAACGTTATCAGAACTGACTGACCAGAAATGGAGGATCTGAAAGCTTTGAGAGCATGGGACATCTCTAGGATGTTGATGGACAACTTGGCCTCTGTTGATGTTCATAGGCCTTGTGCCATCAGGTCGCCCAGGCACGCTCCCCACCTGATAGGCTTGCGTCCGTTTCTATAGTGGCATTGTAAGATGCCTCTAGTGGGACCCATCTTGTGAGACTGGAGTTCACTATCCACCATGTTAGTGAGTGTCTCACTGATGGTGGTAGTGGGACTATGACATGCAAGTTGTACTCGTTTGGTGATCCCTGAGTGAGGACATGAGTCTGTAGGGGTCGCATGTGCCACCTGGCCCAGGGAATCAGGTCGATGCAAGATGCCATGCAACCTAGTAACTAGGCCATCTGTCCCATGGTTGTCTGATGGCAAGCCCTCAGGTGGCGAGACAGTCTTATCAGGTTGTGCACCCTTGTCTGGGATGGTTTCGCTCATCCTTGTGACGTGTTGATTAGAGCCCCTAGGTGTTCTATCTGTTGCGTGGGCACCCGGTGACTCTTGGCTCGGTTCACTACCCAGCCATGCTCCTCGAGTGCTCTTAGAGCGATCACGGTGTCTAAGTGCGAGCGCTCCTTGGAGCGCGCCTGAATCAGCCAGTCATCCAAGTAGGGAATGATATCCAGACCTAGTTCTTGGAGTCTGGCTACTAAGACTATTGACACCTTGTTGAACACCCTTGGTGCTGAGGTAAGACCGAAGGGTAAGGCCTGATACTGGTAATGCTGGCCTAAGATGTGGAACCTAAGGTATTGTCTGTGTTTTGGTCTGATGGGTATGTGAAGGTATGCGTCCTTCAAATCTATGGATGTGAGGTAATCGCCTACCCGGATACTGTGTAGGGTTGACTTTAGGGTTTCCATTTTGAACCTTTGGGAAACTACGTGTTGGTTGAGGTGCTTCAGGTCCAGAATGGTGTGTAGCTCTCCTGATTTTTTGGGCACGAGGAAGAAAATAGAGTACACTCCTAGTTTCTGTTCGTTCGGGGGGATGGGTTGGATTGCTCTGTTTTGTAGCAAATCCAACAGGATATGTTGGACCTGATGAGCTGTTGCCTTCTTCTTGGCAATGGGAGAGCTTAAGAACCTGTGTGTGATGGGGGATTGGGATAGCTCTATGGAGTATCCTCTCAACACCACCTCTTGGACCCACTTGTCCGAGGTTGTGCAGAACCACTGGTGTCTGAAAAGTGACAAACTTTGTCCCACGGGGAGGGTACTTCCCTGTCCGCGTGGGGTTCTGGCCATGTAGTCATTGTTGCTTCCCCCTATTACATCTACCTCTTCCCCCAAACTTGGACCATGGGCTGTAAAGGAGGAAGGTTGGTAGGAATGGGAGAAGGGACTGCGGTATTCGCTGGATGTTCCCCTGCCTCGAAATGTATTGTTCTGGAAGTGTGTGTGTCTGCGTGATTGCTGAGACTTGTTTCCCCCCTGAAACCTCCGCCTCGCTGAAGGGAGATAGGTGTGCCTTTTCTTATTTTTGAGTAGGTCTTTGCCCTCCTCTTTCTGTTTTAGGAATTCCTGTAGGCCCTCCCCAAAAACATGTTTTCCCTTCATAGGTAGATTTTGCAATAGTGTTTTGGATTCATTGTTGGCCTCCCATAATTTTAGCCACAATGCTCTTCTGGCACGTTTAGTGATGGCTGTGGCCCTGGCATGCAGTCTAAGGGTGTCCACCGCCATGTCCGCCAGGTATTTTGCAACATCGAGAGTGCATTCTAACAGTTCTGCCTCTCTGGTTTGGGGGTTTGCCTGCTCAAGGAGCTCTTTGAGCCAGCGGATCTGGGCATGTGCCATGTAAATGGCTGTAGTAGAAGCTTTGGTGGCAGTTCCCTCGATTTTGAAGGCCTTCTTTAACATGTCTTCCACCCTCTTCTCCGTCGGATCCTTTAAGAATATGGTCCCGCATGGTAGGATGGTTTTCTTACTGAGTGCTGCCACCTGAGGATCAATGGTTGGGGCTCTGCAACAGTTGCTGGCCTTGTCCTCTTGGACCGGATACATGCGGTACAAGTTTCTCTTATTTGACATTCTACTAGGCTCTGTGGATTGCCACTCTTTATTGAAAATGTCCTCGATCGCTGGACATACTGTAAAAGTCTCCTTGGTAGTCGCCTTTTGTTGGATCATGTGGTCTAATTTTGACTCTGGTTTTCCTTCTTCGACATCGAACCCCATAGTGGCCTTGACTATTTTCATGAGGCCCGGAACCATGTCGAAGGAACAAAGTTTAGATGTGAGGGATGGTACGGATTGTGGTTCCATGTCCTTGTCATCGATCTCTGCCCCATCCTCTTCGTCTGGCATATCCTTGTCCTCTCTGGAGTCCGGTTTATGATTGTCTGGTACTGGTTCTGCAGTGTCCAGATACTCTTCATTGGGCCCCCACACATTCTCTGGCTCAGGAGGTGGTACGGTAGTTGCTCTATGCTGGGTAAGGGATTCTAGCTTCTCTGTTGGCTCTCCATCATTGCTACCGTGGTCTGTTGGTTCTGAAGTAGGATGGTTTCAGGATCCATCCAAGCAGAGCCACTGGGCCCTGGATTGCTGGGACCCATGACAGGAGTTTGCTCCAGCGATGGGTCATTGTCATCATGAAGACAGGCGGAGCATAGGGGGTGTGGGGCAGGAGAGTAGCGTTGCAAGAGGTGTATTTCTTGGCCTTGACCATCTGGTGAGAGAGGAAGAGAAAGAAGGCAAGCGTATTGTTAGGGCTGGTTGACAATGGGCCTCCAAATTAGTGGATGCCCCATAGCTGTTAATACAGTCTTAGAAGTACAGCACATTGTAGGAGAAATCCATAGGGTGCTGTTGAAAAACGCTAGCCTGGGAGGGTATATAAAGATTTGCAGGCAAGGTTCAACATGGGGGGTCATTACAGTGAGAGACCCAGCATGGAGAAACACACATTGGAGGTCGCTATGGAGAGGGACTGCCAGTCTCCTAGTGAAGCATATAGGGTTGCTAATGAGAGGGGCCCCATATGAGTTAGAGGGGAGGTTTTATTTTGGGTATTTGAGAAATATGGGGTTGCTATTGGGAGGGACCCCATGTAGAGACAGAGGAGAACCTTGGGTTGATAGGATGGCCGAGATCACAGGATCGCAATCTTTGTTCCCTTGAGACTGAGCGTCTCCTTTTTCCTCAGGTCTGACATGTAGGCCCTTTTGTGAAGTGCCATAGATAATAATGTACCCCTCACTCTCAAGAAGCATTTGTAGAGATCATTGTTGTCATGATCGCTGCTGAGAGCCACTGGACCCTTTAGAAGGGACATTGCATATGAAAACGAGCATTATACCCCTCAAGCAGCATGACTGAGCTTATGGGAGAAGGTGATCTACCCCCCTCCCCCCAACGCTAGGCCATAGCCGTGCGACCTTGTGGCCGAGGATAGCATGGGGAATAAGGAGAAACAGTCACTGAGTAGAATTATCCCTGCTTTGGGATTTAAATACCAGAAGGGGCTGTACTGGCAGGGGGCACTATCGCACGGTGCGAGAGCGATCCCCGAGTGAGGAGGAGTAGGCCTTGGAGACCATGCGGACGAGAGAGAGTGTGGGGCGACAAAAAAAGCCTCGAAAAATGAAGGGAAATTTCAAAAATTAGGAATCTGTGAGTGGAAGAGGGTATATTCATGTCTTGTCCACTCCAAATGCCCTTCCAATTGAATTAGACGCCGATCATGCGGTGGGGGGGATGCCATCTGGTGCTGCGCAGTAGGCCAGAGGCCTAGTATAGGGGCATGCTCCCCTGGGCTAAGGTGCAGGCTCCCCTGGCCTTACGGACAAGCTGGATGAATGGGAAGATGCTTTTAAAAACTGAGGAATTCCCCTTTACTGCAGATCGTTTCATCGATCGCTTTGTCACTCGCTCGGGGAGTTAGTGAGCAAGTGCAGGGTTATGGGGGCGGACTGCCTGCATGTTGCGCTACTGCGCGAGGTGTAAAGGGTGCAGGCAGACGCCAGGACTCACAATCCAGTGAAGGGTGATTTCTTTTAATAGCTGGCAATGAGACAAAACTCATTAACATCCCCCTTTCTTCTTATGAAGGGGTATCATAATACTCTCGCTTGATTAGAGCCGAATAGACAATTAAGAAAGTAAACTAGAAACTAAACAAACTTCAGATAGGCCAGCAGAGCCAAAACAGAGGTGAGTTAAAACAACACCTCAGGAAAACAAAACTGCGATGCAACTTGCTGGCTTTAAGTTATAGGGCAGCAATATAGGTATATGTATAGCCACAGACGCAATAAAACATAATAACCAAACAACCAACAATCTGACCTAATCATTTTTTTCAAATACTGAATGCTGCATTTCTCTTTTTGGACACAAACAACTGCAGCACATAGATTTACTGCTCTGCCTTTAGTACTATAGCCATATAAAGAACATAAATGAGAGGCCTACCTTTCTGGAGTAGAACAACAGGGATCCTGGTGCACTAGTAGCCTTATCAGATGCATGATTTGAACTGGAGAACAGGGGTTTCTGGGACCTGGATATACAAGAAATTTGATCCTAGAGTCATGTGCATCACTAGCCTATCAGGTCGGCTAAAACCCATGATGTAATGTCTGGAGTGCCATGGATGGTCAACCAATCACAATTTCCATTTTCTCAAGGCAGTTGAAAGTCATGGAGTAGGTACAGGGCCCAAAGTTTGTGTCTCCTTCATCACTGGCCAAAAAGCAGCCACTGAAGTCTAAGGATTGGGACAGGTAATGGTTGTCATTGCGGCCCTCCTTGTCGTCCAGGCATAAGTACAGAGAAAAAGAATGCATTGCCAGTGAGGTCCCCAGTTGCCATGGAGACGATGTGAACTTGTGTCATTTGACTGCTCTGGCAGCATTGACTTGAGCCCCCCAAGTGTCGATGAGACACCAAGGTCGAGGCTTGTCTTAGGAGCTGCTGTACATACTATGGATGGTAGGATGCCATTGTCATCAAGTGAAGGCACATCAATGCAAGTAGTCTTGGACTCTTTACAGGTGCTGTTGTCTCTCGCGCTGTGCTGGCATTTTTTTTTTCAAAAATAAGACACATTCTGCCTGGATTACCAATGCAAGCAGTTATTCCACCGATGGGACAGCCCTTGAAAACGGGTTCCACTGGCACACAGCAGGTTCCTCCATCTCAGCCACCTCCGACATCACTGGTTCATTCTGTAGCTCCCTTCGTTGATCATGCTGACGACAATTAAATGGTATAAAGTCCCGACCTCATGGATATAGAGGAGGAATATGAGGGAGAATAGTTTCTAGCACCTTGCTCTACATTCTACTACTCATCCTGCAGTGAAGACTTGGTGCTTTATATCCCGAGATCTCCTCTTAAGGATCCAACTTTTGAAGCCGTGTGGAGCAAATGCAGTCTGTGATGGGCTTTGCTGTAGAACAGGAAGATTCCATTAAAAGGAATCTCTGGTGATCTGCTCCCCTTCCTTTATAATTCCACCTATATATCCTACATTAGAGGATGCAACATTTGCAGCATGGTACAGAACAAACTCATTGCCTGCAGTTCCAAGAAAGGCTGATAAGCAGTACCCTGCATCATCAAGCCTTATTATGCTTACCAGACGGACACGGACTCTGGTCATCATGGCTGCTCAAGATAGGTCTAGGGCCCCTAGACACATGAGTACTTTGCCTCCTGATAAGGAATCTAGGAGACTGGATGTGACGGGCTGGTGTATTTACAGTATACCTCTTCATCACTGGGCCTAGGAAGTGCAAATTACCAGACCCACATGATAAAATATCAGAACAGCCTGTGGAAAGGAAAGCTGCTTGTACTGCTGCTCAAGCTTTTCACAATAGCTCTATTAAGAATGATTTCCTTAAAATGTTGTTTTCTGGTGCTGAGGTTGGCAAACATTTGCTACGATCAGCCTGTGATGTCTAATGCTTCTGCCAAGACAGCTGCTTCAGGCATTTACATGAGGAAATATTCTTGGCTTAGAGTCGCTGACTTTGAAAATGATGTTTAACACATACCTCTCGACTGTCCCTGATTTTGCCTCAGACTTTTCTTCTGTCTCTCATAAACTTTGTGTTTTTGTGGCAGAACAATGGGGTCTGTAAGCACAAAATAATGTTAAACATTAGAATCACAGGCTTGTTCTTCTTCAGACAATGCATCTTACACTAATCCCCTTATTCTATCAACTTTCTGAATGAATAGTACCAATTTTTAAGATGTGTCCCTGATTTGGGGTCATTGTCCCTGATTTTTTATAAGCTTTGTCCCTGATTTACGAGGAAAGAGGTTGAGAGGTATGGTTTAACAGGCAGTTTTGAATGCCTCTTTTAAAGGGACAGAGCTGTTTGGATATGATTTTGAAGAGGACAAACGTGGCCTTCAGGATTCAAACATGACTAAGATCTGTAAAGTTCCTGTATCCCATTCCTGCTAGAGGTCATGGTCAGGGCTCTTTTTATCAGCCTGCTGCCCAAGGTAACCCTGCCTACCATCAGCAAGACTATGGCAGAGGAGGTTGCCCCCTTCGGGGTCCCCCCCCCCAGGTGCTCATACAAACCACCCAAATTAAGTGGTTCCTCTGGCCCTGCCAGTACTGTCGGTACTGCCTGACTCTCTTCCATCTCTTTCCCCCTATCTCAAGTGTGGGGGGGCAGGATCTCCCTGCATGTGAAACAAAAGTGGGAAATCACTACAGACAAGTGGGTTCTGGAAATAATTGCAAGGGGACATGCTCTGAAACTATTACATATCCCTTCAGATCATCCTCCACTTCCTTTTATCTTCTGGACCATTTGTCCCTTCTGAAGGAAGAAGTTCAATCTTTGTTTCAAAAAAGTGCCATAGAACCCTTTCCTCCTCAGGGTAGAAACAAAAGGTTCTAGTCCAGATACTTCCTGGTTCCGAAATGGACAAATCTGCATCCAGAGTTGAATTTTAGGAATTGCAACCTGTACATCAAATACAAAATGTTTTGAATGGTATCTTTGCAAGCTGTGATCCCCGTTCTACAATCGGGACTGGCTGTGTTCTCTAGACATGAAGGATGCATACTGTACCTTCATGTAAAAAAATCAGGAAATCCCACAGGTAAAACCTCTGCTTTATGCTGTAGGGTGAACATTATCCTTTCAGAGTATTGCTTTTTGGCTTGTCTTCTGCACCACAGGTCTTTATCAAATGTTTGTCAGTAGTAGCAGCAGCCTTTACTATGAAACGCCTATATGTGTTCCCTTTCTGGATGACAGACTCCTGGGAAGCTCTGTTACAAGCTAGTTTTTGAATGACTTGGGCTTCACAGTGACTATGCCAGAGTCTGTGATGAATCCCTGCCAAAGACTGAAATATATACAGGCAGGCTTGGACACAGAGAAGGGATGTGCTTTGCTGCCACTGGACTGAGTAGGCAATCTGATTGCCCAGGCACATTTGATATACAGGAGCCACTGTGTCGCTGCAAGAACAGTATTAAGACTCCTGGGTCTCATAGCTGTGGCAATAGTGATTGTGCTGCTGGCATGCCTTCATATGCAGATCCCTCAGTGGACACTCAAGTTCCAGTGGGATCAATTGACACTTGAGCTAGACTAAATGGTTCTCACTGTGTGTCCTCTTCACAGAGCATTGTTATGGTGGATGGATTGCAATAATGGGAGGGCTTTAAGCCTGAGGTTCAGTGGGTGGAGCAACTACGTCACTCCCCCATCAGGCTTTTAAGGTCACTCATCCTGGATCTCTCCAGGATTTGTTTCTCATTGCCGCTGGAGGTCTCGTCAGCTTTTCTTTTGTTACTCTCCCATTACCTCACTCTTCCATCTGTTTGCCTCTGGACTCATCATCATTCTGCTCCCTAGCATTGCTTCACCCTCGCTCTTGCCTTTTCTCAGCTGCTCATTTCCCCCATCATTGCTGTGTTTCCTCCACCTACTTCTCTCCCTCCTCTCGTTCCAGTTCCCTTCAGTCGTGCTGCCTTTTCTCCCACCCCCTTGTTCCCTCGCTGCTGTGTCTCCCCCACACTTCTTTTGGACTCATTCCCGTTCAGCCTTCTCTCAGACTCTCTGCGGGCGCTTCCAGGTGCATCTTCCACTGCCTCCCGTGGCTCCCAGCTGCCGGCACTCGTAGTTCCAATTCTCTTGCCTCTGGCCATTCTCTCTCTCTGGCTTCTAATCCTGTGCTGCTTACCTCGACCTGCTCATTTCTTCTCTTGCACGACTCCCTTCCTGGCACTTCCATCACTCTTGGCTGTTCCGTGTGACCCTGCTGGCTTCTGCTCCGTACCTCTCACCATCTTGCCTCATGGCGGGTACTATCGATCTGTTTGCACTGCTTTTCATGTCCGGTATGGATTTCTTTTATCTATGTTTCTTCCTGCAGTGCACGACCATTCTTTATTTGGGTTGCTTTTCCCTGTATACTACATAGTGCCTCAACCACGTAAATGGTAATAATCTTTGCCTTTGCTGCTTTCCTTCATATCCTTTCTGGTTCGGTACCTATAAAGAATCAACGTTTTAGTGATTAGCATCGCAACTTAATTGTTTTTATTTTATTTTCCTTACTTTACTGCAGTTCCTCTCTGTGGTTCTCCCTTTCATGACTTTGGCATCTCTTACACCTGGCTCAGCTTTCGAATCAGTGGGTGCTCTCTGTGTAGGAATCAGTTCCTCCTGGTTTGACACAGAAGCAGTGAGGCACTTAATTTGCACCTGCCCCCCAGAAGTACTGGCCTGCCCATCCTCTCTTGTGCTGCTTCTACCATCAGGGTTGGTTGTGGTCATACCATGGACTTGACCTGATTTTATAATGTTTTCTGTTGCCAATACACTCCATGCCTGCTTGACCCATTCTACCATTTTGTTTTGGAGGGCGCATTCAGCTTTCAAACTGCTGAGTGTTTGCTGTTCTCATTGGCCATCCAGTTATCCTAGCACAGCCGGTGCTCTGCCTCTGATTTGGATTGCCCATGATTTTGTCTTTCCTGTCTCTCTCTCCTGCCTGTTAGCCCTACTCATGTGCTCGCTTCCTGGCTTGATTTTGCTCAGCTTGGCTCTGGTGTTTCCTTTGGTGGCCACCCGTTCCATTTCTCCTGGGCTTTTGGCTGCGGTACCTGCATGGGCATCGGCCTGCATCGGTCCTTTCTTCTTGTTCCTCCTCAATTGCTTCCTTTACTTACTCCCACTATCGTGCCTTGTTCCATTCCATACCTCACCTCCTCCTCCTGTGCTGGCCTTCATGGCTTTCATTCCAGCCTCATGCCTCATCCATTTCATGCCTCACCTTAACTGCACAGACATCACAGCTTTTCCTCCATTCTCATATGTCTATGGCTTCAGGGTGCACTCATTCTGCTCCCTTTCCTCAGCTGCCATTGCCTGCTTGTTCTGCCGTCCACTTCATTTGACTGTTTCTGGCTGACTCCATCTGGCCTGCACTCGATATTTCTTTTGGGCATACCTATCATGTCTCATATGCCACCTCATCTGACTAGACCTAATGCAAGTTCTCATCCCATGCCGGCCATCAAGGATTCCTTCCACTCATGGCCTGCTTTCATTATTTCTTTTGGGCATACCTATCATGGCTTCTATGCCACCTCATGGAACCGTGGCCATCCTGCCACATGTTTTCAGGTTCATGACTCTGGTCATCATTCCCTTATCCTTCCCTCATGGTTCATCTATTTACATCACTTACTTGAGTATTTCCATTTGTTGAATTCTATGTTACTCCCTTAAATGGCATACCTATCATGACTCCTATGCCACCTCATCGAACCGCGGCCCTCCTGCCGCATGTATTCAGGTTCCTGACTCCCTCTGGTTCCAGGCGTGCCTTATTGGCTTCAGCATCTACTTACTGACATCGCTCGTTCAAGCAGAGCACATCTGAATACCCCTTGCTCCTCTGACTTCTACATGGATCTACTCCTTCCCATAGACTACTCGTGCATACCCCTCTCGGGTCCCTGTTGCCTTAAGTTCCTTCTTCGAACTGTGCTTTCTTTTGGGGATTTTCCTATCCCATCATCATCTTCCCTGCTCATATCCTTCGCTTTAATGGCATGCATCCTCAAATCAAATGTCGTCATTCTGGAGGGAAGGTGACCTAGGCTTTGGATCCCCAGAGGTTTCCTTCTCAAAGGGGTTTTTTCCTCTCCTCCATGCCAATGGTCATATTAGTTAGAGTTAGTGCTTTCTTAGGTTAATTATTAGGTTCCGCTGTTGGATGGAGGTGGATGGTGTCCCTGGCTTTCCCCTTTCTGCTTAGGAAGTCTGCCCTTATCATCTTCTCAGAATCCAATCATTCGTCATCCTTGCCTCTTCGATGCTCGACACCCGATTGGGTATTTCTTTTGAGCTTCTTCCTAACCTACCTTTAGCTGACACAATCATTCCCACAGCACCTGTAGAGGGGGGAAACCTCCTCTATGGTTCCTTGTGTCGTACCCCTACAGGGTGGTATATCCCACAGATAGAGAGGCTGAAAGCCATAAAGTAAATCAAGTCACACAAGCATCATCTCATCTAGTTGCATAAGCACAATTGAACCTATTGACGTGCATTCCATTCCTTATACCAGCTTCTATACAGATTCTCTCCACAGATGCCTCGGGCTCTAGCTGGGGTGCACATCTCAACCCTTACTAGACACAGGGGTCATGGACCAAGGTGGAGGCTGAGCTGTATATAAATGTCCTGGAAATTAGAGCTGTCCTGTAAAGCCTTCAGGCATTTCAGAACCATCTCTGTCCCGATCCTCTGCTAATCCAGATGGACAGTATCAGTGTAATGCATTATATCAACAAAAAAGGGGGCAGTCACTCCTACCCCTTATGCTGGGAAGCAAAGCGAGTATGGCACTGAGCTATGTCTCACAGCCTTCAGCTATTGGCCATGTGTCTCCCATGTCTCCAAAATGTTTTAGCAGACAGGCAAAGCAGGTCCCAGTTGATGATTCACAAATAGGAACTGCTGACCTTGGTGGTAAATGACCTCTTCACAAGATGGGGTTGTCCAGATTTGGACCTTTTTGCACCCATACACAATGCAAAACCGCTGCTCTTCTGCTCGCTCACTCCAGGGCCTGCAGTTTCTTTGTCGAGATGAATTGTTCTTTTCTTGGAAACGGAAATTTCAATATACAGTTCCCCAGTTCCTCTAATACAGAGTGCTGCCAAGACTGGGGCTGGAGAGTGCCACTCTCATCCTCATTGCTCTGTTATGGCCTCACCAGGTATAGTTTCCATTCCTTTCAACATCTGGCAGTGGGGCCTCCTGTTCCTCTACCTCTTTGTTGAGGTCTGTTGTCAGGACAAGAGGTTCCTGGTCCATCTGAACCTGAAGTCCATACATCTGAATGCATGGCTCCTGAAAACATAGCCGTTGCATATTTCATTTTATTTTCACTTTTATTTAAATTGGTAAGCAGATTAGCAGAAATTTTAATTTTCACAGCGACCAGTACACATTTTGAGATATCCCCTAAGGTTTCTTATGTCCTGATTGCATCTAGAAAGCCTTCTGCCACACATTCCTTGAAATGAAAGCAGTTTACTTTGTGGACTGCTTCCAGCAGTTTGAACCCTTTTACATGTCCTGTAAATGCTGTGTTGGAATACTTGCTTTCCTTCTCTGATTCTGGCCTGCGATATTCCTCACTTCAGGTGCATTTGGACACTGTATCAGCATTCCATGTCCCTAATGATGGTTGTGCGGTTGCCCAGTTAGAGGTGTCCCATACATTTCTGAGAAGTATTCTGCATATAAAACCTCATATCTGACATCAAGTTCTGCCTTGGGACTTAAAATTTGTGCTTGAGAAATTGATGTTGGCTCCTTTTGGCCTGCCTTGATTTCTAGCTTACATTTCCAGTCATGGAAAACATTTTTAGTTGCAATGACATCTGCTCAAAAGGCTTTCTGAGCTTCAGGCTCTAATGTGTGAGCCTTCTTAACTGATTTTTCATAAAGAAAAAGTCTCTTTGCGTACATATCCTAAGTTGCTACCAAAGGTGGTATCTGAGTTTACACTGAGTCAAATGATGCACCTTCCTGTATATTATCCTAAGCATGCCAACTGGGGTGAAGCATTGCTCCATACTTTTGGGGTGGGATATTCAGACTGCACCAGGCAGGGGCACAAGCCTAGATGCAGTGCAACTGGGCTGCGCCAGGGCATGGACCAGATGATATTCAACGGTGCTGCGCCGTGGCTCAGCAACATTGAATATGGCACTGAGGGCACGTGCAATGCACACCAGGGCCGGATTAAGGCGTAGGCAACATAGGCACAGGCGTACGGCCCCAGCCTGCCAGGGGGCCCCTAGCAATCCCCAACATATACTTACTATGTATCATTTTCTTTCTGCCTGCGCTGCATGTTTTTTGTAAAGGACTCAGCCACTGAGTGGGTCGGGGGCTGAACTGTGACATGACTCTCACCTCCCTGTTTAGGTGTTAAGTGCAGCTGACAGCTTCAGGATCCCCAGCCGGGATGACCTTTAAGGTGTGAACAAGCCTATTTCCTTTGCTTTGTCTCCCACGCCCATTTAGAATCCCAACTTAGAATCTTACTCCTAACTATAAAAGATTAACAGTGCAATTAAGTGCGTATGCTTTGTATTTTATCTTAAGTATCTGTTTTATTGGCTTCAGAAACATTGCATCATCCTTGAACGTTGAATGTACACAATAGCTTAATTTGTTTGAAACCTTAGTTCCATGTTTGATTCTGGGTTGTTTCACCCTCCACATTCAGATGAAATAGCTTTCAATGTATTGCTCGTTCCCTTTGTACCATTCTTGACTCTGGGCTGTTTAACCCCCCTGATTCATTTGCAATGCCTTTCATTGTATTGTTAATTTCTCTTGTTTTGTGTTTCCATGACATGGAGCCTTTGCAAAGGAGTCTCTGATTCAAAGATTTGTAGTTTCGGATAAATAAAAAATAAATATTTAATCTCACTCCTAAAATTAAGACACCTACAATAAGTTTCAATGGTACAATAAAAAATCATACTTTTTGTTTTTTAGTTCTCTCGTCTCACTCATACTCACATTCTGACCCTGATACAGTTCTGTTTTCAGGGTGAACAAATGAATGTACTTCAAGATTCCCATCAGTAAATCTTGCCGTTCATGGATCCTGGCTTACTTATCAATAACAGAAATGTTTGATCCCAAGAATGATTTCAAATTCTTCCAATAATCACTCACTTTGCAGTATACTCTAAAGTTCATAACCCCCCTAGTAAACCACAAACTTATATCCTACACCACCCAGGACCTAGCCTCTTTTAGAGATTGGTCCCTACCCAACCCAACAAAACTCCCACATCCTGGTTCATACTACCTAACAGAACAATATGATAACACCTAGTTTGCAAGTGCACACGTGTTTGGGGGTAGGGGGCTTTGGAGAAGTGCAAATCATGACATTTCACATGCAAACAAGTATTTTTACCAGGACTATTATTATTTTCTCTAAATTATCAAAACTCAGGCTATTGTTATTTTTCCATACTGATAGTATTAGTTTAATTTTGAAGCATTTTATGCCACTTTTTTAGGGACAGTAAGAACATTGCTTCCATGTTTCAGTAACTGATATGCAATAGCTAAGAGGTGCAGCCATGGCAAAAGAGCATTTTATTTATTTATGTATTCATTCATTCTCAGATTAGAAATACCTTTGAGCACAAAGGGGCTCATTTACAAAGGTTCCACATCATAATGGGAGAGGGTTACAAAAACAGACAGAGGAGGAAGCATATACATTCTAGTGTACAGCAAAAACAAAATCATTAGACATAGCTATTAACATTTCAAAAACAGTAGTGTAAGCAAAAGAGGGAGGTCATACAGGAGATGGAGAGGGGTAGGGGAAATAAGGGAAGGGGAGGGGATATGTGGCAGGGTATAGTAGTGGAAAAGGTTGCAGCCATGAGGCATTGTCAGGAAAATGAAGTGAGGTAGGCGGGGAGTATGAGGGTGGCTGGGAGGAAAGAGAGGGAGAGAGGATGACACCGGGGGGACAAGGGTGTCTAAAGAGAAGGATATTAGCAAGAGTTGAAGGAGGGTGAGAAAGGAGGTAGCACATTTAGTGGTCAAAGGGTAAACCAGGTAGAGCAGGAAACGTAGAAACATAGACTTTGACGGCAGACAAGGACCGCTTGGCCCACCTAGTCTGCCCATTTCCCTACCTACAGGATAGGCCACAGATCCCTGTTAACCAACAGCCTATTTCTTCCTACCCCCCACAAGAATTGCCTTATGTCTGTCCCATGCATTCTTGAATTCTCCCACAGTTTTAGACCCCACAACCTCCTCGGGAAGGCTGTTCGATGCATCCACTACCCTCTCTGTGAAAAAATACTTCCTCACATTGCCCCTGAACGGCCCCCCCTGTATCTTTAAATTGTGTCCCCTTGTTCTTGCACGTCTCTTTTTCTGAAAGATGCTACCCTCTTGGACTTTGTTGATTCCACTGAGGTACTTAAAAGTTTCTATCATATCCCCCCTCTCCCTTCTTTCCTCAAGGGTATACATATTAAGCTCCTTTAGTCTCTCCTCGTACAGCTTCTCTTGAAGACCCTGCACCATTTTAGTTGCCCTCCTCTGGACTGCCTCTATCCTGTCTATGTCCTTGCGGAGATAGGGTCTCCAGAACTGGATGCAGTACTCCAGATGGGGTCTCACCAACTGTCTGTACAGAGGGATAACAACTTCGGTTTTATGCTGGTGATGCCTCTCTCTATGCATCCCAGTATACCCCCAGCCCTCCCTACTGCCTTCTCACATTGCTTGCTGACCTTAAGGTCATCTGATATGATTACCCCCAGGTCCCTTTCCTTTTTTGTTGTTGTTACTACCTCCCCCCCATTGTGTAATCTTCCCCTGGGTTCTTGTTTCCCAGGTGCATTATTTTGCACTTCTTTGCATTGAATCCTAGCAGCCATAGTTCTGACCATTTCTCCAACCTTGCCAAGTCCCTTCTCATCCTTTCCACACCTCCTTGTGTATCAACCCTGTTGCAGATCTTTGTGTCATCTGCAAAGAGGCATACTTTTCCTTCCAGTCCCTCTGCAGTGTCACTTATAAAGACATTAAAAAGGACTGGACCCAGTACTGAACCTTGCGGTACCCCATTAGTAACCCCTCTTTCTTCAGAGTGGACTCCATTTACAGTTACCTTTTGTGTCCTGTTGTCCAGTCAGTGTTTTACCCAGGGTACCACCCTGGGACCCACTCCCAGGCTGGTTAATTTGACTATTAATCTTTTGTGTGGGACTGTGTCAAATGCCTTGCTAAAGTCTAGGTAGGCCATGTCCACAGCCTCTCCCTGGTCTACTACTTTGGTCACCCAGTCAAAGAAATCTATTAGATTCGCCTAACATGACCTTCCCGCTGTGAACCCATGCTGCCTTGGGTCCTGTGCCCCACTGGCCTCTAGGTACTCAACAATTCTTTCCTTCAGAAGTGACTCCATCACTTTCCCTACCACAGAGGTCAAACTGACAGGTCTGTAGTTTCCTGCCTCTGTCTTGGTCCCACTTTTGTGAAGGTGAATCACATCCTCCTTCCTCCAGTCCTCGGATACCACACCATCCTCCCATGATTTATTAAAAAGAGTAGTCGGTGGTTTCACTAGTTCCCCCCTTAATTATTTTAGAATTCTGGGGTGAATTCCATCAGGCCCCATTGCTTTGTCCACCTTCAGTTTTAGGAGTTCTTGCAGAACCCTTTCTTCTGTGAAAGGACTTGGATCAACCCCCCCTCTCAAGAGTGCTTCTGTTAATTGGATTAGGCACGTCCACTTCCTCTTTTGTGAACACTGAGCAGAAATAATTGTTCAGTATCCCTACTTTTGCACTGTTCCCCTCTGCCCACCCACCGTTCATTCTATTCAGCCTCACTATCCCTCCCTTTGTCTTTCTATGCTCTCTGATGTACCTATAAAAGGTTTTATCCCCCTTATTAACTGAGTTGGCTATCTTTTCCTCAGTTTGGGCCTTTGCTATTCTGACTTCCCTCCCTGCTTCCTTCTGCCTTAACTGGCACAGCTGTCTGTCCTGCTCCTTCTGCGTTTCCTTATACTTCCTGAATGCTGTCTTTTTCTCCCTGACTTTCCCAGCCACCTCTTTTGAGAACCATATTGGCTTTTTCTTTCATTTTGATTTGTTTATTTGCTTCACACAAAGGCTTGTTGCCTCTGTGATGGCAGTTTTGATGATTCCCCATTGTTGCTCCCCCCCCGCCTTCTAGACTGTTTGCTAGTGCTTTTCTGAGGCACTCTCCCATTTTGCCAAAGTCAGCCCTCCTGAATTCCAGTACCCTCACTTTTGTATGGCTTGACTCTGTAGCTGAGTTTAACATGAACCACACAGTTTGATGGTCACTTGTTCCCAGATGGCAACCCACTTCTAGATCTGAGATCCTCTCACTGCCCCCATTTGAGAGTACAAGGTCTAAGATTGCTCCCTCATGAGTGGGTTCCGAAACTAGCTGTCTGAGGCCTGCCACCTGTAGGGCATCGAGAATGGCCCTGCTCTTGGATGTGGCTGCAGCAAACCTGCTCCAGTTAACAGCTGGCATATTTGGGTCTCCCATCAACAGTATCTCCCCTATCTCTGCCATCCTAAGAATGCCTTCTATCATATCCTTGTCCATTCCCTCCCCCTGACATGGGGGTCTGTACACAACCCCTGTGCGGATTGTGGTGCCCTTTCCAGTCTCCAAGGTGACCCACAGTGCCTCCTCTCCTCCATGGTTACTCTTTTGTTCAGTTGCTTTTATCCCTTCCTTTACATAGAGAGCTACTCCTCCCCCCGCCTGTCTCTCCTGTAGGTTATGTACTCTGGTATGTTAACATCCCAGTCATGATTCTCTGTGTACCATCTTTCTGTGACTGCTATGATATCCAGGCTTCCCTCTTCCATCAAGGCCACTAGCTCAGGGAGCTTGTTGCCCAGACTATGGGCATTGATACTCATTACCCTCCATTTCCTGATGGCCTTACTCCATTTTGCCCCATCCCTGTCCTTCTTGCCTTTGTCACTTTCCCATTTACCCCTGCCCTTCTCTCTATCGCCACCTCTATGTTGGTGTTTACCGCACTTACTACCATTATTTTTTTGGGGGGGCTAGGATTTCCCTGCTCCTTTCCAGTGCCTCCCCTTGGCTAGTTTAAATGCTTGCCAATGAAGCATTTAAACCTATCACCTAGGATCCTGGTTCCCTCCTGGACAGATGCAGCCCATCATGCCAGTATAGGCTTGCATCACTCCAGGTGGACCCCCAGTCCCCAATGAAGCTAAATCCCTGAGCTCTGCACCAGTTTTTCAACCACTGATTGAATCCCATGGTGCAGAACACCCTAGCCTCTTCTATGCCATAGATGAGCAGCAACTCCGAGAAGGTTACTGTGCGTGCTACTTGTCTAAGGCCCCTCCCCAATTCCACAAACTCTTCCTGCACTTCTCTAATCCCTTTCTTAGCCAGGTCATTTGTCCCTAGGTGGACGATGACATCCAGCTCACTCCCCTGTGCAGCTGCTCCATCAATTCTGAGGATTCGCTCCCTGTCCCTCCAAGCCATGGTGCCAGGCAGGCACCTTACCTCCCTCTCCCCTCCCTCCCCCAATTCTACCCTCCTAACAATGGAGCCCCCCACCAGGAGTTGTTTCCTTCCCCTGTGGGGTCCCATACCACCCTCCTGTGGGTCTCCTTTGTGGAGGTTCCCAGTATCCTCCTTGGTCCCCACTGCAGGTTCCTCCATAGAGGAACCACACTTTGCCAGAATGGCATAGGAATTGTGGAGAGGTACAGCTGGAAGGATGCGCCTCTGTTCCACCACCCTCACCCTCCCTGAGCCCATTGTGGTCCAACTGCTCCTCTTTCTTGGCAAACTCTGAGGCAACGGCAGTGGCACTGGTGGTCCCTAGATGGAAGAGGAGGTCCCACAAATCCTGGCCAACTCAGCCTGGAGATGAGCAACCTCTTCCCTCAGCCCAGAGAGGTGCCTGCAGATGGGACAACACCGCATCCTCCAGAACGTCTCCCGGAAGACTGCTGCTCCACAGCCACTGCACTGCACCACTCCCATAATGTCTTATTTCTGGCCCCTTAACTGTTGTTTGGAATCCTTACTCTTTCCTCTGTTTTTTTTTTTTGTTTGTTTGTTTTTTTCTCTTCTCTCTCTACTTACTTTCTGCCTCTGTGCCCTTTAAGCTCCTGATTGTCCTGTTCTGAGACAAGAATATCCTGTATTTCTCAGTAGACCTCTTACTTGATCAGAGGCAGACCTACAGCAGCTAGAGGGGGCCGGAGAGCTACTCTTGCCTTTCTAGGATGGTGGGTCTTTGGTGACTCTGTGATCACTCACTTCCTGCTCCCAAACAGGAAGTTCCTGTTGTCAGTCAAATCTTGTGCCTATAAAAGTGGAGCTAGCTTTGTCTGGGAGGGAAGGAGGGCAATATAGTCACAGTAGAGAAGTCCAGTCACACAGCACTTCTTCCTCCTGGTGTCTTCAGCCAAGCTACTAGCAGAATCTTTCTAAGGTAGTCTTTAAATTTAGCTCCCTTCTAGCTAAGCCACTGCCCCTACTTACTAGATCTTTCTACAAGTAATTTAAACTTCACAGCTATCAAGCCCTTTCAGTCACCTGAGATAACACCTAGATAACTGTTCAGATAACCATTCAGTTCAGTTAACTCAGACAAACGCACTATTTTTTGTTTGTTTTGTTTGTTTGTTTAGGAAGAGGTTAAGAGGCAAGAGGGAAAGGGGTGAGTGGGAGGGACAAAGTGGTGCAATTGGAGGAGGAAGCAGCCAGGGCCATCGTCATTGTGGTAGATGTTGGCTGGGTGGTGGCAGATGTCAAGGAGTACAATTAATTGAGGCAATCACAGGCAGCTTCATTCATGATGTGCTGGTGCCGGAGTCACTTAAATTTTGCAATATATGGAAGATTGATCAGTTGGAGGCCCAGACCATTTAACCATTTAGGGGCTCTGTAGATGAAAGATCACTGGCATTGGGTAGTCCATACCCTAGGAACAAGAGAACGTTCAGTGTCAGAGGACTGTGTGTGACGGGATCTGAGGGACTTGGGTAAAAGACAGGTGATGCCAGCTGGCATGACTCCAAGTAGCACTTGTTTGGCAAGTATGCACGACTGATATTTGATCCAGTCTTGTAATTTTAGCCAGCAAGTCAGGGTGTAGAGGTCACAAGTGTGTGTGAGTTGATCAGTGCCAGTGATAAGTCGACAGGCTTTAAGTGTAGTGCTTAGCCTTTTGAGAGATGTGGCTGGGGCAGAGCCATATATTACCAAGCCATAATCAACAAGCATTTGTCAGTGGCGAATGTTGCTTACTTCTAAGTGCTGTTTAGGTATTTGGAAGTCATTGGAGTGCAAATATTGAAAATTCGCAAACTTACGCGCGTGCGTAGGAACTGCACAACGCATGCTCGTAAGACGATCATTTTTAGGAATTTTTTCACCAAATTTTCAACATAGCCATTTTAAGACCTCTGCTCATGAACAGTGACACTGTGATTTTCTTAATGTGTCCCATACATTGAGTTAGCACCGACTGTGCCATTTAATACGCTACGTGAGGCGGAAACATGTTTTGGGCAGGATGTGAAAATGACAGCTGCACGCTCATAAGGAGGTGTGGTGTAAATGGCAATGTTGAAAATCTGGAGTGAAAATATTGAAAATTTGGTAACTCATTTAGCCGCATAGAATCATGAACTGATGTTAAAGCAGTCATTTTTAGATTTCCACCAAATTTTCTCAAAATAGGCTTTTTGAGAGCCCACCTTATGAACACTGGCAGTGTCGCTTTCATTAATCATTCGAAAGGTGATTTCACGCAATGATCATGTAAATCACCCTTCGGGCCGGTCAACGCCATAACAGTGACAGCATTCAGAGAAGGTCCCAAAACCCCATGTTGAAAAGGTGCAAAATTCCAAAAATGCCTGCGATCTGCAATAAAGTTGAAAACCCTATCTATCCCATTATACAGCTTACTGGCATTTCCTCAGTTCGCGGTTGGCTCTGAAAGAGTGCAGACGTGTTCCTGGTCCACCGATGATCATCGCACGCGAGCTCCGGAGGTAAGTGCATGGAGTGAGGGGGTGGGGGAGGCAGGGTGCGCAGGATGTGTGCGGTTTGTGGGGGGCTGGGTGGGGAGACAGCGATGGAATGTTTTCTTATTTACAGGTTTTTTTTTGTATTCAGATGACGTGGGACGTTTGCCACGCTGGGGTGGGCTCCCAGCATGGTAGCAGGGAAAGCTGTTTGGGGGGACGTGGAGCTGATGGGGGATTGGGCACCCCCGTTGGCCAAAACAAGATTTGCCACGCTGGGGTGGGCTCCCAGCATGGCACCGGGAAAGCTTTTTTGGGGGGGCGTGCAACCTTGGAGCCGATGGGAGATTGGGCACCCCCGTCAGCCAAAACAAGATTTGCCATGCAAGGGTGAGCTCCCAGCGTGGCACAAAGCTTTGTGGGGCGTGCAGCCTTGGGCCGACGAAGTTGGGCACCCGTCGGCTATAACTATTTTGCCACGCTGGGGTGGGCTCCCAGCGTGGCACCTGGACAACTGTTTGGGGGCGTGGAGCTGACGAGGGATTGGGCACCCCGTTGGCTATACAGTGTGCGTGGGGAGGCGCATCAGCATACACAACCGTGCTTGCGCATGTGTGTGTACGGTAGGGGGTGGAAGCTCTGCTCACTGAAGCGGAGCTCTCCCTTGAACTGTATGCCACTGCATTTTCAGCTTGTCATAGACAGCTGCAGCAGTGATTGGTTAACTGGAGCCGCGCCTGCAAACACACTGCATGCATTGGAAGACGGGCTGACACACCTCCGAAAACTCGGATGATGGCACTATGTTTCTTGCACATGCGTGCAAGCAGCATAATAATGGATAGTACTGAGCTGTGAACAGCAAGTTTAAGTGCTTTTTGAGTCAGACTCCTTTTATGTCTGAATAGTTGACCTAGTTTGGTGTTCACATTCTTGGCAACATTTATAATGTGAGGTGTATAAGTAAGGTGATTGTCCAAAGTAAGTGGTTACAGTGAGAGGGCCCCAGATTTCTCTTGGGCCTAGGGCCCCAGGTTGCCTTAATCTGGCCCTGATGCACACGGCACAGTGGCACTGTGCCAGCGCAAGTGGCAGGAGGGGAGCCAGGGAATGCGCCAGTGCAAGTGCGGTTACGCTAGGTGCATCAACTGTGATATTCAGCACTGGGCATGCAAATTAGACCATTATGCATGCAAGGCACAAGCGGGGCCATTTGCATGTCTTTATGGCTCCGTGTGCATGTGGTGCACCGATCCCCAGCGACTTGCACCCAGTGCTCCTGCCAGGCTGCAACTGTAGGGGACCAATGCCCTGCAGCCCCTTGGTGGCCCCACACCCGTACGCCCAATCATGGGCATGAATAATGAATATCCCTGGTGGTCCAGTGGACTGTTGTCCCTCGCCCAATCATGAGCATGAGTAATGAATATCCCTGGTGGTCCAGTGGACCACTCTCCTTTGCCTGATCGTGGGCATATGTAATTTAAATCCCTGGTGGTCCAGTGGACACCCCCCCCAGTGTCCAATCATGGGCAGATATAGCAAACCCACTCTTGGTGGTCCAGTGGTACCTCCTCCCACCACTGGGAGGTCCCCTGCCACCCAGTACCCCACCCACATGCCACCCGGCCGCCTGCTGACTGACAGCATACAGTACTGTCTATACACCTATTGGTCCACTGCGTGGGCCAGTGGTCATACAGACCATACTGTACTAGACAGGCCCGATATGTGAATGAATGCAATATGTATGAATTTTATCTTCTTGTCCATGTATGGAGGACTAGTAGCCAGCTGGGTTACAGTCTGGAGGCCACTGGCTGGCTGAGTTGCAGCAGTTAGTCACATCACAGCTGCAGGCAGTAAAGCACTTCAAGCCATTCCTGAAACAGGTGCATCTAGCTGTGCTGCACTTTGATTTGCACCCGCAGGTCAGTATTTCTAACAGGCATCTGGAATGAAGGCAATCTTGTCTAGACAACTTGCAGGAAAGGGGACTCTCTCTCTTTTCCAGGTAGAGGTGTCGGCAGGAGACATGACCTCTAGCAGTTCTTGGTCTGCCTGTAGCCATATCTTTGCCTGGCAGTTGGCACGTGTAGAATGAAGTTCAAGGGCATCTCATGTTGGGGGTAACACCTCTGGACCCTTCTTGTCGTTGGCAAACAGCTGTATCCTAGCATGGTAAATGGTTGGCACCTCATGCATGCCATACAGGTGACACACAAACTTCTCAGCTTCTGCGAGAGCTCCATCACAGCCAGTTCCGCTGACAAGGTGGGGTTGTTTCTGGAACATTTTCTAGCATAACTTCATCCTATGGCCACTGAAGGATGAAGTTGGGTAACAGCCTGGTAGTGCATGGAAGCTGGATAAGTTGTCGTTCACAGGCTCTGCAAGCATCTCAGTTATGGCATGTACTGGATATCATCTTTGTTTCCTGGCCATTCCAGAGATCATCCATGTTTTGGCTGCTTTTGCAGACAGAAAGTGCACCAGCAGAAGCATGACATCTGTATCACTAGAGATGACTAGCACTTGTTCATAGCCCCTGTTAACTGTCTTGCATGCTTACAGTATCATCCTGGTGTCAGCCTCTTCATCATTTCCACCAAGGCTGATATTGTCTCTCCAGGTTGATCTTGGATCTGTAGGATCAATGACACTGGTAGATTCATTGAATGCTCCCCTGACAGGAACTGTCAGATGTTCTTCATCATATATTTGCAATAACCCAAGCCAAGTCTTTTGACCTTGCCTTTTACCTTTCAGCATTATTCTTGAACCACTCATCCACATCTATCTTGTTATCAGCATTGAAGGAAGGTGACAGCCTTTGACCAGATGGTAGGCTAACATGATCAATAATTTGAAATGCTTGCAGAGCATCAGGCTTTATAGCTCTTGATCTCAGAATCTGCCTGCCTCCTGGATCACATTGCTGTGGAGGAGGACCTCTTTGCCATACCATCATCTGTGTGCAATGGAAGTATTCTTTCCATCCAATGTTGCCTCAAGGAAAGTGGATCATCTGCTCTTTTACAATATTGTCTGGGATGTAAAAATAGCCATTCCTTGCAAACTTCTCTAGGGTGGTTTGAGCTGTGGTGGTGTCGATTCTTTGAACGGTGTTTATCAATAATATGGTTGGCAGCATGGAACACAGATCTATGAGAGCTTTGGAATGGGTAGACTGGTACAGAGCAAGATGTAAACCAATATGCTTTATTGTCAGCTTACGGCCGTTTGACATTGCATACACAATGTCCTGAGAAATGCTGCATACCTTCCACTTGACATCATCCTCATCTTTCAGACCTTCATTCACCAAATCAGTGCCTCCAAACAGCATGTGGAGAAACAGATAAAGACTGTCTGGGATCACCTGTTCAACATGTTTTTGATCAGTCCCTTGCTATGTGCTGGAATGTCCTGGCGTTTCCAGCAGATCTTGTCTAATTCTGAGGGCAACTTGTGCCATCTCCTGGAAGACGTGGTTTATTGAGGTGCCGTTCCACCACCATATCCATCTTCACTGGGTTCTGACTCAGATGAAAACGTACCCTGCTGAACGGATTTTGTTAGAGTTTTCGCAATGATGAACTCTGATTGATCGGCAGGGTACATCAGGAAGAATAGTTTTGAGAGAGGCTGTGCAAAGCTGGCCTTTGGTCTAACCAAGTGTTGAACTTCTTCTTAGAATGTTGCCCGCCTTGACTGATATCTCCGAGGCAAATGAGTACCTACATCTCTGCACATTCCCTCATATCTGTCCTATACTTTACCAATGTCATACACATGGTCATGAGACAGACAATCTTGTTATCAAGTCTGCACATATCATGTCCTTACACACATCCCTTGCACCTCCCAGTGGTGCTGATGTGGATTTCTTTTGCTTGCATTGTATCCCAAATGTCACCCAGCATGGAAGGTGATGGCACCCTTCAGCTGCCATAAGGGCACTGACCCCAGCTAGTTTTGTACTCATCATTGGGTTAGTTTTGGCATAATCACTTCTGACGACTTTTCCAGTGTTGTCACTTTGTGAACTTTTCTCTTGTTCTGTGTTTGGCAAAACATGCCGAGTTTCCAGTTAGTTGCTGGCAGGCAACTACACTGTGTCGGTGGAGGAGGACTGCTTGAGGAAGAAGGCTGAGAAACACACACTACCAGCACTGACAAAAGTCTGAAATTGCTTCCTTAATCTGGATAGTTTGCTCTCTGTGCTAAATGTACTATAGCATGCCTTGTGCCACTTCACCTCTAATGCATCAAACTCTGACTCTGATAGCATTTCAAGTCTTTGTAGAACATACACATAGCTTGTATCATCCAATTTCCCTCTCTGTTCAGGAACAACTCTAATCCTGACTTTCTCTTCGGTCGATGCTGTATGCAGGTCATCCACTGGTGCATTGTTCTGGCAGAAGCAGCAGCATGTATCGTCAGTGTCTCTATGTTGACCTTTGCACTTGATAATGGCTACAGGTTCCATGGTTCATGTATCTTCAATCATGCAAGCTGTTTATCTGCAAAGACAGAGGATGCCAATAATTAGATTATTTTCTGAAACAGACTGGACATGGGACTACTGAGGCAATCCTGACTGTAGTAATAATCATAAAAGGTACAATCACAGGGGAGGCAGTATAGCGCAGTGGTCTAAGGCTCTGAGCTGCAAATCTGGAGACCTGGGTTTGAATCCCACAGCCCTCACTTGCATACAGTGTGACCCTGAGCAAGTCACTTCACTTCACTTCCCTGTTCTCCCAGGTCGCACCTGTAAATAAGCTTTCATCTTAGTGTGCCACTTCTGGTTAAACAATAAAAAATAAAATCCCTGTATATTCCAGTTGCAGGATGCTTCCAAAGGCTCATAGAAATATATAGAGGTACCTGGGAAATATTTGGCACAACAACAATGTTAATAAACATATTTTGAGAAAAATGCACTTTTGTGTTCAATTTTGTTATACGTTCATGTGTAAATTCAAAATGTAACTGTTGATGGCATGTAGCAAATACATCTAAGTGATATTTTACAATGGCAAGAAAGAATGCTGTGCTCTGATTGGTTAATCTGGGACTGGACCAGTGATGTTATCCCAGATTAACATTACAGCGCTAGTCCCAGTACATACCCTACCACATGAAATGTTAAAAAAAAAATCACTCCACTGGCCATGTACAACTTGTCCACACTTGACATGTGTCCCTCATGTGTTTAGAAAAGTAAAAGTGAAGCTGTCAGTGCTCTTGGCTTCATGTCCCTGGTGAGCTGCTGACTTCAGTGTCCCTGCTCAAAACTGCTCATTAACAGATTTTCAATGTACTGTTGCTTTCATTTAAAACCAAAAAAGAAATGTAAACAAAGCTGGACGTCACATCCCATAAACTCTCCCCCACGATCGGCTTCATCTTCCATCTCTCCCTGCCTGCCCTGACCACAGTCAGCTAAGTGTGCTTTCAGTTCTCCATGTCCACACCAGACTGACTCAGCTGAGCGCGTGCTTCTGCCATTTAGCCGAGACCATTTTTCAGGCAATTTTCTTTGTTTTCTCTTTCTTCTCCTGGTACAAAACACACAGCAGCTGTACCAGGAGAACAACATAAAACCACAAGTGCCACTGTGATGCTTAGACTGCGGGTTGGGGGGGGCAGGCAGGGGAAGCGGCCTCAGAGCAAGGAAAACGGGAAGGGGAGATGCATGCAGCTCACACTGAATGACAAAGCGAAATGCGGAAACAAAAACACAGATAAATATACAGACTAAGAAATGTGGAGGGGGAAGCAGTTACTAGAATACAGGACAAGTGTGCACGATGAAGAGAAGCTTTGAAGGAGAATTCCATAGTCTGCTTGGGGATGTGAGAGCCATAATAACCATACCAGCGTCACCTAGTGGCCAAAATAACAGAACTACTTTTCTTATCAGTATTCCTACACGTTGAAAAAAATATAAAAAAAGAAGAATTTTATGTGTGTGTGTGTGTGTGTGTGTATGTATATATATATATATATATATATATATATATACACATATTTTTTTTTTCTTTTACAAACGAGCTGCTGTATAATAGGAATAATGTGCTCATCACTTCTCAGGCAGTGGACGCACTCGGCCTGCGGCCTCACGCCCAACCACTTTGTGAAATTCAGAAAATACCCATTTTGACACTCCCCCCACCCCACTTGACCTTTGTGGTCAAAATCAAGGATGGTGTCCACCCACATCTTTTTATTCATCCTGTGCATAATTGATCTAGTATGGATACTTGCTTTTTACAAACAATGCTGTCAACACATTTTTTGAAAACTTTTTCATGCATGGCTGGTCTTCTATAGGAAAAGAATAGTCTTGTACCAGACATACTTCTGCTTTTGTTGCTGCTTCCTGGTACATTCCCATTTCTGAAATATGTATGCTGCTACATCGAATGCACACACATACCTCACCCATTACATCATCAACTTGCTGAGTCATTGTGATGCTACTTTTGGGTCCTCTGTCCTTCAGTCTCTTTTCACTTAATGTTTGGGGTGTGATTTGCCCCTTCCTACTGAGAAGTGCTAGGAGTTTGCTTATGTGTGGATTGTGAACTGAATCTAGGTAATTAGAATTAGAGATTACTTACATGTAACCAAAATTCTACTCTTAGTATTCAGTTCACTGTAAGTATATCCCTGCCCTATAAGCATATAGTTGGACTCCAGAATTTGTTCAGAAAATATGTGATGAGGGAAATGGTTTTATATATCTATATATATATATATATCTATGTATATATATATATAGATATTTTTATTGTGGTTGCTTTCCATGGAAGTCAAACCTTCAGTCTGTACCAATCACCTTTTCCCGACCTGTCAGGGCACAATTTTCCATCATTACTACTAGCAATTTGATAGGTCACAGGTTCCCAGAAGGTACAACACACATTGTGCTTTGTGTCCCTGCTGCTACTGATACATTATTTGGGACAGGAAGAATCATCTCTGGAAAAAATTGGGATCCCATCCCCCCATGAACCTGCCTATTTTATTTGTGCTCTGTCTTGGCTTCTTTGCATCGCTCCTTTATTCTCTGCCACATCCCTGCTCCCTCCAGGTGTATTAAGTCTAGGGCTAGAATTCAGTGAATCCCCATATGGTCATTCTTGATTACTTACTAATGCTCTGTGGGGGACCCTTCCCCCTTGAGCCCAACTGAGAAGAGGAGAGAAGTGAGCTGTGTGGTCAAGAGCAGTCTGGGATATCAGGGCAACAAGCATGGATCCCAATTGTGTGGCTGGGGTGAAAGTATTCATATGGGTGAGGTGGTCGTTATTTGATGGGGGGGGGGGCAGCCTCTTCCCCCCCATTGTAACACCTCTAATGATTTGAAAGAGTGAGATTAAACACTGGGTATTGGACATCCTTCCACATCACACCTTCCTAACTGCAGCTTGAGCATATTCTCACCTGTTAAGCAGTATTGAAAAAGTAATCTCTCCACCAATGGGAACATCCAGTCAAGTGTTCAAACCTCCCCAGGCTGCCAGAACACCGATCAGCTTCCTACCACTCGACTCTGTGAAGCTGAAAGCAGGCCTGTCCTTCAGTTTAGAACCAAAAAAGAGTTATTTACACTTCAGGAACACCTGTCTCCATATGGGACCAAATGGGCATTCTGCCCTACCTGCAATGCTTGGACTAAGTGATGAAATAATGAAGTATGACATTTCTTTACAGCCAAAGACTTCCTCCTCTAATGTCTTTCCCTTTACACAGAATGTTTTAAAAGAACTGCCAATATAGTTTTTGACATGTCTTTTTTTTTTTTTTTTATTATCATTTAACAGTTTATCCTCCTCCTGTGCGGAGTTGGCCACAAGGGCCGCCGGCATCCACACCCCTGGACCAGGTCTGACTTACACTCAGACACACACAGGGACCCAATGAAGTTAATGGGACACTCCTTCCCCTAGGGGTCCCTGACCAGGAACCAGGTGGCCAAGCCTCTCGTGTCCGGGGGCGCGGGGCACGGCTATGAGCCGCCGCGGTCACCCCACAATTTTTCCACCATTGTGTTCCCCACAGGAGCCGGATGTGCAGTGACATCGACTGCACTAATGTGTAGACATCCACCACACTCCCTCCCCTTAGTATGCTCACTACTGACAGTGCACCCAGCCTCCGCTAGGCGTCACTGCAGCGCAACACATGCCCCGAGCCCACCCCAGAGGAAGGAGAGCAGTCATAGGATGCTCAATCCTTCCTCTCCCCTGCCAGCCTCTGACAGCCCGAGTCTGTTCCTGAACCTGGGTCACCGGCATGGCAAAAGGTGTGGCGTCCAACGCCTCAACTGTCAGTGCCATCGGGCTGGCATTTTTGGCATGTCTAATGCTTTCTTTACTGTACTATATTACTCCTTTGTACTTGAGAAAAGTTAATAAAAAAATAAAAAAAATAAAAATGTATCTCCCTGTAATTATAAACCATTGCAAAGGCATGAAATGTATAGGTGTAATCAGCATGTAAGTAGTGTAATAGTAATATACTGATGCATTTAAATTGGTGGGTCTGGAAAGAGTTTCAAAACAGAACTTTCTGAATGTTTTTGGGTCCTTATTAGAACCACTAGAAAGGGTCTTAAAAAGGTGTACCAGACAGCAGGGTCAGTGGTGCGGAGGACATGGTGAGAGAGATCTGATGGGTCTGAACAAAATATCAGCTACTGTTAATGTTTTTGCAGGGAAATTATATGTTTCTAAATTTTAAAACCAGCTCAGTTATAAGAAGTTCTTTTTGGTTTTTGGAACTGGTTCAGTCCACCATTAAAAGGACCCAGAGGTGCTTCAAAAGTTTAATGGCAGGATAATTCCTATATGTGCAGAACTGAACTGGGGGTAACAAAGGACTAGACAGATTCCTGATGGAGGATAGCATTGAGAGTTACACAACATGAGTAACGGTAGCACAGGACTAATCAGATTTCTGTGGACAGATGGCATTGAGGGTTACACATCATGAGTAGGGGCAGCACAGAACTAGATAGATTCCTGAGGGAGGCTGGCACTAAGGGTTAGATAGTACAAGTATGGATAACATTCTGGCCGGATATCTTTCCTGGCTCACATTGGGAATAGTCATTGCTGTGTGGCAGGAGGGCTAAACAACATGGATCTTAACTCACTTCCAACACCACAAAACTGTGTTACTATTTTATTGTAGTGTATGGTTAGGAGTTGTTATATATGAATATATATATATATATATATATATATATATATATATATATATATATATATATATATATACACACACACACACACACTGTCAAACGCTGTTGTGCTGTATTGCTGACATTCATACTGCAGCAGAATAAGTTTTCATTCTGCTGTAGGAGATATATCATGAAACAATGCTCCCAATCATCTGATTTCAAATTCATGCTCCCGCCATATAAGCTATAGAGTAGTATGTAGTCAGCAGCACTTTTTGTAAAAGGTGCCCCAGATTTGTTTTTTTTTTAATAATTAGTAACTTTTATTTGAATATTTCAGAGTTGACATGCAACAAGACATCACAATTGAAAGAAGCACTACATAAAAAATGCTAACATAGGCAGTAAAATAAAATTAAAAAAATGCAGTGCAGTACATGCCCCCTATGATAGTTATCAAATACAATTCTAAATTCAGCAGATTGTAGACACATTCTATTGCTGTTACATTTACTGCAAAATGTAGCATTTTTAACAAGCATCCTAATACCTTACACGACTGTGGTATTACTTTTGCATTTTAACACCTTAATGATCTCTGGATATTGGAGTGTGGCTAGGGACAGAAGCACCTGTAGCTTTTCCCATCTCATATGGAAGCTATTAAATTGATTGTGCTTGCAGTTATTTTTTTTTTCTACTCTCAGGGCTGCTAGGATCTCGTTATGCCATTCTAAATAAGCTGGAATGGTTATCATCCATCCAATGCCTGAGAATTCGTTTTTTTTTTTGTTTTTTTTTGCCACCTCTGCTATCCTGGCTGGCTATGTGATATTTCTGAGGTGTTAGCAACTGTTTGCTGTAGTATCCAATCTGACATATTTTGGGAGTAAAGGCTGTGTCCAAGCTTAACATTGGATCCAATGTTTCTCTGTTTTTTTCCCCATGTGGGAATAGCTTTGGGGCATTCCAATAATATGTGTAATAGCATGCCTCTTTGCTCACCACATTTGGTGCAATTGCCTGATGGGAACTTCCCCATTTTACTTAGCTGGTGTGGTATGAAGTAAAGATAGTGGATTATTTAAAATTGTATGAGATGAATATTTTCTACCATGATAAATTTGTACAAATGTTTCCATATATTGTCCCATGTCCACTGAGCACTATTCTTGGGTAATGCCTGCACCCAATAATGGCTGATTTCTGTGCCCACACTGGGTCTCATCTTTTGGAAATTGTTGTACAGAAATACAGTTTATTTATTCCACATAAAACCCTTTAGGCAGGGCCTAATTACAAAGGGGTTAGAGTCATCATCAACAGAAAAGGAAAACAGGATCTATGTACAAATTAGCACAGTAGCATGGAAATGCATACAGTACTTCAGACAAGGACAAGGCAGTACATGAAGATCTACTTCTGATGCATTAATTTCTGCCACGCTCAAGTTGTGGGAGTCATTAAGACAGATTGATCAGTGCAGTCTAGAAGTGGTGCATTCATGAGTTGGGGGGAGCAGTAGTCAAAAGAACAGTGCGAGACCGTCTGTCGCTGGAACAAATGACCACTGCAGTAGACTAAATAAAGCAACTGCCTTTTTGTTTATTGCAGGAAAACCTGGTAAGGTTTTCCATACACTATAAAACAATGTATGGGTGCCCATACATGCCAAGGCAATTTTTCCAGCTCACAGTTAACATGATGACAGTGACCTCTCAAGCTTCACTGTTGAGTCACTCTGTCCTCATGGTAACCACTCAGTGGAAAAAATGGCCTTGCTGAGTATGGGCTTCCATACATTATTCTGTATGTGTTAGTTATTGTAATAATTTGATACTATGTTAAACTATTACTTTGTTACTGTATTGTGTTGCTTGATTACTATGTTACTTTGCTGCATTACTGTGTTACTATGTCATTGTGTCACTTCGTTATTGTGTTACTGTGTGCTGTGTTACTGGGGTAGGCAGGTAGATTTACTTTGTAAAAAGGTGATAGTCCACATTTCATGGTACTGATACAATACAAAAATGCACAACATTAGTGTAAGGATAAATATTACAGTAATCAAGCAGAAAATCATGAAACATAGTCATTATGAATAAATATACAATGATACATAAATGGACAGGATCAATGTACATGCCTACCAGAAAGCTTGCTGAATAAGATGCCATTTAATTGTGATTTAAATGAGGCAATGGCGTCAGCAGCACAAATCTCATCCAGGAGTGAGTTCCAGAAAGAAGGGGAACCCACCAATGAACCTGATCCCCTGTGGACTTTAAACAAGATGGTGGTACACACAACCCCACCGGTGAACCTTAACTATCTGGTGGGCACATAAAGAATTAAAGGTTCACTGAAACAATGAGGGCTCAGACCATTCAGGGCCTCATACTCTATTAAGTAGGCTGAAGCCAATGCACCCTCTAACTGTAACTCATAATGTAGGAATAATATAAGCTGATCTCTTGACAAAAAGGTAGTAGCCGTGCTGAGAAGTTCTGAGTCAGCTGGAAATGATGAAGCTGGCTACCAGGTAAGCCCTTGTAGAATACACAACAGTAGTTGAGATGGGAGAAAACAAAGGCTTGATCTAAGGTGTGAAGATTAGAATCAAGTAGCACACAGTCTGGCAATAATTTTAAGATAACAAAAGCAGTTCCAGACCATAGATGACACCTGCGGAACCAGTGACAACTGTCTGTCAAAAACTGCTCCCTGCCTTTGAACCTCCTTCACCATCTCCAGTTTCATGCCACAAAAGATGTGGAGTCTGAGGCCACTTTGTAGAGTTGATGTCTGTCTGTTACTACCCACCAGAAGTAACTCATTTTTTCCAGGGTTGAGAGTCAGCCAGTAGGAGTCAAGTCAAATTTCTGACTTCTTCTAAGCACTGTTCCAGCTTCAGCACTAATGCCACTCTATCTAGGGCAAAAGACACATACAGCTGGGTGTCATCTGCATAACAGTGAAAATCCGCACTGTAGCTTCTATCTATTTACCCCAGTGGAAGCATGTACACTGTGATAGACACTGGCAATGAGACCGAACCGTTAGGGACTCCGCAGTTAAGGATCATCAGTTAAGACCAGCGAGAGCTGAGCATCATGGACTACTCTCCCACTGTAGGAGAATCAAAACCACTGCAATGCAGTCCATGTCACTCCCTTTCCCCAGTTCCTTGAATATGCACAGCAAACCAGCATGATCCACAGTGCTGAATGCAGAAGAAAGAATCACAATCGAGACCTCTCTTTAAAGCATCACCAAGAAAAGATAATTGCCTACTCTGAGGGCTGTTTCAGTGCTGTGCATATTCTGGAACTCAGACTGATATGGCTCAAGAGGACATTTTTCTCAGGTGGTCTACCAGCTAAGATGCAATCACTTTCTCAACAACCTTCAACAAAAATGGAAGGTTGGAGACAGGACAAGAGTTGATAATATTGTTAGGATCTAGTGATGCCTTATTCAGCAGGGGTTTCCCCACTGCTTCCCTAACAGATGTAGGGGGAATACCTTCCCACATAGTGGGTTTGACAACATCTGTCCACAGGACCTAATGCCAAAAGCCTTGAACAGCTGGGTGGGTGCAGGATCCAAAATGCAAGTGGTGGGAAATATTCAGCAAGCAGTTATTTTACCTGAATACTTGTAAAAATTGTTTTGTGCTCCGTACCAGCTGACATGTCTGAAGGCCGCGCCGCTCACCTCCCCCCCAAGATCGTGTTGCTATCAACTCAATATCGTGATGTACCCTTGCCCCTTCTTCTGTGGTGTCCATATGTACAGAAAATTTATAATTTTGGTATCTTCCATGCCCTGCTTTATTTTCACACACTTTGCCTAAATGCCATGTGTATGCCATATATACAGATGACATTTAGGCAAAGTGTGACAAAATAAAGCAGGGCATGGAAGATATCAGAATTATTGCATTTCTGTACATATGGGCACCATAGAGGAAGGGGCAAGGGTACGTCATGATATGTTGATAGCAACGCGATCTGGGGGGTGAGCAGTGCAGTGTTCAAACATGTCGGCTGGTACGGAACATAAAAACATTTTTACATGTATTCAGGTAAAATAACTGCTTACTGAATATTGTGCTTCCATGGGGGGATCGTGTTCCTTTTGCCACAATCTGTGCAGCAGTTGCTGCATTATTTATGCTAGTAGTACTCCTTAAAGGAGCTGATCAGGGAGGGTGGACAAGGGCCAAGCCAGAGACATTGCCTGGGCATCAGCATGGCCTTTGACACTCTGGTGCATGACAAGCTTCTGGCATAGTACACTAGTGTAGTATTTGATTTATTTACAATTTGTTGACTTTGATGGACACGCTGAGCCAAGGTTCATTTCTCGATGTGACCAAGGGAAGGGGAAAAGGGTTGAGCACTTACATGTTCCAGAGCAGAGACTTACGATCTGATTTCCCAGTAACAGTTTTTATTGGTACATTGCATAGATAAAATAGGAAAAGCAGCAGCATGTGAAACCAACAACTAAATAGCCAATGTTTCACATATCTCTACTAGGCTTTATCAAGGCAAGTAGAGATGTGCAAAACATTGGCTGTTTAGTCAGGAATTTTACATGTTGCTGCCTTTTTTTTTTTTATTTAGTATGCTTTATATTGCCCCTGCACCGTCAATCTTCAGCTCCAGTCACGGACCCCCATACCTCCACCTCTGGTGATGTTGGAGCTCACCCTGTCACCCCTGGCTTACCCCCAGAGGGCGTGGTTGTGACACTGTCCCCTACCAGTGCCGCAACACTAGTAAGTGGTTGGGGAGCCAGCTTTGGAGGCTAATTGAGGCCCGGGGGCAGAGCATCACTTAGATGGTGAGGCACAGAATTTTCTCCTGTTTTCTTTGGAGGCAGGGACATGCAATGATGTCCAGCATCTGCCCAGCCTCCCTGAGACTCTGACACCAGTCACTGCGGTACCCCTAACCTCTGCCAGGGGTCTACTAAGCACTGGACATACACTCCGCCCTCCCCCCCAAGAGGAGGAGAGCAGTCCCCACCGGCTGGCCCTCCGATGACCTAGGTCCGGGGGTCACCAGCATCTCAAGTGGAAATCTAACCGCTGTGCCGACAGCTGGCCATGTTGCTGCTTTTTTTAATTTTATCTATGAAATGTACTAATTAAAATAATACTGGGAAATCAGATCCTAAGTCTGCTCTGGAATAGATAAGGGGCATACTTTTTGTGCTTGTGATTAGATTTGTGTTGAGCACTACAGAGACTTCATTACTGCCTGTCTGGTTTGCACCAGAAAAGGGGCTGAGCAATCAGACAAAATATTATACAGTGCAAAATACATACATATGTCTTCAAAAATTGTAAAGCAATTAAAGCAAAATACGTACAGAATGAAAGGGTCTGTTAGCCTGCAGTTCACTGGGCAGCCAATGAAAACCCCGCCTCCAGCCACTACAGAAGATGGTGACTCCAACCCTTTTGGGCTCACCACATTAAGGGTGGGGTGGGGGTGGATTTTCAAAAGGATTGGATGCAGATGCACATACCTGCTGTTCCTGCATCTGTATCAACCTGCTTCAGTCCAGCTAGCTCTGGAGCTATTTTTAGAAACTGCATTCGTTTATGGCAAAAAGTCACAATCTATGACAGAAAACCATCGCAATTGCAAATTGCATCCAATTTGGAAGTACTTGCATCTATTTTCAGATGAAAACTTTGGACACTGTTAGGCCATCTAATCAATTGTCTAGACAGGATAGAGGCAGTCCAGAGGAGGGCAACTAAAATGGTGCAGGGTCTGCAAGAGAAGCCGTACGAGGAGAGACTAAAGGAGCTTAATATGTATACCCTTGAGGAAAAAAGGGAGAGGGGGACCTGATAGAAACTTTTAAGTACCTTAGTGGAATCAACAAAGTCCAAGAGGGTAGCATCTTTCAGAAAAAGAGACGTGCAAGAACAAGGGGACACAATTTAAAGATAGAGGGGGGACAGTTCCAGGGCAGTGTGAGGAAATATTTTTTCACAGAGAGGGTAGTGGATGCATGGAACAGCCTTCCTGAGGAGGTTGTGGGGTCTAAAACTGTGGGAGAATTCAAGAATGCATGGGACAGACATAAGGCAATTCTTGTGGGGGGCAGGGAGAAATAGGCTGTTGGTTAACTAGGATCTGCGGTCTACCCTGCAGGTAGGGAAATGGGCAGACTAGTTGGGCCAAGCGGTCCTTATCTGCCGTCAAAGTCTGTGTTTCTAAGTTTGGAAGCATGTTCTGTTTTCAGAATCAGGGTAGACATATCTTTGGCAGATAATTTTGAAAATCCTGCCCCATGTCTTTTGTGTACACTGGTCAGGTGTTTGCCAATTTTTGCTCTCATTACCTGTTGCCATTCTCAATCCATTTCGGAGTTTGTCTCCAGTAATGACTTCTGTTCTCATCCCTCTGTTACCCTTCCTCCAGCTCCTAGATAACTGCCTCCACCTATTGACACCTCTGGGGTATCTTTCCTCCACTTTCTGCTTCGTGCAGTCTTGCCACTCCTGGCATAGTTTCATGGGCTTGATTGCTCCTCCTGCCATTTCAGTTGTTTCCTTTTTTGTTTAACCAAGCCGTGTTTTTTCTCTCTTCAGCCACCATATACACCCCACATACACCAAAGCAGGATCTACTTTTGTGGGCACATAGGCAGTAGGAGGGGAAAAAAAAACAGGGAGGAGAGAGTAAGCATACAAAGCAACAGGAGAGGGGCCACAAAATAAGACATGATGGGAGTGGTGCAGTGCAATGGCTGTGGGGTGGCATTCTGGAGGCTGGGATACTGCCCTATTTGTAGGCACCTCTGTGGTCTGAGGGAGGAGGTTGCTCGTCTCCAGGCTGACTTGGCTAGGATTCGTGAAACCTCTTCCCCCCCCCCCAGGGACCAACAGGGCCACCGCCGCTACCTCAGAGTTTGCGAAGAAAGAGGAGCGGTTGGACCAAGGTGGGCACTGGGAGGGAGAAGGTGGTGGAACAGAGGTGCATTCCTCCAGTTGTCCCTCTCCCGAATTCATACACTGTTCTGGTGGAGAGTGGGTTCCTCTGTTGAGGCACCTGCAGTGGAGACCATGGAGGATGCTTGGAACCTCCACAAAGGAGACCCACAGGAGGGTGGCATGGGACCCCACAGAGGAAGGAAATGACTCCTGGTGGGGGACTCAGTCGTTAGGAGGGTAGAACTGGGGGAGTAAGGGGGAGGGAGGTAAGGTGCCTACCTGGCACCACGGCTTGGAAGGACAAGGAGTGAATCCTCAGGATCGCGGGAGCAGCTGCACAAGGGAGGGAGCTGGAATGTTATTGTCCACCTAGGAACAAATGACCTGGCTGGGGATGGGGTCAGAGCAGTGCAAGAGGAGCTTGAAGAGTTGGGAAGGGGCCTTAAACAAGTAGCACATATGGTAACCCTCTCAGAGGTGCTGCCTGTCTATGGCAAGTGTGATGCTAAGGTACTCCACACCATATGATTCAATGAATGGTTGAAAAACTGGTCCAGTGCTCAGGGCTTGGCTTCATTGGGGACTGGGGGTCCACGTGGAGGGATGCAGGCCTATACTGGCGTGATGGTCTGCATCTGTCCGGCAGGGGAACCTGGATCCTAGGTGATAGGTTTAAATGCTTCATTGGCAAGCATTTAAACTAGCCAAGGGGGGAGGCACTGAAAAGGAGCAGGGAAAACCCAGCCTCCCCCCCACAAAACACAGTAGTGGAGAGGTAAACACCAAGGTAGAGAAGTCAACAGGGAGCAGGATGGGTAAATGCAAGAAAAGGCAATAAGGAGAGGAATGGAGCTAAAAGGGGTAAGGCCATCAGAAAATGGAGAGTGATGAGTACCAACACCCATAGTCTGCATCACAAGCTCCCTGAACTAGTGGCCTTGATGGAAGAGGGACACCTGGATATTGTGGCAGTCACAGAAACATGGTACACTGAGAACCATGACTGGGATGTCAACATACCAGGGTACACAAGCTACAGGAGGGACAGGGAGGGTAAAAGAGGAGGAGGAGCTGTCTATGTAAGGGAAGGGGTTAAAGCAATGGAACTAAAAGATAAACAGGGAGTAGAGGAGGCAATGTAGGTCACCCTTGAGACAGGATATAGCACCACAATCAGCACAGGGGTTGTATACAGACACCCATTTCAGGTGGAGGCAATGGACAAGCAAATGATAGAAGGCATCCTTAGAATGGAGGAAAAAGGAGAGATATTGTTGATGGGGGACCTGAATATGCCAGATGTTAACTGGAGCACCTTTGCTGCAGCCACATCCAAGAGCAGGGCTATTCTTAATGCCCTACAAGGGGCATGCCTCAGAAAGCTAGTGGTGGAACCCACTCAGGAGGGAGCAATCTTAGCCATGATACTGTCAAATGGGGATGGAGAAAGGATCTCAGATTTAGAAATGGGTAGCCATCTGGGAACAAGTGATCACCACACAGTGTGGTTCACAAACGCAGCCATAGCGTCAAGCCATACAAAAGCAAGAGTATTGGACTTTAGGAGGGCTGTCTTTGGGGGAAAATGGGAGAGTGCCTCAGAAAAGCACTAGCAAATGGGCAAGAAGGAAGGGTGGAGGAACAATGGGGAAAAATCAGAACAGCCATCACAGAGGCAACAAGCCTTTGTGTAAAGCAACTCAACAAAGCAAAATGAAGGAAAAAAAACACTATGGTTCTCAAACGAGTTGGGGGGGAAGGTTAAGGAGAAAAAGTAGCATTCAGGAAGTATAAGGAAACACAGAAGGAGCAGGGCAGAGAACTGTACCAGTTAAACAGAAGGAAGTGGGGAAGGCAGTCAGAATAGCAAAGGCCCAAACTGAGGAAAAGATGGCCAACTCAGTTAAGAAGGGGAATAAAATATTTTATAGGTACATTAGGGAGCGAAGAAAGACCAAGGGAGGGATAGTGAGGCTTAATAAAGGGAAGGGAGGGTGGACAGAGGGGGACAGTGAAAAAGCAGGGATTCTGAATGAATAATTCTGCTCAGTATTCACAAAAGAAGAGGAGGGAGAGGTACCTAAATCAGAGAATAGAAGCACTCTAGATAGGGAGGTAGATACCATTCCATTCACAGAAGAAAGGGTTCTGAAAGAACTCTTAAAACTGAAGGTGGACAAAGCAATGGGGACTGATGGGATTCACCCAAGAATCTAAAAGAACTAAGGGTAGAACTAGTGACTCCACTGACTACCCTTTTTAACAAATCATGGGAGGATGGTGTGGTACCTGAGTACTGGAGGAGGGCAGATGTGATTCCCCTTCACAAAAGTGGGAGCAAGACAGAGGCAGGAAACTATAGACCTGTTAGTTTGGCCTCAGTAGTAGGGAAAATGATGGAATCACTTCTGAAAGAAAGAAATGTTGAATTCCTAGAGGCCAGTGAGGCACAGGACCCAAAACAGCATGGATTCGCAGCAGGAAGGTCGTGTCAGATGAATCTAATAGATTTCTTTGACTGGGTGACCAAAGTGGTAGACCAGGGAGGGGCTGTGGACATGGCCTACTTAGACTTTAGCAAGGCATTTGACACAGTCCCACACAAAAGATTAATATACAAGTTGGCTAGTCTTGTTGTGGGTCCCAAAGTGGTAGCCTGGGTAAAATATTGGCTGGACAACAGTATGCAGAGGATAATAGTAAACGGAGTTCACTCTGAAGAAAGGGGGGTTACTAGTGGGGTACCGCAGGGTTCAGTACTGGGACCGGTCTTCTTTAATGTTTTTATAAGTGACATTGCAGAGGGACTGGAAGGAAAAGTATGTCTCTTTGCAGACAACACAAAGGTCTGCAACAAGGTCGATACAGAAGGTGGGGTGGAAAGGATGCAAAGGGACTTGGCAAGGTTGGAGGAATGGTCAAATGTATGGCAGCTTAGATTCAATGCAAAGAAGTACAAAATAATGCACCTGGGAAACAAAAACCCAGGGGAAGAGTACACAGTGGGGGGTGAGATACTAACAACAACAAAAATGGAAAGGGACCTGGGGGTAGTCGTATCAGATGACTTTAAGGTGGGCAAGCAATGTGAGAAGGCAGTAAGGAGGGCCTGCGGGATACTGGGATGCACAGGGAGAGGCATCACCAGTAGAAAACAAGAAGTTGTTATCCCTCTGTACAGACAGTTGGCGAGACCCCATCTTGAGTACTGCATGCATTTCTGGAGACCCCGTCTCCGCAAGGACATAGATAGAATGGAGGCTGTCCAGAGGAGGGCAACTAAAATGGTGCAGAGTCTGTACCAGAAGACATACGAAGAGAGAGATTAAAGGAGCTTAATATGTATACTCTTGAGGAGAGGGGGACATGATAAAAACTTTCAAGTACCTCAAGGGAATCAACACAGTCTAAGAGGGTAGCATCTTTCAGAAAAAGAGATGTACCAGAACAAGGGGGTACAATTTGAAGATGGAGGGAGGACAGCTCAGAGGTAATGTGAGGAAGTATTTTTTCACAGAGTATGTTGTGGATACATGGAACAGACTTCCTGAGGAGGTAGTGGAGTCACAAACAGTGGGGGAATTCAAGAAAGCATGGGACAGACATAAGGCAGTTCTAGTGGGGGGTAGGAGGAAGTAGGCTATTGGTTAACTAGAATCTGCAGCTTATCCATTAGGTAGGGAAATGGGCAGACCGGGTGGGCCAAGTGGTCCTTATCTGCCGTCATATTCTATTTTCTATGCTTGTATGCCACCAACACTACCTGTCCTGCCAGAAGAACAGCAGTCTTGTGTGTGCGCCAGGTCAGAGTAGTGGTTTTGGGTTCATAGTTGCTGCTTTTAGCTGAAACCAAACATTTGGCTCTTGCTATTTTGGAGTATCCCATTGTATTTAGCTTGACAGTACTGCATCTGCAAGTACATGTTCATAAGAGCGTTGCTCACAATTCCTAAAGCCAAAAGGCCTCAATGTTCAGTCTTCATCCAACCCAAGCATTCCAGTTTTGCAGAATCTCATGAATGGTTGCCACTTTCTCTTGCTGTTCTGGAGTATCCCTCAGTAAGCTGTCCCGAGGAATCCTTGGTGCCAAATTCAAAGTGCCGGAGCCTCTCCGGTCGGTGTAGGAGTACTAGCCCCGCCGCCCCCACCATCACCACCCTTGGTCAGCTCTCTGTTAAATAGGCTGTAGGGAGTCACGTGGTGCCGAAAATAACCGATCAGCCCAGTTTGCCATCTGCAGGTTATTTTCTCTCACCACTAGTGGCCGCACTATCAGCCTAGCTCACTCTCACCCATTTGTTACCCTCTCAAATCTAGCTCAGCCACTTACATTTTCCACCCTAGTCCTAGCTAACACCTGGTGCTCTGCTCTCAGCTCTCTCTGCGCTGCACCCATAAGGTGGGCACCCGGACAAAGTGGCTGACTCCCTTACTTGGTCTAACCCCAAAATTTTCAGCTTGTCTCTCTGAATTTTTCCCTCCACCCTGTCCCACTGTAAAGTGTTCTATTCCTCAGTCATTATGTCAGTTCCCCCGGTGCTCACAGGACCCACTAGTGGTATGGCCTCCCTACTTAGTCCACTACCCACCCTACCGTCTCTTAACTCCCCCCCCCGGCTCTCCTCTAAAGGGCTCAAAATTGCCCACCTGAACGTACTCAGCCTCCTACACAACCTAACCGAGCTTACAGCGTGGGTCGCCCACCACAAGCCGGATATCCTGGGCCTCTCTGAAACCTGGTTTAAGCCCCATATATCTGATGCCCAGTGCACCCTCCCGGGCTATAACCACTTCAGACGAGATAGGCCGGGTAAGAAGAGGGGCGTCGGGGTGATCCTCTACTATAAGGCGCACCTAAACTTGTCCCCCATCGACTACTCACCTACCAACCCTCCTGCATGCGAGTTCCTGCATGCTCTCCTCCTGCTGGGTCACACAAAGAAAATTCACCTGGTATGCACTTACATCCCCCCCAAGGATGGTCTTCCTAGTCTCTCCTCCCTGCTTGACAGCATCGGCAATAAAGTGGGTCCCAACGAAATCCTAGTAATAGGTGACTTCAACCTCAATTGGGTACCAACTGCAATTGTACGTGCTTCTGCTCTCGGGCCTTGCCCTAAGCCAAGTCATAACCGAACCCACCAGGCTCTCCTCACGGGGGAACTCTGGATCCCTTATCAACTGGATCTTGTCTAACAGGCCTGCCAATATCATCTCCTCAGGAACTCTCCCAGATGCCATCTCTGACCATTCTCCTATCTGCTGTGTCTGGGGCATCTCACAGCCTAAAATCCCTAGCAAAGTGATTGAACTGAGGGACTACTCCAAATTTAATACCCATGACTTCCTTTCTGACCTCCTAACAATTGACTGGACAGGCGTCACTGCCTCCAACGACCCTTCATGAGCTTTGGATCTATTCCTAGCCGAGCTTGTCCCCCATCAGAATAAACATGCCCCCCTCACTAGGAGATGGGTGAGGGGCACCGTCACCAAATGGCTAAATGGGGGCCTGTTCTCCCTAATGAAGGCCAGGGCCAAATGTTGGGCGACCTACAAGGCCTCCCAAAACAATAATGATCTAATGGCTTACAGGCACATCAGAAACTCCTGCAAAAGAGCAATCCACTCAGCTAAAAGCGAGTTCTATAAAGCCACCCTACTCTCTTCTGCCAGCAACCTGAGGAGTTTCTGGCAAAATATTAAAAATGCTGTTGTGGGGTCAGCTAAAGCACAGGTCACTGACCTGCTTGTTGGGGGATCAGCAACAACCCCCACACCATTGCAAACACCTTCAACTCCTTGTTTTCCGAACTGCCCTCCCTCCCTCCCCAGTCCCCAGTCGTCTACCCCCGGCCCTCCCTGGACTCCACCCTGGGCCCCCCTTCCAACTGAGACAAGTTTCACCTAAGGAGACCCAGAAGCTGCTGTCAGGCCTCTCCCCTCACAGCGGCGCAGGTCATGACTGCCTCGAGCTGAAACTGCTCAGATTGGGGGTCCACCTCCTTGCCTGGCCCATCTTGCACTTATTCAATACCTCCCTTAACACTGGGATCATTCCTGACCTGTGGAAAGTGGCCAAGGTCGTTCCTGTCTTAAAACAGGGGAATCCCAAAGATCCTTGCAACTACCGACCCATTGCCATTCTGTCCGCCACCAGTAAACTTCTTGAGAAAGCCGTCGCCTCCCAGCTCTCCCAATACATCCAGGACTACAACATCCTCTCTCCTGCTCAGCATGGCTTCAGGAAAGGGCACAGTAAGTCCACCACCCTTGCTGTAGTCACTTCACTGATCAGGACAGGTGCTGACCAAGGCAATCTCACTGGAGCCATTTTCGTGGACCTTTCCAAAGCTTTTGACAGGGTTGATCACTCCCTCCTCGGCTCCAGGCTCCTATCCCTCGGGTTCTCCTCCTCCGCCCATGCTTGGTTCCTTAACTACCTCTCAAACCGACAGCAATATACCAACTTCAATCGGACTCTCTACAACCTCTTACCAGTCCACTGTGGGGTCCCTCAAGGATCCGTAATTGGTCCGACCTTATTCTCACTATTTATTAACGACCTACCATCCGTCATTGCCCATGGTCACACCACCCTGTATGCGGATGACCTTGTCCTCCTGGCCAGCTCACAGGACATCTCCACAATAAACTCCCAACTGAACACCAATTTTGAACACATCCAAACATGGCTGGGGGACCACAGGCTCACTCTCAATCTCAATAAAACCCAAGCCATGCTGTTTGGGTCCTTGAACAAAATAAAATCCTGCCCCACTCCCCTGCTGATCCTTGGGGCCGACGGCTCGCCCCTTGAGACGGTAACCACCGCCAAGTACCTGGGCATCACCCTGGACCCGCAGTTGGACCTTACCTTACACATCTGTAACTTTTGCAAGGCCACTAATGGTAAGCTTGGCCTAGCTTATCGAGCCAATAACTGCCTCACCCCCGCCGCTCACTTGGCCCTAGCTAGTGGGGGGTCCTCTTCCCCTCACTCTGCTACAGACTTGTAACATTTGCACTGGTTCCCAAATCTAGCCTCTCAAAATGGGACATGGACTACAACAATGTTTGCTGCTTTGCGCTTTCCGCCCCTCCCCTCACCCACCGCTGTGATCTTTAAAGCCGCCTGGAGTGGCTTCCTCCGGAGAAACACTGCTCCTTCGTATTCGGAAACTTCATTGACAACATTATCCACTCTGGCACCCCCCCCCCAGTCCTAGCCCTTCCCCTCAAACCAGGTGTCCCATCCTACCACCTAAGATCTGGGACAAACCAGGAATGCCTGGTTCCTAGAACCCGCTTTCCCTTGCAGGATGGGCCTCTACACATACCGAACCGAACTAGCTCCCTGAGCTTACTCGGTCCTCCTCCTCCCATCCAAGCTTCAAAGCCTCCCTCTGGAACTTCCTGAAACCTTCCTCCCCCAGTCCCTGCTCCTCGTAGCCCTACTCCATTGCCCCTCTCCTCCCTCTAGCCCGGTTGGGTGGGGGCCTCAGTGCTACTTGCACTTCTTCTCCAGTAACTGGTCAAGAAGCTAGGACTTGACCCCCCCCCCACCGCAGGCACTTACCATTGTCTTTGCTTCGGTTTACTCTGCTATTCACCTCCTAATTTACATCCTGTATGTCCCATCCTATTGTTTTGTACCGTGCCTACCTTGTCCTAGAGCTAGCCTTGAAATGCCTGTTATTTCCTATGTATTTTTCTCAACTCCTCAACTGTTTATGTATGAATTTTGTGCCAACCTTGTTCTAGAGCTAGCCTTGAAATGTCTGTTATTTCCTATGTATTTTTCTCGATTCCTCAACTGTTTTATGTATGAATTTTTCACCTGTAACTCTCCTGGGTCGCACCTGAAAATAGGCACTTGGCTGTCTAGTGTGCTTACCCGGTTAACAAAAGCAAATAAATAAATAAATAACTAAATGTAGCCTGACAATACAGCAAATGCAACTCATCTGTTCATGAGAGGATTGCTCACATTTCCTAAAGCCAGAATGCCTCAGTGTCCACTCATCATCTGACCTAATGATTACAGTTTCTCAGAATCTCGTGGATGGTTACCGCCTCCTCCTGTTCTTCATACTGCATCTCCTAAATACAGGGAATGCACAATCACTAAATTAAAGAGCTGTGGACGCCTCAAAGAAAAAATTGAAAAACATAATATTTAGGTACAATTCAGCTTGCAATCCATATACATTCTATAGATTTCTCCTCAGCATTATTACTGAGGAGATTTGCATGAATACATGATCTTTATACCTCAGAGTTCATCTGCCTCTTTAGCTTACTGCCTGCTTCAAGTCATAATCCTGTGCTGTGACATCACAATCTGTCACCATGGGAGTAACTGTGATGTCACATGTAGTGCATTATTTCCTTAGGTAGGGAAAAAGCAACAGGACTAGATGAATTCTTCAGCAGCAAAGATCTTGTTTTCTTGCAGATGGCCTCAGTTATACATAATGGGGAGGAAGGATTCAGAACTAATGTAAAATACAATACCTCCAGCAATTGTGAATCTCTTTTGTCCGCTTCTGCTAACAAGAAGCAAATGATTAAACTGTATTATGCTGCTCTCCAAGCTAACTCTTCACATCTTGGTCCTTCTGCAGTTTCTTCTGCACTGTCTTGTATTGCCAAACTAAAACACTTACGATGGAGCTTAAACGGGAACAGTCAACACTAAGAGCTCCACACTCAGCTGTGGAGCTGGTCTCAGTTTACACTTTGAATGCAGAAACACTTTTTTACCTTTCTGTTTACTGTAGTATAGTAGACAGTATCAGGCTAATTCTGCTGTCTCCCAATCTGTCATTTGCTGTTACCAGAAATCCCAGACTCCATGCAGCTGATGTCAGAGCTGGGCTGTAGCAGTGGGAGATTCAACAACCTGAAGTGCATCTTAGAGTTTGTATAAGCTCTTATCTTTTGTTTGCTGGTCCCACTGTCCTCCTGAGGCTAAGTACAGTCACAGAGGGCAGTATTTGGCTCTGGGAGAAGAGCAGGACCTGCAAAATCTGACCTAGGCTTATAAAAACTCTAACATGCACTGCAGACTATTAAATCTCTTAGGGATGCAACTCAGCTGTGACATCAGTTGCAGGGGATTCTGGGATTTCTGCTTAAAGCTAATGTCAGATAGAGTGTTAGCAGAATCAGCCTGATACAGTTAACTATACTGCAGTAAACAGTAAGTAAGAAAATGTATTTTTTGCACACAAAATGCAAATTGGAACCATCACCACAGTTGGGCATGGGGCACTTAGTACTGACTGTTCCCCTTTAATTCCTCTAATGTGTAATTTAGAAACCAGAGTCATTTCTGTGGAAGCATGTCTTTTTCCTGAAGCTTTACTACTAGAACCAAAGCCACGTCATTCTTCAGCTCCTCTCCATGGGTGCTGGAGCACGGGGGAAAATGGAGGTGGGGCTTTAGTTCAAAAGGGCACAAAACAGTTTTTGCAACCCATTTATTTATACATAGAATTACTATATTAGCACATTTTTAATACAATATGCACAAGTAGTACTGTATCACATTTACCCACGAAAACAAATTTGAAATTCATTTCAGGAGTCTTTGGTCCCATGAATTTTTAGCAGCAGTGCAATTATAATATTTTTTCCAGAAAGTTCTGTTTCATCTGTGGTTAATAAAAATATTAGCACACCCTAAAAATCTACTGTTCTATGTATCTCATATGCTGCACCCCATTAGTATTTTTTTTTTCTCAGTCCTAATCCTTACCCAAGTCTACAGTGCTAGATCTAAGACGCATATGGAAGACATCTTTTTTTCTTGAGAAAAAAATAAATTAAAACATTTATAAAATACCCATATTTTCACAGAACTAGGACATTTTACCACCAAATAAGACTGGAAGATGCCTGGAATCTCCTAAAATTAAAATAAATGCAGGGTCAATTTTTTTTGCCCAATTTCATTGCAGTACTGCTGTGAATGGAAGCAAATAGTCAAGCTTTGCAACTCATAAAGGCAACTCCAGCATTTGCCTTGACATAGCGTTGAGTGTGACCGTTTATTTATATTGAATCCACATGTCCAGAGACTCCTGAAATACTGTGGTTTTAGGGCAGCAGACCATTTGCCCTATCAAGACTTCTCCTCCACTATCTCTGCGGCTATACTGTTATTTTGTTACCCATCATGCAAATGTCTCATTTTGTTTTGGAGATACTTTTGTTGTTGCTCATAGCAATATCACTGTCTAGTTTATTCTATAATGTAGTGGCCCTTTGGGGTAAAGTATTTTATTTTAGTGGTTTTTACTGTCTGATAAATTGCATAGTGTGCCGTCTCTAGTTATTATATTTTCTTAGCATCATATTCATTTCTAGGACTAGTTGCTCACCTCTACTTATGTCATACATCATAACCATCTCTCCTTTAACTCCTCTCGCCTCAAATGTATGCAGTCCTGTTTCATGCAGTCTGTCTTGACATGTCTTCCCCTCCTTATGCCACATAATGTTTTGCCTCTCCTCTGGACCCTCTCTACCATATAGGCTGCTTCAAAGTTGCTAGTAGTTTTTTGTTTTAATTTTTGATATAGTAAGAAAGTATGTTAATTAGAAAATCAGTAGCTTCTCAGTGTGTTGAGAGGACTCCTGGGTAGATTAATAGAACCATGTGACATCTCAGCCATCCCCATTTGTAATATTATTTGTAAACCCTCTACAAACCATGTTCAAGTTCAAGTTTATTGTAGGAAAGACTCTGTTGAGCAAGCTCATTCACAAGGAGGTCCTGAGGCACATACACATACAGTTTGCAATTACATAAATAGGAGATATAAAATGTAGAACAACAAAGAAAAAATATATAATACAAGAGGTATACACAATAGAAGTCCTTATGCTGTATATGCAGTACCATGTATACAGTGGCCGTGTATTACCATGCATTACTGTAATGCTGAAAGAGTACAACTTTGTTCTCAAACAGTAACGACATTTTGATGCACTTTGTTGCTTTATTAAATTTATATACTGTAGACCTTAAATGTTAATAAAAATAGTTTACAAAAATAATATATAGAAATATGTTTTGGGAAATGCTCATGAGATTCTAGAGTTCAGGAAACTGAATGCACACACACAGTTGGGTATGCAGTAGCCAGCTGAGAAACTATTGGGAGTACTGGGTAAAAGAAGGACATGGAGATTTTAGAAATGGAAATAAACATAGAAACATAGAAATTAAGTTTTTAATAATCTAAAAAAAACTTAAGTGATCCACATTTAGCACTGATTGCTTTAGATAATAATTTGTATGTATTTAAGCAAGTCTGAATTTTTGTTGCACATTCTACTTTTTTTCACTAAGCTTTGGTACTGTGCAAAGCGATTGTGGTACCTTGTAATAGATATGGATGTACTGCTAATTTGATTGTATTTAAATATATAATGGCTTGTGTTCTATTTAAACAATAACCAGCTGGGGTCTGCATCCATCTTGATGAAGTGCCAGGGGCAGAGGGTGGGAAACATTGGGTTCCTTAGATTACTGTTTTGCCACAACATTTTTTTCACTGTGATTGGAGAAACCAGCATATGGATTATATTTTTTTTCAGTAAGAGGATGTGAGTTCTGCACAGAAAACTGACCACACATGTGCCATTTAGCTTTTTTTCCCCTATTAATGTTTTTTTTCTGGCAAAAATCTTAAGGTACTCATTTCATTTTCATTTTCTTCAAGTCCTTAACCAAGATGCAGGATTTTGAAGTGTTTTCCTTTTTTTTAAATTTAATTATTTATTGTAATTTCCAGAGGTTACTTTTGAACACAAGTGCTCATTTACAAAGGTTCCACTTCAAATACATTCTCACAAAAAAAATTACAGGTATAATAAGCAGTTCCAGAGAAAATACAGTCAAGTCAGGTTCAAAGCGCTTAAGACAGAACAATTACAAACAATTTTGAAAAATATCTATACATAGAAACATAGCAACATAGACTTTGTCGGCAGATAAGGACCGCTAGGCCCATCTAGTCTGCCCATTTCCCTACCTACAGGATAGGCCGCAGATCCTAGTTAACCAACAGCCTATTTCTTCCTACCCCCCACAAGAATTGCCTTATGTCTGTCCCATGCATTCTTGAATTCTCCCACAGTTTTAGACCCCACAACCTCCTCAGGAAGGCTGTTCCATGCATCCACTACCCTCTCTGTGAAATAAAACTTCCTCACATTGCCACTGAACCGCCCTCCTTCTATCTTTAAATTGTGTCCCCTTGTTCTTGCAAGTCTCTTTTTCTGAAAGATGCTACCCTCTTGGACTTTGTTGATTCCACTGAGGTACTTAAAAGTTTCTATCATGTCCCCCCTCTCCCTTCTTTCCTCAAGGGTATACATATTAAGCTCCTTTAGTCTCTCCTCATACGGCTTCTCTTGCAGACCTTGCACCATTTTAGTTGCCCTCCTCTGGACTGCCTCTATCCTGTCTATGTCCTTGTGGAGATGGGGTCTCCAGAACTGGACACAGTACTCCAGATGGGGTCTCACCAACTGTCTGTACAGAGGGATAACAACTTCCTGTTTTCTGCTGATGATGCCTCTCCTATACATCCCAGTATACCCCCAGCCCTCCCTACTGCCTTCTCACATTGCTTGCTAACCTTAAGGTAATCTGATATGATTACCCCAGGTCCCTTTCCTTTTTGTTGTTGTTACTACCTTCCACCATTGTGTATTCTTCCCCTGGGTTCTTGTTTCCCAGGTGCATTATTTTGCACTTCTTTGCATTGAATCCTAGCTGCCATACTTCTGACCATTCCTCCAACCTTGCCAAGTCCCTTTTCATCCTTTCCATGCCTCCTTGTGTATCAACCCTGTTGCAGATCTTTGTGTCATCTGCAAAAAGGCATACTTTTCCTTCCAGTCCCTCTGCAATGTCACTGATGAAGACATTAAAAAGGACTGGACCCAATACTGAACCCCGCGGTACCCCACTAGTAACCCCCTTTCTTCAGAGTGGACTCCATTTACAATTACCTTCTGTGTCCTGTTGTCCAGCCAATGTTTTACCCAGGCTACCACCCTGGGTCCCTCTCCCAGGCTGGTTAATTTGACTATTAATCTTTGTGTGGGACTATGTCAAATGCCTTCAAAAGTCTAGGTAGGCCATGTCCACAGCCCTCCCTGGTCTACTACTTTGGTCACCCAGTCAAGAAATCTATTAGATTCGTCTGACATGACCTTCCCACTGTGAACCCATGCTGCGTTGGGTCCTGGCCCCACTGGCCTCTAGGTACTCAACAATTCTTTCCTTCAGAGTGACTCCATCACTTTCCCTACCACAGAGGTCAGACTGACAGGTCTGTAGTTTCCTGCCTCTGTCTTGGACCCACTTTTGTGAAGGGGAATCACATCCACCTTCCTCCAGTCCTCGGGTACCACACCATCCTCCCATGATTTGTTAAAAAGGATAGTCACTAGTTCTCCCCTTAATTCTTTTAGAATTCTGGGGTGAATTCCATCAGGACCCATTGCTTTGTCCACCTTCAGTTTTAGGAGTTCTTGCAGAACCCTTTCTTCAGTGAAAGGACTGGGATCGACCACCCTATCAAGAGTGCTTCTGTTAATTGGATTAGGCACTTACCCCTCCTCTTTTGTGAATACTGAGCAGAAATATTCATTCAGTATTCCTGCTTTTTCACTGTCCCCCTCCGCCCACCCACCGTTCATTTTATTCAGCCTCACTATCCCTCCCTTTGTCTTTCTACGCTCGCTGATGTACCTATAAAAGGTTTTATCCCCCTTCTTAACTGAGTTGGCTATCTTTTCCTCAGTTTGGGCCTTTGCTATTCTGACTTCCCTCCCTGCTTCCTTCTGCCTTAACTGGTACAGCTCTCTGTCCTGCTCCTTCTGTGTTTTCTTATACTTCGGAATGCTATCTTTTCTTCCTGACTTTCACAGCCACCTCTTTTGAGAACCATAGTGGCTTTTTCTTTTGTTTTGATTTGTTTATTTGCTTCACACAAAGACTTGTTGCCTCTGTGATGGCAGTTTGATAATTCCCATTGTTGCTCCACACCTCCTTCTAGCCTGTTTGCTAGTGCTTTTCTGAGGCACTCTCCCATCTTGCCAAAGTCAGCCCTCCTAAAGTCCAGTACCCTCACTTTTGTAGACAGTGACTCTGTAGCTGAGTTTAACGTGAACCACACTGTTTGATGGTCACTTGTCCACAGATGGCAACCCACTTCTAGATCTGAGATCCTCTCACTGCCCCGTTTGATACGAGGTCTAAGATTGCTCCCTCATGAGTGGGTTCCGAAACTAGCTGTCTAATGCCTGCCACCTGTAGGGCATCAAGAATGGCCCTGCTCTTGGATGTGGCTGCAGCAAATTCTCAGTTAACATCTGGCATATTCAGGTCTCCATCAACAATATCTCCACTTTCTGCCATTCTAAGAATGCCTTCTATCATATCCTTGTCCATTCCTTCCCCTGACATGAGGGTCTGTACCCAACCCTGTGCGGATTGTGGTGCCCTTTCCAGTCTCAAGGTGACCCACAGTGCCTCCTCTCCTCCCTGTTCACTCTTTGTTCAGTTTCTTTTATCCCTTCCTTTACATAGAGAGCTACTCCTCCCCTCTTCTCCCTGCCTGTCTCTCCTGTAGGTTATGTACCCTGGTATGTTAACATCCCAGTCATGGTTCTCTGTGTACCATGTTTCTGTGACTGCTACGATATCAGGCATCCCTCTTCCATTAAGGCCATCAGCTCAGGGAGCTTGTTGCCCAGACTACGGGCATTGGTACTCATTACCCTCCATTTCCTGGTGGCCTTACTCCCTTTTGCCCCATCCCTGTCCTTCTTGCCTTTGTCACTTTCTCCATTTACCCCTGCTCTTCTCCCTATCGACACCTCTATGTTGGTGTTTGCCGCACTTACTACTGTGATTATTTGGGGGCTAAGATTTTCCTGCTCCTTTCCAGTGCCTCCCCCCTTAGCTAGTTTAAAAGCTTGCCAATGAAGCATTTAAACCTATCACCTAGGATCCTGGTTCCCCTCCCGGACAGATGCAGCCCATCATGCCAGTATAGGCTTGCATCACTCCAGGTGGACCCCCAGTCCCCAATGAAGCCAAATCCCTGAGCTCCACACCAGTTTTTCAACCACTGATTGAATCCCATGGTGCGGAACACCCTAGCCTCTCCTATGCCATAGATGGGTAGCACCTCCGAGAAGGTTACCGTGTGTGCTGCTTGACTAAGGCCCCTCCCAAAGTCCACAAACTCTTCCTGCACTTTTCTAATCCCTTTCTTAGCCAGGTCATTTGTCCCTAGGTGGACAATGCCATCCAGCTCCTTCCCCTGTGCAGCTGCTCCGGCAATCCTGAGGATTCGCTCCTGTCCCTGCAAGCCATGGCGCCAGGCAGGCACCTACCTCCTCTCCCTTCCTCCCCAGTTCTACCTTCCTAACAATGGAGTCCCCACCAGGGTTGTTTTCTTCCCTGCAGGGTCCCTGCCACCCTCTGTGGGTCTCCTTTGTGGAGGTTCCCAACATCCTCCTTGGTCTCCACTGTGGGTGCCTCCATGAGGAACCACCTTTGCCAGAATGGCATAGGAATTGTGGAGGTACAATGGGAGGGATGCCTCTGTTCCACCACCCTCACCCTCCCTGAGCCCACTGTGGTCCAGCCGCTCCTCTTTCTTGGCAGCCTCTGAGGGCAGCGGCAGTGGCACTGGTGGTCCCTGGATGGAAGAAGGTCCCACAAATCCTGGCCAACTCAGCCTGGAGATGAGCAACCTCCTCCCTCAGCCCAGAGATGCCTACAGATGGGACAACACCGCCATCCTCCAGAACATCTCCCGAAGACTGCTGCTCCACAGCCACTGCACTGCACCACTCCAATCATGTCTTATTTCTGGCCCTTAACTGTTTGCAATCCTTACTCTTTCCTCTGTTTTTTTTTCTCTCTCTCCTTACTTTCTGCCTGTGTGCCCTTTAAGCTCCTGATTGTCCTGTTCTGAGACAAGAATATCCTATATTTCGCAGTAGACCTCTTACTTGCTCAGAGGCAGACCTCCAGCAGCTAGAGGGGGCCGGAGAGCTACTCTTGCCCTTCTAGGATGGTGGGTCCTTGGTGGTTCTGTGATCACTCACTTCCTGCCCCTAAACAGGAAGTTCCTGTTGTCAGTCAAATCCTGTGCCTATAAAAATAGAGCTAGCTTTGGGTGGGGGGTGGACAGGAGGGAAGGAGAGCAATATAGTCCCAGCAGAGAAGTTCAGTCACACAGCAGTCCTTTCTCCTGGTGTCTTCTGCCAAGCTATTAGCAGAAACTTTCTAAGGCAGTCTTTAAATGTAGCTTCCTTCTAGCTAAGCCACTCCCCTACTTACCAGATCTTTCTACAAGTAATTTAAACCTCACAGCAGTTAAGTCCTTTCAGTCACCTGAGATTTACACCTAGATAACTCTTCAGATACCCATGCAGTTCAGTTAACCCAAACACACACTTTTTTTTTTGTATGTTAGTTTTTTTACCCTAAATTAAAGGTCAAATACAAAAATTCTTCTACTTTAGTCCGAGCAGAGAAGTTCAATCACACAGCAGTCCTTTCTCCTGGTGTCTTCTGCCAAGCTATTAGAGCATTGTATAAAAAAGTAACAGGATATGTACAGAGAGAAACTGAATAAAACAGTCTAACAGTTAAAATTACAGTGAACTGCTAGGGCAGACCACAAAGATCTCCTAAACTGATTAAACTTGGGGAGATTTAACAGTGTATCAGGAAGTTAATTTAACCAGTTCAATAAATCAGTCAGTTTCTTTATTTTACCAGACGAAGCACCATTGAGAAGAACTCATTTGCAAGGTGGACCTGGGAGGTCATAAAAAGAATTTACATCAAAAAGAAAAAACAATATATGAAAGAGAGTGATAATACATGTACAGAAAAAACAATGAATTGCCAATATATGTACAGAAGTATATATAGGGTAACATTGCAACTATGATACAGTAGGCTACCATACTCCATACTAATGATACAACAGCTCTCAGAAACCAAATCAACAGTTTGTCCTAGTACAAATACAGTTTTCAGTGTTTCATGAAAGAGGTAGGACTTACCCTACCCAGGAATAGCCTCACCTCTAGGTGAGTGAAGTGCTCGAGGTCATGCAGGTCTGAGGGGGAGATATCATGCAAGACTGGAAGGGGAGATAGTTAGCAGCTCTGACAGCAAATGACCACTTGCTCAGCTGAGTATACCGGAAGGAAGGCTAAAGGGCATTCCTGGCCATGTTTCTGGTGTTGTATTGGTTGGAGATGGTGCAGAAGCAATTTGTTATAGCGGGTGGTTTTAGGCCCAGGAGTGCTTTTTTAGCTATCAAACATTTCTGGAGCTTTATTTTGCTCGGTACAGGTAGCCAGTTAGTTTTTATTTATTTATTGAAATGTTTCACCAGGAAGGCATGCTGAGCAACAAATTGCTTGTCTCCCGGTGTGACCTGGGGGGGGGGTAGGAAACAATGGGATAGAATACAGAGAAATGTTACAATGTTGGAATACAGTTGGCTTACTTGTATACAATGAGAGCGGGAGGGATTACGCCAGCAATAAGACACGATGAGGTATGGGCTGTGGCCTGATAAGAGTACGCCCCAGGTGCGTTATGAGGCACTTGCACCAAGTGCCTTTAGCACCTGGGAAGTGCTCTATCGAGCATAACCCACACCTGAGTGTCTTACCGCATTTATAAAATGGGCCCTCCTCAAGTAATTATTAAAAAAGAAGAAAATGTCAAAAATATAATAAAAAAGGTTAAGAACTGAAATACTAAAAGGTAGTACCAATATTAATGTAGTTTCTTGATTTGATAACTGTTTTAGAAACCTCTGCCCCCTCCCAAAGTACCAGCAGCATCAGGAGACAGGCTATTTTATTTAGTGTTAGGATTTCTTTTGGTAAGCATATTTGTATTGTTTGTGTTACAATTACTGGCAGCCTCCTCAGTGCTTGTGAGTGTTTCACCAGCTTTTCCCGGAGCGAGCGTGTCCCTCAGGAGCCACCATACTGAGTGGCTCTCATTTTCCTTGAAAGAAAAAAAAAAACGTCTATTGAAATACAGATTGAAGGAGTGGGTTTCTATCGTGATTTGAAATGTTTCTTTGTGGCACCCGCTATGGTCTGTTTCTTGAAATTTGTTTTATAATGGAGAAGTACAGGTGAGCACCTCATTCCGTTCACCGGAGCTTCCTTTTAAATCTTATACAGTACAGGTGATAAGTTAAATTTTTCACTTCTTTGGGATCCTATTATGTGTGTACTTTACAGAGAAAGAGTTTGTTTTGTATGTGTGTTCTTTGAGGGGGAGGGTACACTTCCACTACAGTACTAGAAAGCCTTCTGATATCACGGTTGTCTTTGTACTGTGAAACTGCTCGCTGTGGAAGATTTTGGATTACTGGTGAAGGTGACACATTGATATTTTTATGTTATGGGGCTGAGGGTGCCAGAAGTAGTGCTCGTTGAATGGATATGGCATGATAAGGACATGACTGAAAACATGTTTCAGCCAATCAGGATCCAGGATTTTTTTTGCCCATTTTATAAAGGTGAATAACATTGGCTAACAATGCAACAGTTAAGTATAGTAGATATGAAGACACATATAACAAATTGGAAACAGTTAGTAACAATTGGTAACACTGGAACACATATAATAACTTGGCAACAGTATATAGCACTAGATGGTAAGGTGACTGAATACCAATTGGTAGCCATTAGTGTTACATAGATATTCAAGATTTACAGTGATTGGAGTAAAGAGAGGAAGAATGGAAGGAGGGAACGAAAAATTGTGGAGGGTAGAATGGAAGAAGGGAAAGGAAATTTATGGAGAGACCCAGACAGAACATGATTTTCAAAGCAAACAGACGAGTTAGGGTGGACTGAAGTGCATATAAGAGGGGTATCCGGAGGGGGAGTTTAAATTTAACAGTTTCCTGTTATCCCTATCTGGGCAGGGCGGTGGACAGCCCTACTGGTAGGACACCTGTTATAGGCAATGAGAGTTATTACATAGTGAGTGCATAAAGGGTACAACCATTAGTGTGGTTATCTGCACCAAGTACATAACGGTACACCTTATTACAGATCAGATTTACTGTGTTTAGCACCATGTCACAAGCAGCTGCATAGACAGGGAGGCCATAATCTATAAGTGACACACTAGAGCTGGCCACAATAAGGTATCTATTATCCCCAGTGAGATTGTTCCAGGTACTGTACAGGGCACCCCATCTTCTGTTAACTGGCCACCAGATTGTCAACATGGGGGGTGACAAATTATAAGGTGTCATCCAGAGTTACTCCAATGTATTTGAAGGTCTCCATCAATTCAAGGATTTGCCCTTGGCTGTTTTGAATGACAAAGGGTGGAATTTTCCTCTTTTGTGGAAGGCTAGAGTAGAGCAGGGTCTTTGTTTTTTTTCTTTTTTTGTTGCTGCTGTATATTTTTTATAATAGAGAACCAGTTTGTTGTTGGTGAAACAGCTTTCCAGTGACATAAAGTTACTTTTGAGTGTGGTGGTAGGGATGTCAAGGTCGAGATGTTTGGAATAAATGACTGTATCAGCGGCATAAAGATGTTCCCAGTCCTGTGCCAAGTTTGTCATGAAATATTTAACTATCCTGGTATGGTACTCTGCTGTTTACTACTAGAAACATGTGGCAACACTGTTCTAGTACATCCACAGTGTGAATCCAGCATGTACCTTCAACACATAGCCTCTGAAAAAGAGATTTTTAAGAATTGTGAGTGGCTGCCATATTTTTTGATGTGAGTCATTAATTACACATTTAGCTGTAAAACTGTTTTAAAAATATCTCAGAAAACTAAAAATACACTGAGGATGAATCTAAAGATGTGAGAAATACATTTATGTTAAACTATATGATGAAGTTTTTCTCCCTACAACTACTGCTATTTAAAATTTGGGTATGCAGTAGCAAGCTGAGAAAATATTGGCAGTGTTGGGTAACAGGAGGCCATGGGGAGATTTCAAGAATAGAAATAGTCATTTAATTATACTACCAAACATTTGTAATAAAGTTTACCAATTAAAAAATGGGAATACAAAATTTTGCAAGATAGTATTTTGCAAAGTAACTCAAAACGAATATCTGATGAAAATGTACAGCAATATCAGTTTTCTATTCCAGTCATTGCAGCAATGAATTACTAGAAGGTGTTCAAAAATTGATTCTAAAGAGGAGGAACAGTGGTGGGTGTTGACTACAATCCATTGTCAGACTGTAGAAGGAAGCTATTGACAATGATGGGCATTGTGAGTTGTATTTATCATCTCAAGTGTGATACAATTTGTTCCTTAAGAAAATACTTTGGAATAGAGAAGTGGTATAAGCAAATATGCAGAGCTGGAAAACTGATAACAAGCAAGCTCTTAAATAAGGCCTAATGATTCCCCAGTAGCGACCAAATGGCAGAGGATTATATATTTTTAAATAGGCATAAATTATCATTCTTTTCAACAAAAATGTGTTAATGCTCCAGTAAAGGTTCAAATCAACACCACAAAAGTAGGGAAATGTGGTGTAAGGGGTTCCAACTCTAATCCCCCCCAACTCACCAAGCAGCAATAGGAAAAAACATTAGGGTTTTGGGTCTCTGTAGTCTTGGTGAATTAGTGATGGGTACTCCTTGGGGCTGGCAACCCTAATGCTCACCCCCCAGGCCATAGCCTCCTGTCTGAAGCATGAGGTACAGCTGTAAGCCAGTGCCTCATAGTGATACATTCTTGAAAGGTACTGAAGTATGTCTCACCACATGTTGCTAACACAATCTGTTGTAGCTTGCTTCACACAGGGCCAGAGAAAAGAGATCACAGCTGATGTTGTTTTTTCAAGGAAAGGGGTGGGCATTAGGGTTGACAACCCCAAGGAAGACCCCACCACTGATTCACCAAGACTCCAGAGACCCAAAACCCTAATGTTTTTTTCCTTTTGCTGCTTGGTGGTGGTGGGGAGTTAGAAACCCTAACACCACATTTCCCTACTTTTGTGGTTGTTGACTTGAACCCTTCCTGGTGCATTAACACATTTTTGTTGAAAATAATTATAATTTATGCCTATTTAAAAATATATAATCCTCTGCCCCTACTTTTGCAGCATTAACTTGGACCCTAACTGTGCATTAACAACATTTTTTTGCAAATAATTTCCTTTTTTTTTATTTATTTTTGAGATAGTGGAGTCCAGTCCTCATTTTTGACAGATACAGACATGCAGGGCCCTTTGGCCTCTGCACAAAAGAAAGATTCTTCCCACCTACTAAAGTGAATTATTCATGGGGCTGTCTGGTGAGCTTCTGAGTGGCTGCAAATACAAATACACAGGGCAAAGAGTCCACCTGTCAGCCAATGCAAAGGGCCCTCTGCCACCCACAGGTGCAGAGGTGCAGGGCCTTATACCAAGAGGACAGTTGTTTTCACTATATAGTACCAGGCCCATGCGGACAACTGTACAGCTTTCATTCCCTGGCTGGGGGGGTCCATATAACAGCATCATCCCCAACCATCACCCCATCCAGCTGGGTCATTGAGCTTGCCCCCCAACTCAGCTGACTGGCACAGGATCACAAAGCATGCCCACTAGGGTCAAGATTGGCACTACACATAAATTTTCTAAACAATTATATATACCCTAGATTTTCAAGATAACCATTTTATGACTCCCCTTATCAACATGACATGTAGCATTTGTAGTATATTGGCTGAAATGTTCTTTTGCACCAGAAGTGTAAAAACGCATCTCATCCAGGATTTAAAAATGATACTTGTTATGTTTATGAGATTGTGTGAAAAATGACCGTGCTGAAAGTTTGGAATGAAAATAGTAAAATTAGCAAAGTTATGAGTGAACGTTGAAATACTACAATGTTCATGCATAACCTGGATATTTCACTGTATCTGTACACCAAATTTCCAGCATAGCCTTCTTATTACCCCTCCATGAACCTGGTAGGTAAAAACTTTCAAACTGCTGCCAAAACATCATTCTGCACCACCATAACATCATTCCATGCCACAGGTGTGAAAACACATTTTGGGTAAGATTTGAAAAATGATAGCTATCATGTTCATGAGGCAGTGTGAAAAAATGGCTGTTGAAAATTTGGGATCAAAATATTTAAAATTACAAAAGTTATGAGCGAGTGTAGAAAAATTTAAATGTACATATATAACTTTGTAATTTTTACATAATTTGACCCCAAATTTTTGACATAGTCTTCTTATAGCCCCACCTCATGAACAAGGGTGATGAAAATCAAATCCTTTCCAAAAAAGTGATTTCACAAAGTGACTGCAAAAATCACCTTCTGGGCCAGACTTGCATAATTAAACCATCATTGGCCATTGCCCGTCAAAAAGGTCAGGTTGAAAATATTGAGGTCAAAATATGTAAAAATGACAAGGTTATGAATCAAAGTTCAAAACCTGATTGAAATGCATTAAACCACATCTACCTGATTTTCTCATCTCGCATTCACCAGTTCCAGCAGCAAGACATGTCTTCAAGTTGAAGAGTAGAACTACACCATTGGACATGTTCAGGTGAGTGAGGGTGTGTGATTTTTTTGGGGACAGCTGAGGGGTGGTGGGTGCTAAGTGGAAGATCAGGGTAGAGTTAAGTGGGTTACATCGGTGAGGAACTGTTTTCTTTTTTACAGGTTTTTAAAAAAATCATTGGACAGTTTTCTTCATTTCAGATCACATGCTGACCCTGGGAATTGGGCAATGTCAGGCTACTTTTTAATGAATGGGAGGGGGCAACCTGGAGGGTTGGGGGGTCACGAGAAGTGGTACAGAGGTATGTGCACCCCAATCTGCTTATATTTCATATTTAAAAATAAATACTGGGAAGGGTAGGCAGGTGACCTGGAGGAGAGGGGAGAGAAAGAAACTATACTGGGGATGGGTTCCCTGGTCCACTTAATTATTTTAATTGGTTAGATAGATAGACAGACAGACAGACTTGCTGATAGATAGATAGACAGACAGACTCACCAACTCACTGCTTCAAATGAAGCCAGCAGCATGACTTCAGCTGTGGAGTCAGCATTCAAGAAAGTCCTGCTGTTCTCATACAGAGAACATGGGTTAATGATTTCCCTCGCTAACCTTGGCACCCTGGATTTTGGGGGCCCAGAAAAGGTATTTCTAGCCATTATTTTAAAAAGCAAGCATCAGAATCTAGCTAAACAGGTCCTATTTAGCTAGTTTCATGTACTAGTTGTTTTAAAATTACATCATTTTTATGTATTTTCCATATTTTTTTTTATTTCGGGGAAAAACATGTTGGCAGCTCACAGCACAAAAAAATGTCATGCTATGAGAAGCAAGTGATGAGAAAACAAAAATGGTCTTGCAACAGAATTTTTGGTGTCATATCAGACTGTTATCCCAAAACCCCACCTGAGCATGCTCAGAACAGAAAAAAAACTTTAAATCTTTATAACTCTGCAACTGTTTAATATTTTTCACACAACCTTGCAAAGGGACTACCTTGGCACAGCACACTTCTGCCCTGAAAGTTTCAGGAAAAATAATCCATTCCCTATAGGCTATATGCGAGAGCAAACCCAAATCCCATGTCAAGTATAGGACAAAAAATTGATGTCTATAGAATAATTACACATATGTATCTCTGAAACCACACAAGCTGCCGTCACAAAATGTTTCACAGACTAAGGCCTTTCCCATTAGACGACACATGCAAAATTTCAAATGAGTTCATCAAATACTGCCAGACCTATTAAGGTGCAATGTTAGGGGTGTAACATAGAACTTGTCACTCAACCCTAACTGTAGGGGCATCACCATGCTCCTGTAATCACACAGTGTTAAAGGGAACATAAATCCTGTTATTTACATTTTGTTATATAATTGTAAATTTCAGTATGTGTGGTCTGTTTAATAAGCCCTGTTCATTGTTCTTAGTGTTTCCTTTGAAATAGTATGTTTTTCACTGAATCATGGCCCCTTGCTAATGTTTCTCTTTTCCTACTCAGTATTGTGTGTTTTTTTAATTACTTAGCAGTTTTAGAACTTAGTGACATCAGTTGAGCAGGAGCCTTTATAGCAAACGTCATTGTAAACTTCAGTTCAACTGATGTGACTGAATTTGGGAACTCAGAAGTACTTAAATATAGGATAAAGTATGGGTCGGGGTGTGTAACGAGATTTTACACACACCCGAGTTGTGGGATGCTACATAAACCCCGAGGGGTTTGTGAAAAGCATCCCACAATGAGGGTATGTAAAGTTCAAGTTTATTGGCCCTGACTCATTTTTATTTATATAGTTGCTGGGTTTGCCTTTTTTGCCTCAGCAATTATATAAAATAAAGAGGTCTGTGTCTCCTGCCAGTGTATGCCAAAGTCGGTCTTCTTACTCCGGTGCCGAGATTTTTGTATTTTAAATTTTTTTTTTTTCCCCCAATTTCTTCAGGTCTTTCTGTGCAGGGTATAATGGGGGAGAAAAGAAGAGGACTTACCGCCAAGTTGTTCTGTGGTTCGGTTCGATAACCGGGCGAGGTGCTCATGGCTGGAAATGGCGCTGCTGCGTGAGGATGTGCAGAGGAAGGGAAATCGTGTGCGTGTTTGCTGTTATAAATGCTCTTTTATAATGGCAAATTACACCACGGTTTCACTATGGGAAAAAGGCAGAGCTGGTAATTATTATAGGATAAAGTATGGGGTGCAGTGTGTTATGAGAATTTTACACTCATCCGGGTTTTTTGATGGCACATATGATTATACAGCCATCCAACAATGAGGGTGTGGATAAAATTCAAATTTTACACACACCACCCCATATTTTGATTTATTTAGTTGAGGAGTCATGTTTTTTCACTGGCTTAGATGTGAAACTGTACGTCTCCAGGAGATAGTAAAAAAAGAGACTTACCTTTTGGTTCAAAGAAACTCTTGAAACACTTTATTAACTTGCTGAGGAACAACATTCTGCAGTAGATCTATGTAACGATTTAAAATAACGTAAACATTGACTTCTTTAAGTAAAATTAATTAACTGTAACAGTTTGTGTGGGTTTTCAGATGGCTGTTACTGCTGTATGACTCGTCATGCTGGTGACATTTGCCTTTCAGAGGGAAGGGGATGAGAAGAGAGCACGATTAGTTAAGGATCGTGTACATTTATCTGTTCTTTTATTTTTTTAAACTGTTGTTTAATTCTGGAAAACAGTGCATTTTATTGCAGTCTGATCAATTATATTGACCCCAGTCAGAGCTGTCCAAATCATACGGCATTCTGATTCATCTTCTTTTTTGAGGTGGTACCATGTGTGTTTAACACTCGTGTATTATGGTTTTTAATGCATATTTTTTGTATGGGAAAAAACACGACCCAGTAATTTAAAAAATGAATATTGGTAGGAAAAATGGAAATAATTTACAAGGGACAATAAAGGAGGCAAATATAGGACTAATTCAAAACAGGTACATGAAACAATACATTGCACTCTTAAAGGGGACAGGAAATTTGTGCTAACTGGCACTAGTTCATAATGTTCCTTTTTACAGCAATGACATTCATACCTCCAAGTGATCCATATGTAACTGTACATGAACAAACTGTGACAAACTGTGTTTTCAATTGTTTTCTTTTTATGAACAATATGCTGCACCATTTATTTCATGGAATCTGTGGTTTGGAGTTTTTAATTACATCATGTTTTTTTGTAAAGAATGTTCATTGTGAGCTGTTGACCTGTTAGAACCCTGCTCAGAGTTCTGTGCACAAATCTTGACATAATTAAAACTCTGATTCTCATGTTCCATTAAGAGAACTGTAACAGAATGCTGCCCATAAAAACAAAGCAGTGCAAAATACAGTTTTTTGTATCACTTTTTATTCATGTATAGTTAAATGTTGATGATTTAGGGGACATAATATCATTTCTGAAAATAAGAACTTTACAAATGACTGCCAATTAAAAATTATTTCCTGTCCTCTTTAAACAGATTTAGATTATAAATCATGACATTTTCTGCCATTCAGGAAGGTTTATTTTAGAACATTCCAGGTACTCATATAAACATAAGAGGGTGTCTTGAGCAAACAGTTCTATAATTCTAAAGTTTAGTTGGGATAGTCCCTTTCTTACAAAATAGTTTGTATAGTTTTCAGTTAAATAAAACCTTTTGATTTTAGATTCAGATTCCTTTTTTAGGGCTGCAATGGGCGGAGCCCTGCAGATCTCTTGCAAACAAAAGGACTGCACTCTTGACTGAACAACACGAGTTGCTTCACAGTCGTCTTTGCATTCTGTGAAGCACTCCACTGTCATATGCATTATTTTAATTCTCAATTAATAAAGGCATGTTTTGCAATGATTTACATCAAGACTTCATCTTTGTCTCTCCAAGACAGTACATATTATAGCTAGTAGTCCACAAACTGGTGGTTCTCCAGGATATGAGACTAGTTGTGTCTACTTTCTCAGCACAGCTGTGCTCTTTGCTGAAGTTCCCCCCGCAGTAATGCTGGGGATGTTCCATTGGATAGATCAGAGGAAATACAGGATTGGAGTCCATGGCTTTAGCTCCATCCCTTCCTTGGAGAGAGCTACAAAGAGCTTAGGAAAAGGACACATCACACGTAAAAGCAATTTAGCATTATAGCCTTTACTTCTCTTTTGCTTTGTTTTTGTTTGCTTGCTACCATTGTAAACCTTGCAACCAAAAAAAAGACCCTCCCTCTCAGCATCCACCACTCCACCCCCTCCCTTGACAAATTTAACACAGACACTGGAGGTGACCATTCCCCTAGTGTCAAGACCTGAAATAAAGAAAACCTTCCCTAATAGTTTTTCTTTTACCCTCGCCTCCTCTCCCTCTCACCACCCCACCCCACCCACACCGACAAACATAACAGTGACACTGGGGTGCCCAATCCCCAAGTGTCAGAACCTGGAATAAAAAAAACCTTCCCTTGTAGTTTTATATTTTTCTTTACCAAACACTGCAAAAGAAAACTGTCCATCAGTGTCTGTTGTGGCCATTACTTTCCCCACCCAACCCTCCCTCAGCACCCCACACCTCCAAAGTCCTCACTTACCCACTGGGGGTCCAGCACTGTAATCTTCTATTGACCACAGACACGTCTTCATTCTTCAAAGCCAGACTGTGAACTGAGGAAACAGGTATGCGGTTTGATGTATTTCAATGGTGTTTTGAACATACTGGCATAACTTGGCCATTTTGCATATGTTTGCCCCACATTTTCAACATGCCTTCTTTGGCACCTCACCTCATGAGCAACTGCACTGACATTAGACAAATCTGTCCTGAAAGGTGATTTTGTGGTCCCTGCATGAAATTACCTTTCGGGCAGGATTTGAACATTTTCTCTGCACTTGTTCATGAGGCAGAGTCATAAGAAGGTCACGTTGAATATTTGATATAAAAATATTTAAAAAAAACACACAATTGTGAGCCTACGTTGACTTTTGTGAATGCAGGCTTGTAACTTTTGTAATTTGCAGTATTTTCCCCTAAATTTACAGCATAGCCATTTCCTTACAGCACTTCATTAATGTGGCAGCTATCATTTTTGAAATCCTGGCTAAAATGTGTTTTTACATCCTGACAGGTGATTTCACGGTCAATGCGCAAAATCAACTTCCCAACAGGAATTCAAACTTTTTTGTGCCCTTGTTCATGAGGCGGGGTCTTAAGAAGGTTATGTTGACAGTTTGGTACAAAAATATTAAAAAACCTATGCCTATATTACATTTTGCAAATGCAGGTTCATAACTGCTAATTTTCAATATTTTTACCCCAAATTTTCAACATAGCCATTTCTTTACAGCACCTCATGAACATGACACCTGTCATTTATCGCACTCAGCTGCTGCCCCTGTGGCTTCTGCCAGAACTTTTTAAATGTAGAATCATAGAAACAGAATTTGCCAACAAAAAAGTCTGCTTGGTCCACCCAGATTGCTCATATGTTCCCTGCCTAATCTGTCTCCGCAGACCCTAATTGGTCTTCATCAACCATATGTCTTCCCTATCTGTTTAGTAAAATACTTGTATATCTATCTCATGCATGCCTGAAGCCCCCCACTGTTTTTGCCTCCACCATTTCTCCTGACAGTCTGTTTCAGGCATCTACCACCCTTTCAGTGAAGTAGTACTTCCTCACACCCCTCTTAAACTCCCTCTCTCCAGCTTAATTGCTTACACCTGGTCCTTGTGCTCTTTCTCCTTTAAATAAGACTCACCTCCTACACCCTGTTCACCCCTTTGAGGCACTTGTAGGTCTCTATCATGTCCCCTCCTCTCTTCAAGGGTGTACATGTTGAGATCCCTCAGTCTTTCCTAGTCTTTCTTGTGTAACCCCTGCACCATATTAGTTTTCCTCTCTGGACTGCCTTCAGCCTATGTCCTTTCTAATGTGTGGCCTCCAAAACTGGACACAGCACTCCAGGTGGAGTCTCACCAGCGAGCAATACAGTGGCAAGACAACCTCCCTCCTTCTGCTGGAGATGACCCTCCCTATGCACACCAGCATCCCACTATCCCTACTGACTGCATTGTCACACTGCCTGCCACTTTGAGGTTATCAGTTATGATGACCCCGGGGTCCATTTCCTGCTTAGTGGCTGTCAGTACCTTCCCCACTTTCCCCATCCTATACTCAGTTCCTGGATTTCTATGCCCTAGGAGCGTGATTTAACACTAATTGGCATTAAACCTCAACTGCCATACTCTTGACTATTCTTTAAGTTGTCCCCAAGATTCCTGTGCATTCGCTCCATCCACTCCTGAGAGTCCACCCTATTATAGATTTTAGCATCATCTGCAAAAAGGCATACCTTCCTTTCTAATTATTCTGCAGTGTCATGTATGAAGACTTTGATAAAGACCAGTCCATGTACTGAGCCCTGCAGTACCCCACTGGTCACAGTCCTATTAACAGAGTGAGTGCCATTCACCACCACCCTCTGTTGCCTATCTGTTAACCAGTTTCTAATCCAGTTCACCACTTTGGATCCTACCCTAGGCTGCTCAATTTAATAGTCTTCCATGTGGCATAGTGTCAAAGGCCTTGTTTTTTTTTTTTTTTTACTTTATTTCTTTATCTCTCCTTGCCTACTCTTGGAGCCCTCTCCTTCCTTCCTCTCATCCCCCATTCCACCTTCTGTGGGATCTGCCCCTAGAGTGCCTCCTTTTTCTCCTCCTGCACATTGGGGTCTGTCCCTCTTGGTGGTCCGGATGGTACCTGAGAGGCTATCATCTAGGGCTGCTGAGAGGTGTTTTCCATTTTCTCCCTGGTTTCCCCTGCCCTCTGGGACATCGAGTGCTAGGACATACGTCCTGAGTGGTGGCATGCTGATGCATGCCAGACCTCTCATGCGCCGTGGCGTCCCCCCCTCCTGGCTCCAATGAGCGGGCTTCCCTTCACCCTGTCGGTGCTTCCACCGGGCCTACGAGGGATGCAGAACGCTGGTGCATTCTTGGTTCCCACCTCTGAGGGAGGAGAGCATCCATTGGGACGCTTGATTCTCCCTCTCCCCCGCCGACCCCCAGCCACCCGAGTCCATTCCCGAACCCAGGTCGCCGGAGTAGCGCGAGGTGTGGCGTCCAGCGCCTCAACCCTCAGCACCACCGGGCCAGTGTCAAAGGCCTTGTTAAAGTTTGGATAGACCTCATCCACTGCCCTCCCTTGATCTATTTCCCTGATCACCTAGTCAAAGAAATCAGTCAAATTCGCTTGGTATGACCTCCCCCTTTGAATCCATGCTGCCTGTGGTCTTGTAGCCCATTGGATTCAATATATTTTGCCAGTCTTTCCTTTAGAAGAGTTTCCATTAACTTCCCCACCACTGAAGTGAGACTGATTAGCTTATAGTGCTAGTCTGCTTCCTGCTGCTGCTCTTATGTAGAGGGACCATGTCAACTCTTTAGTCCTCTGGATCCTCACCTGTTTCCAGTGAACTGTTGAATAAGACTGTCATTTGGGCAGCTAGCATCTCACTGAGTTACTCTAATATGCTTGGGTGTATCCCAGCTGGACTAATAGATTTGTCCACTTCAGAACTACAAGTCCCTTCAGGAGTCTTTCCTCTGAAAATTGACTTGTGTCCATCACCACCCCAACTCGGAAGACTGCACAGAAGTGCCTGTTCAGGATAGCAGCTTTTCCTTGATCCTGTTTTGTGCAGTCTCTCCATTCCACTCTCCTAAGCCTTACTGCCCCTTCACTTGCTTTCATCTTCTCAGTTATGTATCTGAAGAAAGTTTAGTCCTCTATAGCTACCCCTTTTGGCCATCCTTTCCTCTCTTTGTGTCTTTGTTCCCCTCAACACCATTCCTACTTCGCTGTGTTTTATTTGGTATACCTTCCTATCCTCCTCTCTCTGTGTTTCCTTATATCTCCTGAATGCCACTCTTTTTTTCCTTCACCACCCTTGTCACATCTCAAAGAACCATAATAGTCTCTCTTTACAGCTGTATAGCATCAGAGCTATGCTGACGTATTGCTCTCAGATGAAGGGGTCAGACCAGAGCTCTTATCGCAGCACAACTATGTTGTTATGGCAGAGTGGAGTTGAAGCACAACTTCCTGGAAATCTGTCCATTGCCTCCCCATTCACTAAAATGTGTTTCCTTCTTCTCCTATTCTCCCTCCCCCGATGCACTATTTTCTAGCTAACTCGTGTAGTTTTCCGAGAGGGACATGGCTGTCACATTGTATAGATCACTAGCATCTATCTACAGAAACCTTTTGGCAGCTGGCAAGCAGAAGTACAGCAGCATCTTAAAGAGCCACTGATGCCAAAAGTGCTACATTGCAGAATCCAAATAAGCATACTGTCATTAAATCTCATACCAAAAGCTAAATTTCTATGTTACTTCATTGTATGGAATATAGAGACACACATGAGATTCTGTGGTTAGGGGATTTTAATGTTAATTGGGCCAAGATAAATCCTACCTATCCCCTAACTGAATTACAGGAGGTTTTGGGACTAGTTCAAATAATAGAGGACCCAACCAGACTGAACATGAAACATTTGCAGAATTCCACAGTGTTGGATCTTATATTTACAAATCGTCCGGAAGTTTATGGGGAAAAAAAGGGGTTTTGTCGGATGCGTTTTCAGATAATCAGGTTATTTTTGCTACACATAAGGATATGAAGGTGTCTGACAGACCTATTTTTGTAACCTGGAGAAGTTTAAAAAGATTTGATTATGTAAATTAAATGATGGATTTAGAAAGCAGAAATTGGGATGGATTGGCATTGATCCCTGAGGTTTCTGAGGTTTGGTCTTATTTTCAACAGGAGTTCTTTGATATTTGTAAATACCATGTACCTTTAAGATGTAGGAAGGTTAAGGCTGTAAATGCTAGGTGGTATAATGCTTCCTTGAATAAATTAAAGATAACAAGGAATAACAGCTGGGCAAGAGCTAAATGATCTAGGCTGGCCATTGATTGGCTGTCTTATAGACAGCTAAGAAATCAATGCACCAAGGAACTCAGAAGAGTAAAACAGGAGTATTTTAGGGGAACATTTCATTTAAATTATAATTCAAATCCAAGGCAGTTTTGGGGTATAGTGTCTAATCTTATGAGAAACAAAAATAGGCTACAAATAAAAAGGGTTGAGTGTGAGGGGGAAATATGTACCTGCTAGTACAAAGGTAGCTAACATGTTTAATAATTACTTTAATAGTGTGGGGATGCAGACCCAAAATCACAATCCTGGGCAAGTGATTGATATGGGCAAGGTGGGTGTGGGACACAAGTTAATGACTAGTGGGTGCAGAGTTTTTTTTTTTGATCACATCTTGATGGATGAGGTAAGAAATGAACTGTTAAGCATGGATGTTACAAAGGCGAAGGGTTTAGATAATAGTCCCGTTAACTTGCTGACATTTGTGGCTCCCTGTATAGCATACCCATTGACCTATTTATTTAATTATTCACTTGCAACAGAAAAATATACGGAGGGATGGTAGGTGGCAAAAAATTGTCCCAGTCCATAAAGGAGGCTTCAAGGATGAAGATTAGTAATTTTAGACCTATCTCCCTATCTTCCAAGATAATGGAAAAGCTGGTAGCTAGACAGTTAAAAAGTTATCTAGAGGGGGGGTAAATTATTAAATGAGTATCAGTTTGGTTTTCGATCAAAACATAGTACTCAGTCTGCCCTGTTAAAAGTGGTGGGGGATACCCAGCTAGACCTGGTCAGGAAGAATTCTGTGGGAGCCATTTTTATTGATTTGTCAAAGGCTTTTGACACCTTAAACCATGAGGTCCTCCTGTCCAGGCTCAGGGATCTGGGAATAATATGGTCAGGACAAAAATGGTTTGGTTCTTAGCTTGCTAGTAGGGAACAAATGGTGGAAATTGGGGGATTCAAATCTACAGTACTTCCGATTAAGGTAGAGATACCCCAAGGTTCAATCTTGGGCCCCCTACTTTTTAATATTTACATAAATGGAATAAAATTTAGTGACCCAGAAATTGGATTTCACATATATGCTGACGATACTTTGATATATGTGGAGGGTAATTCCCTGGATGGCATTAATACCAAGCTCCAGCTCACCATTTCTGAACTGCAGACAGTTTTTGATGCTTTGAAATTGACTTTAAATGTAAAGAAAACACAGGTGGTCCATTTTAGGGGTTCGATAACATCATACTCACCCCTAGATATTAGAACTAACAAGGGAGAGAAAGTACAACAAGTAACAAGCTATAAATATCTGGGGAGGTGGTTGGATTTTAGGTTAAAATGGGATAAGCATCTGGACTGCATACTGAGATATATTAGAAGGAAATTGATAATATACTTTACAAGCCAAAGTATTATACAACTAAAGAGACACGATGTAGGATTGTGGAAACTATGATTCTGCCAGTATTGGATTATGGGGATCTCAGGGTTTTAAATAATTGATTAGCAGTTTTTTTCTTGGGACAATACTAACTGTTCAGAAAGTATTTATATAGGTTTTCTAGAAGTGTTATGTTTGTTAAACAAAGTGAGGCAGGTGCTACGCATTTTCACAATGTTTTAGCACTTTTATGAGCAAAACGCTAATCAATTTTTAGAGTTAAATAAAACCCTGGGATCTGGTTTATGGGGGGGGGGTGTTGGGGATGGAGCTGGCAAGGCTGGTTGTGATGTACAACAGACTTGCCCGATTCATCCTCGACGTCCCCAGAAATACACATCACTGTGATTTGTATAGGGCCCTAAATTGGTGGTATTTGGAGGATAGGAGGAATTTGCATTTAGCAGTTCTTATGGGTAAAATAAATAGTAAAAAATTTCCCAGTTATATTTTGAAAATGTTTGCTTCTAGGCAACAAAGAGAGGGATTGTGATCTTCTAGAGGCATGCAATATATTATTCCAAAATGTAATTTAGGGGTGGGTAGAACTTCCGCTCTTTTTGGGGTCCTAGAATTTGGAACACACTGCCTCTAGTAATGAGAGATGGAGGTGTTCCTATTAATTCTAGGATGATAAAAAATTGGTTTACAGAGTCTATACTGTACATAGATTGAAATCGTGCTGTCAATAATTGGTTAAGGGGGAGTTTTCTCTATTATAAAAGTAAAGTACAAGTTGACATGCTGGACTTTAGTTAAGGCACTTTAATATAAAAGAATGAATGGAAATCCTAATATAGAACCTTATTTTAGGAGGATTGGGTATTGTTGATTAGGTGGTATAAATATTAACATGTTCAAATTATAATTGTTACTGTTGTATGTGTATTGATAGTATGTGTGATCGAGTAACCTGTACATGCTAATTATTCATTTTTTTAATACAATATTTAATTGTGACATGTTTTTGTTAGTCTCTGAATGTATTAGATTTTTAAGGTTGGACCTCCTTGGAAATTAGTTTTTCACTCAATGGAGTTTATCCTATTTTTATTCATACTATTATGAATAAGAATAACATTTTACTAAACTAAAGTTATTAGCCATTTGGTAACCCTGATTTTATAACCTGTTCAAAACAGCCTGTTTTAGTGAAGAGCTGCTGCTGATGTCATCTAAGGGACTCACAGTTTAGTATTCTCTGTCAGCAAGCATAGAGGACCTGTTTCTCCAAAGTTTTAAAAATCATGTGAAATAATCAAAAGTAAAACAGGCAGCACCATGCACAAAACATTGCCTTAAAAACTATGTGTTTCAGGTTTTGTAACAAAGTTGACAAAATTGTATTGTTTAATTCCTTTTTTGTGTGGTCCATTTCCCCAGAGTTGATGGATGCTGAGTCAGCATGCCTGCAGGCTGCTGAAGCCATTTGGAGTGCTACTCTACTGTGCCTGATAGGAATTTGTGTTGCTGCTAGTATTGTAATATTGGTAACTTCACTGCTGTTTGTCAGTGTCTGCCTTACCATATGTTGTAATAGGGGCCTTATATGTGTTAATTACTACTAGGGGTGGAAGTGTTAGCTCTGGTAAAATGATCATTGTAATTCAGAGTAGAACATAGATGAGCCTGAATGTAGGTGAAAAGAGCCTGACAGGGAGAAAAAATGGTGCTGGCTAATTTAGAAACCTCGTAGTAAGGTTTCAAAACAGCATTACCTTTCCCACTCCCATTTACAAGGAGATGGAATAATTGTTTTAAAGTGCCATACTTAGAAATCACCTCAATTGAATGATAGGTGTGAATGATCTCAGCCTTTCACCACATCAGAAACTTATTCAGTCTGCAAGCCTCACAACAGTGTGCTATGACCCAGCATCCAAATACCCTGGAAAAAAGGACCACAACAAAAAGGTACCCAAACAAAATATTGTCAGCTTTTTTACAAAACCTGAAACACACACAGGTGCAGATATGCAGAGCAATTGCGCAAGGCGCAACCGAGATGCACAGGTGCAACCACACACTTGTGCACCGCAGCCATACTCAATCAATGCGAAAGCATAGCTCAAAACGCACTGAGCAGAGGCAAAATAGTAATGTATGTGGCACAAGTACAAGGGGGCATTCCCATGAATAAGCAGCACAATGGCATATCCAGCTGAAAAACATGGTGCAAGTCAAGAGCAACACACAGAATGCGCCAGACAGACTTGAGCATATAAAAGGAAGCTCAAACACACACACAGCAGATGCGCAACACTGGGACAGGCAGTGATGGATGCAGGGCCATTCCATATGGATGTAGTAATGAGGGTTGTGAGCAGGAGGGAGGAACAGCAATGTGGCTGAGAAAGGGCCCGGTGGCAGTATGCTCAACACAGACGGTACCGTGCCTGCCTCATCTTCGAGGACTCTGGGGATGTTGAGATTGTGTGCTGGCACCGGCTGAACAGGGCAATTCTAAGGCAGCTCTGTGAGCTGTACCATGATGAGTTGCAGGCACCCACAAGAAGGAGTCACACCATGTCTGTGGAGATCAAGGTGACAGTAGTGATGTGCCTGTTCTCCATGGGCACCTTCCAGAAATCAACGGGGGCAACCACTGGGATCACCCAGTTGACCACATCTCACATCCTCACAGGTCCTCAGCACTCTGCTGTCACATGCTCCGGAGTTCATATGATTCCCAAGCACATAGGCAGAGCATACAGCAAACATGAAGGACTTCCACAGGTTGGCACGCATTCCAGGTGTGATAGGGGCCATAGACTGCATCCACGTGGCTATTGGCACACCACCTAGCCTGGAGGGGGCCACCTACATGAATAGGAAGGGGTATCCCTCAGTCAACTTCCAGGTGGTGTGCAATGCCACGGGGTGCATCACCAATGTCTGCGTCACACACCCCGGGAGTGCACACATTGCATTCATCTGGCACAGCTCCAGCTTGTGCCAGAAATTTGAGCATGGGGAGATACCCACAGGGCACCTGCTAGGTGAGCATGGCATGATGAGGTACGTGGCTGCAGCCGTGTCATGGGTATAGGCCCACGACACACAGTCTGGGAGTGGGGAGGATGGCAGAGGTGAGGAGGGTAATAACCAATGCAGAGTGATAACTGTATCCTCATCCCACACAAGTGACATTGCCTACCCCCTGAGGCCCTGGCTGCTCACCCCCTACCGGTGCCCATTCACAGCTGTGGAGGAGAGATACAACGAGGCACACACCGCTACACACAGTGTCATTGAGTGTGTGTTTGGCATGCTTATGATGCATTTCCATTGCCTAGGTTGGTCGGGAGATGCTCTACAGTACAGCCCTGCAAAAACCTGTGGCATATTCCTGGCCTGCTGCTCAACATGGCCATTGACCATGGGATAGCTGTCCAGGTGGATGAGGGTGACAGTAGTAAACAGGATGGGGAGGACAGACCAGAAGGGGGCATGCAGCCATCCATGGGAAGGAGGGACCCCAGGCTTGCAGGCCTTGCCAGGAGGCACCGGGCCACCATCACACAGGAGCACTACGGGGACCAGAGGTAAGTGAATAGATACACCTGCCATGCAAGCATGGATCACCACCCCACCCACCCACAGGGGTGCAGGGGCACTCAGGGACATATGCACCAACACTGGCACACACACAGCATTCACAGGGACAGGCAGTATAGCTCAGTGGTCTAAGGCTCTGAGCTGCAAATTTGGTGACATCCAGCAGACCAGACCTGGGTTTGAATCCCACAGCTTCCACTTGCATACTGTGTGACCCTGAGCAAGTCACTTAACCTCCTTGTGCTCCCAGGTCGCTCCTGTAAAAAAGCTTTCAGCTTAGTGTGCTATACCTGGTTAAACAACTAAATAAAATAATAAAAAATAAAAATACAACCACACAGCCACATGCACACAACACAGTGCAGAGGTATGAGCACACACACACACACACACACACTCACACTCACAACTGAGCAGCGAGACATGACGTGGATCAGAGTGAAGACACCGAAACACAGGCAGGGCTGGCACAGTGCTGACATCATCACACCCACACCACTAGGCCCAGCAGCACAGTATACACACACACAGAGGATGTGCCACGTGTCACACATGCATACCACCACATGCACAGGATGTCACTCACACATGTGTGCACTAGACGACAGCAGCGGTCAGCAGGATAGGACTGCTCACCCAGCAGGCCTACCGTGTGGTGCCATGGCCTCCACAGCCACACACTCGTGGGGATGGAGGTCTGAGAATGCGACTGGATCCTCACTGGGGTGAAAAGACCAGCAAAGAGATCAGTGCCAGGGGTGTCGGGGATGGCCATGTTGGATACCAGCATCAGCCATGCAAAGGGGTCACCAGACACTGTGTCCATGGTGTGGATGTGCCACTGTGGGGAGACCTATGTGCATGGCTGTGCCCAGTGGACGCCAGCGATGCAAATCTGGCAGCGATGGCACTGGCGATGTGGTCCATCGATGCGGTCGTGGCCTCCTGCAGTTGCCGGAGCTCACCAATGAGCTGTGCATGTCCACTGTCCTGATGCTCAGCCAACTGACGCACCTCAACTGGCAGTGAATGCATCCCGGCCCCGAGCACCGCCTGGTGCTCCACAGATGCCTGCAGCAGCCTGGTGTGCTCGTCCTGCCAACCAACGTCCTGCACTGCCTGACCTGCTGGGGGTATCTCAACATGCTGGTCAATACCCTGCTCCAGTGGACACTGCTCAGGGGACCACGCAGGGAGTGGTGTATGTGTGGGTGCACTGGTGGCAGTCCCTGTGCCATGTTGCATGGTGGTCACTGCATCCCACTGCCACTGCCCAGCTGGCTGCTGGTCCATCCCCATGGCACTGGCACCCGTGCCAGCACCCCTCCCACCAGTAACAGCGGCGATGCCACATCCCACTGTGTGGCCTGGGTCAGGGTGTGGCTGCACATTTGCCATCATGCCATCGGTGCCCACCACCGACTGTGTCTGGCCCTCTACCCTGGGTGGCACCACCTGGTCTGTGCCATCCAGGATCAGTGTCATGTCATCATCTGAGTTGGACACACCGCCTTGCTGCTTGGCCGGCACCAGCACGGACAGGCCCTCACTGAGCAGTATGTCCAACAGTGTGTCGACGTCAAGACCCAGTAGGTCCAGTAGCCCCACACTGTCCCAATGCAGACAGCCCCTGTCCCAGATGCCAGTGGATGTGGATGGCAACTCCTCCTCTGGTCCAATGTCTGCGGTGGCATCCTGCGACATACCCCGGAGGTGTGATGGCACTGGAAGACAAAAAGGCATTATCAGTGACGGGGATGTCACTATGCAGGCTGGGCCCTGGTCCCAGTGATGGTGTCCATACAGCCTAACTGTGCCCACATACAGTGGTGTACCCCCGGGCAGCGACGTTCAGCAGGCCAAACATGGTACCAATGCTGCCCACGATAGGCCAGCAGTGTTGGATGGTGGGGGTGTATGGTGCACCCAGAACACATTGCTGGCATGTGGGGTACCCCATATCACGCCACCAGCGGTGGGGTGGCATACTGCCGAGGGTGCCCCAGTGTCCCGTGCAGTGCTGCTGGCACACTGGGCATGCAGCACCATGCAGCTATGTGACACACCCTGGAGTACATGCTCCAGCCACAGTACAGTGGCCGTGCAGCTGTCCCACTGACTTGGGGTGCACAATGCCATGTACGGCAGCCACATGTGCAATGTGCACTGTCGCATGACATACACACACATGGGCCATGCAGCACAGTGGCTGGCATGCCTGCATGGTGCAGGCCACTCCGCGCCAGGTGCAATACAGTGACTCACAGTGCTGTGAGGGGCTGCCACTCATCTGGAATCCTCTGCCTGGGATGCCCTCAATGGTGGCGTGTCTGATCTGTCGCCGACAGTGCAGGTGTGTTGTCGGGTCCCCCGCCAGTCCTGCTGCAGGACGCCCTGATGGTTGCCACTTTCTCCTTGAAGTGACGTTTGTCAGTCCCCACCTTCTTCTTGCACTCCTTTGCAGATCTCTGATGCCTCCCGTGGGCATTTACATAGGTGGCCACTGCATCCCACCCAGTCGATCATTCCCGTGAGGTGCCCATGGCACCACTCAGCAGGGCCTCCCTGTCAAGGTAGGCCTTGAACAAGGCCTGCTGCTACTTCTTCATGAAATTGGGCCTACATTTCTGTGCAGGCCCCTGCTCCTCCACTACCTTTGCCACAGACATGATGCTACTTGTAGACAGTGAAGGACAGACCTGTCAGCAGCTTGGAAGCCCACACAGGAGCTGTGATGCTCTGTCAGCATGGCCATCCCATTCCCTGCATGTGCATCCCCTTACCTCAATGGCTGCAATACCTGTCGGTGGCCTGTGCTGCAGCGTGGTGCTTTTAAGGCACAACACATGCAAATGAGCTGTGGCGCAACTGTACTGCGATGCAAATGAACCTGACTGTACCATGCATTGCCTCATGAGGCTATTTGCATATGCCAGTTAAACATTGTGATTTTGCGCCTTGTGCAATGGGAATGCTCCAGAGCAGCTGTGTGGCGCATGTCTGGTACGTGTACAGTGTGCAGCTGCGCGGTGCACATAAGCACCTTCAGCAGACCTATGTGCAGTGGCCTATCGTGTGGCTGTGTGTTGCACGATGCTCCACCATTGTGCATGCTGTACTGTGTACCTACTGTGCATCCAGGCGCACCGCTCCACCAGGGCCCATTATGCAGCAGTGCCTTTTGTGCCTTGCCACCAACAGCACATGGCACCATTGCACAGGGTCATGCATGGTGCTTACAGAGTCACGGACATGACCCCATGCCCCTGGCAGGCCACGGCATGGTGCGCATGTGCGGTGCTGCACAATAGGCCACCACAGCGCACGTCAGTTGTGCATCTGTGTGCTGTGCGGTCGCATATATTAGCCTGCTATTGCACATGGTAAATGAGCATTACCACATGCATGCAGTGTAGGCCACAACACTCACGTCATGACAGATAGAATCAGTGTGATATGGTGGGTTCAGGGAGTCGTGCATGCCATGCTGTGAACTGGTCGGAGGTGGATGTGCAACCTTGTTGCGTTGGTGGAGCCCTATGTGCCCCAGCTGTTCAGGAATGTGGACCTGCAAGTTCCACGGTTCCAGGTGTGGGAGAGGGTGGCGGCAGGCATTGAGTGCTGCATGGGCCAGCAGTGTCGGCACCATAATGGTGACCTGTGGAGGAGGGATCCGGGATGTCTACGCAGGCTCCGAGCGAAGGCACAACCGTATGCCATGCCACAGCCAGGTATGTGTCCACGCACACTGTGCATGCCTGTAGAGACCTTGTACTGTGCTGCCAGGTGCGATGCATGTGCAGCTGCCGGGGGGGGCACTGTGCTTGTGGGTGCTGCATGTCCTGTGTGACTGTCATGTGCACTTCGGTGGTGTGTGTTGCTGTTGTCCAGGTGCCTGGGCCCACTGCTGGGTGGTATACCACCCTGTGCCATGCCAGCAGTTTTCATGGGGTTAGGGGGTGCATGGCATACCACTCATGTTCGTGTCTCTCTTTCTCTTCCATCCACAGGTCTGGAAGGCCACAGGAGGGCAGCCACAGATGAAGCCAGGCAGTGGTGATGATGGGGTTGCCCTTGGGGCACTGGTGCAGGGACAGCCAGGTAAGTATGTGCTGCATGTCGTACTGTGCTTCTGTGGGGTGCTGGTGTCTAGCCGTGGGCACTGCTGACATGCTTGGCCACTGCATGGGTGGGTTCCCATCCCTGTGGCCAGTGCCATGCTGCACTGCATGTGTGGGCACCATACACATGTCCTCTGTGTGGTGGTGCAACAGTGCTGCCCTGTTGGGGTGTGCACACACCCCATGGTGTGTGACAGCTGCAGGGTGTTTGCAGGCCATCTTGTGTGGTGTGTGCCTGCACAGTGGTATCCACAGCATCGCTGTTTGTGCATGTCGCCGGGGGGCGGCCTGGCCGTACCGCTATGGGTGTGCCGTGGTCGGCAGTTGCAGTCCTCCATGCACATGCCCCTGGTGGTCCATCCACCGGTGGGTGTAATTGCTGTCTGGTACACACTGGTCAGTGGGACTGGCCCCCTCATGGCATGTCACTTATCACCTATTCTGTCCCTTCTACTAGGTCTGGCTGGGCCTCAGGCCAGGAGACATCATCCATCCCAACTGGTGGGGGCCTTCCACATCGTGCCCAGACTGCTGCGCTGGAACAGAATGACGTCCATGCTGCTGCGTGTGGGGCAACACCAGCTGGAAGCTGTAGAGGCACTGAGCCATGATGTGTGGAGGCTGTGGGTGATGCTGAGTGTCCAGAGGCACTGATCCGTCTGCACAGCTCTTTTGTTCCCTGGTCATCCTCAGCTCACCCCCTGTTCGTTGGGCCATCCTTCCACATCACTGTACCTTCACCCAGTCCCTGTCCCCTGCTTCCACTGTTGCCTCCTCTGTGTTTCCCTTGTTGCAGTTCCCAGGTGCCCTGTTGGCACAACCTTGTTTTTGTTTGTCCATTAAAGCTCTGTTATTATTCTACAACGACTGTGTCTGTGTTTTCTTTGCAGACAGCATGTTGCGCTGTGCTGCAGGTGTCTATTCATGTCCATGGGCATGTCCCCTGCTGTCCCACTGCAGTGTCCCTTGGGTGGTGCCCATGTGTGTGCTGGGCCTGTTTGCCATGTCCCTGTCTCCTGCGAGGCCATGAGCCGTTGATCACACCCTACTCTGTGCAGTGTTCTGCGCCGCTTGTCCTTGTCTGCCTGTGCTGCCCTTCCATCTGCATGCTGTGCTGCCCCTGTCAGTGTGCCCTGAGGTGTGGTGCCCTTATCCTTGCTGTGTTGCAGGCTGTCTGCCCCTGGTTCCCCTGTGCCTCCCTATACCCCCCTTTTCTGCTGTCCTCTGTGCATGTGTGGTATTCTGGTACCATGGCTGTGCCACTGTCCACTGCATCTCCACCTGTCAGAGTTGTGTTGCTGGTGCACTGGCGGTGGCCTGTCCATTGGCATGCCTTCAGGGTGGGTGGGTTGGTGTGCCTTGTGTTGCTGTTGTCAGGCTGGCATCCTGTATGGGCCATCATCCAGTGCTCCTGCGGTGCATCCCAGCCAGTGTGTCCTTGTGGTTTGTGTCTGGCTGTGCTGGTGTGGCACTCTGCTCATGTGCAGCCTTGCCTGTGCTCCCCTATTGCCTGTTGTGCTTGCTCAGCCTGCTGGCTTCTGCATCCTTGTTTGCTCCTGCACACTCCTGGTTGTGCCAGCGTATGTCTGGTTGCACGGCAGTGCAACATTGCTATATTTGGTGTGCATTGCGCCTGCACATGTCGGTGGTGAATCGTCTGAATAGGGCATCCGTTTACCCCTGGTGCATCTGCATTGCACTGCGCATTCCATTGCACTCCTTCTGGGCACATGTCTGAATATCTAGGCCATAGTTTGTAAAGCAATGTTTACTGACTGGTGCTGCCTGTTTTACTTATGAAAACTATTGCACATGATCTTTACAGCTTTGGAGAAACAGGTCCTACAAGTTTGCTGACAGGGAGTACTAGACTGTGAGTCCCCTAGAAGACATCACCAGCAGCTCTTCACTGAAACAGGCTTTTTTTGAGCAGGTAGTGACATCAGGGTTACAAAATAGCTCATAACCTTAAAATGCAGTAATGCAGAAATCTAGTTTTTGGTATGAGATTTATTGGGGGTATGTTTATTCTAATTATGCAGTGTAGCACTTTTGGCCAGATGGTGTCAGTTGCTCTTTAAGCTAGTGGCTTTGTGAAAAGCACACTGTCTTCAGAGGTCATAATATTGGGAGACCTCAATTTAGATTGGTTCTCTGACTGTTCCAAACCTCTCAAAGAGCTATGTGATATCCTCGGGCTTGTACAACTCATTGCAGAAGCAACCCGTTCCAATAAGAAAAATCCAGATAAGAGTTCATTACTTGATCTTAGTAAACAAACCTCATCTGTTTACTGTTTCAGGTGTCCTTTTCACTGACCACAGCGACCATTGTTTCATTGCTTGCATGAGGTCTGCTTCCAAACCAATATCCACCTCCAGGTATATCCTTAAAAGAAGTCGACGCAACTTTGACCCTCTTGCATTCCTTTCGGATTTGCAGAATTCATTGCTTTGGCAGGATTTCTACTTGCCCAAGACTGTGGACAAAGGCATACAAGTTCTTTCAGAATATTATTCTTGGGGCCTTAAATAAACATGCACCCATGCTCAGAATTCATACTAAGAAAAAAATCATGTCCCTGGTTTATGGCCAGTTTGAAGTCGGCTCAGCGTAACTGAGACGTACATTGGAGAAAAGCATGGAAATCCAAACTTCCTACTGACTGGTCAGCCTTTAGAATAACCAGGAGCCTTTGCACAAAGCTGGTAAGAACTGAGAAAGCTAGTTATTACCACACAGAACTGAACTCCTCTACCATATGTTCTGCTAAATTCTGGAAGACCCTTAAGGACATTGATGGAAATGCATCATCTAACTCCCTCCCTGCTAACACCTCTTCTGGTGGCTCCTCCACTACTGATAAGCAAATGATTCTCAATCTCCTTAACAACCAGTTTGCTACCGCAGGGTTAGCCTTCGACTCATCCCCTGCCAATAACCTCCATACACAACTTTGTGCCCAGGGCTTAGAATGTCTGGTCTCTTGTCACCCCAGTACAAGACGCGGCATTCTCATTTCATTCCATTTCACTAAAAGAAGTGGGAGACTTATTTCTAGAGCTGGACACCAGAAGGAGTGCAGGTGCTGACCTCATTGATCCCTATTTCCTAAAACCTAGCTATCACGTCTTGGCCTTACTAATTACACATCTCTTTAACTTGTCCCTTGCACAGGGTGACAGCCCATCTGTATGGAAAACCGGTCATGTCATCCCTCTGTTCAAATCCAGCAACCCGAGCAATCTAAATAATTATAGGCCAATATCCCTGCTTCCTATCCTCTTTAAATCGCTAGAGAAAATAGTTAATATCCAACTCTGGGATTATCTGGAATCCTCAAACCTGCTTAATCCTGTACAATTAAGATTCCAATCCCAACATAGCATGATCTCTAAGCTAGTTAAGGTAACGAATGACTAGCAGAGAGCTTTAGATACAGAGAAGTACTTGTCTGCCATGTTTCTTGATCTAAGCAAGGCTTTCAACACCATGGATCACGACCTGCTTCTAGTCACCCTTCAGAATACTGATCTGGATTCCTTTTTCTTGAAATGTTTTCCAGTTACCTTACCAGCTGAGTTCAACAGGTTAAAGCAGAAGGAGATTGTTCCCCATTGAAATTGTTACTTAGAGGTGGACTTCAGGGTTCAATTTTGGGACCAGTGCTATTTGCATTATATAGCAACAACACTGACTCTGGAATCAAATCAACCAACATTCATCTCTTTGCAGATGACATGGTCCTAAATGTCAACAGGCCTGCCCCTGAGAGCACCTGTGCGGACCTCCAGTTAGACTCCCCCCCAACTGTTTTTATCCTCCTGTGGCAGGTCCTCCCTCATCATCCACCAACCTACCGGACTCGAGGTCTTTCGGGGGCTTGTAGCACCATGCATGCCCTGGCAGATACCCAGAGCTGGTATCCTCGGTGGACCCCCACTTTTTCTTCCGTTTCTCCGTGGACCCTACTCCGAGACCCCGGAGGTGGCTAGCGTATCGCGTGGAGGCACACATGCATACCACAGCTCCAGATGGGGTCTCTTCCACCCTCCCCCTAATGGCCTAATGCCGAAGGTCCTCGGAGATGCGCCGCTTCTCCGACCTCCACCAGAGGGCGGCTGAGCTCTGAGATACCTGCTACCTCTAATCCTGAGGAAGAGGGCTGCCTGTCAGCAGCCTGCTCTAGTCCTCTCCCCTCCAGCCGACCTCCAATGACTCAGGCTCATTCCCAAACCTGGGTCGCTGGCGTGGCGTGAGGTGTGGTGTCCAGCACCTCAACCCTCTACACCACTGGGCCAGCATTTCCAGTCAGACTTTAACCATCTACAACTAAACCTGTTGAACCAAATCTCCTTTTAAACAAACAAAAAAAATAATCTAAGACTACGCTCCTCACACCATGTATCAGTGCCCCAATCCCTCATCACTAGACACAATGCCAATAATTATTATGCTCTTAGGGTAATCTTTGGACTATGTGTTTAAATTCAAATACTTCAGGGTGTGGATTGACAATAGACTTTCCTTCTCCGACCATATTGATGAGCTTTCAGAAAAGCTTAAACAGAGACCTGGCCTGATTTTCAGAATTAAACATCTACTTACTCAGGATGCCAAACATAAGTTGGTCCAAACTACCTCCATAGCTCTTTTGTACTATGCTGACTTCCTCTATGGTCAGGGTCCTACTACTGCACTAGCTAAACTTGATATTCTCTATACCAGAGCCCTACAATTTATATCTGGAGCAGCTTATACCCTGCACCATTGCTCACTCTACTCCCTTGTAGGTTGGTCTTCCCTTAAGTTTAGAAGGCAAAGAAATGCTACCCTCTGGACCTACAGAGCAATCATTAAGGAGCGTTCACAGTATATTTCTGATTGCTTGCCAGTCTGTACCATAGGTAGTTATGGCCTGAGAAGTCATTCCTACATTTCACTATTTATCCCCAAGTCAAATCGCATTTTGGTAGAGCCCCCATCAGTTATGCACTTCCCCAGCTTTGGAATAAGCTTAAAAAAAACCTTGAAACTGGCTATCCCAACTAAATGGACCACATTCAAAACGCTATATGTGTGACGTAGACAGCCAGTTCTGAGTGCTGTATCAATTTTTTTAATGCAAAATGTATGACCAACTGTCTCTGCTAAAAAAAAAAAATCTGATGCTCTTAGAATGACCTCACTCACCAACCCCCCCAGGTTTCAGCTGAAAGATGCAAGCCATAAGAAAAATGCTGACAGCATGTGAGTTCACACACACTCAGTTTTTAGAGACCATGTGTTACATGTAAGGCCTTAATTAAGGATCCTCTCTGTCTGAGTTAATTACAACCATAGTTGCTATAACATATCCATTTTATGACATTGGAAGGAAAACCCAGGTTATTACATAGAAGTGCAAAATCATAAAGATGCTTTCATGTCCTGGAAGGAGGAAGCTTATTATGAGATCAAAAGAAGTGTCATTTGAAGGACATGAATTATGCTGAAGTTGCAGAATGTGTTTTGTATAAGATATATTTTTTTATACATATCTGACAGAGGAGGAGCTAGCTGACCTCACACAAAAATGGGTTGTCCCATACAGTTGTGTAAGGAATATTCTGTTTTACTACACAGACATTTTTACCTAGACTATGACTGAGGAAAGATCTTTGGAGCACTTGTAAACAAGTATTTAGAAATATTTCAAATCTAAGTACTGTAAGTAGGAATTTGCACTGTTTAAACCTTGTTCTTTTAAAAGATTTGTATGTCTTGTGGTATAAGAGTTCTGTATTTTGCATTTTACATATTTTTAACTATTTTAGTAAAATTATTTTTAGAACTTACTTGGTCTGTCTTTGAATTTCTTTTAGTTGTAAGAAAAGTATATGGTTATTGCAGATACTAAACATAAGCTTGAATGGTGGTACCAAACTGGAAAGAGAAGCGTTTTAAATCTGAGGTCTTTATTAAAGTTTTTAAGGGCTCATCTCTGTATTCCTGGTTAGGTGCCCATAGGCAAATATATCTGGCCCCCTGAAGACAGAAATATCTGAGCCTGTGCATTGGGTACACTAGCAAGAGGTTCACAATTTGAATCCCTCCAGAACTTGAGACCAAAGGTTGATCCTAACTCAAAAAAACAGACAAGAGGGTTACCTTGTCTGTTACACTGTTCACAAGACTGCGCTCAGAGGTTGGCACTTTGGGTGTAGAGGGCCTGACCTGCTGACTGGGTTTGTGAAAGATTCGTTGGCAGCGGTGGCACAATTTTGGTATCACAAGCTTTATTGTTCTGTGTCAGCTGAGACAGTAAGCTGTCTTACGAAGAAAGAGAAAAGGGCAGAGTTTTATTTTAAAAAGGAAACAGAACTATATATCACTTAGCATACAGTCCAGTTCCTACCCATTTTATTTTTTTTCTGTGAAGTGCAAGTCAGAGTAGCCGTAGTCAGGGAAGAAGAAGAAGATGACTTCTGACTACAGCAGGCACACTGTAGATTACTTGAAGCAGTTGTGTGGGGACAGGGGAGTCCCGTTCAAGGTGACAGCCAAAAAGCAGAACCTCATAGAGGCCCTGATGGTAGCAGATACCCAGAGCAGCGAGTCACCGACTGTGACTGAAAAGGAAAGCAGGGCCACTGTCCGTGAAGGGCCACAGCAGCAGGGGATGGTCACCAGTATCCTGAATACAGAGGTACTCAAACTGCAAATTGAGTTGCGCGGGATGGAAATGGAGGCAGAGCGAGAACAGAGAGAGAGGCGGGTTGAGAGGCAGAGCAACAACAGAGGGAGGCAAACCGTGAGGAGCATGAGCACCAGCGAGCTGCAGAGGAGAAGAGAGAATGCGAACGCCAAAAGGCAGAGTGAGAACAGAGAGGTGCAGACCATGAGGAGAAGGAGCGCCAGAGGCAACATGAACTGGAGAAGATAAGACACCAACCAGCGGCACCAGAGCAGGTAAGTGGCTTGGGTTTAACTGGGACTGCAGGACAGGGTTACAAATTGAACTCCAAATTAATAGCTGAGTTTAAGGAAGGGGAGGACATGGATGCCTTTTTAAATTCTTTTTAAAAAGTTTGTATTCGGGCTAAAATTCCTAGCAAGTCCTGGAGCTTCCAGCTATCCTCGCTACTTACTGGGAAAGCTCGGGATGTATTGAGTCAAATGGACAATGAGGACAGCAATGATTATAGCAGGCTAAAAGCTGCACTGATAAAAAAGTTTGAATTAACTGCTGAATCATACAGAGCTAAATTCCGTAAGCTCAGAAGAAGTCCTGATATGAGTTATGAGGAGCTAGCCACGAAACAATGTCAGTTTTTATAACGGTGGGAAGGAATTGAGGCAAACTCTGTTGATAAAACTGAAAATGTGATTTTATTAGAACAGTTTTATTGGGCATGCCCAACAGAGCTAAAAACCTGGCTAGAGGACCGAGATCCAAAAACAGTGCAAGAGGCTGCTGAACTCTTGGACCACTATGCCAAGAGCAGACCTACTCTGAGAGTGAATGGGCCGGGCGTGGCAGCACAGAAAGGGAAAAGCACACCTTCAGGGAAGCTAATACCCTCACTGCCTCCACCGAAACCAGTTAGCCCCAGGCTTCAAAGAAAAGATTTCTCTGAAGTAAGAAATGCATGTTGGCTGTGTAAAGAGACTGGGCATATTGCCAGACAGTGTCCCAAAAAGGCGAGCAATAAAACACAACAGGGTGCTAGAAAAGAAGTGGGTTGTTTGTGTGTCCCTGGGAGCATGCCAGTGAACATGAGGGAAAACATGCACCCAGTCATGGTAAATGGTGTGCAGACACAAGGGTTAAGGGACACAGGGGCATCCCTGACGTTAGTAAAGGGGGATCTGGTACAGCCTGGTCCACTTATACTAAATAAATACGTCACTGTACAAGGGTTTACTGGTGAAGCGAAAACATTGACACTGGCTAGTGTTCTCCTAGACTGGGGTGAAATGGGGGAACTGTGCAACAGGTGGCTGTAGCCAACACGTTAGCTGTGGATGTGATCCTGGGTAACAGTCTCCTGCAGGGAATGGTATGTGCAGTTACCGGTAGCTAAGCGGCAAGGGAAAATTGTAGTTCCCTGAACCCCACAGAAACCAGTGCGGAAACCACTAAGAGGCTGGTTCCCCAGCCTGTGCCCCCAGATGGGGAGAAATCACACGCACTATGCAGCAGTTAGCCCAGAATTTCTACTGGCCTAACTTCACCCAGCAGGTGAAGGAGCATTGCAGGTCTTGTCACTGGTGCCAAGAAATAGGAAAAAGTGGGCAAGAAAACCCAAGCAGCCCTGATTCCATTGCCCATAGTGGAGGAGCCATTCCAGAGGGTGGAAATGGATATTGTGGGGCCTTTAAATACCACCAGCTCCTCAGGGAAGAGATTCATCCTGACTGTGGTGGATTATGCCAAATGGTACCCAGAGGCAGTCGCCCTATCCTCACTGAGGACAGACAAAGTGGCAGATGCCTTACTTGGGATTTTCTCCTGTGCTGGGTTTCCACAGGAGGTAATCTCCAATCGAGGGTGTTCCTTCATGTCGGACCTGATGAAATGTTTATGGGAGAAGTGTGGGGTGGTGCAGAGATGCACGACACCGTATCACCCACAAGCCAATGGGCTTGTGAAATGATTCAATGGTACCAAAAAGTCAATGCTCCAGGCATTTGCTGAACAGCATGGAAGGGACTGGGAGAAATACATTCCCCACCTGTTGTTTGCATACAGGGAGGTGCCCAAGAGTAGACAGGATTTTCCCCCTTCAAACTCTTATATTGACGCCTGGTACGTGGGCCCCTAGACTTGATCTGGGAGGACTGGGAAGGCAAGCACGCCACCCAGGGAACTCTCATTGTGGATTACATCCTTAGGTTTAGAGAAAGGCTGAAGGAGCTTATGGGGACAGCCCAGAGCAACCTGGCAGCTGCCCAACAGAAACAAAAGGTGTGGTACAACCGCAGAGCCAGAGCTCACTCGTACATGGTGGGTCAGAAAGCCATGGTCCTTATTCCGGTCCGGAAAGACAAGCTGCAAGCTGAGTGGGCAGGACCGTACAATGTGGTTAGGAAGGTAAATGACATGAACTACATTGTGGAGTTACTTGACAGAAGACAGACAGAAAAGATGTACCATGTCAACATGATGAAACCTTATGCGAATAGGGGTGACATGGTGTTTACAGTGTGTAGTCATGGGGAGGGGCCGGATGAAGGAGACCCCCTTCTGGATTTGCTGGAAGAAGTAAATGGGAGTCCTCTGTGGAGGCAGTAAAATTGTCTCCCCAGCTGGACCCTGACCAGGTCCAGAAAGTAAGGGAGGTTTTAGCAGAATTTGCCTCCTTGTTTAGCGCCAAGCCTAGACTAACCCCCTTAGCGACACATGATGTGGCGACAGGGACACAAACGCCAATACAGCGAACAGCATATCGGGTGTCAGAGGCTGTCCAAAAGGACATTGAGAGGGAAGTGGAGGAGATGCTGGATTTGCAGGTAATCCAGAGATCCCACAGCCCCCGGGCCTCACCCGTAGTCCTTGTGCCCAAGCCAGATGGCTCAACTCATTTCTGTGTGGACTATCATGGACTGAATGCAGTCACAAAGTCCGACATCCACCTGATGCCCCGGATGGACGAACTCCTGGACAAGTTGGGAGGGGCGACCTACCTTACGACTGTTGACTTGACCAAGGGGTATTGACAGGTAGAATTGACAGACAGAGCTAGGGAGAGGTCAGCCTTCATCACTCCGATAGGCTTATTTGAGTTTAAAGTAATGCTTTTCGGAATGAAAAACACCCTGCCACTTTCCAAAGTTTGGTGAACCAGGTGTTAAATGGTGCTGAGGAGTATGCCATGGTGTACCTGGATGACATTGCCATCTTTAGTACCAGCTGGGAGGAACACCTATGCCACCTTAGGGAAGTGCTGGGCAGGATACAGAGGGCTGGGCTCACTGTCAAAGCCAAGAAGTGCTAGGTGGCCATGGGAGAAGTGGCACACTTCGGGCATGTGGTAGGCCGGGGACAGCTCCGTCCTAACCAAATAAAGATAGAGATGATCCAGGCATGGCCCAGACCAGAAACCCAGAAGCAGGTCAGGAGCTTTCTAGGGACAGCAGGGTACTACAGGAAATTTGTACCCAATTACAGTGCCCTGGCTGCTCCCCTAGCTGACCTGATAAAGAAAAAGATGCCAAAGAAAATTACCTGGGGCCCAGCCTGTGAAGAAGGCTTTACCAGACTAAAGGTGGCACTGTGCAGTGCTCCTGTTTTGACAAGCCCTGACTATAGCAAAACCTTTATAGTTCAGATGGACGCCACAGACGTGGGTATTGGGGCAGTACTGAGCCAGATGTCCAGCTAAGGGACAGATCACCCAGTAGTGTACCTGAGCAGGAAGCTGCTTCCCAGGGAGCAAGCGTACTCCATGGTGGAAAAGGAGTGTCTTGCCATAGTGTGGGCCCTAAAAAAATTAGAGCCATACTTGTATGGGCAGCATTTTGTGGTGCAAACTGACCACAACCCCCTGGTTTGGCTGACGCAGATGGGGAAAAACCATGGCAGACTACTAAGATGGAGTCTTGCTTTACAAGGGTATGATCTAAAAATCGTACATAGGCCGGGAGCGAAGAACCAGAACTCAGATGGTCTGCCTAGGGTCTATGAGGAGTGAACTGATTTGGGAAGCTCATCCCATGTAGGGGATAGATCCCCCAAATTCAGTCTAGGTGGGGAGGAGTGTGATGTACTCAGCCAGTTCTGAGTGCTGTATCAATTTTTTTAATATAAAATGTATGACTGACTGTCTCTGCTGAAAAAAAAAAAATCTGATGCTCTTAGAATGACCTCACTCATCAACCCCCAGGTTTCAGCTGAAAGATGCAAGCCATAAGAAAAATGCTGACAGCATGTGAGTTCACACACACACTCAGTTTTTAGAGACCATGTGTTACATGTAAGACCTTAATTAAGGATCCTCTCTGTCTGAGTTAATTACAACCATAGTTGCTATAACATATCCATTTTATGACGTTGGAAGGAAAACCCAGGTTATTACAAAGAAGTGCAAAATCATAAAGATGCTTTCATGTCCTGGAAGGAGGAAGCTTATTATGAGATCAAAAGAAGTGTCATTTGAAGGACATGAATTACGCTGAAGTTGCAGAATGTAATACTTTTGTATAAGATATATATTTTTTGTATACATATCTGACAGAGGAGGAGCTAGCTGACCTCACACAAAAATGGGCTGTCCCATACAGTTGTGTAAGGAATATTCTGTTTTACTACACAGACACTTTTACCTAGACTATGACTGAGGAAGGATCTTTGGAGCACTTGTAAACAAGTATTTAGAAATATTTCAAATCTAAGTACCGTAAGTAGGAATTTGCCCTGTTTAAGCCTTGTTCTTTTAAAAGATTTGAATGTCTTGTGGTATAAGAGTTCTGTATTTTGCATTTTACATATTTTCAACTATTTTAGTAAAATTCTTTTTAGAACTTACTTGGTCTGTCTTTGAATTTCTTTTAGTTGTAAGAAAAGTATATGGTTATTGCAGATACTAAACATAAGCTTGAATGGTGGTACCAAACTGGAAAGAGAAGCGTTTTAAATCTGAGGTCTTTATTAAAGTTTTTAGGGGTTCATCTCTGTATACCTGGTTAGGTGCCCATAGGCAAAGATATCTGGCCCCCTGAAGACAGAAATATCTGAGCCTGTGCATTGGGTATGCTAGCAAGAGGTTCACAGTTTGAATCCCTCCAGAACTTGAGACCAAAGGTTGATCCGAACTCACAAAAGCAGACAAGAGGGTTACCTTGTCTGTTACACTGTTCACAAGACTGCGCTCAGAGGTTGGCACTTTGGGAGTAGAGGGCCTGACCTGCTGAGTGGGTTTGTGACAATACGCACAATCCTTCAATGAGAGTTGTAATTGTTTTACATGTTTTCTGCTTCCTTGTCATCTCTCTCTCTGGTTCTCTGTCAACATTCCTTCCCCTGTGTGTATTCGTTCCCCTCCCTCCCTTTCCTCTCCTCCTATGTTTCCCTGTAATATACTGTGTATTTATTTTTGTGGTGATTACTATGCTGTTTATAGTGTATGTAATGTGTTAAATGGGACAGCCTTACTGTACCCTCTGGTGATATTTTATCATTATTTTGTACCCTTTTACACTGTTGTACTGACCATGTGTATTTGCCCAGGTCCATCTTGCAAATGATCGTGCTCAAAGGTGTTCCGCCTGGTAAAATAATGATTGATTGAAAATGTCTTTCCTGACCGAGTGGCAGAATTTCATCCTCATCCATGCATCTTCAATCACGGAGCTTCCTGTTAAGAGGCTAAACAGCAGCATCTGTGATCTGAGATCCAGTTTTGTATTTTTTATTTCTTTAAAAGCTGGACAGTTTACAACACAGCTACACATTGAAAAACTTGCCAGACTACCACAAGCAAAATACCAAACCAGTGTGTCATCATTACATAATTTCTTTTCAGGACTGGCAGAAGTAATTACAAGACACATCAGGAACCGAGTATACCAAACATAAATAAAACAAGCATTTGTCAATGCTGAATGTTGCTTGCTTCTATGTGCTGTTTAGGTATTTGGAAGTCATTGGAGTGCAAATATTGAAAATTTGCGAACTTACGAGCGTGCGTAGGAACTGCGCAACGCACGCTCGTAAAACAGTCACTTTTAGGAATTTTTTCACCAAATTTTCAACATAGCCATTTTAAGAGCTCTGCTCATGAACAGTGTCACTGTGATTTTGTTAATGTGCCCCATACATTGAGTTTGCACACCGACTGCGCCATTGTGCGCTACATGGGCGGAAAGACGTTGGGCAGGATGTGAAAATGACAGCTGTACTGCTCATATGAGGTGTAAAATGGCAATGTTGAAAATCAGGAGTGAAAATATTGAAAATTCGCAAACCTACGAGCGTGCGTGGGAACTGTGCAATGCACACTCGTAAAACAGTCATTTTTAGGAATTTTTTCACCAAATTTTCAACACAGGTATTTTAAGACCTCTGCTCATGATCAGTGTCACTGTGATTTTCTTAATGTGTCCCATACATTGAGTTCGCACACCGACTGCACCATTGTGCGCTACATGGGCGGAAACATGTTTTGGGCAGGATGTGAAAAATGACAGCTGTGCTGCTCATGAGGAGGTGTGATAAAATGCCAATGTTGAAAATCTGGAGTGGAAATATTGAAAATTCGCAAACTTACGAGCGTGCGTAGGAACTGCGCAACGCAGACTCGTAAAACAGTCATTTTTGAATTTTTCACCAATTTTTCAACACAGCCATTTAAGACCTCTGCTCATGAACAGTGTCACTGTGATTTTCTTAATTGTCCCATACATTAGTTCGCATAACCGACTGCACTCATTGTGTGCTACGTATGAAACATCGCTTTGAGCAGGATGTGAAAAATGACAGCCATACTGCTCATAAGGAAGTGTAGTAAAATGGCAATGTTGAAAATCTGGAGTGAAAATATTGAAAATATGTGAACTTATAAGCCTGCATGAGGAACTGCGCAACGATGTCAAGAAACAGTCATTTTGACGTGAGAATTAAATTTTCAACATGGGGTTTTTGGACCCTTCATGAATGATGTCACTGTCATGGCGGTATTCAGGCTCAAGGGTGATTTCGCAGTCACTGCGTGAAATCACCTTCAGGTTTGAATAACGCGATACAGTGACATCATTCATGAGAAGGGGTCCCAAAACCGCATGTTGAAAATTTGCGCAAAAATTCTCAAAATGTCTGAGATATGCAACAAAGTTGAAACCCCTATCTAGCCCATTATACAGCTTACCGGCATTTCCTCAGTTCGCGGTCGGCTTTGAAGAGTGCAGACGGTTCCGGTCCACAAGATCGTCGGCCGGAGTCCGGAGGTAAGGGATGGGGTGGGTGGGGGAGGCTAGAAGCAGTGGGTGGGTGCGGGTTGGGGAGGGGGTTGGGAGATACGCCGGGACCGTTTGGCTTTACAGGTAAAAAAAAAGTCGGGACGCTTGCCACGCTGGGGTGGGCTCCAGCGTGGCCACAAGGATGGGGGCATTCAGCCGACGGGGATTGGGCACCGCCAGCTGGCGAGAGCGAGTTGCCACGCTGGGGTGGGCCTCAGCGCGGCACAAGGACGGGGATGCTCAGCCAACGGGGATGGGGCACCCCCGCCGCCATGGTATTTGCTGCCATGCTGGGGTGGGCCTCAGCTGGCACAAGGAGGGGGGGCGCTCAGCCGACGGGATTGGGCACTTCGTCGGCCAGTGACTGCTTGCATACGCTGGGGTGGGCCCTGGTGTGGCACCTACTATGGGGTCGAAGCTCAGCCGACGTGGGGATTGGGCAGCCCATCGGCCATACAGTGCGTGACAGGGGCGCGCACGCCTGCGCAGGTCAGTGGGGAGCTGCGCGTGAGCAGCCGAGCATCTTATCGGTGCTCACTGAAGCGTAGCTCCCTTTCAATCAGAAAACATGCATTTTGGAGCTTGTCATAGACAGCTCCAAATGCATTGGCTTACAGGCCGCTCTGCCTGCACACTGACTGAATTGGAGGAGGAGGTGACACACCTCCGAAATCTCCGATGATGGCACTATGTTTCTTGCACATGCGTGCAAGCAACATAATGACTAGATCAAATATTTGTTTTATTTGCAAGTTTTTTTCTCACTCTAGAAATAAATCTAAAAAAAAAAACCTGAATGTGTTAAGTGACCAGGATTAGGGTTCAGTAGCACATTTGTGATTGTTTTATTCAAAGTGCATTGTAAGTGGAGAATAGAAGACAAAGATGGGCTGTTGCATGTTGACAAATGAACAGTATACAGTACACTCATAAGAAACCTAACAGCAAGCAGAGCCACAACACAGAACTAAATAATGGAAACACCGATGAAACCTAGCAAAAACAATCAGCTGTAAAACAAAAAGCAGATTAGCTGTTCACAAATGCACCCATAAGATCAGATATTATCTACAATGAGAATACAGACAGCGACATAACATTTATTGCCAAAATGCTTGCTATTATTATACATTCTCACAGACTAACATTCTCAATCTAAATAGTCTCTCCCTTCCCCCTTCAATACCAAGCAACATGGTGCACAACTGCAGTGAAACAACATTACTTGCAGCAGTAACTCAGCAAAATGCTGAGAAATGATGACCCAGCCGCTGCAGTTAGCAAGCCCTAGACATATCGCTCTGCAAAACTTGAGTACTCACTAACTCAACCAACCACCTCTGGGAACTCAATGAGGGAAGAAATCTCCCATGCACCAAACTGCTGTAAAATACTGTAGTTTAGGTTATGGAATTAGACTTCAGACTTTGTTTGGCACCTAAAAAAAAGAGAGGTGCACAAAAAAGCAGTCAAAAAAGTGGCCTGACCCCGATAAAGTGCTAATTAGACAGCAAAACATTAATGTGTCTAGGTCAGCTGTGCTGCAGTTTGTCTGCCAGATGTGAAACAGAGCTGCTGGTGTGTTATAAGAATATTTTCTCCTTTTTATGGCTGCATAGCCCAAAGCTATGCTGACATATTGTGCACACTGTTTTCTTGCATTTGAAGCTCCACAATTTGGTTGCAGAACATGTTTAACAAAGTTTCTTCAGTGTTCCTTAGATAGTCACATTGCATCTTATTTTTTTTCCATGGTAACTGAGGCGCAAACACACACACACACACACACACACACACACACACACACTCACTCACTAGCATACTACACTTTGGATTGCATCCTTTCTTGTACAGTATTTCTTTTGTGTTGACAGACATCAATGTCATTTTTAAAAATATTTTCTTATGGGAAAAATGTAACATGGAAACATGGCAAATTTATTTTAGAATTTTGGTATGATGTATTTGTGATTCTTTTATTTTTTTAACTTTATTTCTTCGACTACACCTTCAGGCATCCTTCAGGAGTACCCTCTCGGAGTCCGCCCTACTCCCAGCCTGAACCTCGCAACACCCTTTGATCTCCTTCCCCGATTGACTCCCAGGCAGGCTCAACCCCCGGTACCATCTCCGGGGCTGATTCCACCCTCCCATGGTGGTTTTCTCCTTAAGTGTGAAGTGCCTACCTGCTTGTCATCGGGCCAGAGATGGAGGAGGATCCTGGGTGCATTGGGCCAGCAGTTGGGATGTGGGCAGAGTCCCCCGGGGCCACCGTCATCTCACCAATGGTGTAGAAGGCTTTTCTTCCACTTTGTCCCCCCGCAGAGCCCACCCTGCAAGGCAATGAAATGCCATGGCTCCGACTCCCAGGTATTGTGCCGTGCCGCTACACTGGCGAACCTCTAGCCACCACCAGAGGTCGCTCCAAGAGTGAGCACACCCTGTACCCACCCCTTGGGAAGAGAGAGCAGTCAGCGGACGCTCGATCTCTTCCCTCCCTGCCGAGTGCCGGCTCATTCCCAAACCCAGGTCGCTGGCGTGGCGTGAAGTGTGGTGTCCAGCGCCTCAACCCTCAGTGCCACCGGGCCGGCATATTTATGATTCTTGACAGCATTTATTACACATTTGAAAAAATGCACATATCTGCTTGTCTGCAACTTTATTCAGATACAATGTACTGCTGTACTTGTCAAGCACCGATCCTGCTTTTATATGGTATCACATATCATTGTAGACTATCATCAATTTCATTATGTTTGACTAAATTTGCATAGTCTTGCTGTGTCATTGTGTAACATAGCCAGCATCAGTGCTTTGCATGTATTGATGTCTTATTTCATAACATGTTTTTTTGAGGGAGAGCTGAATGGTGTAATAAGCCAAAGTGAACCTGGTACACTGTAGCATTAATGGTGCAATCTCAGAAACAGCACAAGCAAAAATGCAAAAAGCAGTGTGCCCCAAAAAAGTCACAGATGAGGCTAAATAGCAAAGTGAACATTTTAATGATGCAACCATCACTTGAGCATGTCTTTTTGCTTGCCACTTTTAAGTGTTCATTTAGCTCCAGTGTAATTTTTGTCATACCTCTTTGTATTTTGAATGATGCAGTAAACACCATGGCCCAGATATTCAGACTGCACCCAAAATGTGTGCAATAGCAGGAGCAAGCACAAGTCAATTGCACACATGTGCAACAGACGTGATATTCAAACGTGGAGCAAGTCAAATTGCGCAACCAGCCAATGTCTGAATATCGCACAACCTGCGCCATAGCGCAGCCAGGTAGGGGAAGCTGAGCACATATGTTGCGCCATAGCACAACAAGGCCAGCCCAGCTGAGCAGTCGAGATGCGCCATAGTGCAAGCAGGAGCCCCCCAGCAGCAGAGCAATGGAACTGCACAACCAGGGAGGTAGGCAGGGGCCCACCACCCATGCCACAGACGGGCACAGGAACACAGTGTAGAACTAACAACACACCCCCACACCCGAAGCACAGCATCACCGGTGGAGGGACGGAATATCCACTGGCCCATGGGGACAAGCCTACAAAGCACAGCTGGACCACGGTGCCTCAGCACACCCACTGGCAAGCAAATACTGCCACACAAAGGGGCCGGACAACCCAGGTGTACCACAGCCCCCACTGTGCACAGCACACTTTGCTCTGGAACCCCAAGACACCACTCATGAGCAGTGACTGTGACTGGCACTGCCAGAACCACCATGCCCCCCCCCACCTGGCACAATGCAACCATGTGTACCATAGAACCATACAAGCCAGACCCACCAGGAGCCCACAGTGGTGTGGGGCAGCACACGGCCAGACCGGCTGACAGCCACCACCACACCAGGGACACCCCCCCCACGCAGACACACACACAATCCCAGGACCACACCACACCAGATGCCATGCACACCACTGCAACTGAGCACCTATAGCCAGCTGCAAATCAGAGACCACCACAGTATTCATAACAAAATAGATATATATATGCAATGAAAAACAGAACAACAACAACAGGAACAACAATAACACTATTTACAAATATATACATTACAGAGGTGGGAGTACAGGTACAAGGTAAGGGTGGGTGTGGGGTAGGGGTGAAGAACTTGGTGAGGGAAGGCAGGGTGTGAGGGAAGGGTAAGGTGTAGTTGTGGGGCAGCTACTGCCCCCCAGGCTGCAGATCTGCAGGCCGGCTCGGACCCCGTGTCCCTCACCAGCATCACACACCCCTCCGGTTCATCTCCCTGAGGATGCTGAGCGATTCCTGGGATATCTCCATCAGGCCTGCTCTATCCTGCGCAGGACCCGGACACCTAGGGCAAGGGAACAGAATCAATGGCTAGGACTGTACACAACCCTGAAGCCCACCCAGTATGCATGGCATACAGCCAAGTGCCCCGCCCCTGTGATGGACCGCACACACCACAGTGACCGTGCATGGGTCAAGCCCAACCAGGCAGCAACAGCCACGTGTGCTACTACACACACACCCCACCCATGCCTAGCCCAGAACAACCAAGGCAGTACAGTGACATGTCTACGTGGTGGGAAGGTAGTGCCACAGCCATGTGCCCAGTGCATGCATGGACCACCAGTGACGCACTCACAGACATGCAGTGCCACTGGACAGTGCTGACTGTCACATGTCACGTGCATGGCAGTGTTGTCCATGGATGGTGGCCATGCCCTATCCCCCCATTGCACGCAATAACATCCATGATGTAATGACACTCACCCTCATCCAGCCGCTGCTGCTGCTGTGGTGGCTGCTGCTGCTGTTGCGGGCCCATACTGCTACCTCCTCTGCTGGCCACCCCTGCAGCACCCCTGTGTGCCTCAGCCTGGGCCCTCCTCCGCTCCTTCACGCCTGTGGGAAACAAATGTTGAGAAACACATTAGTGAGATCCAAACGCAGACAGCCCCCTGCCCCAGTGAGTGTGCCTGTCCACACAGCCAGACTCATGCATCACACACCTGCAAACACTGACACAGTCAACCATGGAACAACCCTCCCCCATGCTCTGGCCCCAATACATAGTTATACCCCTGCAGACAATACAGGTGCATAGATAGCTCACCCACCTGGCCTAGGCACAATGCCCCCCCTGGCACGGGACCTGAGGCGTGCCAGCAGTGCCTGCTCCCTCCTGCGCAGGTCACTGTAGCAGTGCCTGCACTGGTCCACTGTCCTGCGCCACCCTGTGACCTGCTCCAGCACAGTGGCCACCTGCTGCCACACTTGGGTGTGGGCCAAGTCTAGGGTTTCCCCCCAAACAGTGGCCCATAGTGAGGCTCCACCACGGCCACTAGATTGGCCACCTCCAAGCCACTCCACTGGGGAGCTCTCCTGCGTGCCATGTCATCAACTTGATAGTAGGCAATATGGCACTCCACAGCGCAGCAACCCCACATGGAAATGTTGTGCAATACAACCCCGTCTGTCCCTATCACGCTGTTCAGGCAGCGCCGTCGGTCCCTATCCCGCTGTTACTGAACAGCGCGATAGAGCTGCACACATGCCAGACATACAGCGCCAAGGCGGCAAAGGTCGGGCACAAGGTCATGTCTCTGGTGCAAGGCCATGCACAGCGCCATCGAACGTCTACATGTCCAGCGCGAGCGGTCGCCTGCGTGCCAGTGCCACAGTGGACTATTGCGCAGTTATGCCACAGCGCCATGTGGTGACCAGCGATGTAGCGCCACTGGCACACTGGTGGCCATGTCCTGAATAGCTGACCGCGCACAGCACATAATCAGCATGGCAGACGCCTGCGTAAGGTACCTGGGCATGCGCGGTGCGGTGTACTACGCAGTCACAGAACTGCGCCATAGGCTCAGCCGGCTCAACCGTATTGTGCAAAGCACAACAGCGCGATATTCAGCCATCATATGCAAATCAGCTGATCAGCCATTCAAACATGAGCGCACGACGGTATCCCACAAAGTTACTCCACTCCAATTTGCATGCATTGTGCTATAAATGTGCGATAGTGATCTGCAGGCCATATTCGTTACTGCAGGTGATAGATCGGTTGCATGCTGTGTGATGTTATGGACTATGGTCATGGGATAATGCTGTGAACTACACAGTCACAGGTGTCCACTTCCACCCATACAGACTGTGACATGGCCAAGCAAGGACTGGGTGAGGAGGATGATGGTGGGCGGAAGAGGAGGCCCAACTTCACAAAGGCTGAAACAGAGGCACTCTACGAGGTCTACTTGGATGAGGAGCCACTACTCAGTGGACGGCAGGGCACCCCTCAGGCCCATGCTGCTGCATGGGAGTGGGTAGCTCATGCCGTAAACCTGCATGGAAACCACCAGTGCTCCATGCAGGAATGTAAGAAGAAGGTGGGGACAGACAGGAGACGGGTTAAGGATAAGGTGGCAGCACTCAGGGTGGCATGCGTTGCCACAGGTGGGGGTCAGCCAGAGGTGGTGCAGCTGACCCCGGCGGAGGACCGTCTTGCTGCATCCATGCAGCGCAGTGCCATCGAGGGCATTCCAGGAGGTGGCTTCCAGACAGGTGGAAGCCCATCACTGCACGGTATGACATGGTGGGGTGGGGGAAGGTTGATCCCATGCACTAACATGTTCTCACTTTCTGTTACAGATCCCAGCGCCTGCAGGGGACAGTGGTGGTGGGCCTGTGCACTGTGGATGTGCAGCCAGAGTTGTAGAGGGTCCATCCACTCTGCTGGTAGCCGGCGGGATTGCACCAGTGTGCACGCCTGGCCGCCAGCCCGGCGTCGGTCAGTCAGGTGTGGGGGGTGCCCTTCCTGTGTCCCAGCAGTCTGGCATGCAAGCATGCCAGCACGCTGTGGCTGAGGCTGTGGCACGAACCTGCACCATTGATGATGCAACGGCCGCTATGGGCAGTGACACGTGTGTGTCACATAATGGACACACAGCAGGACAGCCCGTGCCCATGGACCTAGAGGGTTCCAATGTGTATGCCAGCACGTTAGCACAATCCCAGGCTGTGCCTGTCAGCACCGGTGGGGCAGCACCGGTGGCTGTGCAGGTCCCTGGCACTGTTGCGGACACAGCATTGGAAGGACTGGTCCCTTGGGCACAGCAGGTGGAGGGGCAGCAGCGGCAGTCACCCACCGGGTCTGGGAGTACAGGGTTCAGCGGTGGCGTATGCACACCGCCTGTTGACTTGCCCATACCTGGTTCTGGTGAACAGTGCTCACCCTCAAGGGGTGTTGAGCATCAGGCCCTTCCACCCCTTGGGGGACAGGTTGCCGATTTGGCAGATGACCCGTTTGATGAGCACACCCGCCTGCTGTGGGCATCAGTACAGCAGCAGATGCAAGTTGCAACATCCATGGAGGCACTGTGTGTGGCTGTGGAGTGGCACAGCAGGGACAATGTAATGATCCTGGTAGAGATGGTCCAAATGCAGATGGATGTGACCACAGCCATTGACAGGCTGACCCAGGCATTGGTCACTGTCGTGGCCGCATTGGGCACACAGTCAGGTGCCCCTGTACTGCGCATCCCACGCAGTACGCTCTCCACTCCATGTTCCCGGCATCATGCGACACCCAGCCTGTCGACGCCGGGTTCTGCTGTGGGCATCCCAAGCACCCCTGGTGCAGGTATGTTCGGCATGCTACAGACCCCTATGTGGACAAGGTCACGCTCGCGCAGTGGGACCCCTGGTGGTCCATCCGTGCCATCCCATGTGGCCCATGCTCAGCCTGCCAGTGCGGCTGGGTCACGGCAGGGCCACCCATGCATCCATGGTGGCCGTGGCTCAGTGCCACCTGACTGACCTGTCTCCCAGTGCGGGCCCTGTCTGGTGCTGTCCTGTGTGCAATGTGTGTCTTGGTGGGCAGTGCACCGGTGGTTGCCCTGCCCAACACGCCGACACATGGGCCACCTGCACACCCACCCGACTGCTGTCCACAGGTGCGTGTGAATGATGATGCCTGCATTGTACTGTACACTAAGGTGCAAGGGTGCCCAGCATCTGACACATGTATATGGACAGTACAGGTGGTGGGGGTGGTCTGTGGATCTGTGTGTTTGACATGTCTGTTCCTGCTCTGCTGTGCTACTGCCCCTGTGCACTGTGTGCCGTGTGTGTGTGTGTGTGTGTGTGTGTGTGTGTCCATGTAGCGTGTAACTATTCACCCTTCCCTGATGGTGTGATTGTGCGCCTGTACCCTTCCACTCCCCTTGCCATGCACCCCTGGTGTGTTACCCTGTGTGTATGTGGGTTGCGTCTAGACAGTGTTGGTTGCACATGGCCCCATGACTTACCTGTGTTGTGTGAAGTGCTCCTCTGTGATGGTGTCCTGGTGCAGCTGGGCCTGCCGGATCAGTCGGGGGTCACGCCATCCAAGGAGGGGATGCTCATCCCCACCATCACCGGTGTCCCCATTGCTGTCCCCCTCCTCGACCTGTATGGCTATCCCACAGTCTTTGGCCATGTTGTGCAGGATACAACAGGCTAGGAATATCCCACAGGCCTTTGAGGGGCTGTACTGTAGGGCACCGCTAGAGGTGTCTAGGCATTGGAAGCATGCCTTCAGCATCCCAAACACCCGCTCGATGATGTTGCGTGTGGCGGCATTTGCCTCATTGAAGTGTTGCTGTGATGAGGTCATGGGGTGCCGGAAGGATGTGAGCAGCCAGGGACGGAGTGGGTATCCACTGTCACCTGTGTGGAGATAGTGGAGGTTAGTGTCATGTTCAGGTCCATATTGTCCCTAGCCCTGTGTGCCACCCCCATGGCACCTGTGGCTTGCCCACCCGTCCCCCAACTTTGCCGCTCCTACATGCATACTCACCCACTAGGTGTCCTGTGGGGATGTCCCCACTCTTGAATTGATGGCACAATGCAGACTGGTACCATATGAATGAATCATGTGCTCCAGCAGGGTGCGTGGCACAGACATTGATGATGCGCCCACTGGCATCACACACCACCTGGCAGTTGACACTGGAGTACCCCATCCGGTTGTGATATGCGGCCCCATCGGGGCCAGGTGGCGTGCGAATAGCCACATGGGTGCAGTCTATCATCCCTAGCATGCCAGGCATACGTGCTACCCTGTGGAACTCCTGTATGTTTGCTGTATGCTCTGCCGCGGTGCTGGGGAAATGGATGCACTCCACATCATGTGGCAGCAGTGCGCTGAGGAATTGGGTGAGGATGCGTGATGTGGCTGACTGTGTTATGCCTGTGGTGTCCCCTGTTGGCCTCTGGAAGGTACCCGTGGTGAGCAAGCACATGCAGGCTGTTACCTTTGCCTCCACTGACAGAGCGTAACTCTGTCGTGAGGGTGCCTGCATCACATCATTGCACAGCTCACAGAGCCGCCTCAGTATTGCCCTGTTCAGGTGGTACCGGTCCACAATCTCGACATCCGAATACAGCTCAAAGCTGATGCGGGCACGGTACTGCCTGTTGGGGGCGTATTGCCGACGGGCCCTTCCACGGCCACGTCCCCCTGCAGCATGCCTTCTCACCCCCCTCACTACAGCTTCCATGTGGAAGGTGGCACTGTCCATCTCCCTGGCTTGTGTCTCCCCCCCAGCTGTTGTTGTTCTGTTCCCCCCGCTGTCCTGACTGCTACCTCCACTGCACCGGGTACACCTACTGGCCTCCAAACTCTGTGGCCCCACACGCCTTCGGCTGCCACTATTCTGTCCTGCCTACTCCCTGGTCTGCACTGGTTGCTGCTGTGGCCTGCTCTCTGTTGCTGCCTCATGAGCATTCCCTGTCTTTCTTGCGTCTCATCCTTGAGCCTTTTTATTTTGGCTCATTTCCGCCGTGGCGCAACTTCCGGCTATTCCACTGTTGCGCATTGCGCAAGCCTTTGAATATCGCATTGCGCTCTTTATGCATGGATCCACCCCCTTCGGCTGCGCATGCCTTCATTTGCATTGCGCTATTGCTCAGCATGTTTTCAGTGGCACAACTGCCTCCCGCTGAATATCGCGAAATGGCGCACTTTCGGACTTGCGCTGGCGCAACCCTATTGTGCATGGTGCAAGCCTTTTGAATATCCGGGCCCATATGGTTACAAGGTTTTTTTTTCTTTTCTTTTTTTTACAGTTGCTTAGCCCAGAGCTAGCTAACATTTTGTTTTAACCCCAGGTTGCACCTGGAATTGAGCAGATGTCTACTCAGCATGCCTTCCTAGTAAAACCTTTAAATAAATAAAAAAATATGAAAATTTAAAATAACTGTTCTCCTGTAAAGGAGAATAAATTGACAATGGCACTTTATAACCCAATAAGAAATGCACTTTTTTCCAAATTTTGGAAGTATTTCCAGTCAAAAATAAAATATTATGATATGGTTTAGTATTGCTGCTATCAACATTTAATGTGTGTGCTAGACATTGGAGTGGAGTAAAGTGTTCCTCTATATGTGCCCAGATCAACTGTGACATTTCATCTTACTGCCTAGGAAACCATCCTAATGTTTGTTTGAGTTGAGCAGCTAAATAGTATAATTTCAAGTTCGGAAGACCTAGTCCTCCTTGAGATGATGGGGGGGGGGGATAGTTTATCTAGACTGGTTCTTAATTTCTTCCCTTGCTAAATAACATGTCTAAAAATGTTTTCAATTGTTAGAAAAGAGTTTTTTATCCAACATAATAGGTAGTGTTTGAAAAAAAAAGTCTAGGTAAGGCATTTATTTCAAGTATGTTAATTCTAGCAATCATTGTTAAGGGCAAAGTGATCCATTTGTCCAGATCATTTTTTATTCTATCAATTAATGTTAAATAGTTAAACTGATAGAGCTGGTCAATATCTAATGAGACAGTAACACCCAAATATTTTAATTCATGTTTAAAAACAATATTCCTTAAACGTTGCTTTAATGAGGAGTTCTCTGTTCCTGTATTCTGTTATAAACATTCACATTTTGTCCAGTTTACCTTGTAACCAGATATAATCCCAAACAAATGTAATGTATTAAACAGTGCTGTAATTGAGTTATTAGACTATTAGAAATAATAACACTTCATCTGCGTATAGTGAACCTAACTACATTTTCTAATGCCTATGTATGCGTCATTGAAGAGTCAGTGAATTATGTCCTTTATTCTGTATCATAATGACTGGAGTAGCCAATGATGGCTATCTGTGCAGGGATTTTTTTAGTTTTTTGACTCCTCATCTGTCTTTTCCCTCCTCTACATGACGTCCCTTTGTTTCTTGCTAAAATGTACTCTGGGACCACTTATCCCCTTCTGGTACTGTCAGGTGCCGTGCTTTTTTCACTTCTTCTAACAGGACCCTCTGATCATCCCTCTTCTTGCCTTCTATACTCTACCGATAACTTCTGCTACTCCAACTTACTTTCCATCACCACCCCTAAATCTACACCTATGCTGGGTCTCAATAATAAACTCCTAGGGGTATTACTTAGGCACATCCTGCGGAGGTATACTGTTTCTTCAGTGTGTTTCAATCATGCTGTCATTGCTACATCCATCTGGATAATCAGCCTCTCCATCACACTTGCTGGGGATGTTGAGACCAATCCTGGACCCACAGTCACTAATGCCACCTGCCAGTACCCATCCAATTGTTGGTCCCAGTCACCCGGCTTCACCTTTGCCCACCTTAATATTAGGAGCCTTACTGCTAATCTCCCTGAGCTTGAGGCATGGGTTACTTCAAATAATCCAGACATCCTTGCCCTGTCTGAAACCTAACTAAAACCCTCTATTGCTGACCCCCTGTGCTCATTGCCAAGATATAACATGCTTCGAGTTGATCTCTCTAACGCCAAAAGGGGGGTGGGGGCTTGGCACTGTTCTTCAAGTCTCATCTTAATGTGTCTGTTATACAATGTCCCCCTCTAGCTAATTGTGAGGTGCTTCATGCTATCTTATTACTCGGGGGAGTAAAAAAAAAATCCACATCTTCTGCGTTTACTTCCTTCCTAGAAACATCAGGTGGGGACTTGAACAATATATTGAACTTGTGCCCTCTGTGTCAGGGAAAAATGAAGTAATATGCCTTGGTGATTTTAATCAGGACTGGGTCGGGCCCTGCTCCTCTGTCTTATCCACCCTTATCAGCAAGGCAAACCTCACTCAACTTATCAGTAGTCCTACCAGAATCTCCCGTCGTGGATCTACTACCACCCTCACAGATTGGATCCTGACTACTAGGAAGGAGAACTTCCCCTCAGCAGGTGTTCTACCTGACGCAGTAAGTGATCGCTGCCTTGTCTACTGTACCTGGGATACCACCCCCCCTTCGTACTAGTCTAAGGTCTTATCTTTCTCTAACATCTCAAAACTTAACCCTGCTGCATTTCTGCATGATCTAAACATGGTGGACTGGTCCCTCCTCTACACAAATCATGATATAAACATAGCGGCTGAATACTTCAACAATACCCTACTCTCCCTCCAGAACCTTCATATTCTGGTAACTACACATAGAGTTAAACGTAAAGTTACCAAGTGGCTTAAGCGCCCTCTTCTTCAACTGCTTAAATGTAGGGATCACCTCTGGTCAGTATGGAAGTCCACTTCCATTCAATCTGACTTTGAGGCCTACAGGTCCTTACGCAACACCAGTAAAAGGGAGATTCACTCAGCCAAGAGCATTTACTACTGGAACCTTCTCAGTTCTTCTGCCAATAACCCCAAAAGGTACTGGTCACAAATTAAGGAAATCCTCGGGAGCAACAAGCCTATGAATCCAAATGGAATTCTGATTCATGACATCCACTGCAATAACCCCCTTACCATAGCAAATATCTTTAACTCCCTGTTTTCAACTCTCCTTATCCCCTCACCTCCTTCTACTGTTTCCTCCACAGTACCTACATCCTCGTCAGCTAATGCTGCTCCAGCCCTTTTGCTGTCTCCGGTCACTAGTACAGATGTACTTCAACTACTAAAGTCTATCCCTGCGTTCGGTAGTGCTGGCCCTGATGGTATCCATCCTGGCATTTTAAGACAATTTTCCTCTTGTCTCACTGTACCTGTAACCAGACTCTTCAACCTCTCCATCAGCTCTGCCTCCGTGCCCCTGGCCTGGAAAGCTGCCAGAACTATACCTATCTTTAAGAAAGGGGATGCCAGGATTATGTCAAATTACAGGCCCATTTCCCTCCTGCCCACTCTCAGCAAGCTGCTCGAGAAACTTGTTCATCGGCAGGTCACGGTGCACCTTCTCAGTTTCAACCTACAGTCCCCAGTACAACATGGCTTTAGGGCAGGGCATAGCACAACCACTGCTCTGACTCAGTTTACCAGTGATGTTAAAAATAACATGCACAAGGATTTACTTACAGGGGCAGTGTTCATCGATCTCTCTAAAGCATTTGACATGGTTCACCACCCACTCCTATTGGCCAAGCTGCACTCACTCGGTGCCTCTGAAGCTAACCTTTCCTTGTTTGGTAGCTACCTGGAAAATCGGACTCAGGCCGTCTCCTTCTGCAAGTCTCTCTCCTCCCCTGTCTCGATCACCAGTGGTGTTCTGCAGGGATCAATCCTTGGTCCCCTACTTTTTTCCCTCTTTATTGATGATATCCCTACTCCCTCTCCTCACTGCAACATCATCATGTATGCTGATGACCTTGTGCTTTACTCAGCATCCAAGTCTATTGTCAACATCAATAAACGTCTCTTCCCAGCTTTCCAGACCTTCTAATCCTGGTTCTTAGCCAACTACCAAGTCCTAAACATATCTAAGACCCAGGCCATGCTCTTTGGGTCCACCAGAAAAATATCCTCCAAGTCTCAAAAGCTCCAGGTGCGCTGCTGCAATGGAACTGCTGTCTTCAACACTACATCCGTCAAGTATCTTGGGGTAACGCTGGACCCAGTACTAGATTACTCTATACATGTCAATGAGGTGTGTCACTCCATTAATGCCTAAATTGGTGTGGCATACAGAGTGCGTCACTCTCTCACGCCAGCTGCTAGGATTTCAGTTGCGAGGGGTGTGTTACTCCCACAACTGCTATATGCCCTGCCAGTGATCTTTCATGCCAACACAGGTGTCCTTCGCAAATGGGATACATCTTACAACAATATCTGTAGATTTTCCTTATCAGCAACCTGCCTAACCCATCACTGTCTTCTATATTCTGCCCTTAATTGGTTGTCTGCTGATGCCATTCATTCCTACACCCTTGGGTGTTTTGTTGACTCTCTTATCAGATCTTCTCACCCTTCCTCTCTGGGCAACATGCTAACCCCTGTCTCACTCTCGCGCCCTTAGATCCACTTCCTCTCCACTGCTATCTATTCAGACATGCTCCACTAGAATGGGAGAGCAAGCCTTCTTCTACTTTGCACCTACCCTGCGCAAGTCAGACACTCCTCATCTCACATTACTTTTAAGCATGCCCTTTTCCCCAACCTCTTTGCTCTTGATATCCATGACTGCGCTTAACTGCACTTATCTTCCGCTATGTCTCATTACTTAGACCCTGACTACTCCGTACTTTGACAATCCAGCTTGTAATCTCCTACCCTTTCCTAGTCCTAAGGTCTTGTCTACCTTCTTTCGTGTATTTACTGTTGTGTTCCCACCTGCCTGTTTTTTCCACAGCCGACCTGCCTGACTGGTCATTACTGCCAGTTCTGCCAAAGTGTATGGAGGAACAGCTTCACTACTGCTGGCGTTTCATCAGTGGGTTAATTATCTTCTGCGGTTCCTCTCTGTCACAGGATTTGTTGGGCAGTAACCCTAGCATTATGTATCTGATTGTTTATCACTGCTGTATGTACTTATTGTAACCTTGTGGTTTTATTGTATTGTAACTATTGTAACCTTGTGGTTTTATTGTATTGTAATTATTATAACCTTGTTGTATCGTTGTATTGAATATTGTACTCTTCTGGGTCGTGCCTGAAAATAGGCAGGGTTGTTTGCCTAGTGCACCTACCCGGTTACCAAAAGCTAATAAATAAATATTATAAGCTTTATTCAGTTTACAGTATTTATAAGTGATTTTAAACTTGTGCTTCTGTTGTTCTTTTGGCTCTTCAACTGTAAGTACTGTTCATCATGCGTATGGGACAGCTGTGATGAAAGTGATGTTTTGAGAGGAAGGCAGCTTTCTACCAACTGATGTCTGTTCGCTGTCAGAAACTTAGAACACACAGTAAATTTGTGTTCAGTTCACATTTCAGCTGTATAATAACCTGTTAGTACTGTATTGAAGCTAACAACTGTAAATAGATGTATGAATTTGAGATGTTTCTCCACAGAGATCGCAGCAGCCTAGAATGACAGTTGTGACAGACTTCATTGTAAAGGACTGATTAATTGGCTGATTTATAAAATTCTGAAGTATGAGAATATGAGAAATATTAAGTTTAGTATTTACTATCATATGATACATTTCCAGATTGGATGTGACCAGTCTGCTTGCTTTTTTTCCCCACGATAACTGAGGTGCAAATACACACACACCCACACACACACACACACACACACACACACACACACTAGCATACTATACTTTGAATTGTATCCTTTCTTTGTATAGTATTTCTTTTGTGTTGGTAGATATCATGATATGATTTTTGTATAATATGGAACAAAATTAATAGGGTAACGCGGCAAATTTATATGAGAATTTTGGTATGATGTATTTGTGATTGTTGAAAGCATTTATTAAAATTAAAAAAAAGAAATGTTTACATACGTTATGCTTGTCTGTAATGGCAGTCAGATATAATTTACTGTTGTACTTATCAAGCACTGTTCTTGCTTTTACCTTTGTAGACTCCATCATCAGTTCTGTTATGTCTGACTAAATATGCATAGTCTTGCTGTATCATTGTGTAAAATAGCTAGCATCATTGCTTTGCATGCACTGATGTCTTATTTCATAACAGGTTTTTTGTTTGTTTTGGTTTTTTGAGGGGGGCTGAATGATGTAATAAGCCAAAGTGAACCTGGAACACTGTAGAGCTAATGCTGCAATCTCAGAAACAGCATGAACCAAAATGCAAAGAGTAGTGTGCACCAAAAAAGTCACAGAGGAGGCTAAATTGCAAAGTGAACATTTTAATGATGCTATCATCACTTGAGCATGTCTTTTTGCTTGCCACTTTTAACTGTTCATTTAGCTCCTGTGTTATTCATTTTACACCTCTTTGCATTTTGAATGATGCAATAAACACCACATGGTTTCAAGGATTATTTTCTTTTTTTTACAGCTACATAGCTTAGAGCTATGCTGACGTATTATGAACAGAAGAAGAAAAGTAAGAGGTCTGACCGAATTCCTTATGCCGCACAGCTGTGTTGTCATGGCAGAGTGGAGTTGAAGCACATCTTCCTGCAACTCTGTCCACATCCTCCCCATTCACTAAAATGTGGTTCCTCCCCCCCCCCGGTGCACAATTTTACACGCATATATGTTCGTATTTTAGTGCATCAAGCAGAGCAGCATGAGACCTAGGCCCTGTGGAAGAGTAATAACACATCTGGTTAAAAAAAAGTACAAGGTAGTGTTAGTAACTTCATCCGGTTACAGACATTGCACTGCATTATATCATTACTACTGACATAATGGCCTTAAAATGAAATGCAAGTTACGCAACTTAAGAGTCCGAGCTTAAAGCAACTTAAGGTTGTGGGCAGCATAGAGTAAACATTTCCAAGAAAAAAAAAACATATGCTATAACTTGCCTGTTTTTCCAAAAGTATCACCATTTATTTAGATGGGGAAAGAAGTAGAGACATAATACAGTGATTAGGCAACAGACTAGCTTATGTAAAGTTGTACTGTAGCTCTCAACACAACACTGAAATTCAAGGACCGCTCTCAACAATCCCACATATTAATGCATTTAAAGGGACACTGTCTGCTGTCTAGGTACTATAATTGAAGTAATCCACAGACCTCGGTTTAATGGCTGCAGCAACCCTCTCCAACATGCAGAAGCCAGGGAAAAGGTGCCAGATCACTGAACTTAGGAGGGGAAACTGGCCACAGAAACTGAATTACTGCACTTGACTGAGGGACTGAGAGAATAACTCCAGGGAATGCTGACTCAGGTAAATGCTTTCTTTTATTTTATCTTTTAGCTGTATCATCATGTCCTCTGTCCCCTTAGACCACCACACATGATTAGCCACTCCAACTCAGCTATGCCTTACAGTTTCAACCTATACCATGTTTTGCACACCACTGCACTAAACTTCAGCCACACTTCACACCAGATCGGCTCCTTGACACTGTTACTGTCATTAAAGATGCCTCTCTTAAACCTTCTTCCAAGGCATCCCTGGCAATGGCGGGGTGAGTGGTCTTGACTTGCTGCCACTATCTAGCTATATTTTAAAAAGAAAGGAGGTTTTCTGCGCCACATGCTGGGAACCATAAAGTTCCAATGAAAAAATGGTCTGCGCACAGCCAACTTAATGAAAGATGGGACTTGAAGCCATTTCGTAAGTACAAAAAACAAATTGTTTACATCTGTATACATTCAGAAGGGTGATGTAATGGTATTTTTATTATTTTTTTCCAATTCCCTCTTTTCCCCTCCCCCAAATAATTTTTCCTTTCCCCTTCCCCCCCCCACCCACCAACATAGAAACATAGAAGTTGACGGCAGATAAGGACCGCAAGGCCCATCCAGTCTTCCCATTTTTTCTTCCTTATGAATGTGCCATAAGCACTTCCTTGTCTCTGGCCTTCTTACTGTACAGCCTTTGCTTCCTGCATAATAGCTTTGTGTATGTATGAATATGTGTTCCTATGTGATAGTTATGTATTTTTTGTTTTTTTCTCTCTCTGCTGTATTTCAGAAACTTTATGTTCTATCCCAGATGGCCAAAAGAGAGAGGGAGATGAAATCCCCAGCTCCCAGGCTGACAGATAGGAGACACAGGAAGAAAAATGTCCCTTTTTCTGACAGTTTTCTGGGAAGTGTTTATGTATTTGTACATTATGTTGCCTGTTTCCATAGCTCCTAGTAGCACACTATTTTATTGAATGAACATTCTTTAGTGTTTATAGATATATATATTTATACAATGGGGTGAGCATGTAACGTTGACAATAAAAACATGTATTCTCACTGCAGTGGAATAACTCTGTGATGACATAGACACTGTGGGTGTCTTTCCTGATAAGCCCACAGTGTCTACATCACTAGCAAATATACTCATAATGGTGATGTCACCAAAGTGAGACTATCTACACTGCAGCCTGCATGTAATAGCTTCACAGCTTCTCTTTCTCACTGAATCCTGCAACTAACTCAATTAGCATTGTAAAAGACAATCACCTGTGTCCCATAGTTATTCTGACAATCCTAGCACATTACTATGCTGCTCTAATCTTCAAACCAGCCTCCTTCATAAACCAGACTCTCTTTCTGAGTGCTGACTGCCACAGTTTCTCTGTCTCAGTGCAGCCTGCAACTTACTGAATAAACAGTCTGTTTCTCACTCCTAGCTGCAGGTAACACAATTATCATTGCAAATTACATGCACCTGTTTCTCATAGTGTCTAACCACTCCCAGCCTATTCAGAAACACTTACACACACACTCAGACCACATGCAAACAGTGCTGTCAGTATAGCCTAGAGGTTAGAGTAAGAAGTAATGAACCAACTTCCTACATCCAGCAGCCCAGACCAGTGTTTAATTCTCACAACTTCCATTTCAATACTGTGTGACTCTAAACAAGCATTTGTCGATGCCGAACGTTCGCTTGCAGGTATTTGCAGTGGTGTTTGGCATGTATGGTGCTTTACCCTAATGCCCTGTGCGATTGCTGGTATTTGCACAATAAATTGTCAGCATGACCTTTTTGTTACCCCCATTGTGTGCTACGTAGGCGGAAACATGTTTTGGGCAGGATGTAAAAAATGACAGCTGTACTGCTCATAAGGAAGTGTGGTAAAATGCAAATATTGAAAATTAGCAAACCTACGAGCGTGCGTGGGAACTGTGCAACGCACGCTCGTAAAATAGTCATTGTTAGGAATTTTTTCACCAAATTTTCAACATTGCCATTTTAAAACCTCTGCTAATGAACAGTGTCACTGTGATTTTCTTACTGTGTCCCATACATTGATTTCACACACCAACTGCGCCATTGTGCACTACATGGGAAAGACGTTTTGGGCAGGATGTGAAAAATGACAGCTGTACTGCTCATAAGGAGGTGTGGTAAAATGGCAATGTTGAAAATCTGGAGTGAAAATATTGAAAATTCGCAAACTTACGAGCGCTGTGTAGGAACTGCAACGCATCGCCAGAACAGTTATTTTGAGTTTTACCAACATGGCGTGATTCTTTCATGATGAATCACTGCCATGGCATTAGTCTGGGCAAAGGTGATTTCTGCACAGTGACTGCATGTGCCTGTGAAATCACCTCTTGGGCCCGAATAACGCCATGACAGTGACATCATTCATGAGAAGGGGTCCCAGAAACCCCATGTTGAAAATCTGGTGCAAAATTCCAAAAAATGACTGAGATATGCAATAAAGTTGAAACCCCATCTAGCCCATTACACAGCTTACCGCATTTCCTCAGTTCGCGGTCGGCTTTGAAGAGTGCAGACGTGTTCCCGGTCCACCAAGATTATCGCGCCAGAGTCCGGAAGTAAGTATGGGGTGGGGGTGGGGGAGGCTGGTGCGAGTGGTGGGTGCGGTTGTGGGAGGGGGCTGGGAGACTCGCCAGGGACCGTTTATTTTACAGTTTTTTTTAAAAAAAAGATGACGTGGGACATTTGCCACGCTGGGTGGGCTCCCAGCATGGCAGAAGATGTGGGGGCCGAGGAGCCGACGGGGATTGGGCACCCCGCCGGGTAAACCACGTGGGGGGCCGAGAGCCGACGGGGATTGGGCACCCCTGGCCAGCAAAACAACGCGAACGCTGCCACGCTGGGGTGGGCTCCCAGCATGGCAGCAGGATGGCTTTGGGGCTCATGGAGCCACTGGGAATTGGGCACCCTGTCGGCAGAGTCACATGCCACGCTGGGGTGGGCCTCCCAGCGTGGCACGAAAGCTTTGGGGCGCGGATGCATGCAGGGGGGAGCGCGTGACACAAGGGGGGGATGGTGGCGGTGCTCAGTATGGCAGCGGTGCTTTCCTTTGAAGCAGAGGAACACCGCTGTCATACAGAGCTCCTGCACCCATTGGTGCAGGACCACCATGCTTGCTCAAGGGAGCAGTGCATTGGATGGGAGAGGCACACCTCCAAGTGTGCTACTCTCCCAAAACATTCCTTGCGCATGCGCGCAAGCAAACATAACAAATCACTTAACTGCCCAGTGCTCCCAGGTTCCCCCTCCCCCCAAAAAAACTTATCCAATTACCAAAATAAAGTAAACAGGGAAAGAACACAGAAAAAAATGTTCCTAAAGGGTACTAGCCCTATTGTATAATTTCATTGATGATGTGGTTTATTGTGGAATATGGCAAACATTTGACTATGCAGAGTGAATTGCACTAATATCACCATGCCTTCAGCACTCATGATATTATCACAGTTCACTCTGCACTTATGCAAATATTTTCCATATTCCACAGTCGCCCATCATGTATCCATATATATATATATATATATATATATATATATATATATATATATATATATATATATATATATATATATATATGTATGTATATTAAACTTTGTTTATTGGTGTATCCCACATTTGGAGATCCCACGTTATTGAAATAAGCGTATTGTTATTTGCCAACGTTTGTTTATCCTTTGCTCTTGGAATGCTATGGTAGGCTGCTAACTGTTCTGGATCAATGACATCATCCAGTCCACTTTAGATGTAACATTATTTTAGATTTCAAGTTATGATGTCAGAATTGATTTTGTATTAATCAGTTGTATACAAGTCAGTTTTTTGATTCATAAAACAGTTTGTACTTATTTGATTGAGTTTCTGATTTTGGTCATTGCTTACTGGCTGTGATCTATGTGTCACTGTGATGTCATGATTTCTTTTGTATAAATATGTATGACACTCAGCATGGTTCATGCACCCTTGAAGGCTTGTTGCTGAGGTGCTAGGGGCTCACACTGTGGATGGAATAAAGCAACAATTCAGTTGAAGCTAGTATATGTGGTCTGTGGTTTCATTAGGAGCACTGTTTTTTCTTTTTGATCTGCTTGGAACCATAGCAGGGTTCCAGGGAATGTCATGGGCACTGGCCATATTCCAGGAGGGAACCTGGAACAAGGCCGCAAACTACAGCCACACAAAAATGCAGCTACTGCAGAAAAAGAACTACTGCACACATTCATGCCCAGTGGCCATTACAGTATGAAAGCCTATGAAACGTTCCTTCAAATGAGGTACCGAGCTCTTCTGTAGCTGGCAGCACTCTATAGATATTGACACCTGAGTCTATTCAACATTGATACTGCAGTAGATTTTTAGAACACTGGGATGCAGAGGCAGACTGAGATGCATTTCAGGCCCTGGGCAGCAGTGTTGTTTTGGGCCCCTCACTAAATAGATGTGGGTGCTGATGCTGGTGTGAATATTTAAAACTATATGGCAGGGGTCTGGGGGCTGTCTAGGCCCCCAGAAATATTTTTAAATTTGGTGCATTCTAGTGGATTTTGGAGGAAATTTCAAACATAATTTGCTATCCTGCTACTCCCTCCCCATGCCCAATAACTTGTATCCTTGCCCACTCCACAGAGTCCCCACAGTTAGATATACTACAAGAGACTGACAGACTCTTCCCCCACACCCATAATCCTGAAGCCACAATCCCGATACCAAAAATCCCGACAGTGAGATTTTGCCTGTAGCAGATTTTTTTCATGTTTCGGGGGGCTTTGCCCCTGCAGCCTCCTTAATTATTATAACAAATTCAGTTGCAGGCAAAATCCTAATGTCGGAATTTTTGGTGTTAGACTGGTGGTGTCAGGATTATGGGTGTTGGGCAACCAAGTTTTGGTCACACAGAAGTATACTCCTATAGACTAGTATGTTGCCCAAACTACCCTCCCCCTGCCCCCCTCATCATTGATGATGATAACAATTTTTTTTTTATCTAACAAACACAAACACCTTTCCTGCCTAAGGACTCCCAGTCTCTCACATATTTGTTAACCATAACAGCAAGGAGGAAATAAAGAAGAGAGACAGTCCGAAACGTTAAAAGGACATAGCAGAGTGAGAAATTGCCTGATAAAAAGCGCAATATTTTCTTATAAAAGTTATTTTTATTCAAAAATGGAGCCAAACCTTAGAAGCACTAGTACTACAATCATGTACATTGTACAAGCAAATCAGCCAGCATTGGTCTTTTTTTTTTTTACTTTTTATTTATGAACTTCTATATGAAACAAATAGAATCATCATTACATTGCGTGCTGGAAACATTAGCAACCAATCATGGCATAGAAACAGTTTCTATAATTATAAGGCTATACAAGTATCCTCAGCTCTTTGCCAAAAGAATGGGGGGGGGGGTTCTATAATTTAACTTATTTTCTAATATAACTATAAGTCCATCAATAGCTGTGTGGCTGAAACCCAAAAGCAAGTGGAAAAACACCAGCATATCTTTTAATCCTGGATAATAGTCATGCTCTGCTATGCTTGGGTCCACCTTTCTTCTTAAGCAGCATCTTATGTATATAGATTAGAGCAAGAAAAAAAACAGTATACTTTCATTTAAGCGAAAGCAAGTTAATACAGTTGTATATGAGGACTCAGCATAGTCCCCATCTTTTCTCAAAAGAGGAAAAAAATGCATACAAAAGCAGTGATAGTTTACACTTATTTCAAATATTCTTTAACAATACAAATCACAAATGTGAACAATAGCATCTATATTACTAAAAATTATCAATCCCTTTTTAAGCCAAATCTTCCCACTGTATCTTACCCTTATAAAATGTTTAACATTTCTTTATGTAAACCAAATTTAAAAACATTTAAGAAGTCAGCTAACATCATGGTCAGACAATGAACACAGTCCATATTTGTTGGTTAACACTTTTAAATTTTATGGAAAGCAGAGTTGCTGTTCTTATATCCTCTCAGCTCGGGCTCCACAGTGCCCCCCCCCCCCCAGCCAGTGTTCTAAATGATGATCAAGGAACTCAACTCTTTGGAGGTGAGTGCAAACTTGTCAATGGTCTTCTCTTTATTGTGTTTCAGTTGTAGCACAATGTCTTTTTCCCACTGCAATGAGTTTCAGTGACTCCAAGTTTTACTGAGCCATACAGGACCTAAGTCTAGTTTTCAAAATTTTCAGCTTAAAAAATGGTTGCTCACATGCGCACTGTGCGACACTGAATGTAAGGAGATACTTGTCTGATGAGTACAAATTTTCATATGCTGCTGAGCATAGTCTGCATTGAGACAACAACTTGAATGCACATGATAGTTCTTGCATGCAGCTTGTTTTGCAGATGATGTGGTGGGTGTGGACTCTTCATCAGCCCCTTGCTCTGGTTCGCTGGCACTGGCATCAGATATGTCAGCTTCTGACAACCCACATTTAAGTTGAGCATAACTAGAAGCAAAGGAAATAATCTACTCACAAAGAGAATCAATGCTGATGTGAGGAAGCACCTGAGGTATGATTTGCAGATGAATTTGTTCTGGAGATACCAGTAACTCTTGAAATTTGTTCAGATCAAAACATGTTATCTGTTAATACTACTACTACTAAAAATATTCTTTAGTTAGTGTAAGCACAACTCAATAAATGTCAAAGCGCTTTTACAACAATTTAAAACACTAAAATTTAAAACCATATAAATAACAAAACTTTAAAACTTAATTATCAGGAAAGCAAGAGAGAATAAAAATGTTCTGAGAGCAGATTTAAAGCTCACCACAGTCAGGCACTCCCTTATCCGATGAGGTGGAGAATTCCACAGGGTATGAGCCACAAAAGCAAAAGCATGAGCACCAGAGGTCTTCAGATAAACCCTGGGAGTCTCCAGAAATCCCTCATCGGCAGAGTGGAGTGGTCGTAGGGGGCAGTAGGGACAAAGGAGCTCTTGCAGATAAACCCGGCTCCTGTTCATGTAAGGCTTTATAGGTCAGCAAGCCAACCTTGAAGGTGATCTACACTGAACTGGCAGCCAGTGCAGTCCACGCAGCACAGGTGTAATATTGCTGGACCGAGATAGCTCAATCAATAACCTGGCCACAGCATTCTGCACCAGCTACAAGTGATGGATATCAACCCCCGGAATCCCTAGGTAGAGGGAGTTGCAGTAGTCAAGGCAGGAGGTCACAAAAGTGTGGACCAATGTTGGAAGATCACCAGGTAGAACCAGATGCATGATCCGGGTGATGTTCCTCAGGTGTTAAAATGAGGTCTTGACGACGGAAGAGACCTGAGATTTTAAGGTCAACCCCTCGTTGAAAATAACACCCAGACTCCACACCCATTCAGAGGCCATCAGGTGGCAACCACCAAGCAAAAGCCCTATGGCCTGCCCCCCCGAGGACCCCTTTACTCGGCGACCTGGGTCCACCACCATGACCTCAGTTTTGTCAGGATTCAGCTTCAGCCAGTTGGCACTCAGTGAGGCAGTTATTAAATACCGAAATAGCATCGTCCTGGTCAGGTACAAAGGACATATATAACTGAGTATCATCTGCATAGCAGTGAAAATTCAAGCCATACCTTCTCACCATGTCTCCTAATGGCAGCCTGTACACCACGGATAACATGGGTGAAAAGCACAGAACCTGGAGTACCTCACATGGTAGAGCGAATGCATCTGAGGAATAAATTCCTGATGCAACTCTGAGATCTGCCAGTGAGGAATGACTGGAACCATCTAAGGACTGTCTCTGACAATCCACAGATGACCCTCAGATGCCCCAGCAATACGCCATGATCCACGGTGTCAAATGCTGCAGAGAGATCAAGGAGGATTAAGCTGGAACAAGTTCTCTGCTCTCTCACTATCAGGAGATCATTGAGTATTTGAACCAGGGCAGTCTTGGTGTTATGCCTCTTCCTAAATCCCAACTGGAGAGGATCATAGATGGTAAGGTGGTCATCCAGCTGCTGCGCAACTGCCTTCTCAATAACCTTGCCTACAAAGGGCAGGTTTGAGACTTGTCTGTAGTTGGCAAGACAGTCCAGGTCCAGTGAGAATTTCTTAAGGAGGGGTGTCACCACCACCTCCTTAAGGGGGTCAGTAAACTCACCTACCTCCAATGAACTCTGAACTATCTCAGCCAGGACCAGGCTGATGACATCAACACACCCCATAAGGAGGAGAGTTGGGCCTGGGTCCAAACTACAGCAGGTCAGATGCATATTCTGGACAATCCTTATGACATCCATGATTGCCAGCTGGCTAAAAGCCACCCAACCAAACCATGGTTCTGCAACCTCCAACCAATCACTGCCCCCCCCATTAGAGTGAGTTAGGCAGATCTCCGATCTCATGTTGGCAATTGTATCTGCAAAGAAGCAAGCAAACTCATCACATTTATCTTGTGATAGTGCTCTCCGAACCTGCAGACAGGCTGGATTGCACAGTCTGTCCACACTTTGAAAGAGCTGAGCTGGTCAGTTCCTTGCAACAGTAATCTCCCTGGACAGGAACTCTGCCTTCTTACAGGAGATCATTGATTGGTAGTGTCTATAATGGACCATCAAGCTAAGCCTTTTGGCATCAAGATTGGATTTCTGCCAGCATCGCTTCATCCTTCACCCCTCTCTGATCATTTCCCTCAAGGTCCATCGAACCAAGTGGACTGAGGCGAAGGGAGAGGGGGTGAACATGGACAGGAGCAAGAGAGTCCAGAATCACCACCACAGCCATATAGGCCTGCAGCAGGTTATCTGGAGATCGAGTAATGCCATCAGGCCCTCTTGGGTTACTCCCCTTAATGGGCGGTACTGGACCATCTCCACAAGGACAGGCCTATAAGGGGAGGCCTGGAAGTTGAAACTGATAGTGTGATGGTCAGACCAACCAACTGGCTCCACCACCAAATTGGAGGTCTTCATACCCAGGAGTAAGATCATGTCCAGAGTTATGGGTTGCAGAGGTAATAGCCTGTGTGAAGCCCAACATAATCATAAGTTGGAGGAAGTGTTGACGAAACCGCGAGAGGTCATCGTCGACCCAGACATTGAAGTCACCCAGCACCATCATTCTGGGAGACTCCAACACCATGTCAACAATGAAGTTCATGACTTCCTGCAAAAATTGCTTCCCGTCCCCGGGTGGATGGTAGATGAGAAGAACTTTACACCCCACATCTGAACCCAGGATACATTCAAAGGATCTGGTCTCACCCACTGGTACATCTATCAAGCCCAATTCCATTTTAAAACAAATGGCTACACCCCCAACCCTACAGTCCAATCTCGGGTGGTGTATCACTGAGAAACCATCCAGAACCACTGACTTGAGAACCAGGACAGCATTTTCATTGAGCCAGGTCTCGATGATGCAGGCCAGGTCTGTTGACCCAACAAGATCGGCAGTAATTGCCGATTGTTTTTAATGGACCTGGCATTGCATCACACCGCCCGGGTTGGATGAGACTCCGAGGCTGACCTGGTCAGCTGCTCACAAAAGGTGGAGCCCTTAGGTATGGGGAGCAGGTGGGGGGACCCCTATCCCATCTCCATTTTGCCCCAGGGCATCACCTCGATTCCACAACCTCAATCCAGCCACCCAGCTCTCCCCCCCCAGTCCGGAGCCACCCCCACATCCCCTCATTACTATTCCTGATGCCCAACAGTGATTGTATACATAGGTATGCAGCAGGGGACAACTAAAGAGGCAGAGGCCCCGGAGCTCAGAGGAGGAGTAGCGCCTGACTGGGAGAGCTACCTGCCAACACATAATCTCGAACCACCCAGAACAGTCACCTCCCAAAAATAATCCCACTAAACCCACAAATTAAAGTAAAAGGAACCAACGCCTTCATCCTTCAACAGGCAGAAAAGTCCCAGCCGCAAGGTCCATATATAAGTCTAGTAGTAGAATTCAGTTCCAAAAAGAAGATACGCCAAAACCTCCAGTGAGTGATTTCAGATCGGATGAGGCTCTCACCCTCAACTGGCCAATATAGATAAAATGACCAGTAAATCTCCTCCACTCTAAGTCGCATCCATTTAAAAGAGAACAGAATAATCAACTGTGGAGGTCCTCTCACTGCCTGGCCTTAACTTCGCAGCCAAGGCTGCTACAAAATAAGAAGCCGCCAAGTAAAGCCAAAAGTATAATAACTGATAACCTTCCATTGCAGTTCTTTTTTCTCCAGCCACACACTGCAGTTTCAAGACAGATTCAACACCCACTGGGATATGCACCCCAAAACCAAAGTTATTAGGGTTACCCCAGTGGCAGCCAAAAGACAACCACAGAGGAAAAAAACCCAAGGTCTCTTGGGGATCAACACTGCCCACCAGCCAGTACCCCCCATCCCACCTGTAGTAACAGAAGCAAGAGACCCCAGTCAGGTGGCACAGCCCTGAAATATGGGGATGCTGGAGGCTTTGATCCAGAGACAAACAACCAACGGAAGGCCCAACCCAAAGAGGATGCCTATTTAGGGGGCTCCAGGGACCTGACCTTCCCTATCACCCAGCACACCCACTGGGGGAACTGTCTCACAGAGAGCACCCCCACCACTGACCAAAAAAGCAAACCCAAGTTGGGCACCTACTGGCTGCCACCTCCAGATCAGGCCAAACAGCAAAACCCCCACTGCAAAAGCCGTAGAAGTCCCTTTGGGTAGTTGCTTTCTCCCAGCTGTGCTCTCACCACAGTCAAAGGCCAGTCTTTCTCCCAGCTGTGCTGTCACCACAGTCAGAGGTCAATCAAACCAGAGGGTTAAATAGTTTGTTAATCCAAACTGGAACAATAGAGCAGACATAATCCTCTTCATAGCTTAGGTCACATTTGCTACCAAGTTCCAGGGAGAGAAAATTCCTGCAGAACTCCTCAGGTTCCTCAGCAGATTTCAGGTGAAACACACTCCCCCTATCGGGAGACAGCCAGGCAATCAGAACAGCATGCCACACAATAAGGCTGCAAGTAATATAGATGACAAAAAAAAGCACGAACAAGAAGATCCTTGCAGGTGGAATAAGCAGTAAAATATGGACTAGCAAAACATGTTAGTGGTGAAAATAAGCAATGTCTCAACCACTAACAGTCTGGCTTAAAAAACAGTTTATTTCAAATTAGTGTCATGGACCAAACAGCAAAGATGACCCAGCCTGAAAATAAACCTGACCGACCCCTAACTTCTTCACTTCTTGAACTCTAACTAACAAACTAATACAATAAACAATGCAATACAGAAAACAAAACAAAAAAAAAAATGAATAAAGAAGAATAAAAATCAAATAAATAAGTAAAAACCGAGTATGATTATACTAGTGGCTTAGGCAGCTCACACACTGCCGCCATCTTGCCAAAAAAATGAGTTAGATACTGCTAGGGTAGGGGATCATGATATAATTCATGATGCAAAGTGAATCTTTTGTTTATGCTTTCCAGAATAGTGTCCAGTATTACACTGTGGCAGGAAATTTCAAAAATTCTCAGTGGGTCAGCAACATCTTGATGATGTCTTTTTCCTGAATGAGTTTCAGGGCATTTGTTGGCCACAGCAATATTATGGTCAGATAGTTTCTTATTTACTTCATCCACAAAGTGTTTTACTGTATTGTGAAAACTTCCAAAATCTCTTGAGATTTCTGTCAGGCAGGTGATGGCATTGTCAGTTAACCGCCAGGCTTGCAGAACATCTAATCCACATGCTTGTAAGTAATCTGAAACTTGAGTAGTGATACTGAAGACGCGCATATAGACAAATGCCACCAAAATAATTTTGAACTTAATGAGATTGCCTTTTAATGTTTTAACTTAATAGCATACTGACTGTCAAAAATCTGGCAATTGGCTTACTTCTCTAAGAACAATCAACAGATTGGAAATAATTTGTTTTGATAGATCACTATAAGTTCCAAATAGCTTGTGCAGCGCCATAGCCTGACTTGACCATCTTGTTTCGCCAATAGTTCATAGTTTGCGCAGTTTGTTCATTCCTGTTTTGTTGACCAGCTCTTCTTTCCAGAGTGGTATTCTCTTGTTGGACTCATAGAAGAAAGATAAGTTTTTCAATATTCCAAACAGTGTTATAGCAGGAATACACACACTACTCATATCACCAATTACAAGGCTTAACACGTGAGTAGCACCAGATGTGGATATGGTTTGGTTGAGCTTGCTTCATGAGTGTCTGAACCCCATTATAGGTGCCACTCATATTTGCAGCCTTGTTGAAGGAATCACTGACTCACTGTGCAAGATCCAAGTCCACAACAGAAAGAGCTTCTTGGAGCATTCTACATAAAGCTTGAACACTGGAGTCAGTCACATCGATCGGACGCAACAGTCTTTCTTGAGCTTTATCCACCACAATGTACAGTACCTTACAACAATTGCACATTGATCATGCCAGTAATAGCTTGTGTTGAATCCATTTGCATGGAAAAAAGGCCAGCATACTTCATCTCTTGGACTATTCTCTGCTTTATCATGTCTCCAGTTATGTTGACAGTTTTGTAATGGTAGTTTTACTAAGGAAAGTTATGAATTTTCCTCTTCCCATTTTTTGAAGCTTCACATTTCTTTGCTTTGTCAGTGATGGTAGAAGACTGGGTTTGCTGACAGAAAGCACCTAACTTTACCTGAGCTCTTTGTCTTCTAGGTTTGCTTGAGAAGTCAGAGCAAGGAGAAACATTAAGGCTTCTTTTGGTTCGGCAGGGTTACTGTCTTGTTACTGTTTTGATTTGTGCTTACAGGTTCTGTTACTGTTTTATTTTGTTTAGGTTTAAATGCTTCATTGGCAAGCATTTAAACTAGCCAAGGGGGGAGGCACTGGAAAGGAGCAGGGAAATCCTAGCCCCCCAAAAAAATCACGGTAGTAAGTGCAGTAAACACCAACATAGAGGTGTCGATAGGGAGAAGGGCAGAGGTAAATGGAGAAAGTGACAAAGGCAAGAAGGACAGGGATGGGGCAGAAAGGAGTAAGGCCATCAGGAAATGGAGGGTAATGAGTACCAATGCCCGTAGTCTGGGCAACAAGCTCCCTGAGCTGGTGGCCTTGATGGAAGAGGGATGCCTGGATACCGTAGCAGTCACAGAAATATGGTACACAGAGAACCATGATTGGGATGTTAACATAGCAGGGTACATAACCTACAGGAGAGACAGGCAGGGGAGAAGAGGGGGAGGAGTAGCTCTCTATGTAAAGGAAGGGATAAAAGCAACTGAACAAAAGAGTAAACAGGGAGGAGAGGAGGCACTGTGGGTCACCTTAGAGACTGGAAAGGGCACCACAATCTGCACAGGGGTTGTGTACAGACCCCCATGTCAGGGGGAGGGAATGGACAAGGACATGATAGAAGGCATTCTTAGAATGGCAAAGAAAGGGGAGATACTGTTGATGGGAGACCTGAATATGCCAGATGTTAACTGTAGCACATTTGCTGCAGCCACATCCAAGAGCAGGGCCATTCTTGATGCCTTACAGGTGGCAGGCCTCAGACAGCTAGTTTCGGAACCCACTCATGAGGGAGCAATCTTAGACCTCGTACTTTCAAACGGGGGCAGTGAGAGGATCTCGGATCTAGAAGTGGGTTGCCATCTGGGAACAAGTGACCATCAAACAGTGTGGTTCACGTTAAACTCAGCTACAGAGTCAAGCCATACAAAAGTGAGGGTATTGGACTTCAGGAGGGCTGACTTTGGCAAGATGGAAGAGTGCCTCAGAAAAGCACTAGCAAACAGGCTAGAAGGAGGTGTGGAGCAACAATGGGGACTCATCAAAACTGTCATCACAGAGGCAACAAGCCTGTGTGTGAAGCAAATAAACAAATCAAAATGAAAGAAAAAGCCACCGTGGTTCTCAAAAGAGGTGGCTGTGAAAGTCAGGAAGAAAAAGATAGCATTCCGGAAGTATAAGGAAACACAGAAGGAGCAGGACAGAGAGCTGTACCAGTTAAGGCAGAAGGAATCAGGAAGGGAAGTCACAATAGCAAAGGCCCAAACTGAGGAAAAGATGGCCAACTCGGTTAAGAAGGGGGATAAAACCTTTTATAGGTACATCAGCGAGCGTAGAAAGACAAAGGGAGGGATAGTGAGGCTAAATAGAATGAACAGCGGGTGGGTAGAGGGGGACAGTGAAAAAGGGATACTGAACGAATATTTCTGCTCAGTATTCACAAAAGAGGAGGGGGAAGTGCCTAATCCAATTAACAGAAGCACTCTTGATAGGGGGGTCGATCCCAGTCCTTTCACAGAAGAAAGGGTTCTGCAAGAACTCCTAAAACTGAAGGTGGACAAAGCAATGGGTCCTGATGGAATTCACCCCAGAATTCTAAAAGAATTAAGGGGAACTAGTGAAACCACTGGCTACTCTTTTTAATAAATCATGGGAGGATGGTGTTGTACCCGAGGACTGGAGGAAGGCGGATGTGATTCCCCTTCACAAAAGTGGGACCAAGACAGAGGCAGGAAACTATAGACCTGTCAGTTTGACCTCTGTGGTAGGGAAAGAGATGGAGTCATTTCTGAAGGAAAGAATAGTTGAGTACCCAGAGATCAGTGGGGCACAGGACCCAAGGCAGCATGGGTTCATAGCAGGAAGGTCATGTCAGATGAATCTAATAGATTTCTTTGACTGGGTGACCAAAGTAGTAGACCAGGGAGGGGCTGTGGACAAGGCCTACCTAGACTTTAGCAAGGCATTTGACATAGTCCCACACAAAAGATTAATAGTCAAATTAACCAGCCTGGGAGTGGGTCCCAGGGTGGTAGCCTGGGTAAAACATTGGTGGGACAACAGGACCCAGAAGGTAATTGTAAATGGAGTCCACGCTGAAGAAAGAGGGGTTACTAGTGGGGTACCACAGGGTTCAGTATTGGGTCCAGTCCTTTTTAATGTCTTCATAAGTGACATTGCAGAGGGACTGGAAGGAAAAGTATGCCTCTTTGCAGATGACACAAAGATCTGTAACAGGGTTGATACACAAGGAGGCGTGGAAAGGATGAGAAGGGACTTGGCAAGGTTGGAGGAATGGTCAGAAGAAAATGGCAGCTAGGATTCAATACAAAAGTGCAAAATAATGCACCTGGAAACAAGAACCTAGGGAAGAATACAATGGGGGTAGTAACAACAACAAAAAGGAAAGGGACCTGGGGTAATCAAAGCAGATGACCTTAAGGTTAGTGTTGAATGTGGGAAAGGCAGTAGGGAGGGCTGGGGAGTATACTGGATGCATAGGGAGAGGCATCAGCAGCAGAAAACAGGAAGTTGTTATCCCTCTGTACAGACAGTTGGTGAGACCCCATCTGGAGTACTGCGTCCAGTTCTGGAGACCCCATCTCCGCAAGGACATAGACAGGATAGAGGCAGTCCAGAGGAGGGCAACTAAAATGGTACAGGGTCTGCAAGAGAAGCCGTATGAGGAGAGACTAAAGGAGCTTAATATGTATACCCTTGAGGAAAGAAGGGAGAGGGGACATGATAGAAACTTTTAAGTACCTCAGTGGAATCAACAAAGTCCAAGAGGGTAGCATCTTTCAGAAAAGAGACATGTAAGAACAAGGGACACAATTTAAAGATAGAGGGGGCGGTTCAGGGGTAATGTGAGGAAGTATTATTTCACAGAGAGGGTAGTGGATGCATGGAACAGCCTTCCTGAGGAGGTTGTGGGGTCTAAAACTGTGGGAGAATTCAAGAATGCATGGGACATACATAAGGCAATTCTTGTGGAGGGTAGGAAGAAATAGGCTGTTGGTTAACTAGGCTCTTCGGCCTATCCTGTAGGTAGGGAAACGGGCAGACTAGATGGGCCAAGCAGTCCTAATCTGCTGTCAAAGTCTATGTTTCTATGTTACTAACAGGTTGTGCTTACAGGTTTTATTATAATTAAGCCTTGAAGGACTCGTAGTATGAGTGATATGCCTACAGTCCAAATTATGAGTGGCGTTTGGTGGGAGTCACACCTTCGGATGAAGTATATCTAAATGGAATGTGAAACAAGTGCAGAAATATATGTAACCAGTTTCCTGATGAAGGGGTTTACCCAAAACATAGATGTTTTCATACTGAAAGTCATATTATTAACACTATAGAATTTGTGGTCTATTTATTTAGGGTGAGAGTGTCAGCCTATACCAGTATTTACTGACCTCTCCCCAAGGAACAGAAACTAATACATGTTTATTATAATTTTTAAGGTGTTTGGCTGTACTGGAGAAGTCTTTTTCTAGAGGTTTTGTTACCATTTTGTTTTTGTGCTTACAGGTTTTACAGTTTGATCTCTCTTTAAGCTAAGCAGAGTTACTGTTTTGTTGCTATTTTGTTTTGTGCTTACTGGTTGTGTTTTCAGGTTTTATTTTTGGCTTCTAGGTTTTGCAGTCTCTTTCTCACATTGAAGGAGCTAATTTGTTTTTCTTCCACAGCTCATCCAGGGGATTAGGAGTGTAACTGTGTGGTGGAGCTGACAGAGGCTTAGTACCTTCCAACAGAAGGAAGATTTAAAAGGTCAAGTTACTTGGTGTGTTGAGGTGGAAGACTAGATTTGCTGACAGAAAGCACTTAGCTTTACCTGAGCTCTTTGTCTTCTAGGTTTGCTTGAAAAAACAGAGCAAGGAGCAACATCTCACAGATCTGCCTGTACCTCACTGTTTTGCCTTACAGGTTTAGTTTTTGCACCACAGTTGGTTTTTAATTTTGACTTAGTGTGCATAGTTCACTGTTTCTATCCACTGCCAAAAGGCTACATATTACCTACCCTCCCTTCCCCAAATCCTACTCTCCCCAGGGCATTGCCATTTATAGCCTCCTAGCACCTCCTACTTCCTACAGAATTACAGCAGGAAGTAAACAGTACTACCTTTACTTCTTTCTAGCACAAGTCCTCACACATCATTAGAGGGCATTGCACATAAAAAAACATCTTCTTTGGGACAGAACTTCTATTTCTGTCCACACATTCTCTCTACTGCTTTTTGCACAGATGCTTCTATTTATGTCTGAACTCCTTCTCTACTCCCTTTCTAGCAACCTTCTTCCTAGGGGCATAAAAAAACTCCAAACAAACAAAAAAAAATCTCTCTATTACTATTTCCACAGGGACTTCTATTTTTGTCCAAAGTCCTTCTCTACTACCTTTCTAGTAACCTTCTTCAAAAAAAATACATTTTTTTCTCTCTTAAGCAGAATTTATATTTCCATCCACACAGCCTCCCTATTTCTGTTACAGCCAACTTGCACAGGTGCTTTTTATTTTCATCTGCACTTCCACTTTACCTTCCTGATAACTCAGTCCGAGGAAGGCTCAGGTAGTTGTATCCCACAAAGGGATTCACCTTGTGTACCATCCATTCTTAGCTTTATGGCAACTTTGTTTTTTATCAGTTACCCACATAACAATATGGACATCATCAACTGCAGCTATTGTGGGACCCTTGTCACTAGAGCTTACACGAGGCAGGTGGGGCATTATCATACTTGCTGTGCACTAAATGATCTATGCAGTCAACTACATGCCACTCATGCCGAAATATACTTTTTGAGGGTGCAACTCAACCATGCTGCGCAGCACTCAGACTTAAGGCACCAACCACCAACACCGCTCCCCCAGAGAGCTAGCATACCAGGGAGCTGGCTGTTGGTAGGAAAACAGAAAACCCAGCAAAATAACTCTCGCAAAATAACTCCAACACCAATCAAACTAACAAATAGGTTCTCTCCACTTTCATCCAAGCCCACTGCTAGGGCAGGCATGACAGTGGAGAGGACACTCACCCAATGTATTGACAAACAAACCACAACAAAAACCTCTGAGCAAAACAAAAAGTGTGTCTTAATAATAGGTGACTCTGTGATTTGCAGGGTAGAGTCGCACATTCTCCAAAGTGGCCAAACAGAAATTGACCTTAGATGCCTCCCAGGAACATTAGCATGGAGGGACACAAACAGGATTGAGAGAATTGTGTGTAACACCAAGCGATACATGCACATTCTCATCTGTATAGGTACAAACAACCTAGCCAGATGGTCAGTTGGAGAGACTAAGCGGCATCTAACGATTCTAGGAGGAAAAACTCAATTCCCTTTTGTCCAAAGTCTCCTTCTCAGAAATTCTGCCTGTGTGGGGCAAGTGGACTAACAGGCAGAAGATCAGAGAAAGGGACATCATTGAACTTAATACTTGGCTCAAAAATTGGTGTCATTAAAAAGGTTATGGCTGTGTAGGAAACTGACAGAACTTCTGGGAGGGGGAGTTCTTTAGATTCTATAGCCTACACCTTACAAAAGGGGGAACACATGCTCTTGGCCAAATATTCAATGTCTTTGTCAGCCATTTAAACTAGAGAGAGGGGAAGGGGCATTGGCAACAGTTGCGTCATATGAGCATATGAGTTCCCTTCCCCATCTAAGGAAAATCAATCAGAACCAAAATGGGGCATCACAACTCCAAACGAGTGTTCCAAACATGATTGGGATGTTCAAAATATTAGGGACACAAAGCACATGCAGAGAAATGGTGCAGCAAGCAGGACAAACTGAGACTGGAAGGCAATGTGTGTCAGTGCCTGTAGCCTTTCCAAACAAACTCACAGACCTCACAGCAATGATGGATGAGGCCAGCCTCGACTTAGTTGCGGTCATGGAGACTTGGTTCTCAGAGAACCATACCTGGGATGTCACCAACCCTGGTTACACTCTCTTCAGGAGAGACTGCATAGGTAAGAAGGAGGGGGTCGCTATTTATATCAGAGAAGGGATAAATGCTACTTAAACTCAGAATACAAGGTGAGACAGAGGTCCTATGGATCACTCTAGGAGCCAGAAACAGGAACCCCATCAGGGTTGGAGTTATCTATAGACCTCCAAACCAGGAGATCAAAAAGGACAAGGTTCTCCTGAAAGAAATAATGAGGATGGCCAACAAAGGTGGGCTGTTGCTAGTCTAAGACTTCAGTCTACCAGATGTAGAATGGTCCACCTTTACAGCCTCCTCAGAGAGGAGAGAGACTTCCTTGTGGCTTTGAGGGGCAGGCCTGAATCAAATGGTGCTTTCTTCCACCAGAAAACCAGCTATCCTGGACCTGGTACTCACTAACCATGCCAGGGTATCAGACATACAAGTGGGGATCAATCTGGGTACCAGTGACCACAGATCAGTCTGGTTCTCCATTAACAAGACTGAGGACCTCTGCCACTACAGAATTTGGGTGCTCAACTTCAGTAAAGCAAATTTCCTGAAAATGAGGGAAAGGATCAAAATCTGTTGGCAACAGATACCACATGGAATGTGGAGGACAAATGGACAAAGCTGAAAGATGCTATAGCATCAGTTACAGCACTATGCACTAAACAAATCAGCAAGTCCAAAAGGCAAGGAACCCCCTCTGGTTCTCCAATGAGGTAGCTACTATAGTTAGGGAAAAGAGAAAAGCTTTTCAGAAATACAAGGAGACCAAGTCTGAAAAAGATAGAGAAGCCTACAAAGAATAGCTCAAAGAAGCCCAGAAAGCTATTAGGGTGGCAAAGGCCCAGACTGAAGAAAAACTGGCCTGAGAAGTGAAAAGGGGGGACAAAACATTTTATCGATACATTTGAGAAAAAAGAAAGAGCAAAGGAGGAATAACACGGCTGGCAAACAAGGAAGGACACCTGGTGGAAAATGATAGACAAGGCAGACGTTCTCAATGAATTCTTCTGCTAGATCCTCACACAGGAAGACATTGGTAATGGTCCAGCACCAGCTAGGACAGTTCCCCATGCCAAGGGAGCTGACATATCCCCCTTTATGAAAGAAAGGGTCCTTGAGGAATTGTCTTAAATAAGGGTGGACAAGGCAATGGGCCCTGATGGAATACACCCAAGAGTTCTAAAAGAACTTAGGGGTGAAGTTGCCACCCCACTTGCTGAACTGTTTAACAGTTCACTGGAATGGGATAGTACCACAGTAGTAGTAAAATATTTTTATTCATATACTTTCATATGGCTAAGGATTAACTCGATTGAGTAAAACTCATTTTCAATGAGGTCCACAACACAGTAAAAAGTTTCCAAAACACAAAGTTATACATTATGTACATCTCAACCAATTAATATAAAATCTTAAGACAGAGAATATGTGTCAAGAGTTAACAGGGCCATGGTTGTGCCATTGCTCAAGAGTGGTAGAAGGGAGGTAGCAAGAAACTACCACCCAGTAAGTCTGACCTCAGTGGTGGGTAAAAAAATGGAGACATTGCTTAAGGAAAGGGTAATGAACTACCTGAAAGCAAGTGGGCAACATGACCCAAAGCAGCATGGCGTCACATCAGGATGCTCATGCCGAACAAATTTGATAAAATTCTTCGTCCAGGTTACAAGAGAAGTAGACCAGGGGGCAGCAGTGAACGTGGTGTATCTGAACTTTACTAGTCTTTGATACAATCCCACACAGAAGGCTAGCCAACAAGCTGGAGCAAGCTGGCATCGATCACAAAGTAATTAAATGGATCACAAGCTGGCTGCAAGGCAGGACACAGAGGTTTACGGTTAATAGCACCTTGTCCCAAGAGGGGAAGGTGTCAAGTGGCGTGCCACAGGGATCAGTACTAAGCCCCATCCTTTTCAACATATTCATCAGTGACATCACTGAAGAATTGAAAGGGAAAGTCTGCCTCTTTGCAGATAATACAAAGCTCTGCAACAGAGTAGGCACACAGGAAGGGATTGCAGAAATGGAGGCAGATCTCAGGATGCTAGAGAAATGGTCCAGGAACTGGCAGTTGAGATTCAATGCCTAAAAATGTAAAGAAGTGGACTTGGGTAGAAGGAACCCATGCATAACGTATGTACTGGAGGGGCAGCTACAAGAAGAAACAAAGTTAAAATGGGATCTTGGTGTCATGATCTCAGATGATTTAAAAGTAGGGCTGCAATGCAAAAAAGTGGCACTAAAGGCAAGCAGCATCCTCAGATGTATTGGTAAGGGTATTACCAGTAGGAAGCGTGATGCAATCCTCCAGTTGTACAAGTACTTGGTGAGACCTCACTTGGAGTACTGTGAGCAGTTCTGGAGACCTCACCTAAAAAAGGACATAGACCATCTGGAAACAGTGTAGTGATGTACCACCAAAATGGTGCAGGATCTGCACCACAAAAAATACAAAGTTAGGCTCAGCCAGCTAAATGTATTCTCCCCTGAGCAGAGGAGGAACAGAGGAGACTTGATTGAGGCATTTAAATTTGTTAAAGAGATCAACACAGAATAAACCAGGAACCTCTTCTGGGAAAATAGGACTGCATGTAGTAGAGGACACAACATGCTCCTGGTGGGAAGTAAATTCAAAACAAATTTTAGAAAGTACTTTTTCACAGAGGTGGACCCTTGAAACTGCCTGCCACCAGAGGTGGTGGTAGCCAAGATAGTCAGTGAGTTCAAACAGACATGGGATAGATAATATAGTCAACTTAGCAAGACAAATTGTTAGCGGAGGGTAGAAAACCCCGGCAGATTAGATAAACCACACACTCTCCTTCTGATAGCAAATTATGTTGATTGATTTTACATGTGATTTTAGTGTGGGGCTGTGTTCTGCAACCAATTTCACAGCTTCAAGAAAATTTCCACGATTTAGAAAGCAGTCATCATCCAACAGTTTTGCTGCTGCTTCCATATTTTTCCTGCGATACGGTAGTGCTTGGAAACAAATGAAAAACAGAGGATATCAAGAACAAAGCTAACTACAGCACATCACTCAAATGTAAGTTTTTGACGTGTAAGTTGCTCATGAAACAATAGATATGTAATTGATTTCTCCTTGTTGTTTATGAAATGGGTTTTGCTGGAGTGCTGATGACACTGACTGTTCTTGTTCAACTGATTGTGTGACTATAAGTCTCTAGTCAGAGCAGCCTTCAATCAGGGCACTTCTACAGAATCTTTCTGTTGTGTACATTAAACAAAATGAGCAGTGAATTGATCGCTTCTCATTATTATACATCACCCACTTTCTGTGAATGTTATTAACTTGACTGACCATGTGATAATAGACAGTTTCACTGTTGAAAGGAAAATCCCGAGTAGATTGGCAGTGGTGAAATTTCCAGAACATTTCCTCGTTCATATTTTCAGACTTCAGGAAAAAATATTTTGCAGAAGGCACACACTCTGAAGTAGGTACAGAATCTACAGATTTCTGATGAGTGGATTCCTGCTGCTCCTGCAGAGCTTCAGTTTGTTGCACATCTGAAGGTAGTTTATCTTCAAGTACAACTGCTGTACCACAGACTTGTTCATCATGTTGAGACATGCTTTCATTTCATAGCAGTCCTTCAGTAAGTTCAGTTTCAACAGTTTCCTCAGCTTCAGCATCACCTGAGTGCGAAGTCCCTTCATCTTCACCTGTTAGCTTATCTTCATTTGTCTTAAATGCAGTTCCTGATACAGCTCAGACACAAAGGGCAACCCTAAGAGGCATGTGCCAAGTGCCATCCAGCCAATAGCCTTACTGTCTGCTGAGCTTCACTGATCTTCACTAACTGGGAGAGAGACCAAGGGGAAGGCAGACTCCGACAGATGCAGAAGCAGAGATTCCTTGACAGCAGTTCTACCTGGCTGAATCCCCTTGAAGTGCACAGTCGGGGGCTCCTATCTCCACTGAGGTGACTTCTGTCTTTGATCGCTCTACTCAGACCAAGCCAGTGACTGCTCTGTCAGCATAAGAAGCAGTTGGAACACTTACCCAGAATTCCTAGCTGCTGTATCTAAATCAGCATTTATACTGCTGTACCACTACTGAAATAGTAGTCAACTAATAGAAAACTCTCAGTTGGAAGCAACAGCTCAGACACAATGGGCACTCATAGGAGGCATACGCCAAGAATGGTCCAGCCCCTAGCCTGACTGTCTGCTGTACCCACTACTGAAATAGTAGTCAGCTAATAGAAAGCTCTCTGCCAGAAACAGCCAGAAGCAACAGCTCAGACCAATCTTCACTTGAGGGGAAGCGCAGGTAGAAGATTTAAATTCTGCCATGCTCTTGCCTGCAGGTATAACGACTGAAGCGCTACAAGTGGAACTTGCAGCAGCATAGCCCCATCCAGGTTCCGTCTCATCAGTGGCATCTACTTTTATTGGCGGCTTCTGCTGCAGCAGTTCCCTGGGCACTCCAGCATTTGAGAAAGGCAGGTATTGTCCTGCAGCCAGTGGATCAGTCCCCTCTCCCTCACAGCAGCAGGGAGCCAGGATGCATGGACTACAGGTAGGGATTTTTACTGCAAGCAGCAGGGACTCCACAGAGCTATTCTGAACCAAAGGGCAGAACAACTGAGCTAGCAACCAGATTCCTTCTTACCTTTTGCAGGTGTATAAGCTAGATCTTGTCTGTTCAACAGTTACCTGATTGCTTTCTACAGTGTACAGGAAGCAGTTGGATATGGTCACCCACCCTCCCCAGAGTGCTCTTGCTTTATAGGCATGTAGCACTGCCCACAACACCTGATATGAGGAAGTAAGGTACAAAAACAAACAAAAAAAACCTCACTGTTCTGTTTTCCTTTTTGTCCACACTTCCTGCCAAGAAACAGGAATCAGCACTATCTCTCAACTATAACAACAACAAAAAAAATTAACCTTGTCAGTTGCGAAAACTGTGGTGCACTGCACAATAGTATCTACAAACGGCAACCAGGACCCTGCCATGCATCCTGCACCATAGCAGATCTTGCAGCCCAACTACAGGATGCTTGGACTATAATATACGACCTCCAATACAGGGAACTCTGTAGCACACCTCCTCTACCTCAACCACCACCAGTACCAGCATGTCAGCCAGGGGCCAGGACTAGAGACAGGGCCCAGGGACTGGCAGGTGGTAAGGAAAGAGATGCATCATAGGAGGCCCATGAAGGAAGCCAAAAACCAGGAGCATTTTCCAGCCATCCAAACAAAAAACAGGTTCGCTCCACTGCTACTGACCACAGACAAAGTAATACAAGGTAAACATATCAAACCACAGAAAAAGTCTAACATGTCAATTAAAACCAATACAAACTACAATAAAAACAAAAATACTAAAACTCAGAATAAAAAATGACACAAATATAAACAAAAGCAAAATTCTTACAATTGGGGATTCCATGATCCAAGGAGTAGAACACCACCTAACACAAAATGTTAAAAGTGACATCATAGCAAGTGTCTACCAAGAGTCTCTGCAAGTAGGGACACTAACCGCATAAAGATAAATGTGCAGGAATCAGGGGATGTTACACATATAACAGTACACCTTGCTACCAATGACTTGGCAAACCACACAGTTCAGGAGGCCAAGAAACACTTTGAGGACCTGGCCAACAAACTTTCTTCCCTTCCATTCAAATTAGCCTTCTCAGAAGTGCTGCCAGTGTAGAAAAAAGGAAAAAGTACTAAGTGAGTCAGGGAGACTGAAGTAGAGAAGTTCAACTTGGTGCCAAAACAAGGGATACGACTGCAACAAGGCACAACTTTTGGGAAAGAGTTTTTTTTAAATATGATGGATTGCACCTAAACAGAGAAGGTGTGCGAGCTCTTGGACAAAAATTAAATGTCCATACAGGTACAGTAGTTTAAATAAAGGGGAGTATGACGCAGCTCACATCCCTGCCATTGGTGGGCTGGTCATCATTTCCCAAAATGGCAAATGCATACATACATCCTCGGAAAACAAATCAGAGCCAACATCTGCCCAAACCAGCAACCTCCATAATCTCTTGGCCGGAAAGAGCAAATTGAAGCAGTCCAGGAACAGAGTACAACCTCATGCCGAAGAGGAAGTACATTCCTGGAAGGGAATGGTTGCAAATACTAGGAGCCTAACCAACAAACTTTCCGAACTCACAGCGATCTTGGAAACAGAAAGTTTGGATTGGGTGGTTGTAACAGAAACCTGGTTCACAGAAAACCACAGAAATATGGCCATTGCCAGTTACAGTCTGTTCAGGAAAGATAGGCAGGACAAAAAAAGAGCAAGGGGGCATAGCTATTTACATTCAATCAATCAAGTCTTTATTTAACCAGGCATTCATCGTTGAGCAGAAGCTCATTTGCAAGATGGACCTGGGTGAAGCATGAACAATTGTATATACAGGTCAACACAGGTATTTACAAGGCAATACAGATAATACTCTTTACAGAGAGGAAGAAAAATAAGTTCGTATGTACATAGAATTATACAGATATTGTACAGATTACATGGTATTTACATACATAGAAGTATCTATAGGAAGATAAAGCAGGTTATCTAAGGTTGCAGGAGGAAGTAACGGAAGAAAAAAAATAAAAATAAAAATATACACCAGGTAGAGGTGAAGGTAGGGGGGAAGGGAGGGAGGTAGGGGAAGAAAGGCTAGGAGGGCACGGTGCACAGAGAGGAATTGGTAAAATGGGATGTAGAGAAGGTGGATGGAGAAAGGAGTATGTGTGAGCCCCGGGATTGAATGCTATAAAGTACGGAGCATAGAAACATAGAATTTGATGGCAGATAAGCACCGCTTGGCCCACCCAGTCTGCCCATTTCCCTGCCTACTGGATAAGCTGCAGATCCTAGTTAACCAGCAGCCTACTTCTTTCTACCCCACCCCTAGAATTGCCTTTATGACTGTCCCATGCATGCTTGAATTCCACCACTGTTTTTGACTCCACGACCTCCTCCGGAAGGCTGTTCCATGCATCCACAACCCTCTGTGAAAAATACTTCCTTAAATTACCTCTGACGCCTCTATCTTCAAATTGTGCCTCCTTGTTCTTGCACACATTTTTTGAAAGATGCTACCCTCTTGGACTTTGTTGATTCCTTGAGGTACTTGAAAGTTTCTATCATGTCCCCCTCCTCCTTTCCTCGAGGCTATACATATTAAGCTCCTTAAGTCTCTTCATATGTCTTCCGGTGCAGACCCTGCACCATTTTAGTTGCCCTCCTCTGGACAGTTTCCATCCTGTCTATGTCTTTGCGAAGACTGGGTCTCCAGAACTGCACACAGTACTCCAGATGGGGTCTGACCAGCTGTCTGTACAGAGGGATAATAACTTCCTGTTTTCTACTGGTGATGCCTCTCCCTATGCATCCCAGTATCCCCCCAGCCCTCCTTGCTGCCCTATCACATTGCTTGACCACCTTTAGGTCATCTGATATGACTACCCCCAGGTCCCTTTCCATTTTTGTTGTTGTTAGTATCTCACCCCCCATTGTGTACTCTTCCCCTGGGTTTTTGTTTCCCAGGTGCATTACCTTGCACTTCTTAGCATTGAATCTAAGCTGCCATACATTTGACCATTCCTCTAACCTTGCCAAGTCCCTTTTCATCCTTTCCACCCCACCTTGTGCATCAACTCTGTTGCAGATCTTTGTGTCATCTGCAAAGAGACATACTTTTCCTTCCAGTCCCTCTGCAATGTCGTTTATAAAGACATTGAAGAGGACCGGTCCTAATACTGAACCCTGTGGTACCCCACTAGTAACCCCCCTTTCTTCAGAGTGGACTCCATTTACTATTACTCTCTGTGTCCTATTCTCCAGCCAATTCTTTACCCAGGCTGTCATCTTGGGACCCACTCCCAGGCTGGCTAACTTGTATATTAATCTTTGTTTGGGACTGTGTCAAATGCCTTGCTAAATTCTAGGTAGGCCATGTCCACAGCCCCTCCCTGATCTACTACTTTGGTCATCCAGTCAAAGAAATCTATCAGATTTGTCTGGCATGACCTTCCCGCTAGTAATCCATGCTGCCTTGGGTCCTGTGCCCTCTGGCCTCTAGATACTCGACAATTCTTTCTTTCAGAAGTGACTCCATCATTTTCCCTACCACTGAGGTTAAACTAACAGGTCTGTAGTTTCCTGCTTCTGCCTTGCTCCCACTTTTGTGAAGGGGAATCACATCTGCCCTCCTCCAGTCCTCGGGTATCACCCCATCCTCCCATGATTTGTTAAACAGGGTAGTCAGTGGTGTCACTAATTCCACCCTGAGTTCTTTTAGAATTCTGGGATGAATCCCATCAGGCCCCATTGCTTTGTCCATCTTCAGTTTTAAGAGTTCTTTCAGAACCCTTTCTTCTGTAAATGGGCTGGTATCAACTTCTGTATCCAGAGTGTTTCTACTGTTTGTTTTAGGTACCTCCCTTTCTTTTGTAAATACAGAGCAAAAATATTTGTTTAGTATCTCTGCCTTTTCATAGTCACCCTCTGCCCACCCTCCCCTTTATTAGCCTCACTATCCCTCCCTTGGTCTTCCTTCGCTCCCTGATGTACCTATAAAGGTTTTATCCCCTTCTTAACTGAGTTGGCTATCTTTTCCTCAGTTTGGGCCTTTGCTGTTCTGACTGCCTTCCCAGCTTCCTTTTGCTTTAACTGATACAGTTCTCTGTCCTGCTCCTTCTGTGATTCCTTGTACTTCCTAAAAGCTTTCTTTTTCTCTTGAACCTTCACTGCCACTTCCTTTGAGAACCATAGTGGTTTCTTACATCATTTAGTTTTGTTTATTTGCTTCACACAAAGGCTAGCTATCTCTGTGATGGCAGTTTTTTATTATTCCCCATTGTTCTTCCACCCCTCCTTCCTGCCCATTTGCAAGTGCATTCCTTAGGCACGCACCCATTTTGGCAAAGTCAGCCCTCCTAAAGTCCAGTACCTTTGCCTTTGTATGGCTTGACTCTATTCCTGTGTTTATTGTGAACCATACTGTTCGATGGTGGCTAATTCCCAGATGGCTACCCACTTCTACATCTGTGATCCTCTCTTCATCTCCATTTGAGAGAGCTGGGTCTAAGATTGCTCCCTCTCGAGTGGGCTCCAATACTAGTTGTCAAAGGCATGCCCCCTGTAGGGCATCTAGAATAACCCCACTCTTCAAAGTGGCTGCTGCAACTGCACTCTAGTTAACATCTGGCATATTCAGATCGCCCATCAACAATATCTCCCCTTTTTCTGCCTTACTAAGTATACTTTCTATCATTTCCTTGTCCATTTCCTCCCCCTGAGAAGGGGGTCTGTATACAACCCCTGTGCGGGATTGTGGTGCCATTGCCGGTCTCCAAATTTACCCACAGTGCTTCTTCTCCTCCCTGTTTTCCCGTTTGTTCTGCTGCTTTGATTCCTTCCCTTATGTAAAGAGCTACTCCTCCTCCCCTATTACCCTCTCTGTCCCTCCTGTAGATAGTGTATCCTGGTATGTTTACGTCCCAGTCGTGGTTTTGTGTGAACCATGTTTCTGTGACTGCCATGATATCCAGATGTTCCTCCTCCTTCAAGGCCACTAATTCAGGAAGCTTGTTACTCAGACTGTGGGCATTGGTACTCATTGCTTTCAATTTTTTGATGGCTTTACCTTCAGTTGCAGCATCCCCCACTGACCTTTCTACCTTGGTCTTTTTCTCATTTAGTACCCTGTTTTGTAGGGAGAGGCTGGGATTTTCCTGCTGCTTATCAGTGCCTCCCCCCTTGACTAGTTTAAAAGCTTGCCAATGAAGCATTTAAACCGATTGCTCGAAATACTTGTTCCCTTCCTGGACAGATGCAGACCATCCTGCCAGTATAGGCTGGTGTCCCTCCAGGTGGAACCCCAGTCGCCAATGAAGCCAAACCCCTGTGTTCCACACCATTTTTTCAACCATTCATTAAACTGCATGGTGCAAAGTACCCTCGCCTCACTCATGCCATTGACAGGCAGCACCTCTGAGAAGGATACTGTGTGTGCTACTTGTCTTAGGCCCCTCCCAGTTCTACAAAGTCCTTCTGCACTGCTCTAATCTCATGTTGAGCCAAGTCATTTGTCCCTAGGTGGATAATGACATCCAGCTCAGACTCCCGTGCAGCTGTTCTCGTGATCCTGAGGATGCGCTTCCTGTCCTTCCAAGCCATGGCACCAGGCAGGCACCTTACTTCAGTTTTCCCTACTCCCCCCAGTTCTATCCCCCTAATAATTGAGTCCCCCACCAGGAGCTGCTTCCTTTTCTTGTGGTGTCCTCTGCCTCCTTCCTGTGGGCCTCCCTTGTGACAGGTGTCCTCAGCCTCCTTAATATCCTCTGTGGGTGCATCCATAGGGGAGCTGTGCTCCCCCAGAATGGTGTATGGATTGTGGAGTGGAACAACTGACTGAGTATGCCTCTGTTCCACCATCCTCACCCTCCCTGAGCCCACTGTGGTCCAACTGCTGTGCTTTCTTTGCAACCTCTGAGGCAGTGGTGGTGGCTCTGGTGCTCCCTGGATGGTGGAGGTTCCCTTCTTACCATCCAGTCTGGCCTGGGGAAGGTTCCCTACTGCTGTCCAGTGTGGCCTGAAGACGGGCAAATTCCTCCTCAGGGCAGAGAGTTGTCTGCAAATAGCAGCATCTCAGCCCCAGAAAGTCTCCCGGAAGACTGCTGCCCACAGCCATTACATTGCACTACTCCCACGTGATTATGTACTTTTTGTTTGTTTGTTTGTTTGTGTGTGTGATTGGTTTGTTATATAGCAATATATATATATTATACAATGTGTATGCTTATATTTTCAGTGCTGTGTGCTAGAGAGGATATGACATTGATATGCACTTTGCACTCTTGAGGAATGATGTCAGAACCCCAGGTATAAAGGAACTATTTCCAGGTGGTGGGTGAGGGTGGGAAGGGGTTGGGCCTAAACTGTGCCTCACAAAACAATCAGCTAATAGCTCTGACCCACCGCTGCAATGAGTGCCTTCCTGTCAGCAAGATACCATACACAACAGTTTGACAGAGCAAATCTCTGCTAATCAAACAGAGAAAATCCAGACATCCAAGTCAGACACAGGTAAACCTCCCCAGCCCCAAAACAGCCTGGTGGTTTGTGCTTCTGAAAGCAGTCAGCCCCAAAATAAGTCAGCTGTGCTTTAAACTCTTCCTGCACTGAAAATCTTAAGAATTGTAACAAGATTGTCTTTTCCTGATTAAGTTCCTTATTTCACCTCTCAGTTAGAAGTAGCCTCCACCTGTAGAACATCTGCTACAAACCAAAGACAATTGTAAAAGTTCACCTCCCTCTGTTGTGAGCACAACTCGCTTTCTTGCAAATCCTATGTTCAGTATTGTAGCTCCCAGCAAGAGGTAGCTTGCCTTAAAAAATATTAGCTGTTCTGATGAGTTTGTTATAAAACACTTGCTTATAATACTGTTGTTCTCAGGTCTATTACCAAAGCTATTGGCTGATTAAGTAGCTATGGTGTAATCACTTCCTGAGAAAGTCTGGAATTTCCTTTTAAGGCACACAAAAGATAAACCCAAAAAACAGTTTACTGTCTGGGTCAAATACACAACCTGTACCTGCACTTTTTTCAGGATTTGTGACAAATGTTTAGCCCAGGGTTTAAACTCTTCCTGCACTGAAAATCTTAAGAATTGTAACAAGACTGTCTTTTCCTGATTAAGTTCCTTATTTCACCTTTCAGTTAGAAGTAGCCTCCACCTGTAGAATATCTGCTACAAACCAAAGACAATTGTAAAGTTCACCTCCCTCCCGGGGCATGATAGGATGTCACAACCCAGGGTAGTGAGCTCCTAACCGAGGTTGGGAAAGGAAGAATAAGGGGATGGACAGGCCTAGTGTTGATAAGACAGGGAGATAAGAGAGAGAACAATTAGGCTGGTGAGGAGCAAGCTGGCGGGGTCAGTACTTAAAATTGGGTCTAGGTGTGGCTATATACCAGTGCAGACATTCGGGAGGAAATAAAAGTCATAGAAGTAAAAAGTTAATCAGGTGACTTAGAATCACTGTGGCTAACAGTAGACATGGGCAAGGAAAAACCCTTCAGAATCAGCGTTGTGTACAGACCCCCAAATCAAAGAGATAAAGGAGACAAAGTCGTAATAAAGGAAATCCACAAAATGCCGGATAAAGGTGAAGTAATACTGGTGGGGGACTTCAACTTACCAGATATTAACTGGAGCACACTAATGGCAGCAACAGCAAGAAGTAGGGACTTCTTATTGTCATTACAAGGCACAGGACTGTGCCAACTTGTTACAACCCCAAGAAGGGGAGATGCCATTCTTGATCTTGTCCCCACAAACTCGGAAAGGATCAAGGACATTGAAGTGGGGTGCTATGTGGGCAACAGTGACCACTGCATGGCAAGCTTTAAAGCAAACATGACCCAGGACACCAGCCACTCAAAGATAAAGGTGCTAGATTTCAGAAAGGCTGACTTCCAAAAAATGAAAACAGGTAGCCAGTTAATGGAAACAGAGATTGAGGAGGTGGAGATGATGTGGGGGAAACTCAAGAGAGCAATAGAAACTGCCACAGATCAATGTGCCAGATGAGTCAGCAAAGAAAAAAGAAATCCTTTATGGTTTTTTAAGGAAGTGGCTACCACAGTCAGAGTATAAAAGAAGGCGTACAGCATATACCAGGAAACCAAAACTAAGAATGACTGGGAGTCGTACAAGGAAAAAATGGGAGTCTAACAAACAAATTAGAAAGGCAAAAGCTCAGACAGATGAAAAAAATAGAAGGGGAGACAAAACATTTTTTAGATGCATTAGGGAATGGAGGAAGGCAAAAGGGGGGATAGTAAAGCTTGCTACTGAAGAAGGGAAATGCACCAAACATGACCCAGAGAAAGTCGAAATCCTCAACAAATACTTCTGCTCAGTGTTTACCAAAGATGACCCAGGGTATGACCCAGCCCTAAAAAAACACAACACCCCAGGACCAGGGTAGACACAAGTCCATTTATAGAAGCTGTAGTATGGGAGGCAAATAAACTAAAAGCAGACAAAGCCATGGGGCCAGACGAGATGCACCCCATAATCCTTGAGGAATTGGGGCAGAATTAGAAGCCCTTCTTGCACTTCTATTCACGAAATCCTTGAAAAGCGGTGTGGTACCCAAAGACTGTTAAAGGCAATAGTGGCTTCACTTCACAAATCAGGCAGTTGTGAAGAGGCTAGTAGTTACAGACCGGTGAGCCTCACGTCTATAGTGGGGAAAGTAATGGAGACACTACTCAAACAGAGGATCATAGCATTCCTCGAAACTAGCAGCCGACAAGACCCTAAACAGCACAGTTTCACAGCAGGTTGGTCATGCCAGACAAATCTGCCTGAGTTTTTTGACTACGCTACAAAAATAATGGACGACAGTGGGGCAGTAGTTGTGGTCTACCTAGACTTTCGTAAGATTTTCAACTCTGTTCCACACAGAAGGCTGGAAAAGAAGCTTGACCACACAGGGGTTGGTCCAGAAGTAGTCAGATAGATACAAAACTGGTTACAAGGCAGAACCTGGAGGGTACATGTTAATGGAATGCAATTGACAGACGGTAGAGTGACCAGCAGAGTGCCCCAGGGCTCAGTGCTGGGGCCTCTGCTCTTCAGTGTTTTTATAGCAGACATCACTGACAGACTGGAAGGGAAGGTGTATCTGTTCGCAGATGACACCGAGATATGTAACAGGGTGGATGCCTCAGAAGGAGTGAGCAAGATGGAAGCTGACCTCAAGAAACTAGAAGAATGGCCTGAAGAGTGGCAGCTGAGATTTAATGCCAAAAAGTACAAGATCATGCACATAGGAAAAAAAAATCCAAGAAAGGAGTATTACCTAGGAGGCGAAAGACTGGCAGCCTTAAACCAGGAACAAGATCTGGGAATCATATTCTCAGATGACTTGAAGGTTAGTAAGCAGTGTGAGAAGGCAACATTGAAGGCTAACAGAATGCTGGGCTGCATTGGGAAGAGGAATCATGAGCAGGAGGAGAGAGGTGGTACTGTATAGATCGCTAGTCAGGCCTCTCCTGGAATATGGAGTCCAGTTCTGGAGGCCTTACCTCAGGAAGAACATTGACCGAGTGGAAACAGTACAGAGAAATGTGACAAAAATGATTCAGGGTCTGCAGTACATGTCCTACAAGGAAAGACTTAGGGAACTGAATATGTACTCCCTGGAGAAGAGAGAGGGGACATGATTGAAACATTCAAGTACTGTACATAGAAGGCATTAACAAGGTACAGGCACAGGAACTTTTCACTTCAAGAAGGGCTCCAGGACCAGGCAACATGACCTCAGGCTACATGAAGGGAAGTTCTCTACCAACACCAGGAAGTTTTTCTTCACAGAATGAGTGGGGGACACATGGTACAGCTTGCCCCAAGAGGTTGTGGGGATCAACATTGGGGGAGGGTTCAAGAATGCATGGGATAGACACAAGGGAGCCCTGACTACAGAGGGCAACTAGAGTGTCAAACTAGGTCTAAAACAAATGGGCAGACTAGATGGACCTAGCTATCTCCTTCTGCTATCAACTTCTATGTTTCAGATTGTGTAAAAAAAACCTGTCAGTTATTTCCAAACATTTCAACTCATTAAGTTTCTGCTGTTTTTCCTTTTACTTCTGGGTCCCACTTTTGTGCTTGTCTTTGGATCCCAGTAATTGGTCTTCCATTTTCTAAACAGAGAAAATCTATCAGCTGGCCTTACACTTTGCAGAGCCTGGGGCAGAGGTAAAACATGGGGTTCATGGTATGGGGTCTGGCTGGCTACAAGCTGGGGTATGTGACACCCCTTCACCACCCCAGTCACTTACTTCCCCACCATCCACCCCTCTCACCCAGACTGTTTTTGTGAACCAAACCAAAATGCTACCTCCTGTGCTCCTGTGCTGGCAGAATACATACATATATAGACAGGTAGGTAGGCAGATAGTCTATTAGATGGATGGGTAGTTTTTTTTTTCTTTCAGAAAACCACAGAAGTGTAGAGGATGGCAAGTGACTGGGGTGGAAGAGGGTTGGTCACGGGTACTTCTTCACAGAAAGAGTGGCAGATTCCTGGAACAGCTTTTCAGCAGAGGTGATGGGGCAAAAACAGTAGTGGGGTTCAAGAATGCATGTAATAGACACAAGGGAATCATTGTGAGAAAGAAGGGGGGAGAAAGAGCTGTAGATTAAGCAGGGTCTGCTGTATAATGCAAGTAGAAACAAGCATTTGTCAATGCCGAATGTTTGCTTACTGGCATTGGCAGTGGTAGTGTAGAAGTTACAGAGCTGCGTAATAGGAATGGCAGTGAAGTATTGAACTGAAGCCAACCCCACCACCACCCTGCAGAGAGTGACAGGCATTGGGGTGTGCATTTGGGTCATCAGGCATAACGGCCACGCCATTTCACTACACCCCACTCTGCAGAGACTGACAAGTGTCACGTGTTCCTTGGGGTCTTTGGCCCTTATGCGCACCCCATTTCATTAGGAAATATGGTGAGATGGGTGCGATATAGGAGAATGGGGTGAAGTTTGGGGCTGAAGAGTCCAAGGCATACCTCGATGCCTCTCAGTGACTGCAGGGTGTGGAATGGTATGAGCATCACAGGCAAGAATCCCAAGTCACACCCCTGATTCCTGTCATTCTATATAGGGTTGGGCGATTTAGTTGAAAAGTCTAATACCTCAGGCATTCATTGGTATTTTAACTCCAAATCTTCAACATGTTTGTTTTGTGACCCCACCTCACGAACAGGGGAATATGAGCGTGGTTGCTGAAGCTGCTTATGCACAGTGACTACGGATTTAGCACCACAGATGCAAACATATTCTAACAGGCTGTAAAAATGGCAGCTGTACTCTTTCATGGGGAGGTGTAAAAATGGCTATGTTGCAAATGTGTAGTAAAAATATTTAAAAAAATGGTGAAGTCACAAGCGTACATAGAAACTGTGCAACGCACACCGTTATATAAGTAGGTTGGGGATATTTTATAGCAGATTGTCAACTCAGGCATTTTGGTGCCTCCGATCATGAACAGTGTCACTGTGATTTTCTTTATCTGTGCGAACAATGATTTCCCTGTGACCACGCATCTCTGCACTGAAAGTGTGAAACACACTTTGGCCATGTTGTGAAAAATGGCAGCTGTACTGTTCATAAGGAAGTGTTGAAAATGCCACTAGTGAAAATCTGGACTGGAAATATTACAAAGTCATGAACTAACGAGGATGCGGAAACTGCACAATGCTCACTGTAACACAGTCATTTTATGGACTTTTGTCACCAAATTTTCAACATAGCCATTTTAAGACCTCTGCTCATGAACAGTGTAACTGTGATTTTCTTAATCTGTCCTAAACATTGCTTTCAGACACCAACAGCACCATTGTGCGCCAGCATGTGCGATAACACATTTTGGGTGACATGAAAAATTGCAGCTGTACTGTTCATAAGGAAGTTTAATAAATGGACATGTTGAAAATCTAGAGTGAAAATATTAAATTTGCAAACTAACGAGCATGCTAGAACTGTGCAACGACGTCAGAAAGTCATTTTTAGGCATTTTTCACCAAGTTTTCAACATAGCCATTTTAAGACCTCTGCTCATGAACAGTGTCACTGTGGTTTTGTTAATGTGTCTCATACATTGAGGTTGCACAACGACTCTGCCATTGTGCGCTACATGGGCGGAAACATGTTTTGGGCAGGATGTGAAAATGACAGCTGTACTGCTCATAAGGAGGTGTGGAAAATGGCAATGTTGAAAATCTGGAGGAAATATTGAAAATTGGAAACCCACGAAGGTATGGGGAACCTGTGCAACGACACTCGTAAACAGTCATTTTAGGAATTTGTCACCAAATTTTCAACATTGCCATTTTAAGATCTCTGCTCATGAACAGTGACACTGTGATTTTCTTAATATGTCCCATACACTGAGTTCGCACAACGACTGCGCCATTGTGCGCTACATGGGCGGAAACACGTTTTGGGTGAGATGTGAAAAATGACAGCTGTACTACTCATAAGAAGGTGTGGAAAAATGGCAATGTTGAAAATCTGGAGTGGAAATATTGAAAATTCACAAACCCATGAGCGTGCGTAGGAACTGCGCAACGCACGCTAGTAAAACAGTCATTTTTAGGAATTTTTTCACCAAATTTTCAACATAGCCATTTCAAGACCTCTGCTCATGAACAGTGTCACTATGATTTTCTTAATTTGTCCCGTACATTGATTTCGCACACCGACTGCGCCATTCTGTGCTACAAGGGTGAAAACACATTTTGGGTGAGATGTGAAAAATGACAGCTATACTACTCATAAGAGGGTGTGGTGAAATGGCAATGTTGAAAATCTGGAGTGCAAATATTGAAATTTCGTGAACTTACGAGCCTGCGTAGGAACTGCGCAATGCATGCTCATAAACAGTCATTTTTATAATTTGTAACTAAATTTCAACATGGGGTTTTGGCATCTTTCATATCGATACCGCGTCATGGCGGTATTCAGTTCCCAAAGGGTGATTTCACAGTCACTGCGCAGTCACCGCGCGGAAATCACCCTTCGAGCCTGAATAACGCCATGACAGTGACATCATTCATGAGAAGGGGTCCCAAAACCCCATGTTGAAAATTTGGTGCAAAAATTCCCAAAAATGCCCGAGATATGCATAAAGTTGAACCCCTCCTATCTAGCCCATTATACAGCTTACCGGCATTTACTCAGTTCGCGGTCGGCTTTGAAGAGTGCAGATGTGTTCCCGTCCACCCAAGATGCCGCACCGGAGTCCAGAGGTAAGTATGGGGTGAGGGGGTGTGGGAGGCTGAAAGCGCAGTGGGTGGGTGCAGGATGTGGGAGGGGGTCAGGAGACGCGCCGGTGGGACAGTTTTTTACAGGATAAAAAACAAAAAAGACGTCGCGGACGCTTGCCACGCTGGGGTGGGCTCCAGCGCGGCACAAGGACTTTGGGGGGCATTCAGCCGACGGGGATTGGGCACCCCGCCGCAAAAAACGCAGATTATTTGCCACGCTGGGTGGCCCCGCTGGCACAATGACTTTGGGGAGGCAGCCAGCCGACGGGGATTGGGCACCCCTGCCGGCAACATAAACCGGATTGCCACACTGGGGTGGGCTCCCAGCATGGCAGCAACTATTGGGAGGAGGAGACAATGTTCAGCCGACGGGATTGGGCACCTGCTGGCTGGCACGCTGCGCAAGGGGCGCGACGCCTGCGGCTGGGGGAAGGCGTAGAGCAGCTCCTCATCGCTGCTCACCAAGTGTGCTCCCCCTTTCAATCAGTATGCCACTGCATTTTGAGCTGTCATAGACAGCTCCAAAATGCATTGGCTTACAGGCCGCGCTGCCAGCCCAGTGCCTGAATTGGAGGAGGAGGTGACACACCTCCGAAATCTCCGTTCATGGCACTATGTTTCTTGCACATGCGTGCAAGCAAACATAAAAATGGGCAGACTGGGTGGGCCATGCAGTGCTTATCTGCTGTCAAATTCTATGTTTTTATCTAAGCGCTAAAAAGATATTCACAGACAAAACCCCAATAATTGCCCGCTCATAATTAGGTTATCTCTGGACATTGGGGCATAACATTTGGTAGATACATTCTTCTTGGCAGGTTCATCACACTTGGCAAGTGTGATGAAATTTGTTTTGGTGCTTATTGTGCTGTAGCAGGACTGTTGTTTTTGTTATAAAAAAAGAAGGGGGTAATTCAAGAATGTAATTCTATCATGAAGTATGGACATAAAAATGAATGGAATAACATACTGTGGTAAATAGAAATAAACGGGAGAATACAATGCACAAGAAACAAAATACTGCTTTTTGTCTGTGAAGGAATGTTGACTTCACAGGGCAATAATTTTGTACGTGTATGAACCTTGGATTAATAAAACATTGAGTTATTTTTTAAAAAAGGGTCTTAGAAATGCTGCAATGTGATTGGCTGTTAGGATTCCAACAGCCTTACATTAATCGATGTTACACTATCATGTACAGCCTGATCACCATTGCACATGGATTCTTCCTGTCAGCATTCCAACCTCTAGCAATGCTGAATGACTGGAATGATGCATTCTGGTTGTGAACCAGCATTCTGAAACTATTGATGGAAGAACTATTTTATTAGAAATTTCCCTCTAAATGAAGAAAACATTCAGAATGTATACTTTTAACACTTTTCTTTTGGAATAATTTTTTTCATAATATTAACAAGGCATGGCCAGGGATTAGATTAACAGTTAGCTAATCACTGCCTAGGGTCAATATGGCTCTCGCCTGTGCCTCGTGCCACATTACACCCCAGGGGGGAATAACAGACTGTTAATCTAACTCCTGGTCATGCCTTATTGCTTAACTGTAATGACCTGAATGTACACTTAACAGAATGGATTTGACAACAAAGCTGTACCGATTTATGACTCTGTAAATATATTTGGTCTGGTCTCTGCAAACTTCAATTTTAAATAATGTTTCAAGTTAAATCCATTTACTATATAAAACAGTGTAAGGGCAACCAAACACATTCACAAGAAGGCATATTTTTCCTTCTCAGGGTTGAGATAACATCAGGGACCTCTCGAGCTTCACTCTCGAATCGGGGTCCCTATGATTTCATTTTAATCCCTCCATGGAAACACAGCATTGTTGTGTATGGTTGCCCATACACTATTCTATATGTGCTGTTGGACTGAGTCGGACTAGCCAATGTGGCTTGCTGGGAGTCAGATCAGGGATCCTTGGAGTCAGGACTGAAAGGCAGTAGCTTTTATCATTCAGTGAAAGGGAAATTCTTATTAGTTATGCAGTTGTGCTGTGATTCCCCCTTTTATTTACAATTAGTGGTTCAGAAATAGAAGGCACTGATGGTATATTTTGGTATCTTTCATCAGCACTATAGGACTCTGCTGTGCAACATCACACATCTAGATGGTGTTGCAGTTCACACACACACTATACGGTTCCATGTCAGTTCAGCGATGGAATTACAACAAGGACAAGTACGGCGGCAGATACTTCGGTGACTGCAATAACAGCAATGGTAAGTGTGTCAACTGCAATAACAGCAACTGTTTATTTTCTGTGGGGAGCTTTGCCCCCCGCAACCCCCTTACTAAAATAATCTACTCTGAGGTCATAGCACCTCGGAGTGGGGGAGTCCAGTATCACCAGTATTACTGTTGCCATACTTTCATGGTCGCCGTAATTGCATCTGCCTACTTGACCATGCTCAGATTGTCATTGTGGTAATTCCATTGTGGAATTGACGTGATACCACACTGTACAACAGACATGACAATACAAATTTCAACAGAAGCCGTGGGACTGAAGGAAATACTAATCTGGCAACAGGAATGACTTTTAGTCAGGGAAAAAAGCAAAATATTTTCTTTGATGCATGCAGCCTGTTGTCAGGAGTACCATTTTGAAAGTAAGGCATGGCTGAGAAGAAACATGTACACAATGACTGAGAAGGAGTGACATGTTATGCAGTGTAGCCTAGTGGTTGGAACTGTGAACCAGAAGATACAGGTTCACATCCTACCAAAAGGTCCATACTCACTGCATGACCTTGAACAAAATTATTGGATCTCCCAATGATTAAGTTCCTCACAACTATAAAATGGGTAAAGGCTCAGGCGGCCTCTGACTGGGGGGGTATATAAGAAGCACATCTGAGCATCTTTCATTCCTCTGCAAATATAATATCAGAGGTACACAGAAATGGGACATAAACACAAGGATCAACATAACAAGATGACTAATGGCCCCTTTTGTGGATCCTGTAGTTTATTTTTGTTTGTTTTTTAACCTACTTATTGCCCTAATGACTGTGCAGTCTCTTGCAGCTGGCTTGCTTCCTGCTCTAGATCAATACTGCTTTTGCCGGAGTCCCTCCAGTTTCAGGTAACTCCAAGACTCCCTAAGCTTGTCCCGCCCCTTCCCCCATATCTGCTTGGCTGCCACATATTGAGTTGTAACAAAGGCATATATAGTTGCAGAGTTGTAGTATGATGGCCAGGTAGGGGAAATAACATCTCTGACACCTGTAAGCATTGTCAGCCACTGGCACCTGTCATTCCCACTGCTCTAATTTGGGATTTTCTTCTCTGATAAGTGCCCCTCTCCATGGAAACTAAGGCACTCACAGTCTCACAACTGCTAGGGGTGTGTGTGTGTGGGGGGGCAGAGGACTAATGTTATGTGGTTATCTACGATATCAGTGACACCATCACCAGGTCTCCCATTCCCCCTAGTGGGGCTGCTAAAGTGGTATTCCTGAGATTCCTACCCTGGAAGGAGAGTGCCAACTAGACACTCCATATGTCCGAACTGCTTGCTATCCATTTTACATTGCAGTGCATTGTGTCCAAATCTACCATTGCCCCCTGAAGATTTACTGATGTTCCTCGTAATGTTAGAGCTATTCCTGGACATACAAACTATTAAAAAATTCAACTAACTTGATAGAAACTTTCTTTAACACTAAACATATGGGGCCCAGTGTTTAGAAAATCAATTGGACCCAGCAGTATGCGACCCACAATGAATCAGATTTGAACATCTCCCAACCCCCACCCTGTTTTGCAGTACACTACATACTACACTACATATGCTTTGTGGCCAGTCCCTTGCGGCATGCAGACCCCGGTCAACAGGCATAATCCACTACACTCGAGGAATTCATAAGATTCATAGGATGTACAAGCTACACAGACTTGCGTCCTTAATGCTTGCCACTATTTATTTCTTTATTTTTTATTTTATTTTATATTTGATCCTATCATTATATTTCTAAACCATTGTTGTTTTAGTATGGTAATATTTATCCAGCCCATGCTTGAAACATTCCATTGACTCACTCATTACTAATTGTTCTGGCAAAGCATTCCACAACTTAACACCCCTCTGGCTAAACCAATTTTTTCTCCTTAGTGTCCTCCATTTGTCTTGTTTGAGTTGTAATTTGTGACCTCTTGATTCATGCAAACTTTCTTTCCTAATTATTAATCCTAGGTCTTGCCTTAAGTGCTCATCCTTTATTACTCTATAAATCATGCACGTATCACCCCTAGTTCTACGATACTTCAATGAAAAAATATTTAGATTTAATAATCTTTCATGATATGGAACGTTCTTGACCTGAGATTTTCTTTGTGGCCCTTCGTTGAACACCCTCCAATCTCCTAATATCTACCTGCCTAGATGGTGACCAAACCTGCGCACTCTACTCCAAATGGGGCCTCACCAATGCACTATACAAGGGCACCAACACCTTCATATCTCTGCTACCAATGTGACGTAATATACAGTTTAATACTTGATTTGCCTTTTTCACCACTAAACTGCAATGGGTACCGAATTTCAAATTGTCCGTTATTCTCACCCCCAGGTCTCTTTCTTCTACAGTCTGTCTTAACTGAGTCTTACCTATACTGTAGATATTTCTTTTCTTTTTTTTTTTACCCAGGTGCATTACAGCACACTTACTAAGATTTAACTCTAATTTGTGATGATCCGTCTATTTGCTCAGGATATCTAATGTTTCTTGTACCTTGCTGTAGTTTTCAGTACTGTTAACTATGCCCCCAATTCTACAATCATCTGTGAATTTATTAATCCAGATGCCAGAATAAATGCTCCTAATTGAAGAAACGTACAGATTGAATAAACAAGGGCCCAACACTGAACCCTGTGGCACACCACTGGTAATACCCCTCCAGTCTGAAAGAACTCCTCTGATTGTAACCCTTTGCCTTCTGTCTTGGAACCAAGCTTCTACCCAGTTAGCTATATTAATAGGTATCTTAACACTGTTCATTACATCAATCAATTCTTCATGTGGCAGTTTATCGAATGCTTTGGAAAAATCCAAGAAAATGTCAACTGCATTACCCTTATTCAGGGTCTTATTCACATTTTCATAAAAAGATAACATATTTGTCTGACATGATTTATTTTTTGTAAATCCATGTTGAGTTGTGTCAATTAAGTTGTTTAGTGACAAATGTTTCAAGATTATGTCCTTCAATATTCCCTCAAATACTTTCCCCTCTACAGATGTTAGACTCCCAGGTCTAAAATTCTCTGGCTTTGTAGTTGTTCCTTTCTTTAACAAAGGTACTACTGTAGCATTTCTCCAAGCTTGTACTACAATTTCTTGATCTAAGGATTCCTGGAATAAGTATGTAAGGGGATGCACCAAAAGGACTGTCATTTCTTTAAGTACCCTAGGATGGAGCCCATCCGATCCTTGAGATTTGATTGTGTTTAAACTTTCTAGTTTATCTAGTACTTCTTTAGGATCTATTTTAACCTGCCCTGACTGGGAACTAAACTTATTTGCTGAGCTACTAGAGTGTCTTATATTAAATACTGAAGAAAAATAGGAATTCTGTTTGTCAGCCATTTGTTTAATGTCGGTTATACATTCATTTTTTTTATCCCTAAAAGGGCCTATATTAATAGATCCCTTCTTTTTACCATTAATATAACTATAAAAGGCTTTATAATTGTCCTTCATTCTTATAGATAACTTTAATTCATATTTATCCTTTGCTTTCTTAATTTCTTTTTCAAGATGCTTAACTTTATCTTTATACCTCACTCATCCTTCCAGATTGTTATTTTTATTTACCCTTTTAAACATCTTGGGCTGGATATTCAAACTGCACTATTTTGTGGTGCAAGCCCTTGCGCTGCACAAAATAGTTGTGCAGGGGTGTGGTCAGGGCAATATTCAAAGGAGTTGTGCTATTGAGCAACTCCTTTGAATATCACCCCCCAGCCACAGCCACTGTGCGTGGCGCAGTGAACTGTGCCACCGCGAAGTGGTCGGAGTGGAGCATTCAAGTTGCGGTGGCGCAAGTACCATTGCGCCATGTGCAAATTTCTCATATTCAAAAGGTGACATGCATATGGGGCCATAATTCATGCACGGTGCAGGGGGGGCCATTTGCATCTATTTATGGCCCCATTTGCATGCCATTAGCATGCAGGTGCACCGATCTCCAAGGACTTGCACCTGGCGCCCTGCCAGGCAGCAGCCATCGGGGACCGACATCCCCTGCAGCCTGATCACTGGCAAAAGTGTAAAAAATCCCCCCACCCCCCCGACTGGCCCGATTGTGGGCAGCAAAGTATAAACCCCCAGGACATATCCCTGGTGGTACAGTGGACGTGAAGCCCAATGTGGGCTAAAATGTAAAATACCCCCACCAGCCCGATCGCGGGCAAATGTGTACAGTACAACCCCCACCAGACCGATTGCTGGCTGCAACGTGTTCAATGCCCCCCAAGAACATATCCCTGGTGGTCCAGTGACTGCTAAGCCCGATCGGGCTGCAAAGTGTTCCACCACACCCTCGAGAACATATTCGAAACCAGTGACCACCGGCTCGATCGCTGGCTGAAAAATGCCTGTCCCCTACATCTTCAGGTCTGCGACCCGCAGCCGACAGGCATCAGTGTTTAAATCCCTCCTCAAGAAGAGCTGATCTCAGGACCCAGGTCTCTCACTCACCACGAGCTTCCCACCACCGCCTCCTCACGGGCGGGCGGCAGATAGCACCCGGCCAGCTTCGAGTCGACTGATCTTAGTTGCACCCTATTGCGCAATAAGCCAGTGGGCGTGCAGCCCTTACACTACAAATAGTGTCAGATATGTGAATGAATTCATTCATTACATATCTGGACTGCTCTTTGTTGGTATGAGCTGCATGCCCATTGGCTTGCTTGCACCAATGGTGTGCAGCCCTACCAGGCAGTCAGTCGGCGGGTGGTAGGGGTGGGATGCTGCCGCCCACTGGCTCCAGGGGGGGGTGGTGGGGTTCATGGGTGGGTGGGGTGGGGGACACTAGATCACCAGGGATATGGTCTTGGGGAGGTTTAAACACTTTGGTGCCACGATTGCTTAGCGGTCCACTGACCACCAGGATATGTTCTTGGGGGTGTTGGAACATTTTGCAGCCCACGATCGGGCTTAGTGGTCCACTGGACCACCAGGGATATGAATCTTTGGGGGTTGAATACTTGCGTCGCGATCGGGCTGGTGGGGTGGGTTTATTTTTCACTTTGCCCATGATCGGGCCAGTCGGGGTGGGGGCTGTTTTACACATATGCCCGCGATCGGCCAGTCAGGGGAGGAGGTATTTTGACATATGCCGGGATCGGCCAGTCAGGGGGGGTTACTATATGCCCACAGTGGGCTGCAGGGTGTACTAGAGAGTAGGTTGAGGCCACCCACAGGCAGCTGCTGTTGTGCCCTGCAATGCGGCAGCTCACCTGTGGGTGGCCCTCGACTTACTCCTTTTTTTTTTTGGCTCAAAGTTGTGCAGGCGCAGGTTGGGGGTTGCGTCTGCACAACTCTGCACAGCCCACTGAGTATCAGGCTGTGCAGTTTATGCATGGTTCCTCCCCCTCCGGTTCAGCATGCATTCATTTGCATTGCGCTGTTGCTCAGCTTGACTTGGGGGGTCGCAACTGCCTCCTGCTGAATATGGCAGAATGGCGCAATTTCGGACTTGCGCAGGTGCAACCCTTTTGAATATCCAGCCCCTTATCTTTTTCTTTGATCATTTTTTTAATTTTATGGTCAAACGAATCTTTAGTACTTTTTGTTTTACCAACATATTTCTTCTTAATTGGTATAAATTTTTGCACACCCCTGTTCATTTTACTTAACAAAGTATCTCAAATTTCTTCAACATTTTTATTTAAAAACTCTGTATGCCAATCCCAGTTTGATAAATCTGTCCTGAAACCAGAAAAATTAGCTTTTTTGAAATTCAGCATTTCTGTTAACCCTTGTGCACATATGTTGTTAGTTTTACTTGATATTGTAAATTGTGCATAGTCACTATTTCCCAATGGACTTCCCAAATTTAAATCCCTAATTTTGTTACCCATACTTGTTAATACCAAATCCAGGGTGTTCTGGCCCCTGGTTGCATCCATTACTCTCTGTTCCATACCCACATGATCTGTTACTTCCAAGAATTTATTTGCTGCACTGTATTTCCCTATCAGGTTTTTCCAATCTATTTCAGGCAAGTTAAAATCCCCTGTTAGTATTATGTCCTCAGCTGGATCCAATTTGGAGATAGTTTCAAGGATAAGATCATCTTCATTCTTTTCAATAGAAGGAGTCCTATATAGTAAACCTAGTCTAGTTTTAGGTTGATCTTTATATAGTATATTAATCCATATCATTTCAAGATTATCAAAATCGATTTCTACCTGTTCACTCTTGATATAATCTGTAATATAAATGGCAATTCCACCTCCTCTGCTGTTGTTTATAGATTTAGAATATAGTTTATAGCCTAAAATGATTTTTCCCCAAGGGTCAGCTTCATTCCACCAAGTTTCAGTACTCAATGCTAAATCAATGTTCCCAGAAACTAGCATATGCTGGAACTCATCAAATTTATTTAATAGGCTTCTAGCATTTAATAAAACTATATTCAAATCCTCCTTTACATACTCTTTTGTACCCTCTTTTTTAACTTTACTCAAGTCTGCAGAAACCCGCTCCTCTCCTGCCAGTTTAAATGAAACTTAATAATCCTAATAAATTTAAACCCCAGTATCCTATAACCTATCCTATTTAAATGCAGCCCATCATGCTTGAAGAGATATTTATTTTGAAATGACACAGTATTGTCTATGAACCCTATATTCATTTCGATGCAATAGGAACATAGCCATTTGTTTATTTGATTTATGGCATGATTTTTATATTCTTGTGGACTTTGTACTGGTAGGATACCTGAAATCATGACCTCACCTCCTTTATTATGAATTTTTTTTACTAATTTCCTAATGCCATCTTGAATGATTTCTGTTTTGTTTTTACCTATATCGTTTATTCCTACACGTAAAATAGCAAGAGGATTAACTGAGTTCTCCATAAGACCATCTAACAAATCATGCAAACCTGTTATTTTGACTGCTGGCAATGTACTCACTGTCGTATACAATTTTCTATTTTTACTAACTATCTCATCTATCCCTCTGGTTAGTGAGTCACCCATCACAAGAATATCTCTATGTTTTGCCTGCTCAGTCCTAAAGCTATCAGCTATCCCAGCTTGTGCCTCCTCTTTTGTCTGCTTATGTTGCTCATTTTTATTTTCTATTTCCAAGGATTTACCAAGGACTTCAAATTTATTGCACAATTACAGGGGGTGATTTTGTTGAAAACTATCCTGCACGCTACTATTTGAAAGAATTTCTTTTTTATTTGTACAGACTATTTTTGTTGGACCTACAGTACACCCCTTTTTTTTCACTGTACTCTTTTTTTTTTCAGTGACCTACAACTGGGGGTACTAGTTGTTACCCCTATTTCATGCACTGGGAGGCTCTCATGCACTAGGAGGCTTTCAGACATAGTATCAATTAATTTTTCTAATTCACCTATGTCCTTTCTGGTCTCCAGTCTTCCTAACAAATGTTTTATTTCTTCTTGAAGTGTCTCCACTAATATGCAGTTGTTACACTTAAACTGAAGCTCCTTTCCACCCTCTGAGTACATTTTACACAGGATACATTGTTTGTTTAACTGTTTAGTTCTTCCCTAACCTTGAGGCATAATGATTATTAGATGGATACTTGTATTTCTTAACAAAGTCAACATTTATTATTTCAGGCTCCTGATCCTGGCATCCGCAGCGGACACAGCAGACATGTGCAGATGCACGTGTCTCTGCGGCATCTCCGCGTGTGAATGTGCACTCGTCCCTCACACGCTCACTCCCACTCGCTGTGGTGCTCATTTTGTGCAGCCCCCTCAGGAAGTGCAGCTGTATCAACTTCCTGTAGAGCAAGCTACACACAATTCGAGTATTGTTGAGTAATGTTGCCAACAGTGGATAAGTTAAGTAAGTTAAGTGCAGCATCAGGCTACTGCTGCTATGCTGGCCTGCTGCATTTGGAGAGGATGACCCAGGTGACATGCTGTCTAGTTTGCTTTCAAAAATGCAGTTTCAATAATCAAAGGTTTGCAGTTGGAGGCAGATAGAACAAGATCAGTCATAGCAGACAGCAATGATTCCACACTCAGCTTAATTCCAGAAGTGCTCCATGGGATATGCTAAACAAAATACATCTTCATGGCATGCATTAGAAAACCATACATGAGGAAAATGAAATATATTACAGACAGACTGTGTAGGTAATGCATAGCGAGAGATCATGCCATGGCAATAGTGTAAAAATATACACTCATGACCATATATCATTTGAATACCATGCTATGGGTAAATGATTAAATGCAGCTTAAAGTCTTAAGAAAACTACTACTTTTTCAAAGTCTAGTATTTTAAATAACAGTTTCAAGTTGAGCACTTGTGTAGGGTAAAAGACAGAATGTTCAGAAAAGGATTATTTGCATAGCTTAGAAAAGCCTAAGAGTCTCATATGCATCCATAGCCAGCATATAAGCACATTTCACAAAGCCAGGCATGGAAGCTCTGTACCAACAGACCCAGCCCAACTGTCACTATCCAGAGCCCCAGGAGGGAGAGCAGGTGGGTCCAGACCCCAGACATCAGACATCCAATCAGATGTCCTATTCAGCCAGAGTGAGTCACCTGCTCTGCACTGCCCAGGGGGTTGTGTGATATGGCAGTCCTCCAAGGGCTGCCATATCCCTGTACATGATGTTCGGTTTAAAACAACACAGCCTCCATGACTTGTCAGAGAGGGATGGGGCATTTCTAAGGAACATACTGGCAGTGTATGGGCAGCAGTGCCCATTTTCCACAGTTTTGCACTTTGGTTCTTGGGAGGGAGGGACAGCAGCTCACTTGCCAACATTACATCAGACATAAGCCAGTCTCTTCATTGTTGTGCCATAGTTTTAGAACCACCAGGTAATCCCACCATGATCATTTAATATATAGAAGTGGGCTACATGTGTGCACCACTTTCTCAGGCAGCAGTATTTATTGAAAAAAATACCTAAGCATTATTTCATTGTTATGCACAATAACTACAGAGGTAGCAGAGCGCCATATGTATCCATGCTGCAGTTCATACTAGGTATCATACCAGGTAATATAGTGCAAAGAAGGCTGTGGAGCCCATGACTGCACCTTCTCAATTATAATACCCCAAATTTGTTTTATTTAAGAAAAAATTGTCAAGGTGATATTTAAAGATATTTTTGTTGTTATTAGTAACAATATCAGATGGCAAATTGTTCCAAGGATTAATAATTCTCTGAGTGTAATAATATTTCCTTGGAACATGAAAAAATTTAGGTCTAACAATCTGTAGTGGGTGATCTCTAGTGTTATGTATTTTGTTTTTAAATTCAAAACCCATATGAGTAAGTAAATATGGGTCATTAACAATATTAGACATATAAATTAAATCTCCATGAAGGCCTCTGAAAGATAGGGGCATGAGATTTAGTTTTTCTAAACATTGTTCATATGGAATATTAGAAAACCCTTTTATATTTTTTGTGAATCTTCTCTGAATTTTTTCAAGGGATGCTATCTCATTCTTTTTGTAAGGATTCCATAATTGCGATGAATACTCTAGATTTAGTCTAGCATAGGCTCTATATAATGGTAACATAATCTCTAAATTCCTTGATTTAATATTTATTTTAATAGACCATATAATTTGGTTTGTTTTATAAATTGCCTCATTAATTTGTTTATTGTATCCAAGGTCATTTGATATATGGATGCCCAAGCCTTTTTCATCAGTAATAGTTTCTAATGGATACCCATTTAACACATATGTGGCCAAAGGGTTATTTTGGCCGACATGCATCACCTTGCATTTTAATGGGTTCAAATGCATTCCCCAGGTATTAACCCAATCCGATATACTATTAAGATCCTGCTGAATAATAGATGTATGATCATTAGTGCTACAAGTCCCGCCAAGTTTCACATCATCCGCATATTTAACAGTAGTAGACTTACAATTTTTTGTTAAATCTGCAATAAATATCAAAAATAAACAAGGGCCCAGAACTGATCCTTGTGGAACGCCACTGCTGACAGATCGGGAGTCAGACAGGTGACCATTAATTAATACCCTCTGTGTTCTCCTGTTCAGCCAGTTTTTAATCCATGCAATAATATAATTGTTAATATTAGTATCAAGTAATTTGACTATTAGTGAATGATGAGCCATCACATCGAAGGCTTTACTGAAATCCAAATATATGATATCCCAAGGGATGCCTTGGTCAATACTTCTACTTACATTTTCATAGAAACACATTAAATTACTAAGGCACCCTCTACCCTTTTTAAACCCATGCTGTTCTATGTCAATGGTGTTTAATGTATCACTTATAAGGTCTTTGATTATACTTTCAAGTATTTTACAGATAGATAATGTCAAACTAATAGGTTGGTAAGTTTCCCAATTTGAGCGAGGTCCTTTCTTGTATATAGGGATAACATGGGTGGACTTCCATTCAATAGGTACAAAATGATGCTTGAGACATTATTCAAAAAATAGACATAAAGGATGAGATATACAGTCAGCGAGTAAATATAGTAAATGACCACTAATGTTATCTGGACCTGGTGAATATTTATTTTTTAATGCCTTAATTTTAGCCAATACCATGTTATCAGTCAGTATAATCAAAGATTCATTATTTACGTTAACTGAAATATCGTTTCAAGCTGATTTTGGACTAAATACATCACAAAATGTTTGATTTAAAATGTTCGCCATATCTAATAGATTGTAACAAAGTTTTGAGTTCTCTAGTAAGGGTCCAACCTGACAAGTAGGTTTCTTAAAATAATAAACATACAAATAGAACATCTTGTTGTTATCCTTACTAGCATTTTTGTCTAGATTTACTTCCCAACTCTTTTTTGCCTTTCTAATCATATATTTAAATTTTTTTTGAATTTTAAGATAGGAGGACCACTGTTCTTTTGTTTTAGATTTTAAATATGAAGCATATTTTTTATCTTTTAGTCTTAATAATCGTTGGATAGTTTTAGATAACTACTTAGGTCTTTGTTTATTCTGTCTATGCTTACAAATAGATGGGATAAATTCATCTCTTAATTGTAATAATATATATTTGAGAAAGTCCCAACTATTTTCAGGAGTAGTAGAAGTCATAATATAATCCCATTTAATGCCATTTAATACAGAGGAAATACTAGAAATATCAGCTTTGTTATAAAGATAAATAATAGTTTTATTGCCATTAATGATAACTACTTGTTCTAAAGAAAATATAACTGAACAATGGTCACTGTTACAAATAGGAGATGAGATAGTGACCGGCAGTTGTAGTGGGAAGAGTAGGGTTTATTTATTTATTTAGTCTTTGATTACCGGGTACATACAATAATATGTAGAATAGTGTATGGTCAACCATACACAACAAGGCTGTGTTCCCATTGAGGGTTTGTGATGACATCTTAGAGACCTTGAGAGCGAAGCCTGGAAGGGTCACTGTTATCACAAACCCGAGATGGGAACATGTCCTTGATGTGTATGGTTGACCATATACTAAGATTTTGAATTTGAATGGAAAGGAAACAGACATCTGTTTCGAGTTTGAAATAAATATGTATTAACATATCACGGTATCAAACATCTACAGAAAAAACTTGTTCAACAGCAAGCGCTAATTCTATTAATCAGAAAAGCTGTTGTACTATTGATGTGACATAAGATTGATAGTACAACAGCTTTGCTAACCTTTGAACTATGGTACAACAAGAAATTGAAAGCTACTAAGATCAGTAGACAATTGAGGGCTGTCGTATACTATATGCCTATTTTCAGTCAGGACCTGGGAGAGTACAGTTACAAGCACACTGGAGCACAAATACAGTATGGAAGTAATAGCATCAGAAATATTATAGTGTTACAATACTTGAGCAGCTCACATATTTTGACACTATAATATTTTTAATGCCATTACTTCTTTATTGTACATGTTCACCACCGTGCTTGTATGATGAACAGAAACTTCACAATACAATACATGATTGAGGTAGCAAGGAGACAGTACATTACAACAAAAAAAACAGGAGAATAAGGTGCATCAGTAATAAGGTGCATCAAAATGATTCACAACAAATTAGGCATAGGCAAACACTCCTTTAGCACCCATAATGTAAACTGCACGTAGATATTACTCAAGGAAGTGAGTAGCAAGAGCTTGCTAAGCTCAGGGTGGATAAGGCAATGGGACCTGATGGCATACATCCCAGGGTACTTAAGGAGCTAAAGGAGGAACTAGCAGAGCCATTAGCAGAATTGTTTAGTGAGTCTCTGAGCACAGGAGAGGTCCCAGAAGACTGGAGAAGGGCTCATGTGATCCCACTCCACAAGAGTGGTAGCAGGGAGGAGGCGGGGAACTACAGACCGGTCAGTCTTACCTCCGTAGTGGGCAAGATTATGGAGGCTCCTTAAGGAAAGGATAGTACAACACCTGGAATCCATAGGGGCACAGGATCCAAGACAGCATGGGTTTACAAAGGAAGGTCCTGTCAAACTAATCTTATAGATTTCTTTGACTGGGTAACCAGAGTGGTGGACCAAGGGGAGCAGTTGATGTCGCCTACCTTGACTTCAGCAAAGCTTTTGACACTGTTCACATAGAAGATTGATAAATAAGCTAGGTAGGCTCGGGGTGGGTCAGAAGTTGGTCAACTGGGTGGCAAACTGGTTGACTGGCAGAAAACAGAGAGTGGTGGTAAATGGTATACAGTCAGAAGAGATGCAAGTCACAAGTGGGGTACCTCAGGGATCAGTCCTGGGGCCAGTCCTATTCAACATCTTCATTAGTGACCTCGCAGATGGACTAGAGGGTAAGGCTTGTCTGTTTGCAGATGACACCAAGATCTGCAACAGAGTAGATGATCCAGATGGGGTGGGCAGAATGAGAAGAGATCTGGATAAACTAGCAGAATGGTCAGAAGAGTGGCAACTGGGATTTAATGCAAAGAAGTGCAAAATCATGCACATAGGGAAGAGAAACCCTGAAGCCACTTATAGGCTGGGAGGGTTGCTAGCAGTCACAAAGGAAGAAAGAGACTTGGGCATCATCATCACTGATGACCTAAAATCATCCAAGCAGACCTCTAAAGCAGTAGGTAAGGCTAGGGGGTGTTAGGGTGTATTAGTAGGGGCATCACAAGTCATAAGAGGGAGGTAATAATCCCTCTGTATCAAGCATTGGTTAGGGCCCCATCTGAGTACTGCGTGCAGTATTGGAGGCCACACCTTCACAAGGACATTAACCAAATTGAGGCAGTCCAGAGAAGGGCAACCAAAATGGTGCAGGGACTGCATCGGAAGACATATGGGGACAGATTAACGGAGCTCAATATGTATACCCTTGAGCAAAGGAGGGAGAGAGGTGATATGATCGAGACATTTAAACACCTTAAGGGCATAAACAAGGTGAAAGAGTCCAACATGTTTAAATATAAGAAAAATAGCAGGACAAGAGGACACAGCATGAGATTAGAGGGAGGCCGATTAAGGGGGAATGTGAGGAAATTCTTTTTCACAGAGAGGGTGGTAGATGCATGGAATGGCTTACCACAAGAAGTGGTGGCTATGAATACAGTGCAGGGCTTCAAACAGGCATGGGATAGGCATAGGAGCAATACAAATGACTATGAATAGATAGGTCACTGACAGAGCAAAGGCCGATGGCACATTTATAAGGTAGAAAAAGAAATGGGCAGACTGGATGGGCCTTGCGGTCCTTATCTGCCGTCAACTTCTATGTTTCTATGTTTCTATGTTTCTATGTAGCAGGTGTAAGAGTCCATTGGATGGTGATAGAGCTCCCTTTAGAAATATGTATGGGAGGGGAAGTGCTGGGGGCAACAGGGAGGGAGTTATAGTAATTAGGGGCAGAGTGGGAGAAGACCTAATTCCATGTTGACAGTACACCTGGGAGTGGTTAGAAGGGACAGGTCACCTGATCGGAGAGGGTAAGCCCCAGGTCAAGAGGTTTCAACACAGCAGCTAGGGAGGAAGATGCTCTAGTCCCAATAATTGTGTCCATTAGAATACCCAGAGCAAGAGAAGAGCATGCCTACCTTAATTGTATGATTGAATCAGTGGTAATGGGCTTTAACACAAACCAGATAATCATTTCTTTACTGATACAAGCCATTTTGGAACAATGCTTCTCATTGTGAAGTGCAATGGAAACTTGCACTAAGTTTGTAAATGTAACCTCGGAGACAGATGCATATAACGTAATAATTTAGTAGTTTGATTGTGTGGTAAGGAATGGACGTAGTGTGCATCATACCCTTCCTTTCTGCTTGAAGATAAACACCATTCATTTATAGCAAAAATGTTAGTTGATTTTTATGTTGGCTCACACTTGCATGCCAGCCAACATCTTGCGATACTAGCAGATTTGGAGGTGTGGCCACTGTGGCGAATGCAGGGCACGCATTAGTAGGTGCATCCCTCATTCCCCAGTAAGCCAGCATGCGGGCACTGACACCAGCAATATGTAAAGTGGTTGCCACATCTAACAAAAGTGCTGCTGCAAAAAGAGGCAAGCTCATCATGCAGCAGCACAAAAAACACACCTCCCGACGTGCCTTTACTGGTGAAGTATTTCAATAAACATGGTGGCACTGACTGCCGCTGTGCACAATGCCCACTTCAGGGGTGCCCAATCGCCCTATCGGCATGCCCCAACCCAGTTCATTTACCGATGGGGGAGCCCACTCCCCATTAGCATAATGCCCCCCCATTTCAATTGTGTACCGAGGGGGTGCCCAATCCCCCTAGGCATCATGCACCCCCCCATGTTTCTGTGCTGATGGGGCACCCAATCCCCATCAGCTTCAGTCCCCCTCCCCACAAATGCAGGTGGTACACACCTGTGAAAAAAGAAAATTGACCTGCGTTGTCCTTTTTTTTCCCCCTGTAAAACTAGAAAACAGTCCCTCGAAGTGTTCTGGTGCCCCACCCCCAACCCGCACCCACCCTCTGTGTACTCTACCTCCCCACACCCCCCTCACCCCATACTTATACTTATAAGTGTACTCATACTTACGGAGCTGTTATCGCCCAAGTACAACCACGCCACTATTGAATAATTACCCCCTTTGCAAACATTCTTATCCTGCAGAGATTACCCCCATCCACCCCAACAACCCATCCTGCTCTGGAGCTCTCCCCACACTCACATCCAACCCCTATATATCAGTGATGGAGATGGAAAGTCAGGGGGTTTGAAACCTGCCACCTTTGATGCAGGATTGCATATACTGTACTTGACAGGAGGATGGGGATAGGTTTCTGCATTACAGTGTGCATTTTTTACAGTTTAGTTAGTTTGTCCCTTTAGAAGGTTAGACTGGGGAGCAGTCCTGCCCAATTTTGCTCCTGGAATGGAGTCAGAGTTTTAATTTCACTCCAGGAACTGAATCCCCACCACCATGCCACCCCCCCAACACAAATGCTTATGCAATGAACATTTCTGACAATGTAATTTCCAGTGGAGCCCCCGAAAACAGAAGTTGTTGGGGAGGTGGATGTGTTTGTGTTGGGGAGCAGCAGTGCTCCTCCCCCACCAATGCTGCAGGTGGCTGTCACCTCTCTCTCTCTCTCCTCACCTTTGTGTAGTACAGCATCCACAACTCATAAAGTCACTCCTTTAAAGCTATTGCTCTGTCGATGGTGCCCTCTCTGTCTTGGTGTGCCTGTCCATTCCTGGTTCTGGTGATAGTCTCTTACTGCTCACTTTACATTTGTTGCATGTGTCCCTTCCTCGTACTGCCATTTCCTCGATCTCGGCAGTTACCAGTCAGCCAAGAGGGTGCAGGTCCTGGCATGACAAACAGAGCAGCCTGAGCCCAGGAAGGAGCGAAATGTGAGCCCCCCTCATCACCGACTGACAGTCGGCTGTTTGGGAGTCATTATTTCACCGACAACACGGCACTGAGGGAGAAGTAAGGAGCATTATGAATGAGTTTGAGCATGCTCACTAGCTGGCATCAGAGGTGTGCATCACTGGTACTGCTTCTCTTTCCTCCTGTTATTGGTTGCCACCCACCCAGTCCAACTTATAAGGTAGCAACAAGGGTGTAGGCACTAATCAGGCAATAGCGATCCAAACATGTATGTTCTGCTGAACATGTTGTGGTTCAGCAAAACCATACCTCCCACAATGTCCAACATTAAAACTGATATCCCTAATTTACAGTTCAGAACTGTTCTGTCCCATCTGACTTACAAGGAAAAGATGCTACCCATATGGCCCAAGTGCTGTAAACTTTGACTTCAAAGCAGAAATTAACATTTTTGATGTTAAAGCAAAATGAAATTTTGCTAGAAGCATGAGTTTCCACAGTGTTCTGAGCATATTTTGAGTCCTACATTTCCCACATGTTGAGATCGGAGGGTTGGGGGGTGCCACTAGTCAACAGGGAGTAAAATAAAACTAATGTGGAAGGCAAATGGAGGTTGTGTGTATGTGTGAGTGGGGGGCACTAGATGCCAGGGAATACAATTAAAATAACTGTGATGGCAATCAGTGGGTGGGGGTGTGGTTGCCACTGGACACCAGGGCAAGGGTGGCTCACATCTCACACTGCAACAGGAGTGGGCATCAGGTGGGGGGAGGGGCTACTATACACCAGGGAGTAAAGCAAAAATAATTATGGGGACAGTAATCAGATGGTGGGGGTGTCACTAGACACCAGGGAAACTGTGGCTCACACCTCACCCTGCAGACCACAACATGAGGTCCAGCTGCGGCCACAGAAGTCAAGAAATTCCCACTATTCTCATACGTAGAACACAGGGAAGTGCTCCTCACGCTAAGCTGGGCACCCAGGATTTTGGGTGCCCAGAAAAGGCATTTGTGGCCACAATTTTCAAAAACAAATATGAAAATCTAAATAAATGGATCCCATTTACCTAGGTTCTGATGTTTGTTTTAAAAATCTCAGCAGTTTTATGTATTTTCCACATCTGTTGGTTCGTGGAAAAGGTCAACAAGATGGTGGTTGGCTTGGCACAAAAAAATGTTTGGTGACATGACAAACAAGTGGCACTGAAAAAAAAGGTTTGGTGCCGTGACACACAAGTGGTACAAAAGCAAAATGTGAATTTGCGGCAGCAAAATTTTACTTTCACCACAAAACTTTATCTCAAAATCCCTACTGTGCACGAGCAAGTTGGAAAACACTAAAATTTAAAGCCTTATAACTCTGGAACCCTTTGATAGTTTTTCACCAGACCCATCAAAGGCACTATCTTGGGACATGACACATGTCCCCTACAGGTTTGGGGCAACAATTCCTTTCCATGTAGGCTGCAGGTGAGAGCAAAAAAGAAAAAATAATGTTAAGTATAGGAAAAAAATGTTTTCTAAAAATGACACATGCAGATCTCAGAAACCACACAAGCTGCATCACAAAAATTTCCACATATCAAGTCTTTGCCTCCTAGACAACACATACAGTACAAAATTTCAGCTCACCCCATCAAAGAAAGCCAAAGATATTAATGTGCAAAATTTGAGGTTTAACATTAAAACAGGCTACTCAACCCTAGCTATAGGGGCGCTAACACACACACACACACACACACACACACACACACACACATATATATATATAATTATTGCAGAAACCTCCCTTAATACATCAGGGTTCCAATTATAGCAACAAAAGTATGGAAATTCGGTGTTAGGGTTCCCAACCCTAAACACCCACTGTCCACGTACTGTACCAACAGGCGCTGGAGTGTACCTTGGGGTCATCGGCCCTAACTTTCACACTGTTCCACATGTAAGGAAGCTGAGATGGTACAGTATAGGAGAATGGGGTGAGAGTTAAGCCCAATGACCCCATGGCACACTCCGACACCTGTTGGTATGTGGATGGTGGGGGTGGGGTGGAGTGGTTGGGTTAGAAACCCTAACACTGAATTTCCATACTTTTGTTGCTGTAATAGGAACCATAACTGATGCATTAACTGAGTTTTTTGCAATGAATTTCCTTACTTTTTGAGATAGTATAATAGTATCCTTATTTTGCTGTGCGAGTACAGGGTCCTTTGGACCCTGCGCTCCGATCTCTCCATAGATGCGCATATGTATGTAGGTGCGTCAAACACCAGTGACCAAATTGTTAGCATAGCCATCTAATTACCCAACCTCATGTATCCAGGTACAGAGTAATTGAAAAATGCAAGGCAAAACATAATTATGCGCAACTTCAATGCCATTCTGCGCCACAGGTGCAAAAACACATTTCATGCAGGATGTGAAACATGAAAGCTGTACTGTTCATGAAGTGGTGTGAAAAAATGGCTATGTTGAAAATTTGGTGTCAAAAGATTGAAAAGTATCAAAGTTACAGTATGTGTGTGCATAGAATAAATTCAAGGGATGTACATAACTCAGGCATTTTTAGGATTTTTTGCACCAGATTTTCAAAATGGCCTTTTTGGGACCCCACCTCATGAACACTGGCACTGCCATTTTGTTAATCAGTCTGAAAAGGTGATTTTGTGCAGCAAATGTGCCATTCTGCACCACAGGTGTGAAAATATGTTTTGGGGAGGATGTGAAAAATGACAGCTATGCTGTTCATGAGGAAGTGTGAAAAAATTGCTGTGTTGAAAATTAGGCGGCAAAAGATTTAAAATTGCCTAAGTTACATGTGTGCGTAGCAAAATGAAAATGACTGCATGTAACTCGGGCTTTTTTGGGTATTTTTTCACAAAATTTTCAACATGGTCTTTTTAGGACCCCACCTCATGAACAAAGGCACTGTCATTTCATTAATCAGTCCTGAAAGGTGATTCCAAGTGGCGACTGCAAAATCACCTTTCAGGTCCGACTAACGAAATGACAGTGACAGTGTTCATGAGGTGGGGTCCCAAAAAGACCATGTAGAAAATTTGGTGAAAACCATACCATAAAATGGCCAAGATATCAACATAAGTTCAAAACACCATTGATAGCCATTATACGGCACTTACCTTGATTCTTCAGTTTGCAGTTCAGCTTTGAAGAGTGCAGATGTTTCCCGGTCCACAGAAGAAGATAGACAATGCTTTTCGGTGGTAAGTATAGGGCAAGGGGGGGGCTGAGGGGTGGTGGTTTCCTCAGTCAGAGGGTTGGAATGGGGGAGGGATAGAGAGACGTCGAGGGACCATTTTCTTTTTTTCAGGCTTTTAAAAGAAAAAGACATCAGGGGACTGTTTTCTTTTGTACAGCTTGCCAAAGAAATATTTTGGGACACTGGGGGTGGTCTCCCTAGTATCCCACAGTACTGGGGGAGACATAACTGAGGACACTGGGAGTGGGCTCCTCAGTGTCCTACACTGTCAGAGGGAGGGGTTGTAGTGCCGACATGGGGATTGGGCACTCCAATGTTGACAAAAGCAGGTAAAAAAAAATATTAAACAGTTTTTTGGGACACCGCGGGTGGGCTCCCCAGTGTCCCACAATTAAGGGGGGGTAAGACATAACTGGAGACACTGGGAGTGGGCTCCTCAGTGTCCCACACTGCCGTGGGGGCAATTCTACCTGCTGACATGGGGACTGGGCACCCTGATGTTGGTAAAAACATTTTTTTATTAAAACATGCCTCGGCCCACTTGGAGGCAGTAAAAGGAGAAAACCTCCTTTTATCATGGGGCTGAGGAACATGATTCTGAATTTCTTTGGCCAGAAAAGTTTTGTGTTTTTTTACAGGGGCCCATGCGTTTTTTATATTGAAGTAGTGCCACAAATTGTGGCAGTTTTGGCGAAACAGTGCTGCAATTTGTGACATTTTTCATGCAACAGTGCTGCTAGTTGCACGAATACTGCTGTAATTTGTGGTAATTTTGCAAAAATAGTGTTGCAAATTACAACACTACCAACAGCCAAATTAAAAAACATATTTCAAAGCGTTATTTTTCAAATCTAACACCAGGATCATGTTCCTCAGACCCTGATTAGGTAAACACAACTGTTGGTGTTTACATCTGGGCAGTATTTTTTGAATTACAGCGTTTTTTTTACCCATCACTAACTGAAAACAAAATGGTGGCAGCACAACACTACTGAACCCATTTGCAACAGAAAAAAGTGTTTTCGTGAAAGCAAAAAGTGCTTTCACATGACACATCTATTTTTCCCCTTAGACTATAATGGGAAACTTTAAAGTTTAATAACTTTTGAATGGATTAATATATTTTCACCAAACCTTCAAAAGGCACATCAGTGAACCAGACCCCATATAGCCTAACAATTTCAGACCAGATCCCAAACCAAACCTTCAAAAGGCACATCAGTAACCCAGACCCCATATACCCTAACAATTTCAGACCAGACCCCAAACCATTTCGGACTTATGGATGAGCAAAGAATTTGAGCCTAAATGGTCAATTTCACATTTTTGTGGCACTCTGCAGCTCTGCAACTGCACCACCAACCAGAATGAACCTTGCCAGATCCAGAGATCTATGGTACCAGATGGCGCATGAAACATTTTGGGCACATCAATCATGTCTTTGATTGGAGAGTGGGTCATGAACCTGTTCAGGTGAGTGAGGGTGTGTGGGGGTGTACTGGGGTCTGTGGAGTGGTGGGTGCTGATTGGGAATTGGGGGTGGGAGGCTGATTGGTGAGGGACTATTTTTGTTTTTACAGAGCTTGAACTGGCAACATAGTCTGTGCTTTTCCATTTCCTACCTGTACTACTGACCAGGCAGAGTTTCGAAGATCCCACTGTATACTCTCCTTCTCCACCAATAGAAACTAGATATGATGCTCTCTAAGAAAATCAAGACCTCCATCAGATCAGCAAAAAAAAAAACAAATAACTGTTGGGCTGTCTTTTGTCTCTATGCAAAGTCTGACCCAGAAGAGGAGCTAGGCTATGAAATTGGTGGCCCTTAATTGCTTAATGATGTCCCTCATCACCTGTGGTTTCTGCTGAACCATTGTAGTGAAGTCATTACCCACTGTGATGTGCTTCCCATGATACAATAGCTCCCTGTGCTGCCACACTCGCTTCTGGATCTCCTCTTGTCTCCTATAGCTTGTCAGTTTACTGATGATCAAGCATGGATGAGCATTGTGGCAAGTAGGTTTCAGATCAAATGCCCCATGTGCCATCTATCAGTCAATCGAAGTCTAGGGGCAGTTTGAGCAGATTGCACAGTTGCTGCTGCACAAGGGCCATAATGTTGTCTGCTGACTTTCCACCCCTTCTGGTGGAACACCACGAGTCTTCAGGTTCTGATGACTGCTATGTCACTCCAGATTATCTAGTCTGAGGGTGAGCTCTTGTTATTTATTATAATCCCCTGTTTATCTTGTTGTCCATTCCACCCGAACCCAGTAGCAGTGGCACCCTTCCAACCCACTCCATGAGTAGCAGGAGTGCAGTTGGTACAAAGTGAGCTTTTTTTATTCCTGTAAATAACCCCTGTCACTGTCACCCATGCCAACCCCTCAGCATTTACCACCCTAGCCCCTTCTGACCTGCTCCAATACTTGTGCAGGACCGTGGTCAGATAATAATGTAACTTTATTTATTGTTTCTGTCTCTATCCTCCCCTGTTTCCCTCTTGCTTTCCCTTCCACATGCAGCAGCAGTGGTACCCTACTGACCTGCTCCGTGAGTAGCAGGAGTGTGGTCGGAAACAAGTGGTATTTTATTTTTTTACAATTTCAATAAATAACCCATGCCACTTTCTGACATATCCTAACACCTCAGGACTTGCTGTCTCAATCCCCTTCTGACCTGTCCACTACTTGTTCAGGAGCCCACTACAGTCAGAATAGGATCAGCAGCTCACTCCTCTCACTGTAGCCTGCACCATGAGTCCAGCTGTGGCTGCAAAACTCAAGAAATTCTCACTGTTCTCATACAGAGAACGTGGGAGAAGTGCTCCTCTCCCTAAGCTGGGCACCCAAGAATTTGGGTGCCTGGAAAATGTATTTGTGGACATGAAGTTAAAAAACAAATGTCAAAATCTATCTAATCTGGTCCCGTTTAGCTAGGTTCTAATGTTTGCTTTTAAAAATATCAGAATTTTAATGTATTTTTCACACGTGTCAGTTTGTTGAGAAAATCAACAAGATGGCGGTTGGCACAGGACAAAAATGTTTGGTGCCCTGCCAATTCAGTGGCACAAAATCAAAAAGGAGCATTTGCGGTAACAAATTTTTACTTTCACTGCAGAACGTTATCTGAAAAACCTTACTGCGCATGTGCAGGTTGGAAAACACTGAAATTGAAACATTTATAACTTGGGAACCCTTTTGATGTTTTTTCACCAGATCTGTTAAAGGCATTACCTTGGGACACGACACATGTCCCCTGCAAGTCTGGGGGGAAAAAATCCTTTCCTAGTAGGCTGTAGGTGAGAAAAAAAAACATGTTAAGTATAGGAACAAAGTTCGTTTTTTTACAAAGAAAATGACACATGCGGATCTCAAAAACAGCACAGGCTGCCATCACAAAAATTTCCACATATCAAGACCTTGCCTCCTAGACATCGCATACAAACTTTCAGCTCATTTTGTGAAATGGAACCAACAATATTAATGTGATTAATGTTAGTTTTTTTTATTTATGCTTTTTGTGTAAGCCCTCTGAAACATCAGCCAGTCAAACACCGCTTCCCTGCACCATGGAGCCACGGTTTACCCTTTGGGCAGGGGCAAGGGGTGTCTAGCTATGACTCCCAATACATCCAGGTGTCAGGCAGGCCCTTGGCAGTGACAAAAGAGACCGGTTGGGGCACTGCATATTGTTTTCAGTTTCTGGGATCACGAGGCGTGGTGTGCAGTGATGCAACTGCGGAGCCCCGCCTAGCATCCGCATGCCTCCCAACCTCAACCTCGCCCCCCCCGGAAAGATACCTCTGTGTGGTCACCCAGGGGCACTACACTGGGAGGCATGGACCCCCTCCCTCCCCTGGAGATGGAGATCATGCAATTGCCATTCAATCCATCTCCCCCCGGCTGACTCTTTAGCTTCCCAGGATCATTCCCAAACCTGGGTCACTGGAGCTGCAAGCAGTGGTTCCACAACTGCGCCAACTGGCCGGCAGTTTTAAGATTTAACCTTAAACAGGCTACTCAACCATGACCATAACCACGTCACTTATCAAACTCACTAATGACATCAAGCTATTAATGGATAAAGGTCTATACACTGGAGTGATTTTCATGGATTTAACTAAAGTGTTCGACCTGGTGAATCACTCATTGCTACTAGATATGCTGGCCAACACTTGGATTCTCCCCAAGCTCCTCAACATGGTTCAGCAGTTACTTATCTGGGCGGACAAAATTTGTTCAGACTGGCAATTGCAAATCTGATTTCTCTCCTACCAGCATCAGTGAACCACAAGGCTCAGTTCTCAGACCACTACTTTTCTCACTGTTTGTGAATAGGCTGCTTCAAATGTCGAGCACTATTTCTACCATCTTATATATGGATGATATGGTGTTATACACCAGCGCCAAGGACATTGCCTTCATTAATACCACACTTGAATCAGGCTTTGCCTATCTACGTGAGTGACTAGTTCAAAACAAACTTTTTCTGACTACAAAAAAACAGTGGCAATGCTGTTTGGATCAGTATCAGGAGTCAAAGCCAGCTCTGCAACACTGGCCATACATAGCTTGGATGGCTCACTCCTGGATTTGGTGGACTCTTTCAGATACCTTGGTATAACCCTCGACCCTTCATTAGATTTCAGCCTCCATATCACTAATATTTGTAAGGTGGTCAATATCAAACTGGGACTGGCCTACAAAGTCAGAGTATCCTTAGACTCTAAGGCAAAATTAGCCATCACGCAGGGGGTACTGTGACCCAGCCTAACTTATGGAATCACTTCCTATAAAGACATGAACAAGGGACTATTGCAGAAGTGGAACACCTGTTATAATAGTATCTGTCACTTTGCAGTATCAGTACCTAGGCGCATCTATCATTGTATACTTTACTCCTGTCTGGGCTGGCTCTCTCCCAACTCTTACCGAGTCAGTACAACAGGATGCACAATTGACAGTATCATCCGAACTGGAACACCGATGTGCCTTGCATGCTTGATAAAACCGGCCCATCAGACTTACCTGCTGAGATCTACTGACAAGTCGCTCCTTAATACACCCAAATGCGCCACTAGGATGGGTGAGCAGGCATTTGCTGTGTCTGCCCCAAAGCTGTGGAACTCCCTGCCTTCAACTGTGAGGCACTCCACTACACACCTGATCTTTAAAAATGAGCTCCGTGCCTGCCTCCTGGCCTTTGACAGTTGCACTTGTGACTCAACCTCTGGGGAGGACACCTAGTTAGGCTTCCTTTGCATGTTCCTTCAGCTCATATTTAGGTACTTATCACTCTCACCTGCTTTTAAATAGCAGGCAAGGACAGGCTGTGAGGTATCGCACTGCGAGACTGTCTGGAATATTTTCTCTATTTACTTATACCGTATGGTCTATCTCCTTGAAACTGTATTGTGTATTCCCCTGTATCTATGGATAGCCTAGTGTAATGACTAATTTCTCCTGTACAGTCGGTATCACCGTGCCTGTCTATACTGTAATGTGTTTGACTCAAGTCTGTATTATGTAATACTAACCACTGTGATGTGCTTTTATCTATGTCTGTAACTCTTCCTGATCGTGACTGAAAATAGGCAACTTCTTTGTCTAGAGCACTTACCCAGTAATCAAAAACTAACTAAATAAATAAACTAACTATGGGGGTGCTACCATGTCCCTAAAATATAAATTGCAAAAAACTGCATTAATGCAGACATTAGGGTTGAGGATTGCAAAGTGCACAAAGTAGGGAAATAAAAAAAAATTAAGGATTTGGGTCTCCGAAGTATTGCCCAATCAGTGGTGGGGTCTTGCTTGGGTTTTTTAAAGCTAATGCCAACCCTCCTCTCCCCAGCCCATAGCTTCCTGTCTGAAGCACAAGGGATAGCTCAAAGCTAGTGCCTCACAGTGATACAGTATGGCCAACATAATCTGTCTTCGCTTTCTTCATGTAAGGCCCTGCATGAAGACATCACATTTGAGCTTGTTTGCTCAGGGGAGGTGGTGCGCGTTAAGGTTGACAACCCCAAGCAAGACCCCACCACTGATTCAGCAGTACTCCAGAGACCCAAACCCCTAATGTTTTTTTTCACTTCCCTACTTTGTGTGCTTTGCATTCTTCATCCCTAATGTCTGCATTAATGCAGTTTTTTGCAATTTATTCCGCTTCTTTTTCTGATAGTGAAACTGTGTCCTGATATGTGCAGGTCTCTTCAGGATCTGTGTAAAATGAGATAAATACAATTATTGGAGACAATCCTGACCAGTGCATGGGCCCATCATGCCTCGATACACATGTCAATACCTTGTGGGGAAGGCTCCCACCCTGACCCACCACAGGGTGTCACGTCTGCATCAAAACACTGCTCCATCCCTACCCAGGCCAAGGCTGCTGCTTCATGCTGCAGCACCTTCCCCCATCAGCCTTGTCCCATTGAACCATCTCACTGAGTTAACACTTGAACTCAGGTCACTTGCATGGTAAGGCAATGTACTCCCCAGTGGGGCAACGAACATCCCTGCAAACAATTTTACTTCATAAATTATTTGTGTTTTAATATTTTGACCCCAAGCTTTCAAATAGTCTTCTTACGACCCCACCTCATGAACCTGGTAGGTAAAAGTTTTCAAATCCCCACCGAAATGCCATTCTGCACCACAGGTGCGAAAAATGTTTTGGCCAGGATGTGAAAAGTGACAGCTGTAATGTTTATGAGGTGGTGTGAAAAATGGCTGTGTTGAAAATTTGGCATCAAAATATTGAAAATTACCAATGTTATGTTCATGCGTCGAAAGATTTCAATGTACACTCATAACTTGGTGATTTTTAGGATTTTTTTCACAAACTTTTCAACATGGCATTTTTGGGACCCCACCTCCGGAACACAAGGGTGTCCCTCCCATAATATCCATGGCTTTTTTCTGAATGTCTATGAGCCTTTCCACACCTCAATATGGAAGACCCACTGAGGGTGAAACAAAAGGGCAAAGAGAACAATGCAGAGCAGTGCATAAAATGTTCTGATTCTGTTACTCAGAGCCCATACATTGACCCTACATTCAACACAGAACCCCTCAATAAGCAAAATAAATCTTTAGAAATGTTTGCTTAAAGGATCCCTATAGTCATGTCATTCAAAGAGATATGCTTTCTCTTCTATCTAGTTGTGACTAACTGCACATTCTGTCATTAGCTGTGCTTACCTTTTATTTAAAAATGCATACCTTAGAAAGGAAGAAAGATACAGATCAGTTCTGGATGTTGAGAGAATATCCATCAGATTCATAACAGTGAGCAATATACTTAGATCTGAATGAGAGATTTATAGCAACTAGTGAGGCTTCTCCATTTCTTATCAAAACCACATCTGTTATCTTTTGCTCCATGAGCTATTTTTTCTAACTTAAGGGCTTCTATTATGTCTTTCTTCTATTCACTTATTGTTGGGGGTTTGTCTTCTGACTATTTTTTTAGCATTAAGTGTTAGCTGTCATAGATATTAGTAAACTAACACTTTATCTTCAAATATTAGGTATTTCTGATGTTCAGAATAGCCTATTATGCGTGTTTTAAAGTAGCAGTACTAGATAAAAAAATTGATCTTTTGCAACAGTTTGGTCTCTGTGCTCTGCTGAACACTTACCTGATAATCTTTCTTGTTTTCACTGTACTATCATCCCATAATTTGCTCCATTTTTCTCTGTTTTTGTTTACATTTCTCCCACCGGCAAAGCTGAACTAGAACCCTCTGTTATTAATCGCGCATGTGCATGACTCGCAGTACTAGACAGGGACAGCTGAAATGCACAGCACAGGGTCCCATGGAAGTAAACAAAAGATGTGATGCGACAATAGGGGGAGCTCAGCTGCAGATTAGGTACCAGCCATATTTGTTGTGGATCCACAACAATGGAAATCAATTTTAAATAGCTAAAATACTAAAGATCGCTGAATGTTCTTTACAGATGTGGAAACCGGAACGATGGCCGCATGCTTCCAGCCAAAAAGCAGAATTTTGGTAATCACTTCCTGATTAAGATTATCCAGTACTGCTGCTTTAAAATCTGAGTTTTGTTTGACCTTAAGCATACCTGGTAGGAGATGTTTGATTTTATACAATGGCAAGAAAATTTCCTGGACTCTGGTCAGTCTGGGGCTGGACCTATGATGTTATCCCAGCATAACATCACGGGTGTGATGTTATTGAGCATAACATCACAGGTCTAGTCTCAGCACTGTGAACCAGTGTAGATGACATTATTGACCTCCAGCATGAGGACCTTTTTTTTGCATCTTCTTTTAAGAAACTAAAATATTTTTCCACACTTATAAAAACATTCTTTAAAATTATTTTTTTATTTTATATATAACAACAAGCCATTGTATAATAGGAAGAATGCACTCCAGGGTGTGTGTCATGCTGGGATAACGTCACTTCTGGGGTCATTATTCGCACTCGGCCTGTGGCCTCGTGCCTGATCACCCCAGGCATGACGTTATCCCAGCACGACACACACCCTGTCATGCATTATTCCTTTAGCGTCCCATAAGTTGTGAATTGCCCTACAGCCCAACATCATGTGTTTTAAGTCAACGTTTGGCTCCTAACGCTTAATGCAGTTGGTTTCTGTTTTTAAACCCATTATTAATGGGTGTTAGTTTATAATAAAGGTTATGTAGGAGTTTGTACTGCAGTATTTTCTGATTCATCAAAGAAAATATTTTGTGAAGGAGTTCCTTTATCTCCTCCCATGATCATTTACTAGTATCTTTGTCCAGTATCTTGGACCAAAAATTTACTGTTTCTGTGCTTTCCCTCCCATTATGCTGAAACTTAACTTAAAAAGATAATATGTTCAGTCAGGAGTGTGCTATTTCTATAAAGTCTGAGGGTTTCTGTTTGTTACAAATGTCGTCTCTTTTTTATTGTAAGGTCTAGTCTCTGCAGTTTTAATATTTCCATAAAAAGAATTTTCAGAGACACTATTATTGAATTTGTTGTGTAACCATGTTAACCTCCACCCATACTCCCTCGTTTCTTAGAACATTATTCTTCTCTACTCCTGCTTAAGCCCGATCACAGTTGTATAGCATTTTTCCATTGTATTTAATATTAGGTTTTCCCTTAAGGGTTACGTTGGTGATTTGCACAGCTAAAGTCCTCACAAAATAGATGTCTGAGCCAGTTGTCTCAGTGATTCCAAGATTACCTGACTTTTTATGTAATTAAATATATATATTTATATATATATATATATATATATATATATTGCAAAAAAAAACCATTAATGCTTCAGTTAGGGTTGTCACAGTGACAAAAGTGTGGAAATGCGATGTTAGGGTTACCAGACCCTGACCCCCAACCACCCACCGCCCCTCCACAGACCAACAGATGCTGAGGTGTGCCATAGGGTCGGTATCCCAACTCTCACCCCCATTTCATATGTAAACAAGTTGACATGGTAGAGTAAAGGAGAATGGGGTGAGAGTTAGGTCGCATGACCCCATGGCATACCTCAGCATCTGTTGGTGTGTGGAGGGGTGGGGTGATTGGGGGTCAGGGTCTGGTAACCCCTAACATGGCATTTCCACACTTTTGCTGCTATGGAAACAACTCTAACTGATGCATTACTGGAGTATTTTGCAGTGAATTTCCCTTCTTTTTGAGAAAGTGTAATATAAATAGTAAATGGTATGTGTTGGTGGGAGCATGGGGCCCTTTGGGCCCCACGCTCCAACCAAGCTGCCCATTTCTGCGTAATGATATGTGTTTGTGGGAATGCAGGCATGGAGACATACAGCAGCCCTATAGGTCATGGAAGGCTTGTAACATTAATTTGCCCATACCTGGGGAACCTTAGCAGTTAGTAAAAAAATGGAAGTGTGGTTGTAATCACGAGAGTGACTAATTCCCACAACATGAGTGGACCGAATCCATATCATGCACTGTGTTCGAGATAGGGGCAGCAGAAAGCACTGTGAATACAAAGTCTGTGGCCATAATAGTGGTCCTCAGACATGAAAATGAGCCATTGGAACAGTAAATCACAAATATCTGAAAAAACGTACAAGGTAGGAAAAATATTCACATTTCATGGGTTTCAGGACCTTCCAGTCTAGTGCTGAACTTAGTCCCCTTTGTGATGAAAAGTCTGTATCTCGAATCGTTTTCGAGATACGGGCTCCGAAAGATGCCACGGAAGCCGCAATGTTATCCTATGGGGAAATTGCAGAACTTTGGAATGCTATAACTTTGGGCCCATGTAATGTTTTCGCACCAAACCACCAAAAGGCACATCTGTGGGACCAGGGCTTGCCATCCTGTAAATTTCAGCCCAAAGACCAAACCATTTTGTTGCCGGAGAGTGGCAAAGATTTGCAGTTATTTTGAGCATAGTTTCACAAAATACTTTCACAAATCATGAAAGTTTTGCAAAACAAATCATGAAACTTTCTCATTTGCGAAAGTATTTTGTGAAAGTATTTTTCCAAAAAGTTTTAAAATGCATTTCGGGGGTTAAACCCCCCAAAAAATATATGTCTAGCATCCTCAGGACTTGACTAGGTGAACACAAAAAGAAGTGTGTTCCTAGAGGGTCCCAATTTTAAATGCCTAGCATTTTTCTGTTCAGTAACTGAAAAGAAATGGCCAACTCACAAAAATAAAAGGGCCATTTACGACAGTAAACAGTTTCTAGCTCTAGTGCAGTGTGAAAACCTGCACAAGTAATGGACAAAATGTTTTTGCTTTATCCCATGACTACATCCTCATGTCCTACAACCTCGCTGTATATATACTCTGACTCAGGGCTCAGTTAATGACCCTCCAAAACTGTAACCTGCCATACTTTACAACTATGACCCAAGGTCTTCTTTAAGATACTAGATGCTGTAACCTGCCAATGTATATACCCTCTGTGCTGTATGACCTATGTAAAATACTGTTTAATGTTATGTTTGTGCTTTCTTGTACTGATGTGGAGCCTCTGCAAAGGAGTCTATGACTCAAAGGATTGTAATTCCAATTTTCTTCAACAAATAAATAAAAACAGCCATTTGCGAAAGTTTCTTGATTTTTGTTAACTTTTCCTTTTGACTATAATGGGAAATTTGTTTTTTGAACAACTTTTGAACGGTTTAATATTTTTTCACCAAATCTTTGAAAGGCACATCGGTGACCAATGCTGCATCATCCTGGAAGGTTTTGGACCAAACGGACAAACCCTGCGGGCTGTGGGTGCGAGCAAAAAAATGTTCAAAAAGTCCTTTTTTTTGTGTATTTGGTGTAATGTGGGCTGACTTAAACATTTTACACGGGGTGTGATGACAAATGGTTCTGCTCTGTGATGAATGGCATTGGCAGGGAGTGGAGTGTGGACCTTTGATGAAGACAGTTGCACACATGATGATGACAAACCCAGGAATGTAGTTATTTTGCCAGATTTGCCAATCAGGGTTAATGTACCACTTGCACTAGACACACTGCATTCACCACCACCAAAACTGCTACTCTCACCAGCACTGGACAACATTTCAAAATCATTATGCTCCTCCACTGCATCATGCCTGTAGTAATCCTCTGCTCTTATTACCACACTACTGCACATGTTTAATTTCCTACTGGACTTAACACTCATGGAAGAGGATAACATGCTCGTTATGGTTGCTGACGAGGGTGAACGCCCCACTGTGGTATTAGCTGCTATCTTGTGCTGGGTCCACAGTGCCATGTACTTATTCTTAAGATGTGTATGCTGTCCTCCTGTGCCCAGATGGCTCCCCTTTTTACCTCGACTCACACGCACATGGCAAACCTGGCAGATTGCAACTGACTCATCATTTGCATCTTGAACAAAAAAATCCCAAACAAGGGAGTGTGATGCTCTACTTTTAACATGTCCATGATGCTTATTTAACTCCATTCTTTTAAGCATTGAAGTGGGGGGGGGCTACGTGATGTTTCAGGCCCTGCACACCTGGACTGCAACTGACCACCATGACTACCTATCATTATTACTGGGTCATCATCAACTGAAACTGGTAAATCACAAGTTTTTACGGGGGATTACTGCAAACAGACTCAGACATAGCCACCTTGAATTTCTTTTTCTCTGGTTCCCAACTGGGGTCAATTACATCATCATCATATTCATCAACATCACACACATCCACATCTTCTGCTTGGATGCTGGCATGTGGACTGCATGTTGCAACCACAGCAACATCATCGTCATTGTCACATTCCACCATCACCTGATATTTTTTTCACCACACTGTGAATCACTGCATGGAAAATGCATGACATGAACTATGGTGGATGAAATATCACATTGTATGCTATTGTTGACATAATTATCAGAATCCTCAGGTTCAGTTACTGGGATGTTACTGGTAAGTATGACATCAGCTACACTGCCACTCACTTGCACTGCTTCACACTCCACTATATTTTTGGATACGGTACACTGGTCAGAATTCGAACTTGAGGTAGCAGTATTCATACTACCACCACCAGCAACTGCACTAACACAACCGGCTGGGAAAACATCATCTCCTCCAACTATGAGTGAAGCTACTGATTGGGCTGTAAAAAACATTGCAGGAGAAATACCTTTCCTCACATCAGCAATGCACTTCTGTGTCTACGTACTACCATGCCCACAGACTATCTTACTGGCAGCAGTGCCATGGCGAGAACCAGCTTTGTTTGCACATCTCTTTGCGGGCATTTTGGGGGATCAACAACAACTTTCTAAACAAATTTAGATTTTGGCACGTTCACTCTTTGATTGGGGGGACCCTGGATGTGAAGCCAAAAAAACAACTGTGGCTTCAGCAACAGATAGAGACGGTCACACAAATTCACAAGTGAAAACACCTTCAGTAACCAGTGGTGCTGAGGTCACAAACAATGCAATCTGGAAAAAATTTCCTTTTGCAGGTGGGGTTGGGGGGAGCACTGACTGCAGATTTTTATGGCCATACAAGCAGCAAAACAAAGAACAGATACCATGATGGCAGTACAAAATCAGGCAGCTGCAGTGGATAGCAGGTTCACACTGCTGTGCCTGCAATTACACTGTGGCACAATAAAAGGTGAATTATTTGATGTCACGCAACACTGCACACACACACACTCACACACACACACAGAACAGTTTGCCTACAATGGCGAACGAGTAATGTGTAGCAAATTGAAAAGTTCAGTTATATGCCACGTATTGTAAACAACCTGAAATTATGAAGTGCTGCACCTGATCCACAAAACACACAATCAGCAAGAAAATTTCAACAATTACTGGCAATATTACTGTGTGTATATTAACACTTTTTTTTTAATTTTATTTAGTTGTTTAACCAGGAGTAGCACACTAAGCCAAAAGCTTTTTTACAGGTGCGACCTGGGAGCACAGGGAAGTTAAGTGACTTGCTCAGGGTCACACAGTATGCACATGGAAAGTGTGGGATTCAAACCCAGGTCTGGTTTTCTGGATGTCACCAGATTTGCAGCTCAGAGCCTTAAACCACTGCACTATACTGCCTCCCCATAACACAGTTTTATAACAAAAATATAACCAAAAAACAAAGAATCCCAATTTCTCCAACTGAAATCTACCTACAAGATAGATACACCCCCCCAAAGCACACTTTCTCTGTCTTTTGCTACACACACTCATTGTTGTACATTAACATACAAAATCCACACACAAACAAAAACGCTCAATGATATGAGCACAGGAGGGTTTCCTACAATCGATGAACTAAAATTTGAGCCCAAAAGAAACCTCACAAATGCTTTTTTAACAGCTTTTAGAAGATTTCAGTCACAGACAGCTCTCAGAGCACATGGTCTCTTACAGCTTCCTACACACACTACCCCGAACTGAGGCTGTGCAGATCAATATAGAGCCCATGTGACCTGATATCCCATGAATCACTGCAAAATTCACATTCGGAGCTTAAAAACAAGGCGAAGTGCATTGTTTTCAATCCACTTCGCCTTAAAATTTGGTGGAATAGTGGTCTGGGAAGGCGGAGTAATGCAAAGTCATTGTTTTCAATGGACTTTGCATTACACAATCTAATGTGAAGTACTCCGCTTCGCATTGTGGAGCACTCCCTGAATCCGCCTTTACTCGGTGAATCACTGCAGCGCGTGATTGCCTACCAAGACACGACACGAGGTGTGCCACAGGGTTAGCCTTATCCCAACTCTCACCCCTATTCCATATGTAAACAATTTGACATTGTACAGTAAAGAAGAATGGAGTGAGAGTTAGGCCGTATGACCTTATGGCACACTCAGCATCTGTTGGTATGTGGAGGAGGGGTGGGGGGGTGGTTGGGGGTCAGGGTCTGGTAACCTAACATGGCATTTCCACACTTTTGCCACTGTGGAAACAACTCTAACTGATGCATTAATGGAGTGTTTTGCAATGAATTTTCCTTCTTTTGAGAAAGTGTAATATAAATAGTAAATGGTATGTGTTGGTGGGGCAGACCCTTGGGACCCCGCATCCTCAAGCTGCCATTCTGTGTGTGTTTGTGGGAGCATGGGTCCTCTGGGCCCTGCAACTACCACTTACACATAAGCACAGAGACATACAGCAGCCCTATAGGTCATGGAAGGCTTGCAACATTAATTTGCTCATATCTGGGGAACCGTAGCAGCTAGTAAAAAAATGGAAGTGTGGTTGTAATCTTGAGCATGACTAGTTCCCACAACATGAGTGGACTGAATCTGTATCGGACATTGTGTCCAAGATAGGGGCAGCAGAAAGTGCTGTGAATACGAAGTCTGTGGCCATAAATAGTGTTCCTCGGACATGAAAATGAGCCATTGGAACAGTAAATCGCAAATATCTCAGGAACCATACAAGGTAGGAAAAAAATTCACATTTCATGGGTTTCTGGACCTTCCAACCTAGTGCTGAACTTAGTCCCCTTTGTGACGAGAAGTCCGTATCTTTAATTGTTTTATTTATTAATTTATTTTATTTTAACATCAGTTTAACAACCTTTGAGCCGGTGGCTCATTTACAAAGGTACCCCGTCACATAGAGGACAAAGACATATATACAGGAGACAACCGCAGATCAGCAATACAGTTCAACAATAGGGCACAGTCAAGGTTACAAGTATTGAGGGACATAACACTGTTCACAGCTAAATTAAGGTAAGTGATTAAGTGGCTGGATAGTGGAGGTGAAAGGAGGCCCTGCAGGAGGAGAGTGGGCTAAGTAAGGAAGAGTGCAGCTCAGTGAGCATTGTCAGGGGAAGGGGGGGGGAGTTCAAGGGCAGCGACAGTTGTGTGAGGTGAGCAAGTGATTTCTGAGGCTATATTTAAAACATGCTAGCTAAGGAGCATCAGTGATTCCAGCAGGGAGGAATTGTACCAAGACGGGGCTCTGTAGGGAAAAGCCCTTTGGCCCTAGGAGGTCCTGGCCCTTGAATGACCAGTGCAGTTTGTAAGAGCTGCGGTGCACATAATGGGATTAGTTCGGTGGATAGAGTTAGCTAGGCCAGGAGGATTGACCATGGAGTGCTTTATAGGTAAGTTGGCAGGTTTGGAACATGAGGCGCTCATCAAGGTTGAGTAGGGTGGCCATGGAATAAAGAAGACAGGTGTGGGTGAGTCTCTGGGCACTGGTAATAAGTCGACAGGCTTTGTTGAGCATTAGGCATACCTTGTGGAGGGCCGTCTGGTCTGCCGCGCCATAGACAGGAAGGCCATAGTCGATTAGGGATAAAACCGAGGAGGTGACTTCCAGGCGGAGGGTGTCTGTGGGGAGGCATTTTTTGTGACGGTAGAGGATACCCAACCGCGCGTTGGAGGCAGAGGTCAGGGCAGAGATATGGTCATGAAAAGAGAGGGCAGAGTCAAAGATTATACCAAGGTATTTATAGTAGTGTACAAGTTCTATAGGGAGATTACTGGTGGAGTGGACAGAGAGAGGAAAGTTGCTGGACTTATTTTGGGGGTGTGCAAAGAGCATGGTTTTAGTTTTCTTAAGGCTGATGACGAGTCAGTGCTCAGTGAACCAGGTTTCAGCAGAGTTGTAGGCAAGCTGAAGGGAGTTCTGGAGTGAGATGGGGTTACTGTCGGAGGCAAAGAATACTGCGTCATCAGCGTAGAGTAGGACATTTGCTGCACACATGTTGGGCAGGGAGTTGAGAAAGAGGGAGAAGAGTAAGGGTCTGAGAATAGAGCCCTGGGGGATTCCTGAGTAGATTGGGCAGGTACTGGAAAGAGTGCCACCTACTTTCACACATTGTTTTCGAGATATGGGCTCTGAAAAGTGCTATGGACGCTGCAATATATTCCTATGGGGAAATTGCAGAACTTCTGAATGCTGTAACTTTGGGCCCCTGTAATGTTTTCGCACCAAACCACCAAAAGGCACATTTGTGGGACTAGGGCTTGCTAATCTGCAAATGTCAGCCCAAAAGACCAAACCATTTTGTTGCAGGAGAGTGGCAAAGATTTGCAGTTATTTTGAGCATAGTTTTGCAAAATACTTTCACAAATCATGAAAGTTTTGCAAAACAAATCATGAAACTTTTGCATTTGCGAAAGTATTTTGTGAAAGTATTTTTCAAAACATTTTAAAAATGCATTTCTGGGGGGTTTTAACCATACAAAAACATATGTCTAGCATCCTCAGGACTTGACTAGGTGACCACAACAAGCAGTGTGTTTCTAAAGGATCCCAATTTTAAACACCAAGCATTTTTCTGTTCAGTAACTGAAAAAAAATGGCCTACTCACGAAAATAAAAGGGCCATTTACGACAGTAAACAGTTTCTAGCTCTAGTGCAGTGTGAAAACCCGCACAAGTAATGGACAAAATGTTTTTGCTTTATCCCATGAGTACATCCTCAAGTCCTACAACCTCGCTGTATATAAACTCTGACTCAGGGCTCAGTTAATGACCCTCCAAAACTGTAACCTGCCATACTTTACAACTATGACCCAGGGTCTTCTTTAAGATCCTAGATGCTGTAACCTGCCAATGTATATACCCCCTGTGCTGTATGACTTATGTAAAATACTGTTTAATGTTATGTTTGTGCTTTCTTGTACTGACGTGGAGCCTTTGCAAAGGAGTCTATGACTCAAAGGATTGTAATTCTGATTCTCTTCAATAAATAAATAAAAACACCCATTTGTGAAAGTTTCATGATTTTTGTTAACTTTTTCCTTTGACTATAATGGGAAATTTGTTTTTTGAATAACTTTTGAACAGTTTAATATTTTTTCACCAAATCTTTGAAAGGCACATCGGTGACCAAGGCTGCATCTTCCCTGAAGTTGTTGGACCAAACAGACAAACCTTGCGGGCTGTGGGTGTAAGCCAAGAAATGCGCAAAAAGTCCTTTTTTTGTGTTTTTTGGTATTTCGTAGCCCCTCAACTGTACATCTAACCATAACACAACTTACCAGATCTATGGTGCCAGACTGTGCATGCAAAATTTCAGGCAAATCCGTCGTACAGTGGCAAAGTTATTAAGGTGCAAAATTTTAGGTTTTGCATTAAAGTGGCTACTCAACCCTAACTATAGTGCCACTACCATGGCACTATATATATATTTATACCACGGGGGTGAGAGCTTTCTCAGTAGGATAGCCTGTGTTATTTCCACTGCAGTGAAGATAAATCCTGATGAAATCAGCAGAGTGAGGATATCGACATTTATCCATACTTTGCTGATGTCACCAGAGTTAGAATATCTGTACTGCAGCATGCATTGTAAAGGAAACTGCTTCAGAAAACAGATTCTCTTTCTCACTGAAGCTGCAACTTACTCAATTAGTTCTGCAAAACACTCTGACCTGTGTCCCATTGTGTTTCTAACACTCCTAGCCCCATTACTGTGCTGATCTCAGCTTCAAAACAACCTGAATTCTAAATGAAACTATTTTACAAAGCAGTTTCTCTTTCTCAGTGCTACCTGCATCAGTTTGTCTTTCTCACTGAGCCTCTGACTTACTCAATTAGCTTTGCAAAACACACTGACCTGTGTTTCTGACTCCCAGTCCATTCAGAACACACCCACACCACACACAGAATGAACAGGAAATGCACAGAAACTGAAAAAATGTTCCTAAAGCTCTCACCCCTGTGGTATAAATTACACACACGATGTGCAGATCATGGGATATGGAAAACATTTTCAGTCCTGCAGAGTGAGCTGTGCATTCTCACTCTGCAGGAGTGAGAATATTTTCCATATCCCACTCCTGCCCATCATGTATCCCCTATTGAGCTATATATATGTGTATATATATACATATATATATATATATATATATATGTATTTATATATATGATTTTCAGATGGAGTACAGCCTCAGTGTTTACATTTTGGTCTTGTAATAGCTCACTTTAGATGGTAACCATTCCAGTGTATAATTTACCTCATTGCTTCCTGCTGTTCATTTACAGTATTGAATGGCATAACATGCTAAATAGTACTAATAAAAGTCTGGGAGTTTGAGACCCCATTCCCAGTTTACTGTATATTATGCTTATTGTCTTGATCTCTTAAGTCCATATATACTGCACTTACTTAATTAGGTTTTGTATGGTGAGAAGCTATAACTTTAGGGTATACTGTACTTAGGTATCATCATAATATAATATTTTTAACAACAAAATAATTTCACACATGTCCTACCCCACATTTTCAGAGGTAATTTGTTCCATCTCTTAATATCTTTATTGATATTTTCTTTGTGCTTTTTAAATTTTCTTTGGCAAACATTGTATAGGACTTCCTGAATATTATGCCTAAATATTTGATTTTTTTCTGTATCCCATTCTAGATCAGTACCAGCTGATTCATTATTTGTGTAGAGGCTGTTTAGGATTAGTATTGTACTTTCTTGTTATTAATTATATACCTTGAAGGAGGCCATGGCTAATCAGGCTAACATGGTGGATGCACTTCAACTGAGTTCCCGAGGGCACTTACTAAAATCAGCATATACACGTTAAATCCTCGATCCTTGTCTTAAACTTGTGCAGGGGAACTGTAGTAACTCCATGGCATCCAGGAACACTAAAAAAAAAACAGACAACATTAATCTTTGAGTCAGTATAAGCAAAGGGAAATCAGCACGGGTGCCATGAGGCCAGGACCTGATCACAGACTGCAAAGACATCTGCTCCCATCTCCTGCAGCATGACAGAGTTGGAAAAGTTGTTGGCAGGTATGGCCACAATGCTGGCCAACTCTTCAGCAGGAAATGAAAGAGGAATTCACCAATATAACCCTTCAACTGCAGGCGGGCCTTACTGAAACAGCCACTGCCCATTCTGCTCATGTGGAAGAGGTCAAGAAGTGGGTGGGGGAGCTGGAAAACTAGGTGACTGACATTGTGAGGGAGAGGAAAAATCTTAAATTAGCTCTGGAGGAAACACAAATAAGGTTGGATTACCAAGAAAACAAATCCAGAAGGTCCAACTTGAGAATCATTGTACTATCTGAGGGTCTGGAGGGGAATAGCCCTGGCAAAGTAACGCATGCATGGGTGGCCTCAAAACTAAAAAAGGACCCTGCAGCTGCTGGCTTCAAGGTGAAGAGAGCTCACAGGATGAGGCCAAAGCACAAGCCAGGTGAGAAGCCCTGGCACTTTTTAATCAGGTCTCTCTCATATACAGATAAAGAACAGCTTCTGACAGCTGCGACAGGCAATGGTCCCATTCACATTTAGGGGGACGCAGCTCAGTGTTCCAGGACTTTATTATAGAACTCATTTCAAGGGGCATCAGTTTAATGGAGCAAAGGTGAAGATACACCTTAGGCACTTGAACTTTGTCCACCTATACCCTTCCCGACTATGTGTAAACAGACCTGGCAGACCCACCAAATTGTTTTACCAACCCTGAGGTGACTGAACGATTTGTAGTGGAGGAGGATGCAGCAGTGGAAGGCAGATCACAGGCTAGAAGCACAGCTCCAGCACAACAATAAGAAGATTTCAAGTTGAGCCCTGTATGGATGTGTCAGGCCCCCACTTGGGGTCCCCTATACCCCTGCCTCACTTACTGGAATCACAGCACCCTGCACAGCAGTCAGCCAGTGAGGCCACGATGCCTGAAGCTGAGCTATACTGTCCCCTGGAAGTATTAGTCTTGCTATAGCTACACAGCCCTGTAGACTGATGCTTTCTGCATCCTCACTCTGTCTCAAAGCATTACACAGCCACCTGGATGATAGACAACTGACCCTTGGTCATGAATGAGTACAGCAAGGGTGTTGGGTACGGAGTATGACTTGCCACAGGCTTGCCCCATATGACTGGTATCCTTGTTGGTTGGGTCGTGTCCTTTGTTTATAATTCCTGAGATATTTAGCCTATGTTTCCTGCCAGTGGCATGTCATGGCTAAATAACAGGGACCGTGCCATGGGCATGACCTATACCAGGTGGGGATGAGCAGCAAGCCATAAGGAGGGAGAAAACACTGAGCTTCAGGGCTGCTGGAGCCCGGACCTCACTACTGCACTTTACTATAGATTTGTGCTGGGCTTGATAACTTGTTCTGCAACATTTTAAGCCACAACCTGCTAATATACCTGCCTCTATAACTGTTTGTGATATTAATTGCCAAGCCCAACTGCCTCTGGAGAGTGTCTCATTGGGCAAATTGGTGGAAAACACTGGTTGATGCAACCTTGCCCTTCAAGTGCCCACATGATCGTGGAGACTGTACTATCTTCTCAAATGTTGCCAACTGGCTCCGAGACTGGTCTGAGTTGCAGTCACATTGACATCAGGAGATGGCATCTTTGTACACCATTACCTACAGCTGTCTCTACTGCTGTGCAATGATGGCTATAACTAAGCATCAGTCCTCTGACAGGAACACTAAACTGAAATTCGTACAGATACCATCCACATCCGGTGAGGGAGGTATTACTAGACATCAGGGAAACTTTGCTTTTTAACTTGGGCCAGCAGGTGTCTAGTGGTATGATATACTATTGTTTTTCATATAGTGTTATCTCATGTTTTGTGTATTTGATCATAACTGTAGCACATATGGATTTGCCAGGTTGTGTTTCTCCCTTACATGTGTGGTTTACTGTTCATATGAAACACGAGATAATGCTATATGAAACACCACAGTATATCATATCAGTAGACATGAGCTGTCAATCAGTGAGCACATACTGTGTACAGTACATGCTCACTGACTGCTCAGTTAGTGGCCAGCCGTAGTGGAGAGCGGAGGACTGTACCAGTCACCGTTTGGGGGCTGGAATGGAGAGGGGAAGCAGGATTGTGGCGGGGGGATCTACTAGACCACCAGGGAAACTTCTAATTTCACATTATAGGGGATCAGGGATAGGGAGAGGGGTCCACTAGACCATCAAGGAAATGTTTTAATATACTATACAGAGGATTGGGATGTGGGTGGGGCATGTCACACCATGAACTGGGATCAGGTGGTGCAGGGGACCACTAGATACCAGGAATGTTTTTATTTTTTAAATAAAAAGGATATCAGGGCTGGGGGTTGCCAGATTACCAGGGACATGTTTTTTTCTTATTTTTAATAAAATGGGGATTGGGGCTGGATGGGGGGGGGTGCGCTAGACCACCAGGGATGTGGTTGATCACAAAATCAACACTTTATATTATGGGGATTGTTAGGTGTGTTGTATTATATGCTGTGGTGTTTTGCTATAAGAAACACCACAGTATATGATACAACAGCAGAAAAAGGTTTGCTGGCAAAGGCACCTAGCTTCAACTGAACTATTTTCTTCTAGGTTTGCTTGTAAGGACAGAGCAAGAAACAACATTATCAGAGCAAGGAAAAAAATTCAGGCTTCTTTTGGCTAGGCAGATATACTGTGTGTTATTATTTTCTTTTGTGCTCACAGGTTTTGTTACTGTTTTTTGCTTATATTTTATTGCTTTATTGTTCTCTGATTCAAATTGCTGTTGCAGGGTATACTTTCTGCTGCATTATTACAGGGTGTGCCTACAGGTTTGTTACAGTTTTGTGCTTACTATTTTTAGATTGGGGTTCCTACACAATGATTGATGGAGGTCTTGACTTGAAGTATACCTTAAGAGTGAGCCGAGTTGAGCATGGATTCTCAGGGAGATGAGTATGGGAGCTGATGTTAGCTTCTCTGGGAGAAATTTAGGAGTTGAATATAGCAGAGCAATTGGATCCTGGCCTACCTTCCTAATCAGCTCTATTTCCAGCAACACCCATGAGGGAATATAAGGCAGGGAAACTTCCTCCGTTGGGGACAATAGCCATTTTAAGCATTTTCTGGCACTGCTTGCCCAATAGTATAAACCCAGGTGAGGCAGTCTTAGCCCCCCCCCCCTTAGTTTTGGGAGCAGCTAATTTGTGGTAAGCTCTATGAAGGACCTTCCCTTGCCGGACAAAGTCCGAGATCACTGAATGTGCCCTTTTAAACCACTTTTGCGGCAACCATACATTAAGCATGTTAATAGGATAGAATATCCTCGGCAGGACATTCACTTTGTTTACGTTTATCCTACCCCACAGGGAAAGCGGGAGTTTACTCCATCTGGCTAAGTCAAGTTTAATAGTTTGGAGGGTGGAATCTAAGTTGAACTGAACCATTTTGGAGTCACTCCTAGCAATTAATATTCCCAGGTATCATATAGTATTTGGGCTCCATTGCAGTCCCAGATCAATGATTGTCTTTTTCTGTAATTTTGAGTTGAGAGGAAATTTTTTTTTAACATTAATTTTGTAATTAGACATTTTACTATAGGCTTCTATGATATCTAATGCTGCAGAGAAGGTTGTGTTGGGGTGTATCAGATGCAGGAGAATATCGTCCGCATAAGCAGAAACTTTAAATTCACGGGAGCCCACCCTTACCCCCTGAACCCTAGGATCTAGGTAAAGGCTCCCAAGCAGAGGTTCTAAATAGATGTTCAATAAAAAGGGGCGACAAAGGGCATCCCTGTCTGGTGCCAGAAAACAACACGAAAGTGGAGGAAAAGAACCCGATACAATATAATCTCGCACTGGGATGTTTATACAAGGGTGAAACCCATTTAATAAAGGTAGAGGGGAAACCAAACCTGGCCATGGCTGAGAACAGAACCTTCCAGTCCACTCTGTCAAATGCCTTCTCTGCGTCCAGAGACATCAGACCACATGGGGTGTCTGAGTCACAGGACACAAAGAAGACGTGAGAGAGAGCTTACGTAAGTGATCAGTGGAGGTTCTGCCTGACATAAAACCAACCTGATCCTGGTGGATTATGAAAGGTAATACTTTAGCCAATATGTTAGCCAGTATCTTAGCATGGATCTTCGCATCATAATTAATTAGGGAAATGGGGCGATAACTAGTGAACTTTTCCAGATCTTTCCTGGGTTTAGGAATAACTATGATGAGGGCTTCAAACAGGTGTTTGTCTACTGTTTCTGCTTGTAAAATACTAGTAAACAATCTCTTCAGGCTCAGGATTAAATGATCAGCGAAACAATTATAAAAATTCGGAGATAATCCATCTGGACCCAGGGTTTTGTCTAGAGTTAAGGATTTAATTGTTCCCTTAATCTCCGCCTCCGATATGGAGGAGATCAGACCCCTCTTGAGATCTTCTGGCACTGTTGGTAACTGGACTGAGGAAAGGTAGTGTTCTATTGCTACTGTACTAGGTTGAGGTCCCATAGGACTGTATACATTTTTATAATAGTTTTCAAATTCTAGTACAATGTCTTGGGGATGAACCTTAATAGACCCATTACTCTGGGATTTGATATTCTGAATAACCTTCGAGGTCTCCTCCACTGTTAGCCTCATGGCTAGCAGATGTCTGGACTTCTTTCCCAGATCAAGATAGGTTGCTTTAGTTTTGAAAATAGTGTATTCCGCTTTCTCCTTCAAGAGATCATTATACTGAGTTCTGAGGCCTAATAACTTTTCCCTGGTCTCTACTGAGGTGGTTGGGGAGAGGATTTGTTCTATTTGTCTGATCTGATCCAGGAGAAGTCGTGCTTTGTTTTCCCTGCTCTTCCTCCATGCTGCTGCTATTTTAATCAATTCTCCCCTCAAAACACATTTCAGGGCACCCCACTGTATATCTCCTTTCCCTGTGGAGTTGAGATTATCTCTCTGATATTGTTCTGTTATTTTAATAATGCTATCTTTGATTTGTTCTGATTTAAGTAATTGGTTGTTTAATTTCCATATAGTTTGCGTGGGAATATTGGGATTTAGGCTGAGGGAACATGTAACCACAGAGTGGTCTGATATTACCCCAGGTTCTATTGTGCAGTCCATAAGCCCCAGGAGCATAGAGCGACTCAGAAGGAAATAATCTATTCTTGACCTGGATTTGTGTACCTCTGATGTAAAAGTAAACTCCCTGAGGCCTGCATGCAAGACCCTCCAAGGGTCGCAAACTCCAGTATAATCAGTGAAACCACAGAGTGCTCACTGAGCCGGGGACAGACCTGTCTGTTTCTTCCCATCCTTATCCATGTCTGGGCTGAAAGGGAGATTCCATTCCCCACCTAAAAAAATGGGAAGGTTAACAACGGGGGATAGAACATTCAACAAGCCAATAAAGAAACCCGGAGAATCTACATTCGGGCCATACACACTCCCTATTAGTATTCTAGTTCGATCTAAAAGGTCCAGGATGAAGATATACCACCCTTCTGAGTCTTTAATGCAGTGTTCACAGACAAAAGGTGTAGATCTTGAATTTAATATGGCCACTCCCCCACTTGCTGTGTTATCTCCTGCCATGAAGACTTGTCCCACAAATTGCCTCATAAATAAGTTGGCCTCTGACTCAAGCATATGCGTTTCTTGTAAACATGTAATGTAACCTTTGTGTAGCTGTATGTGTTTAAGTATTTTATATCTCTTTGTTTTATTTCTTGCCCCATTAATGTTCCATGTAATCCACTCATGGTTACCCCCATAGGGATTAAACCAAATGTTGGTCTGCCATCTAGGTTTCTCCCAGTAGTTACAGTTAAGGTCCTTGGCCTTGACGATACTTCCTGGAAGTTGCACGATTAACCCTGACCCCTGACTAGCAAGGCTGCCCCTCCCCCCCCATATAGCTCATAGTTTCCCAATAACTTTCAAACAGTTGAACATGAGAACTTAACCAGAACATTCTTAACATAGAAGTAACACATTGAACCAGGTCCCCTCTCCCCCTGCTCCCCTTCAATTATAATCCCCACAAATGCCAGTAATAATGTAACAATAATAAAATGGTTCAAACTTACCCCTCCCCCCAGCAGAAACACACTTTGGCCCAGGCTGCCCAGAAACCCACTAGGCTACTCCAGCTCACAGCCTCCCAGCCTCCCATATCCCTTTCACAAGACGTGAAAGGCTAAATTAAGTCTGTGAGAAATAAATCCTCCCAGTTGTCCCATCGTACAAATTTAGTACCTCCCTTCTCTCGCTGTGGGTGTATTAGAATGACACCATCACCATACCCTCTTAGAATACCCCCGGTTAATGAGTTTGCTGTGACTGGGATGTTTCCTTGTGATTAAGTTTAGAAAGTATAGGATCAGAGCTTATGACCTGTACAGTTAATTGCACTGCAACAAGACATTTTTAAAAACTGTTATTATAGGTGGGAGAGGAACGTAAAATCAGAATCCTATTTGGTGAAAGTCTCCTGTTTGAAAACACATTGGTACCCAAAGGGACCCTTGGAGACAAAAGAAACGAGCCCCCTCTAGTGGCAGCATTCATGCTCTTAAGCGATCCTGTAAGTGAAACATGCCTAGGACTGGAGGGTTATATCATATGTCTTTGGCAGAATGCAGTTCCATTATGCCACCATTTCTGTAATTAAATATTAATTCAGTGAAAAAAGCTCAATAAATTCTATACTCCTAACTGTTCCCCCAGTTAAAATGTTTCCAAACTATGCCTTTATCCACTCAGTGGATCTAACCAACAGGGAGAACCCCACAGAAACCATTTACTGGTAAATTAGCATTTTCACTAATAAACTGCCCCTTTCTTGTTAAGAACTAAATAAAATAATTAACTGGCCAACAGTCATAATAAATGAGCTGTCAGTCTGTTAGGTGCAGAGATCTACTAAACCAAGGTCTTAATCCTTGCATCACAATTCACATATGAGGGGCTCAGCAACAAAACAGAATTAAATGGGCATCCTCTAGTGGCAATTCTGAAAATTGAGACTGCAGTCAGTATGAGGAATGTCCAGCCTCAGCTCGTCAATTTCTCCAGATCCCCGACGATCACCACCTCTCTCCTCAATATGATGACAAGTACATTGGAGGTAGGCTAGCAGATTGACAGTCATACTAGGGATCAGTTCCCTGCTGAGTTAATTTGATAATTTTGTATTTTAGCCTGTAATTTCAAATGATCAGTCCATCCATGCGAGCACTGGCTACTTCACAAAGCAGTCTCTTGAGGAAGGTGCACTTATAGAAAACACGGTAACGAAAATGAAGAGGGACCATTTCAAGGTACCCCCCCCCAACTGAAACACATACCAATCTGGAGTGCAGAGTTCCATCTTCTCCCTGAAGTATCATCTTCCTCTTCACCCTTTCTTGAACAGGTCTGGCAAAGCCTCCTTCAGGCCTGTGGCAGCAGCAGTGGCATCTTCGTAGCCTGTCCAAGTGCCGGCCATGAGTACCTGGAGTCTAGCGGGGTATCCCATACGAAAGCAGATTCTAGCAGCAATTGATTTAACCAATGGGTGGTATTCAGCTCTTTTTTGATGGACAGTTATGAGTAAATCCTGTGCCACTCTCAGGTTGGTGCCCTCCCATTTAATCTCTTGGATTTCTTTAATTTTGGGGATGAAATGCTGCCTTTCTTGGTAGTTTAGAATAATGAATGGACATGGAGGGGCTAGGGGGCATAGCTCTTAGTGACCTGTGTGCCCGCTCACTTGTGTAGGTAGTCCCAAAAGGTGTGGGGCCTGCTAATTTTGCTAGTAACTTTTGGGTGAACAAGATCACATCAGTCCCCTCTTCCTTCTCCAGGAGACCGATGATTACAGCATTGTTTCGCCTACTCCACCCCTCTAAGTCCTTAGTCTTGCTTTCCATCTTAGTAATTTTCTGTCTCAATGTGACCAACTCTGGGTCCTGTCTCTCAAACATTTTTCTCCAGCGATGTAAGTCTGACTTCACAGTGTCCAGTTCTTTTAGATAGGTCCTCTAAAGACTGTGCCACTGATCTCAACTCTTCAGTAATCAAGTGAACCTCCTCTCAGAAGGGCTTGAACTCGGCCAAGAACCGGCCAAAGTTAGCAGTTTATCCTCTGTGATTGTCTGCTTGTGGTCTGAGCTGCCAGTTGATGGAGAGGCCCTGGATTTTTGGGGGGCCTTTGCTGGCAATGGGGGCGGAGTATGTTTAGGCAAAGCTCTCTGCATCTCCACTTCCATTTGTGATAGAAATGGCAAAGGACCACTCAGGAATAGTTCTTGCAGGTAGGGATGAGGAAGGATGCTTGGAAAATAGCCTTTCGGAGCATAAAAATGACTTAAAATGGGACGGGCGGCTGGAGCTGCAGAGTCAGGCTGCTAGCTAGTTCCCTGCATCATGTGACTCCCCTACTGTTTGTTTTCTGTGTTGTTGCCACTTTGTGGCCCAGGTCATGCCTGAAAACAATCTTTTAGATCATCGCACCTACCTGGTTACCAAAGAAATAGATAGATAGATAGATAGGTAGATGAGAAGAGGCACTGAAAGGAGCAAATCACCAGGATCAGGGAGGATGGAGGTTGGGTAGAGAAGGGGTATGAACAGGTGGAGGCACTCAATGAGTACTTCTGTTCAGTTTTTACCAAGGAGAGAGATGGGCTAATACGGCAGGGCAAAGCTGGTGAGGGAGGAGAAAGAATAATGGATGTTTAGATCCCTGTGAGCAGAGTGCTTGAGGGCCTTAAGTCATTTGTTTGTTTGTTTTTATTTTGTTAACCGGGTAGAGACATGGGACAAGCCCTTTTTCATGTCTGACCTAAGACAAGACAATTTACAATGGTAATACAAATAAGATAATTAAAAAAAGTGTACAAACAAATCAATCATTTAAGATACAATCACAAACATTCGGTACAAACAGCCATATTTTCAATTTACTTTTAAAACATTCAATAGAACATTCTTTCCTCAGATCCTCTGGCAAATTATTCCAAAGAGAGGGGGCCAAGGTAGGAAAAGCTCTAGCACCTGCCTTGGTAAAACAAGGTTTATCAACAACAAGTAAAGTCCCCTTAAAGGATCTCAAATTCAGAGCGGTAGTTCTAACTCTAAGCAAATCATGTAAAGGAAACTCATTACAACCAAAAATAGAGTTAAAATCAAACAATAACAAGCATACTGAAAACGAGCATTGGAAGATAACCAATCAAGGGCTGAGTAAAGAAAACAATGATGAGTACGAGGGAGAGAGCTCAACACAAAATGACAAACATTAATAAAAGTAACAGATAAGGCATGAGTTTCCCGACCTGACAACTTACAATACAAACTTCCCACATAATCCAAGTGAGGGAGGAGTAGGGCAACAGCAATAGCTTTCCTAGTTTCAACATTAAAAAGTTGCTTAAACTTATAAAAAAAACAAATGTTTTGATTGATCCGATGACAAACACTTTTAACATGTCCCTGGAAAGATAAAGTAGAATCTAGAATGACCCCTAAATATTTAAATTCAGACACTTGTTCCAGAAGGGTGCCCTTGTCATCATGAATAATTAAACTAGGATTTTTACTCATATGATATTGAGTCCCAAACAACATGGACTTGGTTTTGGAAATATTAAGAAGCAGAGCATTCTCATTAAACCAATTGCACACTGAAATAAAATCCTGTTCAAGATGTAAAGTGAGAGATGCTAACGACTGAGATTCAGTAAATGAAATAAAATCATCAGCATAAAGTAAACAATCACAAGATGAAGGAACAGATGACAAATGATTAATAAATAAAGAAAATAAAAGAGGACTCCAGATGGGTCCTTACTAGAGAGTTGTACAACGGTACCACCACTTGCCTCCTTCTACTTGTTATACCACTCCCTATGCACCCTAGCATGCTGTTAGCTTTTCTAACTGCTTTGTCACACTGTTTTGTCACTTTGAGGTTGTCTTGTATGACTACTCTTAGATCCCTTTCCTCTGTGGTGACTTCCAGTGTTCCCCTGTCTAGTTCATACTCAGCCCTAGGATTCCCTCTCCCTAGGTGCATAATCTTGCACTTTTTTGCATTGAAACCCAACTGCCATTCCTTGGACCAGTTTTCTGGCCACTTCAGATCCCTCCTCATTTTTTCTTTACCTTCCTGTGTATCTACCCTGTTACACAGCTTTGTATCATCCATGAACAGGCTAACCCTCCCTTCTAGACCCTCTGCAATAGCGCTTATGAAGACATTGATGAGCACTGGTCCCAGCACTGATCCCTGGGATATGCCACTTGTTATCTGTCCCTCCTGTGAGCTAACCCCATTTACCACCACTCTTTGTGTTCTGTTGCTCAACCAGTTTTTAACCCACATGACCATCTCTGTTCCCACCTCCAGATTTGCCAGCTTGTGGATTAGTCTTCTGTGTGAGACTGTGTCAGAGGCTTTCCTGAAGTCTAGATAGGCCACATCTACTGCTCTGCCCTAGTTTATTTCCTTTGTCAACCCCTCGAAGAAATCAATCAAGTTGGTCTGGTATGATCTCCCTGCTGTAAATCCATGTTGTCTTGGGTCCATCAGCCCCAGCCTTTCCTTAAGTAGGGTTTCCATCATTTTACCTGCTATCACAGTCAAACTGCCCAGCGGTAGTTTCCTGCCTTCTCCTTGCTACCACTTTTGTGCAGGAGTACCACTTGTGCCCTCCTCCATACCTCTGGAACCACACCTGTTTCTAGTGAACCACTGAACAGCTTAGCCAGAGGTTTAGCCAGTTCCTCCCAGAGCTCCTTTAGGATCCTCGGATGTATCCCATTGGGCCCCATAGTTTTATTCGCCCCAAGCTGTTCTAGTGCTCTTTTTACTCTGTCCTCTGAAAAAGGTCTAATGTCCACCCCTTCTCCCTGTTTGCCCTTCTCCATTAATGGGGACCATCCCCATTGTCTTCGTCCGTGAATACAGAGCAGAAGTATCTGGCAGATTGAAGTCCCCCCAACAACAGCACATCCCCCTTTTCTGCCATCTTGCAGTGGCTTCCATCAATACCTTACATAACTCTTCTCCCTGTGCTGGAGCTTGGTAGATCACACCATTGGAAAAAGGGGCTGCATTCCCAGTATCTAGGATGATCCACAGTACCCCTGCCCACCCCGTATTCCCTATATCTCTATTGCTCTAATGCCCTCGCTCACATAAAGTACTACACCCCCTGCATTCCTTCCAACCCTGTCTGTCCTTAAGAGAGTATAGCCTGGTATGGCCATGTCCCAGTCATACTGTAGTTTTCAGTGCACCATGAGTTGGTAATGGTCACAATATTCAGGTCGGCCTTAGGCATTTTGGCCTCTAGGTGTGGAATTTTACTTCCTTGACTTTTAGCATTCACACACAGGACTTTACAGATTTTGTTACCACTCTGCTTGTAACCTCCATTTTTTCTTGTTTGCTGTCCCTCCTTGCCCCCTTTCTTTTTAAAGCACCCGCTCCCATCCCCCTTCATTTCTTCCACCCTGCTTCTGATATTAATTTGCATCCTGGGTTATTCCACTCTTCTTGGGTTCTTCCTGCTCTCTACTTCAGCCTCTGGGGGGTCAGTTTCTACCTCCCCAATCTCTTCTGCCACGCCCCTTGGTTAGTTTAAATGTTCATCAAGTAACATTTCAACTGGCCACTGAGGACTGTGGTTCCCCTCCCGGATGGATGCAGGCCATCACCCCTGTATAGGCCTTATCCCCTGAGGTGGGTCCTCAGTCCCCAATTTAGCTAAACCCCTCCTCTCTACACCATTCCTTCAGCCATGAGTTGAAGCTCCTGGTGCAGAGATTCTTGTCTTCCCTGCTTTCATAGACAGGCAGCACCTGAGGGAAAGCCACTGAGCACACTATCTATCTAAGATCCTTCCGCAGCTCTCTAAGCTCCCCCTGCACTATCTCAACCCTATCCCTACATCCAGCTCTGCCTCCCATCCTGCTGCCATAGCAATCCATTTCCCATCCCTTGGGGTCGTGGTACCACGTAGGCACCTAACTGACCTCTCCCCTCCATTTCCTATTTCCAACTCTATCCCCTGTGACTGTGTAGTTCTCCTTGCACATTTGCCCTTTTTATAACACTGTAGCCAATGTCGAGGCTAGCATTTGTTTTATTCATTTTTTTGTGTATTGAATACCCACCTTCTTACAGTACAATATTATAAAACACTTTAAAAACCTGTTCAACGTTTAGTAGCATATAGCTGCAGAATATTCTTTTCTCAGTATGGTCAAGGATGTAATGTCTTTGCAATAAGTGAAAACAATAAACACAAATGTAAAAAAAAAGTTGTTATTATTCTCAGCTGGTTCTGAATACCCATCTTCTCTTGTGAAAGGATGAACGCATGCAAGTCACACTGTTCCCTGGGATAAAAGCACTCCAGGGTGTGGGTTATAGTCTGATAAATGCATGCCTAGATGTGTAGTGAAGCAGAAGGTCACAGGGCTAAAGACATGCATTAATCGGAGTGTACACCCTGGAGTGAGTTATTGCCCTTATAAAATGAGTTTTATGTTAAATTAAAATACTGCTATTTCTTAACAAACTGTTCCTCTGCTAGTAGTTGTCATTACAAGCACTATTTTGTAGTTATTATCCTGTGAATTACATTTGTGTGTATGCAGTCTCTTGTTAACTGTACAAGTTTGTTTTATGTTTTTTTCCCTTTTCCTATTTGTCCTGTTGTCCATTACTGGGATGTCGGACAGCGCTCAAGAAGGAGGTCAAAGAGGTAGCATGGCAGCCGGCCTATTGGCGCTGAGGGCTGAGGTGCTGGATGCCACACCTCACTCTACGCTGATGACCTGAGTTTGGGAATGGACCCAGACCACCGGTGGTCGGGGGGGGAGAAGAGGATTGAGCATCCCAATGGATGCTCTTCTCCTCCAGCAGGGGTGGGTCACCAGGTAGTGTGAGCACCCATAGCTCCTCTGCCCATGGAAGCACGGGTAGTAAGGGTGCACGGCTCTATGGAGTGGGGGGAGGGAGGATGCTGTTGGACGCTTGACGATGATGTGCTGACGTCATTCGTCTGGATGAACATCCTCTGCACCGGCACCCTCAGGGGATAGGGATAAAAATGGCAGAAAAATGCAAACACCCCCAGCTGCAATGAGCACAAAGAAACCGGGGGATCCTGGTGGCAGGACCTGGCGGATGGAGTAGGAGGGGGTATGAGGCCCCCTCCTAAGCCGAGGAGCTGGGCAAGTAAAAAAAAGTTGTAGCAGGACCAAATTAATAAATTGTGGAGCCATGGGCAATTTGAAATTATAGGGCCCCCTGTGACTTAATCAATAGGCTGGGATTTCAGGGGTTGCATAGACCCCCAAAAGCTGAATGGATTTCATTGCCTTAAAATGCATTTTGAGGGGTTCTCAGCTGCTTTGAATGCCATTTCTTGAGGTGGAAACAGAAGGTTAGAATGCTTGAAGTTGGATGGTTGGGGTACATTCACACTGAGTGTCAGTACTCAGCACAGCCATGTGTTACTGGTGTAACCCACGGACCCCTGCCTTTTAGCAAATGACAGGTGGTATGCTGTTGAAGCTGACAGCAGTACCTGGTGGGGACTGGGTTTGGGGAGGACTAGGTTACTTGGCACAGGGGGCCTAGGTTTGGCTACTCTGCACAGGGGCACCCAAGTAAATCTGAACACAGGAAGCAATAACTGTAATGTCCAAAACCAGGAATGGGATTCTACAGTGTGGCTTTTATTCATATCCAAACTGAACAAGCAAAGCATAGATGGACCTCCACGGGGCTACATTCCTGGTAATGCAGATTAGAGACAACAAAGCACTTCTTCACTATTCCAGCCTTCAGGCTCTAAACCCACCAGGCACACAGCCCAGACTTGCACGCAGCTTTGGGTACACATCCCAACTTGTACACTACTTGGGTTTTCCCCAGGGCCCGGCTCCCCAGCCGGCCACTTGATCCGCGGCCCATATGGGAATGAACCAGTTTTCCTGTTGGTGGCTCCCCAAACCACCTTAGAGCCTTCGATTCCTAGAGGGAAATTTCCTTCCAATCCCACATCTGGGTACTTCCCTCATCACTGGCTAAGTGCATGAGGCAAAGTAGAAATCCACAGAGCAACTCCGTAGAGGTGGACCTGGCTACTAAAGATGGGGGGTTCTCCCACCTCCAGCTCCCACAATCCATACCCGGCCATTTCTCTGGAAACTAAACAACTCTTCTGAAAGCTTGGCAATGTAGATTACTGGGTAGACGTATGTCACATCTCCTCTACATGTCTTGACTTCCCCTATGTGCTGGACTTGAACATACTTTTACTTTTGGCTAAGCCTATTACTCTATGCCTCCCACTACTTCAGTAGTCCAATCCCCACTTTTACACAGTTCAGGATGAAACATGGGCCCTTTAGAAAGAGCAGAACTCACCCTTTGGTTGCAGGTGCCCCCACAGGCGAATCACAAAATCTTCTTGTACCCCACACACGTGGACAAAATAAGGCAGCTTCTTCACTAGCAGTAGCCAGGGGGTTTCCCCTGGAATAGCAGGTGACCTTCCTGCCCCATCCCCTGAGGGATGGGGCACAGAGACCCAAATAAGCAGTCTCCACCACTTTAAAACAGCTTACTGTGTCTCTCTTTAGGCGGAAACACACACCTTTCCCTAAATGTAGCCCTATTTCAGGGCTGTGGCTCCAAGAGCCTGAGCACAGAACTGCTGTGCTCCTCTCACAACAATCTCCAAACTCCGACTGCCACAGACTGACTGTTCAAACCTCCCAATATTCTACTCTAACTCCCTTCTGCAGATTCCATTGTGGCTCATGCAGCTGCATTAGTTATATGGTGATGTCATCCCTCAATCTCAGCTGAGACTGAGAACCGAGTGAGACAGTGTGAAATCCATTTAACTGGAGTTTCACAAGCTGCCTTCCCTGCCTACCACTAGGTCTTACTGGGATTCTAGTAACCCTGGGTAACAAGGGGGTTACACTCACCCTTGACCAGGAAAATGACTGTCCGCAGTAATTGTTTACCCGGCTTAGGCCATCCCACCCTATGTGCTGCCTGTGGAGGGGGGTGATCAAGCCCCCTCCTACCATGTGTGAGCACAGGCAGGCAACACTAAGGGCCTAGAGGCCTTTAGCTGACATATCAGCCTCTACTCTACCCACTTACTATGGCCTCCTAGTGTCTCTGGTAGAACTGTCCAGAGCATAGCCCTAATAGCTCAGCACTGCAGTCCCTATGGCCATTCAGGGCCACAGCCTGTCTATCCCCCCCCAGCCCTGTAGGGAAAATCTATCTGCCTCTAACTTAACACCCCAAAACAAAAACAACCCGGGGACCTCCCCGACCTTGGGCAACCTGTAACCACACACCAAGAAACTAATACCACATCATTACATCACTTTACTGTCTCCATACCCCCACAACCACACCTGTGGAAGGAAAGGGTTAATACAGTAACAACAACAATAACAACCACAGTACTTTAAATTACTACACACTGAAGTACTACTGAGGAACTCCGATGAGCCCCTCCTCCTCTTCTTGTCTTCTCTTCTATCTTCTTCAGGAACACCTGCAAGAGAAAGAAAGACAACACACACTCCTAATCTGCATACACAGACTACCTAAACCCCTACCATCAAAACACTGAAGAATAACAAAAATATATATATTTTTTTTTGAAAAGGTAGAAAACAGTATATACACTAGAAAACAATAGAAAAACAATGACATTATTTACAATACACATTTGGGGGATGGAGTGCCATAAAAGTCCCAACTAGTGACCACAGTGCCCCGAAGGCTAGTCCATTAAAGAGTCTCCTCCTAGGCCGGAGCCCGGTGAAGTACAGTTCTAGCAGGCCAAAGTCCCGAAGGGGAGAGTCTTTGAGGACAGTTCACACATTCTGGAGTCTGCTAGTGTAGGGTGTGTACTGCAATGTCATAAGGATAGAAAAGGTTGGACTTACCAGCTCCTTGTAGAACGAAAAATCTGCACTGACCTGCTCCTCAGCCGAAGACTCTCCCTGGCAGCATTTCTTCCGATACAGCTGGGCGGACATCTTCCGGGAACTACAGGAGGGCACATCTGGGAACTGCTGGACTGATGTCATCTCTGGAGATGGAACCTTAGAACAGGAACAAAAAAGGAAAACAGCTGGTCTGACGTCATCTGATCACCAGGCAATGAAGCAGGATACAGCAGGGCTGGTGTCCTCTCTGGATCTGAAGTCATCTGGTGGGCTAGTCGATGGATTCTGGAAAGGCCAGTACACTGTAGAACTGATGAATGTGGGGGCATCTGAGTCCTGGATGTCCCTACTGGCGGATCAACAAAGGCACTGCAAAGGCTGGTGTGGCAGTATTGACTACCACTGCTCGGCTTTCCATCTAGTAGGCACGGGCACATTTGCTGAGAGGTCCTTGCATTGAGGCCAATAGTACAGGGGTTCACGAGCTTGAATTATTACCCCATCTGGGCGCACATAATTCACACAGTGGAAGGTTTCACGTCCCCTCTCCGTCCACTATTCGCACTCTGTCCATAAACAGTGTCCTGCCTCTCTTCCACTGGGTATATTTCTCATGAAACAGTCTGTTCTTGATGTGCTTGTTTGCACCAGGATGCACACATTTCATTGCTTCGGCTCAGATCCAGGATTTCCTGCTGTTCTCAATCTCCTCCCAGACTTTCCGAGGAAAGGTAGGAAAGGTCATCCCATAGATCTCATTCACCTTCCTACGAACCAGTCTCTCCTGTTTACTAGCTTTGGTCAACCTGAGACTTCTGGCCTGGCTTGGGGTGGCCAGTCCTGGTTCTGCCAGCTATGCATCCTTAACGAGATTAAAAACGGATCCCTGACTTCTTCTTGCATAGCCAGGGCAGTGGCATCACCACTCTCTTCCATGCATTCTTCTGAGGCAAGAGCTTGAGACTGTGTACCTGTTCCTTTTTCACAAGGCCACATAGGTTCCCCCTCATCTTCTTCCTCACTAAGGATCTGAGCCCAGGAGTGAGCAGTCATCCTCTCTCCTGAGACTATCCACTCATCACTAGGTGCGGAGGTCGATGCCTCCCATTCAAAGGCCTCCTGCATCTCATCTTCTCCTATGAGACTTGTGCTAGGCCCCCCCCTCCAGGGGTCTACTGATACTTTATCTGAACTTTCCTTCTGAGATCCAGCATCCAAAACTTCAACATCTGGTTCTATCTCTAAATCTGCACCCTCTAGCTTTGTGTCACACTCCCCCAAGGGGCCTTCTTCAACAGGCTCCACCTGGTGCTGTGAGCTGCCAACTACAGATTCCTGAACCTTTGTCCATGTGGAAGCCAAACGAATCTGGGGCACTTTATACAAGCCATATTTTTCTAGGCATCCAGAACAGTGAGGTATCATGAAGATGTCCCTTCCAGCGTTTAAGCATGTTTGACACACATGCACTGGATATCCAGGAATCGCCACATGAGGAGGCAGTTGTCCTCCATAATGACACCTTTCAATCTCCCTTAATCTGTTTACTACTGCTGTTACTGCAGCCCGGGCATGATCCGGGTAGCGAGCTGGTCCTGAGGCCATAACTGCAGGGAAAACAAACAAAAGCTTACTGTTACTGAAAGTCCCACTTTACTGAACACCTTCTTTACTTTTAAAATGGCTCCTCTGCTGCTGGGTTTACTTTACTACCCCACCCTGTAATGTCAGCGGCAGCACTCCTGTGCATCAACATTCAGAAATTGGGTCAAGCCACTGCGCATCCGATTTACAAACACTACTGATAACTTTTGCTCAAACTGCACAAACTTGCACTGTTCTTTTTCTAACACATTTACATGATTTTCTACGGACTTTTCACTTGCTGGGAACATTTCTTTAACTCACATTCCCTTAAAGCCTCAGGATTTTAAGCAAAGGATTGCCTGCAAACTAGTGCTGCACATTTGGCTACAACTCACGGTCTCTCTCTGGCTTTAAAACTTTAAACTGATGTTGAACTCATAACTATGCACACAGTCAATGGCCTAGCAGACTTGGACTTGCTGGTAGAACTAAACACAGTCGTTACTTGCAAAGCGACTACACTGCTGCACACATATTTAGCTGGCTTTTGGCAGAAAATCACTGTTTGAGCAACTTTTACTGTTGGTACTCACTGTTATCAATAGCTGTTTGCTGCGATGGAAAAACGGCCTGCAGCCAGTCTTGGAGGCCTCAGAAAGTGAACGGGTGGGCAGTCTGGCCTATCATCTCCCCGATCACCACATTTGCAATTCAGATGATCGAGATGCGGGTTGAGCCTGATTTTGAACAGACAAGTCTATTTTTAACAGTTTTACTGCGCTTTTTAATCACTGCGATGCTCCCCCACTAGCCAGTACATGCACTCCACTCACACTCCCTCTCAAATGCTGGGCAGTCACTGTAGAGCTGGCTGAGGGGTGGGACTGATTGCAGCCTTACCAATCACATGACGCCATGCAAATGAGCCTCTTCTTCCTCACGAGTGCTCTTCTCTTTACGGCGATCGTTGAGCAAGCAAATTTAAACTGCAGAAACCACTTTTTTTTTTCAACTGACTCCATGGTGGGAGCCCATTTCAGCCATTTAGCATGGCCATTCACACTGCAAGTCTCTCAGTTCACTCAAAAGCATTTCCAACGTCCAGGTAACAATTTTCCTGTTGTTACCCCTAGTCTTCCACACGTTTCTTTATCACAACACAGTTCTTTAACAAGCTGGCAAAAACACTTTAAACATTTAATGCAGGACAAGGGCACACTCTTTTAGCTTTACAGCTCCTTGGTAAACAGTTGGCATTTTAACAGCAGCATAAGATCCACAGCACACAGCGACACAGTAGTTAGCCTTGCTTCAGCTTTTTGGGCTACCCACTGCCAGATAGCCAAAACGCTAGCCCCTTGCCCGAGCACCTTTCCTCTCAGAATTAAATCCAAAGCGGTGCTTCCATTTTTGTAACCCCTGAACCCCTGCCTTTTAGTAAACGACAGGTAGTATGCTGTTGAAGCTGACAGCAGTACCTGGTGGGGACTGGGTTTGGGGAGGACTAGGTTACTCGGCACAGGGGGCCTAGGTTTGTCTACTCTGCACAGGGGCACCCAAGTAAATCCGAACACAGGAAGCAATAACTGTAATGTCCAGAACCAGGAATGGGATTCTACAGTGTGGCTTTTATTCACATCCAAACTGAACAAGCAAAGCATAGACGGACCCCCACAGGGCTACATTCCTGGTAATGCAGATTAGAGACAACAAAACACTTCTTCACTAATCCAGCCCTCAGGCTCTAAACCCACCAGGCACATAGCCCGGACTTCCACGCAGCTTTGGGTACACAGCCCAACTTGTACACTACTTGGGTTTTTCCTGTGGCCCGGCTCCTCCGCCGGCCACTTGATCCGCGGTCCATATGGGAATGAACCAGTTTTCCTGTTGGTGGCTCCCCAAACCACCTTAGAGCCTTTGACTCCTAAAGGGAAATTTCCTTCCAATCCCATGTCTGGGTACTTCCCTCATCACTGGCCAATTGCATGAGGCAAAGTAGAAATCCACAGAGCAAATCCGTAGAGGTGGTCCTGGTTACTAAAGATGGGGGGTCTCCCACCTCCTGCTTCCACAATCCATACCAGGCCATTTCTCTGGAAACTAAACAACTCTTATGAAAGCTTGGCAATGTAGATTACTGGGTAGATGTATGTCACATCTCCTCTACATATCTTGACTTCCCCTATGTGCTGGACTTGAACATACTTTTACTTTTGGCTAAGTCTATTACTCTATGCCTCCCACTACTTCAGTAGTCCAATCCCCACTTTTACACAGTTCAGGATGAAACATGGGCCCTTTAGAAAGAGCAGAACTCACCCTTTGGTTGCAGATGCCCCACAGGCGAATCACGAAATCTTCTTGTACCTCACACATGTGGACAAAATAAGGCAGCTTCTCCGCTAGCAGTAGCTAGGGGGTTGCCTCTAGAATAGCAGGCAACCTTCCTGCCCTATCCCCTGAGGGATGGGGCACAGAGACCTGAATCAGCGGTCTCCACCACTTTAAAACGGCTTACTGTGTCTCTCTTTAGGCAGAAACACACACTTTTCCCTAAATGTAGCCCTATTTCAGGGCCGAGGCTCCAAGATCCTGAACACAGAGCTGCTGTGCTCCTCTCACAACAGTCTCTGAACTCAAGCTGCCACAGACTGACTGTTCAAACCTCCCAACATTCTACTCTAAGTCCCTTCTGCAGATTCCATTGTGGCTCATGCAGCTGCGATAGTTCTATGGTGATGTCATCCCTCAGTCTCAGCTGAGACTGAGAACAGAGTGAGACAGTGTGAAATCCATTTAACTGGAGTTTCACAAGCTGCCTTCCCTGCCTACCACTAGGTCTTACTGGGATTCTAGTAACTCCAGGTAACAAGGGGGTTACACAGGTAACTAGGGTTTGGAAACAAGCCCTTAACACTGGAGAGTATGTTGGTCATGTAGAGGAAGGTTGAGAAGATCCCTTAGAGTGCTGTTTTCCTCCTGAGAAGTAGGGCCACAAATGCTGCTGCAATACTGCTACCTGATGACCACAAGTGTCACTGCTGCTGAGTGGCAGTATCTTGTGTGTAAGGGGTTGGAGGGATTCAAGTCTGGTTCTGTTCAATGCTACATGTGCCTTGGAGGCCTTGCAACAGCAGGGTATGAAATAAAATGGAAAAGCCCTGTTATGAGCAGAAAAAAGCTCAGAACTCACAGGCCACACCACACTAACTGCCCACTGCCCTAATAGATATTAGAAAATGGGCATGAAGAAATCTCTATTCTGACTGGCTAAGGCCAACAACTAGCCGGACAGGTATCAGGCAACAGAGACTGGGAAATAATGAGTCCCAGTGTCTGTTGCCTGATAATGTTCTATGATTAGTGTGCCTACAGAACGTTCAGTTTTAAAATGCCACCATTTTTTTCTCTCGTTTAGTGGGAGCTGACTTCCACCTGACAGAGTGAGCTCCTCAACAAAGCCCCTCAGCTCTGACTGCCACAAATTAATCCACTTGTGTAACTAGCACATATCGATGAATTTATAATGGTATCTGCACTTCAAGTTATGTTCAGCCTCGATGGCTGTTTTTGCTGACATGCATCGTTCCCTCGATCTATTAGAGACAGCGTCCACTGCGATCCGTTACTTATTAATGCTGTCCACAAGGTGCTGAGGTACAGTAGCAGCATTTCAGTCACCTACTCCAGTGAAATTAAACCATTGTTCTTCTGGCTGTCATTTTACTATCACTTACAGAGTAATTCCTCCCCCCCCCCAGCCAGTCTTCCCCTCTCCTTCTGCAGACAGTTTTATCTATGTCAGCCCAAAACATCCTCTCGAACCCTATTTGTACTCATATTTTTTTTATTTAACTGAATTGCTGTGGCCGTGGGTGGTTTCATCACAGCAGTCGCATGGTGCTAACCTGCACAGTACAGATCTGTTTTCCGCAATCGTAAACCACTTCATTATCCCAACTTAATAAAACAACCGAGTGGCTCATAGCATGCTCCCAAAAGCACAAAGCAGGATAACAAACAAAAACAAAAGCTTTATAGCTCAATCAAAGGTACAGAGAGAAGAGACTATGGGTATGCTGAAATTTCTCTCTCTCTCACTCTCTCGCTGTCCACATCCTGTGAAAACAGCACAGTACGAGTGTTGTTACTTGTCCTCCCTGGCTCTGCTTCTCTGAACAATAAATGTAACTTTGTACATACTGGTCTGCCATGGCAACGTCGTCCTCTGAGGTGACTTCCCTGCTTACGAGATACAGTCGGAATTTCAGCGTCTTAAATTTAAAACTATTGTGTCAATCTTCGACCTTCCAAGTAGACACAAAAACATTTTTACAGGAAGCACAAAAAACTTTCTTTAGCACTACAACCACAGGGAGAAACTACTAGAAAGCCCTTGTCTTCTTCTGTAGGTAGTGGAGGGGGGAATACAAGAGAATGGATCTGTGGGGAGGGGGAGCAACAAGAGATGGAACAGCTCAGGGACTACTTTACAAGAAATAAACTTTAACTTAATTCTTACTCTAATTTTTTTATTTTTTTTTTTTAAATCCTATGTAAAAATGCTACTGGTAGCCCATTTTCTAAGTGCAATAATACGCTCCAAGGTGGGTGGTATGGGCAATACTGGACCTTCCAGGGGCTATAAGGCCCTGGGCAGTCTGGTATTGCCCAATACCGCCCACCCTGTTGGGTATTATTGCTTACTTAGCCTGCCTTATGGGTATGGGTGTGGGTTGGGTGACCCTGACCCCCAAAGTCTCCAACCTAGGGCTGTAGACCTGTAGAATTGGGGTGGATAAGTGGCAGAGAATGAAAGGAAGTGAGTTTGATGTTACAGCTGCAGATGAGGGCAGTATAAGTGACCAGGGGAGGAAGAAAACATTTAAGAAATGAGTTATTATAATGTTTATTTATTTGTTTATTGGAAATATTCGGAAAGGCCTTTGAGTCAAAGACTCATTTACAAAGGTTCCATGTCATACATTAAAGTACAGAGCAAACATTAGCTAACAGAGATGAGACAGTACAGTATATTACATAATGAAGAAAATTACATTACATTTCAATACATGGCAGTCATAATACATGATGAAGCATTACATTATAATACATGGCAGACAGGGTTGATCAGGAGGAGGTCTAGGTCAGTGTAGTAGTTGAGTCACACTTTAGCGTAGCCACATAGTTGCAGAGAAGACTGTAACCAGCTGATAGTCAGATAGTGAGGTAGTAGAGATTTTGAACCAGAAACAGAGATAGTTAAGGGGGCCAATGGGGCAGCGTGCTGCAGGATTGTGTCAGGGGCAATCACACATGTTAGAGTCTTGGAGGAGTTTCCTTAGTCTAGCTTTAAAAGGACCTAGCCTTGTTTCATTGGCTATTTGGATTGGGAGAGAGTTAGTCCAATTAGGGGCTTGGTAGCTGAAAGTCCTTTGCAGTTGGGAGGTATGGGGGCGGGGTACCCATAGTAGTGGCTTGTTCGAGTTTCATGTGGATCTGGCTGGGGGTGCTGGTCGAATAATAGAGGAGAGAGAAGGAGGGGCGAGACTTAAGAGTATCTTCTTTGTCATAAGGCTTGTATGATAACGGATTCTGCTATCTAGGTTTTACCATTTAGAGGCGTTGTAGAGTGTACAGGTGTGGGTGAGGTGATCACAGCCTAGGATGAGACAGCAGGCTTTGCTGAGTACCAGGCGGAGTGCATTTAGCGCGGAGTTGGGGGCAGCACAGTATATGGTAATGCCATAGTCAAGGAGGGTGAGGATGGAGGAAGTGACAGTGATCCGTAGAGCCTCCGGGGTGAGGCAATGTTTGTACCTATAAAGCACACCTAATCTTGAGTTTAGGGCAGAGGTAAGGAGGAGAATGTGTTGTTTATAGTTGAGGGCCAGGTCTAGAGTGATCCCTAGGTATTTTAAAGTTGCTAACTTGCTCAAGGGGGGGTGTCGTTGACAATGAGAAATGGGGGACAGAGGTTCTTGCGGGGGTTCTGCGGGTGGGAGAAGATCATGACTTTTGTTTTCTTGTAGTTGATTATTAGACGCTGGGTGGAGAACCAATGTTCTGCTTCATGGAAGCTATGTTGGTGTGTTTGGTGGAGTTTAAGTGGGTCAGAGTCGGAGGCGAACAGTTCGGTGTCATCTGCATAGAGGAGCAGGTTTCCTGTGATGACCAATGGGAGGGAGTTTAGGTATAGACTGAAAAGTAGGGGGCCAAGAATCGAACCCTGTGGGACACCAGAGTGGACCAGGAGGCAAGGGGACAGGACAGTGCCTACCTTGACCTTTTGTGTTCTATCTGACAGGTAGCTGGCGAACCAGTTTAGAGTATCATTGGAGAAGCCACTGCAGGCAAGAGTGTTAAGCAGTAGGGTGTGGTTGACAGTGTCAAAAGCTTTAGAGAGGTACACGAAGATAGCACCTGTGAGGTGGCAGCGATCCAAGGTGGAGTGGGCATGCGAGGTGAAGGCGAGGAGGGTAGTAGTGGTACTATGCCCCTTACAGAAGCCATGTTGTTGGTCGCAGAGAAGATTGTATTTTGTGAGGTGGTCAGTGATTTGGTCAGCGACGATACACTCTAAGGCTTTGGGGGGGAAGAATGGATATAGGGCGGTAGTTGTTTGTGGAGGTGCGTTCCCCACTCTTAAAGATAGGGGTGATGTTGGCCAGCTTCCAATGGGAGGGAAATTTCCCTTGACAAAGGGAGCTTTTTAGGATATGAGTGAGAGGGTAGAGGACTTCGGAGAGAGGCGGAGAAGTTTCAGGTCTAGGGAATTGCTGCAGTTTATTGAGTGGCTAAGGGCTTTGGCTAGGTAGGGTTTGGCATCTGCGGGGGAGAGAACGCGAAGGTGAAATAGAGGAGTAAGGGGAGGCGGGTGGTCCCGGGCCGGTGGAGGGTCGAAGAAGTTGGGGGGGAGAATATGGTTGAGATTGGTGAATGCGGAGTTTAGGGCTGAGGGGATCAGTGGAGGTGTTACCATCTATTTCTAATTGGTCTGGGGGCTGGTTTGGGGTTTTACCGCAGAGTTCCTTAATATTATTCCAGAATTTGCGCCCATCACCCCAGGTGGATGTTAAGGATGCTTTGTAATAGTTCGCTTTGGCGGTGCAGAGGGCCCATGTGCATTTGTTGCGCCACTCTCTATAGCGTTGCATGTCAGCTGGTCATTTGGTTTCATTATCAATATGCCAAAAGGAGTCAAGCTGTTTCATTAGCCCCAGAAAGTGATCGGAGAACCAGGGGACCTGGTTTCCTTTGGACATTATCTTGGTAAGGAGGGTGAAATTATCACAGATACTATTGAGTATGGAGATAAATAAATTAAGCACATTATCGGGGTCTAGGGTGTTTATGAGGGGTGTCCAATCCCAGTCTCTAAGGAAGGCCTTGAGTTGGGAGAGTTTGCCAGGGCCAAGTTTGTGCTGTAAGGAAATTTTGGGGGGGTGTTTGGGAGCCCTGCAGGACCAAGAGCAGAGCACAGGAGAATGATCGCTTAGAGCGTTGGGGAGTACCTGGGTGTCGGTTATTCCATGAGGGCAGTTTGTGAAGACCAGATCCAGAAGGGAGGATGTCCCAGTATGGGCATTTACCCTGGTGAGGAAGGTGACAATCTGGGTGAGATTGAGCGCTGCGGCATCATCAGTATGTGGGGCTGTTTTTTTTGGCCAACCAATTTATGTTGAAGTCACCCATGACTATTTTTTCATATTGAGGTGGTAGAGTCGCAATATAGTTCAGAGCTGCTTGGAAGGCTAGTTTTTGTTCGTTGGGTGGCATGTAGACAGTGGTGAGTAGGAGGTGGGCAGTAGACCTGCCAAGAGTTATTTTTAGAGTTAGAGCTTGTGCCCTTACTGCGAGCTGCGGGGTAGGGAGCAGTTGGCCTGACAGTGAGTCTTTAAGGTAGGCAGTGGAGCCACCATCTCGTTTACCTACTCTGTCAGAGCGATAGAGGATGTAATCGGGGAGGTTAACAGCAGAGTCTAGTACAGAGGGGGAGAGCCAGGTTTCACTCGGTCCGATGATATCAGGATGGTACTGGAGTACCCACCCCTGAAAGGGGTCCCACTTTTTTTGCAGGCTGCAGATGTTAAGTGAGGCAATGCGTAACCCATTGGAAGGGGAGGGGGTCGGCTGGGGGGTAGTCTTCAGGCCAGGGTTGGGATGGACATTGCCTGTTAGAAGTACTAATAGGACAAGTGACTGGAGGCATTTTTTTCTCATTTGGGTATATAGTTGGAGGCATTTACGGAGCATATACCCTTTGGCTGGATGGTAGGTGGGTATTGGAAGCTTCAAGGTTAGGGGGCAGCCAGGAGGAGGAGGAGGTGGGGGCAGGGGGGCAGAGGAGCAGTTGTGGGAGTGTGATTGAGGGTGTGCAGGAGGGAGCAGGACTACATAGAGTCCAGTGCCCATAATGATGCCTACTGATAGAGAGTAGGACAGTAGGGTGTTTTAAGGTTGCAGTTGTTGAGGGGGGTGAGGGGTGCGGGCAGAGGGGTACCTGTCAACCATTGTGACAACTCCCCACTTGGGGGTAAACAGGAGAGGGGAGGGCAGGAGTGAGAGTGCCAGTCTGTTTGCAGATGTAGCACACGCATGAAGTTCAATTTTGTGTGGGAAGGGAGGGAGAGCAGCATAGTGATAGAGATGAAGGTGGGTAGTAGCATGCTGGACTGGGGAGGTGAAGTTTTGGTATGAAGAAGGAGGGAGCAAGAGGAAAGCAGCATAGTGATAGAGATGAAAGTGGGCAGTAGCATGTTGGACTAGGGAGGTGAAAATTATAGCTTAAGAAGCAGGGAGCAAGAGAGAGATAAAAGTTATGGCTTGAGCAGATAATGAGTGAGATCCTAGGAGATGGTGTGACCTCTGGTGGTGATAGAATATAATCAGCAGACGGGAAAGTTGGCTGATTGGTTATAAACGCAAGTGGGTGGGAGTTAGCTAAGCTATATAGTTAAGAGACCACCAAGGGTGGTGCTGGGGGCAGTGGGGAGCCAACGCTCTGCGTTGGTGGGGAAAACACACAGCGATTATTTAAAGGTGGAGCCCAGCAAAATGCGTCTACCTGCAGTCTGCGATTTGGTTTCGGGGGGCAGGGGAGGGCAGTTCCTACGATCCCTCATGACCTCCTACTTTATCTTGACCCCTTGCTGTGGAAGACGGAGAGAGATGGTGAGTTTCTTTATACCTGATAGAGGGGGATGGTCAGGAGATTACTGCGATGGGGGAGGGCTGTCGTCGGAAACTGACTTCTCCGTTGTAGCAGCAGTAAGTGGAGCAGAGAGAGAAACAGAGTTAAGGGGCACAATTTTTACAGATTTTACAGAGCCCAGCAAATAATTAAGGCAACCTCAGGGGTTGCTGCAGTGTTTACAGTGAGCCCAGGAATTAAGGCAAACCTTAGGGGGTTGCAGCAAGTACAAGTTACCAGAGATAGCTCAGTTAAGTAAATTAGTTAGGGTAACCTAGGTATTCCTGAAAAGTACCAGTATTCACAAAGACATTTTTAAACAAAAAAACTATCTCCACTTGTGTGGTGACTGTAAAGGCAATTGTAAAAGCAATCAGGATTAAATAAAGTCCCGTGTTTGAGCATTGGTCAGAAGTCCCTTTTTTTTCAAAAGTTAAAAATGGCGCCAAAACACACAGCGACACACACAAGACAGTACTCTCTGAGTGATAATGAAAAACAAATAGTTTTTTACTTTTTATGCAATGAAATTCAACAGTTAACACTCAGGTGATGTGGGAAAGGTTACTATTTTACTTTTTACCTTATCCCACATATGTTTTCTAATGATAATGTCAATTTCAACATAGACAAGTCCTTCTGTTTACACCAGACAAACTCTATTAAATGCAACAGCTAAATATTATGTTTAACATTATTACTTACTTTACAATAAAGAGTGACAAATTATAGCTCATGTAATACACACTTCTAAGCATTTTTAAAATTTTCTAGTCAAAATAATATTTTAACATTTTCAGTGCTGAACCCCAACAGTTTAAAATTTTAATTGCAACTTAGTTATGAACCATTTTTAACACTTTTACAAGAGAGGACATGTTTGGATTTTACTGCTGTATTAATATGGACCATATCAAACTGTAGCAGTGTGCAGTTTTGCTGTATTATAGATCTTTCCTTCTGCTTTTCAGTGCCGTAAAGTCATCAATATTATCATTAAAATCCAACTGGTGAACAAAATCACTCTCAATTGACATTAGTGTCAATGCATTTAGTCATTGCTGCCCATGGTCGCTCTCAGTCTGTTTTTAATTAGAGCCAGTGTAACCCCCCTGTTACCCGGGGTTACTAGAATCCCAGTAAGACCTAGTGGTAGGCAGGGAAGGCAGCTTGTGAAATTCCAGTTAAATGGATTTCACACTGTCTCACTCTGTTCTCAGTCTCAGCTGAGACTGAGGGATGACATCACTATAGAACTATCGCAGCTGCATGAGCCACATTGGAATCTGCAGAAGGGAGTTAGGTTAGAATGTTGGGAGTTTTTGAACAGTGAGAAGCAGTTGTGTGTGAGCAGTGAAAAAGAGAGGAGCACAGCAGTCTGTGCACAGGCTCTTGGAGCCTAAGCTCTGATATAGAGCAGCTTTTAGGGAAAGGTGTGTGTTTCTGCCAAAAGAGGAACACAGTAAGCTGTTCTTGAAGTGGTGGAGACCGCTGATTCTGGTCTTTGTGCCCCATCCCTGAGGGGATGGTGGTGAAGGTTTGCCTTTTGTTCCAGGGGCAACCTCCTGGTTCCGGCTAGGGAAGAAGCTGCCTTATTTTTCCAAATGTGTTGTGGCACAAGAAGATGTCAAGATTCACCTGTGGGGCACCTGCAACCAAAGGGTGAGTTCTGCTCTTGTCAAAGGGCCTGTGTTTCACCTGAACTGTGTTAAAGTGGGGATTGGACTGCTGAATTAGTGTGAGGCCTAGAGGAATAGGCTTAGCTGAAGTAAAAGTATGTTCAAGTCCAGCACAAGGGGAAAGTCAAGACATGTAGAGGAGATGTGCTATATGTCTACCCTTTAATCTACATTGCCAAGCTTTCTAAAGAGTTGTTTAATGTCCAGAGAAATGGCTGGGTATGGATTGTGGAAGCAGGAGGTGGGAGACCCCCCATCTTTAGTAACCAGGTCCACCTCTATGGATTTGCTCTGTGGATTTCTACTTTGCCTTAGGCACTTGGCCAGTGCTGAGGGAAGTACCCAGACGTGGGATTGGAAGGGAATTTCCCTTAAGGAGTAGAAGGCTGTAAGGTGGTTTGGGGAGCCACCAACAGAAAATTTGGTTCACTGCCATATGGACTGGGATTGAGAGGCCAGCAGGGGAGCTGGGCCGGGAAAAACCCAAATAGTGTACAAGTCGGGCTGTGTACCCAAAGCAGCATGCAAGTCTGGGCTGTGTGCCTGATGGGTTCAGAGCCTGAGGGCTGAAATGTTGAAGAAGTGTTCTGTATCTCTTATCTGCATTACCAGGAATGTAGCCCCGTGGGGGTCTGTCTATGCTTTGTTTGTTCAGTTTGGATGTGAATAAAAGCCACACTTTAGAATCCCATTCCTGGTGTTGGACATTACAGTTATTGCTTCCTGTGTTCGGATTTACTTGGGTGCCCCAGTGCAGAGTAGCCAAACCTAGGCCCCTTGTGCCGAGTAATCTAGTCCTCCTCAAACCCAGTCCCCACCTGGTACTGCTGTCAGCTTCAACAGCATACCACCTGTCATTTGCAAAAAGGCAGGGGTGAAGGGCTTACAAAATGGAGGCACCACTTTGGATTATAAATTAGGGAGAAAAGGTGCTTGGGCAAAGGGCTAGCTTTTTGGTTATCTGGCAGTGGGTAGCCCAAAAAAGCTGAAGCAAGTTTAGCTAGTATGTCACTGTGTGCTGTGGTTCTTATGCTGCTGTTAAAATGCCAACTGTTTACCAAGGAGCAGTAAAGCTGAAAGAGTATGCCCTTGTCCTGCATCAACATATTTACAGTGTTTTTGCCAGCTTTCTAAAATCTGTGTGTGATAAATAAAAGTGTGGAAGACTAGGGGTAGCAACAGGAAAATTGTACCCTGGACGTTGGAAATGCTTTCTAGTAGACTGTGTGTGTTAAAAAAAAGTGTGGAAGACTAGGGGTAGCAACAGGAAAATTGTGCCTTGGAAGTTGGAAATGCTTTTTAAAGAAATGTGTGATAAAGAAAAATGTGGAAGACTAGGGCTAGCAACAGGAAAATTGTGCCCTGGACGTTGGAAATGCTTTTGAGTAAACTGAGAGACTTGCTGTGTTAATGGCCATGCTAAATGGCTGAAATGGGCTCCCGCCGTGGAGTCAGTTAAGGAAAAAAAAAAGTGGCTTCTGCAGTTTAAATTTGCCTGCTCAACAATCGCCGTGAAGAAAAGAGCACTCGCGAGGGAAAGAGGCTCATTTGCATGGCGTCGTGTGATTGGTGAGACTGCAATCAGTCCCGCCCCCCCAGCGAGCTCTACAGTGACTGCCCAGCATTCTAAGACTGCTTGAAAGGCAGAGTAGAGAAACTTACCAGAGCAAGGGAAAAGGATTAAGACTTAGTTTGGCTAAGCAGATTTACTGTGTGGTGGTGTTTTTATTTTTTACTCACAGGGATTGCTACTGTTTGTTGCTAACATTTCATTGCTTTATTTTTTCTCTGATTCAAATTGTTGTTGCTGGTATACCTTCTTCTGCATTATTACAAGGTGTGCCTACAGGTGCTAACAGATTACTGCTGTAATCTTCTGATTCAAATTGTCTTTTGCAAGGTATATCTTCTGTTACTGCTTTATTTTTCTATGGAGCAAAGTGTTTCTTACAGCGTATATCTTCTCTGAAATTATTACAGGTGGTGCTTGACAGGTTTTACAGTTTTATCTAACATTAGGATAAGCTTTCAGGGTTACTGCATTTGTTTTTGACTGATTGTTTCTGCTCTTACCTCCTTGTTTTTTCGTCCGTGGTTCTTCTTTTTCGGCAGGGGAAGGGCCCAGCCACCCACCCCCATCCCCAACCACCCCACGCTACACTCCTTTTATAGGGTACCACAGTTGTGACATTTCCTGTGGCAGAGCAGGAAGGGGCGGATCAGTGGGGCCTCCACAAGGTGATCTCATTTACAGGGGCACTAGTAATTTAACTTGTTATGACAAGTTAAACAAAGCACAATTAAACCAGTACTTGCATTTTTTTCCTTTTTTTTTTCCTTCTAATTACTCTGACTAGGTAACAAACCCAGCAACTTATTTGGAATGGATTTCATTAACTGCAGGTACTGTGGAACAATTTTCAGAAGGACAGTCTTACAGGATTTAGGACACTGTCCTACATAGAAACATAGAAACATAGAAGTTGACGGCAGATAAGGACCGCAGGGCCCATCCAGTCTGCCCATTTCTTTTCTACCTTATAAATGTGCCATCGGTCCTTTGCTCTGTCAGTGGCCTATCTATTCATAGTCATTTGTATTGCTCCTTATGCCTATCCCATGCCTGTTTGAAGCCCTGCACTGTATTCATAGCCACCACTTCTTGTGGTAAGCCATTCTATGCATCCACCACCCTTTCTGTGAAAAGAATTTCCTCACATTCCCCCTTAATCGGCCTCCCTCTAAACTCATGCTGTGTCCTCTTGTCCTGCTATTTTCTTATATTTAAACATGTTAGACTCTTTCACCTTGTTTATGCCCTTAAGGTGTTTGAATGCCTCGATCATATCACCCTCTCCCTCCTTTGCTCAAGGGTATACATATTGAGCTCCATTAATCTGTCCTCATATGTCTTCTGATGCAGTCCCTGCACCATCTTGGTTGCCCTTCTCTGGACTGCCTCAATTTGGTTAATGTTCTTGTGAAGGTGTGGCCTTCAGTACTGCACGCAGTACTCAGATGAGGAGCCTAACCAGTGTCTTGTAAAGAGAGGTTATTACCTCCCTCTTGTGACATGATACCCCTACTAATACACCCTAACACCCCCTAGCCATACCTACTGCTTTAGAGGTCTGCTTGGATGATTTTAGGTCATCGGTGATGATGATGCCCAAGTCTCTTTCTTCCTTGTGACTGCTAGCAACTCCTCCCAGCCTATAGGTGGCTTCAGGGTTTCTCTTCCCTATGTGCATGATTTTGCACTCTTTGCATTAAATCCCAGTTGCCACTCTTCTGATCATTCTGCTAGTTTATCCAGATCTCTTCTCATTCTGCCCACCCATGTGGATCATCTACTCTGTTGCAGATCTTGGTGTCATCTGCAAACAGACAAGCCTTACCCTCTAGTCCATCTGCAAGGTCACTAATGAAGATGTTGAAGAGGACTGACCCAGGACTGATCCCTGAGGTACCCCACTTGTGACTTGCATCTCTTCTGACTGTATACCATTTACCACCACTCTCTGTTTTCTGCCGTCAACCAGTTTGCCACCCAGTTAACCAACTTCTGACCCACCCTGAGCCTACCCAGCTTATTTATCAATCTCTACGTGGAACAGTGTCAAAAGCTTTGCTGAAGTCAAGGTAGGTGACATCAACTGCTCCCCTTGGTCCACCATCTGGCTACCCAGTCAAAGAAATCTATGAGATTAGTTTGACAGGACCTTCCTTTGTAAACCATGCTGTCTTGGATCCTGTGCCCCTATGGTTCCAGGTGTGGCACTATCCATTCCTTAAGGAGTGCCTCCATAATCTTGCCCACTACTGAGGTAAGACTGACCGGTCTGTAGTTCCCTGCCTCCTCCTTGCTACCATTCTTGTGGAGCGGGATCACATGAGCCTTCTCCAGTCTTCTGGGACCTCTCCTGTGCTCAGAGACTCACTAAACAGTTCCGCTAATGGCTCTGCTAGTTCCTCCTTTAGCTCCTTAAGTACTCTGGGATGTATGCCATCAGGTCCCATTGCCTTATCCACCCTGAGCTTAGCAGGTTCTTGTAGGACCCTTTCTTTTGTGAAGGAGTAGTGCTCACCTCCCTCCCCTGTGTCCATGATGCTGAGCTGTGGGCCTGCCCTACCTTCTCTTCAGTAAATACTGAGCAAAGTTTCTATTTAGGATGGATGCTTTTACAGGGTCCTCCTCATCATATGCCCTTTTCTCATTGAGCTTAGTAATACCCCTCTGGACTTTCTCCTTTCACTAATGTATCTATAGAAAGTCTTGTCACCTTCTTTACTGTTCATGCTAGTGTTTCCTCAGTTTGGGACTTTGCCTGCCTTACTGCCTTCCCTGCTTCCTTAGGGCAGTTTGGTATGCCTCCTATCTTCATCCCACTGTCTTCCTTATATTTCCTGAAGGCCAGCCTTTTGGCTCTGACCTTTTCTGCTGCTGTATTTGAGAACCAAAGTGGTTTCCTTCTTCTTTGCACTTCCTTTTCTAACACAATGGGATGTTGCTTCAAGTATTGCATCCTTAATGCTTGCCCACTTTTGCCTGTACCCCCTCACCTGTGTTTCTTTTGCCAGGGCTAGCTTAACTCTGTTGGCCATCTTATCAAAGTCAACTCCTCTGAAGTCCCATATTTTTGCCTTGGAATGGGATGATTTAGATGTAGTGGCCAAATTGAACCATACCAAGTGATGGTCACTGGTTCTAGGTGACCTTCTCACCTGGAGATCTGTGATCCTTCTTTGTTAGTCAGTACTAGATCTAGGATAGCCCTGTCTCTTGTGGGTTGCTGTACCAGTTGTTTGAGGCCCTCCCTGCAGGAATCCACTATGAGTCTAGTTCTGGCAGATGTTCCTGCTGGTATTGACCAATCTGTATCCGGCATGTTGAAGTCTCCCATTATCAGAACCTCCCTTTAGCTGTCATGTTTGTATATCTTCTAACAGTAATGTGTCTATGTCCTCCCTCTGGTCTGGGGGCCTGTAGACAACCCCAGTTCTTATGGCTGTCCCATTTCCTGTTTCAGGGTGACCCACAGTTCTTCTGGCTCCTTATGTGTATTCTGAATTTCTGGAGCTTTGATATTTTCATTAACATACAGGGCCTCTTCCCCTCTTGCACCTCGGTCTCTTCTGAACAATACATAGCCAGGTACTGAAGTCTCCCAAGTGTGGTTACTGGTAAAACCATGTCTCACTAATTGCTACTATGTCCAGTTTAGCCTCTGACATTATTGCCTGCAGGTCTGGGATCTTATTTCCCAGGCTGTGAGCATTGTGTACATGATTTTCCATTGGCCAGATTTTGGTGTGTTAGTTGTTGGGTGAAGTTTGGCGTACCCTCGTGCGTGGATGGGAGACAAACCTTTTTCTTACCTAGTGATGCAAATGAGCAGCAAACATGCTGGAATTCCTGTTTGACCACTAGCTGAGGGGAGGTGTTCTTCCCATTACACCTATCAGGCCCTCTCCCCATTTGCTAGTTTAAATATTCTGCAAAGACGTCAAACTTCTGCCCCAATGCACTGACTCCCTCTTTAGTCAGATGCAGTCCATCAAATTTAAAGAACTTTCGCTCCCAGAACTGTTGCCAGTTCCCTACAAATCTGTGTCCTTTTCCTGGCACCAGTCCTTGAGCCACGTGTTTAGCTCCCTATCTCCCTTCTCTGACCTTCCGTCCATCTGTCCCCTCTCCCAGACTGGCAGGATCTCAGAGAGGAGATGCCAGACGAAATAGATGATGTTTGTCACCCAGCCTAGTCAGGTGTTCCTTGGTCTCCACAACTGACCGGCTGGTGAGATCATTAGTCCCTATGTGTACTAGGACATCAGTGTTTCTCCTGCTTTGTGAACAATTTTATAATGCGGTCAGTGTCTCTCCATGCTGATGTACCTGGGAGACATCTGACCATCACCCCCTGGCTGGAGATGGGTATCAACTCCCGAATCATGGAGTCTCCTATGATCAGAAGTTTTTGGATTTCCTTTGTGCTTGTTTTGTTTTGGTTCCTGATTTGGGTGAGTTTTGTTGTGCTAGCTCCTGTGCCACAGTGTCCTGCTCTGCAGTGTCTTCTGCCTCTTATTTGATTTCAGAGATAGAGGCAGATACCGTTTGTAGTGTTTATATGGTTTTGGAGGTAATGTGTTGGAGAGCAGAGTGATGGGGCACCTGATTTGCTCCTCCTAACCACCTGCCAACCTCCTGGACCAACTACCCTCTGCAGTCGGTTTTTCTGTTGGATGCTGGGGAAATGGCGTGGTGGTTCTTATAATGTATTTCCTCTTCAATATGAAATTTGAGGTGCAATCTCTGCCCATGCTGCCCGGAGCTGAGCCCTAAGATCTCAAAGGCCCAGCATGTAGGACAGTGTCCTAAATCTGTAAGACTGTCCTTCTGAAAATTGTTCCACAGTACCTGCAGTTAATGAAATGCATTCCAAATAAGTTGCTGGGTTTGTAACCTAGTCAGAGTAATTAGAAGAAAAAAAGGAAAAAAAAAAATGCAAGTAATGGTTTAATTGTGTTTTGTTTAACTTGTTATAACAAGTTAAATTACTAGTGCCCCTGTAAATGAGATCACCTTGTGGAGGCCCCACTGATCCGCCCCTTCCTGCTCTGCCACAGGAAATGTCACAACTGTGGTACCCTATAAAAGGAGTGTAGCGTGGGCCTTTGGAGATCTTAGGGCTCAGCTCCGGGCAGCATGGGCAGAGATTGCACTCCTCAAATTTCATATTGAAGAGGAAATACATTACAAGAACCACCCGCCATTTCCCCAGCATCCAACAGAAAACCTCTGATCGCAGAGGTAGTTGGTCCAGGAGGTTGGCAGGTTAGGAGGAGCAAATCAGGTGCCCCATACCTCTGCTCTCCAACACATTACCCAAAACCATATAAACACTATAAACAGGTATCTGCCTCTATCTCTGAAATCAAATAAAGAGGCAGAAGACACTGCAGAGCAGGACACCAAGGCACAGGAGCTAGCACAACAAACTCACCCAAATCAGGAACCAAAACAAAACAAGCACAAATGAAATCCAAAAAACTTCTGATCATAGGAGACTCCATTATTCGGGGAGTTGATACCCATCTCCAGCCAGGGGTGATGGTCAGATGTCTCCCAGGTACATCAGCATGGAGAGACACTGACCGCATTGCTAAAATTGTTCACAAAGCAGGAGAAAACATTGATGTCCTAGTACACATAGGGACTAATGATCTCGCCAGCCAGTCAGTTGTGGAGACCAAGGAACACCTGACTAGGCTGGGTGACAAACTATCATCTATTTCTGTCTGGCATCCCTTCTCTGAGATCCTGCCAGTCTGGGAGAGGGCAGATGGACGGAAGGTCAGAGAAGGGAGATAGGGAGCTAAACACGTGGCTCAAGGGCTGGTGCCAGGAAAAGGACACAGATTTGTAGGAACTGGCAACAGTTCTGGGAGCGAAAGTCTTTAAATTTGATGGACTGCATCTGACTAAAGAGGGAGTCAGTGCATTGGGGCAGAAGTTTGACGTCTTTGCAGAATATTTAAACTAGCAAATGGGGAGAGGGGTGCAGCACCCCATACGTCGAATGGGAAGAACACCCCGTGGTCAAACAGGAATTCAGCATGTTTGCCGTTCATTTGCATCACCAGGTAAGAAAAAAGGTTTGTCTCCCCATACGACGCACAGGGGTAATGCCAAACTTCACCGAACAACTAACACACCAAAATCTGGCCAATGAAAATCATGTACAGAACGCTCACAGCCTGGGAAATAAGATCCCAGACCTGCAGGCAATAATGTCAGAGGCTAAACTGGACATAGTAGCAATTAGTGAGACGTGGTTTACCAGTAACCACATTGAGAGACTTCAGTACCTGGCTATGTATTGTTCAGAAGAGACCAAGGTGCAAAAAGGGGGGGAGGAGTGGCCCTGTATGTTAATGAAAATATCAAAGCTACAGAAATTCAGAATACACATAAGGAGCCAGAAGAACTGTGGGTCACCCTGGAAACAGGAAATGGGACAGCCATAAGAACTGGGGTTGTCTACAGGCCCCCAGACCAGAGGGAGGACATAGACACATTACTGTTAGAAGATATACAAAACATGACAGCTAAAGGGGAAGTTCTGATAATGGGAGACTTCAACATGCTGGATACAGATTGGTCAATACCAGCAGGAACATCTGCCAGAACTAGACTCATAGTGGATTCCCTGCAGGGGGAGGGCCTCAAACAACTGGTACAGCAACCCACAAGAGACAGGGCTATCCTAGATCTAGTACTGACTAACAAAGAAGGGATCACAGATCTCCAGGTAGAAGGTCACCTGGGGGCCAGTGACCATCACTTGGTATGGTTCAATTTGGCTACTACATCTAAATCATCCCATTCCAAGGCAAAAATATGGGACTTCAGAGGAGCTGACTTTGATAAGATGGCCAACAGAGTTAAGCTAGCCCTGGCAAAAAGAAACACAGGTGAGGGGTACAGGCAAAGTGGGAAGCATCAAGGATGCAATACTTGAAGCAACATCCCATTGTGTTAGACAGAAAGGAAGTGCAAAGAAGAAGGAAACCACTTTGGTTCTCAACACAGTAGCAGAAAAGGTCCGAGCAAAAGGCTGGCCTTCAGGAAATATAAGGGAACACAGCGGGATGAAGATAGGGAGGCATACCAAACTGCCCTAAGGGAAGCAGGTAAGGCAGTAAGGCAGGCAAAGTCCCAAACTGAGGAAACACTAGCACTAACAGTAAAGAAGGTGGAAGACTTTCTATAGATACATTAGTGAAAGGAGAAAGTCCAGAGGGGGTATTGCTGCTTAATGGAGAAAAGGGAGCATGTGAGGAGGAGGGACCCTGTAAAGGCATCTATCCTAATAGATACTTTTGCTCAGTATTTACTGAAGAGAAGGTAGGCAGGGCCACAGCTCAGCATCATGGACACAGGGGAGGGAGGTGAGCACTACTCCCCTTCACAAAAGAAAGGGTCCTACAAGAGCTTGCTAAGCTCAGGGTGATAAGGCAATGGGACCTGATGGCATACATCCCAGAGTACTTAGGAGCTAAAGGAGAACTAGCACAGCCATTAGCAGAATTGTTTAGTGAGTCTCTACAGGCACAGGAGGTCCCAGAAGACTGGAGAAGGGCTCATGTGATCCCACTCCACAAGAGTGGTAGCAGGGAGGAGGCGGGGAACTACAGACCGGTCAGTCTTCACCTCAGTAGTGGGCAAGATTATGGAGGGACCCTTAAGGAAAGGATAGTGCAACACCTGGAATCCAATAGGCCAGGATCCAAGACAAAGCATGGGTTTACAAAGGAAGGTCCTGTCAAACTAATCTCATAGATTTCTTTGACTGGGTAACCAGAGTGGTGGACCAAGGGAGAGCAGTTGATGTCGCCTACCTTGACTTCAGCAAAGCTTTTGACACTGTTCCACATAGAAGATTGATAAATAAGCTGGGTAGGCTCGGGGTGGGTCAGAAGTTGGTCAACTGGGTGGCAAACTGGTTGACGGGCAGAAAACAGAGAGTGGTGGTAAATGGTATACAGTCAGAAGAGATGCAAGTCACAAGTGGGGTACCTCAGGGATCAGTCCTGGGGCCAGTCCTCTTCAACATCTTCATTAGTGACCTTGCAGATGGACTAGAGGGTAAGGTTTGTCTGTTTGCAGATGACTCCAAGATCTGCAACAGAGTAGATGATCCAGATGGGTGGGCAGAATGAGAAGAGATCTGGATAAACTAGCAGAATGGTCAGAAGAGTGGCAACTGGGATTTAATGCAAAGAAGTGCAAATCATGCACATAGGGAAGAGAAACCCTGAAGCCACTTATAGGCTGGGAGGAGTTGCTAAGTCACAAAGGAAGAAAGAGACTTGGGCATCATCATCACTGATGACCTAAAATCATCCAGCAGACCTCTAAAGCAGTAGGTAAGGCTAGGGGTGTTAGGTGTATTATAGGGTATCACGAAGTCGTAAGAGGGAGGTAATAATCTCTCTGTACAAGACATTGGTTAGGCCCCATCTGGAGTACTTCATGCAGTATTGGAGGCCACACCTTCACAAGGACATTAACCAAATTGAGGCAGTCCAGAGAAGGGCAACCAAAATGGTGCAGGGACTGCATCAGAAGACATATGAGGACAGATTAACGGAGCTCAATATGTATACCCTTGAGCAAAGGAGGAGAGAGGTGATATGATCGAGGCATTCAAACACCTTAAAGGGCATAAACAAGGTGAAAGAGTCTAACATGTTTAAATATAAGAAAAATAGCAGGACAAGAGGACACAGCATGAGATTAGAGGGAGGCCGATTAAGGGGAATGTGAGAAATTCTTTTTCACAGAAAGGGTGGTGGATGGATGGAATGGCTTACCACAAGATGGTGGCTATGAATACAGTGCAGGGCTTCAAACAGGCATGGGATAGGCATAAGGGAGCAATACAAATGACTATGAATAGATAGGCCACTGACAGAGCAAAGGCCGATGGCACATTTATAAGGTAGAAAAAGAAATGGGCAGACTGGATGGGCCTTGCGGTCCTTATCTGCCATCAACTTCTATGTTTCTATGTTTCTATATTCGAGAGGGAGTGTGAGTGGAGTGCGTATGCTGGCTTTGTGGAGGAGCATCGCGGTGATTAAAAAACACTGTAAAAGTATTAAAAAAAATACTTTTCTTTTAAAATCGGTCTCAACCCACATCTCGATTGACTGGATTGTGAGTGTGGTGATCAGAGAGATGATCAGCAGGACTGCCCACCTGCTTCCTTTCTGAGGCCTCCAAGACTGGCTACAGGCCATTTTCCATCGCAGCAAACAGCTACTGATAACAGTGAGTACCAACAGTAAAAATTGCTCAAACAGTGATTTTCTGCCAAAAGTCAGCTGAATATGTGTGCAGCAGTGTAGTCGCTTTGCAACTAAAGACTGTGTCAAGTTTAACCAGCTAAAGCAAGTCTGTTAAGCCATTGACTGTGAGCACAGTTATGGGTTCAGCGTCAGTTTAAAGTTTCAAAGCCAGAGAGAGACTGTGAGTTGTAGCAAAATGTGCAGCACTAGTTACAGGCAATCCTATGCTTGAAATCCTGAGGCTTTAAGGGACTGTGAGCTAAAGAAATGTTTTCAGCAAGTGAAAAGTCCGTGGCAAATCATATAAATGTGCTAGGAAAAAGAACAGTGCAAGTTTGTGCAGTTTTGAGCAAAAGTTATCAGTAGTGTGTGTAAATCGGATGCGAAGTGGCTTGACCCAATTTCTGAATGTTGATGCGCAGGAGGGCTGCCGCCATTACAGGGTGGGGTAGAAAAGTAAACACAGCAGCAGAGGAGCCATTTTAAAAGTAAAAGAAAGTATTCAGTCAAGTGAGACTTTTAGTAACAGTGAGCATTTGTTTGTTTTCCCTGCAGTCATGGCCTCAGGACCAGCCCGCTACCCAGATCATGCCCGGGCTGCAGTAACAGCAGAAGTAAATAAGTTAAGGGACATTGAAAGGTGTTATTATGGAGGACAACTGCCTTCTCATGTGGCGATTCCTGGATATCCAGTGCAAGTGTGTCAAATATGCCTAAATGCTGGAAGGGAGGTCTTCATGGTACCTCACTGTTCTGGGTGCCTAGAGAAATATGGCTTGTATAAAGTGCCCAAGATTCATTTGGCTCCCACATGGACAAAAGTTCAGGAATTTGTAGTTGGCAGCACACAGCACCAGGCGGAGCCTGTTGAAGAAGAACCCTCAGGAGTGTGGCACAAAGCTAGAGGGTGCAGATTTAGAGACAGAACAGTATGCTGATGTTTCGGATGCTGGATCGCTAAAGGATAATTCAGACAGAGCATCAGTAGACCCCTGGGGGGGGGGAGCCTAGCCCAAGTCTCATAGGAGAACATGAGATGAGGGAGGCGTTTGAATGGGAGGTATCGACCTCTGAGCCCAGTGAAGAGTGGATAGTCTCAGAAATGAGGACGACTGCTCACTCCTGGGCACAGATTCTCAGTGAGGAAGAAGAAGAGGGGGAACCTATGTAGCCTTGTGAAAAAGGAACAGGTACACAGCCTCAAGCTCTTGCCTCGGAAGAATGCGTGGAAGAGAGTGGTGATGCCACTGCCCTGGCTGTGCAAGAAGAAGAAGTCAGGGATCCATTTTTTATCTCATTGAGAATGCGTAGCTGGCAGAACCAGGACTGGCCACCCCCAAGCCAGGCCAGCGGTCTCAGGTTGACCAAAGCTAGTAAAGAGGAGAGACTGGTTCATAGGAAGGCAAATTAAATCTATAGAATGTCCTTTCTTACCTTTCCTCTGAGAGTCTGGGAGGAGATTGAGAACAGCAGGAAATCCTGGATCTGGTCTAAAGCAATGAAATGTGTGCGTCCTGGTACAAACAAGCATGTCAGGAACAGTGCCATCCCTCTGGCACAGCAGTAGCATTACCGCTTCTGGTGCTGGCAACCCAGGTTAGGGAGCAGACTGGGGGGGGCAGGTTGATTGAATGGCCTTAGCATGCTCTCCACCTCTGGGGGGGAAGTGTCCTCAGAACCAATCTCCTGGGTGACCACAGGATAACTGGGTACTGGGGACCCTAGCTTGTGCTGCCTTGGGGGGTATCAGATGCCTGGTGTTTCACCATAGTGTCATTGCACACCACACCACTTACAGCCAGGAAAAGCCTGTCCATGACGTGCCTGATGACACTTGCCTCCCACCACCCCATAGCCACCTGGGGACCCCTGACAAATCCTTATTAGAGATCTCATGAGGTGAGAGGGGAGCCATGAGAACCCGACCCAGGGGGCAATCTAGGGGGAACTTTGGTTGAGGTGTCCTTGGGTCATCATGGGTGGCAGTGGGTGTGTGTGTGGAGAGCAGATAGAGAAACATTCAGAGGACTTCATAAAGCATACTAAGTGAAAAAAACAATATGCCTTAATGCATGACAGGGTGTATGTCATGCTGGGATAACATCACACCTGGGGTGGTTGGGCATGAAGCCACATGCCAAGTGCATCTAACACCCCTGAAGTGACGTTATTCCAGCACATCACACATCCTGGAGTGCATTATTGATATTATATAGTGGCTTATTTGTTTTAAAAAAAAAAGGTTAAAAAAGTATTGTTAGAAGGAAAAAAATAGTTCCCTTTTGGCCAGTAGGTGCTGCTGCTGGTAAATGAGTGACTCTGTGTTTTCATCTGGATGCTTTCTACACAATCACGTTGCAGGTCTCACCACCCCCCTTAACTTTTGTTTTCCATTTCTGTTGTTTGTCAGTTCGCTTTCCTCTCACAGTCCATTGTGTCCACAGACTTCAGTTCAAGCAGTCCCGCTGCCTACCCGGGACCCAGTGTCTTGTGTGACTGAAAACTGCAAATCTCTCAGCCTGGTGGTGCTGAGGGTTGAGGCGCTGGATGCCACACCTCGTGCCATGCCAGTGACCCAGGTTCAGGAGCGAGCCTGGATTGCGGGGTGTCGGCAGGGAGGGAGAGGATTGAGCGTCCGGAGGACAGCTCTCCTCTCCTGGGGAAGGACAGGGGTAACGGTTCGGTGCTCTGCTGATCTCTGGCGGAGGCTGGAGATACAGCAGGCACTGTGGAGGAGAGAGAAGGAGTGGGGCAGTGGCAGACATCGGATACGCCTTGACATCAGGGCACCAGCCACTCCCCAGAGAAAAACAGGGAAAATGCCTCTCGGCCTATGGCAGAGATGGGGCACCAGTAGCTTGCCTCTGATTTACGGCCGCCCACCTGGCATCCTCTTGACCAATGCTACTGCTGTGTCAGGGCGTTGGGGCCCGCCCCGTCCCCACCTGGGGGGGTACAACTGAGGCTACGTGGGCGACGGAGGATGGCCGGGTAGGGTGTGCGCAGTAGGGGAATGACTCCATGTGCTCCTGAGGAAGACCACAGCCAAGGGGATGAGAAGGAGGTATAAATAGAAAATAATAATAATAAAAAAAATGCAAATCAGGAACAAGTGAGGATAGGAGGGACAGTTCTAGTTCTCTGAAATGGGTCGGGTAAGTGGCCAGTAGCTTGTGTGAGGGAAATTCTGTTTTTTGTGGTCTGGCAGCAGAAAAACAAAATAAATGCGGAAGATAAGGACAGTTACTGGAAGCAGAGTTGTGGTTTGTGAGTTAGCTAGTACACATGCATGTCTGTGAAGCCACTCGTAACGGGGTTTTAAGAAAAAAATTCTGATTTTTCTGTTGGCCGGTTTTTTGTTACTTCTATTTGGAAAGGAGGATTCTTGGCAGGTGTTGTGAGTTATTTTGTGTCTTTTATTTAAGACTGGCATTTGGAGAGTGGTGACATCATCGGGGGTGAAGTCCTTTACTGTGGGAGCTCCAAGCGACAGTTATTTGTGGATGGGATGCATAATTCTTGACTCAGTCATGCCATCATGTGTGTGCCTGTACTTGGTACAGTGATGTTATGCTCTGATAACATCCCTGTCTCAGGCACACACTGACCAATTAGAGCTCAGGATTCTTTCTTGCAGTTTTATAGTAAAGGAATAATGCCTGACAGGGTGGGTGTTATGCTGGGATAACATCCTACCTCGGGTAGTTGGGCCTGAGGCTGCAGGCCAAGGGTGTCCAACACTCAAGAAGGGATGTTATCCTAGCATAACATCCACCCTGTTGGGCATTATTCCAATTATACAATGGCTAATGTTTAAATAGAATAAAAAAAAATTTTTAAAGACTTTATTACTGGCATTTTTTTGTGTGTGGAAGTGTATTAATATAAAAAGTAGTCCTTTTTTCTGTGTGTCCAACAGATGGTGCTGATTTGGTCTGCTGATTCCCCGAACTGTATTTGGCTTGCCAGTCTGCTGGTATTGTTTGGTGCCATTATTAAATGTTTTACCGGGAGATTATCATTGCAGTGTTTGGAGCTATCGCAGAGTCACTCTGCTGCCAGCCTTCTTCTCCTGTCACTCTTGTGAAGGTAGAGAAAAGGAAGTACGAACATACGAACACAGGGTTTTAAATAATTGATTAGAAGTTTTTTTCTTGGGACTATACTAACTGTACAGAAAGTATTTATATAGATTTTCTAGAAGTGCTGAGTTTGTTATACACAGTGAGGCAAGAGCTATGCATTTTCACAAAGATTTAGCACTTGTATGAGCAAAACGCTAATCAATTTTTAGAGTTAAATAAATCCCTGGTCAACATACGAAATTTGCCAGCAGATAAAGGCCTACAGGTCTATCAAGTCTGCTTGAATGTGCAGCTAGCACCCCTTATTCTGCAGCTGCCCCTCCCTTCCACCCTTCCCCTTCATTGACCCTCCCCCTTGTCCTGTCCCATCCCCTTTTGAAGCATTCCACTGTTCTAATGGATACCACTTCTGCAGGTAACGCATTCTACCCAGCCACCACCCTCTCTGTAAAAAAGTGTCTCCTCATCTCCCTCCTGAACCTTCCTCCCTCCAGTCTCATATCATGGCCCCTGGTGTCCCTCCCCCCCTCCCTTACTTTGAACAGCCCCTCTGTACCTGTCTTGTTTTTCCTTTCTTGTACTTAAAGGTTTCAATCATGTCCCCCCATCTCTCCTCTCCTCCAGTGAGTACATGTTCAACTCCCTCAGCCTCCTCTCGTATGATAAGTCCCCCAGACCCTTGATCATCTTTTTTGCCCTGCGCTGTACCCCCTTCAGTAACTTAATGTCCCTCTTCAGATACGGGCACCCGTACTGCATGCAGTACTCCATGTGCGGTCTAACTAATGACCTGTACAGTGGCAGAATCACCTTCTCCCTCCTCGAGGATATGCTCCTTGCAATACAACCCAGCATTTTGTTGGCCTTTGCAGCTACCTTCCTACATTGTGCCAAGTTGTTCATTGACCCTGTAATGAGCACCCCCAGATCCTTCTCCTCCTCTGTCTGGGCTAGCTGCACTCCCCCCAGCTGGTAACTCCTCCTTGGGTTCTTCATTCCAAAATGCAGCACCTTACACTTTTTGGCATTAAAAGTAGGAAGAATGTGTTTTTTATTTCTGGTTTGCTGAAAGTTTAAAACAAAAGAAATTGAGCATGAGGTGAACAGCAACCGAGGAGAACAACTGCATGATGCCTGTTATGGCTAGCTGTTCACCTGCTCATTTGTGTCTCTTTTGTTTTTTTCATTTAGGGAGTCACGGAATCTGCTGCCTTTACCACATGTATTCTTTACAGGGTATTTTGTTTGTGGTTCTCCCAGTACAGTTTCGGGTTTTGTACTGGGAGATAAAAGTTATACACACATTCACAGTGTATTTACAATGGGTGGGGAGCACCAAGTTCAAGCAGGAGTGGAAAGCGCTGAGTAGAAGCAGAGCGGGGACCAGTGAAGCTGCTCACAGGAACGGGATGGCTGTGGAGCGATCTTTTTAAAACTTTTGATGTGGTCTAAGTGTGCGGGGACTAGAGCCAGGATGTTACGCTAGGATAAGATCCCGGGTCCAGTACCAGTCTGATCAATCAGGGACCAGGATTTTCTCTTGCTATTGTATAATGAACTTTGGATCCCATTAAACTAATGAATTCCTCACAAATAGAAGATGATAAATTGGAAGGCACCCCTCTGCCTGCATTTCCATACTTTGCTACTGTATATGGTTAGCCAAAAAGGTATCAGACTGACCCAACAATTCCAAGATTCCAAGGAAATTTCGATGGTGATGTGATCTGGTTGGTTCATTGCTGCAACACAGAGCAAGACCTCTTTCAGAAATGAACCTTGTAACAGCAACTACTCACTTTAACACTTCTCTCCAGTAGCAACTCTCATTTTGAACCTGTTTTTCCATTTCTGAATCAATGTCTCCACTTGCTTTTGTTCCTGTGATCCAAGTAAACATTGCATTTCGATGTTGTGCACTGCTTTCATGTTCTGTAACACGTTCTGCAGCATGTTTCCAAATGCTAAAGCCTTGATCACTGAACACTGGCGAATGTGATCTGTATGTGAATAGACGGCATACAAAGCAGAAGACCGAACCAGTGGAAGGGGAGTACAGTAGTCAGTCACTTGATATTTACTCTACATTCTGAAGTTTTCACATAAAGATGCTCTTTGATAAGTACTGCTTTGTGTCTTTGTATCTCCGTTCTGAAGCCATGAAGTTGGTGCTTTTATTCTGGTAGCTAGAAGGCCCTTCTTATCCAGTATAGTGTTATGCAGTCATTTAGGGGTTACCCAAAAGAGCTGGGTCTGTGCTTTTGTAACACTCTGTCATTGAGCGATTTTTGTTTTTCTCATGATTGCAGTTAGAGATGGAGTATGACAAAACTTCAGTAGAATGAGTTGGTAAAGTGGAAATATAAAAAGTAGAGCACACACACCTCTCATAGCAAGGGCACTGGCCTGTTAAAAAAGAAAAATTTTATTCACAAATGCCACCAACCTGACACGTTTAGGATGTAAACCACATCCTTTCGGAAAGGTAAAAACACCAATAGTGAAATGTCCCTTAAATACTCTTAACAATTAAGGTCCAACCAGTACCATTAATTAAAACACCACCATGATTGGTTAAAGCAACTACATACTAATTATACAGCTTAAATACATATAAACACATATACAATCTTTACTTTATGATATTACAACTAAATTATTTCAAAACTCATTTATCCATTGTTTTTCTTAGAAAAATCATAAAATCCAAACTTAAATCAATAAATATGAATAATGAAGGAGAAACAGAATGGAAGGGGAGGAGGGGTGGCAGGGGGAGAAATAACAACAGGCTAAGATAGATGGCAAGCATTTTTAGTTAGTGGTTGTAGGTAAACGAAAAGATTGTTAACTGTGCTTTAAAGTTTTCCTGTGTCTGTCCCCTCTTTAATTCCCAGCTCCCATTTTCTTTTTACCTCCATCGCTATTTCTTCCCCGGCCCCCACTCTGTTTCTCCTTCATTATTCGTAGAACAATTAACTAAAACATGTACAATCGAAGTTGGGGTGTTTAAACAGCTGTTTTTTAAAAGTACTAATGTTTTGCTCTATTTTCAGGTTATGTGGTAGTTCATTCCAATAAACTGACAAGCTGTTTTGTAGTGTAGTATTACCCAATCTATTATGGGATCTTTCTTGGGGAATAGTTCATTTGTTTTTCCTTAATATTTCTAACTTACCTACAGGGGGTGTGGTTGTTACCAGATGTGTGTGTTTGTCTTTAAAGAAGATTAACTCATGGCACCAAACTAGTCATAAGTATACTCTCTTATACTTGGGTTGTAGCCAATTCAATTTCCTATACAAAGTGCAACTGTGTGTACCATGTTTACCTTTTGTAATACATTTTCCTAATCTGTAATAAGTTTGTTCTATATGCTTTAATGCAGGTTGGGTAGAATGCATATATAAAAAAGAACTGTATTCCAATACCGGAATTAGCAGTTAGACCACAAGTTTACTTCTTGTTTCCACACTGAGATACCCCGCAACCCTTCTCAGTGCCCCTAAATGCTGATTTACTTTTCTAGCCTGCATAAAAATATGTTCACTATATGTTAACTTTGTGCCTATTGTGACTCCCAAATATTTATATTTGTTAACGTTCTTGATTGATGTAACATCTGCCAAATTAAGTTGAAATTTATGTTCTTGGTTTGTTCCCAATGCAAACACCATGCTCTGGGTTTTGCTTGCATTCAACGACAAATTTGAGTCCCTGAACCATTTCTCAAGTGCCAGCAAATCACTTTGTAATTTCATCCTGAGCTGTTCCTTACTATTTGCTGATGAGACTAATATGGTGTTGTCTGCATAAAGTCTCACTTCACTGTAAAATATGATACTGTAGATGGTAAATCATTTACAAAAACATTAAACAATAAAGGGCCCAAAACTGAGCCCTGGGGGACACCTCTGTTTACTTCTGTCTGGTCGGAAACAATATTACCTAAGGAGACACATTGTGATCAAGCTGACAAATATGATCTAAACCAAGATAAGGCTGATGCCTGAAGTCCCATTTTTCCCAGTCTTACTAATAGTTGGCCATGGTCCACTAAATCAAATGCTTTGCTCAGGTCCACAAACACCGCTCCCATCCTCCTCCCTGCATTTAAGGATAATGCCACCATGTTGTTAAAGTTGACCAGAGCGGTGTCTGTGGACCTTCCTTTTCTAAATCCATGCTGGTAATTTGTCAAAATCCCATATTGCTCTAGATAATGATAGAGCTGATTATGGACTAACTTTTCTAAAATGTTTGCTAAAATCGGAAGCAGTGCTATAGGCCTATAGTTGGAAGGCCTTGTACTGTTCCCACTTCTAAATATTGGGATTATTGTCCATAGCTCTGGGACCGTTGTACTCTGTAGACTCCAGTTATAAAAGTTAGTAATCATGGGGACCAGAATGTCTGCTCCTATTTTTAAGAATCGTGTTTCCAAACCATCCAGACCCCCTGATTTTGAAGTGCTCAGATTTGACAGTTCTCTTTTGACTTCCCTAGTTGTTACATTATGGAAATCTAAACCTAGTCCTTCGGGTATTATAAATGCATTCCCAAGTATTTACATGTAATTAACTCCTTGTTGGTGTGGGTGATCATTCAGTGTTAGCCTCCTCCACACAACAGGATGAGCAAAACCGGGATTGTTTTGCCAGCCTAAGCACAATAGGCTTTTAATTTGACCTCAAGGCCAAGTATTTCTTTTTTTATTAATTTTTTCTTGGTCAGCAAAGGAAATCTAGGCAATTTTGCTTATTTTCAGCCTTGTCCTGAGGTAAGAATGCAGATGCAAACTGACAAACTGAATCAGATTAAGCTGGTGGTGGTATTTTTTTAGTAAATTGAGGAAATTTGACCTGGGCACTAGGTAAATTCCCTGTTTCTTTTTGAGAAGTATCATGGGACTTTTAATGTCTGCCTGAACAACCCCCAGAACAGGGACATGGGGCTTGGATTAATGCCTCAGCTGAAAGAGAGCACCTCAGAAATGCAACATCCATTTCATGTTGCACTGCTGTGTCAATATTGGGATTTAACCCCAAGTTCCTAGTGTGGGGATAGAACCCACAACCTTCTGATCTTCTGACCACCAAAGCAAATGTGCAGTTTGCTGAGCAACTGATAGTGTTTCTTTGTTTTTTTTTTTCAGCATGTCTGTCTTCTCTTTTGACCATGACCCAGTGCCCATGGGAAGGACCTTGTTGTGGTGGTACTACTTATCATCACCAGCGCTTCCCCAGGCCCTTAAATCAGCAGTACAGCAAACTAGGTTTATTAGATAATAAACTCAGCAGATAGCATTAATAAATTAATCTAATAATCATTTTTTATTCCAGAACCAAGTACCTACATGTTGGGATAATTTGTTATTCACCCCTAGTTTGGCCTTGTTCTGTTTACAGCCTGATGCCAGGAGTATAATTCTGTGACTGGACACATTTTTTGTTTTTTTGCACTGTTGGTGTCTCATATTGGTGATTTCTAACACCTGAATGTGCATTAAATGATTACTCCTCTGTTAAGCAGTCTGCCAAATATTTGTGCTGGTTCACCTGCGAACCATCTGCCCACCCCCTCACAGTCAGTACAGTAAAGCAGCTCCAGCTGGTGTTGGCCCCTTCTTTCCTCTCCCCACTGCAGTAGGTTGGATAGTTTAAACAAATTACAGCTCAGCTGATAAGTCATCAAACTACAAACTCAAGCTGGCTTCTCAGAGTTTGCACTCTGGGGGAGATGAGACCATAAGCTACTAATAGGAGTGGGACCAACCAACTGATCAAGCTGCAGACCATCACTCATCTTTCCTGATGAGACCGGCAGCATGGATACACTACCATGCTCAGATGGCATGCACATTCACACACACACACACACACACACACACACACCTCAACATCCTAAACACAGCCTTTCAAAAACTGCAGTATCTTTCCTTTCAAAAGAAGGAATCCTGATCTGGACATCTAGAGTCCTAATCTATGTCACTTGGGAGTGAATGACAGCACCAGTTGGGGTTGCATGTCTTCTCTGCACATACTGAGGATAAGAGCTTCATAACACACGCATGGCTAATCCTGATGTGGGCATGTTTATTACTTTGGAATGCAGTGTGGAAAATTACAAGATGAAAGTGACATCTCTGCTGATGACAACAGTAACAGCAAAATATCAAAAATGTTACTGTTGTCACAGTTCCTAGCTTGAAGAGTGTATCATTACAAAGGCATACTGAATAGATCAGAGGACAGCTTTCACAATGCTGATGACAAGTACAAAATTGCCTAGTACAGCACTAAAAGTTGCAGTTGAAATCAGAGAGGCTGTCACATTATAAACGCATCAGTTCTACAGATTAAGGTAGGAAGCTGGGGCCACATTCATAAAACGTCCCGGCACAAAACCTGGTTTGCATCGCTCTCAAGCCAGGTTTGTACTGGGGCAAAGTGTGGAAGGGGTTGCAGTGTAAATGAGTGGGAGGGGACCTGCTTAGAAACATAGAATTTGACAGCAGATAAGGACCGCTTGGCCCACCCAGTCTGCCCATTTCCCTACCTGATGGATAAGCTGCAGATTCTAGTTAATCAACAGCTTACTTCCTCCTACCCCCTAGAATTACCTTATGCCTGTCCCATGCATTCTTGAATTCTCCCACTGTTCCTGACTCCACAACCTCCTCAGAAAGGCTGTTCCATGTATCCACAACCCTCTCTGTGAAAAAATACTTTCTAACATTACCTCTGAGCTGTCCCCCCCATCTTCAAATTGTGCCCTCTTGTTCTTGCACATCTCTTCTTCTGAAAGATACTACCCTCTTGTACTTTGTTAATTCCCTTGAGATACTTGAAAGTTTCTATCATGTCCCCCCCTCCTTCCTTTCGGCATATTGACACTGTCCCATTCACAAAGCATTTGCTCTGCACAAAGGCCTTTTGCAGGTCCCCTTGCATGGAACAAATACCACTGTTAAGACTTTGATTTAATCTCCCGCAACCATAGTGGTTGTCAGAGGTACTGCGGCAACTCCCCCCACTCACCAATCATTGGCCCGAGAATAAGTTAGCAGTTTTCCCTGGCATCTAGTGGTCCCCCCTCTCACTGAAATCTTTCCTGGTGGTTAGTGGTCACTCCCCCCACAGATCCCTGACCCATTGAGGAAAAAAATATCTCCCTGGTGGCCAGTGGTTCTCCCCCCCCTCCACCCACTGCCGTTTGGCAATCTCTGGCCCACTGAGAAAAAAAATATTTCCCTAGTTGACAGTGGTTCCCCCCACAGCCATTCGCAGATGGCCAGCCCAATATGCAATATAGATAATCCCTGGTGGTGTAGTGGTCTCCCCCCTCATTGATCACTGGCCCAGTATATAAATAAAGAGATTCTCTTGTGGTCCAGTGGCCCTACTGCCAGTCCCTGATCACCGCTCATTGTCAAAAATATAAGATTTCCGCTTGTGTCCAGTGGTCCCCCACCTGAAGTCCTGCCTGAAACAGAAATAATATTCCCTGGTTGCTAGTGGTCCCATCCCCCACCAGATCACTCGCTTGATATATAAAAAAGACTTCCTTGGGGCTAGCGATCCCTCATCCCGCTTGTTCATCTACCCAACATTAACATCACATTTTCTCATGTCCAGTGTAACTACCCAATCCCAATCCCCTGTATAGTCAAGATAAACATTTTCCTGGTGGTCTAGTGAACTCCTTCCCTATCCCTGATCCCCAGTAAGTGAATTAATATCTGTTCCTGGTGATCTAGTGCACCCCTACCGGACAGGTAGTGTCCCACCCCCACCCCTACCCAACCCGACCCAATGACTAGTACAGCCCTCCTCTCTTCAGCATGGCTGTCCGCTGACTGAGCTGTCAGTGTACAGTACATGCTCATGGAATGATAGCTCACTCTGAGCTGTCAATCAGTGTCAATGAGGGTGTACTGTATACAGTAGGCAGTTAATGACAGCTCAGTTGGTAGCCAGCCATGGTGGAGAGAGGAGAGCTATGCTGGTCACTGGCTTGGGTTTAGGATGGGGGGTGTGGGGTGGTGGGTGTGGGGTGGTGGGACACTACCTGCTGGGTTGGGGGTGCATTAGACCACCAGGGAATAGATGTTAATTCACTTACTGGGGATTGGGGATAGGAAGGGGGGTTCACTAGACCAACAGGGAAATGTTTGTCTTGACTATACAGGAGATCAGGATAGTGGGGTTACACTGGACACCAGGGAATGTAATGTCAGTATCGGGCAGGTGATCAGATTGGGAGACGGACCACTAGCCACCAAGGAAGTCTTTTTTTTTATATAGCGGGTGAGTGATCAGGTGGGCAAAGGGACTGCTAGCCCCCAGAGAATATTATTTCTATTTCAGGTAGGGCTTCAGGTTGGGGGGGACACTGGACACTAGGGAATTCTTATATTTTTGATACTGGGTGGTGATGAGTGACTGGTAGGGGGCCACTGGACCACCAGGGATTGTCTTTATTTATATTGGACTGGTGATAAACAAGGGGGACCACTAGACCACCAGGGATTATTCATATTGTATATTGGACCAGTGATCTGAGAATGGTGGTGGTGGTGGGTGGGGGGCACTAGCCACCACAAAGACTGTTGTTTTCTTCTAAGGCCAGTGATCAGTGAACAGTGGGGGGGGGGGGGCAATAGCACCACGGAATGTGACTACATATCAGCAAGGCCATGATTTTTCTCCCGTAATTTGGGTCTAAATTTTGCGGCAAGTCCCCTTGCTGCTGCAGAACGTCTGTGGTATTAGTTTCCTGTTGCTGCAGAAATTCTGTGGCTGCAGTTGGGGGCTTTGGTGGCAGTCAGCAACACCATCCCAGCACCCAGGTAGGGGAAAAATGTTAGTTTTGGGGCTGGGATCTACAAACCAGAGCAGGTTGTCAATTAACTCCTGAGTTCTTAGTAATAGAAAGTAAAAATATCTGCTCCATCCATCTCAGACTCATCACCCTCCCCAGTCCAGACCAAGAGTCCCCATGGCCATCAGATTTGAATGAGTAATATTTTAGTGACTACCACACTGCACAGTGATCCTCATCCTTTTTTTACCACTAGGCCAGAATGCCAGTTTCTCATTCCATTAGTGCTTTGTGCGGCTGTGCTCAAAGCACTTCTGGGACAAAAAATCGGAATTCGAGCCTGGCGGTGAAATTAGAAGGACGAGAATCCCTGCACAGTATGGCACATGATAAAAGTATTTCTACTTCAGATAAAGGGACTCAAGGAGGTTCTTGGGGTGGGGTAGGGAGGGCGATGGGGCTGAGCTGGATGGGGGTGGATTGACCTGTTTTGATTTTTAAGGTAAAGCCCTAGCAGACAAACTAATGGACAAGGTCTGCTCCAAAATGCTTTTCAGATTTTTGTTTTTAAATTCCACAGAATTCCATAAGCATTATGTAGAATTTAATATAAACCATGGAATAGTTGTCTGGGTTTTATATGATCCATGGACTAACCACACTTTATAAAATCCATAGAATAATTTTGCTTGGTCAGAGTCAATGTAAACTGCAGATTTTTTTACTCACAGTTTGTACTGAGTCTTCCATATAAACTGGAATAATATTCTGCACTTCATGTACACCATGGAATAATAGTCCATACTTCATGTAAACCACAGAATAATATTCCGCAGTTCATGAAAGCATGGAATATTATTCTGCAGTTCATGTAAACTGCGGAGAATTATTACTCAGTTCATGTAAACTGCAGAATAATATTCTGTGTTTTTGCTTCGGTTTACATTGAATTCTGCAGCAATTTCTGTGGCCACAGAAATGCGGAAACATTGGGACCTTGCTTATGGGGTGGAGGGCCACACTACGCTCCTTGCAGCCTATGGAAATGGGCCCATAATATTCATGCAAATGGCCACCTAGTGCCTTTCATGCCCAATTGGCTCAGTTGCATGGCTGCTTTTGTGAATCAGAAATAGCACCCTGCGCTATTCCTTGTACCCCATGCTTCTGGCTGCATGTTGGAGCAGCGCTACTGGGGTTACCACTGTCTCAGATTACCTCTATTCACAGTCGGACAGCACAGTGCACTATCTGACTGTGAACAGCAATGTTGAATGCTTGTGCAACTGCAAAGCACAACACAAAATTTTGCATTGTCTTTGTGATTTTTTGTGAATTGGGGCCCTGATGTTTTATTAATTAAACAAGCAGTGGTCTGACTCAAAATATGCAGTTTATCTTCATTTGTGAGGGGGTGACATCAATAACATGACATGATGACATTTATAGCTCACTCTATGGCTCTGACCGCCATGAGCTATAGTCCTGCAGCCTGTGCGCCTACCATTGAAGTCAAATATCAATTCCATATTTTGAGTCATGTGACCCTGATCTTTTAAGAATGATGCCTTGCACAATGGAGCACTCCCCTAGTACTGCACCATAGCATCAGTACTGGGTATGAACCCAGATATCAAGTTAAAGCAGCAGTATTTGTAAGTGACCATACAACTTATTTAATTTTTTTTTTTTGGCAAAGATGTTTGGCAAAAATATCAAGGCATCCAATTTTACTTTAGTGTTCGTTCATTCCTTTCTAAGATACAGGATTTTGACGTTTTTAAAAACTCCCACTCCCTTACTATACCCACCATGAAAAAAATAAATGTCTTGGTACAGTGTTGTGCTGTTTACTATTGAGCATATAGTAACACCATCTTAATACATCCACATTATAAAACTAGCATATACATTCAACAGGAGTCTTCAGTTGAAGAGATTTGTGAAAATGGTGAGTGGTGGCCATCATTAATGACGTGCATCATTAATTACAATATTAGCTGTAAAAGTCGTTTTAACAATATCTGAGAAAACTGAAGATACACTGGGCATGAATATAATGATGTGAGAAATACAATTTTACCACAAAGCAATCTGATGAAATTTTTTGCAGACTAACAAATACCGCTGCCTTAACCCTACACTTTTAAATAAATATTAGCAAGTTGTATGGTATGATTCACCAGTTACCACTACAGTCCAAGAGATGACATTAGCAAGGTAGCCCCCCTCCCCCAAAACAATTTGACCTCGTTCCCAAACTCGGGTCGTAAGCATGAGAGGTAAGGTGCTTTACAGTGCCACAGCCCTCTGTGCTAACGAGCCAGTCATAAGATAACTTTGCAAGAAAAAGGCAGCCCCAAAGTGCTTGGTGTTTGAAAACCCTCTTAAGAGACAAATTTGAACAAAGCTCCAGCACTCAGAGTCAAAAAAGGCCAATGCTAGCCTTCCAAATTCAGATTAATATTGCATCTGACAAAGTAATCTGAACTGTCATAGCTCTATCTCTTGCCCTGTACCTTTTGTAATATGTGGCCAGATATGTAATAAAATATTAATATGACAGCCGGCCCGGTGGCACTGAGGGCTGAGGCACTGGATGCCACATGTCATACCACGTCAGCGACCTGGGCTCAGGAGCTAGTTTGGGTTGCTGGAGGTCAGCAGGGGAGGGAGAGGATTGAGCGTCTGATGAACTGCTCTCCTCTCCTCTCCCATGGAGGAAGGGAAGGTCATCCTGCTCCTTGGCTGCCTCCTGATGGAGGTCCAGGGGCAGCACTGGAGTTAGAGAGGCGTGGTAATGTGATGCCCATGTGCCACCAAACACGTTGGTTCACAACTGCGATAGGGGAGAAGGGATGGAAAAAGGGAGGTGACTGCACACTAAGTGAGGCCTTGTTTGCCGACTGTGGTAACCCATGAGAAGAGCAAAGGAATATGAGCGACGCAATAACGGTGAGTGGAAAAGAGTGAATTACTGTTGGGTGACCTGTGTTTCTTAGTAAGTGGTACTTTTAGCCAGGATAAAGCATAAGAAACTGACATACCTCACAGATGAGGGCAATGAAATACAATGTTGTGGGATGAGCTGCCAAGCTGCCACTGTGGTGTAGCGGCTAGGGTGGTCAGCTGTGTTTCTATGAGGTACCTTCAACAGTAGTTCAAGACTAGCTGCTTCTGTGTTTGTTTTTTTGTTCTTCACTTGTGGATTTTCCTCGCTTGCTCCCCCAGCGAAAATCCCCTACTCCTGAGTTTCCCTCTTATTTGAATTGTGTCGCACTTGAAGATGGTTGTTTTATTTAAGGGGTGTGTGGGGGGCAAAGCCCCCTAAAAACATGCAGTGTCCTTCTGTGTTTCTTGGAGTGAAAGTTGATATTTTGACTGTCGCTGTGGTTGTTAGGGGCTGTTTGTGGTTTTGGCATTTTGCTGTCACCCATATGGTTGTTGCTGTTAAATATTTGCTCATATGATGTGGAACTGCCGACTGGCATCCTGCTTTGCTCCTGGATCGCTGAAAGCCCCAACTCTGGATGCTGTGCCCTGGGTGAGGAGAAGATGGCCTTCCCCTTCATGGCCCCACCACAGGAGTGATCCATGGAGGACAAGGGTCTTGGTGGTGCCAGAGGGTGCAGTGGATGGACATAGGCAGCAGAGCAGGGCGGTCACCTGGAGGAGAAACTAGATATGAAAAAAAAATAGATATATTAATTTGAACTTGGAAAGCTAGCTGTAAACTTTTTTTGACTCCGAGAGCTGGACCTTTGGTCAACTGAAATCATTGGAGACCTGTGACAGCCTGATGGTAGGTGAATCACAAAGCCACTGGCTAGCCACAAGTTACATTAAAATATCAGTTTTAATATGAGCCCACATATTTCTGTTTTGAACTGTCTCCAATGAAGTCCTGATCTAACAAGGGTGGTCCCCATGCCCCTTTATATAAAATGAGATTGCTATTATGATGGCTGAAACTGACAAGGTTATTGACAGCATTGCCAGTTTCTTGTTTAAAGTCCATCTGAGACCACAGATTTTAAGGCAGACTTGAACATGTTTGGTGGTAATTTTAGTCACAGATAATACCTCTACCTTAAATTCCCTTGAAATATGAAGGTGAAAAAAAAAATTGTTCTTGCCCTTAGGTGAAAAGGACAGGAAAGCAGGCCCAGTGGAGGAGAAGTTGCACTTCTGCCCCTCAGCTGTGACATGGGTTCAGGAATGGACAAGGGTCACTTGGTGGGTCAGCTGGGTGAAGGAGGATGGAGCGCCTGATGGCAGCTCATCTTCCTTTAACGGGGAACCAGGTCCTGCTGCTGAGACTGCCAACTGGTGGGGGCTGGACAGCTGCGCAGTGGTATTGCAAGAGGGGCAGTGCTGTAGTGTGACATGCTTGGAACACACATCATGATGCTGCAACCCAGAGGGAGAAAATGGAGGAAAAAGATGCCAGGCTGCCAACAGTCAGAACCTCCCTCGCAGGCTGTCATATGACCAACATGGCAGGCCACCCACCATTGCATAGCTCCCTAATTTTTTCATCTAATCATGTAAATGTAACCTTTGTACCTGCCATGTCATTGTACTGCATTTTTGGGTCATCCCTGAAAAAGGGACTGCACTGTCTCAGGTGGCTCACCCAGTTACCGGTTAAAATTCCAGTAAAATTTCACCTGGTTACCAAAATTAAAATATATAAATAAAATAAATAATCTCCTCTGTTAGTGCACTATAGATCTTAACCCTATTCACTAGTAAATCCTGTTGAAATCACCTGTTTCATATCACAAGTTATATTATGAGAAATAATTTGAACCGACTTTACTCGTGCATAGCGATAAGATGCATAGTACATTTAAGGACAGGCAACTTGATTGCGTGAAGGACGTTACCATGGATCAGAAGGCAAAACCCCATCTTAAATGCCAGTCAGAAGAATAACATATTTGCACTTTTCATGGTATGTAATTATTGCTTGCAGCAGTTTGTGTGCTATAATACTTAAAGTAACATAAAGCAGAAGAGTGAATGACCCGCAAATGCCCTCAGGTACAATAGGCATGGATCCAGAACTGCCTGGTAAGAAAGCTTGCACTTCATAGCATGTAACACATTATAGTTGTGAGTCAATTAGTGCATAAGGGGTTCTCAAATGGTGAGGCCAGTCTTCCTGGGGAGGCCCCAACCTGTTCCAGGGGAGGCTCAAGCAAGTCTGAAAAAGTACTGTATTTAAATTTTGAGTTTTATGTATTTTGTGTGAAGAGATGGAGCAAACTGAAAGAGGATAATAGTAGGTGAATTTTATGTATTTATTTACTAATAGGTGACAAGGGAAGGTGAATGTGACAAGGGTCATTTCAGGTGTACCTGGGGAAGGGTAGGGAGTGAATACATTTCAAAAGGTAACTGCAAAACAATCAAGAAATACACAATGAACAATAGTGTAAACAAACTTGCACAATAAACTAATAATGAGTGGTGGTAATTGATCAATTTGTAGACTATGGCAGAACAGCCCAAATACAAAGGCTGAGCATAGAAATGGTAAGAGCGGTAGCAGGAAGGAGCAAAGTAATCCCAGAGAAGTAGCTTAGGAGCAGGGAAGGAGGTGGAGAGGCAAAGTATGTAGGAAGGTTATTTCATACAGAGAGGAAACAGAGACAGTAGTCTGACCAACGAAGGTACTGCAACAAGAGGTAACAGTGGTTCAAGGATGAAATTAGCAGAGCAAGTAGACTGGCCTGTGGGGGGGGGGGGGTTACGATAAACTTAATAATAATATTTGTTTATTTTATTTATTTGTTATTCAGTTAACACCTTTGAGCACAGGAGCTCTTTTTCAAAGGTTCCACATTAGTATAAGACGAAGAACTGAATGTGAGCCAAATACTCAAAAGGGTTTAAATTTATTCATGGTGTACTGTCCGAAGTACAGTATGTAATTTTTCTTTGGGGAGGCCCAAGATTATTTCAGTTTTTTGGAGAGGCTCAAAATCTTTTCCATGGATTTGGGGAGGCTCACTGTGACAAAGTCTAAGAACTAAGGTAGCATTCAACTAATGTATTTCTAATGCATACTGTGGGCTGGATATTCAAACTGCGCCATTCTGTGGCGCAAGCCCTTGCGCTGCTCAAAAAAGTTGCACAGGGGTGTGGTCGGGGCAATATTCAACGAAGTTGCACTTTTGAGCAACTCCTTTGAATATTGCCCCCCGGCCACAGCCACTGTGCATGCTGCAGTGGAACTTGCACCACTGCAAGTGGTCAGAGTGGAGCATTCAAGATGCGGTGATGCAAGTTCCATTGCGCCATGTGCAAATTTCCGATATTCAAAAGGTGACATGCAAATGGGGCCATAAGTTATGCAAGGCACAGGGAGGGCCATTTGCATCTACTTACGGCCCCATTTGCATGCCATTAGCATGCAGGTGTGCCGATCCCCGACAACTTGCGCCTGGCGCCCTGTCAGGCAGCAGCTGTTGGGGACCGACGCCCCCTGCAGCCCGATCGCGGGCATGAAATAAATCTCCCCCCCACTGGCCCGATCGCGGGCATAACAGTATTAAACCCCACCCCACTGCCCCGATCGCGGGCATAACAGAACTGAACCCCCGATTGGCCCGATCGCGAGGCAAAACAGAACTGCCGCCACTACCGTCGATCATGGGCATAACAGAAATGGACTTCCCACTAGCCCAATCGTGGGCATAACAGAAATGACCCCCACTAGCCTGATTGTGGGCAGAATGGAGTTCAACCCCCAAAGACCAATATCCCTGGTGGTCCAGTGGACCACAAGCCTGATCGCGGGCATTATAGTCAAACCCCCAAGGTCCAATTTCCTGGGATCTAGTGGTGCCCACCCCACCCACCCACCCACGGAGCCCCACCACCCGCCTCCCCGTCCAGCCGGTGGGTGGCAGCACCCCACCTGCCTGCTGCTCTCGCCACCAACTGACTGTTCTGGTAGGGCTGCACCCATTGGTTCAGAGCAAGAGCCACTGGGCAGCCCATCCACAGTACAAGGCAGTTGGGCTGGTGGGGCTTCATGGTGGGTGGGTGAAATACTAGATCACCAGGGAAATTAGGACCTTGGGGGTGTTGACTCTAATGCCCGTGATCGGGCTTTATGTCCACTGGACCACCAGCGATATTGATCTTTGAGGGGGTTGAACTCCATTCTGCCCACAATCGGCTAGTGGGGGGCATTTCTGCTATGCTCGCGATCGGGCCAGTGGGGGGTCATTTGTTTGCTCATGATCGGGCCAGTGGGGAGGGTTGTTCAGTTATGTTCTGCCCGCGATCGGGCTATGGGGGAGGTTACTATTATGTCCGCGATCAGGCTGCAGGGGGGGCACAGGGAAGAAGTGGAGGGCCACCCACAGGTGGCAGCTGCTGTGTTTGGCTGTATTTGGCTACTACATCTAAATCATCCCATTCCAAGGCAAAAATATGGGACTTCAGAGGAGCTGACTTTGATAAGATGGCCAACAGAGTTAAGCTAGCCCTGGCAAAAGAAACACAGGTGAGGGAGGTACAGGGCAAGTGGGCAAGCATTAGGATACAATACTTGAAGCAACATCCCATTGTGTTAGACAGAAAAGGAAGTGCAAAAGAAGAAGAAACCACTTTGGTTCTCAAATACAGTAGCAGAAAAGGTCAGAGCCAAAAGGCTGGCCTTCAGGAAATATAAGGGACACAGCAGGATGAAGATAGGGAGGCATACCAAACTGCCCTAAGGGAAGCAGGTAAGGCAGTAAGGCAGGCAAAGTCCCAAACTGAGGAAACACTAGCACCTAACAGTAAAAGAAGGTGACAAGACTTTCTATAGATACATTAGTGAAAGGAGAAAGTCCAGAGGGGTATTAAGTTTAATGGAGAAAGGGAGCATGTGAGGAGGAGGACCCTGTAAAGGCATCTATCCTAAATAGATACTTTTGCTCAGTATTTACTGAAGAGAAGGTAGGCAGGCTCACAGCTCAGCATCATGGACACAGGGGAGGGAGGGGAACACTACTCCCTTCACAAAAGAAAGGGTCCACAAGAGCTTGCTAAGCTCAGGGTGGATAAGGCAATGGGACCTGATGGCATACATCCCAGGGTACTTAAGGAGCTAAAGGAGGAACTAGCACAGCCATTAGCAGAATTGTTTAGTGAGTCTCTGAGCACAGGAGAGGTCCCAGAAGACTGGAGAAGGGCTCATGTGATCCCGCCTCCACAAGAGTGGTAGCAGGAGGAGGCGGGAACTACAGACCAGTCAGTCTTACCTCAGTAATGGGCAAGATTATGGAGGCACTCCTTAAGGAAAGGATAGTGCAACACCTGGAATCATAGGGCACAGGATCCAAGACAGCATGGGTTTACAAAAGGAAGGTCCTGTCAAACTAATCTCATAGATTTCTTTGACTGGGTAACCAGAGTGGTGGACCAAGGGGAGCAGTTGATGTAGCCTACCTTGACTTCAGCAAAGCTTTTGACACTGTTCCACATAGAAGATTGATAAATAAGCTAGGTAGGCTCAGGGTGGGCAGAAGTTGGGCAACTGGGTGGCAAACTGGTTGACTGGCAGAAAACAGAGAGTGGTGGTAAATGGTATACAGTCAGAAGAGATGCAAGTCACAAGTGGGTACCTCAGGGATCAGTCCTGGGCCAGTCCTATTCAACATCTTCATTAGTGACCTCGCAGATGGACTAGAGGGTAAGGCTTGTCTGTTTGCAGATGACACCAAGATCTGCAACAGAGTAGATGATCCAGATGGGTGGGCAGAATGAGAAGAGATCTGATAAACTAGCAAAATGGTCAGAAGAGTGGCAACTGGGATTTAATGCAAAGAAGTGCAAAATCATGCACATAGGAAGAGAAACCCTGAAGCCACTTATAGGCTGGGAGGAAGTTGCTAGCAGTCACAAAGGAAGAAAGAGACTTGGGCATCATCATCACTGATGACCTAAAATCATCCAAGCAGACCTCTAAAGCAGTAGGTAAGGCTAGGGGGTGTTAGGGTGTATTAGTAGGGTATCACAGTCGTAAGAGGGAGGTAATAATCCTCTGTACAAGACATTGGTTAGGCCTCATCTGGAGTACTGTGCAGTATTGAGGCCACACCTTCACAAGGACATTAACCAAATTGAGGCAGTCCAGAGAAGGGCAACCAAAATGGTGCAGGGACTGCATCAGAAGACATATGAGGACAGATTAACGGAGCTCAATATGTATACCCTTGAGCAAAGGAGGGAGAGAGGTGATATGATCGAGACATTTAAACCCCTTAAGGGCATAAACAAGGTGAAAGAGTCTAACATGTTTAAATATAAGAAAAATAGCAGGACAAGAGGACACAGCATGAGATTAGAGGGAGGCCGATTAAGGGGGAATGTGAGGAAATTCTTTTTCACAGAAAGGGTGGTAGATGCATGGAATGGCTTACCACAAGAGTGGTGGCTATGAATACAGTGCAGGGCTTCAAACAGGCATGGGATAGGCATAAGGAGCAATACAAATGACTATGAATAGATAGGTCACTGACAGAGCAAAGGCCGATGGCACATTTATAAGGTAGAAAAGAAATAGGCAGACTGGATGGGCCTTGCGGTCCTTATCTGCCGTCAACTTCTATGTTTCTATGTTTCTATGTTTCTATGTATTTGGACTGCAATGCGGCAGCTCACCTGTGGGTGGCCCTCGACTTACTTCTTTTTTTTGTCTCAAAGTTGTGCAGGCGCAGTTTGGGGGTTGCACCTGCACAGCTCTGCACAGCCCGGCTGAATATCGGGCTGTGCAGTTTATGTATGGTTCCTCCCCCTCTGGTTGAGCATGCCTTCATTAGCATTGCGCTGTTGCTCAGCATGACTTGGGGAGGGCACAACTGCCTCCTGCTGAATATCGCAGAATGGCGCAATTTCAGACTTGCGCAGGCACAACCCTATTGCGCATGGCGCAGCCCTTTTGAATATCCAGCCCTGTATGTCTTGTATTTTAAGTTCAAAATAAAAGCACAACCTAGTCGCATCTTGTAAAAGCCAACAGACTGAATTCTCAAAAGACATTGCAGGCTATTTCAAAGATGACATGTTTATTTTAAAGTTTTATTGTTAAATTAATCCAGACAGTCTAAAATGATATCATTTACTAACCAGAAAGGTATTCTTTTGATTGATGCCATTGCAGGTCAGGATTTTTCTTTCCAATAATGCACTAACACATTTCTGTGTACTCTTTGAAGGTTTAATGCATGGTCTCTGTCCTTTTTCTGCAGGGCCGGATTAACAAACTGTGGGGCCTTGGGCAATTTTGAATTGTGGGGCCCCCTGTGGCTTAATCAATAGGCTGGAGGTTCAAGGGCACAAGCTTTACAGTTTCCAATGCCTTAAAATGCATTTGGAGGGGTTTCCAGCTGCTCTGAATACCATTTGTTGGGATATAAATAGGCAGCTAGAATGTTTGAAGTTGGATGGCTGGAATACTTTCACACTGAGTGTCAGCACTCAGCACAGCCATGCGTTACTGGTAACCAGTATTTGGGAACAAGCCCTTAACACCGGACAGTATGTTGGTCAAGGAGAGGAACGTTGGGAAGATCCCTCAGAGTGCTGTCTTCCTCCTGAGAAGAAGGGCGGCAAATTATTTATTTTTTTTAACTAGGAGAGACACACTAAGCTGAAGCTTGTTTACAGGTGCGACCTTGGAGCACAAGAAAGTTAAGTGACTTGCTCAGGGTTACACAGTATGCAAGTGGGGGCTGTGGGATTCAAACCCAGGTCTACAGGTTTGCAGCTCAGAGCCTTAAATCACTGCGCTATACTGCCTTCTGCAGTATAGCGCTGCAATACTGCTACCTGAGGACCACAGGTGCCACTGCTGCTGAGTGGCAGTATCTTGTGTGTGAAGGGTTGGAGGGATTCAGTCTAGCTCTGTGCAATGCTACATGTGCCCTGGAGTCCTTGCAACAGCAGGGTATGAAACATAATGGAAAAACCCTGTTATGAGCAGAAAAAAAGCTCTGCACTCAAAGGCCCCTCCACACTAACTGCCCACTGCCCTACTAGATATTAACCTGCCCCGTGGGTGTGGGGCGGGTGACCTGGCCCCTAAAGTCTCCAGCCTGGAGGTGCATACTTGTAGAGCTAGGGGTGGATAAGTGGCAGAGAATGAAAATCAGTGAGTTGGAGATAAAAGTCTCAGATGAGGGCAATGCAAATGAAGAGGGGGAAAGAAAACATTTAAGAAATGATTTACTGCAATGTGACACACACAATACAGTACAGTAAGAGTGATTATGAATAAAATCTGTTTATTCCTTTTTATGCAGTCAAATTCAGCACTTAACACTCATGTGATGTGGAAATGAATAATATGTTACTTTTTATCCTATCCCAAATATGTTTTGCTAATGCTAAGAACAATTTCAACATATATAAATCCTTGTTTACACATGCCAAACTCTACTGTACTAAATGCAACAGCTAAATATTATATTTAAAATGATTATTTGCTTTGCAACAAGCAGTGAGAAATGATAGCTTGTGTGATACCCACTTATTTGCATTTTTAAAATTTCTAATCAAAATAATATTTTAAACATGTTTATCAGTGCTGCAAAGTCATCAATAATACATGTATCATTAAAATCTAACAGGTGAACAAAATCACTCTCAATTGACATTAGTGTCAATGCATTTAGTCTTTGCAGCCCTATGGTCATTCTCAGTCTGTTTTTAATTAGAGCCAGTTTGGAGAAAAAGTGCTCATCTTCACAATTTGTGACAATGAGAATTAAGTAGATTCTTAGAGCAATATGCACAATTGGAAAAGTTGACTATAGGTAATTTAATCTGAGAGTTTTGCACAGATGGATCGGAGACATGTTCTCTTCTTTTGCAAATTCACAGAACCGGACACATTCATTGATAAATTCTGACTGCAAGTCCAATGGATACTTGGCTTGTAGGTTTACAACGACAGCATGCATGTCATCTTGAGATATCTTAATCAATTGTGAAAGGAACGCATATAGATTGCTTGTTCTGTCATATTGAAGAATGGTGATGCTGCAGTTCAGTAACCAGTTTGTCAATGATAACATTGTAGACATCAGTATGACATTGAATTTGACCTCAGCTTTACATCTGGTTCAGTGGAGTCATCAACTTTTTTTTCTTCACTTGGTTTGGCATCCCTAAGTCCTATGGCTTTGTGATATGGTGTCTGTTCTGCATTTTGCTTGAGGTTCGAACATTTCAAACTGATCTCAGAGTCCAGACACAAAGCATATTAATAAATGCAGCACCTTCACTGCATTAGACAGATCCAGCTCAACTGCCTGAAGAGCTGTACTTGTTGCCTGGAATCGCTGTAAGATTGTGTTACAAAAGATTGCCACGAATGCAGATTCCAGTAAGTCCATTTTTATGTTGGCTCGCATTAGCGCGCCAGCCAACATATTGCAGTAGTAGCAGATTTGGAGGCGAGGTCACTGTGGGCGAATGCAGGGCACGCATCAGTCGGTGCGCCCCTCATTCCCCAATAAGGCAGCATACAGGCACCACACCAGCAACATGTAATGTTGTGAGCACATCTAAGGAAAGGTACGCTGCAATGAGAGCCAAGCTCATCACGCAGCCACACCTCCCGATGTGCCCTTGCTGGTGAAGCACTTCCCTGACCTAAACATGGCAGCACTGACTGCCGCAGCCACTTCATTTGATGAAGGGGGAGCCCACTCCCCATTGGCATGGCATGATGCCCCCCTCCCATTCTATGTGTGTGCCAAGGGGTTGCCCAATCCTTCTCGGCATCATGCGCCCCCCCATCAGTCTTTCCTTGCTGACGGGGGGCCAAATCCCCGTTGGCTTCAGTCCCCCCCTGCCTAGTTTAATTTGCCAGTGGGGGAGCCCACTCCCCATCAGCACAATGTCCCCAGCCCCCGATGTGTGCTGTGTGCCGAGGGGGTGCCCAATCCCCCTCGGCATCATACGTGCACCCCCACCCATTTCTGTGCCGACTTGGGGCCCAATCCCCGTCAACTGCAGTCACCCTCCCCATTATGCAGGTGGTACACTGGGAGCCCACCTCAGTGTACCAAACACACACCTGCAAAAAAAAAAAACTGACCCTCATTGTCTTTTTTTATGTTTGCTTGCACGCATGTGAAAGAAACATAGTGCCATCATCCGAGTTTTTTGGAGGTGTGTCAGCGTCTTACAATTCAGTCAGTGTGTTTGCAGGTGTGGTCGCAGTTCTCCAATCACTGCTGGAGCTGTCTATGGCAGCAGTTGAAAATACAGTGGCATACAGTTGAAAGAGGAAGCTACGCTTCAGTGAGCCGTGATAAGATATTGCCTGCTCATGTGTGCTACCCCTTACACACACGCGCATCATTATACTGTGTGCTTGCCCCGCCACGCACACTGCACAGCCGGCGGGGTGCCCAATCCTCTGTCGGGCCAGCGCGCTTCCCAAACAGAGCTCCAGATGCCACGCTGGATGCCCAACCCAGCATGGCAACACATCCGTATGGACAACAGGGGTGCCCAATCCCCTGTCGGCTCCAGAACCCCCCAAACAGCCTTACAGCTGCCACGGTGGGAGCCCATCCCAGTGTGGCACAAGTCCATATGGCCGGAGGGGGTGCCTAATCCCCCGTCTGCTCCAGCCCTCCCAAACAGCCTTTTAGCCGCCTCACTGGGAGACCACCCCAGCATGGCAAATGTCCCGCGTCATCTTCCTGTTAAAAAAACAAAAACCTGTAAACAAGAAAAGCGTTCCTTTGCATTCACCCAGCCCACCCGCACCCACCCACTGTGCATCCTGCCTCCCCACACCCCCACCCCATTCTTACCTCTGACTCTGTGCGCACGATCTTGCGTGGACCGGGAACATCGCCTGCACTCTTCAAAGCTGACCACGAACTGAGGAAATGCCGTAAGCTGTATAATGGGATAGATAGGGTTTTTCAACTTTGCTGCATATCTCAGGCATTTTTGGAATTTTGACCAAATTTTCAACATGGGGTTTTGAGACCCTTCTCATGAATCTCTCACTGTCATGGCGTTAAGCGGGCCGAAGGCTGATTTATGATCACTGTGTGAAATCACCTTCGGGACTGAGTAATGAAATGACACTGCCACTGTTCATAAGGTGGGCTCTCAAAAATCCATGTTGAAAATTTAGTGGAAAAATTCCAAAAATGACTGTTTTATGAGCGTGCGTTGCGCAGTTCCTACGCATGCTCGTAAGTTCATGCATTTTCAATATTTTCACTCCAGATTTTCAACATTGCCATTTTATTGCACTTCCTTATGAGCAGTACAGCTGTCATTTTTCACATCTTGCCCAAAACATGTTTCCGCCCATGTAGCACACAATGGCGCAGTCGGTGTGCAAAATCAATGTATGGTACACATTAAGAAAATCACAGTGACACTGTTCATGAGCAGAGGTCTTAAAATGGCTATGTGGAAAATGTTGGTGAAAAAATTCCTAAAAATGACTGTTTTACGAACGTGCATTACGCAGTTCCTACACACGCTCGTAAGTTTGCGAATTTTCAATATTTTCACTCCAGATTTTCAACATTGAAATTTTATTACACTTCCTTATGAACAGTACAGGTGCCATTTTTCACATGTCGCCCAAAATGTGATTCTGCACATGTAGCGCACAATGGCAGTCGATGGAAGCAATGTTTGGGACAGATTAAGAAAATCACAGTTACACTGTTCATGAGCAGAGGTCTTAAAATGGCTATGTTGAAAATTTGCTAACAAAAGTCCATAAAATGACTGTGTTATGAGTGAGCTTTGCGCAGTTTCCATGCACCCTCGTAAGTTCATGACTTTGTAATATTTTCAGTCCAGATTTTCACCAGTGGCATTTTTCCACACTTCCTTATGAACAGTACAGCTGTCATTTTTCACAACATGGCCGAAATGTGTTTTCACTTATTTGACTTATTTTGGGGCTGACTGCTTTCAGAGCACAAACCACCAGGCTGTTTTAGGGCTGGGGAGGTTTACCTGTGTCTGACTTGGATGTCTGGATTTTTCTCTGTTTGATTAGCAGGGTATTTTCTCTGTCAAATTGTTGTGTAGGGCATCTTGCTGACAGGAAGGCACACATCGCAGCGGTGGGTAAGAGCTCTTAGCTGATTGTTTTGTGAGGGCACAGTTTAGGCCCAACCCCTTCCCACCCCTCACCCCACACACCCCTGGAAATAGTTCCTTTATACCTAGGGTTCTGACATCATTTCCTCAAGAGTGCAAGGTGCATATCACTGTCATATCCTCTCTAGCACACTACACTGATGATATAAGCATACACATTGTATAATATATATATTTCTATATAACAAACCAATCACACACACAAACATACAAACACACAAAAAAACAAAAAGAAAAGTAGATAAACACGTGGGGAGTAGTGCAATGTAATGGCTGTGGGATAGCAGTCTTCCAGGAGTCTTTCTGGAGGCTGAGATGCTGCCCTATTTGCAGACAACTCTCTGCTCTGAGGGAGGAAGTTGCCCATCTTTAGGCCACACTGGACAGTAGTAAGGGAACCTTCCCCCAGGACACACTGGACGGTAGGAAGGGAACCTCCCCCATCCAGGGAGCACCAGAGCCACCACCACTACCTCAGAGGTTGCGAAGAAAGCACAGCAGTTGGACCACAGTGGGCTCAGGGAGGGTGAGGATGGTGGAACAGAGGCACACCCAGTCAGTTGTTCCACTCCACAATCCATACACCATTCTGGGGGAGCATAGCTCCCCTATGAATGCACCCGCAGAGGAGACTAAGGAGGCTGAGGACAACTGTCACCAGGGAGGCCCACAGGAAGGAGGCAGAGGACACCACAAGGAAAGGAAGCAGCTCCTGGTGGGGGACTCAATTATTAGGGGGATAGAACTGGGGGGAGCACTCTTTCTCAGAGGTGCTGCCTGTCAATGGCATGAGTGAGGCGAGGGTACTTTGCACCATGCAGTTTAATGAATGGTTGAAAAAATGGCGTGGAGCACAGGGGTCTGGCTTCATTGGGGACTGGGGTTCCACCTGGAGGGACACCAGCCTATACTGGCAGGATGGTCTGCATCTGTCCAGGAAGGGGATAAGTCTTTTGAGCAATTGGTTTAAATGCTTCATTGGCAAGCTTTTAAACTAGTCAAGGGGGGAGGCACTGATAAGCAGCAGGAAAATCCCAGCCTCTCCCTACAAAACAGGGTACTAAATGAGAAAAAGACTGAGGTAGAAAGGTCAGTGGGGGATGCTGCAACAGAAGGTAAAGCCATCAAAAATGGAGAGCAATGAGTACCAATGCCCATAGTCTGAGTAACAAGCTTCCTGAATTAGTGGCCTTGATGGAGGAGGAACATCTGGATATCATGGCAGTCACAGAAATATGTACACACAAAACCATGACTGGGACATAAACATACCAGGATACACTATTTACAGGAGGGACAGGGAGGGTAAAAGAGGAGGAGGAGGAGGAGTAGCTCTTTACATAAGGGAAGGAATCAAGCAACAGAACAAAAGGGAAAACAGGGAGGAGAAGAAGCACTGTGGGTAAATTTGGAGACAGGCAATGGCACCACAATCCACACAGGATTGTATACAGACCCTTCTCAGGGGGAGGAAATGGACAAGGAAATGATAGAAAGTATACTTAGAATGGCAGAAAAAGGGGAGATATTGCTGATGGGTGATCTGAATATGCCAGATGTTAACTGGAGTGCAGTTACAGCAGCCACTTTGAAGAGTGGGGTTATTCTAGATGCCCTACAAGGGGCATGCCTTAGACAACTAGTATTTGAGCCCACTCGAGAAGGAGCAATCTTAGACCTGGTTCTCTCAAATGGAGATGAAGAGAGGATCACAGATGTAGAAGGGGGTAGCCATCTTGGAACTAGCGACCATCGAAGAGTATGGTTCAAAATAAACACAGCAATAGAGTCAAGCCATACAAAAGCAAAAGTACTGACTTTAGGAAGGCTGACTTTGCCAAAATGGGTGAGTGCCTAAGGAATGCACTATCAAATGGGCAAGAAGCAGGGGTGGAAGAACAATGGGAAATAATAAAAACTGCCATCACAGAGGTAACAAGCCTTTGTGTGAAGCAAATAAACAAAATGAAACGATGTAAGAAACCACTATGGTTCTCAAAGGAAGTGGCAGTGAGGTTCAAGAGAAAAGAAAGCATTCAGGAAGTACAAGGAATCACAGAAGGAGTAGGACAGAGGACTGTATCATAAAGCAAAAGGAAGCTGGGAAGGCAGTCAGAACAGCAAAGGCCCAAACCGAGGAAAAGATAGCCAACTCAGTTAAGAAGGGGATAAAACCTTTATAGGTACATCAGGAGTGAAGGAAGACCAAGGGAGGGATAGTGAGGCTTAATAAAGGGAGGGAAGGTGAGAGAGGTGACTGTGAAAAGGCAGAGATACTAAACAAATATTTTTGCTCAGTATTTACAAAGGAAGAGGGGAGGTACCTAAACAAACAGTAGAAACACTCTGGATACAGAAGTTGATACCAGCCCATTTACAGAAGAAGGGGTTCTGAAAGAACTCTTAAAACTGAAGGTGGACAAAGCAATGGGGCCTGATGGGATTCTTCCCAGAATTCTAAAAGAACTAAGAGTAGAACTAGTGACACCACATGGGAGGATGGGGTGGTACCTGAGGACTGGAGGAGGGCAGATGTGATTCCCCTTCACAAAAGTGGGAGCAAGGCAGAAGCAGGAAACTACAGACCTGTTAGTTTAACCTCAGTGGTAGGGAAAATGATGGAATCACTTCTGAAGGAAATAATTGTCGAGTATCTAGAGGCCAGAGGGGCACAGGTCCCAAGGCAGCATGGATTCACAGTGGAAGGTCATGCCAGACAAATCTGATAGATTTTGACTGGGTGACCAAAGTAGTAGATCAGGGAGGGGCTGTGGACATGGCCTACCTAGACTTCAGCAAGGCATTTGACAAAGTCCCACACAAAAGATTAATATACATGTTAGCCAGCCTGGGAGGGTCCCAAGATGACAGCCTGGGTAAAGAATTGGCTGGAGAATAGGAACAGGAGAGTAATAGTAAATGGAGTCCACTCTGAAGAAAGGGGTTACTAGTGGGTACCGCAAGGTTCAGTATTAGGATCGGTCCTCTTCAATGTCTTTATAAGCGACATTGCAGAGGGACTGGAAGGAAAGTATGTCTCTTTGCAGATGACACAAAGATCTGCAACAGAGTTGATGCACAAGGTGGGGTGGAAAGGATGAGAAGCTACTAAGTAAGCACAGGAATGGTCAAATGTATGGCAGCTAGATTCAATGCTAAGAAGTGCAAGGTAATGCACCTGGGAAACAAAAACCCAGGAGAAGAGTACACAATGGGGGGTAAGATACTAACAACAACAGAAATAGAAAGGGACCTGGGGGTAGTCATATCAGATAACCTAAAGGTGGGCAAGCAATGTGAGAGGGCAGCAAGGAGGGCTGGGGGGATACTGGGATGCAAAGGGAGAGGCATCACCAGTAGAAAACAGGAAGTTATTATCCATCTGCACAGACAGCTGGTGAGACCCCATCTGGAGTACTGTGTGCAGTTCTGGAGACCCAATCTCCGCAAAGACATAGACAGGATGGAAGCTGTCCAGAGGAGGGCAACTAAAATGGTGCAGGGTCTGCACTGGAAGACATATGAAGAGAGACTTAAGGAGCTTAATATATATAGCCAGCAATGTGAGAAGGCAGTAAGGAGGGCTGGGAGGATACTGGGATGCATAGGGAAAGGCATCACCAGTAGAAAACAGGAAGTTGTTGGCCCTCTGTACAGACAGCTGGTAAGACCACATCTGGAGTACTGTGTACAGTTCTGGAGACCCCACCTCCACAAAGACATAGACAGGGTGGAGGCTGTCTAGAGGAGGGCAACCAAAATGGTGCAGAGTCTGCACCAGAAGACATATGAAGAAAGACTAAAGTAATTTAAATTGTATAGCGTCAAGGAAAGGAAGGAGAGGGGGGACATGATAGAAACTTTCAAGTACCTCAAGGGAATCAACAAAGTCCAAGAGGGTAGCATTTTTCAAAAAAAGAGGTGTACAAGAACAAGGGCACAATTTGAAGATAGAAGGGGGGCGGCTCAGAGGTAATTTAAGGAAGTATTTTTTCACAGAGGTGGTTGTGGATGCATGGAACGGCCTTCCGGAGGAGGCTGTGGAGTCAAAAACAGTGGTGGAATTCAAGCATGCATGGGACAGTCATAAGGCAATTCTGGGAGGTGGGGGTAGGAAGAAGTAGGCTGCTGGTTAACTAGGATCTGCAGCTTATCCATTAGGTAGGGAAATGGGCAGACTGGGTGGGCCAAGCGGTCCTTATCTGCCATCAAATTCTATGTTTCTATGTCTCACACTTTCTGCACAGAGATGCGTGGTCGCTGTGGGAAATCATTGTTTGGGACAGATAAAGAAAATCACAGTGACGCTGCTCATGATCGGAAGTGCCAAAATGCCTGAGTTGACAATCTGCTGTAAAAAATCCCCAAACTAATTACAGTACGGGTGTGCGTTGCACAGTTTCTTTGCACGCTCATAACTTCACCAATTTTTTAAATATTTTTACTGCAGATTTGCAACATTGCCATTTTTTACACCTCCCCATGAACAGTACAGCTGTCATTTTTCACATCCTGTTCGGAATGTGTTTTTGCACCTGTGGTGCTAAATGCCGTAGTCACTGTGCATAAGCAGCTTTTGGCTAACAAACTGATATTGCCACTGTTCATGAGGTGGGGTCACAAAAAAAACATGTTGAAAATTTGGAGTGAGAATACCAACGAATGCCTGAGATGTTAGGGTTTCCAACCATAATGCCCCACCCTGTAGAGAATGACAGGCATCAGGGGTGTGACTTGGGACTCTTGCCTGTAATGCTCATACCATTCCACACCCTGCAGCCAGTGAGAGACATCGAGGTATGCCCTGGACTCTTCTGCCCTAAAGTTCACCCCATTCTTCTATACTGCACCCATCTCAGCTTATTTCCTGATGGAATCGGGTGTGCATAAAGGCCAAAGACCCCAAGGCACACTGTGACACTTGTCAGTGTCTGCAGAGTAGGGTGTGGTGAAATGGCGTGGCCTTTATGCCTGACGACCCAAAGGCACACCCCAATGCCTGTCACTCTATGTAGGGTGGTGGTGGGGTTGGCTTCAGTTCAATACTTCAGTGCCATTTCTACTATGCAGCTCTGTAACTTCTACACTACTAATGCAATGCCAGCAAGCAAACATTCGGCATTGACAAATGCTTGTTTTTTTTAACCTGTAAAAAAGGAAAACGGTCCCTCTTGCCCCCATCCCCAACCCGCGCCCACCCTCTTTGTACCCTGCCTCCCCACAGCCCCTCACCCCATACTTACCTCTGAGTCCGGTGTGATGACTTGTGACCAGGAACACGCCTGCACTTCAAAGTCGCACTATGAACTGAAGAAATGCCGTAAGCTACATATCGGCATAAATAGGGTTTTTTCAATTTTGGTACATTTCTCAGCCATTTTTGGGAATTTTGGCACCACATTTTCAACATGGGGTTATTGGAACCCCTCCTCATGAATTCAGTCACTGTCATGGCATTATTCGGTCCCGAAAGGTGATTTCGCAGTCACTGAGTGGAATCACCTTGTGGGACTGATTAATGAAAAGACAGTGCCACTGTTCATGAGAGGGGCTCTCAAAAAGCCTATGTTACAAATTTGGTGAAAAAAATCCAAAAAATTGCTGTTTTACGAGCATGTGTTGCACAGTTTCCACTCACACTCGTAACTTCATGAATTTGTAGTATTTTCACTCCAGATTTTCAAAATTTGCATTTTACCACACCTCCTTATGAACAATGCAGCTGTTACTTTACATATCCTGGCTGAAATGTGTTTTTGCTCTTCCGACGCTGGGTAACGCGGTCGCTGTGAGAAATCAGTTTTTGGGACAGTTTGAGAAAATGACGGTGACAATGTTCATGAGCAGAGGTCCTAAAATGCGTATGTTGAAAATTTGGTGACAATAGTCAATAAAATGACTGTGTTACAAGTGTCTGTTGCGCAGTTTCCATGCACTCTTGTAACTTTGCAAATCTGTAATATTTTCATGCCAGATTTTCAACACTGGCATTTTTCCACACCTCCTTATGAACAGTACAGCTGTCATTTTTCACATCCTGCCCAAAATGTGTTTTCGCACCTGTGGCACACAATGACGTGGTCGCTATGGGAAATCAACTTTTGGGACAGATTAACAAAATCACAGTGCTACTGTTCATGAGGGGAGATCCCAAAATGCCTATGTTGAAAATGTGGTTAAAAATAATCCCCAAAATAATTGGGTTATGGTCGTGTGTTGCACAGTTTCTATGCATGCTCATGACTTCACCAATTTTTCATATTTTCACTCCAGATTTTCAATGTTGCCATTTTTTAACACCTCCTCATGAACAATACAGTTGTCATTTTTCACATCCTGCCCAGAATATGTTGTCATCCCTGTGTCACCAAATGGCATAGCCACTGTGCAAGACCACCTTTCAGCTAACAAACTGATTGTGCCGCTCTTCATGAGATGAGGTCACAAAAAGCCTATGTTGAAAATTTTGATTGATAATACCAACAAATGCCTATGCCATTAGGGTTTCCAACTGTAACACCCCACCCTGTAGAGACTGACAGGTGTCAGGGGTGTGACTTGGGATCACTGGCTGTAATGTTCACCCCATTCCACCCCAACCCCCACCCTGCAGCCAGTGACAGGCATCGAGATGTGCCTTGGAGTGTTCGGCCCTACAGCTCACCCCATTCTCCTATACTGCACCCGTCTCAGTGTGTTTCCTTATGGAATGGGGTAAGTATAAGGCCCAAAGCACATCGCAACACTTGTCACTGTCTGCAGGGTAGGGTGAGGTACAATGGCATGAGCGTTATAGCTGACAACCCAAAGGCACACCCCAATGCTTGTCAGTCTCTGCAGGGTGGGAGTGGGGGTGGCATCAGTTCAATACTTCACTGCCATTCCTATTATGCATTTCTAACTCCTGCACTGCCAATGTCAATGCCATTGAGATAACATTCAACATTAACAAATGCTTGTTTTTTTATATTTCAATGTGTAGGAATAACTGTGCTAAAGTTAACTGTATTGGTTGTGCTTAGTGCAAACTTGGATTTTCTTGACATGGTGTGGCCGTACTCATTCCCACCCTCAGTAGAGAAGCCAGGTAGTGTAGTAGGAATGAAGAGTCAAAAAGAATGAAGAAAAAAATAACATTAACCTCCTCTAACCCATGGAGAATGTGTTCTGTATTATGCAGGAGAGGAATAAAAACCTTGTGGAGGAAACCTCTGAGGAACCATGGCCACCAAACTGTCCTTCTTCAGGATATAGTATGAGGAGATGGAATGAGTGTTTAGAACATAAGGTTTGAATTAGATGGCCAAATGTATTTCTATATGCTACGGGTTATTCTACATTGCAAGAGACCTGAAAGAAAAGTGTTGAAGTAAGTACTTTCTGTTTTCTCGGGGCAGTCTTTGGTCATCTGAGGCCCTTGATTAGATCCAAACAATAGAGTAGAAGGATTTTAAAGTATTTGAGAAGTTGGTCAATATTTTGTAGGCAATTCATCTGGAGAGGATACTGAAATATAAACAATACATGGGTCTTCTTGCTTCATCGAGCAATGGCTTGAACATGCATTGAAATAAAAGATGTTAAATTGCCATTTAGTAGGAAAGGTAAATTTTGGACAAATACTTTCGGCGTGAGCTTTGCTGTAATAGTTGCAAAGATGTAGATATTTGCAAATCGGGATCAACTTCACTGAAGTAGTTGCAAATGACCCTCTTTCTATGAGAGTCACCGGACGGCCAATGTTGTCATGAGTGGAGTGAAGAAGAGCACCAGGGTTAGGAATTGCCTGTGTAAAAGTAATGGAGGGGCTAGCCCGGTGGCACTGAGGGTTGAGGCACTGGATGCCACACATCGTGCCAGGCTGGCGACCCGGGTTCAGGAGCGGACTCGGGTCATTGGGGGTCGGCAGGGGAGGGAAGGGATTGAGCATCTGAAGGACTGCTCTCTCTTCCTGGGGGAGGGATTGGGACTAGCACCACTCCTGTGCAGCCCCTGGTGGAGACTGGGAGCAGCACTGGGAACTTGCAGTGCCATATTGAGGGGGAGGAGCGATGTCAGACATCAGGTCGATGTCATTGCAAGTCTGCATTCCTGGAACAAAAAGGAGAAAAACCTCACTGGACTGGTGAGGTGATGAGTTCTCCAGGGACATCACCCACATTCCCAGCGCCAGGCCATCTCTCTACAGATGTCATTGGCTCTCCACCAGATCAGCCCTCCAATATCAGAAATTCTGCCAGGTAGACAAGGTGGGCCCTCCCCTAGGGGGTGATCTGAGGGGCTGGAAGGTACTGGTGGAGGCTCTCGGGAAGAGAGAGGCTTCAGGACGGAAGCAGTGGTGATTGTCAAGCAGGCTCCTCTGAGAGATGCCCTGTCCACAGAGCGATTAACAAAAAGTAAGGAAAAAAAAAAAGTAATGGAGGATGTGGAAGCTGAGTCAGGCAATGATTGACCTAGCTCAGGGTTTCTCAAATGGTGAGGCCAGCCTCCCAGGGAAGGCCCCAACCTGTTTCAGGGAAGGTTCAAGCAAGCTTTAAAATGTACTATATTTTAATGTCAAGTTTTGGATGTTTCATGTGAAAGGATGCAGCAAAGTGAAAGCGAATAATGGCATGCAAATTTATGTACAAAATGCTTACCAGGAAAGACACGCTGAACAAACACTTGTTTCCTGGTATGATAGGGGGAAAATACAATTCTTGGAAACTGTGCAAAACCAAATTCAAAATAATGCAAATGAATAGGAACAAGGTAACAACTGACCCATTGTACTGGCTGCAGATACAAATACAAAGGCTAAACAGAGAGATACTAGTAGGAGCAAGAGCAGGAGGGAGCAAAATGGTCCCTGAGAAGGTGTTTAAGAGCAGGGTAAAACTGACAAAACAAGCAATCAGACTCATGGAGGTATTGCAACGAGGGGTAAATAGAGTCAAAAAGTCAGAAGTGTGGAGCGAGTAGGCTGACCTGGGGAGGGGGGTTATAGAGAGGGAGAATAATAAGTTCAATAAAATGAGAATAAACTCAACTACTCACATGCACTTCATTGTATTCTTCCTGTACTGTGCAAAGTATGATAATTGTTCTAACTATGGGGAGGCCCAAAATTATTTCTATATTGGGGAGGCCCAAGATCTTTTCCAAGGCTTTGGGGAGGCTCACTATGACAAAGTGTGATAACTCCTGACCTAGCTGAAGTGTAGATGATTCTGAGATAGATAATGGACAAAGAGAGAGGCAAAATGAGAATAGGAGCCACATAATTGACATGAGAGGGCTTGTCGACCTGCAAAATGATGACAGAATAACTCATTATCAAGTACTGCCCAATTCAATATTCTGTTAAAAATAGGCTTGGGCTGCTGCAGCTTTTGCAGAAAAGGAGCTATGACATAGAAATGAGTGTCTCCATGGAGAACTTCAAGTCAGCTATAAGGTAGAGATAGGAATCCAGTTCTTCCCGTCTGAAAGAAAAGATGGAGCAAACTATATCCTTGTGTAAATGGAAGGCTAGAACAAATTCTGGAATGGTGAACGTTTTCACAAGACTAGGATCCTTAGGTTTTAGGATTACTGACACATTGCTACAGGAGACAACCCTATTTTCTATGAAGTCATGTGAGGATACTGCATCAGAGGAGAGCTGTAATTGTGTGCTCTTGTCCAGGAGGGACTGGGGCTGCATCCGCAGCAGTATTTGAGCCGGGGGCCACATCGGAGACTGTGTGCAGGAGTGGGGACCACATTGGCGGCCAGGAAAAAGGCTGGGGACCGCATCGTCGGTCAGGAACTGTACTGGGGACCGCAGTCAGTGGTCAGGAGCTGCAGGACCAATCAGTGCACAGGGTGCCAAATTTTGAACTTGGGTTGGGCTACTTAAGCAGCATAGCCCAGCCACTTCTTTAACTGCATCAGAGGAGAGCTGCAATTGTGTGCTCTTGTCCAGGAGGGACTGGGGCCGCATCGGCAGCAGCATTTGAGCCAGGGGCCGCATCGGCGGCTAGGTGCAGGAGTGGGGACTGCATCAGCGGCCGGGAGAAAGATTGGGGACTGCATCAGCAGTTGGGAACTGTACTGGGGACCGCAGTTGGCGGTCAGGAGCTGCAGGACCAATCAGCGCAGAGGCACCAAATTTTGAACTTGGGCTGGGCAACGTAGCCCAGCCACTTCTTTAACTGCATTGGAGGAGAGCTGTAATTGTGTGTTCTTGTCCGGGAGGGACTGGGGCCACATCAGCAGCAGCATTTGAGCCGGGGGCTGCATTGGCAGCCAAGTGCAGGAGCAGGGACTGCATCGGTGGCTGGAGAAAGACCAGGGACTGCATTGGCAGTCAAGAACTGTGCCAGGGACTGCAGTTGGTGGTTGGGAGCTGTAGGACCAATCAGCGCACAGGGCGCCAAATGTTGAACTTGGGCTGGGCTACTTAAGCAACGTAGCCCAGCCACTTCTTTAACTGCATCAGAGGAGAGCAGTAATTGTGTCCCACCGCCCCACCCCTGGCCCCAATCCTGATCCTGACCCTGCTCTCTATTAAACGGTCTGTGGGGGTGGAGCCTAGGAGGGGGATAATCTGGGATTGGAGGTCAAGGAGCCTCAAGTGACTACTGGGACTAGTGACTATTGAGTCTATTATGGCATTGGCAGGGGGGGAATCAAGTTTTTGCTGGCTGGGGCTGTTAATGGGAACAGAGCTAAATATTTTTTATCTTGGTCAAGAACTGGGTCTCAGGCTGTGCTCAAGCTGATAGAACTATAGAGCACTGCAAATAAATTACCCTGATTAGGAGATGGATGGGGGCAATGTGTAAAAATTGTTTTTGTACTGATTGGTTCTAGGGAGATGCTTAATCTGTTGAACTGTTAGCTGCTTAAATGTTTACCTAGTTTCAACTGTTAGAACAGTTAGCTGCTAATTTGTCTACATGGGTTAGGAGCTGGTTTCTAAGGCTGTGGTTTATCTGCTAGAACTGTTTGCCTAGTTTCAACTGTTAGAACTGTTAGCTGCTAAATTGTTTACCTAGATTAGGAGCTGGTTTCTAGGGCTGTGGCTTATCTGCTAGAATTGTTAAGGGGCTGTAGGACTTGATCTTATACCACCCCAGTATGGCCACTTGGAGGGGGGTGAGGGGTGGTATTCCAGGGGGAAGAGACCGGGCAAAGGGGGATGGTCCCAATATGTGTAGAGAAGGACAAGTAGGGTGGCCGTCAGCCATCTCGAGAGGCATCTTTGGAAGGATTGTAGGTTGCACAGGCTGCGGGGTGGCAATAATATTAAATTAGGCCTGGAGGGAGGGAGGCTGCCTACTCTGCAGACAGTTATTGCAGATCAGGGGAGAGGTAAACTGGCTAAGGAGGCAACTGGAGGAGTTGAGGGGACGATGAAGGAGAATGGGAGGGGCTATGTGTGGCAGGTGGGAGGGGGTGAGGCAAGGCCGGGACATGTCTCAATGAACAGGTGGGGACACGTCTCAACATATGGGGGGGGGGGACTTAAGGATCGTGGACTTTTAGCCAGGGAAGCAGAAGCCGGGGGGACAGTAATAGGGTAAATGGTCCAAATTTATTTATTTAGTTTTTGTTTACTGGGTAAGTGCACTAGCCATAGCAATGACTATTTTTAGGCACAACCCGGGAGGATACAGTACAAAACATGGCATGGATACATTACGCATAACAGGATCATACATGATTAAAACAATTTAAAAACATGGCATGAACACATTACACATAGAGGATTATACATGATCGAAACTATTTAAATACATATGACATGATAAGATTGGCTAAGTTTAAACAGAACTTCAAAATACATATGAAACATAGAAACACAAAACTGGTCGCTGTAGATAGTGTATAGACTAACATAAATTTCTGATACAATGGTGAGAGCAACATTAGGTAAGTAGTAATAGTCTGATTCATAAAGAATTATTATGTATTGTGGTAAGAGGGGTAAGGGAGTGGAAGTGGCACAGCCCCACCTTAGAGGAAGGCATGTAAGAAGAAAGGAAGAGAGTAAGGACAGGAAAAACTGAGAAAGTGCTTAGTGTTGAAAGGCACAACATAAGTGAGAGAAACAAAAGGAGTAGAGTGAAAGGAAGAAACAGGATGAATCAGGTTACTGGAGTTTAAAGCAAGTACAACTAAGGGAAGTGACAAAGTGTTTGTATAACCCTTTCTTGAAAGAAACATGGGAGGGCAAGTGGGAGGGAGTTCCAGAACAGGGGGGCATGACATGCAAAAGCCATAGCACCTTTAGAAGAATAGTGCCTGGGAGTGAGAACTGGTGCATTATCAGCAGATCGTAGGTCATAGTCAAGACCCTTGGAATTCTGCAGTTCTTCGGTTGCAGAATTTACCACAGAATTTGCATCATGCCGCAGAATATATATAGTGCCGCAGAATTCATTGTTTTTGGTGAATTTTCATATAAATATACTGTTTTTCCATAGTGTCAGGCTTTCTTTCCCACCTCGTTTATCCTGAAGCCCCTCCTCTATGCTCAGCATATGATGTCATCGATGACATCACATCATATTTAGCAATGACAGGACTGCATTCTGCCAGAGAAATGAATAAATCGCCCATGAAATCAGAAAATGCTGCCGCAGAAGTCAAGGAGCCCTGCCGCAGAAATCAGAAAATTCTGCCGCAGAACACCAGGGACCCTGGTCATAGTGTGGGGTAACCTTATGGAAGAGATCCGCTAAGGATTTCAGTAACTGTAAATGGACAATGTTCTCAATGACAGAGCCATAAGTACAAAGTCAGAGTTCCGTAGGAGGAAGCCATCCCAGATCCGAGTAAAGGAGGCAGTGGTGTTTTAACCTATGAGAGGAGGAAGTGTAGCGACATACATTGTTATATATGATGTCCCACTTTCGGAGGCTAGATTTGGACACAGGTATAGGTGGCAACCTCATAGGTGAGAGAGGGAAGAAATATGCCCCGGGCAAGGGCAAGCCTAGCAAAGGGGGTGAGCATGTGTCTGGTGTGGTATGCTACCCCAAGTTTAGAATTGACCAACTTACAAGTCTGGTGAATATGCAAATCAAAGTTAAGCGATGGGTCTAAAGTGACCTCAAGATATTTAAATGAGTCTACCATCCCTAGAGTTGAACCATTGGAGGAGGAGACACTGAATTTAGGCTGGGATAGTTTAAGCTTGGCTTTAGACCCGAATAGCATAGCTTGGGTTTTAGACTCGTTTAGAACAAGCCTATGGTGGGTTAGCCATTGACAGAAGTACAGAAAGTCAGTAGATAGTTTTTGTTTTATGACCTCAATGCTTCTGTCACTAGTGTGAAGAACAATATCGTCAGCATGTAGCAGAGATCCAGTCCCTTTGATGTTAGTGGTGATGTTGTTGATGAAGATGGAGAAAAGCAGTGGTCCAAGGATTGACCCTTGCGGTACCCCTACGTTGATGGAAGTTTTGTCAGAGTAGGTGGAGTTATATTTAACAGTTTGAGCCCTGCCTGTGAGGTAGCTGCCAAACCATCTATCCACGTTTTGAGAGAAACCAAGTGACTCAAGGGATGTAAGGAGGAGGGGGTGGTCAACAAGGTCAAATGCCTTGATCATGTCAATGAAAACAGCCCCAGTGAGAAGGCCAGCATCCATAGCCATAAGGGTATCTGAGGTAAATTTGAGGAGGGCAGTAGTCGTACTATGACCCTTGCAAAAGCCATGCTGGGATGGGGTAAGAAGGTCATATTTCAGCAGGAACTTAATTGTTTGAGTAGCTACCAGTTTCTCAAGAATCTTATTGAGAACAGATAGAAACAGAGAAACATAGAATTTGATGGCAGATAAGGACTGCTTGGCCCACCTAGTCTGCCCATTTCCCTACCTGATGGATGAGCTGTAGATTCTAGTTAATCAACAGCTTACTTCCTCCTACCCCCCACTAGAACTGCCTTATGCCTGTCCCATGCATTCTTGAATTCTCCCACTGTTCCTGACTCCACGACCTCCTGAGGAAGGCTGTTCCATGCATCCACAACCCTCTCTGTGAAAAAATACTTTATAACATTACCTCTGAGCCGTCCCCCCTCTATCTTCAAATTGTGCCCCCTTGTTCTTGCACATCTCTTCTTCTGAAATATGCTACCCTCTTGTACTTGTTAATTCCCTTGAGATACTTGAAAGTTTCTATCATGTCCCCCTCTCCCTCCTTTCCTCAAAGGTATACATATTAAGCTGCTTTATTCTCTCCTCGTATGTCTTCTTGTGCAGACCCTGCACCATTTTGGTTGCCCTCCTCTGAACAGCCTCCACTCTATGTCTTTGCGGAGAAGGGGTCTCCAGAATTGCACGCAGTACTCCAGATGGGGCCTAACTGTCTGTACAGAGGGATAACAACTTCCTGTTTTCTACTGTTGATGCCTCTCCCTATGCATCCCAGTATCCCCCCAGCCCTCCTTACTGCCTTCTCACATTGCTTGCCCACCTTTAGGTCATCTGATATAATTACTCCTAAGTCTCTTTTGATTTTTGTTATTAACTTACCCTCCATTGTGTACTCTTCCCCTGGGATTTTGTTTCCCAGATGCATTACCTTGCACTTCTTTGCAACGAATCTGAGCTGCCACATATTTGACCATTCCTCCAACCTTGCCAAGTCCCTTTTCATCCTTTCCACCCCACCTTGAGTATCAACCCTGTTGCAGATCTTTGTGTCATCTGCAAAGAGACATATTTTTCTTCCAGGTGCTCTCCAATGTCACTTATAAAGGCATTAAAGAGGACCGGTGCTGGTACCGAACCCTGCGGTACCCCACTAGTTACCCTCCTTTCTTCAATGTGGACTCAGTTTACTATTACCCTTTGTGTCCTGTTGTCCAGCCAGTTTTTTATTCAGGCTACCACCTTGGGACCCACTCCAAGGCTGGCTAACTTGTATATTAATCTTTTGTGTGAGACTGTGTCAAATGCCTTGCTAAAATCTAGGTAGGCCATATCCACAGCCCCTCCCTGGTCTACTATTTTGGTCATACAGTCAAAGAAATCTATTAGGCTCGTCTGACATGACCTTCCTGCTGTGAAACCATGCTGCCTTGGGTCCTGTGCCCCACTGGCCTCTAGGTACTCAACAATTCTTTCCTTCAGAAGAGATTCCATCATTTTTCTTACCACTGAAAAACTAACTGGTCTGTAGTTTCCTGCCTCTGCCCTGCTCCCACTTTTGTGAACAGGAATCACATTTGCCCTCCTCCAGTCCTCAGGTACCACCCCATCCTCCCATGATTTGTTAAAGAGAGTAGTCAGTGGTTTTACTAGTTCTCCCCTTAGTTCTTTTAGAATTCTTGGGTGAATCCCATCAGGCCCCATTGCTTTGTCCACCCTCAGTTTCAGGAGTTCTTTCAAAACTGTTTCTTTTTTTTTTTTTTTTGAAATTCTTTATTTTCTTCCCGAGCGGATGACTATGGGGCGATAATTTGTGGGGTCTTTGCGGTCACCTTTTTTGTATACAGGAGAAATCCTAGCAATCTTCCATAAATCCAGGATATAGCACTGGGACAGGGATAATGTGAACATTTTGGCTAGGGGACCAGCAATGAAGGGGGCAGCTCGCTTTAGAAGCTTAGGTTCAAGGTTGTCAGAACCAGCTGCAGTGTAGTCAGAGATTTTATGCAGTAACTTGATTACTTCACGCCTGGTGACAGCCTTGAAAAAGAAATGTGGACCATTTGCAGGGGATGAGGAGGGAATATTTTTCTGGGTGGGGAAGGTGGAGGTGTTGGTGGATAAATTTGAGAAATTGTCATTGAAGAAATTTGCAATAGTAAGAGGATTGTTGCAGTGGACCCTATTTAGTATCATGTCGGTGGGGGCTGCTGTAGGATTTAGGCCGAGGAAGAATTTTATGTGGGCCCAGAATTTTTTAGAGTCACCAGAGGAGTTAGCCAGTAATTCTTTACAGTAAGAGCGTTTAACCTTTTTTATGTCCTTTCTACAGGAATTTTGCAGTGCCCTGTAAGCATTTAGGTCGGAGGCTAGCCCTGATTTCTTGTATTGGAGCCAGCTTTTGTCTCTATGTTTTAATTTAGTAAGTAGATCAGATTTTAGCCAGTGAGTTTGTCTATTTCTTACCCTACTAGTTACTAATGTGCAGTGCTTGTCTTGAAGAGTGAGGAAGTGAGTTATGAATAGGTTAAGAGAGGTACGAGCATCATTAGATGTTAGGAAGGAGGACCAATCAGTGGAAGCAATGTCATGTAGGAAAAGTGTGGAGTTGAAGGTTGCATAGTTGCAGAAAGTGATGAGATGGGGTTTCGATGGAGTAGGCTTGTTTTTTCCTCAGATACAGTAGGTAAGGGAGTGGTCTGTGATGGCATCAGGTAATACACCTGAGGCAACGATGTTTCCAGGGTGGCTGGTCAGGATCTAGCCCTGCAGCGTGCTCGTTTTGGAGGAGTTTTTTTTCTGGTGGGATCACATATCAGTTGATGTAGATTAAAACTTTGTAATCTTGCTGGTACTGCATATTGAGCAGTCCCCAGCCAGTTTATGTTTAGGTCCCCAAGTAATAGGACTTCATGTTTACCAACAAGGTTGGAGGTCTGGTCTAGTAACTCTTCCAGTCCTTTTTGGCTGTTAGATGGTGGGTTGTATGCGCAAGTAATATGGAGTTTTTTGGTACCCAAGGTAAGAAGAGTATGAAGTACTTCACAGTGGGCAAGGTGAGGTGATACAATGGCAGTGAGACGTAGGTGGTCCTTGTAATAGACTGCAGGACTACCCACTCGTTTGGGGGAAGGCCTGCACACTTCAGAAGGTTATAGGATGGAAGGGAGCACAAGGAGTCAGGGATGGAGGGATTTAGCCCAGTTTCAGTCAGGCATATGATGTCTGACTTGTAAAGGGCTGTCCAGGCTTCAAGATCAGCTAGATTATGAGTAAGACTCCTGATATTGTGATGTACAACAACAAGGTCTTTAGTGTTACTGATCAAGTCAGTTAGAGCTTGTGATGGCCCAGAGGAGGGGGTCAGGTCAGGAGGGACTGATAAGGGGCAGCCTAGAGGAGTAGACAGTGGGAAAGTAGATCAAAAGGAGGACAGGTCAGAAGGGACAGGCAAGGGGCAGCCTAGAGGGGCAGACCATGGCAAATTAGGTCAAAAGATGGAGGCTGGCATAGAGTGTTACAATAAATTTGAGCCATTACGCAACTTGGAAGGAGAGGAAGGGGCAGGTGGAGGCGAGGGGAATGACAATGAGACTGGAGGAAGGGAGCTGGAAACTCAGAGGGGGTTAGGGACTAGGAAAGGAAATGCTAGAAATAGTTCCAGCAGGGGAAGAGGGAAATTAAATGTCAAGCGGGGGGAAGAGACATCAGATAGCAGGCGTGGGGGTTGAGGGCATGTTCGGTGAGAAACAAGAAGAAACAGAGGTGAGGGAGGGGAGCCCCTCAAAGAGGATGGATGGTGCCGAAGAAGGGGCCCTAGGTAAGGGGGACCCACAGAGGGGCACAGGAGGAGGAGGAGGAGGAAATATTAATATGAGTGGGGAGGAAGACGGAGAGAGTGAAGGGGATATGACCATGGCCACGGAGAAAGGCGCGGACGAGAGAGGGAAAACAGGGATACCTAATCAGGGAGGATCTGAGGAAAGTGGGCATAAAAAGTGCGGCAGGAAGGGGAGATCAACAAAGGGTTCTCTCATAAGGAGGCAGGAAGACACCCAGGGGAAGGAGATAATGGATAAAGGGGGGAGAGGGTTGGGTCGGGAGCACAGAATGGAGGTAAACAAAAGTCTGAAGGGGTCACTAAGGTACTCCTGCTGGGGGACTCCATGATTAAGGGTATACACTGGGAGGGGCAGGGGGTGGGAAAACCCAGTCAGGTTAAAGTAGTAGATATCTCTGGTCTGATGGCGCACAGGGCAAAATTCCTGGTGTATGAGCTGGCAAAGGAATGTGGAGGGTCATTGAACTTCCTGGTGCATCTGGGGACAAATGATACAGAGGGAAATAGTGTACTGGAAATCCAGGCAAGGTTCTGAGAACTGGTCAGAGTTTGTCAGGATAATGGACACACTGTTTCCTTCTCGGAAATATTGTCAGTAGCAAAGGCCTCTGTGGTGAACAAAATGAAGATCTCGGAGGAAAATGACTGACTCCAGGAAGTGGGAAAAGAAAGGGGTTGGGGTGTTGGGGGACTTGGGGGGAGTTTGGGAAGATAAGGGACTGTATGCATGGGATAGGCTTCACTGTAATCTGATAGGGAAGGAAGCCCTAAACAGGGGATGGTGGATCATATCTGCTTGGTGAGGTTTAAACTTGTAGGGCGGGAACGGGGCTGACCGGATGTCCTTACCTCTCGCAGAGGGGCCTAGCCTTCAGCCCCTGTGGGGGGTCGGCCAAAAGCCTAGAGGAGGATGATACCATAGGTGAGGAAGGAGGGCGGATGCATATGATATCTGGGGGAAGGGGGGGCATGGCATGGAGGGGTAGGGACACGGGTTGGGGTGGTGTTAGTAAATGCTAGGAGCCTGGGAAATAAGATGCCGGAGTTCCAGGCCATGCTGTTTGAAGGAGGAGTAGATGTGGCAGTGGTCACGGAAACTTGAGCCAACCCTATTCACGATTGGGATCTTAATGTGGGTGGATACACAGTGCTTAGGAAGGATAGAAAGGAGGGCAGAGGGGGAGGAGTGGCTATGTTCATTAGAGACAGCATAGAGATTACTAAGGTGGAAGAAGCAGAGAGAAGTGTGGAGGCCTTATGGGTCACCATGCGAACACCTGCAGGAGGAAAGATCAAGCTGGGAGTGGTATATAGGCCCCCCAGGAATGGGGGAGATTCTGGAGGATTGTCTGCTGGATAGCTTTAGGGGCCAGTGTATAGCAAAAGGGGAGGGAGTGGTGTTGATGGGGGATCTAAATATGCCAGCTACTGACTGGGACACCATGACTTTCATGGTGGCCAAGGAGCAGAGGCTGCTGGATGGCTTCCAGGATGTGTTCTTCACTCAGCATGTGTTGGAGCCTACGAGAGATGGGCGTGTTCTGGACGTGGTTCTTGTGGATGCGGATCTGGTATGGGATCTGACAGTGGAGGATCCCCCGGCAGGGAGCTACCATGATACTGTCTGGTTTTGATTAAATTTTTGGGGTGGAGGGGATAGTTCTAGGACATTGGCTGTTGATTTTACAGGGGTGGATTTTAATGGCATGGGAGAGATTCTCAAGGAGCATTTAAAGGGGATTACATCAAGGATGGATGTAGAAGGGAGATATGGGAGGCCATAAGACGGGGACTTCAGCAAGCTGTCAGGATCTGTGCAAAGATGAAGCGCAAGAGGGCGAGGTCACATAAACTGTTCTAGTGGTTCAAGGAGGTCCAGAAGGTGGTAAGGAAGAAGAGGGCCACATACAGAGGATACAGAGGATGAGAGGGGAAAGGGATAAGGAAACTTACCATCTTGCATTGTGAGAAGTCACCAGGATGGTGAGGGAGGCAAAGGCCAGAAAAGAGCAGCGGCTGACACAGGGGATATGAGGTGGGGAAAAGGGGTTCTTTAGGTATATTGGGGAGAAGAGGAAAAACCAAGGGTCAGATCAGTAGATTAAGAACAAAAGGGGGGGTGGGTGGAGGAGGTGAGGGAACAGGCGGAGGTATTAAATGAGTACTTTGCCTCCGTGTTCACTAAGAAGGGGGCTGGGAACCTTACAAAGCAGGAGCTGATGGAGTTAGAAGGGGCAGTGGGTAAGATTGATGGAGCAACAGTTAAGGAAGAAGTGGGTGGGAGAGTTACCTCAGGGGTTTCACATCAGGATGGATTGGCTAACGATGATGCTATCCCCATTGGCCAGGTGTGGGAAGCCCTAAAAAAGGAAAAAATCTCCAGGGCTGGATCTCATGCATCCTAGAGTTCTGTGGGAAATGGTGGATGTACTGGCTGCACCTCTGGTGGATCTCTTCAACAAGTCACTTGAAACAGGGTGGGTACCTACGGATTGGAGGGTGGCCATGTGGTGCCTATCCATAAAGGGGGATCGAGGGAGGTGCCGGGTAACTATAGACCCATCAGTTTAACGTCGGTGTTGGGTAAAATAATGGAGAGTATACTTAAGAAAGGCTTGGGGGGGGTTCTTGGAGGAGATGGGATACCTGGATAGTCATCAGCATGGGTTTGTGCCAGGTAGATCCTGTCAAACTAACCTTGTGGAGTTCTATGAATGGGTAACATCGGAACTCAACAGGGGAAGGTCTGCGAATGCACTGTTCTTGGACTTCAATAAGGCGTTTAACTCAGTCCCTCACAATGGCCTACTGTTGAAACTGAGGGGGATGGGGGCAGGCCCATTGCTGGTCAGATGGATAGGAAACTGGCTGGCTGGGTGCACTCAAAAAGTAGTGGTTGGTGGGGAGATCTCGACTCCTAGAGGGGTCATTAGTGGGGTACCACAGGGCTCAGTCCTGGGGCTGATCCTGTTTAATGCCTACATCTCCCACATCAGAGAGGGTATCGGGTGTGAAATGAGTCTCTTTGTGGATGATTCCAAGCTGGGTGCAGTGGTTGAAGGGGTGGAGGGGAGATTGGTCCTACAAAGGGACCTGGAGACCCTGGATAGGTGGGCTCACACCTGGAAATTAAATTTTAACTCCTCTAAGTGCAAGGTGTTACATCTCGGTTGGGGGAACCCCAGACATGAGTACACCCATTGTCACGCGGTCATAGAACTCCACAAGATTAGTCTGACACATTCTGCCTGGGACGAAGCCATGCTGACGATCATCCTGCCTCCCTCCTGCACTGCTCAGTTATTCATACTGACATCCACTAGGACCCCCAGGTCTTCTTCCTCTGCCATGGCCTCCAACTCCTCCCCTTCCAGGGTGAATGGTGACCAGGGTAGGCTGGTTGATGTCCTCTTTCCGGACTTCAGCAAGGCATTTGATTTGGTCCCCCACACTGATCTGCTGGACAAGTTGGGTAGGATGGGGATGGGGGCACTGATGGTCAGATGTATTAGTAACTGGCTATCTGGAGGTACTCAGCGGGTGGTGGTGGTGGGGGGTAGTCTCAGGGGTGGTGGTGGATGAGGAACAGGTTAGGGTAGCCTTGCAGGGGGACCTGGATGCTCTGAAGAGATGGTCACAGACCTGGAAACTGAAATTTAACACCAGGCAATGCAAGGTGCTTCACCTGGGGCGAAGGAACCTAGGCCAGGTGTACACCCTAGGAGGGGACATACTGCAGGCTTTGACCTGGGGTACAGATGGATGCCAAAATGAATAATTCAGAGCAATGTAGGAGGGCCACGGCTAGGGCCAACAGAATGCTGGGCTGCATCGCCTGGGAGATTACCTCAAGAAGCAGGGAGGTGATTCTGCTGCTGTACAATTACCTGGTCAGACCACAGCTCAAGTACTGCATGCAGTTTTGGCATCTGCACCTCAAGAAAGATATTCAACTCCTGGAGTGGATTTAGAGGAGGGCAACCAGGATGATCCAGGGTCTGGGGGATAGGACATATGAGGAGAGACTGGTGAAGCTCAACCTGTTCTTACTGGAGGAGAGATAGGGGGCATATGATTGAGGTCTTCAAGTATCTCAAAGAGAATTGTTAACCGTGGTTCACCAGCTTATTTTTACAGATTTGTGTTTACTGCCTGCTAATTCGGGAGTTGCTATTCTGAGGGCTTTCTCCATTCCTATAAGATCCTGACCACTTGGAGGTGAGGCGCAGAGGCCTCTCACCGTTGATGTTACCCTTTCCACTTTGGATTCTCGTATTCTCTTTCTGCAAGCTGCTAGAACAATAGTTCTCAGTATTTGTCACAGTGAGCCTCCCCAAATCCATGGAAAAGGTTTTGAGCCTCCCCCCAAAAACTGAAATAATCTTGGGCCTCCCCAAAGAAAAATAACATGCTGTACTTTGTGCAGTACACCATGACTAAATTGAAACCCCTTTGAGTACTTGGCTCACATTCAGTTCTTTATCTTATACTGACGTGGAACCTTTGAAAAAGAGCTCCTGTGCTCAAAAGCATTATCTAAATAACAAACAAATAAAATAAATAAATGTTATTCAGCTTACTGTAACCACTTCCTTTACAGGCAGCCTACTTGTCTGCTTATTTTTATTCTTGAACTATTGTTACCCCTTGTTGCAGTACCTTCATGGGTCAGGACTACTTTCTGTTTCCTCTCTATACAAAATAACCTTCCTACATAATTTGCCTCTCCCTGTCCTTCCCTGCTCCTAATCAACTTCTCAGGAATTACCTTGTTCCTTCCAGCTATTGCTCTTAGCACTTCTATGCTCAACCGTTGTATTTGGACTGTTCTGCCATCAGGCTACAAATTGATCAATTACCATCACTCATTATTAGTTTATTGTTAATATTTGTTTGCACTATTGTTCATTGTGTGTTTCTTGATTGTTCTGCAGGTACCTTTTGAAATGTATTGACCCCCTACCCATTCCCGAGTACACCTGAAATGAGCTTTGGCTCATTCACCTTCCCTTGTCACCTATTAGTAAATAAATACATAAGATTTACCTACTATTATCCTCTTTCAGTTTGCTTCACCTCTTCACACAAAATATGTAAAACTCAAAATTTAAATACAATAATTTTTCAGACTTGCTTGAGCCTCCCATTTGAGAACCCCTGTGCTAGAAGTAGGGGTGACAGTCTGGGAGGGAGGCAAGTTAGCTTTCTTCCCGATTATATCTCCTCCCAGACCCAAACCAGAAAAAAAGCTCTGCAAGCTGTTAAAAAGACATTACTTGAGCATGGGGTGTAAGCTTAACTTCTCTTCCCCACTCAGCTGCAAATACGACACAAGAATAAAAGTCATGTCTTTACGGACACGTATTCTGCCACCGTGTTTGTAGCACAGTTAATATCTACTTTAGCATTGGATGCAGACTCTCCGGAGATGGGTGGAGATGAAATCTGAGGTACTGACTGACCTACCCTGTTTTTTCTTAGTGAATTCGTTCAGTGATCTCTCCTTTATTGAAGTCCATAACCTGCTGACCAGCTAACCAGAAGTTTGGACTGCTGTTTTTCCTGGTGAGGTTTTCACCATGTGTGTGTTGCTTAGCTCCAAATTGTATTCTTTTACTATTGTTCTTGTATTTTGCAGTATAAGATGGCTAAATAATATTTTTTGGAGTGCAGGTATACTCCGCTCAATTTGTGAACTGCTGATAAATGTTCTTTATACTTACTGTTTCCCTATGTGGCATCTTTTAGTGCCTGTATACATCGGGGTGTGATGCAACTTAATTGAGCCCAGACCATCTGTTAAGTTTATGCTATTGGCTTCTTAGGTGCATTTCAGCCCCCCCAAGATTAGCTTCTCCTGCATGGGGTGGGGAATGCTGGAAATGAACCGTTCAAGTTACAGAATAGGTGAGAGTGGACTTTCCTGCAACATTATCCCACTGAACTGTAATTTTTTTTTGTATTTGTGAGCAGACACAGTTTGTTAAATGATTCTTGCTTCTAGTTCAAGTTGCAGATCTGCGATCTGTACACTGACAACTGGGTCTGCATACCCATTTATATAGTATGTTATATGGCGTCCTCCTATATTGCATAAAATGGTATAAATAGAAAGTACAAAAAAAAAAAAACTGGCTTACCTAGGACTACATCACCTTCCATCCCCCTAGTGACTGTTGTTTTAAATTTTCAGCAAGAACCAAGTATCTCATCTTCAAATCCTTCTGCACCAATTATTTCTCAGCTAAACCTTATACCAAGTTATCTGCACAAGGATATCATCAAAGGTAAAGACATACTAATATACTAACATACTAAAATGCCAGCAGAGTAGACCTCATGGTGTATTGAGTCTGCTGGAGAGTCAGTACCCTGAATGGGTACCGTGACCATCCTACTGGCCCTTCCCCTGATCCCCCTTTCCTCCACCAGGGTTCACCCCCCCAGACAAGCAGTCCTCCCCTTTACCCCTGACCTGTACCTGTCCCAGTGTCTCTTGAACTCCTCCAATGTTGATATCTTCACCAGCTCCTCAGGCAGTACATTCCATCATTTCACCACCCTCTCATTGAAATACCGCTTCCTCCTTTCCCCCCTGAGTCTTCTGCTCTCCAGCCTCCAACCATGCCCCCTGGTGGCCCCTCCCACCTTCCTCTGAAAGACCCTATGTAGGCTTACCTCATTTACCCCAGAAAGAGAATACGAGAATCCAAAGTGGAAAGGGTAACATCGACGGTGAGAGGCCTCTGCGCCTCACCTCCAAGTGGTCAGGATCTTACAGGAATGGAGAAAGCCCTCAGAATAGCAACTCCCGAATTAGCAGGCAGTAAACACAAATCTGTAAAAATAAGCTGGTGAACCACGGTTAACAATTCAGATTTGCTAGCCAGCTGAGGAGGGAAGTACACTATCCGTATGTTAGACTGTCGCTGAGTGTTTTTAAGTGTTTCCACCTTGGCTCGAAGAAAATTAAATTCCTGCACACAGAGCGCATTCCTTTCCTGTTGCCGCTCTGCTTCCCAGGTCAGTTCATTAATTGATGCCGCATTAGTTTGTTATACCTCTTTTGACTGGGTTAAGGCAGCTGCTCCATATCCCTTGGGAAAAAAAACACTATATATTCAGGTTTCTAATTGCTGAGGGATCATATACACAGTACTAAGATGCAAAAACATGCTTAATAAGAAAGTTTTAATCGTATAAACCCTTTTCTTTTTAGATAGGAACCATCTGTTCCAACTAGTGACAGTCTGCTGAGCTTCAGTTAAAATAGCATCCCAGTTGAAAACAAGCATTTGTTAATGCTGAATGTTGATTGTGTTGGTCTGTTGAGCTCGCTCACTGCTCTTCTGTCACTCGCTCAGTATGTTTCTCCCGGTACTGCAGGCTGCTCTTTTGTACTGGGCTCCTGCCTGCATTGGCAGATTTTTCTGCCCACTAAGAAATCCGCAGCTGTTCTGACAGAGCTCCATTGAGCCAGGTGGCTCTCTCCACCTGTCTCACTCGCTCATTCTGTTTCTCCTGGTGCTGCAGGCTGCCCTTTTGTACTGGGTTCCTGCCTCTGTTGGTGGCTTTTTCTGGTCACAAAGAAATCTGCAGCAGTAGTGACACAGGTCTGTTGAGCCTGCTCACTCCCTCTCTCACTCATTTGTTCCACTTCTGCCAGTGCTGCAGGCTGGTCTTTTGTACTGGGCTCCTGCCTGCATTGCCACCTTTTTCTGCCAACAAAGAAATCCAAAGCAGTCATGATAGAGCTCTGTTGAGCTCGCTCACTCCCCCTGTCTCACTCACTCACTCATTGTGTTTCTCCCGGAGCTGCAGGTTGCCCTTTTGTACTGGGCTCCTGCCTGCATTGGCACCTTTTTCTGCCCACAGAGAAATCCGCAGCTGTCCCGACAGAGCTCCATTGAGGTCGCTCACTCCCCCTGTCTCACTTACTCATTCTGTTTCTCCTGGCGCTGCAGGCTGCCCTTTTGTACTGGGCTCCTGCCTCTGTTGGCACCTTTTTCTGCCCATAAAGAAATCTGCAGCAGTCCTGACAAAGTTCAGTTGAGCTCGCTCACTCCCCTTCTCTCACTCGCTCATTCCATTTCTGCCGGTGCTGCAGGCTGCCCTTTTCCACTGGGCTCCTGCCTGCGTTGCCACTTTCTTCTGCCCACAAAGAAATTTGCAGCAGTTACAACAGAGCTTCGCTGAGCTTGCTCACTCTCCCTCCCTCACTTGCTCATTCTGTGTCTCCCGCCGCTGCAGACTGCCCTTTTGTACTGGGCTCCTGCCTGCAATGGTGGCTTTTTCTGGCCACAAAGAAATCTGAAGCAGTCCCGACACTGCTCTATTGAGCTCGCTCACTGCCCCTCTCTCTCACTCATTCCGTTTCTGCCGGTGCTGCAAGCTGGCCTTTTGTACTGGGCTCCTGCCTGCATTGCTGCCTTTTTCTGCCCACAAAGAAATCCGCAACAGTCACAATACAGCTCCATTGAGCTCGCTCACTACCGCTCTGTCACTCACTCTTTCTGTTTCTCTTGGCGCTGCCGGCTGCGCTTTTGTACTGGGCTCTTGGCTGCATTGGCACCTTTGCCTGTCCACAATGAAATCCGCAGCTGTCCCGACAGAGCTCTGTTGAGGTCGCTCAGTCTCCCTCTCTCATGCGCTCATTCTGTTTGTCCTGGCGCTGCAAGCTACCCTTTTCTACGGGGCTCCTGCCTGCATTGGCGCCTTTTTCTGCCCACAAAGAAATCTGCAGCAGTCCTGATAGAGCTCCGTTGAGCTCACTCAGTCCCCCTGTCTCACTCACTTGTACTGTGTCTCCCACCACTGCAGGCTGGCCTTTTGTACTGGGCCCCTGCCTGCATTAACACCTTTTTCTGCCCACAAAGAAATCCACAGCAGTCCTGACAGTGCTCCGGTAAGATCGCTCACTCCCCCTCCCTCACTCGCCTCTTGTTCTGTTTCTCCCAGTGCTGCAGGCTGCCCTTTTGTACTGGGCTCTTGTGTTGGGGCCTTTTTCTGCCCGCAAACAAATCCACAGCAGTCCCGACAGAGCTCAGTTGAGCTCGGTCACCCCCCCACTTGCTCGATCTTAATCTGTCCCAAACACTGATTTCCCACAGCGACCGTGCTATTCTCTGGCAGGAGTGCAAAAACACATTTTAGCCAGGATGTGAAAAATGACAGCTGTACTGTTCATAAGGAGGTATGAAAAATGCCACTGTTGAAAATGTGGCAGGAAAATATTACAAATTTGCGAAGTTACAAGGGTGCGTGGAAACAGTTCAATGCACGCTTGTAACACAGTCATGTTATGTAGTTTTGTCACCAAATTTTCAACATAGGGATTTTAGGACTTCTGTTCATGAACAGTGCCACTGTCATTTTCTTAATCTGTCCCAAACACTGATGTCCCACAGTGACCGCGTTATTCTGCGCTGGAACTGTGAAGACACATTTTCATCAGCATGTGAAAAATGACAGCTCTACTGCTCATAAGGAGGTGTGAAAAAATGCCAGTGTTGAAAATCTGGCATGATAATATTACAAATCTGCGAAGTAACAAATGTGCGTGGAAAGTGCACAACGCACACTTGTAACACAGTCATTTGATGGGCTATCATCACCAAATTTTCAACATAGGCCTTTACGAACTCTGCTCATGAACAATTTCACTGTCATTTTCTTAATCTGTCCCGAACAGTGATTTCCCACAGCGACCGCTCTATTCTGCGCCGGAAGTGCAAAAACACATTTTGGCCAGGATGGGAAAAATGACAGCTGTACTGTTCATAAGTAGGTGTGGGAAAATGGCAATGTTGAATATCTGGAGTGAAAATATTACAAATTCGTGAAGTTATGAGCGTGCGTGCAAACTGTGCAACGCACGTTCATAACACAGTCATTTTGTGGAGTGTCATCACCAAATTTTCAGTATAGGCATTTTAGAACCTCTACTCATGAACAGTGTTACTGTCATTTTCTGAATCTGTCCCAAACACTAATTTCCCACTGCGACCGCTCTATTCTGTGCCGGAAGTGTGAAAACACATTTCAGCCAGGATGTGAACAATGACAGCTGTACTGTTCACAAGGAGGTGTGAAAAAATGCCAGTGTTGAAAATCTGGCATGAAAATATTGCAAATTCGCGAAATTATGAGTGTCGTGAGCAATCCAGAATGCACACTGTAAACAGTCGTTATTTTTGATGCCCACCAAATTTGTAACACAGGCTTTTTGAGAGCCCACCTCATGAGCACTGGCACTGTTGTTTCATTAATTGGTCCCAAAAGGTGATTCTGTGCAGTGACCACGAAATCACCTTTCGGGGCCGACTAACACCATGACAGTTCAAGAATTCATGAGGAGGGTTCCCAAAAACTCCATGTTGAAAATTTGGTGCCAAAATTCAAAATAATTATTGAGATATGCATTAAAGTTGGAAAAAAAAATGTATTCCATTATACAGTTTACCGGCATTTCCTCAGTTTGCGATCGGCTTTGAAGAGTGCAGATGTGTTTCCAGTCCACGAAGATCATACGCCGAGCTCCGGAGGTAAGCATGGGGTGAGGGTGTGTGAGGGAGGCAGGGTGCGCAGTGGTGGGAGTCGGTTGGCGGAGGGGGCAGGAGACCGCCGAGGACAGTCTTTTACAGGGTAAAAAAACAGACATCGCTGGACTGTTTTATTTTACAGGGGCATGTGGCACACTGGGGTGGCCCCAGAATGCCACCAGAGTCTTTCTTTGGGGGCAAGCTGTAGCCGATGGGGATTGGGCACCCTGTCAGCACACAACAAAGGGGGTGACATTATGCTGATGGGATTGGGGCACCCCATCGGCAGACAATATAAGGTGGGGGGGGTTTACATAATGCTGATGGGGAGTAGGCTCCCCAGTCAGCAACATACACATTGGGGGTACTGAAGCCGACGGGGATTGGGGCCCCATTGACAAGTAAACACGGTGTGAGGGGGTTAATATTGTTTATGAACATGGCGGCAAACCACCGCCGTGTTCACAAACCATATCAGTGTGTCAAGATCCTGCCCTGCAATGACAGGTCACTCCCTCATTGCAGCAAATGGCTTACGCTGCAATGATGAGGCAGCCCCTGATTGCAGCGGCTAAATTTTTACAAGTTGGTGGCATGCTGGCTGAACTAGTGTCAGCAGCAGCGTGCCACGGCATTGGGGGATGCTGAACAAGCCTTTAAAGGCTGTGGTGGCACTGGCCACAACAGTGCCGTGCCTTCACAATCTGCTTGTGGAGAAAGCTGCCGCAATATGTTTCTTGTGCATGCGCGCAATCAACATAAAAACATATCCCCAATTCTAAAATATATCCCTAAACTTTTACATGGGGAGACAGGCAATGGAATTCTTAAAGATGTTTCTACTTCAGGATATAAACAACCTATTTGAAGACACTTACTTTTCTGAAGGTTTATCTGTGATCCTGTTCCCTGAGTGAAGGCACTTAACACTGCTTCTAGTGCTCCACCAGATGGCAGGTCTGCTAAAATAAAACACAAATCATCAGCATAGGCACTATATTTTACTTCTTCCATAACACTAGAGAGTGACAAACCCATAATGTTGATCTGCAAAAGAAATTTATCATAGTAAAAGTTCTGTGGATAGAATATACAGAATAGGGCTAAGAGGACAACCTTGTCTCACACCTCTTGTGATTCTACTGGATTTGCCAATATAGCCATTAGTTAATGGGGTTGTAACTGCAGCATCATAATGGGTTTGTAACCATTCGATAAAAGTACAAGGAAATTTAAATTTTTGTAGACAGGCCCAGAGGTATGAATGAATCACTCTATCAGCTTTAGTCTGGTCTAGGCTAAGTAAAAACCCTGATAATTCTCCAACATTTCCTTTTTCCATGATGTCTCTCAACAATATTATTTTATTTATTTATTTATGACAATTTCGGATAACACCTTTGAGCAAACAGTGCTCTTTTACAAAGGTTCCATGTCTTAGACAATGCACAAGAATAGTCAAGAACAGGCAGGTAGATACCAGTTAATACAATTACAGTACATGAGCTGCCAGTGGCTTTGTCAAGACAAGACAAAAGAATTAGTAACAGGTAAAACATTACAGAATGCATGAGCTGCCGAAGGCTTTGTCAGGTGATCTAACAAGTGCATGAGAGGGCCAGAGGTAGTTGGTGAGAGGATACTGTAGTAGGGGACAGGCAAGAGCCGAGGGGTTGGGGGATTGGAGGGATAAGGTAGGTGGTGAAAGAGAGGAGTAGGTGGTGATGGAGGGAAGGGGAGAAGGGATGAGAGATGTATGTGGGAGTAACAGGATGGATGGGGGAAGGAGAGAAGAGTTAGTAAGGGCAAGGAGGAGAAAGGAGAGAGAAATGAGAACTAGTAGGGAGTTAAGGGGGCTACGGGAGAAAGGAGAGAGAGAGAGAGAATATAAAAGCTAGGAGGTGCAGGGGTAATAGGTGAGGGGAGGGACAAGGATGGATGTGAGAGGGAATGGAGAGAGGGAGGAGTTAAATCTGGGGGGGGGCAAGGGAGAAGGCTGAGGAGGCTGATGTGAGATATTAGAAGGAGTTAATAAGGAGGGAGTGGGGTGTGGTGAGAGTGCATAAGTAATGGAGAGGCCAAGAGGGCGAGCAGGGAATTTAAGTCTAGCAGTCACAGTAGGCACTGGCCTCCAAGTGCTGTCATAGTTTCTGCTTAAAGGGGAGGCACAACAATCTGCTTCAGACATGCTTCCATCTTCCAGCTGTTTCTGTAACAACACTTCAAATTTATTGGGAACAGGGATACCTGCTGTATCAAAATGAGGCTCAGTCATCATAGGACAAGAAATCTCTGTTGTTGGGAGAGATTGTGGCTCAGATTCAGGTGCTGGTGGGGGAGCAATAGGAGTTATAATTTGTTCCAGAAGATGTTGTCTTACCTGCAGAGGTTCAGTAGAGGTAGATGGAACAACCTGAACAATTTCAGGGATTGCAGGTGTATGAGGCCTGGGGGTGGGGGTTTCTGTTTTGCTGCTTCTGCATATGTATGGTTAACAGGTAAAGGTTAAATATGGGGTGAAGGGGGCAGACCAAAAGAGGCATGATTTTGAAATGAATATGATGTGCTCCTCGATGCTTCGGAGACGTAATAGTCTTGTATGCCGTAATCAACATCATTGGTATTGTGTGCTGCCTTAGAGCAATCAGTAAAATTGTGTCCCCCATCTCCAAATAGGTTACAAATAGACATATTTTCACAATAATACCCAGAATTACCTAGTTCTCCACAATTGTTGCATTGGATCTCATCTCAAGAGTTACTCATATGCCGACTGGAACTGCATTTATAACATATCCTCGGTTGTCCCGGATAAAAGATAAAACCTTTGTCTCGACCGAAAAAAAAACAATTGGACAAATGTTGAAAATCGTTTTGTTACTGTGATAACTTAACCTTAATATGCCACCCCCATTCCAGAATCCCTCACAGTCAAAGATTGGTTCAGGTAAACCTTCTACCTCACAGTGTCTTTCCAGCCAAAAGAGAATGTCTAACACATTCACCCCCTCGTTTCTAAAAAGCACAGTGATGTAGCAAGCCACTTGCTTGGGGGGGAATTACCTGAAAAGGTGTCAATAAGGGGTTCATTTTCAATACAGAGTATTTGGCTCAAAAACACTCTAACAGCTCTTGGGGCCTGAAGCTTATATCAAATGAATGTTCCCCCGTGATGTGAATCAGAGCATATACATCCACAGGTGCAAAGCCTAATGATTGTTTCAGCAGTATCTCTCCCACGTATTGTCTATCTGGTAGCTCTCCTGACTGGTATACTGTCACTGCAGTGACTCCAGCACCTCGAAGACCATCACAGCGACAGGAATTGGGCAAAACCTCCACATCGCTGTGATGGTCTGTGCAGTGACCGGGACAGCCTTGCTGGGTGTTTTACCCCCCCCAGTCCAGCTCCGACTTGGAGTAGGAATCCTAGAGACCGGGGGGTGTGGGGGGCATAGTCCCTTATTGTATGTGCCGACATCCCCGAGGCTACAATGATGACAGTTGGCATGGTAGCTGTTGCCTTACGGGAAGTCGGTGCTAGTGCTGTCGAAGCGCTATGGTAAAACCCTTCTGACCCACCCAAATAGCGTATTCAAATAGCATTTCTTCATTTAGCAAGTTTTATAACTTTGCTAAAATGATTAGTAGATTGTGGTCTGCGCATAGGGTGTTCCCCGCCATCCTGTTGATGGTGGAGCAGCTATAGTTGCAGCTTGTTCCTGTGTTGTTGTGCAGAGTGTTTTGACCTATTATTGTATCCTCCTGACTAGTATCAAAAAATAACTCCTGTTCTGACCCCAATGGTGAGAAGGTAAGATTACCTGCAGATGCCTGTGTGGCATTTGGAGTAGCTATGTCAGGAGCTACTGAAACGGGAGGTAACTGCTGCGTTGAAGTCTCTTTCTGTAGTAGCAGTGCCTTATACTCAGGGTCCACAATCCATTGCCCTGTTGTAAGGCGTTTTCATCCTACCTTCTGAAGCACTTACTCCAGTGACCATTTTTCTCCTGATTGTTGCTGCACGGTGACGTTTTTATGTCGCTGTGCCTTCTCCCCTCTCCTGCCCACTCTTCTGAACTGAAGACAAATAAGGGAGAAGTCGATGCTGTAGAAATAGTAGCCGTCTCTTCTGATGTACTCACACGGATTTCTGCTGTCTCCTCCAGCTGTTGTTTTGTGTGAGCTAACTCTTGCTCTGCCCACTGAAAGTTCTCAAATAAGCATTGCCATTTCTCTGTTGTTTCAGAAATTAGTCCAATGCCTGCCCTGGGGTTTTCGGAGACAGTGTCCGAAGATACAGTAGCCACATTCAAAATTTCCTCCTGGGAATCTGCCGATTCCTCTTCCAAGGTGCGTCCTAGTATTTGTTGCTCTCCTACCACTGCCATACTGGAAATCACGCAAGCACCACCAAACGGGATACAGTGCTCCCTATCACAGTGTAGGGGAGTTTTTTATTAGTTTACCAAAAACACAACTATTTACAATACACACAGAATATCATTTTTCTTTTGTTTACAAACACTTTTTAGACCATTATTCATATTTTATCCAACCCAGGTAATATCTGACCATAATTTCTTACAAGTCTCTTGTCCCATCTGTTTTAACTCATATGCATATGTTTTATCTAGTTCATCTTGAATTGTGAAAATTAAGTCCATCAGTGTGAGTTTCTTCCCTTGTAGTTGCTTTTGGCATCTTGTTTGCCATATAGTCCATTTTAAGATAGCTAAGAGAACATAAATTGTGTTTTTATTCCATTTTCCCCATTCTTTCGGTTACTATATATTAAAATTTCTTAAGTTATTCCTTTAAACAGTGGTTCCCCCCACATCTGGACTAACATTCCCCATAAGGGTCTTATAAATGTACATTCAAGATATAGATGTCATTGTTTCTGACTGATTTACACAATTCTCTTCCCCACACATCCTTTCTGTCATCTGTTTATGTTTTTGATTGTCCTTCACATTCAATTTATCATGAGCACACATCCATACTGTATCTTGCATTTTCCCAGGGATTCTTTTTTCTTGCATTGCCTCTAGTATCTGCTTTCTTCTCTGCCTTCGGTGAAACCTGAAATACTGGCTCTTCATAATAAAATTTCAGGGTTTCTTTGTAGAACTGTTTTCTTGTGTTCTCCTTAAGGGATTTTATTGTTGTTTTCCATAGCTTTAGGTAGTAGAACCCATTGGAAACATATTTTGGTACTTGATTATGTGTGCCTCTGTTTTTTACTTGCCAGTGTTCCCTACCACATAGTAGGGGAATTTTTTATTGAAAAACTTAAAGCAAAGTATACAAAAGTGTACCACATCATACAAAATCATAATACAAGAAATCAAAATCAAGAGTAAGGATAACAGCACACATGAACTGCAAACATAAATAATCAGCATTTGCACATAATCCCTATCCCAACCTCACTAAAAGAGAAGAGGAATGTTCAATATAAAACTTAAAGCAAAATATACAATATTGAAGTACATCACACAAAATCAAAAAGAAACCAAAAACAGAAAATAATATCACAGCATACATGAACCATAAACATAAACAATCTGCATGTGTACATAACCCCCATCCCATCCCCACTAAAAGAGTAGGGGAATGTTTCAATGCAAAAAGCTTCAGAACAAAACGTACAACAGTGTATTAAGGCATACAGTACATAACAAAAGAGGTCAAAACAGGAAGAAGTATCACATCATACATAAAAATGTAAGAAAGAAAACAATCCTTAGACAAGAAGCAAAAACATATAAAACTAAGGAAGAACACATAAAAAACAAGCATTTGTCAATGCCGAAGGTTTGCTTGCTGGCATTGGCATTGGTAGTGTAGAAGTTACAGAGCTGCATAATAGGAATGGCAGCGAAGTATTGAACTGAAGCCAACCCCACCACCACCCTGCAGAGAGTGACAGGCATTGGGGTGTGCCTTTGGGTTGTCAGGCATAACGACCACGCCATTTCACCACACCCTACCCTGCAGACACTGACAAGGGTCACGGTGTGCCTTGGGGTCTTTGGCCCTTATGCGCACCCCATTCCATCAGGAAATACGGTGAGATGGGTGCAGTATAGGAGAATGGGGTGAAGTTTGAGCCCGAAGAGTCCGAGGCACCCTTGATGCCTCTCACTGGCTGCAGGGTGTGGGTGGGGGTGGAATGGTATGAGCATGACAGGCAAGAATCCCAAGTCACACCCCTGATGCCTGTTATTCTCTACAGGGTGGCGCGTTATGGTCGGAAACCCTAACGCCTCAGGCATTCGTTGGTATTTTCACTCCAAATTTTCAACATGCTTTTTTTGTGACCCCCACCTCATAAACAGTGGCAATATCAGTTTGTTAGCTGAAAACTGCTTTTGCACAGCGACTATGGCATTTGGCACCACAGGTGCAAAAACACATTCTGAACAGGATGTGAAAAATGACAGCGGTACTGTTCATGGGAGGTGTAAAAAATGGCAATGTTGAAAATCTGCTGTGAAAATCTTAAAAAAACTGGTGAAGTCACGAGCATGCGTAGAATATAGAATAAAGTATGGGTTGGGGTGTGTAATGAGATTTTACACACACCTAAGTTGTAGTGTGGGATGCTACATAAACCCTGAGGGCGAAGCCCGAGGGGTTTGTGAAAAGCATCCCACAACGAGGGTATGTGTAAAATCGAGTTTTACACCCCGACCCATTTTTTATTTTATATAATTGCCGGGTTTCCCTTTTTTGCCTCAGCAATTATATGAAATAAACAGCTCTGTGTACCCTCCCAGTGTATCCTAACATCGGTCCTTTTAGTCCGGTGCCGAGATTTTTGTATTTTAAACTGCTGCTTTTTTTTCCCGTTTCTTGAGGTTTTCTGTGTTTCCTGGGTATAAGGGGAGAAAAGAAAATGACTTACCGCCGTTCTTGTGGCGGTTCTGTTTCCAGTAACACGGAAGCGGTGAACAGTCTCGGCTGGTCACGCTGCTGCACGAGCATGCGCAGAGGAAGGGAAATCGTATGCGTGTTTGCTGTTATAAACGCCCTTTTATAATGGCAAATTATGCCATGGTTTCCCTATGGGAAAAAGGGAGAGCAGGTAATTATAACTGTGTAACGCACACCCGTAATGTAACTAGTTTGGGGATTTTTTTTACAGCAGATTGTAACACAGGCATTTTGGGACCTCTGATCATGAACAGTGTCAGTGTGATTTTCTTTATCTGTCCCGAACAATGATTTCCCAGAGCGACCACGCATTTCTGTGCTGAAAGTGTGAAACACATTTCGCCATGTTGTTGAAAATGACAGCTGTACTGTTTATAAGGAGGTGTGGAAAATGCCACTGGTGAAAATCTGACTGAAAATATTACAATTCATGAACTTACGAGGGTGCATGGAACCGCGCAATGCTCACTCTGAACACAGTCATTTTATGGAGTTTTGTCAATAATCTCAACATAGCCATTTTAAGACCTCTGCTCATGACCAGTGTCACTGTGATTTTCTTAATCTGTCCCAAACATTGTTTTCGCACACCGACTGTACCATTGTGTGCTATATGTGCAGAAACACATTTTGGGCAGATGAAAATGGTAGCTGTGCTGCTCATAAGGAAGTGCAGTAAATGGCACTGTTGAAAATCTGCGTGCAATTATTACACCCGTAAACTTGCCAGCTTGTGTAGGAACTTTAACGCAGCGCCCTAAAACAGTCATTTTTGGGATTTTTTTCACCAATTTTCAACATAGCCATTTTAACACCTCTGCTCATGACCAGTGTCACTGTGACTTTCTTAACGCGTCCCATACATTGATTTCAGATACCGACCGCGCCATTGTGCGCCACATATGGGTGAAAACACGCTAGGCTTAGATGTGAAAATTACAACTGTACTGCTCATAAAGAGGTGTGGTAAATGGCAATGTTGAAAATCTGGAGTGAAAATATTGAAAATTTGCGAACTTCACGAGTAATGTGAGGAACTCCGCAACGCAAGCTCGTAAAACAGTAATTTTTAGAATTTTTTCACCAAATTTTCAACATAGCCATTTTAAGACCTCTGTTCATGAACAGTGTCACTGTGATTTTCTTAATGTGTCCCATACATTGATTTTGCACACCGACTCGCGCCATTGTGCACTACATGGGCGGAAACACGCTTTGGGTGAGATGTGAAAATGACAGCTGCACTGCTCATAAGGAAGTGTGGTAAAATGGCAATGTTGAAAAATCTGGAGTGAAAATATTGAAAATTCACAAACTTCCGAGCTTGCGTAGGAACTGCGCAACGCACGCTCGTAAAACAGTCATTTTTAGGAATTTTTTCACCAAATTTTCAACATAGACATTTTAAGAACTCTGCTCATGAACTGTGTCACTGTGATTTTCTTAATGTGTCCCATACATTGATTTCGCACACCGACTGCGCCATTGTGCGCTACATGGGTGGAAACACATTTTGGGTGAGAAGTGAAAAATGACAGCTATACTGCTCATAAGAAGGTGTGGTAAAATGGCAATGTTGAAAATCTGGAGTGAAAATATTGAAAGTTCACTAACTTACGAGCGTGTGTAGGAACTGCGCAACACACGCTAGTAAAACAGTAATTTTTAGGAATTTTTCCACCAAATTTTCAAAATAGGCTTTTTGAGAGCCCACCTTATGAACATTGGCAGTGCCATTTTGTTAATCTTTCCAGACAGGTGATTTCACGCAGTGGCTGTGAAATCACCCTTCGGGCCGGGTAACGCCATGACAGTGCAATAATTCATGAGGAGGGGTCCCAAAAACCCCATGTTGAAAATTTGGCGCAAAAATTCCAAAAAATGCTTGAGATATGCAACAAAGTTGAAAAAACCCTATCTATCCCATTATACAACTTACTGGCATTTCCTCAGTTCGCGGTCGGCTTTGAAGAGTGCAGATGTGTTCCTGGTCCACCGAAGATCGTCGCGCCGGACTCCGAAGGTAAGTATGGGGTGAGGGGGGTGTGGGGAGGCAGGGTGCACAGTGGGTGGGTACGGGTTGTGAGGGGGGCAGGGAGACTGCGAGGGACCGTTTTTTTCTTTACAGGTTTTTTTTTAAAAGACGACGCGGGACATTTGCCATGCTGAGGTGGGCTCCCAGTGTGGCAGAAGGATGGCTGGGGAGGTGTGGAGCTGACAGGGACTGGGCACCCCCGTCGGCCATGGCATCTGTTGCCATGCTGGGGTAGGCTCCCAGCATGGCACCCTGTACTGGGAGACACAGTGGAGCCAACAGGGATTGGGCACCCCGGCTTATTATACCACGAGCCACCGGGTGGGCACCCAGCTTGGCATATAAACTGTGGCTTCGGGGCACAGCACAGCCGACGGGGATTGGGCACACCACGGCTATACAGTGTGTGCGGGTGGAGCAGCAGCAGCAGCATGTGTGTGTGTGTGTGTGTGTAGGGAGAGCATGCATGAGCAGACAATATCTGATCACTGCTCACTGAAGTGTAGCTCCCCCTTTCAACTGTATGCCACTGCATTTTGGAGTTGTCATAGACAGCTCCAGCAGGCATTGGAGAACTGTGACTGCGCCTGCAAACACACTGACTGAATTGAAGAGGGCTGACACACCTCCGAAAACTCCGATGATGGCACTATGTTTCTTGCACATGCGTACAAGCAAGCATAATAAAATAAGAGAAAGAAAACAACTGAAAAACACAAAAAACAAAGAACTGCCTAACTCAGCATTGAACACGCACAAAAAACTAATAAGCAGCGAGGCAAAAGCAATAACTAAAAGTCGGGAAAAAATCCAGGAACATAAATCCTAATATCGTCGGAAAACCCCAGATGGTACTGAGGCCTTCTTGGAGCAATAGACAGTGTTTAAACCATGTAAAATCTGAGCAACTATGTGAGCAGGACTACACACTTTCTGTTGCAGCAAAAGTGCACATCTGGCCTGCCACAAATAGTAGCGATGAAAGGCAAAAATCAAACGTAGAGTACTGGGATGGTATTGACTCAGACCAGGAGGATAAATGCCATTAATCAAAATATCATACGTAAGAGTTGGAAGGGCTTTTTCCTTCCACTTATGAAGGAGAAGGGTCCAGACTGGCTGTGTATAGGGGCAACCAATAAAAAAATTAAGCATGGTTTCGGGAATGGAAGGGCACGAGTCACGAGGATAAGTTCTTTCCTCCTGAGCTTTATGTTTCAGGTTATCACGAACACCAAGTCTGCCATGACATAATAACCAGGTGACATCCCAAACTCGCTGAGGAGTGTGGGGGTGAGTCAATTGGTGAAAAACACAAGAGAAGTTCAAAATAGTGCCAAGGGAGTCCCGTAACACCAGAAGGTCCAGAAAGGATGACCCCAAAATAGACTGATGTAAATGCTTCCTTGAGGAAGAAAAAATATCTGTAGGAGTCAAAGGCCACTGATGAATCTTTAAAAAAGTGGGTATAACATAATGGGGAAGATTACATTTTCGAAAGTTTCGAGGAATCTCTGTAGGAGGAAGATGCCACGTCACGCACAATGGGGCAACACGATGATGGAGAAGAAATAATCAATAGACTGATTGGGCGTGCAATAAATAAGGAATGGTGGACTTTATAAACAAACAGTGAAAAACACCAAAGGGTTCAACATCTGAACTCTGCCATGGCAATAATCAGGATATGTATAATTCCTCTTTACTGGGTTCAAACAACTAGCACAGAAGCCCTAAAGAAAACATTATATAAACAAGCTTCCAAGGAAAAAGGAACTGAAGCTAAATGAAGAAACAAGGGAAGAACAAAAGTCTTCAACAACAAAACCCGCTTCCACTTAGCTATAGTGTGACCCTTCCAGGAAGCAACTGTGTGGAAAGCCTTGTCCAGAATAACAGTCCAGTTGGCGTGGGCATCGTCAGTAGCACCAAAAGTCAGTCCTAAAACCTTGATCGGGGTGGAGTGCAAAGGCACCCCAGCAATATGGCGAGGAGAATCAGGAGGTGGCAACATTGGGAGGTACAAAGCTGAGCTTTTACTGTAGTTTAACCTAGAACCAGACACCTGTTCAAAGTCCGAGAGAAGATGGAGCAAGTCTGTCTCTTGAAGCTGAGGTGTGGTGAGAATACAAAGGTCAGCGGCATAAGCCAACACTGTAGGAAGAGGGGACGCAGAAGAAAAGGAGAGATGAGGAATAGAAGGATGGTGTAAAATCCTGCGAAGCAAAGGATCAATATGAAAAACATAGAGAAGAGGACTTAAAGGGTAGCCTTGTCGAACACCAGTCCGGCTCAAAAAGGAGGGACAAGGGGCGCCATTCACATAAGGCTGGATCCAAGCAGTAGAATATAGTAATTTAAGCCATTGGATAAAACGATGTGGAATACCATAGTAAGAGAGGATGAGAAAAAGGTAGTCATGGTTCACACTATCAAACGCTTTCTCCTGATCCAGAGAAAGGAGAAGTGAGGGAGAAGAAGAGCTAAAGGCAGACATCCCGTAGAGGAGAAAGATTTGAAACACTAGAGCGACAGGGATAGCACGTGCCTGAACTTCTGTGATGACATGAGATGCAACAGGAAGAAGTCGGTGGAGCAGGACAGAAGCAAAAATCTTGTAGTCCATGTTCAATAGGCTCAATGGTCTCCAATTCTGAATATCCTCCCTATCCACCTTCTTAGATAAGAGAAACATAATAGCATCCGAGAAATGTCAGGGAACAGAATGAGTAGCAGTAGTAGTATTAAAGAGCATGGTGAGGATAGGAGAAAAAAGGTCAGAAAACATGTGATAAAGCTCCACCGTTAGGCCATCTGGCCCCGGAGAAGTACACCGTTTCTGCTTCCCGATGGCTGTCCGCACCTCCAACAAGGAAATTGGGACAGTCAACCAGGTGCAGAGATCTAGAGGGGGAGATGGGAGTTGGAAATCAAGAAAGGAAGCAACTGCAGGGGAGATCACTGTATGAGTACCAAAGTCACTATCCAAGTGGGAAAAAACCTTACACTGGAGAGAGGCCATAGTATCATAAACCGTCGAGGAGTCAGGATCTACAAGACGATTGATATGTGTGGCTGACATCCTGTCAGAACAACGCTTATAGACATCAAAAGAAGCCTTAGAAGAACGGGTACCGTAAGAGGCCTCTAGACGCAAGAAACGAGCCCTATCATACTGATGCACTTCCATCGGGGCCTTTACGGAAGCAATAAGAGGGGAGTAATCATGACCAGACTCATACGCTCTGGAGATAGTATCCTGTAGAGTTTGCCGCAAAAGCAAATACTGATGATAAGAGGAGGCCGATTTCCTCTTAGCATGCCTAAGAAAGAAACATTTGAGATCCAATTTAGTGTCCTCCCACCAATGTAGGGAGGAGGCATAAACATCCAGTACCGAAGTGGGGGCCAACAAAAAATCTTGACAATCCCAAACAATGCAACTATCAGACAACAAAAAGCTATTCAGCTTCCAAAGGGAGGAAACCACCAGAGGGTGGGAAGCTGTGGAAGGGGAGCATAGCAAGGAAATGGTCATGTGATCTGAGGTTTCACAAGGAATAACTTTAGCCTGGTGAACCATAACATTCTGAGAAAGAAAGAAAGAAAAAAATCAATACAAGTGGCCAGAAGGCCTCTGTGATAGGTTTTAGTTCCCATGGGATGCACCTCACAGTAGCCATCCTTAAGAGAAGTGGTCTGAAGAATAGTGCGCAATGCAGTGGAGTCTCCGAAAAGTTTCAGAGTGGAACCTCCTCTATCTGCCAGGGTAAGACCACAATTGAAATCCCTCCCCATGTAAAGATGGCAGGAGGTGTGTAAGTAAAGTTGCAATGACCGAAACAAGTCAGAACGAGCAGCAATACTCTGAGGCGCATAAACATTCAGAATCATGAGCTGTAGGCGATGGAAAGTGCAGTCAAGCATTAAGGTGCAGCCAGGAACAATGTCAACCAGTCGAGTAACAGTGCAATCAAAACCAAAAAATAAAATACCCAAGCCATCACAGGTGTCCTCACCAGAGGATCAATAGGAAGGGCCCTTGGTCCAACCGGCAGAAGCCCGAGACAGCTCATAATGGGTTTTCAACCTAGTATCTTAGAGCAAATAAAAAATCATGTGGGAGATCCAAAAGATACTGCAAGAAGGTAAGAAGCTTCCTATGGGATTTCATGCTGCACACATTAAGTGTGAAGCAGCAGAGGCTGAAACTCCCAAACATAGGAAAATAGGAGACAGTGACAAAACCACAGGAAAAAACATGGAAAAACTAAACAAGAAGTAGTTAAGTAACCACAGATTGCTGCCCGGTGTCCAATCTAGAGGGAGAGGGATCCATCTGGGAATCAGAGGAATAGTATATGGAGAGAAGAGGCCTGAGAGGATTCAGAATCATTTTCCTCATTCATTATGTCACTCCACTGCTTCCATTTAGTTAAAGCCCAATACCGATTCCTGGTCAGAAGGGACTGTCTCGGGGGGGGGGACCGGGAGTCTTCCGCTTTCTTTTGGACTTACTCCTCTTGCTCCGAGAAACCTCCGTGAAGGGGTCCTGGTCCGGAGGGGGAGGGCGGCATAGGGTCAGAGGGGGTAACAACCCTTGGGGCCATGTCTGCACAGGGAGGGATACGATCCAGCAATATAGGATCATCTATCCGAATCTCAGGAGGGGAAGTTGGGACAACAGTAGATGAGGGGGGACACCACTTCCTGGTGTTCCTCTTCACGCTGATGAAGTACCCGAGATTAAGTATCAGAAATAAGGGCCTCCTGGTCCTGAGGGGGGTGATCTAGCCTATTATGGTCTGCCCAAGGACACTGGTGATAGGTATGGCCAGACTCATCACAGAGGTTACATTTTCTGTGGGTCAGGACAGCTAAGGCTAACATATCCATAGGCCAAACAGATTGAGCACCGTGGCTTGTCGCAGATGTGACTGAGGTGTGTCCGGGCACCGCATTTATGACAGGTGCGGGGCTGACCCAGGTAAAAGCACAAAACCCTGTCCCTACCAATGTAAAAGCTGCCAGGCGAGTGTGTAATACCCCGGTCAGTCTGCCTTAATTGCACCTTAACCTTTCAACCCCCTGTCCAGACAAGGTCCTCGTCCAAAATTGGATGAGGAGCCTCGAGAACGTCGCAGTGCTGCTTAAGCCAGTATTGGATGTCTGCTATGCTCACTCCCTCATTACAAAAAAGAAGGGCAATAACTTTTACTGTAGGTTTAGTAAGGGGAATGAGCATAAAGTGGACCCATAAAGGCTGAGACTTCACCAGTTCGTATTTGGTCCAAAATCTTTCTAAGGTATACACGTTCTTAAAACTGCGATCATATATAGACTCCCCCTTAATATGAATAAAGGCAAACAATTCACTAGCCAAAATACCCAGAGAGTCTCATAACGGTGAATGTAATATTGTTTTTCTGTCTGGAGCATTAGAAAGATCACCAAAAAACTTCAGTCAAACAGCATTCCTACACGGAGCTGGGGCACCCAAGTTCTGAAAAAGGTCGCTGAGGTGAAAGGAATGGTCCAGCAAAGTCTCACCTGCAGGTATAGAAGGCAGGGCAGAGTCAACCTTGCATTGCTGGATATCGTCATCTGAGGAGGAGTGCACTGAAACAGGGAGTTTCTGAGCCAAATTGTAATCCAGAGCAAGCTTAGTGTCCTGAGAAGGAAGAGGTGGTTGGCCAACAGTGGAGACCTGGGAGGGAGCCGAAGAATCCTGGTGTGACTCCAACAGAAGAGACGAGGCAGGTAGAGGGCTACCAGCAGTGGACAAAACAGGAGCCGAGTTGTTACGCATGATGTCTCAGGTGCTGACTGCATGAGGAGAAGTCCACGGTGCACCAGGAAATTGCTGCGTCCAACCTGCAGCCTGGAGAGCAGAAGCCGGGGACCAGACAGAATCAGGGGAGGAAGCAGCTCTGTGAATGGATTCAGGAGGAAACTGAGCTGAAACAGGCTCAGCTGAACAGGTAGGGACAATATTTGAATCTTGTGCGATGCAGTAGGAGGCAACGTAGTCGAAAGGGCAGACTGAGCCAAAGCAGGCGGCAGGTCAGAGTGTAAGGTGTCATCCTCATACACTAAATGTCATAGTAGAGAGCGATGCTGGTGGTAGAGGAGGTGTAAATGCAAAGGGGATAAGGGAGTAGCACAGGACCCAGAAGTGATGACTTTAGGGGGATCCGAAGGAAACAGTTCAATATACGAGGCAATAGCAGCAGTAGGAGACTGGAGCACCACAGATGATTAATCCAAAGTAGGCACAGAGTCTAAACGACCATTTCTACAAACAGTAGATTGAGGATCAGGCTGGAAATCTGGAGCAAAAACCTGGGGACAGAGAGCAGCATCTTCACCAGGGTCCGGGACGGCAGCCATCTTGGCAAGCAACTAGACAGCCAAAGGATCCCTCTGCTGTCAGAGTAGGGGTGATTTTATTGCAATAGAAACACAAGTACAAATCAATCAAAAAAACACGTAAAAACAGAATAAAAAAGGAAAAAAAAAAACAAAGAAACCACCATACATATACATCCCAAATCATCAGAAACAAAAAGCCAGAACAGAGGAAAAAAAACATAGGAAAATCTTAAGTAAATATCTTCAAATTACTCCATCTCCTGTCTTAATCCTAGAGAACCCATCTATCCCAAAAAAAACCCAAAGAAAGAGGAAAGGGGAGATACACAGGGAAAAGAAACATCAACCTTCTATTTATATTTGATAATATGTGAAAATCCCTTCCACCATTTCCTGACTTTATCTACATTATACAATTGCATATCGGTAATAAAGATTTTCCTCAATTCATTTATTACATACAAATTAAACCCCTCTAGGGAAGTTTTTTTTTTATATAATACCCATTGACATCTTACTTGCAAAAGACAAAACCGTAAGCATGCAAGTAGTATTCTCAAAGTGCCCTTCTCATACTTCCTTAAAGTTGGGGGAAAGATGCCGATCACTAATATATCATAGTTTAAATTTGCCAACCAATTCAATTTCCATTTCTTGGCCAAAAAAGCCCATCATTTTGATGGAAAAGAGCACTGCAGAAAAAAATGTTCCATGGTTTCCTCCTGATTTACACATTCATTATATGGACAAGTCCTCTCTTCCTTGGCTTTATATTTAGCTGTTCCCCTAACATTCAGTCTCCCATACATTATAAGCAATTGAACCTCCCACATTTGTAATGGTAGCCTGGGGTTATTAAGTTGTTCCAATATATTAGGAATCAGTCCTGAAGGACAATTTTTAAAGCTTGGCTTTAAAGGATAGATCAATGCTATAATTTCTTTATATAATTTCCTAGGAGAACCCCCTGTGATCTGTTTTTTGGTTACCTGCCACTTATATAATTTCCATGCTGCAAGCTTAAAAAATTCCGGTAAGGACAAATGGGATAATTTAGGTGCACAATGCAACCAGGCTGCTAGGTAACGTCTCAACAGAGATCTGAGAAAAGAACTCTCCTGATCCCCGGAGGTCCTAGACTATGTTTCAATGAAAAGGAAAAAAATAATGTAAAACAAAAGATCACTGGGTCAACCATTCCTAAACCTCCTTGATTTCTATCCAGGTAAGTAAAACACCTTTTAACAGGGTTTAGTCTATTGCCCCATAACAATTGGAAACAAATGCTATAAAGTCTGGTTTCGTAATGGGCAGGCAGGGGGTAAATAACTGCTAGGTACTGTAAACATGGTAAAATAAATTGTTTCAACACTTGAATCCTTTTCAATTTTGAAAATTTAAACTTCTTCCATCTGTTCACTTTCATTTCTACTTTATCTAATACAGAAACCCAATTTACTTCCGGAAGGTTTTGGAATCCAAAAACTACTCCTAAAATTGTAAGGGGATCTGTAGAAACATTTATAGTATTGTACTGAACAGGGCTTTGATAGGAACATCCAAGTAATAAACCTCTGGATTTGGAAAGATTAATTTTGGCATTTGACAACTTGGCATATGATTGAAATACATGAAAAAAACTCCCATTTGTGTAACCTCTTTAAAAAAAAGACAAACATCATCTGCATATGCCTGTATGGTTAAAAAATAATTTGTTAAAAGGATATGCACTCCTGACCACTGAGGGGTAGTACTCACTGCTCTGATAAGGGGCTCCAAAGAAAAAATGTAAAGGAGGGGGCTTAAGGGGCAACCCTGTCGTACTCCACATGCCATGGTAAAACCTGTCCCTAATTCCCCTTTAATTACTGGATACACCAATGCAGAGGCATACAGCCCTTTTATTAAATTAAGCAAACCCGCAGGCACCCCAAAAAATTCTAAAGCTGAAAACAAAAAAGGGTGACTAACTCTATCAAAGGCCTTCTCCAGGTCCAAAGAAAGTAAACACCCTGACTCTCCTGAGTCGTTCAAATGGTCAATGACATCTCTTATAGTACAAAGCACCAACTGGATTTTTCTATTTGGAAGTCCACAATGCTGAGCTGGGGAAAAAACTATATTAGTCACAACTTTCAATCTATTATTAAGCAAAGTAGCTAATATTTTATAATCAGAATTTAGTAATGTGATTGGTCTCCAGTTCCGAAAATCCCCCTTATCCCCTGTTTTAAAAATATATATCTGTAAACCTTCTGAAAAAAAACTCAGAATCAAGTCACCATCTAAAAATTTATTAAAAACTAAAGCCAAACAATGAATCAATTCCAAATGAAAAGTTTTATAAAATGAATTAGATAGACCACATGTTGGATTTTAAAGTTTTAATTACAGCATCTATCTCTAAGGGAGAAAAAGGTCTTTTAATTGTATTCATTGTACCTGGATCTAAGCCCATATCTGGGGGGGGGCTAAAAACTGATTTATCTGTTGCAAAGTAGGAGTATGTATGGAATGTAGCTCCCGAAAGTGTGCAGTAATCTTATTTCCTATAGAAACTACTGTGTCCACTCTACCACACCCATGGTCTAAAAATTCTAAAGAGGAATGATCCTTAATTGATTTACACAACTCAAACGGATCACCAACTGATTTCCTCATATGATTAGTTATCACCGCTTGTAAAATGTTTGTTCTATCATATTGTAAGATCCTCATTTGTGACTTAATCGACTCTATTTGTGCAGAAGAATCCTGCCTGGAGGAATTTGCCAACGTAAGTAAGTATTGTAAGTGAGATCTTAATTTTAAATAGGCAAAAAACTCAGAGTTCCTCCGACGGATCCCATATTTTTTAAACCATAAAATGCAATCATTTTTTATTTCTTGCCACCGTACTCCCATATCTGGGTACAAAAATACCGCAGATAATCTAGCATTTAGAATTAATCTAATAGAATTCAATACAAACTGTTCTTGTAAGATAGAAGTGTTCAGTTTCCATCTTTTCCCATGTCTTCCTTGTCCTACAAAAGCTCCTACCTCTACCTGTAAAATAACATGATCCGAAAACTCTACTGGAATTTTAATTGAATTACTTGCTGGAATTGTTTTAGAAATCAAAAGATAATCAATAGTGAACCCCTTTCCCCCTTTAAAAAAGGTACCACCAGAGCAGTCAGTACTGAAAGCTTCACAGGAAACTAAATCTGCAGTTTTCACAATTTCCTTCAAACAGTTGGAATCTCAATAGATCTTTTTGTTTGAACCCCTCTCTTTTACTCCTATATTGCAATTGAAATCTCCACCCCAAAGAATGGGAATGGACGTGACTAAAAAGGGTTGAATCCCTTTCAAACAAGCCACCCTCGCTGCTTTTGTTTGGGGGTTATAAATATTAATAAATCTAAAGATGTTGGCATTCCATTTCCCGTCTAAGATCAGAACCCTACCTGGAACCAAATCAATCAATTTATACAAAACCAACTGATATGAATTAAAAAGAATCCCCACCCCATCAGCCCTGTCTTCCCCAAAAGACCAATAAGATGGTCCCCATGGCCAATCCTTTTTAAACGAAACAATTTGTTCTCTGGAAAACATTCAGGTTTCCTGCAAAAAACAAATTGAAATCTGGAGATCATGAAGTAAGTGAAACACAGCACGTCTCTTTTGTGTATTTAAAAGACTATGTGTGTTTAAAGAGGCCCATAAAAAATTTTTTTATTTTAAACTGAGAAAACCTTCATCTCATTTTTTCCTCCTTTTCTTCTTTTTTTCTTTATAATCATCCCTAGGGGGCGCCAAAGCATCCTGTAATGATTTTTGGGAGTCTGTATCCCCAACATCCATCTCTCAATCACCCCAAAATAAGGTTGCATAGGAATTTTTTGATTCAAAGGACTCAGGTTCAGGAGGCGGGATCGTCTTAAAATTTCTACAAGATCTTCTGGGAGGTAAAGGAGGTTGGGGAACAGTGTCAGCCACTGAATCCTCATTTGGGGCTGTATAACAGACTGATTGCAAAAGGTCAGAAACCCCCTCTGAGACTTCTTCTTTAATAGCTATGTTATTTGAGGCTTGAGGCCAGGTGGGAACTTCCTCCACATGAGTTTCTACAGTGCTCTGGGGCAAAGAAGGGGACTTTAAGGTACCACCCTCCCTCTGCTGTCTTTCCCTAGCATCTTGCACCTTTTGGATAATTAAATCCAGATTTCCACAACAGACCTTATTCTGTGCTGCCCATGGACAGTTCCGAAAGGCGTGATTTTGTTCTTCACAGAGATCACACTTTGTAGAATTAATACATAGCATTGTGACATGACCAATTTCACCACAATTGTCACATCATGGCTGGTCACATGTACTGGATAGGTGTGTCCTTGAACCACATTTATAACAAGCTCTGGGCTGTCCGCTATAAAAACATACCACCCTATCCCTCCCCAACAAAAAGGAATTAGGGATGTGCTCCACTCCCAAATTTGACTGCCTTAATTTAACCTTAAATTTCCAGCCTCCCGTCCAGAAATGCTCGGAATCCAAAATAGACTCAGGGTCACTCTGAACCTCGCATCTTTGGGAGAGCCAGTAGGAAATATCTTCCACATGCACCCCCTCATTTCTGAACATTACTGTGACATGTTTGATTAATGGTTTTGTAAGAGGTATAACCAGAAAGGGGGACCATAGAGGTGAGAATTTCACCTGATTATACCGTTCCCAAAATAATTCCAGTAAAGAGGGGAAACGAAAACTGACATCAAAGTTATCTTCCCCCGAGATGTTAATAAAAGCAAAAACATCTCTCGGGGAAAAGGACAAAGAGTCTTTTATCAAGGATTTTCCCACATAATACCTATCCAGTCTTTCTTTTAACCCCCCTTTATATCTGATCTGAACAGCATTACATCGGGGTGCAGCTTCCCATTTGCTTTGAGAAAATAAAGTAGACATAAGGGGTTTGACAAAAGAAGGCTCTTCCCCAGACTTAGATCCCTCAAACACCTTTTGTTTTGTTGTTGGAAGTTCAGACAGTTTCGGTAATATCTCTACATTTATATCACTATTTTTAACATTCAAGTCTACCCTCTCTATGTTACTTTCTGTTCCAGTCCCTGTACCTGGTTTCCAAACAGGAGAAGATTTGTTTAAATCTAGGGAAGAATCCCATGTTAAATCCAGAGTCCATACCCCCTTCCCTAATTGTTTCCACCCTGCCGCAACCAAGACACCCTGTGGGGACCAATTTTCATTGTGACCCTCCAAATGAAGTGGAGTAGCAGGCAACCCTTCAGATGTTACGGGGATACCTGCACTAACCTCCTTAGGCAGACTAGGGGCAATATTTTGTTGCTTACCAGAACTTTGAGAGAGAACAAAACTAAACTCTGTTACCCCTGTTTGTACATTTGCCTCCATCTGATATGTGATAGGGGCATCAGGCTGCAAACCCTGACTCCCACCCTTGTGGGGTTGAAAACAAACCCAGTCTCTTTTTGTAATATGATTGTCCGAAACGCCACCTTCGGCTGCACAGTACTCATGACCTCTTGTTCCTTCTGTAAAGAGCCAGTCGATACTACCACAGCTTCTTCCTCCATTGACCGCCCTTACTGAGAAAGTTTTCTCATCGTTTCCACCTCCTCCACGATTCCTTGAAGCAAAACATTCAATTCAGAAATTCGCCTGTCTTGATTCCGTCCCATAGTGCAAACTGTAGCATTAGGTAGTTCTTCAAACGTCAACACGCCGCCTCTCTCCAAATGTACTTCCGCATTCTCTGTTACCAGCGGTGAAACAAAAGCCAGTTTTAAAGTTGCAGAACCTGAAGTCTCATCCAAAACCCCACTCGGAGCCTCCGCTTTCTCAGCCATCAAGTAACTCCCTTCAAACTTCTTCATACCAGGTAAAGCCTCAGTAGATGAGACAGCATCATGGAAAAGCTTGTTGTTTTCACTCTCAAAACCAATAGTCGGTTTAGACTCTGTGTCGCCACGCTGCTCAGCTCCCTTGCCAGCAGCAGACACAACCTCCTTCTCCAAACGCATTGCCGAAGTGGCCATCCTGCAAACAAAGGCCAGCTCCCCTACTGGCCACAGAGCGCCAGCAGAGCAGGGGAATTTCCCCAGTGCCCTGGTCAAACTTCCTCCCATTCACTAAAAAAAAACACCACCAACTGCTTAATCTGATTCAAGGTCAGTTGGCATTCATCTGTATCCCTTCCCCTGGGTCATGCCTGAAAATAGGCAGAATTTGCCTAGTGCACTGACTCGGTCAACAAAAAGTAAATAAAATAAAAATTAAATACTTGGTCATGTCTGGCTTCCCAATGCCATGCAGTTTCTTTTTCCGGTAATTCTCTCAGGGGCTTGTTTATGGTAGAAAGGTTAGGTGTAAACTTGGCTAGGTAATTGACCATCCCCATGAACCTCTGTAGTTCTGTTTCACACTTGGGTCTGGGCATGTCCAAAACAGCCTTGATTTTCTCTGGGTCAGCAACTAGGCTTTCCTGACTTAATTTATGCCCAATATTGGGGACTTCATTATATCCAGTTTGGGATTTTTTCAAATTCAAAGTAAGATGGCACTCCCGTGTCCTCTGTAATACTCTTTTCAGTCTCTCATTATGCTCTTGTAAATCTGAGCCCCATATCAGTATGTCATCCATGTAAGTATCAACACCATCTAGACCTTCAAAGATCAGTGAGATAATTCTTTGAAGAACTTATGGGGTTGAGCAAATTCCAAATAGCATACACTTAAACTTATAATGCCCAAACAGTGTGTTAAAGGTCACTAATTCTAAACTGGGCACATCAAGCTTGGTTTGCCAAAAGACATGACCAGCATCTAGCACAGAGAAAACTTTGGCACCAGCAAGCCTGACTGCTACTTCTTCTATGGTTTTCATAGGGTAATGCTCTGGGGTTCAGTTTTCGTGCCCCCCCTCCCGTAGGCCTGCCCCTGTGGAGATGGTCAGATACCGCCCTTTATGGGATCTGAGTCCCGATGGTCTATTGGTGGTGTTAGATCTATCGGTAATTCCAGAGGCAAGTGGGAGTCCAGAGAGCCTGGTTCAGGCCTATAACAAGGCCGTTACTATAGCTCTGGACTCTATTGCTCCTGTCCGTGTTCGTCCTCTCTTCCTTCACCCTCAGTCCCCATGGTTTGATGGGACCTTGAGAGTGTTGCAGCAACTTGGATGAAGGTTTGAGCGTTGCTGGTGGAAATCTGCCCTGGTTGCTGACCACCTTAGATTGATGGAACATTATCAAATCTAGCAATCAGCAATTATTCATAAGAAGGTAGAGTTCCTGTCCAGGGAGATTGCTGCTGCTCAAAATCGACCGGCTCAGCTCTTTCGAACAGTGGACAGGTTGTGCAACCCAACCTGTCTTCAGGTTTGAAGAGCCTTTTCACAGATTGAGTGTGATGAGCTTGCTCAGTTCTTTGCAGACAAGGTGGCCAGCATCAGGGCGGAGATCCAGCTGGCACACTCTATGGGAGCTGACAGTGGCTGGTGTATGGTCACTCCCCCTCGGTTTACCTGGAGTTCCTTTGACTGGCTGGAACTCATGGATGTTGTGCGGATTGCCCAGGGTATGCTCCCAGTGTGCTGTAGTTTGGATCTGGGCCCAACTTCCCTGATAATGGGTTGTTGTGACATCGTCTTACTGGTCCTCACAAAGACAGTTTGGTGCTCCTTATAGTCTGATGAGTTTCCCAGCTCCCTGAAGGAGGCGGTGGTGACACCTCTCCTGAAGAGAGCTGCTCTGGACCCAAGCTGCTTTGCAAACTACAGACTGATCTCAAACCTTCCCTTTGTTGAGAAGGTAATTGAGAAAGTTGTGGCACTGCAACTGGAGAACTACCTGAGCATCCATGACATTTGTGAACCTCTCCAGTCTGATTTTCCTAAGAGGCGTAGTCCTGAAACTGCTCTGGTTCAGGTGCTCAGTGATCTTTTAATGGCAAGAGATCAGAAGCGCTGTTCTATCTTGGTACTTCTTTGATCTCTCCTCAGCTTTTGACACCATGGACCATGGGGTGCCTCTCGAGCACCTGAGGTTCATCTGTGGCCTGTCTGATACAGTTCTCAGATGGTTTAAGTCCTTCCTCACCAGCAGAACTCAGAGAGTGGTGTCGGGAATTTTTTCCTCTGACCCATTCTGTCTTCCATGTGGGGTCTCTCAGGGCTCGGTGTTGTCCCCCATGTTGTTCACGGTGTATATGCTGCCCCTCTGAGACATTGTAAGATGGTATGGGCTGAGGTTTCACTGCTATGCTGATGATACCCGGCTCTACCTGTCTTTTGCACCCGACCAGGATAATGCGTGTTTGGTATTTAACAACTGTCTCGCTGAAATCCAGGACTGGATGAGCTCCAGCTGGTTGAAGTTGAACTCTGGAAAGACTGAGGTGATGGTAGTGGATCATGGTCACCGGACAGAGGGGTTGAGGGCTAGTCAACCCACCGGACTTTGTCTAGGGAGTATCCAGCTTCCTTCCTCTGAATGGATGCGAGACCTGGTGGTGATTCTTGATGATGGGCTGACACTGCATTCGCAGGTGTTGGCAGTTGTCAGGTCCTCTTTTTACTATCTGAGGAACGTCGCCAAGGTTAATCACCTTGTTTCATCTGGCGACCTTCCAACGTTGATCCACACCTTTGTGACCTCGCGCCTTGACTACTGCAACTCCCTTTATCTGGGGCTACTGGGGGTTGATATCTGCCGCTTGCAGCTAGTGCAGAATGTTGCGGCCCAGCTGTTGACGGGGACTCCTCATATGAGTCACATCATGCCAGTGCTGCACGAACTGCACTGGCTGCCTATTCAGTGGTGGATCACCTTCAAGGTCGGGCTTATGACCTATAAGGCCCTGCATGGACTGGGTCCAGACTATCTGCAAGAGCTCCTGTGCCCCTACTGCCCCAGGTGACTACTCTGCTCAGCTGACAAGGGGTTGCTAGAGATTCTCAGAGTGAGTCATAAGTCAGCTGGGGCCTGTGTGTTTATGTGTGTGGCCCCAGCCCCGTGGAATTCTCTACCCCATCAGATATGTAAGTGCATGACCATGGAGGGCTTTAAGAAGGCCCTGAAGAAACATCTATGGTGGAATGCCTACCCAGAATTATCATTTTAGCTTTATTATTTATCCTGTTATTTGGTTACATTGCTATGTATTTTATTGCTTTTATTTGCTTATTTACTGTCCAGCACCTTGGTGCTTGAAAGGAGTTTTACAAATAAAAATTATTATTATTTACTGCTTTGTTCAGATCTCTGAGATCAATACATATTCTTACCTTATTAGGCTTCTGTATTATTACCATTGAATTAACCCAGCATGTAGGCCTCTCTAAGTTTTCAGTAACTCCCAACTTCTCCATGTTATCAAACTCAGCTTTTACCTTGTCTTTTAAGACAAATAGAATTTTCCTGGGCGGATGTATTACAGGGTTCACCAAAGTGTCTATTTTTTTGTGGTGTTCTCCCTCTAAACACCCCAACTCTTGAAATACGTCAGTAAAACTGGTTGGTATCTTTCTGTTGTGTCCCTTTCAGCATTTACTGAGAAGATTTTCTTTACAAGTCTTTTCTTTAAACAAGTAGGCAATCCCAGCGCTGGAGTTACATTGGCATCCACCACTTGAAATGATACAGCATAGTACTGTTTCTTGAAACCCACAGCCAGTGTAACTTTCCCACCCATGTTTAACTGGTGGCCTGAATATGGGACCAGTCTTGCTTTTGATTTCTGGATAGTCTCTCTAAATACAGCTTATAACACGGGTTCTGAAAATCCTGTATTCTGATTCATCCAAACAGGTCACCTGACCATTGATGAATCTCTGATATACCCACAGTTGCATGTTCACAGGGCTTTATTTTAACATTTCTTTAGGTGAACCTCTGTAATAACATTAGCCATGTTGTACGATGATTAACCCACTCCAGGGTATGGGTTTACTGAGTATTAATCCATGCCTGGGTGGTTGAAGTCACTCGACTTTGCCTCATGACTCCAACCCCCCCAGGCATAGATTAATGCTCAGTAAACCCATATCCTGTCGTAGGTTAATCCTTCCTTGATACTTGTTCAAAGGCATGACGTTATACTGAGCTCCAGTGTCCAGCTTAAAAGTCACAAATGTCACGTGTGTGTGTGTGTGTGTGTGTGTGTGTGTGTGTGTGTGTGTATATATATATATACTGTATATATATATATTTTTTCAAATTTACCTTCCAATAAGTGTCCACAGTGTTATCAGTGAGCATTTCAACATTAAAGGTATTCTCACTTTCACTTCTGGTCTCTTCATTAACAACATGCACTTTCCTGTCTTGCTCAGCATTGTACATTCTGGCAAAGGGATTTTGCCTGTTGCATAGTTGACACCTTTGTTTATGTGCTGGGCACTATTTGGCCTATGCTCTTGACCACATTTCCTACATCTGCGCATTCTTGGCTCTCTTGCTGGGAAACTCCCTCTCAGTTAATGCACAGTCTCTTGGTCTCCCCCTCTTCGGAAAACTGTCAAATCAAATGCAGTTTCCTCCCAAGGGGGCTCACTCATACTTTTAATTTGCCTCTCACTAAATTCAGCTGCTCTACAGATATCAACAGTTTTAGCAAGTGTAAAATCTGCTTCTCAGAGCAGGCAGCATTGCACCTGATCATTTACAATGCCACAAATAATTCCGTCTCTAATCAGTGAATCACTCAGGCTGCCAAACTCATAACAGTTAGCTCTCAGGTGCAGCTCTGTATCATAGGCATCAATAGATTCACCTGGATTTTGATTCCAAATGTTAAACTAATGCCTCATATGTCAAGTTCTTGTGTGGGTTGCAATGCCTTTCAAATTACTCCATGACTTTGGACAAATTTCCTTAGTCTTCCTCACTCACCCAGTCAAAAGTATTAATACGCCTCCAGAGCTACAGGTCCAGCAACATGTACAGTTAGAATGGCATAGCTTGTATCTTCTGGGACTTCTCAGTAACACCCACAGCCACAAAGAAAATTCTGACTTGCTTGAAGCGATGACAATTGTCTACCAGATTGCCAGTGACATCAAGTGCAGGAGGTGGCAACAGCTGTTCCATCTTCTGACACCATGTAATAATACACAGAGGCAGGGAAGCTTAGTTTGAAGCACTTTACTAGCAATTGCCAACTTGGCACATATAGATGTATCTAGTGTCAGGTTTAACATTAGCCTGGCGGGTTATTGGCGTCAAGCCTTTTTATACAGAGATTCAAAAGTAATGTCACACCGAGCATGCATCATTAATATGCATGAACCCTATTAACATGCGTATACTCACAGCATATACATTCAACAGGTATCTTCAGCTGAAGAGATTTAAATGGCAAGTGGTGACCATCTTTAATGACATGCATCATTAATTACAACATTAGCTGTAAAAGTTGTTATAACAATATCCAAGAAAATGGAAGATACACTGAGCATGAATAAAAGGATGTCAGAAATACAATTTTGCCACAAAACAACATGATGAAATTTTTGGCAGATTAACAAATACTATTGCTTTAACCCACAGCTTTTAAATAAATATTGGAAAGTTGTATGGGACAATTCTCCAGTCACCACTGCAATCTAGGAGAGGACAGCAGCCAGGCAGATGCTCAATCCACCAGCCCTGCCCCCTACCACCCCTGGCAACCGAAGCTTCTTCCCAAACTTAGTTCGCAAGCATGGGAGTTAAGGTGCTTTACAGTGCCTCAGCCCACTAATCCACCTGGTCACAGGACAACCTTGCAAGAAAAAGTCAACCTCAAGTGCTTGGTACTCAAAAGCCCCCTTAAGAGTCAAAAAAAGCTAGCCTTCCCAGTTCAGATTAACATTGTTTCTGACAAAGTAATCTGAACTGTCATATCTCTATCTCTTGTCCTGTTTCTTTTGTAATATGTGGCCAAATATATAATAAGATATTAATTTGAACTTGGAAAGCTAGCTGTCAACTTTTTTGACTCTGAGTGTGGAATCTTTGTTCAACTGAAGTCACAGGAGACCTGTGACAGCCTGATGGTGGGTGAATCACAAAGCCACTAGTAAGCCACAAGTTACATTAAAATATCAGTTTTAATATGAGTACACGTATTTCTATCTTGAACTGTGTCCAATAAAGTCCTGATCTAAGAAGGGCGGTCCACACACCCCTTTATATAAGATGAGATTGCTATTATGATGGATAAAACTGACAAGGTTCTTGACAGCATTGCCAGTTTCTTGTTTAAATTCCATCTGAGACAGCAGATTTTAAGGCAGACTTGAACATGTTCAGTGGTAGTTTTCTCAACAGATAATACCTCTACCTTAAATTCCCTTGAAATCTACAGGTGAAAAAAAAATTGTTCTTGCCTTCAGGTGAAAAGACAGGAAAGACGGCCCAGTGGAGGAGCAGTTGCACTTCTGCCCCCATGCTGACAAACCAGGGGTCAAGAACGGACAAGGTCACTTGGTGGGTCAGCAGGTGAAGGAGGACTGAGCACTTGATGGCAGTTCACTTTCCTTGAAGGTGGAACCAGGTCCTGCTGTTGAGACTGCCACCTGGCCGGGGCAGTGCAGCAGCACAGTGGGATGGCAAGAGGGGCAGGGCTGTAGCATGACATGCTTGGAGCACACATCCTAACGCTGCAACCCAGAGGGAGAAAATACAAGAAAAAGATGTTGGGCTTCCATGGCTGGCACCCCCCCCCCCCGATTCTCAAATGAGGCCACCCACCTATTGAGGTTCTGTGCAAGTGGTGGATAACAGTAAGTCTGTGAGATGGTTGGAGATGGGGCTGGATGAATGCCATTGCATTAGCTCCCTAATCTCTTCTGTAAATGCACTGTACATCTCACAGCTATTCACAGGGAAATCCTGTCACTAACACCTCTCTCATGTTATGAGTTGCGTTATGAGAAAGGTGATTTAAACAGGATTTACTAGTGACCAGGGCTAAGATGTACAGTGCATTTATGGACAGGCAACTTGATTGTGTGAGGGAAGTTGTCATGGATCAGAAGGCACAACCCCATCTCAAATGCCAGTCAAAAGGATAACATATTTGCACTTTTCATGGTGTATAATTATTGCTTACAGCAGTTTAAGTGTGCTATAATACTTAATGGAACATAAAGCAGAAGAGTGAATGGCACTCAAACTCCCTCAGGTACAATAGGCATGGATCCAGAACTGTCTGGTAAGAAAGCTTGCACTTCATAGCACGTAACACATTTAGGCTGTGAGCCAATTAGTGTATAGCATTCAATTAATGCATTTCTACTGCATACTGTGCCTTTTGTTTTAGGTTCAAAATAAAAACACAATCTAGTCGCATCTTGTAAACCCCAACATACTGAATTCTCAAAAGACATTGGAGGCTGTTTCAAAGATGACTCCTATATTTTATGGTTTCATTGTTAAATTAATCCAGAAAGTCTAAAATTATATCATTTAACAACTTAAAAGCTACTTTTTTGACTGATGCCATTGCAGGCCAGGAGGAGGTACTTTTCTTTCCAAGAATGCACTAAAACATTACAGTTTAATCTTTGAAGATCGAATGCATGGTCTAGGTCCTTTTGAACTTCCTCTCTGTCATACCACCCAGGGGCAACATACCTTCTCCTAGAAAGGTGACAAATGTTTTAACAACCTTCCACAGCCCTTGGTCTTGTGCAACACACTTACAGCATTCAAAAAAACAACTGAAATCCTACTTTTTAAGAGAAAACTCCAATGCAGCTGCCCCTGATCCACGTTCTGAGCTCCAATCTCTTCTTTTCAATTTCCTGCACTTCTTACCTGGCATGTTTTTGCATTTCTCTTTACCTTCATTACACAGTTATATTATATTTAAGCAATAAGGCATGACAGGGTATGTGTTATTGTGTAATAACGTCACTCCTGGGGTGGGTTGAAGCACGAGACAAAGCCGAGTGCTTCCACCACCCCAGGAGTGATGTTATTACACAATAACACACACACTGGAGTGCCTTATTGCTATTATACAATGGCTCATTGTTATAGAAAATAAAAAACATTTAAAATAATGTTTTTAGTAGATTTTTAGTGTGGCAGTATATCTTTGTTTCTTAAAAAAAAATGGCTCAAGCGTATGCTCAGCCATACAGTGATGTTGTTGTGTAGTAACATCACTGTCTCAGGCATACACTGACCAATCAGAGTCTAGGATTCTTTCTTGCCATTGTATAATTAACAGTATCTTCCCTATTATGTTCTGTCCCCTTTGTATGACTGTTAATCCAGATAATGTAATGTTCAGCAATATGTGTTATTGTACCAATTTTGTATGCACTCTCATTCCAATCTATGCAGTGTTTACTAACATGTATTATTGTACCAAATTTTGTCAGTGGACGCATGTGAAAACGTGTAATTTTGCTCACATGGCTCTCTGGTATAAACAATAAAATGAAAATGAAATGGAAATGAACTTGCCCATTCTTTTTTACTGAAATAGATTTCAGAACAAGACAAATTATCTTTTCACAGACAGTGACCTATCCAATTAGGTACTGTACAACAGAAACTGAATGTTGTGAGAGAAAGAGACAGGCAATGTAAACAGATTGGTAGCTGTTTGTATGTTCCTATTGTCAGAAATAACATTCATACATCAAAATGGTTCGTATTTAACAGTACCTGAATTCAGTATGATGGGTAAAACTATTTGTTTTTTTTTTTTTTTTTTTATGGGCATCATTCTAATCTGCTCTGTTCCTTGAAACATAATGCTGGAGTTCTGACTATGTCACTGTATGGGTACAGAACTCTGAGCATAATCAAGAGACCCATCAGAGCAGCGCTCAGAGTTCCGAATGCAGACAGTGACATAGTCAGAACTCAACATTTCAGATTCCATGTCGAGAACTGCTCAAAATATCATCCGTTAAAAGAAACCTGGGTTCATCAGGGTTTAGTTAGGTAAAGCTAAATATGCACCATTTGGAGGGATTGATATAATTTTTGAAACATGGAACATTTTGCAAGCAACTGACAATTAGCACAGACAAGTAGTGCAAACAAACATTTGAAAATCATAGCATCTGTGCTTAGACAAATCCTGAAAAACACAGTTCACTTACTAGCACAGCAAAGTTCAGCCCCAGTAGGACCAAACACAATAAACACACAAACTCAGGGGCAGCACCAGCTTTAAGGGTTTGGGGCGCCCCGGCAGGATTAGTGAAGTCATGCACCCCCAATTGGCCCACATTCATATCATTGGTTGTACTGAAAATAAAATAAAGCTTTGCATGCATTGGCTACTGTCAAAACACATGGAGTGAAGCTTTCACCCCATGTAATTAACAGTAGCTCACACGTTCAACACTTTATTTTATTTTCAGTACAACCAATGATGTATTTATATTTTTAGGGGAGACAGCAGTGTTAGTCCTTGGGGATGTTCTTCCCATCCCATCTATTGCTGCCCATCCTCCTCTTAGTGACTGGGGCAAAGCTTGGTATGGCATTTCAGGACATCTTTGGGCCACATCAGAAGGAGCTGTACAGCTCCTTATTAAAATGCCATTTTTTGTACTGAAGACTTGTACTACAAGTAATTGCAAGTGAAAAAGTTGAATAGACTCATAAAGCTTATGCTAAGATAAAAGTGTTCTTTATTACATCTGGATTAGTTTTCAAACTGAAAAGTATTACAAAACAAATCAAGGTAGAGGGGAATTACACATGTGTATCTTGAAATGTTGTTTATTACATTCAATGTAAGAAATGTCCTTGAGCTGGTTATGTGTGGGAGACCGGACAACCTCTTTGAACCAGAATTAACTCACACAGACATGATATTGACAAAGAAGCATGCAGACAAAAGGATTTCACATCCTGCATATGCGCAGGCACAGTTCATCACCTTCAGGAATTCTAACACATTCTGTGACTCTGGACCTCAGCTGCTGATAATTTCTTTTGGCTTATGACTTAACCACCAGGTATCTACAAGATGCTGAAATCCTTTCTCCTACAAATTCTCCTTATGCTGCTCCTGCTCTCAGGAAATGTTCACCCCAACCCAGGACCACCTGGGCAGCCAGCAGTGGCACCAAGCAGAAGGACAGGGACACTCACCATGGCATCCGTCAATGCCTGCAGCATCCTCAACAAACTTGATTCCCTCCAAACATGGATCCTACAGCACAACCCTGATGTCCTCTCAGTTGTGGAAACATGGCTAAACCCTAAAATCCCTGATATCTCAGTCTCTATCCCTGGCTACTGCATTTTCAGGCAAGACAGGATTGCTAAACGGGTTGGGGGCTGCGCCATCTATCCTAAGGATACCTTAATGGGTCACATCATCCCATCCCCTAGCCTAAGCAACTCCTCTCAGGTCCTCACAATCAAAATCCTCCTTGGTGCACATAACAAGGAACTCACTGTCATCTCAGTTTACCTAACCCCAAGAGACCAGGCCGCTGGCTTCCATAGCATCATGGAATATCTAAGGGTCCAGCAACATAATTCTGAAACCATAATCATTGGTGATTTTAACATTAACTGGCTCTCTGCTGAGGCTGCTACCTATAAGGATGCAGCCGTGGCGCATCACCTCACTCAACTGGTCAATGCCCCCACTAGGTGTAACTATAGAACAGGCTCCCTTATGCTTCTAGACTGGATTCTATCTAACTGCCCTGAATGCATCTCCAATGTTTCTGTGCTCCCGGATACAATAAGTGACCACTCACCTGTCATCTGCTCCTGGTCAAACAAATACCACAAGCCCCCTCCCAAGCTTATCTATGCCAGGGTTATCAAACAAGGGCACCTCCAGCTGTTAAAATCCCATCTAACCAGGCTGAACTGGGCAGTGCTTGAATCCCTCAGTGACACCAACAAAGCTCTGGACCTATTTATCAAACGTTTCAACGAAGCCAGTGATATCTATGCACCAGTGAAAAAGATGAAGGTCAAAGGACAGACCAACCCCTGGGTTACTACTGACCTTTTAACTCTACTCAAGCACAGAAACCACCTCTGGCATTGTGCTCATGCAACTCCGACACAAGTAAACATACAATTATACAAAGCAGCCAGAAATGATTGCACTTGAAAAATACGGAAGGCTAAACGCAGCTATTACAAAGAGGCTCTGACCAACTCTTGGGGCCAGGGAAAAAAATTCTGGAACAACATGAAAGAACTCACAGGCAAGGATCCTAAAGCACCACCCACTATGCTCAACCTTCATGGCACTCCTACACTTGACCTAGGTACCATCACCAGCACTTTTAATAATGCATTTACAAACCTGGACAGTGTCCTTCCACCAAATTTTTGACGACCTCCCCTCCAGCTCCTCCCAAGTTACCCCCCAACTAGAACGTACAACCCCAAAGTTTTTTTTAAGGAGGTCCCACTACAAGTAGCTAGAAAATACATTCAAAAGGCCATCGGCAAACAAGGGTACAGTGGTGACTCCCTTGACCTGAAACTGCTGACACAAGTCCTCGAAGAAATCTTAGAACCACTTACAAAGATCTTCAATCTCTCACTTAGATTGGGCCATTTCCCCTCTCTCTGGAAGAAATCCACTGTCACACCAGTTCACGAAAGCGGAGATAGGATGCTCCACACCAATTACAGACCTATCTCATTTCTCCCCCCACTATCTAAAGCGCTGGAGTGAATAGTGTTGGACCAACTAGTTGAATTCCTGGATAAGTACAATGTACAGTGCCCAGAGCAGCATGGCTTCAGAAAAGGGCACAGCACCACCACTGCACTACTGTAATTTACAACCTTCATCCATGCCACACTTGACAATGGGAATTGTGGAGGGGCAGTATTTATAGACCTTACCAAGGCATTCGACACAGTTAACCACCCCCTACTGCTCAAGCAACTGTCCTCCATTGGGATCTCCAGTGATGCCCTTCCATGGTTCACCAGCTACCTTGATAATCAGATCCAATGTGTAAGGATTGCAGGGATCTCTTCGGATGAGAAACCGGTCCGCTCCGGAGTCCCCCAGTGGTCTATTCTGGGCCCTTTACTCTTCTCCCTCTTCATCAACAATCTCCCCAGTGCCTGCCACCAAAAAATATTATTATACGCAGACGATGCAGTCCTGTTTTTCAGCCACCATGACATTACAGTCCTTGAATCCCAGCTGCAGCTCGACTTCAAGCGCATCGAAGACTGGTTCAATTCTCATAAACTTGTCCTGAACCACAGCAAGACTAAAGCCATGTCCTTCTGTAACCGACGGAGCAGGCACAACTCTCTGTCCCTCACCATCAACAACCACACTGGGAACCCACTCGAACATGTCAAGGAGTTCAATTACCTTGGTATTACCCTGGATAGTACCCTCTCCTACACTTGGCATATTAACACTGTTGCCAAGACTGCCAATATACGGATTGGACTACTATACAAACACAAGCACTGTATGCCTGCGGATGCCCCTAAACTAGCCATCTACAGCTCTGTCACCTCTATCATTGACTATGGCCTTGCCATCTATGGCTCTGCCTCAACAAGTGCCCTCCGCAGGATCTCAGTTTCTCTCAACAAAGCCTGTAGACTACTAATGGGTGAGGCCCAACAAACTCACACCAGTGACCTCTATGCACAGGCCAGCTGGCTAGCCCTACTCAGCAGAATACAATATCAGACCTGCTTACTTACCAAAAAGATTCTTCACGGTCTCATGCCACCTGGTGTTAGCTCACTCCTTACTACCTACAGTGGCACTCAACTAACATGTGGTGCCCAATCTCTAACCTTTCAGGTTCCTAGATGTCGTACCACCATGGGTCAGCGGTCCTTTATCTATAGAGCCGCTCAATGGTTCAGTTCCCTCAATAAAGAAGCACTTTCCTCTACTACACTTGGACCCTTCAAAAGGAATCTCAAACTTTACCTCGCCTCTACCACTCAATGTGACTGCTTCTCTGAACAGAGATCTCTCTAAACACCTCCCAACTCACTCATGTCTCACAGCCCACCCTTTCCCAGTCTCATTCCCTCTGTCACTGGGCCTTCCTTGTGACTCCTTTCCTGCTTCGCATCTCCACTGGTACAAGACATTTTCCACCACCATCGGACAGTGGCCCGTTAGCCTGCCAACTTCCTCTCCTGGTCACACGCCTGCAATACTAACTGCCTATGGTGCCCTCTGTCTCTTATTGTTACCGCAGCCAGCTGCCTACTCAAGCTGCTCATTATATGAATATTATCTCAAAGTATGTTATAACTGAGTATCTTTATTTTTTCTTTTAGTTGTTTTGGTTGTTTATTGTGCATTCTTTTACTACCTCTGTAAGTATGTTGACCCTCATCCTTTGACATGGAACCTTTGTAAACGAGCAGTTTCTGCTCAAAGGTATTTGTAATCCGAGAAGTTAATGAATAAAAAATAAAAAATATTAAAATAAAGAAGACTGAAAAACCAGTGGGACAACATTTCTCTCATTCTGATCATTTAATCTCTGACCTTTCTCTTCTGGTTCTCAAATGACATTTTGAAAATACTCAACAGAAACAAGAATTGAAGGTCAAATGTATTGTTGCTTTGAATATTGTTGATGATGGCGTGAATGTGGGCATTGGTTTCATGTTCCATTATACTTTCTAAAGTGCTCTTGCTTCTTTCTTGTTTCAGGTATAACACAAGGACAGATATTTGTCTTCTATATTTCTAATATTCTTGTATATAAAATGGTTCTATCTAATCTATATAACTGTGCATTTATAGGTTTGATTTTAACTGGTGGGTGGTAAGTTCACGAACTTTAGTTTCATATAAGCTAAATGCTAAATTCTGGCTCCTCTCCCTCCCTCCCTATCTTGAGTCTACTTTATCCCAACACTCCCCCCCCCACATACTCCCTAAGAGGCACAGTCCTCAGACTTCTTCATGTCCCACTTATGCGCAGTACCAAAGGTCAGTCAGCTTTTAAATTCCAAATCCCTCAGATCTGGAATGCCCTCCCCACCCCCATCAGACACACACAAAATCCAGGTCTCTGTACCAGACTACTCCAAGCACATTTCTCCTCCAGCTGCTCCTGCTATTAAGTCCTAGCTATCATAAGTTATATATTGGACAGTAGACATCCTGTTATGTGTTAAGAGTATACCTGGCTGTATACTCATGTACTGCTTGTCATGGTGTTTTATGTCATACCTATCCCCTAGTGTACTTCTTACTCAAACTGTATTATAATTGTACAAAGTCTCATGCTATGTATTGTGAAGCACTAAAATTTTTGCCATGGCCCCCAGGTCACATCTGGAATCGAGCATGTTGCTCAGTATGCCTACCTGGTAAATCTCGTAAATAAATAAATAAATAAAATATAGGCAGAACTGCTATTTCTAGTGCTTTAGCTCACACACACACACACACGCGTGCATGCATGCTCACAAACACAGTCCCCAGCTTAGCTTCAGTAAGACATTTAACATCAGATCATTTATAGAACTTCTACAACTACATAGCATTCCATTCTGTAACATTTGACCTACACACTGCTATAGTTTCAGTGATGCTTGCTTATTTCCATTTGGTTGTATTTCTTAGGTAATTACTCCCCTAATCTGTCAAACTCGTGCAAAAGTTTTTTTTTCCCTTCTAATATTGCTCTGGGCATTTAAAATGAACTGTTTTAAGGAGACTGCCATTTCTTTCTGAGGAAGAACTCTGAGTTCGAAAGCTTAAGGATATTCTGTAAATCTCTGTTATTCCAATAAAAGGTATCAAATCACATATTTTGTGCATCTTGAAAATTACTAGCAAATTTTTTCATTTAAAAAGTTTGCAAAAGTCTTCTAAAATCTCTTTAGTAAGGCTTACTCATGTGCAGAACAACTCTACAGTGACAAGTGTTTGGAATAAATTTTAATGCATTCTTTTTTTAATAAGAATAAATGTTGGTATGCTTTTAAATGTTTTGTTATTAGATTGCCATACTGGCCTCTGAGCTTTATGGTGGCCAAACAGAAATCTACATAAAATTTAGACATCATATTGTCCATGTAGAATGCTGCATTCTACATGGACAGTGATGTCTAAATAAATTCTATGTAAATTCCTCTGGTCACCATAAAGCTCAGGGGCTAGTATGGCAATCTAATAACAAATATTATGACAAATGCTGAAAAGTAGTGAATTATTTATTAACCCCCCTCTCAACTAAATACAGCATAGAGTATTTTGTGGCAAAAGCTGTAGACCTATTTAAAGCAGCAGTGCATCAGATCAGAGGCTTTTGAGGATCACATTGCATTCTGCCCCCTTTTCATTGCTGCCTGTTGAATTTCCAGGATTTTAATATAATATTTAATAGTTTCCATTTAAGGCAGCAGTGGCACACTCAAAGTGTTTACAACTACAACAATAGTGGCTTAGCCAGTGCCAAGGGAACAGCACCGACCCACCTAAAGGGTTAGCACTGACCTTATGTGTGTGGGAATCTGCTGAAAACATAAATTGTAAATACTCAGTCACAGCCAAATTGCAACACCCCTTTCCCCTTTACCTTTCCAGGCAGCAGGCAGTTTTGTATAGCAGCAGCAGGTGACGAATGGCCCCGTTGGCCTGTCCAAGCTGCTGTGGTCAGTACAAACAGGCTGTGGACTTAGACTAGTGGCAAGAGTTTTTAAAGTGGGATGCCAGGAGGATGGAGCCATTGGAGGAGGGAGCTGGGCTAGTGACCAGGTGCAGTGAGAATGAGGAGAACCTAAGCCAGAAGAGCAGAGGATGACAAGATGCAGAGGAGAGCAGCACTCTGAGCACTGCAGCAGTTTACTGTAAGGAGGCCACGATGGGTCACTCACAGTGGGACTGGGGCAGCAGCGTGCAAAGGACCCTATTTTAATCTCATCACTGCTCTTTTGTTTTACTTATAACAAAAGAGAAGTGATGAGATACTTACAAAGGGAGGGGGTACTCACCTGGCCATGGCAGAGTTCAAAGCATTGCTCGGCTGTTGAAGGACCAGCTTCTGATTCAGAAGGTGTAAAGTGCTATTGAGGGGTTGGTTTTGTGTGCTAGGGAGTTGTACTGAAGTGAATAGTTAATACTGGAGACAGTTTGATCACCAGAGATACTTTCCATTGTGCATGGGTGATCAGGCTGTATGCTGTGTATTACTCACTTAGTCTGTAAATGTATGAGCAAGTAGCATGGGCACCCAGCTTCAAAGGAGATCTCCCCGCTTGAGGTGACAAGCACTGTCAAACATCTAAACAGCTAAAAAAAAAAACCTGAGCCAGGTAAGAAGAAAAAAAAAAAAAGAAACTTGGGGGGGCAGCTCTGTCAAACTCGGGGACCTGGGCAACTGCCCAGTCTGACCTGTTGTTAATACGGCTCTGCTTTTGAACTTTCCCTTTCCTTTTTACTGAAATAGATTTCAGAAAAAGACAAATTCTCTTCTCACACATAGTGACCTACTCAATTGGACACTGTACGTCAGAAATTGAATGTTATAAGATAGGAAGCAGTGATAGGAGCTGTAGTTCTGTGCATCTTGAAGGGGTAACTACAAAATCGTTCCTATAGCTTAGAAATAGCTGCCTGATAATCCATTGGGACAGTTTGTGTTTTAAAAGGCTTGTATAAGCCTTATTATTGCATCTTTAGCTTGGAATTTATTATTGTACACTTGTAGTGGGCAGTGTGACCTGGAGCAGTTCTTCTGGGTCACAGGGTACTTCAATCTCACCCCTCTGCGAGTGGGCGAACACACGGCTCTGCGCATCTGCATGTGACTGGAGTGTCAGGGGGGCAAGAGGGGAAAGGAGATGACAGTAGTGTCCTAAAATGGTGAGTGACTCTTTCCATCTTATACTTAAACAGGAGTGACATCATCTGGTCTACTGCAGTTCAAAACTCTTAACAGGCAGGTGAAGCTGCAGGCCATAAAGAGTGCTAGCTGAAACATTTAGTCCTAAATACTGTCATATCATATTACTATCTGAATCTATGCACTAGCTGTCTATTGGAGTATAGGTTCCTAGTTGCTTACTTTGTTACATCCTGTGGACTCTGAGCCATTGCAGATACTCTGTGGTGTCTGAATAACCTTATCACCCAGTCCTATTTTTGCTACTAATATGGTGACTAATAAAACACTTAAGGGTGATATTGGAACTAAATGCAATATGGGGACTAATATTAAAACACTCGAGGGTGATACTGGAATTAAATGTACTATGTACTGCACGTATATAGTTCTGATGCCTGCAGTAGCATTTGATAATTATATCTGCACTAAGTTTGACTATATTAAGACTCTGGAACGTGATATTAGTACTTTCAGTGTTCAGTTGAAAAAAGTTGAAAGTACACAACAAGATATGCTCCCTAAAACCAGTGAACTGGCAACAGTGTCTACAGGGATTTAACGTAGCCCCTCACAGCAGCCAACAGTTGATAGTATGATGCTGGCTGCAAGCACTACAGATATTATGGGGGAAATTAACAACAGAGGGCAGAACAAAAGAAATGGGGAGCAGGTAGAAACTTCACCAGAATGTATTAGGGAGGCCTGGACTGAAGTAATTACTAAACATAAGAACAAAAAAGGTAGAAGAGCTATGAATTTTGAACTGCCGCTATCTAATTATTACCCCACCCTAGAATCCCTTTCCTCCACATCTAACAATGCCCTATTGTTTCCCATGAGCCTGATACCTGAACTAACATGGAAACTGAGAACACCCAAATAAAGCCAGAATAGTTACCATTGACTAAGCAGCAAACCCAGACTAGTGTTGAGACACCGGTACCCCCCCAAACAATAACCTATCTCCCAGCAATCAGATTAACTGTGAGTCATCCGCACTGCCTTCAAACAGTCCCCCATCTCCTAGTAACCATATCAATAACCCTAGGCAAGTTTATGTACTAGGAGATTCCATAATTAAATACATTGACCGCACAGTCTGTGGTGTAGATTGAGCAAACAAAGCATGCTCCAGTTTTGGGGACACTAAAACAGCTAATCTTATTCCAATGATGGACAATATACTTCATGACTAGAGATAACCCTTAAGTAATTCTGCATGTGGCTACTAATAACATAAACAAAACTACAGTACTATTAACAATATTAAATCTGATTTTGAATATGTATGCAATATTTTGAAAAACAAGGGTTGCTCTGTCATCGTTTCTGAGATTTTACCTATTCCTAGGGTGGGTCACCACACAAATCAAATAATAAAAATGAATAATGAATGGTTACGCAAATGTTCCCTTAGCAAAGGTCATCACTGCCTTGCACATTGGGAAGAGTTTGATGGCAGATATAATCTATACAGCTGGGATGGTCTACACTTGAGTAGGCAGGGAAACTACCTACTTGGTAAGCAAATCAAGAACTATACTGACAAAGTGTTAAACTATTATGCTCAGGGGAACATGGGACTACCCACCACTAAGATATTAACAAACCAAAACTCTCTTAGATTTTTGTCTACTAATGTTAGAAGTCTGAATATCTTTAAACTCTCTGAATTACAGGTTATTATGATCCAGGTTGATCTTGATCTAGTCTGTATAAGAGAAACCTGGTGGAATAATGCCAGCAACTGGCTTAAAGAAATACAGGGTTATACCCTATACCATAAAGACAGGAATGGTAAAAAGGGTGAGGGGTATGTATATATATTAAAAACAACATTGAATCTATAATTTACAACCCACCCCTATTTCCTACAGTACTCTTAGAAAGTTTATGGGTTGAAATACATATCAAAAACAACCAAAAAATCATTATTGGAAAATGCTACAGACCTCCATATTCTGATGAGGAATATAATAATGCTTTAACAGAAGAAATTGTTAATATAGCTAAACAGGAGAATGTTGCGGCCCTCAGAGATTTCAATTACCCAGGTATTAACTGGGATTTACTAGATCGTTCTAGCCATACTGGAACACTTTTTGTTGATTTTCTAGTTTCTGTGGGACTTTCCCAGCTAACAGCAATGCCCACTGGGGGGGGGAATAACACACTAGACCTTATTCTGATCAATATGGATAACTTAATGAACAACATTTGTAACATGGCAAAAAAATATAAGTGAATCTCACATCTGCGATTGGTCGAAAATGAACAGGTGACAGAAATCTAGCGGGTATTAATCCAGCAGTAGAGCCCGCTGTTGCAGTACCCCGTAAGCCACTTGAACATTTCCAGTACTGAAATGAAACAGAAGATGGGTCGCGCGCGTGCAAAAGGTGGCACAGAGACAGACACAGTGCATGTCATGCTCTATCCCTGCCAGTAGATGGCACAGGTGATGGAACAGTGAAAGAGTAATCATAGGCACCCCATGGAGTGCTGTAGTAGGTTGGTGTATATCAGAAAGAAGTGTCGCGAGTCGTAGGAGTAAAGCACTACCAGAAATTGGTCAAGTAGCAAGAGGTGCGCCGCAGCTAACGGACATATAAGTCACTGTGAGCTATGACCCAAACTTAAATGAAGCAGCCAGCAGCAGTTGACTGTCAGACAATACAATCACCAATACAGAAAAGAAATACATATGTCCCACAATGCAGCACTGTGATCTATGTCGCCCCTGTGACAACGACGGTAAATAGATAGAAACTGTTGCTAAGAATGTGAAAAAAAAATCACCGTTCTGCCTGTGTCACACTGCAATGTGAGCTGCACATTTGTGTACAAATACTCGACACTACATAAATGCATGTAAACTGCTGAATGTGCATGTGCACACCGATACATGCTCAGTGGCTCAAAAGCAGCACGGTGCAGCATAGTTAGTCCACTACAATGACTAATCCTGTGATTGTGTATGTGCTTATAAGTACAAATGTTTTATTAACAAAACATCGGTTGCACTTGCCATGTTACAAGCGCATTAATCACCTCCAGCGAAGGGCTATACCATGGATTAATGCCTGCTGGATGGTTGGAAGCGCTCGGCCTTCGGCCTTGTGCACCAACACCCCCCCCCCCAGGGAATTAATCCATGGTAGAGCCCTCCTCTGTCGGTGATTAATGCTTACTAGTTATAAGCCTCCCATAGGCACAAGTGACCACATTGCACTTATAGGTTCCATTTTACTGGCTACCCCTAGAACTAGCATTCCAGTCTCTATTAAAAATTACAATAAAGCTAATTATCACTCTATAAATAAATACCTAAATAATATCAAATGGTTACAAAAGCTCCAAAATCTTGATTACGAAAATGCTTGGGAATTCACAAAAAATGCAGTTAATGAAGCTGTCGATAAATTTGTCCTGTCCAAAATAAAATATAACAATAAAGGTAAAATCCCTCCGTGGCTCACGGGTACTGTCAAAAAACAAATTAAAATCAAAGAGAAGGCCTATTATAAACTTCAAATGGAAAAAAACAAATGCAAATTACAATATCTATAAACAAGAACAAAAGAAACTAAAAAAAAAATCATAAAATCTGAAAAATATAAACTCGCACTTAAAGTTGCACATACCGGCCCGGATATTCAAAGGAGTTGCACCGGCGCAACCCTGCATTGTGCCCTGGCAGGATATTGGAAGGGCTGCCCGGTGCAGTGCAAATCCCGATGTGCTGGGGCGCACTGTAATCGTATGCAACGCAGATGCAGGGGGCGTGCCCATGCTTATGCGGCACATCCTGATATTCAGCCCGGGATGTGCGGTGCATATGCTGGCGTAACCCTGTATTGTGCCGCATAGGGGGGCTCAAAGTTGAGCCCTGGAAAAGTAGGAACAAATCCTGGCCATGCACAGGTGGGCTGCCATATTGCAAGGTGCAACACAGCAGCCGCCTGCCATGGGTGGCTACCCGCTCACCCAGAACACCGTCCCCAAGCACACACAACCCTGGTGGTCTAGTGGAACCCCCCCGCCCGTAGCCGTGATTGCACGGTATATGTTAAGACATACATCCCTGGCAGTCTAGTGGCCCCCTGTGTCCTTGATTCCCCAGACATAAAAGCCACGACCATCCCTGGTGGGCTAGTGGTCCCCCCTCCCACCTGAGACCCTGATTCCCTGATCAATGACATTATACCCATCCCAGGTGGTCTAGTGCCCCCCGGCCCATTGCCACAATTGTGGTAAAACCCCATAATGCACTGCCCTGGTGATCCAGTGGCACCCCACACTCCTCCCACCCACACAGAGCCCCTTGTTCCCCCCCGCTCCCCCCCGTCATCAGCGGGCGGCAGCATCCCAGCCGAATACCGCCCAGCCACCCATTGGATGACAGGTACAGTATGGGCTGTAAGCCCACTGGTTCCCAATGTGGACCAATGGGCTTGCAGGGCATACTGTACTAGACAGTCTCAAAACTGTGAATGACTTCAAAAGCTCAACCCCCCTCAGTGTACTCCCTCAGGAACATTGACTCCCACCTTCTACATGTCCCACACATGTCCACAGCCAAAGGACAGGCCGCCTTCAATTATCACATGCCTAAACTATGGAATGCCCTACTGGTGGGCATTAGGCATACAGATAACTCACAGCAGCACAACCTGCTCCTCAAGGTGCTTCCCCCTCCACCTGCTCCTGCTGACAGTCCCACCACGATACCATATATCCCACTTCTTACACTTGACACCCTAAGTGCCTTCCCAGGCCTCCAGTGTACTCCCTGGTATACGTAGGCCTACACTCACCACATTGCCATTGTATTCTTCCTGTATTCTAAGGGTGCGACCATCAAGTTCATATAGGCACTTATACGACATAGTTAAGTTGCAGAACTCTAGACTTGCTAGCTAGTTAATTTACTACCACACTCTGTGTACCAACTGCTTTCCCCATCACCAATGTTATTGTACATGTGTGTAATTTTGTTTCTCTATAATACCTGTGTTGTTGTTGTAATGTACTGTAGATACTGTGAACTATTTGATACTGCATACATCCTCTCCCCTCCCCCCCGGACGCATCTGGAATCGAGTGGTACTCTGCTTGGTATGCCTTCCTGGTGAAACTCTTAAATAAATAAATAAATCATCCAAGGAACATTGCAAAAAAGTCTCCCAAACTGCAAATAAGATTCTTAGCTACATTAAGCGTTCCTTTGTAAATAAAAGTTCTAGCTTAATCCTTCAATTATATAGGACATATGTAAGACCCCACTTAGATTTTTGCTCACCTTATTGGAGTCCCCATTTACAACAAAATATCAAACTATTGGAGAGAGTACAGCATAGGGCCACACAAATTATATCTACTCTAAAACATATGGGATATGAGGATAGACTTCATACTATTGGCCTAGTTATCTTACAAGATAGATTAAAAGGGGTGACCTGCTCCTGTACAAGATTCTTAAAGCTCCTATATTGATGGAAAAATACAGTATCCATATTTTCAACTGTCCTTTCCTCTTAAGGAGTCACAATAAACAAATTATAATACCACATGCAAATACCAATAAAAGAACAACTTCTTTTCCATCAGGGCTGCAAAATGTTTGAATTTGCTTCCACAAAATATTGTGGACTCCCCTAATATAGTGAGTTTTAAAAACAGACTTGATCTCCGCCTTAACTGGAAAAGACATTGATTATTGGCCACACTGTTGTGGGAGACATACTCGATGGGCCTATGGCTTTCTTATGTCTAAAATCCTAGTAATCCTAGTAATAAACTATTGAAGGGGACAGGCAATGTATGCAAATTTGTAGCTGTTTGTATCTTCACATTGTGAGAAATGACATTCATATATCCAAATAATCCATATTTAACAGTTCCCGAATTCAATATGATGTGGAAAACTGTGTGTGTGTGTGTCCCTGTTTCAGATGCATGGGCTACTAGACCTCAGAGCAGAGGGCACTCTGGGAAGACTATCTGGGTCAAGAAGCAATAAAAGAAAGGTAAATGGCAGCCCCCAAGGGCCAGAAAATAGCAAGAGAAAGTTAGAAAAAACACCTCACACAGCCTGAGCTGAAAAATAACACTGGGATGAACTAAGAACACACAATGGATGGTAAAAAATATATTTTCCTGATTCTAACATGCAGTTTTCCTTTAAAATAATCTAAATCCAGCCTGCAGGCTTGACAAGTTACGTACAGTAGGTCAGTCTGTGACTTAGCAAGAGCTCTCTGTGGATATTGTACTAAGAGAAATATGATCCGCTGCTGGTTTAAAGCAAGGGCTGAGACGACTGAACTGGGCCACCATGTCAATCAATCAATCAATCAATCAAACAAACAATCAATTAGTCTTTATTTTACCAGGTGAAACATCATTGAGAAGAACTCATTTCCAAGATGGACCTGGGCACAGTACAATTAATACAGTAAAAACATAGGATAAAATATACAAAAATACAATAATAGAAGTGTACAAACATACAATAGTCATATAAATCTGTAGACGATAGTACGATTGGGGGCACAGGGCTAACATAGAATACACAAGGACATATTCAAACTAGGGGATGGTAACACATGCAGATAGAGTTGAGATGGGGTGGAGAAAAGAAATAGGGGTAAAGAAGGGAAGGGACAGATGGTAGCACTGAGGGGAGATAAGTACATTCTTAAGTCCTACAGTCACAAGTTTCAGTAATGGCTTGTTTGAACAGGGTTTTGAAGGTGGACAGTTTGGGCAGGATGGCAGTTTTTAGGGTTCTCTGCAATTTTTTTCCACAGGGAAGAAAGGGAATGCCCTATAGCCAATTTACCATATTGGATTCACTTTAGGAATAACTAGAGATATGAAAGAAAGGCTTCTCAATGCATAGCTTCCAGGAGGACACATCAGTGGGCAATTAGAAATATACTGAGGTAGTTCATTTGTGATGGCTCAGGAGGTCCAGCAGGCTGCATCTCTGTGGTGTCTGTAGCTGAATGAAGTCCAACCAACTAGTGTATATAGAGAGCAGTGATGGGTAGAATAGGGTGCTCCTGTAATAAATCTTAGGGCCTGGTGATGTAAGGTATCAAGCTTTTTAAGGCACTGGAAGGGCCTTGACCATAAAGAATATCTACATAATTCAGTAAGGGCCAAAAGGTTGACTGGACAAGTCTGAGTTTTGCTTCTTCTGTTAGTAAGTGCTTCATTCTGAAAAATATACCCAGTCTCTGCTTGAGTTTTTTGTGAGTTCCTCAATAGGATCCGAAAAGGACAGTTTGTGGTTGATCCATGCTCCCATATATTTAAATTTGACCACAAATTCTAGGAGTTCACCAAGGATGGTGAAGATCTGGAGTATAGCACCGAGGGAGGTAGTGTAGAACGACTTGGAAGAGAGAGAGAAAAGCATAGCATTTGTTTTGTTACCATTTAGAAGCAACTTTAGTTGCAACAAGTTATTCTGCAGATGATTGAACTCAAGTTGAAGGTCTAGGCAGGTTACTTCAATGGATGGCCCAGAGATATACAGAACTGTGTCATCAGCAAAAAGGTGAATTTTGGCTGACTGAATTCCAGAGTGTATATTATTTATATAAATTGTGAAGAGAAGCAGGCCCAGCAGAGAGTCCTGTGGTACGCCTCTTGGAAGTGTTTTTAGTGGAGAGAGGTCACCTTCAGCCTTTACCTGCTGAGAGCGGTCAGTAAGGTAGCAAGAAAACCACGTTAGGGCCATTGTACCCATTCCAGTGTAATGAAGGATGTCCAGGAGTAATGCATGGTCCACCGTATTGAATGCCTTACTCAAATCCTAGAACAAGGCACAAACATAGTGTTTGTTATCCAGAGCATTCAACCAGTCATTGGTTACTTTGGCAAGCGTGGTGACAGTACTATGGTTCTATCTGAACCCTGATTGAAAGGGTGTAAGAAGATTACAAGAGTCAAGGTAGTCCCTAATCTGCTGATTCACAAATTTTTCTAGCAGTTTGGAAAGGATAGGAAGTAGAGAGATAGGCCTCTAGTTGTTAAGATCACTTGAATTGCCTGATTTAAAAAGAGGGATGACGTGTGCTGTTTTTGAAATTGTCAGAAGGGTACTCTGAGTGAGGGACAGATTAAAAAGTTGGGTAATGGGTACAGCTAGGATGTGATGGCTTATTTTTAGGAAGAACGAATCTATAAGGTCCGTGCCTGCACTTTTTGTAGTGTCTAGTTTGAGGAGCAAGTTCTCCACCTGATTCAATGAGATTTGGGTAAAAGAGAAGGTAGATTCAGTCCCAGAGGGGTCATGGAGAACAGAGGCCTTATTCTGCCCACATAACTGGTTTCGTAAGTTGTTAACTGCCAACATATCGAAGGCCAGCCCTGTGGTGGCAAAATATTTAGAAGATTTTAAATTTTATGCTTGTTCATGTGAGTAGTATTACTGGCTGTAATTTTTGTAGGTAGTGAGTTGGAAGACCTATAGGAGGCAGTATAGTGCAGAGGTTTAGGTCTCTGAGCTGCAAACCTGGAGACCTGGGTTTGAATCCCACAGCCCCCACTTGCATACTGTGTGACCCTGAGCAAGTCATTTAACTTCCTTGTGCTCCCAGGTCGCACCTGGAAACAAGCTCCGGCTTAGTGTGCCTTTCCTGGTTAAACAATTTCCCCTTTCCCTTTCCCCTAGTTTGGCTTTTCAGGCCTTTTTCCAAAGGCCATCCCTTTAGCGAAGAGCAGAATTAAAGCTGGCTGAGAACCATGGACAGAAAGATTTCTTGGTTTGTACTTTCCCGAGGGGCGCATGCCGGTTTAGCGTGTCCAGAAGTATCTTGTGGAAAATGTCATAGGTGTCATTAATGGTAGTGGTAAGCTAGAAGTCTTGCTAGGAGGAATATTGTAAGTCAGATAAGAAGGCATGACTGTCTAGGTTGCAGTAGCACCTTTTAAATGTATATCTGAAGGCTGAGATAGACTTCGGTAGGGACCTAACCATGTAATATACTGTAGCTTAAAAGGACACTGTCAACCATTTTTGCATCATACTATTTCAGGTTGAAACCACACATTTTATGATTGTTTACATTCTCTAAAATTCATTGGTGTTGCTGGTGGTTTAATCTGCCTCCTTTCTTAGTACAACTGAAATGCATGGTAATTGTTTATTTACACCCAACTTTGTTTTGTTTCAAATCTTTGATCTATTCTTCCTTCTCACTTCCTGAACATTAGGAAAACCCCAATGTGGTGCAGCCACTCATGATGCAGTAGGTTCCTCTGCACTCACTGCATCTTAAGTGACTAGATGGTGCTAGGGGTGTTCCTGAGTTCGGGAAAGATACAGTAGGAGATGATTAAGGAATGTAAACAAGCACTTTTTGGTGCGGTAACACCAATATTAATGGCAGTCTGTTTTTCAATTTTAAAACAAAAAAAGGAATCAGAATCAAACTTCCAGCCACATCAGCATATTTTACAGAATGCTAACAATCATAAAATATGTTTTTTTAAACTAGGAACAGTTTGAGGCTTAAAGGGGTTGACAGTGTCCCTTTAACATCTGGCAAGTCAAGGCCCCCTGCAGCATATGGTGCTGTAAGTTGTTGGTATTGAATTCTGGGGGCATTATTAGCCCAAATCCAGGACGATACAAGCAAGCACAATTGTTTTAAAAAGGTTTCCGGAATTTGGATCGCGAGGGTCTGAAAAAAATACTAAATTTTGGGGAAGCAAAGTCATTTTAACCAGATTTATGCAGCCAAGCAGAGAAAGGGGCAAATCCATCAATTGTTTCATCTAAACACCTATTTTTGGCAGGATGGGAGGATAGTGTGCTGTATTAAGGTCTGAAGAACATGGGGTTATATTAAACCCTAAACAGTGAAAACTTGATGTGGTCCACGGAATGGGTAGAAATGCATTGAAAACCCTAGGGCACCCTGAATCAAACTGAAAGAACTATCTACTTACTCCAATTAATTTTATAATCCCAAGTGTTCCCAACCCTTGAAATTATCTCAAGAATGGTCAGTAATGCTGGCCCAGTGGTGTTAAAGACTCAGTCACTGGTGCATTATCTTCTGTCACACCAGCAGCCTGGGTTCGGGAAGGCATGTAGGTCACTTGAAAGTCAGCTGGGGGAAGGAGGATTGAGCGTCCAAAGAACAGCTCTCCTCCCATAAGAGAAGGGGTTGCCATGACCCATTGCAACATTGTCATCAGGAAAGGTGTGCAAGTGACAGTGCAGGTCTGGGCAAGTCTGGAGGGCAAGTCTGGAGGCAAGAACACAGCTAGATCTCTGTGAAGACAGAGCTTTCCCATCACAGGTATTGCACAGTCTGGGCCCTAGGGGAAACCTACAAAAAAGCAAGGTGGAAAAACTGCCCTTGGCTGCAGGATGCTCCCTTGCAGGCCTGCATCAGTGACTGGGCACTTCACCACAGTCCAGAAGCTGAGGCGTTGGTGTGAAGGTAAGTCCTGGAGAAGCCAGATATTGGGGCTGGGGGGAACAGATGGAATGGGGCATACCAGGGGTGAATGGCGGCATACAATGTATTTAAAAAAAAAAGGAATGGCCAGTAAGGAGCATCTCATGCTCTTGATTTTGCCAAATATTATACCATGGATATGAGGGACTGAGCTAGTTACCTGAGCCAAATGTTGTAAAGTTTTATCAATAATGGAGAGAGGGGCATTCCCATTCAGTTGGGGGACTTCTGGTGTGATGGCTGCTTGCTAGGATGCTCGAGAAGACAGCTCCCTCACTCCACCTGCTTGTACATACTTATTTACCCCACTAACCAACAATTGCATTGGGGAAAAGGCTTTGTAAGGCTTGTGGTGCGCTTCAGTTCTGCATTCACTCACTGATTCTCTGTCGATATGGATGCGGAGATTGGAAAACCGCTGCTCAAGCACACCCCACTGCCAACACCTGTTATAGATAAGGCCTCGAAGCGGGCCAAAGTGTGCAGATGAGCTACCTCCCCAATCTTCTCCCCATGCTGTACTTATTGAATCAAAGTTTCTGGAGGAGCTCACCAAGATGAAAAAAGCACTGCTGATGCTGGCAACTGAATTTCACAATATGCGAACATCTCTCGACCAGTTTATTACCCTAACTAAGGACAATGAGGCCCGTATTTCTTCCCTGGATGATTGGAGGAATAGAATAGATCCAGAGGTAGTTACCCTGCATCAAAGACTCAAGAAAACAGAGGAGTGGCTGGAGGATTTGGAAGGGTGCACACGGTGCAATAACTTGGTAGTTCTGAGCCTGCCAGAAGGTGAGGAAGGAGCTATAGCCATTGTCTTTGCCCAGAAGCTGTGTGAGAAATTAGTTGGGCCTTCACCCAATGGCCCTTCCTACATCGTCGAGTGGGTGCACCATTCCCTGAGACCTATGCCCCTGACTGGCTCCCCGCCGAGGCCCTTATTTTGGAGAGCCGAATTTTATTTACTACTTAGCTGGCTGAAGTTACTGGTATGTACACCTGTTGCAGTGACTGCTACTTTGAACTTTAACTATGAGAATTGTCTCTTGAAACATTAAAGGAGCCTGCTCACGGGTAAAGAAATATCAGATTCTGAAACATCTTGCTTTAATGTATTGCCACATAGCATTTCTCCAGGAAATGCATTTATTAGAGGCGGAGAATGACTTATTTCAATTGGGTCCGCTTATGCAGCAGTAAATTCTACTTCGCAGAGGGAAGTTGCCATTCTCTTTACTAGTGGGATGCAATTCTTAGAATTGCAAAGGAAGATGGACCCACAGGGTAGATTCATACTCCGTAGAGGTATTCTCGACCATAGGGAGTGTTGTTGGGAACTGTTTATGTTCCCAATAAAGATTCCCCAGATTTTTTTTACCAACCTTTCCCTAGCTTTGGCCCCCTTTAGTAATTTGCCCATTATTTTGGAGGGTGACTGGAATTTTACCTATGATCCCATTCTTGATAGATCCTCCTTGTGAGGCTCAAGCCCTTCCCCCACTCAAAGGGTGCTCCATGACCTTTAAGAAACCTTTGGATTGAGTGACCTTTGGCGTCTCCTCAACCCAAAGGTTTGGGAACACAAATTTTTCTTTTCCCTTCATAAATCCTCCTCCCGTATTTATTTTTTTGTGACAAATCATACTGTGCCTTCAGGTTTGTCAGGGTGCAGTATAGCACCTAGAGTGCTATCTGACCACTCTATAATTTGGCTTGCGGGTAACCTAGCCCTTGATAGTCAAAGGGACACCACATGGAAACTGAACATGCAGTTACTTTCTCAGGAGGAGACTGTAACTCAGATTAAGGATCTCATAGGCCAGCATCCTTAGAGGGGAGTTCATCAGAATCTCAACCACTAGGAAACGCAAGCAGGAGGCAGTATCCAAGTCCTTACTCAATGCTATCAGATGTCTTGAAGTGTCCTTCAATGGCTCTGCCTCAGATGAGGATATGGTGCGTCTTATATCACTTAAAGACCAATATGCAGGGATTTTGCAGGAAAAAGCAGAGTACGCTCTGTTTAAAACCCAAGTGAAGAATATAGAGCAAGGTGACAAGGCAAGTCATCTTTTGGCAATGAGGCTTTGAAAGCAAGAAGAATCACACCTTATAGCCTCTCTCTCCTCCCCCCTTAATAATACAATTTTAACTACTTCCAGAGAAATTGCCAATGAATTCGAGCAATACTACAGGCGACTTTATAGTCCTCCTGAACTTGGCACCACGGACCATAAGATCCAGGAACACTTAGGTACCATCCCTCTTGCATCCCTTAATTCTGCCCAGCAAGCTTTCCTCACTCGTCCTATGTCTGAGCAAGAGATCAGGGAGATCATCCAATCCCTTCCAAGAGACAAAGCCCCAGGTCCAGATGGATTCCCATCCAATTTCTATAAAATTTTTGAAAATGATCTGGTTCCCATACTCCATCAGTTGTTCAAGTGTATATGTGAGCATAGGTTCATGGACTCTGCTCTGTTGGATGCAACTATAGTAGTCCTACCGAAACCTGGCAAGCCTAAAGATAGGGTAACTAATTATCACCCCATCTCACTGATGAATTATGGCATTAAAATCTTTGCCAAAGTATTGGCTTCACGGATAATGAAAGTGTGGGATGGATTACTTAATCCTGAACAGATTGGATTTGTTCAGGGTAGATCCTCCTCGGATCATATCCGGAAGCTTAACCATACCATCAGCAGCTTCATCTGGTTCAGGGTCAGTTGGCATTCATCTGTATCCCCCTCCCCCGGGTCGTGCCTGAAAATAGGCAGGATTTGTCTAGTGCACTTACCCGGTCAACAAAAACTAAATAAATAAAAATATATTCTTGGTAACCAGGGAGGCCACACAACCGATGGTGCTGGTCTCCCTGAATGCGAAGAAAACTTTTGACAGGGTCAGTTGGCCTTTCCTATTTGGGACCCTGGCCAAATTTGGCTTCCCTGCTATACTTATCACATGGATCAGTTTCTTATACTCTGAACCCAGTGCCAAAGTATACTGTAATGGTGTTTCCTCGGTTACCTTCCCCCTGCAGTCTGGAACTAGACAGGGCTGCCCACTGTCTCCGATACTATTTAATCTATATTTGAAACCTCTCTTCCAGCAATTAAATGCCTCCCCCTCTTTGATGGGTATTACATTTGGTTCCTTTCATCTAAAATTATCTGCATGTGCTGACGATGTACTTCTTCACGTCAGTGACCCAAGTAAATCCATCAGGACTGCCTTACAAATTATTGGAGACTTTAGTCAATTTTCTAACTATTAACTTAACTTAGGTGAAACTGAGGTAATGCCCCTTAATTCTCATATGAATAGGTGCAATATAGCTCCTTTCTCCATGACCTGGACCACCCGTCTTAAGTACCTAGGTATTACACTATCTTCCTCTATATCCCTCATGAAAAGGCTTAACTTGGACAATCTCATTCTAAACATCCAACAGGATTTAGATAGGTGGTCCCCCTCTATTTATCCCTACAAGCTAGGGTTAGTGTCATTAAAATGAATGTGCTGCCCAGGTTGTTTTATCCATTAAATATGCTAAATATTCACCTTCTCCTGAGTTGGTTTCACAAACTCCATGGTATTATTTCCAGATTTCTGTGGCAAAATAAACCTCCCTGATGATCGTATCACCGCATTAGTGCCCTGGAAAATCCGGGGGGGTCTCAAACTCCCTAATTTTTATTTGTACTACTTAGCTAGCCAAATACAAAAGTTCATACAAAGGTATATGGGAGCCAAGAAGGCCATATGGCCCATAACTGCTCACTTCCATTACCCTTAATAGGTAATTTTACCCCTTCCAGTATATATTCATCAAGCTGGGTTTTAAACTGGTGCTTTGATTTAGAACAGATAAGCAGCAAAGGTAGCTCATTCCACGGGGTCACTACCCTCTGTGTGAAGAAGGCCATTCTTCTTTTATTGTTATATTTAATGTGTCTTACATGTAGTGGGCGCCCCCTACTGCCTTATTATTATTTTTGAATTGGAGATTTAGTTAATTTAATAAATAATCATCTCCCATGATGTTGCAGCAGAGTAGTAGATCCCACCTGACCCTTCTAGTTTCCAGGGACATGAGCCTCAACTGTTCTAGACATTTTTCATAGTGCATATCTGTGATGTTATGTGCCAATTTAGTGTCTTGTCTTTGAACTCTATATCTGACACAACTCCTTTAGATATGGGACCTCATATAGGGGCCTCATAATCCAAGATAGGCCTAACATATGCCCTGTACAATGGTATGACCACTTCCTCGCTGCGTCTCTTAAAGTTTCTCTTAATGTTTTGTAGAACCTGCTTTGCGTTTATGATTTATTAACATAAGAGCTATATGTTAGTTTATGGTCTACATTAATTCCCAGGTCTCTCTTTTCTACAGATTTACGCAGCATTTTTCCATTTTCACGATAATTAAATCCACTGTTATGATTCGCCAAATGAATTACACAGCATTTATCCACATTAAAAGTCATACCTCTATTTACTGCCCAGGTCCATACATCATCTAGATCCTCCTGCAGGCTCTGGGCCCCTTAGAAACATAGAAACATAGAAGTTGACGGCAGATAAGGACCGCAAGGCCCATCCAGTCTGCCCATTTCTTTTTCTACCTTATAAATGTGCCATCGGCCTTTGCTCTGTCAGTGGCCTATCTATTCATAGTCATTTGTATTGCTCCCTTATGCCTATCCCATGCCTGTTTGAAGCCCTGCACTGTATTCATAGCCACCACTTCTTGTGGTAAGCCATTCCATGCATCCACCACCTTTCTGTGAAAAAGAATTCCTCACATTCACCCTTAATCAGCCCCCTAATCTCATGCTGTGTCCTCTTGTCCTGCTATTTTTCTTATATTTAAACATGTTAGACTCTTTCACCTTGTTAATGCCTCTTAAGGTGTTTGAATGCCTCGATCATATCACCTCTCTCCTCCTTTGCTCAAGGGTATACATATTGAGCTCTGTTAATCTGTCCTCATATGTCTTCTGATACAGTCCCTGCACCATTTTGGTTGCCCTCTCTGGACTGCCTCAATTTGGTTAATGTTCTTGTGAAGGTGTGGCCTCCAATACTGCATGCAGTACTCCAGATGGGGCCTAAGCAGTGTCTTGTAAAGAGGATTATGCCTCCCTCTTCGACTTGTGATAACCTACTAATACACCCCAACACCCCCTAGCCTCACCTACTGCTTTAGAGGTCTGCTTGGATGATTTCAGGTCATCAGTGATGATGATGCCCAAGTCTCTTTCTACCTTTGTGACTGCTAGCAACTCCCCTCCCAGCCTATAGGTAGCTTCAGGGTTTCTCTTCCCTATGTGCATGATTTTGCACTTCTTTGCATTAAATCCCAGTTGCCACTCTTCTGACCATTTTGCTAGTTTATCCAGATCTCTTCTCATTCTGCCCACCCCATCTGGATCATCTACTCTGTTGCAGATCTTGGTGTCATCTGCAAACAGACAAACCTTACCCTCTAGTCCATCTGCAAGGTCACTAATGAAGATGTTGAAGAGGACTGGCCCCAGGACTGATCCCTGAGGTACCCCACTTGTGACTTGCATCTCTTCTGACTGTATACCATTTACCACCACTCTCTGTTTTTTGCCCGTCAACCAGTTTGCCACCCAGTTGACCAACGTCTGACCCACTCCGAGCCTACCCAGCTTATTTATCAATCTTCTATGTGGAACAGTGTCAAAAGCTTTGCTGAAGTCAAGGTAGGTGACATCCACTGCTCCCCCTTGGTCCACCACTCTGGTTATCCAGTCAAAGAAATCCATGAGATTAGTTTGACAGGACCTTCCTTTGTAAACCCATGCTGTCTTGGATCCTATGCCCTATGGATTCCAGGTGTTGCACTATCTTTCCTCAAGGAGTGCCTCCATAATCTTGCCCACTACTGAGGTAAGACTGACTGGTCTGTAGTTCCCTGCCTCCTCCCTGCTACCACTCTTGGTGGGAGTGATCACATGAGCCCTTCTCCAGTCTTCTGGGACCTCTCTGTGCTCAGAGACTCATTAAACAGTTCTGCTAATGGCTCTGCTAGTTCCACCTTTAGCTCCTTAAGTACCCTGGGATGTATGCCATCAGGTCCCATTGCTTATCCACCCTGAGCTTAGCAAGCTCTTGTAGGACCCTTCTTTTGTGAAGGAGTAGTGCTCACCTCCCTCCCCTGTGTCCATGATGCTGAGCTGTGGGCCTGCCTACCTTCTCTTCTGTAAATACTGAGCAAAGTATCTATTTGGATAGATGCCTTTACAGGGTCCTGCTCCTCACATGCTCCCTTTTTCCATTAAGCTTAGCAATACCCTCTGGACTTTCTTCTTTCACTAATGTATCTATATAAAGTCTTGTCACCTTCTTTACTGTTCATGCTAGTGTTTTCTCAGTTTGGGACTTTGCCTGCCTTACTGCCTTCCCTGCTTCCCTTAGGGCAGTTTGGTATGCCTCCCTATCTTCATCCCTCTGTGTTCCCTTATATTTCCTGAAGGTCAGCCTTTTGGCTCTGACCTTTTCTGCTACTGTATTTGAGAACCAAACCCTTCCGGGTTTGTAACTATTCTAGCTAACTTGGTGTTATCAGCATACTTGCTGATCCAACTACCACTATCCCTGCCCATAGAGGACATAAAGACCCTGAAAAGCACAGAGCCCAGCACAGACCCCTGAGTGACCCCACTAGTGACATCTACCCTATCTGAATAATATCCATTTATACATACTCTCTGGGTTCTTCCACACAACCATCCCTCAATCCAGTGCACCACTCTGTGGTCTATGTCTGTATCAATGAGACATCGGAGAACCTGGTGGTGGGGAACCTGATCAAAAGCCTTTGCCAAGTCCAAGTATATGCAGTCTACATCCTGCCTAATATCTAAAGCTTCAGAGATCATTTCATTAAAACACAACAGATTAGTCACACACGACTTTCCCACCACAAACCCATGCTGCTCACTACCCACTTGCCCAGTCTTCACAAGGTGGGCATCTGTAACATCCTTCAGGATGGATTCCATAAGTTTCCCCAGGACTGAAGACAAACTAATGGGCCTATAGTTGGCACAGTTTGCCCTATGTCCCTTCTTATGTATAGGCACTACTACACTCACTTCAAGCCAATCACCAGGCACAGCTCCGCTTACGAGTGATTTCTTAAACAATATGGTCAGGGGCAGCACTATATTAGGGGAAAATAGCTTCAGCATTCTATTTGAAATATTATATGGTCCTGCAGAGTTTGTATGTTTTAGGGACATGACCTTCTCACTTTGAGAACTGAATATGTGTGAACGTATATAGATTCTGGACGTATATATACGTCCACAGTCTTCTAAGGGTTAATATTATATCAGCAGTAATGTTTATGGGCTCTACATCATTTGGTTTAATATTAACTATGCTATGCTGTTTGCTAGAAAATACTGTACCAAAATAGTCTTTAAATATGTTTACAGCTTCAACAGGGTCCGTGACTATCTCACTTCCCTTTTTAATGGAGCACAGATTATGACTTGATTTCCTTAAGGAGTTTACATAACTATAGAACTGCTGCCTATTACTTTTGCTAGCTGTCTATGCCAGGTTGATTCCCATTTGTTTTCTTACTTTTTCTTATCAGTTTCTTACACTTGGTCTGTACCTTTTTGTATTTCTCCATACACTAGAGTCCCTAATATTGCTTTTATATAAGTAAAACAGCTACTGCCTTTTCTTTGAGAGTTTATGTATGTCTTTGCTTAACCACCTAGGTTTTTTTCTCCTAGTGTTATATACCTTGTTTTTTTTTTAAATATTTGTCACACAGATTAAATAGTTTATATTTAAGTATATTCCACATTTCCTCAGTTGACATATTTTTTAGAATACTACCCCAATGTATTTGTTGAAGTTCCTAATTAATTTTATTTGTACCGTTGGGGGCATATTTATTAGCTACTCTACATCCCCTAGTGATGGGAATGTACTGGGTGAGTGAAAAAGCTATCCCACAATGGTCAGTATTTCCTAAGGGGGGAGTAGTAGAACAGGATGTAATATTGAGTTCTTGTGTAGACAACACCAGGTCTAATACATTATTTCCCCATGTAGAGGTTTCTACATTCTGGATCATTTCTAATTCTTGACATAAATCCAGGAATTCTAGACTCAGAGGGGACCCTGCTTCAAGAGCTCTCCAGTTTATATCCCCATAATTTAGATCTCCAACTAGCAACACCCTCCTAGAATCCTTACATCAAGGGACTACTATAAATTCTCACCCGAGCAATACAATACCTTTCTCAGTAACATCGATTGGAGTCCGCTACGATGCCTCCCTACCCTGACAGGGCCGTCGCCTTCTTCCAGAAATCCCTCATGAGTGCTGCCGATCTCTTTGCTCCAGTGAAGACCCATTGTGTTAAAGGTAGTTGCTACAAGTGGATCACTCCCCCCCAAAAGCCCTGATGATCTGCCGTGACAAAGCCTGGAAAAAGTTAAAGAGCTCCTCACTCCCAACTGACCTGGAGACCTACAGAGCTCTTAGAAATCAAAGTAAGCATACAGTCAAACTGGCAAAAAAGGGCATACGTCAGTCACCTCCAGAAAACTAACCTAGGCAACCCATGGTTATTGTGGTCTCACATCAACGAGCTGATAAAGGGAAAAAGCAAGGCAGCCCCAGGCCCCTTAGAGGCCAATGGACAGCTACTGAACGATGGTACCCTCATTGCTATGACCCTCAATCGGCATTTCATGAACTTTGACAATTACAAGGCTGGGCTCCCAGTGACTAAAAACATGTCCCCCTTACTGGAACCTGCTAACCTAGACCACCCATCTTTTCTTCTTAGGTTAGCTAAGGTTAAAGAAGTCCTCTCCTTACTGAAGTCCTTGAAAACCAGAGGATCTGGTGGGCCAGATGGTATCCAAGCTAGACTACTCAAAGACGGTGCTCCAGCACTAGCAAGGCCTCTTACCAGGCTCATAAACAGGTTCCTTCTAGAAGGGACTGTCCCAGAGCTGTGGAAACATGCACATGTGGTCTCTATTCAAAAGGGTGGGCCTGCGGAGCGCATTGACAACTATAGGCCAATCTCCTTGCTTTGCACCCTTTCAAAAATCCAGGAAAAACTGGTGTACATTCAACTCCGGGAATACTTAGAGATGCACCAGCTTCTTTCCCCAGCTCAACATGGGTTCAGAGCTAAGCATGGGACAGACACCGCTTTAACTAAGTTCTCTGCAGATGTGCTTAGAGAAATTGCCTCAGGGTCCAACACGGGTGCTGTCTTCATCGACCTTTCCAAGGCTTTCAACTTGGTCGACCACCGACTCCTGCACCACAAATTGAGTAACACAGACCTGGACACTTATGCTCTCAGGTGGTTTGAAAGCTATCTAAACAGTCGCTCTCAGAGGGTCAAGTGGAAGGACAAGATCTCTGATCCACTGCTCCTTAAGAAAGGGGTACCTCAAGGGTCCATACTTGGTCCCCTCCTGTTCTCCTTGTTTATAGATGATATACACAACCATTGCGGGAGCAGTAATGTCATACAGTATGCTGATGATGCTGTGATTTATAGATCCTCTGATAACCTGAGTGACCTAGGTCCAGTCCTCCAAGAGGACCTACTCACTATGGAGGACTGGCTTACTAAGAATAAAATGGTCCTTAATACCACCAAAACCAAGGCCGTGGTGTTCGGACCCAGATCCCTAGGCCAAAACAGATCACAACACCTACAACTCACTTCCAGGGCAGGTAACAAACTTGAAGTGGTTGCCTCCATGAAATACCTTGGCCTTATTTTGGACCAAGGCTTCACTCTAAAACAACATGTTGACCAAGACACCAAAGTCATTCACGGTAAACTTGTTACACTCTATTGTCTCAAGGATCAGCTGATCCCAGAAGCCAGGACTGCCATTGCCTCAAGTGTCCTTCTCCCAACACACACCTATGCTGCCCCGATACTTCAGGGAATGGCCAAGCTCAAGTTCAATAGGTTACAGGTCTTGTACAACAAGGTAGTCCGGTTTGCCACTCAGTCCCACTCTAGGAGCCACCACTGTGACTCTCTAGCACTTCTCAGTTGGCCTTCATTCGAAGTCTGTCTCAGGTACCCAGTGCTCTGCCTAGCACATAAGCTAATTAGCCCAGCACCTCCCCCAAGCCTCACAGGGCTCATAACTGCCACGCGAAATAACTCTCAACCTACAGACCTTGGGCCAAACTCTTCTTGAAGTCCCTAGGGTTAGGACCAAGACAGGGGGCATGTTCTTTTCCCACACTGCCCCTTTCCTATTAAACAACCTTCCTGAGGTTTGGGAAGCTCCATCACCTGTGAGCTTCTGAACAAGACTCAAGGCACACATGCTTGCCACAAGTCAATGTCATTGCAATGTTACCTGACACTTCCACACTACCCTACAACCTGAGCACCTACCTCACTCCAACCTGAGCTGGGAGCCCCATCCCTTCTATGGGATCTCCTCCAAAAACACTGTACTAGGTTAATCGTGACCCAGATGCTGCTCTGGCTCTCCTCCTTAGTTTCACTTTGCTAATCTTTGTAACATGTTATGCAATATGTCATTTCTAGATATAGATATTCACCTGTTTACATGCAATAATCTGCGTCTGTAATAAGTGTTTCCTACTAGTCCTGTAACTCCCGGGTCGCCTCTGAAAAAGGGACCTTCGGGGCCCAGTGGGCCTACCCGGTCATCAAAATTCAATAAATAAATAAACAAATAAATTCATGGGCTATTTTTATCTCTTCATTTATTTCTTGAGAGGTTTCAGGACACAATGCAGGGGGCCTGTAGCATACCCATACAGTGAGATGGGTATTGTTACCTGTTTCTATCCTTATCCAGATGGTCTCAGGTCCTAGCCCCTTGTTTTGTTTTTTATTTCCTCTGAGACATTAGTTGAATTCAGGGTGCTTGATATATATGCAGCATAACCCCCTTTTCTGACCCTCCTATCTAGGTGATAGAGGTTGTACCCAGGAATATGTCGTCCCCAGGCACCATCGCTAGCCCATTAGGTTTCCGTGATAAATGCCATCTGTATACCTCTGTTTAGCTCAACCTGTAATTCGTCCATTTTATTATTCAGGCTTCTAACATTTAACAGTAAGCAGCAGATCTCATTATTTGGTTTTGGTTTATGTTTCAGTTGAGATTTAACTGGTTTGTCTACTAGGTATCCCCCAACCCCGTACCCAGTTTAAAGCTTGCTGAACAGTTTATTTTATTGCAGTGGCCAATGCATGAGTTCCTAAACTATTAAGATGAAGTCCATCCTTTTTATATATCAATATATTTTCAAAAAAAGACTCCCACAGGTTGATAAACTTTATGCCTTTTTTACAGCAATCATTTATTATTCGGCTGTTAACCCTCTGTATGGTGCGATTCTTTTCCGGATCACAACCATACAGTGGGAGAACACCAGAGATTATGGGTGTCTATCCGCTCTCCTGTATAAAATCAATACAATCCAATAATTCAATAACAATATTCTTTTCATGGTCCCTACCTATATCATTACTACAAACATACAACACTATAGTCTGCGAACTGGGAACTTGGTGCATTATTTTAGGCAAATGACTTTTAATGTGATTAACTCTAGTGCTAGGAAGGCAATTTGCTATAGTATTTCCTTTATCACCCTTGGTAATAATTGTATCAGTATTCCTCAATATGGAGTCTCCAATGACCATGACTTAGGCTGTCATGGAGGTAGCACCAGTGGGTGAATTAGAACTGGTTTCAGAGATAGTGCTCAGGGGAGAATATTTGCTGAACATTGTTATCTCTGACGGCCCAAATGCCCTCCTTTTTTTTATTTGGACCCTTAGTCACAGTAGCCCAGCTCCATGAGTCTGAGTCCTCACATGCAAAGACCCAAGCCTCTATATCAGACTTCCTACTATTGTTGACTATGGGTATCTCACTATTGATTAGTACTCCTTCTGATACCCCACTGGTGACAATGGGGGGGGGGGGTTATTTTAGGTGATCTACATTCCACTGGACCCATACATTTGCGTAGTCTCAATTCCTCTTTCAGTGCTCCAATTTCCTTACATTTATTACAGCCATAGTTTTGTAGGGGACCTATGTTAAGCACTTCATATATATTGTAGGCAGTGCATCTTATCAGGTCCCCTCTCAGACAGAGAGAGTCCAACATATGCTGTGCACCTTCCTTAGGGGCCTCCATTGGATAAACTTCCCCAGTGATGCTCAGTTTGTAGTTTATTTTTTGTTTCTTTTAATTTTATTCTTAGGAGCAGGAATTTTATGCAACGCTATACCTCCCCACTGTCTAGGTTGCTACCAGTCACTAGGCTTTGCTGCCTGTGAGACTTACCACACATTTCTTCATTGCGCATTGCAAATGCCAGTCTCCTCAGCCCTCTGGTCCTCGCAGGACAATTAAAACACATGCTCAGATGTGCATGTCTCTGCGTGCATCTCCACGCGCACTGATGCACTCTCGAGCTCGCGCCACTCACTGGTGCGATTGGATTAAATAGGCTTGCAGACCAGAAGTAACTCACCTGGTCTTGAGATGCCTAAATTTGTCACCAAAATCCTTAAATGGAATTATTTTTCACCTTTAGTGCTCCCCAATTCATTTCTGTGATAGCTGTGATTTGGCCAAATATATGCGTTGGTTCTCCACAAGGGACCAAACTTATACTCCTGCATGGCTTCAAACTGAGCGCCACACGATAGTGGCCTCGAGGATTAACCCAGTTAGCCTACTGTATACTGTACACTTCCTCGAAACTTACTGACCTCTCTCTGTTCCTCAGTTATACATTCTTCACTCAGAGTCCATAACCAGCTATGCAAATCCCTAAAGCATGACAATCAGAGGGACATTTTGCAATTGCTGTTCGGAAATCCCAACTTTCAGTTAGGAGATCGAATGGTATCGCCTGTAGGCACTGGTACAGCTACGCAGGTCATAATTAGTGATCTGGTTACTAATGGTAAATTAGGTACCACACCAGATCTGTTGAAACACCTCCACTTACCAGTGAAATATTCCTTTTTTATGTACCAAATTAGACATATGCTAATAAAGTGGTATGGCCAAGGGGTGTGGACTGTTAACCAGTCAATTCTCCTTCAAGAACTTTAGAATCTTGCTCAACAACCCCATGCTGTATCCCAGTTAGTATCGGCCCTATTTAGTAAGTTTAACCCTAATATTAATGGTCACTCCTCTTATTGGTCAGTCACCTTCCCTAACGAATGTTTTCCCTGGGAAAAGATTTGACGGGGAACTTACCAATGTACTGCTAATGACAGGTTGAGAGTAACACAATTCCAAATCTTGCATAATATGTACTACAGTATATGCCAGTCAAAATGTATGGAATGGGTAAGTTGTCTGGGCAGGACTGTTTTAGAAGTGTCCAGGAACAGGGATCATTACTCCATGTTTTTGGGGAATACCCCAAGGTTGCCCCTCTTTGGCACCTCAAACAGACCAAAGCAGAGCCACTATTAGGTCTACAAGACTTATTCACACCACAAATTTGCTTGGTGGGGGACTACACCTCTATTGCGTTAAAGGAGAGATGTTTTCACATTGCCCTTATATCCTTATCAGTTAAAAAATTGGTATTGCAGCACTGGAAGAATCAACAAGCTCTTTCCTATGCAGAATGGATTAATGAACTTTTCCACAATCTTAGGGTTGGAAGCGAGATTGCTAGCCTTAGAGGGAAGATCTCTCTATACTGGGCAAGATGGGAGAAGGTTCATAACCCATGGTCTCTTACCTCTATACCTTAAGTTTGCCTCTTTTTTAATTTGGTGGCTCCCCCCCATGTGTTTTATTATTAAATAATTTGTAGTCAGAATGTTTTTTTGGTTTTTTTTTTAGCCCTCAGACATATAAGCTCCTTTTGTGGGGATACTCAGGGTAACTATGAATAAATGATTAAGTTGCACGACTAAGGCTTGTTTATGATGGTAATGGCTCTTGGGGTGATGAAGGGAGGAGGGATTGGAGAGGAGGGGGTTTTAGGGAACAGGACATGGGAAATGATATTTCGAAATGTTTTTTCTCTGTATAAAGTGCAATGTGATCATTGTGTGTACTTCCTAATGATATGTGCACTGTACTTCTTCCATGATGTTTGTTTAATAAAGTATATTAAATAAAAAAAAAGAGAGAGAGGGGGCATCCCTGTCTATTACTGTGAGATAACAGAAATGGTTTTGAGGTAGTTATTGGTCTGAATGGTCACAAAAGGGCACTTGTAAATCAACGGCAAGAGGGAGCACGAGGTCATGTCGCCATATGCAAAAACAGCATAGCATTGTACCGTGCTGTAAATACAGTGGTTACATTGCCAGCACTGGAACAAAATGCTCACAGCAAAGTTGGTGAACAACAAAGCAGACTTCTTTATTTTCTGTGAGGGGCAGAGCCCCCCTCCCCATTAATATAGTCAACTCTGGGGGATGTGGAAAAACACCAGCAGGGGCCAAAAAAAAAACCCCACAATCCAATCTGCAAAAGTTTGGGACCAGGATTCGAGCCCCGGTCCCCAGACACATAGCTGCCCTGCAGTGCCATGGCTAATCCCTCTGAGTCGCAGCTGCTGCACAGTGGACTACATCCCCAGCAGAGGTCTTGACCTCTGCGTCACTCCTCCCCACCAGCCGTGCATGACACTATACAAAACTGCGTGCAACATTTCTGTCTTGCAGGGTTTTGTACCCTGTTGCTGTAGTTTCCTCCACGCTATATGCGGTACACGGTTTTGCCTGCCTGATATTGTATTTGGCAACTTGATCCAGTACCGCAAGAGGGCTGCAAATTTCTCTCCAAAGCCAGATTCACTAAATGTATGCCCCAGATGGTCCCACTCAATGCAGTTGAAAGCCTTCTCTTTGTTGAGCGATACCAACAATGGGGATGATGAAGTCTGAGGAGAAAGCAAAACAATCTGTTTAACTAGACTGAGATGGTTCAAGGCTCCCCTTTTCTAATCTGGGGAAGTGATCTTGTTCATAAGTGGGTCTAATCAAGCGCCAACATCTTGGAAAGAATTTTTAAATCACTGCTAATTAAAGAGGTATGGTAGTAGGAGGATACCTGGTCCCTATCTTTGCTGGGTTTAGGAAAAAGAGTGATCCCAGCATCATAAAAATAGGCGATCAGGTATCTCTGACTCATACAGTAGTTGCCTGTAGCATTTTGGTAAGTACTCCTAAAATGTTGAGAGCTACTTATTTATAATGTTCTGGAGTTCCCAATCTGAAGCAAGAGCCTTACCAGAAGGAAGAGTTCCAAGAGTCTGCAGTACCTCAGGAGAAGATATACAAGTGTCTACTTGCAGACGCTCAGCTCCTGTAAGGGACGGAAATGAGAGGGTGGCTAAATCAGAGGGAATGGAGTCGACATCACCTGCTCACTGTTTCATTCTGGCTACTTGATTGCAAAATCTGATACTATACAACCATGGGACATCATATAAAATGAATACAATAAAAAAACTGAAAACTCTGCACAACAAAATTTTTTTTTTAAAAGAAACACACGTGCAGGTTCATAATTGGTGTGCTTTTCTTTTAAAGGGGAGAGAAACAAGGGCCACAAGATGGCACTGCAGGATAAGGAATAAAACATGACCTCTCTGCAATGTATAGGAAGAAATCAAGAACTGTTGAACCTTTAGTCACCAATGTTTGAAGAAATATTTAAAACAAATTTGCCTTAGCAGCAAAGGAGCTACATAAGTAAAAACAATCAGTTTGCTTAGTCTAATACATAACTGCAATCAAAGTCAAATATTGTTTTCTTTATTTTTACAGTTGTTGTCCAGGAAAGACACACTAAGCTGAGGCTCATTTCAAGGTGTGTTCTGAGAGCACAGGGAAATTAAGTGACTTGCTTGTGGTCACAGAATATGCAGGTGGTGGCTATGGGATTCAAACTCTCTTCTCCAGATTTGCAGCTCAGTGCAGTTAACCACTACACCGTACTGCCTCCATATAATTAATTTGCCTTGCTTCCATTTATATACATTTTTAAAGGATGTCATCCAGTTGAGTTTAGCAGGTAATATTTCAGTTATCTGCTGAATTATAGACTACATATTCATAGTAAAAGGGTAAAAGAGGAGGAGCAGTAGCTCTCTATGTAAGGGAAGGGATCAAAGCAACAGAACTAAAGGATAAACAGGGAGTAGAGGAGGCACTGTGGGTTACTCTGGAAACAGGATATGGTACCACAATTCGCACAGGGGTGATATACAGACCCCCATCTCAGGTGGAGGAAGTGGACAAGGAAATGATAGAAGGCATCCTTAGAATGGCAGAAAAAGGAGAGCTATTATTGATGGGGGACCTGAACATGCCAGACGTTAGCTGGAGCACCCTGGTGGCAGCCACATCAAAAAGCAGGTTTATTCTTGATGGCCTACAGGGGGCATGCCTCAGACAGCTAGTGGTGGAACCCACTAGGGAGGGAGCAATCTTAGACCTGGTGCTGTCAAATGAGGATGGAGAAAGGATCTTAGATCTAGAAGTGGGTAGCCATCTGGGAACAAGTGACCACAAAACAGTGTGGTTCACAATAAACATAGCCATAGAGTTGAGCCATACAAAAGCAAGAGTGTTGAACTTTAGGAGGGCTGACTTTGGGAAAATGGGAGAGTGCCTTAGAAAAGCACTAGCAAAGTGGCAAGAAGGAGGGGTGGAGGAACAATGGGGAAAAATCAAAACAGCCATCACAGAGGCAACAAGCCTTTGTGTGAAGCAAATCAGCAAAGCAAAACAAAGGAAAAAAAACACTATGGTTCTCAAAAAAGGTGGCAGGGAAGGTTAAGGAGAAAAAGGCAGCATTCAGGAAGTATAAGGAAACACAGAAGGAGCAGGACAGAGAACTGTACCAGTTAAAACAGAAGGAAGTGGGGAAGGCAGTCTGAATAGCAAAAGCCCAAACTGAGGAAAAGACAGCCAACTCAGTTAAGAAGGGGGATAAAACCTTTTATAGGTACATTAGGGAGCCAAGAACGATAAAGGAAGGGATAGTGAGGCTTACTAAAGGGAAGGGAGGGTGGGCAGAGGATGACAGTGAAAAAGCAGGGATACTGAAAAAATATTTCTGCTCAGTATTCACAAAAGAAGAGGAGGGGGAGGTACCTAAATCAAAGAATAGAAGCACTCTGGATAGGGAGGTCGATACCAGTCCATTCACAGAAGAAAGGGTCCTGAAAGAACTCTTAAAACTGAAGGTGGACAAAGCAATGGGGCCTGACGGGATTCACCCAAGAATTCTAAAAGAACTAAGGGCAGAATTAGTGACACCATTGACTTCCCTTTTTAACAAATCATGGGAGAATGGTGTAGTACCGGAGGACTGGAGGGAGGGCAGACGTGATTCCCCTTCACAAAAGTGGGAGCAAGACAGAGGCAGGAAACTACAGACCTGTTAGTTTGACCTCAATGGTAGGTAAAATGATGGAATCACTTCTAAAGGAAAGAACTGTTGAGTTCCTAGAGGCCAGTGGGGCACAGAACCCAAGGCAGCATGGATTCACGGCAGGAAGGTCATGTCAGACGAATCTAATAGATTTCTTTGACTGGGTGACCAACGTGATAGACCGGGGAGGAGCAGTGGACATGGCCTACCTAGACTTTATCAAGGCATTTGACACAGTCCTACACAAAAGATTAATATACAAGTTAGCCAGCCTTGGAGTCGGTCCCAAGGTGGTAGCCTGGGTTAAAAATTGGCTGGACAACAGGATACAGATGGTAATAGTAAACAGAGTTTACTCTGAAGAAAGGGGGTTACTTGTGGGGTACCACAGGGTTCAGTACTGGAACTGGTCCTCTTTAATGTCTTTATAAGTGACATTGCAGAGGGACTGGAAAGAAAAGTATGTCTCTTTGCAGATGACACAAAGATCTGCCACAGGGTTGATACAGAAGTTGAGGTGGAGAGGATGCAAAGGAACTTGGCAAGGTTGGAGGAATGGTCAAATATATGGCAGCTTAGATTCAATGCAAAGAAGTGCATAGTAATGCACCTGGGAAACAAAAATCCAGGGGAAGAGTACACAATGGGGGGTGAGATAATAACAACTACAGAAATGGAAAGGGACCTGGGAGTAGTCATATCAGATGACCTTAAGGTGGGCAAGCAATGGAGAAGGCACAGAAGAGCTGGTGGATACTGGGATGCATAGGGAGAGGCATCACCAGTAGAAAACAGGAAGTTGTTATTCCTTTGTACAGACAGTTGGTGAGACCCCATCTGGAGTTCTGCATCCAGTTCTTGAGACTCCATCTCCGCAAGGACATAGACAGGATGGAGGCTGTCCAGAGGAGGGCAACTAAAATGGTGCAGGGTCTGCACCAGAAGACATACGAAGAGAGATTAAAGAAGCTTAATATGTATACACTCGAGGAGAGGAGGGAGAGGGGGGGACATGATAGAAACTTTCAAGTACATCAAGGCAATCAACAGAGTCCAAGATGGCAGCATATTTCTGAAAATGAGATGTGCAAGAACAAGAGGGCACAATTTGAAGATAGAGGGGGGACGGCTCAAAGGTAATGTAAGGAAACATTTTTTTCATGGAGAGGGTTGTGGATACATGGAACAGCTTTCCTGAGGAGGTAGTGGACTCAAAAACAGTGGAGGAATTCAAGAATGCATGGGACAGACATAAGGCAATTCTAGTGGGGGGGGTAGGAGGAAGTAGACTGTTGGTTAACTAGGATCTGCAGCCTATGCATTATTTTATTTATTTATTTTTTATTGAATACAATCGGAATTACAATCCTTTGAGTCACAGACTCTTTTGCAAAGGCTCCACGTCGGTTACAAGGGGTGAAGGGTAAACAGATACAGAAGAAACGTATATAAACAAGCAGTATTTACAGTATCAATACTGGCAGAGCAGTCCAGGCCTGAACTTAGCTAACCAGTGATGGTAATTAGGAAGCATTCTGGTAATCACATTGACAGAGACTTGAGGGATGCTGATTCATGGGTTCGAGAGAGACCCTGTGTCGGGTAATTGGTAGGTTTGGGAGCACAATAGGTGGGCAGTGTTAGCCACAGTCACATTTAGCAGTTTCAAGTAGTTAAGCTTTGAGGCCTGTTTTGAATAGTGAGATGGTATGGGTCTGGGAGAGCGGGGGTGGTAAGGCATTGAGCCAGAGAGGGGCATGGTAGTGGAAGGATCTTTGCCCAAGGGATGTTCTACAATGGGGGACCAGAAATGATGAGTTTGCTGCGAGTCTTGTGTTACGCCTGAGGGGTGCTGCACAGATTATGGGGAGAAGGCCGACGGGGCTAGCTGAAGATGTATGTTTTATGAGGATGCAGGTGTGATACTTTTAGTCTTTGTTGGAAGTTTAGCCAATGAGCCAAAGCATAGAGATCGCAGGTGTGAGTAAGTCTGTCACTGCCGGTGACTAGGCGGCAGGCTTTATTCAAGGCAGTGTTAATGCTGCTTAGTGTGGTGGGTTCTGCTGAGCCATATATCACTATCCCGTAATCGATTAGGGAGAGGATTGAGGAGAAGACTGCAAGATGCATGGCCTGCGTAGGTAAGCAGTGCTTAAGTCTGTAAAGGATGCCCACTCTGGCGTTGACAGCTGAGGAGAGAAGTTGAATGTGTCTATGGTAGGAGAGGGAGGTGTCTAATGTGATACCCAGGTATTTAAAGTTTGTAACGTGTTCAAGTGGGGCGTCTTGTGTGTTTTTGATTAGGAGTGCTGACTGACTGTGTGGGCTTTGATGGTGCGCAGATCATGGACTTAGTTTTTATAGTTGATGATCAGGCGGTGTTCAGTGCACCAGTTCTCTAGCTCCCAGAAAAAACCCTGAAGGGCAAGTTTGGAGGGTGCTCCGTTGGGGGTGTTTGCAAAACAGTACCGCATCATCAGCGTAGAGTAGTAGATGACTGCTGCATGCCTTAGGGAGAGAGTTTAAAAAGAGGGTGAAAAGAAGCGGGCCAAGTATAGACCCCTGTGGGACCCCCAGAGCAAACTGTTTTGCAGGTGGATATGGTGGTGTTTATCCTGACTTGTTGTGACCGGCCTGAGAGGTAATCCTTGAACCAGCCAGTTGCCTCTGGGACCACATTTAGTTGTGGAAGGACATGAAGCAGTAGCTCATGACTGACCGTGTCAAATGCCTTGGTCAGATCCACATAGATCGCACCTGCGATTGAGCCTTGGTCTAGGGCCTCGTGGATGTACGAGGTGAGCTCAGATAGTGCAGTGATGGTACTATGGCCAGTCCGGAAACCATGCTGTTCCTGGCTGAGAAGGTTATGTTTAGTTAGGTGTTCTGTTATCTGGTCTGAGATTATTTTTTCCAGTGCTTTGGATAGAGGTGGAAGTATTGAAATTGATCTATAGTTGCTTGTGTTAGTGGGGTCGCCGCTCTTCAGAATGGGAGTGATTATGGCTCTCTTCCAGGTTGAGGAGAAGTGACCGAGGCATAGCGAGAGGTTGAGAATTTTTGTAAGGTGGGGTAGCATGACATCCAGGGTAAGCCGAATGAGTTTAAGATCTAGGGAGTCATTGCTGTAACGGGTATTGGTGATAGCTTTGGTAATATAGTGTTTTGCCTCATGGCAGGAGATGACTCGAAGCCTGAAGGGAATCGAATTGACATTACACAGGGTTTCGGGGAGGGTGGGGACAGGGTGGAAGAAATTAGGAGGGAGGATATGGGAGAGGTCCTAGAAGGCAGAGTTAAGGGCTTCTGCTATAGTGGAAGGATCCTGCATGACATTCCCATTTATAGTGAGTTGGGTAGGGGTGGGGGAGCAGGATTTCCCACTGAGTTCTTTTATATTGTTCCAGAATTTTTTCCCGTCTCCCCAGGAGGAGGTTAGGGTTTGTTGGTAGTAAGTAGCTTTCACCTGCCGTACGGCCCATGTGCATTTATTGCGTGCCTCCCGGTATAGCTGTCTATCCTGCGTGCATTGGGAGTCAAGGGCCTTATGCCAAAGGTTGTCCCTTTGTTGTAGCAGGTTAAGTAGAGAGGGTGTGATCCAGGGGGTGGTTCTGGTTTTCACAACTTGCTTTGCGAGAGGAGTGAATATATCACAGGTCTTGTTGAAAGTGGTTATAAAATGGGCGAGTGCTAGGTCTACTGACTACGCAGTGTAAATGGGGAGTCAGTTGCTGGCAGTTAGATGGACTTTGAGGTTCTCTAGACCTCCTCCTTTTAGCCATCGCTGCAAGGAGATTTTTGGAGGGGCAGAGGGCAATTTATCTGACCACCAGCATGTCACCGGGGAGTGGTCACTGATAGAGTCAGCGAGCACCATGGCATGGGGGAGGTTCCATGGCCTGTTGGTGAAAGTGAGGTCTAAAAGGGTGGAGGTCCCGGATCTATTGTCCCTTCTGGTAGGGGAGGTGACTAGTTGGGCAAGATCATATGCCAGGGCAGTGTCTTTGAAGCTGGATGAGGCTGGGGATAGCCAGTTGACATTGAAGTCACCCATTACGATGATTTCACTAGTATTAGGTAGGTGGGAGATACTGTGGAGGATAGAGTCAAACGCGAGTTTTTTGTTTCTCGGGGGGATATAAGCCGAGATGATGTGGAGTGTTTTGGTACCCAGACTGAGTTTGACTGTAAGTGTCTAGGCGCCATATTGTGGTGCGGGGGTTTGTACTTCAGTGGCATGGAGTGAGGATTTAACATAAATTGCACAGCCACCGCCTCTCTTGTTGGTTCTATCGGCCTGGAAGATGGCATAATTACAGAGGGAGACAGCATCATTGGGTATTTTTTCAGAGATCCAGGTCTCAGAGAGGGCTAGGATGTCTGGTGCATGCTGGGTAATCCAGCCTTGGAGAGGGGTGTGTTTTTTTGGTAGGCTGCATATATTTAGGGTAGCTAGCAGCGGACTCCCCATTGGGTTGTTTGGTGAGGCCATTGTGCAGGGTGGTCCTGGGTTGGGGTGGATATTGCCAGATAATAAGAGAAGTAGAAAAGTGTGCCGCAGGAGCGCTAACCTGCAGAGTTTGGATGAGTGACATTGGGATTGGTAGAGTGTAGGGCTTTTTGCGTTGGAGGTGGAGACTGGAAGACTGGAAATGATGCTTGCTAGAAGGGTTAGGGAAGTAAGGGTGACAATGATTGGGCTTTCCTGGGTGGTGGGAGGTTGAGGTCTGGGGGGGAGAGCTGAGGTACAATGCGTACCATGTGTGAGTGTGAGGGTTAACGAGAGAGTGTGTGAGTATAGGCCAGCAGGATCAATTTGGCTTGTGTGGGAGCAGTTGGAGGTACAGGGTCTGCAGTTAACATTGATAGATGAATGATTAGTGTAACAGTTGTAGTAGTGTGGTTTTGGTGCCTCGGGGGGAGGGGTTGTTGAGCATGTTGTAAGATCCTGGAAGTCAGGAGGGTTGCTAATAGTAGGGATAACATTGTATATGAAGATAGTGAGAGGTGTGTTGCAGCGGCCACTAGTGTTGAGTTTGTATAACCTGCAGCTGGGAAAGTGGGTTATTTCAGCAGGTTACCTGACCAAACCTAGCTATATATTGGAGTACCGACCAAGGGTGGTGGTGGGGGCAGGGGAGCAACGATAGCGTCAGCAGGGCAAAAGCCAGACACCAACTAGATGTGCCGGCATGGGCTGTGTTTGAGCGGCGAGAAGGGGAGCTTGCAGCCGTTGCTGTAAAAGGCGCCAGATGCCCAACGGTGGCGACTGCAGTCTGTTGCAAGGTAACAAATTACCTGGAGCAGCTTTGATGCGGGCTTCTTGCAGGCAGGGAGGGCTTCAGGGGCTGGCCTTCACAACCTTCGGTCTCCTCAGGGAAGGGGGTGGTATCTGGAGCAGCTTTGATTCGGGCTTCTTGCGGGCAGGGAGGGCTTCAGGGGCTGGCCCTTGTGACCTCCGTCCCTTTGGGGGTGGTATCTGGAGCAGCTTTGATTCGGACTTCTTGCAGGCAGGGAGGGCTTCAGGGGCTGGCCCTCGTGACCGCCGGTCTCCTCGGGGGAGGCGGGTGGTATCTGGAGCAGCTTTGATTCGGGCTTCTGGCGGGCAGGGAGGGCTTCAGGGGCTGGCCCTCATGACCTTCAATCTCCTCAGGGGAGGGGGTGGTATGGGAAATTACCAGACTAGGTGGGCCAAGTGGTCCTTATCTGCCATCAACGTCTATGTTTCTATAGTAACCTTATTATTCCAGTGCAGATAGAATAGGGCAGTGAATTCTGCAGTCAGAATTGGTACGGAATGGTAGTTGTTCTGAGAAGCTTTTATAAATTTCTTGTTAATTTCCACATTTAATTCTGAAATGTGTTTTTACAAAAATCATGGAATCATTTTGCATGGAACACATAAATGTTATTCTGCGGATTACAGAATAATAATCTACACTTTTTGTAAACTGCAGATTATTGGATCCATGAAAAATATTACACATCTGGAATGTCAGAATTCCACTATTGAATTTCATGGAATTTTCCAAAATTCTGCAGAATTCCATTCCGTCACAATTCTAGCATTCTGCATGGCCCTAAAACAGAAGCAATCACAATGATCAGGAACCGGAAATCTCTGACAGAATTTGTTATTCATGGTGCAGTACTAAACATTCTGGGTACTATGTGCTCATCCACCCAGATTCCAAATGGCATTCACAGCTACAAACAGGAGCCCATACTTTCAAAGAGAACAGATATGCACACATTTTCTTGAAACCATTGCTGCTGTGAAAACATATCACATCAGAAATGATTGTCAGTGTAGTTGGGGGGTGGGTGGACTAACGGCCAATGGGGCTACGGACAGAAGTGCGAGCCACAGCGTATATGCTAACAGAGTTCTAGTAATTCTCAACATTCTTTAAAAAAAATGGAACCAATTCCAGCCTCCCATTTAAATTAGGTCACTTAGTCGCTATAAGGATATACAGTAGCTCCAATAGGAGTCCCTTCTCAAAATGTGGCCATCAAAATCCCCTCCACTTCTTTTTTTGCAGTTAAACTTTTTTATTAATTTTTCATAAGATATACAGACAAACCTCTTACAGTACAGTACAATGTGAGGATTTTTTTTTTAAAGAAATTGAGGCAGCATATAATAAGAACATTGCTACAATAATACAAGGAGCTTTTTGGTTTAAAATATAGTAAAATAATACAGGTCATGTAATTAGCATATACTTGACATTTGTAGTGAACTTAAAGCGGATAGTATGATTAGATACGGTTTATATTAAAATGTTACATAATTATATATGATGCTGCAAAAGGTAAAAAGTACATTCGTAAAAGGATTGCTGGAGTAATAAAGAACGATTGAGAACAGAGTATAGGAAAGAAAAGATATATAAGAAAGTTAAGAAGAGAGAGAGAGCGAAACTATAAAAAAAGGGAAAAAAGCGAGACTACAATGATGTATCAGTAAAAGGGGAAAATCCATATATATTAAGTCCATATATTGGTGTTGGAAGATTTAGTTGATTCCAAAAATTTAAAAAAGCCCTGCCAACAATTGTTATATAACATGAGTCGGTCAGACAAGATATATGTCATACGGTCCAGAGAGGCATATTGCAGTAGTTGGTTAATGATACCGGGAAGGGTAGGGATTATGTTGGATCTCCAATGCATGAGGATTGTGCGTTTAACTTGAAGGAAGAATATATTTAACCATATGCTCTGGGAATATGAAATTTTATAAGAACGGTGATTAAAAATACCAAGAATGCAATGTTTAGGGTCTAGTGTAAAGGTTGACCTACCACTTTCATTGCAAATCTGTGAGTACAGTGCCAAATCTTTTGTATGAGGGGACAGTGCCATAAGATATGCAATAAATCCCATTGGGGGAACTGCAGCGCCAGCAATTGTTATTGTTCAATAAACCCATTTTTTGTAATACAACAGGAGTTCTGTACCACAAATGAAGGATCTTGGTTTGAATGAGGGAACTGCATTTATCATTAAAAGATTTGTGACAGGAGAGCCAACATCTGGACCATTGTGCATTGGTGATATTATATTGTAGCAAAGTACTCCATCTGTTTTTAGCATTGACAGAGTAGTCAGGAAGGATATCACAAATATCTTTGTAAACAGTGCTATTTAAATTGGATGTTGTTTTTATCCATTTAGAGATGTGCTTATCATACAGAGAGAATTGATAGAGAAGGGTGTGAGGTAAGAGTTGCATGCGGTACGGCTGTAGATATTTCCAAAAGTCCTGATGGGGAAGATTCCATATGCCTCGTAGGTTGGTGTAAGATTTTAACTTAATGACTTGGGTTCAAGTATATCCTGCAAAAGAGATACCCTTATTTTCCAGGTACGACAAAAATGGGGTGATTATCAAGAGATATATGGTGGTTACCCCAGATGGGGGTGTAAGCTAAGGGTTTGGGGTTAGATTTAATATGCTTGTGAATGATTTTCCAATAGAATATAGAAGCAGCTATGGTAGGGTGAGACTTTAAAGAAGAGGTAAGGGTGTTAAAAAGGAAAGAAGTCACCACATTACCAGGACATAAGGATGTTTCCATATTGACCCATAAAGGAGACTGGATGTTGGGTTTGTTAAACCATTTAATTGTTTGAGATGTACGGAAAGCCCATAAGTAGGCTTGGAACCAAGGAAGGCCAAAGCCACCTTTTGACCAATGGGATCTAAGTTTATTATGACTAAATCTAGGTATTTTGCCTTCCCAAATTAAGCTGCTGATAATTTTGTCTATTTTGGTAAGAAAACTAGAGGGAAGTATCAAAGGGACATTGGAAAATAGGTATAATATTTTAGGAGTTATTGACATTTTAATGGCGAAAATTTTACCATTAAAAGAAAGTTTAAGTAGCTTCCATCTATCAAGTGTTGTTTGGATACTGGTTAACAGAGGGGAAAGATTAGCATCCCACAATTTATTCAATGTCGGGGTGATCCGAATGCCAAGATAAGATATACCTTGGGGGGCCCAACGAAAGCCTAATGAGTTGTTCATGAGGGGACTACAAAGGGTATTCAGGGGTAGCGTTTCAGATTTGTTAAGGTTTAGAGCTAGTCCGGAATGGGAGGTGAAGTCATTCAGTAATTTAACTAAAGGTTGCCCAGAACTTTTGAGGTTTTCAAGTAAAATAAGGAGATCATCTGCATATGAGAGTGAAGTATAGTGAGAGTTACCAATAGTAATGCCTTTAATTGTGCGGTTGTGGAAGATGAAAAGAGGTTCCATGGCAAGTATAAACAATGAAGGAGATAAGGGGCATCCTTGTCTGGTGCCTTTTGCTAAGTAAAAGGAGGGGCACAAAATAGAGTTCGTGAGAACTCGAGCTGAAGGGGAGGTATACAATAATTGAATCCAAGCACAAAAATTATTTGTAAAGCCAAAATGAGATAGCACCTGATATAGATATTCCCAATTGAGAGAGTCAAATGCTTTCTTAAAGTCAATGGCTATTTGCAGCTGCAGGGGTTTTAAGAGTTTTTGCTTTGTGAATTAAATTGAGTAATGAGCGAAGATGATCGGAACTGTTTCTATTTTTGATAAATCCTGATTGAGAAGTATGGATGAGTTTAGTCATTAAAGATTCTAAGCAGAGAGTTAATAATTTGGCAAAGATTTTTCCATCAGTATTAAGAAGTGAGATCGGTCTATAGTTTGAAGGAAGTAAAGGGTCTTTGTCTTTTTTTGGTAAGACTGTTATGATGGCTTCGGTCATTGTGCATGGGAGTTTCTTTATTAAGGTTGCTTCTTGGAATACATTGACTAATACAGGACAAAGAGTGTCAGATAGGGGTTTTATAAAAATCAATAGGGAACCCATCAATGCCAGGTGCTTTACCGTTTTTTAATGGTGATAAAGCAGTTTGGATTTCCTGTAAAGTGATTGGTTTATCAAGCACAGCTTTGTCCTGAGGGGATAGGTGGGGTAGATTCAATTTTTCCAGAAAATGTTGTATTAGGTTGGGATTTGTAGTATTAGGTTGTGAGTATAGTTGATGCTAAAAGGATTGCATAATACGATTGATTGAAAGGTTGTCTGTGTGTGTCTGACCTGATGGATCTTTTAGACCTGCTATATGTCTCTGCATCTGTTGAGTTTTTAGCTGGTAAGAGAGCAACTTTCCGCATTTATCCCCTTGTTCCCAATAACCATGTTTAATCCTAAAAAGGGCAAGTTCAGCTTTCCTGGATATCAACTCATTAATTTTAATTCTTAATTGTAGAATTTCCAGATGAAGCTGTGCATTATGATTGGGTTTATTTAATTTATAGTATTGGGTTTCTTTTTCTTTAAGGGATTTTTATAAATTAGCTAATTGTTGTTCTCTTAATTTCTTTCTATGTGCTGCATAACTAATAATTTTACCTCTAATAGTGGTTTTAATGCTTCCCAGATAGTACCTTGAGACATATCTGGAGTATCGTTAATAGAAAGAAAATCTTGAATCTGGGTTTTAATCCAAGGAGTGAATTCAGGGTCTCTGAGTAAAAGTGAGTCTAAACGCCAAGATGGGGATTTAGAAGAAGGTGACCCCAGAGTAAATGCAAACTGATAGGGAATGATCAGATATAACAATAGGGAGAATCGATATATCAATAATTTTTTCAGTAATGAGGGGAGAAGAGAACCAATAATCAAACCTACTATATGATTTATGTAAAGAGGAATAAAAGGTGTAATCTCGTTGTCTGGGATGATGAAGTCTCCAAATGTCAGAGAGACCTAAATCCTTCATAAGCATTGATAGAGCATTAATACTACGGGGTGGGCATCATGTGATGAGTTACTCTGTCTAAATATGCTTTAGTAAAGGTTAAAGTCACCACCAATAAGAATAGGTGAATTATTTTATTATTAATCATAATTTGTTGGGATAGATTATGGAAGAAAATGGGTGAATCAAAGTTGGGTGCATATCATTCACAAACATAAGCGGACCTGCTGTGGTGTTTAATAGGGTTATAATCCACCTACCATCCGGGTCTCTAATGATTTTTATGGGGCCAATTAAGAGATTTATGTATTAAGATAGCAACCCCATGTTTTTGGATGGAGAAAATGACGATATACTTGACCCACAAGTCCCTTTAAGTCTGTCGACATCCTCTGATAAAAGTTTAGTTTCTTGTAAGAAAGCAATATGTGTTTTATGCTTTTAAGATAGGCATTGCTTACGCTCACAAGGCGAAGTTGAGTCCCTTGACATTCCATGAATGTAAGATTAGATCACTCATGGTACTAGGATATAAGGTAATTAGTTACAAATAGGAATGAGGGACTCAATACCATTAATTTGGAGGATGTCACAGATTCAAAAGGTAAATATATATAATAAACAAATGTATGCAGGGCCCTTAACTTGTATGGGTTCGAGATGATTGAGTATTTGTATTCATTTTGTCTCGCAGAGGGAGAGTATAGATATAGGAATAGCAAGTAATTAAACATTAGAATCAACAAACGTTAGTATAAACTCAGTAACACGAATATCAATTTGAAACTTTTATGAAATGCAGAGCAATAAGAGTCATACTAGGACTCTCACTCTACACTACTAGGCATGTAGAGTAATTAGTGAATCTCAAGAACGTTTTACCCTATAATCTTAAGATACTAAACTTTATATAACAGTATATTAAAGAAGTGTAATTGAGATTTGTGCTGAGGTAATTAAAGCATTACCCTGGAAAAAAACAAAACATCATTCTACCAAATAAAAAAGGATAATTATGTAATAGTGTTAAATTCCAAACATAATGAATTAGCTTGGACCTAGCAATAAGTCCAATATTAAATAAAGTATACCAACATGACGGCAGATAATGCTGAAACAGTGTGAGCCAGATAAAAGGATGCCCGATGTGTATTAATCCACATAAGTTAGGTTAGGGAATGCAGTATATACTATAGGTTCATAGTGCATCAGTGTATTGTAGAATCATTTTTATAAGTTCCAATGATTTGGAAGAAAATGGGATGAAGAATAATGTGAAAAGGCGGAAAAGCTCAATGTATAGAAATACAATTGGAAGCTTACTTTGGTGCAAAATCTGTGAGATATAATGGGAATGCACCTGATGCACTGCATACCAGAAGTGATGCAAAATAAATATTAAATAAGTAAATGATTTTAGAGTATTTGTCTAATCATCCTCCACAGTCCAAATGATAGGATTTATGTGGAAAAATGCTGTAATAGTAGGGGTTAAGGGCACACTGATATGAAATACAGAACTCTATATATGTATGCGCCTGACCACATGGTGGCGCCAAAGCTTATGAAAAATTAGAGTGTAAATAGCAATTATATATACTAATGTCTGGCACCACACAAGGATTAATTAGAAGAGATCTTACAAACATTGTAATATTTATTCTTTCTCTCATTTATTTATTTTTTTTCCATTGAATACATTGAGAGTAACTCCCGCATGGATTAAATACCTCCAGTGTCAATTGGCTCACCTCCCACAGACAGATACAGGCTTCTCAGCAGCGATAGCGATTACTACATTTAAGTGCTCCAAACCTGTTGGGTGCGATACAGACTGCGCTTTTATGTAAATGTACAAGGAATCGAGTGAGGTGGTGTAAAGAGAGGATTCTGGTGAGAAACTGCTATATCACATCTAATTATGGGCCATAGTATTTATTACATATTTTTTTTTTTTTTTTAGTGGAAAAGCCTCAGGTAGCCTTGCTCTTCAGTTTCTTCTCCTTTTCTTTTGGGTGGTTCAGATGATTTAAAGGGAGAGCTGGACACAAGATTAGCCCAGGAAGAATCGGGAGAGTCATTACCATTGAGAGCTTCTTCTGGTCTTGAGTAAAGGGGTCGGATACAGTCTGTCTCAGATCCTCCAGAGATGAGTGCAGATCTTCTTGGAGCAGATCTTCTTGGAGTGGGGAGAATTTGTTAGACAAGGTAAGAGGAGTAGAAAACTGATGTGACGTTCCACATGGGAAGCTGGAGAGGTGGAAATATTATTTAAAAGCAGGTATTATTATTTAGAGAAGAACCAGATGCTTTTTTTCTTGTATGCGTGCGGAGCTTCTGGCAGGAGCTACAGTGGCAGATACGATGGCTGCAGATTTCTCAGGGACCTGAGGACAGTTTCAGCAGGAAGGGCAAGACATTGTAATTGGCGTTTTGTGCTGGAGCAGGAACGAAGCTGCATTAGCATCGCAAGGCAATGTAGTGCGGGCTGTGTCCAATTCAGAAATTCAGAGAGAGAGAGAGAGATTCTGGGGTACAGAAATCTCTGGTAGAATCATTCAAAAAAAGACGCATTGTTGCAGGGTAATGCAGTGCAAACTTAATTCCACGCTGATGAAGTATTGTTTTAATGGGGTTGTAAGATTTTCGTTTGTTAGATAATTCTTTAGAATAGTCTCTGAAAATTAGGATTCTGTTTTCTTGCCAAGTAAGTGCACCTAATTGCCTCGTTTTTTGAAGAATCAGTTCAGTATGTGCGTGGTTTATAAATCTGGCAATGATGGGCCTGGGTTTCTGGTCGGGTCCAGGCCTCGGATTTAAGGTGCGGTGAGATCTCTCGATGATTAGGTCTTGGCCGGCTGGTAATTTAAGCAAAGAAGGAAGTACATGAGTTAGAAGAGCACTGGTGTCTTCTAGTTCAACACCTTCAGGAAATCCGAGAAATCTAAGCTTGGTGCGTCTGTTTCTATTTTCAATATCATCTATTTTGTCCTGAAGGTTCCAAATAACTCTGTCCTGCTCCCTGATGGTAGCCTGTAATGTGTTAATGGAATCTTCATTTTGAGATGCTTTAACATCAGTAGCGCTGATTTTTTGATCGAGTGCCTGCATATTATTGATATTTTGTTGAGATGCAATTTTTAATACATTGATTTCACTTATTAGTTGCTGAAACATTGCCTCCACTCTATTAAGAGAACTGTTATGTGGAGATTGGTCTGCCATTATTGTAGGCCTTAATAGAGAAATTGAAAAGCTGTAGATAACTCGTTCAGTAATTATGAGGCAATAAAAATACTGTACCAGAGCTGTTCTGCGATGTACATATAGTAAGATCTCAGATGTTGGTGAAGGTAGGAAGTCTGGAATCTATAGGATGGATGATGATATTTGGTGAATCCAGGGAGATGAAGAATCAAGCAGCCATCTTCAGCACAGCGCCCTCTGGCTGTGATCCCCTCCACTTCTACTGCAAGTCTATGAACCTTTTCAACCCTAAAATTTAATTGCATGTTTCTTTCCATTATCCTCTTTCTCTTTAGTATGGTTGTCCAGTGCATAATCAGTATTCCCCAGGACAACTATTTGGACATGTTCACCTCTTCTGTTTTTAAATTCAGTTGCCTCGTAGTTTGCTGATGTAAAAAGCTCCACATGCACATGCAGCCACATGCACAATGTCCTTGGCTCTACAATTAATAAAGCCCCATATTTGTTTGATTCTCCCTGTCTTGGGGTTAAGAAAAGTTGTTCTGGTACTAATATGATTAATATTTACAGCTGCTGCATTGTCTGCCATCAGAGAGGGGCAGTGATCAGTTTCTGGGGTGATTATTGCAGGACTGCAATAAAGTCCCTGTGAGCTAGCGTGTCCCTCACATTCCGTTGTCTCCTATAAACCATACAGGGTGGCCTGGTACCTGGCTCACTTAACTCCTGCTCTGTCTTTGGAACGTCCCAGTTCATTATTTTGAACTTCTTTCACTCTAGTCACAGAAACTCAGGATATGTTAACCATTATTCAAAGTGCATTTCATTTTCAATACACCGTACTGCCAACTTAACAACCCGGTGGTGGCACATTCACTAATGAGAGGTACTCCGCCTCATCTCTCAAATCAAGGAAAAAGGGGCGTTTAAGATTAGCAGCAATATGGAATGAATAGGAAAAAATAAGCAATATGGGTACTTATTTTCAAAAAATGCAGACGAACATGGGTACCACTTTACCTTTTGAGTGCCACCACTGGGCTTAACAAGCACATAGATGTAGTTATACAACTCAACAGACATAGTCATGACTGAGACGGGTCAGGGGGGGCTTTGGGAAGGGGATCAGGCCACACTGTAGGCATGGGGGGGACCTACACACTCATGCAGACATGACACATTGTAAAGCCTTTACATGCTGGCATGTTTGTATGTTCTTAGTCCATGCTTCAGAGAAAGAGCTATCAGGATGAAAACCTGGTCTAGTTTCTGTTGCCAGCTACTGTACCTAGAATGTATCTGTGAAGTACAATTAAGTACGGGGCTTAACTGTAGCTGCAGCCCCTTTACATGCATTCAGAAGTCTGTTGTAGTGAAACTACTGTAGTGCTATTTAATGCCAGGGGATCTGAGAAACCCCTCACTCCGAGGCAAAGCCTCATGCCGTGCTGTAGTCCTTGTTGCTAATAAATACAGGTTCTACTTTTCTTGTTGTCCATCTAAGTTTATTTGCCCAGGTCCAGCAAGACAATATCTGCTGGTGCAGTAAGAGACGGGCAAAGCAGACAGGCAGACGAAGTACAAGTCCTAGTGGCACACCAATGCCAAGAAAACCACACATTATAGAAATGTATTATAACAGAGAGATAATGTAAACAGTACTGCTCATATGTATCTAATACTTTGGAATGAATCATTATTTTTCACCAGTATGTCTACAAGGTGTTTAGTCATGTAGGAGTCTGCCAATTGTGATAGCACTAAATTGCCCTTCAGCTCCTCTAGCCATTCTATTGAAGTCAGCCAGCATACTATGTGATTCTCCCTGCCTAACCTGTGGTCTGAAGTTACAGCTTGTATCTAGTGTACTCCCTTTATAATCTGGATCCATCCATAACAGGATGTCATAGTTCCTTCTAAGTATTGTCTTGACTTCATAGGCCTATGGATTACATTTTGTGATGGAGGATTCAGCTAATGAGCTAAAGGAGTGGCATCAATCTGCCTGCTTTCTGTGCCTACCACCAAACTTCAGTGTGGTACAGTTCCTACTTGTTCCTTGGCATTCTATATCACTGTGTTACTATAATCTCTCAAAAGGAACCTATCATGCAGTTCCTGTTCCCTGTGTTTATAGACTTTCTTCGTAGTGCAGTTTTGGCGCATGCTCATAAATTGATACTTAGATATACATTATTCTTTATTGTGTGTCTTGGGTGGTGGCTAGTGGCATGGAGCACTGTTTTTGCCACTATCCCTGATTTGCTGTCCCTATGGTTTAGAAAAACAAATATGCCTACATTTTGATTTGTGACATTTTGATTGCCCACAAGTTGACAAATTTCAAGGCAGGAAAGGGGCTTGCATGCCCACAGACCCACTTTTGTGAAGAATTGCCGACACCAGCACATTAGAGGCAAGAACATGAGCATAGCTAGAAGCTCCAGGAAGGCTCAGAGGAATGGGCCAATCAGCAACAACATCACGCCTCCATGAGCACATTTCAACCAATCCTGAGTGTTGACTGGGAGTTTAGGAAACCAGCAGGACACCTACTTAAGGTGAATCCTCCAAGCAGACCCCCATGTTGTGCCCCCCCCCCCGTATAAGGACATTGGAGTCTGTTGCCAGAGTCAGCCCAATGAGGCAGTTGGCAGCCAGATACTCTATACATCAGAAAAGGAGGAGGGGACCAGTAGAGAAGCGTATGGCACAGGGGACCAGAATGGTGGAGGTGGTTGACTCAGATAAGTACATTCCTGTCTAGCCTGTTTCAGGGGCATAGTATCTTGATGTTGTGATTGCCTGTGTTGTAGAACATAGCCAGCACCATATCTAGGGTGGGGTTATTTGGTTCTATGTGATAACTGCGAGCGCCAAACAGTGACTCGCATTATAGCGACGTCAGGGCAGTGAAAACAATTTTGCCACCCTGACATCCTCGGCACACGGAAGAACGGTGCTGGGGATTTAAATGCTTTGCTTTCTGTAGGGGGGCTGTGCCCCCCACCCCCCCACTCGGGGGGCTTCGCCCCCCCGCAACCTCTACTTAAAGATTCTTAACTCCAGGGGTTACATGTCGGGGGGTGCAAAAGCCCCCCCAAAAAAAGTTTTGGGCCGGGCACAACAAAAACACAATAGTGCCTGAACCCAGACCCGAACCCGGAACCCCATGCATCAGAAGTGGGGGCTAACCCCCAACACCATGGCGCAGCTCGGCACCCGACTGCAGCACCACCCCCTACATCCCCTCTGCCCCCTCACAGGCCACGCTCGCCATGCTTACTCCGCTCCACGAGCACATGTACATACAGCAAAATCCTGTTGTTACTGTCGCCCACCCACCATATCCGTTCTCCCTCACTCCCCCCTCGCCAGTCAGAGTTTCGCCCATATCGTGTCGCCGTTTCAGACTGCGCCGTGATTCAGGTACCTACCTCATGTGCTACTGGGCTATTTTTGAGTTAACCATTTTGTCTACTAAATTGCCTTTGCTACAGGGGGGCTTTCATCTTAAGGTTGTGTTCTTTATATTACCTTGTTCCTACTTTATAGCTGTTACAGTTTCAGTGTCTTCTGCTGTTTTCTAGTTAGCTAATTACTGAAGATACCCTAATTGCATTTGTTACAGGTTGATAGTATCCTAAGGTCATGCTTTTGTAATTGCCCTTCCTGTAAGCTGCTATTGTTTCCGTGGTGGTACAGATCTGTATAGAAACAAAGAAGGTGATGACAGATAAGAACCGTGTGGCCCACTTGGTCGTCCCCTTCTCCCTATCTAATGCAATACCACAGACCCCAGTTGATCTGTGGCATATCCTCTTTTCCCTACTGTGAGAATACCCTTATGTCTATCGTCTTGAATTCCCCTACCATTTTTGACCCACCACCTCTGCAGGGAGGCTGTTCCAAGCATTCACTACTCTTTCTGTGAAAATGTATTTCTTCATGTTGCCCCTGAGCCTACCCCCCTCTAGTCTTAAATCATGCCTCCTTATTCTTGTGCACCTTCTTTTCTGAAAGATGCTACACTCCTATAACTGGTAAATACCCCTGAGGTACTTGAATGTCTCTATCATATCCCCCCTTTCTCCTCTCCTCCAAGGAATACATACTGATGTCCTCTAGTCTTTCCTCATATGACTTTTGGTGGAGTCCTTGTGCCATTTTTGTTGCTCTTCTCTTGACTGTCTCTAGTTTGTCAATTTCCTTCCGGAGATGCTGCCTCCAGAACTGGACACAGTACTCCAGGTAAGATCTTACTAGTGATCTGTACAGTGGCATAACCACCTCCTTTTTTCTGTGGGTGATACTTCTCCCTATGCACCCTAGCATCCCACCTACTCTCCCCACAGCCTTCTCACAAAGACCCCAAAGGGGGTGATAGAGGACCCCAAAGGAAGAGGAAGCAAATCCTGGTGTGGAACATAGAGGGGGGCATAGAGTTGGGATTAGGTAGATATGAGGAGAGGGAGATTCAATGCCTTCCAGGTGCCATGGCACTCAAGAATGGAAAGAGGCTCCAAGGGATCACTGGGGCATTAGAAAGGAAGGGAGGGAGAGCTAGACATCAGTGTTCATCTGGGAACAAATGACCTGGCTAGGGATAAGACAGCTGTAGTGCAGGAAGAGTATAGGGAGTTGGGGAAGGGTCTTAGGCAAGTAGCATGACAGAAGGTCTACCTGTTTATGACAGAGGGGTTGACAGGATTCTCTTTACCAGGAACTTCAATGCATGGTTAAATAAATGGCTCAGAGAGGAGAATTTCAGTTTCATTGGGGACTGGGGCCGCACCTGGAGGGATAAGGTACTGTTCAAGGGTGATGGCCTGCATCCATCCATGAGGGAAACCATAGTCTTCAGTGAACAGTTTAAATGTTACATCAGCAAGCATTTAAGCTAGCCAAGGGGGGAGGTAGAATGAGGCCACCACCCCACAATCTCAAGAGGCGAACTACGGGAATATGGAGGGAGAAAAAACACAAAAGAAACCAAAACTTCACGAAATTCAGGGGGAGGTAGAGGTTCACGGACAGAATATTGCTGGCAGAAATGTAGTGGCTACATCGCCGCGGGCAAAATGCTTTGTGGATAAGCGGTCACCAGCTAAATTTTGGCAGACAGAATGTCACGTATGCTCATTGTGACATTCTGTCTACTATTTATTCCGGTGTTTTAGCCCTGCTTAGTTAGGTACTTTTAGCCTGAATGCATCTTCTGTTAGAGAGAGAGAGTGAGTGAGCTGAGGAACAAGTAGGCTGCTCCTTTTTACATTTGCAGTTTTCTCTCCTCAGGGTAATTTTTTCTGTTCTGAGCACCGGGACACTTAAGGGAGCATGAAACAGCTGAAATAAATCAATTAATCTGCCACTCCATGCCAGGATCCTGGATCAAATCAGGTTTCTGCCCCGATTAAACACTACAGCCCGATCGGCTGTGCATGGCTGGAGGGCGAATTATTTCATTTTCACTGCCAACAGCTGGGAGCCTAAAGAACACACAAACATTTGTAAGGAGGGGGTTTCTGAGATCGAGCAGTGGCTGACAGAAAGAAAAAGCTGCTTGGTCACACCATCAATCCTGCTTCGATGCAGGATGGTGGCTAACTGAGATTAACATTATAAATACATGTTCCCTTCTCAGTTAGCTAACACACCATGGCACTCTGAGACCACTTACAAGTAAGTGCTGAAATGTTAGAGATTTGTTGGATCCACACCGTACTGTTTATGGAGCAGGCAGAAATGTAGCAGCTACAATTCGAGTAGCAATCCAGTGTAGCAGTGACGTTCTGTCCGCTACCGAACAGGAATCACAGCTATTTTACTGTTACATTTTGTCCTGGCGACTTAATAACTGCAACATTTTGTCTGCGACGTTATGTCTGGAGACTATTCGGCTGTATACAGGAAGAAGAAAACAATTACATAGAAACATAAAATTTGATGGCAGATAAGGACCGCTTGGCCCACACAGTCTGCCCATTTTCCTACCTAATGGATAAGCTGCACATCCTAGTTAACCAATAGCCTACTTCCTCCTTCCCCCACCTCCTAGAATTGTCTTATATCTGTCCCATGCACTCTTGAATTCCACCACTGTTTTTGACTCCATAACATCCTCAGGAAGGCCGTTCCATGCATCCACAACCCTCTTCATGAAAAAATACTTACTCACATTACCTCTTAGCTGTCCTCCCTCTATCTTCAAATTGTGTCCCCTTGTTCTTGCACATCTCATTTTCTGAAAGATGCTGCCATCTTGGACTCTGTTGATTGCCTTGATGCACTTGAAAGTTTCTATCCTGTCCCCCCTCTCCCTCCTTTCCTCAAGGGTATACATATTAAACTCCTTAAGTCTCTCTTCATATGTCTTCTGGTGCAGATTCTGAACCATTTTAGTTGCTCTCCTCTGGACAGCCTTCTTCCTGTCTATGTCTTTGTGGAGACTGGGTTTCCAGAACGGCACGCTGTACTCCAGATGGGGTCTCACCAGCTGTCTCTACAGAGGGATAACAACTTCCTGTTTTCTACTGGTGATGCCGCTACCTAAGCATCCCAGTATCCCCCCAGCCCTCCTTACTGCCCTCTCACATTGCTTGCCCACCTTTAGGTCATCTGATATGACTACCCTTAGGTCCCTTTCCATTTTTTTTGTTGTTAGTATCTCACCCCCCCATTGTGTACTCTTCCCCTGGGTTTTTGTTTCCCAGGTGCATTACTTTGCACTACTTAGCATTGAATCTAAGCTGCCATACATTTGACAATTCCTCCAACTTTGCCAAGTCCCTTCTCATCCTTTTCACCCCACTTTGCTTATTAACCCTGTTGCAAATCTTTGTGTCATCTGCAAAGAGACATACTTTTCCTTCCAGTCCCTCTGCAATGTCACTTAAAAAGACATTGAAGAGGACTGGTCCTAGTACTGAACCCTGCGGTACCCCACTAGTACCCCACTAGTAACCCCCCTTTCTTCAGAGTGGACTTTGGTAGAGGGGAATAGATGTGAGACTGGGATGGGAGGATGCTGCACTTTGGCCCATTCCCGCTTGCAGCATATCTTCTCAGTGGTTATCTGTTCATTTACTGTTGCTCTAACAAGTGAGAGAAATAAGAGAAGGCAACTGGAAACAAACTCAGGCCAGAGCCGATAGGGCTGCAGCCGAGGAATTTGGGGTAAAAATATTGAAAATTACCAAAGTTATGAGCCTGCATTAGCAAAATGTAACATAGGCTCATAAATTTGTTGTTTTGTAATATTTTTACACCAGATTTTCAACATAGCCTTTTTATGACCCTCCCTCATGAAGAGGGCAAAGAAAATGTTCAACTCTTGCCTGAAAGGTGATTTTGCACAGGTATTGTGAAGTCACCTTTCAGGATGTAAAATAACATTTTGGACAGGATTTAAAAAATGACAGCTGTCACATTCATGAGGTGCTATAAAGGTATGGCTGTATTGCAAATTTAGAATATAAATATTGAAAATGACCAGCGTTTGTAAAATTCAATGAAGGCTCATAACTTTATTATTTTTTAATATTTTTACACCAAATTTTCAACATAGTCTTCTTATGACCCAACCTCATATATAGGGGCAGAACAAACTTTCAACTCCTGCCTGAAAGATGATTTAATGCAGGGATTGTGAAATTACCTTTCAGGACAGATTTGTCTAATATCAGTGCAATTGTTCATGAGGCGGGGTCCCAAAGAAGACATGTTGAAAATGTGGGCCAAAAATATGCAAAAATGTCCATATTATGCCACTAAGTTCAAAACACCATTGAAATACATTGAACCACATACCTGTTTCTTCAGTTCATGGTCAGACTTTGAAGAGTGAGGATGTGTCTGTGGTCCAGACAGGATTACAATGTTGGACCCCAATGGTTAAGTAAGGGCTTAGAGGTGGGTGCTGAGTGGGAGGGTGGGGTGGGGGACAGGAACGGCCACAAATGACATTGAGGAACAGTTTTTTTTTTTACAGGGTGAAAAATAAACTGAGGATCCTTGATCACAACACTGGTGGATTGGGCACCCCCAGTGTCACTGTTATGTTTCAGAGGGGTGGTGTTGGGCGGTGGGTGCTTAGAAGGAGGGTAAGGGGCATATCTACAATTAAAAAAAAAAAAGAAATCAGTGATCACAGCAGAACACAGCATAGTCTGCCATGCCCCAAATGGCCACCGCACCCTACTGCGTATGCACAACTAGTAGCCCACACACAGTGGACTGCGGTGGCCATCTTGGACATGGCAGAATGTGTCACCTTCCACTGTGACCACTGACAGAGTGAAAAAATGGTGCTATGCTACTGTTAGTGGAGACAGCATGTGGAGTGCTTCATGGACGTGGAGGTGACTGTGTTGCAACTTCAACATGTTGTTCGGTCAAAAGGAATGCACTGATTCCTTTTTTGTTAGCAAGAGGTCTGCAGGGCTATGCCCACTGCAGCCCTAAGAAGGAGGAGGGATGGCTGCATATTCTGGAAAGTCAAATGTGTGGATGCTCGTAGTCTGGGCAACAAGACTACAGACGTGGAGGCCACCATGGCAGAGGCAGACATGTATTTAGTCACTATTACAAAGACCTGGTGCAGTGAAAACCGGGACTGGGATATGGCCATATCAGGTTATGTTCTGTTCAGAAGGGACTGGGTGGGTAGAAAATGGGGAGCAGTAGCTCTTTATGTGAGGGACAACATAAAGGCTATCGAAATACAAGGGGAGCAGGGGGAGTGGAGGTACTGTGGGCCACCAAGGAGAAAAGGAAAGGGGCTGTTATTCACACAGGAGTGATCTACAGACCTCCATCAGAGGGTGAAGAAGTGGATGGGAAAATCATGGAAGCAATATGTAGGATGGCTTGCAAGGGAGAGGTGATACTAGTAGGGGACTTCAATCTACTGGACATGGATTGGAGCCTCCTAGTTGTGGCAACAGCAGAAGCAGGGACATCCTGGACTCCCTGCAGGGGGCATCCTTAGGCAACTTGTAATGGAACCTACTCATGAGGGCTGGACCTGGTACTGATAAACAGGGATGGTACTGATGATGTCACAGTGGGCAACCACCTGAGGACAAGTGACCATCGTATGGTGTGGTTTAATATAAGAACCGGGTTAGAATTGAATTACACAAAGACGAGGGTCATGGATATCAGGAGGGCCTATTTTAAGAAAATGGGAGAATGTACCAGAGATGCCCTGACAGAGATAGAGAAGCTAGGAGGAGTCGAGGACCAATGGGTACAAATAAAAGAGGGCACTAAAAAGCTACAAATCGCTGTGTCAGGCAGGTTAGCAATGGCAAGAGAAAAAAGAAACCACTATGGTTCTCTAGTGAGGTAGCAGAAGAAGTAAGAGCAAATAAGCTTGCTTTTAGAAAGTACAAAATGACACAGAAAGAGGAGGATAGGGAGACTTATTAGGAGAAACAAAGGGAGATAGGGAAGGCAGTTTCTACCACATAAGACGCCTACTCACCCTGGAAGCTAGAAAGCAGCTGATTCAAACAACCTTTCTTCCCCTGATTGACTACGCTGACTTCCTATACAGCCATTGCCCACAGTATGCACTCCAAAAGCTGAATACACACTATCATCACGCATTGAGATTTGTGCTTGACTTGCCCTTGCAGACTCATCACTACTCATTGCACCAAGCATTAGACTGGCCATCCCTCTCCTGGAGGATGCAAATAAATGCCCTCATGTGGGTATTCCAGGCTTTGTCCAACAAACTACCACCCTATATCTGTGACCTGTTTGAACATTCAAAGGGAGCCTATGGACTAAGGAACTCCTCCTTTGTCCTCCTTAAGCTAACATGAACAAGGACATGTCTTGGCTCAGCTGCCATTAGCTCCCTTTTACCAGTGCTTTGGAATAACATGCAAAAATTACTTAAAATCTCCCTGCTGCCCAGCCATTTTATATTTAGGGGCTGCTCTATAGAGGCCTGAAAATGTTATTTTATTTATTTTTTGTTGACTGGGTAAGTGCACTAGACAAATCCTGCCTATTTTCAGGCACAACCCGGTGGGGGGGGGGAGAGACAGGTGAATGCCAACCGACTTTGAACCAGATTAAGCTGTTGGTGGTATTTTTAGTGAATGAGGGAAATTTGGTCAGGACACCAGGGAAATTCCCCTACTCTGCGGAGGCAGAGGGCGCTGTAGCGCTGTGGGAGACTGTGGAGGAGCGCAGTATGTCCCAGACCACGGATGAGGATGGTCAGGTTTTTGGAGCTCCAGAGGTGGTCTGCATCCAGCCTGAAGAAAGCTTTATTTCAGCTCAGAATTCAATTTCTGAAGTAATACCGGAGACATGTATGGAGCAACCTGTTCTGGTGGAGGCTATTGGTGATTTGAATACTGAAGAAATCAGATTACAAAAAGAATTGGAGGCAAAGAAGTTCCAATTACTAGCTCTTATTTCCACTGCAGAACAGGAATATAATCAAAGTAGAACCAGGTTGGAGGAAGAAAGGAAAAAGAGGAAAGGTCGGTAGCTAGTCCATTACTTAGTACTAGTAAGCGTTTATCTACCAACTTGACGCCTTCTCCAAAGGGAATATGAATGAAAATAGTGCGGTATTGGTAAATGAGACAGAACTGGAAGCAGCGAATACTGACTGGTCTCCTGAGGATGCTTTGTTAAAGGCAGGATGGCTTTATACGGGAAATCGTTGGACTCCAGATCCTTTAGTTCCGATTCCGGGTTCTCCAGATTGCTCTGGGGGAAGTTCTGGTGACAGAGGTGGTCAAAAGACTCTACCTATACAAAGTTCTACTGCAGCTGCGCAGATTGATAAGGAGGCTTTGATTTTAGATGATGCGACAGACGCGGTAACTGTTTTGTCAGACAGTCGAGCTTCAGCTGTCTTAAAAAGTGATTCCTTATCACAGGACATTCAGGAGACCCATTTAACTGCCGCTAAAGAAAAGGTAAGGAGCGAGGGAGATGATCTGTTGAAACGGACAGAACGGAGACCGGACTTTGATAACACTGAGAAAGTACTGCCGCCTATGCAAAACCAGGGCACTTCTAAAACTTATGCTGGGCTTTTTCATAAACCTGAAATAGCAGCTAAACGGAGGTTTTTAGTACTTCTGCGATATGTTGGGGAAGCTCCTATTGTTCCTGATAGGGTATGGGTGGGGAAAACCCTAATTAAAGACCGGATGGGTTTTACCCCTATGGATGTCTATGCATTTATCCATGCACCAGGGGATAGGAACTATGATGTCAGCTTTTGTTCGATGGTGCTACTAGACAAGAATTGGAAGCTATATTATGAACAAAAGGACTTGGAAGATTGGACAGATTTTTTGGCTATTCCCATAACTAAACCCACTATCAAAACTATTACAGTGTTATTCAGGAATGAGGGGGTTGACGTTTCCAATATCAAATTCTGGTTAGAAAAAAAATGTACTATAGTTGAACATCCTAAACCTATAATGGATGTGAATGGGTTTTGAATGGTGGATGGATCTTTAGGTTCAATTAAAACAAACTGATAAGGGATTCAACATCTACCTAGCTCCTTTTTTGGGTCGAGACAGGGGTATATTGTTCTATGCAGGACAACCGAAAGCTGTTATAAATGTGGTGATTTAACTCATTTAAACAATGATTGTGATGTAATTAAATGTTTTCATTGTGGGGTACTGGGTCACTCTGCAGCCCAATGCACTGCCCTCCCCATCTGTAACCTGTGTGGGGATGAAGCACATGGTTTTCAGGAATGTCCATGGGCTGCCCATAATTTAGAGTCAGTTTCTGACCACGAGTTAATTCTTTCACAAGCCGAAGACCTCAGAGGAATGAGGCTGACATGTTATTAGTACACCCTCCTCCGCTTCGACGCAGAGGACGAGGTGGAAGTAGTAGTTACTCCTCTAGAGGTAAGAAGGGGAGTTTAGATATGGGTAGACAAGGTATGATGATTCCCCCTTTACCCTCGAGTAACTTTGAGGGAACAGAACCTTCTGGTACAGAGGTAGTAGAAACTCCTTTTGCTACCCCTCAAGGATCTCCTAAGCGGGTTTTGGCTCAGTTATCTATTCCCCTTCAAGATAATAGGGAGGTGGTAATTCAGCAGGAAGAAAGTCCTCAGAGCACCTCCACTACCTTACAAAGGGTGGAAGACCTAAACCCTAGGCAGGTACAGTTATCATTGTCACCATTACCTCTTTCTAATCGATTTTCAGCTTTTTCCTCATGGGGAGAGCAGGTAGATAAAGAAGATCCTATGGAGGGGGTTTCACAAGTTTCAAGTCAAGTTCTCATGGAATCAGTTTTTCAATCCTCACAAGACAGGGTGGTGCAAAAACGGGTTACTAGGTCAAGAAAGAAAATCATAAATAAACCTCCTTGATTCATTAAATTTAAGAGTGGCATGTTTAAATGTCAACAGTATTAAGTCTGCTTATAAACGTAAGATAACTTTCGGTATCTTAAGTGAATTGGATTTTGATGTATTCATGTTACAAGATACCAGACTTCATACTTTAGTGGAGACATCTCAAGCATCTAGGGATTGGTGGTGGGGTACCTCATTTTGGTCGATGGGATTAGAAACATGTTGTGGGGTGGGTTTTTGTTTTCGTTCCACTAATGTTCAGGTTTTACGTTTAGTGGATATTGATCCAGGTAGAGCATTATTGTTAGATGTTGTTATAAACACTTATCATGTAGATTGATTACCATATATGGTCCACAATCGAGCGTTAATTGAATTATTAACTAAAAATTCAGCCATATTTGTTTACTAGCAGACAGATTTTTGGGAGGTGACTTTAATATAAATTTCCAAGTTCAGGGAAATAGGGTAAACAATATTGTGATAAGAACTTTTGAAAACTTTGATTTTTCCAAGCGGGTTTGAAAGATTTTCAAAGGAATAAATCAGTTTCTAAAGCAACCTTTTCAAAGGAAGCTTTCCTCTAGGATAGATTTCTTATTTGTAAAGCAAACAATAGAGATTTCAGAAACCTTTGTTTTTCCCGTGGAATCTTCAGATCACATGTTGATTGGGATTAGTATTGAAATTCCCCCGGCTAGAGAACCTGGTTTAGGGTTTTGGAGATTAAATGTCTCCTTATTGGAAGATGCAGCAATTTTGTCCGGTCTTAAGGTATTAATACAGGATAAGGGCTCTACGCTATTTCTCTATGAGGATGTAGAGTTATGGTGGGAAGATTTAAAAGTTCTTATTATTGAATTTTTTAAGTTTCAGGGGAAGTTTCAGGCTAGATCTAAGTATAAAGAATACTTAAAATTTAGAAATACTCTGGGTGAGTTATCTAGACAAAGTGAGGAAGGGGTGGATCTTAGAGAAGAGATTATTTTAATAAAACAAAAGATGAAAATATATCAGTATGATCATTTATGTTCCCTTCAAAAGGAACAAACTTTTGGTACTCAAGGGAAAGCTGAAAGTGTTAATCCATATGTTAGTTGTCAAAAACGAAGGGAGAGGAAATTAATAACAGGGCTAAAAACACCACATGGTACTTTGGCTACTGATAATGTTTATATTATGGGAATTATTGTGCAGCATGTAAAGAAATGTTTGGTTCATCGTTGAATGTTCACAATATACTTCTCAATTGTACAGCCATGCAGCTTTACTCTAAACTTGCCGCTGAATTTTGTGATACTTTGATAGCTCCTTTTCTAATATAGAACTGGATAGGGTGATTAAGAGTCTTCGTAAAGGGATTTCACCAGGTTCTGATGGGTTACCTGCTGAAATATATCATCTATTATGGGAAATTATTCCGGTTGAAATGTTAGACGTTTATAGATTTTTCCAGGAAGAATGTTATTTGCCTAACAAAATGTATGAAGGCTTATTGTTTTTTTTGTTTAAATCAGGTGATTCAACTGATTTGGCCAATTGGCGGCCACTTACTTTGTTAAATATTGATTTTAAAATATTTGCTAAATTGTTAGGGAATAGATTAGCATTGGTTATGGATGATCTAATTAATCCGTCTCAATTTTGTTCCATTCCCGGATGTAGTATTACGGATGCCCTGTTATTACTTCGGGAAGTAGTAGAAGGGGATGGATGGAATACTATTGGGAATGATTCGGGGTTTCTAGTAAGCTTAGATCAAGCTAAAGCATTTGATAGGGTGTCTCATTCCTTTTTATGGGAATGCTTATTGGCTTATGGGTTTCCAGTAGTGTTTGTGGACTGGTTAAAAGTTTGTTATGGGCTTGCTTATGTAATCCCTTTTGATAATGGTATTATGGCTCCAAAAAATTCAGATATTGAGAGGTGTACATCAAGGCTGCCCCTTGAGCCCTCTCCTTTATGTATTTTTATTGATCCCATTATGAGATTATTACAACAATCCCCTAGAATTTTTGGGTTATCTGGAGGTCTTTCGTCAGTAGGTAAAGTACTTGCGTATGCTGATGATAAGTGTTTATTTATTCAGGACACTCAGTCTTTACTTATTGCTTTGAATTTAATTCAGGTGGTGGGGAAAATATCAGGGGCTACTTTGAACATGGGGAAAACTAAATGTATAGATTTATCGGATTTTCGGGAGGATCCTAGGGTAATTGGAGGGTGTGAGATGGCTACAAAACCTTGTAAAATTCTAGGGGTTTATTTTGGTGGTACAGAAATAGCAGAGTATAACTGGTCTAGATTATTATCAGTGGGGAATGAAATGGTAAGTAGATGGAATAGATGGAAAGTTGGAAAAAAAAGAGTTTTTTGATTAGATCCTTTTTGGCCCCGATATTCATATACATTAGTGCTATTTTTTTGTTGTCAAGGAAATTCGAAGCTTCCTTATCTAGACTGTTTTTTACTTGTTTTTGGGGGAGCCGTTTGAACCTGATCAAAAGGAATGTACTCTACAAACAGGTTAAAGATGGCGGGGTTAATATGCTGAACCCTATATTATTTTATTTTACAATATTTTTATATGCAAATTTAGTTCCAGTACTAAAAGGCACTACTAAGCTATGGAATAAATGGGTTTTTCCGATGATTAAAGGGATTTTGTTAGAATGGGAAAGGGAATTTTTTCACAAAATAAAAGACGCCCCGATTAGCAAAGAGATGGGAGGAGGTTTTTGATTGGGTAATTAAATGGGATATCAGTTATACTATGGTACAGACCTTTTCTAGGAAGCGTTTATATGAAGAATTAGTGACAGTTCAGTTTCAAGCATACCTGTTTTCTAGTTTTTCTCAAGCCCAACAAAAGTCAATATCAATGTATGTTACGGACCCACGAATCCCTGAACAGATGTGGGACACAGTGTGGTTGGGAGTGCATCAGAAAATCAATGTTAAAGGAAATCAAAAACATAAAGCAAGTTATGAAAGATTTTGTCCAAGAGAGGGTTGTGTAGATGCTATAGAAACAATGGATCATTTATATTATTCATGTCCATATATTATTCAATTTTGGGACATTGTTAAAAATAGATGGAAAAATAGGTTATCAATACCTCCTGCTTCTACATTGCTGTTTTTTGGGATTCCAGATTCTCATTTTACTCAGGAGCATATAGGTATGGTTAGGATTTTGTTTGCTTCTTTTTGTATATTGGATCTGGATTTGTAGATGTCGTTTAGTTTTGCAGCAACAAGACATTCCTGCTTTAGATTTATATTTTATTATAATACGGGAAATTAAGAAATGGAAGAGTGCTGAATTAGCAAATGGAAACTCGAATGTTTTGGTAAAGCAGTGGACCTATTTTGATTTTTTATAATAAAACTAAGGGAAAAGAGTAAAAATAGAAAAAAAAAATGTTTACAACACTCCTTCCCCCGCCAGAAGTGTTGTTTAGTTTTGTGTTTTTCAGATGTTTGTATGAATTAATACCTGTTTAAGTCCTTTTTGCTTTGATTATTTCTTTATTAATTTATTGATTGATTTATTATTGATTTGTATGTTGTGTTTAGATTTCAATAAAAAATTCCCCTACTCTTTTCAATAAGTGCCATGGGATCTTTAACATCCACCTGAACTACCACCAATCCAGGCAGATGGGACCTAGGTTTAACATCTCATCCGAAAGATGGAACCTCAGAAGTACAACACCCCTCTCATGCTGCACTACAGTGTCAGTACTGGGATATTAACCCAAGTGCCAGATGTGGGAACTGAACCCACAGCCCTCTGATCTCCTGGCTTCAGAGGTGAGTGTGCCACCTACTGAGCCACTGACAAAATGGTGTGTGATTGTTTCAGGTAAAGCCTTACCCTGCTCAACTGAGTCCCTTAACCTCTGTAATCCTGGGCCACCTATTTTCCGTGTCGGCCAGCATCCCTTTAGGGCAACCATCTCCCCCCACCTCCCCCCTCTCATCAATTAGCTTCTCAGGGGGCCTCATTCTATTAGGCTGCCCTATTTCCCCTCTCTACTATGTGTCTGATACCCTTTCTTCCCAGTGCCCTTCTCTTTGTCCCTCCTTCCTCTCCTCACTTGTACTCTATAAGCTACAACCTGTATATGCTGCACTTTAAATACCTATATTTGCACTTGCTTTGCATGTCTGATTCATCCAAATACTGAGTTTGTATATTGTAACTGCCTGTACCGATGTCTAGTTTTGTATGAAGTGTTGTCTACTGTAAGAAAAAGTGTCCTCTGTGTCCAGGACCATCTTGAAAATGAGCTTGCTCAGTGATGTAATTATCTGGTTAAATAAAATTTGATTGAAATAAAGTTTGTTTGAAGTTAGGAGCACAAAAGTGCCAACAGAGGAAAATATTGCCAAATCAGTAAAAAAAGGGGACAAGACATTTGTTTAGCTACATAAGCGAAAGAGAAAGGCCAAGGAAGGGATAGTAAGGCTGAAGGTGGGAGGAGGTGTGTGTGTGTGTGTGTGTGTGTGTGTGTGTGTACACCACCAAAAAGTGGACATATGGAAAAATTCTGTTCAGTATTTATGAAGGAGAGGGTAGGTAGTGGGTCAATGATAAAAGACAAGGGGTCCAATTCCAAGATGGCAGGTGTAACTCGCATGCAGTTGCGAGTTACACCAATTGCCTCTACGCCAGGGACCCTACGCCACATTCCAGAAGTGGCAGGGTCCCAGCAATTGTGACTTGCGATATATGCCAGGCATATTCCAGCCGCAAGTCACAACATGTGATGGGTGACAGGCGGCCCCCTGAAGCACCCCCCACCCCAGAACACCACCAGATGCACCAGGAGGCATGGAGGGGGGTGGAACAGGTAACACAGGTGTTGGGGGGCACACCGGAGAACAGAACACCGAGGGTCCCTGCTATTTGGGGGGTGGAGGCAGGGGTATGCATTAGGTGACACATCTGCACTGTTGCCGCAGTGCCAGGAGGCGGGCAGCAGACAGATGGCACCGTCAGTTGCCACCTAGAGCAGCTCAGAGCTGTTCTAACTTAGCCACACCACAGTGGCTTCTGTAATTGCACTTGCGGGTTATGCCAGCTGTCCTACTGGAATTGGGCTAGGTTGCTGTCGTTACCCCCAGTTGAACCAAGTGTTGCAGACTGTGGTGTAAGTGTTGGTGCAACCTGCATTTGTTGCAGCCCACAGATGCCAAGGCACAACTTGCCTCTTGGAATAGGGGCTGGCATATCACCTCTCATAAGTAGCGAGATACGCCATGGCACCTTACGCCGGCATATGTCCTTCTGGAATTGGGCCCAAGGACATTAAGGAAAGGAAGGTGGACACTAGCCTTTTTACAGTAGAAAGGGTCCTAAGGGAACTGTCATAGTTAAAAGAAGGCAAGGCAGTGGGATCAGGTGGGGTTCACCCTAGGTTACTAAGGGAGTTCAAGGAGGAGGTGATTGCACCTCTGACAGTTCTGTTCAACCTATCACTAGAAATGGGGAGATCCCAGGAGACTGGAGGAGGGTTGATGTAGTCCCACTTCAAAAATATGGAAACAGAGAGGAGACTGGAAATGACAGGCTTGTCAGCCTGACTTTGGGTACTGGGTTAATATACCACTTCAAAAAGAGTGCTGCAAAAATTGCGCTGTGCAGAGTGCGAAAGCATTTAGAGCAACAGGGGTATAATAGCAGTAGGGAATTGCCAATACCCCTGTTGCTCTGTACTCTTACTTGGAAGGGATGAAGTTACTGTGTTTGTGGCACCTGGCTGAGCTGCTCCTGTGGTAGAGTGGCTAAGGTACCAGTACACAGCAGGGTAGGAGACCTGGGACCATGGTTCAGTTCCTCCCAGGTATCTGGGTGTTGCTACTTTTTTTTTTTAAGTTTTTCCCCCTCCCGATTTTCTCCCCATCCCCAAAGTCCAACCCCCCCGGAGCTGGTTGTTGTATGTCCAGTGGGGTGTGGGGGGCATTGTGCAAAATAAAAGGGTCCATTATCTTCTATGGTGTGCTCTGTGTTTGGGGCAGTCGCTGTTTTACCCAGTTTTATTACAGTGGGCAGCATTTTGCTTGCAGCATTGTCTGCAGCATGGTTACTGTTTCTGACATTATGACCCTGTGCCCTGACTTTGGTAGTGGACAAAGTAATGGAATCACTACTGAAGGAAAGGACCTAGGAATACCTTGTTTCCAATGCTTTTCAGGATCTAATGCAACTTGAGTTCAAGCCAGGTGAGAGGTCTTGCCAGACAAACCTGATCGAGTTATTTGACTCGGTAACCAAGGAAGTGGATCAGGGAGGAGCGGTTGATGTATTATGCCTGGACTCCAGTGAGGCCTTTGACACCATTTCACATGGAAGACTGATGAGCAAGCTGAGAAGCCTGGGAGTGGGTCCTAAAACAGTAAGATAAGTAGAGAGCTGGCTAGAAGAGTCAGAGGGTGGTGGTAAATGGTGTTCACTCTGGAGAGGGCAAAGTGACCAGTGCGGTGCCACAAGGTCAGTACTAGGCCCAGTCCTCGTCAGTGTCTTTATAAACGATATTGCAGAAGAACTGGAAGGGAAGGTAGGCCTGTTCACGGACGACACAAAAATCTGCAACAGAGTAGACACACCGGGGTGGGGTGGGATTGGGGTGGAAAGAATGAGAGAGATCTAAAACTCTGAAAGAATGGTCATGGGTTTGTCAGCTGTGCTTCAATGCAAAACAGTGTAAAATCATGCATTTGGGGCACAGAAACCAAAGTATCAACTGTGAGGAGAAGTACTAGAAGTCACAAAATAGGAAAGGGACCCAGTGTAATCATTTCTGATGACCTGAAGGTAGTTAAGCAGTGTGGCATGGCAGTGGGGAAGACGGTAGCTCATGAACAGAGTGAATGAATTTAAGCAAGTCAGTTTGAGTGAAGGTAAAACAGCAAATGTGGAATGTGCTTTGTGTTCTTCATAGCATGTTGTAAGGTTGGCTATTTCTGTTTGGTATGTGGTGCTTGTATGATGTAGTATATGGGGATTTGTTGGTTTGGCCAGTTCCAAGCTGGCTGTTTGGTGTAGCAGTGAAAGTTACTGCCTTTGGAGCTAGTGGATCCAGGTTCAGGGCTGGCTTGAGGTATAGTTTTTATTTTTTTTTTTTTTTTTTGGGGGGGTTGCCTTTGTTGAGTAATCATTTCCTTACTCCCCCTGGCAATGTTTGTTCCCCTGGAAAGTAGCTTCCTTCCAGGGTTTACCCCTACTCCTCAGTGTCCAACCCCCTGGTGATGATTATTTTGAAATGGAGGTGTGTGGGGCAAAGCCCTAACAAATAGGGGTGCAGGGGGCACAGTCCCCCAAATTAAAAGTTAGTATAGTAGCACCCCTCCATTAGTAGATATAGTTTCTCATCAGTGTTTAAGTAGCGCAGTGTAGTTGCGCATCACTGTTTGTTGTTTTGGTGATGTGCAGCTGCTCTTTTTGGTCTGCGCTCTTTTCAACTCATCCATATCACATAAAAGCAGAAAGGCTAGTGGGATGCTCTTAAGCATTGGTAGGGGTATCGCCAGCAGAAAGAGGGAGTTAATAATACTCCTGTATAGATCACTAGTAACACCCCACCTTGAGTACTGTGTCTAGTTCTGGAGGCCCCACCTCCAAAAGGACATGGACAGGGTAGAGGTGGTACAAAGGAGGGCAACCAGAATGATGCAGGGCCTGTATCAGAAGCTCTGCGAAGAAAAGCTTAAGAAACTGCCATGCATAAGGCTCATGCTAGATACTGCAGCAGCCTGGGGTTCAGATCTGTGGCTTTTTTGGAGGTGCTACCCGTACCAAGGGCAAGCACAGAGAGGAGATCAAGGAATGAGGGAGGAATTTAATAGGTGGCTGTCAGGATGGTGTGAATAAATGGGGTATGGGTTAGCAGAGGTCTGGGGAACAATGTGGGGGGGATGAGTGTCTATTTGCCCCGGATAGATGGCACCTGAATAGGGAGGGTGCAGCAGTGCCAAGGAGCAAGTTAGGAGACTTCATAGAACAAAACTACAATTTAAACTAAATTGTGGGGGATTGGGAACAAACCAGTGCCACAGGACAGGATAAATGGCAGGCTACCAGACCCCCCCAGGATGAAAAAAAATGAGGCAGCTGGAGTAGGGATGGTAACACGCACCAGGAGAAAGCATGATGGGCCCTGCAAATGGATAGCCATGTGCACCACCAGAAGCCTTGGCAATACGATCCCAGACTTAATAGCAGTCATGGCTGAGGCAGACCTGGACATTATGGGAATCACAGAGACATGGGGTCATGAGGGCCAGGACTGGGACATGGCAATACTGGGGTATGTACTTTTTAGGGAAGACAGGGTGGATAGGAGAGGTGGGGAGGTTGCCCTATATGTGAAAGAACATATTAAGGCTATGGAATTGTAGGGTAGTTGGAGGGGGAGGCTTTATAGGTATCATTGGACACAGAAAAGGGACAGGTCTTATGTAGGTGATATACAGGTCACCAGTGCAGCAGGATGTAGTGGACAAGACAATGATGGAGAAGATCCAGAGGATGGCAAACAGAGAGGAGGTCCTGCTGATGGGGGACTTCAGTTTGCTGGATGTGAATTGGGGCACCCCATCAGCAGTACTTGCCAGTACCAGGGAAATTGTGGACTCCCTACAAGGAGCACTCATGAGGCAGCTCATGAGGGAACCAACCAGGGAGGGGATAATACTACAGTTCATCCTTACAAATGGGGAACGGGTGGGAGAAATATCTAGGAGAGAGCCTGGGCACAAGTTATCACAGCACTGTTTGTTTCATGGTAAAAATGACTGCTGAGGTTCATTGGACCAGAGTAAAGGTGCTAGATTTTTAGCATACACACTTTCAGAAAATGGGGGAAGTGTTCAACAGACATTAACAGGGGTGGGCGAACTAAGGGGGGTGGAGGAAAAGTAGGGCCACATAAAAGGGGCATTAGTGAAGGCCACTAGCCTCTGTGTCAGGAAGGTAAATAAAAATAGGAGGAAGAGGAAACCACTTTGATTTAATAGAGAAGTGTCAGAAAAGGTCAGGGCAAAGAGAACGGCGTTTAGGTGGTATGAGAGGACACAAAGGGAGGAGGACAGGGCTATATACCAAGAGAAGCAGAAGGAAGCAGGTAAAGAAGTCAGGAGGGCAAAGGCAAGAACAGAAGAGAGAATAGCCAACACAGTCAAAGAGTGGGATAAAACCTTCTTCCGGGTATGTGAGCGAGAGGAGAAGGTCAAGGGAGGGATAGTCAGGTTCAAAAACAGAGAAGGGGAGTTGGTGAAAGATGACTGTGGGAAGGCAGAAATACTCAATAGATAGTTCTGCTCAGTCTTCATGGCTGAGAAGGAGGGGGAGTTTAAGAAAGTCTGGGAACATGTGGAGGTGGGGGTTGACTCCAGTCTATTCCAAGTGGAGGAGGTAATAAGGGAGCTAGAGGGGTTGAGGGTGGATAAGGAGATGGGGCTGGATGGGATGCACCCCCCAGAGTATTGAGGGAGCTTAGCAAAGACGCTAATGGGTAAAACCACCTCATGCATTTCTAGCATCCTAACACCAAGTGCTACCAATAGGTTGGCCACTGACAGAGCAAAGGCCGATGGCACATTTATAAGGTAGAAAAAGAAATGGGCAGACTGGATGGGCCTTGCAGTCCTTATCTGCCATCAAATTCTATGTTTCTATGTTACCAGCTATACCACCAGAGGCAGGATGAAGGGGGGCCCTATCAACACCTTTCCGTCGAACTGTGCAGGGACAGCATGCTTTTAGCTATAGGGCCCCCCAATGGCTCAATGAAATCCCAATGCACATTCTAAACTCCCACTGCATCTCACAATTCAAAAATGGCCTAAGGCAACACCTTCTTACTAGGACAGTTTGTGACTGCCACTAGGAATCTAACACCCATAATGTCCACTTACCCACACTCTCCTTCCCCTTTCTTTTACCCCCACTCTTCCCCCTTGCCCTATCCCTTTGTCTTCCTCCCCCCTGTGCCTTTTACCCCACTGGATCAACCTTAAAACCAACCTACTAACACTAACTCCCAACCTCCTAGACAAAACCACTTCTTTTGGCTGACCATTCCCCCCCCCCACCTTGACTCCTCCTCAGACTCTCACACTAGGTGTCACACCTCTTTATCTCCTTCCCTACAAATAAACACTGTCCTTTAACCTAGTTGAATGCTCTTGATGTTATACTATCACCGTTAGTACTATGAATGACATTGTAACCTTATTGTATACTTGCTATGTACTGTTCGAATATTGTATATAAACTGTTTGTTATTATTGTCATTGTCACTGTTTGACATGGAACCTTTATAAAACATCTCTGAGCTCAAAGGTATGATCTGAATCCCTAAATAAATAAATAAAGTACTAGCAAAACCTCTGACCAGCCTCTTCAATAAATCCTTAGAAACAGGGGAGATCCCTGATGACTGGAGAAGGGCGGATGTGGTCCCCCTTCATAAGGAGGAGGAGGAGGTGGGCAATTATAGTCCAGTGGGCTTAGCATCGGTGGTGGGCAAGCTCATGGAGAAACTGCTAAAAAAGAGAATCACTAGCTACCTTGAAGTCAATGGCCTATAGGACCAATGGCAACACGGGTTCACTGAGGGAAGGTCGTGTCAAATGAACTTAAGTTCTTTGACTGGGTCACCAGGGTACTGGACTGGGGGGAGGGTCTGTGGACATAGCACATTTTGACTTCAGAAAGACATTTGATTCTGTGCTGCACAGGAGACTGCTGTACAAAATGAGATGCCTGGGGCTGGGGCCGATTCTGGTTAGGTGGGTGCAAAACTAACTGGAAGGTAGGAGGGAGAGGGTAATTGTTAATAGGGTACCTTCAGAGGAGGGTAGGGTCAGCAGTGGGATGCCTCAAGAGTCAGTGCTGGGCCACTCCTTTTCGATATATTTATAGGGTACATAGCAGAGGGGCTGGTGGGAAGAGTGTGTCTGTTTGCTGACGACATGAAAATCTGCAATAGGGTGGCTATGCCTGAGGGAGTGGAGAGCGTGCAAAGGGATTTGGAGAAACTGGAGGAACGGTCCAAGGAATGGCAATTGTCCTTCAAGACAAAAAAAAAATGCAAGATCATTTACTTAGGTAGGAATAACCAAGGAGTGGAATACCATATGGGGGGGCAAGCCCTAGAGGTTACAGAGCTGGAAAGAGACCTTGGCATATTCATTTTACGGGACCGGAAGCTGGTAAAGCAATGTGAGTTGGTGGTGGCAAGGGCCAGTAGGTTGCTGGGTTATATCAACAGGGGGGAATAACTAGCAGGAAGAGGGAGGTCATAATGCCTTTGTACAGGCAGCTAGTTGGGCCTCACCTTGAGTACGGGGTCCAGTTCAGGAGGCCATACCTCAAGAAGGATGTGGATAGGGTGGAGCGTGTCCAGAGACAGGAGACAAAAATGGTACGGGGACTCAGTCATCTGCCATACAAGGAATAGCTGAGGGACCTCAGCATGTACTTCCTTGAACAAAAAAGGGAAAGGAGGAACATGACTGAGACCTTCAAATATGTCAACCGTTTTAACAGGGTGCCAGTCAATCAATCAATCAATCAATCAAGTCTTTATTTTACCAGGCGTTCATCATTGAGCAGAAGCTCATTTGCAAGATGGACCTGGGTGGAGCATGAACAATTGAATATACAGGTCAACACAGGTATTTACAAGGCAATACAGATAATACTCTTTACAGAGAGGAAGAAAAAGAAGTTCATATGTACATAGAATTATACAGATATTGTACAGATTACACAGTATTTACATACATAGAAGTGTCTATAGGAAGATAAAGCAGGTTATCTAAGGTTGCAGGAGGAAGTAAAGGAAGAAAAAATAAAATAAAAATATACACCAGGTAGAGGTGAAGGTAGGGGGAAGAGAGGGAGGGAAGTAGGGGAGAAAGGCTAGAGGGCACGGTGCACAGAAAGGAGTTGGTAAAGCTGGATGTAGAGAAGGTGGATGGAGAAAAGGGTATGTGAGCCCAGGTTGAGATGCTATAAAGTACAGGGCATGGTAGGATGTCACAACCCAGGGTAGTGAGCTCCTATCCGAGGTTGGGAAAGGAAGAATAAGGGGATGGATGGGCCTAGTGTTGATAAGACAGGGGATAAGAGAGAGAACAATTAGGCTGGGAGGAGCAAGCTGGGGGGTCAGTACTTAAAATTGGGTCTAGGCATGGCTATATACCAGTACTGGGTCTGAGTGGGTGAAGAGTTACATACTTCTCTGATTATCGGAAATAAAGCATCTTGAAAGCATTTATACGATTAGAGTGCTTAATTTGAGGGTTTTTGTAGATCGTTCCATAGGGTAAAGTATGAAGCTTATGGCTGCCCTCACGACGGGATTTTGCTTTGGGTACTTTAAGTGCAATAGCTGAGTAACTTCTTAACGCGTATTTCCCAATTATACTAAGGGGAAGACAGCAGGAGATATAGTAAGGCAGATTATTAGAGATGGCTCTATAGGTCCAGAGAGCGGCGTTTCTGTGGCGCCTGAACTTTAGTGATGTCCATCCCACTGCCACATATAGGGTGCAGTGATGTGTGTCGAAGGGGAGTCCCGTTATAAACCTCAGTGCTCGATGGTAGAGTGTGTCCAGTTTAGCCATGTTAGAGTTGGGGCATTGGCTGTAGAGGAAGTCAGCGTAATCAACCAATGATAGGAAAATGGATTGGACCAGTTGTTTTTGGCATTTCTGGTGAGGAATTGCTTGATTCTGAAAAACAGTCCAAGCCTTGTCAAGTCGCTTTAGCAAGTCCTCGATATGTTCAATGAAGGAGAGTCTTTGGTCTATCCAAACTCCCAGATACTTGAATTTTGTAACAAATTCTAGTTTTCACCTAGAACTGTGGTAATTTGGGAACTGTCCCACTGGACACAGGGTTAGCTGTACAGATAAAAGGAGAGAGAACCATCGCTTAGTTTTTTGGCATTAAGGAGTAGCTTTTTTGGAGGAGTTGTGTGCAAAAGGTTGAATTCTGACTGTAGGTCCTTGCAGGCAGCTTCAGGTGTTGGGCGACTCACGTAGAGAACTGTATCATCTGCAAACAGATGGATGTTGGTCTTTTATACAGTAGTCGATGTTATTAATGTAGATTGCAAAAAGTAAGGGCCCTAATATAGAACCTTGAGGTACTCTCTTGCAGAGTTTTTATGGGGACAGGCCTCCTTTGGCTTTTAACTTGTTGAAGGCACCCTGTAAGATAGTCAGTGAACCAACGCAGAGAGGAGGGGTCCACACCTATGGTTTGAAGGGCGGAGAGGAGCAGACTATGGTCGACGGTGTCGAAAGCCTTGCTTAGATCAAGGAAAACAGCACAAATAAAGTTTTTGCTTCAAGATTACGCTGCCAGTCGTTAGCAACTTTGGCGAGGGCTGAGATAGTGCTATGTTTAGCTCTGAATCCGGACTGCATAGGATTTAGCAGTTCCCTAGACTCAAGGTGAGTCCTCAGCTGTGCATTTACAATTTCTCTAGGAGCTTGGACAGGACCGAAGGAGGGAAATTGGCCTGTAGTTATTGAGATCACCACGGTCACCTGATTTGAACAGTGGTATGACATGTGCTGTCTTTCATATAGGTGGTAAGGTGCCCTGAGACAGGGATAAGTTAAAAAGGTGGGTGACGGGTATTGCTAGTACGTGGTAGGCAATTTTTAGGAAGTAAGGGTCAAGGGAGTCGGCCCCAGCACTTTTTCTAGTATCCAACTGAAGCAAGAGGTCCTCTACCTCTTTCAGTGTGGCAAGTTGAAGTGAGAAAGGCAGCAAAGCTATCGGAGTTTCAGGCAGTTGGCTGGCAGTCTGGGAGCGAAGTATGTTTTCAGGGGAGTTATCAAATGCCATGCCTGCAGTAGCAAAGTGGTTATTAAATGCGTCAAGTATATCCATCTTTTTGGTTATAGTCAAGTTGCCAGAGGTAATCTTGGTTGGGAGTGAATTTCCTGGGAGTGGCCTAGCAGATCACTGATTGTGTTCCAGAGCTTGATTGGGCTCTTGTGGCAGAGTAGAGTTCAGATTTGAAGAAGGTGGCCTTCGATTCTCTGATTGTTTGGTACATAAATTCGTAGTCTCCTGAACTGGTTCCAATCCTCTGCAGTGTTCAGTCTCAGTGCTTTTTCCAGAGCTTATCTCTTTCTAGAAGCAAGGACTTGATCTGAGGGTGAACCATTTACAGGTTTTGGTCCTAGTTCGAACTTTAATAAGGGGAGCATACTTATTAAGGGCCCTTGATAGAATGTTGTGGAAGATATTGTAAGTTGACGAATCGCTTGGCCAGGTAGAAATCTTGCCACCAGGGGAGTACTTAAGCTCGTTTAGGTAGGCATGTTCATTGAAATTGCGCCTGGATCTCTTCATAGAGAACTTGCTGATGGGTGCTGGGTTGTTGGTGGATCTTACTCCCGCAATAAAAAATGGTCGCTAGCGCCTGAGAAGAAGACATCAGCGTGGAGAAGAGATGAGGTTTGCTCACCATTAGCACATCCAAAAGTGTACTTTTACTGGGGTTCTTCACGTTTGGGCGTGTTGGTTCAGTAATAAGTTGCGTCAGCCCATGTTCATCACAGAAGGATGCAAGGGGGGCAGCTGTGTTAGACAGCCAGTCAAAGTTGAGGTCTCCTAAAATAATAGTTTCTGGGAGCCCCTGTCCCAACTTGTCACTTAGATATGACACAAGCTGTAGGCCAGCAGACGGTGGTCTGTAGCATCCTATTACGCAGAGTGCAGTAGTCTGTGTAATTTCCAATTTGAGAATTAGGCATTCAATTCACTGGCGACAGATGCCGAGGATAAGCAGGAGGCAGAAAATTTGTCTTTAACGTAGATAGCTACCCCTCCTCCTCTGGCATGCCTATCAGCTCTGAACAAGGCATAGTTGGGTATGTTTATTTCTCTATCAGTGGTGCTGGGTCTAAGCCAAGTTTTGGAAATCACAAATATGTCAGGAGAGGTATGATTTACCCAGGTTTGTATTAAGGTTATCTTTTTAAGGAGGCTACGTACGTTAATATGCAAGAAGCTTATTCCTTTTAAATTTGCTAGTTCTGCTGGCAAAGCAATAGCATCTGGGGGGCCAGGGTTGAGTTCTACGTTGCCTGAACAAAGCAGGAGGATAAGTAGGATTTTTCTAAGAGCGCTAATTATAAGCTTGTAATTCCTGCCTTTCTTCCGTCTAGTAGATCTGATGTTTTTAGGGACTGGAAAGTAGCCACCATAGAAGAGCTGATCTATTGTAGCAAGAGCTAGTACCCCTACCACAATAGGCGGGGAGGAGATAGAAGTCTGCGTGGTGGGAGGTGGAATTTTTGGTGGGGGAGTGTTATAAGTACTACTGGTATGTGTGGTCCAAGAGCAGGGTTCGAGGTATTGGTACTTGGAATCACGGAGGCAATTGAAGGATAAGTTGCCATGTGGTATACAGCACAAGGTGCCGTTGTAGACCAAACATGATGGTAGTTCAGGTGTCCAATGCTGGGCAGCTGGTATCAGCAGAAGAAGGGCAGTAAAGGAGCCATATAGGGCCCGACATGATGGTACCCAAAAAGGAGCCACTCAATTGCCCAGGGGCCAGTGGGGTTGCTGGATTAATGCAGCTTATCAGTAGCTTTCCGATCCAGGTCGACCCAAATTTGATAGCAGTAAAGATATTTAGTGGTGAAGGCACAGCCAAGGAGAGCCTATGCATTTTAGTAAGGTGAGGCCCTGAGAGTTGGATCCCGTAGGCTGGATAGAGAAGAGGGGGATCACGAGCTAAGTCTCTATTGGTGGGGCACTGCGCCAGGGGACGTGGACTAATATTTTGGCAGGAGCTACTGTATTTAATAATCAGCGGAGGTGGGGAAGGGGGGCGGTCGAAAAAGTTGCGGCAGTTGCCATACCTTGTAGGTCCTTGGGTCCGTGTCTGCGGTCTCGAGCATCGACTAGAGGGGCGCCGACCGCCCGGTAGCCGGGAATCCCGCGGCTTAGGAGCTGGGAGCCTGGGCGACAGTTTCTCGGCTGAGGGAGAGAAGGAGAGTGAGGGTTAATAAAGTGGATTCACATAAAGGGTTAGACAGAACAGCGGGGAGTCCAAAATTTGCAGAACAAAAGGACGTGTATGGTACCAGCAATGCCAAAAGAGGTAGTGACGAGTAGTAGTAGGTGGTTGCACCACAAGGTAGTTTGTTTGGTGTTGCTGGCCTGCTTAACTGCAAGCTGGTTTATAGTTGAAAGGATATATAGTCGAATTAGGGTGAGGTCCCTAACAATAGGGCAGGTAGAGCAGTAATTGAGAGGAGTTAGATGGAGTGGCTGGGGAAAAGGTTGAGAGGAAATGTGGGATCCTGTGGGTGGGACTGCTTTAAAAAGGGCCGGTAAGAAAGTGGGTCAAGTCAGGTATTGAAGACAGGGAGGCCAATAACATGAAAATGTGCAGCAGTGGAGTGACCAATCTGCTGCTAGGCTGAGGAAGGGGTCGAGTAAGGGTCTATTTAATACTGTGAGGAGGAGGAGGGGAGAGGGTGGCGAAAAATTCAGTCCAGAACAAAGCACAGAAAGAGATTTCCCTGAGACCAGGAGGCACCAGGCGTTGGAAAATCAGCCAAGGAGTACAGCTGCCAGTCAGTGCCTGGTTCCTCCACTGGGCATCCAGTCAATACAGTGGCATTCAAAATCACGAGTTTCAGAGGTCCGGTGCGTACCTGAATCTGTCCGGGGGTCAGTCGGGTGGTCTGTTAGCTGTGGCCTGCTCAGAGAGAGCCAAGGCCACAGGAGCAGCTTGGGAAGCCCACAGATGGGCTGTCTGTGGAACAAGGAGGGAAAGACAGAGGATTAAATACAGCTAGAGTACAATAGCAAGCTCAGTGGGGGGCAGGCAATGGGGAAAGACAAAGCATGAGGTAAAGAGGTGGTAAATGTAGGGCAATTATTTGGAGCTAGAAGAGGAGTTAATGGGGGGGTCGTCTGTGCTTTGGCATTGGGATGTCTGAGGAGGACAGCAGCAGCAGCAGGGGGGTGTAAGGAAAGGGTTTGTAGGTAAGGCAGAAGAAAGTAAGGTGTTTAGAGAGACAGCATTACAAGTGGGGCAGAGAAATTAATAACTGGCAGAGTGACCAGTGTGGGGAAGGGGCAGAGTTCATCAGTAGGGCAGAAATGGAAAACTGCAGCAGTCTTGCTCAGTAGCTAGGTCAAGCAGTCAGACATCGACTACTATACAATACAGTTTGTCCAGCACTAAGTAACCCTGAGAGGCTAGACTAGTGGCTTGTAATAGACTAGCTAAGCTGGCAGGTGAAGTAAGACCAATTGATGCATAACATATGTTGATTACATTAATAAAAATTCAGTCCAGAACAAAGCACAGAAAGAGATTTCCCTGAGACCAGGAGGCACCTAGGCGTTGGAAAATCAGCCAAGGAGTACAGCTGCCAGTCAGTGCCTGGTTCCTCCACTGGGCATCCAGTCAAAACAGTGGCATTCAAAATCACGAGTTTCGGAGGTCCGGTGCGTACCTGAATCTGTCCGGGGGTCAGTCGGGTGGTCTGTTAGCTGTGTCCTGCTCGGAGAGAGCCAAGGCCACAGGAGCAGCTTGGGAAGCCCACAGATGGGCTGTCTGAATCTGTCCGGGGGTCAGTCGGGTGGTCTGTTAGCTGTGGCCTGCTCGGAGAGAGCCAAGGCCACAGGAGCAGCTTGGGAAGCCCACAGATGGGCTGTCTGAATCTGTCCGGGGTCAGTCAGGTGGTCTGTTAGCTGTGGCCTGCTCGGGAGAGCAAGGCCACAGGGCAACTAGGAAGCCCACAGATGGGCTGTCTGAATCTGTCCGGGTCAGTCGGTGAGTCTGTTAGCTGTGGCCTGCGGTGAGAGAGCAAGGCCACAGGAGCAGCTTGGGAAGCCCACAGATGGGCTGTCTGAATCTGTCCGGGGTCAAGTCGGGGTGAGCCTGTTAGCTGTGGCCTGCTCGGAGAGAGCCAAGGCCACAGGAGCAGCTTGGGAAGCCCACAGATGGGCTGTCTGAATCTGTCCGGGGGTCAGTCGGTGGTCTGTTAGCTGTGACCTGCTCGGAGAGAGCCAAGGCCACAGGAGCAGCTTGGGAAGCCCACAGATGGGCTGTCTGAATCTGTCCGGGGGTCAGTCGGGTGGTCTGTTAGCTGTGGCCTGCTCGGAGAGAGCCAAGGCCACAGGAGCAGCTTGGGAAGCCCACAGATGGGCTGTCTGAATCTGTCCGGGGGTCAGTCGGGTGGTCTGTTAGCTGTGACCTGCTCGGAGAGAGCCAAGGCCACAGGAGCAGCTTGGGAAGCCCACAGATAGGCTGTCTGTGGGACAGTAGGGGACATCTTCCAGCTAAGGGAGCAATTGAAAACAAAGGGGCATGATATGCAGATAGTAGGGGGGAGGTTTAGGGGTAACATCGGAAAATTCTACTTTACAGAGAGGCTGGTGAAAAACTGGAACAGACTCCCAGAGGAGATGGTGTGGGCAAGAACTGTGGGGGGGGAGATTCAAGAGTGCATGGGATAGACACAGGGGTCTGTTAGTTCCAGGGAGGGGTTGGGTGGAAGGCAATTGGTAAAGTCCTAGCGGCTTGGTAGGCATACTGGGCAGACTGGGTGGGGCTGGCTGTCCTTTTCTGCTGACATGTTCTATGCTTCTATAACTAAATATGTACTCCCTAGAGGAAAGGGGTATATGGTATAAACATTCAAATACCTCACAGGTATAAACAAGGTACAAGAAGGGAGCATTTTACAGAGCAATAGATGCTCAAGGACAAGGGTCACACTATGAAGCTGGAGAGGGGAGGCTGAGAGGAAATGTGAGGAGGTACTTCTTCACAGAAAGGGCTGTGGAATGGCTTCCCAGTGGAGGTGGTGGGGGCTAAAACAGTTACAAGATTCAAGAAAGCATGGGATAGACATGAGGGGATCTTAGAAATAAGGCAAGGGGAGGTACAAACTGGAGACTGAGTAGGGTCTACAGTGGCACTGTAGGCAGGGGAAAATATGGCAGACTAGGTGGGCCAGGAGGTTCTTATCTTCTGACAACTGTTATGTTTCTATGTGGCTATGATTAAATGACAAGGGTGCAAATGTCACACACTGACATGCAAATGTTTTTCCTGTGTAATTTTGCAACCCAGAAAGGGCAATATCACAAGAATTTAGCAAAATTAAAAACTCTTGCCATTCTACTGCTGTCTTAAGATGTCAGGGTATGTAAACAGCAGGGCTAGGCTACCTCTTTAGAAAGGGGCAGGTACATTTTCTGGCCTTCAGTTAAGAGTTGGGCTGAGGTCAGTGTTGCAACAGGTTAAAATTTCTGCTTTGTAAACAATAGATCTTAATGTCCTTGCCACTCTACCGCTGTGTACAGTCTATGTAACCGGTGTCAACTTGTCGTGTAAGTTGTTTGTTTGTTGTGTAAACAGAGGGCTGTGATTCATTCATTTGCATTTAAAGCTGAGGAATGTGAGTATGAAGACAGAGGCCGAAGGAGATTCTGTGCTGTAAACACTGGCTCATTGTGCCAGTGCTGCTGGTATGGGGAGGGGTAAACATATTTCCCCTGTCAGCCCCCTCTCCAGTGTGAGGATGAGAGGCCTAAGGTTCAATTTGGTCCTCTCATTTTTAACTTCACTACAATTTGTTGATCCTATGTGGCTCTAATCCCTTGGTTCATCACAGATTCTTTTTCTTTGATAATACACCACTCTGTAAGTTTAATTGAAATTCTCCAAATGTGTAGCAGCCTTGCTACTGTTGTGTAACACTGTGTTGTCATTATACAATATCTCCCAGTTTGTATCCCCCCCTCCCCCCCAGACCACACCTGAAAATGAGTCTAAGTGTGCCTCTCCCGGTTACCAATTTATCTAAATAACATGAATACATGGCAGGAATCCCTGCTGGTGCAGCGGGGCAAAGAATCCACTAGACAAGCAGTCATTCTTGATTTGGTGCTCAGCAACTCAGAGATGCCAGGTGAAGTGAGGGTAAAGGAGCCACTGGGGTCCAGCAACAATATGTCCATTTGGTTCAGGTTGTCCTTGGGATCACAATGCCTGTATCGAAAACCGAAGTTCTAGATTTCAGAAGAGCAGACTTCTACTGGATGAGGGAGCTGGTCCGAGACAAATTGACCTGGATGGGCAGCATCGGAGGTGTAGAGGAAAGATGGGGGGCGGGGGCAATCAAGGGGACCATTGTCAAGGCAACAAAATTATGCATGTCAGTTTTTACAAAACAAAACTTTTATTTAATTTATTTGAAAATTGGCATCCAGGAGAAGCACACTGAGCCAAAGCTCATTTCCAAGTGCGACCAAGGGGAGTGAAACAGTGGAATAACAGCAGCACAATACATAAATAGCAAACATTTGAACAACATTTGGTAAAGAGTTAGTACAGAATTAGAATAAATAGCAAAATAATTGTGTGTGTGGAGAATAAAGGGCAGTACAGTTCAGTAAGAACATCTAACAAGGTAAGGGTGGGTTCTGAGAAGTGGCAGCAAATGCACAGTGAACAAGAACTATACTGGCGCAGGAGATTGACCTGGAGTACGAGTTATTGCTTAAACAATGATGGAATAATAGACTAAAGGTCTAGCCAATCTTGACCTCATAATGGAGAGAAAAACTGTAGTGGTGTGGAAGTGAAATCAAGGCAGGGGTAGGGACTCAGCCAGCTGCTTACCAAATGTTTAAAGCTTGGCCAGGGAGTTGTCAGGAGGAAGGGTAACAGGAACAGGTGGGAAGGGGTTGGAGTTTCAACTGGTGCCCAAGGAAGCCAGATGATAGGGAGAGGTGAAGGGAGGAGGGAAGCTGGTTACAAAGCGAGGGAAACTGATATGGAAAGGCAGATTGTCCAGCTGAGGATCGAGTGTGAGGAGTGGTAAAAGTGCAGTTATCTCTGGAATGGAGGGAACAGGAAACAGAGGGGAGTTGGGAGAAGAGAGGTTAGAGGGAATGGAATCAACCCAGTATTTGGATATGAAGGAGGTGCAGTGAGCCTGGCGATGAGAGGGCAGAGAGAGGACAGATAGGAATGAATACTGTGAGCAATGGTGGGTGTGGGGGGGGGGTTGTAGAAAAATGGCAGAAAAAGCTGCAGAGGTTGTCCAGTCTGGTAAGGGAAGTGGAAGGGGAAATGCCATGGACCACAGCCACATAGTCAAAGACAGGGAGCACCATTTTGGTAACAAGCTGCTTGTGGACATGTAGAAATAACCAGTCTTTCTTGTGGTACAGGGCACTGAGCTTGAGAGGGAGTTTTGCATGGATGGCATTGAAGTTGGCTGAGTGGTCAAACTTGCTGTCTAGCCACTCTCCAAGGTACTTGAAGGACTGAACTACTTCAAGAGGTGTGCCATCCAGAAAGGTAAAATGGGTGGCAGTGAATCTCACTAGCTTCTGGCATCTACCAATGGTCATGGACACTGTTTTTTTAGCTGTTGACTCTGAGTTGGTTGGATTGGAACCAGTACAGAATGTTGTTAAAGCCCCCCTGAAGCAGGTCTTCCATAGCAGCAGTAAAGGGACCTGAGGTGAAGATGACTGTGTCATCTGCATATGTGTGGATATGTGAGTTGGCACAGGCAGAGGTGAGGTCATTCAGGAAGATGGAGAAAAGGATGGGACCCAGCATGGAGCCCTGTGGTACCACAGCCTGGATAGGAAGGGTAAGTGACAGGGCACCTTCAGCCTGTACCGATTATTGTCAGCCCATTTGGTAGGAATGGAACCAGGCAGCAGTGGCAGCTGAGAGGTCAGCAGGGCTCATCTTGTCCAGAAGGCATAGATGGGACACCGAATTAAAGGCTTGGGCCAGATCAGTGAATATAGTGGCCATTATGTTCCCCATATTCATTCCAGAGAAGATAGAATCAGTGACACGGAGCAAGGGGGAGACAGTGGAATGGTACTTCTGGAAACCAGACTGGAAGGGTTAGAGGAAGGTGGAGAATGAAAGGAAGTCAAGGAGTCTAGAGTAGACCAGTTTCTCTTGCAGCTTAGAGAGAGAGTGGAGAAGGGAGATGGGATGGAAGTCACTGGGGAGGAGGGGCAACCTCCTTTGTGAAGTTTAATAACTCCGGTCAACTTGTCAACTTCCAGGACTGAGGAACAGCACTGAGGGAGAAGGAAAGATTGAATAGATGAGTGAGTGGATCTGCTTTGGCAGGAACTGAGAGGCAGAGGAGCTTGGGGTTCATGATGTCGGAGGTGGACTTTGACAAGTTGAGGGAAGAAAAGGCAAGAAGGGTTTCCTGGATGGTGATTGGGGGGTGGAAACCTGGTGAGGGATGGGGAAGGGGAACAGGAGGGGAAGGAGAGGAGACAGGAGGAGAAGAAGGGAGGATGCAGGTTGTTCAGAACTCATTGAAGTGAGCAGCAACAAAGGTAAGGTTGGACATAGGTGATCCATTAACCACAAGGATTTGGGGAGAAGACTGGGCAGGGGGAATGAAAAGGGAGTGGATAACCTTCCAGAATTTAGCTTGGGAGTTAGGTTTTTCTCGAGGCTGACCTTGAAATAGTATGACTTTGCAGCCTGGACAGCCTTCGTACAGTTATTATTTAGAGCCCTGTAAGAGACGAGGTCAGGAGAGGAGTGAGATAATTTGTAGCAGGCCCATGCATGGTCTCGGGAATGGCACTGATTGATGATTTCAGTGGCAACCCAAGGGTGGTGGGAATCTTTTACTCTGGATTTCCTCAGGGGGCTGTGTTTGTCCCTCACAGAGGAGAAATTTGAGTGAAATAGAGTGAGGGCCACATCAATATCTGAGACAGAGAGGATGGCTGACCAATCAGATGGAGTGAAGTCAATCAGTAGAGCATTGATGTTTAGCAGTTGGAGAGACCTGAACCAGGTGTAGTTGGGTGAGGAGGGGGCGTCCAATTTTTCTGATGCAAAACGTTATGCAGTGGTTGCTAAATGAATCTGGCAAAATACCTGCTGCAACAATGCAGTGAGGGTGGGAGGGTTAGGACCCAGTTCAGAAGGGTATGCTTGGTAGAGAGGGGATTGAGCTGGCTAGGTTCTGAACTAACCTGAGACAAATTAAGGGTCTCAGTCCTGTGAATGGTAGGTCTAGAGGACAGGGAAAGCCAAATGACATTGAAATCCCATGAGGAGGATGAATTCACCTGTGGAGGAATGAGAGATGATGGAGGAAAGAGAGTCAACCAGGGATGATGGTGAGATCTTAGGAGAGGTATACAAAACCCCAATGAATATAGATACAGAGGAGGAGAATGAAAGTCTAACTAGGAGAAATCATAGGAGGAGGGTGTGGTCTCTTTTTTGACCATTGTACATGGGAAGTTCTGGCAGATGCAGATGGCAACCCGTCTTCCACATTTCCCCTGTCCTGCCTGTAAAGATGGTAATTAGGAAAGGACAGGATAGAGTCAAGAGTCCTGAGGAGAGCCATGACTCAGAGATACAGAGGACAACAGGAGAGTGTAGTTAAACCAGATGGAGATGAGGTTGAATTTAGATAGAAAGGAAAAACAGACAAGCAAGAGACCAATATGGTGGTTTAAAAGGGTCAGAGGAGCAGTGAGGGCCAAGAAAAAGGTTTTCACCTTGTACAAGAGAAAGCAGGGGGAGGAGGAATGGGAAGAGTACCCAATAAAAACTAGTGAAGCGAAGAGTATGGTTAGGGATGCAAAGGCAGACATGGAGCTGCATATTGTGTCGGGGGTCAAAGATGGGGAAAACAATTAATCAGATATAGTAAGTAAAAAAAGATAGCAAGGTGGGTGTACTGTTAGGCTACAAAGGGGGAGGGTACTAGAGGAAGATGAGCAAAAAGCAGCCATCCTTAATGATCACTTCTGCTCTATCTTCACAAAGGAACAGGAAGACCCTGGCTGAAAGTGTCATCAATACAGCTGTCAGGATCATTCCTGAAATGAGGCAGTCTGTATTTATCGGAGAAAAGGTCCAGAAGGGTCGTGACGCCCTGAAGGTAGTTAATGCTCCAGGGCTGAACGGGATGCACCCACGGGTGCTCAAAAAGTGGCTGTGGAACAGGCTGAACCTCTAGTAGGTCAATTCAATAGCTTAATTCAGACAGGGGCATTTTTGAAAGACTGGAGGGCAGCGGACATAGTCCCACTACACAAGTGGGGGGAGCAAGGAGCAACCAAGGAATTACAGTCCTGTCAGTCTTATCTCCATAGTAGACAAATTGATGGAGTCACTAATCAAAGAGGATTTTGTCTAGAATTGTCTAGAAAGCAACTGTCTACAAGATAGTAAACAGCATGGGTTTGTGACTGGGAAGTCTTGTCAGACCAGTGTGATAGTTTTCTTTAGGTGCACTTACACAAGGGGGAGCAGTGTGTTGTACTCATCACCACTTGCCCACTCTTATCTTCTCACCACTGCCACTACACATTTACATAGCAGTGGTCTGCAGTGCTCTAAATAGGTGCTCTCTCTCTTCTGCCATTTCAGCAGCACTTCCCTTCAGCCAGAGGAGGGTGGGGCTAGGGATGCACATGACAAAGTATAGATCATAGAGTTGAGAACCACGGGACCTGGATTCAAACCCAGCCAGAGCCGCTTTTTCTCTCTGTAACCCTGAGCAAGAAAAATTACTAAGTGAGCAGTACCCTTTATCTGAAAACTGTTTAGCAGAAAGATAATGGGAACCAGGGTTGGAGAGTGGAACAACAGCAAGTGGTTTTGAGGGGACCGAAGGGGAAGAAAACCAGGATAGGAGGATGGGATGGCAGCAGAGGATTGGGGGCGGCAAAAAACAAACAGGAAACAAACCAGGGTTGGAGGGTGGGATGGCAATGGAGTGATGGAGCAATACTGCATCGATTTTTGGCTGACTTCTTGTTTACTAACAGAAGTGCTGCATAAAAATCAACAGGGAACTTGTGAGGCTCACGAGAGAGATCACCTGCATCAATACAAGTGGTACAGCTTGATTAAATGGTGGGACAAAATGGCCACACCACTGCACATCTCCAACAAATAAACAATCACTCAGAGTCACCCTGGAGGTACTGAATGTAATGTGCATTGCCTTTAGACAGCAAGAAGGGCAATGATGCAAATGGTCTGCACTGCTCAGAACGGAGCAGACAAGGTCGTGTAAATGACCCTTTTGACTAGGTAACAAAGACAGTAGATAAGAGCTATGCTGTTGATTTAATTTACTATACTTCGATTTCATCAAGACTTTCAACTCAATGCCACACAGAAGACTGTTGAAGAAGCTGGAGGACCTGGGAGTGGTTGGGGACCTAAATGGGTAGGAAACTGGTTGAAGGAGAGAGCAGAGGGTAGTGATTAATGAGGGCAAACTGGAAGAGAGCAAGAGGTCATGAGTGGAGTGCTGCAGGAATCTGTCCTGGGTCCTGTCTTCTTCAGTATGTTCATTAACGACATTGGAGAGGGAATCTGGAGCAAGTTATGTCTCTTCACAGATGATGTGAAGCTCTGTAGTAGGGTAGATAGCGATGAAGGGATCAAGGAGATGCTGATGGATCTACAATGGCTAGATAGGTGGTCTAAGACAGAGTACTGGATGGGAAGGATTGTACCAAGCACTACAGCAGAGGAAGGGGACTTGGGAGTTATTATTATTAGTGACTCCTTCAAACAATCAAGCCAGTGGCCAGCCCAGTGGCACAGAGGGCTGAGTTGCTGAAAAGCACCTTACCTCTCTGATGCTGGCAACCTGAGTTTGGGAATGAGCTTGGGTCACCAGGGCTTGGCTGAGGGTAGAGGGATGGGAGAAGGTATGAGCGGCTGCCTGGCAGCTGTTCTCTCCCAGATCGGGGAGACAGACCATCTGAGCTCTTGGCTGCCACTGGGTGGTTGTTTGCTGGTAGCACCAATACTCAGGGGGCTGGTGTTACACCTGGTGGGTGGAACGGGGCTGGCAGTTCTGGTGCCCATATGTGCCTCCTCGCACATGCATGGCCCTGTTTACCATAGTCCTGGGGGGGCCAAAATAGGTGGACAATTTAGAGGGGGACAGGGCTTCAACGAAGTGCTGCCTGAGGCACCATGACCCACCATGCCAGAAAAACAGAACTGCAGGGAACTGTTGTTGAGGCACAGGTCAGGAAGCATAGGAAAACCAGGATCAGTTTCAAAATTAGCAAATAGCGTTTTCTTATTAATAACAGCAAAATAAAAATGTATTCAGTATAGCTATTTACAAAGGCAGCACAAACCAAGAAAACAAAGTCCTTCTTCTGAGTGTTTCTTCTCAATTCCAAGTTTCAGTCTGTGTCTCTCTCTTGCACAAGCATTGCTGCTCCTTTTATGTCTGTGCCTGAGAAGTGTGTTAAGAAAACAGCATGCTTCTTACACAATATTCTTGTAAGTTTCCAATGTTCTTGCAGGTGCAGCAAAAATAACATTGTGACCTAGAACTGACCTCTTGTTGATAGCTCTGGAAATATTTTTCAAACTAGCATCTCAGGTTAACCCCTTGAGTTCCAAATAGCTTTGCAATCATTTCAACATTATAACTATATACAGTTTTAAACAAAGGGAGCCCAGTATCAGTGACATTTCCACATGAAGATTCACATTTATTTTTATGCCAGCAGATATGCAAGGGGAGAGAAAAGATAGAAATAGCAAGGGAAGGCAGAGAGATAGCAAGAGGCAGAGAATTACGAAATCGTCATAGTGATCAGTTCCTAGGTGTCACAAGAAAATTTTGTTGCTCAACCAGACAGACAAGAGAGAAAAAAGGAGAGGATGAAACAGACCCTTGTGTTTAAACGCTTTCTGCACAACAAATGGGTCAGGGCCTTATCCATCCCTGTCACAGGAACTAGTTAGAAGGTGTACCTTGTCAAGAACCTGAGTTTAAGAGGGATATGAGAAAGTTCTATGTAACCCCAAGGGGGCGCTATCCCAAGGGCTACTACCCCTGCCTGCTTCACCACTAGCTGGTTGAGGGGCCTGGATCCAATGGCGGGTGCCTCCACTCAGAGGTCGGGGTTGGAACAGTCAAACATGACCTGGTCACAGCCCTCTGGGTCACTGCAACCCCCCTTTCCTTCCGCTAGTGGCCCATGAACACTTCTCCCCCAATGGTTATGACTTACACTTACCCCCAAATTGGAATGACCAACTTGGTGTTGAGGACCTCCTGTAAAATAAGATACAGTGACACAATAACCCATGCACAAGAGGGGAGCACAAATATACAGTTCAGACAGTATGCCTTGCAAACAACAAATCTGATTTATTGAAGGGGAAGTAACAAGGGTGGGGAAAATCAGGTTGATTAGCTTAACACTCTACTATATCAGGGCACTGTGCACAGGCCAGACCTATAAGTCACTGTCTCTGGGTACCCAGGCAATAAGAGGCTAGCCTATTCGGTGCAGCTGGTTGGGGCCCTGATGGAGAAAGCAAGTATTCGAGACCCAAATTGGTTAATCAGAGCCAGCAAGCTCAGTTCATGCAGCCAGTGGAGCGACCAGACAGATCTTGGCCTTTCTATAAACATCTTAACAGGGAGCTACCCTGATTAAGTACTCACAACTCCTGCAGAAAGAGCCCTCTCACACCACTTGCAGGACATAACCTGTGATCCAAACACTTCTCCACACATTTATATGTAGAACAGAGGGGTACCATACCAGGCAGCTGCTTTAGACTCCCGATGACTTTCACTGCACAGACTGGGTGGCGCAACGCAGCTTCACTTGTCCTGACAGACCGAGCACAATTGAAGCCGATTCTCCAGTCCTCTACAGGGTGAGCCTGGTAGGTGGCTGTAATCATACAGCCTCATCTGTCTGCACTCCTCCACGGATCTTGTCCGCTCCTTACAGCGATTCTGCCACCCAACTTCTTGGCCTGTACACATGCTTCCCACGCAAAAACTTGCACAGCGCAGGAGCCAGAGCTCCTTCTACCTTCACGATCACCAACAACTCTGCCCCTTGGCAGTTTGGGCAGGGAATGCTAGTTTGGGTGCCACCCAATACCATTGGAGGGCTGCATATGCCAGTCACTCAATACTGCCCTTATTGGTACAAAAAGGCGCCATAGTTCAGAACTTAATTTCCCAGAATTACTGGCGTATCCCCTATGGCCAGCCGGCTCCAAAGACAGTCCTGATTCTGGTTGGTCACTCAATACTCCATTTTAGGCAACCCCCTTCTGATTGGATCCAAGAGGCAATTCTGATCCAAAATGGAGGGGCAGAATACACAAAGACCCAGCTGCAAGGGAAACAGGTTAAATAAACAACAATTTTACTGCCATACTACATTTGTTCCAAAAAACAGTTACATCCTTCAATAATGCTCCCTCTGCTCGCTTTTCGATGGCAGAAATGGAGCGATTCAAACAGCAGCTCAAGTGGAAGTCGAGCAGTAAACCCACAGCCCTCCCCTTGCAAACTAACAAAGCCTGCAGGCAGGCAGCTCTTAAAGAGTCAGTACCAGAGGCTCTAAAAGCACTCACAGCATCGACATTTAAATGGCATTACACCGAACGCCAGTTAGGCAGGGAGCCTTAGGCAAGCTCCGGGAAGGCTTTTAGGAACCCCCATTTGTAGGGAGGTTACATCTCTTTTATGGGAAGGGTGGTGAAACCACTTTTTTTGTTTGCTGGAAAACTTGGTATAATTCCAGAAAATGGACTCTCTGCACACTGGTTAAAATAAATAATTTTATAGAATTTGGTAATTTATACCAGATAAGAGAATCAGTAGAATTTGTATTTTTTTCCTTTACATTGCTTGCTGCACTGTTTTCATTTCACATTATTTAATTTGCTGTACATTAAGCTTTCTTTAATTCTGATTATTTGTGCATATCATAAAAAAACTGACAGTAGAATCCAGTAAAATCTGAACTTTAGACTAGCAATCCCTGACTTTCCAATCTTGAAAATGGAATTTCATTATTTCAAGCACCATAAATCAGTGGTCTTGTTTAGACGTATGGAAAGAGGGGTTTTCAGTGGGAAAATAAAGGACATCTCAACTAATGTGGAACAATGGAAAGGCAGGGACAAGAGGCTCTAAGGGTTCAGGTGAAGGCCATCCCTCTTACTGTGAGACAGTTGAGAGGTATGGAAAAAAGGCACAGAGATGTAAAGCGAGGGATATCATTCCTAATGTGGGACAGTTGAGAGGTATGGGCAGAGGGGTTCTGAGGGTAAAATGAAGGAAATGCCTTGTGATGTTAAACGTTGAGCTATGGATAGAGGGGTTCTGAGGGCTAAAATGAGGGATGTCTCACCTAATGTGAGGCAGTTGAATGGTGTAGACAGAGGGGCTACATGTGACAAAAAAGGAAGGAAGAAAAGAAAGAAAGAAAGAAAGAAAGAAAGAAAGAAAGAAAGAAAGAAAGAAAGACAGACATACCACAGATACTGTAAGATATTGCATCTTACCTGGGGTGGGCTATCTTTACTAAATGGAGTGTAAAAATGGGGGGAAAAAAACAGGCTATCAATGAAAATGATATATTATATCTCAACTGATCTACCCTGGAGAAACTATGCAGTAAAAATCAGTAAAAGCAGGACCCCTACTGAAAACAAGATATTGCATCTCAGTTACTCTACTTGGGCAAATGCAGTGTATTATAAATCATCACATCATTTTCAGCCTCTCAAAGCTGTTTGGACCTGATGTTAGAATGTTGATGCAGGGCTTGTGTCAGACCCTGCATTACCTGCAATGTTTGCTACAGCTGCACCAAAGCACTTGGATGCAACTCAGCCTGATTTTACAAGAGCTGATGCAGTTGCAACAATTTACTCACTTTAAGGCAGCTTGCACCAAAGATTTGGTGCATGCCCCATGAAATGGCTCCCCCCATGGTGCAAATGTAGACCAGGGGGAGCTGGTATAAGTCTTGCATTTGGTGCAAGGGACTTGCGTCAGGGAGTTGCGGCTTAGTTTTTAGTAAAATCAGAATTGCCACATTGCTTGATGCATGTTGCCACTTGCGTCAAACTCTCTTCTGCAAGTCCCTTACGGTGATTGAACTCCATTTTAAAATCAGGCCCTTTATCTCCAAACTTTCCAGAAAATCTGATAACCATCAGAGGGCATCTCATGCACATACTTTATAGTTCTTAGTGCAATTGGCATAGTCCATTTCCTAAACAGAGTTTTCCATAGCTTTCTGTAGGGTTTTAATTCAAGTTCCATTTTTTCCAACATGTCTTTAACATGTTTTATGTTTAGATGTTGTCACTGTTTCTCATGTTTTTTTCTGATTTAATACTTCGGATAATGACAACAGAAGGCTAATGCCCATGAAAGTTGTCCCCACATCTCCGTGGAGGTAACAAGTTTCCACCTTTAATAAACCTGTCAAGTCTTGCCTTAAATCAGTTAACACTGGGGGTATACATTGCATCTGCCGGTAGCTTATTCCACAGTCTAGCTGCTCTAGAAACATAGCTTTCTCAAGTTTTTAGTGTGCCAGAACTGATCAGCTTTGCTTTACAGTTTCCTCACTGAAACAATTCAAGAATGCACCCTTGTAGCCATAACAGACAGAAACTGCACCAATAAATATTAAGTGGTGAAAGCAGGACGCCACTCAAAACGGCAAACATCTCAGCTGGGATATCCTGGGTAGATAGTGTAAACATGGACAAAAGCAGGACCCTTGTCTTGAGTTGTCATCCAGAGCTTGCTCCGTGAAGGTGGGACGTAAGAGGAATTTGGAGATGGAGGCGGTTGGGGGCTGTAGGAGGTTGTTTTTGCCTGAGCTGTGGTGTTCTGGAGGTTGAACGTGGCTCTCATCTGTGCTTCCACTGCCTGTCAGTCACTTACAGATTTAAAGGTCATATGTTATGTAAATAACTGCTCGTATAGTCTTAACCTTGATCTCTTTATAGCAATGGAATGTGTGCAAGATTACTGTATTTATCTTGGCATGGTTTTGTACCTTTTGTTTTTCACAAAGCACCAATAAAAATGAAAGTACAGTGTATCAAATAAATGCAGGACCCCCTGACTGAAAACAAAGGGACCCATCAGATGCATCAGCGTGTATTCTGAGGGTTACCATTTTGTTCTATTTAAAATATTTCCAGGGCATTTCATTTAACCCTCTCAGGGCACTACTCAACTCTGCTGTTTCCAAACCCCCTACGACTATGCTCTCCAGGGGAAGAAATACAGAAAATCAGTGGTGTTAGGCAGAATACAATAAACCCAGATTTGGTATTTCACCTGGCTCTGGTATTCCATCTTTCTAAAGGAGCAGAACATTGATTAAACTGCAGAGTGACATCATGGTGGAGAGGTACTCCAGTCAGAATACCAGCCTGAAGAAAAGGGTATGCACCATGAAAATGGGTATGCAAAACAAGCATGAGGGTGGGGTGACTGGCACCTGCTGAGACATGAGAGCTACACAAGCTCAGCAAATCTCATTGCAAACAAAAATCAGATGGGTACTTGATTCAAAACTTGCATTTCTCTTTATTCAGTGACTTGAAATGCGTCAGGTGATGTAAGAGATGTGGAAGAAGTAAGTGAGGGGGATTTGGACAGCGCTCCATGAGGGTACCCAGTGTACTGAGTGCTACTTTATTCATGATGTGCTGCTAACAAGATTTTTTTCTGTTTGATACGGCCTTGGAAGTTGCTGTCCACCAGTACTGTGTGTCAAAGCAATGAATAAAGAGAAACCCATTTGCAATCAGGTACTCTTCTGATTTTCTGTTTGACGTGAGGTTTGCTGATATTGTGTAGCTCTCATGTCGTAGCAGGTGCCAGTCATCCAACTCTCATACATTTTGACCCAATTTTGGTCAGGAACTGCTAGCCCCAGGTTGCGGTTCCAAATATATTCCTTGTATACAAAACAGGGCAGAATAATCTTTAGCCCCGCTCACCATTCTCTTTCAGTTGTATCCCTCACAGCAGCACTTATTTGATGCGGTATTGAATTCCTCCTCAGCATGAGTCACCTCCACTGCTGTCCCACAGAACCTCAGTACCTTCCCCCCATTCCTGGTGAAACTGCTCAAAATGCCCTGTATTTTAAATTTGATCCATTAGGATTCTTCTTTTTCCCCCATAATGTTTTCTTCATCCCTTGGAGCCAGTCAGTACCCTCTCAGCCCCAGCCCACCACTGACAGCTGACTTACCTCCCCAGGACTCACCAACAGAGCATCCCCCATGGAGCCCCTCTCTCCGTTATGGGGCCAGGAGGGCAAGGACCTTTTTCCCCCCCTCATGACCATATCCAGAGTTGCTGGGTCCCAGTCAACAGTGTGAGTCGGGGAATGAGACAGGCACCATCTGCAAGTTCCTTTTCCTGTTGTCTCCCCATGGTTGGCAGTGTGCATTGACACAACTGCGGGTGCACGTGGAGGCATGCACGCACCACACATCATGTTGCCAGCCATTCACAATCTATGTCACACCAGCCGTCCTACCACCATGTCTCCAGGTTGTGACAATACTGGAGCAGTGAAAGAAGTCTCCCACTCCCCATGAGAGGAGTGCACTCCATCAGATTCTCAGTTCTCTCCCCCTCACCCTTGATGGACCCCAAGCAACCTGAATCCACTCCTGATCTAGTTTTCCAGCATGGTGGGTAATAGTGTTACTACTGAGTCACTGGACTGACCTTGCCTCAGGGTATATCTTTTTTTTAATTTACTGCACTTTTACCTCTGACTCTGACTGGCCTCCTTCAGCCCCTCAACCCTTCCCAGCCCCAACACCCATCATCCCTGAGATGTACCTCTCTCCTGTGTTCTCTCATTGAAGACCAATGGAAAGGGCCACCTGGAAGCCTCCCCTTACTCCTAGCAGAGTTTAACTTTAGTTCTACAGAGAGAGCCTTAGTTGGTGGTGTGGGAGCTGCAGCAAGGCAATGGGTGGCATCCTGTGCAATCTGGGGTTTTCTCAATTTTCTCTTCTCCTCTTCCTCTGAGCATCATGAGATGTTGAATCTGACACTTAGAATTCAAATGCTGATGCTCCTCACCCTGAACTCTGTCTCTGCAGCACTGCCACCTATGGTCAGCCACGTGGCAGTGTTTCGGCAGAAACCAGAAAGCCTCCTTCCCCTGAGAAGGTGAGTGTCCATGGGACACTTAACCATCCTTCCTTGGCTGGCCCTCCAGCAGTCCCAGCTCATTCCCGAATCTGGATCACTGGCGTCACAGCTGGTACCTCGTGGTACATCAGATGGCTGTCCTTGATCTTGCTCCCAGGATAGTTCCTACAATCCACAGCAGAAGTCGTGTCATCCTGCTCACTTTGAATTTTTTTCTTCACCATTTGGCATGCAGTTCAAGCTTGGAGGTAGTGATGCTGCCACCTCTGTATACTGCCACCTACTTCTCCTCCCACACAGACCAGGCTGCAGGCTTCCCTCCATGCCATTAACACACACAATCCACAATCAGGTGGATTCCATGCAGTTCCACCAAGGTGGGCTGCTTTTCACACACAGGTGGCCAGGGTGGGCTGCTCTTCCCACACAGCCAACCTGACCATTTAAGCCTAATGGTGCTCCCTTCACAGATTATGGCAAGGCTCCACAGCCACATACATTACTTCTCTCTCTCTCTTCCCCCCCGCCCCGTCTCTCAATTAAAGCAAGTAGGTACTTCATTTGCTCTAGTGGTAAGAGCAATGACCTGTGAACCTGAAAGCCCAAGTTGTGTATTTGCAGACTACTGTGTAATTCGGCTGGCAGCACACCTCACCATTTATTTATTTATTTATTTAGTTTTTTTGACCGGGAAAGTGCACTAGACAAATTCTGCCTATTTGCCTTCTGCCTTCTGCTGTCTTGCTGTCTTACTGCACTTCCAGTTTATGTAAACTGCACCATGATTGGATCATTGTGTCCTGTGCCTAACTGTTTCCTGCCTGTAACCCGTCACTAAGCTGTCATTCCTATTCCTAGTGTACATATTAATGGTAATGTAATGTTATATGTATTATACTGGAAAACCAGTGAGTTTTCCTCTCCAGTGCACAAACTGTAATGTTAAATGTTTTACTCAGTGATAACCTACATATTGTCCTCTCCTATGTTCCCCCCTCCAAGCTCGCACCGGGAGACGAGCATCATTTTGCTCAGTGTGCCTTTCCTGGTGAAACAATTCAATAAATAAATAAAATAAATATTTTCAGGCATGACCCAGGGGAGGGGGATACAGATGAATGCCAATTGACTTTGAATCAGATTGAGCTGTTGGTGGTATTTTAGTGAATGCGGGGAAATTTGCCCAGGGCACCGGGGGAAATTCCCCTACTGTTCTGTAGAGGGCACTGAAGTGCCATTGGAGCCATGACCAGTCTGAAGGAGGTAGCAGAGGAGAAGGAGTGTGCTATGGAGGAGAGCGTTTTGGAGGAAGAACTTGTAAGAGATGCGATTGCTCCTGACTTGGATGAGGAGCTAGATTTTTTTTGCATCGGAGGAATCAGAGGAGGAGGATATACTGAATGGAAGTCATTTTAAATCGGAGGAGGTTCTGCTTACAACAAAACAGGACAAAGGGCTGGCATCTGCTCACCTGGAACAGGTTATGGAAGAAATCAGATGCCCATTTTGAAAATTTTGGAGGAGGATGACGAGAACTGGCTTGAAGAGTGGAGGCAAGAGCCTGGGAGGAGAGTTGACCCAGAACCAAGTATGGCCTTGGAAACAGAGGCGGGGTCCAGTTGGAAAATGGAAACGTGTGAGGGGAAGGAAAAAATGATGGAACGACTTTGTCAGTGAAGGAAGCGGTGGTACATTCTTTTGGCCTGCCTATGACTTGGGATGAAGAGAAATGGTCTCCAGGGAAGTCCCTGCAGGGGGCTGGTTGGATCCAGGAACAGGATGGGAGCTGGAAGCCTGAAATGGAGTGGGAGGACTTCTCCCAGAGTGGTAAGGGTTACCGATGTTTAAAGAAGAAAGTAAGCCAAAAGAAGGGGGAGATGGGCTTGTGAAAGAGGAAGGAGGGTGCTTAATCTCTGGTGACATTCTCAAAATGGGCCCTGTGTGTTATAAAGAGAGGGATGGAGGACAGTACACTGTGAGAGAGTGTCCTCTCAAGGTGGAAGGTTCGAGTATGCAAGGTAAATCTGTACCCAGGGAGGATAAAGGGAGTCAGGAGGGGTCAGGTTACTTGAAAGAAAAAGCAAATGCTGTGGCTGGCATTAACCCCCCATCTAAGACTTATGCTGACGCTGTGAAAAGCAGTGATTCCCTTCAGAAGCAAAAAATGCTGGAGGAACCTCCTTTGAGAGAAAGAAGGAGACCTGGGTGGTCCTCCCAGGGAGGATTTAGTGACCCTACTCTGAAGGTTTGCAGTACGGCTGCGATATAGGGGAGGTCTGGAGATCTACCCAGACAGGTATCGTGGGGAGAAATCTAATTAAAAATTCTATGGGGTTTATAGCTACAGAGGTGTATGATTTAATTCATACAGTGGGGGAAAAAGTTTTTGACATCAGCTTTTGGATAATGAAAGGCCTGGATCACTTTTGGGCAAAATATAAGGCACTGAAAAACACCCCATTGTGGGCTCCTTTCTAAGCTATCCGCCTTACCAAACCTATAATGAAAACAGTGACTGTAATGTTTCGGTTAGAGTGTGTGCATGTGGGAGACATCTTGCAATGGTTACAGCAGAGATGCACAGTTATGGGTCCTCCTGAGGCAATAATTGATGAGGAATTCTTCTGGACAGGCGGATGGAGGTTAAAAGTAAAACTGGACCTTTCAGATTCTGGCATTGTCCATATCCCAACAGATTTTTTTTGGGTAGAGACTGAGGGGTAGTATTCTCCCAGGGCACCCCAAGGCTTGTTACAGGTGTGGGCCTTGAACACACCTTTCCAACACATGTGATGCTATTAGATGTGGGTTGTGTGGGGAGTGTGGGCACAGCAATTCAGAATGTGCTAATCATGTTCACTGTAACCTCTGCAAAGAATATGGGCACATGTTTAATACCTGCCCATGGGCAGCCAGAAATAACAGTAGAAGTATGGACCAGGAAGAGTTGATTAATAAGGCCCAAAAGAGCAGGAAGAAGTCATGAACCTGCGGTCTCCACTTCTCAGGAGCAGGGCAAGGAGAAGGAGGCTCTGTAGGCTTCTTCTCAGTTGGTGGCAGCTGTGGATGGTAAAAAGGGTTGAGTTTCAAAGGGGGGTTAGGAGAGTAAATGCCCCCAAGAGGAAGTACCTTTAGTGGGAGAGAGTTCTGGAACCAATGGAAGGAAGGAAGTGTTGGAAAATGAGAATGGGGGAGACTTAAGAGGGCAAGAGCTAAGGGAGAACAGCATGCCCCCCCCTGCAACCATTGGGGAGCGCCCAGGATTTAGGGAGAAAGTAGAGCCTGAGAAGCTGTAGGGGATCCATTCCTGAACTCAAGATGGACAACCCTTTTGACATTCTAGGGGGACTTGGGAGAGAGGAAGGCCCCTCCAGAGAAGAAGGGTCTGGAGCCACTGCCCAAGACTGCAAGCCCAGCCACAGACCTCTCAAGGTACTGCTGCTGTCTCCACCAGTCAGAAAGCATGTGCTTTCTCCGGATTTGCTCTGACTGGTCACTTTTACACTCCCTGTCTGCTTGCTGCCTGCACTGAATTAACCGCTGCTGTTTAATATAAAATACTGCCTAAAGGACCTGTAATTGCCCTGAAACTTAGAGAAATTGTGTGAAGCTGTTTTAATTAAGCAAACTATTTGCAGTCTTAAGTGATTCCAGCCCTTTTCTGAATATTTACACTTGCTTAGTCTGTTTGGCACCTAAGAACCTTTGTCTTGCAAATTTCTCCCCTGCTGTGTCTGTCTGCTGCTCTGCTCTCACATAGCCCTTAAATCCAACCTTCTCTCTCTCTCGTCCCAGCTGAAGCCGCTCTTTGACCAGGGCTCACAGCTCGGCTGGCCCTCAGGACTCGGTCCCTTGGATGGACGGCATCCCTGGAGCGCTGCCCGAGACCGCAAGCCCACCCACAGACCTCTCAAGGTACTGCTGCTACCCCGCCGGTGCTGGGTGCTGGCTCCCCACCTGCCCTATCTCAACTTTTTGCTTTATAGCTGAAGCGAATCACATGTTTGATGAATTTCACGAACAGCCTACTTTCCCATTAGCTCCTTATATTCACTCACCACTAGAGGGACCCTGAAAATCAAGATCTAAGGCTACTGTTCTCTCTCTGCTCTCCCTGCATTGCTACCTAACTTTATCTCTTTGCCAACATGCCGCCCACTAACAGGTACCTGTTATACTCACATCACCTAGTCCTAGTGATATTTATTAGTATATTTCCTGGTACATCAGTCCCGCCTGTGTCCCCGGCTATATTCCCTGTGTCCCAACTTGATACTGCCACTATAAGCTACTCCGGCACACTCCCTTACACCCTGACCATGGACCACTCAAACTACCCACATTATCTGTCGAAACCGTGTGCCTCTCTGACTGACCTGCATGATCTAGTGATCACGTTGCTTGAAATCTCCTCATCAGCCCCCCATTGTGTACAACTGCCTGAACACTTCGCTAGGTACTAATCTGTAAACCATAAATACCATAAAGCTAGATTTCTCGCTTTACTGCTCCTCCTACTGCTTGCTCGCAATGTCCACCCTAACCCTGGTCCACCCTCCATGAACCCCCCTACCTCCCAGGCCACCCCCTATAATCTCCCAGCCCTCCAAAGTGGCCTAAAAATTATCCACCTAAATGCCCGCAGCCTAACCTGCAGACTTCCTATGCTGCAATTAATAGTCCTTGGATATAAACTTGACATAATCATTATCTCAGAAATGTGGCTGTCTGAGAATATCTTGGACCAAGAAGTTTCAATCCCTGGGTTCATTATAACTAGGATGGATAGACTCGGATGAGGAGGCGGAGTGGCAATCTATGTCTCTACCTTCTTCCAGCACTCAATTGTGCTGAAAGTCACTTCTCCTTCCTCTCACGAGACTATCCTTCTCATCATAAAGGTACCTTACTCCGCCCCACTTTTTATTGCAGGGGTTTATTGTCATCCTGGACAACCCTCCTCCCAAGTCACAGAGCTACTAAAATAACTAACGGCCCTTGCCCACTCAGGTGAGCTGTACATTCTGGGTGATCCTAACATCAACTGGCTCTCAAACAAACTAACCACAACTGTCTGCTATATCGAATCACTAAATCTAACACAGCTAATACAGGAACCTACTCGACTGAATAACACAACTAAAAAACACTCCCTTCTTGACCTAGTCCTCACGACGCATCCCCACAGGGCAAGGCTGCCGTCCTTCTGCCTGATGCACTAAGTGACCACCATCCTGTTTACATGGTGCATAAAACACATAGGCAAAAAATACCACACAAAATTCTCCTAACCCATGCCTACCCCTCTCTTGATACACGACCATTTCATAGTGACCTCGCCAACTCTGACTGGTCCCCACTCGCAGCTTGCTCCTCAATTGATGCTGCTCTCCAGATGTTCAGTGACAAATTCCTTCAAGTTTGGAATCTACATGCCCCCCTGTATAAAACCAGAGTCCATGGCAACCGCCTAACCTGGGTATCACCTGAACTCCTATCCTGTCAAAGAGCCCGTGACATTGCATGGCGTAAACACAAGGCAACCAACTGTCCCAGGGACCTCCAACATTACAGGGAGCTATGAAATAAGTGCACCAAAGCTATTTGGTTGGCCAAAGCAGAACATTACCAGGCTACCTTCCAAGCAAACACAAACAATCCTTCTAAGTTTTGGAAAGTTGTTTAGTCCCTCTTTCCCTTCCACCAAACCCCACCCCTCCCTAAGCTAAATCACTCAGTCATCTCGGAACCCATGGCAGTTGCTGAATGCTTTAATACCCATTTTACATTCTGTGCCTGTGCTCCAAGCTGCCCGTCTACTGCCCCTACAGATTTCTGGCTGCCCCCCACTCGGTGGCCACCTGTCTGCTTGCTCCTTCCCCCTCTCTCCTTACAGCCCCTCCCTCATCTATCCCCTTTTTCTTCACACACATCTCCCCTGTGCTGCCTTCAAAGCCCTCTTGTTCATCGACCCAGCCAAAGGCTCCTCACCGGATGGCCTGGACCCCAAGCTCCTCTGTCTGATCCTGCTATTGCCTACCCTCTCTCCCTCTTATTAAACCTCTCCTTTGTCTCATCCTCTGTCCCTGAAGCTTGGAAACATGCTACAGTTCTACCTCTCCCTAAGGGAGGTGATCCCTCCTCCACTAGCAACTACCACCCTATCTCTCTCCTTCCCACCCTGGTTAAACTCCAAGAACACATAGTACTTGAACAACTCTCCTCCTATCTTACTGATGCCACCTTTCTCATTCCATTCCAATCCGGTTTTAGAAAGCACCACTCCACCGCCACATCCTTGCTACGGCTATCTCTATGGGCATGGACAATGGCCTCATAACCTCTGCTATTTTTATAGACCTAGCCAAGGCCTTTGATACGGTCTCACACCCTTTACTCCTGTCATGCCTCAGATCGGCTGGTCTTTCCCCAAAAAACACAGACTGGTTTAAGTCTTATCTGTCAGGCTGATTCCAATCTGTCCATATGGCTGATTCCATCTCCCCCCGCCGGCTTCCCATTACCACGGGAGTCCCTCAGGACTCTGTACTCGGGCCCCTCCTTTTTTCAATCTTCCTTAATGATCTCCTCTGGCTTGCACAACAACAAACATACACATGTATGCAGATGACATGGTACTGTATACAACAGGCAAAATCAGTCCCTGATGTCACCTCCAGGCTCCAAATGGATTTCAACAACAATATACAATACTGGTTTAGAAAGCACCACCTCATCCTAAATTCAAAGAAAACAGTGTCTATGACTTTCGGAATTCGGCAGAGGCTAGTCAGGCTCTCCTCCCTACCCACCTTAGATGGGACTGTACTAGAAGATACCTCCTCCTTCCGATACCTCGGAGTTTGGCTGGACAGAAACCTAAATTTCTCGGTACACATCGATTCCATTCAGAAGAAACTCCGGCCGAAGCTAGGGGCCCTATACGGAAACAGCAAATGTATCCCTCTTCCAGCAGGATGCGAATTGGTACATAAAATGATTATGCCAATTTTTGACTATTGTGACTTAGTATATGGAGCTGCTCCCCAATCCTCCTTATCAAGGCTGCCTTAGATGCTCCTGCCCTGACCCACCACTGCAGACTCTACCGCTCTCTTAACTTTCCCACCCTTGCTGACAGGAGAACCATGCATGCGGCTAAATTCACCTCAAAATTCTGGCTAGGTACTCTCCCTGCCTACCTCTCTACCTCCTTAGCTGACCCGTTCCCCTACAAATACACCCTCAGATCTGAAGACTCATGTTCCCTGAATATACCCTATAGTAGCACTACATCAGGCCAAATGGCTTTCTCACATCAACTACCTAAACTTTGGAATCAACTACCATCCCAAATCTGACATTCCTCCTCAGTCAATTCTCTCTCCACATCCTTAACAAACTATCTAGTGACAAACTACAATTGTACCTAGTCCCTCTGGACTGGTCTCTGCTGAGGGTCTATTTCTCCCCCACCCTCCAGTAGAACCAACTAACTGCCTCCGTTTTCCTAAACCCTCCTGCATCCTAACGTGTTACCCCTCCTGCTCAACCCCTCTTGCTAATTTGTAAATATTCTACAGCTTGTGATCTCATTTTAATTGACTATGTACAGTGAAGCTATTTTTTTGTGTGATGTATACTGTTGTACTATGTAATTGCTCCCTTTCCCCTTCCTCCAGGACGTACCGTGAGACGAGCATCTTGTTGCTCAGTGTAATTCTCCTGGTGAAATTTTTCAATAAATAAATCAAATGTGTCATCAGAGTTACAGGTTGAATCCTGTCCCCAGGAGCCTGAGGAACTGGAAGTTCAGGTGAGGAAGAAGAAAAAGAAAAAGAGGAAGTGATGATTTCTGTGGGCTGTTTTTGTTCCTGGTGATGGGTAGATAAAAACAATGGTGTTGTTCTCTATTGCATCATGTAATGTGAACAGTGTTTTGAATGGGGTTAAGAGAGAGGCTGTGTGGGCTGATTTAAGGAACCTAGCATGTGAAGTGATATTTTTACAGGAGACTTGGCTTAACTCTGTGCTTTCTGTGGCCCAGGCAAGAAGGGAATGGATATGGGGGCCTTCGTATTGGTCATTTGGGCTGGATAAAGCAGATGGGGTGGGGATTCTAGTTTTCAGGAAATGGGCTTAAACTAACAAAAATAGTAGATCTGCAACCTGGAAGGGTGTTGATAATTGATGAGATCTGGCATGGTCAGCCTAGCAGGTTTACTTACATCAATGCCCCGCAATCCAAAGCAGAGAGAGTGAATTTATTTGAGCTTGTTCAGCCTTTCTTGTGCTCTTTTGAGAAACATTTACTATGGTGGGGATTTTTATTGTACTCTTCAGACAATGGTCAGGAAGAAATGTGGTAAAAAAGTGTACTGTAATTCAAATGCTTTAAAAAGGAGTATAGAAAAGGAGTGTTGTTTTCGAGTATCGATTATTTGTTTTTATCCAGCAGGATTGAGACACTGCAAGTATCTGTTTTACCCACTGTTTTATCTGATCACGTGATTATTAAATGCAGGCTAAACAGAGAAACAGGGAGGGAACAACCTGTAACCAGGTGGAAGATAAACGTCAGCATGCTGCTCATAGGGAAAGTTAAATTGTCTCTTGGTGAAGTATTCGAGGCCAGGGCTTCAGTAATAGGGCTATATGAGGACGGTATCCTGTGAAGATCATGAGTAAAATATAGCGAAGAAAGAATAGCGAATAAAGAATCACTAAACTAACAATAGTGAGTGGCATTTAATGGTGATCGCTGTTAATGGCGAGTTTTACCACGTCAAAATAGCGCCACCTTACATCACACAGCAGGATGGGGAACTACAATGCAATACAAATTCAATGTAGAAATAGCACACTAAGGAACAAAATAAATGCTCCAGTTACGGTACGGTATCAATGGCGAGTTTTACCACGTCAAAATAGAGCCAAGATAGCAGCATCTAGCAATTAAGGCAGAAGTGTAATAATATAAGTCCACAGTATCCCACCGCCTTACATCTGATCTGTCCACACAGCAGGATGAGGAACTACAGTGAAATACAAACACTGTTATCAGAGATAGGGCTTTTTTTTTCACACTCGCTGTACGAGTTATGCAGACATGCAGCCTCTACTACATTAGGATACAGAGATTTCCCCTCAGCCCAGGACAGCAGTAACCTCTCTAATATCTCTATGTTGGGCATCCATCTCTGTCAGATCTGCACATTGCACCTAGATATCTTGGGTGCATACCTGTTTGAAAATGTTGGGATTGAGCTTTTGTATCACACCATACTCGTTCACTCTGCTGAGCGTCAATGCCGAGTTTTTAATTTTAAGAGAGGGTGATCATTTATTTCATCAGAACATTGTCAGTACATGACATGTCAGACTGGGAAAGTGGTTTTTAAAAGCAGCTCTTCTAGGTGGCCCAGTGGAAGTGTGCTGCATTTTTGTGTTAGCAACCCTAGTTTAAGAGCTGAATCACGGAGTCCAAATCAGAGTTGTCAGAGCTGAGGAGTGCTATAATTGTAATGGAGCTATTTTGACACTCGCTATACTTTTGATCGCTATTTTTAGTTTCACTATTGTATCAGCGCTATTATTGAAATCGCCATTTTATTTTCACGATTTTAACATAGAACCTATGACGACCAAGTGTGTTGGTTGTGGGACACAAAAAAACAGATTAGTAACTGGTTAAAGGGGTATGGTAAAAGAGTGGCTAATAGGAACTTTATGAAATACATTACACTTCGAGGGTAGCTATATAGATTGTTAGAGATGGAATATACAGGAAGGGGGAAAGTGGGAGACCAAACTGAGAAGGCTAAGGCTGAGATGAAGAAAGTACAATATGATAGAGGGGAGTCCCTAAAAAAATAAATCTGCTTTGGGGCCCAGAAAACCCAGACAGGAGATCTCTGTGAAGCTTTTAAAGAAAGGAAAAACAAGTCTTGGATAATGGCTCTGAAAAATGAGAATGGAGAGGTTATTTCTGACACAGATGGGCACAGGGAGGTAATTGAGGATTACCTAGAAAGTCAGGGGACAAGGGCTGAGCTGGACATGGAGAAAATCAAGGATTATTTGGGTAATTTAAATATCCCTAAGGTGGGATCCAGTATTATCAGTTTGTTGAAAGGGGACATTTTGGAGTCTGAAGTGGTGGATGTTATCAAAAATCTGAAACTAGGGGTGGTACCTGGAGAGGATGGGATACCAAATGAGTTTTATAAAGCTTTTGTGGGAATAGTGTCCATGTGTTTGGTTAGGGTGTTTAATTACATGTTGAGAATGAAAAACATACTGGCTGAGTTTACTCTCGGGATCGTGATTATTTTATATAAATCTGGGGACAAGGAGGTTCTTCAGAACTGGAGACCTATTAGTATTTTGAATGCAGACTTTAAGATTCTTACTCAGGTGTTACAGAGAAGATTAAAGATAGGGGCAGGTGAGGTTATTCATGAAGTTCAGACGTGTGGTATTCTGGGGAGAAATATTCAAGAGAACTTAGCGTTAATTAGGGATGTTACTGAGTACGGGAGGAAAAAGCAGTGTGAGGGGTTTATGATTGCGGTGGACCAGAATAAGGCATTTGACCAGGTGAGTCATGACTTTCTTTTTTTAGTACTGGAGAAGTATGGCATCCCAGATGAATTTGTGCTGTAGGTTAAATTGTTGTATAAGACTGCGGTTATTTGTACCGAGTTGGGGGGGGGGGCAGGAAGATAGGGATTCAGAGAGGAGTAAGACAAGGGTGTCTCCTGAGTCCTTTGTTATATGCTTTTGCGATCGACCCCTTGGTCAGGAAAATAGCAGATTCTAGTGATGTTAGAGGTATAAATGGGGGGGTTGGTGGGGGACGAGATAAAAATAATAGCCTATGTGTATGACATATCTGTCTTTTTGGAGTCAGAGGAAGAAGTAAGGACACTGATGAGTATCTTGGGGAAGTTTTCTGAGGTAGCGGGGGCTAAAATAAATATGAATAAAAGTAAAGGAATGTGGTTTAAGAGGTCAAAGGCTCTGTTAGTAGGGGAAGGGGGGATACACATAACTAATGAAAAAATGAAGCTGTTAAGTATGGTTTTTGGGGAGGGGGATATGGGGAAGGAGAACTACAACACGGCATTGGAAATTGTGGAAGGAAAGGTGGCTAGATGGAAATCATGGAAACTATCTAAATTAAAATGAGTATTTGTGGTAAAACAATTTCTAATCCCAGTTTTTCTATATGTGGCAGGTGTGTTTCCACTGCCCCTGGAATTTTAGGTGAGAATATTTAAAATATTTTTTTTAATGATATGGGGGAACAGGTTGAACCCTATTAAAAGAGAAATATTATATAAAGATAGGAAACAAGGAGGTTTGGGGATGATTAACCCGGTCATATTCTTTCATATGATCTTCTGGTATTCCAATTTGTATAAAACATTTGTAAAGGAAAATTTGTATAGCAAGTAGGGTGTAAATGTTTTGGGGATCTGGATAAGGGACTGGTCAGGGGAATCCTTGGGGGGTGATTCAGTTTAGGGAGGTACCAGGGTATTTTAAAATAGCTTTAAGGAAGATGGTTAAGTGGAAAGTTAATAGAGTTCAGATAGCACCTCCAGGGAAAGGGATGTACGGTAGGATTATTGAAGAAATGTGTTTAGGGGTTACTGAGTTTAAAGGGGGAAACCCTGGTGAAACAAAACTGGTTATCAGGATGTTAAATAACTCTAGGATACCACACAGTATGTGGGATATCCAGTGGCTTATGACATATGGGCATGTGAGGGTGAGGGCAAACCATAAGCATAAATCTGTTGAGGAAAGGACATGCCTGTATCCAGGGTATGGTTGCTCCGAAGAGACTAGGAGCATTTCTTGTTGGATTGCAAATATGCTAAGGGGCTCTGGTCCTATTTAGCAGCCGAGTGGAAGTTGCCATGGCTAAAATCTTTGTCTTACAAAAATTTGGTTCTGGGGATTGTGTCTGAATTCAGAGGTCAATATCATCTTCCTACATTGCAATTACTATTTGCTTGTTTAAAGTATTGTATGTGGCAGAGTCGTTGCCAACTATTGTTATCCAGCAAGAAATCACTTTCAAAATAGTAGGTAATCTATGTGACGGAGGACTGAAAGAGATTTATAACAAGCATTTGTCAATGCCGAATGTTGTCACGCTGTCATTGGCATTGGCAGTGCCAGAGCTAGAGATGCACAATAGGAATGGCAGTGAAGTATTGAAGTGATGCCAGCCCCACCCCCACCCTGTAGAGAGCAAGAGGCATTGGGGTGTGTGTGTTTGGGTCATCAGCTGTAACGCTCATGCCATTGTACCTCACCCTACCTTGTAGACACTGACAAGTGTCGCGGTGTGCTTTGGGGTCTTTGGGCATTATACACACCCCATTCCATAAGAAAATACAGAGACGTGGGTGCAGTATAAGAGCATGGAGTGAACTTTGTGGCCAAACAGTGCAAGGCACACGACAATGCCTGTCAGTGGCTGCAGGGTGGGGGCAGGGGGTGGAATGGCATTAAAATTACATCCGATGATCCCAAGTTACACCCCTGACGCCTGTCAGTCTGTACTGGGTGGGGTGCTACAGTTGGAAACCCTAACACCGCAGGCGTGTGGTGGTGGTTGCACCCCACATTTTCAACATGGGCTTCTTGTCAAGCCACTTCATGAAAAGCAGCACAATCACTTTGTTAGCTGAAAAGTGGTTTTGCATAGTGGCTGTGGCATTTGGCGACAGAAGGACGAGAACATATTTTTGGGAAGGATGTAGAGAATGACAACTGTATTGTTCATGAGGAGTTGTAAAAAAATGGCAACATTTAAAATCTGGAGTGACAAAATGAAATATTGGTGAAGCAATGAGCATGCATACGAACTGCGCAACACACGTCCATAACCCAATTATTTTTTGCAGTTTGGTAGCCACATTTGTAACATAGGCATTTTGGGACCAACCCTTATGAACAGTGGTGCTGCAATTTTGTTAATCTGTCCCAAAAGTTGATTTCCCACAGTGACCACGCCATTGTGTGCCACAGGTGTGGAAACACATTTTGGGCAGGATTTGAAAAATGACAGTTGTACTGTTCGTAAGGAGGTGTGCAAAAATGCCAATGTTGAAAATCTGGCATGGAAATATTGCAAATTTGTGAAGTTACAAGGGTGCGTGGAAACCATGCAATGCATGCTTGCAACACAGTAATTTTATGGACTGTCGGCACCAGATTTTCAATGTAGGCATTTTAGGACCTCTACTCATGAACAGTGTCACCATCATTTCCTCAAATTGTCCCGAAACGTGATTCCACACAGCAACTGTGCTATTCTGCGCTGGACGTGTGAAAACATATTTTGGGCAGGATATGTAAAATGACAGCTGTACTGTTCAGGAGGTGTGGAAAAATACCAATTTTGAAAATCTAGAGTGAAAATATTACAAATTCAGGACGTTACGAGAGTGCGTAGAAACAGCGCAATGCACGCTCGTAAAACAGCCATTTTTGGGAGTTTTGTCACCAAATTTGCAACATAGGCTTTTTGAGAGCCCCCCTCATGAACAGTGGCACTGTTGTGTTGTTACTCAGTTCTGAATGCTGATTCTGCACAGTGACCGCAAAATCACCTTTCGGGACTGAATAATGCCATGACAGTGCCAGAAATCATGAGGAGGGGTCCCAGAAACCCCTTGTTGAAAATGTGGTGCCAAAATTCCAAAAAATGCCTGAGATATGCATCAAAGTTGGAAAACCCCTATTTATTCCATTACTCAGCTTACTGGCATTTCCTCAGTTCGCGGTTGGCTTTGAAGAGTGCAGATATGTTCCCAGTCCACCGAAGACCATTGCGCCGAACTCCAGAGGTAAGTATGGGGTGTGGGGTGTGGGAGGCAGGGTGCACAGTGGTGGGCGCAGGTTGTGGGGGGGGCAGGGAGACTGCCAAGGGACCGTTTCCTTTTTTTACAGGGAACAAAAAAAATATTAGGGACCATTTTTGTTTTCACAGGGGCACGCTGGGGTGGGCTCCCAGCATGCCAACAGAGTCTTTGTGGGGGCAGCTGTAGCTGATGCGGGATTGGGCACCCAAGTCTGCACACAACAAAGGAGGGTTACTTTTGTGCTGACGAGTTGGGCACCCCGTCGGCACTGAGAAAAGCAGGGGCAAGAGCCGAGGGACTGGGCACCCTCGTCAGCATATAATACAAATGGGGGGGTTCTTTATGTTGATGGGGAGTGGGCTCCCCTGTCAGCACATATATTGGGGGCAGGGTAAGCAGACAGGGGGATTGGACACCCCTGAAGTCAGCAGTTTGGCTGGCAGTGTGAAGCCATGTTTCTGTTGCCAGGGAAGCACGTCGAGAGGTCCGCTGCGTGTGATGAGCTTTGCTCGCATTGCAGTGGACCTTTCCTTAGATGTGCTCACCACATTATGTATGCATGGTGTGGCGCCGGCATGTAGGCTCATTGGGGAATGAAGGACACACCTACTGATGCGTGCCCTGCATTCGCCCAACAGTGACCGTGCCTCCAAATCTGCACTACCGCAAGATGTTGGCTGCGCAAGCTCACCAACATGAAAATGGTTGTCAATTACATCCAAGACAAAAAGTGAATATGTGGTGGAAAGAGTTAACCTTTTTTGTTAAGTATGCAAAAGGAGGGGTAGGGGTAGGAAATGAGAGTTTAAGGTTAGTATGGGTATCTTCTATTTATTATGGGTAATTGTTTTTGTATACAGTTTCTTAATGTTAGATTTATTGTTTGAAGAATGTGTAAACTGTAAACCAACTTATGCTGTGGGTGGGGGTTTCTTCCATTTAGCAGGTATGATTTAGGTCCTTTAATCTTGTATGATGCAATACTTATTTTAGCTTGACATTTCTTTTCCCTGTTTGCTTTTTGTATGGGTCAATACATGTTTATTTATATTGTTTTTGTTTTATGAATAAAAAATTCCCCTACTCTTTTCGAGAAGTGCCACAGGCTCTTTAACATCCACCTGAACTACCACGAGAACAGGTAGAAAGGACCTTGGTTTAACATGTCATCTGAAAGACATCACCTCAGGAGTGCAGCACCCCCATCATGCTGCACTGCAGTGCCAGTACTGGGATTTAACCCAAGTGCCTGATGTGGAGCTAGAACCTACAGCCTTCTGATCAACCGGCCTCAGAGGTAGACTTTTAAGAGTCTGTGTACATTTCTTGGATGTGAATGTGGAATTCTGCTTTGCAAAGTTAGACCCCAAAAAGTTGATCTAACATTTGGAGCCCAACGCCACAGTTTTCTCCAACAAACAGACGTGAGTCCTGCAATTGTGGCAAAAATTACTATAAACTGCTGGAAATGTCTCCAGTGCATCCAAATGTCTGTGAATAGAATGCAAACATCTGGAGACTTCTGCAGGGATACTGCACACGTCCCAAATACAGACACAAGTGCGTCATCCACACATTTTAAAATCCTGCCCCAAGGGTCCATCCTGTCTGCCCATACAGAGGTTCCTACCTATCCCTCTGACCTAACATCTCAAAGGGGTTTTCTAACCAAGACCCTCCCTCTCTCACTCAAGCCCCCGCTCCAGCTCACTTGCTTCTCCTCCTGGAATTAGCAGCCCTTTAAACCTGTTCCAGTCATGTTTGAACCCTCTTATACTAGTCCCTGCTACTCACACTTCTGCCAGTAATCTGCTCCATGGCTCCACCACCCTCTCAGTGAAAGTAGAACTTCCTCACGTCCCTCCTCCTGTGTCCATAAGCTAGTCTCTATTCATACACTCTCATGACTGCACTACTATTCCTATGGAATAGCTCTTCACAGTTCACTCTATTAATTCCCCTCAGGAACGTCTAAGTCTCGGTCATGCCCCCCCCCCGCCTCCAGAGATTCCATGTTAAGAGCATCAAGCCATTCCTTACAGGATCTGCCCTCTTGGCCCTGGATCATTTTGGTGACCCTTTGGTGCACAAAGTCTAGCTTATTCCTATTCTTATTTCTCAGGTGCGGACTGAAGAACTGGGCACAGAACTTCAGGTGAGGCCTCACCAATCACCTGTAAAGGGCAATATCACCTCCCTCCTACTTTCAGTTTAAATACTGTGGGCAGGATTCACAACCCGTTATATTCCAAGTTCCACTCCACAACTCCTGTTGCAGACTGGAGTCGCCCACAGCTGCAGTGGTAGCGATTCACAGCCGCAGTAGTTGCGGAGGGTGTTACGGCTACTTCAATCAGCCATAGCCCATTCCTGCTGCTGTGGCCATCTCCCCCGGAGACACCACCCGCAAGCAGCCATAGATCATGGAGCTGGTCATAATCCAGCTCCATCTTTGTGAATACCCACCACTGCGGGGTAACCTGCTGATCCGCAAGTTGCAACCCACTTGCACCGAGGTTTACCTGCAGCTTTGGGTATTTCTCGAGTTTCGTGAATCCTGCCCACTGTATTTCTTTACAAAGATTTATTGCATCTCATTTTCTGTCATTTTACCACTCTACATGGACATTGTAGTTTACCTGTGAGATAACTACGTATCAATTTTTAATCCAGTAATTTACTTGCAGTTCGAATCCCACCTTTGATCTGTGATGCCTCATACATGCATTGTTTTTCTTTTCAGGTACCCCTCATAATAGACGTATAAAAAAGTGTTGGCAGAAAAAGATTCTGTGGAGAATTTTAGAGCGTATGTCTAGATGCAATTTTCCATTGTGCACAGACTGGGACATAATAGAAAATTGCCCTATATACAATGTTGAAAGCTAGGACAGAGCTAATTTCAAGCTTTAAAACTCTAAGTTATCTTCAGTTTGCAAGGGTCAGATACGAATGTGGCTAGACAGTTTTCAGATGGAGTATAATCTGGTCTGTCACTTGCATCTGTGTCTTGCATTTTTTTATACATAATTGGTTTTAAGTAGCATAACACAGCTTCAAATGCTGTGAATAAGTCCAGCTTTTACAAAGAGCTCCAATAAAAGACAGAGGGTGGATTTTTCATAAAATGAATAGAAACCTGAAGTAGATGATGACAGCAGACAAAGACCGATATTCCAGTCAATTTGCACATATTACCCTATCATACCCCAGGATCTACTGTCTCTGTGGGGTCTTCATTCACACTATTCCTCCTTTTGTCATCTTTGCGTCCACCCCCCCTCACTTGCCGCTGAGTAGCTAATATCCCCATGACTCTATACCAGCTGTTTGAAGCTATTTATAGTTTTGGCACTCACCACCTCTGCCGGCAGACCATTCCATGACTCAGCCACTCATTCTGTAAAATATTTTCTCACATCCTTGTTAAACCTTCCCTCATTAACCTCTACTCATGACCCTTTGTCCTGTCTTTTCTGTTTCTGGCAAATAGCTCTGCACATATCACCATGTATTCTCCTCAGATCTGCTCTCTTGGTCCAGAATCACCTTGGTTAACCTACGTTGTACCTTCAATAAACATATTTTATTATATATTCAAGACAATCAGGTATAGATCAAAGTTGCATTGCAATGCACATAGTAGACACAGGTAATTATAAAACATACTTGTAGGTGTATAGCCAGGCCATAGTAAAGTTAATGATATAGTGCATACAGTATACTTCATCTGTTGATGAGCAGAGCTGCTGGGTTGATTAATCAACCAGATTGACTGTGCACCGCCTTATTAATTTGCTTAACTGAGGGGCAAGGATATGACAGTTAGTTTCTATGGCCATTCTTTAGTCTAAGTAGGCTACAAGGATCTGACACTGATACACTACATAGGGAATATGCCTTCTGTTATGGCCTCATACAGTAGATTACACATTATAGAAAACAGTACCTCAGTGCCATATGCCACCATTTGGGTTCTTTCATGCTACAGGCGCATTAGGATGTTCTTTGAACATAATGCTATGGTTGGGGTGATCCACATTAAACTAATGCTGAGCTATTAATTTTATGGGCATTCGCCAGTGCCAGATGCCACAGGTCTTTTTGTGTTGCAGTAGGCTGGCTTCTGGATAAAGCAATGGGCCAAGACAGGATACAACTGAGGATACTTAAAGAGTTAACAGAGGAGCTCTCCACACCACTAGCAGCACTGTTCAGTGACTCCTTAAGCAGTGGCGATATACCACAGGACTTGAAAGAGGCCATAGTAGTTCCCTTTCACAAAAGTGGGAGCAAGGAGGAGGCTGGGAACTACCACCCAGTCAGTCTAACATCAGTGGTGGGAAAACTGATGGAAGCACTCCTTAAAGAATGGATAGTGGAATATCTAAAGATCAGCAGACAATTAGTCCCCAGACAGCATGGTTTCATGGCAGAACAGTCATGCCAGACCAATATGATCAATTTATTTGATTGGGTGACCAAAATAGTGGACCAAGGTGAGGCTGTGAATATCGTATATTTAGGTTTTAGTAAGGCATTCAATTCTGTCCCTCATAGAAGGCTGGTTAACAAACTGGACCGCACATGTGTAGGGCCTAAAATAGTCAACTGGGTAAGAAAATGGCTACAGGACAGGGCACACAGGGTTCTGATCAATGGGATGTTGTTTACAGATGGCAAGGTGATCAGTTGGGTGCCACAACGATTGATCTTGGGGCTGATCCTCTTCAATACATTTATCAGTGGAATCACTGAAGGGCTGGAGGGGAAGGTATGCCTGTATGCAGATGACACAAAGATCTGCAACAGGGTGGACACACAGGAGGGCACCATGAAAATAGTGTCTGAACTCAAAAATGGAAGAATGGTCTAGAAACTGGCAGTTGAAATTCAATGCCCAAAAATGTAAAGTAATGCACCTTGGAAAGCAAAACCCAAAGGTGACATACTGTATACCCTTGGAGGGGGGGGCAGATTATATAGACCAAAATGGGACAAGACCTTGGGGTTATAATTTCAGACGACTAAAAAGTAGGAAGACACAACTGGATGAGATATGTGATGATGCTTGAGCAACTTGATTTGCTTTTGTGGCTTTTTGCCTGTCTATCCATGGGATATACCACCCTGTAGGGGTACGATGCAAGGAACCCTAGAGAAGGGTTCCCCCCTTACAGGTGCCAGAAGTGAATGCATGGGCTAAAGGTAGGTTAGGAAGAAGCCCACAGGTAAAAGAGACAAACTGCTGGAGAAGGAGGGGTGGATGGTCCGCAACAAAAAACAAATCCTGGGAGAATCCAGGATGAGTGACACTTTTAAGATAGATGGGGGAGTGATGTTGTTGTTCTGCCTATGAACCTCGGCCTAAAAGCCCTCCCATTCAATGTGTTTATGCAGCTGGATAAGATATGTGATGATGCTTGAATAACTTGATTTGCTTTTGTGACTTTCCGCCTCTCTATCCGTGGGATATACCACCTTGTAGGGGTACGATGTAAGAAACCCTAGAGGAGGGTTCACCCCCCACAGGTGCCGGAAATGAATGCATTGGCTAAAGGTAGGTTAGGAAGAAGCTCAAAAAGAATACCTAAAGATGTCAAACTTTGGAGAGGTGAGGATGAAGAAAGAATTCTGTGAAGAAGGGCTAACTTCCTGAAGGGAGAGGGGAAAGTTGGGCCACCATCCGCCTCCATCCAACAGCGGAACCTAACTAATTAACGAGAAGAAAGCACTAACTCTAACTAATATTATGACCATTGGCACGGAGGGGAGGAAAAACCCCCTTTGAGGAGGAAACCTCTGGGGATCCAAGGCCTAGGTTGCCTTCCCTCCAGGCTGATGACATTTGATTTGAGGACATGTGTTAGTAGAGAGAATAGTTACTAGATGAGGGATATGAGTAAGTATGATTACGATAGGATAGGGAAAACTCATGATAAGCATAGACAAATGAGGAACATACTGTAGGAGGGACCCGAGGAGGATACGCTAAAGTGGTCGATAAGAGATAGTATAGTAGATCAGAGGAGAAAGCTGGGATGGAGTAATTCCATATATGAGATGGAGGAGTGAGGGGTATACAGATGTGCTCATGAGGAGATTCCAGATGTGCTGATAAGGGGATGATTGATAATGCAGACAGGCTTGTTTGAGTAATGCAAACGAGCATACACACTGAGATTGAAGAAGCATGTTTGATTAAGCGATTAGACTCTGAATGATTAGACCTTGATGTTGTAGTCGATGAGGTAGTATGGGATTCAATGATAGGAGTGTTCGAGTAAATGATGTAAAGATATAAGCCTTGAGGTAATGCTGAATGAATGATGACTGAATTTATGAACTCGATGTAGCTGGAGTTATGAACTCAATACGTGCGGCAGGATGACCGCGGTTGATAGATGGCATAGGAGCTATGGTAGGTACGCCTAAAAAGAACATCGATAGCAGGCCATGAGTGGAGTGAATCCTGGAAGACTGGTAAGGAATTGTAAGAGGAGACGGGAATGAACTTGAAAAGGAACTTGCTCGAAGGATATAAATGAAGAGGGCTCCTCGAAAGGAGGTAGACTCTGAGGCCGAAAGGGGAGATCTGGAACCAGAGGCAACTCAGGTTGAGGAATCGAGGATCAAAACCAATCAAGGTGTGATAAGGAGTGAGCAAAAGTGGATGATGTATGATGAGGAGTGAGCTAAGAGCTGAGGGAAGCCATGATGGCTAGTATTAAAATGGTACTAGGACAAGGAAGGAAAATTGGGAAATGGATGAGGTATAATGAGGGATCGAAGACATGGAGGCTAGTACAGGAAAGCAAGGCATGAAAGGATGAAGAATGACAGAGAGGGCAATGGGGTAGCATCGGAACCAGCCAGTACATGGATATCGAGTCGATACGAGGTAGCAGAGACAGGAGTGGGTGAATGAGAGGCAGACTCACGGAAGGTATGCATTGCTTACAGGATAACTGAACTAGATGGCCACAGGTTGATGACGGATGGCCACGATTCGATGAGGTGGCATAGGGGCCATGATAGGTATGCCCAAAATAAATATTAATGCAAAACAATGAATGGAGTGGCAATGAGAAGGGAATGCCAGGGAGAGAAGAGGTGGGGAAACGACACACCTGAAAGCATCAGTCAGCATGCTGCCAGCCGATACATGATGAGAACTGCAGTTGGGTGAGCTGGAAGAGGTGGTACGCAGGCCAGAGTCGATGGAAGGCCAGACAGAGTCAGCCAGAGATAGCTCAATTATGTGAATGGCAAAGCAAGCGAATAGAGAAACTGCAGGTCCACCGAGGTACACCAAAATGTCAACTGAGGCAGACTGAGGGAGCGAACTGCAGTAGGCGGCAGGATGGGTAAACCCCAACAGAAATGTACTGAAGGAGACCAGGCGAAGAGGCATACTAGAGGGCCCAAACAGAGGAGAAGAGACACCAAGGAGCACAGGAGAAGCAGGAGAGCACGGAGGAAAAACATGCAGGATTATAATTTAAAGATTGATTTATGGAGGTATTTATGACTGTAATGAGGGCTGAAATGCAGGAGAGATTAGTGTAGGAATCTGCTTGTTCTAGCCAGGGTGTGACATTCCTGGAACATGCAGCTAACAAACTCATGATTGCATGCCAAACAATGGACAGGGCAAAGGAGAGGCAGCGAGATGACAGCCCCACCCGATACACCAGCCGCAGCGATAATGTTCGGAGCAGCAGCCCCCAATGAGCAGGGCAATGGCAAGCAAGCGACAGGAATGGGGTGAAGGAAACAATAAGGGTACACTGGTCGGGTCAGGGGAGATGAGAGAGAAGTGTCGAGGAGGGCGCCACTGTGCAATGAGCGCGGCAGTAAACTTTAAATCAGTCCCAGGGAGAGCAGGTGCAGAATTGGGCAGCTGGGAACCTGCAGGTTGTGGCTGCAAGTGCCAGCAGATGTGGGACAAGGAGTGAGAATGGCCACAGAGAGAGCGGCCAAATGAAGGGTTCAGCAGGCAGACCCAGACAAGCAAGGCAAGGCAAGGCCGGAGGGGGGAAACGGGCAATGCAGGCACAGGGCAGACGTCCAGATGGACAGACTGAGATAGGCAGATGGAATGAAGCAGCGGGAGCTGTGGGGCAGAGAAGAGGCAGGAGGAAACCAGCAAAAGAGAGCAGAGAGGAACAAAAGCGGCTGCTGCAAAACGATAGAAAAACATGGTACAAATACAGATAGGGGTGGCGGAGAGCAGCGCCTCTGGCTGCAATGAAAAACTAATCCTGGGAGAATCCAGGATGAGTGACATTGTTGCTCCGCCCATTGAACCTCAGGCTAAAAGCCCTCCCATTATAAAGCCAGCAGCATCCTCAGATGTTTGGGCAGGGGCATCAAGTAGAAAAAGCAAAGCAATAATCCCACTACAGTTCCCTGGTGAGGCCACATCTGGAGTACTGTGTCCAGTTTTGGAGACCTCACTTAAAAAAAGACATAAACCACCTAGAAACAGTACAAAGAAGGGCTACAAAGATGGTACAGGATCTACATCACGAGCCATATGAGAACAGACTAAAACAACTACATTTATACTCACTGGAACAAAGGAGGGACAGAGGAGATATGATGAAAACCTTTAAATACACTAAGGGAATAAACTCGGTGCACAAGGAAGACCTCTTTCACTCATATGAGACTGCTTGCACCAGAGGGCACTGCATGTGGCTAAAGGGAGGTAGGTTCAAAAGCAACACTAAGTAGTTCTTCTTCACAGAACAGGTTCTGGACCCCTGGAATAGTCTGCCACAAGATATGGTGGAGACCAGGACAGTCAGGGAGTTTAAGTTAGTATGAGACAGGTGCTATGGAAACCTGACAAGAAAGAATTAGTGGGTGTGGGGTAGCAAGAAAAAAGGGCAGACTAGATGGAAGAAAAGATCCCCTTCTGCTGTCACTTTGCTTATGTTCTTATGTTCTGGGCTCAGACCCAAACAGCAGCTTAGCTTGGAAGCTGGGCAGTTTCTTTCCATGCACCTGCTCCATTATGTGATGCATGGCATGCCAGAATGGGCTGATTTTCAGGCATACTAAACCCATATGGACAAAGGTGCCTTCTGTTATGCACTTGGAGTATAAAGTGGATTTATTTGCACACATACTGGGGAAGCACTGGTGTGTAGTTTATATAAGAAATTCAGTTGTATTCATCTTCAACTTCTTACTCTGTGCACAGGTTGCATAGAGCAGGGCCACATTTCTCCAACTCTCAGGTGTAAATTGTACATCCAGATCCTTTTACCAACTTCATATGCTATCTAGATTGGGCAGGGTTCTACTCCTCAGCAACATTTTACAATATGTGGGCAATGGCCTTCTGTTCGGCTGAGGTCTATGTATCGCTTCTTCCACCAGGGATGATTTGGGCACATCACCATTTTGTGTTTCATTATGAAGCATTAACAGCTGTCTGCCCTGGAGGTTGGTGAAAAAATAACCTGTATGTGTCTGTCATTCTCGCTGTAGACTGCAGAAAGTGCTCAACCCCCCTCCATATATTTGTGACACATATTTTAATCCTTTCTTCCCACATCTCAAGAGAGCCTAGTGCACAAAGGCGTTATACATCTTGTGGCCCTTCCAAGCTTGCACTAGTATGAAATGTGGGGCCATGTCCTGTGTGTGCTCTATTTATTTTGTTTACTGCTAATGAAGTTGCGACCATGCAGCTGGTGAAAGGGTTGCACATATCACCTAAATTCATATCTTTAGGTGTTGGTGGCAGATAGTCTCCCAACAATTCCCCCAAGGTCTTTTTCTCCATGCCTTTCCAGGCTGGCAATTCAGATGGGGAAGGGGGGTCCTACTAGTATGAAGGCCATCTGGGAGGCCAGAAGAATAGTTTAAAGTCTGGTTGTGTCCCACCACCTTCAGGCAATTGAAGATTATGTATGATCTTATGGATTCTTGCTGTCTTACCCCTCCATAAAAAAACGTGTATTAGAGCTCTAATTTTCTCTAAAATGCATATATACTCTGTACCCAAATAGGTAGTGCCCTGAAGAGGTATAGACGCTTGGATAAAGTTCACATTTTTATTATATTAATTTTCCCTCACAGGGATAAGGGTAATACTCCACATCATTCAAACTCAGTCTTTCTTATTGCTATTTTAAATCACGGTGATGTCCACGACCAATCACAGCCCTCCCTTCATCTGCGCATGAGGTACACTTGTTACCATAAGAGTACCTCATGTCCTGAGACACTGTAATGGGCTTCTCACTGACCATTCATGCCATTAACTGTATTAAATAAAAAAAGGATTTTTTAATTTAATACAGTTAGTGTTCCATAATAAGTTTATGAGTCCATTTGGAGAGCTCCTTATGTATGTAAGAGTATCACTTCTTGCATCCTTAGGACCACAGAGCTGCTCATCTTCATTTTGCAGTCCTCTGTTCCTAAGAATGTGCAAGGTGATATTTATATTCATAAGAGGCCTTCCAATTGGACCCATAAACTGATAGTAGGGGTAGGTAGTTGACTTTAAACAGTGCCTTGTAGGATGCCGAGATTTGTACGCATGGATATTTAATTGTACTAAGCAGTTGTAGGCCTGTTGGGTTATTAGAGATATAGTCCCTTCCCATTCTCCCTACTGGTAATATCTCACTTTTGGACCAGTTAACCTGGTGTCCTGCCAGCTGACTGTACTCCATGAGTCACCTTTGCACCTCTGGTAGCCCTGTTCTGGGATCCTATAGGTAGAGGAGGAGGTCGTCGATGAACAGTGACATTTTATGCACAGTATTGCTTTATGAAAGCCCCTGTATTTTTGGGTTTCTTCAGACATCCTAAGTGAGGGGTTCCAGTGATAGGATATATAAAAGTGGGGATAGAGGGCATACCTGTAGAGTCTCTCTAGTCAGTTGAAAGGGGCTGGTGAAGCTTCTGTTAATCAATATCTGTACCTCTGGTGCAGTGTACAGGGCTTTCACCCAATGGATAGTTTGTTGTCCTAGGGCAAACCTAATCAGTTTTTCAAATAAATACCCTCACTCCATTCAGTCAAAGGTTTTTTTCACATCCAAGGCAAGGACCGCAGCCCCATGTCTACCAGATGTTCTCAACCATCTATGCATCAAATTAAGGGTTTTCTGAATATTGTGCTTGCCTTGACTCCCTTGACAAAAGCTGCCTGGTCTGCATTTATTCAGTCAGGGAGGATTCTCTCCAATCTGCAGGCTATTACTTTGGCTGCAGTTTTGTAGTTGGCTGTTAGAAGTGATATTGGTTGGTATGATGAACACTGTGTGGGGTCCTTGCCTGGCTGGAAGTATAGTTATGGTAGTTGCCTGCATGCGGGGGGTGGTATTTCGTTTTTGTTGAAACTTTCCTCAACCATGTCAAACAGGGGGTCTTGCAGCTGCTGTTTTAAGACTTTATAAAAGTCTGTTGGGAGCCCATCTGAGTCTGGAGCTTTCTCACTCCTGAGACTGTGGAATGCAGTGCCCACCTTTCACACCGCCAGTGAGAAATTAAGTTTCTGCTCATGCTCTACATTTAACAGGACTCATAGGATTCATACAAACAGGGAAGTGAAAGAAGTAAGTGCCTCAGCTGGGTCTTGAACCCAGGCTGCTCTTTCTCCAATGCACAGCCTAGTGCTACAGAAATAATTACTTCATTTTCAATCGCATTTGACATTTCAATGGTACTCCGGGCAGCCTGGGTTCAAGTCCCAGCTGAGGCACTTACTTCTTTCTCTCCTCTGTTTGCATGTGTTCCATAAATATGCATACCATACCCATTTGATTTACCAGGACTATAGGTGCCTTATCAAAGAAAGTTTGGTACTGCTGTTGTGATGACATCATGTCAGAGGTGTGCTGTTTTCTATAAAATACACAGAAAGCATCTCCTATACCACTGTGTAAGGATACCTTTATGTCACCCTCCAGCCTTATTTCTGCAGTGGTTCTGGCCCCCTCCTGGCTTTTCAACTGCCAAATCAGTAACTTGACTCCCCTATCTCCCTCATAGTATTGGTCTGCTTTAGTAAGGAGGATCCCAGTTTTTATGCTGCCCCACTGCTGAGGGAGTTAAGTTCCCATTTAAGTCACTGTATGTGGTGATATAATGCTGGGGATGGTATAGCCATATGGGCTTTCTCACAGGCCTCAATTTTAATCTCCAGGGTTTTATTTACCTCTTTGTGACACTTTTTCAATATTTAGCATATGACATGATTTGGCCTCCTACATAGGCCTTAAGGGCCTCCAAACGTATAGTGTGTGAGGTATCCCTCCCCTCCCCTTTTAACAGCAGGAATTCCTTGATAACATCTTGCATGTGAGTCTTGAGTTCCTAATTTGTTAGGATGGAGGGGGTTTAGCTTCTGGGACCTGTCCTGCATTCTAGGTATCCCCTTGATAGTTGTATGGTGGCTGGGGCATGATCAGAGATCAGGAAAGCCTTGTATGTCACACTACTAATGTCAGCCATTAGGAAAGCAGAAGTTAATGTCCATCAGAAAGTACATAGCTTCCATGTGCATAGGAATAAAAGCTATATTCCTTGGTGCCGTGTGTCTAAAAGCTCATAGGTCCCTTCAAGTTTGCTTAGGGCTCGTACGTTAGCTGTCATTAAAACTAGCATCATGTTGGCTCTATCAAGTATTATGTCAAGGATGCATTTAAGTGTTCTTCCAGGCACAGGCGCTCGAATTTGGTCATTTCCAGTGCAAGACACCTATAGAAGTCATCATCCTCAATGTTCAGCCCACAGATGGAACCCACTGCTAATCTATTACCTCCACTGAATTGAATTTGGATGAGGACATGCTCCCTTCCATTAGTTTTATGCTGTAGGACCTTCCTATGGAATGAGTACCTCAGTCATACAGCAGTCCCCCTAGCTTTTAAACTGAAGTATGAAGCAACCCATGTACCTCCCCCAACATTTCTGCCTATGGGTTAGCTGTCCAGGTAATATGTGCATCTCCTGTAGCATGAGGATATCCATCCTCATTTTCTTCACCTTTGCGGTGACCCCTTTTCTTCACCACATTCTTTAATCCATTTATGCTCTGTAATACAACTTTTAAAGGTCCATCCATGGTCATAGTATGTCGGAGGGTTCTGCCTGGCTTTGCCTTATATTATTCAAATGAACTTGGTGGAACCTGTATCCTTTTGTACATAACCTCATGTTTCTGCATCATTTAATACAATTGATCCATACTGTACCAGCATGAACTGTGTATTTCCCCTGTAATCCTTATAACCTTCAATCCCCCCCCCCCACCACCACCACTCTCAGTGGTGAATCTAAGAGGGAGTGAAGGGGACGGCTGCACCTCCACGATAACTTGCTTGCTTGGTGCTGCTGCATTTCACCTTGTCAAATAAGGCTGTTTTTTAATTGTAAGAAAATATACATTAAAAACTAGTTTAGGTTTGTATTTTCTGTCAAAAATATAATAAATCATAATGGAAGACAATATTAAAGATTAAACAAATAAAAAAAAAATTGCATATCAAGTATGCACACCATCTCAGTACCCCCCTAATTGCATAATTCTTGATCCGTCACTGAGTTAACAAGGAGAAAGCAATTTTCTGCTTGCTGGTACCAGTCCCGTCCCCTTGGTGCAGCCGAGGTGGGAAAATGACGAAACACTCTCCTGAGCAGCCCTCTCCCATACCATTGTCTAATACTCATGTTTGTAATGTTCGGAAAAAGCAGTACTTTTTCTACGTTAGATCAGTTACCTAGAGAATTGCTCTCTTAGCTGGAGGGATTAGTTGGTTCACTAGGAGCAGATAACCTATCGATTAATCAACCCCTGCTCAAGGACACCAAAATTTCTCTCTTTCTCATCATGGCTATAGCCCTGTGCTGAATTCTCGACCATGTGACCGTGCTCTTTCCAGACTCAGTTTATCAAGTTAAACAGTGTTTAAAGCAACATTTGCCCTCTGCCCCGCTTTGCATCATAGCCCTGACATTAAGGGATTTAAAAGTTAACCAGACATTTCTCTAATTCACTCTTTGATGTTTGCATGACTGGACCTTATGTGTCAGTGAGCAATGTTCAACAGCCTGAAAAGAGTATGCTACAGGATGGGGGGGGGGGCAGTCAGTTTTGGAGAGTGTCACATAAAAGAGGTACTCAAGACTGAAAAAGCCAAGGGAGATTCAAATTAAAGAGGACTGGGCCCAGAACAGATCTCTGAGGTACTCCACCAGTGACCTCTCTTTCCTCTTATCTGACCCCATTCACCACAACTCTCTGCTGTCTCCCCTCCAACCAACTGCTAACTACCCCCCATAGCTATCTTACCTGCACTTAGTTAGCTTCTAAAAAAAAATTTTGCATCCCAACTCAATGAGTAGCTTTATACTCATGACCTACTATCTCTAGCACAACATGGCTTCCAGAGGGGGCATAGTACCTCCTCTACTCTTACCAAGGTCATGTCAGACATTAGGATGGCCATGGACTAGAGCAAGCTGACCAGAGTGATTTTTGTTGATCTCTCCAAAGCTTTTGACTTGCTGGATCACATACTTCTCTGTTTGAAGCTACATTCCTTTGGACTCTCAGACCATTCGACTGTCTGCTTTGATAATTACTTACACAATAGACAGCAGTTTGTCAAATTTAACAGAGCCTTCCCTGAACTGGCATCTGTTTTAGTTGGTGTACCCCAAGGCTTAATCTGGACTCCTTGGTCCCAGTTTCTTCTTTTTATTTGCACGTGATCTCCCCAGCATACCTGTACACTGTGGATCCATTCTGTATACAGATGACCTGGTGTTCTTGTCGAGCTCCCACAATATTAAGATCATCCAATTATAGAGGACTTTCACCTAACTCATTTCTGGCTATCTGCTAACAAGTCAGTCCTCAACATAAAGAAAACCCAAGCAGTGCTTTTCAGCTCCTGTGCAAAAATTAGGTATTGCCCTGAGACCAGTTCTGATGGCTTGCCCTTGACTGCTACCTCTTCCTTTAAGTACCTTTGTGTCACCCTTGCCCCCCCCCAACTAAACCTTTCCTTGCATATCACTAATGTCATTAATGTAAGCAGAGCTGTAAATGGGAAGCTTGGTATGGCTTACAGAGCCAAACACTTTCTCACCCCCACTGCTTGGCTGGTCCTTGCCATGGGAGTGCTTTTACCCTCCCTTAACTATGGACTAATTACAGTGGTAGTTATATGGTAATCGGTAATCAGTAATGTGGTGTACCACTTGATACTACTCGGTGTGGTGCAGTGGAGAGGTGGTGCTGTGTTAACGCTGTGTTGAATACCAGGTTACAGCAGTTATTTAAATGCAGTTCCTGGTTTATCCACAGGATGGCTACCATGAGCTGTCTCAGTGGTACTGCGTGTCTGCAGTGTGATTGTTTTATTTTTCCCAGCATTTACATGCAGATGGTGTCAGGCTGCATCAATGGCAATGCATAAAACTCTGACTTCAAATGCTCACTTTTATTCTGTGACAATTTAACAACAAAAAATGTAATAAAACACTAGAAACTTGTGTACTGTGTTGTTCCTTTGGGATATTCAGTGTGCTAGATCAACTGATGCCTGTACATACTGTGCATTCTGAAAGTACAATTATAGATGTCAGCTTTTTGACACCGATACCATATCTTGTATGGGTAATGAGGAAAAAAATGAAATAAACATCAAAGCACAGGACACTTACATTAGCTGTATTATAGTTACTGTGATATGTTTTACTGTTGCTGATGTCATACTCTCTTACTGCTTCCCTATGTATATGATGATGGCAAAAACTAGCACCACCATCCCAATTCAAATGTGGAAGAACTCTAGTATGAAAGTGTGATTGCATGGCTGCTTCTAAAAGAAAACTGCTTATAGTTGCACTGTTTTTCAAGTTTGCAACTCATAGGTATTTATCAAAATTGTGGCTGCTTGTAGTAATGCATACACACAGATAGGCAGTGACCGCAAAGTAACAGCTTGCACTTACGCGGACTTTGTGCAAGAGTCTGTGAGCTTGAGAAAGACATGTTGCAAACAGACATTGCATCCAATAGGAGTGTTTTATTATTTCTCTGAATTAACATCTGATATACCAGTATGAGTAATGTCAATCAATAGATTGCTGCAGTCTGGTGATTTATTTATTTGTTTGTTTGTTTGTATATTTTATTTTATAACTTCTGAACTGCCCCATCCCACAGCAAATGTCACTAAACCACTGATCAGTAATTCTGTGAATGTCTTCTCTTTCAAATAATGAAACACATTCCTCAGAGGTGCTTTAAAAGCGCAAAGTGCTAAGCAAACTCGTATTCTCAGGAAAGATCAGCATGAACAAATTCAAAATTGGATTTGTATCATCACCTCTTAAAATCTGACCAAAGGATTTGGGCTGGACTGATCAATGTATTCTTTTTAGTACTCTTTGCTCTCTTAGCACTACATGTACAGTGGGTGAGTGTTTAAAATGTAACTCCAGATATGTTTTGTAAAGAAATACAGGCCTTTATTGCAATTCCTTTATTCTCATTCCCATTTTCCAGCACCAAACAAAAACTCAGGAGTTGTCACATCTGAGTGGCATTTCAAATAGGGCACCAGTCAGATTGCCCAGACAATGTCAAAGTACAGAAACTGCCACTCATTGGAAGAGAAATATGTTTTCATGGAGAGCCTGACGTAATACAAAACAATATCTCTAGCTGTATTGTAAAGCATAATAGTGTTGGTGTGGGGGATGTGTGTGTAAATATTCATGTCATATTAATCTGATCATGGGGATTAGTACAGTACAGAATGATTTTGTGAGAGTAATGTTAGGTACGTGGCATGTATATGTGAATTGCCTAGGGTCACACAGAACTGGTGGTTGTCGCAGGATTATAACATTGGGATCTCCAGGTGCACAGATTTTCTCTAACCACTGAGTCAAATAATGATCAGTTGCAAGCAACCTCCCATCAAAAAAGAGAGAGTTATCAATAGTTTTATCTTTGTGTTGGTGGGTGTTAGGGGCATTGTGTGGGGGTAAGCCTGCACTGCATTTCTTTAAAAAGAACGATAAGCAAAAAAACTCACAACTCAATACAAACACAAGTTACAGTGAATCCTGCTATACTCACGTTTGTTTGTTGTATTTATTAGCATAAACCCACAAACACCTTTTTTAACCTAAAAAATACAAAATCAAAAAAGATGTTCTCTGTTATAGAGTATCTGCTCAGCTGATGTACTGTACGTTCTTTTTACTATGAGTTAACAGGAGTTCTTGGCTAATCGTCATCTGTGTGTACTGGATCGTGCTGCTTGAACTTTAATGATTTGACTCTTTACTGATATTACTTTTGTATACAGATCTGCTCCATATTCATGCCCCTCCCTCATTCCACACTAAATCAAGCTATTGTGTCATCTGAATTTAATATGTATTTCAAGCAGACATTATCAGAAGTTTGTCACAGTAAACAGGAGCTGGGGGAGTCTTCACAGAATTGTGTTTATTAACATGGAGCAGCTTTTCATAAAATGCCATGAATTTTGGACTGATATATTGATCCATGGCACTGCAAAGGTTAACTTTCTTGATTTGATTGGGACAAAGATGTTACAGGTATTGGTGAAGATAGTAGTGAAGTAGTCTATGGCCAGATTTGCATCACTAGCACTGTCAAGGGGGGGTCCAGTCAGCCCTATTTAGATATTGTTAAAAAGGCTCGAGCTGTCCATTCCTTATTGAATGGTTTTCATGCAGTAATAGAAAAAAAGGAAATTCAACAAAAAGGGTAATGTACAGTATATGAATCTGAATGGTATTTATTTATTTAGTTAATTTTTTATTTCATTTTGTTAGCCAGGTAGGCCCACTGAGACAGATGTCCCTTTTTCAGGGGTGAACTGGAATTAGGGTTCCACATGATAACGGTAAAAGCCTAAAGGTGACCGCCATTATCATGAAGTCACAGTGCCGAAATTTTTTTGGCCACTGTGACACCCTGGTGCACAGGAAAACAGCACTGGGGACTTCGTTTTTAATGTTTTCTGTGTGGGGGGCTTTGCCCCCGCACCCCCCTAATAAAGGATCTGAACCCAGTACTCCATGCATCAGTGCCAGCTGCCGACCCGCCAAGCCAAAGGGTCGGCATGGCAACCCACCACGACAAAACCCCTCACATCCCCATCCGCCCCTTGCTGTGTGTGCCCACCTTCTCCCCTACACACCTACATATAGTGACATCTGGTTGCTATATTTGCACACACTCCTATCTGGTCGCCCTACCAGACCATGGACATCCCTGTAATGCACTGGGAAGGGGTAACCATTATTTTAGGCGACCTTCCCTCAGTGCCATTATCACGGGTTACCGAAATTAGTTACATTAAAGACAACATTCAATTGGAAAGTCTGGGATAAAAATACAGCAGTGAATACAGTGAATACAAATGGGCAGACTGGGTGGGCCAAGCGGTCCTTATCTGCCATCAAATTCTATGTTTCTATGTTTCTATACAGAAACAATTACAGTTTTGGTCAATTGCAATGAAGAATTTTACAAGACAATACAAAATTATTTTATCGAATAGACATGAGGGGGGAAGTTCCAAACATTAAGTATAAGTGCAGAATGTTACTGGGCAAGATTGATTTTGAGGAGTCTTGTATGTAGAATGGGAGGCCATTCCACAGCTGAGAGGCCTGGCTAGAGGTAGGGTCCTGGCTTTAGAAACTTCCAAAAAAGACTGCTCAGTGGAGTGGAGGTTTCTGGTGGGCTCTTTCTTTGACACTGTACTAATGAGGTTAGATAGGGATCCAGTTAGGATTTTGTATGTGAGGCTGAGTACAGAGTAGTTGAGCCTACCTTCCAGGGAAGGCCACTTGAGGGATCAGAACACAGTACAGTGATGTTCCTTGCTATCCACTCCAGCTGCAAACCTGCCTCTTCTATGGTAAATTTGCTTTACCTTACTTAGCTTGGTTTCTTTTAACAAGGCTAGAATGGGGCTCCATAAAACAGTACAGAGAGAAGAAGGGAGCTAGTTATTGAAAGACAGGCCTCTTTTGTGAGGCTGGATGTAAGCCGATACAGTAGGGCAAGCCTTTGGGAGAGCGATCAGATTGTGTGGTCTACGTGTGGTCTCAAGGACAGTTCTTGATCAGTCAGTTTGCCTAGATATTTAAAACTGTTCACCACTTCAAGTTTAACTCCCCCTGAGGGGATGATGCAGAGAGAATTGGACCTGTCAGAGTCTAGAATTCAGGACCTAAAAGTGTACCTTTCATTTTTTTAGTGTTCAGAACAAGTAGGTTGTCTGCTAGGCAGCTTTCCAGAATAGCAAAATCGATGTTCAGTCCAGCCTGTATTGCTTTTACATTTGCATCTGTTATGTAAAGGACAGCATCGTCCTCATATAATAATGCATGAGCCTGGCTGCAGTTTGATGGCAGGTCATTTATAAATAATTAGAAAAGTAGAGGCCCCAGTATGGAGCCTTGTGAAACTCCATCATGTATCGCTGGTAAAGATGAAAGGCTGCTACCCCATTTAACAGCTTGAGCACAGTTAGTAAGATAGTTTTTCAACCAGGTAGCGGATAGTTGATCAAGGCCCATGTTCTTTAATTTCTGGATGAGATCATGGTTTACCAGGTCGAAAGCCTTAGTTAAATCAATAAAGATAGCTCCAGTGGCTTTTCCGGAGTCAGTGTCCCAGAGAATGTCCAAGGTGAATCAGACAAGGGTTGTATCTGCTCCATGATGTTTTCGGAATTAATGCTGGGCAGAGTTAAGCAATGAGAAAACCTCATTGTAGGACACCAGTTGGTTGTATATGAGCCATTCCATTATTTTTAATAGTGCACTGAGTATTGAGATTGGGCGATACTTCTCTGTATGCTCCTGCATCTTCCTTTAAGGACCAGAACGATGTAGGATACTTTCCATTGTAGGGAACCTTCCCTTGCAGTAGAGCTAGGTAGAGGATTTTGGTCAGGGGGAACAATCACTGGAGCAGCAAGTTTTAGTAACCTAGACTCAAGGTCATCATGACCTGCAGACTGGTCAAGTATTTACTTAAGCAGCTGATCCATGTCTTCCTTTTTTTTGAGATCAGCATAAAGTAGAAATCGGCAATTTATGCAAGGAGGAAATGGAGGGAGAAGTGGATTAGCAGCACTGACCTTGTAAGCATCCAGATTTGCAAAGTATTTGTTGAATTCTTCTGCTACTTGTAGAAGGTCCTTGATACGCTCATTGTTGATTTGGATCTCTTGTGGTAAGGAGGATGGGTGTCCAAGAAACATAGAAACAAAGAAATTATCAGAAGATAAGGACTGCTAGGCCCATTTAGTCTCACCAACTGTCCGAACATAGGGATAACAATTTTTTGTTTTCTACTGGTGATGCCTCTCCCTATGCAGCCCAGTATCCCCCCCAGACTTCCTTACTGCCTTCTCACATTGCTTGCCTACCTTTAGGTCATCTAATATGATTACCCCCGGGTCCCTTTCCATTTTTGTTGTTGTTAGTACCTCTCCCCCCATTGTGTACACTTCCCCTGGGTTTTTGTTTCCTAGGTGCATTACTTTGCATTGAATATACTTTTGACCATTCCTCCAACCTTGCCAAGTCCCTTCTCATCCTTTCCACCCCTTCCCCCCCATTGCAGATCTTTGTGTTGTCTTCAAAAAGGCATACTTTTCCTTCCAGTCCCTCTGCAATGTCACTTATAAAGACATAAAAAGGACCAACTCCAGTACTGAACCCTGTGGTACCCTGCTAGTAACCCCCCTTTCTTTGGAGTGGACTCTGTTTACTGTTACCCTCTGTGTCCTGTTGTCTAGCCAATTTTTAACCCAGGCTACCACCCTTGGACCCACTCCCAGGCTGGCTAACTTGTTTTTAATATTTTGTGTGGGACTATGTCAAATGACTTGCTAAAGTCTAGGTAGGCCACATGCACAGCCTCTCCCTGGTCTACTACTTTGGTCACCCAGTCAAAGAAATCTATTAGATTTGTCTGACATGACCTTCCCGCTGTGAACCCATGCTGTCTTGGGTCCTGTGCCCCACTGGCCTCTAGGTACTCAACAATTCTTTCCTTCAGAAGTGATTCCATCATTTTCCCCACCACTGAGGTCAAACTGACAGGTCTGTAGTTTTCTGCCTCTGCTTTGCTCACACTTTTGTGAAGAGGAATCACATCCGCCCTCCTCCAGTCCTCAGGTACCACACCATCCTCCCTTGAAAAAAATGAGCATACATCAGCTGAGCAAATACCTTATATTGGAGCACATCTTTTTAGATTTGCTTTTATTTATTTATTTTTTGGTTGGGGGGAATAAAATAAGTAATATTACAGGCTGGGAAAGATTTGTGAAAGATTATATTTTATGGCAGATGAAGACATCTGCGACTAATATCGAACCTTGCTAGCTGCAGATAGTAAATCACAATCATAGATGGAAAGTACAGACATTCAGTATACTGTAGGTGTTTCTGTAAATTCTGACACACTGTATATCAAGACTTTAATCGCTTCTCAAAACCCAGACCTAGCCTGTTTATTTAAATAATCAGAGTAGCAGCCTGATAATACACTTTACATGGATTCTAGCAAATAGAAACAGAGTTGAAAAAAATACTGTGTAGTGGTGAATATTCTGTTCTCGAATAACGGCCAGGAGAGTTACACATGTCAGATCTACTGAAGTTTTAAAACAAAAGGGAAAAAAAATCAGTTTGGCCTTTTGTGCGAAAATGATCAATTTACAGCTTCATGAGTGAACAGCTAATTTGGAGAATTACAGGTCCGTGACACCTACGAGTAAACTGACTTTATAGAGTTAAAAAAAAAAAAAAATTATGTGATTCAGTAAGAGTCAACTCATCTGCAGATGCAGGAGGATGGGGGAAACTATTCACTGGCACACATTCTCGAGGCTGTCTCAAGCCTGGTTGCTAGACTTCACTCCTTCAGTGATATCAGAAACTGGCTAAAACTAAATGGACTCTGAAACAATCTCCAAGCTGCCCATAGTATTGAGATACAAATATGGAGGGATACATTATCAATTTGAACAAAACAGACAATGGGAGACATGTTAAGTATCATGAAAATGATAGATTTTATTGCACTGCAGTAGAAGAACACTGTAAAAAGAATATTTTTCTTATTATGGTTGCCACTTGTCTTTAAATACATTTTCTGGCCACTATACAGACACAGAATATTCCAGTTCGCTTTCTGACTGCCTTATGAAAAATATATTGATAACCGTATGTAATAAAAAAAAATAACCTAGTCTCCTGATATGAATGCATCTTATAATTATGGCAACATCTAGATTCACTTCTTAATAGCAGCTTATTGTGGTGCAAAACTTGTGAGGGGTGTACAAGATATGCCAGTGAGTGCACCATGCACTATCTACTGTATAAAAGACATATCTTATGAAACTGAGACTCGTAAGCCCATAATTCTGTTAAAGGGCTCTGATGATGTCTCAAGCCATGAGAGTGATACTCTAGTGGTTTACAATGTCATTAATGCCCCTCAATGGAATTAAAGACTTGCCAGTTTTTGTTTTTCTTATAATGTATGGATCCAGAAATTGTTTTAGTGTTCAAGCTAGAAAACATGAAAAGGGTAAAACAACATTAATTTAATAGCAAGTTAAAATACCAGTACAGTATAACTATTTAAAACTGATTTAGTGGTTTAAACCAGCATTCATTTGGAAAAAAAACAAAACTGTACTTTCTTGCCACGTATACTGGACTTTTCTGAACAAATCCACCCCATATGGAGAAAAACAACCGTCATGACCTGATGCCCCTTGTCAATGGATGCAGCCTCCTTTGGCTCACCCCTACCTGTTGTAGGGCCTTTAAGAGCAACGGTTCACCATTCTATGGTAAAATATCCACTGGTACAAAGGAAAGGCATGGGGTGGGAGGGGGACAGCACAAGTTCCAACTATCATCCTGAGACTAGAGAATGTACACACTGTAGAAATGGACTGTCACTTAAAGCAGCAGTACAACATAATCAGGAAGTGATTTTCAAAATTCTGTTGTTTTGACTAGAACCATGCAGCCATAGTTTGGGTTTCCATATCTATAATTTTTTTTTTCTACTGATCTTTAGATTTTTAGATATTTAAAATGTATTTCTATTGTTGTGGATCTGCAGTAAATATGGCTGCTGCCTAATCTGCAGCTGAACTCCCCCCTTCATGTCACATCACATCTTTTGTTTACTTCTGTGGGACCCTATGCTGCTCATTCCAGCTGTCCCTGTATACTGCTGCAAGTCATGAGTATGTGCGGTTAGCAGCAGAGCCACACCAATCAGGAGCCGGCTTTTTCCTTTCATCTGCAGGTCACCTCAGAGCAAACAGCTGTTTGCATCATGACATCTCCACCATGTCTCACTGTCTCCCATTCTAAGGTTTCTCCCACCCGTGCAGAGCAGGCCACAGCCTAAGCTCCTTATGGGCTGGGAGTATTGAGTGCCCGAAGGCACTTTTACTGTAAGCACGATCCAATCACACTGGCTGGAAGGAGACGCTTTCCTTGCCTGCCTCCTCCATATCCCACTGTTTCTGTGATCGCGGCTGGTGGACCCCTTCCCCCCACCTGCCAACATTGGGGTGCTCAATCCCCATGTGGCCTGTATCTCCCCATCCTTTAATAAAACTGCTGTGGTTTTCTGACACTAAGATGCCCATTCCTTGTGTCGGATGTGCCTCCCCACATAACCTCTGACCTCAGGATGCCCAATCTCCGGGTCAGCATTGATCCCCTGTTAAACCCCCACAGTACTCTGGCACAGTGGAAGCCCACCCCAGTGTGCCAACATCCATAGTTTCCCTGTGAAAAAAGAAAACAGACCCACAAAGTCTTTTTTTTTTTAAACTTGAAAGACAGAAAACAGTCCTTGTCATTGCCTTGGCCTCCTCCCCCAACCAGCACCCTCCCTCTGCTCACCCCACCTTCCCGCACCCCCTCACACATACTTACCTCCAGAGGATGGGAGCAGTGATCTTCAGTGGACCGGGAACACGTCTTCACTCTTCAAAAGCCGACCTCAAACTGAAGAAATGATGGTAAGTCCTATAATGTCAGTGAATGTGGGGGGGGGGGTTCAATTTAGGTTGATATCTCAGCCATTTTGGGGAGTTTTGCTTCCAAATTTTCAACATGGGGTTCTTGGGACCTATGTCATGAACACAGTCACTGTCATTTTGTTTCTAGGTCCCGAAAGGTGATTTTGCTGTCACTGCGCAGAATCACATTTAGGGACCAATTAACAAAACATCAGTGCCGCTGTTCATGAGGTGGGGTCCCAAAATGCCCTCGTTGCAAATTTGGTAAATAAACTCCCAAAAATGACTGCATTACTCGAGCACAATTTCTATGCATGCTCATAACATCATAAATTTTTAAGATTTTCACTTCATATTTCCAACATTGCCATTTTTTCACACCCCTTATGAACAGTACAGCTGTCATTTTTTGTATCCTTCCTAAATGTGTTTTTGCATCTGTGGCACAGAATAGCGTGGTTGCTGTGCAAAATTAAATTTTGGGACAGATTAACAAAATTCCAGTGCCACTGTTCATGAGGGGAGGTCCCAAAAATGCCATGTTGAAAATTTGGTGAAAACATTCCAAACAAGCATTTGTCAATGCCGAATGTTAGCTTGCAGGTATTTGCAGTGGTGTTTGGCACGTATGGTGCTTTACCCTAATGCTCTGTGCGATTGCTGGTATTTGCACAATACATTTTCAGCATGACCTTTTGTTACCCCATTGTCGCTACATAGGGTGGAAACACGTTTTGGGTAGGATGTGATAAATGACAGCTGTACTGCTTATAAGGAAGTGTGGTAAAATGGCAGCGTTGAAAATCTGGAGTGGAAATATTGAAAATTCGCAAACCTACGAGCGTGCGTGAGAACTGCGCAATGCATGCTCGTAAAACAGTCATTATTAGGAATTTTTTCATCAGATTTTCAACATTGGCATTTTAAAACCTCTGCTAATAAACAGCGTCACTGTGATTTTCTTACTGTGTCCCATACATTGATTTTGCACACCAGCTGCGCCATTGTGCACTGCATGGACGGAAACATGTTTTGGGTAGGATGTGAAAAATGACAGCTGTACTGCTCATAAGGAGGTGTGGTAAAATGGCAATGTTGAAAATCTGGAGTGAAAATATTGAAAATTCGCAAACTTACATGCGTGCGTAGGAACTGCACAACGCACGCTCATAAAACACTTATTTTTAGGAATTTTTTCACCAAATTTTCAACATAGCCATTTTAAGATCTCAGCTCATGAACAGTAACACTGTAATTTTCTTAATGTGTCCCATACACTGAGTTACGCTGTGACTTCTTGCCATTATGTGCGCTACGGCAAGGCAGGCTGCATTTGGGCAACATGCAAAATGACAGCTGCACTGCTCATAAGGAGGTGTGGTAAAATGGCAATGTTGAAATAATGGAGTGAAAATATTGAAAATCGCAAACTACGGCGTGCATGGAACTGCCAATGAACACTCATAAAAGATCAGTCACTTTAGGAAATTTTCACCAAATTTTCAACATCCATTTAAGACCTCTGCTCATGATCAGTGTCACTGTGATTTTCTTAATGTGTCCCATACATTGATTTCGCACACTGACTGCACCATTGTGCGCTACATGGGCGGAAACATGTTTTGGGCAGGATGTGAAAAATGACAGCTGTACTGCTCATGAGGAGGTGTGTTAAAATGCCAATGTTGAAAATCTGGAGTGGAAATATTGAAAATTCGCAAACCTACAAGCGTGCGTGGGAACTGTGCAACGCACACTCATAAAACAGTCATTTTTAGGAATTTTTTCACCAAATTTTCAACATTGCCATTTTAAGACATCTGCTAATGAACAGTGTCACTGTGATTTTCTTACTGTGTCCCATACATTGATTTTGCACACCAACTGTGCCATTGTGCACTACATGGGCGGAAACATGTTTTGGGCAGGATGTGAAAAATGACAGCTGTACTGCTCATAGGAGGTGTGTTAAAATGGCAATATTGAAAATCTGGGTGAAAATATTGAAAATTCGCAAACTTACGAGTGTGCGTAGGAACTGCCTAGCACTTGCGCTTGTAAAAAGTTATTGTAGGAATTTTTTCACCAATTTTCAACATAGCCATTTTAAGATCTGTGCTCATGAACAGTGACACTGTGATTTTCTTAATGTGTCCATACACTGAGTTAGCACAGCTGTGCCATTGTGCGCTACATGGGAGGAAACACGCTTTTGGGCAACATGTGAAAAATGACAGCTGCACTGCTCATAAGGAGGTGTGGTAAAATGGCAATGTTGAAATGTGGAATGAAAATATTGAAAATTCGCAAACTTACGAGCATGCGTAGGAACTGCATAGCATAGATTGTAAAACAGTCATTTTGAAGATTTTCACCAAATTTCAACACAGCCATTTTAAGACTTCTGCTCATGATCAGTGTCACTGTGATTTTCTTAATGTGTCCCATACATTGAGTTCACACACTGACTGCGCCATTGTGCGCTACATGGGCGGAAACATGTTTTGGGCAGGATGTGAAAAATGACAGCTGTACTGCTCATGAGGAGGTGTGGTAAAATGGCAATGTTGAAAATCTTGAATGCAAATATTTAAAAATCCACAAACGTACTAGCGTGCGTAGGAACTGCGCAACACACGCTCGTAAAACAGTAATTTTTAGGAATTTGTTCATCAAATTTTCAACATAGCCATTTTAAGATCTCTGCTCATGAACAGTGTCACTGTGATTTTCTTAATGTGTCCCATACATTGATTTCACACACCGACTGCGCCATTGTGCGCTACATGGGCGGAAACACTTTTTGGGTAGGATGTGAAAAATGACAGCTGTACTGCTCATAAGGAGATGTGGTAAAATATCAATGTTGAAAATCTGGAGTGAAAATATTGAAAATTCGTGAACTTACAAGCCTGCGTAGGAACTGCACAATGCACGCTCGTAAAACAGTCATTTTAAGGAATTTTTGCACCAAATTTTCAACATGGGGTTTTTGGGACCCCTTCTCATGAATGATGTCACTGTCATGGCATTATTCAGGCCTGAAGGGTGACTTCAAGCAGTGACTGCGCAGTGACTGCGCAGTGACTGCGAAATCACCCTTTGGGCCCCAATAATGCCATGGCAGTGACATCATTCATGAGAAGGGATCCCAAAAACCCCATGTTGAATATTTGTTGCAAAAATTAAAATACCTGAATATGCAATAAAGTTGAAATCCCACTGTCTAGCCCATTATACAGCTTGCGGCATTTCTCAGTTGAGTGCGGCTTTGAAAAGTGCAGGCGTGTTCCCAGTCCACCGAAGATCATCACGCCGAGCTCGGAGGTAAATATGGGGTGAGGGGATGTGGGGAGGCTGGGGTGCGCAGTGGGTGGAGTGCGGGTTGTGGGAGGGGACTGGGAGACTACGTGGGACCGTTTTTCTTTACAGGTGACAAAAAAGGACTACATGGGACATTTGCCACGCTGGGGTGGGCTCCCAGCATAGCAGAAGGATGGCTTGGGGGCCGTGGAGCCGGCGAAGTTAGGCACCCCGTAAACTCTTGGACGTTGCCATGCTGGAAGTGGGCTCCCAACGCGTGGCAAAAGATTTGGGGTGGTGGGCGTGATGCAGCAGGAGGTGGCGTGTGGTGCTCTGTATGACAGCAGTGTGGTTTCTTTGGGCGAAGACCACGGCTGTCATGCACAACTCGCACCCATTGGTGCAGAACCACCACGCCTGCTCAACAGAGCAGTGGATTGAAAGGGAGAGGCACACCTCCAAAGTGTGCTACTCTCCCAAAACATTCCTTGCGCATGTGTGCAAGCGATCGTAAAAATGACTGCATTACGAGTGTGCACTGCGCAGTTTCTACGCACACTTGTAACTTTGCCACTTTTTTATATTTTCACTCCAGAGTTTCAACATTGCCATTTCTTCACACTTCCTCATGAACAGTACAGTTGTCATTTTTCACATCCTGCCCAACATGTGTTTTCGCACCTGTGACACCACAAGGCACACTCGCTGTGTGAGATCGCCTTTTGGGATTGAATAACAAAATTATACTGGCACTGTTCATGAGGTGATGTCCCAAAAGCCCATGTTGAGAATTTGGAGCAAAATATTAAATGCCTGTATGCTAGGTTTCCAACTGTAACGCCCACCCTAAAATACAAGACATAGAATATACAGAGAAAAATATGGGAGGTGTGTACAAGAGCAATACCAACAGCGAACTCTTGGCATTGACAAATGCTTGTTTTTATCAAGTACTGCTGCATTAAGATCGCAGAGCAACTGTCTTGAGTCACAAGCCTTCCCTGCGCAGTTGCTAATCACACTGTCACTACACAAGAAAGGCCTTGAGAGGGAAGGGGGTGAGGAGAAGCCACTTATCACATATGGTCAGTGACTGCATACAATGTATAGGACCTACGGGAAGACTGGATGGGCCTAGTGTCCTTATCTGCCGACAATTTCTATGTTTCTATGACAGACAGACAGATGGACAGACAGACAATGATTGATAGATAGATAGATAGATAGATAGATAGATAGATAGATATATTCCACCTGATACCAAACTCTTCTACATGATCGGGTTGGATAACCTTCATCTCTTCAGGTTTACAAAGTGTGGGGGCACTTGTACTAATTTTAAGTAAGTATATACAGTAAATGTTTAGAGTAGCTGCAGCCAGGTTAGGAATGGGAATTGTGGTGAATGGGAATCGGGGTAAAAATATGGGAGGGGATTAAAGAGATATATGGGCCAGACATTCAGAAGTTTTTTGGAGTTAAATGTTTCATTAGTTTTCCTTAACACAAATCAATCAATCAATCAAATCTTTATTTATTCAGGTGAACATCATTGAGCACAGCTCATTTGCAAGATGGACCTGATAAGGTCAAGGTTCAATATTTGGTACAAATACAGGTATATTTAAAACACTTATATACAGTATTCAAACGCAAAAATTGCCTAAAACATAACAAGACAAGGTAGGATCATATGAATGCACACTAACTAATCCAATGTATACATATCAACATTGGAAATATCATGGTATATATTCAAAATAAAGCAACCAAAATTTAAATATTTTAAGGTAAGTCATTGTGGACAAGGAGACACAGTGATTGAATGACTGAAAGATGGTGGTCATAGACTGTGATAAGTGTCATTGTAGGAAAGTGTATGAGTGACTTGAACAGGGGCTGGGGCTAGTACTAGGAGGCGTATGGTAGGGATAAGGGCTAAGGTAAGTGCCAGGAATTAATGGGAGAAGATTATAGACAGGAGGTGTGGTGTCTGTGGAGATAAGTTATAGGGAAGTGTATTGCCCTGTTATGTTGGCTGCCTGAGAAGGGGAAGGTTAGGAATACAAAAAAAATTAGAACTTGTGGAAGCAATTGCATTTTTCTGGGAAGAGACTTAGATATAAATGCTTAAAGGATGCTAATGATATAAAGTTGTTCAGCTTCAGGGTCTTTTGTATCGTATTCCATGATATAGCTAGTGCATAGCTGATAGCAGATCTCCCGTACCAGGTGTTGAATTTAGGCACTTTGAGCATGATGAAATTATGGCTTCTTATGGCATAGATACTAGCTGTGGCCTGTGAAAAGCAGTCTAATATATATTTTGGGAGCATCTTAGTCATTGCTCTGTATGTCCATACTGCAGCATTTCTGTTTCTTCTGAGATATAGCGATGTCCATCCGACTGCAGCATAGAGAGAGCAATGGTGAGTGCTAAGTGGTAGATCTGTTATGAACCTCAATGCTTTGTGGTATAGTGTATCCGATTTATTTAGGTAGAAGATAGGGCAGTGACTGTAAAGGAAATCTGCATAGTCAAGCACTGAGAGAAATGTGGCCTGGACCAACCTCTTCTTGGAGTCTCTGGTTAGAAAGTGCCTTATTCTGAAAAATAGGCCAAGCCTCTGGCGAGGTTTTTTTAGAACTTCTTCAATGTGATCTGTGTAGTCAAGTCTGCTATCTATCCACACCCCCAAATACTTGAATTTTTCTACATAATCAAGGCTTTCACCAAGGATAGTGGATAGCTGGGGGAGATTGTTTAGTGAGGAGGGACTTGTCTGGCTTTGGGTGGAGAAAAACATTGCTTTTGTTTTTTTGCATTTAAAAGAAGCTTTTTTCCAATAGTTGATGTTGTAGTATATAGAATTCTGCTTGTAGAACTTCACAAGCTGTAGCAGGCGAAGGGTTGCTGACATATAAAACAGTGTCATCTGCAAACAAGTGTACAGTGGCTTTGGTAAGATTTGAATCAATATTATTAATATAAATGGCAAAGGATAGGGCCAGAATAGATCCTTGTGGAACTCCTCTTAGTAGTGGTTTGAGTGGAATAGGGTCTCCTTCAGCTTTCACTTGCTGTGTCCTTCCCGTGAGGTAACATCTGAACCATCTAAGGGAGGATGGATCTAAACCTATGGGATGCAAGGAAGAGAGTAGCAGTTCGTGGTCCATCATATCAAACGCCTTACTTAGGTATAGGAATACAGCACAAACACTATTCTTTTTATCCAGTTCGGTTTGCCAGTTGTTTGTTACTTTAGCCAGCACAGAAATAGTACTATGCTTAGTTCTAAACCCAGATTGTGCTGGATTTAAGAGATTAGCTTCTTCAAGATATTCTCTTAGTTGGATGCTCACTAATTTTTCTAGCAGCTTGGATAGCACTGGAAGGATAGAGAATGGTCTATAGTTGTTAAGGTCCATAGGGTCCCCTGATTTCAGTAGAGGGAAAACTTGGGCTGTTTTCCATGTTGCAGGAATAGAACCAGATATTAATGACAGATTAAAAAGGTGTGTTAAAGGAACTGCGAGTGCTTGTATTGCAATCTTCAGAAAATAGGGGTCAAGGGAGTCTGCACCTGCACTTTTTTTGATATCCATCTGCGAAAGTAGATCCTCCACTTGTTTCAACAAGACCGGTTTGAAGGAGAAGGAGGATTCAGTTATCTGAGTTTCAGTGTTCTGAAACAAATACATACATGTACAAGGTAGGATACTGTAATCTCCAGACAGATTGGAGAGAATCATTGCTATGTATTACCTGAGAGAAAAGGTACTTTTGTGAAATACTGTTATAATGTGTACATTCTGTACCTGTACTTGGGAGAATGGCCCGGGCGTAAAAGGGAGACATGGTTGGAATCAATTGTCAAGGCTGCTGTTTGATCCAGATGTCGTACCTGCTGCTGGGGCATTAGAAAGGCCCCAAATCTGTAATGGAGGAAATACATCCACAAAATATCATAACAAAAACCTAAACTTGACTAACATAACATCTGATATGTATTTGAATAAGCAGAGTAAGCAAGATATCCTTAGTCACTAGCCAGAGGAACCCTCATTTTCTTGGTGGGTTGGCTACGAGAATATATACCATTTTAGCCTATACCAGACCTTGGGGCCATGTAAACTAGGTACAGATCCCAGCATTTCTAGAAGCATCCCATTTGGTGCTGGGCCACGTGCAAGTGCCTGCCTAGTTCATATATGGGTGAGAGTGAAGTAATAATGTCCCCCATCAAGGGGAACGTTGGTACCACGCTATTTACAGAGCAGGGAGCATGTGGCTTGCATGCTGAGAAACATCAGCCATCTGAATTCGGCATGGGTTAGGTGTGTGATTTTGTACTTCAGGCCAAGCAGAAAGAGCGGGGAAAAAATGGTATTGTTTTGCGGAGTATCTTGCTACCTTCATGGCTAATCTGTCTCCACAAGGGGTATATTTTGGGGCATGACCACATTATATAATATAACCCCCCTTCCCCCTAGTTGATGGCACCTGCAGCAGTTATCATAGGATATGAGTTTGGCCTTGTAAAGTACAGTTGGGGTCCTATACCAAGAGTGTACCACTTTGTTATGTATTAATCTTCTCTGGGCACCCCTGTGGATTTTGTGTCCCACGGTCCAATACTGCTTCCATTGGGAGTCAGAAATAGTCAAGTTCAATGCCTTCTCCCATTTACCCTTCAAGTCCTGTCATTGATTGGGTAGTGCGTCAGTAAGATGTGAGTAGATGGCTCCAGCACTGCCTTTGGTTAGGGCTAACCATTTGGTGAGTGGAGAGAGACCAATGTTCTATGTCTTGGTCGTAGTGATGAGGGGCTTCACTGTGTCTCTGAGCTGGAGATATCTCCATAATTCTTGAGAGGGTATTCCCCATTTTTGTTGGGTGGAATGAAATGTGTCCACTCTCCCAGAGTGGGGCTCAAGGATGTCTTGGATATAGTATACGCCTTTGGCAGCCCAAAGGGGCCAAAAAAGGGTCTGTCTGCCTAGCAGCAGTTTGGGGTTATGCCAGAGAGGTATGTGTGGGGAAGGCCTTAGAGATATGTTTAACTTCTTTTGCAGTTGTCTCCAGTATCTATGTGTCGGGCCGATGGTGGGGTGAAGATGGTGCTGTTGGGGGTGATCATTCCACAAAAGGGAGGCAAATAGTAGTGTTCTTTCCTGCTCCATCTGGATCCACTGTAGAGAGGTTTCAGAACTGGGTCAGAACCATCAAAGTGTTTGAGTGGCTTGGAAGACGATTTTATATCCTTCCATCCATGGAAAGCCCCTTCCGCCTACCTTCCAGTGCAAGCTCAGTTTGTTATGGCTATACCGTGGTTTCTGTCCATTCCATAAAAAAAGCACCAATCATTTTATCAATTTTCTGATACCAGAAAGCTGGAATTTCCAGTGGGATGTAAAATATTGTTAGTGCCATGGTCATTTTGATGGCAGCCAACTTCACAACCATGATAAGATTGAGGCGTAGCCACCGGTCTAGTTCTTCTTTGCATTCTGTCAATACTGGGCCTTTGTTTCTCTCCCAGATAGATTCTATTTTAGGTGCTGTTCTAATACCTAGGTATGTGAGTTCTTCATTGGTCCACTTTAGGCCATGAGCAGGCATTTTCTGTGGCTGACATAGGCAGCTGAGGTTGAGAATTTCTGCTTTAGATGGACTGACTTGTAGTCTGGAATACCTAGCGAAGTTCTTCAGGAGATCCAGCAGTGGCCCAAGTGAGCATTTAGCATCTGCCAAGGGGATTAATAAGTCATCTGCATATAGCAATGTGGAGTAATGACCTTTCCCTATATGCATACCATGGACATCCTTGTGTTGCCGTATGGCTGCTCCTAGGGGCTCAACTGCAAGAATGAAAAGTAGCTGGGACAGGGGACAACCTTGTCTGGCACCCCTTTCTAAGAGGGAAGGCTCAGAAAGAAGAGAGTTGGCGAGTACTTGTGGTTGTGAGGAGGTATAAATTGCACTAACCCATGAGCAAAATCTAGGGCCAAAACCAAAATGTTGTAAGACAGGGTGGAGATAGCCCCACTCCACTGAATTGAAAGCCTTCTCAAAGTTGACAGCCAGTGCAGCTGCTGGCGTTGACAGGTCTCCAGCAGAGTGTATAAGATTTAAGAGGGAGTGGATATGATCTACACTGTATTTTCCCTGTATGAAGTCAGCCTGGGTGGGGTGTATTAGGGTGGGAATAAGTGGGCTTAACCTGGTTGCTATAGCTTTTTCGTACACCTTACTGTCAGTGTTAATAAGGGAAATGGGTCTACAGCTTACGGCAGAGGTGGGGTCCTTACCCTTTTTGGGCAGTACAGTTATGATGGCCTCCCTTAGTGTGAGTGATAGAATTCCCCACAGTTTTGCTTCTGAATAAACCTGGCATAGGAGTGGGGATATTAAAGGGGCAATGGTTTGTAGGAGGTCCACTGGGAATCCATCCCTGCCAGGTGCCTTACTATTCTTTAGAGACAGTAAGACCTTATTAACTTCCTGTACTGTGAGGAGGGCATCAATAAAGCCCTTTTGTTATAATGACAGCTTGAGTAGGGAAACCTTTTCTAGAAAGGGTTGAGTGTCAGCAGGTGTGGCTTGTCTGGGGTTTGTATATAGTTGGGCATAAAAGGCTTTCATAATAGTGTTAACCCCTCTAGTGGCTGTCTGTACCTTTTGGGTGTATGGGTCTTTTAGGCCTGGTATGAATCTACTAGCCTGCTGTTTCCTTAGTTGGTACACTAGCACCCTTCCTCCTTTGTCCCCCTTTCCCAGTATGTACTGTATGTCTTAGCTTTAATACGGCTAGCTTAGCTTTTCTGGACAGGAGTTAGTTTAGTGCCATTTGCAATCTAAGCACTTTCCGGTCTGTTTCTGTATATGGAGACAGGTTATGTAAGGCTTTGTATGTGGATTTAGCTGCCTTTAGCTCCCTTTCCAGTTCCCTGAGTTCTTGGTCTCTTTTTTTCCTTCTATATACCGAGTACCCTATGATTTTCCTCCTGATGCAGGCCTTATATGCTTCACAGGTGTTGTCAGCTGAAGTGTCGGATATGGGCTTATCCTGGAGAAAGGATATGGTTTCCTGGGACACCCAGGGTATAAATTCAGGGTCTCTTGATGGGGGGGGGTCCAGTCTCCAGGTGAGAGAGATATGGGGGGGTGGCCCCAGGTCAGCAAAAATTGTACCGGAGCATGGTCTGGTATTAGTATAGGGAGGATTCTAGAGTTCAGCGAAGATTGTATGAATGACAGGGAAGTAAGTCAGAAGTTGAGCAGGATGTATGAGCCATGTACCCCCGAGTAGGACATGTAGTCTTTCTTTTGAGTGTATCAGGTGGCAAATGACAACCAGACTAAGTTCTTACATCATGTGCTTAACTGCTTGTGTGCTCTAATATGAGTCTCTTTCCTCAAATCACTTATGTCCAGCATGGGTGAGAGGATTAGGTTAAAATTGCCTCCCAGGAGAATAGGAGTGTCTTTGTCAGATAGGGAACCTATATGACTGGCCAAGTCGTGAAAGAAAGAAAGAAAGCTGGGTTGTCCTCATTGGGGGCGTATATGTTAGTCAAGAGTAGTGAGCTGTTCAGGGTTGCCATTAGGTCTAGCACCCATCTGCCTTGGTGGTCTGAATGTGTGGCTGAAAGGGACCAGTTCAAAGTCTTGTGAATTGGAATGACTACCCCTCATTTTCTGGATGGGGCACAGGTGTGTATTTCCATCCCAACTCAATCTTTTACCAAAAAAGAACAGTCTTCATTGATAAATTTCATCTCCTGTAGCAAGGCTGTTTGAGATTTTAATCTCTTCAGGTGGGACAAGACCTTTTTCCTCTTATTAGGGGTATTAAGACCCCTGACATTCCAGGTGTGACTTGTTATTTCAGCCATGATCAAGGATGCTTTCAACAATGAAATGATTTGACTTGCTTCCTCCTAAAGAGAGTATTGTCCCAAGAGCTAAGTGAGAATATTTTGTGAAGGAGATTCTTACACTAATGTTTATATAGATGCAGTAGACAGAATTCCCTGAAAGGGTCTGTGGGGTCAGTAGGAGAGTCGTTAGCTTGCTTATTCTGCAGTGAGATAAACCATTTCCAACAACTAATGGCATGCAACAGACAGAACTATTTACATTGTAGGCACTATATTGTGCTAGAGAAAGAGTTGTGTTACCAACCTGGGGGTTCTTGGCTCCCCCATAGCCTACAAAGTCCTACTGGGGGAAGGGGGAACTTCAAAAGGGACCATGTTGAGGCATGGATCCCTTGCCTAGCCTTATCTAGGGATCAGGAGAGTTATAAAAGCAAATGGGAGCTTTGATCCTGGTCTTCCTGAGGGAAAGTCTCCTATCTCAGGTCAACAGAGTGCCTCCTCTAGGTGCCCAGGATAGCTGGGGATGGGATCTGTGGTCGTATAGGGGGACCCATAGTCGCCTTTATGCTATGCAGTTGTGGGTATCAGAAGCTTGAACAGTTTGCCTGAGTCCTGTAGGCTGGGTGGAATTGCCTCTGGAGATCATGGATTTAGCAGTTGGGGCTAGAGATACTGACTAGGGGGCTAGCATACGACATTGTATGTTCCAAGTTATTATATAGCTACAGCAGCTGATATGGTGGAGTCACCCATATGTTTGTTGCCCCTGTCCACTGTAAAGAGGAATAAAAGGGGAATACGACTACCCCAAAAATAACACTATGTTTAAATAACATAGGGTAACTGACTGACAGCTCCCTCAGTATGTTTGAGGGAAGTCACAGAGGGCATCTACCTGACATAGGGCATGCACTGATAAGAATTCAAAACAGTTGCCCATAGTTAGCGCTTACGTACAGTCAAAGACTACTCTGCAAAGACATGCCATGCTAAAATGAGCAGTGTACACTAAACAAGTGGCAGGTCAGAAATTATTATAACACAGGTTCCAGAGTAGATATGCCTTAGTGATGCTGTAGTACTTACTACACCGAGTGAGCATGCATTTGTAAGATTTAATCAAATATTCAAATAAAGCATAGAGATAGGCTGAGAAAGTGATCCAGTGTCTTAGTCGCTGGGTGAGAAGGTATGAGAGGTGGACAAAAGTGAATACTTGTCCTGCATGCCATGCATGGGAAAGAGACCAGCTACCCGTACCTTAATGCCTCTGAGGCCAATCCTAACAGGGTCCAAAAGTGGCTGTCGCAGTGGTCCCCCCCCCACCAGTGCCCTACTTATACCCACAATACCAAGAAAAAAGGACAACAAAGATGCACTTATCTGACATGTTTAGGCGGAACCATCCTTGTAGTTTGAGTCCAGTGACAGTGACTCCTTTGGAGCCTGCTTCGGTAGGCTAACATCCATAGAAATTGGGATGTTGTTGTGTGTATTAGTTCCCTGGGCCACATCCCATGCCCAAGTCTTGTCGTGTGTCTGAACAGCGGTGACCTCTGTACACATAGATGTTTCAGAGGGGGAGAGAAACCTGCATCTTGGTTAGCAGCTGCTGATGGCTCACAAGGAGCATATTTGTTTTTGGAAATATATAGACTGAGGATTTCTTCCTCTCTGACCTTGTGCCTTTCCCCACTGCAGCTCCATGAACATATTCTTTCAAGTGGATGGTCCCGTTTCATATGTCTGCTTTACTGCTGCCTCTTCTGTGTTCAGGCCGGGAGGGCCCATGCTCCTTGGATGTCTTCTCAAGGGCATTCCTCAATAGTCTCCAGTGGTATCTCTCCTTTGTACTTCTCTCTGGACTCCATAATCTGGACTGTTGGTGGCTATTGTTTAAAAGTTGGATTGGCATCTCATAACTTTCTGGACCAGGTTCGATATATATAATCCAGTAGGGACTCCGGTGTGGAGAAAAGCAGAGGGGATGCCATTTACAACTGACTTCCTAGTTGCTGGATAGCACAGTGAGAATGATATCTCAAGGAAGTGAAGCAGGTAATGGGCCTCAGAGTACTGCTTTCTTCTGTTCAAGAGTTCCCTCGAGTAATCCTGGAATATGTAGAGTCGGTGCCCATGCCTAACCAGAGGGCACAGCTCACAGGCACGAGTGAGGATCCAGTCTTTATCTGCATAATTTAGATTACAGGCCAGGAAAGGCTATGGCCATTCACCAGGCTTAGGCATCGGGTTCAGTGTTCTATGGGCCTGCCCTATAGCGATCGCTGGGGGCAGTTCATGTTGCTGAATCTGAGGGAGCTCAGATTTTAAAAAGCTGATAGGGTTGCTCTTTTCTGCTCCTTCTGGGAATCCTAGAAGCTGCAGATTATTGTGGGGGCTTCTATTTTCAAAGTCATCCACTTTTTCTTGTAGGAATCAAATAGAGTGGGCCTGTTCCTGTACTGTGACTGTTAGCTCCTCCATGGCCATGGTGTTGGCTTCAAATGTCCTTTCCATTTGGAATATGTGAACATCAAGCTGGTGAATAGTGAGAGTCATGTTATTTGAGGTGATTGTCACCTGTGATATTTACTGAAGTACGGCGGTGAACATTTCACTTATTTTCTGAGCTTCCTTGATTAGGTCTCATTCAGCGGCCATGCTGGCAGCCACGCTGCTGTGTTTTGCTGGCTGCTGCTGCATTTCTTGAGCCCAGTCTGGTAAGAAAAAGCAATTGATCTGTACTGGATATCTTGAGCTGTTTAATCATATATTTATATGGTAGAATTTGATCTTTGACAGGAGGCTAATTTGTTCAGATCCCCAGGAAGAACGAAGCAAGACAATCAAGTGGCCATTAAACTTGGAGCCAAGCCACACCCCATATTCAGAAGTTTTACTGGAAACCAGAAAGGCTGTTTTATGAGATGAGCCCTTAAAATGTGATTCCTTCTGATGTCCCAGCATTTTGACAATTTCAATACAAAAATTAAATCTATGCTCAGTGAAACCAGCATTTTTTTTTTTACACAAAACAGCACCATAATCAGAGTGTGTACTAAGGATCATACTAAGGACAACTGAGGAGCAAGGAGGCAAAACTATGCCCATAGGTGCTCCTATCAAAATTTAGTAAATATAGTATTGTAATGAACCCCCGTTGTTAAATAATGATCAAGATGCTTTTTGAATTCAGATTTTGATTTACTAATTATTATTTTGAATGGAAGAATTTTACATGGATTAACTACTCTTAAGGTAAAAAAAATATTTCCTATTTTTAAGATTAAATTGTTGAGCAACAAGTTGTAAAGGATGTCCTCTAATATTATGGGTTGTATTCTTTAAAGTAAGTCCTAGTTCAGTCATTAAATATGTATCATTAATGACATCAAATAGAAACAATAAATCACCTCTCAGTCTACGTGTTTCAGGGGACATTAATTTAAGAGAACTCAGTCTGTCTTCATAAGGCAGATCATGGAGACCATAAATTCTTTTTGTAAATTTACGCTGAACCCTTTTAAGTAGAATACCATTAGATTTTTTTATAAGGACATCAGAGCCGAGAGGCATACTTTAAATGAGGTCTAACATAAGATCTGAACATTGGCATTAATACTTTTTCATTCTTTGATTTGATGTTTCGCAGAATTGAGTAGATAACTCTGTTAGATTTTCTAATGGCTTCATTAATTTGTTTGGCATTATCAAAATTATTTGAGATAATGACACCTAAGTCTTTTTCATTTGTGGTAGATAGTAATGGTGAATTGCCAAGCATGTAGGTGAAGTTGGGATTATGTGTACTCAAATGCATAACCTTGCATTTCTCTACATTCAATTTCATCCCCCATTTATTGACCCAGTCAGAGATGATGTTTAGATCCTTTTGAAGAATATCAGCTTGCTGAATGCTAGTACGTGTGTTTCCTAATTTAACATCATCTGCATATTTAACTGTAATAGACTCAGGCCCAGATATTCAAAGCTTTACGCGGTTTTAGCGTGGGATTAGCGTAGGTCTGCTATATTCAAAAGGCCAAATAGTGCACGCAAACTGCATTTGCACTAGGCAAACCATAATATATGCAAGGGGCAAACAGCACATGAATACAGGCGCTATGAGATATTCAGTGACAAGTGCCATGCTAAGGAGTTTAGCGTGACTTAGCGTGACCCTTTGCGTGGTACAAAGTACCACCCAGGAAAAGCTGGTCTTAACTCTGGGCAAACAGCTTTGCATGACATTGTGGCCTTGCGTGGCATTAGTGCGGCCTTGCATGACCCTAACATATGACTATGACACAGAGAAAAAGCCAGACATGGAGGAAACATGCTGCTCACTGATGGCACCATGATGATGCCAACTGCTGCCACCAGTCCCAGCCATGCCAGGCAGTATGTGGTGACCTGGCCCCTGGGGCCACCATGGTAGTGTGGCTATACAGCACACACCTGCAAACCATACATCTGTGGTGACCAACAGATGCTAGCACACACAAGCAGCACTGTGGGCATGGTGGGTGTTGAGAAGAGGGTGTATGGGTGGCCAGGCCTCACCACAGACTGGTTGCAGCCACAAGACTGGGACACAGCATGCAGTGCACATGGGCCAGTATTGGGAATATCCCAATACCAGTGTGCCTGTCCGATCATACATGCCCCCCAGTCATGTACCGGACAGCTGTACATACATCACAGCACACACAGCCGGCCATGTCTATGTTACCATGAGCATCCCATGCTAAAGGTGCAGCATCTGTGGGTTGCACAACAGTGTGACAGTAATGTCCACTGGCAGTACACACCTGCAAGGTGGGCTTGTCAATGTGTACAGTGCAGTGGTCATCACTACCTTACACACAATAGGCATTGCTGTGTCCCTCACACTACTGGTCCCCTTGCTACCATGGTGTCTGCTGCACACTATAGCATGCCCTACATTGTGACAGTTGCATGCATCACCACCACTGCCTGTGCCTATGCTGTGTTGTCCCCTGGGGTACACAATGCTATGCTGTACTGCATACATGTAGCCTGCAGCTACCATCATGCACTGTCAGACTGACCTACAGGTGGAGCTGCGGCCAGACCTGGCCAGCCCCTGTACCTCCAGATTGACCTACAGGTGGAACTGGGGGCCCTGCAGTAACACTGGGCAAACTGCATGCAAATCAGGGCATAATGAGATGGTAATCTGGATGTTTTCCCAGAAACTACCTAAGTAGGCTTATTTGCATGTCACTTTTGAATATGGCAAAGTTTAGCACCGGGCAAACATGCTTACACCGGTCAAATGGCTTGGCTCTGCACTAAAGCTGTGCAAACGTGTTAGCGCGGCGCTAACAGTTCAGGAAATATTATACAGTTTTGAACACTGTTCTTTCCCATCCGCTGCTGCCTGCAGCTGTACTGGGTCCACACATTTGCTGGCACACACATTGGCCACATAGTTTACCTCTACCTACCTTCACGTCGCTGTGCACTGTGTTGCTGTTGTGGTTAGCACTTCCTGGTTGCTATATTCAGAACTGTCTTATTCCAGGGCTACATTTGCCCTGCACTCCCAGCCCAGTTTGCCTGGCCTCATTCCTATGCTATATTCAGAAGCTGTTTGCTCTGGGCTATTCCTTTTGAATATAGCTTGCTTTGTGCTTTGCGCTATGTTTGCCTGCTGGGCAGTGCTAATTTAGCCCCGAGGCAAAGTTTTGAATATCTGGCCCTCAGTGTTTAAAGTAAAATCAGACATAAATATTTGAAACAGAACTGGGCCCAAAACTGAACCGTAGGGAACACCACTTGTAACATTACCTGAACTAGTAAAATTACCATTGATCATAACTTTCTGCGTACGAGAAGTCAACTACTTTGCAATCCACTTAATGATGGTAATATGTAAATTTAATCTAGAAAGTGTTTCAATTAAGGCCCAATGTCAAATACCTTACTAAAATCGATGAACACAATATCACAAGGTATATTTTTGTCCAGATGGGTGCTTATTTTTTCATAAAAACACATAAAGCTTCTAAGACAACTTCTACCATGTTTAAATCCATGTTGCTCAAAATCACTATTGTTACATACAAGGGAGATGATATCTTTAATCAAGCTTTCTAACAGTTTACACACGGAAGAGGTAAGACTACTGTAATTGGACTATAATTTTCCCAGTTAGATCTTGACCTGTTTTTATACAGCGGAATCACATGCACAGACTTCCAGTCAGGTGGCACATAATTTTTTGATAAACACCCTTGAAAAAAGTGTTTTAAAGGTAGTGCAATGCAATCAGCTAATAGAAAGAGAAGATGACCTCTAATATTATCAGGGCCAAGGAAAGTGTTGCCCTTTAGTGTTTTTAGTTTAGAAAGAATGTTCTCAATATCAATGGTAGGGGGCAAGGCATCATTTTGTATATTGACTTTGAGGGTGTTTTATTGAGGGTTAAACATACCACAAAACTTGTTATTAAAAATAATCACCATATAGACATGATCATGCACTAATTCCCCATCCTGTAACAAAGGACCCACCTGACTAATTGGTTTCTTTAATGAATTCACGTATGAATAAAAATATTTACTATTATTTTTATTAGCATTGCTGGCTAGGCGATGTTCCCAACTTTGTTTAACCTTTTTAATATGGGACTTGCATTTCCTTTGAATCTTCATAAACTTTTTCCAGTAGTCGGGGGTTCTGTTTTTCAGGAAATTCTGGTATTTTTTTATTTTTATTCTTAAGTATTTTCCTAATGTATTTGTCAAACCATTTTGGAAAGTGCTTACCATTATTATATTTAAGTTTAGTAGGAATATATTTGTCCTGTAACTCCATAATAAGTTGTTTGAAGAAACACCAGAAGTCAGATATGGAATGTTTACTGAACTCAGAGTCCCAATTAATTATTGATAAATTATTTTTTATTTTGATTAAGTCGGCTTTGTTATATAAATATATTTTGATTTGCCCAGAGTTAAAAATGAAATCCCTAGTATGAACAAATTGAACTGCGTTGTGATCACTAGTACCAATAGTGGGGAGTGGTAATACAGTTGTTAATGTCTAAATGATCAGAACACAAGACCAAGTCCAAAATTCTGTCTCCTCTTGTGGGTGTGTTGACCCATTGTATCAACTGGAATTGATTGTAAAGTGATATCAGTTTGTTTCCTTTCGACGTATCAGCTGTATTTGATGCCCAGTCTATTTCACCTAGGTTAAAATCCCCTTTTACTATTATATCTCCATAGCCAACTGCATTTTCTATTTCAGAGAGTAATGCATTCAGTATGTCGGTGTTACAATCCAGAGGGCCACAGCAGGTGACTAAAATAATATATTCTGATGCATTAATAATAAGTTTGATCCAAATGGATTCAGTATTAAGCTTATGGGACTTAATCTGATCAGTAATATTAATGGACAAATTATTGCTGTTAACTAATAATGCCACACCTCCACCCTTTCTGTCCAGGTAATTACATTTGAACACAATATAGCCTGGAAGATTTAGATCCCAAGAAGCTTTATCATCACACCAAGTTTCTGTTATAGAGATAATGTCATTGTTATCCTGAAAAACTCTTATTTTAAGTTAATCAATTTTGTTAATTATAGATCTGACATTGAAAGACAAGAATTTAAGCTCTGTATGAATATTGGAATTAGAAGAAGAAAAAGAATCAGCATTTATATAGCACTTTTCATACACAGTATCCCTAAGCGCTTTACAAGCAATGCTAGACTGGTAGTGAAGTGACTGAATGTGTGGTGGCAGCCATATCGCACATCATCACCCACACACAGCCTGGATAATTGCATGAACTGGTTTATGGGAAGGGGAATGCTGGCCAGGACACCGGCAATGTTCCCTGCTCTTTGCGAAGAGTGCCCTGGGTTCTTTTACTTTCACCTGGACACCCACCAGGACAACACCAGGATGGGCAGAAGGGACCTCGGTTTAACATCTCATCTGAAGGATGGCACACCCCAGCAGTACAGCACCCCCCCCCCAATACTGCACTCCGATGCCAGCGATTTTTAGGTGCAAGTCCATTCCCAGTGCGGGATGAGAACCCGCGACCTTCTGGTTCAGAGGTGGATGTGCTACCAACTGAGCCATGCTGACACCATTAGGTATAATGCCATTAGTTTTTCATTAGGTATAATGCCATTCGTTTTCAGATAAAAAGGTACACACCCTTTCTCCCTCTGATTTACTAGTTTAAATGTTTATCAATACAATTGTTGATCTGTTTGCCCAACAGCATGCAACCTTGTCTACTTAAGTGAAGACCGTCCCAACAAAATGATTCAGGTCTGTCAACAAATTCCTCCCATTGAGTGAGGCACTTAATGTTTTGTTTGAGACACCATTTGCAAAGCCACTCATTTATGGTTTTAATTTTCTGGATGGCAGAATAAGAAGCTCTCAATAAAAGGAGGATTTCAGACAGGATAATGTCACAATTTAATTCCACCAAAAATGTTGGTTAAATGCACAAAATATTGCTTAATATTGATCATTGACTTGTGATTCACATCATTGGTGCCTGCATGAAAGATTATCAAGGGGTTATGACCACTGTTGTGCAAGATATTCCTAGACATTAAAGAAATGTCGGAGCTGGTAGCCCCTCTGAATCTTGAATATGTACAATGTGATTTATTAGGGTTACACACAGCCCTATCAATATGTTTGATTATGGAATCCCCAAGAATGAAAATTTGTTTAGGGCCGAGATCATTATAACTGTCATTAGTAGCATGCTGCTAAGTGTTATGTGGTACAGTATATCACAGATATTTTGACCCCCATCCATGGTGTCCATAGGTATAGAAGGGTTGCTAATGGGGGTAACAAACATGGATTCAATGATATTATCAGGAGGAGCAGCAGATGTTGCTGTGGAGCTACAGACTGGGTGATTATAGCACTGATTAGAAGCAATATTACGAGAATCAGCACTAGAAATCTGCCTGTTGAACCCTGTCTGAGGTAATGGGCAGTATATTTGTGTCATCAACTACCAAAGGTGGTATATTAATGTCATCAACCTGAATTTATTCAAACCTGTTAAAAGTAGGTAAACAAAATTGCTTGTCTTTTCATCCTTTTTTGTGGTCCTTGCCCCCCTGAACAAATAACCAGTCATTGTCAGAGCTATCATTTACATTATCTTCTCTAGTACGCTTTTTATTATAACTAGTATCAGAAGCAGCTGGCCTAGATGGAGGTATGCTTTTGCAGAAGGTGGTAGAATCTATATATAAAGTATCTGATACAAGTACAGTAGAGACATCAGTCTCTGGAAGTAATGAGTTATTATGGGTAGTTATTTTATGTACTGAACGTGGAGGATTTTACAAACTATTAAATCTTTCAGCCATTTATTTTTGATCGTTTTCTAGATATTCAAGTCTGGAATTGAATATAGAGATTTCCTGTAATAGTTTGTTGTTCTGTTTGCACTTAGCACAAATGAATGATTGTTTTGATAACATACCATTTACAATAGCATACATAGAACAACTAGAAAAACATATCCCCAGCTCCCCGTCTGTAGCTGTACTGTACTCTGTGTGTACTGCCATAATCTAACAGATTGTGTTAGTAACTGGACAGGAGCTTATTGTAAGTAAGCAGATGGGCTATCCAGATGAAAACCTTCAGGTGCCTCTCTGCTAGTTCTTGGTCACATACCCAGGACTCAGCTATCTGTTCAATTCCTTGTAAAATAACACATCAGGCAAGTAGCAGGAGATACATGCAAAGACTTCTGTTGCAAGAAATGAAAACACTGAAGCTAGAACCCCTTAAGGACTTCTACAGTAAATCTCAATGTCAATCAAAATGGCCTGTCATGGACACCAGACTCACTATGTTTTAATACAGAACTAGATTAGCCGCTGTACTGGTGCTTGTATTAACAGCTCCAGAAGCAAATGGTTTGATACCTTTTATTGGACCAACACAGATGATACAAAAAGAAAACATGTCTGACTATGACTATGACTATGTTTTAGTAAGGAGATAGAGAGAAGATGTAGCTGAAATGCTTGTTCTTTTCTCTTGCTAATTTTAATATTACCCCACTGACAGTACTGGTGTAATTCTCTGTGTAAGCCAGATACAGTAGCCCTGATAGATGGACCCCCATGTCTCTTTCTCTCTCCATATGACACAATTACTATTTTTCCTCCTCCTTTGATTCTGTATTCTAGTCTTCTTGCTCCCCTTACTTCATCATGTGTTTTGCCTGCATTTCCAAGGTGCACTTTATTCTTCTCATTATTCTTCCTCTCCCTCAGTCTTGATCTCTCCCCTCCTTCTGTCACTCTCCCCACCCTCCTTCTCTCTCTCTCTCCTCTTCCCCATTCCCTCTCCCATCCTTCGCTTCCCCTTCTCCTCATTCTTTCTCTCTCTCTCTCCATCCCCTTTCTCCTCCTTCTCACTCTCCTTTCCTGATCCCCCTTTCTCCCTTCCCCATTTTCTTTGCCTCCTAAGTCCCTCTATGTTTCTACCCCTCTCTTTCCCTCCTCCTTCTAGCGCACCTTTTTTCTCTGGTACCCTCTTTGCTTACTGAGCTCCCCCTCCCTTGGTTTCTCATCTTACTGGTTAATCAACATGTTAATGAGAGAAAATCCTAATCAATTTATTCAGTCAGTGAAGCCAAATGACCACACATTCTTTCTCTCTCCTAACAACCCCCCCCCCAACTTTCACTAGCTAATGAAAATAAATGGTTATTACTAATGTAGTGGGTTAATTTGTCAATTCTGTTTAATTATATGTTAATTTCTGACACCGATATAATCGCTTAACATGCTATTTGACCTTTTTCTTTTAAACCAAACACGTTGTCTACAAATCTTAAAGATCTTTTAGAGCACTGTATTGTAGGGTAACCTGTATTACAGACTGTGAAAATTCCCCCTGTCCAACTGGCTTAATGATTTTCTTAGAACACTGATCAAACAAGGACCTTGTAAATCAGGAGCAAGATGCTGCCAGTTTCCTTTATCACAAAGCAGGTAAATTACAAAATGTTTGGTTATTGCTCCTAGATGGACAAAATAAATTTTTTACCCAGCATTAAACTTGATAGTATAAAACAGTTTGACAAGATAATTAACATTGTTTTACTGTGCCCCTTATTCGGTGAATTATCTGAAAGAAACGTGCACAGTTGCAAATTCCATCTTGGGTAATCAAAATTAATCAAAAACAACATTGTATTACTTTTTTGTAACATTACTTATTTTCGTAACGTTGTAGCAATGAATAATGAACATCAGTAAATGGTACATTGTTACCTTTGAAAGAGATTCAGATTAACTCTGAGCACTCTGAAAATGGCATTATACACTGCTACAATGTTACAAAAATAGTAATACAACATTGCTTTCGATTGCCCAAGCAGAGATTTGGAACTGTGCAGGTTTCTTTCAGATAATGCATTGAATAAGGTGCAAAGTAGTAACAGTGTTAAATGTCTTGTTATACTAATGCATACTATTAAGTTTAAAGCTGGACAAAATACAATATTTTTTCCATCTATGAGCTCTAACCAAACACATAGTAATTTGCCTGGTACAATGATAGAGGAAATTGGGAGCTGCTTGCTCCTGACTTACAAGGTTCCTGTTTTGTCAGTGGTCTAAGAAAACCATCAAGTCTGTTGGGGAAGGGGTGAGAGGTGATGGGGAAGGGGTGGATTTCTAGAGTTTATAATCATTTCAGACTGACTGAAAGGTACTTACTCAACAGCTATTTTTAGCCTTGTTTACATGGTCGCATTTCCACTGGAGCAACATGAGCACTTGTGTTGCTCCAGCGCAAAGGCTGCTGTGTAGATACTAATCAGATAGTAGCAAGTTGATCACTATGGCACTCTGGGATTCACTGGAAACTTGGGAACACTGATCAGACAGAGCGGTATAAGCAGCCATGTGGATAGTCTGCTCCACTTGCTCCAATCTAACAGGGGCAGTCTCTTTGCTTTCATAAAAGTTTTCTGTGTGCAGGTGAACCCAGTGCAAGCAGCTCCAAAAAAACCCAGCAAATGTTTAAAACGTGAATCTGCAAACTCTTGACAAGCAGGATCCCAATACTGAGACTCATAATTAGGACTGCAAGAACCTGATGAGTTTATTATATCCCCTTCCCCCCCACACACACAAATTGATGATCTTGAAATTATTTATTCTAATGTCTAGCAGGAACTACATTTACAAATGGCAATTTGTTTCTGATCATTCTAACTTTTGTCATTATATGCACATGGGTTTTTGGGAAATGCAGCTCATAGTACACAGACATTTGTCATTTGAGCCATTTTAAACAAGTAACTAGCTGACTGCCCTTGGACTTATGCCCCTCTCTAGTGTGGCTTGCATCGGCACCGAGAGGGGCCATGTGGACAAAACATTTAATTGTCTCTAGCAGTCGGCGCATGTTAAAGTGCTGCAGAAGTCGCAGCGCATCAGTCATGCAAACATGGCATAAGAGATGCAGCAAGCTAATGAATGGTCACACAGATTTTCACAGATGCTACTGAGCCATTTCATTAGCAAATCAATGCATCCTTAATTGTCTCTCCCTTGATGTTTCAGCAGGCATTGACTTTTATCAAGGGATTAAAATATATTGAAGAGCTGCTTTTATTGCACGTTCTAATATTTCTTTATATAATAAAGATCATGCTGTGCAACTTTTTTTAGTTGAATATTAATAATGTCACTGTCTTACTATTCTTAATCCATGTATCATTGCAGGCCAGCAGTTTTACATTAAATACAGCACAGCTGATTTATTGTTATGAAATGTGTATTTTTCCTCTGCATGGTGATTGTGAAGAGGCTTATGGATGTGACGTGGCTTCTGACACTGAATGACTCCAAATGTAACTAATCCAGATACCTCTGACACTAACTGTAATGGAGGCCTAGGTCAGGAAACATAAGCAGTCCAGGAGAAGTTGTAAAACTCCACAAGTGGTGATTTATTATTCTAAGTCACAAGAAAAAAAAAATAAACAAGTTAGAAAACAATTCAGGACAAGAGGCAGCATGTTCTGCCTCTCTTCAGGTCTTCACACAGCAAATCAGAAGACAATTCAGAATAGAGTCACATGATGCCTCCATGCTAGTGGCTGTGTCCCATCTCTGCTCCTGCCTTTTTTGTTAAAATTGCTTATTAAACATCTTTTATTTTACAACTGCCATAGATTACCTTATTCCTCTGCTGCATCAGATATCAGAGGGTTCATTTCTCAGCTGGTGGCTGGTTCTGAGTGAAGAATAATGGACTTTGAGATGCTTCAAACCCCACCGGTGCATAACCCACTGCACACCCTGGATAAATCATCAGAGAAGTCCAAGGCCCAGGGGACTTCCTCCAGCCACACCACATCTCAATGTCTGCAGCTGCCCCACTTTTATCTCAAATCCAACCACTAAAAGACTGATGCAGGACCTGACCAGTGAACTTAAAACGTTGCGGGCTTATTTAAAAATAGAATAATAGATAGGTTCTGGTGAGACATATGTTACCCCTATCGATAAGAAACTCCTTTGAGAGTTTTGCCCTGAGGTTTTGTATCCCCAGAACCCTCGAGATGGAATTTCTGCCTTGAAACACCAGAACCTATTTGTTATTTTTGTAATATGGATGCAAGGAATTTTAATTTCTTACTAGCCTGCTGTATGGCGCGGTCTGCAGAGTTAGTAAGACTCCCGAGTGTCGCTCCTCGCCTCGCCACACCACCCCCACTCCTGCTCCCACTCCCAGTCCCATTCCGCATGTTTCTCTCACAAAAAAAAAACAAAACTCGGTTCACACAGTAGTCACATCGGTAATCCCAACTATACTATTACGAGGACCGGAAGTATAGTATTATTGGGCCGGAAGTATACTATTACGAGGACCGGAAGTATAGTATTATTGGGCCGGAAGTATACTATTACGAGGACCGGAAGTATAGTATTACGGGACTAACTACTGTATTACAAGGAATTTTTGTATGTATTTTGGGGGTATTATTTTCACTATCCATATATTACATACCATGAATCAACAACAAGTCAGCAATCTGTAAGCCTGAACAGCCTCTGTGGAGAAGTGGAAAGAGAGAACTGACCCTGAACTCATCCTGCTCTGTCAAAAACTGGGGAAGCTAGAGAATAAACTGAAGGACCTCGAGGGATAGAGCAGAAGAAATAATCGAGTAGTTTTTGGGCTGCCCGAGGATGCTGAAATTGCTGCCCCCATCAAGTTTACCCAGATGTTTTTTGAAAAGATGGCTGGACCATCGCCAAATGGCCCCACATATATCATTGAGAGGGATTCATTGTTCGCTGCACCCCCAGCCACCTCTGGGATCCTCCAGATCTTTTATCTTCAGACTCCTTAATTACCTTAATAAACAGTATATCCTACAAAAGGTGAGGGAGCTCAAAGAGATTACCTGGGAGGGGGCCAGTCTCCATATTTCCCAGGATTTGCCAGTAGCCGACAGGCAAAAGAGGGCATCCTACCATCCTATTGTTACTAAACTTCTCATGGCAGCAATCAGATTTTGGGTCTTATATCCTGCAAGTCTGCAAGTTTGGTCAAGGACTCCTGACATGCCTTCGACTCCATGGACCAAGCCACACCTGAGCTGAAAGTCCTACTGCCTGATCTTTTCACTGAGAGGTGACCCTGCTGCTGATGGACTTGGCCATTATGGGAGTTCTTCTCCTCATGTAAATGTTATACAACTGTTCCTTTGTTTGAGTCTCATTTGGCATGGTGGATCCTTATACTATTTGGGTACAGTCTTCTATCAGTGCACAATGGACTTTGCTAGTGGATGGTAGGGTGAGTACACTTGCAGAATTTTTCCCAGCTGTGTCTGCCCATCAATTATGGCTTCACCACTTTGAACTGGGAACTGCATTCCATGTTTTGTTTCTCAGTTGCTAATATCATGAGCTGGTCCCCTCTGTCCTGGCTGCTGTGGCACTTCTTTGTTCTGCCTCAATCTGGTGCTGTATATGGGAGCAAGGTTTCTGCATTATTGCCAGTTCGCCTCCAGGATACTGATTACCATCTCTTTTTGGACCTTACCAGGTAACTGGTGAACTGCATTTCTTTATTGCATTTCCCCTCCTGGCTTCTCCTGGCAAAACCCCTGGCGGAGCTTTTCACCATCTCTCTGAGGACAGGGTGGGTGCCCCAGGACTGGTAGGTGGTGCATATAGTGCCTATCCACAAGGGGGGATCAAGGGAGGTGGCAGGGAACTACAGGCCTGTCAGCCTAACATCGGTGGTGAGCAAGGTGATGGAGGGCATTGTCAAGGAGAGGCTAGGGGGGACCTGGAAAAGTCAGGGTGCCTGGATGGTAGACAGCATAGATTCATCCCAGGGAAATCATGTCAGACAAACCTTGTGGAGTTCTATGACTGGGTGATGAGTGACTTGGATCTGGGTAGACCAGTGGACATCCTCTTTCTAGACTTCAGCAAGGCATTTGACTCTGTTCCTCATGTGGGCCTGTTGGATAAGCTGGGAGAAATGGGGTTGGGGAACCAGATGATCAGATGGATAGGCAATTGGCTCCAGGACCAGACCCAGAGGGTCGTAGTTGGTGGGATAGACTCATCCCCAAGGATGGTCATTAGTGGGGTCCCACAGGGATCAGTCCTTGGGCCCCTCCTGTTCAACGCCTACATCTCTGACATAAGGACAAGTATCAGGAGTGAGATGAGTCTCTTTGCGGATGACTCAAAACTGGGGGTGGTGGTGGATGGGGAGGAGGGATGGTGGCCCTACAGGGGACCTGGAGGCTCTGGAAAGATGGTCTAGAAAGTGGAAGCTGAGGTTCAATGCAGGGAAATGCAAGGTACTGCACCTGGAGCCAGAAACCCGGTCAAGTATACACCCTGGGGGATGCTACAAGTCTCGATGGCTGAGAGGGACCTGGGGTGGTGGTGGATGTCAAAATGAACAACTCAGAGACTTGTAGGAGGGCAGCAGCCAATGCCAACAGGATGCTGGGATGCATTGCTAGGGGATCACCTCCAGAAGGAGGAAGTGATACTCCCTCTGTATAACTGCTTGGTGAGGCCGCACTCGAGTACTGCAATACAGTTTTGGAGGCCACACTTAAAGAGGGACATTAAACTCCTGAGAGGGTCCAGAGGAGGAACCAAAATGATTTGGGGCTTGGGGACAGGGACCTATGAGGAGAGGCTCAAGAGCTAAATATGTACACATTGGAAGAGAGAAGGACCGGGAGACATGATAGAGGTCTTCAGGTACATGAAGGGGTAAATAGGGAGGAACAGTCAGGGTGCTTCAAGGAAGGAGGAGGGGCCACTAGAGGGCATGGGTGGAAGCTGGAGGGGAAGATTCAGGGAGAAAGGAGGAGGTGCTACTTCACTGAGAGGGTGGTGGAGCCATTGAATGCACTGCCTAGGGGCTGGTGGAGGCAGAGACAGTGGAGGGGTCAAGAGGGGGTGGGACAGGTACAGGGGAAGGGTTCTGGAAGCAAAAATCCAATGCAGCGAGAATATCCAGAACTGGGAAGGGAGAAGCCAGAGAAGGTGAGGGGGGCAGCAAGGTCAGCTCCCAGGGTGGGGGCTGACCAAACGAGCAGATGCAAAAGACCATTAGGCCTATTCTGCTGGCATTTTAGTATGTTAGTATGTATGAAGGCATGGTACTTTATTCTGCAGGGGACGAGATCACTGTTTTTCAGATATGGATTATATTGGGCATGGAGTTTCTTCCCTCTTCCGATTGTTCTCCGGCCCCAGGTGAGGTTTGTGTTTTTCTGGATAATAAGGAAGCCTCTCATTTGTTGCATCGCACCACCCACCAGTTGCTTCAACCACTTCCTCTCTGAAACTGATTTATAGCCCTGAGTGCTGGACATTATTTTTGTTCCCAGGTGTGCCCTCAGTATAGCCCAGTCGCAGATGTGGTTGGGCTATCCCTGTGGATTTATGCCCATCAGTCATGGCTTATACTGCATTTGAACGTTGCTCAGTGTATATCAGATTGAGGAGGGACTGGTACATTGCCGAGGTGACCACTGAGCTGCACATGGTCTCCAGTTCCTTGGACAGATTATTTTCCATATTTGGGACTTTCTGCTCTTTAATTGTGGTTCCATATTCAGTGTTACGGTTGAAGTTGGTTCTATTTGAGCTACAAATACTCCCTTTTATTAGACCACTTAGGCTGCTATTGGTCTAGGGGATGGAGCAGGTCTCAGGTGTTCACTGTCCAAATCTGAGGTTTAAGAGTAGGGGAGTAACACAAAGATTAATTTGCAGTGTTTCGTTACAGCCCTTCTTTATAGTGTTGTATTCTTGAACTACGAGCTGTGTTTTCTTTCTTCTTCCCCTTGTTTTCTATTCCTTCCCTTCTTCTCTCCTCAGGTTATCTTCTTGTGTCCTTTCTCCATTTCCCCTACATTTTTCTTTTTATATATTTCTTTTTTCAGTTCGGTTCCTTTTCAGTGGCAGCCCCAGAAGGGATGTGGGTGTGGGGTGCTGCGACCTGTTGGATTGCCATGGGATATCGTAGATATGACCTGCTCATAGCTCTCTTTTTTTCAGTACCATAGGCCCCAGTATGTGGCAGTCTGTGGGTGGCTGTATCTCATAACAGCCATTATTCCTGCTGGGGCAGCTTCTTCCTTTTTTTGATTACAAAATTACTGCAATGAGGAGGGGGGGGTAGGGGAGATTTAGTTACTAATGATGTGGCTTTCTTGAACCAAAATGTGGCAGGTGGGTTGTTCCTAATACTATCTGTGATTTATTTCATTTTGTTTGGAGTATACATTGATTGGAGGGTTCCTCTAAGTGGGTTCAATAATGGTTGTTCCTTGGGGTTGTTGGGTGGGAGGACTATTCTTTGGGATGGCTGTGGTCAGCTAGTGGTCAAACAAGAATTCATCATGTTTGCCGTTCATTTGCATCACCAGGTAAGAAAAAAGGTTTGTCTCCCCATATGATGCACAGGGGTAATGCCAAACTTCACCCAACAACTAACACACCACAATCTGGCCAATGGAAAATCATGTACACAAATGCTCACAGCCTGGGAAATAAGATCCCAGACCCGCAGGCAATAATGTCAGAGGCTAAACTGGACATAGTAGCAATTAGTGAGACGTGGTTTACCAGTAACCACATAGAGACTTCAGTACCTGGCTATGTATTATTCAGAAGAGACGAGGTGCAAAGAGGGGGAGAGTGGCCCTGTATGTTAATGAAAATATCAAAGCTACAGAAATTCAGAATACACATAAGGAGCCAGAAGAACTGTGGGTCACCCTGGAAACAGGAAATGGGACAGCCATAAGAACTGGGGTTGTCTACAGGCCCCAGACCAGAGGGAGGACATAGACACATTACTGTTAGAAGATATACAAAACATGACAGCTAAAGGGAGGTTCTGATAATGGGAGACTTCAACATGCCAGATACAGATTGGTCAATACCAGCAGGAACATCTGCCAGAACTAGACTCATAGTGGATTCCCTGCAGAGGGAGGGCCTCAAACAACTGGTACAGCAACCCACAAGAGACAGGGCTATCCTAGATCTAGTACTGACTAACAAAGAAGGGATCACAGATCTCCGGTAGAAGGTCACCTGGGGGCCAGTGACCATCACATGGTATGGTTCAATTTGGCTACTACATCTAAATCATCCCATTCCAAGGCAAAAATATGGGACTTCAGAGGAGCTGACTTTGATAAGATGGCCAACAGAGTTAAGCTAGCCCTGGCAAAAGAAACACAGGTGAGGGGTACAGGCAAAGTGGGCAAGCATTAAGGATGCAATACTTGAAGCAACATCCCATTGTGTTAGACAGAAAAGGAAGTGCAAAAGAAGAAGGAAACCACTTTGGTTCTCAAATACAGTAGCAGAAAAGGTCAGAGCCAAAAGGCTGGCCTTCAGGAAATATAAGGGAACACAGCGGGATGAAGATAGGGAGGCATACCAAACTGCCCTAAGGGAAGCAGGGAAGGCAGTAAGGCAGGCAAAGTCCCAAACTGAGGAAACACTAGCACGAACAGTAAAAGAAGGTGACAAGACTTTCTATAGATACATTAGTGAAAGGAGAAAGTCCAGAGGGGGTATTGCTAAACTTAATGGAGAAAAGGGAGCATGTGAGGAGGAGGACCCTGTAAAGGCATCTATCCTAAATAGATACTTTTGCTCAGTATTTACTGAAGAGAAGGTAGGGCAGGGCCCACAGCTCAGCATCATGGACACAGGGGGGAGGGAGGTGAGCACTACTCCCTTCACAAAAGAAAGGGTCCTACAAGAGCTTGCTAAGCTCAGGGTGGATAAGGCAATGGGACCTGATGGCATACATCCCAGGGTACTTAAGGAGCTAAAGGAGGAACTAGCAGAGCCATTAGCAGAATTGTTTAGTGAGTCTCTGAGCACAGGAGAGGTCCCAGAAGACTGGAGAAGGGCTCATGTGATCCCTCTGTACAAGAGTGGTAGCAGGGAGGAGGCGGGGAACTACAGACCGTCAGTCTTACCTCAGTAGTGGGCAAGATTATGGAGGCACCCTTAAGGAAAGGATAGTGCAACACCTGGAATCCATAGGGGCACAGGATCCAAGACAGCATGGGTTTACAAAGGAAGGTCCTGTCAAACTAATTCATAGATTTCTTTGACTGGTAACCAGAGAGGTGGACCAAGGGGGAGCAGCTGATGTCGCCTACCTTGACTTCAGCAAAGCTTTTGACACTGTTCCACATAGAAGATTGATAAATAAGCTGGGTAGGCTCAGGGTGGGTCAGAAGTTGGTCAACTGGGTGGCAAACTGGTTGACGGGCAGAAAACAGAGAGTGGTGGTAAATGGTATACAGTCAGAAGAGATGCAAGTCATAAGTGGGGTACTTCAGGGATCAGTCCTGGGGCCAGTCCTCTTCAACATCTTCATTAGTGACCTTGCAGATGGACTAGAGGGTAAAGCTTGTCTGTTTGCAGATGACACCAAGATCTGCAACAGAATAGATGATCCAGACGGGGTGGGCAGAATGAGAAGAGATCTGGATAAACTAGCAGAATGGTCAGAAGAGTGGCAACTGGGATTTAATGCAAAGAAGTGCAAAATCATGCATATAGGGAAGAGAAACCCTGAAGCCACCTATAGGCTGGGAGGGGAGTTGCTAGCAGTCACAAAGGAAGAAAGAGACTTGGGCATCATCATCACTGATGACCTAAAATCATCCAAGCAGACCTCTAAAGCAGTAGGTAAGGCTAGGGGGGTGTTAGGGTGTATTAGTAAGGGTATCACAAGTCGTAAGAGGGAGGTAATAATCCCTCTGTACAAGACACTGGTTAGGCCCCATCTGGAGTACTGCGTGCAGTATTGGAGGCCACACCTTCACAAGGACATTAACCAAATTGAGGCAGTCCAGAGAAGGACAACCAAAATGGTGCAAGGACTGCATCAGAAGACATATGAGAACAGATTAACGGAGCTCAATATGTATACCCTTGAGCAAAGGAGGGAGAGAGGTGATATGTTTGAGGCATTCAAACACCTTAAGGGCATAAACAAGGTGAAAGAGTCTAACATGTTTAAATATAAGAAAATAGTAGGACAAGAGGACACAGCATGAGATTAGAGGGAGGCCGATTAAGGGGAATGTGGGAAATTCTTTTCACAGAAAGGGTGGTGGATGCATGGAATGGCTTACCACAAGAAGTGGTGGCTATGAATACAGTGCAGGGCTTCAAACAGGCATGAGATAGGCATAAGGGAGCAATACAAATGACTATGAATAGATAGGCCACTGACAGAGCAAAGGCCGATGGCAAATTTATAAGGTAGAAAAAGAAATGGGCAGACTGGATGGGCCTTGCGGTCTTTATCTGCCGTCAACTTCTATGTTTCTATGTTTCTATGTAGTTTTGTAATTATAGTTGTCCTGGGGGTGGCGGGTTGGTAGGGAAGCTTTTGCGTGGGGGGGGGGGTTTGCTTCACTGTTATGCTTAGTTTTGTGTTCAAATGGGGTGGGGGAGGGTACCACCAGAGGATGGGTTTCTTTTGGAAGGACATGTATCACTTTCTTCTTTTGTATATGAACACTGGTTTGGTTAGACGTTACTCCTTGAATTGTCAACTTGGCCAGGTATCATTTTTGTTCCTGGAATATCAAAGGCACCCCAATCTCTCTCTAAAAGGGCCAAGATTTATATCCACCTACATAAATTACAAGTAGATGTTGCTTTCTTGCAGGAACCTCACTTGCTTCCTCCCCAGGCTCTCCTTTTCAGGTGTTCCTTGGGGGAGCAAGCTTTCAGGGCAGACTCCAACTCCTGTAAAAAGAGTGTGGCTATTTTATTAGCCAGGAGGGTCCCCTTTCACCTCCTTCAAGAAGTGGCAGACCCTCACAGCCAATTTATTATCCTAAGGGCTTTGCTTGGCCACTTGGAAGTGATATTGGATTCCATTTATGGCCCCACATCGGACAATCCATTTTTTTATTAACCTGATGTCCCTATTAGCCCCCTGGAGTTCTTTCCCGGTAATCCTTGGGAGGGATTGGAACATGGTCTGCAGTAATGACCTGGATAGATCTGGTAGGCTCCAACAAGCCCTTTCACCTGGGCAGTTTGCTTTCTGTGAATTAATGGACGCCTTGGGCCTTGTGGACCCTTGGAGGGTATTGTTTCCGTATCACTGGAAGTATTTCTTCCATTCCCTGCCACATAACTCCTTCTCCAGGATTGATTACATTTTACTTGGGGTTGACCAGCTCTCTGGGGTTGTCTCCTGTCACTATTCTGCCAAAGTTATCTCTGTCCATCACCCTACCCTTCTCCAGCTTCACCCTTCCTCTTCTTTAGAAAGGGACAAGGTGTGGAGATTCAACAATCAGCTACTCAAATCCGAAGATCTCGTGAAACATATTCATTCTTTTGTCTCTACACTCATGGGGCTCAGTTCTCCCTCTACATCTAAACTTAACCTTTTATGGGGCTCTGAAATGTGTCCTTTGGGGAGAATTGATTCGCATAGCTGCCAAGTACAAAAAACAGGTCTCAGACAAATTGTCTTCTTTGCTAGATAATATACAAACCTTGCAAGGGCACATCTCACAAAATGCACCTCAGTCAGAGTGGGAACATCTAGAAAGCCTTAGATTTCAGTATAATACTTTACTGGGTGAAAGGGTGGAGCACTTAATAGTGTGTTCTAAGGTGAAATACTTCAACCAAGGGAGAAAGCGGGGAAGTTACTGACTCTCCAGTTGTGTGCCCAAGCAATGGGACAGAATCATATCCTCTATCCATACTGTTTCTGGCCAGCTTCTTACCTCCCCACATGACATTGTTGTTACTTTCAAGGCCTTCTACCAAAATGTATATACTCCGCCTTCTTCTCCCTTTTGTCCCACTAAATTTGAGACTTTCCTCCAGGATATAGCTCTTCCCCAACTAATTGGCCCATATGTTGAAATTCTCCAGGCCCTTTAACTCTAGCTGAAATCTATCAAGCGATTGATTCCTTAGCTTCAGATGAATCCCCTGTTCCAGATGGGTACACCGCTAATTTTTATAAGACTTTTAAAGCTTTATTGGCCCCTATACTTCTAGACACATTCAATTATATTTTTCAAGCAGGCCTCTCAGATCCATCTCTTACTGAGGCTACTATTGTTGTACTCCCTAAACCTAGTCAAGACCCCCTGCTGGTCTCTAACTGCAGGCCAATTCCACTAATCAATGTTGAATTTAAAATACTCAAAGGTGTTGGCCTGTAGATTGGGTTGAGTTTAGGAACCTCTTGTAAGCAGGGAGCAAGCTGGCTTTGTAAAAGATAGACTTTCAGCCGATCACCTTCGAAAATTATCCTATCTTATTTCTGCATCCAGGAAATCCCATACCCCTGTGGCTTTGGCATCCCTGGATGCAGAAAATGCATTTCACAGGGTTTTGTGGGATTATCTGTTTGTCTTGCTGCCCAAATACCATATTCCCCAGGGGTTTGTACAATGGGTCAAGGTGCTATGCTCTTCCCCAACTGTCTGAATACTTTGTAATGATGTTCTATCAATGCCTTTTCCCCTTAAACATGGCACCAGGCAAGGGTGCCCTCTCTCACCCTACTTACTTCATCTCTTCCTGGAACCCCTGATCTGCAAGCTCAATTCTTCCCCATATGTTAAGGGTATCCCAGTTGGTCTTAATGCATACAAATGATCAGTATACGCAGATGACATTTTGTTGCATGTCTCATCTTCCGCTACATCCCTGCCAGCTGCCTAACAGATCATTTCTCAGTTTGGGAATATTTCTAATTATAAATTGAATTTAGCTAAAACTGAAGTCATGCTGCTTAATGGTTCCACTTTATGGGCTGATGTTGAGCACCTTGGCTTCACATGGGTTTGAGATAAGTTGAAATACCTGGTGGTTTGTCTCAGTACATCACCTATTAAAATGAAACAATATAATCTTGATTCCACAGTGGCCAGCATTAAAGCAGATTTAGGCCGCTGGTCTTTGTTACCCATTTCCATGTGGTGCAGTTTGCATATTATTAAAATGAATGTACTACCCCGGCTATTGAACTCCCTACAGATGTATAATTTTGCTATACCACAGTCATGGTTTAATCAAGTCCATAGAATTTTTACTTCCTTTTTATGGCATGGCAAGATGACCCATCAGTCCCTGTCCAAATGAATGCATACCAAACAGGATGGGGGCTTGCAAGCACCCAACCTCTTTTTGTATTATTTGGCAATTCACTTTACTACATTCTCTTATTGGCTTAGTTCATCAGTAGAAGATCCTTTAGGGCCCTCTGCCCTGCTTTGGCGAGATATAGAACATTCTCAGTGTATCAGTATTGGTCTAGATATCTGGTCCCTCCTACACATTTCCAGGAAAAAGCTCCCTCAACCATTACAGGGAACCCAGCTGGAAGCATCCCTCCACATCCATTTACAACTACTGTATGTTCCCTAGTTAAAATTCGGCCATATAAACATATTACTCTACCCCTGTTTGGGAACCCTAATTTTCAAATCGCTGGGCAGATGCTTTCTAGTAAGTTTTGGCCTTGTATGGGTGTGGAAACTGTGGAAGGCCTTGTTCATAACCAGAAACTTTTATCTTTTCAGGAAGCCTGCACTCTATATCAGTGGCCCTCCTCTCTCTTTTTCTGATATTTCAAATTGTCCACATGCTTATGCACCTTTTTGGTACTGGCCCATGGTATGGCCCCTTGGGGAACCTTATCCTTCCCCTTGTTAGTAATGCTCCTACTTCCCATCACATTTCATACTATTATTGATCCCTGCGGGAATACCTGGCTCATTGTGTGGGTCCAAGGTTTTGTTATTGGGACCAAGCATTCCCGGATGGAAATTCCCCAAAGAATTAACCTGAAATTTGGACACACCTCTACAAATACATACACTGGGACAAATATCAGTTCATGCAATTCTAGATCCTTCACAGTCTTTATTATAGTCCTGTTAGATTGCATAAAATGGGCAGACTTTTTATGGATCTCTGCTCTAGATGCGGCAAGGAACCTGGAACTTTGCTTTATATTTTGTGGTCCTGTGAAAAAGTGGTCCCCTTCTGGAAATCCATCCAAACCCAGCTAGATCCATTTGCTTGGGTTGTCTGATGCTTTTCTTCTGGAAATATGTATTTTGGGGGAATATGGCTGTACCCTGATTGGCAGGAAAAGACTGCACATGGTCTTGATTTCAGTATGTGTGAAAAAGGTCATTCTTCAGCACTGGCTTGACCAATGCTCACTCCAATTTATTGAGTAGTACTGGGAAATATTGTTCACCTTACAATCTAAGTGCCTTATGGCTAATATGTTGGACAAAACCCACAAATACAAAAGAATCTGGGAACCCTTGTATGTCTTATTAATGGTATGATTGTTTGTCCTGGTTCTTCCCAGTTGAATGTCTTTGGTAGATTGATGAACACAATGTCAGATGTTTTTTGATATGTGTCCTTCTGGTATGGTAATTTTGTACACCTCTGGTGGTGAGGTGGGCTGGGGAAGGTGGGGGGGGAGGGATGGTAGGTAGTTGGGGGCTTTTTCTTTCCTTTTGGAGATGTATATTTAATATAATATAATATAATATGAATCATGGATTTGGTTGCTGTTTTTTTTATTATTCTTGTTGTATCTCTAAGACACTGTTTATGATCCCTGTATTTTGTTGTTCTTGTTTCAATAAAGTTTATTCAACTAAAAAAGAAGAAGACAATTCAGGTCATGAATGCAGCATGTCTTTTTCTGTCTCTGTTCATGTATATCTCCCACATCTTCTCTGAAAGACAGGCTTTGTACTTGGTTACTAGGTATAACATTGTGACTCAGTTAGTAGTAGGCCAGAGCATTGTGACCCAGTTAGTAGCTTGCCAGAGCATTGTCACAGATTCCACCAGTCTGAGGTCTGATGTCACACTCTGTCACAGCTGCTCTGTAATCATTTCAGCAATAATAAACTATATCTAGTTTATAAATCAGGGAACCCAGTTTCATACGTATGTCTTACAAACATACATTTTTTTAATTCAATAAGCTTTATTCAAAAGGTTTTATAAGTCAAATACAATTACAGTCACAAGACATACATTGCAAGAACAAGCACCAACTCTCAGGTACAACTTGACAGAATGAAACTATGTGAGAATAAAAACATACCACACTTACCCAACATCCCCTATCTACCCTCCCACTCCTTGGCAGAGCGTACTAGACTGTAAAAAAAGGGGTGGGGGAAGAAAAAGAAAATCAAAGGGATTACTGTACCCTTATAACCCACAGAAAATCACAGGGTAAATAGAGTATGAAGAGACTCCCAACTGTCCCTATATCTGGAAACTCTATTATGGATGCTGGCAATCATTTTCTCAATCCTCAAGTTGAATAAAATCTCTTGGAGACACTCGGAGTAAGTTATCACTGTGGAATCTTTCCAGTGACAAAGCACCAGAGCCTTAAGAGAGAGAGTGCAATCAGTGCCATATGGTACCTTCTCTGTAGGACATCAACTCCAGTGTAGTCCCCTATCAAGCAAATTTCCAGGGTAAACAAGTCATTAAGGCCCAGAAGGGGATCAGCTTTTGCCTGATAGTGTCCCACAGGGAGGCAATGGGGGGCATTCCCAGAAAATATGAAGTAAATTACCATCTGTATTGTTACATTTTGTATAGGTAGGATTAGGAAGTTTCCCCATGTTAAAGAGCTTGGCAGGTGACAAGTAAAGGTTGTTCAGTATAAAAAATGTAATCAATCTCAATCTGTCTTGAGTGATATAGGAATGGCATACCTTCCATAATTTATCCCAACTAAGGTGTTTCAAAGGGAAAACAGCTTTCCAATAGGGTATTGCCCCATCCACCATGGGGAAGGCCAAGTTGAAAAGAGCTGGGTATAATCAAGAAACTGCATGGGGCTGTTGAACTGCATAAGCCAGACTTTTGATATTCTCTCCCATATTACTGTCCTCCCTTTGTTGGAGATTTTTTGAGACTAGAAGGTGGCGGACCTGGTAAATCCTAAAAGGACTTCCCAGAACAGGGAACTTCCTCAGAATTTCCATTGAGGTAAGATAGGGGAGCCTGTCATCAGGTCACTGGGGCGAATGTGATTGGTTGATGGGAACCAAGCAGGGGTGAGACATCTGCCCCTATCTTAAAATTAGGATTTTTCATCAGAGGCTGATTGGGATTAATGGTATGACAGTATTTAATAAAGGAACAGAGTTGGGAGTGAATTCCTACTGAAGTAGTCATGGGAGAGTCCATCCCTAACTTAGGTAAGTCCTTTGGTCTGAGGTGCAGCATTGCTTCGCTCGAGACCCCTATTGAATCTAATATGTCAAGCTCAATTTGAAGCCAGGAGGGAGCATATGGGAAGGAAGAAGATTCTGCAATAGGTCACAGCCAGTGAAGATTTCTGCTTGCCTGACTAGCCCAATAATATAATCTAAAATCTGGAAGTCTCAGACTCCCTCTGGATTTAGGGGCCACCATCTTGTGGTAGGCTCTTCTCAGAGGCTTTCCCTTCCAAATAAAATCCGAGATGGAGCTGTGTAATTTCCTGAACTAGAGGAGTGGGACCTTGAGGGTTAACATATTCAGTGGGTAAAAAATGCGAGGCAATACACGCTGGGGCTTCATTTCGGGTCATGAGGGTAGCCCAGCCCTCCCCTGGACGCTTTTCTGGTCGCTGACCCCCACCTCCCGAGGCATCAAGGTAAAGCTGAAGGTAGAAAAACGCCAAGTAAAGGCGCCATTTTTGAACTTCCCCACAAGTGCTGCTTCTAAAGTCTGCTTTCTGTCTCTCAACCGAGGAGCTTCTTTAATATCTGTCGGCACATGAGTGGAGACTGTTTTTTTAAATTAGCACATTTCTCTGCTAGCCCTGTATTTTCCTGCCGTAGCAGCAGAGCCTTAAGAAGATTTAAAGTTAATTTGCTCATATGTAAATGCGGTGTCTGATTTAAATTAGTCCATTTACTCTGCTTAGCCATGTATTTTCTAGTCACGCAGAAGTGCCTTAAGAAGCTGTAAAGTAAATGAAAACTGCTTAAAATACATTCGCAACTGTCCATCACCTTGCAGGTATCTGTTTTAATTGTAGTCATTTTGTAGAACCTTTGCCAAGTGACTTATCTGTATTTCCCAAAAAACTCAGTTGCACCTCAAAGAACGTGGTTTTTATATGCCGGTAATTTGCATTGGGAGCTTACACCCTGCCTTTGCTCTGACTTTAAGTCTCAAAAGTTTAAATTCTGTATTTTTTCTGAAAAGCCACTAAAATTACAGCCACAAATCAAGTAATCTGCTCTGTTCTCAAAGTAACGCCTCAGGAGAAGCATGTTTTAGCGCTAAGTGCATGTTTAATTGCTATACAGAAATACAGTAACAAAACAAACCGCTAAACCGCTCTCTTTGGAAATCTCATGTTGTTATAGTGTAAAACCCACATTGCAGCCACCCAGAAAGTGTAACGCAGCAGGATTTTTGTTAGGCACTCCCACTTACCTGGATATAAAGGTCCTCCTTTTTCTCTCTGCAGACAGACGCTGGGGCTTCATTTCGGGTCGTGAGGGTAGCCCAGCCCTCCCCTGGATGCTTTTCTTGTCGCCGACCCCCACCCTCCGAGGCATCAAGGTAAAGCTGAAGGCAGAAAAACGCCAAGTAAAGGTGCCATTTTTGAACTTCCCCACAAGTGCTGCTTCTAAAGTCTGCTTTCTGTCTCTCAACCGAGGAGCTTCTGCCCCGCCGGCGCTCTGCGCCGACTCCCCACCACCCTCACCACCGCCCTTGGTGTGCTCCTCCTTTTATAGGCTAAGGTCACATGATTTGTTAAACCTATCAGCCAACTTCTCCATTTTCAGCTTATCAGCTGCCACCACCAGAGGGCCACAACCCAATATATTACAGTTTCCTGTTTTAAATTTAGCAAGGATGCTACTATTCACATCCTTATTTTTTATCTCACTGGCCACTCTCTCCTCCCTACCCCCTGCCACCCTCCCACACTGCGAACCCACACTGTCCCCACCCCCTAGACTTATCCCTCAGCCAGGCCACACAGTCCTCTCATTCTCACCTGCCAAAGCCATGGCCCAAAACCACTACGGAGCTATAAATGCCAGTGTCATTCCCCCAACCTTTCACCAGGGGCACGCGGTCTTATACATCCCAACTCATCGCTCTCCCAAATTTATCTCAAACACCTGGTCCTCCACATCCTGCTCATACCTCGCAAGGTCAAAAATAATGCATCTTGCCTGCTTACTTCTACTCCTGTCAGGGGACATAGAGGTAAACCCTGGTCCAAACCACAAAATTTCCCATTCCCCTTTCTCCTTTCCCAAAGGCCTCTGCATCTTACACCTAAACACCTGCAGCCTTTTATCAAAAATCTGTCTACTACAACCTATTGCTTTAACACAACGCCCTGACATCCTTGTCATCTCTGAAACCTGGCTAAAATCTCATCACTCAGACTCGGAAGTCTCCATTCCAGGATACACCATAATCAGACATGACCGGCCAGGCAAAAAGCGTGGAGGCGGTATGGCAATGTATATAGCAAACAAACACCATTTCTCTACAGTGGAAATCCCTACAACCCCTGCAGGCATAAACTCCATTCTCATCAAACTATCTCTCCCCTGTTCATTCCCGGTCTTCGTGGCAGGCTCATGCTGCCCCCCAAGCACTCCCCTGATGGATATCCTCTCCCACCTAACCTCCCTTCAATCCTTAGCTGCTGGCAGCGAGCTACACGCCATCGGCGATTTTAACTCCAACTGGCTAAGCACCGATAAAGCCCATTTAAAGACCAAAATAAAGGCTCTGAACCTAACACAACTCATTCTGGAGCCTACAAGACTAAACCATAAGACACTGAACCACTCTGTACTAGATTGGGCACTCACCTCTCACCCCCACAGGATCCTAAAAGCGGGCATATTACCTGATTCTATAAGTGATCACCACATGATCTTTCTGATTAGAAAGGTGCATAGCCCCCCAGCCCCCCCTCCAAAGACACTGTGCACCAGGTCTTTCAACTCACTTATCTTGCCATCTCTCTTATCTGACTTAAAACATGTAAACTGGACCTTCATTCCTGTGTCTCCCTCCATTGATGCAGCATTTGACGGTTTCAAAACCTGCTTCCTAAAAATCTGGGATAAACACGCCCCCCTATGGACAAAGAGAGTTAGAGGCGTGCATCTCCCCTGGATCTCAGCTGATATAATCAGGAATTGCCACACCAGAGACCGTGCCTGGAAAAACGATAAGAAATCAGGTACACAGGAAACCCACTCCACTTTTAGAAGGCTCCGAAATGCATGCACAAACTCCATCAGGCTAGCAAAGAAGACTTACTTTCTGACGGCATTTAATAAGAACATAAACCACCCGACTGATTTCTGGAAAACCCTAAAATTCTTGCTTTCCCCCCCACTACACCCCTATCGCCTACACTATCCGACCAGGGCTCCCACATCTCTGACCCCATCTGCGTAGCGGAAGCTTTTAATATACATTTCTCCAGCTGCACTGCCAAACTCCTATCCTCCCTCCCGAATCCACCCCCCGGTCCCCCCACAGCTCATGCCCCCCAAAACCTGCCCCCGCAGTCCTGCCTTTCTCATTCTGCCCAGTAACCCAGGCCAAAGTCCTACGCTCACTACAGGCACTAAACCCAAACAAAGGCAAGAGCCCTACATCCCTGGATGCAAAGATGCTCTTCCTATCTGCCCCAGCCATAGCTGCCCCTCTCACTGCCCTTCTTAACCTCTCTTTCTCTCTGGATAAGGTACCCACGGCCTGGAAAATGGCCACAGTCATACCCCTGCCAAAAGGTGGTGACCCCTCCTCCCCAGAAAACTATAGATCCATCTCCCTGCTCCCAATCCGGGCCAAATTACAGGAACAGCTAGTCATGTCCCAGCTCACCCCCTACCTGGAAGCCTCCTCCTTTTTCACTCCATTCCAATCAGGTTTCCGAAAATCCCACTCCACCACCACCTCCCTGTTACGTGTCACTGGTGACATTCTCACTGGTATCTAGCCAAGGCTTTTGATACCGTCTCTCACTCCCTACTTCTCTCAAAACTCTCAAATGCAGGGTTCACTGAGCCGGCCATTGCTTGGTTCCATGACTATCTAGCGGACAGGAAGCAAATAGTCAAACTGGCCTCTCACACCTCAAACCCCAAGCCAGTCACTACTGGTGTCCCACAAGGATCGGTCCTAGGCCCCCTACTTTTTTCCATTTTTTTAAATGACCTCTCATCAGCATGCACCCACTCATCCATCCAAATGCATGCGGATGACACTGTCCTGTATGCCTCCGGCCCTACCACACAAAGCGTAGTAACCCTGCTTCAGGAGGATTTCTACACCATCCAGTGCTGGCTGAGGTTAAATCAGCTATTCCTAAACCCCAAAAAAACAGTATTACAAACTTTCGGTTCCCAACAGAGACTCTCCCGCCAAACCCCCTGCCCCCCTTTCAAAACCATAGACGGGACCCCCCTGGACAATTGTACTTCCTTTAGATATCTTGGTGTCTGGCTTGACCAGCACCTAGATTTCACCACTCATATCGACTCACTTCACAAGAGACTACTCCCCAAGCTAGGTACCCTATTCCGCAACAAAAAATGCCTCCCCACACAAACTAGGCTCGATATTGTCCAAAAAATGATTCTCCCTGTCTTCGACTATGGAGACATAGTCTATTCCATTGCCCCCAAATCAGCTCTGGCCAGCCTAGACACCATGTTCCACTCTTTCTGCCGGTTCATTCTAGATTGTCCGCAATCCACTCACCATTGCAATCTCTACAGCTCCACTACCCTGCTGTCACTCCACGATCGTAGACAAACAAACTGTGTTAGGTTTGCTGCCAAATTCTGGTCCCACTCCCTCCCCCACTATCTGGCCTCTACCCTCTCCAGACAATCCCCTCCTGCTTACTCCCTCAGGACCACCGATCCCAGACTGCTACACGTCCCGTTCATGCGTACTTCCAAAGGCCAGGCTGCTTTTAGTTTCCGTATCCCACAGACCTGGAATGCTCTGCCAGCCTCCATAAGACATGCACAGAACCCTCACCAATGTAACCCTCTACTCAGAGCCCATTTCTCTTCCAGCTGCACCTGTTATAACTAGTCACTATAGTGTTTACTGCTTGCTGTTACTATGAAAGTATATGTAATGTTATGACCCTGTCATTCTGTATAATGTACTCAAGAACCTCTGTCTGTATTTTTGAACTAATGTTATATATGTAAGCCTTGTCTTCCTAAAAAATGTTTTTCCGTCTATATCCATGTACTGTATTTATGGGTCTCAACCCCCAGGTCACATCTGGAATTGAGCTTTTAGCTCAGTATGCTTTCCTGGTAAATCTCGTAAATAAATAAATTTTGATTAGGCTTACCCTTCCCCATAAGGAAAGCGGTAGACTCAACCAATGAGTTAGGTCTTGCTGTATGGTAACTAGCAAGGAGTCTAGGTTGAGCTGCTTCATCTTGGCCTGGCTACCTGCCAAGAAAATACCCAGATATTTAAGATGTCTAGGGGACCACTGAAGCTTAATGTTCCCAAGGAGACCTTTATGGGTATGTGCATTATGTGGAAAGACCTGGGTCTTGTCTAAATTCACCTTGTAATTTGACAATCGACTGTACTCTGTTATAATGTCTAGGACAGCAGAAATGGAATTAGCGGGCTGTGTAAGATGTAACAAGATATCGTCTGCATAGACCGAAAGCCTCAGGTCTTACAAACATACATGAACAAGGTAGAGACAGTGAAAAAGGAACGTACAGCAGGTAAGGACAAGATTTGACTCCACAGTCTGATAGAAAGTCAGAAAAGACATAAATAGTATTCAGAATCTTTGCTTCAGACTCTTTCTCCACATTTGATGTCAGAAAAACACGTGGATACTCTAAGGTCAAGAGTTTGTGTGTGGGTCCCAGACCTGGTACCAGGGAAGCATTGCAGAAAGGTATGGAACCAGTAAAAGAAAGACCAAGAGTGACAACCAGAAGTATGGCAACCAAGCCACCAGAGATGGGAGGAGAACAGGAAGCAGCAGAACCATAAAGTCTGAGTTTTTAAAATGGTGGGTGAAACAACAAATAGAGGCCGAGAAACAGAGAGAAAAAGAGCTCCAATGTTTAGAGGCACAGAGAAAAGAAGACATGCAGCTACAGTATGGCTGTCTGTATTGCAGGCTATTAAAGGTGGAGGAACTGGTACAGGTCCAGTAGATCAGCAAAACACAGGCAACTTGAAAGACATTAAACTGACACAGCTATGCCCCTCGGATGATATTGAGGCATACCAGACTTTGTTCAAAAGGGTCGCCAGTGCATGCTGATGGCCAAAGCAGCAATGGGAAATCAGGCTGGTACCTTATCTTAGCTAAAGCCCAACTTGCCTACAGTAATGTGGACACTGCTCAGTCAGAAGACTACGACCTGGTGATAAGAGAAACATTGAAAAGATATGGCATCTCAGGAGAGACCTACAGGCAGAACTTTATGTCCCAGAAGTACCAGTCATTCAACAATCTCCATGATGCTTACACCAACTCGAAGAATTCCTCATTAAATGGCTACAGTCAGAGGGCAAATCAGTCCCCCAGTTTATCGACATATTTACAATGGAACAGTTAATAAATATCTTGCGTACAGACATGCAACTTTGGGTAAAAGAGCACTGACCAGAATGTGGGGCAAAGGCTGTTTCTTTGGCTGAAGACTATCAGATGGCCAGACAGATGCCACAGCAAAGAGGTAATAGACCAGGACCGGTAAGACCCTCTTTTCCCCAGTTTAACTCCAGGTCAGATAAGAACTCTGGTTAGGGTAACAAATCTGTACCTAAAGGCTTTATTTGCTACAACTGCAATAAGCCAGGTCATATTGCAAGAAACTGCCATAAAAAGAAGAAGGGTAACATTGAAGCAGATTTGGCCTTGGCAAATTGGGGCAACTATTTAACAGAGGTCAAGGTGGGAGATAAGGCTGTGAAAGGACTTATAGATTTGGGAAGCAGACAGACTCTCATGCATGCTGAAGTTTTGGGAAAGAAGTATATATGAGGACCAGGTACTGGGGTCATCTGCATTGATGGGGACACTCAATACTATCCCATCACTTAACTGACTCCCAGCATTAATGTGTGTTGCACCAAATGAAAGTAGGAGTGATACTCAAGTTACCTGTACCTATGATCATTGGAAATGACTTTCTAGGCTTTGCTAAGTTAATCACAGAGGAAGAGCTTTGGTAACTTTGATCAATACGTGTTTCAGCCCAACTCCAAGATCCAGAAATCCCAGCAATAAAGAAGACGCCTGAAAAAGCAGTGGCAACAAAAGACTGATGGACATAAGGGGTTAATTTATGAGACTGCCAAAACCAGACTGATAACTAATTGTGAGTTTGCTGCTGAACAAACTAATGATGTTTCTCTCCAGGATTACTTTAGGCAGGTGGGGTTGAAACACAAAAAGGGGGAACCTTTTTTTAGAAAGTGTAATGGGCTGCTGTACCAAATTTGTGTGTTAATTCTCACACACAGGAACAGGTAGAACAATTGGTAATCCCAAAGAAGTATATAAATGAATTGTTACAGATAGCACATGATAGTCCCAAGGCTGGTCATTCTGGGAAGGATCGCACCCTTGCCAGGGTGCCATACAGGTTTATTGGCCTGGGATCCATTATGAGATAACTACTTATTGCAGATCTTGTCCTGAATGACAGAAAGTAGCCCTAGTGTTTAAAAAAATAAGATGCCCCTGCAGCCCCTACCTTTGATATATGTACCATTTGAGAGGATTGTAAAGGATGTGACAGGCCCCTTAGCTGGAAGTAAACGGGGTAACCATTTCATTATGGTAGTATGTGCTTATGCTACTAGATACCAAGAGGCAGTGCCTAGGTGCACTGTAATAGCCCCAAAAGTGGCTGCAGAGCTTGTAGAAATTTTCAGCAGGGTGGGCATAGCTAAAGAAATTATTGATGTTGCCTTGCTGAAGGAGCTGTACCGATTACTCTGTGTTACAGCCATAAGAACCTCCCCTTATCACCCTCAAACAGATGGCCTTGTTGAGCATTTTAATTAGATCCTAAAACGCATGATAAAAATGTCTGTGAGAGTTGAAGGACGAGATTGGGACTAGTATCTACCATACTTGCTTTTTTTGCTTACCAAGATGTGCCACAGGCATCAACAGGTTTTTCACCGTTTGAAGTGTTGTATGGTACACAACCTAGGGGGACCCTAGATGTTGTAAAGGAAACATGGAAAGGTAGCCCCTCTCAAAAAAAAATCTATTATAGCATATATGTGCGCTGAGAAAGAAGTTATCCAAGTATGTTGAAATTGCACATAGTAACCAGGAAGAGGCCCTGAATCACCAGAAAGTATATATCATGATCGCAGGGTAAAAGAAAATGATTTGAGACCAGTGAAAAGGTATTGTTATTTATTTATTTATTTAGAATATCGGAATTACAAACCTTTGAGTCATAGACTAATTTCCAAAGGCTCCACATGAGTTACAAAGACAATAAACATGAAAACAGTTACAGAGTGATATATAGACAGAAAATAGGTGGCCTATACAATGTGTTAGCTAAGTGGGGGTAGGGGAAGAGACATCGTAACATGTTTACAAATATATTAGCAGCCCAGTGGACTGTGGTCTATACAAGAGGTTAGCTAAGCATGGTCCCAGAGACAAAAGGCCTAGTCATAGACAACGGTACCAGTGCAGTCAGTCAAGGAAAGACTTTGTCATAGCGGAGTATAGAGGTAATGCGGTTGGGTTCGGGGTCGGGCTATCAGATGGTAGGTAGTACGGCTATGGGCAGGTGAATGAGCGGGTAGTCAGTATGTGGTTTCTGAGTGCCGCCTTGAAAGGACCCAGTTTGGTGAGGCTAGTGATGGATATAGGGAGGGCATTAAAGAAGGTGGGGGCCCTGACCGTAAATGACCTCTGTGCCAGGGTTGTCTTGACCCGGGGGTTTAGCAGGAAGGCAGTGCTAGTACTGCAAGTGTTTACTGGGTGCTCTTTAGTAGTGAGGGATGCTGCCAATCCTGGCGGTGTTAACCCAAGGAGAGATTTCTTGACCGGGAGGCAGGTCTGATACCTGAGCCTCTCGTCAAAAGTGAGGATCTGCGTACTGGAGTAGAGGGTGCAGGTGTGCGTGGTCCTTGCCACACCTGACAGGAGCCTGCAGGCTTTGATGAGGATTACTTTGATTTTTGTTGAGAGCCGTTGTGTCAGCCGTGCTACAGATCAGGAGCCCATAGTCTATCAGGGACATGACAGATGAGGTGATGGCTAGTTTTAATGCTTCAGGAGGTAAGCAGTCCTTGTGGCAGTAGAGGAGGCTGATATGGGTGTTCACTGCAGAGGTGAGCACGTGAATGTGGTTATGGAAGGTGAGAGCAAGGTCAAAGGTAACCCCTAGGTATTTGTAGGAGTGGACCTGTTCTAGGGGATGAAGTGAGCTGGAGATGATGTGGAGGGGTGAGTTCTTTAGTTTGTTTTGATGGTGTGCAAATAGTTGGGTCTTAGTTTTCTTCAGGTTCAGGACCAGCCTGCTTTTGCTGAAGCACTGTTCAGCAAGGCTAAAGGAGTGCTGGAGTGCAGCCTGCAGGTTGTTAGGGTTTGCATGGGTGGTGCATAGGATGGCGTCGTCAGTGTAAAGTAGTATTTTTCCCAGGCAGAGAGAGGGGAGGGCATTGGGAAAGAGGCTAAAGAGTAGAGGCCCCAGGATGCAGCCCTGGGAGACTCCAGAGCATATTGGGTGGGAGATGGATAGCGTGGTATTGATCTTGACCATCTGTGTTCGTGATGTCAGGTAGCTGGAGAGCCAGTTGAGGGGACCTTGAGAGAAACCTAATTTGAGGAGGGTGTCCAGCAGGAGGGAGTGGTTTACTGTGTTGAAGGCCTTGGAGAGGTCAATGAACACAGCTCCTGCTAGTCGTCCCTTATCAAGTGCAGCATGGATATAGGATGAGAATTCCAGGAGGGCTGTGGTTGTGCTGTGCCCAGCACGGAAACTGTGCTGTTGGCTGCAGAGTAGGTTATGTGTGTCAAGGTAGGTTGTTAGCTGATCAGCCACCACCTTTTCTAGGGCTTTGGAGAGGGAGGGGATGATTGAGATTGGCCGGTAGTTCCCCGTGGATAGGTGATCCCCACCTTTGTGGATGGGCGTCTCTACTGCAGTTTTCCAGTTTTGGGGAACTGACCAAGGCAAAGGGAGAGATTCAGGAGGCCCATTAGGGGGAGGAGAAGAACATCCAACGTAAGCAGAGTAGTCTAGTGTCAAGCGGGTTATTCAGGGGGCTAGTGCCTTTCGGGGCCTTGGCCAGGTACGTCTCAGCTTCCTGAGGGGTGATTGCCCTCAGGTAGAAAGGTGGATGATCGAGCTGGGGGGTGTCAGAGGTGGGAATGGGGCTGAAGAAATTTTGGGGGAGGACTGAACTCAGATAGGTGAAACTGGTGTTGAGGGCATCAGCTATTTCCTTAGGGTCAGTGCTAATGGATCCATTTATTGAGATCTGTAAGGAGGGGGTGGGGACCGAGATTTGCCATTGAGTGTTTTGATGTTGTCCCAGAATTTGCAGGAGGACCCCCAAGAGGAGGTAAGTTGGGCCCTGAAATGTTCAGCCTTTGCTTAGTGGATGGCCCAGGTACATTTATTCTGCTTTGCGTGATTGGCCTGCCTGTCAGCAGCTTTAGCTGAGTTTCTGGCCTTGTGCCACAGGTTATCTCTGTGTTTTAGTTGTTGGATGAGTGCAGGAGTTATCCAGGGTGCATTATTCTGCTTGCGGTGTGTTTTCTTTATGGGTCATAGATGTCACAGGCAGAAATAAATGAGTCGTGGAAGTAGTCTAGAGCAGTGTCCACATTGGAGGCCTAATAAATTGGGGTCCAATCCCAGTGAGCAAGGTGTTCTTTGAATTTGGTGAGGTAACCCAGATGGAGGATACACCAGAGGGTGGTGGTAGGTACAGGGGTGGGCTGTTTGCCTGACCAGGTACAGCAAACTGGTGAGTGGTCACTCAGGGAGTCTGGGAGGACAGTTATATCCTTAAATCTAAGGGGCTGGTAAGTGGTTATGACATCCAGCAGGGTGTCATTGCCTGTGACGGGGTTATACCTGGTGGGCTGAGTCACCAGCTGATGGAGGTTTAGGGCTGTGAGAGCTTCACTGGAGGCAGCGGTTGTGTCAGAGAGCCAATTTAGGCTGAGGTCCCCCGGATGATATGTTCAACTTTGTGCTGGAGGCTGGTGATATATTCTGTAAGGGATTAGAGAGCCTGGGACTGCTTACGTGGGGGGATGTAGGCCACTGTGACTATGAGGGGGGCCTTGGATGGGTCAGGGGTGATCTTGTTGGACATGGCCTGTGTTCCATGGTCCAAGACTGGTGGTGATATGGCTTGGGCAAGCAGGGAGTGTTACAGGTAAAGTGCACATCCACCTCCCCGCTTTCTGATTCTGTCGAGGTGATGTAGGGTGTAGCCTGGAATGGATACAAAGAAGTCAGGGGTGGATTTGGAGAGCCATGTTTCTACCAGGGCAAGGACGTCTGGCTGGTGTTGTGTGATCCAACATTGTAATGCAGCCATTTTCTTTTGTATATTGCAAATGTTCATAGAGGCAATCCGGAGTCCAGAGGTGGGTGTAGGGTGGGTTGGGGTGGGAGGCACAGGGCTTGGATTTGGGTGGACAGTCCCAGAGAGTAGAAGAAGCAGTGTAAACAGCCTCAGATGGTGTTGGGGCTTTTTGGGGCTGTTGGTCGCAGAGCTATTTCCAGGTCCTGTGCAGCACACACATGGTGTAAGTAGAGAGTATATGATACCGACAGCTGGCCATATAAGGGGTGAGGGGTTGTTGGTGATAGTGACCAGTATGTGTGGTGGTATGGGTGGGAGTGGAAGGGGTATTGTATGGGTGGATGTGCTGGAGGAACTGGGACTGAGTGTCCTTACCAGTGTCAGCTGTGGGGTACTGCTTGGCAAGGGGGGAGGTGGATTTTGCATTTGTGGGAGCAGACCCACCAGTAGGGGCGCAACCAGGCTGAGGAGGCAGACCATGTTGGATTGTGATGCTGCGACTAGGGGCTTTTGTGAGGTGAGCTATAAGGGTGAGCTCCTGCCTTCCACTACTGTAGGATCCTCTGTGGAGAAGAGGTAGGGTGCTGAACTTTGGTGTGAGGGGTACCAGGTTTGAAACTGGGAGGGGACAGTCCACGGGGGGCCTGGTTGGTCACAAAAAAGGGGGAAGTCCAGAGTGGCTAGACAGTGGGAGAGCAGTGAAAAGAGATGGTGCACTAGTGACTCCTAGTGGTGGAGGTAAGCTATGCATCATTATGGAGGGGAGAAAGTGGAGCTATGGAGGAGGAAGTAGAGCAGAGTGGGAGAGCTACAGTGGTAGAGAGGGGAGAGAGCGAGGAGAGGCAGTGCTACAGGCTGCAGAGAAAGATGATCCCGCTGGTGGTGGTAACTTATAAGCTGCAAATGGAAAAGTGGGGAGAAGTATAAAATCAGAACAGGACGTCACGTGACATGGGAGGGTTTTAAATTGAGGGTCGGGGCTTGGGTGGGAGGGTGGCTGGGGTGGGCGGTGCAGTCTCGACAGCATCGATGGGCTAACACCCCTCAATAAACTGCCAGAAGGAAGGGAGGTAGCATTACCTCTTAAAGCCCCTTGAGGTGCTTCCATTCCCTCTCGATGTGTTCCTGTGGCGGTCTGTGCTGTGAGTGGGGGAGGGTGTCCGGAGGCCTATTTAGGGAGAGAAAAACAAAGGCCTGGGATTAATATGCAGTGGAAGATTGTTTGCCTTTCAGCCTCTACTGCGCATGTGCCACCTGTTGTGCTCAGTCCCGACATGGAGGCTCCAGTGCACATTCGCGAGATATCCCGGGCAAGATAGCGAGGAGATGCCAGCGACACGACTGAAGCACAGTGAGTAACAATCATGCACAATGTTGTGAACTGGCTAGCAAAACAGTGGTTACAGACTGAGACATGCAGGCAGTACAATCCAAAATGGGTTACACAGTGTAGCTAAGCAGATAAAGCAGAAATAACAGAAGTCGCCAAAACCCTAGCCTGTTCAGCACTTAAGGTACACTCAAATACAGACGCTGATCCCCATTGGTATCTGCCTGTTAAACTGTTTGGAAAAACAATCAGTAGCAGTAGGGGGACAGAAAATGTTTCCTCTAACACTCCTCAACAAACTGCTAGGAGGAAGGGAGGTAGCATTACCTCTTAAAGCCCCTCGGGGTGCTTCTGGACCTTCTTGATGTGTTCCTGCGGTGGTCTGTGCTACGAGTGGGAAGGGGGGTGTCCGGAGGCCTCTTAAAGCCCCTTGGGGTGCTTCTGGCCCCTCTCGAAGTGTTCCTGTGGAGGTCTGTGCTGCAAGTTACCTACTTCAGAAAACAAACTGCTAATGACATGGCAAGGACCGTATACAGTGCTTAGCCATACTGGCACAGTTTATACTGGGTGCTTATACTGGGTTTAGAATGGAAAAAGGCCTCTACAGCCCATCATTACCATTCCCCACATTAGTGGGACCATTTATGTCTATTTTTTGTTAGCCAGATATCGCCACCTTTCTTAAATCTTGCTAGGGAAATACTACACACTAAATCAATTGGCAGTGTATTCCATAACCTGGCTGTTCTGTTTAGAAACATAATGTTTGCTGTTGTTTCTTGCAGTCTCAATTTTTATTTGTATCTTGTGTCCTCTCAACCCTAGATGTTTATCATGTATGACTATTCCCATCTCCTTGATTAAGTCTGGTTCTCTCATTGTTTTGTACAAAGTTAGTAAATCGCCTCTCACTCCTCTTTGTTGTAAAGTTAACTATGAGGTTGAGACCCTTGAACGAAGAAATCCTACTATGATATATCATGCTAATCTCCTAAAAAATATGGGTTGAAAAAACACCATGGGCTGCATTGTTAGTATTGACAGAAACTGAAAAGGGAGATATGGACATAGCTTATGGTAGGCTAGAACAAATAGTAACTTCTGATGCAGTTAAGATATATAGTTCCTTAACCCCAGATCAAACTGCAGAAATGCGTAACTTGGTAAAGGCATTTAATAATATTTGCTATGGTACCAGGCTGTGCAAAAAGGATTGAGCATGTAATAAGGACAGGTTGTGTGTGCCCTATTAGACAAAAGGCATATAGGATACCAGAGAGGTTAAGAGCAGGTCTAGTTAAGGAAATAGAGAAAATGAAAGAATTGGGTATCATAGAAGAGTCAAGAAGTGCTTGGGCATCACCAGTGGTGACTGTAAATAAGAAAGAAGGGTGGGGGTAAGAATATGCCTTGATTTTAGAAAACTTAATCAACTGTCTGAATTTGACAGCTATCCTATGCCCAGGACAGATGACTTGGTGGACAGATTGGGAAGTGCCAAGTACATCAATGCCCTCGATCTTACCAAGGGTTACTGGCAGCTTCCCCTAGCAAAAGAATCCAGGGACAAAATTGCATTTCCAAAGCCTACTGGATTCTATCAGTTCATCACCATGTCATTTGGGTTATATGGTGCACCCGCCACATTTCAGGAGTATATGGATATAGTCCTAGCCCCATACGCTGTCTATTGTGTGGCTTACCTGAATGATGCCATGGTACACAGTCCAGACTGAAAAAGCCATCTGGATCACCTACGAGCAGTTATCCAAGCCATCAAAAATGCAGGTCCGATCATTAATCCTACCAAATGTGCATTGGGCATACAGGAAACCAGATATTTGGGTATATTGTGGGAAATGCAGAGGTAAACCCAGAAATTTCTGAGACAGAAACTGTAGCTAACAGCCCTGTCCCTAAAACAAAGAAACATGTCAGATCATTTTTAGGGCTGACTGGTTACTACTGGAGATTCGTCCCAACTTTGCTCAACTAGCTATTTCCCTCACTGAACTTACAAAGAAAAGATATCGAAATAATGTAAAATGGACCCCAGAGAATGAAGAAGCTTTTAGGGCCATCAAGGCTGCATTATGTTTAGCCTCTGTTTCAAAAAGCCCAGACATTGAAGAGCAATTCCTATTTTTTTTTTATCATGTCACTATTTATGCATCTCTGCAGCACCACCGGCGGGGGCATCCAGCCACTGGCCCCCACTGCCCCAGAGAGCAGCAGGCTCACTCGCATGATGGGGGTCTGGCACAGCCACCCCAACCCACTGGAGGGCCTCCCCCATCACAGTCCGAGCCAGGCTGGACTGGACCCCCAAGCGCGATTCCACGACAGTCCTCCAGGTTGGCGGGAGTGCGGCCATCAAGCTGCCTCGGTCGTACCCAGCCATTTCCTCTATTTTTCCCCTAGGAGCTGGCAGTGCAATGACGTATGGTGTGTAAGCTGACACCTTGCCATGCTCCTCCCCTACTGTGCACTTCAACTGTGCTGCCCCCAGTCATTGCTAGGGGCTGCTACAGCATGACGTGCTTCCCCTTACCCACCCCAGAGGGAGGAGAGCACTCCTGGGATGCTCAATCCATCCTCTTCCCTGCTGACTCCCTACGGCTCGAGTTCATTCCCAAACCCAGGTCGCCGGCATGGTGCAAGGTGTGGCATCCAGTGCCTCAACCCTCAGTGCCACCAGGCCGGCTAGAGCAATTTCTATTTTACAAACAGATGCCTCAGAGGTAGGCCTAGGTGCAGTCCATAGCCAGAATATAGATGAGAAGGAGCATCCCATTCTATATGTCAGCAGGAAGTTGCATGACAGGGAGAAAAGGTACTCCACCATTGAAAAGGAAGCCCTAGCGGCCAAATGGGCAATGGAGTCCCTTAACTTTTATTTGCTAGGAGCGGACGTTGCGCTCATAACTGATCATAATCCTCTCTGTTGCTTGAATCAAATGAAGGATAAAAATCCCAGGATCACAAGATGGTACCTGGCATTAGAGCCATTTAAATTCAAAATGTTACATATGTAACCCCTTCCCTGGCCCCGTTGTCTAAAGGAGAAGGGCTGCTACCCCTGCCTTGTCAGCTCAGGACAGCTCAAACAAGGTTGAGGGGTCTGGGATTGGATTCGTATGAAAAGAAGGGGATTCTTTCCGACAGGTTAGGTAAATAAACTGGTGCCTCCATCCAGAGTTAAATATAAAAGTGGGTCAGATATTGTTTTTAGCAGTATAACCCTCCAGGATGCTGTACCGACCCACCTCCCCTTACTGTCATCCCACACACATGGCATACCTGAAACCAAAATTCCATTTTCCATAACTTTTATAATTCAAGACTCCAGCTAATAATTTCTCATGAGTCAGATATTGTTCCAAACAGTAAAACACATTTATTTACATGGGGGAGGGCTAGGAAAGGTAAATTCCTACCTCTCCAGAGCCGAATACAGTACCAGACCTGTCTACTCACAAAAAAAATTCTCCTTGGGCACATGCCGCCTGGAGTTGCAAAACTCCTCGCTGTCCACAGCAGCACCCAATCTACATGAGGAGCTCTGCAGCAGATGTTCCAGGTCCCCAGGTGCCGGACCACCATGAGGCAGAGATCATTCTCACACAGGGCACCTCAGTACTGCAATACCCTTAACAAAGAAGCACTTACAACTATGACTCTTGGTCCCTTTAAAAGGGAACTACGACGCTCCATTTCCTCAACCACGCAGTGTGACTGCCTCTCCTAAAGCATGGTCTTCACATAGTATCGGTGATAGTGGTTCATGCATCCTGTGCCTCCTTTGACACCCACCCCTCCCTCTCAGCTGACGCTAGACCTTAGCCACCATGACCAATCTCATGCCACCCGCCACTTCTACCTGATATTGGCATTGCCTGCTCTTTCCTTTCTACCGCTCTCCACTACAAATGCAGTTCACCAACAAAACTTACTCATACTGGCTATTGCTGTCTCTCTTTGCAAACCACTGTACGTGCCATGCTTAATTCAACTTTGAAATGTAATATATGTATAAATTACTTCCTTTGTGTTGTTGTTGCCCTACATCCTTTGATGTGGAACCTTTGTAAATGAGCAGACCCTGCTCAAAGGTACTTGTAATCCTAGAGTTTACTAAAATAAACAAATAAAAAAAAATAAAAAAATAATTGGATGGAGGTCAACAACATTTGAACTCATTTGGCATTTGGTAAACATTCACCTTGCAGGTAAAAAACATTCTGAGTGCTCACATCCCACCAGCATTTCACTTCAATGAGGTTTAAACACATTAGCCACTCCTAAACTGGTACCAGTATGACCCCTATGAGTCCTATCTGGGTACCAAGGGTCTAGTTGCAGGCCTGTATGATGCAGCTGGCTGGCCGGCTGTTGGCGCACTTTTAAGTCAGATTGCAAACCCCACAACCCCAAAGGCCATACAATTGCAAAAATGGCATTTTACTTTTTATATAAACTTTTATGCCATGGGGCATAAACTTGAAATCAACTATGCACAGTTCTCCAGGGGCAGAACAATCCCTGCACTTACTCACGGTTCGCAGACAAACTCTGGTGGCATCGAATCTGTAGCTCTGGGGTGGATGGAACATGCAGAAACCTGGAATGCTGAAAAGCTTGAGATGTGAAACAGGCATCTTGCAGCATGGAACACTAAGACATGAAGCAGGCATCTTGCAGCGTAGAACACTGAGGCATGAAGCAGGCATCTTGCAGCGTGGAACACTGAGGCATGAAGCAGGCATCTAGCAGCGTGGAACACTAAGGCATGAAGAAGGCATCTTGCAGCATGGGAAAACTGACATCTTGAAGCTTGGAACAATTACATCTTACAGCTTGCTTGCAGCCTCTAGCAGCTTGTCCCTTTCAGCCCGCCAAGCAGGCCAGGTACAGAGTGCAGCCCAAGGCATTCCAGCCCACAAGAAACCCGGACCCAGGGTTGACCCCATGGTCTGGCTCCTTCGATGGATCAGAGTGCCTTAGCACTCAGGCATACACCCATGGCTCCTTGTGGTCCAGTCTGCCCCACTTGATAGGGGTTGGCAGGTTCCTTACCTGGCTCCAGGTTGCCACTTGCTGTCTCTGATAGCTTTGCAGTCACTTGTAACTGCACTTCAGAAGAAATCTGTAGCCACAGCAGGTGACATGAAAAGGCATTTTCAACCACCTACCCACATGGCAGCTGTGTCCCTTTGCTTTCAACACACAGTCTCTGAGTTTAATTCTATAGTCACTTCATATGACTGGAAAGGCAGTTTTGACAACCTACCACCATGGCAGCTGTGGCCCTTTGCTTTCAACACACAGTCTCTGAGTTTAATTCTGTAGTCACTTCATATGACTGGAAAGGCAGTTTTGACAACCTACCACCATGGCAGCTGTGTCCCTTTGCTTTCAACACACAGTCTCTGAACTCTCAGTGGGAAGGCAGTCCCAGTGAGATGTGGTACACACTTGCATGGGCTCCTTTGAGGACCCCACCTTGGCAAACAATCTCTGGCTAACAGAAGACAATTCTTCCTCTTTCTTTCTCACCGTATGGTGCTGACAAACATTAAGACCATTGCACCGATCAGGTGCAGCATCAGATGCCGTTTCCATCACACTGGAAATTTAGGCAGGCTCCTCTTGGCATTCTGTGGTTCCACAAGTCCCAAGCAGGACCATACAATTTTCAGACCTCACAGGCATCCGTGCAATTCCCTCTTCCATCAGGAACCCCAGCCAATTACCTTGCTTCTGCTTCACACACATCTTCATGCTGGAAATACTTTCTTTCCCATCAGTGGGAGATGTGCAGGCTCTTTCTGGGTTCTGTGGGTCATGCAAACTCCCAGGCAGTCCTTTTGTTTCACTCAGGAGAACATAACTGTCAGGCAACTTCCCAGCCTAAGACAAGAAAAATCATTTTTCTGTTTTAAACTGGAGCACCTTCCAGGCATTGAACTCATACTCCATTGACACTCTTAATCATTTCTATTTCATTTGTCCCCACAGGCTCAGGAAGCAAGGGGTAGGAGCCCCCCCCCCCTCAGGAGGGGCTCCAGCCAACACAATGACTGAATTCAAACTCTCAGGTCCACTAACTGAATAGAACTGAACTGATCTGATTGTCTCTCCTCATGAGCTCCAGCAAAAGAAAATCATCTCCTGATTGGTTGAGCAGAACAATGGGGGGAGCCTGGCAGCTGCTGATTAGTTGATGCCAGTTGTCAGTCAGGGATAAGGCAGTTAATGGGCTTCCTTGATGCCCCATTGGCTTGCAGTCTTGGTGGCAAAAGTTGGCACCACCTCCTTTTCCCAGGAGCCTTCACATCAGCTTCTTGGGATCCTGGCATTCTGACTGGCTGAACAGCATCACCATACTTGTAAACATAGCCACCAATAACACATTTCACACAGTCTCCCAAGTTTAGCATTAACATTCAGGCAAACCACATAACTTTACATTTATTTAATAACATGCAGCTATAGCTGCTTCTGTGCCTCACCATGCAACTGCTTTAACAGTTTAAATTAGGGCTGCATGAGCCCATTGCTACCTCTATAGTGTTAACACCCCAGGACACAGCCAGCTCCTTATTTATTCATGAGCAGTCTCTGCTGTTCCTTAAAATTACAGGTGCCCATTTCAGGTAATAGCACTTAAGAGGGCTTTTAAAATACAGGCTCTGGAGAAAACTCAAGAGGATTTAGCAAACAAGCTAAAGGCATATCCAACTTTAACTAAAACTAATCAGAATATTAAAAACAATTGATCCCAGTACTTTAAATAATAAAAGAAAAGCTACACCCAAAGTAAGCGACCAACACAATAAATGGTACACGGTTCAAACAAAAGGGAAAAAAGGGTGGGAGAGAGGTTTATTGTACCTAGTCAACTACCATTGCAAACATTTTTCCAGGGAACTCAAGAAATAACACTAGGAGACATAAGTATCCCAGACATCCACAGCTCTAGTACCATGCCATACAAAGCAATGGCATTCCCCCTTACAAACAGATATACCCTCTTGCTAAATGACTTAAGTGACAGTATCATAGACATTGAAAGCCAGGCCACCATGGAACATCAGCCAGTGGAAAGAGATACTTTTAGGCAACTGATAGTTTTGGGGGGTTCCATAATAAAATATATGGATAGCTACATCTGTCAGTATGATAAAGAAAACATCAAGTTATGCAGCTACTCAGGGGCAGGAGGTAGTGACATCATGAAAATGTCTGATAAAATATTCCAAGGGGCAGGTGAACATCCTCTAGCAGTGATGCATGTGGGTGTAAATGACACAGGTAAAAAAAGGGAGGGAGATGTAACAAGAGACTTCATGAAGTTAGCGGACAAACTGGAAAGTAAAGAATGTGAGATCGTATTTTCCATTTTCCGAAGTACTACCAGTACCCTGGGCAAATGAAAAAAAGCAACACAAAATCAAATGCTTTAATCAATGGCTGGGGAATTGGGCAAAAGAAAAAAAATATACATTTAGAAGACATTGGGACAATTTCTGTAACAAACCTGATATGTACTGAAAGGATGGACTACATCTTAGCCTTAAAGGCAGTAAAACGCTGAGGTTAAGCTTTGCAAGGGCAGCAATGGTTAATTTAAACTGAATAACTTGGGCAAAGGGCAATTCACATCAACCAAGCAAACTGAAAACATCCCACAGGAAAGGTGAGGGAATAAAAAAGGTCAACCTAATGTCCATTAATGCACATTGCTCAAATAGCGAGAAACTGGCTGAATTAACTGCTATGACTACATCCACAAATACAGACTATCTGTATTTCAGAAACATGGTGGGACAACGACAGCCAGTGGAACCAAGAGATACAAGGGTACCTGCTGTTTAATAGACCAAGAACAGGCTGTAGGGGTGGGGGTGTTGCTATTTATGCAAAGGAACACATGGAATGTCACATGCTGGAAACAAATAACACTGATGGGATAGAGATACAGTAGAATCTATTTGGTTAAATGTGATGGGGATGTCCGGGAAGAGTTTCTTTGTAGGAGGAATATACAGGCCACCAAACAACAGCATAGACTCAACCAATCTACTATTGGAACAGACAGCAAACATAACAGACAAAGGGAACGTTATAATAGTGAGGGATTTAAATCTGCCTAATATAAACTGGACAACAGGTCAGGTAACAGGTACACATGACCAAAATATTGTTGATTTTTTGGAAAACCTAGAATTGCATCAAATGGTATCAGAACCTACTAGGGGCAACAACATATTAGATGTCATGCTAACAAATATTCAAAATGATATCACAAATATTACTATAAATGCATCGCTTTCTAATAGCGATCATAATATAGTCAGCTTCAATCTGGAAAAAAAATACAATAAGGGCAATTTTTTCATTAACTACAACAAAGCAGACTGGAAGTCCATTAAACAACAACTCCAGGAAATAGCTCTCCCAAACAAAATATTAACATTAAATGTGGATGAAGCATAGTCATTATTCATGGAAACAATAAACAAATTGGAAGATAAGTTTATTCCAAAGAAAACAATATACAATACAAGGGGAAAGAAACCTATATGGTTTAATAATAAAATACAAAGATTAATTAATAAAAAAAGGTTATTTGCAGTCATGAAAAATCACAAACTACTACAAATGTGAGGAAATATAAATCAATAGTAATACATTTGAATGTAACCATCAACAAAGCATGCAGGGATACCAAATTCATGCTAGCCCACTCAAAAGACAGCTTAAAGGACTCTTACTCTTATATAAATAGTAAAAGAGGTACATCTAGGGTAATAGGTATGTTAATTCAGAATGATATATATTGCAGTAAACCTGAAGAAATGGCTTGTAACAAATATTTTTGTTCAACTTACATGCAGTGTTATAATACTCAGTTTACCCAACGTGGAAACTTAGGGGGAACACATAACAAAACAATTGAAATCTGCCAACCTGAAATAATCAGGAACAAACTTTGCAAATTAGACTGTAACAAATCACAGGGACCAGATAGGATACATCCACGTTTATTAAAAGAACTAGCAGATATAGTAGCAATACCAATATCTATGATAGGCAATAAAACTCTTACAGAAGAAAGTGTTCCAGAGGACTGGAAAAAGGCTATTGTAGTCCATAGCTACAAACAAGCATTTGTCAATGCCTAATGTTGTCTTGCTAATATTGGCATTGGTAGTGCAGGAGTTGAACAGATGCATAATAGGAATGGTAGTGAAGTATGAAAGTGACGTCAAACCCCACATCACCCTACAGAGACTGACAGGCACTGAGGTGTGCTTTTGGGCATCGGCTATAATGTTCATGGCATTTCAGCTCACTCTACCATGCAGTGCGATAAATATCGCATTGTGCCTTGGGGTCCTCGGGCTTTACGCTCACCCCATTCGGCCATAACACTCATGGCATTTTACCTCACCCTATGCTGCAGACACTGACAAGTGCCGAGGTGTGCCTTGGCGTGTTTGGCTTTACAGTCACCCTATTGCAAAAAGAAATACGCTGAAATGGGTGCAGCATAGAAGAATGAGGTGAACTGTGGGGCTGAGGAGTCCAAGGCACACCTCAATGCCTGTCAGTGGCTTGAGGGTGGGAGGGGATGGTATGGCATGGGCATGACAGCTGGCAATGCAAAGACACACCCCTGACACCTGTCAATCTGTACAGGGTGGGATGTTATGGTTAGAAACCCTAATGCCCTGGCTGTTTGTTGGTATTTGCACTACAAATTTGCAATACGGCATTTTTGTGTCCCCAACCTCATGAAAGTGTTTGGGACCTCTGCTCATGAATAGCGGCACTGTGATTTTGTTAATCTGTCCCAAACATTGATTTCTCAAAGCAACCATGCCATTCTGCACCAGATGTGGGAAAACACCATTTGGGACAGATCTGAAAAATGACAGATGTACCATTCATAGGTAGGTGTGAAGAGATGGCAGTGTTGAAAATCTTGAGTGAAAATATTAAAAATACTCGAATTTACAAGCATACATAGAAACTGTGCAATGTACACTCGAAACACAGTCATTTAGTGGAATTATTTCACCAAATTTTTAACATAGGCATTTTGGGACCTCTGCTCATGAACACTGTCACTACAATTTTCTTCATCTGTCCTGATCATTGATTTCCCACAGCGACCGCACCATAGTGCATCACTTGTGTGAAAACACATTTCAGGCAGGATCTGAAAAATGACAGCTGTACTGTTCATAAGGATGTGTGCAAAATTGACAATGTTGAGTGAAAATATTACAAATTGTTGAAGTTACGAGTGCGGATGGAAACTGCGCAACGCACGCTTGTAACATAGTCTTTTTATGGACTTTTGTCACCAAATTTTCAATATAGGCATTCTAGGACCTCTGCTCATGAACATTGTTGCTATGATTTTCATAATCTGTCCCAAACTCTGATTTCCCACAGCAACTGCGCAATTCTGCGCTGTTAGTGTGAAAACACATTTCATCCAGGATGTGGAAAATGACAGCTACACTGTTCATAAGAAGATGTGAAAAAATGCCAATGTTGAAAATCTGGAGTGGAAATATTACAAACTGGTGAAGTTACGAGTGCACGTAGAAACTGTACAACTCACGCTCGTAACACAGTCATTTTTTGACATTTTTTCACCAAATTTGCAGTATAGGCTTTTATATATTACCCTCATGAACAGCGACACTGTCATTTTGTTACTGGTCCCAAGAGGTGATTCCATGCAGTGACCGCAAAATCACCTTTCATGTCCAAATAATGCCATGACATTGACTGAATTCATGAGGAGGAGTCCCAAAAAACCCATGTTGAAAATTTGGTGGCAAAAGGGAAAGAGGGGAGGTTGGCCCTGCAAGGGGACCTGGACACCCTGGAAAGCTGGGCTCACACATGGAAATTAAATTTCAATATCACCAAGTGCAACGTGTTACATCTTGGGGATGTAGCTCAGTGGTAGAGCGCATGCTTTGCATGTATGAGGCCCCGGGTTCAATCCCTGGCATCTCCATGTCTGTTGTATTTTTTCACTGTTCGCTGATGACACAAAGCTCTGTAACAGAGTAAACACACCAGAGGGTGTAGACAGAATGAGAAGGGACCTGCAGAAACTTGAAGAATGGTCAAGGGTTTGGCAGTTGAAATTCAATGCAAAGAAGTGCAAGATAATGCATATAGACAAAACCCTGGCACAATATATCAGTTGGGGGTGAGGATATAGCATGCACCAAGCAGGAAAGGGATCTTGGGTTGTCATCTCTGATAACCTCAAGGTAGGAAACAGTGTGACAAGGCATCAGGTAAAGCAAATAGGATGCTGGGATGTATAGGCAGGGGCATCACCAGCAGGAAAAGGGAGGTCATAATTCCGCTATACAAGACACTAGTGAGGCCCCACCTGGAGTACAGTGTACAGTTCTGAGACCATACCTACGTAAGGACATAGACAGGGTAGAGAAGGTTCAGAGGAGGGCAACAAAGATGGTGCATGGGTTGCATCACAATCCTATGAAGACAGGTTGAAGGAACTGAACATGTACTCCCTGGAGGAGAGGAGGAGAGAGGGATATGATAGAGACATACAAGTATCTCACAGGGAGGAACAGGGTGCAGGAAAACACTATTTTAAGCGAAAAAGATGTTTCAGGACTAGAGGGCATGGGATGAAGTTGGAGGAGGACGATTCAGAGGAAACATGAGAAAGAATTTCTTCACTGAACGGGTGGTGGACAAGTGGAACACCCTGCCAGAGGAATGGTGGGGGCTGAAACAATCACGGGATTTAAGAATGCATGGGATAGACATAAAGGAATTCTAGAGGTCAGGGTAAGGGGAAATAGACTTCTAGGAAAACAAACTGAACTTACAAGCTCAAATGGGCAGACTAGGTGGGCCATAGGCCCTTATCTGCCGACACACTGTCTATGTATCTATGTATCTTGGGCGGAAACCCTAAACACAGGTACACCCTGGGAGGGAAGGCGCTGGAGGCCTCAATAGGGAAAAGACCTAGGGGTCATGGTGGATGCAGTATGAATAACTCTGAGCAGTGCAGGAGAGTGGCTAGCAAGGCAACAGGATGTTGGGATGCATCGTAAGGGGGATCACCTCTAGGAGCAGGGAAGTGATTCTGCCACTGTACAATGGATGGTTAGACCACACCTTGAGTACTGTGTACAGTACTGGAGACCACACTTGAACAGGGACATACAGCTCCTGGAGAGGGTACAGAGGAGGGCAACTAAGATGATACGAGGACTAGGGGATTTGACGTATGAGGACAGACTTGAGGAGCTCTGCCTATTTTCATTGGAGGAGAGGAGTGACGGGGGACATGATTGAGGACTTTAAGTACCTCAAGGGAATAAATAGGGTAAACATGGAGGGGATCTTTAGACTAAAGCAGGGAGATATCACCAGAGGGTATGGTTTGAAGTTGGAAGGTGGAAGGGTGAGTGGGGAAAAGAGGAGGAGGTTTTTCACTGAGAGGGTGGTGGACCCTTGGAATGCAATGCCTGGTGAGCTGGTTCAGAGATCCACAGTGGAGGGCTTCAAGAGAGGGTGGGACAGACACTGAAAGTGGATGTATCAGAAGATGGCCTGGCTGAGGGGGGTGGGGATGGATGATAGGGGTTTCTGGAATGCAAGGGGGGAGGGCCTCAGCACCCTACTAGGGATCTGAGGTTCAAGCAGACTCGATAGACCGTAAGGCCTAATCTGCTGGCAATTAGTACGTTAGTATGTAAAAGTCAAAAAAATGGCCGAGATATCCACATAAGTTGGAAAAAAAACATTTATGCCATTATACAGCTTACCGGCATTTCTTCAGTTCGTGGTCGGCTATTGAAGAGTGCAGATGTGTTCCCGCTCCACCGAAGATCGTCACACCAGGATCCGAAGGTAAGTATGAGGTGGAGGGTATGGGGAGGTGGGTGCACAGAGGGTGGCTGCGGGTTGGGGAAGGGGGGAACCGAACTCAATGAGTGAACATTTTTTCATTCACAGGTTAAACCAGGAAAGAAAGAACAATGTGGGATGGTTTTCTATTTGTACAGGTACTTTTGCACACGGGGGCTCCCAACGTGCCACCCGTGTGTTTGATGGGAGGGGGAGTCTGTAGCCAAGGGGACCGGGCACCCTTGCTAGCACATGCAGAGTTGGGGGCTCTGTGGACCGAGGGGGACTGGGCACCTTCTTGGCACACAAGAAATGGGAGTACATTTGCTGATGGGGATTGGGCACCCATCTGTAAATTAAATTAGGAGGGGCATGCTGACAGGGGGATTGGGCACCCCAGTTGGCTTTCAGAGGGACTGTGAAAGGCAGCAGCTGTCCCTCAGCTTCTGTGGGGACTATGAGAAGCTGACAGGGAAGCCTCCACCATGTTGCTTGATGAGAACCCCAGACAAGGCAAGCAGTAATTGGCTGCTGCAATCAGGAACCGCCCCATGGTGCTCCCTCATTGCAGCGGCTAATTTCTTTCAAGGTGGTGGCACATTTCTCAACTGCTGTCATAGATAGCACGCTATGCCATTGGTGCCACAGAGCCCAGCCACAAAAACCAGTGGCACCATTGGCTGCAGCAGGACCGCACCTCCGAAACCCAATTCTCCACTGAAGCAACCACAATATGTTGTCTGTGCTGCATGTGCAAGACAACATAAAAAGGTAACAAAAATGTACCATCTAACTACAGATCAATAAGTCTTACCTCAATTATTAGCAAAATAATAGAGAGAATAATTAAAGATGAGCTAACTAACAATCTAAAAGACAAAGGACAAATTGCTAGGACTCAACATGGTTTTACTGGCTGGCCCAGTGGCACTGAGGGTTGAGGCATTGGATGCCACATCTCGCACCATGCCAGTGACCCAGGTTTGAGAATGAACTTGGGCCACCAGGAGTCGGTGGGGGGAGGAAAGGATCAAGTGTCCAGAGGACAGCTCTCCTTCCCTGGAAGGAAGGGGATTCCTGTTCCTGCTGTCTAGCGGCCTCTGGTGGTGACTAGGGGCTATCAGTAGTTGGGAACCTGCTTGCAGGGGATTGGCAATGGAAGCACTTCTGTGGGCGTGCTTGGGAGCATGCATGTGCTGCGCTGAAGTGCATTGCACTTCCAAACCAATGAGTGGAAAGAAAGCCTGAAATACCCCTTTCCCACTGTTAGGTGAAGGTGGGTCTAGCGATGCCAAGGCACCATGTCCAATGTCTGGCTGGGGGTGCCCTCCTGGTCTCCCTGTGCCCATCTCTGCCAGACTCTCATAGACATAGAGCCGAGTTGGCAGTCCTTGCTCCCGAGGGATGTAGATCTGGGGGGGGGGGTGGTGGTACAGAGACAGACCATGGGGATGTGGGGAGAGCCGGTCTCCAGGAGGATTTCCCGGGCTTCAGACGGACAGGATCAGCCAAGGTAAGCCCCATGACCCAGCTGGAGAGAGTCCAGTGAAGAAGGGCAAATAAATAAAGTCTACAAAAAAAAACAAAAAAACTTGGTTTTACTGAGAAAAGAAGTTGTAGCATAAACATTCTAGGCTTCTATAACATGGTTACAAAAAACATGGACCAGAATGAGCCAGTAGATGTGATATTGTTTGACTTCTAGAAGGCTTCTGACACTATTTCACGTGAAGGAATAATAGTCAAACTTTAAGACCCAGGTGTAGATAAAAACATAATTTCATGAATAGCAGCATGGCTTACTGGCAGGTCTCAAATGATCCATGTGAATGGCTCCCTATCCTCGGGGGGGGGGGTGGACTAGTGTTGTCCCCCAGGGATCTGTCCTGGGACCTCTTCTTTTTAACCTATTCATACATGACCTACAAATAAAGGGTAATAATATACTTATCAAATATGCTAATAGTCTTAAACTGGGAGGTAATGTCAGCACTGACTCAGGTCATATAAATGTGACCACGGATTGACCATATTGTTAGGTGAGCTGATGAAAATAATATAATGTTCAGTCATGATAAATGTGTTGTCATGCATTGTGGGAAAAATAACCCTAAGCAACAGTACAAGATTCACAATAGGAACCTACAAAATATAGATGAAGTTAGAGACCTAGGGGTTATAATTTCCAGCAATATGAAAAACAGCAGCCAATGAAGAAATGTGGCCAGAAAAGTAAATCATCTAATGAGCTGCATAAAAAGATCTTTCTCCAACAAGTCACAATCACTGTTGATACCTCTTTATAAAGAATATGTATGACCACACTTTGATTACTGCTCTCAAGCATGGAATCCGGGTCTAAAACAGGATACAGAATTCCTGGAGAAAGCTCAGCGTCGATATACAAAACAGATATTTAATCTTAAACACATCACATATAAACAAAGATTAGAAAACCTTAAATTATGGCCTCTTAAGCTAAGGCAACAAAGAGGGGGGTCGTATTGACCTTATTTAAAATCCTGCAAGACATAGAGCTAAAGTCTGATCTGGATATTAAATAAAAAATATAGCATCTATAATTTAAGAATCCTAACAAACAGATTCAGGGTTATGTATCCAGGACTAACCAGAGAACAATGCTTTCCTACTAAAAGCACCAGACCATGGGGCAAGCTCCCACAGAACATAATAAACCAATCAACCTTTAGAGGGATTAAAATAAAACTTGATGCCTACCTTAATGATGGTGAACTTTACAATTGTTTCCACTGAGATGTGAGGATAGTGCACATGGGCAACAAGCCTTCTGCTGTCCTAACACCACAGTATAAACCACAGTATTTATTTCTCTTCCCTCAAGTGTCTCCAGACCACCTTTTACCTACTTGTACAAGGGGTTGGGGTGCACATAAACAGGCTTCTTAATTCGGCCACACGGAGCGGCTTTTACATCCAAGCTCTGCAGCACTCCTTAGCGCGAGAAGGAGAGCATGGGGAGCTGACCACAGCAGCTCACATAGTAAGCTTTGCTGCGATTGGCAACCCTGCCGCAGCATGTGGCTGTACTTTAATTTTTCTTTTATGCTCCACTGGACCCCAATAGCAGGCAGACAGAACAACGGGGTTGACGGGAGTATTCAGGGGCCCAACTGAACCGGGGACAAGGTGGCACAACACCAGGAGGTGTCACTGGTAAGCCCCCAACTGTGGGGGGGGGGGGGTTACACATAGACCTGGGAAAGAAAATGTCAATGCAGATTTTTTGGTCATGGTATGGTTCAGGAATTGAGAAATTAGAAAAGTTAGAGAAGAAAAAAATAATGATATATAGGATATGTATGTGATGGGAATGAGGGAAAGTTTTGGAAACCTGTTTTAAAGAGAAAATGAAAAACAGGTTTCCTCTTAAGGGGAGAGGTATATGTGACAGAGCTGGTTAGGTCCTGTCCCATTTGTGTTATGTAGGAGGGATTCTGAAAGACAGGCTTTGTACTTGTTGGTTGTTAGGTATGACATTGTGACCCAGCTAGTAGCTGGCCAGAGCACTGTCACAGATGCCATCAGTCTGAGGTCCGAGATCACACTCTGTCACAGCTGCCTCTGCAACCATTTCAATAATAATAACCTATATCTAGTTTATAGATCAGGGAACCCTGTTTCATACATATGCCTTACAAACATACATAAGCAAGGTAGAGACAGTGAAAAAGGAAAGTACAGCAGGTAAAGGCAAGATTTGACTGCGCAGTCCAATAGAAAGTCAGAAAAGACAGAGATAGTATTCAGAATCCTTGCTTCAGACTCTCTCCTACATAACACAAATAGGACAGGGCCTAACCAACCCTGTCACAGTGATGTCTCACCCAAGACTCAATGGACTGCTTCAGCCTTATTGATCCTCATTCGGATAAGAATGTAAGACAAATTCAGTGGTATTTCTGCCAAGATAACAAATTCCATTCTGTAGCAGAAAATGAGATCAGGTAAAGGTGTTCATGGAATTATAATTTATGAACTTTAGAAGATAGGGAGACACTTCCTTAAATCTGTGCACCCCCAATATAGATCAAATTGTATGTACTATTTGTGCTTCTATAATCAGTATTCAACATACACTGTAAGATTATTGATCTGTGTATGTGGAGATCTGACCGTTTGATTTATGTACTTAATTAACCTGTCTTCTGAATTTGGTGACCCTTTCATGATCTCCATGTTTGCACTGTAACTAATTGCAACACATGAAAAAACATGTTTAAAAAAGTTTGGATTATGATGTTTGTGTGGATGCCTGTATGGGTAGGGGGGATTTGAATCATCAGAAAGTATGGGCAAAAATGATGGATCATTTATGCAATTTGAAATATTTACACAAAATATTATTACATCCTCAGTGCATTCTGATAACTTATAACCCCACCTTATGCCTATCCACACACACACAGCATAGACATTTCTGTATATCTTCACTTCTCTGCAAAGTTATATGTTTTTTTCTCTGATGCTCTGATTTTTTCTTAACACAGGTGTCCAGAGGCAACAGAGGTTTGTGTGTGTGTGTGGGGGGGGCATGTACCCTGATATTTCTTTCACACTAATGATGTGCTCATTTGCACTCTCATCTCAATGTGGTTGGCCATTCATGTTTCCCACCTTTACATTGTACCCATCTGCATTACATGCCAAGGTTTGGTAAAACAGTTGTGAGTACAGTTCTAGTGTGGATGCGAGGTTGGGAGGATTGTTTGCAGGGACAATGATGGTGGGTCATTTATGCTATATTGTACAATGGCAAGAACATTTCCTGGACTCTGATTGGTCAGTCTGGGGCTGGACTCATGATGTAATCCCAGAATAACATCATGGGTGTGATGTTATCCAGCATAACATCATGTCTCTAGTCTCAGCACTATGAATCTCCTGACTGATTACTTGGATATGTTTGTATTTCTCTTCGCATGATTGTTTGCATCTTCTCCGAAGAAACAAAAATATTTTTTCACATTAACAAAAACATCTTTACAAATAATTTTTTTTATTCTGTTTAACAACAAGGCATTGTATAATAGGAATAATGCCCTCTAGGGTGTGTGTCATGCTGGGATAACATCACTTCTGGGGAGATTGGTCACACTCAGCCTGTGGCCTCATGCTCAATCACCCCAGGCATGACGTTATCCCAGCACAACACACACCCTGTCGGGCATTATTCCTTTATGAAACTAAAATCATATACAGTATACGCTACACAAAAATTGTGATGACATCCTTGGTGCATTCTGATAATTTACCCTCCCCCCCACACACACACTCCCTTCCCCACCTTTACTTCTCCACACTCACATCATATTGTATTCTGTCCTGATTATGACTAATGGTATGACAGTGAATGTTGAAACGAGTGTATGTGTTGTTTGGTTGGGGGGAGGTGGGAGATAGTAAAACCTGTGAGTTGTCTGCAGGACCAGATAAGTATTGATTGACTTAGTGGTTGATGACAAGGACAAGAAGATGGCCACTTCAAACTAATTTAAAGTTGTTGTGTGTATTCCAACCACACCTAACACAATGTCATTCATCGATTAAATATTTTATTCTAAGCATTGATGAATCATTTTCAATCAAGTAAAATCAACTAGGTGAAAACAGAGGGATGTGGATTCCTTACATGATAAAGTCCATTAAAAAGGACCAGTACTCATATCAATATCTGTAATATGTCAAGAAATATTTCTAATCCTAAGCATGAATAATACAGTGACTTAACTGTGGAAACGAGTGTGTGTTGGGGGGGTCTAGAAGATAGGCTGTCTACAGAACTACGATTATTAAATGATTTACAGATTTGTGTCATTGACAACAACATACTGTAGTTGACTCAGAGTAATTTAAAATTGTAGCATATATACGTACTCTTATTAACAAAAATGGCACTCATCAGTGAACCTTTGTATTCTGAGCATAGACAAGCTGTTTTCACCCAAGAAAAATCAACAAGGTTAAAATTAGAGACACTGGTTCATTTCAGCCCATATTACATTCCAAGTAACAGTATTCATGTCAATAACTATATTATGTCAAAGTATTTTTTTCGAAATGAAGATTATGATTAATAGTCTGGCTGAAGTAGTTGATACAAGTGCTAGTGTGTGGTTTGGGTGGGGGGTCTAACTGATAGTAGGTTTTTTTTTTGCACAAAGAGAAAAAACACTGTTTAAATTATTTAGATAAATATGATGTTAGGGTTGAGCCCCTAACCCCAACCCCCCCATCCTCCACAGACCGACAGATGGCAGGGTGTGCCATGGGGTCGTGAGGCCCAGCTGTCACCATATTCCACGTGTAAACATGTTGACATGCTACAGTAAAGGAGAATGTGGTGAGAGGCTTCACAACCCCATGGCACACCCTGACGTCTGTCGGTCTGTGGAGGATGGGGTTGTGGGGTGATGGGGGGTTAGGGGATCAACCCTAACATCTCATTACCCTACTTTTGTCACTTTAACCCTAAGTGATGCATAAACAAAGTTTTTTGCAATGAATTTCCTTACTTTTTGAAAAAGTGTAGTATAACTAGTAAATGGTATGTGTTGGTGGGAGAGCAGGCACCTCCCACCAAGCTGCCCATTTGTGCATAATGATATGCATCTGTGGGAGTGTGGGACCTCCGGGCCCTGTGCTCCCACTTACACATAAGTACAGAGCTATACAGCAGTGCCATAACACTCCAAAGAAACCCTTGTAACACATTTTTGCCAATATCACTGTAACTGTAGCACGTAGGATAAAAATTACACTGCAGGTGTAATCTATGATTTTCAAACTTGTTTTTGTAGCTTAGTTCACCTAGCAGTGAACTAAACTGTGTGTGGCAAAAAAATCCATATCTCGTTTCGTTTTTGAGATACTGGCACCAAAAGTCGCTATGGGAGCCGCAATAGTATCCTATGGGGAAAATCTAACTTTGTGATGGCATATCCATGGAATCCGTTAACTTTTTAACACCTAAATAGCATAATTCACATCTCTGGGGCATCCCCTTTATACCTTGAACATTTCAAGTCAAAAGACCAAAACCGTTTATTTACAATGCAGTGGGAAAGTTTTTAAAAGTTTAAAAATTCCTAGTCTGTGAGCTAGTAAAATCCCAGACCATGAGATCAATCCCCATTCGTGAACTGTCAAAATCACCATCTGTGAGAAATCCTTGACAGTCAGATTTTGGCCATCTGGTCCCTAACTTACAGTCAAGGATTTTGCTACCTCACGAAAGAGGATTGGCTCATGGATGGGGATTTTGACAACTCACGAATGGGGATTTAGCTAGCTCATGAAAGGGGATTCAAAAACCCAATCCCCTTTCACAGGCTGACAAAATCCCCATCCGCGAGCCAATACCCTTTTGTGAGGCAGCAAATTCCTTGGCCATGAGTCAATCCTCATCTGCGAGAATGGCCATCTGGTTCCTAACTCACAGTCAAGGATTTTGCTACCTCACAGAAGGGGATTTCTCATGGAAGGGGTTTTTATCAACTCACAAAAGGGGATTTTGTCAGCTCACAAAAGGGGATTCAAAAACCCAGTCCCCTTTCGTGAGTTGACAAAATCCCCATTCGTGAGCTGATCCCCTTTCATGAGGTAGTAAAATTGTTGACCATGAGTCAATTCTGATCCACAAGAATGGCCATCTGGTCCCTAACTCATGGTCAAGGATCTTGCTGCCTCGCAAAAGGGGATCTGTTAACTGAAGGGGATTTTGTCAGCTCGAGAAAGGGGATCGGAAGCGAGTCGCGGAGGAAGAATTTCAAAATTTAAAATGCCCATTTTGTGGCCAAAACAAAGCAAACCAAAGGTATTGTTTTGTAGAGGGTGTCACCGTGAACAAAACCCATGCCTTATTACAACAAAAAGTCACCCATGGAGGAAGCTACGACATTTTGTTTGGGTGAAAAAATGAAAACAAGATGGCAGCTCACGAAAGGGGAATTTTTCCTCACAAATGGGGATTTTTTAAATCGCCATTCACAAGCTGACAAAATCCTTGACCATCAGCTCAATCCCCTTTCGCAAAACATACATATAAATCTTGGAGTGTATGGAGTATGCTCAGAACCTCCAAATTAAAAATTAAATAACTTTGGAACAGATTAATATGTTTTCACCAAACCAATGCTGGATTGTTCTTTGACCAAAACTCTTTCTACCTTGAGATGTTCAGACCAAAAGACCAAACAGTGTGATTGTAGCATGATGGGCAAACAAAGGTGTCAAAAGTAGAGAAAAATGTTTTTTTCAGTGTTTTGCTGCACAAAAACTGTAAGTCTGACCAAAACGCAACTTGGCAAATCAAGAGATCTACCATACGAGACCATGAATTCCAAATTTTGTGCAAAGCCATTTAACAGTTGAAAAGTTATTGACATGCAAAATTTGAGGTTTAACATTAAACTGCCTACTCAACCCTAACTAGACTGGTGCAACCGTGCCAATATAATATATATATATATATATATATATATATATATCTATGCAAAATCATTAATGCATCATTTAGAGAACATGTCAGAATGAAATCTTTAGGCTGCCCCCTTCGTGGACCCGCCAATCGTCCTAAGATTGACAGAAGGACGGGTGTCATTGGGGTTGTGAGGCCTAAATGTTGTCCGATTCCTTGTGTAATCATATTGAGAAGCAACAGTGAACAAGAATGGGGAAACATTTAGGCCTTCAACCCCAGTGACACACCCCATCATCTGTCAATCTTGGGATGATTGGTGGGTCCACGAGGGGGGGGAGGGCAACCCTAAAGATTTTCCATTTCCTGACTTTTTGTGTTTTAATCCTAAATGATGCATTAACACAGTTTTTTTGCATAAAATTTCATTACTGTTTGAGAAGGAATAGAAAACTAAGAACTTGTGGAAGTTGGTGGGAGCCTTCGGGCCCTGCACTTCCACCAATTTGTAAATGTGTCTGCACCATCAACACCCTCCAAATTTCAATATAAAAGACCAAACCGTGTCTGAGATATAACATGTTAAAGTTTGAGATTTTCATTCATCGGAGTTGCAGAATTCTGCACCTGTTGACATTTTACAGACACAACGACTGAAAAGTACATCTGTGACACTAAGGCTAGGTACCCTATCAATTTCAAGGCACCACCACAATGCAAAACACTGTCCGCAAAATGTAAATTGCGTCACGCAATATCTCCACAAAAAATATTTTCTCTGACACATAAACACCGTAATTCACATGTACAGGACATGCCATCAACACCCTCCAAATTTCAAGTAAAAAGACCAAACCATTTCCGAGACATTTAAACTTAAAGATTGTGAAAATTGGCCTGTCTATTCCATTATAAAATCTGGCCATCTTGTCCCCCCCCTCGTGATCAAAGATGGCGATCAAAGAATCTCGCGATCAAAGAATTTGCAGGCTCACAATCAAAGAATTTGCAGGCTTATGATTAGAGAATAAAAAATGGTGAATCTTGAGTTTTAGGCAGAATTACATGACACCCCCACCATGCCTTGATAGAACGAAGCCCCCTGAGCAAAACCCACCCTCATTTGTGTTCCTAGGCCACCCCTGGGCTGAGAAATTTGAATTTTTCAAAGGGCCATCTAGTCGCACCCTCATGATGCAAGATTGCGATCAAAGAATCTCACGATCAAAGAATCTGCAGGCTCGTGATCAAAGAATTTGCAGGTTCATGATCAAAAAATAAAAAATGGTGAAACTCGAGTTTTAGGCAGAATTACATGAAACCACCACCATGCCTCGATAGAATGAAGCCCCCTGAGAAAAACCCACCCTCATTTGTGTTTCTAGACCACCCCTGAGCTGAGAAAATTGTATTTTTACCTCACAATGCAAGATCATGATTAAAGAATCTTGCGAACAAAGAATTTGCAGGCTCGCGAACAAAGATTGTTAGCGAGTCGTGGTCAAATAATTTAAAACGTTATAACTCTATTTTTTTTACCATTTTAGTGAAACCAAAGACATGGGTCAATAGATCAAAGCCCCCTGAGTAAAACCCATGCAGGTTTTACTTCAGGAGTGACCCCTGAGCCGAGATATTTGATTTTTTGTGACGGAATTTAAAAAACAAGATGGCGGACCTCGCGATCAAAGAATTCTTGGGGGCAAAGATTCTTTGACTGTGAGGCTGCAAATTCTTTGACCGCCAGGTGGGACAAGATGGCCCAAACCCCATTCTTTGTTCACAAAACAACCATATAAATTTTCCCATTGACTTATAATGGGAGCTTAAAAGTGCCATAACTTTTGAATGCCTTAATATTTGTTCACCAAACAAAAAGCGTCATGTTCGGCCACTGAAGCTCTGTCAGACAAGCCATCTCGCAGACCATCACACCACATGACAGCCGTGCAGGGCCATGGGCAAAATCCCCAAAACTGGATAATTTTGCATTATTCAGCGTTTTTGTGTGCAAAGACCGTCAGTATGGCTGAAACGAAATTGGCAGATCAAGAGATCTATCATGCCCCACCACACATACCAAATTTCAGGCAAATCCATTGAACAGCTCCAAAGTTATTAACGTGCAAAAGTTTGCCTTTAAGATAGAAGTGCCTTCATAACCTTAAATGTAGTGGCGCGACCGCGCCCCTTCTGTCTCTCTATATATATATATGGAACACATGATGGAAGGAGTGTATAGGAAATATCTTCATGGTGGCCATTGACCTCAGGTACTCACGAGTGGAGGAGCATAGCGGAGCCATGAGTGAAAGTATCCTGTGGTCACTGGCCTCAAATGGAGATATTTCCCACATCACACTCCTGCCCATCATGTGTTTGATTTATACAATAGGGCAGGAGTATGTTTTCTGTGGATATATCTCTATTCTGTGAGAGATGGTGTTTCAGTTTGTGTGGTATTTATTTTTGGTGTCTTCATACTCGATCGTGCTGCAGTTTTGGTGAATGAGAGTAGTTTTGCTTTATGAATGGGTGTGCTGTAGCACTTTTTTATTGGTTCTTTTTGGAGCAGAGTTCTAGTGTATGTATTTCTTATGTTGCTTTGGGATATGTTGCAGTTAGTTGGTTTGCTTTGCGTTATGTGGAACGTGTCATTTGATTGGCTGTGTTGCAATTGTGGGTGGGGCTTCCATTGGGAGTAGGGCAGCAGTTCAGTGTTTAGGTTTGGGTGCTTTCCATTTTTGGGGGGATATATTTATTTTTATTTTCAGTGTCATTTGTTTATTTTTGCTCAGATCTTGTTACTGTGTGCAGCTTGTGCTACTTTTGTCTGGTTACTGTCACCAGACGTTCTCCGGTTACCATCACCAGAGATTTGTGGCACTGGGAGTTTTACTTTTCAGCCAGTTTATTTCACCAGATTGATTCAGGGTCTTCATTTTCAGAACTTAAGGATGTGATTCTGAAGATTGAGGTATTTTTGGGGGTTAGCCACTGTCACTATCAGCTTCTGAGATATTTCTCCCTCTGTTGCTGTAGTGTCTCTGCTGCTGCAGAGGAAAACGTAGGGTGCAGTGTTGAAGAACAGGTGTGGTACGAAGTGAGTGTGATTATTAGAAATGCCGTGTGTGTAACTAATGCTGGCAATGTTGTGGAGCATAAACAAAAAAAAGGTTGCTGACATATTAGGAGGTGATAAATCAGGTTGTGACATATGCACAGTATAGATAAATGTCAGGAAAAGTCACTGTGCATACCTCAGTACTGATTTATTCAATGGGAATGAGAATATACATTTTTTATCTGCTTGTAAAATATCTCACTCCTATTGTATTTATGTATGTGTATGTATATATATATATATATATATATATATATATATAATTTCTAACTCTAGATATTAAATATTGGCAAACAGTTACGACAAACTATTGGTGATTAGAAACTGAACACACTGCCAACAGATGTCTCACAGAGGAGCTGTCACTGCCCTGTGGTTGCTTTTTGTTTTTGCCATTGTAATCTGATTATTTCAAACAGTGTTTTTTCTCTTTGTGTAAAAAAAGAAAAACGTCTTTCTTGTTTTAAAACTCATGTGTTGTGACAAGGTGTCCCTTGTCTTAATGGAAATGTTCTAGCGATAAAGGTGTCTGAACCCCTTCCCCCCATTCTTTTCACCCTTACCTATTTTATTATTTTTTCTATCTATTTAGCTTTTCTTCCACTGTCTATTTTCACTGCAAGGCTGGCCACATACAGTAACCTCTCCTTCACTCTACTATTACTTTATTTATTCCCCTCCTCCTGAAGTTCTTCATGGACAAGAAAATAATAATAAAAAAAATCAGCAACAAAAGAAACAACGTTGGTAGAAAACCAAGGGCTAAGATGGAACATGGCAGGTGCCATTTCAGTATTGCTTTTCTTTTTACGTTTTGCTTTTGTAAGACATTCAGTGGTTGTGTAAGAGAAGGGAGGAATTAAATAAGCCTTCCAGTCTATTTTGCTAAGATAATTTTAGATAGAATATGAGATTGAGAGTGGAAAATAGCAGGTGCCATTGCAGAGAAAAAAAACCTTTTTGCTAACTAAGCTCCCATTACAGAAAATGGCCATAGGGGATGGGCACAGGTGGCAAAAAAAGCCGTTTTTCCCTGAACACCTGAAGAATACAATATGTGATTTGGATGTGCTATTTATAAACACCTGGGGCCCAATTCTCAAAAGGTTACACCTGGCATAACTTGACTTGTGCCAAAATGAGTGGCACAAATAGCAAGTTATGCTAGCAGTTGTAACATACGGTATTCTGCAAAGCAGCCCGCGACATGCCACAGGCTGCTTGTGCCAAAGTGGACATGCACCACCTGTTACGCCCTAAACCCCCTGTGACATGGCACTAGGGGGTTTACGGCAGCAGTTGCATCCTATTCTAGGAGGGCAGCAACCAAGCCCCCTAGGGTACTATTCTCAAACAATCCCTGGAGGACATCCACCAAATTACAGTCACACCAGCCTTTAGCTGGTGTAACTGTACATACGCCCTATGGGAGTTGCGCATATGTGCCTCTGGCCCATCCCCCAATGACATGTTAACCTCCCCCACCACTGCCCTGATCCAAAAGTCATGTGCAAGCCCCGCAGGGCTAGTGCTGTCCCTTCCTGAATGCCCCAACCCCAGAATATGCAGCAGTATGCCCCACAGGGCTATTACTGTTGTCCCCCCAATGCCCCAACCCCAGAATATGCAGCATTAAGCCCTGCAGGGCTATTACTGTCCTTCCAATGCAACAACCCCAGAATATGCAGCATTATGCCCTGCAGGGCTATTACTGTCCTTCCAATGCAACAACCCCAGAATATGCAGCATTAAGCCCTGCAGGGCTATTCTTGCCCCCCAATGCCCTGATCCCAATTTGCTGCTTCCCGCAACATGATTCTCCTGTAAGGTGTATAGAGGAACTCCAAATCCATGGTAGTCTAGTGGCCCCCAACCCCGCCCCTAAATCCCTACCTGGCCAGTGACTGCACAGATCCACCTCTCACCACTGTGACCAGTCGTTGACTGAGATCCACTGGAGCTCGTACCACTGTACATAGTACGCGCTCAATGAATATTCATTGCATGTGTACTATGTACAGTAGTATGCACTGCAGTGGATCTCAGTTGGTGGCTGGCCATGGTGGTAAGAGTTGGGCCTGTGCCAGTCACTGACTGGGTAGGGTTGGGGGGAGTGGGGTGGTTTGCCACTGCTGGATGGGGGCTTGGGGAGGCCAATAGACTCGCAGGGATTTGGGGTGACACTATACACCTTATGAGGGATGCGGGTTGTGGGAGGCAGCTGATTCAGATTAGGGCATTGGGGGGCATGAATTGCCTTGTGGGGCATAACCATGTCTGACATGGGGTCGGGGCACTGGGTGGGGGCCACTTGCACCCTTCAGATCCAGGGCTGTGGCTTGCAACAATCCCTTCAGGTGTGCCCTTTGTTTGACGTACCTGTGGGATTGTTACAAATTGCAGGACTTAGCTGTGGGGACCCTGCCCATTCCAGAACTGGGCGCAGGGCCACTGGCATAACAGGGATTGGTGCAATTCACCACAGGCGGTGACTTGTGCCATCCTTGTAGAATTGGAGCCCTTATGTTAAAAAAGAGACTCCTAGCTAGCAGGCTTAAAGAAATGTAAGAAAGTTTTGCCAGCTAGCCCAAGAGTCAGATGAAGTGGCAGAAAGGTGTCAAAGAGTGGCATTTTCTTTACTTTCATTTAATGCCACCACTCCATGACTCCATTGTTCAAGAGACCCTTTGGGGTCAGAAGAGGAGAGAATTATGCTGCAAGAGAAAAGAGAGAAAGAACTTGTGAGAATGGAGTGATATTAATGAAATAAACAGGAACGCATTCACTCCTCTCTCTCTCTCTCTCTCTCTCTCTCTCTCTCTCTCCACTCAAGCATGCTGTGGTGCAGTCAGAGTAGAGTGGCTGAAAACTTTCATTTTCAGCAGACAGTCACTCTGCTGTATTAGATAAGTAAACTGAGCACTGGAATTTTTTTTATTTTTTAGACTTTGGTAACTGGGTAAGGCCCACTAGGCATGAGTGCCTGTTTTCAGGGGTGACCTGGGAGCATTGGGGGTTAAGTGACTTGCTCTGAGTCACACAGTATGCAAGTGAAGGTTGTGGGAATCAAACCCAAGTCTGCTGGATGTACCAAGCTCATTCACAGCTTGTTACTCTAACCTCTAAGCTATACTGCCAGCATGGAAACAGGGACACAGACGCCCTATAACATCAAAATGTGATACTGCTAATCTCAGTTAAGAAAGTGTTCGGCTGACAGCTGAGAATGACAATAAAATAAAAAGGGCCAAAGGGAAATGTTTGCTGATGGCTGGCATTTGCAGCCATTGGACCCCAGTACCAGTTGTCATTTTTGTAGTTAAACACCCTGTGTGCCTAGGATAACTGCCCACAGGGAAGTAAGGACAAATGAGTGAAGGAATATAAAAAGATGAAGCAGAATAAACAAAAAAAAAAATAATGTTGATAGATAAAATGAAAACAAATACTGAACCCTGATACTGAAACACTCAGAGGATTACTGAGCTGGCAGGAGAAGGGAAAAGAGGAGCACACCTTCATTCTCCTGTTCCCCTTGCCAACTCAGAGAATCCTGAGGAATTAAACATTGTGTGCTAAATAATATTGAATAAAAGTAAACACTATCTGTGTCTTATAGATATTCCTATAGGGCTGGCAGCCCCCAGACTGATGGTATTTAAAGCATTCCCAGAAAGTGATGTCACTGCCAGAGGGAGGGAGGGGGCTAAGCTCCATTATTGCTTATTAAACATGCAGAGGTGGTTTTATACCATTAACCTAAGGCAATGGTACTGCATGTGATATGGTTTGACAAATGTATATGCACTTTTTCGCTATGAATGTTGGTACAGCGTGAAAAGATACCCTGAGGCCTATTTTATGCATTATAAGAAAAAGGGGTGGATCACATGTCAGTGATGTCACCCCCATAATAATATAAAAGCCCACCACTAGGGGCTAGTTTTGAGATTGGAGGTCAGTTGCTTTCTGCCCAGTGAAGGTGTAAGACCTTCAGGGCGTTCAGCAGGGAGGCTGACGCTAAGCCATGCTAAGTTGAGGATTGCTAACTTCATTTTTGTTTGGATTTCTGTATTTTGCCTATTTTATTTTACAAGAAAATAAAATGACAAACACTTCTGGGCATTTTTTATGCACCTAAGTTCTTGTCTGCCTGTTGTGTTATCCTGAAAGCCCACATCTGGTGACATTTGGTGGCAGTGGTAGGATCTGACTGAATGTTCGGGGTAACAGGCGGAGTTCAGTCAGGTAGTACCAGTCCTGGTACTTTTGGTAAACAGGCAGAGGTGCATGGCACCGGATAAGATGAGGACCACTGGAGATGGTTATCTGGGTGAGGCAACATGTAAGGACCGTGATGGAGCTGAAGACCAGGTGATAGACCTGATGTTGCTCATTCACTGGCTGAGTGGGTAATGGTTGGCAATGGACCGACGATGCATGGAGGTGGAGCACCATTGCCAGGAGCTGTTGGAGAGGTCCAGACCAGAGAGTTCTGAGGAGGAAGCAAAGGAAGAGGAGGATTTGTGGGCTCTGGAGCAGGAGGAGGACCCCCAATGGAGTTATCATGACCCACTGTGGATTTGGTGATTTCTGTGCTGCCTGTGTTACCTGATAGAGGATGTAGGAGGAGATAAGTCCCCAGGTAAGACTGTGTCTGACCGTGTTATCCGTGGGGTGAAGACTCCAAGCAAGCCTGAAGAGACCGATACAGTTGAAGGGACTCATGCAGATGCTATTACCAATGCCATTACCAGTACCCCATGTACTGACTGGAGGGAATTTACAAGCAGGGGATACTGAGGTGGCCCAGTTATGTACTTATGTTTCAGTTCAGGAGGGTAGACTGGGTACTGGTGGTATGGGGTGAAACCATTGTGGTGGTATGAGCACAGGAAAGGTACTCTATACTATATAAGCCTAACCCTGGCACAAGACATGTGGATGCCAAAGTAGTGGTACCCATGGCCTATACAGAGGAAGTGATGAAGACTGCTTTCTCCAGTCACTCTTGGCTGTTGAGTCATGAGGAAGTGTTGGCTAGGATAACCCCTTTCTATTACTGGACATGGATGTACCAGCTGGTGGCTGCCTATCTGACTGCCAGTGTGGTGTGCCGTCAGGTGGAGGTGCCGGAAAGGAGAGTGGGAAGAATGACCCAAAGGGTGGAGGGCCTCAAGAAATGGCACCATTGGAAGAGGGGGAGACTCCCACGTAGGGCACTGGGTACACGATGGTAGCCAATAATTGATAAAAGTATGTTGTGGGAACTAATGTTGTATGGGTAAGCTACACCAGAGGTTTTGGGAGTTAGAAACTGGCTTTGGCATTCAGCTTGGGAGGTTCCTTGACTGCCTTCAGATGCATGATGAGACTCACATGGAATGGGATAACCAGGTGTTTGAGGGTCAAACTTTTACCTCCAGGTGTCAGTAATATATATATATATATATATATATATATATATATATACTGTATATATATGATAGAAATCTCAAAATTATCTGGATAATGGAAATGTCTATACATGTAATATTTAAAATGCATGAATTAGGGTCCTGAGGGATCCAGGTATAGGGCCTATGTGTAGGTTCAATGTGTCTGGTGGGGTTGAAGCAGGGTATTACTTACCCTGGAGAAAGTTAGGGTATGGGCCTGTTGGGCTGCCCAGATATACAGTATTTAGGAAGAGAAAGCCAGATAACAGCATAAAAATGCATTTCACTTTTCTTTCTCTTATGTAATAGTGCTGAGGTTCTGTAGTGGAATAACTACTAGTGTATGAGAATACTATGCTAATTTTTATGGCTGCAGTGGGCATAGCCCTGCAGACGTTTTGCTTTGAGAAAAGGACTCCCTGCATAAATTACCTTCCAAACAACATGACAGAGTGTTAAAAATAGTGTCCTCCACTGAAGCCTCAATACTACGCTGCCTGTGTGTGTGTATGAGAGCTTGAGAGCACTATTTTTCCTCTGGCAAAAGAAGTTACTTGAGTCCTCCTCAGTACTGCCTTTTTTTGCAAGTTGAAACCTCCTCCAACAATTGAGCCCTCCCCAGTACTGCCTTTTTTTGCAAGTTGAAACCTTCTCCAAAGTGTTTTATGGGCCTTTTCTTTGTTTGTTAAGTTTCAGTGCTTAATTTACTACTTTTTGCAAATTGAAAACTCCTGCTTTGCTGGTATCCCCTCCCCAGTCATCCAGAGGTGTGAATTCCTTTGTTAGTCATTGGATGGCCACAGCTGCAAAATGATTACATTTGTCTACAAGCACTGTCTTCTATGCAAGACACAAACAACTGAATCAACACACACACACACACACACACACACACACTACCCTAAGCAGAACACAGCTGAATAAGGTACCAATATTTAGGAAATTTATTACACTTACCCAAAGACTAGCAGTGTGACTCCTGGCTGCTGTGTTCTCTCTGCTGTGGCTGAGCTGTAATAAAGACCCTGTAAAAGACATTGGCTTCCTGCAGGAGCTATTAGACATCAGAGAAAAGTCACTCTGGGAAGACTGTCTGGGACAAGATGCAATAAAAGAAACCTGAATGGCAGCCCCCCATGGGCCATAAAACAGCCAGGGAAAGTTAGAAATAATTCCTTTCACAGCCTGACAAGAAAAAAATACACTGGGTTGAAGTAAGAACACAAAAAAGGTAATAATACATATATTTTCCTGATTTTAACATGCAGTTTTCCTTTAATAATCCACAACAAGATGTGGGTTGGGCTGGGATTGACCTGCATCTGGCAAGTGACCAACAACACCAGGCGTGCATAAGTCCCAGTGCACTCCACACTGTGCAGTGGATTACTGTGATTGTACAACTGGTAGGAAGTAAAAAATTAAAAAAAGTTATTAAAATACTCAATTTCTAGAGTGGAGCATAGGTGCAAAGGGGATGAGTTATTGGGCTTACCTTTAGATGTCAGCTGTCCAGACATATCCCTGTCTAAATCAGTCTTATCTTAAATCAAGACAGTAGCCATTTCAAAGAACCATGAGACAGAAACTGATTCTGCAATTGATAAAACTGTGCTGGACAGCATACAGCTAGCTAAACTCTGGCATCAATTTCTCTTTTAAGGTTTTGTGAAATGTCTTCTGCCTTTATTGCTTTGTTGCAGAGATATCAAGATTGATATTGCTGGACAGCTGACAGCTGGGTAGCCCTTCACACCTACATAGAAAATAATTTATAAGACATTACCTCCTGACTTATAGGGTTGTTATTCTTTTGGATTCTTCCAAAAATGTTGCTCCTCATCTTAACAAATTTGAATTGAATGGACCAGAATCTTGGTCTAATTTAAAACAATTGTATGACACAGGTTTATTACTTAGAAATCCTCAATGCAGCACTAAATATAGAGAATACTGGATGGGCAACTATGCACAACCAGTGTCTTCTGTCACAGAGGGGTTCTTATTCCCTCTGACCAGGAGAGCGAAGCTTGAGAGGTTTATGGCAATCAGAACCCCGAGGTGATAGAACACAATGGTTATGCATAAACTTGCTCATCCTATATTTTTTTATAGTGTATGGTAATATTATGTGAAATGTGTCAGTTGTGTTTTTTCCTCTCTTTCATAATGAAGCCAACTTGTGAAATCTCTAGATGTTCCACCGCCTCTTCTGTGAAGAATACTTCCTCACGGTACCCCTTAGTCTACCTCCTTCCAACCTCATGTCATGTCTCCTCATTCCTGGACATCTCCTTTTCTGAAAGATGCTTCCCTCCAGCACCCTGTTTATACCTTTTAGATATTTGAAGGATTTTATCATATCACCCCTGTCTCTTCTCTTCTCCAGGGTATATATATTGAGGTCTCCCAGTCTGTCCTCATATGACTTTTAGTGCAGGCCCTGCACCATCTTTGTTGCCCTTCTTTACTGCCTCCACTCTGTCTACATTCTTATGGAGATGCGGCCTCCAGAACTGGACACCGTATTCCAAGTGAGGCCTCACTAGTGATCTGCACAGTGGCATTATCTCCTCCTTTCTTCCTTCTGCTGGTGATACCTCTCCCTATGCACCCCAGCATCCCACTGGCTCTCCCCATAACCTTGGTACATTGTTTAGCCATCTTTAGGTCATCCATTATGATTACCCCCAAATCCCTTTCCTGTTTGGTGGCCATCTGTTCCGGCCCCCCCGTAATCCTCCCCTGGGTTTCTGCAACCCAAATGCATGATTTTATACTTTTTTGCATTAAATCTCAGCTGCCACACTTCGGACAATTCTTCCAGTTTACCTAGGTCCCTTCTTATTTTTCCACCCTTCCTGGAGTGTCCACCTTGTTACAAATCTTAGTGTCATTCACAAAGAGGCACACTTTCAACTCCAGACCCTCTGCAATTTCACTTATGAAGACATTAAACAGGACTGATCCATTTGGCACCCTGCTGGTGACACTCCTTTTCTTACATTGAGCACCATTTACCATGACTTTCTATCTTCTATCATTCAACCAGTTCCTAACCCAGTTTACCACCTTGTGACCCACTCTCAGGCTGCCCAGCTTGTTCACAAGTCATGCAGTATGTTGATGGTATCATAGGCCTTACTAAATGCAATTCATGTTTAAGTTTAAGCCCATGAAACACCCTTATCTAGTTAATGCACTTGCAGCCATAGTGGCTCTGCTAGAATTTGTTAGTACTGGATTAGTCCCGGGGTAAATGAATTGTGTGTGTTGTCATGGTAAACATGCTGCATTGTTGGCAATACTTACTTAAAGGGACCCTGGGGCGGAGCTTCAGATGAGAGTGGGCTGAAGTTCCAACCTTTCCAGGGTGTTGGTAGGGTAAAGACCAACCATAGGATGATTGCCCTCTTGTGTGGGGGGATGTGACAGGGTGACCCCTGTCTTAGTGTAAATGCTGTAGTATTAAAGATGTCTTCCCCCCTCCAATTCTTTTCAGCCTTACCTATTTTATTATTTTCTCTATCTAGTTAGCTTTTCTTCCCCTGTCTATTTTCACTGCTAGGATGGCCACCTACAGTAACCTCTCCCCCACTCTGCAATTACTTTATCTGTTCCCCTCCTCCTGAAGTTCTGTATGGACAAGAAAATAATTAAAAAAAAAATCAGCATCAAAGAAACAATGGCAGGTGCCATTTCAGTACTGTTTTCTTTTTCTTTTTTCTTTTTTAAATATTGAGGTTTATATAAACATAGAAATTGTCAGCAGATAAGGCCCGCTAGGCCCATCCAGTCTGCCCATAAGTCCTGTACTTGATTGCAGCTTTTGACCCTCCCCCATTTAACCTGGATTTAACCTTCCCCCCATTTAACATGAATGGACAAGGATATGATAGAAGGCATCCTTAGGATGGCAGAGAAAGGGGAGATATTACTGATGGGAGACCTGAATATGCCAGATGTTAACTGGAGCACCTTTGCTGCAGCCACATCCAAGAGCAGAACCATTCTTGATGCCCTACAGGTGGCATGCCTCAGACAGCTAGTTTTGGAACCCACTCGTGAGGGAGCAATCTTAGACCTCATACTCTCAAATGGGGACAGTGAGAGGATCTCAGATCTAGAAGTGGGTAGCCATCCGGGAACATGTGACCACCAAACAGTGTGGTTCACAATAAACTCAGCTACAGAGTCAAATCATACAAAAGTGAGGGTACTGGACTTCAGGAGGGCTGACTTTGGCAAGATGGGAGAGTGCCTCAGAAAAGCACTAGCAAACAGGCTAGAAGGAGGGTGGAGCAACAATGGGGAAACATCAAAACTGCCATCACAGTGGTAACAAATCTTTGTGTGAAGCAAATAAACAAATCAAAATGAAAGAAAAAGCCACTATGGTTCTCAAAAGAGGTGACAGGGCCAGCCCGGTGGCGCTGAGGGTTGAGGCGCTGGACGCCACACCTTGCACTACGCCGGTGGCCCGGGTTCGGGAATGGACTCGGGCGGCCGGGGGTCGGTGGGGGGAGGGAGGATCGAGTGTCCCAGTGGATGCTCTCCTCCCTCAGGGGTGGGTAACCAAGAACACTCTGCATTCTGCATCCCTTCCATAGCGGTGGAAGCACCGGCAGGGAAAAAGGATGGAGGCAGCTTCGCTTGCCGGAGCGGGAGGGGGGGACGCCAAGGGCGCATGAGGGCTGGCGTGGCATCACATCACCACTCGGGACGTACGTCCCAAGCGCAAGGCGTCCCAGGGGGAGTGGGACCAGAGGGAAGAAAAGCGGAAAACACCCCTCCGGCAGCCTAGATGAAGTCCGCTCCAGTACCACCCAGGGGGCCACCTACAGGACAGACCCCACTGTGCGAAGAAGAGGAGGAAGAGGCACTCTAGGGGCAGATCCCTAAGGTAGGTGACCCAGGGGGACATGAGCGGATGGAAGGAGGGGCTCCGGAGGTAGGGTAGGAGGATAAAGAAGAAAATAAAAAAAAAAAAAGACGGGAAGGTCAGGGAGAAAAAGGCAGCATTCAGGAAGTATAAGGAAACACAGAAGGTGCAGGACAGAGAGCTGTACCAGTTAAGGCAGAAGGAAGCAGGGAGGGAAGTCAGAATAGCAAAGACCCAAACTGAGGAAAAGATAGCCAACTTGGTTAAGAAGGGGGATAAAACCTTTTATAGGTACATCAGGGGTGTAGAAAGACAAAGGGAGGGACAGTGAGGCTGAATAGAATGGACGGTGGGTGGTCAGAGAGGACAGTGAAAAAGCAGGATTCTGAATGAATACTTCTGCTCAGTATTCACAAAAGAGGAGGAGGAGGGGGAGGTGCCTAATCCAGTTAACAGAAGCACTCTGGATGGGGGGGGGGGGGTTGATCCCAGTCCTTTCACAGAAGAAAGGGTTCTGCAAGAACTCTTAAAACTGAAGGTGGACAAAGCAATGGGACCTGATGGAATTCATGCCAGAATTCTAAAATAATTAAGGAGAGAACTAGTGAAACCACTGACTACCCTTTTTAACAAATTGTGGGAGGATGGTGTGGTGCCTGAGGACTGGAGGAAGGTGGATGTGAGTCCCCTTCACAAAAGTGGGACCAAGACAGAGGCAGGAAACTACAGACCTGTCAGTTTGACATCTGTGGTAGGGAAAGTGATGGAATCACTTCTGAAGGAAAGAATTGTTGAGTACCTAGAGGCCAGTGGGGCACATGACCCAATGCAGCATCATGGGTTCACAGCGGGAAGGTCATGTCAGACGAATATAATTGATTTCTTTGACTGGGTGACCATGGAGGGCTGTGGACATGGCCTACCTAGACTTTAGCAAGGCATTTGACACAGTCCCACACAAAAGATTAATAGTCAAATTAACCAGCCTGGGAGTGGGTCCCAGGGTGGTAGCCTGGGTAAAACACTGGCTGGACAACAGAACATGGAAGGTAATTGTAAATGGAGTCTACTCTGAAGAAAGAGGGTTACTAGTGGGGTACTGCAGGGTTCAGTACTGGGTCCAGTCCTTTTTAATGTCTTTATAAGTGACATTGTAGAGGGACTGGAAGGAAAAGTATGCCTCTTTGCAGATGACACAAAGATCTGCACCAGGGTTGATACATAAGGAGGTGTGGAAAGGATGAGAAGGGACTTGGCAAGGTTGGAGGAATGGTCAGAAGTATGGCAGCTTGGATTCAATGCAAAGAAGTGCAAAATAATGCACCTGGGAAACAAAAACCCAGGGGAAGATTACACAATGGCGGGGGAGGTAGTAACAACAACAAAAATGGAAAGGGACCTGGGGGTAATCATATCAGATGACCTTAAGGTTAGCAAGCAATGTAAGAAGACAGTAGGGAGGGCTGGGGGGATACTGGGATGTATAGGGAGAGGCATCACTGGCAGAAAACAGGAAGTTGTTATCCCTCTGTACAGACAGTTGGTGAGACCCCATCTGGAGTACTGCATCCAGTTCTGGAGACCCCATCTCCACAAGGACATAGACAGGATAGAAGCAGTCCAGAGGAGGGCAACTAAAATGGTGCAGGGTCTGTGAGAGAAGCCATATGAGGAGAGACTAAAGGAGCTTAATATGTATACCCTTGAGGAAAGGAGGGAGAGGGGGAACATGATAGAAACTTTTAAGTACCTCAGTGGAATCAACAAAGTCCAAGAGGTTAGCATCTTTCAGAAAAAGAGATGTGCAAGAACAAGGGGACACAATTTGAAGATGGGGGGAGCCGGTTCAGGGGCAATATGAGGAAGTATTTTTTTCACAAAGAGGGTGGTTGACATATGGAACAGCCTTCCTGAGGAGGTTGTGGGGTCTAAAACTGTGAGAGAATTCAAGAATGCATGGGACAGACATAAGGCAATTTTTGTGTGGAGTTGGAAGAAATAGGCTGTTGGTTAAGTAGGATCTGCAGCTTATCCTGTAGGTAGGGAAATGGGCAGACTAGGTGGGCCAAGTGGTCCTTATCTACAGTCAAAGTCTATATTTCTATGTTTCTATGTTTACCTCTATGGTTCCCCTATGCCTGTCTCATACATGTTTAAATCCAACCACAGTGCTCACTCTCACTGCCTCCTGTGGCAGACCATTCCATCTGTCCACCACCCTCTCCATGAAGAAAAACTACCTCGCATTCCCCCTTAACCTGCTACCTTCCAATTTCATGTCATGCCCCCTAGTTCTTGTACTCCTCCTGTATTGGAAGATCCCCCCCACACCCTGTTTATGCCCCTGTGGTACTTTAATGTTTCTATCATGTCCCCTCTCTCCCCCCCTCCTCTCCTTCAGCGAGTACATATTGAGGACACTTAATCTCTCCTCATAAGTCTTGTGGTGCAAGCCCTGTACCATCTTAGTCGCCATTCTCTGGGCCGCCTCCAGCCTGTTTATGTCCTTTCAAAGGTTCAGCCTCCAGAACTGCAGACAGTACTCCATATCAGGTCTGACCAGGGTTTTGTAAAACGGCATCACTACCTCATGCCTTCTGCTGGTGATACCCCTTGCTATGCACCCCCAGCATGCCACTGGCCCTCCCTGCTGTCTTTGTGCTTTGCTTTGACATTTTTAGGTCATCTGAAATTGTAACCCCCAAGTCTCTGTCCTCTTTGGTGACTGTCAGCAACTCCTCCCTCCCCAATCCTGTAGCTCTCCCCAGGGTTACTGTGTCCCAGGTGCATAATTTTGCACTTTTTTGAATTAAACCTCAGTTGCCACTCTGCAGACCATTTCTCAAGCTTCCCCAGGTCCCTTCTCATTTTCTCCACCCATTCAGGAGTATCTACCCTGCTACAGATCTTTGTGTCATCCACAAATAGGCAGACCTTTCCTTCCAGCCCTTCTGCAATGTCAATGATGAAGACATTGAACAGAACTGGTTCAAGGACTGATTTCTGAGATACTCCACTGGTCACCCTCCTCTGCCCAGATTGTACTCCATTTACCACCACCCTCTGTCTCTTGTCCATTAGCCAGTTCCTAACCCAGTTTACCACCTTGTGTCTCCCATACCTAGACTACCCATCTTGTTAACCAGCTTCCTATGTGGGACAGTGTTGAAGGCTTTGTTACAACCGAGGTATGCTACATCCACTTCACCCCCCCTGATTTACTTCCTTAGTCACCCAGTTGAGGAAGTCTTTGAGATTTGTGTGATGTGACCTACCCACTGTGAACACATGTTGCCTAGGGTCCTGGGCACCGATGGCTTCTAAATGTACCACAATCATTTCCTTAAGCAGTGCCTCCATGATCTTCTCAACTACCAAAGGTGAGGTGGACCAGCCTATAGTTGCCCACCTCCTCCCTACTGCCTGATTTGTGTAGAGAGAGGACATGTGCACTCCTCCAATCCTCTGGCACCGCACCTGTGTTAAGTGACTCGGTGAACAATGCTACCAGAAGTTCTGCTAGCTCTCTTCACAGCTCCCATAGTATCCTTGGGTGTATGCCATCTGGTCCCATTGCTTTGTCCACCTTCAATTTAGAGAGTTCCTACAGAACTCTTTCCCCCATGAATGGACTGTTGTTCAAATTTGACTAGGTGACCAAAGTAGCAGACCAGGGAGGGGCTGTGGCCATGGCCTACCTAGACTTTAGCAAGGCATTTGACACAGTCCCATACAAAAGATTAATAGTCAAATTAACCAGCCTAGGAGTGGGTCCCAGGGTGGAAGCCTGGGTAAAACATTGGCTGGACAACAGGATACAGAAGGTAATTGTAAATGGAGTCCACTCTGAAGAAAGAGGGGTTACTAGTGGGGTACCGCAGGGTTCAGTTCTAGGTCCAGTCCATTTTAATGTCTTTATAAGTAACATTGCAGAGAGACTGGAAGGAAAAGTATGCGTTTTTGCAGATGATACAAAGATCTGCAACATGGTTGATGCACAAGGAGGCATGGAAAGGATGAGAAGGGACTTGGCAAGGTTGGAGGAATGGTCGGAAGTATGGCAGCTAGATTCAATGCAAAGAAGTGCAAAATAATGCACCTGGGAAACAAAACCAGGGGAAGATTACACAATAAGGGGCAGTAACAAAACAAAAGGAAAGAGAGTGGGAGTAATCATAACAGATGACCTTAAGGTTAGCAAGCAATGTGAGAAAGCAGTAGGGAGGTTGGTATACCGGGATGCATAGGAGAGGCATCACCAGCAGAAAACAGGAAGTTGTTATCCCTCTGTACAGACAGTTGGTGAGACCCCATCTGAGTACTGCATCCAGTTCTGGAGACCCCATCTCTGCAAAGACATAGACAGGATACAGGCAGTCAGAGGGAGGGCAACTAGAATGGTACAAGGTCTGCAAGAGAAGCCATATGAGGAGACACTAAAGAGCTTAATATGTATACCCTTGAGGAAAGGAGGGAGAGAGAACATGATAGAAATGTTTAAGTACCTCAGTGGAATCAACAAAGTCCAAGAGGTAGCATCTTTCAGAAAGAGACATGCAAGAACAAGGGATACAATTTAAAGATAGGGGGGGCAGTTCAGGGGTAATGTGAGAATGTTTTTTCACAGAGAGGGTAGTGGATGCATGGAACAGCCTTCCTGAGGAGGTTGTGGGGTCTAAAACTGTGGGAGAATTCAAGAATGCATGGGACAGACATAAGGCAATTCTTGTGGGAGGTAGGCAGAAATAGGCTGTTGGTTAACTGGGATCTGCGGCTTATCCTGTAGGTAGATAAATGGGCAGACTAGATGGGCCAAGCGGTCCTTATCTGCTGTAAAAGTCTATGTTTCTATGTTTCACCTCTTTCCCACTTGGCATCTGTTGCTTGGCTGTGGTCACTGTCCCTCCCCTTCTTCTGTGAATACTGAACAGAAGTACTTATTAAGTATTTCTGCCTTATCCATGTCTCCCTCCTTATACTCCCCTTCCTCCACTTTAAGTTTTACAACTCCCTCCCAGTTTTCCTCCGTTCGCTGATGTACCTGTAAAATGTCTTGTCCCCTTTCTTTACCGTCTTCACTAACCTTTTCTAAGTCTGTGCATTTGCACTCCTTACCACCCTCCCTGCTTCCTTTAGACACTCTCGGTACACCTCTCTGTCCTCCTCCCTTTGGGTCTTCTTATATTTCTGGAACCCTGCCCTTTTAGCCCTTACCTTTTTTGCTACCTCCTTTGAGAACCATAGTGGCATTTTCCTTCTCTTGCATTTTTCTCTCCGAGGACCCTGGCAGGGGGCTCCGGTCCCTCCCTCGGAGGGAACTTGGTCTCAGGCCCCAGCTTTCCTGCCATGACTCTCCCGGTGATCCCCGATGGGTTGCCATCTCTCTGGCTATCCCTGTTACAACTGGCATCCCCCAGGGTTTCATCATGGGACCACTACTTTTCTCCATCTTCATTAATTCACTCCCAGCTGATAGCCTAAACTGTAAATTGCTTCTGTATGCAGATAACCTTGTCATTTACCACAGTGATAAGTCCCTCGCTCAGGTCTCCTCAATTCTTACCCAGAACTATGGCAGTGCTTTTAGCTGGTTCACAGCAAACCTGTTATTGGTAAATGGAAAAAAGACCAAATCTATGCTATTCACATCCAAACCGCACCTCACTAAATTTCATAGTTCCGGCTCCTCCCTCCAAACACTATCCCCTGATGGTCTGACTCTTGAAAATGTTACCTTGTTCAAATATCTGGGGGTGACACTTGATCCATCATTAACCTTCACGGACCACATCAACACTGTGGTTTGCAGGGTCAATCAAAAACTTGGGGCTGCTTATAGTCTATGCCACCTGCTAACCCCAGAGGCTCGAATAGCAATTGTCCAGGATAACCTACTTCCTATCTTTGACTACTGATCCCCCATCTACTCTCGAACATCCTCAGCCCTCTGAACCAGGCTCACATCGGCTTACCACAGTGCCTGACATTTTGCTCTCATGGCACCTTTCTCAACTCACAACTGCAACCTCTACAGTTCCCTTGGCTGGCTACCCCTCCAAGGGCACTTTGATTTTACCCTTGGTTGCATCGTGGATAGTACCATCAGAAGCGGTGATGTGTCCCCTCTCTTCCCCCTGCTGTAGCTCAGAACTCTACCCAGGTGTCTCCGCTCCTCTACTGTCCCCCCCCCACATGTACCGAGGTGTCCACTGGTATGGGAGGGAAAGCACTATCTGTTGCCGCCCCACACTGTGGAATGGGATCCCTGCTCCCCTCTGCTCCTCTAACACCCATTCAGCTTTCAAATCCCTCAACAAATCCTGGCTTGTGGATAGAGCAAATTGCTCCTGCCTATAAGGGGTAGACACCCCCTCACACCTAACACTCTCTATCCTGCTCTAACCTGACTCCTCCGGGAGTTTCTTAGCTGCTCTCCCCAAGCTTGTTTCTGACTCCTGTTCTCTCCCTCTCTCTTATCTCTGTCTAGATGTGACTTTCAAAGCTGGGGTGAATCGGGGGGAATGGTAAGGTTTGTTTGTACCCTCTTATTGTCTCACCTATTGTACCACAATTTCCACCATTTGTTCCTGTATTTATTATTCCCTGTGTGTAAAAATGTTCTTGGCCTCTGTTTAACCTGTAACATCCCTGTGCCTTGTGATTTAAATTGTTGCCTAACTATTCCATCTTTTATGGCCCGGGTCGTGCCTGAAAACGGTCCCTCGGACCAGTGCACCTACCTGGTAATCAAAGACATAAATAAATAAAGAAAGAAAGAAATAAATGACAGGGCCAGGGCAAGGAGAGCCAGCTTCTCCCTCACCCCAGAACACAAATCCAGATTCCGGGTGTCAGGACGGGCACTGGTAAGGCCATCATGGAGCCTGCCAGCTCCATTTTCCTGATTTTCTCCCTTCTCTCCTCACCGCTTACTCGTACGTCGACTCGAGCTTCCCAACCCATATCTCCACCCAGCCATCGCTAGAGGGTGATCAACGGGTGGGACAGCTATCTCTCCCTCCCCAAGAGAGGAGAGCAGTCCTCCGGATGCTCAATCCTCTCTCTCCCCTGCTGACCCCTGGCGGTCCGAGCTCATTCCCAAACCTGGGTCACCGGCATGAGGTGTGGTGTCCCACACCTCAAGCCTCAGCACCACCGGGCAGGCCCTTAGTACTGTTTTTCTTGGTACAGTTTGCCCTTGGAAGATATTCAGAGCTGTGAAAGAGAAGGGAGGAATTAAATAAACCTTCTAGTCCATTTTGCTAAGATAATTTTCGATAGAATATGAGGGCAAGAGTGGAAAATGGCATGTGCCTTTGCAGAGAAAAAAAACATTTTTGCTAACTAACCTCCCATTATGGAAAACTTCCATAGGGGATGGGCACCGGTGGTAAAAGAAGCTGTTTTTCCCCGAACCCCTGAAATACACAACATGTGATTTGAGTGTGCTATTTATAAACACCTTATGTTGAAAAAAAAGACTCCTGGCTAGCTGGCTTAAAATTAATGTAAGAAATTTTTGCCAGCTAACTCAACAGTGGAATGGAGTGGCAGAAAGGTGTCACGGAGCGGCATTTTCTTTACTTTCATTTAATGCCTCTGCCGCTCTATGACTATCTTGTTCAAGAGGCCCTTCAGGGTCAAAAGAGGAGAGAATTATGCTGCAAGAGAAAAGAGAGATGACTTGTGACAGACAAGAGATATTGAAGAAATGAAATAGGAGCACATTTGTTCCTCGTGCTCTCTCTCTCTCTCTCTCTTTACTTAAGCATGCTGTGGCACAGTCAGATCGGAGTGGCTGAAAAAAGTACAGCAGCTGCCTGGTATGGTACCCCTCTGCCTTACCTATAAATGTGTGGAGAAGTGTTTGAAGCCCAGGCTCAGTCCTGTGAGTGGTGTGAGAGTGCTCTTCCTTCTGGAGTCATATGTAATAAATCAGGGTAGCTCCCTGTCAGTTGTTCCTAGCGAGGGCACGATTTTCTGGTTGCTTTGCTGGCTACACTGACTGAACCTGCTGGCTCTATTTAATCTTCGTAGGAACCTCCTGCTTGTTTCTGTATCAGGGCCCCAACCAGCTGCATCGAGGGACTAGCCTTTATGGCCTGGGTACCCAGAGACAGTGACTTATAGGTTAGGCCTGTGCACAGTGCCCTAGATAGGTACTCCTATATTAGAGTGGTAAGCTAATTAACCTGATCACCCCAGTCCTTGTTATTTCCCCCTAAATGAATCAGATTGATCATTTTTGCAAAAGTATTCGGGCTAGCTTGTGTGTTTATGGTGGATTACTGTACAGTGATTATTGTGTAACAGCAACTTACTTTTCAGGGGGTCCCCAGAGCAAGCTCACTAGTTCAAGCCGGAGGGTAAATGTGTATGGTAATAGCACTGTGACTGATTTGCATGGGCCACTAGTGGACAGAAAGGGGGGTTGCAGTAACCCAGAGGGCTGAAACCAAGTCATACTTGACTGTCTTAACCCCGACCTCTGGGTGGAGGCACCCACCGCCAGATCTAGGCCCCTTAACCTGTTAAAGTCAGAGCAGGCAGGGATAGTAGCCCTTGGGACAGTGCCCCCTAAGGGTTACATCTGTATTTTGGATATTTTACTTTACAAGAAAATAAAATGACAAACGCTTTTGGGCATTTTTTATACACCTAAGTTCTTTTCTGCCTGTTGTGTTACCTGTACTTCTCAGATGGCAAGTACTCAATAGAAATCACTAACTACGCTGGCTGTCATAATTCAGCTCACAGATGTTCCATCACGGTGTGCTCTGTATCGGACAATGTGAACTGAAACTCTCTAGGCCCGATTTTAGAAGGGCTTCAGAGGGACGTAGGGGACTTGTGTCCAGGAGCAAGATGCAAGTTGCAACTTGCACCCAAAAAGGGGTTCGGCGCAATTTTCAAACTGCAGTGCCACAACCCCTTCGGATGCAGGTCCCTGTTACTAATGTGTTAATGAGGCATTGCTCAGTACCGCACCTACCAAGGTACACCACATTACTGCTAAAGTTCTGTATGACTTCCACGGTACCTACACCAATGCTACCAAGTCTCTCTCTTGTCTAAATGGGATGTAGTATATAATAGCATTTGTCATTTCACCCTTTCTGCTGCCTGCCTCACTCATCATTGTGAACTTTACAGCATACTTGGTTGGTTATCTCCCCCAAAAGCCAACAGTTTTATGCTGTGGTGTTTTGTAAATAACTTACTCCTGACTGCCACCTCTCCTGTCCTTACTAAGAACTCAGAGAGCTAGTGTACTGCGTAAAACCAAAAGTTTTTAAAAGCAGTCAGCTATTAACTTCTATATCTGAGGTACTTTTCCTTTTTCCATTGGCTAATTAGAAGATTGCTTATCTGATGTTAGTAAGTGTGATGTGTAGAACAGTACTCTGCCTTGCAGCTGACATATCTATCTCTATTCCCCCCCCACTACATCATCAGCATTATGATGTCACTGACTGTGACATCACTGCTGCTTAGGTACAGCCACTCAGTAGCCATCAGGTCAGTTGCCTGTGATGTCATTATCAGTGAGATCACAATACTGATGATGTAGTGCGGCAATTGAGATAGATATGTCAACCACCAGCCACATTCAACATAATATTATCACATAGAAAACTTTCTAACGAGCAAAAGGAAAAGGAAAAACACATTAGAAATACAATGTTACAACTGACTAATTCTTAAAATTTGTATCATTTTTCTGTTGGTTTGTTTTGGTTCCACTAGCTTTTTAGCAGTTAATCTTTTATCAGAAAATAAAAAGCATTTTCTATATTATCACACAATAATACCATGCAGACATGAATATAATACACAATGTAGTATGGCATTTTACACAATCCACATTTTGATTATACAGAATTGGGTTAAAATTGGTATAATGGTTATATATATATATAGAGGATACATGATGGGCGACTGTGGAATATGGCAAATGTTTGCCATATTCCACAAGTTGCACATCATGTGTGCAATTTATACAATACAGCTAGTACATTTTAGGAACATTTTTTTCTGTGTTCTCTCCTTATTTATTTTGGTAATTGGGTAAGTTTTTTTTTTTTGGGGGGGGATCTGGGAGCACTGGACAGTTAAGTGATTGGTTCAGAGTCACACAGTATTGAAATGGAAGTTGTGAGAATTAAACACTGGTCTGGGCTGTTGGATGTAGGAAGTTGGTTCATTGCTTGTTACTCTAACCTCTAGGCTATACTGACAGCACTGTTTGTGTATGGTCTGAGTGTGTGTGTAAGTGTTTCTGAATAGGTTGGGAGTGTTAGTATGAGGAACAGGTGCATGTGATTTGCAATGATAATTGTGTTACCTGCAGCTAGGAGTGAGAAACAGACTGTTTATTCAGTAAGTTGCAGGCTTCACTGAGACAGAGAAACTGTTGCAGTCAGCACTCAGAAAGAGAAACTGGTTTATGATGGAGGCTGGTTTGAAGATTAGAGCAGCATAGTGATGAGCTAGGATTGTAAGAATAACTATGGGACACAGGTGATTGTCTTTTACAATGCTAATTGAGTTAGTTGCAGGATTCAGTGAGCAAGAGAAACTGTGAAGTTATTACATGCAGGCTGCAGTGTAGATAGTCTGACTCTGGTGACATCACCAATATGAGTATATTTGCTGGTGATATAGACACTGTGGGTTTATCAGGAAATAAACCCACTTTGTCTATGTAATCACAGAGTTATTCCACTGCAGCGAGAATACATGTTTTTATTGTCAAGGTTACATGCTCACCCCTATTGTATAAATATATATATATATATATATATACACACTACATGTCATGATATGTAGTGGCATTCATTGCCATTGATTCTTATTTCTGCACAGTATATAAAATAAACACAATACTATACTAAATAACAATATATCCTATCTATATTGTAGGGAGATACAATCTGTCTATTCTATAAAATATTTTAGAATCCATCTAAAGGAGAAATCTACAGGTGTTTCCTAATCCTCCATGTTCCAGAAAATTAAAATAATCCTGCCAGCACAATTTATATACATTTAGTCAGTCTAAAGTCAAATAAGATATTCGTTCCAAGGATTCAATTTGGGTTAAGCTGTTAAGAATATCAGTAAGTGTAGGTATTATCTGTGACTTCCAGTTAATTAAAATCAAATGTTTGACCTGCATAAATGATATTTGTAGCCATCTATGCTGATATCTAGACAGTTTAAAATTGTTGTCAATAATCCCTAGAATAAAGTACTTGGGGTCAAAAAGTGAGGAGCATTTTACGATATTAGAAGCCAAATGATGGACTGAATGCCATAATATAGATATGGAACTGCAAAGCCACAAAATGTGGAATAAATTACCATTAGATGAGTGACATCTCCAACATATATCATTTGGTGTAACTCCCATTTAATAGAGTAAGGCTGGTGTTCTGTACCACAAGTGAAGAATTTTATATTGAATAAGTGCACTATGCACATCTCTAAATGTGTTATGGCAAACAGGCCAGCACTGGCTCCATTGAGATTCAGTTATATTTTATTGCAATGCTAAACTCCATTTAGTTTTGGCTGAAATTGAACCATTAGCTTTTTAAAGGCTGCTAACCTTAGCTATCGACTAAGATCAACTACCCAGTCCCTGCTTGTTGTCCCTAAAACTCGGACCTCTGTGGGTGATCAGGCTTTTACAGCTTGTGCCCCTAGAATTTGGAACTCCCTCCCACAATCTGTTTGTGGTCCTTCTTCTCACCACCTCTTTAAAAAATACCTTTGGAATTACTTGAAGGACTCCTCTGCCTCCACTTGCCTGGGGTGACTGGCCTTCCCACCAACCAAAGGACTTGTGTTGTACTGTTTTCATTCTTGTACCTTTTTTATGCTCTTGTGTACTACTATTATACAGTACTGTCCTTGTGCACATCTGTAAATTGTTCCTGTGGTTTTATCTTGCATTGTAACACATCTGTCTGGATTACCCTATTGTAACCTCCTGGGTCATGCTTGAAAAAAGGCATTTAATTGCCTGGTGTGCTTACCTGGTCAATAAAAACTACAGAAATAAATAAACTCCCTACCCACCCTACTATTTCCTTAGCTGTTCCCAGATCCCCCTCTTCTTCAGCAGCCTTCTATGGGACACAGAGTTGAATGCCTTGCTGAAGCAGAAGTAGAGTAACTCTACAGCATGGCCCTTATCAACTACCGTGGTTACCTGTGGTCAAAGAATACTATCAGGTTGGTCTGACAAAACCTTGCTGTTACAAATCCATGTTGTTTACTGGGTGGGGGGGTAGCAAGAAAAAAGGGTAGACTAGATGGACCAAAATGTTCCCTTCTGCCGTCACTTTTCTTATGTTCTCATGTCTTATGTTTTAGTCCAGGTATTCCACTATATCTTCTTTGACTAGTGTCTCCATCAGTTTTCCTACCATCAGGGCTGGCTCTGGGGTTTTGGGGGCCCCCAGCAAATTTAGTGAAGTCATGGGGCCCCCTACTTGACTGACCTTCGCTCCATGTGCGTGACTATAGTTAGGGACCCATGTTTTTCTTAAATAAGAAATAACAAGAAATAACAAGGAATTCAAGGTATAAAAAGAAAACAGAAACAAGCACATAAAAAGGTAAACAATTGCTTGCTTTTTTTGGCAAAAACTAAATAAATGCTTGCAGCAGTTGTTGTTTTGGGCTCTGTTGTTACCACAGAGATGGTCCACAAGGAAGTGGTAGTGGAATTGTCTGATTCACAAAACCTTTCAAGACCATAGCATAATGCTGCTTAATACAATGTAGTATAGGAGGAATGTGATTTATGGTGCATATAAAGTAATTTTGAGGTACTTTATGAATGTAAATGTGATAAAAAGAAATAAAACTAAAGTTTCAAAGAATATTAAGAAATAAAAAGAAATTCCAGAAAAATAAAAATTATAAAAAAGAATTTCCCGGGGCTCTAACTATAATCTGTAAATGTGACATTTTATTTTAGTTTCACTACGACCAGTGGGATATTTGTACTTTTTTGGGGAGACAGCAGTGTTACTACTTGGGGCAGTTCTTCCCATCCCATCCATTGCTGTTTATCTGCCTCTTATTGGTTGGGTCATAGCGTGGTGAGACACTTCATGACATCATGATGCCACATCAGAAGAAACAGCACAGACTTTTAGTGCTGTTATAAGAAGATGGAAAATAAAAAAAAATAAAATAGCTCTGGTTGGGGTCCCCGCCATGAGCTGGGGGTCCCCAGCAATTGCAGGGTTTGCTGGTGCTGAAACCAGCTATGCCTACCATGGAGGTAAGGTTGACAGGTCTATACTTTCCCAGCTGCTCCTTGTCCCCTCTGTAGTGCACTGGAACCTCATCCTCCATTCTCCAGACCCTGGAAATGACCTCTTGCTGCATGGAGCTATTAAATAGCCTGCCCTGGGATCCACTTAACACCAATGCTTGTTCCATTGGCATCCTCGGCTGCTAGCCACTTTTTCACTCTTTTGCCAGTAAATCTCTTCAGTTTCATTTCTGAGACCCACTCAATCAGCTGCTCTTATACCATTCTATGGCAAGGGCCCACTATTCTCCCTAGTGAATACAGAGCAGCAGTAATATTTTAGTGCAGTTGCTTTCTGCCTGTCCTCCTCTACTACCCTGCCTCCCTGCATTAGCCTAACAATTCCCCCATCTTTCTTTTTTTCCCTTATGTATCTAAAGAACTGTTTTCCCCCCATCTCTTGACCAGCTCTGCAACATGCAGTTGTGTCTACTTTTGCGATCCTGACTGCCCTCTTGGCCTCTCTAGTTTTGCCTTAGTACTTGTCTCATTCTTCATTCCCCTGCTTTTATTTGTACCTGATGAAGCTTATGAAGGCCCTCATTTTAGTCCTCACTATCTCCCTGACCCATTCAGAGAACCAAATTGGTTTCTTATACTTGTTTGCCTTGATAACTGTTCATGGGCATGTTTTTGTTGCCTTGAAAATGACCTCTTTTATAATCCCCCATATTTCCTCCACCCCCTGATGCTGTCCATAACCCCAGAGGTCAGGTTGATGGTATTTTTGTGTTATTAGTGCTGTGCAGTGCCTCCATATGTAACCCCACTACCTGGGACCTGGGTTCGGGGAGAAAACTGTTGCTCGGTATTTTGGCTAAGTTTGACTTCTAGACAGGGGCACCCAAGTAACTCCAGACACAGGAAGCAATAACTGTAATGTCCAAACCAAAAGTGGGATTCTGGTGTGTGGCTTTTATTCACAACACAGCTGAATAATAAAGCATAGATGGACCCCTACGGGGCTACACTCCTGGCAATGCAGATTCACAGAGAACAGAGCACATCTTCTACGCACTGTAACCCTCAGGTTTAGAAACACACTGGGCACTCAGCCCGAACTTGTACTCTTCTCTGGATTTCCTTGGCCTGGCACATCCAACCAGCCTTGGACTACTTCCCTGCATGGCACATCCAGCCAGCAACTGGACCACTTTGCATATGGCATGGAACATTAGTTGGTTGCTCCCTAAACCACCCATGAGCACATACAGGCTCCATAAGGGAAACTTCTTCCATCTAATCCCACATCTGGGTACTTTCCCTGAACACTGGCCAAGTGCCTGGAAGAAAGCAACAGGTGTCCCAAAAAGAACCTGTAGAGGTGAATTTGGTTACTTCAGATGGAGGGGTCTCCCACCTCTTGCTCCCATAATTCATACCCGGCCATTCCTTTGTCCTAAAACACCTCTTCATTGAAAACTCTAATGATTGTAGATTAGCACTTTAAATTTATTTCACAACCAATCTACAGTTTCTGAAAATCCAGTGTGCTGACTTGAGGCATTCTTGTTAAGTGGCTGTGTCCATCCCTGTAGACCCCCACTGATTAAAGATGTCCAAATCCCACACTTTTTAAGCACTGTACGTAGCTGTCCTTTCCTGACCCACAGTAGCAGATACTTAATACACACTGTCTCTGGTGAAACATTGGTCCTTTTTACAGAGCAGACTCACCCCTGATTGCAGGTGCCCCACAGGCTTTCTTTACAGAGGAAAACACAACATCATCACGGTGCATCAACACAAATCTTCATGCAGCTTTCTCTCTCTATAGCCAGGCCAGGGGATTGCCCCTGGAAGCTGGCTATTGGCTCCCCCCATCTTCGCAGGGATGGGGCCCCTGAATCAACTGGGAAGCGGTCTCTACCACTTCAGCTGAAGTACTTATGTGTTCTTCTTATGGTGAGAATACACACTCTTACAATCAGTAGCTCTGGTCAGAGCTAAGGGCTCTGAGGGACTACACACTGCAGTACACCTCCTCCCTCCACTGAGTCTCCCACTAGACCAACTACAAAACCTCACAACGTTCTATCTAACTCCCAGTTGCAACATTCCAATGTGGCTTATGCTGCTGCGAGAATTCTGTATGATGTCATCCCTCAGTCTCAGCTGAGACTGAGAACAGAGTGAGACAGTGTGAAATCCATTTAACTGGAGTTTCACAAGCTGCCTTACCTGCCTGCCACTAGATCTAACTGGGATTCTTGTAACCCTGTGGGACAAGGGAGTTACACCCACCCTTGGCCAGGAAAATGACTGTCCGCATTCATTACTAACCCAGACTAGGCCATCCTACCCTCTGTGCTACTTACAGAGAGGGGTAATCAGGCCCTCTCCTGCCATGTACTAGACATAGGCAGGCAACACTAAGGGCTCAGAGGCCATCGACTGACACATCAGCCTCTACTCTAAGATCTTACTATGGACACCTAGTGGCTCTGGTAGAATTGTCCAGAGCATAGCCCTAATAGATAAGCACTGCAGCCCCTACTGCAGGTCAGAACCACAGCCTGTCTATCCCCCCTAGCCCTCTAGGGAAAACCTATCTGCCTCTAAACCAAATACCCAAAACAAACAAAACAGGGGAACCTCCCCCCTACCCTGGACACCTGCAACCAAACACAAGGAGCTAATGCTATACACTATATATTACTCCCACGCTCCCCCACAACCGTACCTGTGGAAGGAAAAGTTACACAGAAAACAACATCCTGTATTTTAAACTCTACACACTCTAGTACTACTAAGGAACTCAGCTGAGTCTCTCCCCCTCCTCTTCTTGTCTTCTCTTCTTGTCTTCTTCAGGAATACCTGCAAGAAAAAGAGGAAAACAAAACACACTCCTAATCTGCATACACAGTCTATCTAAACCCCTACCATCAAAACACTGGAGAATCCCAAATATATATTTTTTAGAAATGTAGAAAAACAGTATAAACAGTAAAAACAGTAGAAAAACAATGACATTATTCACAGTACACATTATTTGGGGGATGGAGTGCCCTAAAAGTCCCTTCTAATGACCACAGTGTCCAAAGGCAAGTCCAATAAAGAGTCTCTTCTGGGCCAGAGCCCAGTGAAGCACAGTTCTAGCAGGCTGAAATCCTGAAGGGGAGAATCTTTGAGGACAGTTCAAACATCTGGAGTCTGCTAGTGTAGGGTGTGTACTGCAATGTCATAAGAATAGAAAAGTCTGGACTTACCAGTCCCTCATAGAATGAAAATGATACCACACCTGGTCCTCTGCCGAAGACTCTCCCTGGCAGCATTCTTCTAATGCAGCTGGGTGGACATCTTCCGGAAAATGACAGGAGGGCACATCTGGAAACTGCTGGGATGATGTCATCTAGGAGATGGAACCTTGGAACAGGAAAAAAGGAAAACAGCTGGTCTGAAGTCATCCAGCATCTCAGGTGATGAATCAGGATACAGCTGGACTGGTGTCCTTTCTGGATATGAAGTCATCTGGTGGGCCAGTCAATGGAATCTGGAAGGCCAGTACACTGACAGACTGTTGAATCTGGGGGCACCTGAGTCCTGGAATGCCAGTCTGGCAGAACAACATAGATATGGCAACGGCTAGTTGGCAGCACTGGCTACCACTGCTCTGCTCTCCACTTGGTAGGCATGGGTACATTCGCAGGTTGGTCTTTGCATTGTGGCCAATAACACAGTGGGTCAGGTGCATGAATTATTACCCCATCTAGGTGCTCATAATCCACACTGTGAAAGGTTTCATGTCCCTCTCCATCCACAATTCGAACAGTGTCAATAAACAGTGTCCTGCCCTTTTTCCACTGGCTGTATTTTACTTGAAACATTCTGTCTCTAACATACTTGTTTGCACCAGGATGCACATATTTCATTGCCTCTTCCATAATCCAGGATTTCCTGCTTTTTTCGATCTCCTCCCAGACTCTCTGAGGAAAGGTAGGAAAGAGTATCCCATAGATTTCATTTGCTTTCCTACGGAACCAATCTTTCCTCTTTACTACACTTGGTCAATGTGTGACCTCTGGCCTGGCTTGGGGGCAGCCAGTCCTGATTCTGCTAGCTACACATACTTAAAGCAACACAGAGTGGGTCTTCAACTCTTCCTTGTGGGGTCAAGGCTGTAGAGTCACTACTCTTCTGCTATCGGTTCCTCTGAGGCAAGAGCTTGAGTCTATGGATCCGTACCTTCTTCACAAGGCCACATAGGTTCCCCTCTTCTTCTTCCTCACTAAGAATCTGTGCCCAGGAGAGAGCAATCGTCCTCACTCCTGAGACTGTCCACTCCTCACTAGGCATGGAGGTCGACCCCTCCGACTCAATGGCCTCTCTTAGCTCATCCTCTCCTATGAGACTTGGACTGGGCCCTTCTGCCCATGGATCTGCTGATGCTCTCTCCGCACTGTCTCTCAGTGACCCAGACTCAGACACATCAGAACCCTGTGCTATCTGTCAATCTGCACCCTCTTGCTTTATGCCATACTCTGAGGGGCCTTCTCTATCAGGCTCTGCCTGGTGCTGTGTGCTGCCAACTGCAGATTCTTGAAGCTTTGTCCATGTGGGAACCAAATGAATCTTGGGAGCTTTAGTCAAGCCATATTTCTTTAGGCACCCAGAACAGTGAGGTACCATGAAGACGTCCCTTCCAGCATTTAAGCACATCACACACACACTCGTACTGGATATCCAGGAATTGCCACATGAGGAGGTAATCATCATGCGTAGTAATATCTCTCAATATCTCTCAACTTGTTAACTTCTTCTACTATCAGAGCCCAGGCATGATCCTGGTAATGGGCTGGTCCCAAAGCCATGATTGCAGAGAAAAACAAACAACGCTCACTGTTATTTCAAGTCCCACTTAGTTAGAAAAACTTTTACAAAATGGCTCCTCTGTTGCTGTGTTTACATTACTACCCCACCCTGTAATGGTGGCGGCAGCACTCCTGCGCATCAACATTCTGTTCATGAGTCAAACCACTGCGCACCTGATTTACACACTCCACTGATAAAGTTCACTCAAGCTGCTTAAATTGCACTGGTTGCTCTCCTAGCATATTTTTATGATTTCACTGGACTTTTCATTCGCTTTTTAAATCACTGTTCTAGCTTAAAGTCCCCTAAAGCCACAGTATTTCATTGCACAGGATTGCCTGTATTTCTTGCTGCATCTCTCATACAACTCACAGTCTGTCACATGGCTCTGAAGATTATACTGTTGCTGAACCTATAATTATGCTCACAGTCTGTTGCTCAGAATTCTTGCTTTTAGCTGATTAAACTTGACACAGTCCTTCTTTGCAAAATGATCACACTGCTACACACAGATTCAGCTGGTTTTAGTTAAAATCACATAGTTTGAGCTATTAGCTTGGTTGGTACTCACTGTTATCAGTAGCTTGTTTTGTCGATGGAAAAACGGCCTGCAGCCAGTCTTGGAGGCCTCTGGAAGGAAGCAGGTTGGCAGTCCTACCAATTATCCCTCTGAACACCACGCTTTGTTTCTAATTGATCGAGATGCGGGTTGAGACCAAATTTAAACAGAAAAAGTCTGATTTTAACTATTTGACAGCGTTTTCAATCACCGCGACGCTCCTCCTAGCAAGCCTGCTTGCACACTTCACTCACTCTCCCTTTCGAATGCTGTGCAGTCACTGTAGAGCTGGCTTGGGGGTGGGACTGACTGCAGTCTCACCAATCACTCGACGCCATGCAAATGAGCCTCTTTCCTCTCGAGCTCTTCTCCTCCACGGCGATCGTCGAGCAGGCAAAATTTAAACTGCAAACCACACTTTTTTTTTTCAACTGTAGCTCCTCGGTGGGAGCACTATTTCAACAATTTTTCATGGCATTTTAGTCAGTGACTACTCAGTCCATATCATAAGCATTTCCAATGTCTAGGGCACAAATCTTCTTTTGTTTCCCACACTTTTCCACACTTTTCTGTGTCACACAATACTTTTAAAAGCTGGCAAACTCTGACATTTAATGCAGGACAAGGGCATACACACTTGGACTTTACTGCTCCTTGGTAAACAGTTGGCACACTTACAGCAGCACATAGACAGCAACACACAGCTGTACACTCAGTTGGCAATGCTTCTACTTTTTGGGCTACCTACTGCCAGACAACCAAAACGCTAGCCACTATCCGAGCAAACTTTCTTGCATTTTTCTCCCAAAATGAAAGCCAAATCAGGGAGTGACCACCACTCAGTATGGCTCACATTGGATATGGGCAAGGAAGGAGTGGAATCTGGCACAAGAGTGCTGGACTTTAGGATGGCTGACTTTGGGAGGATGGGGAAGTGGTAAAAGGGTACCTGGCCAGAATTCAATCTAGTATGGATACTAACCAGAGATGGGAGCTCATAAAGTTGGGGATAGTGGAGGCAACCAAAACCTTCTGCAAAGCCCAGAGCAAGAAGGCTAGGGCTAAGAAACCGAGCTGGTTGAGCAAGGAGGTCATGGAAAGGTAAGGAGGAAAAGAGCTGCCTTTAGGAAATACAAGAAAACAGGGAGGAGGAGGACAGAGAGGGTACTTGACAGAATCGAAGGAGGTGACAAGGGCAGTAAGGGGAGCCAAAGCATCTACGGAACTCAGGCTGGCACAAGGCATTAAGAAGGGGAGAAGGACTTCTTTAAGTACATCAGGAGAAAAGGAGCTGTAAGGACCACATAGTAAGGATTAGGAAGGAGGGTTGGGTGGAGCTCAAGAATGCGATAAGTGGAAGCACTAAATGAGTACTTCTGCTCAGTATTTACTAAAGAGAAGAGGGGTGACACCCAAGATGGGAGAAATGGCAGACACAGGGGGAAGTGTGACAGATGGGGAAATCATGGAGGGCAGAGTTTGAGAGGGTTTGAAGGCACTGAGGATGGACAAGGCACCAGGCCCAGATGGCATCCACCCAGGGTACTGAAGGAGTGGCAGAGGTCCTTGCAGGACCTTTGCAGACCTATTTAATGCCTCACTACATTCAGGGTGTACCTCAGGACTGGAGGATGGCTCATGTGGTGCCCCTCCACAAGAGTGGCCCCAAGGATGAACTAGGAAACTACAGACCAGTGAGCCTCACATCCATCGTGGGTAAGCTAATGGAGACTATCCTGAAGGAGAGGCTGGTGGCCCTCTTAGAGGCCAAAGGACTACAGGACAGCAGACAGCATGGCTTCATACATGGCCGATCCTGCCAAACCAACCTGGTTGAGTTCTATGACTGGGTAACTAGGCAACTGGACAGGGGACATGCAGTGGATGTCCTGTATCTGGACTTCAGTAAGGCATTTGACTCAGTGCCACATGGAAGGCTGGGAAGGAAGTTAGTAGGCACAGGGGCAGGTGCAATGCTGGTGAGATGGGTAGGAAACTGGCTGCAGGGAAGGCAACAGAGGGTGGTGGTGGGTGGGGAGCTCTCACACCCAAGGGCAGTGACGAGCGGTGTCCCACAGGGCTCGGTGTTGGGACCAGTGTTGTTTGGGATATTCATTGCAGACATATCATGGGACATCAAGAGCAAGATCAGTCTGTTTGCTGATGATACCAAGGTTGGCGCGGTGGTGGATGACCTAGGGGATGGCAGGGTTGCAGGATGATCTGGCAAAGCTTGAAACCTGGTCAGACACCTGGCAACTGGGCTTTAATGCCAAAAAGTGCAAGGTGATGCATTTTGGGATGAAGAACCCAAGGAGGACTTACCAGCTAGGGGAGTGCAGCTAGCCCAGACAGAGGAGGAGAAGGATCTGGGTGTGCTCATCACAGGGTCAATGAACAACTCGGCACAGTGTAGGAAGGCAGCTGCAAAGGCCAACAAAATGCTGGGTTGTATTGCAAGGGTATATCCTCAGAGGAGGAGGTGATTCTGCCACTGTATAGGTCATTAGTTAGACCACACCTGGAGTACTGCGGCAGTTCTGGCGTCCGATTCGAGAAGAGGGACATTGTTACTGGAGGGAGTGCAGCGCAGGGCGACAAAGATGATCAAGGGTCTGGGGACTTATCATGAGAGGAGGTTGAAGGAGTTGAACATGTACTCACTGGAGGAGAGGAGAGACAGGGGACATGATTGAAACCTTTAAATACATGAAAGGAATAAACAAGACAGGTACAGAGGGCTGTTCAAAGTAAGGGAGGGAGGGCCACCAGGGCCATGATATGAGACTGGGCGAGGAAGGTTCAGGAGGAGATGAGAGACACTTTTACAGAGAGGGTGGTGGCTGGGTGGAATGCGTTACCTGCAGAAGTGGTATGCAGTAGAACAGTGGACTGCATCAAACGAGGATGGGACAGGACAAGGGGGAGGGTTAATGAAGGGGAAGGGTGGAAGGGAGGGGCAGCTGCAGAATAAGGGGTGCTAGCTGCAAATTCGAGCAGACTTGATAGACCTCTAGGCCTTTATCTGCTGGCAAATTTCGTATGTTCGTATGTTCGTAAATCCAGCGGTAGCCTCCAATTTGTAACCCCAGGGGTTGGGTTGATGGTATTTTTATATTATTAGTGCTGTGTGGTGCCTCCATATGTAACCCCCTACCTGGGACCTGGGAGAAAACTGTTGCTCAGTATTTTGGCTAGGTTTGACTTCTAGTTAGGGGCACCCAAGTAACTCTGGACACAAGAAGCAATAACTGTAATGTTCAGACCAGGAGTGGGATTCTAGAATGTGGCTTTTATTCATAGCACAGCTGAACAATAAAGCATAGATGGACCCCCATGGGGCTACACTCCTGGTAATGCAGATTCATGGAGAACAGAACACATCTTCTACACACTGTAACCCTCAGGTTTAGAAACACACTGGGCACTCAGCCCGAACTTGTAGTCTTTTCTGGATTTCATTGGGCTGGCACATCCTACCAGCCTTGGACTACTTCCCTGCATGGTACATCCAGCCAGCAACTGGACCACTTTCCATATGGCAAGGAACATTAGTTGGTTGCTCCCTAAACCACCCATGAGCACATACAGGCTCCATAAGGGAAACTTCTTCCATCTAATCCCACATCTGGGTACTTTCCCCGAACACTGGCCAAGTGCCCAGAAGAAAGCAACATGTGTCCCAAAAAGAACCCGTAGAGCTGAATTTAGTTACTCCAGATGGGGGGTCTCCCACCTATTGCTCCCATAATTCATACCCAGCCATTCCTTTGTCCTAAAACACCTCTTCATTGAAAACTCTAATGACTGTAGATTAACACTTCAGATTTATTTCACAACCAATCTACAGTTTCTGAAAATCCAGTGCGCTGACTTGAGGCATTCTTGTTAAGTGGCTGTGTCCATCCCTGTAGACCCCCACTGATTAAAGATGTCCAAATCCCACACTCTTTAAGCACTGGACTTGGCTGTCCTTTCCAGACCCACAGTAGCAGATACTTAATACACACTGTCTCTGGTGAAACATTGGTCCTTTTTACAGAGCAGACTCACCCCTGATTGCAGGTGCCCCACAGGCTTCCTCTACAGAGGAAAACACAACATCTTCACGGTGCATCAACACAAATCTTCATGCAGCTTTCTCTCTCTCTAGCCAGGCCAGGGGATTGCCCCTGGAAGCTGGCTGTTGGCTCCCCCCATTGTCGCAGGGATGGGTCCCTGAACCAACTGAGGAGCGGTCTCTACCACTTCAACTGAAGTACTTCTGCATCCTTCTTATGGTGAGAACACACACCCTTACAAACAGTAGCTCTGGTCAGAGCTGAGAGCTCTGAGGGACTGCACACTGCAGTATACCTCCTCCCTCCACTGAGTCTCCCACTAGACTAACTACAAAACCTCCCAACATTCTATCTAACTCCCAGCTGCAACATTCCAATGTGGCTTATGCTGCTGTGAGAATTCTATATGACGTCATCCCTCAGTCTCAGCTGAGACTGAGAACAGAGTGAGACAGTGTGAAATCCATTTAACTGGAGTTTCACAAGCTGCCTTACCTGCCTGCCTGCCACTAGATCTAACTGGGATTCTTGTAACCCCGTGTGACAGGGGGGGTTACATGTCTATCCCAGCTAACCTGCCCAGTACAATTTCTCTCATATGGCTGAACTCTGTCTTCCTGAAGTCTGTCACAACTCAGATCCAAAATGGGGTGCAGCGATATACAAGGTGCAAGGCTGGTGCTATCCAGAATTGGGGCGACCAACCCCAGATGTACAGAAACAAACAAAAAACTCGGTGACACTCACTTGATCCCAAGCAAACTCCAGGTGAGACTGAATAGCCAGTGCAGTATGCAATTTATTTATAAAGTGGATCAACTATAAAAAGAATATTAAACAACAGACTAGCAGTCTAAATGCCACTATACCACTAGCCCCAGTGCTTTAACTCTCTTGAGTCTTCCTCTGGAGGCGCGGTTAGCTGGAAATCCTCTGAACATTTATGCTGACATTCCCGGAGGGATAAGAACCCATATGAAAAAAAATACCTGCTATTGTTACTGTAGCTATTTTTTTTCTTATAGAATATTAACTGAAATGGGTGGAGGAATGTGTAATGTAAATTCACCATCTTCTGCTTGCTGAACTGTATATAGCTGGTGGAATGTACTTCTGTTTTTGTAGTGGTATTTTTGTGCAGTATAACCAAACATATCTGAAAAAAGGCAAATGATGATATCCATCTTTTTCATTATCAAAATCTCAGCTTTTACCTGCAGCTTTAAGATAGCTGATGAAGTAGCAGGACACTGCCTCATTTCCTCCAGGGTTTGCAAAAAGGGAGTGTATGAATTTTTTACTGCTTCCTGGCTATGTGCCCCTGCATACCAACATGTTGTGCAGAAAGAGACTAGCTGCTGATGACCTCCAAGATTAGCTGTCAAGTTCATCGCTCATCTCACTTCCTTTACATGCTCAGTTCTTTTTGGACTATTATCAAAAGTTGCATACAGCATTTGACATTGTGCAAACATGCCACTAGTTATTCTGCAGTTTATTGCTGTGTCAGTTAAACCTACAGACAGTTCATAGGCCAGGCAGTGAACATATAAAGATGTTGATGAAATCTCTGTAAAGTGAGAGTGCACTCTTTTGAATTACCCTAACATGTTTGCAGCCCCGTCATACCCCTGCCTGTATATTTTTGTTAAATCAAGATGGCAGAAGTCTTGAAATATGGATTACAAGTTTTCAAATATCTCCTCCCCAGTAGTGGTTTTTTTTTTTTATGTAATGCTTTTTGCCACCTGCTGCGGCACACTACTGGCTTGGGGCATCCAGCCACCGGCTCTGCCCACCTGGAGAACTGAGTAGCTCAGACTGCACTCAGGATCTGGGATGGCCATCTTGCCATCCTGCTGGAGGGCTCCCCCTCTGCCTCAGTCAGCCAGGACAGCCCCGGACCCTCCCTGACAGGATTTCGCCAAAGTCCTCCAGGTGGCTCGGAGCGCCGGCCATCAAGCTGCACAGTCGTGCCCAGCTATTTTCCTCCAATTGGTCCCTTAGAACACGGACATGCAATGTCCAGGCACAGCGTGCTGACATCCGACAGATTCTCCAGATCGCTTAGCACTGGTAGTGCCCCGAGTGTCCCCAGGAGCAGCCATGGCATGGCGAGATTCTTAACTCCACTCCCTAGGACTGGGTGAGCAGTCTACGGATGCTCAATCCCAGTCCTCTCCTGCCGACCCCCGATAGCCCAGACTTGTTCCCAAACCCGGGTCACCGGCATGGCGTGAGGTGTGGCATCCAGTGCCTCAACCCTCAGTGCCACCGGGCCGGCTCAGTAGTGTTTGTTAATGGTTAGAAACCAATGAAACTGACAGTATCTGATAGTATCTGACAACAAGAGATAACTGATCTTGAAGAGAGACATTGCTCATTTCATCAACAATAATAAACTGGTGACTGTCGCGTGTCTCCTAAGATCTTATCTGTTATTAGATCACTAGTTGCATGCAAGATATTGTTTTGTATTGTTGATAAAAGATGTTGCTTCCTTCTTTATACCTTCCTATCTTAGCTCAGAGAAGTGTGTGCAAATGTGACTAGAGTGAAGGCTCATATTTAGCGATGAGTTTAAGTCCAAAAACATCCGACTGAAACCTGCATCAATATTTTTTCTATGACCCCTCCGGGCATCCTCGTGAGATGCAAGATGCCATATTGGCTTTATTATTGGCCAGAGAATGTTTCTGTTCTTTTCCTTTCCATGCTCTGCTTCCTTAATAAGTAACTTGTGCACATGGACACTCTCATTTTGAAAGAGTCTCCACTCCTTTCCATTTTCTCTACCTACAGCTGATTTTTCATGGGTCACAATAATCACAAGTGCATTACAGAAATGTATTACACTCCCTTTCATTGCACTGTAATTTCATCTTGCCAAAAAGAAAGCAAGGAATGCAGAACATAGCATTTTCTGATATACTGTACTCTAACCAGTCTCACTTAACACATTTGCCTGTTATTTCATTGATGTATAGTACCACCCATTTCAAAATGTTCTAAATTGTTTACCAGCAAAATCACATATCATGAGATATTTACTTAGCTCTGGTGGAATGGGCCCTGCATTTGCAAAATTAGATCTTATCGAAGGAAGAATTATTGGAGGCCAATCACTGGGATCAAGCACCACCTGAGAACTTGCATCACTCCTTGGAACTTCTCGGCAAATTGTTGAACTACTGCCATATTCATTTTCTCTACATGTGTGAATAGAAAATAGCAACTCATCTGAAAAATCAACATCTAGATTTGGTTCACTGTCAATGTCCATGTCGGGCTCACCAGAATCATGCCAGACATTAACAAGAAATGAATAGTTGCTGCTGTCAAGATCCCATTCCCCCCTTTCATTGATATTGTGCTCAACACCAGCATCCTGAATATCATCACGATTTTCAGCACTGCTGTGATGACTAATTTCATTACAACCTGCAGAACGTGCTGAAGGAGCTGAAGTGAGTACTGTTGAATCAACCATTGTTACACTCAATAATGGACCAGGTATGTCGATACTGCCAAGCGTTTCAGAATCGGATAATTGCTTAGAATTTATATCTGGTTGTTCTCACTATCTGTTTGTTATTGATGTAGTTCCATTTGCACCACCAAAGAAACTTGCAATCTCTGGCTGTGACATATGAAGCTTGTATTTATTCTGGTCAGCAATGGAGCTCTCTTTTCAGATAGCATGCAATAGAGGTAACCTGAGCGTGCCCCCAGCAAATCCTGGTGCCTTCTTCCACCCTGCAAGGAAGGTAGCAAAGACACATAGATACATAGAATGTGCTGGCAGATGGGGACCACAAGATCCATCTAGTCTGCCCATGTTTTTTCCTACCCCCCCCACCTTGGAAACACTTGTTAACTTACTGAGATGTCTGTCCCAAGCTGTTTTAAACTGTATGACCATCTTTACCTACACCACTCCCTGAGGCAGTCTGTTCCATGGGTCCACCACTCTTTCGGTAAAAATAAAATTTACTATTGCTCCAAAACCTACCCCCACCCTTAGTTGCATGTCATGCCCTCTTGTCTTACTGCAACTTCAGGCTAAGAAGTACTCACAGACTACACTGGAGCTAGTCAGTTTTATTGCAGCCTCACTTAACATATACCAGGAAGTCTAACAGTAGAAGACCAGTAGCAGAAACACCAGTGATTAAAGGCTTAACTAGTCTCTTTGACAGGGCTGCCTCACCAGAGGTGCTGGTGCAGTCTTGAATTATCTTTAAATACTAGCACTCATTTAACTAGTTATAGAATAGTACTGTAGGTGCAAACATGGCTGTCTTGAAAACTGGGTTGTATAACCTAAATGGCATGTCTTCCTGTATAAAAATAAAGTTTTTACTACTACTACAGGTACCAGATTGATCAGGGTGCAACTGAATTAATGGAATGCTGGCTCTAATTATCAGACCTATGAGGAACAGAAATAAGGGTGTAGACTTACAAGTCATGATCTGAATTTAACTCCTTAGTGGGGACACAAGAAGAAATGCAACTACAAGTACCATTCATCCTGAAGTCACCTAATGCATAAAGGAAAGTGCATATGCGAATGCTAGTTCCTGATGCATGCCAGAGACAGCAAGAAATCACTATTCGCATACATAGTCATTAGTGTCTTGAAATAGGAAAGATGGGGAAGGAGGGAATAAGAAGCAATCCATTTTTGCAAATCGTATCATAAACAAGCATTTGTCAATGCTGAATGTTTGCTTGCTGGCATTGGCAGTGGTAGTGTAGAAGTTACAGAGCTGCGTAATAGGAATGGCAGTGAAGTATTGAACTGAAGCCAACCCCACCACCACCCTGCAGAGAGTGACAGGCATTGGGGTGTGCGTTTGGGTCATCAGGCATGACGGCCACACCATTTCACCACACCCCACGCTGCAGACACTGACAAGTGTCACGGTGTTCCTTGGGGTCTTTGACACTTATACGCACCCCATTTCATTAGGAAATATGGTGAGATGGGTGCGATATAGGAGAATGGGGTGAACTTTGCAGCCGAAGAGTCCAAGGCATACCTTGATGCCTCTCACTGGCTGAAGGGTGTGGAATGGTATGAGCATTACAGGCAAGAATCCCAAGTCACACCCCTGATGCCTGTCATTCTCTACAGGGTTGGGCATTATGGTTGGAACCCCTAATACCTCAGGCATTCGTTGGTATTTTCACTCCAAATTTTCAACATGTTTTTTTGTGACCTCACCTCATGAACAGGGGGAATATCAGTTTGTTAGCGGGAAGCTGCTTAAGCACAGCGACTATGGCATTTAGCACCACAGGTGCAAAACATTCCGAACAGGATGTAAAAAATGACAGCTGTACTGTTCATGGGGAGGTGCAAGAAATGGCAATGTTGCAAATCTGCAGTAAAAATATTTAAAAAAATGGTGAAGTCACGAGAGTACATAGAAACTGTGCAACGTACACCCGTAATATAATTAGGTTGGGGATTTTTTTACAGCAAATTGTCAACTCAGGCATTTTGGGGCCTCCGATCATGAACAGTGTCACTGTGATTTTCTTTATCTGTGCCGAACAATGATTTCCCACAGCGACCATGCATCTCTGTGCTGAAAGTGTGAAAACACACTTCAGCCATGTTGTGAAAAATGACAGCTGTACTGTTCATAAGGAAGTGTGGAAAAATGCCACTGGTGAAAATCTGGACTGAAAATATTACAAAGTCATGAACTTACGAGGGTGTGTGGAAACTGCATGTAATGCTCACTCGTAACACAGTCATTTTATGGACTTTGTCACCAAATTTTCAACATAGCCATTTTAAGACCTCTGCTCATGAACAGTGTGTGATTTTCTTAATCTGTCCTAAACATTGCTTTCTCACAGTAGCACCATTGTGCACTACATGTGCGAAAACACATTTTGGGCGACATCTGAAAAATGGCAGCTGTACTTGTTCATAAGGAAGTGTAATAAATTGGCAATGTTGAAAATCAGGAGTGAAACTATTAAATTAGCAAACTTACGAGCACGCATAGGAACTGCGCAACGCACGCTCATAAAACAGTCATTTTTAGGAATTCTTTCACCAAATTTTCAACATAGCCATTTTAAGACCTCTGCTCATGAACAGTGTCACTGTGATTTTCTTAATGTGTCCCATTCATTGATTTCGCACATCGACTGCGCCATTGTGCGCTACATGGGCGGAAACACATTTTGGGCAAGATGTGAAAAATGACAGCTGCACTGCTCATAAGGAGGTGTGGTAAAATGGCAATTTGGAAAATCTGGAGAGAAAATATTGAAAATTCGCTAACTTACGAGCGTGCGTAGGAACTGCGCAATGCACCCTCGTAAAAGTAATTTTTAGGAATTTTTTCACCAAATTTTCAACATAGCCATTTTATGACCTCAGCTCATGAACAGTGTCACTGTGATTTTCTTAATTTGTCCCGTACATTGATCTCGCACACCGACTGCGCCATTGTGCGCTACATGGGCAGAAACACATTTTGGGTAAGATGTGAAACATGACAGCTATACTTTTCATAAGAAGGTGTGGTAAAATGGCAATGTTGAAAATCTGGAGTGAAAATATTGAAAATTCGCGAACTTACGATCCTGCATAGGAACTGCGCAACGCACGCTCGTAAAACAGTAATTTTTTGGAAATTTTGCACCAAATTTTCAACATGGGCTTCTTGAGCCACCTTATGAACACTGGCAGTGTCATTTGAGGCCTAGGGTCTGGCAGTGATTTCACGACAGTGACCGTGCAGTGACTGCAAATCACCCTTCGGGCCCGAATAACGCCATGACAGTGACATCATTCATAAGAATGGGTCCCAAAAACCCTATGTTGAAAATTTGGTGCAAAAATTCCAAAAAATGCCTGAGATATGCAACAAAGTTGAAAAAACCCTGTCTAGCCCATTATACAGCTTACCAGCATTTCCTCAGTTCGCGGTCGGCTTTGAAGAGTGCAGACATGTTCCTGGTCCACGAAGATCATCGCGTCGAGCTCGGAGAGTAAGTATGGGGTGAGGGTGTGGGGAGGTGGGGTGCACAGTGGGTGAGTGCAGGTTATGGGAGGGCTGGGAGACTACGTGGGACTGTTTTGCTTTTCAGGTTGAAAAAAAAGGGATGATGCGGGACGTTTGCCACGCTGGGGTGGGCTCCCAGCATGGCACAAGGACGGTTGAGGGCATTCAGCTGACGAGGATTGGGCACCCGTCGGCCATGGCATTTGTGCCACGCTGGGGTGGGCTCCCAGCGTGGCACACCTTATATGGGGGAAAGAGTGAAGCTGTCAGGGGATTGGGCACCCGTCGGCTATTCTATGATTTGCCACGCTGAATTTAGGCACCCAGCGTGGCATTTGGAAAACTTTGGGGGCGCAGCACAAGCCGGCGAGGATTAGGCTCCCCGTCGGCTATACATCTGTGCGGGGAGGGCAGCACGCAGGCTGCTGCTTTCTGTGTGTGTGTGTGTGTGTAGGGGAGCGCGCATGAGCAGGCGATATCTTATCGCTGCTCACTGAAGCGTAGCTCTCCCTTTCAACTGTATGCCACTGCATTTTGGAGCTTGTCATAGACAGCTCCAGCATGCATTGGCTTACAGGGGCCGCGCCTGCCAACACACTGACTGAATTGGAGGAGGAGGTGACACACCTCCGAAATCTCGGATGATGGCACTATGTTTCTTGCACATGCATGCAAGCAAACATAATGATATCACCGTATAACTATACTGTACCTTCAGATCATCTGCATTGATTTGCCCAAATAATATTACAAAAAAATTAATCAAACAATTGATGCACCAACAATTAAAAAAAAGTCTAGTATTAACCATGTAGTTTTATTAATATCTGGGCAATGTACTGTTCACTGCTGCATAGGTTGAACTCTAACCCTTGCACTGTAACTCTTCCACATGGCATAATCAGAACCTCCATCTGAATGAGAGCATTATGTATCATATGTGCTTATGTGAGAATGTTTTCAACATATTCCTAACCCTCGGAAAGGGGTGGGGGGGAATGACTTCCCCAACTATGTTGTCCAAAGTTATTTCTTACTTTTTTTTTGCTGGTAGTATAAATAAAATAGTGATAAAGTTAAAGAGAATTTATAATTAAGAAGGGAGGATAGAAAAGAAAACCACAGTGAAGTGAAAGGAGTGAAGCAGAGGAAGTAAAGACATTTGATTCATGGAAGGAATTTTTTTTTTAAACTGGGCAAGGCCCACTATGGCATAAGTTCCTGTTTTAAGGGGGACCTGGGTGCACTGGGGAGGTTAGCAACCTGGCAGAGTCACACAATACATAGATACATAGAAATGTGATGGCAGAAAAGGACCGCCAGGCCCACCTAGTCTGCCCACTTGCCTAGTTATCTGCTAGGACATACCCATCCCTCATGCCCCCCCAACAATCCCTTGTGTCTGTCCTATGCTCTTTTGAAGCCTTCCACTGTTGTTTCTCTAATCAACTCCTCCACTTATCCACCACCCTCTCTGTGAAATAGTACTTCCTAATGTTACCCTTGAACTGTCCCCTCTCAATCTGTAATCCATGCCACCTAGTTCTCTGATTTCCTTTCAGCTGGAAGATACTTTCCACTGGCACCTGGTTTATACCTTTTAGATGCTTGAAGGTCTCAATCATGCCCCCCTTTCCCTCCTCTGCTCCAGGGAGTACATGTACAGTTCCTCCAACCTTTTCTCATAGGACAGGTGGCTGAGCTCCTTTACCATCTTCGTTGCCCTCCACTGAACTTGCTCCAGCCTCCCCACATCCTTTCTGAGACATGGCCTCCAGAACTGGACCCCATACTCCAAATGTGGCCTAACCAGATGGGTGTACAAAGGTACTATGACCTCCCTTCTCCTACTGGTAATCCCCTTTCTGATGCAGCCCAGCATTCTGCAGCCTCTAGCCACTGCTCTCTCGCAGTGCTTTGCCACCTTCAGGTCCCTCGATATAGGAGGTTGTGAGAATCAAACCCAAGTCTGCTGCATGTATCAGGCGTATTCACATCTTGGTACTTGTAACCTCTAGGCAATCCTGCACACCCTGATGTAGTACAGTGATACCGTTTAACTGAAAACTGCTTCCATAAATTTGCCCTGCCTTAGTTATTATGTGAAACTGATCCAGTTGTTTGCCATATTTCATAATAAAGAGGAAGTCACTCGGATCTGGGTAGAAGTCAACTGGAATCTTGCCTAAAATAATTTACTATATCATATATGGCAAGCTGTTGCACATGATTGGATAACACGTAAGCGAAGTGTTGCAAATGATCTTACTGATGTCTTTTACTGTTCACTAAATGGCCTGGAACTTAATGATAACATGCCCTGATGAATGTTATTACTGATATAAAATGACTACTTAGAGAGAGAATACTAAATGTTATTTTTAAATAAAACTATTACACTAGCATAGACTGTATACCAGATGAACAGCATGACAAATACCCATGATTTGTTTATATTCACTGGCGAATGCCACTCGTACTGGATCAGTATGTTGTATATACAATGCCACAGGGCAAAACTGCACAATGGTAACAGTATGAGTCCCTGAGTTGCTCCCCCCAGAGGAGGTCATTTTAATGGGGGGGGGGTTCAGGAGGCTATGCCCCCCCCCCCAGCAGAAGACAAGTATTTTACTGTATTCATGTTTAGTCGCTGTTTTGGCAGCGCACTATAGTGTCGTGCTGTTTTAAGCTATGCATTGTATAGAAGAAAAGTAATGGGGGGTGGACACACACATCTCGAAACTGAACTCAGCCCCATTTGTGTGGGGCCCCTGCAGTAACACCATGTAATCCAATGGTGGTTACTCACATTTGTCACCTAGGAAATGCACACTCTTAGAATAGAGTGCTTCCTGCTATTGAAATACAATGCATGTTGCTAATTCTTCGGTTACAGTTTAAATTTTGCCCATCCTTCATTCGTGGATTTTGTCTCTGCACTAGTAGCGCTTTTACACTGTCTCTTATCTTTAGTTAACTTAGTTGTATTTTGCACTGTTGGAATCTTATGGATTTCTACTATTTTATTAATTTTAGTAATTTTTAGCACTTTGTTATTGTATGGCACATTGGTTTCAGAAATGCGCTTTATAAATTAAGTTTATTATTATTATAATTTTATTTTATTTATTTATTGAGAGAATCGGAATTACAATCCTTTGAGTCATAGACTCCTTTGCAAAGGCTCCACGTCAGTACAGGAAAACACAAACATTACATTTAATAACAGTTACATATTGGTCACACAGCACAGTGTTTTTACATTACATATTAGTTACCGCCTCAATGGCCTAATAAGACCCTGTGTCATAGTTGTGATTACCCATAGTGGGTACATTCTGTACCCGAGTTACCGTCTTCTGTATAGTCTGATCTGCTCCGTCCATATAGCAGTCTCAGTATGTATATCATTGTGGGTGGGGGAGCTAACATAGCTTGTTTTGTAGGGAAAGACACCAAAAACAAGCTTATATTTACAGTCCACTGTTATGCAGGGCAACAAACACGTAATGTTATGTCCTGTTTGAAGTTGTATAGTATTTAGTGCTGTTTCCCTTTTATTTTTTGGTATGTGTATATATTTATGTATCCAATGGACAGGGACAATAGAGAGTATGGGAGGGGGCAACTTTGTGGTCACCTGAAAAGAGCTGCCCATGCCCGTAGTGATATCTTTTTCAGCTCCCTCTGTCACTTTATTCTCTGTTGTCCCACCCAGCCACGTCACTGTACCCTCTCCAACCAGCTGCAGGGGCCCTCACCTAACTGTAGGCACTCACCAAATCCTGATCAATATGCATTTAAATACCATCTTAACAAACTTCCTAGCTATCCGTAATGTGCTCACCCCTTCTCCAGGCTCTGGGCAGAATGTGTGCTCCCATTGCAGAACCCAGTTCCATATCCTCTGGTGCAAAAAGATGTCTGATTAGCTCACCTTTGGCTATAGACTTCCACAGTTATAGATCCACTTAGCCTTTTGAGTTTCTCTACCTACCAGCATTCTCTCTGCAAAATAATCACCTCAGATACTGCTCACAACAGTATGTAAGAAGGGGAGAGTATTGCCCAGTTTGTCATAGTTCTTAAGATGTTAAGTGAACGTTGTGACTTTGCGACAATTCTCAGTGGCACTCTGTGAGGCAGACTGGTTTGTGGCCTGTGATGTGAAGATATTCAGAAAAGGCTGCTCACTGAAGCAGATCTCACATTTAAAGCTGGGCACTATGGCTCTGTTACTCAGCACTCATTTTTTTTGTTCATTGCTGACTGCGTTTTACGATGCTATGTGGTCATGATAACAGTTGGCTGGAGGGCAGCCAACAAAGAACATCGTGGCTAGAACCTGCGGTCAGTCAGAGCTCTGCTTCTGCTCTGTTTTCCTTGCATTGTTTTATGAGAGGTTTGCTTGAATGCTGAGGATCTTGCCTGTCTGTTTAGGTCCAGCCTCACTCTGTGGAACCCATTCTACCGCAGTGTCCCCCACAGCACTGAATTCCCTCACCTTCCCCACCAACCATGGTGCCACTGCATTCCAACTGTGCCTGACAACCGAGCCACATGATGCTATCAGTGGCAACAGTGCAAAGAAATAAATGGGGGGTGACATTCCTGTACTGGCCGTGAGTGCATGGCTACCCACAGCAGCCATTCCACTGACCTTGGGCAATGGGTCCTTCACTTCCTGTTGGGAATAAGCTTCACAATCACTGAGCTGCCACCCTCCTAATGCCATTGGGAAACTGCTGCTTGAACTAACTCACGCACCTAAAACCCAATGAAGGATTCACCTCATGTCAGCAAGGTAAGGTGGGGGAAGGGGCTCCTGCTTCTTCTTTCCCTGTGGCAGCTGAGACAAAAGAGGAAGACCCTCTTCTGTACTAGCAAATTTTTTTTTATTTAGTTGTTTAACCAGGTATAGCACACTAAGCTGAAAGCTTTTTTACAGGAGCACAAGGAGGTTAAGTGACTTGCTCAGGGTCACACAGTATGCAAGTGGAAGCTGTTGGATTCAAACCCAGGTCTGGGCTGCTGGATGTCACCAAATTTGCAGCTTAGAGCCTTAGACCACTGCGCTATACTGCCTCCTGCATTGACTGCACCTCCCAAGGGGATGTCTGCTAGACCATAGCTCAGCATGGGGTACACTGACCATTGGCCCTACTTTCCCTGGTTTAGCCAGGAGGGAAGATTGGACCATAGGATTGGTCCAGTGGGCTTGGGGGAAGTATCCTCACAGTGATAGCTGGGAGGTGCAGTTCTATGAGATTTCCTCACAGGCTGGGTTGAGGTAGGCTCCCTCAGTCAGTGTCTCTCACACTAGCCCAGAACTCTGTCCAGCTGCTATCACAACAATTTAATTGTACTCTGTGTGACATCAGACACAACAGGCTCACTACAACCCATTATTTGACTTCATCTTGAAGTATTTTTTTTGATAAGGCTACCGATATAGATACATACGTATTTTGCTTTATTTGAGTCAATAAAGGGTTTGTCTCACTCTCTTTCACATCACTCAACAACCAACACTGTCTGCACCCTAAGTCTGTCACTAGAACAGGGTCTCACACACACACAGCCTGCAGGCTGCAGCAGTCAAATAAAACATAAAAACCAAATAAAACAAAACAAAAAAAATGTCTTTTTTTTTTAATTTTATCTTTTTTTCCATGGCAGGACCCTATCATTAATCGGCCCTGGCCACGGCTCCTGGAAACCTCCACCACCATCTATGGCTGCCGAGGTCCCCCAGTCACCCCCGGTTTGCACCCCAGATAGCGGGGCCGCGGCCACCTTTCTTTGGTGACCACGGAACCAATATCTAGTCGGGGGACTTGCAGCGATGGTGGTGAATCGAGGTCTTCTGGGAGGGCTTTGTGTAGACGGTGGTCCTTGCCTACCTCGATTTTCTGCCATTTTTCCATACGGAGGCGGGAACGTGCAATGGTGCCAGCGCCGCCCCTCCTCCCAGAGCTTTGAACATTGGTCACCTGAGATCCCCCGGCCTCTGCCAGGAGTCCTCAGTGCAACAAATGCTTCCCCCACCTCCCCCCCCGGAGAAGGAGAGCAGTCCTTGGGATGCTCCATCCTTCTCCCACCGGCTGGCCCTCTGATGATCCGGGTCCATTCCCGAACCCGGGTCGCCGGTGTTTTGAGTGGAAATCCCACCACTGTGCAACAAAAAAATTTCTGAGCAGACATGAAGTCAGGCAGAATAGCTTTTAGTTTTTTCTTTGTGATTATTTAAAGCAATGACTAGGTTCTGGTTTGGCTAAAATCAGGTCTATGTCACGGAACTGGCAGCAGCTACTGACTCACCTTAGTGACTCTGAGTCTCTGACCCACTACTCCATGCCAGCAGTTTGAGACCCCACTTTATACAATAGCAGCACTCCATGGGTGCTGGACAGAAATGGAAAGCACACCACATGGAACAGTTGGTGCCACACATGCTCAGTCCTGATTGCCACTATCACCAAGTCACCCACCCACTGCAGCATGTCCCACTCTAATTCATGTCTCACTTATGCAGGCACAGGACTAGTCTGGGTTCTTTTGAAGTCGGGTTGGTCAGGTGACCAGCACTCCACTACACACAAGAGCTTTTCAATGACTACACAGGTGAAGCCAGCCACTGATTTGCATGTGAGACAGAGCTTTCTGGATTTGCATACTGGATGGGACTCTGTTAACCACTGACAAGCTGCAGATGGCTACAAATTTACATATGGGACAGGACACTGAAGCACAAAAAACAAGAGAAATACTGTATTGTATCATGCTTGTCCACAAAAGCAAATCTAAGGGATCGAGAAACAATGACTAGAAGATTTGCTTATGCTGCTGCATAGCAGAGGCAGGAGAGCTGGTGTCTATGCAGTAAACTAGTACAGGTGCCTTCAGCTGGGCTTGGACTGTACTCAGTAACAGAAACTTAATGGAAAGTCTTGCCTGCTCAGAATGAAACACAAAGGGACAGCATCGCATAACTGTATTTTATTCTGAGCAGGCAAGATTTTACATTGAGTTATGCATTCAATATTTTTTTTCCTTTGCCCAATACCCAACCAAGCCATATCAATATTGTTTGTGCCTTTGCCCTGACATGCAACAGTTGCTGTTCATTCAGTCTCCTTCTGGGGTTTGTTGCAGCTTTTCGGCTGCATGCTGCTTGCAGCCAACAGGTAAAGGATAGGAATGATGGGTCGGGACGGAGTGCTTATCATTGCACAGTCATGAAGATTAGTACACAGAGCCAAGTTGGGAATACAGCAGCAGCTGGTGCACATAAAGAATATGAAATTTAGGAAATTTGTACTGCTGCTGCAAAACATGACTAATGACAGTGTCTGACTGCTGGATTTACAAATAGAGGACTTCAGCATTTAGCCTCCACTTACATCTGCCACGGTTAAGATCCCTTAGTCTCTCTTCATAGGGCTTTTGATGCAATCCCTGCATCATTTATTTGCCCTCCTTTGGACTGCCTCCACCCTGTCTTTGTCCTTTCCAAGGTGCAGCCTCCAGAACTGGACACAGTACTCCAGGTGGGTTCTCACAAGTGAGCAATACAGTGGCAACACCACCTCTCTCTCCTCCTGCTGGAGGTACCTCCACCTGCACTTAACAAGATGGTGAGTACCACATCTAGAATGACTGACCATAGGATCCTTGACCTGTTGCACCAACATGCAGTCCTGCAAGAAATCAAGCAGGACCTGGCTTCTGGCACTTCTGGCCACTGGGATGTTCCAGTTAACATCTGGCAGGTTAAGATCTCACACTACTACAACTTCTCACTTTGCCCCCCCCCAGCCCCACTTCAACACCCAGTTCCTTATCTCTCTCTTTTCCCTGTCCCAGTGGCCAGTAAACCACTCCTTTGTGGGTCTTCCTACCAGACAACTCTGTGAGCTGAACCCGCAATGATTCTACCTCCTTGTTATCCCCAATAATAGCAGTCTCTACTGTCTTAATCCCTTCTCTGATGTAGGTGACCACTCCTCCATGTCTGCCCATCCCTCTATCACATCTACGTAACATGTGGCCTGGAATGGCTTTGTCCCAGTCACTGTTCACACTGCCCAAGTTTCTGTAATGATCACAAGATCCATCCCAAAGTCAGCCACCAAAGACTGGAGCTCACTCAATTCTATTCAATTCAATTTTATTTGTACCAGGATAACACCACTGAGACAATTCATTTGTGAGGTGGTCCTGGAACGACTAACATACATAGGAGGTACATAGAATTAATAATCACAATGGCAGGTTCAACAACAGTGGTAACAAAACCAGTGGTACAAAACAAGCAATGTGCAAGAACAGTTTACTTAGGTTCCATAAATAGAAATCAGGGTGGAATTATAAAAACAATTGTGCTAACTGTACAAGGGATAAGAGACAGATAATGTGCAGGTACAACTCGAAATAATTACAGAAAGGAAACTAACACTAAGAAGAGTGGAAAAACAGGAAGAGTTGCTAGAATGAGGTGTAAGAGTATGGGGAAGGGGCAACAAGAGAGCAAGAGAGATAGGGAAAAGGAGAAATTTGTAGGTAACTGGTAACAGTTTTGGGAGCGAAAGTTCTTTAAATTTGATCGACTGCATCTGACTAAAGAGGGTGTCAGTGCCTTGAGGCAGAGGCTTAATATATTTGCAGAATATTTAAAACTAGCAAATGAGGAGACGGGTGCAGCCCCTGATATGTAAAATGGGAAGAACATCCCTCCCCCCCTCAGCTAGTGATCAAACAGGACTTCAGCATGTCTGTAGTTCATTTGCATCACCAGGTAAGGAAAAAGGTCTGGTTTGCCATACAACGAACACAGGAAATGCCAAACCTTGCCCAATAACTAACACACCAAAGTCTTGCCAATGGAAAATCATGTATACAAATGCTCACAGTCTAGGAAACAAGATCCCAGGCCTGTAGGCAACAATAAGAGAGGTTAAACTGGACATAGTAGCCATTAGTGAGGCATGGTTCACCAGCAACCACACTTGGGGGACTTCAGTGCCCGGGTATGTACTGTTCAGAAGAGACTGAGGTACAAAAGGGGGGAGGGGTGGAGCGGTCCTTTATGTTAATGAAAATATCAAAGCTACAGAAATTCAGAATACACATAAGGAGCCAGAAGTACTGTGGGTCACCTGGAAACAGAAAATAGGACAGCCATACAAACTGGGGTTGTCTACAAGCCTCCAGACCAGGGGGGAGGACATCGAAACATAGACTTTGATGGCAGATAAGGGCCTCGTGGCCCATCTATTCTGCCCATTTTCCTACCTACAGGATAAGCTGCAAATCCTAGTTAACCAACAGTCTATTTCTTCCTACCATCCACAAGAATTGCCTCATGTCTGTCCCATGCATTCTTGAATTCTCCCACAATTTTAGACCCCACAACCTCCTAAGCAAGGCTGTTCCATGCGTCCACCACCTTCTCTGTGAGAAAAAAACAACTTTCTCACACTGCCTCTGAGCTGTCATCCATCTATCTTCAAATTTTGTTCCCTTGTTCTTGCACATCTCTTTTTCTGAAAGATGCTGCCCTCTTGGACTTTGTTGATTTCACTGAGGTACTTAAAAGTTTCTGTCCCGTCCCCCCTCTCCCTCCTTTCCTCAAGGGTATACATATTAAGCTCCTTTAATCTCTCCTCATATGGCTTCTCTAGCAGACCCTGCACCACTTTAGTTGCCCTCCTTTGGACTGCCTCCATCCTGTCTATGTCCTTGCTGAGATGGGGTCTCCAGAACTGGACGCAGTACTCCAGATGGGGGTCTCACCAACTGTCTGTACAGAGGAATAACAACTTCCTGCTTTCTGCTGGTGATGCCTCTCCCTATACATCCCTGTATCCCCCAGCCCTCCCTACTGCCTTCTCACATTGCTTGATAACCTTAAGATCATCTGATATGATTACCCCGATCCCTTTCCATTTTTGTTGTTGTTACTACCTCCCCTCCATTGTGTAATCTTCCCCATGTTTTTTTTCCCAAATGCATAATTTTGCACTTCTTTGCATTGAATCAAAACTGCTATACTTCTGACCATTCCTCCAACCTTGCCAAGTCCCTTCTCATCCTTTCCATGCCTCCCTGTGTATCAGCTCTGTTGCTGATCTTTGTGTCATCTGCAAAGAGGTATACTTTTCCTTCCAGTCTCTCTGCAATGTCACTTACAAAGACATTAAAAAGGACTGGACCCAGTACTGAACCCTGCAGTACCCCACTAGTAACTCATCTTTCTTCGGAGTGGACTCCATTTATAATTACCTTCTGAGTCCTGTTGTCCAGGTAATGTTTTCCTAGGATACCACCCTGGGACCCACTCCCAGGCTGGTTAATTTGATTATTAATCTTTTGTGTGGGTCTGTGTCAAATGCCTTGCTAAAGTCTATGTAGGCCAAGTCCACAGCCCCTCCCTGGTGTATATCTTTGGTCACCCAGTCAAAGAAATCTATTAGATTAATCTGACATGATCTTCCCACTGTGAACCAATGCTGCCTTGGGTCCTGTGCCCACTGGCCTCTAGGTACTCAACAATTCTTTCCTTCAGAAGTGATTCAATTTTTTTCACTACCGCAGAGGTCAAACTGACAGGTCTGTAGTTTCCTGCCTCTGTCTTGCTCCCCCTTTTGTGAAAGGGAATCACATCTGCTTTCCTCTAGTCCTCAGGTACCACACCATCCTCCCATGATTTGTTAAAAAGGTTAGTCAGTGGTGTCACTAGTTTTCCCCTCAATTCTTTTAGAATTCTGGGGTGAATTCCATCAGACCCCATTGCTTTATCCACCTTCAGTTTTAGGAGTTCTTTCAGAACCCTTTTTTCTGTGAAAGGACTATGATCGACCCCCACTATCCAGAGTGCTTCTGTTAATTGGATTAGGCACCTCCCCCTACCTCCTCTTTTGTGAATACTCAGCAGAAGTATTCGTTCAGTATCCCTGCTTTTTCACTGTCCCTCTCTGCCCACCCATCGTCCTTTCTGTTCAGCCTCACTATCCCTCCCTTTGTCTTTCTATGCTCCCTGATGTACCTATAAAAGATTTTATCCCCCTTCTTAACTGAGTTGGCTATCTTTTCCTCAGTTTGGGCCTTTGTTATTCTGACTTCCCTCCTTGCTTTCTTCTGCCTTAACTGGTACAGTTCTCTGTCCTGCTTCTTCTGTGTTTCCTTATACTTCCTAAATGCTATCTTTTTCTCCCTAACCTTCCCCACCACCTCTTTTGAGAACCACAGTGGCTTTTCTTTCATTTTGATTTGTTTATTTGCATCACACAAAGGCATGTTGCCTCTGTGATGGCAGTTTTGATGTTTCCTCTATTGTTGCTCCACCCCTCCTTCCTGCCTGTTTGCTAGTGCTTTTCTAAGGCACTCTCCCATCTTGCCAAAGTCAGCCCTTCTGAAGTCCAGTACCCTCACTTTTGTACAGCTTGACTCTGTAGCTGAGTTTATTGTGAACCACACTGTTTGGTGGTCATTTGTTCCCAGATGTCTACCCACTTCTAAATCTGCAATCCTCTCACTATCCACATTTGAGAGTATGAGGTCTATGATTGCACCCTCTTGAATGGGTTCCAAAACTAGCTGTTTGAGGCATGCCACCTGTAGGCATCAAGAATGGCTCTGCTCTTGGATGTGGCTACAGCAAAGGTGCTCCAGTCAACATCTGTAATATTCAGGCCCCCATCAACAGTATCTCCCCTTTCTCTGCCATCCTAAGGATGCCTTCTAGCATATCCTTGTCCATTCTCTCCCTCTGACATAGGGGTCTGTATACAACCCCTGTGCAGATTGTGGTGCCATTTCCAGTCTCTAAGGTGACCCACAGTGCCTCCTCTCCTCCCTGTTTACTCTTTTGTCCCATTGCTTTTGTCCCTTCCCTTATGTAGAGCTACTCCTCCCCCTCCTCTACCCTCCCTGTCTCTCCTGTAGGTTGTGTACCCTGATATGTTAACATCCTAGTCATAGTTCTCTGTGTACCATGTTTCTGTGACTGCTACGATATCCAGGCATACCTCTTGCATCAAGGCCACTAGTTCAGGGAGTTTATTGCACAGACTACGGGTACTGGTAATCATTACCCTCCATTTCTTGATGGCCTTACCCCTTTTTGCCCCTTTCCTGTCCTTATTGCCTTTGTCATTTCTCCATTTACCCCTACCCTTCTCCCTATTGGCACCTCTATCTTGGTGTTTACCTCACTTACTACCCTGATTTTTTTGGGGGGGGGGCTAGGATTTCCCTGTTCCTTTCCAGTGCCTCTCCCCTTGGCTAGTTTAAATGCTTGCCAATAAAGCATTTAAACCTATCACCTAGGATCTTGGTTCCTCTTCTGGATAGATGTAGACCATCACGCCAGTATAGGCTTGCATCATTCCAGGTGGACCCCCAGTCCCCAGTGAAACCAAATCTCTGAGCTCTGCACCAGTTATTCAACCACCGATTGAATTCCATGGTGTGCAGCACCCTAGCCTCATCCATGCCATAGACAGGCAGCACCTCTGAGAAGGTTACTGTGTGTGCTACTTGTCTAAGGCCCCTCCCTAACTCCACAAACTCTTCCTGCACTACTCTGATCCCTTTCACAGCCAGATCATTTGTCCCTAGGTGGACAATGACATCCAGCTCCCTCCCATGTGCAGCTGCTCCAGTGATCCTGAGGATTTGCTCCCTGTCCCTCCAAGCCATGGCACCAAGCAGGCACCTTACCTACCTGTCCCCTTCCTCCCCCAGTTCTACCCCCTAACAGTGGAGCCCCCCACCAGGAGTTGTTTTCTTCCCCTGTGGGGTCCCATGACACCCTCCTGTGGGTCTCCGTTGTGGAGGTTCCCAGCATCTTCCTTGGTCTCCACTGCGGGTGCCTCCATAGAAGATCACACTTTGCTAGAACTTTGCTCAAACCTCTATCTCCCTCCTCCAGTATCCCTGCTCTAGATTCTTCATGCTATGATCCCTCTGCCCTGTCACATTCTTGCCTGACCTCTACTTCCTACCTCCCTCTAATACATGTCCCTCCCTACCCCTGCTCCATGCTACAATTTCTCTGTCCTGTCCCTCTCCTGCCCTATCATCCACCTTTGTCACTTACCCAGACCACTCTTCTTTCCCCAAGCCTTCTCTCATTTTTACCCCATTTCCCCCCTGCCCTCCTCCTCTACTCTAATTCCAAAAGACCTTTTTAGAGTTAGACCTTTCACACGAAATCTTGCATACTGTATTTGCTTGACCCTATCCTTGTTTGCTCCCCAACAAATTGCTACTTGCCTTGCCAACCGTGGCATACAGATGTTTGTTTCCCTCCTATTTAAGCCATGGTATCTGCTTTTCACTATGTGAAAACCTGTAATGCTACCTATTACCTCTGTTATGTTAAATAAGTTCTTTCTTTCAAGGTTTTTACATTATGTACCTCTGCTTAAAATTCTGTTTGCTTTCTCCCCATGTTAAAAATGTAAATGTTTCTTGTACCTGTTTTATTTTATGTTGTACTCTCCCAGGTCATACCTGAAAATAGTGATTGTGTTGGCTAGTGTACTTACCCGGTAAACAAAAACTAAATAAATAAATAAAAATATTTCTCAGTAGTCTCCTTACTTGCTCAGCCAGACCTCCACAGCTGGGGGGACAGAGAGCCACTCTTTTCCTTCTAGGATGGTGAGTCTTTTGTGACTCTGTGATCACTCACTTCCTGCTCCCAAACAGGAAGCTCCTGTCATCAGTCAAATCCTGTGCCTATAAAAGTAGAACTGGCTTGGGGGGAACACATTACTGTTAGAAGATATACAAAACATGACAGCTAAAGGGGAGATTCTGATAATGGGAGACTTCAACATGCCAGATACAGACTGGTCAATACCAGCAGGAACATCTGCCAGAACTAGACACATAGTGGATTCCTTGCTGGGGGAGGGTCTCAAACAACTGGTACAACAACCCACAAGAAACAGGGATATCCTAGACCTTTTTTTACTTTATAGATACCCCTACTTATCACTTGTATGGAAAGTGGATCCCCAAGAAAGTGGAGGAGGACACTGATGTTCAAAATAATAGTGGTAAAAGTAAAACTAAAGCTAAAGTGATATTTGCTGAGTATTTCAAGAAGAAATGTTATTGTTTTTAATGTTTTTTTAATTTATTTTGTATAGGCACTTTATAATGGCACTGTCACTTTAAGAGCACTAAGTATAAAATTGCACTTTGTGGTATGTCTTGTCATTCCTAGGATTAAGCGCCAGGAGGCGTGAAATGCATTGGGAGTGTGTTGCTGTGAAGCAAACAGCTTTTTTAATGGAAGCAGGATGCAGTCATCTGAATTTATCTGAATAAAATGAAGCACATTTAGCACCCTGAGAAAAACCTTTCTCGCTTCCTTTGTGTGACATCGATTCCTGTTGGTTCAAATTGAAAAGAAGGATATTTGCTAGAAGACGTGTGCTGGTTTTTCTTATCTACTATCCTAGATCTAATACTGACTAAAGGGGAAAGGATCACAGATCTCTAGGTAGGTCGTCACCTGGGGGCCAGTGATCATCACATGGTATGGTTCAATTTAGCCACAAATACTAAATCATCCCATTCCAAGGGTAAAATATGGAATTTCAGAGGAGCTGACTTCGATAAGATGGCCAACAAAGTTAAGCTAGCCCTGGCAAGAAGAAATACAGGTGAGGGGGTACAGGCAAAGTAGGCAAGCATTAAGAATGCAATACTTGAAGCAATATCCCATTGTGTTACGGAGAAAAGAAAGTGCAAAAGAAGAAGGAAACCTCTTTGGTTCTCACAAACAGTAGCAGAACAGGTCAGAGCCAAAATGCTGGCCTTCAGGAAATATAAGGGAACGCAGTGGAATGAAGATAGGGAGGAGTACCAAACTTCCGTAAGGGAAGCAGGCAAGGGAGTAAGGCAAGCAAAGGCCCAAACCAAAGAAATACTAGCATGAACAGTAAAAAAAGTGACAAAACTTTCTGTAGATACATTAGTGAAAGGAGAAAGTCCAGATGGGATAATGCTAAGATCAACGGGGATAAGGGGGAGTATGAGGAGGGAGACCATTGAAAATCAGCTATCCTAAATAGGTACTTCTGCTCAGTATTTACTGTGGAGAAAGTAGGGCAGGGCCCACAGCTGAGCACCATGGACAGAGGGGGGGGGGGGAGGTGTGCACTAGTCATTTCACAAAAGAAAGGGTCCTACATGAGCTTAATAAGCTCAGGGTGGACAAGGCAATGGGACCTGATGGCATACATCCTAGGGTACTAAGGGAGCTAAGGGTGGAACTAGCAGAACCATTATCAGAACTGTTTAGTGAGACTTTGAGCACAGAAGAGGTCCCAGATGACAGGAGAAGGGCTACATAGAAACATAGAATTTGACGGCAGATAAGGGCTGCTTGGCCCACCTAGTCTGCCCATTTTCCTACCTAACAGATAAGCTGCAGATCCTAGTTAACCAACAGCTCACTTCCTCTTACCTGCCACTAGGACTGCCTTATGCCTGTCCCATGCATTCTTGAAGTCCCCTGATGTTCTTGACTCCACAACCCCCTCAGGGAGGCTGTTCCATGCATCCAGAACCCTCTCCGTGAATAAATACTTCCTCACATTACCCCTGAGCTGTCTCCCCTCTATCTTCAAATTGTGCCCCCTTGTTCTTGCACATCTCTTTTTCTAGAAGATGCTACCTTCTTGGACTCTGTTAATTCCCTTGAGGTACTTGAAAGTTTCTATCATGTCCCCTCTCTCCCTTCTTTCCTAAAGAGTATACATATTAAGCTCCTTTAGTCTTTCTTTGTATGTCTTCTGGTGCAGACCCTGCACCATTTTGGTTGCCCTCCTCTGGACAGCCTCCACTCTGTCTATGTCTTTGTGGAGATGGGGTCTCCAGAACTGCACACAGTACTCCAGATGGGGTCTCACCAACTGTCTGTACAGAGGGATAACAATTTCTTGTTTTCTACTATTGATGTCTCTTCCTATGCATCCCAGTATCCCCCAGCCTTCCTTACTGCTTTCTCACATTGCTTGCCCAACTTTAGGTCATCTGATATAATTACCCCCAGGTCCCTTTCTATTTTTACTGTTGTCAGTATCTCACCCACCATTGTGTATGCTTCCCCTGGGTTTTTGTTTCCCATGTGCATTACCTTGCACTTCTTTGCATTGAATCTGATCTGCTATACATTTGACCATTCCTTCAACCTCGCCAGGTCCCTTCTCATCCTTTCCACTCCATCCGGTGTATCAACCCTGTTGCAGATCTTTGTGTCATCTGCAAAGAGACATACTTTTCCTTCCAGTTCCTCTGCTATGTCACTTATAAAGACATTAAAAAGGACGGTCCCAGTACTGAACCCTCACGGTACCCTGCTAGTAACCCTTCTTTCTTCACTGTGTACTCCATTTTACTACCCTTTGCATCCTGTTTTCTAGCCAATTTTTTATCCAGGCTACCACCTTGGGACCCACTCCAGTGTTGGCTATCTTGTGTATTAATCTTTTGTGTGGGACTGTATCAAATGCCTTACTAAAATCTAAGTAGGCCATGTCCACAGCCCCTCCCTGGTCTACTACTTTGGTCACCCAGTTATAGAAATTTATTAGATTTGTCTGACACGACCTTCCCATCGTGAATCCATGCTGCCTTGGGTCCTATGCCCCACTGGCCTCTAGGTACTCAACAGTTCTTTCCTTCAGAAGTGATTCCATCATTTTCGCTACCACTGAGGTCAAACTAACTGGTCTGTAGTTTCCTGCCTCTGTCCTGCTCCCACTTTTGTGAAGAGGAATCACATCTGCCCTCCTCCAGTCCTCGGGTACTACCCCATCCTCCCATGATTTGTTAACGAGAGTAGTCAGCAGTGTCACTAGTTCTACCCTTAGTTCTTTTAGAATTCTTGGGTGAATCCCATCATGCCCCATTGCTTTGTCCACCTTCAATTTTATTAGTTCTTTCAGAACCCTTACTTCCGTAAATGGACTGGTATCGACCCCCATCTTCAGAGTGTTTCTCATGTTTGGTTTAGGTAACTCCCCCCCTCTTCCTTTGTGAATACTGAGCAGAAATATTCATTCAGTATCCCTGCTTTTTCACTGTTACCCTCTATCCACATTCCATCCCCTTTATTAAGCTTCAGTATCCCTCCTTTGGTCTTTCTTCACTCCCTAATGTACCTATAAAAGGTCTTATCCCCCTTCTTAATAGAATTGGCTATCCTTTCCTCGGTTTGGGCCTTTGCTATTCTGACTGCCTTCCCAGCCTCTTTCTGCTTTAACTGATAAAGTTCTCTGTCCTGCTCCTTCTGTGTTTCCTTATATTTCCTAAATGCTGTCCTTTTCTCCTTAACCTTCCCTGCCACCTCTTTTGTGAACCATAGCGTTTTTTTCCTTCATTGTGTTTTATTGATTTGCTTTACACAAAGGCTTGTTGCCTCTGTAATGGCTGTTTTGATCACTCCCCATTGTTCCTCCACCCCTCCTTCTTGCCTGTTTGCTAGTGCTTTTCTGAGGCACTCTCTCATTTTCCCAAAGTCAGTCCTACTGAAGTCCAGAACATTAACTTTTGTGTGGTTTGACTCTACAGCTGAGTTTATTGTGAACCACACTGTTTGGTGGTCACTTGTTCATAGATGGCTACCCACTTCAAGATCAGCGATCCTCTTTTCATCCCCATTTGAAAGTACCAGGTCTAAGATTGCTCCCTCCCGAGTAGGTTCCAATACTAGCTGTCTGAGGCATGCCCCCTGTAGGGCATCAAGAATGACCCTGCTCTTGGATGTGCCTGCAGCAAAGGTGCTCCAGTTAACATCTGGCATATTCAGGTCCCCCATCAACAATATCTCCCTTTTTTCTGCCATTGTAAGAAAGCCTTCTATCATTTCCTTGTCCATTCCTTCCCCCTGAGATGGGGGTCTGTAAACAACCCCCATGCGGATTGTGGTGCCATTTCCTGTCTCCAGGGTAACCCAAAGTGCCTCATCTGCTCCCTGTTTACTCTTTAGTTCTGTTGCTTTGATCCCTTCCTTTACATAGAGAGCTACTCCTCCTCCTCTTTTACCCTCCCTGCCCCTCCTGTAGATTGTGTATCCTGGTATGTTGACATCCTAGTCAAGGTTCTCTGTGTACCATGTTTCTGTGACTGCCACAATATCCAGACAACCCTCTTCCATCAAGGCCACTAGTTCAGGGAGCTTGTTACACAGACTACGGGCATTGGTATTCATCACCCTCCACTTTTTGAGAGCCTTACCCCTTTTAGCCCCATTTCTGTCCTTACTGCCTTTGCCTCTTTTAACATTTAAATCAGTTCTGCTCCCAAATAACTTCTGTACCTTCGTGTTTACCTCACTAATCACCATGTTTTGTGGGGGGACGCTCAGATTTCCGTGCTCCTTTTCATAGCCTCCCCCCTTGGCTAGTTTAAATGCTTACCAATGAAGCATTTAAACCTCTCACCTAGGATCCTGGTTCCCCCCTGGACAGATGCAGACCATTGCACCAGTATAGGTCTGCATCCCTCCAGGTGGCTTCCCAGTCCCCAATGAAGCCAAAACCCTGAACTCCACACCAGTTTTTCAACCACTCGTTGAATTCTCTGGTGAGAAGTGCCCCAGCATCTCCCTTGCCTTAGACAGGCAGCACCTCTGAGAAGGTTACCGTATGCGCTACTTGTCTAAGGCCCCTTTCCAACTCTACAAACTCCTCTTGCACTGCTCTGATCCCATTCCTTGCCAGATCAATTGTCCCTAGATGGACAATGACATCCATCTCCCTCCTTCATGCAGCTTCTCCCATGATCCTGAGGATTGGCTTCCTGTCCTTCCAAGCTGTGGTGCCAGGAAGGCACCTTACCTCCCTCTCCTTCCTCCCCCTTCTACCCCTAATGATTGGGTCCCCCACCAGGAGTCCCCCACCAGGGTTAATGTGATCCCGCTCCTCAACGGTGATAGCAGGGAGGAGGCAGAGAACTACAGACCAGTCAGTCTTACCTCAGTAGTGGGCAAGATTATGGAGGCAGTCTTTAAGGAAAGGATAGTGCAACACTTTAAATCCATAGGGGCACAGGATCCAAGACAGCATGGGTTTACAAAAGAAAGGTCATGTAAAACTAATCTCATAGATTTCTTTGACTGGGTAACCAGAGTGGTGGACTAAGGGGGAGCAGTTGATGTCGTTTACCTTGACTTCAGCAAAGCTTTTGACACTGTTCCACATAAAAGATTGATAAACAAGCTGGGTTGGCTTGGGGTGGGTCAGAAGTTGGTCAACTGGGTGGCAATCTGGTTGATGGGCAGAAAACAGAGAGTAGTGGTAAATGGTATACAGTCTTAAGAGATGCAAGTCACAAGTGGGGTACCTCAGGGATTAGTCCTGGGGCCAGTCCTCTTCAATATCTTCATTAGTGACATTGTAGATGGACTAGAGGGTAAGGCTTGTCTGTTTGCAGATGACACCAAGATCTGCAACAGAATAGATGATCCAGATGGGGTGGGCAGAATGAGAAGAGACCTGGATAAACTAGCAAAATGGTCAGAAGAGTGGCAACTGGGATTTAATGCAAAGAAGTGCATGATCATGCACATAGGGAAGAGAAACCCTGAAGCCACCTATAGGCTGGGAGGGGAGTTACTGGCAGTCACAAAGGAAGAAAGAGACTTGGGCATCATCATCACCGATAATCTGAAATCATCCAAGCAGACCTCTAAAGCAGTAGGTAAGGCTAGGGGGATGTTAGGGTGTATTAGTAGGGGTATCACAAGTCATAAAAGGGAGGTAATAATCCCTCTTTACAAGACACTGGTTAGGCCCCATTTGGAGTACTGCGTGGAGTACTGGAGGCCACACCTTCACAAGGACATTAACCAAATTGAGGCAGTCCAGAGAAGGGCAACCAAAATGGTGCAAGGACTGCATCAGAAGACATATGAGGACAGATTAATGGAGCTCAATATGTATACCCTTGAGCAAAGTAGGGAGAGAGGTGATATGATCCGAAACATTCAGACACCTTAAGGGCATTAACAAGGTGGAAGAGTCTAACATGTTTAAATATAAGAAAAATAGCAGGACAAAAGGACACAGCATGAGGTTAGAGGGAGGTCGATTAAGGGGGAATGTGAGGAAATTCTTTTTCACAGAAAGAGTGGTGGATGCATGGAATGGCTTACCTCAGGAAGTGGTGGCAATGAATACAGTACAGGGCTTCAAACAGGCATGGGATAGGCATAAGGGAGAAATACAGATGAGTATGAATAGATAGGCCACTGACAGAGCAAAAGCTGATGGCACATTTGTAAGGTAGAAAAAAGAAGTGGTCAGACTGGATGGGCCTTGCGGTCCTTATCTGCCTTCAACCTCTATGTTTCTATGATTTGGTTCCCCATTGTGCGAACTGTGTTTGGATTGCTGGGAGCTGTATCTAGCTGAAAATTGACTGTATCCGAATGCGTCTCCAATTGGCCGGGGCCTTGCAACATTGGCCCAGCCAGACTACCCACTGCACAGAGAAAGCCTTCGACAAGAGACCTGCCTGGGATCAGCCCCCTGCTCCACGCTTGAACAGAAATGACACCTTGGCAATTAGTGTGGGCCCTGCTTCTCATGGTACTCCAGATTAACCACCTGCTGTCTCGATTTTCATCCAGCCTTGGGTATCGTGAGTAATCATCAATGTACTTCCCTGCAACAACAGCCTAATCTAAAAGTGTGTTATCTGATTGTCTTGTTTTCTTTTCACAAACTGAGCCCTCCAGCTCCAGATTACAAATAGCGTGTGTTGTGCATGTTGTTTTTTTCTATCACAGGGCCCCAGCCAGCTGCAACATTCCTGGCTAGCCCACCGTTCTCCATCTGGGTACCCAAAGTGTGTGACTGTTTATGGACCTTGAAGTGCATGCATAACTGTTTGAATGATAGAGTCTGTAAGCAAATTCATTTGATTACACCCCTGTCTTGTTCAAGTCCCTTAAATAAATCGGATCTAGCTCTTTTTTGCATTTACCCTGACTGTGGTTCCAGTTCTTGCAAGAGTGCGGTACTGTTGTTATTTGCTGTGTATAACCTTGTTTTACAGGGGTTCCCTAGGGCCAAGCCAAAGGAAGCCCTGGTGGTAAGTGGAAACAGTGTGGGTACTTGTGTGGTGTATCAGGGGTATTGTGAAAGTGATTATTGTGTATTGTTCTGGACACTAGTAAGGAAAGAGGGGATTTACAGTGCCCCAGAAGGTTGTGCCCAGGTTAGCTTGACTACTACCAACCCAGACTTCTGGGTGGATGCACCCGTTCCTGAACTCAGGCCCCTTAACCTGCTACTTGCTCAGCAGGCAGGGGTAGTAGCCCTTGAGATAGCACCACCTAGGGGTTACACACACACATGTGCAGTACTGCTAGAGCCACCATCTTGTGAATGGCATATTGCCATTCACCACAACTATGCATGCGTGAATGCCACACATGTGCAGTTGCATCGCCGCCAGTGGTGGGGGTTGAAAGTCTCAGTGTAGCAGCAGCTTCCTCTTCTGCTTGTATTAGAAGGAAGTGCTCAAAGATGGGAGAAGAGGGGTTACGTTCCTGAGAAGTACAGTGTAAACAGCCCTGTATTTAAGGACAGCCTTTAGTATCCTCTCCTGTAGGATCTGTGGGCGGACCAAATGTTTTTATCTTCCAGCCATGGATAGGGTGGGTGCAGTTATTCTGATCTCCCTGGAAATCTTTTTCAGATGCTGTCTACTTGGATTGATCCCTCTTGCTGCAAAACATTCTGAGGTACGTGCTCAAAATCTACTGGATTTGTTATGTTGGCGCTCTTGCGTAGCTAACATCGTGGGACAGTGCAGCTTTAGAGGCGCGGTCGCTGTTGGGTGAATGCAGGGCATGCACCAGTAGGTGCGTCCCGTATTCCCCAATCAGCCTGTATGCTGGTGCCACATCATGCATACATAATGTGGTGAGCACATTTAAGAAGAGGTGTGCTGCAATCCAAGCAAAGCTTGTTAGATGCAGCGGTCTTTTTCTTGCCATGCTCGCCACCACTATGTACATGGCGGGACACTGGCCATAGAACTGCTGACTTCGGGGGTGCCCAATCCCCCTGTTGGCTGCCCCTGCCCTCTGTGAATGTGCTGACAGGGGAGCCACTCCCTGTCAGCATAAAGCACCTCCCCAATTGTTTAATGCTGAGGGGGGTGCCCAATCCCCCTCGGCTATGCACCCCCAACCCTTCTTTGTGTGCCGATGGGGGTGCCCAATCCCTGTCGGCATAAATCCCCCCCATGTTGTTTGCAGACAAGGATACCCAATCCCTCATCATCTACAGACACCCCCCTAAACAGTTAGGTGTCACGCTGGGAGCTCACCCCTGCGTGCCAAATTCCCTGCAAAACAAAAACTGTCCCACAATGTTTTTTTCTGTTTTTTAACCTGTAAAATGAAAATGGTCCCTCATAGTCTCAGTGCCTCCCTCCCCCCATCCACACCCACCCTCTGTGCACCCTGCCTCTCCACACTCCCCCTCACCCCATACTTACCTCTGGAGTCTGGCGCAATGATCTTTGGTGGACCAGTAACATGTCTGCACTCTTCAAAGCTGACCGCAAACTGAGGAAATGCTGGTAAGCTGTATAATGTAATAGATAGGGTTTTTTCAACTTTGCTGTATATCGCATGCATTTTTGTGAATTTTGCCCCAAATTTTCAACATGGGGTTTTTGGGACCCCTTATCACGAATTCTTGCACTGTCATGGTGTTATTCGGTCCTGAACGGTGATTTCACAGTCACTGCATGGAATCACCTTTCGGGACCACATAATAAAAGTGCCACTGTTCATGAGGGAGGGGTCTCAAAAACCCTATGTGGCAAATTTGGTGGGAAAATCCAAACATGATTGTTTTACGAGCAAGCATAGCAACTGTGCAACGCTTGCTCGTACATTAGCGCATTCACACTATTTTCATGCCAGATTCTCAACACTGGCATTTTACCACACCTTCCTGTGAAATGTACAGCTGTCATTTTTCACATCCTGGCAGAAATTTGCTTTCGTACTTCTGGCCCAGAATAGCATGGTCACTGTGCAAAATCAGTGTTTGGGTCACATTACAAAAATGACAATGATACTGTTCATGAGCAGAGGTCCTAAAATGCCTGTGTTGAAAATTTGGTGACAATACTCCATAAAATGACTGTTTTACGAGGTGGTTAGCAACTGCGCAATGCATGCTCATAACTTAGCCCATTCACAATATTTTCATGCCAGATTCTCAAATTTGCCATTTTACTGCATCTTCTTGTGAACTGTAGAGCTGTCATTTTTTTACATCCTTGCCAAAATGTGCTTTCACACTTTCGGCGCAGAATAGCACATTTGCTGTGAGAAATCAATGTTCAGGACACATTACAAAAAGGACAGTGACACTGTTCATGAGTAGAGGTCCTAAAATGCCTGTGTTGAAAATTTGGTGACAATACTCCATAAAATGACTGTGTTACGAGCGTGCATTGTGCAGTTTGCACGCATGCTTGTACATTCTCAAACTTCTAATATTCTCACTCCAAATTTTCTACAGTACCATTGTTCTGCACCTCCTAATGAACAGTACAGCTGTCCTTTTTCACATCCTTACCAAAATCTGTTTTCGCAATTCCGGTGCAGAATAGCATGGTCTCTTTGGAAAGTCATGTTCGAGACATATGATGAAAATGACAGTGACACTGTTCATTAGTAGATACCTTAAAAAGCCTATGTTGAACATTTGGGCACGAAAGACAATAAAATGAGTGTTTTATTAACATGCATTGCACAGTTTGCATGCACACTCATGACTTTGTGAATTTGTAATACTTTCACTCCAGCTGTTTATCATTGGCATTTTTCCATACCTCCTTATGAACACTGCAGCTGCCTGAAATGTGTTTTCGCATGTCCGGCACAGAATTGCATGGTCGCTGTGTGAAATCAATTTTTGGGACAGTTTGAGGAAATGACGGTGACACTATTCATGAGCAGAGGTTCTAAAATGCCTATGCTGACAATTTGGTGCTGAAACTCCATACAATGACTATGTTGCAAACGTGTGCACAGTTTCCACGCACTCTTGTAACTTCGTCAATCTGCAATACTTTCATGCCACATTTTCACCACTGGCATTTGTGCATGTCTCCTTATCAGCAGTCCAGCTACCATTTTTCACAGTCTGCCCAAAATGTGTTTCCGCAGCTATGGTGCACAATGGCGTGCTCGCTGTGTAAAATCACCTTTTGAGACACATTCACAAAATCACAGCACTATGTGTCTCTAGCTACGCCACTCCCACTGCCAATGCCAGCACGACAACATTCGGCATTGACAAATGATTGTTTGTTTAGCCATGTATCTTTGCATAAGAAGTTTCTCTGAGTAGTGCATTTCCCTGGGAAGACATGCTAGAAGAGTCAAGTCCAGCCATAGACTTTCCTTAAAGGGGCAACTGGCGGAGTTGTGGTTTGCATGATTCCCAATTGTCTGGTCAGGGCAGCAACAGTCAGGAGACGATGTGCTTGTTAGAAAGACAGTTTCTTCTTGATTCTGTTTGCACATCTTGTTGCACCCCAATGAGAATGGTGGTTTGCATGCACTTCTAAGACAGCAGGCTGCTCTCACTTCTCCTAGGATGGCTCATTCATTTTGATTTTGCTAAGGGCAAATGAATGATGACTTTTGACTGGGAGATGAGGAATATGTAGTTTTTCCGCTACTTGCTGACGCTGCTTTCCAGCTCCTGACCGTTGGTAGCATACAAAGAGAGCATTCCTATAATGTGGGACCCATAGTCCTGGTTAAAAGTTGCAGGTTCTATACTAAAAGAATGGCTGGGTCATGCTTCTCAACTGTCCTCGATTTTCAGGGATATACTGTAGCTGGATTTAAATGAACACTGTCAACCTCCTTAGGCCTCAAAGTGTCCCAAGTTTTACAAACGTTATGATTGGTCACATTTTGTAAAATAAGGCATAACTCTCAATTGTGCCTAATTTTCAGGTTTGGTCCTTTGACCCTGATTTTTTTTAAGCCTTGTCCCTGATTTATGAGGCAGGAGGTTGAGAGGTATTGCTGCCACCATCTTGTAAAATCAAAATCAATTCCATTCAACGTTATTTTTATAGTGCCTTTCAAAACCAAGGCGCTTAACATAAAAACAGAAACAGCCAATATAAATAACATTAAAACATAAAATTTAAATTATCCATGACTAGGGAAGGCCAAGTCAAATAAATAAGTTTTTAATTCAATTTTAAATCTACTGATGGTTTGGCATTCTCTCAAGGGATGGCACTCAGCAGCTCTGGTGGCACAAGCTCTCCAGAGCTTTGGAAGCTTGCCACAGCTGTATAGGCTCTGACTTAGAGCTGGTTTGCCAAGTAAAGGCCATCACCTGTGGGGAGCATTTTGTCCTAGAAACAGCACAGTCCTGACACCAACCCTTTAACCACTTAATGACTTCTCAATCTCTACCTTACTCTATTCTTCCTATTCTGCCTACACCAGACAGGAAGGACTTCAGAAACGGCTATGGAAGCTGAGTGCTTCTTCACTTTGTCCCAAAGTATCTGCAAGTCCCACTTCACCATCTCCACAAGCCAATTTCCCGGAATGTTGCTGTGAAGCTGGACCAGCACTCCCTGCTCTCCCTTCCCTCCTCTGCTATCCTCCCTATCCTATCCCAATCTTGGATGGCTGATGCTCCACATTGGCATCTGGCCACTCCATCCCCTTACCCCTCCCCCTTTACCTACCACCTTCTCCACCCTTCTAAACATAGTCTCCTATCACTAGACTCGTTCTTGATAATTTCCGACACCCTTGCTCTGGGTGTGATCATGTCTCCCTTCCCATCAGCCCCAAGTGACCCATGGACACCCCTGCCTGAATCAGGCACCTGTGCCACATCCAGGGGTGCAATGCAGTTTGCCATTTGTACCTCATAGGAAGTATTGACTGTTGTGTGACCGTTCCTACTACTTGATCTTCTCCCCCTCCCCTCCCTTCCCCCTCTTCATCCCACTCTAACCCCCAGGTCAGTGGACCACTGAGGAAGAGGGGGTGCAGGGGGTGGGCACAAGCTAAGATGCAGTCATAGTTGGACTATTTTCTCCCTAACTGCTGCCAACTGAGCATGGAGCTTCTGACAGGTACTGCAAATAGGGCAGTGTCCCCTTCTCCAAAGCATAAGCTTGGAGATGACTGCCCCACAATTACCCTAGCTAACTACTTCTCTGCTCACCTAATGCTCCATTCCAGTCAGTTAAATGCCTTTGTTATATGTCTAAGGCTAAGTTGTTTAGTAACATGTGATACTAGGCTAAGATTTCATCATGTGCTGCTGCTGCCTCTTACACTAACTCCTATGATAAAGAAAGGCTTCACAATAATTACATAGATTACACAGGGCAGACTGAGTGAGCAAAGCAGTGCTTATCTGCCAACAAATTCTAAGTTTCTATGTTACACAAATATAATCTCCAAAAACAAACACGGTGCTTATGCAGTGGTCTAGTGGTGTACTGTAGTCCAATTACTGTAAAAGGGTGACTAGAGCAGATGTGTCATAATGACCCAGGTAAACTGCACACTAATTACCAACACAAGTGTCACTCCCAGCCGGTGGAATGGTGGGAGAACACTCAGGTTCTAAGGAAGGTGGATGGTATCACCTGACAAAGAGAGGAGGGAGTCATGAATGAGCTTCATAAACTTTTCCATATTTATTTTATAACTAGTGCAAGGAAGGCATCGTCTCAGGGAAGAAGGGGTAGACTAAGCACTCTAAAATTCTTATAAGAGGAAGACTTAAAACTATAAAGGTACTGTAATGTAAGTGCTGTAAGAGTCTCTAAACTGTAACAGTACTATACTTCAAGAGCTATACGAGCTTCTAAACTGTAAGCATAGTGTAAGAGCTATACAGGTCTTGCTACAATTTCCTATAAGAGGACAACTCTAATTACCCTTTAGGTAGCTCTGCTCTAACCCCAAGGTGTACCTCCACCCAAGTGACTACACCCCTGGAGTGCTTCAGACCTGAGAGCTGTTACTATATGTTATAGCAACCCTAAAAATGATACAATTTGCAATTTGTGCACAACTGCTAAAGTCTCTGTCCGTGTGATGGTCTGTTAGTTGCAGAAAGGAAATGAAATAGAGGATAGAGTAAGGGAGGGGCTGCTGGCATTGAAGGTGGACAAATCACCAGGCCAGGACAGAGTACATCCAAGGGTACTAAAGGGGCTGGCTGAGGAGTTTGCAGGGCCACTACCAGACCTATTTAATAGTTCACTAGAGTCAGATGTGGTACCGCAGGACTGGAGAACAGCACATGCAGTGCCCCTCCACAAAAGCGGTCCCAAGAATGTCCCAGGGAATTGCAGACCAGTCAGTCTGACCTCCATTGTGGGCAAGCTCATGGAGACCATACTAAAGGAAAGATTGATGGAATATCTGCAGGAGCATGGTTCATTTTTTTTGGGGGGGGGGGGTTGTGCCAAATAAATCTGACTGACTTCTTTGACTGTATCACTAAGACAGTAGACAGAAGCCAGGCAGTAGACATCCTCTATCTTGATTTCAGCAAGATCTTTGACTCTGTGCCCCACAAAAGGTTGATCAAGAAATTGATGGATCTTGGGGTTGGGGAAAAGATGGCCAGATGTGTGGGAAACTAGCTGAGTGACAGAACCCAGTAGGTGGTTGTGGGGGGAGAGTTATCTGGCACCAGAGAGGTAACCAGTGGGGTCTTGCAGGGCTCCATGCTGGGGCTGATAAGGTTCAATGTCTTCATCAGTGACATTGGGGATGGTATTAATGGCAAAATGTGTCTATTTGCAGATGACACCAAGCTCTGCAGGAGAATGGACACAGCTGAAGGGATACAGGACCCACATAAAGATCTGGAAAAGATGGGGAGGTGGTCCAGGATCTGGTAGCTTGGCTTCAATGCCAAGAAATGCAAAGTTATGCATATTGAAGCCAAGAATCCCAGGACAGAGTACTACCTGGGTAGAGTCCGAGTATCTGCATCAGAGGAGGAAAAGGACCTGGGAGCGATGATCACTAGTGACCTAAAGCACTCCACACAGTGCAAGAAAGCAGCAGCAAAGACAAACGAGATGATGGGATGCATATCTAGGGGGATCAGTAGTAGAAGAGAATAGGTTATACTGCCCTTGTACAGGTCACTGGTAAGGCTGCATCTAGAATATGGAGTTCAGTACTGGTGCTGACACCTCATAAAGGACATTAACCTGCTGGAGAAGGTCCAGAGGAGGGCTATAGAGATGATAGTGGGTCAGCAGGGTAAGGCATATGAGGAGAGGTTGAGTGCATGGAACATGTACTCTCTTGAAGACAGGCAAGAGAGAGAGGGGACATGATTGGGATTTTCAAATACTTGAAAGTGATAAATGAGGTTGATAAGGAGAGTCTATTTCTGCTGAGTGGCAACCATAACATGAGGGGGCACAGTCTTAAGCTGGAGGGTGGGAGGATTAGGAAGGAGGTGAGGAAGCAATTCTTCACAGAGAGGGTGATAGACACTTGGAATGCGCTGCCAGAAGAGGTCATCTCATTGATGACTGTGGGCAGCTTTAAGAGAGGCTGGGACAGGCATAGCGGGAAGGTAAGGATCATGGGTAGGGAGGATGGGAGGAGTGGGGAGTGAGGGCAGGGACAGTAGCTCAAGACTTGGACCTTGCAGTACGAGCAGACTAGATAGACCAAATGACCTTTTTCCTGCTGATTTCTTTGAATGTTCATATGCTAGTATGAAAGAAGGGGAATCCTGAAAGGGGAACAAGCAGGCTCACTGGCCTGCATGGTTATGAGAATTTCTGTGGGCGTAAAGGGGTGTGGAGAGGTTTTCTAAACAGGCCATAGGTCCATTTGGCTACACCCACCTCTCGGGTTGCTAGAAACGAGAAACAGATACAAGAACTCTTTTGGCTCAGAACCCACAGGTGGGCTGCTGGAACTGAAGAACAAATGCAAGAACTCTTTATCACAAAACCTGCTGGTGGGCCACCAGAATTGAAGACCAAGCACAAAGAACCCAGACAAAGTCTTCTGGTAGACAGCCAGGATAAGATGACAGATGCAGAAGTCACCCTGCCACAGCCCTCTTGTGGACTGCTAGGACTTTATAGACGTAGAAGACCACCCTGACATAGCCCACCTGTAGACTGTTGGGACTCAATAGATGCAGAAGACATTGAGAGGACCCCACGGAAACTGAGAACCAATATGAGGATATCTTCATAAGCCAGGTGACTGGTACAGTTCTGGACGCCAAGGCCAGATGAGTCAAGAATAAACGTAAAACAATAAATGGGATATTGCTTTGGGGAAATGAAACAGAAGATCAACTTACCTTATGATTTTGTCAATAACTGACAAAGCTTGTTTTGGCTGATTTTCAATTTACTGTATGTATTCTTGTGCATGAAACTGCTTAGCGGTACTCATTTCTACTCTTTATTTCACTGCTAATGTCAACTATTGCTTTCTTTTCTTATTTACAATTATTTTACCTTACCCTGTTTAATCTGTAAACCTGTTGATCTCCTTTCTGTATGTATACTGTTTTACCATACTTTTTTGTTCTCTTAACCTGTTGTATTTTGCTGCTGATGTGGAACCCTTGTAAAAGAACTCTAAGCTCAAAGGTATTTGTAATCTGAGTGCAAAATAAAAAAAAATAAAAAAACAGCTGTGATGAAGAAGGAAAACAATAAACTGGACAACAAGATCTGCACAGGGCCAGGCTATACACTGGGGCCCAGATATTCAAAAGGGTTGCACCACGCACAACCCACTGATGCGCCCCGGCATGATATTCAAAAGGGAAAAGTGCACCACACAAATCCCGATGTGCCGGATCGCATCAGTAATGTATGCAGGCACAGGTAGGGGGGAGTGTGCCCATGCATAACCTGCACAGCCCGATATTCAGCCCGGGATGTGCAGAGTCATGCATGCACGACCCCTACCTGTGCCTGCACAAAGTTAAGCCAAAAAAAAAAGGAACAAGTGATGGCCACCCACAGGTGAACTGCCACATTGCAGGGGTGCAACACGGCAGCTGCCACCTATGGGTGGCCATCTGAGTTCCTGCCACACCTGGCGGCACCCCCCCATGCTCCATCATGGGCATCCCTGGAACAAAATCCCCCCATCCAATATCCCTGGTGGTCCAGTGGACCTCTATGTGCCCAATCATGGACATCAATAGAGTCTCCCCCAATATCCCTGGTAGTCCAGTGGACCTCTATGTACCCAATCACAGGCATCAGTATAGTCCCCCCCACGTCCAATATCCCTGGTGGTCCAATGGACCGATCTCCACCCAATCATGGGCATCTGTAACACATAACAGACCCCTAACACCTTGGTGGTCTATTGTACCCCCTCCCCACCGACCCACTGAGCCCCACTCCCTCCCCTGTAAGCCAGTGGGTGGCAGTACCCCACCCATTTGCCACCCCACCACCTACCGACTGACAGCTTGGTAGGGCTGCACACCCACTGGTTCACAGCCTGAGCCAATGGACGTTCAGCCCATACCGTACTACTCAGTCCAGATATGTGAATGAATCATTCACATATCTGGACTAGTGTATGGTATGGGCTGCATATCGGCTCAGGCCAATGAACCAATGGGCATGTAGCCTTACAGGCTGTCAGTCGGTGGGCGGCGACGCAGGTGGGTGGGTACTGCCATCCACTGGACGGATGGGGAGTGGGGCTCAGTATGGTGGGGAGGGGTACACTAGACAACCAGGGTGGTCGGGTCTGTTATGTGTTACAGATGCCGGGCAATCGGTCCACTGGACTACCAGAGATATTGGACTTGGGGGACTATACTGATGCTCGCGATTGGGCACATAGAGGTCCACTGGACCACCAGGGATATTGGACTTTTTTTACATTACAGGAATGCCAGCGATCAGGCTGCAGGAGGCGTCGGTCCGCAACGGCTGCTGCCTGGCAGGGCACCAGGCACAAGTCATCAGGGATCGGTGCACCTGCATGCAAATGGCATACAAATGGGGCTGTAATGAGATGCAAATGGCCCCCTGTGTGCCGTTCATAAATTATGGCCCCATTTGCATGTCCCCTTTTGAATATTGCAGGTGCTGTGCATGGCACAAGGGCACTTGCACCAGCGTATCTTCATGCTCCACTCTGGCCACTTGCGCTGGTGTGGTGCCACTGCACCATGCACAGTGGGGGTGGCCAAGGTGCGATATTCAAACTGCTGCGTCATTGTGCAGCTCCGTTGAATATCGCCTAGGCCACACCCCTGTGCTACAAAGTTGAGCTATGAACAGGCTTGCGCCACAGCCTGGCGCAGTTTGAATATCCGGGCCAGGGACTTAACAGAAAACAACAAATGTGACATTATAATGGTATGGCTGTGAATGAGGATCTTCAGAAAATCCTGCTGTAGACTGATTCTGGAATACACTTGCTGAACGCCCTTTGAAGGCTGCTGAAGACTGATTCAGGAATACTCTTGCTGAACACCCTTCAAAGGCTGCTAAAGACTGATTCAGGAATTTGCTTGCTGAATGCCCTTCAAAGGCTGCTAAAGACTGATTCAGGAATTCACTTAGTATAAGATGCTGACAACACTGCAATTTAATTGCAACCTGGGCAATTACACAGTTATAGAGGCAGACACTTGTCTGTGAGGCAGTTGCACAGTTCTAGGGGAAAGCAAATGGCTTTGAGGCAATTGTACTGTTTCAGGGGCAATTGCACAGTTCAGGGGACAAAAAAGTGGTTTGGGGGCAAATGCACAGCTTTGGGGTAACTGCGCAGTTACAGGGAAAAATAAGTGGCTTTGGGACAATTGCACAGTTTCAGGAGTTTCGGGCAGTGCAATACAATTCAGACACTTTTCATTTAATGCAATACAATTCAGACACTTTCAGGTAATGCAGTACAGTTCCAACAGCCTTCATGCTTGTTGCCCCACTAGAATGCTCCTGAATGCCCTGTTGGACCCCCTTTTCTACTGTGGGGCCTGTTCTGCTGTGCCCCTCTTTAGTGATGTGCCTTCTCCTGCTAGGCCCCTTTACACTGCAGGGATTTGCATTACTGGGCCCTCTTAACCCTTTGCCAGTGCATTGCCCTTTTTAATTACAGCACCCCTAGAAGCTTGCCCTTTTAAATGATAATTTGACACTGTTAGAGCCTTTCTGCCCATTGCCTCACCCTAGCTCCACCTCCGGGGCTCACCTTATAAGTATTTATTTGCTGCTGAACCATGACCTTGGGCTCCTAACTCCATCACCTTATAAATATTTAATAGTTTCTGCTGAGGGCTTCTATACCCTAGCCCCTTCCCTGGGCATCGCTATGCCCAAATCCCTTTTTTAAATATTTAAACTTTTGGGTCTCCCTTCTACCTGCCACTCAGCTCTTGGCCAACCTTCATTGGAACCCTTGGTGCTTCTTTAACAATTTAATAACACACTGTTGCTTGGTTTAAATACAGGCAGACAGCACTCTACTATTGGTGCTGCCCACAACTCACTGCCCTGGCCCAGGGTGAAGAAATTGCAGTGGGAGGTGGGAGGTACTGCTGACAGAGTGAAGGCACTTCAGCAGGCAGCGGATCAGATAACAAAGAGGTCTCAGGACGCCCGACACACATTGCACACTCTCTCTCTTTGAAGATGTAGCTCTTGCCATGCCGCCAATGAGGGACCAGAACTTTCTCTAAATTTAAGAAAACAAAATGGGGAAAAAACAGAGCCCTTACCTGACCACTCATCCTCCTCTTCTGGAGTAACCGCCGCACAATACCAGGCACTGATTGGATGAGGGCAGCTACAGATCAGGGACTGCTAATTGGGGACCTGACTAGTGTAGACAATGCACGGGGATGGCTTCAACCCACCAAGGTAAGCCTAAACAGGTCCTCAAGTGCTTTCTGCATACTCACTCCACCCAGACTAGCTCCAACTACTGAGGAAAGGAATCTTTTTTTCTCAAAAGATCACACAAGGTTCTGATTCTGGAACCCCAATCCTGACCACTGACACTGGGTAATTTTCAAACTAGAACCCCATGCACTGGACAGGGACAGCAGTCCTAGTGTGTAAGTGCCCTGGACTCACACTTCCTGCTCGAAGGGGGGGGTCATGTCAATTGCAACAGACGGCAGCAGGTGATGGGGAGGGAAACACACCAAGGAGGGGACCCTAGCACTCTGCCCTCTATGCTATCCCTACTGCACCCTGATGTCCACATCAACAGGGCCCCAGGGACATTTATTTATTCATTCATTCATTCATTCATTCATTCATTCATTCATTCATTTATTTATTTCTCTGTGGTGCCCCCAAGTTTGGGGCACTTCACAAAGGTTTAGAAATACTTTGCTTCTCAGAAGATTTCAAATTCTATCTGACTTCTCTTGTTTTATTGTGAAACATCTAGTTGCTGTGGACCGATGCCATATGATTGCAAGCATGATGTTCTTTGCAACACAGAAGTTTTTGTTTTTAAAATTTGAACAAATACAAAGCAGAAATCAAAGACTGATTTCCAAAAAGTTAGGATCTCCAGTTGGGTAACATAAGTAGAGAGGAAGCCACACTACAGTGAGTATCAGATGATAATAATCAGAACAAGGACCAAAAATACCTACAATACACAGTAACAAGCATTTGCCAATGCCGAACGTTCGCTTGCAGGTATTTGCAGTGGTGTTTGGCACGTATGGTGCTTCACCCTAATGCCCTGTGTGATTGCTGGTATTTGCACAATAAATTTTTAGCATGACCTTTTTGTTACCCCCATCATGCGCTGCATAGGCAGAAACACGTTTTGGGCAGGATGTGAAAAATGACAGCTGTACTGCTCATAAGGAAGTGTGGTAAAATGGCAATGTTGAAAATCTGGAGTTGAAATATTGAAAATCCGCAAACCTATGAAGCGTGCGTGGGAACTGTGCAATGCATGCTCGTAAAACAGTCATTGTTAGGAATTTCTTAACCAAATTTTCAACATTGGCATTTTAAAACCTCTGCTTATGAACAGTATCACTGTGATTGTCTTACTGTGTCCCATACATTGATTTCGCACACTGACTGTGCCACTGTGCACTACATGGGCGGAAACACGTTTTCGGCAGGATGTGAAAAATGACAGCTATACTGCTCATAAGGAGGTGTGGTAAAATGGCAATGTTGAAAATCTGGAGTGAAAATATTGGAAATTCGCAAACTTATGAATGTGCGTAGGAACTGCACAACGCACGCTCGTAAAACAGTTATTTGTAGGAATTTTTCACCAAATTTTCAACATAGCCATCTTAAGATCTCTGCTCATGAACAGTGACACTGTGATTTTCTTAATGTGTCCCATACACTGAGTTCTCACACTGACTGTGCCATTGTGCGCTACATGGGCGGAAACACGTTTTGGGCAAGATGTGAAAAATGACAGCTGTACTGCTCATGAGGAGGTGTGGTAAAATGGCAATGTTGAAAATCAGGAGTGAAAATATTGAAAATTCATGAATTTATAAGCCTGCATTGGAACTGCGCAACTCATGTTCGTAAAACAGTCATTCTTTGGAATTTTTGCACCAGATTTTCAACATGGGGTTTTTGGGACCCCTTCTCATGAATGATGTCACTGTAATGGCATTATTCAGGCCTGAAGGGGTGATTTTGTGCATTGATTGTGCACTGACTGCGAAATCACCCTTCTGGCCTGAATAACGCCATGACAGTGACATCATTCATGAGAAAGGGTCCCAAAAACCCCATGTTGAAAATTTGGTGCAAAAATTTCCAAAAATGCCTGAGATAGGCAATAAAGTTGAAAACCCCCTATCTAGCCTATTATACAGCTTACCGGCATTTCCTCAGTTTGCGGTCGGCTTTGAAGAGTGCAGACATGTTCCTGGTCCACCGAAGATTGTCGCGCCTAGCTCAGTAGCTAAGTATGGGTTGGGGGGGGTGTGGGGAGGCAGGGTGCACAGTGGGTTGGTGCAAGTTGTGGGAGGGGGCGGGGAGACTGCGTGGCACGGTTTTTAATTGACAGTTTTTGGTTTTTTTTTTACAATTGATGACACGGGACGTTTGCCACACTGGGGTGGGCTCCCAGCATGGCAGAAGATGGCTGGGGAGGCTGTGGAGCCAACTGGGGATTGGACACCCCTGTCAGCTGACAACGCGGGATGTTTGCCATGCTGGGCTGAGCTCTCAGCGTGGCAGAAGATGGCTGGGGGTGGCTGAGGAGCCAACAGGGGATTGGGCACCGCCGTTGGCTGACAACACGGGATGTTTGCCATGCTGGGGTGGGCTCCCAGCATGGCAGAAAATCGCTGGGGGGCCGAGGGGCCGATGGGGGATTGGGCACCCCCATCGGCAAGCAACATGGGATGTTTGCCATGCTGGGGTTGTCTCCCAGCGTGACACCAAAGCTTTGGGGGGGCAGCATGATGTGGTGAGGTGGCATGACGTGGGGGGGCGGCATGACGTGGTGCTCTGTATGACAGCGGTGGCTTTCTTTGAAGCGAAGACCACCACTGTCATACATAGCTCCCGCACCCATTGGTGCAGGACTGCCACGCCTGCTCAACTGAGCAGTGGATTGCAAGGGAGAGGCACACCTCCAAAGTGTGCTACTCTCCCAAAACATTCCTTGTGCATGCAAGCAAACGTAAAGATGGCAGATGGCGAGGTCCAATGACCAAGTCCTTGAAAGAGAAAACTTAACCCTGCAGGAACATCATGAATATACAGAGCTACTGCTGGCCTCCAGCCACACTACCCACAGGAAAATCAGCAACCAGGTGGCTCCAAATACCTTACAAGATTTCAGCCTCCAGCTGGTCAAAAGTCAGTGAAAACAGACATACCTGTAGACCTACTGTCTAGCTGTTTTATGGCACTTTACATCCAGTTTTGGATAAAAAAAGCTAGACATAGATGTAAATTATAGACCAGGTTACAGGCAATCTACAAACAGTGTCCAGGCATATTTAAATCTGATCTTTGCAAATCGGACATAACTAAGTCAGAGTTTTGAAAATTGGACATACTGTAGCTGTGTCGATGCTGATGTGCATACCCACAGTCATGGAGTCACTTTTCAAGCAAGGAGCGTAATATAATTTAGCCATCATTTTACAAAAATACTGACATTGCTGAGCTCAGTTTATTACTTTATATGCACATGTCTATTTATTGCATATGCCACCATAATTACCAACTTGTTCACACACGAGTCAGCGTTATAGCGTAAAAGCACAGTCATGGACATGCATCAAGCAATGGCAGTAGCATATAAGGTCAGACCGCTTGTAAGTCTTTTTTTGGCCCAAATAATCAGTTTTTGTATAAATTATACCTTGCATTTGGCATGTAAGCAGATAGTTTGGGGAGCTCTCTGAAGAGGCACAATCAACAAAGGGACAAGGGCTATCTGTCAAAAAGTGAACAGTGTCCCTTCAAAAGATTTGGGGCCAGATATGAAAAACTGAGCTCAGATGCAAAGGGGTGTTTGCTCATGTTAACTGGGTTTTGCACCCAATTCATGGGTGGGGTCTATATTCAGACATCCCAGTGTGTGCAAAACCTGTTAGCACCTAAGCATTAAATTACTGCTGCCCTATTCAAATGAGAGGGTCCAAAGTCAGCATACAGGCACAGCGGGAAATTGAGAGGATTGCACAGGCAGCAAATGCTACCCAAATGGGTGCAAGTCACTGCCTTTTGAAACCCTGATTTAAAAGGATGCAAGGTCCTGATACTGGGCTGCAGTAGTGCAGATGGCCACCCTCTCATGTCCTGATCCTGGCTCATTGCAGCTCTGGACGCCATGGTGTCTAGTGGTACCCCTGCCCTCTAATCCACATCTCCATAATTGCTGAGCTATTCCCTGGTGTCTAGTGGTAACTTCAGTCTTCCGATTGTCCACTGCTGCAGTCTGAATGATGTCCATGGTGTACAGCGGAATGCCCTGACCTCCATTCACCCACTGCTGCAGTAACAACATTTTCCCTGGTGTCCAGTGGCTCACCCACCCCTGAGCACCCATCCAAGCTGAGATCCCATAGTCCCTGGTGTCTAGTGGCCCCATCCACCACCTGCACTAAGCACATCACCCTGCCACCCCTTTATTTCTGTTGCCAGTGCCGCATGGGGGATTCAGTAGGTAACTGACACTGCCCTTCTATCACTGCCTCAGCCAGCTGCCATATGCACTGATAGGGAGCAGGCACACAGTGTACAACATACTGTATACATACTCCCTGAAAGTCCAGACAGAGGCCAGTCAAGAAGGTCAGAGGAAGGCTATGCCAGTCACCATATCAGACCCTCCGCATGGCACCTTCTGTATAGGTACAGGGGATTGGCTGGGAAGGGTGTATGGTGAGGGTGATTCAAGGGGGCTGCAAGCCACTGGGTCATTCTAGTGGCACTGAGATGGGTGCTTGGGGGGTTCCACTAGATGCCAGGGTCTGTCACATCATGTTGGGCTGGAGGATTGGTGGGTGTGGGTGCCACTGGATGCCAGGAACTACAAGTATGGTATGGATGATTGGAGGGTGGTTCATGCCAATAGACACCAGGGGCAGCTCCATAATTATGGTGGCAAGTGATTGGAAGGTGGGGGAGGTGCCTCTAGACACCAGGGACTATGTGTAGTTAATGGTGTGGCTGATTGAGGGGTGGTGGGTGCCACCAGACACATGGGTGGACATTAACATTTCAGGGATGAGCGTTCAGGGTGTGTGGGTTCACTCGTCACCATGCCTGACATGGTAGGTGGCCACAGTGGGGGGGGACCTCCTGCCCAATCTCAAGCAAATGGACCCTTCTGCACTCATTTGCATCTTGCTGAATGAATACCATGCAGTGGTTCCTGGCACTAATAAGTCTGAGGGCACAGTTCCCTGCAGTTCCCTATGGGCTGCATACAGCCCAGATCCATGTTGGGGCAGCACTACTCGACTTTGTGCCAGTGTGCTTTCCGACTGAATATAGCATCTCTAAAGTCAGATGCAAGGGCAAGTGCAGCACAAACCTTTGTGCTCTACTTTTGTCAATTACTGAATATCTGGCCCCTAATGTTTTATTTGCTATTCCTGCTGTCCTCTAGGGATTAAGCATGATCACGGACTTCTGTAAACAGGGGGATGCATTACAAACCATGAGGTGGGACACTATGAAGGCTTTTGTGTGAGGGACAACCATATTCTTTACAGCACTCAAAGCCAGATAGGAAGCTAAATGAAAAAATGAGCTGGAGAACAAGATTTCTACTAGAGAGAAAGGGATGATGCTGTTTATGGTGCCAGAAGTACTTAGGGAGCTGTGTACCCTCAAAGCCCAGCTGGACCAGATGGTCTTGGCTCGCACAGAGACAAATATAGTCCTAGTGCAGCTGGAGGATTACTTTGAGGGAGATGGGGTGGGCTGTTGGTTGGCTTGGAAATTTAAATCCCAGGAAGCCAGCAAGATGATAAACAGGGATCAGGAGCACAGATGGAGTCATATCCTCCAAAAAGTCTATCATCAGCATGGCCTTTACAATATTCTGTTCAAATGTGTATAACTTAGAGTTAGGCAAGGATACTCCAGCTCTGGGGACATTCTTGGCTCCCTTGCTTCTGCCTGCCCAGGACAGGGACAAGCTTTAGAGACCCCCCATCAAAGGAGGAGATAGCCAGACCTATGCACTCTATAAACTCTGGCAAGGTACTGGGGCCAGATGGCCTCTCTATAGTATTTTGCAAATAATTTCAGGATATCCCTGGTAACCACATAGCAGATATGGTCCTTAAGGCACTGGAGAGGGGTCAACCACCATCTTCACAGTACCTGGCCACTATAAGTGTCATTCTTAAGCCTGGAAAGGACCTCACCCAGTGTGGCTCCTATTATCCTATTTTCCTGCTTAATGCAGATTACAAGATTATTATTATATTTTAGAAGCCCTCCTGGAGGAGGTCCTGCTGGGGCTAATCTACCAGGTCCAGGGAGGTTTTATCAAGGGCCACTAGCATAATATATGGCACACCTTGAGGGTTATGTGACTGTGGTGGTGGGGTACTTGACCCAGTCTCCTGGTGCTGAATACTGAAAAGACCTTTGACCACATTGACTGGCCTATCATGTTTGCAGTGCTGGAGAAACTGGGTTTTGGTGCAAACATGAAGTCCTGATATCAACCTTGTACCACTCACCACAGGCCCAAATCCAGATGCTCACAAATGGGCATCTTTCCCCTACTTTCAGCTTACCAGAAGCACATGTCAAGAGTGTTCCCTATCCTTATTACTCTGTGTGTTCACTAGCAAGCCTCTGACAGCAGCTGTGACAGAACACTCTGGAATCCAGGACCTGTTTCACAGTGGTGTCCACCATGAAGTTTCACTTTTTGCAGATAATATGCCCTTGTTCCTAGCTAACCCCAACAAAGCATTGGAGGCCCTCATGGAGGTATTTTAGCTGGATCAAGTGTGTGTGGCTCCCTGTGGGACAGGGAGGGGGGAAAACCCCTGAAAGTAGTAGGAGTACTGCTGAAATCAGGGTTGCCACCTTGAAATACTTATAAGTGCACATCTCAATGAAACTGTTCACATCGTGTGCCCTCAACTTAAACCCCCTCCTGCATAAGGCAAAAGCAGACTGTGATAGATGGAAGTCACTTCCCTTGACTTTGCTAGGCAGAGTAAACTCAGTTAAAATGTGCATACTGCAGCAATGCCTATACTTGTTTCAGACACTCCCAGTACATGTGCCTAATACTTCAATGCCACCAGGGGCATCCCACCAGTTTCCTGTAGCAGGGATGCAGGGTAAAGCTAAAGTAGACCTCCCTCTGGTACCCAGCAGTCAGAGACAGCCTAGTGCTCACAAACTTTAGATCTTATTTTATGGCACCATAAATGGCCTTCTTAAAAGGATACTCTGAGGCCAGCATCACAAAGGTTCTTATGGATGGAGGTGGAGTAAGCAAAACCTAGGAGGAATATGCTACAGACAATAATGTCCCCAACTTTGGGAACTGAGCAGCTTAGAACTCTTATAAACCTCCTCACCATAAACTCACTCAAATTTGGGTGCAACTGCATAACATAGGTCACCCCAGGGGCCTCTCATCCAATGCTGACATACAGGCTGACTTTTCAGGAGGGGACTCACAGCCACCTCCCACCAGAAAGGTCTTGAAGGAATGGGGCTCCTGGGGCCTCTCCAAGATTGCAGACTTATTCCAAGAGGGGTGCAAACTCTCTTTCAGAGATTTAACAGTTGGATTCTCTTTACCCCAGGATACTTCTATGCCTACCTACAGGCAAGAATGAAGCTTTACAAGATATGGGCCAGGCCCCCCCCCCCAGGAAGATCCTCATGAGAAGAGACTCTTTTGGACCCCGGATTACTCGTCAGACCCCTGAAGCAATTCTAAAAACTCCAGCTGGACAGCCTACCTGATATCCTGAGTGAATTGAAAGCAGGATGGGGAGAGAGATGTGAGCATAGGCACTTAGACGCAGGGTGACTGGGATCACATTGTTAAGAAGACACTCCATTACTCAATAAATAACAGATTAAGGCAGATAACTACCGTTTCTTCCATAGGATCTGCTTTACCCCAGTACTGGCTATGCTGTATAGCTTCTGATACACCAGATGCATGCAAGGCAGAAACAAACACCTTCATACATATGACATGGACCTTCCCTTGAATTATCCTCTTCTGGTTAGAGGTTACAAAAACTCTTGCCAAGTCCCTAGACCTCTCTCTGCCCAAGTAAGGTGAAATTATATTATTAGGCCTACAATCAGGAAGCCTGGAAAGCAAAGTATTAAAACACCCACTATAGTGGCAGGGCATAGTGTTGGCAAAAAAATATATTAGCATAATGCTGGGAACAAGAGAATCCCTCATCAATAGCATTATGGCTCTCGACCTTGGTGGGATATATGAAACTAGAGAGAGATCAATATGCCACTCTAGGTAAAACTGAGCAATACTAGAGCATTTGGAATCCTCTGGAGCAGGGCTTGAACTTGAACTGGTTTCCCAACTACTAACTCTCCTGGAAAGGAGCAGGTAATGCCTCATGACTCATGTAGGGTGTAGCACCCCCTGGGAAGGAAAGAACACAAACTGACACTCCGGGCACAAACAGACTGAGCAGAAGGATACCTTCATGAGAGGTGCCCGACAATAAAATGAACACAAAAAAAAGTGCTACAGCATCATAATTATACTTGAGGCCTCACCTAGAGTACTGGGCCCAGTTCTGGAGTCCTCACTTCAGAAAGGGTAAGAATAGACTGGAGACAGTGCAGCGCAGAGTAACAAAAATGATTCAGGGCCAGCAGTGCAGATCTTACGAGGAGCGCTTCAAGGCACTAAATGTGTACTCTCTGGAGACCAGAAGGGAGGAGATTTGATGAAGACATTCAAGGAATTAACAAAGTGAACTGCAGGGAACTATTTAGCTTGAGTACCAATTTGTGGTCACATGGACATGAATGGAAATTAACAGGAGGTAGGTTCAGGAGAGATGTGAGGAAGTGCTACTTTATGGAAAGGGTGGTGGAACCTTGGAACAGTCTGCCAGCTGAATTGGTGGGTGCAAAAACAGTCAGAGGATTCAAGCAGGGCTGGGACATAATGAAGGGAATAGTGGTTACTTGGGGTGACAGGACCAAGGAGGGGACTAGAAAGAGCATGGGGAGGGTTAGTACCCTGTAGGAACAGTAGGTTCCAGGGATTATAGGGAACTTGGGCAGACTGGGTGGACCTCTGATTTTTTTCTGCCATCGTTGTCTATGTTTCTGTGTTTGTATACTTAGGGCTTACATGGGGTTTGAAGTAGATATGTTCTGCAGTGGCTGGGATTTGGTAGAGGGCCTTGAAGCTTCAGCCTGTATTCTGATGCCCAGATAAATGTGAAAGACAATGCTTTGTAATACATTGCATGGTATGTTCCATCAACTTGCTAATAAAAAGAGTTAAAAAAGAAAAGAGCACAGTCACAGTGAACAGTGGGACTGGCAAACAGCTGATAAGAGCTTATAGAAGCTCTAGCAGGCATTTGAATCTCCCAAGCCTGCAACCCAGCTCTGACAGCAGCCACTGTGAATCTTGGAATTTCTGATTACAGCACATGTCAGCTTGGGAGGCAGTAGGATAAGCCAGATGTGATCTACTATACTGCAGTAAACCTCAAGGCTTTTTTACCCCTCCCCCCAATTTGCAGCCTATTTTAACCCCCCCACCCCTAAACAAGAATTACTGCATTGTCAGTGAATGTGGATTTGCCAAATTCTTGAAGCTGAACTGGATGGATGGGCCCCATCTTGAAGTCAAACAAACCAGAATTGCAACTGGACGACATCTATTACCCTTAGGCCCTACCACATTGTGTTTTAGTTTGTCTGATGGTAACTGAACTGGATGTCACTGAACATATACTGTCTAGTTCTTCCTGGGACTGCGTTCTCTCTGTGTGTTAATTAGAATGAAAGTTTGCATCTTGGCTGGGTCACCCTTGTAAAGGAGATAATCATCCTGTATAAATACAGGCTATTATCGAGTACACATGTAGGCTGTTCTCACTGCTCCAGGCAAGTAAGTCAAATTGTTCTGATATTTACAAACACAACTTTTTTTTTTCACCTGTGGTGACGGACCATTTTATTTAAATTCCAAAACAAGTGGAACAAGTTTTCTCTTGTGCTCTTTTACTTTCAGGTGCAGAGACTAAAGACATGAACTGTAACAGGTGGCAGGTAAGGACAATTTGTTTTACTTATTTTATTTATTTAGATGGCTGTGCCAGGAAAAGTGGGCTAGGTCAAATGCTTCTATTCAGTATGTCCTGGCGTAAGAAAAGGCCAAACTTATGACAATATGGAAGAATGAATGCACTAGTAACAGACATCAGATGATTGAAGTGGATACACAAAGGACAGTGAGCAATGCAATACAGGTCTTTGGACACGTAACAATTACACTTGAAGAGGAAACGTTACATTTAAGATCAGAAATGGCAATCATTGAGTACAGGCAATGCTAGTAATTAGGCAACTTTTCTAAATGTTGGGTGCTTCTCCTCTCTGGCTATCTTAAGATTGCCAGTGGTCATTGTTGGGGAAGGGAGATTGTTGTGTGAATATATTATGGAAAATGATGGAAGAACCACAAGGTTCTAATAAGCCACAACATGTTCAGGTAGTTACCTGAGTCTTATCAGAATCTTTGGTGCCTTTTACATTTGTTTACATATTTAATGCTACAAAAAAAAATGTTTCGAACTTCAATTCCACTAAGACAGTAAAGGGAAAGAGTGGTGATACGAATATTGCAGCAAATATACCCAATGTCATATGGCTACTTATTACTCCTTCTATAAAACTGCTGTGTGCATGATTACCTGAGTGGATAGAGCCCTAGCTCACTGGTTCCACTCTCCACCCCCAGCCTGCTTTCTGGGCCCTTTCTCCACCCCAAGCCTTCTTTATCTTTCTCCACATCAGCCTTCATTTAAGCAATATAACATGGCAGGGTGTGGGTAATGCTAGGATTTACAATGCCTGGTGTGTTGTTTGGTCACAAGGCTGCAGGCCAAGTGAGCAAAACACATCAGACAGTGTATATCCTAGCATTAACCCACATGCTGGAGTGGTATATTGAGATTATACAATGACTTCCTTTAGTTTTTAAAGCAGGAAAATAAAATAAAATAAAATACTGTATTTTAGTACTTTCCATAATTTTTCTTGAAATGATTGTGTGCCCCCAAAAATAGTTCCCTTTTGCCAGGTAGTATAATGCTTTATCCCATATGCTTACAAGAAAGGAACGCGTGCCAGGCTTCACTTGACTCCCACGCCTCCCCCCATCCCACACCTGCAACTGAGTACAATTTAAAAGACGAGAAGGCGTAGTTGCAGTTGCTTTTTTTTTTCATTTTTTTAAACATCAAGTTTGATTTTTTTTTTTGTGTGCGTGTTTAAGAGGTGCGAGTGGGGATTTTGCCATTATTTTTCTGAATTTGCTTCAGGGTTTAGTGGTTCCGGTTTATGTTTGGATTTTGCAACTGGGAGGATGTATTTGTAGCAGATCGGTGTATTTAGTAGTTTATTACGTTGATGTAAGCTGTAGGTGTTGAGAATGGGACACAGAATGTTGTGGAGAGAGGTAAGGTGGGTGCTGTGTTCCACTTTGTTTGTACTGAGGCTACATTTTGGTGCAAGTTATTGATGTTGTCAGGAATGGGACCTTGTGGAGAAAGATGAGTTGGGTGTTCCATTAGAATCTGTACAGAGGTTTATTTTGCAAAAATGTAGGTCTTGTTTTCCATAAAGTGTGACTGTTGGGGTATGGGAGGTAAAAATTTAACCTATTTCAAGGGTTTAGACAGCAAGAAGTTTCAGAAATGGCTGGTTCTGTAAAGCGTGCACTCCACTGAGTGAGTGTCTCACAGTTCATCGCCCAGTTTGCCAGTCCATACTCAGAGTGATTTCCAGGGCATTCCTAATGCAGTTGACCAGTGGCTGGCACCTCTTGCCATTGGTACTGTTGATGATTTACTGTAGGGAAGAGATGCCAACTGACCAATCACAGAGTGGCATTTTCTGAGCCCATTGTATAATATGGGTTCTAGCTCCACAGGTAGCCTTTTCTCTGACCCCCCCCCACCTTGTATCTGAACACATATCTACTGGGGTACTATATTAACCTGCAAAATATATGTTCTAAAAATAAGAACCGTATCAGACACAGGCAAAAATGTTTAAGAGGAACACTCATATACAAAGAAAGGTGACAATACTGTTGCAAATACAAATTTGTTTCAAATAAGCTATTGGCCAAACCTGCAACTCTCTCAGGGCCGAAAACATGACACATTTAGATTCCCTTCCCTTTACATCTGCAGGCCTCCATTTTCTGCATCTCTGGCACTAGAAATGACATCAGAGGATGGAAATAAAGAGGTAAAATAGAGTGCTGCCAATAATACCTAACAAAGCTTCCTTGATCCCTTCGACTCGCAGTGCCATTTTGTAATAACTTGTGCTGATGGTATTTTCAGATGTCAGCACTTCTGCAGACATGTAGATTTGTGAAGCAGTGCTTCTTGGAATTAACATTTTGCACCATTTTGGGAAATATTCCATAGTTCCAGTGACACCAGTTTCCAAAACATTTGTTGTTTGGTTGCTTTTGCATAATGTTTTCTGTCATCCCATGTAGTGAACAGCTTTTTGTCTGTGAGGTTTGTATAATTTATTTCTGCAAGTACTACTCTAATAATATAATTTGTGCCATTGTTATTTTGCATATTTCTTTGCGAAGATATAATTTTGCATAATTTGTTGTGCTATCATCATTTTTTATAAATAAGTATATACTGGACCTCACGAGAAATGAGAAGTTATAGCTCAGTTGCACAAGTCTGGTTAAGCAAGCTGTATAAAACAATAACTGTTTTGTGATGATATGGAATAGGGTACCTGGCTGGTACAAGCAATTCTAAGAACATTCAAAGACCCTTTTCAAGTTTCAAAATTAAAAGCCTTTATTTGGTCTGACACTTTAAGATAAAATAAACAAGCTTTCTTTGTTCTAACTAAATAAAACAGCAAGCTTTGTTGCAGCTTTCTCTCTCAGAGAATCCTTCACTCTGTCTTTTCAGCATGAAATCTACAGGTGTAGGTAAATATGGCACTGCAAAGTTTGGAACTGGAAAGGTCACCCCGGAAAATTTGGTATAGGAAAGTTCAGCACAGAAAAATTAAACAGCCTCAAATCTGGACCACACCACCATGGATCACCGCTCCAGTGAAATTTCAGGTTTAAGTGTGGCTTTAGTATTATAAGTCTAATTATTCAGGAGCTTAACACACTCATTCATTGGCTGCCGAGCCGGGCTGAAATCTCTCAGAAATGCCTGGCATGATGGAGACCCTCAACTGAACACTCGTGCCCATAGAAAGTAAATGGTCAAAAAGAAAATTGTTACTGTGATTAGACTTATTATTGCAATAACAACCTTGAAGCTAATAATTTCCTTGGTTTAATGACCAGCTGGCTGGGGGGTGACCCTCAGCTGTGCTAAGCCACCCATCCCCCAACTGGTCAATAAGCCCTCAGAAGTGACCAGATTCTCAGTCACTCTTGCTTAATTACAACACCATGTCATCATGGATGATTATCACTCCAGTGAAATGAATGACCAGATTTCTGGCTGTTGAATTTTTTCTGTGCCAAACTTTCCTATACCGAACTTTCCTGAGGTGACCTTTCCCGTTCTGAACTTTCCAATGCCTTGTCTGCCATGCCTTGAAATCTACGGCAGCTCCCTTCTCCCTGAGGCATGACCTTTTCGGTTCCTTAGCCCTCCCAGGTGCAATCACTAAATGATCAGGTGGCATTTGGTCCCTGATCAGCATAACGATGGACCCAACCCCTTATAGATTATCCCAAAATTCACATTTCCAGGGATGGACGAGGGAATTAGAAATAACATGTTTTTCCTTTCCTGTTATCTGTCCTGTCTGTGGGATACCTTGCTGTGCTGGTTCACTCTGTTTGCAGCGGGTCTCCCTGACATGACTGATAAATGCAGACGAGCTGTGCTTCTGCTGTTAGCTCTGTAAGAGTTGCTTGTATCAGCCAGGTTCCTATCACGTGTCATCACAAAACAGTTATGTTTTACAACCTAATTAACCAGGCTTACCCAGCTGGTTATAACCTCATTTTCTGTGGGGTCCTGTATCTGCCCATTTTGACAGCTGCATTGACTGAAGTACTGAGAGGCTATGTGACTTGCTCAAGCTCACACAGCGACTATGGTATTTGGTACTGCTGAGGTTTACAGCTGTGACCTCCCAGGTCTCAAACCAATGATCTGACCAGTAGACCACACTCCCTCACATCATAAAATATGATGTCAGCACAATAAATTACACAAAACTGCATCACTGCAAACAAATATGCCAAAAAAGCACTAGCACAAACATGATTTCATATAATATTTGCTGAAAGAAAATTTGCATGCAATACACTACCTAAACCAATACCTTGCAGGATGTATGCAGCACAGAGTTTGTTGGTGAATAATGTATGTTTGCCAAGTTCAGTATTTATTGAGAATTATGTTTTTTAACAAAGTTATATTAAAGTTTTCTCATTGGATATTATAAAACCTTATGCAAATCAGTCGAACTACAAATGTTTTTGAAACTGATAGCACTGGAACTATGGTATGAAACATTTTTCAAAAGGTTTCAAAATGTATTTTAATGAAACAGTGCTTCCCAAATCAGCAAGTTTGCAGAAGTGTTGGTGCCTGAAAATGCCATCAGTACAAGATATTAACCAGTTCTGGTCAGAGCTGATATGGTGGTGGAGAGCTTTTAGGAATGGCAAGAGTGTTGGAAAGAATATGCGGTGCTCTTGCCGCACCAGAGTCAGATGTAACTGATACTTCAGTGATTATAGAACTGTGTATACACGATACTCACGCATGCGCAGTTTGCCCAGAGTCAGCAGCACGTAACATGGCAATGCTGACATGACTATATATGTGCAATGCTTGTTTAAGTTAGTGCCACCATATTGCATATGGCTGCCGTCAGTATCTCAGCAAACCTATCTTGTGTCAGTACATTGCACACAGACATAAACATGGTTATAGCAAGACCTTACTGAAAATGAGATGCAACATCTCAGCCAGGCTAATCTGTATCACTACATTGTAAAAATGAGTAAAATTAGGACCCCCTGACAATGAGATGCGGCATCTCAGCAAAGCCATCCCGTGTCAGTACTTTGCCAAAATGTTTAAAAGTATGACCCCACTGAATATGAAATACTGCATCATAGCCAGGATATCCTGTGTCAGTACATTGTAACAGGGCTATAATACCATCAAAGGTTCTAAGGACATGTGGACCCTGAGAACAAAGTTTGAGAGATTCCAACATTTTTCCAAAGCCTCTGTAATATGTTGCAGGTGAGCTCTAATTTTTATATTTCTCCTACTTCTGTGTTTTTCTCTAGTGAGTTTAACTCAGGTATAAGTTCTGAATGGCTTCTAAAGCAGATGAAGATAAACTGGGAGTGCTGACAAAAAAAGAAATACAAATTGTTGGCTTCTCCACTTTCAGAGATGGTTGCTGGCCTGAACCCTGAAGCATATGTCAAAAAGGAGTCTGACACTAGTCAGGTGGTGAGAGAAATTGAGGAAATAAAATCATTCATGGCGGGGTTAAAAAATTATTTAAACCATATAACGGTGCAGCTTACAGCCGTTCATATGTTGGTAGAGGCCCTCAGTCATAGAGTGGAACATGCAGAGACCAGAATTAGGCAGCTGGAAGATCGGGCCACGCCAGCCAAGAAGATAAGTGTGGTAGGAAAAGATCTTCACTCCCTTTGGGAGAAAATAGATGACCTGGAGTCAAGGCACTGCCGGAACAACGTGAGGATATTTGGATTGCCAGAATTGGTGGAGGGTGCCAACATGTTCTTTTTCCTACAAAAGCACCTGCCCATTTGGCTCAGCTGGCCCCTGGAAACCATTGTTGAGATAGAGCAAGCCCACTGGGTATTGACAAGTCCCCCATGAAACTTTAACCTTACTCACCCCAGACCAGCTATTTTTAAATGACTTTGCTTTTAAGATAGGGAGAAAATCCTAAGGGAAACTAGAACTATTAAAAATATCCAGCATAATGGATCAAAGCTGTTTTGTCACCTGGATTTAACTAAAAGGGTCATCAGGAGAAGGAAGGCTTTCATCCACATTAGGGACCAATTGAGAAAGACTGGCTGCAAAAGCTGTTTGCTCCTGCTTGTTACACTTAAAGTATTCATTGGGAACCAAGTGCAGCACTTCACTTCACCACAAGAGGCCTCAGCATGGCTGCAGAATAGGAAGGCAACAGGAGGAGTTTGCACTGTATTAGATATGGAGCGATACCCCCCCCCAGAACACAGAAGGACAGAAAGAAGATCCAGAGAGAAGTTTCATAACAGCAAGACCAGGGGCATTCTTACTCTATAATTAGACCAGTGCAGAATGAGGATTCCATGGACTAATGCAGGATAGTGAATGGGGAGGCCTTTCTTTTGGACTTTGGATCTATGGAAAGCAACGGGGGGGGGGGCCATTTGGCTTGATATCCCCTAAACTGTGGAGTGGTCTAGCATTGGCCGCACAAGCAGTGGTAAGATCATTCTTTTACTTCACAAAGGAGACCCACAGAAGGGTGGCATGGGATCCCACAGGGGAAGGAAACAACTCCTGGTAGGGGACTCAACCATTAGGGGGTTAGAAATGGGTGAGGAAGGGGAGAGGGAGGTAAGGTGCCTCCTGGCACCACGGCTTGGAGGGACAGGAAGTGAATTCTCAGGATCGTTGGAGGAGCTGCACGAGGGAGGGAGCTGGATATCATTGTCCACCTAGGGACAAATGACCTGGCTAGGAATGGGATCAGAGCAGTGCAAGAGGAGTTTGTAGAGTTGGGAAGGGGCCTTAGACAAGTAGCACATATGGTAACCTCCTCGGAGGTGCTGCATGTCTATGGCAAGGGTGATGCTAGGGCACTCCTCACCAGGGAATTCAATGAGTGGTTGAAAAAACTGGTGTGGAGCTCAGGGTTTTGGCTTCATTGGGGGCTGGGGAGCCACCTGGAGAAATGCAGACCTATAGTGGTGTGATGGTTTGCATCTGTCCGGGGGGGATCCAGGATCCTAGGTGAGAGGTTTAAATGCTTCATTGGCAAGCAGTTAAACTAGTCAAGGGGGGGGGCACTGAAAAGCAGCAGGGAAATCCCAGCCTTCCCCCACAAAACATGGTAATTAGTGAGGTAAACACCAAGTTAGAGAAGTTATTTGGGAGCAGGACAGAGGTAAATGTAAAAAAAGACAAAGGCAGTAAGGACAGAAATGGGGCTAAAAGGGGTAAGGCTATCAAAAAGTGGAGGGTGATGAGTACCAATGCCTGTTGTCTATGTAACAAGCTCCTGAACTAGTGGCCTTGATGGAAGAGGGTTGCCTGGATATTGTGCCAGTCACAGAAACATGGTACACAAAGAACCATGACTGGAATGTTAACATACCAGGATATACAATCTACAGGAGGGACAGGGAAGGAAAAAGAGGAGGAGGATGAGTAGCGCTGTATGTAAAGGAAGGGATCAAAGCAACAGAACTAAAGAGTAAACAGGGAGCAGATGGGGCACTCTGGGTCACCCTGGAGACAGGAAATGGCAACACAATCCACATGGGGGTTGTACAGTATACAGACCCCCATCTCAGGGGGAGGGACTGGACAAGGAAATGATAGAAGGCTTCCTTAGAATGGCAGAAAAAGGGGAGATATTGTTGATGAGGGACCTGAATATGCAAGATGTTAACTGGAGCACCTTTGCTGCAGGCACATCCAAGAGCAGGGTCATTCTTGATGCCTTACAGGGGGTATGCCTCAGACAGCTATTATTGGAACCCACTTGGGAGGGAGCAATCTTAGACCTGGTACTTTCAAATGAGGATGGAGAAAGAATCTCAGATTTAGAAGTGGGTAGCCATCTGGGAACAAGCGACAACCAAACAGTGTGGTTCACGATAAACACAGCCATACAATCAGGCCATACAAAAGTAAGAGTATTGGACTGTAGGAGGGCTGACTTTGGGAAAATGAGAGAGTGCCTCAGAAAAGCACTAGCAAACAGGCAAGAAGGAGGGGTGGAGGAACAATGGGGAGTAATCAAAACAGCCATCACAGAGGCAACAAGCCTTTGTGTAAATCAAATCAATAAAACACAATGAAGGAAAAAAATGCTATGGTTCTCAAAAGAGGTGGCAGGAGAGGTTAAGGAGAAAAGGATAGCATTCAGGAAATATAAGGAAACACAGAAGGAGCAGGACAGAGAACTTTATCAGTTAAAGCAGAAAGAGGCTGGGAAGGCAGTCAGAATAGCAAAGGCCCAAACTGAGGAAAGGATAGCCAATTCTGTTAAGAAGGGGATAAGACCTTTATAGATACATTAGGGAGGAAGAAAGACCAAAGGAGGGATACTGAGGCTTAATAAAGGGAGGGAATGTGGGTAGAGGGGACAGTGAAAAGCAGGGATACCGAATAAATATTTCCGCTCAGTATTCACAAAGGAAGAGGAGGAGGAGGCACCTAAACCAAACAAGAGAAACACTTTGAAGACGGGGGTCGATACCTGTCCATTTACAGAAGAAAGGATTCTGAAAGAACTAATAAAACTGAAGGTGGACAAAGCAATGGGGCCTGATGGAATTCACCCAAGAATTCTAAAAGAACTAAGGGTAGAACTAGTGACACCGCTGACTACTGTCTTTAACAAATCATGGGAGGATGGGTTAGTACCTGAGGACTGGAGGAGGGCAGATGTGATTCCTCTTCACAAAAGTGGGAGCAGGACAGAGATAGAAAACTACAGACCAGTTAGTTTGACCTCAGTGGTAGGGAAAATGATGGAATCACTTCTGAAGGAAAGAATTGTTGAGTACCTAGAGGCCAGTGGGGCACAGGGCCCAAGGCAGTAAGGTTTCATGATGGGAAGGTCGTGTCAGAAGAATCTAATAGATTTCTTTGACTGGGTGACCAAAGTAGTAGACCAGGGAGGGGATGTGGACATGGCCTACCTAGATTTTAGCAAGGCATTTAATACGGTCCCACACAAAAGATTAATACACAAGTTAGCCAGCCTTGGAGTGGGTCCCAAAGTGGTAGCCTGGATAAAAAATTGGCTATACAACAGGACACAAAGGGTAGTAGTAAATGGAGTACACAGTGAAGAAAGGAGGGTTACTAGCAGGGTACCGCAAGGTTCAGTACTGGGACCGGTCCTTTTTAATGGCTTTATAAGTGACATTGCAGAGGAACTGGAAGAAAAAGTATGTCTCTTTGCAAATGACATGAAGCTCTGCAACAAGGTTGATACACAAGATGAAGTAGAAAGGATGAGAAGGGACTTGGCAAGGTTGGAGGAATGGTCAAATGTATGGCAGCTCAGATCCAATGCAAAGAAGTGCAAGGTAATGCACATGGGAAACAAAAACACAGGGGAAGAGTACACAATGGGGGTGAGATACTGCCAACAGTGAAAATGGAAAGGGACCTAGGGGTAATAATATCAGATGACCTAAAGGTGGGCAAGCAATGTGAAAAGGCAGTAAGGAAGGCTGGGGGGGATACTGGGGTGCATAGGAAGAGGCATCAATAATAGAAAACAGGAAGTTGTTATCCCTCTGTACAGACAGTTGGTGAGACCCCATCTGGAGTGCTGTGTGCAGTTCTGGAGACCCCATCTCCACAAAGACATAGAGTGGAGGCTGTCCAGAGGAGGACAACCAAAATGTTGCAAGGTCTGCACCAGAAGACATATGAAGAAAGACTAAAGGGGCTTAATATGTATACCCTCGAGGAAAGGAGGGAAGACGGGACACATGATAGAAACTTTCAAGTACCTCAAGGGAATCAACAAAGTCCAAGAGGGTAGCATCTTTTAGAAAAAGAGATGAGCAACAACAAGGGGGCACAATTTGAAGATAGAGGGAGGACGGCTCAAAAGTAATGTGAGGAAGTATTTTTTCACAGAGAGGGTTGTGGATGCATGGAACAGCCTCCCTGAGGAAGTCATAGAGTCAAGAACAGTGTGGGAATTCAAGAATGCATGGGACAGACATAAGGTAGTCCTAGTGGGGGGGGGGGTAGGAGAAAGTAAGCTGTTGGTTAGCTAGGATCTGCAGCTTGCCTGTTAGGTAGGAAAATGGGCAGACTAGGTGGGCTAAGCAGTCCTTATCTGCTGTCAAATTCTATGTTTCTATGTTCTGTGTTTCTTTCTGGGGTCCTGGTGTTGCGGGCCAGGGGGTGGGGTTTCTCTTTGGATTCCAAGTAGGTAGGTAGCTAATCTAAAATTCAGATGTGGAGGGGTTTCTCTTTAAATTTCCTCTTGAGGTGATTTGCTTTGCTTACAGGGATGGAACTGTAGGTATTAGACTTGTGATGGGAGTTGTGTGGGGCCGGGGTTCTAGAACATTCTATTGAAGGGACTCCACCAACATTGCATTATGAAGAGGCGATGCTCAGCTTTTGGTACAGTGACTAATGTGGAGGACTTGCTTTTTTCAGTCAACCTTTGAGACATCACATGGTACAATCTGGGACTTTTAAATGGACACTTCATACTGTTCTCTTTTGGGCTTTCGTTTTTCTACTGGCTGGGCATGCAATATGAGAGGCTGGGACTGTTATTAAGTTTTCTCTGGGGATGGTGGGGTTCTGGAGCTTTCATTATGCTGGCATAATGGATCCTGCATTTAGAAGCCATGGAGTTCACCAGTCGGTGACGTGTTTATTTGTGGTTTTTGTGGTTGTTACTCTTTGTCCAGATACTCAAGAGAAGGACATCGCTAGTACCTGGATTGAAATGGTTTATTCTGTCTTGTCTTATTTGGCCCCAGTTTGACTGTACTATGAAGGGGCTTTTCATCAGACTTGAATTTTGGAAGGGGAGGGCACATTTTTGTTCTGTTTATGCTGTCTTTTCTTTGAGGTACAGTTTTGGACTGTTCTTGATAACATTAATATTGAGGTGTGAAATGGCCAGGGGATAGTGTAAGGCACCATTGAAAATTAGGTTTTGTCTCCTGCTCAGGGACACTGAGCAGACATCCTATGATCTGATGAGCGTGCCTGTGTGCTTTGCAAAGGTTATTGGGTACTCGGATGGTATGTATGGCATGCCTCCAATTGCAGAGCATGGATCCGATGGAGTACCCAGGGGGTTTTCTGCTGGTGAGAGGGTTCTCTAGTCCCATTTTGGGATCTCCTGGGAGAGTGGGAGTTGGAACTGCTGGGGACAGAGTATGATGCATACTTCTGTTCAGGCATGTACAGATGTACAGTAGCAGCCGTAGACACTGCCAGCTATTTTCTGAAATTTTTGTGATATTTCCAGATATATCTAATGCTTACTCCATTTCTACAGTAGGGGCAGCAGAGAGAAACTCGTTAGAAATTTCATGAAATATCTGGAAATAGCTGGCAATATCTGTGGCTACTACTGTAATTGTTTTTCTCTTGCCCCTTCGGTGAGGACTATGGCGGCTGATGCAGGACTAGCCCTGACCATGTCAGTTAATGGTTTTGAGAGTGGGAGATTTTTCATTAAAGGTTAATCAGTACAGAGGTGGAAGCCATCCCTTGGTGAATACCAAGATGTCAGCTTGTGTGCTTTTACAGACTTTTTTCCTTTTCTCTATATATATAGTTTTGGGATGGGTAGGACTTTTCTTCTTCTTTTTTTTTTTTCAGGTTGGCTGTGAGGAACAGGGAAGACAGAGTGACTCAGCTGCTGGGGGGGCTGGGGGAGGTGAGGCTAGATGAGGGGAAATTAAGGTATGGTAGACTGTAAAATAATTTCTTGGAATGTGAGGGCATTAATGGACCTGTTAAGAGAAGGAGTTTTTTTTTTCTTACTTAAAGAAACTTCAAGGTCATTTTATCTTCCTACAGGAAACTCGCTTGATATCTAGGGAGGTCAACAGACTCCAATCAAGCTGGGGGGAAGGGTGTCAAATCTATGCAGCTTCCCGTACTTCTAAGAGGAGAAGATTAATGCTTCTGGTGGCAAAGGGGGTTAATCGAGTGATGGCTCAGGCTAATAAAGACCCTCAGGGCAGTGGTTAATAGTTACTGGGACACTGGAGGGCCAATCTTATATACTAGTGGCTTTGTAAGGTCCCAGTGAGGATGGGGCCCATTTTTCAGAAAGTTTTCCAAAATTTTACTTGATAAGAGGATCGGCCATGACATTGTGGCAGGTGATATGAATGAAGTACTGGGCTCATCAATGGATCATAGTGGCTCATCTTCTCTCATACAGATCATAGATCCCAGGCCTTTATGTGATTTATGTGGGGAACACAGTCTAGGTGATGTATGACGCATTTGCAATCCCATGGGGAGGGATTAACATTTTTTCTCTGGAGCTCATTATACATATAGCCGCATTGATCTTATCATAGCCTCAAGGGAGATTGTGGGGAATACTGCTCAGACAGCTACTGAGTCCATTTTAGTGTCTGATCATGCCCCAGTTACTTGGTCATTTGTGGTTGATACAAATCATGACAAACCGCTCAGGTGGCATTGTAATATTAGTTGTTTATCTGATCCCGCTTTCCAGGATGGGCTTAAAGGGGAAATTAAAGACTTCCTACAGGAAAATCACAAAGTGGATATAGCTCTGTAGTGGATCTGGGAGAGCCTTAAGGCTTATATACGGGGTAAATGGATTACATACTCCACCACTCATAAAAAAAGCTTGTCAAACTCGTATGTGGGAACTAGAAGAACAGATTAAGGCAGTGGAGGTCCGTCACAACAAAAGTGATCCAGGTAATGCTGAAATCTTGTACACTCTGAGGCAGTTGAAATTTCAGTGAAATGTGTTGAACACCCAGCAAGGTGGCATGGGAACTTTATAGGACACAGTATTTATATTTGAGGGAGGGGAAAAGATGGGGAGGCTCTTGGCTTATCATTTGCATAGGCCAGAAGACTCTCATACAATCCAAGGATCAAAAAGGGGTGGTATGATTCTGTATTCCAAGGGGATTAATGAGACCTTTTTGGATTTTTATAGCCAACTTTACTTCACTAGAAGGGAGCCTCAGGGAGATGCTTCTGATATTTCTATGTTTTTACAATCTCTTTCTCTTTCCAGATTGACATCTTTGGAAGGACCTGTTACCTTGTAAGAGTTTTGAAAGGCATTAGGGCAGCTAAAAGGGGGTAAGAGTCCAGGCCCAGATGGATTTCCGATAGAATTTTACAGGTCAGCAGAGGATTTGATTGCTCCTTACTTTATAGAGGCTGCAGATTTGATGTGGTGTCAGGGGTCTCACCCCATCACAATGATGCTATAATATCTGTTCTTCCTAAGAAGGATAAAGATCCTTATACACTAGTTGTGCTAGTTACAGGCCTGTGTCACTTTTAAATGTGTTGACCACACATTGCTGGCAAAGATACTGGCTAATCATATAGCCACTGTTCTAGCATCAATAATCCATCAAGACCAGGCGGAGTTTGTAGGAGAAAGAGATGGGGCAGACCATATACAAAGGTCAATGGATCTCCTCTGTGTCTCAGAGGACTACCCCATAGATACGGCGGTGGTGGTGGCACTTGACTTGGAGAAGGCCTTCAACTCCATTGAGTGGCCTTACTTGCTGGCCACTTTGGACTCCTTCAGGTTTGGCCCCTGTTATGCACACTGGGAACAAATACTCTACTTGTCCCCTAGAGCAGCAGTGTAGACAAATGGTAGACTATCCATGTATTTCCATTTAGGGTGACGCACACGACAGGGCTAGCCCCTGCCCCTGTCCCTGACCTTGTTCTTTTAGCAATGGAACCTTTAGCACAATGGCTTAGGGCTTCTCCAGAGGTTGAGGGGATAAGGGTAGCAAATCAGGAATTCAAAGTAATGTTTTTGTGGACAATATGCTTCTTACCCTTCGGAGTTAGGAGACTTTGATCCCTAAAATTATGCAGATGCCAAAAGAGTTTGCCTCCTTGTCAGGCCTAACTAACAAGTGGAATAAATGGAGTTTCTCCATATAGGCTGGTTGGATTTGGTATCCAATATAGGAATTCCTGGTAAGCAATGGGCTCAAGGCCCAATTAAATATCTGGGTATTTCTATTACTTCAAGGTTCTCTGAGTGGTTACCTCTCAATCTTTATCTGATTTTACTTTGGGAAACACCTCAAGTTATCTCTCTGGGGTAAAGTGCAGGCTATTAGAATGCTGTTTTTACTGAGAATTCTATATGTACGCCGCTACCTCCCTTTGAAAATACAAGATTATTGGTGGTGCCAGTTTAATGCTGCTATTTTTGTCTTTCTATTGGGAAGGGAAGAAACCTAGAATTTCTATATCTCGCTTGATGTCACCATACAAGAGAGGTGGGTTTGCACCCCCCTGGTTACAAGGGTATTATATTGAGATTGGGTTGAGGCACATTTAGTTTGGGGGCCATTCTGAGAAAGGGGCTTTTAACCACTGGGTAGATTTGTATTGGTCTTGGGACAGAGAGGGACCTCTGGAGTGGGTCTTATGGGAGAATAAGCTGACTGGGAAGCTTCTTCCAATGCAGGATTATGCTCTACATATTTGGAGGCTGGCTAGGCAACCTTCGGGGCCTAACTGGGAGGTACCCTTGCCCCTTTGGCCTTTATGGGGGCATCTTCACCTTACATTGGAGGGGCATGACTTTTATTGGACTAAATGGGACACTGTGGGGATCAAATGGGTAGGGAACCTGATATATCCACAGTAGGGCCATTTCAGCTCTTTTGAGGAATTATGGCTGAAGTATACCCTCTCCTTTTGTGATCACTTGAAGTACCTACATGTCAGGCACATGTTAACCCCTTTGTTGAGTAATAAGGTCTTAATGGTAGGAGTGGACTCTTGGGCCACAGTATTCGGGCAGGGTCTACATCTCCTTAAGGTGGGGGTGATTTACAAAATTCTCAGTGATATCAAAACCCCCAATCCTAGATAGGTAGAAAAGAGATGGGAACGTATGCAGGGTCATCCCCTAGAGGCAATAGCATGGGAAAAGATATAGGCTAATGGCCACGGGATAAGTAAAGATATCACAGGGCTGTTGATCCAGCATAACACAATGACAAGATCTATAAGACTCACTAAGAACATGAGTTATGGAAAAAGGCTGCTTAAAGGAGTAATCTACCCAGAATTTGCAAAAAAACATATGTTATGCAGAGTGTTTTGATATATATGTTAAGCCCTAGTGTGTCCTTCCTTCTGTCTGCAATTAGGAGTTTTTCCTAAATTAGCCTGCTAGCTGTATGGTAGTTTTATGACCCCTGGGGATCTCCATCACAAATAAGTTTATTGGCTTTCTTCCTCCAATGATGCACCCTGTCTCATATGCCAATGATATTGCCATGCCCTTTAATTTAACATGTGTAGACTACTCCTTTAAATTAAACTTTTATTCGACAGAATATAGGCAGGAAAGGGGGATCTTTGTCTAGTATACAAAACTCTACAAGACCCTTACATGATAGAAACCCTCGGGCTTAGGAGGAATCCAGGAATTACCAGTACCAGATCCCATAAGCTGAAATTAATGGCTGAATCAAATAACACAACTAAATGAACTATTACACCCAGAGGGTGATAACAAAATGGAACATGCTGCCATGTTATGTCACAAACAGTCCCAACATGAGTACTTTTAAGGTCAACCTGGACAACTTTATGAAATATAAGAAATTTATTTTCCACCAATGAACTGGTGGCGAGTTCACTAAAGGGCCATGTGATCACTGAGCTTGTAATCTACTATGAACTATGAACTATAAGAACTTACTATTATGGTATCGGACACCAGTCCTTTTACTCACTATGGGGATGCTGTCTCACTAAAGATGCTGGTGATGCGACACTAAAGTGGGTTCACTGCTACATATTTTATGGAGCTGTATGACACTATTTGGATGGTTGCAGAGAGTGGGTGGGGTTGTCTCCTGGATCTTAGGTTTTAGAGTGGACTTAAGCATGGAGTTATGGGTCCTGGGGAACACATTATTGCTACGGGGGGAGCTCCAGCTACCACAAGATTAGGTTTGTAATAGCTGCTACAGAAGCCAAGTGTGTGCTCTTAGACATCATTGGAGGTCAACTGAAGTTCCCAGTTTGGTGTAATGGGAAGATAATATGTTTAAGGTAGCTGTCTTTGAGCACTTGTCATACCTAGCTGCTGATAAATTGGACAAGTTTGACCAAATATAGTGGCCCTTCTTGGGTTATATGGGCATAGCTGTTCCTGTGGGTAGGGTTTGGTTGACCCCTTGCAGGCTCCAATGGAAGGATTACTCATCAGAAGACCATTAAAGTGGGGGCCCCATGTTTTATGTTTTCCTTATCTATGTTCAGTGGAGTAGGGAGGTGGGGAACTTCCATTATTAAAGGCACTCCATCCATCCACCTCCTGCCATCCTTTTCCATCCCCCATTTCACACTCCTCCCCACATCTTCTCATAGCTTTAGTGTTGGACAATGGAGCTTTGTTCCTTGGGGGTTTAATCTGGGCATCAGACTTAGTTCAGAGATTCAAGTTGGGCTGGGGATGGATGGGGGATTGGCCAGTTATGGCTGGTAGCTGAGCTTCAAATCTCCCTCTCCTGGATAGTTATGACTAGATATTTATTGTCTCAACAATGTATAGTTAGGCTTGGAGATACTATTTTGTTCTGTTAGTGTTATAATGTTCTTTTAGTTTCAATTTTAAGACTGTAGCTGTTTATACTGAGGATAATATTTGTTCTGTGTCTGGTTGTGGGATTGATATGTTTCTACCGGTACTTTTTGATTGAATCATTGGGGAGATGTTACCCCTTTTTATGTCACACAAGGGATTATAGTGAATTTTACTTGTATTGTTGCATGTTGTCAATTTTGAAAAATATTAATAAAAAAAAATAAGAACATTGTAAACAGCCTTAACATTTGTTATAGTGATTTTACTGCCAGGCATAATGAAGTCAGCTGTGTACTTGTATTGATTGGAGTATACTGGAAAAGGTACAGGAGTTTTGCCCCCATTTTACGTGGAAAATATAGGGAAAAGGAGGGTGTCCTACAGGGAAGTGCTTTGTTTAATCATGGAACAATGCAGTTGACTATAATTTCCTTGTAATCCCCTATGATGCTCCTTGCAAATTCTTGAAACTGCTAAAACATTAGCTGCCTATCATTTACCCTTCCTACAAATATAAAATCATGAGAGTTTCACTATTGCTAATTAGATTGGTCCTGAAAGGGTTAATATAAATCAGCTCTTCAGAGGAAATACTGTAAATCATTGTTATACACATACACACATTGGGAGAGATGATGAAGAATGTAATTTGAAACTGCTCTACAGTTAGATGCTGTATCCTCTGTTGGAAGTCATTTCAGTAAGTTATTAGTCTCCAAAGACAGCAAGTCATATTGTAATAATAAACAAGCTGAAAAAGTGTGTTGCAATTGGTCCACTCAACAGAGGCAAGGGAGTATTTTATTTAACTGGCATAGTGATTTGCAGCTGGTGAAAGCTACACACTGAAAACTCCAAAAATGTGTGCCATGGTATCCCATTTTCCAGCTACAGACAGCAAGATGGCTGTAGGCTCTGCTCACAGCCATAAAAACGACACTGCGAATCATGGGGATGAGGAAAAGTTCATTAGGAGTTATGGGCAGCACTGTATTTTACCTCTCTGATGTAATTTTCTGTGCTAGTGATGTAGAAAATGGATGCCTACATCTGTAAAAAGAGCGGGAACTAAATGTGTTACTTTTCTAGGCCTAAAAGAGTTGCAGGTTGCAAGTGATGTATGTATTGTATTTTATAAAATGGTTATTTATTTATTTATTTATTTGAGTTTTGGTGACTGGGTAAGTCCACTGAGACAATACAGTCCCTTTTTCAGTGTTGACCTGGGGTCTTGGTAAAATAGCAGAGAGACAACTGCAAGAATACATTGGTAGAAAATACAGTGGTACGTAGGTAGGTAAAAGTTTATTTTTATACTGGTAATACATGTCATTTGAACCGATGATCCAGTTTACAAGACAGACCTGTGTAAATGCATTTTAAAAACACATACTATAGTTACCACATCTGTCTAGGATAACACATATAAACTTCCAATATATCACAAAAAAAGACACTTACATAGAATCATACATGTTACTAATATAGCAACAATATGAACAAGAATGTAAGAAGCACCAACAATCCTTTATTTAAAGGAAATTTCCCTTTCATAGGTTCTCCCCATCTTAAAGATCCACACCCCCTTAGAGTTATGTAAATTTCTGGGGGGTAAAGTGCAAACATTAATCAAATTATACAATGCATAAGAACAGCATTTAGCAATTACAAATGTGGGTCTTCAAATCTTTTATAAACAACTGTAGAGTAATTTCCAATTTCTCTTACATTGGGGGGAAGTAAATTCCAAATGGTGGCAGCTTGGTGAATTAAAGTCCTATCCATGTATTTATTTTGTGGCCCTTCTATAATGATTTTATTTAAATGTACTGACTTTGTTAGTACCCTTTTTGTATATGAATTCTCTGGGAATAGTAATTTTGATATTGGATGATTAAGACACAAATATTTCATTTTATGAATTAATATTACCCATTGACAATTATAATTTATATCCAGGGGCAACCAATTCAGTTTACTTAACAGTATACAATGATATGTACAATAATTCCCCTTAAGTACATATCTAGCCACTCTAATATAAATTTTGTCCTGTTTAACAAGGAGTGTTTTGTTGGCTTTTCTATATATCAATTCACTGTATCTTAATACTGGAATAATTCATTGTTCAGCTAATTTCTTTCTATCTGTTAGTGTTAAGCAATCTGTGGTTCTCCTTAAGGGTCCTACTCTTTTTTTTTTTTTTTGCTAAGGCCTTAATATGTTGAGAAAAGAATAACTGCTCATCAAAAGTTACTCCTAAGTAACTGTAATCCATTATCTGTTCCAATTTGATCAAATTAGTTGTATAAATTTGTAATTCAGGAGGTACCCCATTTTTTTTTGTTTTTAGTAAAAATTTCAAACACTTCGTTTTTTTTATATTCATAATCAGCCCTGACCTGGTGACCCTACAATGACAGATACAGAGATTCAGCAAGTACAACAGCAGACTTTGAGGTACAGCATAGACAATGGAAAAAAATATAGAGATACAGCATACAGGTATTTACAAAAGTTGGTCAAACAAGAGATAAGTACTTCAAAAACAATCAAAATTTCAAAGCTATATACAATAAACTTAGAGTAGCAACTAAAGGAAGAAGGGGAAGAGGAGGAAGGAGAGGAGGGGAAAAGGGAGGAGGGGGAAGGGGAGGTGGCAGACAATGAGGAAGAGGGGGATGCAGGGCAGAGCGCATGGATGTAGGGCAGAAAGCATGTATGTAGCTGGTGGATAAGCACAGAGTTCAGTGAGGGACAGGGATGAAGGGGGAATGGAAGGGTGAATCATCAGTGGAAACAGGAGCAGGAGTAGGATACAATGACTGAGAGTGAGGAATACAGATTGGATTGCAATGTGGAAGGGGAGGAGAAGGAAAGGACAGAGATAGGGAGGAAATTCCAGTCTGAAGTCAACGCAAAAGAGAAAAACCTATGGGCAGTGACCAGATGTTGTTTTGGAGTAACTAGAAGTGAGAGTGAGGCAGATCGTAGGGTGTGGGGAGCTAGTCTTAGTCGTATAGTCTCACAGAGGCAAGGGGTGTGAATTTATGGACAAGCTTAAACATGAAGCTCATGGAGGAATACTTCATTATTGCCTCATAGGGTAGCCAGCCCAGAGAGGAGAGGCGAGGACGTCACAGTGGTGAGAGCAGGCATTTTCCCCAGGTCAAACCTCCCCACCCTATGATAAGCCTGGGTGACAAGGGTCAGGGAGAAAGAATTTGTAGAGAGTAGTAACAGAGCACCATTCATTAGGAGTTGCAGGAGAGATGCAGTAGCTATCTTATGGTAGGAGGCAGAGGAAAGGAAGGGAGGGAGGGATGGATGCGATAAAGGAGACCAAGTTTCTAGTATAAGGATTTGGTGGCACAGGAGACATGCAGACTAAAGGTGAGAGCAGTGTCCAACAGGATACCCAGATATTTGAAGGACTGGACACACTTAGGTGTATCACCATTGTTCAAGCTAATGCTAAAGGGGGGAGGAGAGGAGACTTGATGGAGGGTCGATGATTAAATACCATGCTTTTAGTTTTTTTCGTATTAAGAACGAGGTGATTGTGGCTGAACCAGTCCTCAAGGGAAGCAAAGTCCGATGCAATTTTGATTCTAATTAGACCAATATCAGGGGAGGAGAGATAGATGGTTGCATCATCTGCATAGAGGTGCACAGAAGCCCCTCCGCAAAAATTGGGCAGGTAGTTAATGAAAAGAGAGAATAATAGAGGACCCAAAATGGATCCCTGAGGGACATCATGAGTGATGGGCCTTAGGTGAGAGACTGATCCAGCCCATTTAACCCTTTGAGAATGACAGAAGAGATAGTTATTAACCCAGTTTAGAGCACCAGAGTCAAGGACAAGGACAAGTAGCTGTTGGAGGAGAAGACCATGATTGACCATGTCAAATGATTTTGTGAGGTCAACAAATATGGCACCGGTAACAAAGCCTTGATCCATCACATGGAATATAGCAGTGGTAATTTTTATCAAGGCTGTTAGGGTGCTGTGATTCCTCCAGAAGCCCTGTTGACATACAGAAAGTAGATTGTGATATTACAGATAGTCCTGAAGGTGTTATATACTATTCGCTCTTGAATTTTGGCTACTGGGCAGAGGATGCAAATCAGTTTATAGTTTTCTGCTGCATTGTTGGACCCTCCTTTGTGTACTGGAATGACCACCATCACTTTCTAGTTATCAGGAATTGTACAAGAGAGAAATGATCGATTGAACCAGTCATGGAGAGGATGAATGAGAGTAGGGGCACCTAATTTAAGAAATTTTGGTGCAATTGTGTCATGTCCAAGGGAGCTTTCTGATTTTAAGTTGGAGAGAAGCTTCCACACCTCTTTGAGAGATGCCAATTTCAGGTGGAAAGCAGGCCGGGCACAAATGGAAATTGGTGGTGATCAGTTGGGGGAGCAGAAGGGGGGTTAATGGAAGAGTGAGGTATACTTGTGAAGATCCATAAAAAAATTGTTAAATCTGGACACGATGGGCATGGGGTCAGCAAAGGTGGCACCACTGACAACTATGGAGCAAGGGAAATCTGCAGACTTTCCTTTACCAGGGAGTTAACTTGCCTCCAGAATTCTTTCATGTTGCAAAGGTACTCCATTTGAAGGGATCACTAGTAATGGAGACATTTAGCTTTATGGAATGAATTTTTGCACTCATTTCTGAATTGCCTATAGACTTGCCAGTCATGAGGGAATCCACTCTTTTTATAGGTCTGCCAGGCTTTCTCACAGAGGGACACAAGCGTTCTTATAGCCTTAGTGAGCCAGGGAGTTTTCACTCCCTTTGATCTACATTTTCTCAGTAGGGCATGGTAATTAATAATTTGAAAGAGGGTTGAGACAAAGAAATCCCAGACTAGATTTACATTGGGAAGGATATTAATGGGGTGCCAGTCAGCATCATTGATGGATGTAGTAAAGTTGCCTACATCAAACCTAGACATGTCTCGAACCATGGCAACCTTGGGGGGGGAGGGTTGGAATAATTGTTCCTCCAAATACAGAAAATGGGAGAATGGTCACTGATACAGTCCGGGAAGACACCAACAGCTTTTGTCTTTAAGGGTCAGTTAGTGACTACCCAGTCAAGTAGGGTATGTTTCCAGACTTGGAGTTGTGACAGGTAGGATCCTGTAGAAGTTGTGCCAGGTTGGTGTCAGTGAGAGAGGCACACAGTTTGTCTGCATCAATGTGGAGTCAGTCAATATTAAAGTTGCCAGGATAAGATCAAGGCTGGGGAGATTCACAGGAGAGGTGAGAAAGGGGGGAAGACCAAGGGAAACTCAATTGGGTGGCAAGTATGCACATCCAATGGCAAGTTTCTTGACATTTACAAGTGTTATGGAGATGAAAAGGGATTTAGCAGGAGATAAGTTCACATCAGGAGCATGGAGCTCGAGTACGTCCAAATCAGACCTAAAGTAGATAAGGATGCAACCTCCCCTCTTACCTAACCTGTTGTTTCTGAGGCAGTTACACCAGGTAGAGCTACCTCATGTTGTTTAACAGTTGGTTTGAGCCAGGATTCTGTGATACATAAGATGTCGGGTGACATTTGCATGGCCCATACCTCAAGTTCAGCCATTTTAGGGCAGAGACTTTGGATGTTCATGTGTGCCATTTTTAGACCCCATTCATCAGGGGTATGGTAGTAGTGAAGTGGGTGTGGGTGAGGGTATGGCAAGGGGGCCCAGGGCTGAGCTCAATGTCCCCATAGTGGGCAAGAAGGAGAAGAATGGATAAATGAACCCAGGCCAAGGCACAGGAAGAAAGCATTGCAGTGCAAGTAGCATTACAAGGTAAGCAAAGGCGTTTATGAAGCCAGAACCTAAGAAGAGCGGAGCCCAGCTTTGGAAGACATAAAATATATAGCAGGGCATGAGAGGATTCCGGATGGATGTTACATGGAGGGGGAGGAGTACTATTGGGAGAAGAGTGGTTTAATACCACAGCAATAGTCTGATCAAGACAGCAGCAAAGAAGGAAAAGGCAGCCAAGAGAGACTAGGAAACTTAGGTGACCCATGCCAAGGGCACGAGAAAAAAGGATTCACAGAGAAAATTTCAGAGGGGGACAGATTAGCACATGGATAGGATAAGAGGAGAGGTGGATGGCAGTAGAAGGTAGAAGAGGGTGAGCAACTCTGTGGGTAGTGCTAGACTAGGGACAACACAAGGAGGTAGGAAAACTGGGCCTAGGTTAAGGTACAGAAAACAACTAGCAGGGGAGCAGATTTAGACAAACAGCTCATCAATAAGTCACAGCATCATTAACTGTACAGAGCAGGAGCAATACAGACCCAAGCGGGACTGATCAGGGAAGCAGATCTAGAAAAAGAGGTAATCAAAGGCACAGCACAACAAACTGTATAGAGTAGGGGCAACTCAGACCCAAATAGGAGAGAAAGGCAGGTGCGTCCAGACTGATACAGCACCAGAAGGAAGTTAATGTTTAGTAGTTGCTTGCTTACAGGATAGGTTGTAGGAAGCCAAGAAGATAGAAAAGGAACACAAGGACATGACCTATTGTGTATTTAATGGAGGCCTGGGACAGGGGCGGGCATGCAGGCTGGATCAAAAATAGATGTCCATGAAAAGCTGTAAAAGCTGATAAGCAGAAAGCCATGGAAGCCCATTATGCAGGTATATTACTAGTATTTTAGAAATTAGGCATCTGCTTGACCCCTGTTGGGAAGAAAATGGAGGACAGAGAACAGAGCTAGAGGGAGGAGGAATCCTAGCTGGGAGAATATGCTTGTCAGGAAATAGAGGAGCTGGAAACTCTGAGTTTGGGTGGCAGACAGGCAGTGAGAAATGGATAGGCAGATCAAGTTGGGGGAGCAGTACGATATGGGAATGCACTTGGCAGGCGATAAGGGTAGCTGTCACTTTGAATTAGAGAAGCAGAGAGGCACAGAAAGAGTGTGGAGAGATGAAAGAGCAAGAAGGAGTAGTTTCACTAGATAGGGAATGTGCTTGGCAGGAGACAGTGTTGCTGTCACTTTAAGCTTAAGCAGCTGGCCGGTAGTAGCCTGTAGAAGTGAGCTAGTAATCTGGGGGCGTGGTTTAAGTATATTTAAACAGGATTGTAGGGGTGGGTGGGCAGCTGGAAAATCAGGCTCCTAGGGCTCCCTTCCTGGAGGTAATCAGTCCCCAAGACAGAGTCTGTACCTGGGCTTCTGTGAGGGGCTGGTGGCTTCAGACTCAGACTGTGGATGGCAGTCTGGCAGGTCGAGTTCATCAGAAAACCACGGCTGTGTCTCTCAGGCCACCTGAAAGAGAAGGACAGGGGGAAATTAAATTAGAGAGGCAGGTGGGTGGGGCTGTTCGTGAAGTGAAAAAGAAATGGAAAATAGCTTAAATGGAGGGTGGGTTGCAGACCAAAATATTAGGCAAGATGCCACGAGGTCTGAGAGAGAAAGGTTATGTGTGTCTATGTTTGTAATCACTCACCCAGAGTCAAATGAAATAAAGTATTTGAACTTGAATAGCCTATTTGGAATAGATTTCCCCTAACAACAATATTATCACCATTCTTTGCATGTGCATGCTCCCCTTTAAATGACATTGGTTCTGGATGGTTCTGGACTGATCCGAACTGGTTCTCTCAGCCTCAGTTTTGGAGATGGGAAGTAAGTTGGCTGTAAGGCACAAATGGGGGAACTGTGTCACCTGGAGATCATCTGAACCCTCACCGGCCCACCTACCAATCTGTCAATTTTATTCAAAATCCCAGATTAAGCAGGACTTTGGGATAGTAAAATAAAACTCTGCAGGGCAGTTGAGGACAGTGGATGAATAATCAGGGGAAAAGGTAGAAAACGGGTTCAACACCATGAATGAATAACTCGAAAACCATAAATTATTTATTTATTATTCTTTATTCAGGAGAACCAATGAGCAGAGATTGTTTCTACTATAGTACAATTACTTACAACAAAACATTAATGGATGACAGTGTTGTCAGTTCAGTAGCCACACAAACAGCAATTTGGGTTATTACATGAGACCATACAAGATGCACGGTACATGTGAACTTGTTTATTATCTTGAAATAAACCAATTCTAAGAAGCTTTTGGAACCAGTGGTTGAAACCAGTGGTTATCCTTAGGTCCTCTTATTAAATTGACTCAAATCTTGCACAATTCAGAGTCCATGCAAATAAAGTGGAAATTCATCAGGAGCTGGTGCAAGCAAACTGGTGCAAAGGTCACAGATAGTAGCAAAGAGCTCATCAAATTGCAGCATTGGGGGCGGGTGAGGGGCAGTGTCTCTCCAAAACAGATCTGCAGGTTTCAAAAACCAATAATAAGAGACAAGTATTCATAGTACCAAGAGCTGGCTGGAGCCAACAAGACTAGTCTTATGGTGGCAACTGCATGGGAAGGGGGAAATGTTTTCCTCATTATGATGACTATTGGCAGGATGCTGTAGTAATCATTGTGACTGCAATGTAGCATCCATAGTGTATCAGGCAGCCCTCAGAAATCAGTTTTGCTAGTGTGTATGCTATGCAGATCACTGTCATAAACAAGCATTTGTCAATGCCGAATGTTTGCTTGCTGGCATTGGCCGTGGTAGTGTAGAAGTTACAGAGCTGTGTAATAGGAATGGCAGTGAAGTATTGAACTGAAGCCAACCCCACCACCACCCTGCAGAGAGTGACAGGCATTGGGGTGTGCGTTTGAGTCGTCAGGTATAACGGCCACGCCATTTCACCACACCCCACTCTGCAGAGACTGACAAGTGTCACGTGTTCCTTGGGGTCTTTGCCCTTATGCGACCCCATTTCATTAGGAAATACGGTGAGATGGGTGCGATATAGGAGAATGGGGTGAAGTTTAAATAAGAGTCCAAGGCATACCTCGATGCCTCTCAGTGACTGCAGGGTGTGGAATGGTATGAGCATCACAGGCAAGAATCCCAAGTTACACCCCTGATTCCTGTCATTCTCTAGAGGGTTGGGTGATTTAGTTGAAAAGCCTAATACCTCAGGCATTCATTGGTATTTTCACTCCAAATTTTCAACATGTTTGTTTTGTGACCCCACCTCATGAACAGGGGGAATATCAGTTTGGTAGCTGAAAGCTGCTTATGCACAGTGACTACAGCATTTAACACCACAGGTGCAAAAATATTCCAAACAGGATGTAAAAAATGACAGCTGTACTCTTTCATGGGGAGGTGTACAAATGGCTATGTTGTAAATGTGTAGTAAAAATATTAAAAAAAATGGTGAAGTCACGAGGGTACATAAAAACTGTGCAACGCACACCCGTAATATAATTAGGTTGGGGATTTTTTATAGCAGATTGTCAACTCAGGCATTTTGGTGCCTCCGATCATGAACAGTGTCACTGTGATTTTCTTTATCTGTGCCGAACAATGATTTCCCACAGTGACCACGCATCTCTGCACTGAAAGTGTGAAAACACTTCGGCCATGTTGTGAAAAATGGCAGCTGTACTGTTCATAAGGAAGGGGAAAATGCCACTAGTGAAAATCTGGACTGAAAATATTACAAAGTCATGAACTAACGAGGATGCGGAACCGCGCAAATGCTCACCAAGAACACAGTCATTTTCTGGACTTTTGTCATAAATTTTCAACATGGCCATTTAAGACTCTGCTCATGAACAGTGTAACTGTGATTTTCTTAATCTGTCCTAAACATTGCTTTCGCGACACCAACAGCACCATTGTGCGCCATATGTGCTAACAATACATTTTGGGTGACATATGAAAAAATTGCAGCTGTATTGTTCATATATGGAAGTTTAATAAAATGGACATGTTGAAAATCTAGAGTAAAATATTAAATTTGCAAACTTACGAGCATGCATAGGAACTGTGCAACGCGACGTCAGAAAAGTCATTTTAGAATTTTTCACCAAATTTTCAACATAGCCATTTTAAGACCTCTGCTCATGAACAGTGTCACTGTGGTTTTGTTAATGTGTCCCATACTTTGAGTTTGCACACCGACTGCGCCATTGTGCGCTACATGGGCAGAAACACGTTTTGGGCAGGATGTGAAAAATGACAGCTGTACTGCTCATAAGGAGGTGTGGAAAAATGGCAATGTTGAAAATCTGGAGTGGAAATATTGAAAATTCGCAAATCTACTAGTGTGCGTGGGAACTGTGCAACGCACACTCATAAAACAGTCATTTTTAGGAATTCTTTCACCAAATTTTCAACATTGCCATTTTAAGATCTCTGCTCGTGAACAGTGACACTGTGATTTTCTTAATGTGTCCCATACACTGAGTTCGCACAACGACTGTGCCATTGTGCGCTACATGGGCGGAAACACGTTTTGGGTGAGATGTGAAAAATGACAGCTGTGCTACTCATAAGAAGGTGTGGAAAATGGCAATGTTGAAAATCTGGAGTGGAAATATTGAAAATTCGCAAACCTATGAGCGTGCGTAGGAACTGCACAATGCACGCTCGTAAAACAGTCATTTTAAGGAATTTTTTCACCAAATTTTCAACATAGCCATTTCAAGACCTCTGCTCATGAACAGTGTCACTGTGATTTTCTTAATTTGTCCCGTAAATTGATTTCACACACTGACTGCGCCATTCTGCGCTACACAGGCGGAAACACATTTTGGGTGAGATGTGAAAAATGACAGCTATACTACTCATAAGAAGGTGTGGTGAAATGGCAATATTGAAAATCTGGAGTGAAAATATTGAAATTTCGCGAACTTACGAGCCTGCGTAGGAACTGCGCAACGCACGCTCGTTAAACAGTCATTTTTTGGAATTTTGGCACCAAATTTTCAACATGGGGGTTTTGGGCCCCCTTCTCATGAATGATGTCACTGTCATGGCGGTATTGGGGCGAAGGGTGATTTCCAGTGCACTGCACAGTCACTGCGGCGAAATCACCCTTGGGCCTGAATAACGCTATGACAGTGACATCATCTGGGAGAAGGGGTCCCAGTTGAAAATTCCAGAAAATTCCCAAAATGGCTGAGATATGCAATAAAGTTGAAACCCCTATCTAGCCCATTATACAGCTTACCGGCATTTCCTCAGTTCGGTCGGCTTTGAAGAGTGCAGACGTGTTCCCGGTCCACCAAGATCGTCGCGCCAGAGTCGGAGAAGTATGGGGTGAAGGGGTGTGGGGAGGCTGGGTGCGCAGTGGGTGGGTGCGGGTTGTGGGAGGGGTTGGGAGATGCACGCTGGACGCTTTTGTCTTGCAGGTACAAAACATAAAAAGACGAGTGGGACCGCTTTGCCAAGCTGGGGTGGGCTCCCAGCGTGCACAAGGACTTTGGGGCGTTCAGCCAACGGGGATTGGGCACCCGTCAGCAATGACTGATTGCCACGCTGGGTGGGCTCAGCGTGGCACCAACTACTGGGATGGAGATGATGAAGCTCAGCCGACGGGATTGGCCACCCTGGCCGGCTATACACTGCGTGGGGCGCGCACGCCTGCGGCTGGGGAGCTGCGCAGGAGCAGCTTCTATCGCTGCTCACCAAGCGTAGCTCCCCTTTCAACTGTATGCCACTGCATTTTGGAGCGTGTCATAGACAGCTCCAAAATGCATTGGCTTACAGGGGCCGCGCCTGCCAGGACACTGTCTGAATTGGAGGAGGAGGTGACACACCTCTGAAATCTCCGATGATGGCACTATGTTTCTTGCACATGCGTGCAAGCAAACATAAAAAGAAGGGGATAGAACATTACAAAGTAATCATGGTGGGTGGGGAAAAGAGAACAATCAGAGTGGAGTAGGAGTTGGGGAAAGAGTGAAAGGTGACAGGATGAGGGGGAGGGAGGGTGTGGCACTTTATATCAGAGAGGGTATAAATTGTGTGAGGGAGTAGTCAGAGGAAGGCAGGGCAGAAACAATGTGGATTCAATTACTGTCAAGTAGAGGGAAGAAAGTGAGGTGGTGGGTGGTTTACAGATCACCAAAGCAGAAGGAGGAAACAGACAGAGAATTGAACTCATTAATAGAGAAAGGGGAAGTGGTAATAGTGGGAGACTTTAACCTGCCCAAGGTGGATTGGAGGGTAGCAGCCACAAAAGCTCAGAAAGAACTGCAGCTAGCTGAGGGAATTAAAAAGGGTGAAAAGGCCTTTTTCTGTTGTATTAGTGAGAAAAGGGAAAAAAAAACATTGGGATTGTTAGGTTCAGGAAAAGGGAAAGGTGGGTAGAGAAGAATGGAGGCAAATAAGAAGTACTGAATCAGTACTTCAGATCCATTTTCACCAGGAAGACAGACAGACAGATAGATAAGTGCAACTAAGGGGTAGGAGAGGAGCTGGAAGGGGATGGAGCATGGATTTTTGATAGAGGTGGATAGGGTGAGGAAAGGGTTGCTAGCATTAAGGGTAGATAATCCGAAGGCCCGGATAGTATACACCCAAGAATGCTGAGGGAGCTGACAGAGGGGCTTGCAGGTCTCTTGGTTTGCATTTTCAATAGTTCTCTGTAGTTGGAGGTGGCACCGCAGGACTTGAGAATGGCACATATAGTTCCCCTCCACAAGAGCAGTCCCAAGGACTACCAGTGGAACTATAGACTGGCTAATCTGACCTCAATCATGTGCAAGCTTATGGAGACCATACTTAAGGAAAAGTTATTAAAATATCTGGAAGAGAATGACCTCCACCAGGATGAGTAGTACCACAGGTTTATGGGAGGGAGATTGTGTCAAACAAACGTGATTGACTTCTTTGACTGGGTCACTAAAACAGTGGATGAGGACCAAGCAGTGGACATTCTTTGCCTGGACTTCAGCAAGACTCTGTACCCCACAACAGTTTTGTTTTTTTATGTACTTTATTTCTGCACCGGTCCTGAAGAACTCTCTCCAGCCACCCCACTCAGCTACGACTCTACCTCCCATCTGAAGCCCACTGTCTACTAGGGCCAACCCAGCCCAGTGAATCCCCCAGCTCTGAACCCCCCAGGTGGAGATGATTATGCTCTGGTGCTCTATCTAGAATCTAATGTGCCAGGCTGGAGTCGGAGGAGGGCCGCTGGAATAGAAAGCCCAACCGTGGGAGTTTGGCTGTACCTCTGGAGGTGCCTTTGCCTATCCTCAAGGCCGGGGATTTTTCCTGTGTGTGCGGTGTCCCCCTAGGAGCACAGGCATGCAATGACGCCTGCACGGTTAAGACGTAGGTGTCTGCTGCGCTCCTCCGCTATGCTGCTCCGGGTACTAGTAGTACCTCCGGTCTCCACAGAGGGTCTCTACTGTACAGGAGAACCTTGGATCCCTCGCCAGGTAGAGGAGAGTAGTCCATAGGACACTCAATTCTCTCTCTCGCCACCAATCCCAGGAACCCTAGCTTGTTCCCAAACTCAAGTCTGGCGTGAAGTGTGGTGTCCAGTGCCTCAACCCTCAGAGCCAGTGGGCTGGCCTACCCTACAAGAGGTTGATCAGGTAATTGGCAGTTCTAGGGGTTGAGAAGAAGTTGACCAGGTGGGTGGTAAACTGCCTGAGGGGCAGGATCCAGAGTGTAGTGGTGGCAGGTGAGCTCTCTTGCACCAGGGAGGTCACCAGTGGGGTCCACAGGGCTCCATGCTTGTCAATGTCTTCAACAATGATATTGGGGATAGCATTAAGGGCAAATTTGTCTATTCACAGATGACTTTTAGGTCTGTGGGAAGGTGGACATAGCTGAAAGGGTACAGGACCAAAGAGAAGATCTGGAAAGACTGGAGAGGTGGTCCAGTATTTGGCAACTTGGCTTCAGTGCAAAGAAGTGTAAGGTTATGTACATTGTAGCAAGGATCATGGACTGGATACAGCCCAGGCAGCTGCGTCTGAGAAGGAGTAGGACCTGGGGTGATGATCACCAGTAACCTGAAGTACTCCATGCAGTAGAAGCATAGAATCTGACAGCAGATATGGGCCGCTAAGCCCACCCAGTCTGCTCATTAATTTTGTACCTTCATTTGTGCTGGAAAACCTCCTTGATCTATGGTGCTGTCCCTTCCACTCCCCTTCCTTACCCCTATGATTCCCTTGTCCCTATCCAAGGCATTTTTAACCACATCACTGTTTTTGCTCCCACTGTCTCTTCTGGAAGGCTGTTCCAGGAATACCCCCACTCATTCTGAATAGATGTACTTCCTCACATCTCTTCTGAATCTACGCCCTCTCAGTTTTATAACATGTCCTCTTGTTCTAGAGCATCTCTGCTTCTGAAGAATACTCATGTTCCTTATTAACTCCGGTGAGTATTTCAAGATCTTTACCATATTCCCCCTCTCTCCTCTCCTCTCCTCTCCTCTCCTCTCCTCTCCTCTCCTTTCCTCTCCTTTCCTCCAGGATGTACATATTGAGCTCGCTTAGCCTCTCCTCATAGGGCTTTTGATGCAGATCCTGTAGCATTTTGATAGCTCTTATCTGGACTGCCTCCACTCTATCCACATCTTTTCTGAGATGCTTTCAGAACTGGACACAGTACTCAAGGTGATGTCTTATCAGTGATCTGTATAGGGGCAAAATGGCCTTCCTCCTTCTCCTTTTGATAACACCTTCGTATACAACCCAGCTTCCCGCTAGCCCTCCTGACTGTCTCGTTACACTGCCTGGCCACCTTCAGGTTATCCAATATGATTACCCCAGGTCTCTCCTGCTTGGTCATTGTCAACATAACTCCACTCATTTCTTGCTTCTCTCCCAGGTTTTTATGGCCCGAGTGCATTATTCTGCTCTTCTTTTGCATTAAAATCCAGCTGCCACTCATCCAGTTTCTTCAGATCTCTGACTATCCTTTCCACCCCCCCCCAAGTGTCCATTCTATTGCAGATTGTGATGTTATCTACAGAGGCAGACTTCCCTTCCATCTCCTTTGATATCTCATTTATAAATATATTAAAAAGGACGGTCCCAGCACTGAGTGCTAAGGTACCCAGCTAGTCACCATCTCTTCCTTGGAGCAAACTCCATTTACCACTACCCTCTGTTTGCTGTCCCCTAGTCAGTTTCTTACCTAGGTTACCACCTTATTGCCCACCCACAAGCTGCCCAACTTGCTTACCATTCTCCTTTGTGGAATGGTATCTAAAGCCTTGTTGAAATCCAGGTAGGCCACATGCACCACCCCTCCCTAATCCAATTCCTTGGTCACCTAGTCAAAGAATTCTATCAGATTTGTTTGGCATGATCTCCTGCTTGTTAATCATGCTGCCTCATATCCTGTAGCTCACTATATTCAAGATATTTCACAGTCCTTTCTTGTAGCAGAGTTTCCATTGACTTACCCACCACCAATGTCAGGCTGACAGACCTATAGTCGCCTGCCTCTTCCCTGCTCTTACTTTTGTGAAGTGCAACTACATCTGCCCTTCTCTAGTCCTCCGCAATCTGTCTGGTCTCCAGTGATTTGTTAACTAGATCTGTCAGAGGTGCAGCTAGTACCTCCCTGAGCTCTCACAGCACCATTGGATGCACCCCAACTGGCCCCATAGATTTGTCCACCTTCAGGTTATCCAGTGCTTTCCAAACTCTCTCCTTATAAAAAGGACTAGTGTTCATTTCCCTCCCATCAAAGGTCCTGGTGCTTTTTTTATGATCTGCCCCTGAGCAGAACTGAGCAGAAGTATTTGTTCAAGATGTCTGCCTTTTCTAGGTCCCCCTCTGTATTGATCTCTCCTTCCCCTTCGACCTTACAATCTCTCCCTTTGTCATCCAAATTTTCACAAATATACTTAAAAAAATGTCTTGTCCCCTTTTAATACTGCCTGAGCTATTCTTTCTTCAGTTTGTGCCTTCACTCTCTTTACTGCTTTCCCTGGCTCCCTCTGTTTTCCCAGGTACACTTCCCTCTCTTCCTCTCTTTGGGTCTTCTTATACCTTCTGAATGCTTCTCTTTAGCCTTTACTTTTTCTGCCACCTCTTTCGAGAACTGTAGTGGTCTCCTCCTCCTTTTATGCTTACTTGAATGACACACTGGTTTGTTGTCTTCACTGTGACCTCTTTTTAGAAGTTAGCATTTTTATTTTTAGTAAGGGATCCCTCAGTTTGTCATGCAGTATTTTATTTTACATACAAATTTGTGCAGTTTGTTTCCTAATCTATTGCTATATTTGGCAGTGAAACTGAGTTGGACGCATCGGTTATTAAGTTTTGAGGTGACTTTGTTCACTCTGGACAAGTTTTGTGGTGAATGGTGGTGCTGGCATTGCATGATGAGGACTGGACCCCCAGAGAAGAGTGAGGACCAGATGAGACCCCCAGAGCAAACTATTGAAACTTGGAGGATAAGAATACAGAAGTTGGGCTGTATGACTTCTGGGTCATCCACAAGAAAATAAACCGCAGCTACAGTGAGACTGCTTGCACCTGCTGTGAGAGAGCAGTCAGGGACATGCATGTTCTCTCCTTTATCTGTGTAGGTGAGTATTTGTAAGTCTATTGATTGTTCTGGTATCCAGCTGTGCTTGACAGGCCACTTTCAGGTAATGGTTTTGGCCAGATAAGGGGTGATGAGAACACCCTTGAACCAAAGTTGAACTATCCACTTCCTGTTCCAAAGCTATGCTGGTGGTAGTAAAAGCTCCACCAGTACCTTTACTTATGTATTCAATATTATGACAGAACTTTCTGTCTGGTGAGAGGAGAATTTTCAGATTTTAAGCTTAGCTTGTTGACTTCGGCTCCTATGGCATTTTTATCACTCAAACTGTGGCTTTATTTTGTCTCAGGTCCATTTAGTTTATCTCAGGTCCATCCTTCTGTTGAGAGAAGAGGGCTTTCAGTTTTAAGCTCTGTTGTGGACTCGTGGATCTATGATACCTTCTATCACTTATTCTGTTTATTTTTTTATTTTTATTTTTGTAGTCCCTCAGTCTCCACGAAGGGAGCTCAGCCTGTGCCCCTGCCAACCCACCCCCATGCCCAGGCTTACACTCCTGGGTGGGGCCACTTGGTAGGCACCCATTCCCCAAAGTCCATGGTAGCAAGCCCTGGCTTACCCACCCAGGGTGGTGCCATGGCAGTGGGACCCCTTTGGCAGACACGTTAGGCAGTGTGGGCAGCAGCAGAACCAGGCATCATGCTCAGGAGCCAGGATTTTTAGTGAACGCAGCAGTACCTGGGGGTGGGGATGTGCAATGACAACCTGCGTCCACCCTACCCCTTCAGGTAACAGTGCCAGCACAATGGAACCCCTAGCCTCCACCAGGGGTCTATGGTGTGCCAGACACTCTATCCCCTCCCCCTAGAGAAGGAGAGCAATATTAAGGATGTTCAGTCCTTCTCCCCCCGGCCAACCCTCTGACAATCCCGAGTCCTTTCCCAAACCTGGGTCATCGGCATCACAGACTGACACCATGCCTCTGTGACAGCAGACTGGCCCATTACTTCTGTTTATTTGGTGCACAACGGATTGTTTGTTGGATTCTCCTTTTTATCTGTTTTAGCCCTTTGTATTTATTTATCATTTTGGGGATTGTGCTGAGGGTGGTGTGGGTTTGATTTAGACTAGTTATTGCTCTGTGTCATTATCTGTGTGGGAGGGAAGGGATGTTTGGACATCTGAATAGGATTTTCTGTTTATTTGTGTGTTTGTGGTTTGAATATTTTAGTGGTTAGTTTAATTATCACATGGGTTAAGTGTTTGGTGTGTCTGATTTGTGGGTGTGCTGGGATTTCTATGTGTGGGTTTGGATGTTTTAATAAGGATTGTAAGATCCTAATACTAGCTAATTATGTGCAGAGGATTTAACAAAAAGATGCATGAAACTGGAAGTTGCGCAACAACGCACTTCTGGTTTCTAAGACTTTAAAACACTTGCACTGGTGAATGGACAGCAGATAAAAACACTAGCTGCAAAGTAGTGTTACTGAACTCTATTTCTAAAGCTACAAACTGATGTGATATATACCGTTGTGCTATTATATGTGCTTGGGGAAGTTTCTTTTTGTCAAGATACTTCCTTGTTTAAGCTGTACAGCAGTGTGGGATACTGGAGGTCTGAAGGCTAGTTCATGACACCTCCTGCTTTATCTGCCACACAGTGCCTAAAAAGATCTTCAAGGGGACATTGTTTAATAAGGAAAAGCAAATATGTAACTTACACAGCCTTCCTAAAGGCTATTTTAAATCATTTTGTGAAAGTTGTGTGCTAGCATGAAACCAGAAGTCACACGATGACACACTTCCAGTTTCTAAGACTTTAAAACACTTGCACTAGCGAGCGGGCAGCAGATAAAAACACGGGCTGCAAAGTAGTGTTACTGAACTCTATTTATAAAGCTACAAACTGATGTGATATATACCATTGTGCTATTATATGTACTGGGGTTTTTACATTTTGTCAAGGCACTTCCTTGTTTAAGTTGCACAGCAGTGTGGGATACTGGAGGGCTGAAGGCTAGCTCCTGACACCTCCTGCTTCATCTGCCACACAGTGCCTAAAAAGCTCTTCAAGGGGGACATTGTTCAATAAGGAAAAAACACTATTTAACTTACACAGCCTTCTTAAAGGCTATTTTAAATCATTTTGTGAAAGTTGTGTGCTAGCACAAAACTGGAAATTATGCAATGACACACTTCCAGTTTCTAAGACTTTAAAACACTTGCACTAGCGAGTGGGGCAAGGGTGCGCAGGGCCCTGCGTGGAGATGAGCACAGAGACACGCATGTCAGCATGTGTCTACCATGTCCACTGGGGCCAATGGGCATAGGGCTATAACTAGGACTACTACTAAGGCAAATCAAGGAAAATACTACCCACTCTTTCTATCTAACAATCAGTGTTTGTACCAGCAAAATCATGAAGAAAGCAAACAAAATGTGTACATCTTGTTTAATGTATACTTCAGGGAAACAAACAGCAAACTTTGTATGTGACAAATGCATATTGTTAAAAAGTTTACAGGAAGAATGCAAACGATTGCAGCCTAAAGTTGCTCTTCAATCTGATATTAAAGCACTAGAGGACTATGTAGATCAGATGTCACTCCTAGTCGAATCAAATGTGTCCATCACAAAGCACTCAGAAGACTCTCTACGCCACGACAAATCTCCTAACATATACTTTGCATGTAATTTAGTAGAAAAAACAGTTACATCCTCTACTCCTTCAAATCACACTACATATAATAACTGGACAAAAATTCATTATAAAAACATACTACAAAAAGCAATTACCAAGACAAAAAGCAAGAACTCCCCTTACAAAACTCATTTGAAACACTTCTCTTAAAACAGATAGTAATGTAGATACTGCACCAGGAGAGTGCAGCAACACTATATCTAGAGACGATGAACCCAACTACTCAACTAAATCTCTCAACACAATAAAAATAAATCACTCAAACACAAACAAACTGCCCAACAAGCTTAATAAGGAACCTAAATGCCAGGTCATTATAGAACTAGCACACACCAGAAATAAATTCTGTCTTAACTATAAATCCCCTGTTAAAAAGTGCAGAAACATACACTCCAGTTGAAACACAAACCAAGCAGCAACAGGCAATTGTACTAGGTGATTCAATTATTAAATACTTAGAGCAATATGTAACCTGGACAAACAACACAGAATGTGCTCTGGTTTTAGAGGGGTGAAAATTGCTGATATTACAAAAGTGGTAAAACCTATACTGTCTCCTGCAGGGGAAAACCCCTTGGTAATTGTTCGTGCAGGAATAAGTGACATAGGAGGTTCGCAACTCTTGAAAACCAAACAAGATTTTGTAGCATTAAATAACATATTATATGAACGTGACTGCACTGTCTGCATCTCTGAGATACTACCCATCCCAAGGGCCACCAGTTATATCACCTTAAAAATCAAAGCTTTAAATGAATGGCTCAGAAAATGGTGCTATTGACAGGGAATCAAGTGTATAACACATTGGGAAGAATTTGAGGACAAGCCATCACTTTATTGTTGGGATGGATGGCATCTTACCAGAAGAAGCAGTGCTATCCTGGGACAAAAAATGACTACATACATAAACGCACATTTAAACTAAAAAACAGGGGGGAGATTGGGAAATTACCCCGGCCTCTTATTAACAATATTGGCTCAATACCTATTCTTAAACTAAATACTCTCACATTTAATGCATGAGCTATGAATATTTCTAAATATGCAGAATTAGAAGTATTATTTCAGACCTCAGATTTGGCAATCACAGAAACATGGAGAAATTCAGATAAAGACTGGATAGTGGAACTTCCTGGTTACAGACATTATTATAAACATAGAGATAATATAAAAAAGGAGGAGAGGTTAGCCTTTATATAAGAAACAATATTCACTCCTATGGAAAAGAAACTAATTCACAATCGGAAAGTGTTTGGGCCTATATCCAAACCACTAGTTCCCATAAACTACTTGTGGGTACCTGTTATAGACCACCATCATCTGACCTAAATGCTACCAGGCAGTTAGCAGAAGAAATACATCAATTAGCATATAAGGACACTGTATTAATACTGGGGGACTTTAATTTACCAACTATAAACTGGGACACCCTCTCTGGAACTAACCATCATGACAAACAATTTCTATCAGTAATAATAAATCTAGGTCTTAAACAAATTGTAAGGGAACCCACCAGGGGGAAAAAACACTCTTGACCTCGTTATAACAAATTTAGAAACCCCAACATCTGATATTAAGATCTTGCTCCCCCCCATGTGAAACAGTGATCATACAGTATGTCCATATCCTTTTCTATGCAATTTCCTCTTGAACCCAAAACAAACAAAATCAAAGTAAAACAATACCATAAGGTCAATTTTAACTGCATTAATCATGCATTCAAAGAAATAAACTGGGAACAGGCCCTTCTCCCCTTAAATACAAATGAAGCATGGGGTCTCTTAAAAAACAAAATATCTCAACTTGAAAAACAACACATACCTGAGAAATATAAATATAACAATAAAGGAAAAATTCCGCAATGGTTAAATAAAAACATTAAATCACTAATTGCTCGTTAAAAAAAAAGCTATTCTCTAAACTTAAAAAAGCATCACCATCTCAAGTTCATATAATATTGGTGTCTGAAAGGGAGACAGTCAAAATGTAAAAAAAAAACAGATAATCATAGCTAAACGTAACCTAGAATTCAAAATTGCTCATATGAAAGATTGTCACAAGGCTTTATATTCATACTTAAATTAAAAAAAGGGTTCTAACAATTCACTTGGGCCACTAATTATGAATACACAAACAATAACCTTGGATATTGAAACTTCAACAGAATTAAATAACTATTTTTCATCTGTTTATGCACAAAAAACAGCTCCTCTTCTACTGTTGTATCCTCAAAGATAAAAACAAATATGATCACAGAGCAAGATACCCTCACTGCACTAAACACTTTAAAAAAAACACACCAGCCCAGGTCCAGGTGGTGTTACATCAAGATTTTTAATGGAAGCACAGAATACTATCCGCCTACCTCTAAAAATAATTTACAACAAATCTTTGTCTGAATCAGTGGTACCCAAGGACTGGCACTCTGCCATAGTCACACCTATTTTCAAAAAATGTTCTCACTCAAAACTCAAAAACTATTACCCTATCAGCATAACGTCAATACCATGTAAACTAATAGAAAAAATTATCAAACAAAACTAGAAAATGAAATGTCAACTTTAAATATTAAAGATATGTACCAACATGGGTTCAAACAAGGTTTTTCATGTACCACAAATTTAAATTATTTTTATGCACACATTAATTACAATTTAGATTGCAATATAATATACTATACCTATGGATATTATTCTGTTAGACTACAGTAAGGCATTTGAAAAAGTTTCTCATTTGATACTGATTAACAAACTTAGTAGAATGGGGTTTTCATCCCTACTGGTCTCATGGATAAACCAGTGGTTGGATGATAGAACTCAAAGAGTCAGAGTAAATGATGCAATGTCTGACATGAGAAGGGTGACTAATGAGGTACCCCTGGGATCAGTGCTCGGGCCTACTCTGTTTAATCTATTTATAAGTGACATGTATATATCTACCAGTAACATAATGGTCAAATTTTCAGATGACACAAAACTTGGGAGAAAGGCCACAAAATGCAATAATGAATATGGACTACAAGCTGATTTATCACTAGTAGAACAATGGGCATGCACTAATGAGATGTATTATAACATATCCAAATGTGAAGTATTATACTTGGGGAAAAAACAATCCGGCTCTAACATATTATCTGAAAATATTATCATCAGAACTTCTAAAACAGAGAAAGATCTAGGAATATTAGTCAATGACAAACATTCTTCTTCTAACCACTGCACCAAGATAGCAAACCAAACAAATGCCATACTTCACAGAATCACCAAAATATTTGTATCTAGATCAGAACAATGTCTTTTGCCCCTTTACAGATCCCATATTAGGCCATTCTTGGACTATGGCTCTCCCTTTTGGAGCCATTATCTGAGCTCAGGTATCAACAGGATTGAAAATATTCAGCGCAAAGCCACTAAGCTCATCCCACATTTAACAAACTTGGATTATAGCACTAGACTTACTAAAACAGGACTTCATACCCTGTCCCAAAGAAGACTCAGAGGTGACTTGTTACAATTATTTAAAATACTTGGAAACCAGGAACAGATGCAAATATGCGGCATTAAATTTTCCACCAGAAAAAAAATGCAGCCAGACTTCATAATAAACAATTAGAAATCATGAGAGCAAAGAGTAATAAAAGAATGAACTACTTTACCATTAGAACACCAAGAATTTGAAATAAACTACCACAGGATTTGGTTGACTCGCCCAACATCTTAACATTCAAAAACAAATTAGATAAATGGATGTTTGGGTACGGACTCGGTTAATGATCCATGTAGGTGGCGGACAATCATGATGGGCAATTGCCTTCTTTTGTCCAAAAATACCAAAGTACCTACTCATCCAGAGCCTCTGGGATGGGGTGCTAGATAAATAAACTTGTACTTACTTACTTCTACTTACTCCAGTGACCACCTGTGGTCACTCTGTCCATTCATTGAGGTCACATTGGTTCTCCCTGCAGAGTTCCTCTACCACTGTCAGTGGAGGTCCTGGGTATGGTGGTTGGAAGTGTAGGACTGGTATGGTAAGGTCCAGGGGGTACTCGTTGAGGATGTGGAATTAGGACTGAGGACAGTCTACATCCATCTTACTGAAGTTCCCCACCAGCAGCACTGGGAAATAAACTAGTGAGGTAGCTCTGTAAGATGCCTTCTTACCAGTAGCTAATTGAAAGCAATGTAAAACCCTTGAGCAAAATGTCAAGAAAAATGCCAAGTTGAACCCAAGTGAAGGCAAAAATGATTTTCTGACAACTGACATAAGTGGAGTGATTTATTTTGTGTTACTGATGCAGCTCTTCAAGTTGAGTCTTTCTACATGCAGTTTTATTATCACACTGTGTCCAGAGTACCTGAAACAGGAACCAGACAATAAAAAGGAAGCAGTATAAAGCAATACAAATCACAAGAGCAAAATGTGGAATGAAACCCTTTGAGAAAGCTTAACTACAACATATTGGGTGCTTTTCTTTTCATACAGAATCAAAAGGAGTGCGAGTAGTTAAAAAAATTAAAACTTAAATACAAAGGAAACCTTTGTGTACTAAGGAAGCAACTTTTTAAGGTGTCACAATTCATATTCTAGGAAACACCGTCGGTAAATTTATATTTAGAACACATGACACAATTACTCAATTCTAGCAGCAAGAATTGTAAGTAGCATGAGCAAATGTAGAACCAAACTGAATCCCTGGTAATTAAATGAACAACAGTAGTTGAATCTAAAACATGTCAAACTTGTCTTAAATAAGATTAGGTACTGTATGATCTGGAAGAGATACTGTAATTTAGGAAATTAAAATCTAGATGATTTGTGAAATTTTTTTGCTTTTACATCTCTAGCACATTAAATAAACATGAGCAAAAACGATCTTTAGGACTTTAAGGAATATTTTAGAAAAAATTACCAGAAAGATAAAAAAGAAAAGAAAGAGCAGAAAAAAAAGTGTTACCTTGCTAGAACCTAGGAAATCTAAGATTAAAAAGACCACTTTTAAGGCAACTGTTAAAACCAAAACCTTACATTTTGAAGAGGGCACAGGACACGAAAAAGATATACAGCCCAATCGGAAGAGTTTGGAACATGCAAAACATGATATGATGGCTAAATAGCATTCAGAAATCCCTCAAACATTGATACTGGGATAAGCAGTAGATTCAAAAGGAAAAGAAATAAACACCACTTCCACCAATTTGGATAAAAAGGATGAAAAGGAATATGTGGGACTCCAAAATGGAACTGAGACTCTTCATAATGAAAAAGGACTGGTTAATACATCAAAGGAAGATGGGAACAGTAGAAATCCAATAGTCCTTGAAGAACTCGAATGTTTATTTACCCATAAGATAACACAAGCAATAACAAATAAAAGCAAGATATCAGATATAACAGAACAAAATGTAAATGAGAATAGAGATATTACAAAGTTTGAATTTGCTGGCAAAGTTCTGGCAAAGTCATGCACTCCACCCATGGAGCATTCTGAAATGTTTGCTATTAGCCTAGAAATTTGATTATGTAACTTTGCAAGGAATTTCTGCATGGATGGTACAATTATGCCTGTGAATGGTAAAATTCTGCCATTTGTGAACAAAATTCCACTGTTCACAGGAAAAATTCTGCACTTTGCAGTTGGAAACTTGCACTTCACAGATTGATTTGTGAAGTGCAAATCTCCACCTGTGAAGTGCAGAATTTCTCCTCCGAACAATGGAATGTTGCCCACAAATGGCAGAATTTCACCATTCACAGGCAAATTTGTGCCATTCACAGTGAAATTCCCAGTGAAGTCGCATAGGCAAGTTTTTAAATTCTGAATATACCTGAAGATACTGAAGTTCATAACCTATACATTTTTATGTTTGCTTGCACACATGTGCAAGAAACATAGTGCCATCATCCGAGTTTTCCAGAGGTGTGTCAGCCTCTTCCAATTCAGTCAGTGTGTTTGCAGGTGGGGTCACAGTGCGCCAATCACTGCTTCAGCTGCCTATGACAGCTGAAAATGCAGTGGCATACAGTTGAAAGGGAGAGCTCTGCTTGAGTGAGCAGAACTCTCCCCCACACACACACGCAGCACATGCACACGGCGTGCTTTCCGCGCCTTCCCTCCCCCACACTGTATGGCCAAAGGGGGTTCTCAATCCCCCGTCGGCTCTACGCCCCCTCAAAGCATCCAGGTGCCATGCAGAAAGCCCACTCCAGCATGGCAAAATGTTTAATGGCCGATGGGGTGCCCAATCCCCCATTGGCTGCACACACACCCACCTCCAAAGCATCCAGGTGCCATGTTGGAAGCCCACCCCAGCATGGCAAAATGTTTAATAGCCGACGGGGGTGCCCAATCCCCTGTCAGCTCCACGGCCCCCAAAGCATCCAGGTGCCATGCTGGGAGCCGACCCCAGCATGGCAAAATGTTTAATGGCTGACAGGGGTGCCCAATCCCCTGTCAGCTCCTGCGCCTCACCAACACCCTTCCAGCTGCCATGTTGGGAGCTCACCCCAGTGTGGCAAACATCCCGCGTCGTCTTAATTAAAAAAAAAGACTGTAAACAAAAAATGATCCCTTGCAGTCTCCCTGCCCCCACCTGCACCCACCCTCTGCGCGCCCTGCCTCCCCACACTCCCCACCCCATACTTACCTCCAGAGCTCGGCGCGACGATCTTTGGTGGACCTGGAACATGTCTATACTCTTTAAAGCCAACCGCGAACTGAGGAAATACCGGTAAGCTGTATAATGGAATAGATAGGGTTTTTTCAACTTTATTCCATATCTCAGGCATTTTTTAGAATTTTTGCACCAAATTTTCAATATGGGTTTTTTTGGCACCCCTTCTCATGAATGTTGTCACTGTCATGGCGTTACTCGGGCCCAAAGGGTGATTTCGCGGTCACTGTGTGAAATCACCTTTCTGGAAGAATTAACAAAATGACACTGCCAGTGTTCATAAGGTGGGCTCTCAAAAAGCCTATTTTAAAAAAATTTGGTGAAAAAATTCCTAAAAATGACTGTTTTATGAGCGTGCATTGCGCAGTTCCTACGCACGCTCATAGGTTTGTGAATTTTCAATATTTCCACTCCAGATTTTCAACATTGCCATTTTACCACACCTTCTTATGGGCAGTACAGCTGTCATTTTTCACATCTCACCCAAAATGTGTTTCCGCTCATGTAGCAATACAATGGTGCAATCGGTGTGTGAATTCAATGTATGGGACACATTAAGAAAATCACAGTGACACTATTTATGAGCAGAGGTCTTAAAATGGCTATGTTGAAAATTTGGCGAAAAAATTCCTAAAAATGACTGATTTATGAGCGTGCATTGCGCAGCTCCTACACACACTCATAAGTTTGTGAAATTTCAATATTTTCCCTCCATATTTTCAACATTGCCATTTTACTGCACCTCCTTATTAGCAGTACAGCTGTCATTTTTCACATCTCATCCAAAACATGTTTCTGCCCATGTAGTGCACAATGGCGCAGTCGGTGTGCAAAATCAATGTACGGGACACATTAAGAAAATCACAGTGACACTGTTCATAAGCAGAGGTCTTAAAATGGCTGTGTTGAAAATTTGGTGAAAAAATTCCTAAAAATGACTGTTTTACGAGCGTGCATTGCAGAGTTCCTATGCACGCTCGTATGTTTGCATATTTTCAATATTTTCACTCCAGATTTTCAACATTGCCATTTTACCACACCTCCTTATGAGCAGTACAGTTGTCATTTTTCACATTTTGCCCACAACGTGTTTCTGCCCATGTAGTGCACAATGGCACAGTCAGTGTGCGAAATCAAAGTATGGGACACAATAAGAAAATCACAATGACACTGGTCATGAGCAGAGGTGTTAAAATGACTATGTTGAAAATTTTGTGAAAAAATTCCCAAAAATGACTGTTTTAGGAGCACACGTTGCACAGTTCCTATGCACACTGGCAAGTTTGCGAATTTGTAATATTTGCACACCAGATTTTCAACAGTGCCATTTTAGCGCACTTCCTTATGAGCAGTGCAGCTACCATTTTTTCACATCTCACCCAAAATGCATTTCTGCACATGTAGCGCACAATGGTACAGTCGGTGTGTGAAAAAAGTGTTTGGGACAGATAAAGAAAATCACAGTGACACTGGTCATGAGCAGAGGTCTTAGAATGGCTATGTTGAAAATTTGGTGACAAAACTCCATAAAATGACTGTGTTACGAGTGAGCATTGCACAGTTTCCATGCACCCTCTTAAGTTCATGGATTTGCAATATTTTCTGTCCAGATTTTCACCAGTGGCATTTTTCCACACCTCCTTATGAACAGTACAGCTGTCATTTTCCCACAACATGGCCGAAATGTGTTTTCACACTTTCAGCACAGAAATGCATGGTCGCTGTGGGAAATCATTGTTCAGGACAGATAAAGAAAATCACAGTGACACTGTTCATAATCAGAGGTCCCAAAATGCCTGTGTTAACAATCTGCTATAAAAAAATTCCCAAACTAGTTACATTATGGGTGTGTGTTGCACAGTTTCTATGCACGTTCTTGACTTCACCAGTTTTTTAAGATTATCAGATTTTCAACATTGCCATTTTTACACCTCCCATGAACAGTACTGCTGTCATTTTTCACATCCTGTTTGAATGTGTTTTTGCACCTGTGGTGCCAAATACCATAGTCGCTGTGCAAAAACAGTTTTCGGCTAACAAACTGATATTGCCACCGTTCATGAGGTGGGGGTCACAAAAAGAAATGTTGAAAATTTGGAGTGAAAATACCAACGAATGCCTGAGGCGTTAGGGTTTCCGACCATAATGCCAAACCCTGTAGAGTATGGCAGGCATCAGTGGTGTGACTTGGGATTCTTGCTCGTCATGCTCATACCATTCCACCTCCACCCACACCCTGCAGCCAGTGAGAGGCATCAAGGTGTGCCTCAGACTCTTCAGGCCCAAACTTTACCCCATTCTCCTATACCGCACCCATCTCACCATATTTCCTGATGCAATTGGGTGCGCATAAGGGCCAAAGACACCAAGGCACACCGTGACACTTGTCAGTGTCTGCAGGGTAGGGTGTGGTGAAATGGCAAGGTCATTATGCCTGATGACCCAAAGGCACACCCCAATGCCTGTCACTGTCTGCAGGGTGGTGGTGGGGTTGGCTTCAATTCAATACTTCGCTGCCATTCCTATTATGCAGCTCTGCAACTTCTACACTACCAATGCCAGTGCCAGCAAGCAAACATCCAGCATTGACAAATGCTTGTTATAGATGAATAGCTAACTGGAAAGATAGGTAGAGGCATTAAATGTAGCAAAACTGAAACTGACAGAACCCACCGGATTCCAGCAAGACTTTGAGATATTACCCTGAAATATCCTAGGGCAATCTATGTGAGCTTTCTAAGGTACCAGGACAGAGATGATGGACTTGATTCTCATAGGTTGCCGCAGGGCTTGCACAAGTCCTGCATCCATCAAACCCTGCACCCTGCCAACTGCACTGGCAAACCTTGCACCTAATTCTAAAAGGTCATGTTCATTTACAAAAGTTTACCCTTTTTTACGACACCTTGTGCTAAATATTTGGCATAAACCCTGTTAAAAGGTCTGTTACGTTAGACTGGCAAAAACTAGTTTAACTCACAACATGCACTGCATAGGGTGCTAGTGGATTGTGAATCCTGATTGCCAGCCATGGACTTGCAGCAATCTAAAACTTTTGAGAATTGAGCCTGATGTCTTAATGACAGCAGAGAAAATTGGATATACATTACTTAAATGGGCAACACATTCTGGTCTTTCCTGACATAGGTCCTAGTATGTAGGAAAGGAGAACTCTTTTCGATACATTAAAAAACATTCTTTGGGAGAGTAAAGTTAAATTCCAACACTTCATGCCTAAAAATGTCAAAATCTTTCACCAAGGAAGATATAAAAGTTTTGATAACATGGTAATTGCATAAAATGTTTGTTAAAGAGGTTCTTGGTTTGCCCATTTGTGTTAAATAGTCCAAAACCAGACAAAGATAAAAGACAATTGTGGCTCAAGACAAATGTAATCCATCTATGATAGAAGAAAATAGTGCACTAAGCAAACTGTAACAGAAGGGAGAGTCTAGTAAAGGCACGAACCTAGTGAGCATTAGCCCCACACAATGGGAGGCAGCATAGCGCAGTGGTTTAAGGCTCTGAGCTACAAACTTGGAGACCTGGGTTTGAATCCCACAACCCCCACCTGCATACTGTGTGACTCTGAACAAGTCACTTAACTTCTCTGTGCTTCCAGGTTGCACCTGTAAATAAGCGTTCAGCTTAGTGTGCTACTCCTGGTTAAACAATTGGAAAAAAAAAAAACAATTAAAGGACTCAGATAAAAATTATGGAACATCTCATATAAATTTTTAAGCACAGGAATTAAGTGAGAATTTAAACTCACCTTCTATAAAAGTGCATAAGACACATGTGTAGCCTCATTTATAGTATGGATTTACTGAAAGTTACAGAGCCTGTATAGGGACTATACAATATTAGTTTGCATTGTGACACTGTAGAATTTGTATAACTATGCTAACAAGGCTGCCTCTTTGCTTTTAGATAAATTTGTGTGTGTGGTGATGGTGGAAGATCTGCTACACATTACTAAGTGGAGGCAGTGCTATCTTATAAATTCAGTTAGTCGGTGTTAGGGCCTATGATTTCATTAGTGGGCTCTAACTGAGCATGCCAGAAAGAATGAGGAGGTTGAGGTTTTTTGTTTGTTCATCTTTTTCTAGGCTTATTAAGGGGTATTGAGGGGCTATGTGTGTATGTGTGGGGGGGCATTATCAAAAGGTTCCGTTTCCTTAGCATAATGCTGGTGAGGGGTTATAAGTAAGCAGTAAAACATGACAGAGTGTGTGTTAGGCACTTTTACACATGGCTTGGAGGGGTAGTGAGGCACAAGACTGCCGGCCAAGTGCATCCAGCCTCCTAGCCATGTGTTAAAATGTCTAACACACAGACGCTGGAGTGGCTTATTGCACTTATGAAATGGGTAGCGATATTATAGATGCATGTGACAGGTAAAACAGCTGCTTAAAGTAATTAAAAACATAACTCTTTTTCTTTAATTTAAATAAAATAGTTCCTCCACCTTCAGTTTGCTGCATTTTGCTGGGCGGGGGTGAGGATTTTTGACCTGGGAAGGCTGGTGTAGTTAGTTTTTATCCGTGCGCTTGCCATAGCAATACATCCCTCACACCCCCCAATAGGAACAACAGGGACCAATATAAAGTTTTGGCATAAAAACAGAAATGACAGGGCTAAGAGATGGAAGTATTGAGTGGGTGGCAGGTCATCCATTGAAAAGCACTGCAAGTGAACTGGCAGAACTGGAACAAATCTTGATTTTTTTTCCCTATTATACTGAGTTGCGATCAAGTGACAGAGATAATCTGTGACCGTGGGAGCAGTATGTGATGGTGAAATTGTGATAAATGGGAGGAAGAGATGGAGGTGGGTAGCAGCTGGCAGATTGGTCATTGCAGAGAACTGCGAGCGAGCGAGGGGAAAGGTGGTCACGTTCAAAACAGACTGCAGCTCTTACAAGTTTTTTGTGTGTGTGTGTGTCTTAACATAGGTATTTTGCTGTGTTAAAGTCAGAACTGATACTAATTTGACACTGTGCCACATAGAAGACTATTACACAAACTGGGGAATACGGGTGTGGGCAGGACAGTAGTGTGGTGGGTAGGTAACTGGCTAGGTGGCAGGACACAGAGGGTGGTGGTAAATGGCTGTCACTCCACAGAGGGAAGAGTGACCAGTGTGGTACCACAGGGATCAGTGCTGGGACCGGTCCTATTCAACATCTTCATCAGTGACATTGCTCAGGACCTAGAAGGCAGAATTTCACTGTTCGCTGATGACACAAAGCTCTGTAACAGAGTAGACACACCAGAGGGTGTAGACAGAATGAGAAGCGACCTGCAGAAACTTGAAGAATGGTCAGGGGTCTGGCAGTTGAAATTCAATGCAAAGAAGGCAGAATAGGGGCAAAATTCAGCAGAAGGGCAGACAGCAAGGTGAACCAGGGATAAAGGCCAACCAAGGAAGGGGCTGGAGTAGAACAGTGAAACAGTCTAGGGAGGTCAAATCATGGAAAGTCATGTGTGCAAATGCCAGGAGCCTTAGCAACAAGATGGAAGATCTGGAGGCTGTCATGGTGCAGTCAGACCTGGACATTGTGGCCATCACTGAAACCTGGTGTAATGATAACCATGACTGGGAGTTGGCCTACCTGGCTACAACATATTCAGAAGAGACAGGCAGACAGGGAAGGAAGAGGAGTGGCACTGTATGTGAAAAATGACATAAGGGCCACAGAGATCCAGGAGGAACAAATGGGGAGAGATACTGTGGGTTAAGCTGGAAAGGAAAATGGGGCAGCCATCCGCACAGGTGGTCTATAGACCACCAGCCCAGGAGGAAGAAACAGATAGGGAGTTGATGCTAGCCATCCAGAGGATGGCAGACAAGGGTGAGGTAGTACTGGTTGGAGACTTCAATATTCCAGACGTGACTGGAGCATCCCAGCAGCAGCATCAACTAGGAGCAGATTTATCCTGGACTCCTTCAGGGTGCCTTCTCAAGCAACTGGTCATGGAACCAACTCGGCAAAAGGCAATACTGGACCTTGTGCTCACAAACAGGGACAGTGTGATGGGGGTAAGAGTGGGGGAGCACCTGGGGAACAGTGACCACCAGTCACTGTGGTTTGAAATCACAGAAAGAGCAGAACCAAACCACACAAAAACATGTATCCTGGATTTTAGGGGGGCAAACTTTGAGAAAATGGGGAGATACTTGAAAGAGGCATTAAGGGGAATGGGGCAGGAATCAGGGGTTGAGGAACAGTGGGAAGTATTTAAAATGGGGATTACAAGAGCAACAGAATTATGTATTAAGCAGGTTAGCAAGAGGAAAAGGAAGAGGAGACCATTATGGTTTTCCAAAGAGGTAGCAAAGAAAGTGAAAGCCAAAAAGATTGCATTCAGGCAATACAAAAAGACACAGGCAGAAGGGGATAGGGAGAAGTACCAGGAGAAGCAAAGGGAGGCAGGGAGGTCAGTAAGGGAAGCCAAAGCTCAGACAGAAGAACACATTGCAAAATCAGTGGGTAGAGGGGACAAAACCTTTTACAGGTACATAAGTGAAAAAAGAAAGGCAAAGGGAGGGATAGTGAGACTGAAGGGGGAGGATGGGGCCGTGTGGAGGATGACAACAGTAAAGCTGACATATTGAACAGGTATTTCTGCTCACTTTTACTGAGGAAGAGGAGGGTAATGGGTCTGAATGGAGTACAAGGGGTAGAATGGTGCAGAAATGGACACAAGTCCCTTTACACAAGAAAGGGTCCTGAAGGAACTGGAAGTAATAGAGTTGATAAAGCAATGGGGCCAGATGGGTGCACCCCAGGTCCTTAAAGAACTAAGAGAGGTGGTGGTTGAACCTCTGCTATCCTGTTTAGCCGATCACTAGAAACAGGGAGGTACCCAAAGACTGGAGGATAGCAGATGTAGTCCCTTATACAAAAGTGGGAACAAAGAGGAAGCGGGAACTACAAACCAGTCAGCCTCACCCGGTAGTGGGGAAGATCATGGAAGCACTACTGAAGGAGAGATTAGTGGAACATCTGGTTGTCAACGGACTACAGGACCCAAGGCAGCATGGTTTCACCAGGGGAAGGTCATGTCAGACCAACCTCATTGAACTTTTGACTGGGTGACTAGGGAGGTGGATTGGGGAGGAGTGGACATGGCCTATCTGGACTCTCAGCAAGGCCTTTGACACTGTGCCACATAGAAGACTATTGCACAAACTGGGGAATATGGGTATGGGCAGGACAGTAAAAAGGGTGGGTAGGTAACTGGCTGGGCAGCAGGACACAGAGGGTGGTGGTAAATGGCTGTCACTCCACAGAGGGAAGAGTGACCAGTGGGGTACCACAGGGATCAGTGCTGGGACCGGTACTATTCAATATCTTCATCAGTGACATTGCGCAGGAAATAGAAGGCAGAATTTCACTGTTCGCTGATGACGCAAAGCTCTGTAACAGAGTAGACACACCAGAGGGTGTAGACAGAATGAGAAGGGACCTGCAGAAACTTGAAGAATGGTCAGGGGTTTGGCAGTTGAAATTCAATGCAAGGAAGTGCAAGATAATGCATATGGGGCACAAAAACCTGGCACAATATATCAGTTGGGGGTGAGGATATAGCATGCACCAAGCAGGAAAGGGATCTTGGAGTTATCATCCTGATGACCCAAGGCAGGGAAACAGTGTGACAAGGCAGCAGGTAAAGCAATAGGATGCTGGGATGCATAGGCAGGGCATCACCAGCAGGAAAAGGGAGGTCATAATTCCACTATACAAGACACTAGTGAGGCCGCACCTGGAGTACACTGTGCAGTTCTGGAGACCTTACCTACGTAAGGACATAGACAGGGTAGAGAAGGTTCAGAGAAGGCAACAAAGATGGTGCATGGATTGCATCACAAGTCCTATGAGGACAGGTTGAAGGCACTGAACATGTACTCCTGGAGGAGAGGAGGAGAGAGGGATATGATAGAGACATACAAGTATCTTACAGGAGGAACAGGGTGCAGGAATGCACTATTTTAAGTGAAAAGATGTTCCAGGACTAGAGGGCATGGGATGAAGTTGGAGGGAGGACGATTCAGAGGAAACGTGAGGAAGAATTTCTTCACAGAACGGGTGGTGGACAAGTGGAACACCCTGCCAGAGGAAGTGGTGGGGGCTGGAAACAATCACGGGATTTAAGAATGCATGGGATAGACATAAAGGAATTCTGGAAGTCAGGGGTAAGGGGAAACAGACTTCCTGGAAAACATAAACTGAACTTACAAACTTAAATGGGCAGACTGGGTGGGCTATAGGCCCTTATCTGCCGACACTGTCTATGTATCTATGTATCTATGTAAGTGCAAGATAATGCATATGGGGCACAAAAACCCTGGCACAATGTATCAGTTGGGGGGTGAGGATATAGCATGCACCAAGCAGGAAAGGGATCTTAGGGTTGTCATCTCTGATGACCTCAAGGTAGGGAAACAGTGTGACAAGGCAGCAGGTAAAGCAAATAGGATGCTGGGATGTATAGGCAGGGGCATCACCAGCAGGAAAAGGGAGGTCATAATTCCGCTATCAAGACACTAGTGAGGCCCTACCTGGAGTACAGTGTACAGTTCTGAGACCATACCTACGTAAGGACATAGACAGAGTAGAGAAGGTTCAGAGGAGGGCAACAAAGATGGTGCATGGATTGCATCACAAGTCCTATAAAGACAGGTTGAAGGAACTGAACATGTACTCCTGGAGGAGAGGAGGAGAGAGAGGGATATGATAGAGACATACAAGTATCTTACAGGAGGAACAGGGTGCAGGAAAACACTATTTTAAGCGAAAAGATGTTCCAGGACTAGAGGGCATGGGATGAAGTTGGAGGGAGGACGATTCAGAGGAAACATGAGAGAAAGAATTTCTTCACAGAACAGGTGGTGGACAAGTGGAACACCCTGCCAGAGGAAGTGGTGGGGGCTGAAACAATCACAGGATTTAAGAATGCATGGATAGACATAAAGGAATTCTGGAGGTCAGGGGTAAGGGGCAACAGACTTCTAGGAAAACAAACTGAACTTACAAGCTCAAATGGGCAGACTGGGTGGGCCATAGGCCCTTATCTGCCGACACTGTCTATGTATCTATGTATCTATGTAGCTATGTATCTATGTAACTGGTGCTTATAGTGTCCTTAGCAGAGGACATTTTCAGTATTTTTTTGTATTGCTTTATCTAGTACAGTGTATGGTTTTAGTGGGGAAAGCAAGACGGCTGATTTTAAATGTTGAACATTCTATTTGGGTAAACCACTAGAATCAATACACAGGTGATCATACCAGATCTTCTTCATGTAGTTTAGAAATATTAACGCACTCTTATTGACCAATGAGATTGTCTTATTTGTGGTTCCCATTTCATAATAATACTATATATGACATACGAAACATGAAAACAGATGCAATACAGAAGAATATAACTTATAAACAGTTTTTTATTTTGAATGATTAAAAACAAATATCAAAGTGGACGATGGGATAAACTTTATGACCTGGAACATAAATGGTATAGTAACCCTGTTAAAAGAAAAAAATACTGAAATATATTAAACAAAAAGATAGACATGTATCTTCATGATATACATCTAACACCTATGGAACTGAAAAACATAGAACAAGAGTTAGAAAAGGATTTTCTTTGGGTTATAATGCTAGATCAATGAGAACTACTATTATTTTGAGAAAGTGATTTAGAGCATAAGTGGAAAATAGCTATGTGGATGCCAAAGGATGATATACTATAATACCACTAAAATGTCAGGGAAGGACTACTACAGTTGCATCTAGTTATGTTCCTAATGTCAATGCTGTAGCTATCTTACTGTATATGAGTTTTTCATGAAGTTAGTAGAATTCCCACAGCCATTTATTACATTTGCTTGTGCGCATGCGCAAGGAACGTCTTGGGAGAATGGGACACTTTGGAGGTGTGCCCCTCTCCTGCAATCCCCTGCTCCATTGAGTAGGTGTGGCAGTCCTGCATCAATTGGACATGGTGCTGTGTATGACAGCAGTGGTCTTCTCTTCAAAGAAAACCACTGCTGTCATACACAGCACCGCGTCATGCCACCCCCCCAGTCTTTGCTGCCAAGCTGGGAGCCCACCCCAGCATGGCCAACATCCCACGTCATCTGCTGAGGGGGGTACCCGATCCCCCATTGGCTCCAGGCCTCCCCAGCCATCCTTCTGCCATGCTGGGAGCCCACCCCAGCATGGAAAATGTCCCACATCATCTGTTTTTTTTTTTTTTTAATCTGTAAATTGAAAACGGTCCCATGGCGCTTCTCCCAGGCCCCCCTCCCACAACCCGCACCCACCCACTGTGCACCCCTTCTCCCCACACCCCCTTCACCCTATACTTACCTCCAGAGCTTGGCGCGATGATCTGCGGTGGACCAGGAACACGCCTGCACTCTTCAAAGCCGACCGCGAACTGAAGAAATGCTGGTAAGCTGTATAATGGGCTAGATAGGGGGTTTTCAACTTTATTGCATATCTCAGGCATTTTTGGAAGTTTGCAAATTTTCAACATGGGTTTTTTGGGACCCCTTCTCATGAATGTCACTGTCATGGCATTATTCGGGCCCGAAGGCAGATTTCTCAGTCACCCTTCAGGCCAGAATAATGCCATAACAGTGACATCATTCATGAGAAGGGTTCCCAAAAACTCCATGTTGAAAATTTGCTGCAAAAATTCCAAAATGACTGTTTTACTAGTGTGCGTTGCGCAATTCCTACACAGGCTCGTAAGTTTGCTGAATTTTCAATATTTTCACTCCAGATTTTCAACATTGCCATTTTACCACAATCTCCTTATGAGCAGTACAGCTGTCATTTTTCACATCCTGCCCAAAACGTGTTTCCGCCCATGTAGCACACAATGGCGCAGTTGGTGTGTGAAATCAATGTATGGGACACATTAAGAAAATCACTGTGATGCTGTTCATTAGCAGAGGTCTTAAAATGGCTATGTTGAAAATTTGGTGAAAAAAGTCCTAAAAATTACTGTTTTACGAGCTTGCGTTGCGCAGTTCCTATGCACGCTCATAGGTTTGCGAATTTTCAATATTTCCAATCCAGATTTTCAACATTGCCATTTACCACACCTTCTTATGAGTAGTATAGCGGTCATTTTTCACACCTCACCCAAAATGTGTTTCCGCCCGTGTAGTGCACAATGGCGCAGTCGGTGTGTAAAATCAATGTATGGGACACATTAAGAAAATCACAGTGACACTGTTCATGAGCAGAGGTCTTAAAATGGCTGTGTTGAAAATGTGGTGAAAAAATTCCTAAAAATGACTGTTTTACAAGTGTGCATTGCGCAGTTCATATGCACTCTCGTAAGTTTGCGAATTTTCAATATTTCCACTCCAGATTTTCAACATTGCCATTTTACCACATCTCCTTATGAGCAGTACAGCTGTCATTTTTCACATCTTGCCCAAAATGTGTTTCCGCCCATGTAGCACACAATGGCACAGTTGGTGTGCAAAATCAGTGTATGAGACAAATTAAGAAAATCACAGTGACACTGTTCATGAGCAGAGGTCTTAAAATGGCTATGTTGAAAATTTGGTGGAAAAATTCCTAAAAATGACTGTTTTACAAGCGTGCTTTGCGCAGTTCCTACGCACGCTTGTAAGTTTGCGAATTTTCAATATTTGCACTCCAGTGACTTCCAAATACCTAAACAGCACATAGAAGCAAGCAACATTCGGCACTGACAAATGCTTGTACTTCTTTGTCACTGATTTTTTAAGCCATGTCCAAGTGCCAAATACCACCGCAAATACCTGCAAGCGAACGTTCGGCATTGACAAATGCTTGTTATAGAGCAAAACTACAACTTAATACTTGAGCTTGATACTACAGCATATAGTAGAGAATACAATAAAGTGTCTGAATTCATCCTTAACATAATGAAATATCTAACATTAATGGATTATTGGTGAGTTAATACTCTTAAGACCAAGGAATTCTTCTTTTTTTTCCTCAAGATGTAAAACCTGTTCTAGGATAGATTTGATTTTGGGCTCAGGATTATTGTATCACTCTAAATGTTAAATATGATCTAATCATTATCTCAGATCCTGCCCTGAATTATCTTGTTCTGGTGCCAGGGACACCACCAAATGTGGATCCATAACTATTGAAAGATCCCTTATTTTTGGGATAAAGTAAAAGCAGAAACAATATATTTTCAGAACAATGCAACAAGTGAAGTAGCAAGTGATCTCTGTATAGAAAGTACAGCCAGTAAAAAGAAGAAACAAAAAATTAAATTAAAGAAGCTAGAGAGTGAAATCTTAACTACTTAACTATAACATAGTGGTTGCTGATCAAAAGCATGTGTCAATTACAGTGTGGTAAAATCCATGAGATGAAAATAGCGTGAGTGAAAAGAGCTACTGGGGAATTACAGCATAGGTATAATATAGAGAATACTGGATGCGCAACTATGCACAACCAGGGTGTTCTGCCATAGAGGGGTTCTGATTCCCTCTGACCTCGAGAGAGCACAGCTCGAGAGATCCATGGGATTCAGAACCCCGAGGTGACAGAACACACAGGTTGTGCATTAAGTTGCTCATCCTGTATTTTTTATAGTGCATAGTAGTACTATGTGAAATGTGTGCTTTGTGTTTTTTTTCTCTCTTTTTCATAGTGAAACTGACTTGAAAAGTCTCTAGAGGTTCTAGAATACTGTCACCACAGAACTAAGCCGAGGAAAGCAACACTGTGTCAAGATTCCAAGTGGTTCTGCTGCAGTAATGACATCACTGCTGCAGTAGAACAACATAATGACATCACTACTGCAGCAGAACAAGCATATTCCAAGCATGGAATTTCATGCATAACAACATTCCACTATATAATGTAGTGTTATATGGGTAGCTCTTTTCACTCAGGCTTAGCATTCTAAGATGGTCATTGTGGGTGAGGAAGCCACTTCTGTAGCTTAGTGGATAGTGCTATGAGCTGTGAGTGCTGACTGCTGATGGAGCTGTGTTCAAGTCTGTCTGATGTCTCTGAGTTTTTTGTATGTTGTTAAGTGCATTTGAGAGAATGTATATATATAAAGCTTGGGGATGCATGGGGTGATGAGCCCTGTGATGGGGTGCTGGGGCATAGCCTTCCCCCTGCATGGAAAACTACTGATGAGTATGTTGGAGTTTTTGTGCAGTTGGTCCCTAACTAAGCTTCTACAGCCAACTCCACCTCCTGAGTTGCTTCTGGTACAAAGTTTTATTAGTAAATGTGCCCACTGAATTTGTTCTGTCCCGTCCCACTTGTGTTCTCCCCTTAGTAAACATGCCAACCCTTCATATTTCATGTTCTCCAAGTCTGATGTTGCTTCTTCATGGCTTTACCTGCGTTGCCTCTGCTGCAGCTATTCTTTCTCAGCACTGTCTTTTTCCATGAGGTTTTACCTGGGTAGTTTTGCATTGCGTGGAAGAGGCGAGGGACCAGGCAGAGGTATTAAATGAGTACTTCACCTCTGTGTTCATTAGGGAGGGGGATGGGATAATTACAAAGCAAGGCACAATGGGGATAGAAGCGGTAGTGAGTGGGATCAGGGGAGCAACAGAAATGGAGCAAGAGGGAGGGAGAGGTACCCCAGGGGTGTCACATCAGGATAAGGATAAAAAGGCCAGTAAGGTGGAGGGAAGGGGACAGATGATGCAGTCTCCACTGAAAGGGTGTGGTTAGCCCTCAAGGCCCTAAAGAAAGATAAATCTCCTGGGTCGGATGGCATTCATCTGAGAGTACTATGGGAATTGGCGGACATACTGGCTGTACCCTTGGTGGAGCTCTTCAACAGGTCACTTGAGACAGAGAGGGTACCTAGGGATTGGTGAGAGGCACATGTGGTGCCAATCCATAAAAGGGGGTTGAGGGAAGTACCAGGTAACTATAGACCCATCAGTTTGACCTTGGTGGTGGGAAAATTAATAGAGAGTATACTAAAGGAATGATAGGGGGTGTACTTGGAGGAGGTGGGAGGTCTGGATAGTAGACAACATGGGCTTGTGCCAGGTAGATCATGTCAAACCAATCTTGTGGAGTTCTATGAATGAGTAACATCAGAACTGGACAGGGGGAAAGCCTGTGGATGTATTATTCTTGGACTTTAGCAAGGCGTTTGACTCTGTCCCCTACAATGGTCTGGTGGAGAAACTGATGGGGTTGGGAGTAGGCCATTTGATGGTCAGATGGATTGAAAACTGGCTAGCTGGACACACCCAGAGAGCAGTGGTCGGTGGGGAGCTCTCGAATCCTAGAGAGGTTGGTAGTGGGGTACCGCAGGGCTTGGTCCTGGGTCCAATCCTGTTTAATGCATGCATACTGGACATCAGGGAGGGAGGGAGGGTATAGGGTATGAAATGAGTCTCTTTGCTTATGACTCCAAGATGGGAGCAGTTGTTGAGGGGGAAGAGGGAGGTTGGCACTGCAAGGGACCTGGACACCCTGGAAAGCTGGGCTCACACATGGAAATTAAATTTCAATATCACCAAGTGCAAGGTGTTACATCTTGGGCTGGGAAACCCTAAACACAGGTACACCCTGGGAGGGGAGGCACTGGAGGCCTCAACAGGGGAAAAAGACCTAGAGGTCATGGTGGATGCATTTATGAATAACTCTGAGCAGTGCAGGAGAGCAGCTAGCAAGGCGAACAGGATTTTGGGAATGCATTGTAAGGAGTATCACATCTAGGAGCAGGGAAGTGATTCTGCCACTGTACAATGGACTGGTTAGACCACACCTTGAGTACTGTGTACAGTACTGGAGTCCACACTTGAAGAAGGACATACAGCTCCTGGAGAGGGTACAGAGGAGGGCAACTAAGATGATACGAGGACTAGCGGATTTGACATATGAGGACAGACTTGAGGAGCTCTGCCTGTTTTCACTGGAGGAGAGGAGAGCCGGGGGACATGACTGAGGTCTTCAAGTTACTCAAGGGAATAAATAGAGTAAACATGGAGGTGATCTTTAGCCTAAAGCAGGGAGGTATCACCAGAGGGCATGGTTTGAAGTTGGAAGGTGGAAGGGTGAGGGGGAAAAGAGGAGGAGGTTTTTCATTGAGAGGGTGGTGGACCCTTGGAATGCACTGTCTGGTGAGCTGATTCAGAGATCCACAGTGGAGAGCTTCAAGAGAGGGTGGGACAGACACAGAAAATGGATGTATCAGATGATGGCCTGGCCCGGGGGGATGGGATGGATGATAGGGGTTTCTGGAACACAAAAGGGGGAGGGCCTTAGCACCCAACTAGGGTCCTGAGGTTTCGAGCAGATTTGATAGACCATAAGGCCTGATCTGCTGGCAATTAGTGTATTAGTATATACTGTATGTGGTTTTGACCTAGTTCTTTACATAATTCCTCACAAAATAACATTAACTTAAAAAAACTGGAAAAGCTTAAACACAAACATGATTCAATTGTAAGTGAAAAAGTGGAATGAATGATATGATGCACACAATTCAAGTGTTACTGGCATTTAGACCATAGTAAAAAATTTATAGGTTAACAATTACAAGAAGAAAAAGTTGAAAGGCCTATTACAGAAATAAGACCTATAGAAACTAGCCCACAGATGGTAACAGCTGAGACAGAGGTCGTGAATTCATGAGTTACTATAGCAAATTATCTCAAACGCAAGGTACAACAGTAATTAATAAAAAGAAAAATTGCATATACCAACAATAAATACAGAGCAACAAATACTTTTGCAGAAACAAATAGATTAATCAGAAATGGGTAGGACAATTCAATTATTAAAACCAGGTAATGCCCCTGGATTAGATGACTTTAACATTGACTTTTATAAATCATTTACAGAACTACTGATCCCTAAACCTCATGTAGTATTTAATCCTTTTCAGGGTAGGCTCCGCTTTTTCCTTTGATGAAGCCCTCATATTGGTCAACCCCCCAAAAGTGGAAAGACAAGTCTTTATGTACTTCTACTTACTTAATACTAACATACTATTTGCCAGCAGATTAGGCCTTACGGTCTATCGAGTCTGCTCGAACCTTAGATCCTTAGTTGGGTGCCTAAGCCCTCTCATCCCTTGTGCTCCAGAAACTCCTATCATCCATCCCCACCCCCCTGGGACAGGCCATCATCTGATACATCCACTTTCTGTGTCTGTCCCACCCTCTCTTGAAGCCCTCCACTGTGGATCTCTGAACCAGCTCGCCAGGCAGTGCATTCCAAGAGTCCACCACCCTCTCAATGAAAAACCTCCTCCTCTTTTCCCCCCTCACCCTTCCACCTTCCAACTTCAAACCATGCCCTCTGGTGATACCTCCCTGCTTTAGTCTAAAGATCACCTCCATGTTTACCCTATTTATTCCCTTGAGGTAACTGAAGACCTCAATCATGTCCCCCCATCTCTCCTCTCCTCCAATGAAAACAGGCAGAGATCCTCAAGTCTGTCCTCATACGTCAAATCCCCTAGCCCTCATATCATCTTTGTTGCCCTCCTCTGAACCATCTCCAGGAGCTGTATGTCCATCTTCAAGTGTGGTCTCCAGTACTGTACACAGTACTCAAGGTGTGGTCTAACCAGTCCATTGTACAGTGGCAGAATCACTTCTATGATCCTAGAGGTGATCCCCCTTATGATGCATCCCAACATCCTGTTTGCCTTGCTAGCCGCTCTCCTGCACTGCTCAGAGTTATTCATACATGCATCCACCATGATCCCTAGGTCTTTTTCCCCTACTGAGGCCTCCAGCGCCTCCCCTCCCAGGGTGTACCTGTGTTTAGGGTTTCCCCGACCAAGATGCAACACCTTGCACTTGGTGATATTGAAATTTAATTCCCATGTGTGAACCCAGCTTTCCAGGGTGTCCAGGTCCCGTTGCAGGGCCAACCTCCTCTCTTCTCCCTCAACTACTGCTCCCATCTTGGAGTCATCCATGAAGAGACTAATTTCACACTCTATACCCTCCCTGATGTCCGATATGTATGCATTAAACAGGATCGGACCCAGGACCGAGCCCTGCGGTACCCTACTACCAACCTCTCTAAGGTTCAAGAGCTTCCCACAGACCATTACTCTCTGAGTGCATCCAGCTAGCCAGTTTTCAATCCATCTGACCATCAAAGGGCCTACTCCTAACCCCAACAGTTTCTCCACCAGACCATTGTGGGGGACAGAGTCAAACGCCTTGCTGAAGTCCAAGAATAATACATCCACAGGCTTTCCCCTGTCCAGTTCTAATGTTACCCATTCGCAGAACTCCACAAGGTTGGTGTGACATGATCTACCTGGCACAAACCCATGTTGCCGACTATCCAGACCTCCCACCTCCTCCAAGTATACCCCGAATCGTTCCTTTAGTATACTCTCCATTAATTTTCCCACCACCGAGGTCAAACTGATGGGTCTATAGTTATCTGGTACTTCCCTTGACCCCCCTTTATGGATTGGCACCACATGTGCCTCTTGCCAATCCCTAGATACCCTCCCTGTCTCAAGTGACCTGTTGAAGAGCTCCACCAGGGGTGCAGCTAGTATGTACGCCAATTCCTAATGCAGACTATAAACAATTTATCAAGATCTGAGCTATGTGGCTGAAAAGCATTTTGTCTTGTTTAAGTGGAAATGGCAAGATGAGGGTTTTTTTAAATGAAGAAGAGGGCATAATAATAGTGAAACTGCACTAAACATTTTGCATACAAATAAAACCAGGATGGTATGGTGGAGTCCCTTGTTATGAAGGTGTTTGATAATATAGAATGGCCTTATTTATTAGCAGTGTTAAAGTCAGCAAACATAGGTACACACTTTATTTCTTGGATAGCAGCAATATATAGCTCACCCAAGGCTAAGGTCTTGACAACTAGTACTATATCCCCATTTTTCCCTTATGTAGAGGAACTAGACAGGGATGCCCCTTGTTACCTCTACTTTTTGCATTAATTATTGAATATCTTGCAAATGCAACAAGGCAATCAAATAACAGCAGGAGTTTCAGATATGGAATAGAGGGAGAATTAAAACTTTCTTTTTTGTAGATGCTATTTTACTTTATTTAAAAAGTCCAAAGAAATATCTTGAGACAAAACTGCAGTCCACGAAGAAGTACTGACAGCAATCCGGTTAAAGTGTTAACTGTGAACATTCAGAAACTTTACCAAAAAAATGAGGAAAATGCAATGTAAATACGGACTTCTAGTTACATTGAAAACAAAAGGTGTGTTATATTATTTAACAAATAATATTATTCAGCTAATAAAAATGAACCTGGAACTGCTAATGAATGCAGTAGAACAAAATCTTGAAAGATGGGTTTACTATTGCCCCTTCTTGAACAAATAGAGGGTAACAACACTACATATTTTACCTCAGTTTTTGTATATATTCTAAGTACTATAAATTCCTGTCCCTAATGAGAGTTGGATGAGCATAGATACAATAATAAGTCTACGTTTATGGAAAGATCAATGCCCAAGATTAAAAAACAAACAAACAAAAAAAATGCCATCTGGGATATGATCAGTTGGGTCTAAAACTACCTCATTTTCAATAGTATCACTGGCCAACTATGCTGTGACCTATAAAGGAATATTATAATGCTATACTCCCCACCCCTGAACTACTTTGAAATAGGTGAGTACATATATAGAAATATCACTCATCTATTAGTCCAAAATTTGAACAATAAAAAACTCAGTTAGGAAGATAACATATTTATTATGGATACAATCAAAAGTAGGAAAAAAGTGAATAAAGACATGGGTGTTGAGCACAAATTGTGTAGGCTATCACCTCTTGTCAGAAACAATTTCCACTCTGTGTTTAATACCTTATAAGTTAAAAGGGGGTTACAGTATAATGTGAACTCAATGGCAGATTTTTCTAGCATACAAATTATTAAATCCTTTTAGCAGATGCAAATACATTATGACATCCCTTAGACAATGCTCTTTAGCTATCTTCAGATTTGTTCAGCTTTGAAAAGTGTTATGGAAAAAGGGAAACTTACTTTTGAACATAATCCACAATTTAAAATGATTTACTCAGTCTCTAGTGGTCTTAGTGGCAGGAAGGTTGTGCCAAATGAACATAATCACATTTTTTGATTGGACTACTAGGGAACTAGACAGATGCCAACCAGTGGACCTCTTCTACTTCAGTTTCAGTAAGGCATTTGATTCGGTGCTGCACAACCACCTGTTAAAAATTAGAGGACTTGGGTACAGCCAAGTACATAGTCATTTTGGTAGGTAAGTGGGTTAGGGACAGAAAACAGAGAGTATTGGTCAATGGGGGGAGGTATGATGAAAGCATGGTCACTAGTGGTGTGCCCCAAGGCTCGGTGTTGGGGCCAGTCTTGTTTAATGCCTTTATCCGTGACATCAATGTAGGTATTCAGGGCAAAATTGCCCAATTTATGGATGATACCAAGCTAGGAGGAAGGGTTGACAGCAAGGAGGTGGTCAAAGACCTATAATAAGACCTACAAAGACTGGGAAGATGGTCCAATGTTTGGCAGCTGATGTTCACCACAAAAAAATGTAAGGTGATGCATTTGTGTAAAGGGAACACAAAGACAGAGTACCACCTCAACGGAGTCCAGCTCAGCACCACACAGGAACAAAGGGACCTAGGTGTCATCATTAGCAGCACACTTAAACAGACAATCCAATTCAACAAAGCTGATAGCAAGGTAAAAAAAAATGCTGGGGGTGCATAGGGAAGGGATTCAAGAGATGGAGGAATGAGGTAATACTACCACTCTAAAGGTCCATAGTAAGGCCCCATCTGGAGTACTGCATCTAGTTTTGGAGTCCAAATCTGAAAAAAGGATATAAACTGGTTGGAGGCTTTCAGAGAAGAGCAATCAAAATGATCAAGGGCCTTCAAGGGCACTTGTACAAGCAGTATCTGGAAGAATTAAATATGTTCTCACTGGAGACAAGGAGAGAGAGGGGAAACATACAAGTTCCTGAGAGGAATAAGTAAGGTGCCGTCTTCAGACCTGTTCAGCAGAGTCTCTGACTCTATCACTAAAGTGTATGAGTGGAAGTTGGAGATGGAGTTTCAAAAGGCAGCTTAGGAAACATTATTTTACAAAAAGTGTCACTGAGTCATGGAATAAACTGCCAGCTGAGGTGGTGCAAGCAAAGTCTGTGACATCATTTAAGCTGGGATGGGACAAGGTTAAAGCATGATCAAAAGCAACAGGAGCAATAGGAGGCATTAGGCAAGGGGAAGGGGTAGGTCCTGGGATCTGAGAAGGTCCAAGTAACACATGGGCAGACTAGATGGACCCTTGTTCTCCTTAGCCATCTTTTTTTTCTATGTTTCTATGTGTCTATGTTCTCCACAAGAACTAAATTAATGTCTGAAATATATAAAAAAATATGGATATCAAACAATATAGTTTACAAGATATGAGAAACAATCATTTGTCAATTGTGAATATTCGCAGCTGGTACTGCTGTTGTATTGGGTCTTGCTTTTACACATTTTTACAACATATTTACTCTGGATAGAGCAGATGAGATACAGTATCTCATTTTTTAGTGGTGTCCTGTTTTGACACATTGTTAGGTTGTAATTACCCAGGATAAGGCAGCTGAGAGGCAATATCTACTTTTAAACATCCTCTTACATTTTGACACTAAAAGTCCAATGGTCTTTTATGACCTGATGTTATGATCAAGACTGGTGGAATTTTTTAAATCCCATCCAGAAGGTGATTTTGCTGTGCGCTTGCAGAAACAAGTTTTGGAGGAGATTTGAGACCTCCATTATTGAAGAGAACTCAGAAGGTTGCACACAGCTTCACAAAAAACTAAACATCAAGCATTGAAAGTGCAACACAAAAAAGAGATTATCTTTACAAAAAATAACTATAGTAGGGTGCACAACAAATGAAAGGTGGATTAGCCAAAGATGCTACTAATTAAGGAGTGTGCAAATTGATTATACTGATACAGGTATTTCACTGATGAAGGAGCAATATCCAAAACATTTAATTTATATGCTGTGTCTGATGTAAGGGAAAGTAAACTAACTTGATTTGGAGTAAAAACTACTTTATTAATCAAAACTGTCTGGGTGAGTGGGCTGATTTCATACCAGTATGTTGTTTCTTGTCCATATGCCTTGATTGGTATTGGCTCCTCCCGGAGTAATCATATTTTTTTTGTACCGAGGTTGGCTGGACCAGTCTATACCCTTTTTCAAACACCATGAAGTCTTGCTATATTATGACTTAAGGCAGTTAGCCACAGCACTTGACCTGCCCCGGAGAGGAAACAGTTAACTCCAGGGAGACTGGAGTTCTAAAGCGCGAGAGCACTATGCCAAAGCTCTATCTGGCAAGTTTCAAATGAAACTGTCAGATTCTTTACTCCGCTTCACTGAACAGTCGCTCCAGAGATCAGCTCCTTCAGCTCGGTTCATTTCTTGGTTCAAGCGAGTATTTTCGGTTCATTTGAACCGGCAAAAAGTATTTATTTTACCGCATTTCGGTTCAAAGCTCTGTCTGGTAAACCGTAAGTACAGGATTTAAAGTCTGTGTGGAAAATTAATTATTGGTTCGGTTTTGAACCTATCGGTTTGCTAAAATAAGCATTTCTATTCATATTTTGGGCTTTTTAGAGTGCGGTTCCGGGTTCTTATCGGTTCTAAAAAACCTATACTTTTGTTTTTCAAATACCGTGACACGGTTAGGAACCGATAAGGTGTCTTGCCTGGCACTGCCATCAAAAGGGCAAGTTTTGGATAGGCTGGCATTATGTCTGAGAAACCCAAAAAAGAAAACCGGGCCCACTGGGTTTCAACACTGTGATGTCTGTGGGGAAGTCTTTGCCAGGGCTGACCCACACACCACTTGTCTTTATTGTCTGGGGGCTGACCACCTCCTGTCAGACTGCCAGGTGTGTAAAAATTTCCCTGCAGCCACCCTGGAGAAGAGATTGGGCCGGCTCAGGGAACGAGAGGCCAAAAAGTCCACTGACCCAGATGGCCAGCCCGGTCCAGCACCCACTGGACCAGAGAGAGTGCCCTCTGACCAGGGCGAGACTTCCTCGGGCAAAAGGAAGGCTGGTTCAGAGGAACCAGTCCCAGTAAAAAGACAAAGAAATCAGCAGGTCTGGAGTCCAAAATTGTCTCTCCAACTGCTGCAGAGATAGCTAAAGCCATACAGATTGTCCAGTCACTGTCTCAGGGACCTGTCGAACCACCAACAGCTAGCAAAAGGTTGGTTCGTTCAGTTCCAGTGGTTCAAGAGTATGATGTTGAGGAATTTTATGAACCACAGGATGGGAGGAGGAATTTGATCATTATATATGTGGCTGGAGGGTCTGGACGTGCCCATTGAACCGGACATTTCTCCAGACAGACCTTTAGAATCTCCCTATGCTGTCTGAGTCCCTCTCATTTTATGTTTTATAAAAAGTTGTAGAAACCCTCCAGCTTCCTTTAGAAGAGGCTGTGGATGAGCAAGAGGAGCCTGATTATGTAGAAATGATGGATATACCAGAGTCTAGGAGGTTGTCTATTCCTTTGCATAAGTCATTTAGGAAGCAAACAACAAAGATTTTAAAAAATCCTCATTCTGTCCCTCCTGTAGATAAAAAAATGGACAGAAGGTATACTTTGTCAGGCCCTGATACAGACTTCGTCACTGAGCAGTGTAGTCATGTAGGTGTGGTACAAGCTGCAGCCTGTGACAAGGCTAATATTCCCCTGGCCTCACATCCTCCTGATAAGGATTCCAGGAAGATTGATGCAATGGCAAAAAAACAATATATGGCAGCTTCTTTGGGACTCAGGCAGGCAAATTATATGGCTTATGTGGCTAGATATCAGAAATCTAGATGGGACACAGTATTGCAGTTAGTCAAGCAGGCCCATGGCCAGCTGGCTAGTGAGTTGGAACAGGTGGCTGCTGATGGCATTGAAGCCTCTAAAGTTCAATTTCATACTGCTGTTGATGTTAATGATGTTTCCTCTAGGGTCATGGCCACTTCTGTAGCTTTCCGTAGGTTGGCATGGCTCAGATGCACTAATCTGTCCCAAGATACTCAGTCAAAGGCTATGGATTTTCCTGTAGTGGGAAATTCTCTGTTTGGGGAACAAACAGAAAATTTATATGAAAAAGATGGATGAATACAGAACTACCTACAAAAGTACCCAGGCCAAGAAGAGGCATGCCACTCCACAAAGGCACGCTCCCAGAGGTAGAGGCAGGCCTTTCCACAGGCCTTTTTACCAATCTCAAGCCTCCTCTGCGTTTGCACAGAGGGGTTTCTTCAGAGGCAGAGGTAGACAGGGCACAAGTAAACCGTCCCCTTCCCCTCAGCCTAAGGCTGCTGCCAAGCAGGCACCCTGATGGGGTGCCCAGGGCCAATTCTCCTGTACCGGTGGGGGGCAGGTTGGCTTATTTCAGCCAGAACTGGCTGTCCCTTTCTTCGGACAGATGGGTTCTGGAGGTAGTAAGCCAGGGTCTGGTTCTCAGCTTCAAACAGTTTCCAAAGATGAGAGCCAGACATTTTCCAGCTGCAAATCCTTCAGAAGCCCTTGCTTTGGAAGCAGAGGTTTCTTCATTTCTAGACTGCAAAGCAGTGGAAAGGGTCCCTCCTTGCCACCAGGGCAAGGGGCTGTACTCAAGATACTTTCTTACCCCAAAAAAGACAGGAGAATAGCGGCCCATTCTAGATTTAAGGTACCTGAACAAGCATCTTTTAAACCAAAGTTCAAAATGTTAACTCTGGCAATGATTTTGCCTTCCCTGAGGCCAGGGGACTGGCTAGCTTCCTGGACCTCAAGGATGCCTATTTTCATGTCCTGATCAGGCCTTCTCACGAAAGTACCTCAGGTTCAGACTGCCTCAGGCCACTACCAGTTCAGAGCAATGCCCTTCGACCTTACCTCTGCTCAAGGGTATTCACAAAATGTCTAGCTGTGGTAGTGGCTCATTTAAGAAGGCAAGGGTTGCTGTGTTTCCTTACCTGGGCGACTGGCTCATAGTGGGTCAATCTCCAGATCAGGTAAAATCCACTTGCAAGTCACCCAGCAGCTTCTCACTTCCTGGGATTCCTGCTAATTTACCAAAGTCAGTTCTGGAACCAGTTCAGGTACTAACTTTCATAGGCAGAATTGAACACAAAGTTAGCCAGGCGTTTTCCCCTCGGAAAGGGTAGACAGACTCATTGCCCTGGCATCCTCCTTTACCCTCTTGGGTCTCTCGACCAGCAAGGCATTTTCTGCAACTCCTAGGGCACATGGCTGCTTCCACAGCTGTTGTGCAAGGAGCAAGATTCAGATGAGGGACATTCAGTTCCATTTGAGGGCCTATTGGTCTCAAAGAAGGACCCCTACCAAATTAGTCCCAGTGACCCAAACTTTGATCCTGGCTCTCCAGTGGTGGCAGGATCAAAGCAATCTAACACAAGGGGTTCCCTTCATTCCCGTTTCCCACTCCCTCACCCTCACCACGGATGCCTCCCTGCTAGGGTGGAGGGCTCACTTGGGCGACCTTTCCACTCAAGGAGTGTGGTCCCCTCAGGAATCTCTGCTCCACATCAATCTTTTGGAACTCAGAGCTGTCTTTTTAGCTCTTCAGGTTTTTTCAGCTTCTGTCCAGAACAAAGTAGTTCAAGTCAGGACAGACAACACCACAACAATGTGGTACATCAACAAGCAAGGGGCACTCGGTCATCAGCCTTGTGCACCAAGCAATGAAGTTGTGGTCTCTGGCTTACTCCTAACACCTCCCTGATAGCAGTTCACCTTCCAGGAAGGACAATGTCCTGGCGGATGCCCTCAGCAGGATTTCTCAGGGCCATCATGAATGGGCTCTGAATCCTCAGGTGCTGGGGTCAGTCTTTGCCAGATGGGGCACCCCTCAGATAGATCTTTTCGCAGCCCCAGACAACCACCAACTTCCTCTATTTTGTTGCAGGCCTCCAGTGCTGGGCTCAGTCCCTCTGGACGCCTTTCTGTTGGATTGGAAGGGGAAGTTCCTATATGCCTTTCCCCTTCCTCTCTCTCTTCAGGGTATTAGTAAAAATCAGATCTCAGCCCTGCAAAGTGATTCTGATTGCTCCAGATTGGGCCAGACAGCCCTGGTACCCTCTGATTCTGTCCCTGACAGTCCACCCTGCCCTGAGCTTTCCCAGAGTCCACGACTTGCTGGCCTGTGCACAGGGAAGAGTGTGGTATCCAGACCTCAAATCCCTCCATCTCAAGGCTTGGCTCTTGAGGAGTTAGAATTTGCTGATTTACACCTTTCCCAAGGTGTCCTGGATATTTTAAAGGCTTCAAGGAAGCCTTCCACTAGGACCACTTACAATTCTAAGTGGAAGAGGTTTTCCATCTGGTGTTCTGAGAAACAAATTATCCCAGAATCTGCTGATTTGCCCATTTTACTGGACTATTTGGTCCATTTAAATTCCTTAGGCCTTAGGCCAGCTACCTTAAAGGTTCATCTGGCAGCTGTCTCTGCTTTTGTATCAGCAGGGAAGCCTGCTTCTCTTTCCTCTCATCCTGTGTTTTCCAAGTTTTTTAAGGGGTTACTTCACACTAACCCTCCTTTTCGGGAACCAGCTCCTGCCTGGGACCTGAATGTTTGCATTGCTCAGTTAATGCAACCCCCTTTGAGCCTCTGTCTTCAGCAGATCTCAAGTTTCTAACTTGGAAAACTGTTTTTCTAGTGGCTATCACTTCTGCCAGATGCATAAGTGAATTACAAGCCCTGTCAGTGGAAAAAGATTTTATATCTTTTCACAGAGATAAGGTAGTCCCAGGACTAACAGAAAGTTTTTGCCTAAAGTGGTTTCAGATTTCCATCTGAACCAATCCATCTCTCTTCCAGTATTTTTCACTGAGCATTCTTCCTCGGTGAGAGGAGACTGACAGTTTAGATCAAAAGAGCTTTAAGCTACTATTTGAACGCACCAAGGGTCACAGGTTCGAATCCCTCCAACTCTTCCTTACTATGGCGAGGTTGGCAAAGGAAACCTGCCACTAAGAGGACAATTGCAAGGTGGATTGTCTCTTGTATCCAATTTGTTACAAAAACTAGGTAGAGAACCCCCTCAGGACTGAGGGCTCACTCCACCAGGGTACAGCTGCATCTCTAGCGGCTGCTAGAGATATTCCCATTCTGGAAATCTGTCAAGCTGCTACTTGGAAAACAGTTCACACTTTTACCAAGCATTATTCCCTGGATGTCCAGTCCAGGAGAGATGCTCGTTTGGCACAGCTGTGCTTCAGAGCCTATTTCTAAGTAGGTTCTGACCCTCCTCCATGGAGGTACTGCTGTGTATTGTGCCTTAAGTCATAATATAGCAAGACTTCATGGTGTTTGAAGAAAAAATTACTTACCTTAGTAATTGCTTTTCTTCTCATGGAGTCTTGCTATATTATGACTTATGATCTGCCCCTCTCAGAACTTCTACTTGGGTAGGGGTTGGCAAATTAGTGCAAGCACTGTGTCATGCCATTTTAGTTCTTCCCTTTCCCCCCTTTTATTTAGGGTTAGGGAACTAGGTATTTCTGTTTTTTAAGTAATATATGGCCCCCTTCCGGGACTTGAGTCTTTTGGGGAAGGGGGGTCTAATAGTGCTTGTTAGGGGTGAAACTAATAATATTATTATCATTGTTATTATTATTATTGCTCTTGTTTTTGTTGTGTTTGCTGTTGTTTTTCCTACTAGTAGGTAGCCACTTGGCTAGTGTAGAGCTTTCCACACAGACTTGCTGCTTAGTATTAGCTTCGTAAAGATCTGACAGTTTCATTTGAAACTTGCCAGATAGAGCTTTGGCATAGCGCTCTCGCGCTTTAGAACTCCAGTCTCCCTGGAGTTAACTGTTTCCTCTCCGGGGCAGTTCAAGTGCTGTGGCTAACTGCCTTAAGTCATAATATAGCAAGACTCCATGAGAAGAAAAGCAATTACTAAGGTGAGTAATTTTTTCTTATGGAATTTTTAAAATTCCATTCAGGAGGCAATTTTGCTATGTGACTGTGGAAACACATTTTGCAGGGGATTTGAAAAATGGCACCTGCTATGTTCAGGAGGTGGGGGTAACATAAGGAATATGTTGAACATTAGGAGCCAAAATCTGCAAAAAATGAATTTATGAGGAAATGTCGGAACATTTCCTTTCGTCATAACTTAGCTGTTTTTTCACATTTTTACCCCAAATGTTCAACATAATATTTTTATGACCACTCCTTTTGAGCATGCAAGTGTCATTTATAAAACAATGTCTGAAACATCATTTTGTGCCACAAGTGTTAAAACACATTTTGGGTAGGGTCTGAGAAATGACATCTACCACATTCATGAGGTGGTATTAAACAATGGCTATGTTGAAAGCCTGGAGTCAAAATATTGAAAATTACCACAGTTACAAGCATGCATTGAAAACTTGCAACATAGACTCCTAACTTTGTTGTTTTCTCAGAGTTGTACTTCAGATTTTAAAATAGCCATCTTATGACCACACATAGCCTTCTTATGAGCCCACCTCTTAAACAAGGGTGAAGAAAATTTTCAAATTGGGCCCAAAAGGTGATTTTGTGCCACAAGTGTAAAAACCCATTTTGGCCAGGATTTTAAAAATGACAATTGCCACATTTATGAGGTGCTGTGAAGAAATACCTATGCTGAACACTTGTAGTCAAAAGATTATCAAAGTTACAAACCTGCATTCATCAGTTTCAATGTAGGCTCATAACTTTGTTGTCTTTTAATATTTTTAACCCAGAGTTTTAACATAGCCTCCTTATGACTCATCTCATGAATAAGGGTGGATAAAGATTTCAGCTCCTAGCTAAATTGTGATTTTGTGCAGCAACCATGAAATTACCTTTCAGGACAGATTTGCCTAATTTCACTGCAATTGTACATGAGATGGGGTCACAAAAAAGGCATGTTGAAAATGTGGGGCATAAATATTCAAAATGACCAAATTATACCACTAAGTTCAATTCCCCATTAAATACACTGAACCACATACTGTACCTAATTTCCTCAGTTCATGGTCTGGCACTGACAAGTGAAGACTTGTCTTCAGTCCAGAGAGGTTTACAGTGTTACAACAGCAGTTTTCCTTTTTTACAGGGTATGTTAAAGAAAAAAAAATAGGGATGGTTTTCTTTACTTGAGGTAGTGACACTGTGGGATTGGCCACCCCAGTGTTAGTGTCAAGTTTGTGGGGGATGTGGGGTTGTGGGTGCTGAGTGGTATGGTCAGGTGGGGGGAATAATGGCAACAACAGCAACAGACATCAGTGGATGGTTTTCTTTTTAAAAAGGTATACATATTTAATAAAAAAAAACTGCTAGAGACAGGTTTCTTTTTTTTAGATGGTGGCACTGGGAAAATGGGTACCCTCAGTGTCAGTGTTATTGTTGGGGTAGGGTGGTTGGCATGGAGAGGGAGCATCGAGTGCGGGGGGTACAAATGTCAGCAGCAGCAGCAACAGACAACAATGGAGGTTTTTTTTATAGGGTATATTTAATTAAAAAAAACTGCTAGAGATAGTTTTATTTTTTCAGATGGTGCCACTGGGAGATTGGGTACCACCAGAGTCAGTGTTATGTTTGTGGGTATGGAGTAGGGTGGTGGGCGCTGAGAGGGAGGGTCAGGTGTGGGGGACTGCTATCAGGTTGTTTGAGTCATTTCTCCTGGGAAGGACTCAGAGGGTGATACTAGGGAATTATTTCTCAGACCTGCCCTGTGGAGTCATCTAAGGCTCTGTCCTCTCCCCCATGTTGTTTGCAGTTTACGTGCAGCCCCTGGGTGAGGTTATAAGGCACTACAAGCTGAGCTGGCATTGTTATGTTGATGATACTCATCTCTATCTGTCTTTTGCACCCTGGAGATCTGGTGTGGTCAATGTACTAAAAAAGTGCTTGGCCAAGACCCAAGCTTGGACCTTGGTGAACTGATCGGGACTTAACTTGGGGAAGATTGAGGTACTGGTGGTTGAGGGGATAGTTTGAGGATTTTTATTGATGTGACCCAACTGGAGGCCTCCCCAAAGGTGAAGAATTTGGGCATTGTTCTGGACAATGAGCTGACACTCAGGTGTTGTGATTGCCCTTACCAGATATAACCAATTCCAGAACATCACCCAAATTAAGTCCCTTATTCCCCACAATGACCAGGCCATGCAGGTGCATGCTTGCACCACTTGCAGCTTGACTATTGTAATGCACTCTGCCTCTGGGTCAGACGAGGTGAGATGTTTATTTATTTTATTTATTTAGTCTTTGTGGTGGTACAGCTTTTACAAAATGCAGTGGCCCAGTTGTTGACTGGACACTTGAGATTCAGTCACATTACACCAGTGCCGCACAAACTGTATTGACTGTTGGTGCACTGGCGCTTCACCTTTAAAGTAAGTCTTCTGACTTAAAAGGCTCTACATGAGTTGGGTCCAGGCTATCTTAAGGAGCTTTTGCATCACTGCATCCCATCTTGCTCTCTTAGAGCAGCTGGAGAGGTCCTCCTAGAGATCTCCAGGGCTAAGTTAAAATCTTCCAGGGACTGGCTGTTTGATGTGGCAGCTCCAGTCCTCTGGAATTCACTGCTGGGGTACCTTCAGGAAGTGCCATCCACAGAGTTCTTTAAAAAACATCTTAAGACCTTTCTGTTTGAGTAGGTCTTTGGGACCTGAGGGATTTATTTTAGGACCATCAGATAGCCTGGGAATCAGTCTGTTTTAGATTTTTAATAGAGTTTGTAGAAATTGTATTTATTGTATGCTGACTGTTCCTTATTGCTGTATTTGTATATTTTGTTGTAAGGGCATCCTGAGCCCACGGGGAAGGGTGCTCAAAATAAATAAACTCTACTACTACTCCTACCCCTAATTCTGCACCACTTTACGTTCATATCATGACCCCTTGTTCTTGAACATATTTTTCTTTGAAAGGTGCTACCCTCTTGTGCCTTATTTACACCTTCAAAATATTGGAAAGTCTCTATCAAATCCCCCATCTCTCTCCTCTACTACAGGGAATACATATTGAGATCCTCCAGTCTCCCCTCATATGGGTTTAAGTGCAGTCCTTGCACCATTTTTGTCACCCTTCTCTGAACCACTTCTATGCTATGTCCTTCCAGAGATGTGGCCTCCAGGATTGGAAACAGTACTCTAGATGAGGTCTCACCAATGTTCTATACATTGGCATCATCACATCTTTTTTTCTACTGGAGATACCTCTCCCTGTGCACCACTTCATTCCACTGGTTCTCCTCACAGCCTTCACACATTGTTTGGTAACCTTTAGCTCATCAGATATAATTACTCCCAGGTCCCTTTCCTGTTTGGTGCCATTCAGTACCTCCCCCCATCATGTACTCCTCTCCTGCATTTCTATGCACCAAGTGCATTATTCTTACACTTCTTTGCATTGAATCTTAGCTGCCACACCCTTCATCACTCCTCAAGCTTCCATAGGTTCTTTCTCATTTTCTATACTCCTCCCGGAGTGTCAACCCTGTTGCAGATCTTTGTGTCATCTGCAAAGAGATGCATCTTACCTTCCAGTCCTGCTTCAGTATCACTTATGAGGACATTAAAGACATTAAAGAAGACTGGTCCAAGCACTGATCCCTGCGGCATCCACTGGTCACCCTTCTTCTCTTTGGATTGAACTCCATTCACTACCACCCATCTTACCACCCTGAGACCCACTCTTAGGCTGTCCAGCTTGTTTACTGTTGCCAATTTGATAATGGGGGGGCGGAGTTAGTGAGTGGGTGGGGATTCAAAGGACCAGGCAGACTACTCATTTAGTTGTCCCTCGTCCTGCTGATCTGTGATCATGTGACATTCAAAAGCAGGTTAACACAGCAAGTCTTTGTTTACCATTACACAATCTTAATGCTGTTACTGCTGAGGCTGAGTGTGAGCTCTCTGGGAATTTCACAGAGAGTACAAATGGCCAAGTGGCACAACTATACAGACTGTGATAACTAAGGGGGCAAGTGCACCCCCTCAACCCCAGCTCCACTTGTGCTATCAACACTAATTTCATGACTGTGTTGAGAAGTTTACCTGCCCACTCTCTGTGTATCTGGAGTTATTCAGATTATGGTGCTGTCAGTCCCTCAGTTTTTTCACCAGCAATAACTTCATCATATTGTGGGGAAGTCTTTGGTGTACCTGACCACTCAGTACCTGGAATGTCCCTTCAATTTGCCACTCAAGCCTAGCAGTGCACTTTTTGAGAGTGTCAGTCACCCAGAATTGATGACAGATGTATCACCCCCCCATTAGTAGGATGGCAGAATGGTGTCCATTGCACAGTCAGCTGGCAACACACATGGCGTGCTTCCCTCATAGTGTCTCTGATGTTAGTGTGCCTTCATCCTCACTGCATCTCTGAGCTGCCATCTTGCATCTGAGATGTCTAGAAAGAAGCCACACACTCTGGTGCAGGTTCTGATGTGCTGCTGTGGGTGTAAACAATCCCTACAAACTCACAATACCAGTTCAAAGACAGTGCACTGTAGACCAGGAAATCTCACTCCAAACGAAACAATGATCCACAAATAACAGACTCAGATTAGCAAATTTATTAGAGCTAGTGAGGACATGTACCACTGCTTGGATGCCCCAAGTTGTGGGGGGTATTCTCACTAGCTCTACGAAAATTGCTAATTAGAGCCAGGTACTTATGGATTGTAGTTTTCTTTAGAGTTATAGATTAAGATTTCCTGGTCTTACAAGCTTGTCTGAGCCAGAGCAGCACTGTGGCATTTTACTTTAATCCTGGCTGAGTGTGCTGTCCTTGAAATGCCATTCAGTACCTGGGTTGTGGATAAACAGTGGGCTTCAAGTCCCATTCATACGGCCAACTCTGAGCCATTGTTGGTGGTGCACAGTGGCCAGATTGGTGCCACTGTGCAAGGTCTGAACATCATTGTTTTCTGCATTACTCATTGTGTGGTGTTGCGACTGCTCTCCCTCTTTTCTTGGGATTGCAGAGTGGTGCCAGCATTTTGCACCATTCTTCTGAGCTGTGTGAACAACTGGCACTGGTTCCATGTCACAATGGTGATCACAGAATAGTGATCCTGTTACAGACAGCGTACATTGCCTAAAATAAATTTTGGCAATGCACACTCACAGTGTGGACAAAAACGGTGCCCGAGACCTACAGGTCTCATTTTTAATATGGGGGCTGTGCCCCTCAGGGGGCTTCACCCCTACATCCCCCTACTTATGGTTTCTCAACTGTAAGGGGGTGCATGTCAGGGAGTGTGAAAAACTTAAAAAATGTAGAGCTGCCTACTGGCAAAAAAATCTGCACTGCACCAGACCCGAACCCTGTACCCTGCACCTCCCAGCTGACCACCCTCCCAACCATGCTAGCAGACCAGTTCAGCAGTTTCCCACCACACCCCCTCCCACATACCATCCCTGCCCTGCCCTGCCTCTCTGCCCCCGCATGTGTGCACCTGCTAGTTCCTGTCACAATATTTCACCCACCCCAGAATCTGGTCACCCCCCTGCTTGGTAGCCATGAACTTAGGCACCATAACTGTGTTGCCATTTTTGTAGGCACCCGATTTTGGTTGCCTTGTTCACTGGATACTGCTGGCACCACTCACATCATTATGACAGGCTTTTCATAGCCTGCATTATTGGACCGGTCTTCAGACCTGAGTTCAGTTAAATGTTGATTCTGGTAGTTTACAGGTTGATTCTGGTAGTTTACAAGTTGATTCTGGTAGTTTAAAACACAGCTGAACTCGATCGAGTGGCTCTTTTTGTAAACCAAGGGCTACAAATGGCAGAAAACATGGACTCAGAGTCAAGTCGTGATATTGGACATGCGCGTATGCATATGGATAAGTTCATGCCCAGTGTTATGGCTCAACACTGAGACAGTATTTCATGCAATTTTTAGCTCTCTGTTTACAAAAACAACCACTTCTCCGAGTTCAGTTGTGTTTACAGTACCAAAAACAACCTTTAGCTGAACATATGTTGGAAGACCCACCCCCGATTTTTCAGCCTAGGTCACACCACCTCATCTGCCTCCCTCCCCACCAAAACCCTCCTCAAAATGGCTGACCTTCACCGGGAGCATCTACAGCACTCCAGGGTCATGTCATCTGAATGCTGCTCCAGACTGTTTGGGAAAGACTGGACCCAGCAATCAACGCAGTGATGATTTAGAGTCTCACTGTGTGAAGGAGGCATAGATCTCCAGGGCTTCAAGTCCCTGATCTTTCCACATGATTAAATCTGTCACAGTATGGGGAAGTTGAAACTGCCCTTGGCCAACACTGTATCTGGTTCTGTGCTTAAACAGAGGGCTTCAGCCTCCAGTACTGTGAGTGCCTTACGTTTCACCAGTACAAAATAGGCTTGTTTATAGTAAACTGAAAGACAAGAAATCTCAGCACAAAATCCCTGAGGCAAAGGTTATCCAAAAAGGACTTTGGTGACAACACCTGGCTTTAAAAGATCACATGTACTCCCATAATGCAAAACATCATGGGAGCAATGGGTGAGTTGTGTATTGTTCCGATGATGCTTTGCATTATGGGAGTATGTGTAGTTAATTTTACATTTGTTTACAGTAAAGAGAATCCAGGATTTCTAACCAGTTCAGAGATTTTCTGAAAGCAAATAAGTTTGTTTCAATAACATTCTGTTTGCCAATGAAAAGTAAATTAAATTAATTAGATATACGATGAATGTTATTTTAGACAGAAATTTTCCCTCTTTTGGATGTCATTTACTGACTCTGTAGATAAACTAAGGAATTGTGTTCTCTTTTAAAATGGCTGTGACTGGGTGAGGAACACATTACTTGTCTTTCCTATCCTTAAATCAATTATAGTTACCTTGAAATGTTCAGTTGTTCATGTTTCATTAGCCTTTTGGGGGAGACAACATGGTATTATTTTTGCACTCACTTGCATTGCTGACTTGGGTGATCAGTCAGTATTGTGAGCTGCTCAGCTGGGTATGTCAAAGCCTTACTGGGGTGTGAAGGAAGTATTACTGCTTGGAGAAATGTCAGCATCTTGATGCAGTGAGGTTGGCTGCTTGGCATACTTCATCTCCAGTCAGCCTTCTCAGCACGAGCAAACATGCAGAATCTGCTACATCACCCTCAGTTTCTTCAAGCCCTCAAACCTCTTCTGGCAGTCTCATAACATTGATGGAGGAGGGGGTCAGACATGAGTGGCTAGATAAGGGGCAAAGAGAGGGGGCTGTAGTAATTACAAAAGAGACCATTATGATATTCATTCTGACTTCACATGCATTAAAGAGGCACTTTGAATGCTCATGGGTAAAAGTGGGGCCACTACCTCCCCCTTCGCCCATAGGTTCTGGCACCTATGGGGTCAGAAGCAAAATGGCTTCACTGCAATAGACTGAACAAAAAAAACACTGAAGTAAATGGTTTTGTTCTGGAAGTTCAGCAGGGAGTAGGAAATTTAATGAGATACTTTGGACTTTCAAGCAAGTCCTCACTATTCTCACTGATGAAATGGACACACTTACCATCTGAGCAATGAAGTTCAAATATTCATATTAGACAAACCAAAGATCAGCTACATCTTCCATAACAGGAGCCTGAATGCTACAGCAGGGTCTGGGAATTCTGTGCCTTCAAAACTAAAGTCAAGGATTTAAAGATAAGCTCCAGGAGGGACTATACAGTATCTAGTGTGGCAATGCCCCATAAGGGTTGGATGGCATCAACTCACTTCCATATTTTGAGGAGCTACTGAATGAAGAAATGGGCCTTAAACTTCCTGCCCAAGAAAATCAAACAAGTTAAAGTTCATAGAGCTTTTACAAACAGCAATTCTGATCAGTGCCCAAGGCTTTTCTCTGATAAGGTACATCACTACCAGGACTGGGAAAAGAGTCTTTGAATAGGCCCATCTGGAGAAAGGCTTCTCTGTCCAACGGTTAAGACTATATGCCTTTCCTAACATATGTCTTCCAGTGTTTACTAGAAAAACTTTAATCCTATAAGAGATAACCTTAGAGCAATGGGAATTCCATACTCCTTGACTCCCCCTGCCAGGCTGAAGTTGCAGTTTGAGAGAAGGATGCATGTGTTTTACATCTCATCCTTAAGTGAGGAACGTGAAACCAAATAAATATTTTATGGCAATGTACCATATTTGGCAGCCCCGACTGCTAACCCCTACCAGTTATTTTGTGCCCATTTCTACTGCTTTGCTTGGTGTACCACTCAGCTAATGGTCTGTTTTCACCTCAGGTTTGAAGGCACATTCACAAGCTACTTCCAGACTTCTGCTCATTGCCTCCATGAGTTCTGCTTCCCAATAGAATATGCTGGTTCTGCATTCAGCACTGCCACCAGTACAACTGGCTGTCAACTGGAATAGTGGTTTTCAAATCTTACTCAGCAGCTCAAAAAGAAAAGTAGGATGATGCTGTTCAGTACCTCAGCTGGTCCCGCAGAGGTGGAGGAATCAGATGAAAACCAGCTTCACATTTGGAGAACAGATATGGTTAAGCCAACCTAAGGAGCTAAACTTTTCATCTTGACCTGGCACCCCATTTCAAGATGCAACCCAGAGACCTCTCTTCCCATAATCTTCCCTATTTTTCCCTCACGACTTCCCCTGTCACGCAATACACTGACATCTGAGCTTTCTACGGTTACTCCCAGCTCTGTGTTACTTTTCAGGCTTTTTGTCTTTAGACCTTTTTATTCTTCCCTAGCTGTGGACTTGTGCACTGTGCAATATGGCTTTACAGATTCTCCAATTACTTAAGTGACTCTTTAATGCTTACAGGCTAGATGATAAACTCAGAAGGCTGAAATAACAGAATGTTGTACGGCCTGGCAAAACTGCTAATGGTTTAAGGGGTTTTTGCTTAATTTTATCTTTCAATTCAGGCAGCTAGGATTCATAGCCTAAAATAACAGACACTTTTAATGGCTCCCAGAATTGTCAGCATGTCAAATCTAGATGGGGTTGGGCAGGTCACACCAGGTGAAAATCAGGCCCATGAGGTTGTGCCATGTTTTGCGAGCTATTATTGGGTACTCACTTTCTGAGACCCTATTTGTCTTCGCTCACAGGATTGCACACCGAATGAACATCTTTGTTAGTTGAAATGGGGGAGGGGGGCACTGCCACTGCACTTTACAGTGGTTAACCAGATTAGAAGGCAGGAAGGGGTAATGTTTAGTAATGTGCAGGTTTCTCAAGGAAGGAAGGGTAAGAATGGACAGGAATCAAAGATTAGTTTGATGTGTAAGTGCTCAGGTGTGGAAAAAATGTTGTACCACTCACATCATACCTTTCAATCTAGTGTCACTGAAATATGGGACACTGACACTTATAACATGGGAAAATGCGGGACACACACCCATGGAATGTGGGACACAATGAAGCATGGAGATTCAAGCTCTGAATACTGTGAAAAGGAAACTGGTACCTGTACTTGTACAAGTTTAATTTAGGATCATATTTGTACGGATTTCTGCTTGACATCTGAGATACAGCACAGTCTGATTTCAGGACACACCTTTTCCATTACATTGCTGACTCTATCTCTACTATTTCAGATCTAGCTTGTAAATGTGATGATATTTAAAATTACAAGATTAAGTGAGCAAAACTGAGGTATTAGTGCTTGACCCAGGGTTTGATGACATCACTGTATTCTACCCTAGCGTTCCCTTCTCCAAGAAGGGCATTAGATATATAGGTGTCCATCTCACTAAGCAAAAATACCTGTTTTTTGAAAGAAATCTGTTTCAATGAGAAAAATAGCATCTGATTGAAACAGATAGGGAAATCTATTCGTAACTCTTACTGGGCATTTAGTTTAGTTAGTTAGTTCAAATGTTTTACCAGAATGACATGGGACTGGCAGGGATAGCCTAGAGGTTAGAGTAATGAGCTTTGAATAAGATTGGTACATCCAGAAGACATGGGTTTGATTCCCACAACCTCCACGTGCATACAGTTTGACTCTGAGCAACTTACTTAACCTCCCCAGTGCTCTGGGAAGCCCCTGAAAATAGGCACTTGTGTCTAGTGGGCCTTACCTGGTTACCAAGGGATAATAAATAAATATGACAAACTTGTTTGATAACAACTAGTTTCCAGAAACATCCAGGGTAGGTATGGAAGGTAGTATAAAAGTAGAAAAACAAGCATTTGTCAATGCCGAATGTTTTCTTGCATGGTGCATGTGTCAGGAGTGAATTAAAGTTATGAGCCTGTGTTAGCAAAATGCAACATAGCTTGGTAACGTTACTGTTTTTTTTGCCACATGTTCAACATAGCCTCTTTATTACCCCATCTCATGAGCATTGGTGGAGAAAATGTTCAACTCCTGCCCGAAATGTGGTTTAGCGCAGTGACTGCAAAATCACGTTTCAGGATGCTGTGAGAACACATCTGAAAAATGACAGCTGTCATATTCATGAGGTGCTGTGGAAAAATGGCCATGCAGAAAATTTGGAGTCATAACACATGCAATCTGTGTTTGTTTCCATGGACAACTACCCGAGAAGAACACTTGAATGTAAGTACCGAATGCGTAAGGGCATGGTTAGATCACCCTGTTAACACTGCATGTCTCAAACAATTGAAGAAGTACAGTCCAGCAAAGTGCTACACTTTGCTGGACTGTGTTTGATGTGTGGAGGTTTGCTGCCTTGTGTGTGGTGCTAGCAAACGGCCTAGATGCTTGAGACACAGTGGAACTTTGCATTCAATTACAGAAGTAGAAGGGTTAGGGAACTTACTGCTCTGACAAGCCTTCCTGAAGTTCTCACAGGCCACCAGGACAGAGAAACAGCAACAGAGGTGGTTGTAATGGACACGGATGCCTGTTGCAGTCAACCCGCCCAAAACAAGACTAAATAAAGGGACTTATCCTCTGCAGGGTGCCAGAGTAGTGTCCAAAGTAGTGATGCCAAGGTACCTGTAAAATAAAACATAAAAAGGGCCACAAAGGATCCACAGCTCTTAGGGGAACCAGCAGGGCAGAAGGGATATGATAGAAATAAAACTAATACTTATCTGATTAAGGTAGAAGCCCTCGTTTTGTCAGACCTGCAAAAATAGAAGAGAAATAGGTTAATTAGATGAAAAAGCAATAAGAAGGCAGAAGGAGAGAATGGAGTGAGGTTAGGGAAAAGGGGGCTCAGCTGTGACCCTTTGCCCCTAGTGGTGACTGAGTGGCCAGTAATTTATTTAGTAGCCCAAGTGGGCTAGTGGAGGTTAGGAGCCCTTCTGTAGAAATGAAAGTGGTATTGGTGGTCAGTGGGGCTTGGAAATACTCTGTAAAGGGGGGGCTACAACATAAAGATAGCCCTGGTGGCCTAGTGGGCTAGCCCGGATGTTCTGATGCCAGAATTTCTTTTAAAATAAATTTTAAACCCTTCCTGGGTCTGAGGGACTTCCCTGAGCCCTAGTTACGCTATGGGCAGAGATGGGGGGGGGTTATTTGTGGTGGCAGCAGAGGAACAAGTTGGACTGCTGGGCAGCCTGGTGATAGCGTGACCCCACTATAGCAAGAGTGCCTACTGATGTTGTAGAACTCCCAGCTCACACGAAGCTTAGGCTACAGCCTACTCTGCATGGGTGGGAGACAGAGAAAGGTGTGAACCAGCAGGAGGTGGAGGAGGCATGTAATGAAAGTGCCTCCTCCCCAACTTCCTGATTGCCACTCTGGCAGCAGTTTGTTTTTAAGTAATTTATGCCCTACAGCTATGGGGCATAAGAGAAGGCAGACAGGGCACAAATGAAGCCAGTGGAAGGTGGAGGAGGCATATTAGAAAGCGCCTTCTCCCCTCTTTTTTGATTGCCACTCCAGTGGCAATTTTGTGTGTTTAAATTATGCCCTACGAGGCTTAAGAAGGGCGCTCTGGTGGCACTGTTGAGAGCCCTGAAGCACTGTACAAGGAGGCAATGGCACTGAGAAGGAATGTGCAGGGCAGCAACAGCCACCACATTAGTGAGAGCTGGGGGGGGGCCTGTAGAGTGCAAGGCAGAGGCTTGTACAGTGTAAGGTGGAGGCATCACCAAAACTGTAAATAACGTGGCAGCAAAAACAAATGTAAAGCAGGGGTTGGGGTTAAGAGAGAGTGAGGAGATGGCATGACCACTCTCATTGGTGTGGTTCATTTCTGTCAAGTGAAGGACAGCTCCCACTGTGAAATTCCAATGGCTGTCACACTGGGCTTCACCATGCATTGGTGTTTCACGGTTGCACCCACAGTGCAGTGCTGTGCACTGGACTCATTCCTGGCACACCTCTGAAATGTGATACTGTCCCAAGGTGTTTCTTGTGCAAGAGCAAAAGCAAACAGAAAAATGGCACAAGAGAGGAATTAAATTCACCAAAAACATGCCTGTAACACCTATACTGAAAGAAAGAACACCAATCCTTTCGAGAAACAGAAAAAAAGTGCTGGGTGCATGAAAATGAATAATTAATAGAAATTGCTGCACTGTGATTATCAATCCAATGTGCATGCACAATAAGCAAATCTCAAAAAGATCCCAGGGAGTCCAAGAGAAATTACACAAATTTTGCCGGCAAACTATTATGGGAGAAATAGCCAGACCTTCGAATTGCTAAAAATGACATAAGTGGCACAGCCAAATTTGTTCAGTTTCAAAGGAGACGAAACCCTCAAGTAAAGCTCCTCACTGAGCCACTGTATATAAGCAGAGCATCCGAACATCCCCATTTGGGACATCTTGCACTGGCTGTGAAGCTGAAAAGGCAGAAATGATATGTCGGTGCTCAACAACCTACTTTGCAACATGATAAACTGTTCACCTTTGTGCAAGCAGGGATGTGTTAAACGGTTGATATTATTACATACTGAGATTAAATTTTCACCAATGGGGTCTTTATCCTGCACCATTTACTTTGAACCAACATTACTAAGTAAGGTAATACTGGGCAATAGTCCAGAAATAAGTGACTATTCCATTCAACAGCTTGTTCACACTGCACCTTGGCGTAGTGGCTACTTTGACTTGTGTGTGGCATATTTTGGCCTAGATGGAGATGCGAGTTCCAATATGCTGACTTTATGTGCTGCAGACCTGTGGGTCTGTCAGCTGTGTAGGGATATAGAGTGGAGACTTTTGTCCTTTTCATGCCTAGCCCTAAAATATCAACCCTTTAACAAATCATTGCTTGGGCAAAGGTGAACAGTCTACCTTGTTGCAAAGCAGGTTGATGAGCACAGATATGTAAATTCTGCCTTATAAGCTTCACAGCCAATGCAAGATGACCCAAATGGGGATGTTCTGATGCTCTACTTATATACAGTGGCTCAGTGAGGAGCTTTACTTGAGGGTTTCATGTCCTTTGAAATTAATCAAATTTGACTGTGCCAATTTTGTCATTTTTAGGATCTCAAAAGTCTAGCAATTTGTCCCATTATAGCTTACCAGGCAAAATGCGTTTATTTTCCCTTGGACTTCCTGAGATCTTTTTGAGAATTGTTTATTGTGCATGCACATTGGATTGATAATCACAGTGCAACAATTTCTATTTCATATTCATGTTTTAAGCACACAGCACTTTGTTTCACTAAAGGATTGGTGTTATTTGTTTTAGTATCGGTGCTTTAGGATGTTTTTTCTTTTGGTGTATGCAATTCCTGTGTTTTGTGCCATTTTTACATTCACTTGTGTGCATGCACAAGGAACGTCTTGGGAGAATGGGACACTTTGAAGGTGTGCCTCTCCTGTGCAATCCCCTGCTCTGTTGAGCAGGCGTGGCGGTCCTGCACCAATCAACACGGTGCTGTGTATGACAGCAATGGCCTTCTCTTCAAAGAAAACCACCGCTGTGTGCTTGCAGTGCATCATGCCCCCCCAAAATCTTTGGTGCCATGCTGGGAGCCCACCCAGCATGTCAAACGTCTTGCGTCATCTGTCGATGAGGGTGGCCAATCCCCTGTCGGCTCCACGGCTCCCCCAGTCATCTTTCTGCCACGCTGGGAGCCCACCCCAGTGTAGCAAACGTCCCACGTCATCAGCTGACGGGGGGTGCCCAATCTCCCGTTGGCTCCGTGGCCCCCCCAGCCATCCTTCTGCCATGCTGGAAGCCCACCCCAGTGTGGCAAACATCCTGCGTCATCAATTGTAGAAAAAAAAACAACTGTAAATTAAAACAGTCCACGCAGTCTCCCACCCCTCCCACAACCCGCACCCACCCACTCGCACCTGCCTCCCACACCCCTCACCCCACTTACCTCCGGAGCTCAGAGCAACAATCATGGCTGGACCGGGAACACGTCTGCACTCTTCAAAGCCAACCGTGAACTGAGGAAATGCCGGTAAGCTGTATAATGGGCTACATGGGTTTTTTTCAACTTTGTTGCATATCTTAGGCATTTTTTTGAATTTTTGCACCAAATTTTCAACATGGGGTTTTCAGGACCCTTTCTCATGAATTCTGTCACTGTCATGGCGTTATTCAGGCCCGAAGGGTGATTTCGCAGTCACTGCCTGAAATCACCTTTCGGGCCCGATTAACAAAATGACAGTGCCAGCGACTCATAAGGTGGAGCTCTCAAAAGCTATTTTGAAAATTTGGTGGAAAACTCCTAAAATGACCATTTTCCGAGCATGCGTTGCGCGGTTCTCGCGGGCTCGTGAGTTGTAATTTTCAGTGTTTTCACTCCAGATTTTTAGCACCCAAAAGCGTGTTTCCATACATGAGCCAATTGCGCACTCAGTATAGTGAAATCAATGTATGGGACACATTAAGAAAATCACAGTGACACTGTTCATGAGCAGAGGTCTTAAAATGGCTATGTTGAAAATTTGGTGAACAAATTCCTAAAAATGGCTGTTTTACAAGTGTGCGTTGCACAGTTCCTATGTTGAAAATTTGGTGAAAAAATTATTAAAAATGACTGTTTTCTGGCGTCGTTCTGCGCGGATTCCTTGCCGCTAGTAAGTTTGCAAATTTTCAATATTTTCCTCCAGATTTTCAACGTGCCATTTCACCACACCTCCTCATGAGCAGTACAGCTGTCATTTTTTTACATCCTGCCCAAAACATGTTTCCGCCCATGTAGCGCACAATGACGCAGCTGGTGTGTGAACTCAACGTATGGGACACAATAAGAAAATCACAGTGACCCTGTTCATGAGCAGAGGTCTTAAAATGGCTATGTCGAAAATTTGGTGAACAAATTCCTAAAAATGGCTGTTTTACGAGTGTGCGTTGCACAGTTCCTATGCACGCTCATAAGTTTGTGAATATTCAATATTTTCACTCCAGATTTTCAACATTGCCATTTTACCACACCTCCTTATGAGCAGTGCAGCTGTCATTTTTCACATCTCGCCCAAAACGTGTTTCTGCCCATGTAGCGCACAATTGCACAGTCAGTGTGCAAAATCAATGTATGGGACACATTAAGAAAATCACAGTGTCACTATTCATTAGTGGAGGTCTTAAAATGGCTATGCTGAAAATTTGGTGAAATAATTCCTAAAAATGACTGTTTTACGAGCGTGCATTGCGCAGTTCCTACACACGCTCTTAGGTTTGTGAATTTTCAATATTTCCACTCCAGATTTTCAACATTGCCATTTACCACCTCACTTATGAACAGTACAGCTGTCATTTTCATCCTGCCCAAAATGTGTTTCCGCCTCTGGTAGCACAATGGGCGCAGTTGGTGTGTGAACCGATGTATGGGACAAATTAAGAAAATCACAGTGACACTGTTCATGAGCAGAGGTCTTAAAATGGCTATGTTGGAAATTTGGTGAACAAATTCCTAAAAATGGCTGTTTCTGAGTGTACATTTTGCAGTTCCTCATGCCGCCAGAAGTTCGCTGAATTTTCAATATTTGCACTCCAGTGACTTCCAAATACCTAAACAGCACATAGAAGCAAGCAACATTCGACATTGACAAATGCTTGTACTTTTTTGTTACTGATTTTTTTAAGCCATGCCCAAGTGCCAAATACCACTGCAAATACCTGCAAGCGAACGTTCGGCATTGACAAATGCTAGTTTTAAATACATTTTCTAGATAACTGAAAGTTGACTAGTCTGAACATTTTAGAAGGTAAAGTGTAATTGAAAGTAACATGTACTAATAAAAAGACAAGAATTTATTTAAAGTTTTCCTGACCTGTGCTGGTGTGTTCCCCAGTTGGGGGTGGGGGCATTTGGTTCCACGTATCCTAGCAAGGCTTCACCACTGCTTGAATGTACATGCTCTAGTGCAGTGATCAGAATGATCCAGGTACTGGGACCAGTTTTTCCTTTCCTTGCACTGTGAACCAAGTATGTCTTTTTTTTTTTTTTATATAATCTCTGTCTCCCTCTCTTACACATACACAGACACACACACACACACACACACACGTGTCCTTGTTTAAAGTATACAATTAATAGGTAGTTTAAACTATGGGTGCTAAACATGTTAATATAATTGCGATAGCGCTCTTGTCATAAAGGCTGCAGATTGTAATGCCAGAACCACAACTTTCTAGTAAGAAAAGCATGCATTACATCTAATCAGAGATGTTTCTCTTGTTTGTGAAAGGTGTTCATTATATGAGTGGCACAGATCAGAGCAATCTGAGCAGAGAGGAATAATCTCAAATCACAGCACTCCATCATATGCATATACACCAGTGACACCACACCTACATAATAATGCTCTCCTTCAGCCGTCACTAGACCAAACTAGTTCTCTATTAAAGTTAAGTTAATATCTAAAGACACTTATCGAAGTGCATGTACAAATAGACATTATGCTGCTCCAATTAATTTGTAAATGTATAAATAAAGTTAGACACCTCATTCCTATATAAAGGAGTACAGCAAAAAAGGTTTTAGAAGTGCGCCTTAATATATTCAGCATTAGTATACCACTCCAATTTATTTGCTAGGAGTGCTATTAAGCAAACAGAAAACCTTAATCATCCTTATTGAGAAAAATGGTTTAACCATTGAGTATGGAAACACATAATGATTCCCTAGGCCAATGATGGGCAGCCTGTGATAACCAAAGGGCCACAGGTGCAGCCCTCAAACACCCCTGAGGGCTGCAGGACCATGTGCGACCCCCACAAGACCCCCTTTACCTTAGAATCAATCAGAAATTACAGATTTGATTGTAATAAACTTTAATAAACTTTATGAAGAGGATTGGAAACTTCATTAAAAGTTGTAAACTACATTAAAAGTATTAAATACTGTTCAAAATATTAAAGAAATACTGTATTTCAATGTGACTTCTGGGTGACATGTTTTACTAAAGTTCAGAGTAACTCCACTGAACCTGACTGCCGACTGTCATGCACAGCTGCTGTAAATGAGAAAGTTAAGCAAGCATCCATTCCCCAACTTTCAAAACCCATAAACCTTATTGCTAGAAATTGATTCTCTGACCTGCTTTCAGCCACAACTTCACCACCAAAGCTGTTTGAAACAATAAATAAATTAAATCAAACACCTGACTTTTAAAAAACACCCCACCCACAAGCTGTTGAGCTACACCCGACAATACCCAACCCCCGACTTTCAATCAATCAATCAAATCTTTATTTATTCAGGCGATCATCATTGAGCAAGGCTCATTTACAAGATGGACCTGATAAGGTCAAGGCTCTAGTTGATACACAGCAATTACATCACACACTTATAAGACAGTTATACATACAGAAAAAATGATGTGTATATCACAATGATATACAGCGAATTCACATGTTGAAACTCGGTTAAGAGAAGGTTAAACTAAAATCTACAATATGTACAGTACATATATATCCCAATGAGGGTCATGACAGTCACACACATAATGAGTACAAGGATGGTGAAGGAAATATTGGGTGTCATAAACTGGGGGTGTCTGACTGGAAGGAATATGTCATATATGATTGGAATATAGGTTTGTGGGATGACTATTCTATCCCTAGCGGTAGCAACTGCATTTCTCTGTGAAGAAGGCTGTACAGTGCTGCTTAAAGGATGTAAATGGATAGATAATGGACAGTTTTAGGGATTTTTGTAGGGTGTTCCATGCTATAGCTAGAGAATAGCTGATTGCTGCCCTGCCTAGTTTGGTGTTGACTTTGGGCAATTTGAGCAGGATGATATTTTTGCTTCTTAGGGCATAGGAGCTAGGAGTGGTCTGGTTGAAGCAGTCCAGGATATAACTTGGGAGTTTTTTTGATAAAGCTCTGTAGATCCATAGAGCTACATTTCTGCTCCTCCTGACATGAAGGGAAACCCATCCAACTGCGTCATAAGAGAACAATGGTGGGTATTATATGGCAGGTCTGTAATGAACCTTATTGCTCTATGATATAAGGTATCCAACTTTGAAGGTAGGAGATGGGGCAGTGACTATGAGAAGTCTGCATAGTCAATGACTGATAGAAAGATGGCCTGGACTAACCTCATCTTTGAGTCTCTATTAAGGAAGGGTTTTAATCTATAGAGGAGGCCAAGCCTTAGGCGAAGTTTTTTTAACAGTTGTTCTAGATGCTGAGTGAAGTCAAGTCTGTTGTCAATCCACACACCTAGGTATTTGATATTTTCAACATACTCCAGATTTTCTCCAAGTATAGTGCATAGCTGGGGGAGATTGATTGAAGAGGATGTGTTGGTGGAGTTTTGAGTTGTGAACATCATTGCTTTAGTTTTCTTTGTATTTAGCAGAAGCTTTTTCTCGAGTAGCTGACATTGTAACAAGGAGAATTCTGTTTGTAGGATTTCATGAGCAACTGTAGGCGAAGGGTTGCTGACATACAGAACAGTATCATCAGCAAAGAGGTGTACTGAGGACTTGGTAAGGGTTGAATCAATTTTATTTATATAAATGGCAAAAAGGATAGGACCCAGAATAGAGCCTTGGGGGACTCCTCTAGACAGTGGTCTTAATGGGGATAGGTCACCTTCAGCTTTTACCTGCTGTGACCTACCAGAGAGGTAGCATCTGAACCACTTAAGGGACGGTTGATCTAGGCCAGTGGAGTGTAGGGATGAGAGTAGCAGTTCATGGTACACAGTATCGAATGCTTTGCTCAGGTCCAGGAATACTGCACAGACATTGTTCTTTTTATCCAATTCAGTTTGCCAGTCATTTGTGACCTTGGCTAATGCAGTGATAGTGCTATGTTTGGCCCTGAATCCAGATTGAGCTGGATTAAATAGGTTAGCATTGTCAAGATATTCCCTTAACTGAATACTCACTAATTTCTCCAGCATCTTGGATAACACAGGTAGAATGGAAATGGGCCTGTAGTTATTAAAATCCATAGGGTCCCCTGATTTTAGAAGGGGGACCACTTGAGCTATCTTCCGAGCGTGGAATAGAGCCAGAGTTTAGGGAAAGGTTAAAGAGGTGTGTTAGGGGGACTGCAAGCACATGGCATGCAATCTTTAGAAAGAAGGGGTCCAGAAGGTCTGCTCCTGCACTTTTTTTGGTATCCAGATACCATAATAGATCCTCAACTTGTTTCAACAGTATAGGTTTGAAGCTAAAGGAAGAGTCAACTCTTTGATCACCAATGTAGTCAGAGCTTAATTGGTCACTTAGAAGGTTAGCTGGGGAGGTGTCAAAGGCAAGGCCAGCTGTTGTGAAGTGGTTGTTGAATGCATCCAGTATTTCCATTTTGCCAGTAATAGGGCCATAGTTATTGTGTAGTTGAGTTGGAAGGGGGTTGTTAGTGTCCTGGCCCATCATACCCTTGATGGTGCCCCAAAACCAAGCAGGATTATGGCAGGAGGAGTTGAGCTCGGCCAGGTAGTAGGCAGCCTTTGCATCCCTAACTTTCCTGGTGCATTTATTCCTGGCTTTCCTAAAAATCATCCAGTCATTTGTATTCTTGGTTTTTCTTGCTACTTTCCAGAGTTTGTCTCTGTCCAGCAGTGCAGCTTTGAGTCAGCTGAAAACCAGCGACAGAGTTGTTTTTATTCAGATACTAGAGATTGGGGCATGGGTGTTAAGGGCATTTATTATAATGCTATTTAGCACCTGCTGAGCTTTTTCTACAGAATGTGCAAGATAAAACTTTTGCCAGTGTGGAGAGTAAGCTAGATCATGCAGATATCCTTCAATATTGATGTTTTTCTTGGATCTCCTCATGAGGAATTTTGCAGAATTTGTTGTTATGCTATTGGATCTTACCCCTGCGATGGGGCAGTGATCACTTATGTCGCATAGGAGCACGCCAGCATGTGTGAATAGAAGTGGTTTACTCACTAGCATGATATCAAGTAGTGTACTGTTACTACTGTTCTTTGTGTTTAATCTTGTTGGTTCATTAATTAACTGTGTGAGCCCATAGGTGTCACAGAATGATACCAAAGGTGTAGCTGCCTGGGTGAGCCAGTTGAAATTCAGGTCGCCTAGGATAATGATTTCTTCAGTTCTGGACTTGACCAGGTTTCCCAGGTGGGATAAGAGCTTGTGTTCAGCAGAGGGGGGGTCTGTAGCATCCAATTAGTTAGAAAGCTGCTGTATTGGGGAGAGAGACTTTTAGAGATAGGAATTCAAATTCCTTGGGCATAGATGTTGCAGCAGTACAGGATACAACTATACCAGCTTTTGCATATATGGCTGCTCCACCTCCCCTTGTTTGGCGATCAGCTCTGAATAGCTGATAGTTAGGTAGGTTAACTTCCCTGTCCATTGTGGTGGGTTTGAGCCATGTCTCAGTTATCACGAGAAAGTCTGTCAAGGTTTGGGCAACCCAGGCTTGTATCAATGTAAATTTTTTCAACAGACTGCATACATTAATATGCAGGAAACTGAGGCCTTTAGTTGAGGTTAGGTCTGATGGAGAGGTGATACTTTCAAGAGGTCCAGGGTTGATTTTCACATTACCAAGACAGAGCAATAGAAAGATCAGTAGTTTCATGAGGGCTGCCAGTGATAGGGAGAGGGGGCTGTCTTTGGTCCTCCTTCTTTTATTCTGTTGCCACTCTTTTTTTTGGGTGCTCCCTGTGGTTTTAAGGTAGTGTGTTGGGATACCAATTAGCAGTTTGATGACTAGGCTTAGGGGAATCTATATATCCAGCAGTGGGGCCTTGACTGAAACACATATGTGGTGATATGTGTATCTTTATGGTGATTGTACCACTGTAGTCGATGCAGCAATGGTAAAGCATATATGAGGGTTTGAGTGTCAGCCAAGGGGGATGTTCCAGAGAAACTGGGCGGATTGACCACTCTAAATTGTATAACAGGGTCATCTTCTTTGTGGAACCCTATGGCTGATAGTGACAGGAGTATCAGAAGTAAGCTCACCATTCTGATGGGGATATTGATAGTTGGCAGTGGGGAGTAGTGAAGTTGCTGATTGGTTGGATCAGCAAGCTGGTGTGACTCTCTGTTGGTTTAGAGAAAAATACTGAGGGCGGGGAAGAGGTTTCGGTGGGAAGATGCCTATAAATTAACACACAAGAAGGGGGAAGAGTGGGTGGGCAAAAATGTTGCGCCTTTCCCGACTGCTCCCTCGCTGTTCCTCACGGCCTTGTGGTTCCCAGGTTTGGCTAAGGTGCTGCCGACCGCCCGCTGGCAGAGCGAAGCCCCAGCGCTCAGCTGGGTGCTGTGGGATGGAAGATGCAGGCTGGAGAGAGACAGAGGAGGGTGCAGCAATTAATAAGGGCAGTAGCAAGTGTTTTCTGAACGTCACTGACCAAATCTGCACTACAAAAGGACTGTGGGGGGGGGTTTCTGTGGCACCTCAGCATCTGGCCCACCTTACAGATGCAAACAAGAAGCTGTAATTACATTAGAGAGCAGAAAAATGGCAGTTTCCCCTTGCAATACAATAGTGGATAACAGCACTTTTTTGATGATTTACACAGATAAAATAAAAAAAAAAAGAAGGAGAGTGGCGCCTCAGCATCTGGTCCACTGCTGCTAACAGGATCCAGCAGAATTCAAATAGAATCAACAACAGTTTCCCTCTACAGATGTCTCACCAGATTGGAAGCAGCTCTTCTGGGGAATTTGCAGTGAAAAAAACAGGGGAAGAGTAAAAGAGAGAAAAAAATCAAGTCCTACACAGATTTCGGCAATGCAGACTGAGCCAGTGTAAGTCAATGGGGCAGTTCATCCACTGCAGTTGTAAACAAAGAGATAGGTGTCCAACTGCAAAATTAATTCACAAGTTTCTAGCATTTAAACTTCAGTGCACATTCAGTCACAACAAAAGTCACCATCAACTCACAAGCAGGAAATTTACCAGACAGTGTGTGTTTGTTTGCTCAGACTGCAGTGTACTATAATTAAAAAAACAAAACATTTCATTCAGACTGTCATCCTCTGCAAACTGTTCCAATCCTCTCTATTCCAGCTCCCTGCAGAACTTGGCACCATTTCATAAAAATAGAAATCCAGGACAGTTAGGTAGGGGTGTGCGTGTGTGTGTGTGTGTGTGTGTGTGTGTGTGTGTGTGTGTGTGTGTGTGTGTGTGACACAGATGGATATAGCAGACTGTAGACTAGGGAATCTGGAGAGAGCTTACCTGAGCGGTACCCAACCCCAGACTTTTACTAGCAGCTGTTTTAAACCAGAATAAAGTAAAACAAGCCTCCAACCCCCACCATCAATATGATTTCTTCACGATCCCTATCTCCATGGCAAACACCTCATTATCTCCTCAGAGCTTAATAAAAGTGATTGTTTCTTTGGGGGGGGGGTGGATGCAGGGCTGCAGGTTTCCCACCACTGCCTAGGCCACTTATAGAGTTCCCTCTCAAAACAAAAAACACACACCGAATGCCAAACAGCAACTGTTAGAAGACAAAGAACCTCTGTGTGCAAACACTGAGGCAAGGGTTACCCCAAAGGGCATTTGGCTGGGAAGCCAAGTTTCAAGAAAATACAAAATCACACATGCTCCCATGATGCCAAGCATCATGGGATGCATATGCAAATCACCACAGAATGTTATGCTGGTCCAACTTTAAGCAGAATTGCATGGTGCCGAAAGGCCTCTCACACAGTTTGCAAAGAGGTGCTAACAGAAGACATAGTGCGTGTTTAGGTCCTGTGGTCTTCTGTTGGCACCCTTCTGTTTAATGACATTTCATCTAATGCTGCATGGACAACACTCTGTGTTCACATGCAGCTGTGATGCTTTGCGTATGAGGCATGTTGTCTTGGCTGCAACTTCAAACCTTTGAAATATGCCTCAACACCTAAATTCTTTATCTTTAAATAGTTTTTTATTTTAATGGGTTCACCACAATATATCCAAGGCACACTGCCTTAAGGGTAGCTGGATCAATCCACTGGGGTTGTCAAACAGACTAGGCATACTAATGAGTCCTGGTAGGACGAAACACGTGTCTATGTCTTCTGTTAGCACCCTTTGCAAACTGTGTGAGAGGCCTTTCGGCACCATGCAATTCTGCTTAAAGTTGGACCAGCATAACATTACTGTTAGTTAGAAGGGGAATATCTATCACATCTCCCTCATATGACTAAGAATGTAAAAAAGAACAAAAGAGCCCTAAATTGTATAGAATATAAGGTTGTAACTGGGGTAGAAAATACCGCAAACCAGCATTTCCCCAGATCTGAAGTTACATCCATGTCATTAGAAAGGATGAGCAGTAGTTATCAGTGCTGGCCCAACACTCCTTCCCTAATTTGGAGTTCAAATGATTTACAACAGTAAGCACAAGTAATCTAGCCATCTAACAGCTCTTTAACCTTTCCAGGGACAAATCTCTCTAATGTTTAGGCAGCAGATTTTTAAGTCTTTTCGGCTCTTCATGACAGAATTAACTCTTTCAACCTTAGCAATATAAAATCCGGTTCTCCAAACCTCCATTATACTCTTTTCTCCAGGCCCAAATTTATATTGTCACATGAGAAAATAAAAAGAGAAATACAATTAATGTAGTAAATTTGGCAAATCTGGTGCTTATCGAGACCCACCCCAATGGTATCATACCTTCTTAAACTATAAATCAGGCATTTCAACACATATAGTGCATCTGAGAACCTCACCGGCATTCTCATCAAAGGTCTCCTGGTTCCAGATAAAAGGACAGGTCATCTTCCAAAGGCTACTGAAAGTTGTCCTGCTATTGAACAACAGGCAGTAAAATCTCTTGGTTGATATAAAATTACAGACAGTGTGTCTCTTGAGCAAACAGCTCCTTGCAAACAGCAAATTATTAAAAAAAGTTCAAAAGTGTTAAAAAAGATTACCACTCAAGTAAAGTACTAATATAGGAGTGCTTTCATTTAGCTAATTTAGAATTGCCAGGGAATGCAAAAGATTTGATAGTAAAAATGAGCAAACCTGCAACTAAACACACAGAGCGGGTAGCAGAGCAGCGACCCGGCCACCTTGCTGCTCCATGCCAGACAGACAGCATCAACCCGGAGCTTTGAAGTGTGAGAATTGAGGACTTCAGAAGTTCACACAAGTGTGAAAGTGCCATTTAGAATTGGCACCTTAGCAGAGGCGAACCAATATGACAAGATGAAAAAAAAAAAAAAAACATGTATCATGCCGGGACTGCGAGGTGGCTGGATACTGTGGGTGGCAGATGAAGGGGGGTGGGGAGACAAGAAACTCAAACAGGAGGACAGGACACACGGCAATTGAAGGAACAAAATGTATTTATTTATTTGCTTTTGGTAACCGGGTGGGTGTACTGGGTATAGGAATGTCTATTTTCAGGCACGACCCGGGAGGGTACAAGAGAACATACATGAGTATACGGGTGATGCAGCATATGAGATGTGTAATGTAGTGAGAAGGAGGAGCACATACAGTCAGCTGTAGATTTAGAGAAACATTCTTCAGTATGATACAGTCAATAATATTACATGGCCGAAGGTTTCCTAGGCTGTGTGAAGTCTGTGTTACACCCCTGCCCTTTGATAAAGGAAGGGTTAGGCTGTACAATGGAACAGTTCACACTTAAATGAATAACAATCCATTAACTCTCAAAGAAAAAGGAAAACAAACACACAGAATAGTGTCTGCCATTATTCAGCTGCACATCAAACATATTCCTCTGACATTCAGCAGCAGCTCCATGTTTAGTAACTGCAGCCAGCTGAAGCATATTGTTTTGTATAATCATTTTACTGATGGCCTTAATTAGACCTCAGAATGTGCATCCTGTGTCTTATAGACGCAAATCTAAACAAACTTTCTCTCTGCTACTCCTCAACAGACTGCTAGCTTGTTACATTTACATCCAAAAGCACTACAGATCACACGTAAGTGCAAAAAGCCCACCCCTCCACAAAGTTACACTCAGAGAACTGTGGCAGATCCCACTGATTGAATACTGGACCAAAACTAAGTACATTTGTAACTGAATATGGACAAACCAAACCCAGCAGTGAATAAATTAGCAGGGCAACCTATGACAGTGTTACACAGCAAGGATAAATAGGCTTCAGATAACAACTCCCCATCAATAACATTTCCCTGCAGCTGGCCAAGAAGGCATTAGAAGATGTTGACTCAAGTTTGTCCCATGGGCTCAAACTTCCAAGTTTATTTTCCACTGCAAAATTAGTTTTTCTTTTTACACAAGTGGATCCTTTTTTTTTCTTTCCTGGCAAGTGCTTTGACGCTTTGTGACTCCCGTGCAATTGTGCAACCCAAGCACTCCTCCTAGTGAGAGCTAGCAGCCAGTGAACCTGATGATAAGCCCAGTTAAAATTACAGAGCTGGACCAGGATGAATCAGCTCCTGTTAACACCCTCTGATAATACTCATTATGATATGTGTGTGTGTGTGTGTGTGTGTACACATTACTCATGCAATAGCTTCAAGTTCCATTTCGTAAACACAACTGCCACAATCTACCCCCCCCCCAGGAGAACTAAAGTCTAAATTAAACTACTAACAGATCAAGGTTTTATTAAGAACCAGCATAGTCCTTTTTCTAACACCCACGTTTTCTGATGCCTAGCTTCGGCACTCCTAGGTCATTTTTACTCTCTTGCTTGTAGATGCTTACCAAATCAGAGAAGCAACTCTGTTTGTTCTCCCCTTTCCCCATGTATGTTTCCTACAACTGAGTACCTGCAGAGAGTGAAATGGACATGTTTAATAAGATTCCTGTTCAGTTATGCTTACTTGTGCCAGGTGGGGACCAAAGTACCCAGTGACTAACAAGACAGACAGGGGTACTTACCTAACCATCTAGGACAGAAGGCTTGTACTGTATATATTATGTCATTTGTACAGCACTGGTACATTCAGTCAGTACCCCCCCCCATGCCCAGCAGGCTTAGCTGGATTTGGGTGATCTATACTGTAGTTTTGCTTATCTCTTATCAATGAATGCAGCAGCTCTTCTCAATATATACAAATAACAACAGTCAGCGACAGAGAAACAAAACCATAATAAAAACACAGATTTGCAGTGATCCTTAAAGTACAACTCCACTAGCGTCTCACCACCAATGACTTTGGAAAACATACTGAGGATCTTGCTCATCTGTATTTGTTGCAGTGCAAAGTTAACAGGTTCTCAGCAAGTCATGTCACCCCAGCACCTTGTACAGACATTAACAGTAATGGAAAAGTGGAAGGGGACTCAGAGAACTCAATTTCAGGAGGAAAATGAAACCTAGTACTTCGTTCCAGGAGCAAAATATGAAAAGACAGTATGGTCAGTCTCGTGGTTCAATTCTATGGAATGGTGATTGGTTCCCCACACAGCATTTTTTCATTTCCAGTACTAAACATTATTAATGAATGACTGTCCATGCATGCATGCAAAGCGTTGGGGGGTTCATAATACACTCCTCTCTGCCCTTCACACATCAGTCAGCAGACTGGGAATGCTGGAGGATGACACGTCCCAACTGTCCACACACTCCGGGGAATGGATGGAGTTCCCCATGCTACAGGCTCAGCTCACCTTTAGTCTGTCTCTCTCTCCTTGGTGGGTAACGATACTCTGGATTTCCCCACTCCACGTGATCCTAAGTGGCTTGACTCACACTGTTCCTGTTCAGTTCATCCCTGCACACTAGTTGCTGCCCCCACCTTCAGTCCGCACCTCTCGACTGGGACACTGCTGGGCTGAGAACTTCGGTCCATACAGTAGAGCAGGGCACTAGGAAGAAATGACCGCATTGGGAGGGGGGTGGTGGTGAAGATTTCTGCACTGGGGAATGGGAGGTTGCAGAGAGGGAGGGTTGACTGCTGAAACAGTTGTCCTCCAAGTGATGTAAAAAAAAATAGAGTTTTCACTTTCTTCATGTTGGCAATGCTGCTCAGCTGTCTGTTGGTAATTGCGATGGCAGTGTGATGGGTGAGATGGAGAGACAGGCATTAAATGCAACTAAAGAAAGTAACACGTAGCACAACATACATGTAAAGTGCAAACATGTTTCAAGTGCTGATTGTGAGAATGGTGTATACTCTGCTGGATGTCAGTGTCATGGCAGGGCATGGTGAGCAAAGTAAGAGGTAGCATGCATGTACTGTGGAGACACGTTTCATGCAGTGATTGAAGCGGACCTTTTCTTTGAAGCCAATGCCACTGCTTTCAATCTGCTGCTATACACATCTTGCACCTCCATTGGTGCATATGGGATGCACCCTGCTGATTGAGCACTTCACTGGCAGGGACTGGCACACACCTCCAGCAAGTCATATTCTCCCAAGATGTTTCTTGCGCATGCGTGCAAGCAAACATAAAAAATAGTAACTAATACAATTACAAAAATAATAGTTTATACTGTTCAAGCAATACAGTACTTCACAAGGAGCGTAATCACAGTCATAAACAATCCAATAATTTGTCCTAGTCTAGCCTGACTTAATCTACCACATGCAAGGCAAAACAGTACACAAGATGCATGCGCTAAATAAATATTGCATTAGGATAGGCTAAGGGAAATTGGCTCAACCATACATACATGGGGAAGGGGAAAGGGCCAGGGTAATATGTGTAGGGGTTGAGGGATAAATTAAGGTATGGGTCATGGACAGTTGCCAGTGACAGTATTAAAATGACAAAGAAGAAAGTTGAGGGAGAAGTGAGAAGAGGCAGAGTGGGTAGACATGGAAAGAGAGGACCAGACTTCAGAAAAGCGATATGAGATGAATGGGCATGTCAGCATCATTAATTCCTGACTACCTGTAGCGCTTTTGCCTTTTCAAGCTTTCTATTGCTTAACCTTGATGCAAAGTGGCCACCAAGGTCAAAGTGAGTTAAAATCAATATTTGTCTTCACAGCTCTGTCAATACTCACAAGGAAACACTTTTTTCACAGGTTTACAAAAGAGGTTTGGGAAATTCCTTTGGAAATATGGAACACAGAGGCCAGGGTTTACTTAATGTGTTTATTTAAAGTTTCGGATTCACACCTTTGAGCTGAAAGCCCTTTTACAAAGGTTCCACATCAAAGCAAAGAGTCAAAGTAAAAATATAAACAATGACAAATGAATACAAAAACATAATGAAAAGGAGAATAAACGACAATTTGTCACAAAGGGAAAATCCAGCAGTAGACAGGCATTCTACAATGAATGCCAAGTAAAATTAACAAAATACATATGGGCAGAGGTACGGACCAGCAAACTAAGAGTGCACATGTTCCAATGTAAACAATGGAGCAAGCCACCCAAAAGGCATTGTCAAAGAGGCAGGGAAAGATGATAGGTAGGGAGTGGGAAGAGGGTGGTAGGTGGGACAGGGGAAAGGTGGGGTGGGTATGGGTGGATAGAGGGGAGCAGCATGAGGTGTAAGATGGGGGGAAGTCTGTTAGAATTGAGGAAACAGGGCAAAGGGCAGGATGGGAGGGGTAGGAAGAGGGGAGAGGGAGGAAGGAAGAACGGGTGAGCCTCGTCAGAGCATGCAGGGGCATGAAGAGAAGGGAATAGGCAGAAGAAGAGTGAGGGATGGAAGTAAGGGGGTGGTGCACAGATAATAAAGCAAGGTAGGAGGCAAAGTATTAGGTGAAACATTCGCAAGTGCCACTAGCCACTAAGTGTTGCTGCTGTAGCATGCATTTAAAAGGGCCAGGTGTGGTAGCATGGTGATGTCACTAGGAAGCAGGGTAAACAATTCTGGAGCTCTGACAGCAAATGTTCTCTGTCCTTGGGACGTGTGACAGCACAGAACTTGGAAGGTTAGGCTTTTTGAGCTTCTGGTGTAACTGGAGCAGTGGTGCAAGTGGTAGACAAGAAGTACAGGAACTCAGGAATTGTCAAATATGAAATGCAGAATGAAGATCTTCAATCTGAAGGATAGCTGTGTGAAGACACATCTATCTGTTTAGACACTAGTACATTCAGTTAGAAATATTGAAGTATTTCTAGCAAAATTGCACTGTTGTACAAGTCAGATGTTGTTACGGAAACCCTGTTTTTTAGGTCGCAGGGCCAGAAACTGTCATTATGTTGTTGGTTTAAGAATTTCAGTTCCAGTGTCAGTCGGAAGAAGTATAGGAACTCCATTCCTGCAGCAAAAAAGGTACAGGAACAGAGTTCTTGTACGTTCCTGTTCACTTTCATCACTGAACTGGAGCTGTTGTAGGGTCAGAGGATCCTCTTGTATCCCGGGGGCATAAGCCCAAGAGAGACTGTCTTTGCAAGGAGACAGGTTTAATAGGAGATTCTACCACTGAGCTGGAATCAGTTAGCCTGGGTATAGTTGTAACAGTTATGTGAGAGCCTTTCTGTCCCTGTAAGGAGTCGACAGGCTTTGTTTAGAGCAATGGCAATGCTCTGTAGAGTGGTGTCTGTGGCAGAACCATAGACCACCAGCCCATAGTCAATGATGGAGACCACTGAGCTTTGATTTGCCAAGTTGAGGGAATCAGAAGTCAGACAGTGCTTATGCCTGAACAGTAATCTGATGCAGGTGTTCGCAGTTTTGACAATGTTGTCAATGTGACTGGTAAAGGATAGAGTGCTATCCGAGGTGACATCTAGGTATTTAAACAGTTGTGTCTGCTCAAGGCAACACCCGAGCAGACCCTAATAGTCAGTTGATGCACTTTGTACTTACTATGTCAACTGTGGAACATTACCTTAGTTTTCTATAGTTTAATATGAGTTTCTGAGAGTCATAGAAACATAGAAGTTGACGGCAGATAAGGACTACAAGACCCATCTACTCTGCCCATTTCTTTTTCTACCTTATGAATGTGTCATCGACCTTTGCTCTGTCAATGACCTATCTATTCATACTCATCTGTATTGCTATCTTATGCCTATCCTATGCCTGTTTGAAGTCCTGCACTGTATACATATCCGCCACTTCCTCAGGTAGGCCATTCCATGCATCAATCACCCTTTCTGTGAAAAAGAACTTACTCACATTACCCCTTAATTGGTCTCTCTCTAATCACATGCTGTGTTTTCTTGTCCTGCTATTTTTCTTATATTGAAACATGTTAGACTCTTTCACCTTGTTAATGTCCTTAATTTGTTTGGATGTTTTGATCATATCACCTATCTCCCTCCTTTGTTGTAGGGTATACATATTGAGCTCTGTTAATCTGTCCTCATATATTTCTGATGCAGTCCCTTCGCCATTTTGGTTGCCCTTCTCTGGACTATCTCAATTTGGTTAATGGTTCCTTGTGAAGGTGTGGCCTCCAGTACTGCTCACGTACTCCAAATGGGGCCTAACCAGTGTCTTGTAAAAGGGATTATTACCTCCCTCTTACAACTTGTAATACCCCTACTAATACACCCCAACATCCCCTTAGCCTTACCTACTGCTTTAGTGGTCTGCTTGGATGATTTCAGGTCATTTGTGATGATGATGCCCAAGTCTCTTTCTTCCCTTGTGACTGCCAGCAACTTCCCTCCCAGCCTATGGGTGACTTCAGGGTTTCTCTTCCCTATGTGCATGATCTTGGACTTCTTTGCATTAAACCCCAGTTGCCACTCTTTCAACCATTTTGCCAGTTTATCCAGATCTCTTCTCATTCTGCCCATCCTATCTGGATCATCTACTCTGTTGCAGATCTTTGTGTCATCTGCAAACAGACTGACCTTACCCTCCAGTCCATCTGCAATATCACAGATGAAGATGTTGAAGAGGACTGGCCCCAGGACTAATCCCTGAGGTACCTTACTTGTGACTTGCATCTCTTCTGACTGTATACCATTTACTACCACTCTCTGTTTTCTGCCTGTCATCCAGTTTGCCACCCAGTTGACTAACTTCTGACCCACCCCAAGCCTACCCAACTTATTAATCAATCTTCTGTGTGGAACAGTATCTTAAACTTTGCTTAAGTCAAGGTAGGAAACATCAGCTGCTCCCCCTTGGTCCACCACTCTGGTTACCTAGTCAAATAAATCTATGAGATTAGTTTGACAGGACCTTCCTGTTGTAAACCTATGCTGTCTTAGATCCTATGTTCCTATGGATTCCAGGTGTTGCACTATCCTTTTTTTAAGGAGTTCCTCCATAATCTTGCCCACTACTGAAGTAAGACTGATTGGTCTGTAGTTCCCTGCCTCCTCCTTGCTACCACTCTTGTGGAGCGTGATCACATGAGCCCTTCTCCAGCCTTCTGGGACCTCTCCTGTGCTCAGAGACTCACTAAACAGTTCTGATAATGGCTCAGCGAGTTCCACCCTTAGCTCCTTTAGTACCCTGGGGTGTATGCCATAAGGTCCCATTGCCTTATCCACCCTCAGCTTATTGAGCTCTTGTAGGACCCTTTCTTTTGTGAAAGGACTAGTGCATACCTCCCTCCCCCCTGTGTCCATGGCACTGAGCTGTGGGCCCTGCCCTACCTTCTCTTCAGTAAATACTGAGCAGAAGTATCTGTTTAGGATCAATACTTTTACATGGTACTCCTCCTCCTCTTCACATGTCCCCTTATTCCCTTAACCAGGCCACCCAGGTTTGACCCTTGAGGGACACCTGACCAGACGAGTAGCTTGGTTGAGAGGATATCAACAATCATCACTTGTTGCAAACAGTCACAGAGGTATCTGTCAAATCAACAAGTGGCCTCTCAAGAAAGCCCTAGTGCGATCAATTGATTGACCAGTAGGGAGTGGATGACTGTATTGAAAGCCTTAGTATGGTCAATAAACATAGCACCCACAAGTTAACCATTGTTCAAGGTGTTATGGATGTAGTTGGTAAATTCAGGCAGGGCTGTGGAAGTACAGTGTCCCTTTTGAAAACCATGCTGCTGTGGGTATTGTAAGTTGTTTTTGTCAAGATAGTCTACCAGTTGGTCTGCCACTATTCATTCAAGGGTCTTGGTGAGATGTGGAAGAATGGAGACTGGTCTATAATTTCCATGCTGGGCCCTGTCTCTACTTTTATGGACTGTGGTCACCAAAGCTGATTTCCATTTTGAGGGGAATTGTGATAACGAGAGTGAATGATTTGTGATCTTTGTCAGAGGGCACAGGACTTCATCCAGAGTAAGGGCAATAAGTTTAAGGTCAAGCATGTCCCCATTTGCTCTAGATTTTCCAAGAACCTTGAGAAAATATGTTTTTGCTTCTGCTTCAAACACTGTTTTGAAGTAGAAGGGTGGATGTTTGTGTTTCTTTTCTAGATCTGAACTGAGTTTGGAGACAGGGGAGGCATCAAAGAAGTTTGAGGAAAGTACATGGCTAAGGTCAGTGAAAGCTGAGTTGAAGGTCTCAGCAATGATTAAGCGGTCAAGGGTAACTGAGCCATCGATGTTGGGTGTCGAGGGTGCCAACTTAGGTTCCTTCCCAGTTACTTCTGAGAGATTCCTCCAGAACTTCTACCATCACTACAGGAATTGGCCAATGCCACCCTATAATACTTGGCATTAGTCAAGCGGATTGCTCTGGTGCAGGCATTCCTAGCCTTTTTATAGGACAGGATATCAACATGTCTACCCATGGCATTAGCTTGATGCCAAAGGTGATTACAGGATTTCATCAGCTGTAGAAGTTTGGACGTAATCCAAGGATTACTGTGTCCCCTGATCTTCTGCTTTTTGTAAGGGGTGTGGACATCACAATCTGCATTGAAACATGAGATGAAACAATCAAGGCCTGCATCCACATCAGTGGCAAGGTCAATATGTGACCAGTCCTGTTATTGCAGGAGTGACTTTAGAAGTTGAAAGTGTCCATGGATTAGCACCCTACTATTAATTGTTCCAACTTGAAGTTTGCCGTACTTGTTTGACCAAACACACAGGATGGGGGAATGATCACTAATAGAACTGGAGAGTACTTTGGTGTCTGTGATATGGTCGGGGTGATTAGTAAGCACCCAGTCTAAGATGGTAGATGTCCCTGTTCTGTAATTTATTCTGGTCTGGAACTGAACTAGTTGAGAGATGTTTGCAGCAGCCAAGGCATTCTTATAGCTACAAGCATTGGCAGAGAATGAATTAACACTGAAGTCCCCTAAAATAATGGATTTGGAGTTGTGCCCTAGGTAATGGATCCAGTCAAGAAGTGTTCTAAGGCCAGGGTCAGTAAGCTTGGATAGTACATAAACAGATGCTAGAGTTAGCACCTTGTTATGTGCACCAAGTAATACTCTGACAGCAAGGATCTGTACGTCAACCCTGGGTCTAGGCAATGACAGAACATGCCCTGATAACGAATCCTTCATGTAGAGTACAAAACCACCACCTTTTTTAGATGGCCTATCTTGCCTGAATTCAGTGTAACCTGGAATTGCAATGGCAGTGTCTGGGATACTGGGTGATAACCAGATCCCAACAACTGACAGGGCATCAGGGTTGTGTTGTGAAACCTAAATGGTAAAGGCATCAAGTTTAGAGGACAGGCTGCTGATGTTTATGCTTGCCAAGGAGAGGAGGCCAGAGTTACTTGTAAAAATTGTGACTAGGTTGAAGGGGGCCAGGGTTAGGATGTATGTTGCAAGAGACGATTAGCAGCAACAGCATTAACCACTTTAGGAGTTCCCAATAGAACTTCTTACAAAGCATTTCGTGCCTTATTATAGAAGGTTCTTTGCTGATGATAACCTGCATAGTAAAGAAGTCTTGTAGTAGAAGCAGGAGACATGGAACTGTGGTGATACTCTGTGGTGGCCAGTTGTGAAGTACTCAGAAGGATTCCATACCAGAATAACTCAGGGCCAAAACAGAAGTGACCATACCATAGATATTCAGGGCATAGTTACTGAGATGGTAAATGATAGAAGTTGTGTAACTTTCATAGACCACCCCTGGGAGGGCAGCCAGAGTGAGCAAAGTAAGCACAGAGGTCACAAGGAAGAAGGGTGCCATTTGAAATTTACAGGAGGCGAGTCGACCGAAAAGTAAATCCAACAAAGGCTATGAGTTAATGTGTGTTCAAGCTGCAAAGACTGACAAGTAGCCTATGCAGGATGCAAGTTACAGTGTATAACACTAATCAGTGGTAGAAAGTGTTGCAGCAGTAAAGAGAGGAGAGAATGGGGACTGGGAATCAAGAAGACTAAGGAGAATACCAACTATCCAACCAATGGGAGCGTGGAATGAAAGACAGGAAAGGGATTTATGTGTATTTAATACTGGCCAGGAAAGGGGCAGATGAGTGGGAGAAAATGTAATCCCCAGACTAAAATCCAAACTGAACCAAGCAGAAAAAAGAAAATTGTGGTAAGCCGCAGTGTCCACGTTTAGGAGATTGATTCAGCCAATCAGGACACAGTGCAGCAGAGTATTAGCCAATTAGTATTAGTATTAGACAATTATCTGAATATGCCAGATGTTAACTGGAGTGCAGTTGCAGCAGCCACTTCTAAGAGTGGAGTTATTCTAGATGCCCTACAGGGGGCATGCCTTAGACAACTAGTATTGGAGCCCACTCGAGAGGGAGCAATCTTAGACCTGGTTCTCTCAAATGGAGATGAAGAGAGGATTACAGATGTAGAAGTGGGTAGCCATCTGGGAACTAGCGACCATCGAACAGTATGGTTCACAATAAACACAGCAATAAGTCAAGCCATACAAAGACAAAGGTACTGGATTTTAGGAGGCTGACTTTGTCAAAATAATTGAGTGCCTAAAGGAATACACTATGCAAATGGGCAGGAAGGAGGGTGGAAGAACAATGGGAATAATAAAACTGCCATCACAGAGGTATCAAGCCTTTGTGTAAAGCAAATAAACAAAACGAAACGAGGTAAGAAACCACTATGGTTCTCAAAGGAAGTGGCAGTGAAGGTTCAAGAGAAAAAGAAAGCATTCAGGAAGTACAAGGAATCACAGAAAGAACAGGACAGAGAACTGTATCAGTTAAAGCAAAAGGAAGCTGGGAAGGCAGTCAGAACAGCAAAGGCCCAAACCGAGGAAAAGATAGCCAACTCAGTTAAGAAGGGGGATAAAACCTTTTATAGGTACATCAGGGAGCAAAAGGAAGACCAAGGGAGGATAGTGAGGGCTTAATAAAGGGGAGGGAGGGTGGGCAGAAGGTGACTGTGAAAAGGCAGAGGTACTAAACAAATATTTCTGCTCAGTATTTACAAAGGAAGAGGGGGAGGTACCTAAAACAAACAGTAGAAACACTCTGGATACAGAAGTTGATACCAGCCCATTTACAGAAGAAAGGGTTCTGAAAGAACTCTTAAAACTGAAGATGGACAAAGCAATGGGGCCTGATGGGATTCATCCCAGAATTCTAAAAGAACTAAGGGTAGAACTAGTGACACCACTGACTAAACACTTTAACAAATCATGGGAGGATGGGGTGGTACCCGAGGACTGGAGGAGGGCAGATGTGATTCCCCTTCACAAAAGTGGGAGCAAGACAGAAGCAGCAAACTACAGACCTGTTAGTTTAACCTCAGCGGTAGGGAAAATGATGGAATCACTTCTGAAGGAAATAATTGTTAAATATCTAGAGGCCAAAGGTGCACAGGACCCAAGGCAGCATGGATTCATAGCGGGAGGGTCATGCCAGACAAATCTGATAGATTTCTTTGACTGGGTGACCAAAGTAGTTGATCAGGGAGGGGCTGTAGACATGGCCTACCTAGACTTTAGCAAGGCATTTGACACAGTCCCACACAAAAGATTAATATACAAGTTAGCCAGCCTGGGAGTGGGTCCCAAGATGACAGCCTGGGTAAAGAATTGGCTGGAGAATAGGACACAGAGAGTAATAGTAAATGGAGTCCACTCTGAAAAAAGGGGGGTTAGTAGTGGGGTACTGCAGGGTTCAGTATTAGGACCAGTCCGCTTCAATGTCTTTATAAGTGACATTGCTGAGAGACTGGAAGGAAAAGTATGTCTATTTGCAGATGACACAAAGATCTGCAACAGAGTTGATGCACAAGGTGGAGTGGAAAGGATGAGAAGGGACTTGGCAAGGTTAGAGGAATGGTCAAATGTATGGCAGCTTAGATTCAATGCTAAGAAGTGCAAGGTAATGCACCTAGGAAACAAAAACCCAGGGGAAGAGTACACAATGGGGGGTGAGATACTAACAACAACAAAAATGGAAAGGGACCTGGGGGTAGTCATATCAGATGACCTAAAGGTGAGCAAACAATGTGAGAGGGCAGCAAGGAGGGCTGGGGAGATACTGGGATGCATAGGGAGAGGCATCACCAGTAGAAAACAAGAAGTTATTATCACTCTGTAGACAGCTAGTGAGACCCCATCTGGAGTACTGCGTGCAGTTCTGGAGACCCAATCTCCGCAAAGACATAGACAGAATGGAAGCTGTCCAGAGGAGGGCAACTAAAATGGTGCAGGGTCTGCACTGGAAGACATATGAAGAGACTTAAGGAGCTTAATATGTAAAGCCTCGAGGAAAGGAGGAGAGGGGACATGATAGAAACTTTCAAGTACCTCAAAGGAATCAACAAAGTCCAAGAGGGTAGCATCTTTCAAAAGAGGTGTGCAAGAGCAAGGGGCACAATTTGAATATAGAAGGGGCAGCTCAAGGTAATTTAAAGGAAGTATTTTTCACAGAGAGGTGGTGGATGTATGGAGCAGCCTTCCAGAGGAGGTTGTGGAGTCACAAACAGTGGTGGAATTCAAGCATGCATGGGACAGTCATAAGGCAATTCTAGGGGTTGGGGGTAGGAAGAAGTAGGCTGCTGGTTAACTAGGATCTGCAGCTTATCCATCAGGTAGGAAAATGGGCAGACTGGGTGGGCCAAGCGGTCCTTATCTGCCATCAAATTCTATGTTTCTATGTTTTTATGCTTAGGCATTAGCCTGTGAAAGCACCACAACAGTTTAAAAGAAAATTTACTCCATGGTCCAAGGTGGCTCCTATGACAGGCAAATACTGAACAGTTGTATCTGAGCAGCAGGGGTGCTTAGCCAGGAGGAAGGGAGAAAGAGAACTAGCTGAGAGTGTGGAGATCCTGGGGTGGGCAGCGGCTGTCCGATCAAGGTGAGAGAGAGAGAGAGAGAGAGAGAGAGTGAGAGAGAGAGAGAGAGAGAGAGAGAGAGAGAGAAAATAAATTAAAAGTAGCCTAAACTGTGGAGTATAGCAGTATAAAGAGGAGAGAATGGGGATTGGGGATTGTAATGTGTGGTTTTGCTATTTACTTGCATAGCTACAATCAGTCTGTGGCTGCATCATTTCATCAGAACCTTTAATATTCAAGCTGGAAAGACCGGGAGAAAAATCTACTCCTTTTTGGAGACCTTAGGTCTGTGCTATGCATTATCCTGGATACCAAGACCTCTTTTAAGTGACTGCGTTCTAGTCACTAAGGTTACTTCTATGCTCTGGAACTTAGCCTGTGGACTGTTTGGTGATGCTAATAAAATTTTTTAACACACCCCTAAAGGATACATTCATAATGATATTATGCTCAGATAACACCAGTGTTGAAGGTGGCTATGGCTACAGACCAGTCAGGACACAGTTTTTTTTTCTTGCCACTGTATAATTTCTAAGTGCACTCTTATCAAATGGAACCGTGATTTTTGACTGGTTGTTACGGATCCAGGGCTGGATTTTTAAAGAAGTACAGTATGGTTTTGCTGCATTTGTGCCACCTGCAGCATGAGTGTTGGACCCCATAAAACATTTTTTTCCACAGCCTGGTACTGGTTAACACTGCATACTGGTAAATGGATACCAGGACTTGGTGTGTTGGGCAGCGTCAGTCAGGTTTTCCAAAGGCTGTGCTGCCCTGTGCTTATTGGAAAATTGTAAGCGGAATGCTGAGGTCAAGAAAGGCCTGAGCTGGATCAGAGAAACAGCCAGTGTACCAGCTGGCACCATAGGCCTTCGCAAAAAGAGGAGAGAGAGAGAGGGGGGAGAGAGGGAGAGAAAGAAACAGACAGAGAGAGAGAGAGAGAGACAGAGAGAGAGAGAGAGGTAGAGCGAGACACACACCAGCCAGAGAAGGACTTGTTGTGACATTCCCCTTGTGCATCATGGCAGATCCCATGGTCTGGGAGAAAATTGAGGAAACTCAGGGCCTGCCAAGCAACAACAGCAGTTACAGCATAGTGATGGGAAAGAATTACATGAACTAGGCCAGCCAGCCAGGATTGACAAACACCCCTTGTGGGTTAAAAGCAGCAATATTGGTTAGTGACCATGCAATCTTCTCAATAATAATGATTTTCTGGTAAAACATCAATATACCAGTCTTTTTCTTTTAGCTTTCTTTCATTCCTGGACTAAGATGTGGGATTCTGAAGATTTGTTTTTTCTGTGCCATGACCGCCATGAAAACAACAATTATCTTGGAATGGTGCTTTGCTGTTTATCATCAGAAACATGTGGTAGCACCGGCTTAGTACATCAGCTGTAAGAATCTAGTATATAAACATAGAATCTGATGGCAGATAAGGGCCACTTGGCCAACCCAGTCTGTCCATTTTTCCTGCCTACAGTATCACTACAGACCCTACTTGAGCTACAATGCTTTCTCCCGCCCCCTTCCTTCTCACTAAGAGTCCCTTGTGCCTATACCATGCATACTTGAAGTCCACCACTGTTTTCATCCCCACCACCTCTACTGGTATGCCATTCTAAGACTCCACAACTCTTTCTATGAAGAAGTCCTTTCTCACATCTTTCCTGAGTCTACCCCCTTCCAACTTCATAGCATGTCGCCTTGTTGTTGAGCACTTCTTTTTCTGAAGAATACTTCCCTCCTGTACTTTACTTACTCCATGAGGACTTAGAGTTCTCTATCATGTCCTTCTTTACCCTCCTCTCTTCCAAGATGTACATATTGAGGTCCTTTAGTCTCACCTCATAGGGCTTTTGATGTAGCACCTGCACCATTTTACTTGTCCTCCTCTGGACTGCCTTCAGTCTGTCTATGTCCTTTCTTGAGATGTGGTCTCCAGAACTGGACACAGTACTTTAGGTTGGATCTCACCAGCAATCTGTACAGAGGTAACACCACCTCCCTCTTTCTGCTGGTGGTACCAGTTCCTGTGTACCTCAATATCCCAATAGCTCTCCTAACTACTTTGTCGCACTGCATGACCACCTTTAGGTCATCTGATATGATTACCCCTACATCTCTGTCCTGCTTGGTTGATGTCAATGCTACTCCACCCTTTTTGTACTTTGCCCTCAGGTTTCTATGCTCTGAGTGTGTTACCTTGCACTTTTTCACACTGAAACCCAGCTGCCATACCTTTTATCACTCTTTGAGTTTTCGAGTATGTACATTTAGGAAATAATTTCAGCGGAAGACATATTTAAAAATTATGAGTGGTGACCTTCTTTAATGACATGGGTCCTTAAATGCAACATTAGCTATGAAAGGGGCTTTAAAAGTATCTGAGAATTTTTTTATTCAATCTTTAGTAAGCAGGTAAGGCCCACTAGGCTCAAGATCTGTTTTCAGGGGCAACCCAGGAGCACTGGGGATGTTAAGTGACTTGCTGAGGGTCACACAGTATGCAGGTGGTGATTGGGGGAATCAAACCCAGGTCTGCTGGATATATATACCAAGCTCATTCACAGCTTGTTACTCTAGCCTCTAGGATATACTGCCAGCAATTAAAAATACACTGAGGATTAAGCTAAGACTGTCAGAAATATATTTTTGCTAAAACAACTGTACAATTATATTTTTTGCCAGCTAACAAATACTCCTAGTTTAAGAGCCTTTGGGCTTATGGTGCAGTTTGCACAGCACTGCTTTAGTTCTTTAAAAGCACCCCCACCAGCAAACCATGTGCAACATCGCTGTGCCCGCATTGTATTTTGTTCTACACCTGGGCATCCAGTGAAGCACCAGAAGCAACCTTATACAGTTAAGGGGGACAAGTGCTGAACAAACAAGCCATTTTTTTCCAGAAGAAGCTGTGTTTTCAAATGCTGGGCGAAATGCCATTATTGCTGTACCAATACAGGCTTTTAAATTGTTCTAAGTGGGTGGTTCTGGTCTATATACAGGTGGTAATGGCTATTTTGGAACCCTGTGATTGTACAGTAGTTCATGTCCTTCTCAAGCTCTTACATTGTTTACACAATATATCTGTGTACTACTACAGACCACTGGAGTTGAAGTAGACATAAACTACATTGTAAAGTTCTAAAATGGTCTTTAGCATCAAATTATTTTCACAAAAGTCATAATACTCTCTCAGCTCTCATCAAAGTCACCTCTGACATTCACCGTGCTTCCAACCTAGGACTATCAACGGGTGCCATCTTCTTTGACCTCACCAATGCCTTCAGCTGCTGGTAATGAAGCTAGAATCTTTAGATCTTGATCAGCCTTCCACTACCTGGCTTTGTGACTACTTATCTGGTCACTCCCTAAGTGTCAAATGGGGGATCAGTCAATCTTTATTCAGACAAATTACACACGGTGTCCCCCAGGAATCCATACTAGGCTCTCTGCTCTTTTCCTTATTTATCAACAAATTACCAACTTCTGTGAGGAGGCATTTGTTCAGCTGTATGCAGACAATGTCATTCTATACTGTTCCTCAGCTGATACCCAATGGCTCAATCATTACCTGGAGTCAGACCTCCACCAATTAGAAGCTTGGTTCTTTGAAAATAACCCATTACTTAACACACACACACAAAAAAGAGAAAAACAAAGCGATGCTTTTCCATCCTCCCTCCTGTAAAGCTGCCTTCATTCAACTTCTCTCTATCTGCTTAATTAATGGGAAATCCCTTAAAACAGTAAATTTCTTTAAATACCTGGGCATCTTGCTCAATCCTAACCTCTCATTCAAGGCCCATATCTGCAAGACCACTAAAACTATACACCAAAATATCGGTCTGCTGTGCTGTCTTCTTCCCTTGCTATCCAATGCATCCTGTTCCAAAATTGCCTCTGCATGGTTGCTGACACTGCTAGCCCATGGGTCTCCATTATTCTTATCAATGAAGGTATCGTTAAAAAAACAACTGAAACAACTCTACCACAGGACTGGGTGCTTTGCACTTGGAGCAGCTCCATGCCAACATCATTGCACAGTATTCGCTTCACTGGGCTAGCCACAGCTCAAACACATGTTCCAGTCAAACACATGTTCCAGTACCCCTTGCTCTGTCTTTTCTTCATCTATCCGACATTATTGTATGAAAACAGTCCAGATGGTCTCTCCGCTCTAGCTCTCTTCCACTACATGATTTGCCCAAGACATGTCTTTTGGCAGGCAGAGGATCCTTTGCTTATACTTCCACCCTGGATTGGAACTCCCTTCCCCCATCTATCCTCTCCAGCTGTACCCTCCTTTGCTTCAAACTTGCCTTGTATAACCACTTCACTGTGTTAGGAATCTGTACTTGCCTTTCCTGACTCACAGGTTCCTGTTCATATCCTGACTTCCCCCTTACAATGGTGCTATAGCACAATTCTCTTATCCTCCTTACTCCACTCACGGTAATCTGAACTGATGCATTGACCACTGTTATTGATAATATTTTATACTGTGAATCGCAATTTGTACATTTAGCCCTGATGAATTACACTACCATTGATACAAAAGTCTTTATGTAAATTGTGACATAGTTTTGTCTCTGTACATCAAAGAATACAGCATTCTAGTCCCTGTGACCTTGTATAGCTCTGCATATCCTTGCATGGTTTGTGTAATCTTGCATTATGTACCTTCCCCCAAGTTGCCCCTGTAAAAGGGACTACATGGTCTCAGTTTCCTTATCCAGTTACCAAAATTCAGATTAATAAATAAATTAGCAGCATGTGTAAATCCAAAGTGCTCACTTGGGTTACTAAAAGGCCTGCATAGATGGAACAATAAAAGCATTGGAACCAGTACTATAAAACATGTTCTACCAGGAAAAATGAGCTACAGGATCACTGCAGTTCTTCTTTAAGGGTTTATCCTCATACCAGTGGGGAAGAGGATAGCACTCCCCAGTACAGGTGGGCAGGAGCAAGCAACTATACTGTGCATGTGTGTTTTTTTATTTATTCATTTAAAATTGGTGACCAGGAAAGGTAAACTGAACTGAAGCTCATTTCCAGGTGTGACCCGGGTGCAAGTTTACACAGAAGTGGCAGTGTTACAGGAAGAGTAAATTACAAAATGAATATATACAAGGGCAAAGAAGATTAGCCACAATATTAGGTGTGTTACTATATAAGTAAATTACAAAATAATACATACAAGAGCAAAGGTTTGGGGATAATATTAGGTACAATATATACAGAGATAAGTAGGAGAAAGGGGGGTTAGGAGCACTGGAGGCACTGAGAGGAGAGGAGGAGTCTGAGGAGTCTTCTGAGAAAAGAAGAAAGGGAGGCAAGCCAAAGGTCAGAGGGTATGGTCTTGCAGAGAAGAGGGAGATGATATGAGAAGGCAGACTGGCTGGCAGCAGAGTGGGGATGGGGTATGTGGAAGGTGCTCGAGTCCCTATGATGAAGAGAGTAGATAGTGGCTGGGGTGAGGCAGGATGAAAGATAGGGGGATTATCAATGAGGGCAGCACAGTTGACAGTTCTCCTGTGAGAAAGTGGAGCAAGGGAGAGTGAGGCATAGAGGAGACATTGGTGAGTAAGAGGGGGAGACAGTAGCAAAGTGGCAGAAGGGGTTGTGAATTGTGTATAATTTAGAGAAAGAAGAGGCTGGGGCAGTACCATAGACTATGTTGGCATAATCCAGCACTGGCAGAATTGTTTTAAGTATAAGTTCACGATGAGTGAGGTGAGGGTTACTGGCTTTGTGTCAGTAGAGGACTGCAAATTTGGTCCAGAGTTTGGAGCAGGTGTCATCAATGTGAGTAGAGAAATTGAGGTGACAGTCTAGCCAGACCCCTGGGTACTTGAAGGCAAGGATCATTTCAAGGGGTGAGTCATCCAGGGTGGTTATTGCAGGGCTTTGGCAGGGATGGAGGTCAGCCTCTGTCTAGACCCAAAAATCATGTTCAACTGTTTTTTTTTTTTTTAGAGTAGAGTTTTCGGTGGTTAGATTGTAACCAGAGCCGATGTCTATTGAAATTGTTTTGGAGGTTGGGAGAATGCTGTTGTGGAGTGGGCTGGAGGCATAGATGATAATGTCATCTGCATACAGGTTCATGTTGGAGGAATGACAGACTGAGGGAAGATAATTTATTGAAAGAAAGAGGATGATGGGGCCAAGGATAGAACCTTGAGGAACCCTGGAGAGGATAGGGAGATGAGTACAGAGTGCATCTCCTATTAGGACTGATTGTTGCCTATTCTGGAGATAAGAGCAGAACCAGTTGACAACAGTCAAATTTTGGGGTCGGCATAGTTACAAAACTGAGCCAAGACAGGCAGTTGAAGTGCAGCCCAGGTTGAAGTGTTAAGCTGCTTCTAGGAAGGCTGTTGAAAAGCAATGATATTTGTGTGTTAGACTGGGTTCTGCAATGGCAACAAAGAACTAGGTGGTGCTAATCACACTGCATAGTCCCTTTCTTATAGGGCCTGCAAGCTACCCTAAATAAAGCCCTTTTTATTATGACTGTGGGTGGAGCCTACAGAAGTATTGTATGTACAAAAGGCATGATGTCATGTTTTCTGTCTGTGGAACTGACTGAAAGTGTAAATAGTCTCCTCCACCTTACCCTCCTCCAAGAAATGATTTCTGCCCCTCAAATAAATACACTTTCATGTTAGTCAGTTGTTGCAGGGTACTATTTTCTTTCTTAAATGTATGGTACAAGAACTGGAACCTGAGTAGTGGGAGGCAGCATTGTTTTTTGGGGGGAAGTAAGGTCCACCCCACCTCCCCCCCAGAAGCTCCAAAAGGTCCATCCTGCCTTTTTTTATTCATGTGGAAGGGGCATGAGGTGGATCTATCATCCTGAAAGAAGACACATGTTTGGAATGTGGACCAAGGAACAGAACAACAAGTCTGTGGAGTCCCTGCATTTTGTTAAGGACTAGAACAGAAGATACTTAAAATGCCTTCAAACTGACTTAAAAACTATTGGAACAAATGATTATCAGAGTCACCTGATGTCTCAAAAGGAAAGACTAAGAAGTGTCTAAAAACTAAGGAAAATAGACAGCTTTCAGGTATTTCTTTAACATGTATAGACTAAAAACAAAGTTCAGCTTTTGGGATTAACAATATTTGTTTACCATATTCTATCTATCTATATATATAGTTTGTCTTTTTAGTAGTTTCAAAATCTTGAAAGCATTGGTTTTACTAATGCATTTAGAAATACATTTTTTAATTGTCTTTACAGATAACCTTGAAAGCATTGGTGTTACTAATACATTTAGAAATACATTTTTAATTGTCTTTACAGATAAATCATGCTTGTTCATGTGAGAGTAAATTTTTGGGGGGATGGGGTTCATATTATTTTAATCATGGGCACAGTACTTAGTAAACACAGTCTGTGATGAAGTGTATTTTTGAGTAGTCCACCCAGAATGTGCAAAAAACATATACTATGTGGAGTGTTTTGCTATGTATGTTAAATCCTAGTGTGTCCTTCCCTTTGTCTGCTATTAGGAGTTTTTACTAAATTAGCTTGCTAGCTGTATGGTAGTTTTATGACCCCTGTGGATCTCCATAACAAATAGTTTTATTGGCTTCTTTCTCCTACGATGCCCCCTGTCTCATGTGACAGTGATGTAGCCATGCCCTTAGATATAGCATGTGTACTGCTTTAAAATTAGTTTAGCAACAGCAGAGCCTTGTAACTGTTCTTATTCAGGGAGCACAAATGGCAACAGTTTAGCTGATACCTGAGAGCAAGCTAACTGGGGTTTCTGTAAGACAACAGCTACTAAATAGCTTTAAGTTCTCACTTTAATCCAGTGTTTTGTTTCTGCTTAGGCTGTTAGAGTAGTTTTTCTAATTTTCCCTGGGTATTTTATGATGTCTGGGTGCTGTCATTCAAGTTTATTTTATTGCATCTTCTCCAAGTAAGTCTTCACAGCATACCCTTTGGTTTGATGTCTAATAGCCCCTACAGCAGGCCAGTGTCTTGTTACAGTGTCATACTTAGCCACAGCAGAGGAAAAACACTGTAGTCAGGATTCACAGTGCTATACAATATTCTATAGAAAGTTACAATTACATGTTTAAACACACACACACACACACACACACACACACACACACATACACACACACACACACACAAAACACAGCTGGATAAGGTACCAGTATTTAGGAAACTTGTCATGCTTACCCAGAGTCTAGCAATGTGAATCCTTGGCTGTGACTATAGGTGTTTACAACTGAATGATAATAACCACATTTGCTTCACTTGCAAATAGGTAGACATTTGTGTCTAATTTCTGTTTGACTTACTGTAGGTTACACATATAATCTGAAAAATGCATAACATGCTGTATTGTGACTCAATGAACTAATAAATGGGGATTTTGGTTTCTTTCTCAATTTAATTTTTCCTGACCATGGATACACTAAAACAAAAAAATGTCAACAAAATGTTTTTAAATAAAGACTTTAACTCACAGCAGCAGAAGAAGCATGTTGGCATTAAACGCTTAGTGGCATGGATGTAGAGGCATCAGTATTTAAGCATGACTTTGGTAGAGAATTAATTGTGACTGGGGGTTGAGGGAGGGAATGAGTCTTGATATTTATAGCATAATGGTTTTCTGAAACTTCAACCTGCAATGGGTTAGACTCTGCAGCCATCTGTGCAGTATATCACTAAGCCATATGCAGTGTGGCATGTTTAAAACCCATATCACCAGACCAGGACCAGTGCTGTAAAATCTGCACTAGGCACAGCTTGTGCAAATATTGTTGATCCAGTGGATCAAATAAATATGTGCAAATAAATAAATACTCAGCTTCGCCTAGTGCTTCAACCCACCCCAGGAGTGACGTTATTACATAATAACACACACTCTGTCATGCCTTATTGCTTAAATATGCCCTTTCATAATGAACTATACTTTGATTCGGTTAGTGTATGCAACAGCCTTCATGTGAACACTCTGGGCTTCTCTTTGGCCCCTGATGTCTGTTTGCTTTGGCTATTGTATATTATTTGAACTGCTTTAGCCTTCTTGATGTGGTGCATGTGTGCCTAAACTATGTAATCTGTTTATCCACTGCTACCCATGTATCTTCAGTGAATGATTGTTATAACTGTCTTCTCACCGATCCATTGTTTTTGGACTTGTTAACTGTGCTGTCTTTGTATTAGTTTCGAGGAGGTACCTTTGTAAATGAGTCTCTGACTCAAAGGTTTGTAAATCTGATATGTTTTAAATAAATAAATAATATTTATGTTTAAGCCCATAAAACACCCTTATCTAGTTAATGCATTCACAGTTGTAGTGGCTCTGCCAGAGCTTGTTTAGTTTGTGTTCACTGTCTGGACAGATCTTATTTAGTGAGTATAAGCTGAAGGCTTTGTGGGGGTCTGTTATTGCATTATGTCAGCTCACAGGTGGGTTAATACTGTGGGAGGGGGATGAACAGGTATTACAACCCAGGGTATTGTACCATACTCATGCCAGAACCACTTAACAATTTCTCTGAGTGGAGGAATTACATGATTTACTTCAATCTTGAATACAAACCTCCCAAATCAAAGGTTTAATGACTGATGCCACTTATCTTTGCCTGAGCCCACAAGGCAGGTGTAGTAACCATAACACACACAGCAACCCACTTAGCATGTGTGCTGTTTTCAGCCTTTGCAGATTGTGCAATGCCTTTTAATACCATTCATTCCTGCTTAAGGCAGGGTCTTTACTCCTGCTTTAAGACAGAGCAAGCCTCATCACTTTTGTGGTGATCTGTATGTATTTCCCAGGATTCTGTGAGTTATGGGGCATTTGCAATTGTGTATGTTGATTTTATAATAATTATTTTTATTCAGACTGGTGAAAGTCTGGGAGTTCTGTTTATATTTTGTAGGGTGAAATCCAAAATGTCTAGGAGTCCAAATTTGGGAGTAATTCTCATTTTGGAAAGTGAAAATAGTTCCCAGGTTTTATGTTTTGCATATCAATAATCTAAAACAGAGTAATTTTTGCAGATTAATGCAAATAAATTTTATTGGAGAAAGAATGCCTCTTTTCAGAAAAATTGATAAGTTTTTACTCCTATCCCTCCAAATTTTGGCAGTGCCTCCTTATCTTTTTCTTCCACATCAAGCAATCAAGACACTTCTTCTCCTATTTTATTTTGAAAACTTTTTTTATCTTGTTTGTGGATGTTAATTACTTCCAGAATACAGTTAACTGAGGCCCTACACTACAGTGATAATTCTGATTAAATCCCCAGAACAAGTTGAAACTAATCGGAGCTCCCTACAGCTGGGTCTAGGTCTTGCTAATTCAGGTTAGAATCCTTTTGAAGTTTCTTGGACTGGAGTGAGGAAAGACAGGAGTTGGAGAACTCATGACCAATTTTCCCTTTTGACCCAAATGTTTAATATAGGTCATTAGATACATAGATACATAGACACTATTGGCAGATAAGGGCCTATGGACCATCCAGTCTGCCCATTTGAGCTTGTAAGTTCCCTTTACATTTTTCTAGAAGTCTGTTGCCCCTTACCTCTGACCTCCAGGATTCCCTTATGTCTATTCTATGCATTCCTAAATCCCATGATTGTTTTGGCTCCCACCACTTCCTCTGGCAGGGTGTTCCACATGTCCACCACCCTTTTTGTGAAGAAATGCTTCCTCATGTTGCCGCTGAATCACCCTCACTCCAACTTCATCCCATGACCTCTAGTCCTGGAACATCTATTTTGCTGGAAAATAGGGTATTCCTGCACCCTGTTCCTCCCTGTAAGGTACTTGTATGTCTCTATCTTATCCCCTCTCTCCCTCCTCTCCTCCAGGGAGTGCATATTCAATTCCTTCAGCCTGTCCTCATAGGACTTGTGAAGCAATCCCTGTACCATCTTTGTTGCCCTCCTCTAAACCTTCTCCACCCTGTCTATGTCCTTATGTAGGTAAGGTCTCCAGAACTGTATGCTGTACTCCAGGTGGGGCCTCACTAGTGTCCTGTATAGTGGAAATATGACCTCCCTTTTCCTGCTGGTGATGCTCCTGCATATGCATCTCAGCATCCTATTTGCTATACTTGTTGCCTTGTTGCACTGCTACCCTACCTTGACATCATCAGAGATGATAACCCCAAGGTCTCTTTCCTGCTTGGTGCAAGCTATATCCTCATCCTTCAGCTGACATGTTGTTCCAGGGTTTTTGTGCCCTATATGCATTATCTTGCACTTCTTTGCATGGAATTTCAACTGACAGACCCTTGGCCATTATAATGAACTCAAAAGAAGATTAATCATTTGGCATCTCAGATCCACTTAAATAGGAGGAATGACATTATAAATATTGAAAAAAATATTTTGCAGTAAAGAATGGGAAAACAACCACAGTTTGGGAGAAAGTCACAAAAGCTCCAAAGCAATAGTATTTTGTTAGTCAGCATGTCATTTTTTTTAATCAATAATGTTTTTCTGGTAATTATCTTTTTATTTTCCTTCATTCCTGAACTAAGATATAGTTCTATGAAGTTTACAAAATGTCCTGCTCCCATGCCATACCTGCTAAAACAATTAAGTGTTTTGATATACTGTAGTGCCATTTACCAAAACACTGTGGCTATGCCGTGTAATTACATCCATAGCTTGACTCTAATATAGACATTCAACAGGTAACCTTAATTAAAGAGATTCTTAAAAACTGTGAGTGGAGGCCATCTTCAAGCAATGACTTGAGTCATTACTTACAAAATTAGCTATAGCAGCTGCTTTTAGAAATGTCAGAGAAAACTAGATATATACCGAGGATGAATCTAACAATATAAGAAATATATTTTTGTTAAAAAAAATTACTATGACATTTTCTGCCAACTAAAAATGTACTGCATTGTTCAGATTCTGAAATCATTAGCAAAAGTTTTCTAACTGTGTTAGTGCTTGTAATCTTGGGTGTCCTCAATGGTGTAATGATTAAAATGCTTGCAGTTAGGGCTGGGTGAAATTTATAATTTGCCAGCAAAATTCTGGCCAAATTCTGACTCTGCTTCCATGAAAATTCACAAAATTTCTGTGAAACTTTCACAAAATATTGCCAAATTGTAATTTCAGTTATTTTCATCTACTTTAAAAAGTTATATCTAAATTTCATCATGTTTGGTATGATAACTTTACCGAGGTCTATACAAAAGTGTACAAAGTTGAAAATCTGTAACTTGAAAGGTAACTGAGTTATAAGCCTCCAAATGTTCAGAACTTTTAAAATTACATTTCACAATCATAGGCACACAATTGTTGATTTTACTCATTTTACTGGGCCAACAAAGATTTCCAGAAAAAACACTTTAAACTTTCAAACCTACAAGTTTTCATCAGAAATTTAATGGCAGGCCTTCTCAAAAAATAAAACCCTCAGTTTCATTCTACACATGAATGTCACAGTTTTAGAGATGTAATTAGCTGGGAAGCACAACTAGAGATGAGGAAAAAAAAATCTCAGAAATGTAGCAGTGAGAAGGTCAAATACCACAAAAGGGATGCTATACAAATGTACAAGATCTGCAAAACATTCAGTGTTGAAGTCTTACTGAAACTAAAAAACAGAAGTGTGTGTGTGTGTGTGTGTGTGTGTGTGTGTGTGTGTGTGTGTGTGTATAGCCCTTGATGAAATTAGAGACATGCTGCAATTACATTTTCAGTGTTGGCACTGTGTAAACATGTTTCTGTCTGTAATTATGTGCGCCTTTGTCAATATTATTTTTGAATATTAAAGCTTGCACTATTTAAACAAGCTATGTGTTTATTTGTCAACATTATTTGTGAACATTAAAACTGTAACCTGAAACAGTACCACCTAGTAAACAGGACTCCGACACTAATGGTGTCAGTGTACCAATGTATGCCTGTAAAAAAAAAAAGTCTTCTACTACTACAGTAAATAACAGTTCTGCATGTGTAAATTCAAAATCCATGGAATCCCCACCCACCATTTAAAAACAAACCCCCAAATACACAGTTATATAGCTTAGGTAGAACTATTCTCTATTTAAACATATTAGAAACATGTAAAACAAATATTGATCCATGCATTGTGCCTGAAACAAGAAAAATCAAAACAGGATAATTTCAAATAGTGTAATGGGTCATGAAACTCATGTCCTGATTCATGCCATCATCCACCATATTCAAAAGAAGAATAATCTTAACCTCACTTGCCCCACCTCTGTTGTGTATTTTACAAATGTCCTTTAAGAACCAGAGGTTATATACAATAGAATAGTGTATGGCTCCCAATGCACAGCAAAGCTATTCTCCAACCAGGTGGTTACTATAACAACTATAGTCCTCGAGAACGCAGATCAGGAGGTTACACATTTGGCATAGTAACCACAAGGTTGGAGATTAGCTTTGCTGTGCATCAGGAGCCATACACTATTCTATATAGTGTATGGTAAAAAAACAAAAAAAACTTGCACTTTGAGGACAAGAAGAAACTGGTAAAAGACAGTTTCAACATCATGCAGCATTTAAAATATACAAACATTTCAATTCGCTGTCAGGTTAGACATTTGAGGTTGCTATGGAGCAGGCATCCATCATTGGATGTCACAACCTTCAACTGGTTGCTAATCATGTGTGGGAGGGCTTTTAAAAAAAACAACAATATGGCAGCTGAATTCCTCACTTGGCGAGAAGTGGTGACCACGAGGATACTTTCCTGTTTGTAAGTCATTTTTGGATATCTGGTTGATACTGTCTTTTAATTAAAAGTTAAGTATCAGGTTGATCCTGCAGTTCTTAAGTTTTAACTGTGCCAGTTCAGGTGATTGTGTTGCCGCAGCTACACTGTTATCTGGTTGAGCCTGCTGTTTCTGCTGCAATTGGTGTTTTGTGACATCCATAGTGCAGCAGAACAAAAAGTCACTCTGCTGCACTATGGACATCACTACTGCTGCAGAACAACATTTTACACCTAACTGCTTTAGGTGGAGAACAGCATTCTACCATACACTATACGCTTATTCTGCTTTTGAATATGGTGGATGATGTCATGAATCAGGACACGATTTTCATGATCCATTACACCATTTGAAATTAACCTATTTTTTATTTTGTTTTTCCTTGTTTCAAGTACAATGCATTAACAGATGTTTGTTTTACATGTTAATAATATGCTTATAAAAAATGTCTCTACCTAATCTATATATCTGTGTGTTTATAGGTTTATTTTAATTGGTGGTTGGGGATTATATGGGTTTGGAATTGACACATGCAGAACTGTTATTTAGTAGTGAAAATGTTGTTGTTTTTTATACAGGCATATATTGGTACATTGACACCATTACGGCTACAGGGTTTTATTTACTAAGTGTTCCTGTTTCAGGTTGCAGTTTTAATGTTCACAAATAATAATGACAAATGATTACAATGTTATAGACAAAACATGTTTAAACAGTGCAAGCTTGAAAAATCAAAAATAATATGGACAAAGGCATGCATAATTACGGACAGAAACATGTCTACACAATGCCAGCATTGACAATGCAGTTGCAGCATGTTTCTAATTCCATCAAGGGCTTGCAAATAGACATACAGATACAGACATGCACACACACACACACACACACACACACACACACACACAATCTTCTGTTTTTCTAGTTTTTATTAAGATTTCAGCGCTGGATGTTTTATAGACCTTGTACATCTGTATAGCATTGCTTTTGAGGCATTTGACTTCCACACTGATACATTTCTGAAGAGTTTTCTCCTTATCTCTAGTTGTGCTTCCCAGTTAATTACTTCTCTAAAACTGTGGCATCATGTGTAGAATCAAACTGAATTTTTTTGAGAAGGCTTGCCTTTACCTTTCTGATAAAGAATTCATAAGCTTGACAACTTAAAGCTGTTTCATGAAATTTTTTTTGGCCCAATAAAAGGTATCAAATCACCTATTTTGTGCATCATGCTGTACACAGACCAATGCAACTACAGATGATTATTTCATATTGTGCACTTATGTAAACTGCAGAATTTTAAGCGTCTGTAACTTCAAAACTATAAAAAGGAATATCACTGATTTTATTAGGTTTATTGACATTAAATATTAGGCTTTCAGGCCACCCCCATGGCCTACTATCAGTATTGCACTGCCATGCTGACGATTCTGGGTTTTGGAAGCAAGCCTGAAAAGTCAGGCAAGAAGGCAGGTCATGGCTGAGACAGCCACCGCTAGGCAATGCATCTCAGTCAGGAAGGGGTGGTGGCATGTTTCACCAACATAGTGACCCCTGCAACTGGGCCAAGGAGCTTCCTTCTGCTGTAGGGGAAGCAGTGGCACTGCAAGGTTGGCAGATGCACCAATCCCACCAGCAGAGGTGGGAGGGAAGAAATGTGGGGAAAAAACAGTAGCCTACTGAACAACAGCTGGTTTCAGTCTGATCAGGGTATATCCCTGAGAGATAAGTTGTCAGCCAGGAGAGAAACCAATATAGAAAAGAAGAGGCTGTAAGGGTCAACCATCCAATCTCTTGCTCAAAGTCTGGCGAGATTATAAGCAGCCAGAGATTCCAAAATAACATCACTAATTAAAGTTGAATTTCATGAGCTTTTTTGAAATTGTATGATGTTGTGAAACTTCTGTCAAAGCCATATCCATACATTTTGCCCAGTTGTACACTTGAGTTGCTGTTGTAGAGGAAGGTAGAGGCTCAGTAATAAAGTGGCAATAAGGCAGCATTCACAGGAAGCTTCATAATAAAAGTATAGTGGTGCTAAGTGTCAGGTCACTATCTTGAGTCATGAATCACAAAGAATATTCATCGACATCACTGTGCACTAGTCTAAATGCTTGCAATATGTCAGATAACCACTAGAGCTCACTGGCTTAATGACTTTTGGAAGCATATGCACGTGAAGCATTGTTTTTCACAATGCCACCTGCTGACTCTATAAAGAGTACCTTCCTTGGTCTTTTTGCAGTTGCCCAATAAACAAACTCTGGTCAGAGATGAAACAGCTGCTAATGCATAAGTCTGGGGGAGGAGAGTATGTAAAACATTTTTTTGTTACGTGAAAGGGATTGAGATCAATGGCAGGAGGTTTGAGGTTATGTAAAATTTAGTTTTTTTTTTTTTTTTATCTGGGAAGTGATCAGCATATGAGGTAATACGTGGGTGTATGTGAGTTGTTACTGGGGAGAGACAGTAGAGAGAGAGAGTGCACAGTGTTTCATATTTACTAAAATATGTGCTTTAATTCCATTGTCTGCTTTACAGCTCCCTCACCTGGTATGCTACACATGCAGTTGCCCTTCAGCAAGGTGACCTCTTGACTTATGTGCAGGGCCACTGGAAAATTGAGGAAAATTATACCCAAAAATGCAGGGACTTTCTTGCAAAAATTGCAGGAAAATTGCGGGGGTTCACAATACATCCTCACTGCCCCTAATAAATATGATTTTGCCAGTTTATAGATGTTACATAATGAAGTCTGTTTAAACTACTTGCTTTGGTGCAAGAAAAAAATAAACAGATAACCGAGGTGCCTAATAAATGTCTATTAAGAAAAATGTGTATTTTGTTAAAATAATTACTGTTCTTAATCAGCACTTTAAGTACAGTTTAAAATCACATGATAAAAGTATCAAATCATACCAGCAGCATTTCATTACATCATACAATAGTTTTCAATACATTGTACTTTTGTTCTACTCAGTTTGCTGTGATTTTACTTGGATTGCAATTATTTTATCTATTTGAAGGTAACTGTTTATACTTAACCTGTTCAGCATGTTTTCAGAAATGTTTGCTTTTTGTAGGTTTTGTATGTGAGTATGCAGTTGTGGCAGATTCACATGTAAGGAATCACTGTCACCAACCCCCTCAGAAGCACATTCAAGTTTATAATTAGCAAGGCAATCCAAACTCTTGACACATTTGAATCAAAATCCTTTCAAACTGATAGTATTCATACAAGGACAATCTACCCTACCATTCAAAAACAAGCATTGTGGTCAAGGCTTCATTTAGGTAAATGGGGCACTTTGCACCTCTTCTCACAACTTTTTTTTCAGCCTCTGTGTCAGCAAAAAGTACTCTGATAGTCTGCTTTAACACATATTTTAAGAGTTCAAGTCTACATATGCATGACCAGAGGATTTTGAAACCAAAGCAGGGAAGTGCATCACATGAAAGCAGAGTCACATCCGACCCCTTCTCACCTCACACTGTACTGTTTTGGTCAAATTCAAGTCTCTGTACTAAATTGTTAGCATTTCTGAGTAGATTTCCTTGAGAATTAAAATATTTTTATACAATTTTAGTCAAAAATTCCATAAATGTAAGAAATTGCAAGAAATTGCGGATGTTTTGCGGAGAAGGATGAAAATTGCGGAAAAATTGAGCCCGCAATTTTCCAGTGGCCCTGCTTATGTGGGACTGAGTCAGATTTCAGCTGGGGACAAGGGAGATGGCCACTGTCTCCCAGGTCCTTGAAACCTATACTTTCATTTAAATCCAAATAACCAAGGCACGTACACTACAATTTGTAGTGACAGCACAGTAACATGGTATTATTTTGCGTTATCTGTTAAATCATCAACCTGTTGATGCATTATGATTGTATCATGGTTGTCCTTCTCAAGCCATGCCATGTATGATAAATGTTTGGCTCAATAATGCTGACACCATCAAAACATACATTTCTGAGGTCACGTGATGTCAGCCCGAGCGTATGCAGCGCACCCGCGGAGCTCCCTCGTTTGCCGTTTAAAAAAATATTATTTTTTCGGGCTTGATCGCTACCCAGCTGCGCAGATCCCTATCTGAAGAGCCAGAGAGTCCTGTGGGAGACTGCTGAGGGAGCGGAAAGCATGGATGGGTTCGTTAAGAAGGCGAGGCCTAAACACACGCCCCCACAGACGCCGGAAAAAGCAGAAGGCGCGAAAGGCAAAACAACAGGCTGCTAGCCTTCGAGTCTGCCGACTGGTGATGTCCCGCTTCTCGAGGCACGGTTTCTGGAGCTTATGCAGCCGCTGCATGTAACGATCGCCTCAGTTGCTGACGACATGCAGGCAATTAAAAATCGATGGATGCACTGTCGTTGAGGGTTGGGGACACGGGTCTAAAGTGATTTCCTGGAAAATAAGCAGGCCTCCCAGGAAACAGAATTAGTGCTTGTGAAATGAAGATTTAAGAAACTAGAGGATAAACTGGAGGATTTGGAGGGCGCAGCAGGCGTAATAACATTGTGATAATTGGCATCCCTGAAAAGAAGAGGGAGTGCCCGATACCTTATTCAGAGCTTTGCACTAAGATTGCTGGTTCCCCAGGTGGAGGGATTACATAATTGAGAGGGGCGCATAGGCGCCTTGCGGCCTCCTCCTATGTCGGATCAGCTCCCCAGGCCATTCATTATAAAGTTTCTCAATTATCTTGATAAGCAGCACATTTTGGACAAAGTCAAAGGCATGAAAGAGCTGCTTTGGGAGGGCAAACGCATCCGCTTGATACAAGACCTTCCTCACTCGGTGAGGATGAAGCGGGCGAGAACTGCATCCTATAGTGACTAAACTTGTGGCCGCTTCCAAGCCCTTTAGGGTGAGATATCCTGCTGTTTTAATGGTTAAACTGGAAGGAAACTGGCTCTCATTTGATTCTTGCTCTGAGGCGCAACAGGAGCTGCAACGTCTACTCCCTGACCTTTTTAAATGACATTTTGCAGGTCCACTGGGTCTGTGGCTAATAGCATCCAGTAAATTGGTCTTGGAGTTGTTTTGCCTGCTGCTCTTATGGATTGAGGGGAGGCATCAGGATGAACATAATACAGTATGAGGATATGTGGATCTAATATGATGCGCCTTGTTCAAGATTGCGAGGAACTCAGGAAGACAAAGGCATATCTCTCCTCGGCAGCTGGAAGATAGACAATATTCCTTTTTTTTTTTTCCCCTCTTCACAGGGTGGAGTCACTGTATGAGGCAATCTCTCATAGATACTTTGTCAATCGGGCCTGGGCCTATGTTTTGGTTTTGGTCACCTGTACATCAGCGAGCTCGGACTGGATGTTCTTGGGCTGTTATATCCCATAAACTGGAATTGGTCTGAACTTGCGTTACATATACCAGTGCTCTTTGGTGGCCCTCCTGTTCAACCAACGACAGGACTCAATACATTTCTGTAATATTCTTTTGTGAAAGGGTTTTGTATTAGTATTATATAATATATTAGGATGTCTTGGCTGCAGTTGGGTCGATTGAGTCTATAATGGTTAAGTATGGTGGAGGGTTGGGGCTCCGGGAGGGTGGCTGGGGTTATGGGCTGATAGTATGTTTATCATGTGGCTGGTGATGCGTTGGAGGGCAGTTCAATGGAACTGGGGGGAGTGTATTAGAGGGGAGGAAGTGGCGTGTATATACTTTTGTTGGGGTTTTGTGAGGGGGTTAGGGTGGTTGGTGTTTTGGGAGTTTTTCAGGGATGGGGAGGGTTTTAATATTGTGCAAGGTTGCAATCCACTGTGGAGTTTTCTGACTGTCTGGTTTAGGGGTACTTTAATTATGATATTGGGCTTCATATATGATGATAAATATTCTAGGCTTTATGTCGGGCCTAATCTGAATCTATACTTTATTTTCATATGAGTCAGGCATTTAAATTCATTAGCTGGAATGTGAAGGGAGCCAAGGATAGAGCTAAACGACAAGTAATATTAAGGCATTTACACCATTTGGGGCACCGCGTTGCCTTCCTTCAGGAAACCCATCTGAATAAGTGTGATATACATTACTTTAGGAGGATGTGGGTATCCAAGTATTTGGAGCGGGCCTCAACTAAAAGAGCAGGTGTGGCCATACTCGTGGCCAAGAGTGTCCCTTTTAAGTTGCTGGAAGAATATTGGGACCCTGGCCAGGCGGTTTATATTTGTACATGCACAGTAGCCTCTTGAACAGTATTACTGGGCTCGCCCATGGTCCTAATGAGGATTCCCTTTTCTATACAAAGTTGCTGCCTAGGGTAATGGCTGGCCCACCAACTGATAATTATTGAGGCCTGGAACATTGTGCTCCAGAATGATCTGGACAGGACATTTAGCAGGCGTAGGGGCCTATCCCCTGCCCAGAGAGCATTAAAGGGCCTTATGGAGAGCACTGCTCTAATGGATATTTGGCGTATTCTTAATCCAAGTGCGCGTCAATACTCTTTCTATTCTCTGGTTCATAAGTCCTATTCGAGAATAGATTATATTTTAGTCAGTGCCCTGCTGATCCCCGACATAATCCAGGCGGATATTTCAGTCAGGGTTATTTCGGATCATGCCCCGGTAAGTGTGTTGTGCAGTTCCCTGACCTTTCCCCGACGATCCCCACAATGGAGGCTAAACGCTCAGTTATTAAAGGTGCAGTCAATCTCACAAACAATTAGAGAGCATATTGATGCGTTTCTTCAGGTTAATCAACAGTCAGTGACCCGAATGGACCTGGTTTGGGCCGCATTAAAATGTACTATAAGAGGAGAGCTAATTAAGATCTCTTCTAGGAAAAATTATATTCAGAGAGAGAAGATAAATTCCTTATTGACCCAGATTAAGCAAATTGAGTTGAATATATCCCATCACTCATCTGACTCTGAGAGGATCAGGTTGCATAAATTGCAGGTGCAATATTCTGGGATGGTTCAACAAAAAGCTGAGCTTGCATTACTCCGTACAAAGCTTCAATATTTAGATTCAGGGGAGAGGCCGGGGAAGCTCTTAGCTATGCGGATAAAGCAATTGGACCTGGCACATCATATTGCTGCAATTCGTGTCTCTCAGGATGGTCAAGTGTGTATGATTAGGTGGAAATGGCAGAGGCCTTTAGAGTTTTCTTTCAAAATCTATTCACGGGACTCCGGGATCCCTTAGAATTAGAAATTAGTAACTTCTTAATTTCGGCTGGTCTTCCAAAATTTCAGCGGACGAAGCTATTAGTCTAGCTGCTCCCATAACTCTCTGGAGGTATGCCAAGCTATCCAACAGATGCCCCGGACAAATCTCCGGGCCTGATTTGATATCCCAATAATTTTTAGGGTCTTCTCATCTCAGTTAGCCCCAATTTTGTTAGAGGTTTTGAGTTCTGGCATAGTCATGGTGTCTCTGACCCTAGTTTTTGAGGCAACAGTTTCTCTAATCCTGAAACCAGGTAAGGACCCATCGACCCTAATAGTTACCCCGATATCTTTGTTAAATCTGGATGTTAAAATCCTGGCGAAGATATTAGCTGGCAGACTGTCTAAAGTAATGGACAAGCTGATATGCAGGGAGCAGGTTGGCTTCATGAAAGGGAGGGTGCCCCAGGATCACCTGAGGAAATTATTGCATCTCATGGCAGAGGTCAGAGACTCAGATATTCCTGCAGTGCTCTTCTCACTTGGCCTTGAAAAAGGCCTTTGATAGAGTTTCCTGGATCTATCTGTTCCATACCATGTCGGCCTTTGGACTGCCGGATGCCTTTATAAAATGGGTCAAAATTTTATACTCTCTGCCCTCTGCCAGGGTGAAATGCAATGGGGTCTTGTCACAGGTTATTAGATTAGAAAGGGGTACTAGACAGGGATGCCCGTTATCCCCACTATTATTCAACATTTACATTGAGCCATTTCTACGTAGGTTACTGGGAAACCCTCAGATCAAGGGGATCAAAGTAGGTAGTAGGGCCTATGTCTGCTCAGCCTATGCAGATGATGTACTATTGCATGTTGTGCAGCCAAATATCTCACTGCCAGCGATACTCGAGGAAATTGATTGTTTTTCAAAGATATCAGGTTATAAACTAAATTACTCTAAAACTAAGATTTTCCCCTTAAATAGGAGAGTGATAAGGGCTGACTTGCAATTCTTAGGATTGGGTTGGGAAGCCAGTTCATTGCTATACCTGGGCATTAAGATTAACACAAATCTTGCTGTGATGATTAAGGAGAATTTGGGTACCCTTACTCAGGCTGTAGCAGAGGACCTAACCAGGTGGCAGCCCATTGCTCTGACTCTTTGGGGTAAGATAAATCTCTTGAAAATGAATGTCCTGCCCAGACTTTTGTATCCTTAGGAATGCTCAGGTGTACCTCCGAAAAGATGGTTTGTCAAGTTGCAAAAATGTTTGGCTCCTTCATAGGACAAGGAAGCGTATCCGTTAGGTCCTTTAACAACTTGACAGCCCCAAGAAGTAGGGAGGATTGGCTGCCCTTCTGTGTTTGCTTACTACCTGGCTCAGCATATTGGTAAACTTGCTTGGTGGACTAGGGGCTATCAGCTCACGGTCTATAGGCCTCTTTAGTGCGATATAGAATGATCTAGCAAAAGGAACTGCGTATGCGTTGTGAGCTTTATTATTTCTTTCCCCTACGAATATTCCGAGACCCTTAAAAAATAATCCCATGGGTTGGTCTTTAAGAGCTCTCCTCCAGTTACAACAACATTTAGGTTTTAAGTGGTGGACTCTAGGAGCCCAGCCTATTTTTGAAAATGTACATTTTAAGATTGGGGGGATCCCGATATCTCCTTCCTTCTGGCCACAGATTAGTCATATAACTGTAGCAGATTTTTTAGACCAGAATGTACCTCGGTCTTTTGATTATATGAGAAGGACCTTTGGTGTTGCGGATGATTGTTTTTTTAAATGGCTGCAACTTAAGAAGGCCGTTTGTCAGGGTTCTGTCCCTTCCTCCACCCTGCATGGTCAATCCATTGACATGGAATGTTTTCTTCAAGGTGGCAGCGCAACCCCATGCTGTCTCAAAATTTATGGTAAAATTTTAGAATGGGATAAGAAAATTCCATCTGGGGTGTGTTACTATTGGGTTAGAGAGCTGGGCATTAAGGATTCCCGGAGTTTTGGAAGAACCTATGGAACTCCATTTATAAATATGTGAAACAAGATAGGCTCAGAATGGTCCAATTTAATATCATGCACCATCTGTACTTGACTCCCACATATCTCTACCGATGGAAAGCTCGGAGTTCCCCGATATGTTGGCGTTGTAGGTTGGAGGAGGGCTCTTTATTGCATATGTTGTGGGAATGCCCGAAGATTCGTACTCTTTGGGAGGACATTAACAGACTTGTACACCCTATCCTTGGCTCTTATAGTATGAACACCCCTGAAATTTGTGTATTGCAAATCTTCCGGATATGGCCTCTAAACTTTGGAGAGCCCATGTCTCACTTATTAGCTGTTATGAAGTTAATAATTTTAAGGCATTGGTCATCTGAGAGCTCTCCTCTCTTTTAGAATGGCACGAGAATGTATGCTAGCATTACAATTGGAAAAGCATATAGCTTCCATGCGGTAAGACTAATGCCTTCATGTCAGTATGGGGTTGCTTGATTTAATGCTGAGGAATTTGGAAAGTGTAAACTGAATGCAATATAGTAAGCCAATGTCCTTGTGCTCCTCTTTTGCTGTCCTTCTCTCCTTTGGCATCTCTTATTTTTCCTCTTCCTCAGATGGAGCACCTTTGTATTATGTTTTGATTGTAACCTTGAGGGGGTGGGGAGAATGGGGTTCTGGTATAGAGTATTTTTTTTTTTATTGTTTTATATTTTGGGTTGGGGGAGTTTCTTTTCTTTTTTTCTGCGCCGCCTATGTATTTGTTCATATGTTTGTTGTAACCTGTTACGATGCTGGTAGTAACTGCAATGAGTTTCTTTTTTTTGCTTTCTCTGTGTACTGGTGAAATTGATGGTAACGGTGCATAAAATCAATACATTTTAAATTGCAAAAAAAAAAAAACATACATTTCTGGGAAATCAATGTTAGTAAAAAAGATAAGAGCTTCCTTTGTTTCTAGTATACTTATGTTACGGCAATACAGTCACTTATTTTTCCTCGAGGCTGACTCTATCAGGTCATGTAAACCATAGGAGTAATTTGCATATGCAGAGACATTTTTGAATAAATATCTGACAAAACAGTGTCGATGTCACCTGAAGAATAACACACTGGTTGATGGCTACATAGCAAGCTAGCCAAATGTTCAGTTTCAGAAACTAAAGCTAGCCAAATGTTTAGTTTTGGAAACAATGAATATTTTCACATCCATCTTTATCCTAAATTTTTGAGGTTCAATTATGGAAAATGCTTCATATTGCTCCAATGCAAAAGTCAGAAAAGTTAGTTTGTGCATTGGTTTGAAAAGTACATGTACAGATAAATCTTACATTTGCATTCCCAGTATTCGATTAGTCCTGTCATTACTCTATTACAGTTCTCAAAAGCATATTGTGGTTTGGATTAAATTCAAAAGAACTTTAGATGGTATTAGATGTACAGTAACCTGTGCATTTTAAGTAGATGTTGCCATGGCCTTTTCTAGATTTCCTTGAATCATTTCTATTTCAGATTGAGTTTGTAACAATAAATGGCAGGTTCTCTGCCCAGAGAAAGAGCGATCATTTTACTTACTGTACTTTATCTGTTCTCTTATGATTCAAAATGAGTGTCTATCACTTCTGGCAATCCAACAAATCTCAAACTGTTATTCTTAAATTATTTCTCCAAACTTTAATTTTACCATGAATAGCCACATAGCCCATAGTACTAGTATCTTTTTGGGCAGAGAACCTGCCATTCTGATTTCCTCTTATATCAGTATTCTCAAAACTGCCATGTTCTCACTAAATAATCAGCTGGAAAGGCAAGCAATGCTTCAGCTAGGTCTTAAATGGGAAGCTAAATATCTGACCCATCGCAGCATTAAAATTCCCAGATACATTTCAGATTTCTGCACCTTGAACCTAAACCCCTTACACAAACACTTTGATCAGGATCTCTCTCACTGGCCTTCTCTCCCCCTGTCAATTTTAAGAGGTATTAATATAATTAAAATGAGTGTGTTACCCCAAGTGCTATAAATTTTCAGTATGCTCAATCTGGTCCTTCCAATTCAGTGGTTCACTAAATTGCACAGCAGAATTGCCAGATTTCTGTGCCAGAACAAAGGATCAATATACTCCTATGTCCTAAGCATTTAGGTGGCCTGTACTTACCTACCTTCACACTTTATTGTTTGCATGGGAGCAAATATCTTTGTTGGCATGTCCACTACAATCCAGATTCTGATATACATTATAAACTGCACTGGTTCTCAATTGAAGAAGCGTTGGCACAGAATTGTGAACTATAACCTCACTCACTCCTTTATTTACTTGTGGTTGTGTTCCTTCATCACTCTATCATACCCCTATTATGTGATCTGTTCAAGCCCATGCCCAATTGTATAATTGACCTGGCTTAAATCTGATGAAAAACAGTGCCCAACCATTTTTTTAATCTCAGTTTTAAGATTGCGGCAGGATTTTGGATCCTAAGCACTTGAATAACTTTGTCATCCCTGTTGTGGATTTCCTAGCAAATAATTCCTTTATAACCTTTCAAGCTTTCATGGAACATTTAGGAATTATGGCCTCCTTTGCATATACATTTTCACAGATAAAATATTGTCTCCTACAATTTTTAGGCCTACTCCATGGTCAGATGTGGGTGGTACCACACTTCAGCGGTTAACCACTGAATACATTCAACCACATTCTATTTCAAGGGGATCTGTACTACTGCCCGACTGTCGACTTGCTGACAATCATCTTCCTGAAGTCAATTTCCCGACCGAGTTCATTTACCGAAATATTAAATCCTGCAGTACCATTTACTGACATTGTCAATCTGAACCTTAAAATAAAATGATGTAAATGGACTCACCCTAACACATAGTTCTCATCAAACCACTCCATAATCAGAGCACAGGACTGTGGCATCTCCTCCTTGAGCTCTGCAAATGCTTGCTCAATTTCATCAGGTGGCAAGAATGAGAGTGCAACTATGTGCCTCAGTTTTAAGCTGAAATCCATGTCCTGACCATATTGTGTTGCTAGCCCTACACTTTGAAATTTTCTCCACACAATTTGGCCAAAGTGAAACAGACAACCTTTGCTCTGTGCATTTGGGAATTCAATTTTAAAGGCGTTTATAGCAGCCTGTTCGAAATCAGTTAATATGATTTTGGGGTCCAAATGCAAGTTGTTATCATTCGCCAAATCATTAAGTCCTGAAAGAGCCTTAGATAGCATTCCTGCAATTTGTTGGACATTAGGCAGTACAGTAGAGGGACAGTTCGTAAATTGAATGAAGTATCCACAGGGCCGTGTATCGAATATAGCTGCCTGAATAATGGAGGCACAGTTTTAAATGTGCCATCCATAATCCAGAATGGAACCACTGATAAATGTTCTAGATTTGTTTTAGTGGTGAATATTAGAAGTTTATCCTCACCAACAGATGACTCGTTCACTAGAAAAGTAGATCCATTCACTGTTCTTAAGCTATGTGGTATGTCAATGGCATCTCAAGTTTGGGGCTCCGCTGGTGCGTTATGCCGTCTGACTCTTTCAACAATTTGTTGTAGACCTTGTTTATTTGGCAGGCTCTGCTTCAACTCCTCGGAGAGATGTGCAACTTGTGTTTGGATTAACTGGGCGGGAGTTGCAGTAAGTGTCATAGCACTCGCTTTCAACGCTGCCACAGCAACAGCGACCAGTGCATCACTTGCCTCAGGTGAGTGGTTATGCTCTCTATGTTTTCTGAGGTGATGCTGCCCCCCAACAAGGATTGTCAATGCACATCCATGACAATTCAAGCTTTTTCTACTCTGGCAGCACCGGTAATATAAGTTCCCACAAAATCTTTCTTTTACATAAAGGTAGCCTCCGGTTGCAATTTTATTCTGTCCACGCTGAGAAGGAATCATTTCACAAATGACCACCTCAGCCTTAGTTGCAGAGTGTGAGGCAAGCAAATCAGGGTAGGGCTGGGGAATGCAACATTAGTAGATTCCAATTAGTGCCTCACTTGTAAAGGTCATTGGTAGACCAATTACATACTATTACTGCTTTTAATACTCCGTATAGTCCATTGTGCGTTTCAATTTTATTTTTGCAACGTCCCCTTTCAGTGTGATTTAAAAAGCAGCAAGCTTATCCTATGGAAAGGGTATCAGAACTTTAATAAATGCAATATTTTCTTTTTTTTAACTGTTTTATATTTAACTGTATGTCTTCTCTTCAACCGAGTCCGTCTGTGAGCTGTGAGTGACAGTGGGGATTTAAAAGCAGCCAGAACACATCTATTAGGTCTCTGCGGGCTCACACCTCTGCGTGTCTAACTATTACACACAGTACCACACAGCTCTCCCTCACTCCACATGTAAGCTACAAGAGGGATGCAAAATTACTTCCATTTTTTTTTGGTTTAACTTTAATACATTCAGTCTTTTCTTGAATTTCACAGCTTGTGTAGCAAAATGCTCGAGAAGTAAAACAGGGGTGCAATTGCTTTTTGGTTTCTATGTAATTGGAGTTGGTCGGGAAGAGATTCTGTCAGCAAATGTTACCGACTGGGAAATTTGTTTGAGGGAACTTGCAGGTAGGATGTACAATGTTGGGCAATCAACAGATGGGAAGTCATACCAGACCCATTTCTAGACTCCGTAACACCCTACAAACCTTGGATCCATCCCTATCCAGTGCCTGCAGCCACTATGGCTGGAGATTTAAACTAAACTGTACCCATTACTCAGTCTGCAAGAGTCCTTGACCACCAGGATTTGATTTTTAAGCTTATATGAAGACATGATGCTTGGATCTATGAGGAAATATATAGCAGTTATAACCTCAGTTGCTAAATTAATAATTCTCCAACACTAAATGGATGATGATATTCCAACATATGTATAATGGCACCAGGAAATGCAATTTGCTCTTAATACTGCGCATACTATCACAATTATTTGTTGCAGATATCTATCCTTTTGTAGAAGATTGAATATGTTGCTAACCTTCCTTACAATATAGTGGAAGTATTAACTTGCTGGTCTTATGCACTTACTGTACTGCTTATCTAGTGGACCCCTACACATATTAACCTTTGCCTTTTATATCCAGAAAAAATGTGACTATTTTGTTAAGTATTCCTTTTCCCAGTTTAGTTTCTAATCCATACTAGTGTTCTACTACTTGCCTAATGGTACCCTTAGGACTCTGGGGGAGGGGGGAATTCGCTGTGCTTTTTCTTTTTTTTTTAACTTGGGTTTGTAGTTAAGTCTGAAGATCACACATGCCAGGTTCTGTTTGCACATCTGTTGCTGTTCTGTTTTTATTTCTTCTTCCCTTTGTTAATATTTGTTGTCAATTTCCTATGTAAAATGTTAATGTTTGTTCTCTATTTCCTATGTAAATATTTCAATAATGTATATTTAATTAAACAAAAAAGAGAATGGATGGTGGTGGTGAATGGGCACTACTCTGACTGGAGAAGTATACTAAGTGGTATCCTTCAGGGTTTGGTGCTGCAGCCACTACTGTTTAACATCTTCATTACCAGTCTGGATTCTGGAGCATTTAGCAAGCTGCTCACATTCACTGATTGCATTAAGATGGTCAGGGTCAAGAACTCCCCTGAGGCTGTGGGGATAAACTACAGGAGGATCTGGACAAGCTGAGAGATAGGACAGACTTTCTGGAGCCTCCAGTTCAGTGTAGCCAATTGCAAGATGCTGTACCTTTGAGAACAACACTGTGTGGGGCTCCTCATAATGCAGTGGAGAAGGGAAACAACCTGGGGGTTATAATACACAAGGGGCTGATGCATGCGAAGCAGTGTGGGGTTGCTGTCAAGACAGTCAGAAGAATGCTGGGAGATATGAAAACTGGCTGCACTCAAGATACCTGTTGTACATCTCTCCGTCACATATCCCCAAAAGTTTTCGAAATAATCCTATGGGTTGGTCGATAAAAGCCTCTCACCAGGCCCAAGTGTTATTGTCAGTGAAGTGGTCTCAATCCTCGGGCCAACCAATTGTTAATAATCCGCATTTTAAAATTGGCGGTGCTCCGATAACTAAAGCATTCTGGCATAGGTTGAAGCTTTGTAAGGTCTCGGAGGTTTGGAGGGATGGTAAGTTGGTTATTCCGACCCAATTTGGTTGCTCCGCTTGCCCTGCCAGTAAAGAATTCCTTAAAATTTTGCAAGTTAATAAGGCCCTATCTGCATTTCACCAGCGTTCTCCAATAATAGATATAGGGGGAAAAGGACCCTATTGAGCTACTTCAGGTCGCTTCACAGTCACATAAGGTGTCCAGTTTATATAAAGCGTTGTTGGGTTGGGATCGCAAATTATATTCAGGCATCTGTTTCTACTGGGTAAACGCATTAGGCATCTCTGAGGATGTCAACGTGTGGCGAAATATTTGGACTACCCTATACAAGTTTGTTAAGCAGGATAGGCTTAGAGCAGTTAACTACAATATCTTGCATGACTTATACTTGACGCCGTCTAAGTTGTATAGCTTTGTCGGATGCAGTGCCAATGTGTAAAAGATGTAAGACAGAAGTGGGGTCCCTTTATCACATGTTATGGCAATGTTCACGTATTAAAGTCTTTTGGCAGAATATTAATGATTCCCTAGACCTATCCTCGGCTTGAGGAACTTTTTGCAGTGTGCCTAATAAACCTTTTCCGAATGGCACTCCAGGTAATAGGAAGGCACATATGGTCTTAGTAACTGCAACTGCCAAGTTAATTTTAGCGAAACATTGGATGGATAAGAATGTGTCCCCAGTAATGGAATGGTACAGGGAATGTGTTTTAGCTTTGCAGTTGGAAAGACACATAGCAGCTATGCGGGATAGAGGCAAAGCTTTTACTGCGCGCTGGGGGGTCTTGAGGCTATTATGTCGTTTTGGAAATCGCCAGGTACATAGCTGAGTAGTAGTTAATTATGGATATAAGGTTTGTAGTATAGTGCACCTATGGGGGTGGGGTAGGGGTGGTAGGGGGGTTTTCTTGTATTTATCCACTTATGTGTACTTTTCTGCCCTCTGATGAACATTGTGTTGTTCTACCTTATTATGTGTACAATGTTGCATGATGTTGTACTTTCGTGTTAAAATGAATAAAGAGTTAAAATAAAAAAAAAAAAAGATACCTGTTGTACTTGAATAACTGAAGGAGGAAAATGGAGCACATTATTTATAAAAATTAACTTGTGGACCTTCAGCTACTCAGGCACTGACACATATTCTGACTGCAGCTACTTTTTTGTTTCAGTCTGACACTCTAGGGTTGGTAGTCCCTGTAGCTGCACTCTGTCCCTGCACCACATGGCGTGTTTTCCTTTTTGGGTTTGATGTATCAAAAGTGGGTTGACCAAGAGAGCAGGGGAAGTAATCCTTCCACATTACAAAGCCCTGGTCAGGCTCCATCCAGAATAGAAACACACAAGCTAAGCATGGAAATGTGTTTGGCCTGGGAGCATCTTCAATAACTCTTAAGGCTGCAAACTTACAAATGGTTGCACTCATTCTTTCCAGAAGTAAGTAGCAAAATGCCAAGCATTAAGCTTCTCAATTATTTATCGTGTAAAAGTAACAGTGCCAGAGCCCATGGAGTCGTTCTGTGAGTTTGTTTCCATCTGATATACTGTGAGCAATTCTGGGCCCTTCATGCAAAAATAACATTAAACCAGTTGAAAGGATGCAAAATATGGCCACAAAAATGATCAGGGGTATGAGGTGGGGGTGAGGGGGTAAAAGCTATGAGGAGATGTTAGAGGCACTTAGCATGTTCACCTTGAAGAAAAAAAGGTCTGAAAAAATACAGGATCTCGGATTTCTACATCCTCAGGTATTGCTAAGGTTGACAATAAGGAGAAGTTTGTTCTATGGCCAGATTCACAAATCTTTATCCCGGGGCAAACTGGGTTTTACCCGAAGCTGGTATTCACAAACCCAGTTTGCCCAGGCAAACTGTATTTGCACTCTGCAAAGTTGAGAGGAGGGCCGCAGTGCAAAGGAAGGGGAGGGGACCTGCATAGCCCCGCATTACCATTCACAATTGTTTTGCTCCATGCAAGGGCTGTTTGTGAAGGCCCTTGCATGGAGAAATTACCACTGACAAAAATCTGGCAACAATCCGCACAACTCTAGTTGTTGGTGGAGATACTGTAGCCCTCCTTCCCTGTTCTCCAATCACTGACCTCTTGTTATAATTTATGTTGCTGTAGTGTAGTGGTCCCAGGATGCCCACCTGACATGTTAAATAACATTTCCATAGTGTAATAGTCCCTCCCTGGTCCCTGATTATCCATCTGATGTGTTGAAAAACATTTCCATAGTGTAATGGTTCCTCCCTCCTCTCCGATCGCTGACCCAATGATCAAAGATATTATTTACATACTGTAGTGGTCCCTCCACCATCCCTGATAGCAGACCCGATGAGTATAAATATTATTTCAATAGAGTAGTGTCCCTCCCTCCTCCACAAATGCTGATCCAATGAGTATAAATATTATTTCAATTGTGTAGTGGTCCTTCCCCCTCACTGGTCCTCAATTGCTGACCTAGATGTATAATTCATATTTCCATAGTATAGAAGTCCTTCCCTGCACTTTAGTTACTGATCGCTGTCTCCAAATTGCAAAATCCTCAGTGCCTGGTAGTCTAGTGTCTCTCTTCCCTCCCCAATCACCAATCAGCATCCCAAAATTGCAAAATCCCCAGTCCCTGGTAGTCTAGTGTCCCTTCCCTCCGATCGCTGACCATTGTCCCCAGCCTGCAAAATTCTCAGTGCCTTGTAGTCTAGTGTCCTTCTCCCTTCCTGATCACCATCCCCAAATTACAAAATCCCAAGTCCCTGGTAGCCTACGGTCCCTCCCCCTCCTGATTGCTTACCCCTCAAATTGCAAAATCCCTAATCGCTGGTACCTATTGTCCCTCTCCCCTCCTCGATTGATGATCACCATCCCCAAACTGCAAAATCCCCAGTCCCTGATACTCTAGTGTCCTTCCCGCTCCCTGATTGATGATTGCCAGCCTTAAATTGCAAAACCCCTAGTCTCTGGCACTCTACTGTCTCTCCCCCTCCTCAATCGTCATTCCCAAACTGCAAAAATCCCTAATCCCTGGTAGTCTAATGTCCCTCCCCCTCTCCGAACACCGATCACTGTCCTCAAATTCCAAAATCCCTAGTCCCTGGTAGTCTAGTGTTCCTCCCCTTCCTCAATCACCAACCACCATTCCCATTTTAAAAACATATCTTTCCTGGTGGTCTAGTGTCCCCCCACCCCAACCTCTCAGATAATCTCCCACCACACAGCTTTCACCATCCTGGCTCCCATTCAGTGAGCAGCACAGTCCTCTACTCACCTCCACAGCTGCCCACCAACTGAGCTGTGAATGACTATCATAGCTAAGTTGGCGGGCAACTGTGGAAGCAAGAGGAAGGCTGTGCTGCTCACTGAAAGACGGTCAAGATGGGGGATTGGGGTGGGAGGTGATTACCTGAGAGGGTGGGGGGTGGAGGGCCACTAGACAACCAGAAAATATATTTTTGATATGAGGACAGTGATCAGTAACTGGGGGTAATTAGACTGCCAGGGACTGGGATTTTGGTAATTTTGGAAAGTGATTGGCTATCGGGGACACTAGATTACCATGGACTGGGATTTTGCAATTTTGGACAACAATTGGCTGTCAGAGAGGGAGGAGGGACACTAGACTACCAGGGACTGGGGATTTTGCAGTTTGGGGATGGTGACTGGGAAGGGGGGAGGGAGACTAGAGTGTCAGGGACTGGGGATTTTTGCAACTCTGGGTCAGTGATTGGGGAGGGAAGTGGGACACGTGACTACCACGGAGTAGTGATTTTACAATTTGAGGATGATGATCTGTGATCGGGAATGGGAATGGACATTAGACTTCCAGGGACTTGGGATTTTGCAGTTTGGAGATGGTGATTGGTAGTTGGGGTGGAAGGGGGACACTAGACTACCTGGGACTGAGGATTTTGTCATTTGGGGATGGCAATCAGCAACCAGGGAGTGGAAGCGACACTAGACTACCAGGGACTGGGGAATTTAGAATTTGGGGACAGTGATGAGCGATTAGGGAGGGGGAGGGACACTAAACTATCAGGGACTGGGGATTTCGGAATTTGGGGACAGTGACTGGTAATCATGGAGGGACACTAGACTACCATGGACTAGGGATTTTGTAATTTGGGGATGGCAATCGGCAATTGGGGGGCACTAGACTACCAGGAACTGGGGATTTTGCAATTTGGGATGGCGATTGAGTGATCAGAGTGGGGAGGACCACTATACACGGAAATATGAATTATACATCTGGGTCTGCAGATCGACTGGTGAGTGGGGAGGGACCACTACACTATGGAAATAATTTTTATACTCAACAGGTCAGTGATTGGGAAGGGGGGAGGGAACATTACACTAAGGAAATAATATTTATGTTCATAGGGTCAGTGATCAGGGAGGGGAGAGGGACCATGTCACTATGGAAATTTTATTTAGCATGTCTGGTCAGTGATCAAGGACTGGGGAGGCGGAGGGACCCAAGATTACAAAGGGACTAATGCAATGTATTTGAGAATGGGGATCAGAGGATGGGGGGGGGGTACTATTGCACTGTGGAATGTGGCTGCATGGGGCATGGGCTGGTGGGGAGTGCACTAAACCCACCAAAGGCCATGCAAATGGCCCTGTAATGGGTATGCTAATGGCCAATAGTGCCTTCTATGCCCAATGGGCTCATTTCCATGGCAAGAAGCACTGTGCGTAAATTTGGAGGCCGGCAATGGCACCACAATCCACACAGGGGTTGTATACAGACTCTCTTCTCAGGGGGAGGAAATGGACAAGGAAATGATAGAAAGTATACTTAGAATGGCAGAAAAAGGGCAGATATTGCTGATGGGTGATCCGAATATGCCAGATGTTAACTGGAGTGCAGTTGCAGCAGCCACTTTGAAGAGTGGGGTCATTCTAGATGTCCTACAGGGGGCATGCCTTAGACAATTAGTATTGGAGCCCACTCAAGAGGGAGCAATCTTAGACCTAGTTCTCTCAAATGGAGATGAAGAGAGGATCACAGATGTAGAAGTGGGTAGCCATCTAGGAACTAGCGACCATCAAACAGTATGGTTCACAATAAACACAGCAATAGAATCAAGCCATACAAAGGCAAAAGTACTGGACTTTGGGAGGGCTGACTTTGCTAAAATGGGTGAGTGCCTAAGGAATGCACTAGCAAATGAGCAAGAAGGAGGAGTGGAAGAACAATGGGGAATAATAAAAACTGCCATCACAGAGGTAAAAAGCCTTTGTGTGAAGCAAATAAACAAAACAAAACAATGTAAGAAACCGCTATGGTTCTCAAAGGAAGTGGCAGTGAAGGTTGAAGAGAAAAAGAAAGCATTCAGGAAGTACAAGGAATCACAGAAGGAGCAGGACAGAGAACTGTATCAGTTAAAGCAAAAGGAAGCTGGGAAGGCAGTCAGAACAGCAAAGGCCCAAACCGAGGAAAAGATAGCCAACTCAGTTAAGAAGGGGGATAAAACCTTTTCTAGGTACATCAGGGAGCGAAGGAAGACCAAGGGAGGGATAGTGAGGCTTAATAAAGGGGAAGGAGGGTGGGCAGAGGGTGACTGTGAAAAGGCAGAGATACTAAACAAATATTTTTGCTCAGTATTTACAAAGGAAGAGGGGAGGTACCTAAACAAACAGTAGAAACACTCTGGATACAGAAGTTGATACCAGCCCATTTACAGAAGAAAGGGTTCTGAAAGAACTCTAAAACTGAAGGTGGACAAAGCAATGGGGCCTGATGGGATTCATCCCAGAATTCTAAAAGAACTAAGGGTAGAACTAATGACAGCACTGACTACCCTCTTTAACAAATCATGGGAGGATGGGGTGATACCCAAGGACTGGAGGAGGGCAGATGTGATTCCCTTCACAAAGAGGGAGCAAGGCAGAAGCAGGAAACTACAGACCTGTTAGTTTAACCTCAGTGGTAGGGAAATGATGGAATCACTTCTGAAGGAAAGAACTGTCGAGTATCTAGAGGCCAGAGGGGCACAGGACCCAAGGCAGCATGGATTCACAGCGGGAAGGTCATGCCAGACAAATCTGATAGATTTCCTTGACTGGATGACCAAAGTAGTAGATAAGGGAGGGGCTGTGGACATGGCCTACCTCAACTTTAGCAAGACATTTGACACAGTCCCACACAAAAGATTAATATACAAGTTAGCCAGCCTGGAAGTGGGTTCCAAGATGACAGCCTGGGTAAAGAATTGGCTGGAGAATAGGACACAGAGAGTAATAGTAAATGGAGTCTACTGTGAAGGGGGTTACTAGTGGGTACCGTGAGTTCAGTATTGAGACTGGTCCTCTTCAATGTCTTTATAATCACATTGCAGAGGGACTGAAGGAAAAGTATGTCTCTTGCAGATGATACAAAGATCTGCAACAGAGTTGATGCACAAGGTGGGATGGAAAGGATGAGAAGGGACTTGGCAAGGTTAGAGGAATGGTCAACTGTAGGCAGCTTAGATTCAGTGCTAAAAGTGCAAGATAATGCACCTGGGAAATAAAAACCAGGGAAGAGTACACAATGGGGTTGAGATACTAACAACAACAAAATGGAAAGGGACCTGGGGTAGTCATATCAGATGACCTAAGGTGGGCAAGCAATGTGAGAGGGCAGCAAGGAGGGCTGGGGATACTGGGATGCATAGGGAGAGGCATCACCAGTAGAAAACAGGAAGTTATTATTCCTCTGTACAGACAGCTGGTGAGACCTCATCTGGAGAACTGCATGCAGTTCTGGAAACCCATTCTCCGCAAAGATATAGACAGGATGGAAGCTGCCCGAAGGAGGGCAACTAAAATGGTGCAGGGTCTGCACCGGAAGACATATGAAGAGAGACTTAAGGAGCTTAATATGTAAAGCCTCAAGGAAAGGAGGGAGAGGGAGGACATCATAGAAACTTTCAAATACCTCAAGGGAATCAACAAAGTCCAAGAGGGTAGCATCTTTCAAAAAAAGAGGTGTGCAAGAAAAAGGGGGCACAATTTGAAGATAGAGGGGGTGCGGCTCAGATGTAATTTAAGGAAGTATTTTTCACAGAGAGGTTGTGGATGCATGGAACGACCTTCGGAGGAGGTTGTGAGTCAAAACAGGGTGGAATTCAAGCATGCATGACAGTCATAAGGCAATTCTAGGTGGGGTAGAGAAGTAGGCTGCTGGTTAACTAGGATCTGCAGCTTATCCATTAGATAGGGAAATGGGCAGACTGGGTGGGCCAAGCGGTCCTTATCTGCCATCAAATTCTATGTTTCTATGCTTCTATGTAAGTTTCATGACCAGGGGCTTAGTTTTTGTGTGCTATTGTTGCCAGCCCTTTCTCCTGGCTGGCTGTGGGGGTAGTGCTATTGGGGTTCCTGGTGCTTCTCCAGGGTTAGCTGTGCTCCTGCCTGTCCCTATTCACAGCTGGTTAGCACACTGCACAATCTGACTGTGAAAAGCAGGTTTGCACACCAGTGAAACCATGCAGTGCAGTGCAAATGTTTCTGTGGCACTTTGTATTTATAGTGAATCCTGCCCTGGTGCCTTCTAGCAGAATGTGAGGGACATGACCTGAAGCTTGAGGGTGGTAAAATCAGGAGTAATATCAAGAGGCATATTTTTTTCCCAGAGAGTGGTGAACATGTGGAATAGCCTACCAGTAGGAGCAATTGTTATGAAGTCAGTGTAGGTAACCAGCCTGTGGGGTTGAGGCCCTGGATGCCACACCTCGCACCACGCCGGTGACCCAGATTCAGAAGCGAACTCAGGTTGCTGGGATTGGCAGGGGAAGGACTTAATCAAGCAATTGGAGGACTGCTTTTCTGCCTGGGAGGAAGGGGGCACAGATCCAGGGCTCTGGGGACTCCTGGCAGTGGCTAGGGACAGAGCAAGCTCAAGATCTGGCAACTGCGGGGATTGGCTGTGGCAGCAACCCTGTGGTCACACATGGAAGTGTGCTTGCCCATGCTGGGTCATATTACATGTCTGAGCATAGGGGCAGGACTAAAAAGTGGTAAAATCCCCATACCATTGTGGATAGGTGAAGGTGCTTCCTCCCGGTATCACTCCCAGTGCTGGGCACTCTTCTCTCCATTCCCCCACCACTCCAGCTCAGCATGTTACACTATAGATAGAGCACCCTGGGAGGATAGGGTGGCCCTTCCCTGTGGGGCTCAGATCTGAGGGATGTTCCAGGTTGGGGTGAGAAGTAAGGTGTAGCATCACAGTGGGAGTTAGAGACCATGGCAGGAGGTCACTAGAGAGAGTTCCCCAAGTGTGAAGGTGTAGAAAGAAAGTGAGAAAAAAAAGAGTCAGTATAGGCTTTTGAGGGAAGAATGGACTGATTTTTGCTTACTAGAGAAATAATATGGTAATCTACATAGCAGAGTGGGGCCGGGAATCCCTACAAAATCAATAGTACATGTTTTTATGAAATACTTTACCTTTTTATTCCATCTTAACAAGTGGGGGTGGGGTGGACATGATTGACCTTGAGTCCCTTTCTGATTTTTGTGCCAACATCTCAAAGGAGAGGAGGCTTCCAATGTCACATAACTGCACATGTTGTGCACTCCAATTCAAATTCTCTGTGCAGGAAATTCGGTGTCAGTGGACACTATCGGGTCGGTGAGAGGGGGGTGGAACCAATTAGGATGCAATGCAGTGTCTTAGGTTACTTTGACCCTCATGGGTGGGTGAGTGGGGGTGGAGCCTGCCAGGATGTATTGCAGTGTCTCAGGTTACTTGGACACTCCTGGGTGGGTGAAAGGGGGTGGAACTTGCCAGGATGTAATGCAGTGTCTCATGTTACTTAAACACTCCCAGGTGGGAGAGAGGGGGTGGAGCTTACTGGGATGTAATGCAGTGTCTCAGGCTACTTAGACAGTCACGGGTGGGTGGGTGAGAAGGGATGGAGCCTGCCAGGATGCATTGCAGTGCCTCAGGCTTCTTGGATACTACTCAGTGGGTGAGAGGGGGTGGAGCCTGCCAGTATGCTGTGCAGAGTTTCAGGTTACTTTGACTCTCCTGGGTGGGTGAGAGTGGGTAAAGCCTGCCAGGATGTAATGCAGTGTCTCAGGTTACTTGGACACTCTTGAGTAGGTGAGGGGGTGGAGCCTGCCAGTATACAGTGCATTGTTTCAGGTTACTTTGACGCTCCTGGGTGGGTGAGAGTGGGTAGAGCCTGCCAGGATGTAATGCAGTGTCTCAGGTTACTTGGACACTCCTGAGTGGGTAAGGGGATGGAGCCAGCTAGGATGTAATGTAGTGCCTCAGGCTACTTTAACAGTCCCAGGTGGGTGAAAGGATGTGGAGCCTGTGAGGATGTAATGCAGTATCTCAGGTTACTTGGACAGTCTTGGGTGGGTGGGTGAGAGGGGTGGAGCCTGAAAGAATGTAATGTAGTGTTCGAGGTTACTTGGACAGTCTTGAGTGAGGGGGTGGAATCTGTCAGGATGTAATGCAGTGTCTCAAGTTACTTGGACACTCCTGGATGGGTGTGAAGGAGTGGACCCTATTAGGATGTAATGCAGTGTTTCTGGTTGCTTGGACACTCTGGGGTGGGTGATAGAGGTTGGAGCCTACCAGGATATAATGCAGTGTCTCAGATTACTTTGACATTCCTGGGTAGGTGAGAGGGGGTAGAGCCTGCCAGGATGTAATGCAGTGTCTCAGGTTGCTGCATTAAATAAGAGACTACCTGTTATTCAAATGGCCTAGCTTTCTGCATGAACTGCTACAGAATGCTGCAGTACTGTGTTGCTTCCTGGCAGGATTCACTGTAGTCTACACTCCATAGTTCTGTATTTGCAGGTATTGGGCTCTATTTATGGCTATGTTTGCAAGTGGATTGGGTTCTACTACTTCAGATAGATTTTACAAGGAGGATGTACCGAGTTCCCTATTAATGAAGATGCTTGCCTTTCACTGTTAGCTTGTTTTTCCTTTTTGGCAGCCCACTAGGCACAAGTGTGCCCCTGGAGCACTGAGAAGGTTCAGAGACTTTCTCAGAGTCACAGAGTTTGCAGCTGGAGGCTTTTGGAATCAAACCCAGGTCTGCTGGACATTCTCAGCTCTTTACTCTAACCTCTGGACTATACTGCTAGCCCAATGTGACACTGTCAACTCCCATAGGCCTCAGACTGTTCTTAGCTTAATTCCCCATTTTATGATTGTTCACACTGTGTGCAGATCACTGATGTAGCTGGGTGTTTGATTCTAATTCCATTTTTCTCTTTTAAAAGTGATTGTGAGAAACAGACTGCCAACCATACTGGTGTCCCCACACAAACATGTTTGTTTACATTCTTTGATCAATTTTTGCATCTTTCCTGGACCAGTGTAGACCACCACACAGTCTAGCCCCTCATGATACAGTTGAGGGAGAGCAGATTATTTGCATCATAACTGTCTGGGGGTGTTTGCAATATTCAGGAAGTACGCAATAAGTGGTGATCAATTATTTGAAATAAAGCAAGGTTGGGTATAATTATATCATTAGCATGGCGTTTCTGTTTTATGAACAAAGGAAGCAGATAAAACAACCAATGACATCAATGAATTTTACAGAAGGTAAGCAATCAAAATGTGGCCAATCAACTAGAAATTATATGATACAAGAAGGGTTGACAATGTCCTTTCAAAGGGACACCATCAACCTTTTTTTGCATCATATAGTCCTATTTGAAAACACACATTGTGTCACTGCTTATCGTCTCTGAAATCATTAATGTTGCTGGTTGTTTTATCTGCTTCCTTTCTTTGCAGCACTGAAATGCCATGTTAATGGTATAATTATTCCCAGCCTTTCAACAGCTTGTTTTGCACCAACCACCACCTACAGGGGTCAGAGAAGGCTTGGTCCTGCAATTGGGACCCCCTCTCCCCTTCAGTGAATGTCCAGAAAGCACCATCATTCAGCCTGCAACAGTCCAACTTGGCCATGGACACTGGAGCCACTGAACCCCTCCTAGCAGCCAATCACTGCTCTTCACTGCCTCTAAATATGTGCCTGCCCAAGCTTTCCTCTGCACCAGTCATCCAGGGCACTATGGGCCACAGCACAAAGGGTGTCACAATGTGGGTGTCAGCTGTGGGAGTCAGCTGTCAGCCAGCCACGCTTCTTCTTTCAGTGCAGCCTCAGCCTCCTGGTCTCAGCTCAACACTTGTGTTCTTCCATGTCAGTATGTGTAACCTGCTTGTGACTCTCCCTAGTTAATGCCTACTGCATTGACTTTGATCTGTTGCCAACTGCCTTAATTATAGCCTGCTAGCATAGAAAAGTCTTTAGCTCAGCTGGTCTGATCAAGCTTTGATACTGTGTCATCTGTCTTTGCACTTGGATAGCTTTATTAGGCTGTTCTTAGCACCTTGATTTTCAGCATTCCTAACCGTAGCCTACTTGCATGTTTCCACTTCTGGCCAGATTTTAGTTTCTGCCTGCTGCACTGAATGCTTTCAATAGCCCACCTGCCTAACTTTGCAGCGTTATCCTTGTTTTATTCAGCACACATCACCTTTGTTTACTGACATAGTTTCCAACTATTTAAATTGTGGATATTCTGCCGGCTGCTCTGAGTGCTCACCAGTAGCCTACCAGCCTAATTTTACTGTGCTGTATCCTGCATCAAGTGACCGCAATTGTATCCCTTATCCTTGTTTTATCAACATACCTAGCCTTAGTTTACTGACATAGCTTCCAACTATTAAAATTCTAGATTTTCTGCCTGCTATAGTTTCTAACTAGTTCATTTCTAATTATTCTGCCTGCTGTAGTTTCTAACTATTTAACTTGCAGTTATTCTGCCTGCTATAGTTCTCAGCTGTTTAAATTGTAGTTATTCTGCCTGTGACTCCTGAGTGCTAACCAATAGATTACCTGCATAATTTTACAGTGTGGTATCCTGCATCAAGTTATTACAGCATATCAACTACCCTATCTGCCTACCATCTACTACTTAGCTACTCAGCCAGTTAAGCAGATGCTAGTCCTCTGCTTGTCTAAATTAGGTACTGAACCTGCCTTCCTCACCAAGTTGCTATCACCTGCATTTACCTGCATTTGCTAGCTCTTTCTGGCTTTTGAAGTCCTTAGTTTAGCATGCTGCTACCTGCCTCTTCTCTTAGCTACCCTGTTGCTTAAGTGCAACTATAAAATGGTTTGGGATTTTTCTGAGTCCTGACTGGCTGAGGGGTACCTCTGGCCATGTCTTTATCAGGGCATATTGTGCCAACCAGCACCTCTTCAGCCAGTCAGGACTCATAGCAACAGATATCACTGTGCCACACAGTCTGCTGTTGCGCAGGAGTCTCCCAGAACTCTATCTGTACTTGCCGACCTGCAGCTCCTGCCCCCCCCCGAGCTCTATAACCATACTCCAATACAGAGAAACAAACTAAAACAATGATGAGTCAAACTCTCATCTCCATTCCCCGTGATTCAAAAAAGAGCTGCTCACAATCTCCACTTCAGGAAGAGCTGCCAGTGATCCACCGAGTATCCCCATGTGCTTCAAAAAATGCCTTTTAATGGAAACTGGCACTCATGCCTTCACCAGTCCTGCTACCAGTTGCGGTCCAATTATTTATTTAAGAATTCCCAAAACTACAGATGGTAAACATGGTTTGGCAAAAGTGTGGCTGCTGTATCTTTCAGAAAACTGTGCTACAAAGAAAATCTGCCAATGATGAAGATCTGTGTGGCAGAGGTGCCTCTTCCCTGCCCAAGCAACACAGGCTCTATTACTCCAACCACACACTGCACAATAACAGAAACATTTTTTTATACCTGCTCCTCCATCCACTTACCAGATCTGTTTCTCATTCGGCTCATCAGACCCTCTCCTCAACTGCTCCTTCAGGTGACCCTCCCCAACACTCATGGTTCTATTAGCAGAGCGAGCTGCCGAAGCCGCAGTAGGGAAAGTGCTATCAGAGAAGAGCTAAATAAGGTGGCTGGCAAAGGATACTCTCACTCCCACTCATCATTGCGCACAGTTTTAAATAAAACAAGCAATTGTCAATGCCGAATGTTTGCTTGCTGGCATTGGCAGTGGTAGTGTAGAAGTTACAAAGCTGCGTAATAGGAATGGCAGTGAAGTATTGAACTGAAGCCAACCCCACCACCACCCTGCAGAGAGTGACAGGCATTAGGGTGTGCCTTTGGGTCGTCAGGCATAACGGCCACGCCATTTCACCACACCCCACCCTGCAGACACTGACAAGTGTCACGGTGTGCTGTGGGGTCTTTGGACATTATGCTCACCCCATTCCATCAGGAAACACAGTGAGATCGGTGCGGTATAGGAGAATAGGGTGAACTTTGGGGCCGAAGAGTCCAAGGCATACCTCGATGCCTCTCACTGGCTGCAGGGTGTGGAATGGTATGAGCATTACAGGCAAGAATCCAAAGTCACACCCCTGATGCCTGTCATTCTCTACAAGGTTGGGCGTTATGGTTGGAAACCCTAATACCTCAGGCATTCATCGGTATTTTCACTCCAGATTTTCAACATGTTTTTTTTGTGACCCCACCTCATGAACAGTGGCAATATCAGTTTGTTAGCCAAAAGCTGCTTATGTACAGTGACTACGGCATTTAGCACCGCAGGTGCAAAAACATTCCGAACAGGATGTAAAAAATGACAGCTGTACTGTTCATGGGTAGGTGAAAAAAATGGCAATGCTGCAAATCTGCAGTAAAAATATTAAAAAAACTGGTGAAATCACGAGCGTGCATAGAAACTGTGCAACGCACACCTGTAATGTAATTAGTTTGGGAATTTTTTACAGCAGATTGTCAACACAGGCATTTTGGGACCTCCGATCATGAACAGTGTCACTGTGATTTTCTTTATCTGTCCCGAACAATGATTTCCCACAGTGACCATGCATCTCTGTGCTGAAAGTGTGAAAACACATTTCGGCAATGTTGTGAAAAATGACAGCTGTATTGTTCATAAGGAAGTGTGGAAAAATGCCACTGGTGAAAATCTGGACTGAAAATATTCCATAGTCATGAACTTATGAGGGTGCGTAGAAACTGCTCAGTGCTCACTCATAACACGGTCATTTTATGGACTTTTGTCACCAAATTTTCAACATAGACATTTTAAGACCTTTGCTCATGAACAGTGTAACTGTGATTTTCTTAATCTGTCCCAAACATTGCTTTCGCACACCGACTGCATCATTGTGCACTACATGTGCGAAAACACATTTTGGGTGGCATGTGAAAAATAGCAGCTGTACTGTTAATAAGGAAGTGTAATAAAATGGCAATATTGAAAATCTGGAGTGAAAATATTGGAAATTCGCAAAACTTATGAGCGTGAGTAGAACTGCGCACGGCTTGTAAACAGTCATTTTTGAATTTTCCACAGTAATTCTCAAATAGTTTCTGACAGTCCACCTTATGAACACTGGCAGTCTGGCAGTGTCGTTTCGGTAATCAGCCCGGAAAGGTGATTTCACACAGTGACTGCGAAATCACCCTTCAGGCCCGAATAACGTCATGACAGTGACAGCAATCATGAGAAGGTGTCCCAAAAACCCCATGTTGAAAATTTGGTGCAAAAATTCCAAAAAGTGCCTGAGATATGCAGTAAAGTTGGAAAAACCCTAGCTATCCCATTATATAGCTTACCGGCATTTCCTCAGTTCACGGTTGGTTTGAAGAGTGCAGATATGTTCCCAGTCCACCGAAGATCGTCACGCCAAGTTCCAGAGGTAAGTATGGAGTGAGGGGTGTGGGGAGGCAGGGTGCGAGTGGTGGGTGCAGGTTGTGGGAGGGGCAGGAGAAAGGCCCGAGGGACAGTTTTTTGTTGCAGGTTTTTTTTAAATTACGATGCAGGCGTTTGCCATGCTGGGGTGGGCTCCCAGCATGGCACAAATAATCTGGTTGGGGGCATGGGGCAGAAGGATTGGGCACCCTGTCAGCCATAGCATCTGTTTGCACGCGCTGGGGTGGGCTCCAGCGTGGCACCTGTACTCGGGGCAGTGAGCGATGGGATTGGGCACCCCCATCGGCTATACGATGAGTTGCCATGCTGGGGTGGGCACCCAGCATGGCATGTAGAAGGCTTTTGGGGGGAGTGCAGCACAGCCGACTGGGACTGGGCACCCCCCCTGGCTATACAGTGTGTGCTTGGGAGGGCCAGCATGCAGTATACATGCATATGTGTGTGTGTGTGTGTGTGTGCGTAGGGGGAGCGCACAAGAGCAGGAGATATCTTATCGCTGCTCACTGAAGCGTAGCTCCCCTTTTCAACTGTACTCCATTGCATTTTGGAGCTGTCATAGACAGCTCGAGGAGTCATTGGAGAACTGCGGCTGTGCCTGCAAACACACTGCCTGAATTGGAAGAGGGCTGCCACACCTCCAAAAACTCAGATGATGGCACTATGTTTCTTGCACGTGCATGCAAGCAAACAAAAATAAAAGAAAAGCATATTGTGGTGGAGGATTTTGTTTGCGGGTTGGGGGGGAGAACAGACAGACACTACAGGAAAGGGCAAAATACAACAGGTGGTGAAAGACACTTTTGCTCCCACTCCTCCTAGGAAAACTAACTGGGCATTTGCTCCCAGAATCCCTCTCCCACCCAAAAAACAGAAACACAACACACGCAAAAAAGGAAAAGCATATTGTAGAGGATTGTGTGTGTGGGGGGGGGGGGCAGAAAGACACCACAGCCCCCTAGTTAATCTTAATCCAGCATGTCCACTACAATGACAAGGACTACTTTTTCTATTTTTCTATTGATATCACACTTCTTTATGCTTTTTATTTATACTTCTTAAGTGCATTTTTAATTAATTTGTTTTACTGTGGGACCCATTTTATAATTGGAATAAGACACTCTGAGGTGTGGTTTATGGCTTGATAAGAGCACTTCCCAGGTGCTAAAGGAAGTCGGTGCAAGCATCTCATGCCTCATTATGCACCTTAGGAATGTTCTTATCAGGCCATAAACCACACCTTGTCATTGCCTTATTCGTTACTTCCATCATACTCTCCAACTAAAGTTACTACCTCAGTATTGCTGCTCTCTCCTTCTCACTAGCAGACATCCTTTTAAACTCCTCTGTTGTGCCTCCAACCCTCCCTATGATCCATCTCCTCTCCTACTGTATCTTCCTTCTATCCTTCCCATCCCCACCACCTTCCTCCATCCGTACCCATTCCTCCTTTCTAACCCCCGACCCTAACACCCCTCCACCTCCTCACCTTCTATATTATCCTTTACTTCCCCTCCCCAATCTCCTGCTGACCTCCCTCCTCCCTCTCTCCTCCCTTTCAACTCCTTTCCCCCAACTACACAACCGCTTTATACCCTGAGTGTCTTCACTCCCCATATCTCAATCTGGAAGTCCTTCACTGCAGCCTTCTCTCCTACTTTATCTCTACCCTTCCCCCCTCACTCTAGGGTGCAGAAATCAAAATCTCTCCTCCTCCCCTTCTTCATGCTGTTCCTCCTGGCTGGTGACATTGAACCAAACCCTGCCCCCTCGTCACTCTCCCAAAAGCCTTAGTATTGTCCACATAGATGCTAGGAGCCTCCTTCCAGAACCTGACCTACTTAAAGTGTGGGTCTGTCAGTACTCTCCCAGCCTCCCAGTGTTTAACAAATTCAATAGCCTGACATCCCAAGTTATCACTGTTCAGTCAGGGACAAGCATATTGTGCAGAGCTCATTGTCTGTGGACAAGTAGTTCTTTAAAAAAAAAACTTTTTTCACTTCATTTCTTGGATTCTCCATTAGGGTGCTCACTGCTGACATCCGAGTCCAACCATCCTGGGAGCTGACTAAGGTGAAGAGCCCAGGAATGAAACAGGCACATTGCGGGGATGTGGAGAGTGACCACAGAATAGAAAGAGAGCAGCCAGGAATTCTGGAGGAGCCAGAGAGTCATTAGAGTGGCAGGAAGGAGCAGAACAGTCAGAAGCTTAATTAGCAGGTCATACCACCAATGGCATGATCAAACACTGCAAGGTAAGAAAACCTATTGGCCATGGTGGTGTCTTGGGGGTTAACAATTAGATCAGAGGTGCACTCACTCTGACTTTCGAGGGGAAAGGACATAGCTGAAAAAATTTGACGCCCTACAGTGCTGGGCCATGGCTCGTCAACCAGACATCATAGCCCTGGTTGAAACCCTGGCTGTCCAAATCCACCCCTGACTCATTTGTCTCCCTCCCAGACTATACCTTATACCGGGAGGACTGAGTAGGCAAACGAGGGGGAGGCTGTGTAATCTACACTAGGGACACAATATTTGGACACGCACTCCCCACCCCTGCCCTTGTAAATGGAGCCCAGACTCTTGCCCTCAAACTCACCCCGAACCCCTCTAGGGGCCCTCTCTATCTCACCACTGCCTATGTTCCCCCAAAGAACCAGCACCCAGCCCTGGTATCTTTAACTGACTATCTGGCCTCCCTCCACCATAAAGTGGAACAAATCCTAGTTGGGGACCTTAACGTAAATTGGCTCAGCACCTCCTCTTCCACGATCAGAGACTCATTTGCCACCCAAGACCTGACGCAACTTGTCACCCAGCCCACTAGAATAAACCCTAAGAGAGGAACCAGCACCCTTCTGGATGTAATTATCACTAACCGACCCCCACAAAAATCCAAAACATCCAGGTCCTACCAGATTCCCTAAGTGACCACTCCCCTATCCTATTTCATTGGGCAGTCCCCAATCCCAAACCCAAACCCAAAGCCCAGACCACCCTCCGCCCTGGTGGGCTGCAAAAACTTAAACTATTCCTCACCCAGATAAACTGGTCCCCCATTCATCGAGCAACCGACATTGACACTGCCCTCGCCTTCTTCTCACACACCTTCAACATGGCTTGTGATCTCTTTGCACCCTTCACCAAAATCCGATCCAAAAAAGCAGAATGCACCCTGGGTTAGCCCTGCCCTTCTACAATTACTAAGAAATCGGAATAACCTCTGGCACCTTGTCACTGAAACGGGTCGGCTGTCTGATAGGCAGGCTTACAATGCAGCCCGGAATAAGTGCTCTTGGGCCGTCCGGAAAGCCAAGGCCGACCATTACCAGGCCACCCTTACCTCCTCCTGGGGTTCGGCCCGGACTTTCTGGGATAATATTAAACAACTAAATGGAAAATCACACTCCCCTGCCCCATCCCAGCTCACTAGCAATGGCACTACCTCCACCGAGCCTGCCACCATAGCTAACTGGCTCAACACCGCTTTCACTGACCTTAGCTCAGTCCTCCCTAGTAATTTCTTTGACCCTTCCCCCAGCCAACCTCCCCCTGTCCTCCAGCACCCCAGCTTCCAGCTGCACAAGATTTCTGCCTGGGAAGCCAGACCCATCCTAATCAAAGCTTTGAATAGCAACAGTCCCGGAAGTGACTCACTGGACCCCAGTATCCTCAGGCTGGTGCTAGATGAAGTCCTTGCCCCACTTACCAGCCTAATTAACCGATTGCTCTGCCTGGGACAATTTCCCATGGCTTGGAAAACAGCCATAATCATGCCCATTCATAAAGGGGGCGACAGGTCGTCGGCCAACAACTACCGGCCAATCTCCATCCCCCCCCAAAGCCCTGGAGAAAGTGGTGGCCATTCAAATCACTGAATATCTGGCTAAGCATAACATCTTATGCCCAGAGCAACATGACTTCCATGCTGGTCACAGTACCAGCACTGCACTAATTGAATTCTCCAACTTCCCTACACTCCTCCTGGATACCAGCTCTCAGCTGGTGCAGTGTTCATCGACCTCTCAAAGGCTTTCACACGTCTCCCACCCTCTTCTGCTGAATGCTCTCTGCCACACTGGTCTCTTGGCTGGCCACCTAGCATGGTGCATGAGCTATCTAGCCGCTCGATCACAGTGTGTTAAAATCAATGGGATACTCTCTGTTACCCATCCCATTCACTCTGGGGTCCCCCAAGGCTCCATCTTGGGCCCCCCTTCTCTTCTCACTCTATCTGAACCCCCTGCCCAGTGTATGCCCTGGCAAAATTCTCCTGTATGCAGATGATGCTGTCCTTTTTGCCACCCACCGCAATCCCATCTCCCTTCAGGACACCCTACAGCAGTCTTTCAATAATGCCGAAGCCTGGTTTAAGGAGCGCAGACTCATCATCAATCTTAAAAAAAACAAAGCTATGCTCTTTTCCCACCCACAAAACAAAGCTAGCAACCACCCACTCTATATCCTTCCTAGTACCAAACAGCCACTGGAACAAGTCTGCTCCTACAAATACCTTGGGGTTACCTTGACTCAGCCCTCACATTTCCACAACCACATTGATGCCTAACATCCGCCCACTAACTGCAGCTTGGCATCCTCTTCCTCCATAGAATCTAGCCTTCCCAAATGCGCCCGCTCACTGTTACGCCTTTCCGATTGTCCCTTGTAGACTATGGTCTACCAGTCATGGTTCTGCCAAACGACTGCACTCAAAAATTCACTTAACCCTGAATAAAGCCTGCAGATTGATTACTGGTGCCCCCAGGCTCACACACACCTGTTAGCTGTATGACGAGGTTAAACTTTACCCCGGACTAACGGCCCGATACATCAAACCTGCCTCCTCACAAAAACCCTACTCGGCTCTCCTCCTGGGGTGACGGCATCCATCCACCGGATCCCACCCACTATTGCAACATGGTCATCCAACAAGACCACTTAATGGTCCCCAGATCAAGAACCAGCCGTGGCCAGAGGTCCTTCTGCTACAGAGCCCCATCCTGGTTTAACTCTCTCCTGCCCCCATCACCAATGCCACCACCATCTCCAAGTTCAAACCACCCTTGAAACCAACTCTTCAACATTCGTAGCTGCTCCTGTCTCTGAAGGCAGTCCACCTTGACTTCTCATGACAATGCCCACCTGGCGGCTCTCACCCAGCCCTCCCACCACCTCTTCCCAGTACACCGTACCTATGTCTAACCTGCCAGTGCCAGCTGTTTCATGGTATGCCTATTAGATTGCTCAATTTTTGATACCAACTTGTGTAACACCTGTTCTCAATTACTTGTACCCTGTAACCTAAATGTATTTTGTCTGACCTCAGTGTGACGTGGCGCCTCTGATGAATGCCTATTTTTAGCAAACCTGTGCTATGTAACCTAAAACTCTATGTATGTCTTTAATGTGATGAGGTACCTTTGGAAATGAGCCTCTGGCTCAAAGGTTGTAAACTGATTTCACAAATAAATAAATAGCTGTCTGAGTCTTAATGGACCGCAGGGAACGGCACAACACTTTTGTGTCTGGTGGTTGTTTGTAGTAGATCTCTGCATCCAAGCGCCACTGGCTACAACATATTGAAATGTGAAATAAAAAAACAGAAACCTGAAAGGGAGGGTGCCTGTCTGACAGTGGTGAGCCAGGGTTGGGCAGGAGCTAGGAGGGATGCATTTATCACCAAGGTCTGATCTGCCTGCCTGTTGACTTCCAGCCTGATCAAAATCTGCCCCAAATAAAGGCAAAAAAAGGAAAGAAAAAAAGACCCCCCAGCCAGAAAAGTGTCTTGGGCTGCGGGACTGAGTGCTAGAGTGTAGAGGGGGAAAATGTAGGGTCTTACTATTGGGCCACCCACAAGTTATGTGCTAGCTGCAAAGAAGCTGCATGCAGCAGCACGGCAATTGAGCTAAATTAACTCATTGCCTCCACAGGAGCTCTCTGAAGTTGCAGCACTTGTCTCCTGTATACTGTTAACAGTTAATCCTGGGCCCTTCTAAGCAAAATCGAGCCATAATTGGCGTGCCGCAAACAAATGCTAATAGCACAAAAACCGTAAGTGCTAGACACAAAGTATGAGTGGCAAAATTGTTCTGCATAAAATTACCTTTCCAACAGTGGTATGCAAGGAATAGCAGGTAATTTAGTTTTATTTATGTGCTGGTCGAAACAGCAAAACAAAATATTTTTTCCACTAAAAATGCACCATAAACTTTTTTTGTTGGGAAATATGTAACACATCAACACCAAATTAAGCATCCAGACATTAGATGTAATTTTAATAATTTGTTTGTAAAACAAACAGCTATTTCTGTAGTAGTAAACATAATTTTTCCCCATTTGAGTCAAGGTGTATTGGTGAGGTTTGAGGAACAAATCTGAACCATAAACAAATGCATATAACTCCTAAAGTGTACGTGACGCACACAACGTATCAGTGGCAAAGTTGTTCCACGCAAAATTGCCTTTCCAACTGTTCTATGCAATCAACTGTGCTCAATTTGGTTTTTGTTTTATACTGGCTAAGATACCCAGAAAGTGTGTTTTCTTCAAAGTGCTTAAGTGGTTCTAGATTGACAAAATGTCAAACAAATATGTATAACTCCTCAAGTGAACATGATACACAGAAAGTGTCAGTGGCAAGGTTGTTCAGCACAACATTACCTTTCTAATGGTACTATGCAGTCAATCCTGGCTGGCAAGTAATATTAAAATATGTGAGTGACTTCTCCAGACATTTCTAGGGCACACAGAAAGTCTGTAGGTGACTTCTGTAGGCGCTCTGGGATGCACTGTAATTAGATTTGCTGACGCCTACAGACGTTTCTAGGAGGCAGTGAGTTAAGACCCAATCTACCTAAGGAAATAAAATAAAACATTAAAGAAAGGAAAGGGTGGGCTACCAGACCGACCAATACTGAAGAAGAGGAGGGTTGGATTGGGCTTTGTTTTTGGCCTATTAGGAAGTGAGATGATGCAGTAAAGGAAAGGAAACAGGGTGGACCAGACTGAGGAGTAGAGGCGAGGGAGAGGGAGGTGTGGGCATTGTGTTGCCCTTGTGTAACAGCCCCTCTGACTCACCTCGGCTATTTCTAGGGCCCTCAGGTCTTCTCTGGACACACCTCAAGGGAGCCAGCCTAGATTCTCTGACAAACAAGTTGTAAGGGAACAATAAGTGCACATGGTGCCTCCACTTGAGGTAGGGGTAGGGAATACCTGTGGGTATATTGCAGGTTAACACTCCCCAGGAAAATACAGTAACTGCTCAAACTGTACCATCCCCATACAATAACAATTTCCCCTTGTTGCAATGAGTCACAGTACCATAATATAACACCAACAGTTAGTATTTTTTTATTTTGGGGGAAGGGGAGAAAAAAGGAGAAGAATAGCACAACCACCTCAACAACTGTTAAAACACTTGTACACCTCACAATCCCCATCTCCCACCAGCGGGAGCATCTGGTTTCCTGAATGGCAGCTTCTCTAAATAACTACAACATGCCTTAGTTTGGTTCTGCACTGCCACGAAGAAGATGCTTGGGATCTATCTTTGGGGTCCAAATAGCGTAAAACAGTGGAAACAGATACTAAACTTTAACTTTCTGCCCTGGTGCAGCTTTAATCTTGGTGCAGTCCTGCCCAGGGCTTAACCCCTTAATTCTTACTAGCTAGCTAGGGGGCAACATGACCCCGTCCCTGTTGCAGACAGGTTTTGATTAATATTTATGTGCCCTCATTAATGTTTATTAAGCCAGCAGACAGTGCTTATTGGTGCTCTTTAAACAAAACATATTGAGACTTCTCATGCTCCTCCACGTCTCCAGACCTCAACTAACTAATTCTGGGGGTTAGGAGTTCAGAGGGAGCCTTTGATGCACTGCAGCTACGGCAAGAAAGTGGACCTGTGCCTCTGCACATGAGCGGACTGCCAGCTCACAAACTCATGTGGCTGCAGTGTGGCAGTTCCATGTCTTTTACTCCTCCAACCCCATTCAGAATGGAAAACACATCAGGGGCCAGATGGAGAGCGAGGCTGAACAGAACCCAGGACTGTGGCAGTACGGTGATTGGGGAGGAAAAACCAGCTAAGCCCAACAAGGTTGGGAGACTTTTACTTGGAAGAGTAAAGAACAGGAACTGACCAAAACAAAAAGGCAAAAGGTTCCCAAGGAAGAAAGATAAACTTTAAAGAGAAAGGTGGATCTGACCGAGTAGCAGTAAAGGAGGGAGAGAGTGAGGGCTGGGCTTTGCATTGCCCTGGGAAAAGTAAAGGCAAAGTGTAAAAACCAGAGCTGACGTTAAGGCAAAAGCTGCCTAAGGAAATAAAAGTAAAATTAAGCAAGCATTTGTCAGTGCCGAATGTTGCTTGCTTGTATGTGCTGTGTAGGTATTTGGAAGTCAGTGGAGTGCAAATATTGAAAATTTGCAAACTTACGAGCATGCGTAGGAACTGCGCAACGCACTCTCGTAAAACAGTCATTTTTAGGAATTTTTTCACCAAATTTTTAACATAGACATTTTAAGGTCTCTGCTAATGAATAGTGTCACTGTGATTTTCTTAATGTGTCCCATACATTGATTTTCCACACCGACTGCGCCAATGTGCGCTAGATGGGTGGAAACACATTGTGGGCGAGATATGAAAAATGACAGCTGTACTGCTCATAAGGAGGTGTGGTAAAATGGCAATGTTGGAAATCTGGATTGAAAATATTGAAAATTCTCAAACTTATGAGCGTGCGTAGGAAGTGCTCAACGCAGGCTTGTAAAACAGTCATTTTTAGAAATTTTGTCACCAAATTTTCAACATTGCCATTTTATGACCTCTGCTCATGAACAGTATCACTGTGATTTTCTTAATGTGTCCCATACAGTGATTTCCAAGACACTTGACTGCTTATTGTGCGCCACATGGCGGAAACATCGCTTAGCGAGATATGGAAAAATGACAGCTGTAATTGCCCATAATGAGGTGTGGTAAATGACAATGCTGAAAATCTGGAGTGAAAATATTGAAAATTCATGAACTTACTGACGGCGTGGGAACGCAAATGCACTCGTAAAACAGTCATTTTTAGGAATTTTTCCACCAAATTTTCAAAATAGGCTTTTTGAGAGCCCACCTTATGAACACTGGCAGTGTCATTTCATTACTTGGTGCTGAAAGGTGATTTCACACAGTGACTGCGCCATCACCCTTTGGGCCCAATTAATGCCACGACAGTGAAAGCATTCATGAGAAGGGGTCCCAAAAACCCCTTGTTGAAAATTTGGTGCAAAAATTCCCAAAAATGCCTGAGATATGCAGCAAAGATGAAAAAAACCTATTTATTACATTATACAGCTTACTGGCATTTCCTCAGTTCGCGGTCAGCTTTGAAGAGTGCAGACATGTCCTGGTCCACCAAAGATCATTGTGCTGAGGTCCGGAGGTAAGTATGGGGTGGGGGAGTGTGGGGAGATGGGGTGCACAGTGGGTGGACGTGGGTGAGGGCCCAGAGAGCGAGGTACCATTTTTGTGTTGTAAGTTGTTTTTTTTTTTTAAAAAAACAGGAGGACGACATGGGACATTTGCCACGCTGGGGTGGGCTCCCAGTGTGGCACAATGACACTGTTTGGGGGGCTGTGGAGCTGACAGGGGATTGGGCACCTCCGACGGTGATAGCATCTGTTGCCACGCTGGGGTGGGCTCCCAATGTGGCACCGTGTACTGGGGTACAGTGGAAGGATGTAAAACAATCCATATTGATAAAGTTGCCACACTGGGGTGGGCACCCAGTGTGGCATGTCAACTCAGGTTTTTTGGGGAGAGCACAGCCGACTGGGGATTGGGCACCTAGGTCGGCTATACAGTGTGTGGTGGGGGCCGAGCACGCAGTATGCGTGCGTGTGTGTGTAGGGGGAGCGCACATGAGCAGGCAATATCTGATCGCTGCTCACTGAAGCGTAGCTCCTCCTTTCAACTATAAGCCACTGCATTTTAGACTGCTGTTATAGACAGCTCCAACAGCGATTGGAGAACTGTGGCCACGCCTGCAAACACACTGACTGAATTGGAAGAGGGCTGCCACACCTCCGAAAACTTGGATGATGGCACTATGTTTCTTGCACATGTGTGCAAGCAACATAAAAAGTGTGTTGTGGTCTGTGATGTGGTAGGAAGGGAACTGTCTGTTGGGCGTGCAGGGTGAGGGTGTAGCTGGCACCGGACAAAGTGCAGTGCAAAAAAAGTAAAACATAAGCATGAATGCAAAACTGTCATGTAAATCTTTTTAGACTTGCTGTTGCTAATTCTTCCCATTCCTATCCTATTCCATTGCCTTCCTGCTCCTCCATGACTGCTTACCTTGCTTAGTGTACTCAGCGTGTATCTGAAAATTAAGCATTGTTTTTTAATACTGTCTGTCTGACCCCTCCCACTCCAGTCTACCACCAGTAAAAATAACACACACCACACAGTGGGTATAATGAAATAAGTTTTATTAGCACCATCCAAAAAAAAAAGTATCAGACAACATTGGGCCCTATGTATTATGCCAATGCACCCTGTAAGCCAAGTGCATTGTCATCACTTTGTGTGAATGCCACATTGTGGTGTCTGCATGGCATTCGCCAAGGAGCATACAACAGTTATGTGCCCGATCCCCAAGCCATGCAGCTTGCAGTGCATTGGGGGAGTACAGGTGTGTGGCAGGGGTATGCCAGTACTGTGTGTCATTCACCAAGTCTGGAAGTGCTGGCCACCAGGGTCTAGAGGAGGGAAAAGGTTAAGGCAGGGGGGATCCTACTGTGTCCACCTATGTGCCCTCTCCTGTTGCACACAGAACCCCTGCATGGTCTCTGCAGCAGGACGGACCCCCCAACACAGACACACGAACGTCCGGCCCCAGTGGATACAGTGTAGCTCCCCCAAATGATCGAATCCCTGGGCTGGATCCATGTAGCAGTCTCTCCCAATGCAGCTGCCTGTTCCTGGCAGTGTCCTTTACCCATGCCCCTCCAACAAACACACATCTGTGACCTATCCCTGTAGCACAATAGCATACCCCCACCCCAATAGATGGCTGCCCTGCCCCCGTAAAGCATACTGTATGCACACCCGGCCCCTGCACACACAGGTGCACCTGTCCCAGAGGTGCAGAAGAACCACTCACATACACGCACACACACTCTCAGTCCCAGCTGTGTCTTGCCACCCCCAAACACACACAGGTCCCTGACCCCTGACTCCGGTACCCCTGCCCACAGTGGTGGTCAGTGTAACCCCACCCCCCTCAGTCCCTACACCCCCCCATATCTGCTAGTCAGTGTCAGGCACTGGAGGCCAGTGGCACAACCCTTCTCACACCTCTTCAGCTGCTGTCCATGCAAGTGCTGCTGGAAGCACTCCCCTCTACATAGGCAGCCCACTCCCCGCATCTCTTGGACAGCTGGCAGATGAGGAGGGTTGTGCCACTTGCTGTCCACTGTCTGGCACTGACTAGCTGGAGTAGGTGGGGTGTCAGTGCCACAGGGGGTGGGGTTACATTGACCACCAATGAGAGGTGGGGGTACCAAGGTCAGGGGTGGGAGGTGTTCAGGTTGTTCTGTGCCTGGCTGGATGATCATGATGGAGAACTTGTTGAGGGGGACTACATCGGGGACTGGACACTGAGGTGGTTGGGGGTCTACCCCATCAAGGACATGGCATGGTTGGCTTGGGGGTAGTTCTACATTAGAATGGGAACTATTGTGTGTGTGTGTGTGTGTGTGTGTGAGTGTTGGGCAGGCTGACTCTTGCCACCAGGGGATCAGTGCTCCACTGTCTGGCAGAGACCCACTGCAGGGGGTCCATCTGTGTGCTGCAAGGGCATCTTGTACCTTGGGCTGAGCCAGGGTGGCACAGTGGATGTCAGGGCATGGCTGCACAGATCCAGATCCAGGTGCAGGCAGGTGCTAGTCACACACCTGGACCAGCACCATTGGGTGCAAGTGATAGACTCCTGGACCCAGACTAGGCATCCCATTGGATACTTGCCTGGCTCTGCAACCCCTCCCCAGGCCACCCTGTGGAGTCCTGTGCACCAGGGGGTGGAAGCACAGACAGGTGGCTGCCAGTTGTGCATACTGGCATGTGTGCACATGTCTGTACATGCGGATCTATGCAGGCTGGGTACGTACCCTTTAGCATGTACTTTCCACCCAATTGTGCTTAGCACCCAATAAACAGAAGAATAAACAACAAACTCTGTTATCTCTCTGGTCAGCAGCACCAGCATATTCTTCTTGTAAAACACAAACACATTCTACTTTCATAGCTAGAAGTAATAAACAATGAATCTACATCTGTGGCAGTGGATATAACAGCTGATTAGTCAATTAAAGTAAACAGTGAAGCCTTAGATGAAGCCCCTGTGTCATTTCCTAAGAAACGCACTTTAGTGCTCGATGAGCAGGTGAAGAATAGGAGAAGTAAAGTCAGTGTGCTTACAAAACTGGTATGCTATATGCTTGTGTGACTTAGATACATTGTGTCTGTTCACCTCTCGAGCTGTGGGATATACCACCCTGTAGGAGTACATTGGCAAGGAACCCAAGTGAAGGATTCCTCCCCTATAGGTGCGGTAGGAATCATTCCCTTGGCTGAAGCTAGCTTAGGAGGAAGCCCATGGGAAAGAGAGATGTGCCACTGGAGGAGGAGGGGGAGTATGGTGGGGCAATGAAAGAAACTAATCTTGGACTAACCAGGAAGAGTGGCCTTTAAAGGCCTGATGGGGGAGTGGTTTGTTGCTCAGCCCATTGAACTACAGGCATAGCCTTGCAATTCAATATACTTATGCAACTGGTATGATGTATGCTTGTGTGACTTAAATACATTGTGGCTGTTCGCCTCTCTATCCATGGGCTATACCACCCTGTAGGGGTATGATGGTGAGGAACCCTATTGAAGGGTTCCACCCCCATAGGTGCCACAGGAATGATTCCCTTAGCTAAAGATAACTTAGGAAGAACCCAAAAAGAATACCCAAAAGGGTGTCAAGCATTGAAGGAGGCAAGAAAGCAGAAGATATCGAGGCCGGAAATGGAGGTGATAGACATAGATGGGAAGGACAGGAGAGGAATGAGAGCTGATGAGAACAATGAATTAAATGAAAGCTAAGATGCAGAAGGGTGGTCTTCCTAAGGAGAGAGGGAAAAGCCACCATCCATCTTCATTCAACAGTGTAAACTAACTACAGGACCCATGAAAGCACTAACCCTGTCTAATACTATGACCATTGGCATGGAGGAGAGGAAAAAAACCCTTTGAGGAGGAAACCTCTAGGGATCCAAGGCCTAGGTCACTTACCCTCATGGCTAAAAGATGTTTTGGTTAGTGATGGCTCAGCTACTACAATTTGGAGTTGAGATTGGGGGAAGAGGAAAATATTCCAATTTGGAAGAAACTCTTGCTCTGTTCTTCTAACAGGAAAGTTTTTGAGAGTTGTGAGTGATGCCTCTGCAACTAGATGCCCAAAAGCAAAGGAGGAGAGAAACAACTGCTGAGGTACTCAGCTGGCATACATGAGCCTACCAAACAGGCCAGGTGAACCAGAGGTGGTCAGATGGAGAATTGCATAGATGGTGCCTCCAAACCCACTCAGACAGCCAAAGGAGCCCTGAGGATGAGAGCCCCACCCCTTGCAGCTTGAAGTCATAAATTCTGCATCCTGAGGTGTCGCTGAAATGAGGGACGACTGAAGGTCCACCCGGAGGGAAGACATTCTCACCATGGGCCAAGGAGAAGGACTCTGCTCCAAGATTCACATGCTCTAAATGTGGACTTTGTATGTGCTGAACGAAACTGTCTGCTACAGGCTAGCCCCAAGCCATGGAGCAATTGACATGGAAGGTACATCTCCAAGTGGGAAGCAGGTCGAGTTGAGGTAGCATAGAACCCATACAAGGAGTAAATTGGAGTAGTCAGTGTAAACGAGTAGACAAAGAGAAACTGGATTGAATGGAGATCCCAACTTAGTTCCTGAAGAGGCAGGTTGCAGAAGCAACCACAGAAGCGCATGCCAACAGGTCCATTGAAAAGCCAGATTAGGAGTGGATTGAACTACATGAAGGTAGAAATGAGGAAGGTTGGGCAAAGCCCGCAGCTGACGTGTGAGGTAAAAAGTACCGGGAGTTGTGAGGTAGGAGCTACAAAGTCAGAATGGATGAATGGAAGATCAAGATGAATATATGAGGTTCACTGATGGAGGGAGCCTAGAAAGTCAACAAGAACTGCAGAATAGGAATGAAGGATGTGAGGGGGAGAGACGAAGAAAGCTGGGTGAAGCCTGCAGCCTATGATGAGTGGAGAGGTCAATGTGAGAGGACAGAATGGTTGACAACAAATGAACAATAAATGATGGTGGATTGAAAGCCTTGAGGGCTGGAATGGTTAGGGTGAAATATGAAATGGATGATGTACGATGATGAAATGAAGACTGGAAGGCCGGTATGGTGAAGGTGAGATAGGAATGGACAATGTATGGTAATGGAATGAAGCCTTGAGCATGGTATGAGTAAGGTGAGACATGAAAGGGATGATGTATGATGATGGAAAGAAGGCCTTGAAGGCCAGTACGATTAAAGGTAGGTAAGATGACAAGTAGGGTATAGAAAGAATGGGATTCGGTAATGATGGAGGTTTGATATGGCATAGACGATATACAAGTTGAGTGGCCCAGAACTTAGGACTAGGGTAAGAGGTGGATATGAATGAGTATGGTGATGGCAGGTTAGGGAACCCTCTTCCCAAAAAAGCACTGGATGAGGAAGAAGAAGAGGTGATGGGCATGAGTCGGAGATGAGAATGGTACGGCGGAGCACACAGCTTATAGTCTGGGTACAAAGAACCAGGAGAAGAATGAGGCACAATGGTGGTAAGAGGAATGGCGATATCTGAACAGGAAGGATGAGGTTCAAGAAGAACAGAAACTGACCTACAGAGGAGGATGACACAAGCTGAACGACATGGTCAGAATGGAGGAGAGGAGGTTCAAGGATGCAAAGACGATATAGTGTAATGGAGGGAAGCCTTGAAGGCCAGCCAGGAACAGAAGGAAGGAAGGGAGCAAACAGTATGAGTGGGAGAGATGATAGTCTATGATGAGTAGAGAAGGCGATATGGGAAGAAAGTGGATGGAATGCATGAGAGTGAGATACGAGAAATGGCCATTACCTGGAGCCACAGTGCCCACCGTGACCCAACAATCCCCCACCATGGGAAAGACAAAGAGCCATGAGTGTGCACTGGAACACCTGAAAGCAGCAGAATGGAGAGAAGGAAGTGAGGCAATGTGGAGAACCAAAGCAGGCCAGTGGAAATAGCAGTAAGGGAAAATTTGAGGTGTCTGTCACTTTAAGAGAGGAGAGAGTACAACCTGTAAGTGAGAAAGTGCAAGGGGAAATAAGAGGTGCGCCCGAAGCAGTGATAGTTTCAGCAAGATAGCCACAGTGCCGAGAGAGGCATGAGTGCCTGCTCAAGTTGGTGAGCTGGGTATGGCCAAAAGATGAGAGGAAGACGAACACAGGAAAACTGATACAGGGATTCAGTGGCTGGGCAGAACTCGGGCTCTGAGATCTACCCCTGAGGAAGACCTGGAAATGTGGAAGCACTAAAGAAAGCAGAGCAGCAGTCAGTGAACCTACAGGCCAACACTGGGTGTGGAACAGTAGCAGAAGGATATGGAGGTTCTGAAGCGAGTGACTGAAAAAGAAGGAAGGGGAAAGGGGTGAGAAGCCAGAGAAGAAGGTGAAAAGAAATGCTGTGGAGTGCCAGTAGAAGAATGCACTAGGGGAACAGGTGGTGCAGTGCTCACAAAAGAAGAGAGGTGAGCAGTCCAAGAGGGGAACCAAAAAGAAGCAGAGGGTGAGGGAAACTGTGCAGGGAGAGACAGGGGAAACCAGAGCCCTGTACAGCAGTGGGAATGAGAGGGCCAAGTGGGAGGAATGAACAGGAGAAAAAGGGGAGGACTGGAGCTGCAATGAGCGATATGGACATGGAGCAGAGGGGTCAGAAGGAGAGAGATGGGAGGGGTGATGAATGAGCAGCCGAAGTAAGTAGGAGCAGCCTGAGGTTAGAAACAAACATGGAAACAGAAGCAGGAGAAGTAGCAGCTGACACAGCCATCAGCTGCAATGAAAGAAACGAGTCCTGGACTAGTCAGGTGGAGTGACCTTTAAAGGCCTGATGGGGGAGTGGTTTGTTGCTCTGCCCATTGAACTACAGGCATAGGCTTGCAAGAAATATGACCAAGAGAAAAGTGCCAGACTGTTTCAATCTCGTTGGTTGACCACTTATTTATAGTTGAGATATGATGGGAAAAAAATGTTCTGATGTATTGCCCAGTTTGCGAAAAGTATCCTACTATTGAAATATCAGCCTTTAAAAAAAAACAAAAAAAAAAACCAAATGTCTTTGCCATAGGCTCTAACAATTTTAGGACTGAGTCGCTAAGAGCACATGAGAAGTCCAATCCGCATGTGCTATGCCAGAACCAACATATTCTGGAAAGTGGTCAATGTGCAGTACACTGTGATATCAGTGACACACCACTTGATCAAGCCTTTGCACAGCTGGAGGAGGAGGAGACCACTATGATCAAGATGAGACCTCTGTTTAGCACAGCATACCCCATTGTCTAAAATCTGAACCTTTCTCTGACATGGATTGGCTGTGTGAAATACAGAAGAAAAATGGGATTAAGCTTGGTTCTAATTATGCAAATGATAAGCAAACTGCGGATTTTTGCAGAGCTATATCTGCTGTTCTATCCAAGAGCCAGATGGAGACTCTTTCTTTTTTTTTTTTGCTCCTTCCTTAGGCTTCTTGGTCCACCTCTTCTTCCATCCAGCTATGGACCCCACAGACACCCTTACCCCAACCCCATCTACCTACCTCAATTGCAGCCATCCTAGGGGTAGCCCGGTGTATCTCTTCACCGGATGGGACCCTCTCTTCTGAGGGGGAAGGTGCCAGGGAGGACAACCAGTGCAGTATCTGTTCAGTCCCTGGGAGCTACTGAGGTGGCTTCGGGGCCTCAGGACACTTGTGGCGACAGGAGCTGGCGACCATCAACTGGCCGGCCAAGAAGAAGTTTTCTGATTTGCTCCCCCAGGGAGGGGGGGTGGTGTGCCACAGATGTCAAGGCACTTGCTGATGTCCACCATGCCCCTTGCATTCAGCAGGGCTTGCTGAGCTGTTGTGCTACTAGCTTCTGCCAGGAGGCAGCACATAACGAGCCGCATCCCCTCTCTCCCCCCAGGAGAAGGTGAGCAGTCATCGGTCAGTCGAGCCTTCTTCTCCCGGCTGGCCCTCCAGTGACCTGGGTCCGTTCCCAAACCTGGGTCACCAGCGTTACAAGTGGAAATCCAACTGCTGTGCTAACAGGCCAGCATGCAGACTCTTTCTAATGCTAAATACACTATTTATTTATTTAAGCATTTGGTTACTGGGAAAGGCATACTAAGCCTAGACTCGATTCCAGGTGCAACCCTGGGGGAGGGAAGAAAGGAGTAAACACATTTTGAGGCAGTATATATCTTCAAAGAACAAGTTACAAAATTGATTACATTTTACAGAATGTATTAAATAAATTTTAAAGAGATACAGTAGTAGAGGTAATTACATAGTAAGAAACATTCAGTAGGATTGAATATACAGTATGTGATAGTTCTTGCTGATGGCAGTACTGATGTCGGTATAATTGAATGAGAAAAACTCTTCCTGTGTTTTATAGGTCACAATTCAAAAGAGGTGTGTATATTTCTGATCCAAGCTGTGCCTTGGAATACGCGCATGCAGGAGATATCTTTAATGTAATAACTACATTAGGTTCAATACGTCTTCCTGTCACTAACCTAGCAAGTGTGAACAATCTGAGACCACTTTTTGTTTTTCCAGTTTTGATTGTGCAAGTGTAATGATGGGTTTAACATGCAAAACCATTGCAAAGCTACGGGAGCACTGTCTCACATAACAGTGATGCACTGTGTTGCACATAAACTGGAGTTTGCAGTTCTCGATGTGATGAAAACAAACCCCTTTATAGCAAAGCTTGAAAATACCCTCAAGGGAATATTTAAATTCTATCATTACAGTCCGCCAAAAATGAGAGAGCTTTGAGAAATTGCAAATATTATAAATATGGATTTGGACCACTTCAGTGCAATTAAATGGTTATATTATGAGATTCTGATTTGCAGATGCACGACACTGACAATCCTGAGGGATGGAATCCTGATGATAGATGGCCACACTCCCAATAATTCCATGGTGGGCTCTGGCCCTGCACCCCCTAGTAAATATATACAGTATAGACAACTCTGGGTCACCATACCATGTAGAATGTAGCTGTCAGGAGGACTGCCATACCATTGGGGTTTTGTTTGTCAGGATTTCAGTGCTGGCATTGTCAGCATTGGGCTTTGGCATGTCAGGATCTCATAATACTACCCAATTAAACCAGTGAGGTGGCTTGCCAGTGGATCACATGCAGTTCAGGTGAACAAAGAAACATTGAAGCTGTTGTTAAAAAAGGACCTCCTGGACCACTTAGTCTGCCTTATAGCCCCTATCTGTAGTGTTATCTTAGACCCTAATTGATCTCTGGCATACACCCCCCACCCCTGTTACTAAGGTCCCTCTGTGTCTATCCTACACATGTTTGAAACCTGTTACCATTTTGGTACCCAACACCTTTGCTGGGAAGTTGTTCCAGGCATCCACCACCCTTTCTTTTAAGAAACATTTCCTTACATCACCTCTAAGTCTCCCCCCTTCCAGCTTAATGTCATGCCTAGGGCCATAGTTTTTCCACAGTAAAATTTGACAATTTCATGGCACTTCACAGTCCAAAATACAGATATTTATTAAAATTGAAAAAATGTGCTGAGAAGTGCTTTCGATCTTGTGCTTACCGTCAAGTGCCAGACTATACTGAAAAAAAGCAGAAGGCTTGCAAGAACCATTCTCTAATGATCTTTACTTACAAGGAAAATATCCCAAGGTGCAAAATGATTCAGTGCTATATTCCCACCACAGGTCCCAGCAGACTGACTGGTGCAAAACTGCTTCCGTGCTTTCAGCCAACCCGACTGGCTCCTCTGATTCTCCAGTCTCTGGTGGTCTGCTGTCTAACTGTTCCTGGTCAAAAATATAAAAAAAATAAATGTGAAGCCACTCCTGTAAGAAAAACTGGGCTGCTGCACAGAAAATATTACACTGAGAGAGGAGGGGTTGCTATATATGTAAAGGAAAGGATTAACGCTGCAGAGGATCAGGGATCCAGGGAAGAAACAGAGGCATTGTGGGCCACCCTGGAGTTAGGAAACAAAACAACCATCTGTGCTAGAGTAGTTTACAGGCCTCCCATACAGGGGGAGGATACAGGTCTAGTATTAGGGGAAGCCATCCATAATATGGCAGCCAAAGTGAAAGTACTACTAATCAGTGACTTCAACATGCCGGATGCAGATTGGCATGCCCAGACTGCAAGTACATCAAGGAGCAGGGACCACATGTTTGCTATGTATAGGACACACCTAAGGCAACTGGTGGTTGAGCCCACCTGGGAGGAGGCTGTACTGGACTTAGTGCTGACAAATGGGGACAGAATCATGGATGTTGAGGTTGGCAGTTTCCTTGGAACCAGTGGCCACAGAACTGTGTGGTTTAGAGTCACCACAATGGCAGAAGAAAGCCATTCAAAGATTAGGATCCTAGATTTCTGGAAGGCCAACTTCATGGAGTTAGGGGAACAGCTCTGAATTGCCCTGGCAGCAGAAGATACAGGGGGAAGGGTAAAAGAACAGTGACTTAGGCTAAAGAAATCAATAGCAGGAGTGACAAGTCAATATGTCGGATTGTGTAGCAAAAGAAAAAGAAAGAAGAGGCCACTGTGGTTCTCTAAGTCAGTAGTCAAGATGGCGGCCTGGTGGCGTTGAGGGTTGAGGTGCTGGTTGCCACACCTCATGCCACGGTGGTGATCTGTGTTCAGGAATGAGCTCAAAATGCTGGGGTCAGCCGGGGAGGAGAGGATGGAGTGTCTGTAGGACTGGTCTCCTCTCCTGGGAGGAAAGGGGGGGACTGTCTTGTGCAGTTAGTGGCACCTGGTGGAGACCAGGTGCACTACTGACACAGAGACCATATTGGAAAGGGGGAACATTGGGCAGCCATTTTCTGGACATGTGCAGGAGTGTTCATGTAGCAGGCAGGATGACAGTGCATGTCCCACGTTCAGGGGAGGGACTTACGAGAAAAATCCCCTCCCTCTGGGTTAGGAGAAGGCACCTCTGCCCTGGACCACACTCCCAACACTGGGCACTCTGCTCTCCATGACCCCAGTCACTTGGTCTGGCATGCTATACTATAGACAGAGCGCCCTGGGTGGATAGGGCAGCCCTTCCCCAGGGGGTTCAGATCAGAGAGATGTGTCAGGCAGGAGCAAGGGAGAAAGAGAGGGGTCTCCGGTGGGAGGTAGAGATCAGAGGCTAGAGGATGCCAGAGACAGTTCCTTAAGGGGGGGGGAGAAAAAGAGTTAAACAAAAAAAGTCAGTAGCCAAGAAAGTGCGAGAAAAAAGTAAGTCATTCAGGAAATACAAAGAGACACGGAAAGAAGATAGACTGAAATCTTTGGAGAAGCAGAGAGAACCTGGGAAAGTGTCAGAGGGGCTAAGGCAAGAACAGAAGAAGGAATAGCACAGGCTATTAAAAAGGGGGACAAGACCTTGTTCTGTTATATTAGCGAGAGGAGGAAGACCAGAAATGGTATTGTTAGGCTAAAGAAGAGAGAGGAAGGGTGGGTGGATGGAGAACAACCTTGAAAAAGCTGAGGTACTACACAAATATTTTTGCTCAATATTTACCCAGGAAGAGGCAGGGGAGAGGGCAAGATTCATGAGGAAAGATGTACAGGGGTTAGAGGCGGACACTAGTCATTTACGGTGGCTAGAATCTTGGAGGAACTAGGAAAAGTAATGACAGACAAAGCAATGGGGCCAGACGAGATTCACCCCAGAGTGCTGAAGGAACTCAGGGAAGTCCTAGTAGGTCCACTGACAACCCTCTTCAACCAATCACTAGAAATGGGGAGGTACCTGGGGGCTGGAGGAAGGCAGAGGTGGTCCCCTTGCACAAGACTGGAAGTAGGGAGGAGGCAGGCAATTACAGACCTGCAAGCTTGACCTCAGTGGTGGGAAAGCTGATGGAGTCCCTGCTTAAGGAGATGGTAGTGAAGTTCCTGGAGTTAAGTGGTGCACAAGACCCAAGGCAGCATAGATTCACTGAGGGTAGGTCCTGTCAGGCTAATCTTATCGACTTCTTTGACTGGGTGACCAGGGTGGTGGATCAGGGAGGGGTGGTGGATGTTGCCTACTTAGATTTCAGTAAGGTCTTAGACACTGTTCCTCATAGAAGGTTGCTTAACAAATTGGGGAATCTGGGTGTGGGCTCTAAAGTGGTAAAATGGGTTGGTAACTTGCTAAAAGGCAAGACCCAAAGGGTGGTAGTAAATGGCATAGAATCAGAAGATGAGGAGGTGACCAGCGGGGTTCCACAGGGATCGGTGCTGGGTCCAGTTCTATTCAATGTCTTCATAAGAGACATTGCAGAAGACTGGAAGGGAAAGTACTGTATGCCTATTTGCAGATTACACCAAGATCTGTAATGGAGTCAACACAGGAGGGGTTAGATAAAATGAGAAATGACCTAAGACTACTTGAGGAATGGTCAAGGGTTTGGCAGTTGGATTTCAACGCTAAGAAATGCAAGATAATGCACCTGGGACACAGAAACCCAAGAGATGAATACAGGATGGTGGGGGGGGAGTAGGTTCTAACCATTATAAGTCAGGAGAGAGACCTGGAGGTTATCATATCCGATCACCTAAAATCAACCAAACAATGCGAAAAAGCAGTGAGGAAGGCAAACAGAATGCTGGAGTGCATAGAAAGGGGCATAAGCAGTAGGAGGAGTGAAGTGGTGATGCCACTGCATAGATCACTGGTGAGGCCTCATGTGGAATACTATGTCCAATTCTGGAGATTGCATCTCAGGAAGGACATAGACAGAATAGAAGCAGTCCAGAGAAGAGCAACAAAAATGTACATGGACTGCACCACAAGCTTTATGAAGAAAGACTCAAGGAACTAAATATCTATTCACTGAAAGGGAGAGGGGGGATATGGCAGACTTTCAAATACCTTAGAGGAATAAACAGGGTACAGGAGGGGAGCATATTTCAGAGACAAAAGTGCACAAGGACAAGGGGACATAACATGAGGCTGGAGGGAGGGAGGCTTAGGGGGAATGCTAGGAAGTATTTTTTCATCAGCAGAGGTGGTGGAAGCAAAAACAGTACAGGGATTCAAAAGTGCATGGGACAAGCATAAACGCACCCTGCTGTACAGCGGAGTAGGGGTAAGGCAGTCCAGATAAGAGTAGGGATTGCCAAACCAACTAGGGAAATGGGCAGACTAGGTGGGCTGTATGGTCCTTACCTGCCGACAGATTCTGTGTTTCTATTAGGAATTTGGGGATTTTCACGGGGGACTGCCAATTTCATGGTAATCTTGAAATCCATGACCCCATGAAATAATTACAGCCCTAATCATCTACTGTCCTTGAGCATCTCTTTCTGTGCAATATGCTGCCTTCCTGTACCTTATTTATACCTTTGAGGTGTTTGAATGTTTCTAGCATGTCTCTCCTTGCTCTCCTTTCCTCCAGGGAGTGCATATTTAATTCCCTGAGTCTTTCCTCATAGGGCGTCTGATGCAGGCCATTCACCATTTTGGTTGCCCTTTTCTGTAATGTCTCCACTGGATCTATGTCCTTCCTGAGATGGGGCCTTCAGCACTTGATACAGTACTCCACTTGTAACCTCATCTTTGATCTATATAGGGGTAACACTACCTGCTTTTTTCTACTGGTGATATCCCTACTTATGCACCCCAGCATTCTATTGCTACCTTCCAGTCATCAGAAAAGATGACCTCAGATCACGTTCCTGTTTTGTTGTTAACACCCCCCTCCCCCAAAAATGACACACTGCTCTTGGAATTCTGTGCCCCATGTGCATAGTTTTACATTTTTTGGTGTTGAAGCCCACTTGCCAAACCGTTGACCAGTTTTCCAGTTTTTTTAGATCTTCCTTCATTTTCTCCACACACACACACACACACACACACACACACACACACATGCACACTCTGTGTGTCCACTCTGTTGCAGATTTTTGCGTCATCCTTGAACAGGTATACATTTCCTTCCAGCCACTCTGCAATATCACTAATAAAGACATTGAAGAGGACTGGTCCCAGTACGGATCCCTGACACATGTGGCACCCTGCTGGTTACCTTACCTTCCTCTGAGTAAACTCCATTTACCACCATCCTCTGAGTTCTGTTGTTTAGTCAACTTTGTACCCCTTTTACTATCTTTGGACCCACTCCTATGCTGCCTAGCTTGTTTAACAGTCTTCTGTATGGAACGGTGTCAGAGGCTTTACTGAAATCCAGGTAGGCCACATCCACCGCTTCTCCCTGATCCACCTCCTTGGTAACCCTCTCATAAAAAAACTATTAGGTCTGTTTAGAAGATCTAACCCCCCCATGAATCCAAGCTGCCTAGGATCCTGCAAACCTCTACTCCACCCTTATTTCTTATTCCTGCTAGGGATTCCCTGAGGCATTCTCCCATTTTCTTGAATCGGCCCTCCTGAAGTCCAGGACCTTCATTTTAATGTGACTCACTTCTTGCCCTGTTCTTATGTTAAACCACACTGTAAGATGATCACTGGTCCCCAGGTGGCTTCCCACTGTGATGTCAGTGACACTGTCCCTGTTTGACAGTACCGGATCCAGTAACGCCTCCTTACAAATGTGTTCTTTAACTAGTTGCATGTGGCACTCCCCCCTGCAGGGAGTCTAGGATTTCCCTACTTCTATCTGATGTGACCCCACCCATAGTTGCACAGCACTTGAACCGTGCATCTAGTTCAGCTGGTGACAATGGCTCAAAATCAAAGGTGCTCTTAAGAGTGGTACAGAGTACGTATCTCTTTATATCCTGCAGGATTTCTTACCAGTATTGAAATACCTGTCACTGCAGTTCCAAAGAGATGACTTACTAATTCTAGAAGTACCATGACTCATTGAGACCCATGTACTCCAGCTGAAGGAACTGAAATCAAAGCCAGGGAAACGCATGATGGCTTTCCTAAGTCATTACGAACCTCAGCACAAATATACGGACTTCATAATTTCAAGAGGCGAGGTGAGGAGAAGACTGTTCCTTTCACATTCTGAGGCAACTGCCCAGAAATATGTTTTAGAATAGATGCACCACTGTAGACTTTAATATATGTAACAATAGCTTACATACTGTACATGTAGATGAAAGATTTCAAAATTCCTCAGAGGTACTCTAAAAGGGTTCACCTGTCTACATTTTAAAGTTTTTGATCAACCAAGTGAACGATTTGCAGAGTTTGGGACCACTGATCTGGCTAATTTGGCTGCATACTTTGATTTTTATCTGAAGAGCGGAAGAAAAATAGGTGACACAGTTTGTGAGGGGGTTGCTACTTGTCAATAGACAATGTTTTTATATTACTCTACTGGACTTTCTTCACTTCGGAGGTGCAGCTGAGTTTTTGGCCCCTGGTTTGGAAAATATAAAGTCAGAATATGCTACATGTAAGGCACTGCTGAAATCTGCAGCTGACAACCTCTATCTGCAGGTCTATAAAAGACTGCTAAAAGAAAAACTGCCCTGTGCCCGCCAGCAGCGATTGGATCCTTACGGCGCTGGCGTAATTCGGGTTCGAAACGGATCTGGGTCGCTGGAGGGCTGGCAGAGGGGGAGAAGGATTGAGCGCCAGAGGCAGCCTCCTTCTCCGGGGAGGGTCCCACCAGTATCCGCATGATGAGGGTTCCCAGGAGGCTGGGAGAACTCACGCCACCGGCCTGAGGTCAGGGAGGGGCGAGGTAGGCGGGGTGGATGCTGGTGTCATTGCACGTCCCCGCCTCCTCGAGGGTGGGGAAACATAAGGATAAACCCTGCCTTGCGTCTACATGACGCTCTGCCCTGGACTGCCTGATTGGCCACGGGCCGTTCCCCTAACCAGATACAGTTCAGCGGCTGATAAAGGGAAATTGATTACCGGCTCGTCTCTGAGGGTAAGCCAGGGATGACCTGGGATTCGCAATGTCCGTGGTCGGGCCCAGGGTCCGGACAGAGCAGACCAACGAAGGAAGGGCAGGGGCATAAAAGAGGTAAAATTAAAAAAAAAAAAAAAGAAAAAGAAAAACTGCCCCTGATTGTTCACATTCTAGAGTTAGTAGAAATACTATTGGCAATGAATGTATCTACTGCAAAGTGCGAACATGTTCTCTCAATTCAAAACCTCATAAAAGCAAAAATAAGGACACAGCTGGCTGATCATCCACTCCAGTCTCTCCTGCAGATAGTGGTAGAGGGTTCTGAACTATATGACTTTGACCCTGATCTAGCTATCAACTGCTGGCTATCTAGCCCATGCACTCAACATGTTCATGGACATGCTGCTGCCACAACTGTTGCCTCTGTATCTCCTGCCAGTGCTAGTGCTCCTGCTTCATCATCCTCTTGTCCTCCCAGTACTACAGATGACAGTTCTTCTGCATTCTCATTGTCCTTTAAATTATTCCATCTGCTTTGTTCTGGAACTGACACTTGACTCAGACTTCAGCCTGTATTCATTTAACAGAAAAATGTACAAATACACCCTTTTTCCTGTTTTCTGATACTGTACATCTAAAGAATATTAATAATGCAACCCCCAGACCATGTACTTTGTTGCTACATAATTATTTTAACATTTTCCTTAAAATATAGCCTTCTGACCATGGACTACCACTCACAACATGGGGACTACTATTTTCAGCTGGGCCAGCGAACTAGCATGTACATTTGAAATTTGTCATTCCCTGCAGCCTCCTATGCATAACTGAGTCCTGGCTGTCATTGAGGGTGCCTGACTCAAACCTGGCACTCCCGGACTTTCACCTCTTCCACTAGGACCATAGCAAGCACAGCGGAGAGATCACATTATATGAGTGCCAGAACCTGTCCTGCTCTGTCATCCTCAAGGAGTCAGTCCCATCATCACATGAATGCCTACTGGCCAAAATTTCACTCCCTTTGACCCTCCCCATCTTTGTACATGTCCTTTATGCCTCCCTTAAGATATCCTCCCCATCCCTTCTTGAAATCCCATCCTCCCTGATCTCCCATACTACTTCTAGTAAACACATCCTCTTTAGTGACTTCAACCTAAACTGGTGTTCCCCTTCTTCGAAACCCATGCTAAAAAGGATTGAGTCCCATAACCTCACCCAGTTACTCTCTGAATCAATCCAACTAAACCTCACTCCTCCAATCACTCCCTACTGGATTGGGTACTAGCCTCCCACCCCATTGCATTGCATTGCATTATAACTGCTGGCACCCTGCCTAATGCATTCAGTGATCACAGCATGACCTGCTATGTCAGAAAAGTGAAACCTGCCCACTCCATCCCCAAATATATTTAGATTAGATCCCTCAGATCACTCGACACTCATGCCCTGGTCCACAACTTTTCTGCCTCGGACTGGTCCCCTGTCAACCACACCCCTGACGTTGATACTGCAGTATCTTATTTCCTAGCCATTCTCTCTCACACGTGAAACTCACATGCTCTTCTCAGAAAATCAAGGGTTAAATATGCCCACCATCTGTGGATTACGCATGATCTTATTGTCCTGTGCAGATCTCATGACCTGACTTGGGCCTGTTTCAAATCCTCCAAATCTCTCCTGACCTTCTGTCCAACAGATCACTTAGAAACTAATGCACCAAGTTTACCAGAGCTGCCAAAGCCCTATACAGTACTTCAAAAACAACCTCAAATCCATCCTCAACTGTCCTGCTAAATTCTGGGAAGTAATGCACTCCATGATTGATACCCCCATGTCCAATTCTCCCCTCCTGTCCTCTTAGTAAATGACTCTTTAGTCTTATACTCTACCTCAGTTGTTGCCATCTCAATAATTTCTTCACCACCTGCATCCTACCTTCCCCTTCTAGCCCTCCCAGACTCCCTCTACCCCTCCCTTCTTTCATCGCCAAATGGCTATCAATTCCCTTGTCACCCCCCCACCAAAATGTTCCTTGCTCTCACCTCTCTCAACCTCTGCAAGTCCAGCTCCAGTGGATTGGACCCTAAACTCCTACGTATCTCAGCCCCAACCATTGCTTTCCCCCCCAGCTCAACCGATTAACCTCTCATTCTTCTACTGCATGGTCCCACAGGCATGGAAAATTGCTAAGATACTCCCCCCACACGAGGAGGGAGACCCCACCTCCCCTGGTAATTATCAGCCTAGCTCACTTCTCTTCTCCCTTGTTAAGCTCCAGGAGTTCTTCATCTGCTCCAGATTTACCACCTTCATACACTCCTCAGTCTTCCCTCTTCTTTCCAGTCATTCTTTAGAAAGCACCACTGTATCATATTCTTCCTACTGTGGGTTACTGACTCCATCCTTACAGGGATGGATCAGGGCCACGTCACATCAACCATTTTCATTAATCTGGCCAAAGCCTTCAACTCATTGTCTCACTCCCTCCTTAACAATGTGTTCTGCTGGCCTCTCAGCCAAAGCTGTCAGTTGGTTCTGACCATACCTCTCAGTCTGTCAACAGTCAGTACAAGTGTGAAGTGTTCTATCCCCACTCTCTCCCTTCTTGCTAGAGTCCCACAGGCTCCATACTAGGGATGATATTTTTCTCCATTTTTCTCAATGATCTCCCCTCTGCATGTGTCTTCTCAAACATCCATATGTACATGGACGACACAGTTATCTAAATATCTGGCCCTATGGCTTAGGCTGTGACCAGTCCACTCCAACAAGACTTTCAGAATGTCATGCAGTGGTTCCATAGAAAAACAACTCAAGGTCAACACCAAGAAAAACGGTGACCATGAATTCTGGCTCCTCCTGGAAACTGGCCAGGCTGCGTTCTCTTCTGTTTTCACCACTCTTGATGGTATCCCATTGGAAGTGGTCTCCATGTTCGAATACCTACAGTAGAATCCGACTGGACAGTAAACTTGATTTCTCCATCCATATTCTTTAGATGCAATTCACTCCAAACTCCTCCCCAAAGTGGGTGCCTTATTCCAAAACAAAGTATGCCTCCCCCATCAAGTTCTGAAGAGCTAAAAACCAAAATGGTTCTCCCAGTTTTTGATTATGATAATATAGTCTGTGGTGTCACCCCTCCTCCCCCCTTGCCACACTGGGCACCCTATTCAGTGCCTTCTGTTGTTACACAAAAGTCTCTGCCCTTCGTACCCACCACTGCTCCTCTACACTTCTCACTCTGTCCTCCCTGCTATCTTTTTGCCAAGCCCACTGCGCCTCCTTTATCATCAAATGTTGACTTGGATCTCTTCCCTTCTCTCTCCCCAGCTTCTCCAACTCACTTTTGTCCAGGGATTCCTGCATCTTCTCCATCCCCTGCCCTCAGTCTTCTGTTGGCCAAGTAGCCTTCTCCTGTCTCCTCTCCTCCATCTGGAACCTGCTCCCTTCTCATCTCTGCCTTTCCCCCTTTTTCCATGCCTTTAGACTTCACCTGTTACAGCTACCTGTGCCCTCCTGCTCCTACTTTCCACCTCTAACTCTCTACCCCTTTTTCCGTTTCTGTCCTCTGACTGCTGCTGTTTTGTTACTACACACTCTCACATGCTACAGAAATGTTCCTGTGCTTGCTACAGTTCATTGGCTGCATTTTCATTCCTTAGTGCTGCCCCCTTGTACATCTGGTTCCATCACAACTTAATATGTCACTGCCATGTTCTTTTGTGATTAATTACCTTATTCACAGCTACTACAGTTGATGTACGTTGATTGTGTCCACAACTTTGATATATTCTCAGAGTATACCAGTTCTCTTGTATTTCAATTTGCTGCCTTTTGACTTCTATTTTTTTTTTATATTTTATTGCATTTGTACATTTTTCTCCCTTTACCCCTTCCTTGGGTCGCACTTGGAAATGAGCCCTGGCTTAGTGTGCCTTTCCTGATTGCCAACTTTTTAAATAAATAAAATTATACCTAACCTTGTTTTGTTTAAAATCCCTGATCATAGTGTAACCCAGGACTGGTATGCCATTTGTATCTGACAGCAATACCAGGTGGACTGGGTTCGGGGAGGAATAGGTCACTCGGCACAATGGCTAGGTTTGGCTACTCTGCACAGGGGCACCCAAGTAACTCTGAACACAGGAAGCAATAACTGTAATGTCCAATACTAGAAGTGGGATTCTAAAGTGTGGCTTTTTATTCACATCCAAACAGAATGAACAAAGCATAGATTGACCCCCCATGGGGCTACACTCCTGGTAATGCAGATTAAAAGAAACAAGAACACTTCCTCAAAACTTTAGCCCTCAGGCTCTGAACCCACTGGAGACATAGCCCAGACTTGCACGCTGCTTTGGGTTACACAGCCCGAACCTGTACACTGTTCTGGGTTTTCTCTGGCTCAGCTCCCTTGCCAGACACTTAGACACCTTCCATACTTCATGGAAACATTTTCTGGTGGCTCCCTAAACCACCTAAGAGCACCTCATCTCCATCAGGGAATTCTACCTTTCAGTCCCACATCTGGGTACTTTTCTCAGGCACTGGCCAAGTACCTGAGAGAAAGTAAAAGGTGTCTCAGAGCAAATCCGTAGATGTGAATTTGGTTACTACTGATGGGTGGTCTCCCACCTCGCTCCCACAATTCATGCCCGGACATTTCTCTGGACAGTACACACCTCATCCTGTAAAGCTTTGCAATGTAGATTCTTGCTAAATGTATTTCACATTCCATCTACTTGTCTTGCTTCCCATTAATGCTGGACTTGAACATAGCCTGCACACACTCAGCTGTACTACTGTCTCTCACTCAGACTGCACACAAACTGAATTCAAAAACCCCAGCGTTCTACACTAACCTCCAACTGCAACATTCCAGTGTGGCTTATGCAGTTGTGAAAGTTCTATAATGATGTCATCCCTCAGTCTCAGCTGAGACTGAGAACAGAGTGAGACAGTGTGAAATCCATTTAACTGGAATTTCACAAGCTGCCTTCCTTGCCTACTACTAGATCTTACTGGGATTCTAGTAACCCTGGGTAACGGGGGGGTTTCAATAGAAATAAAGAAACATAGCGTTTGCCAGCACAAAAGGACCACTTGGCCCACCTATTCTTCCCAGATGGTCCCTGTTTCTGTAGACCCTAACTGGTCTCTTGTGACCCTTTCTCCTCCCTGCCTATTTACTAATATTACTCTATGTCTATCCCATGCATGCTTGAAGCCCCCACTGTTTTCACTTCCAGTACTTCTGCTGGCAGTCAGGCATCAACCACTCTTTCAGTGAACTAGCACTTCTTCACATCCTTCCTAAACTCCTTTCCCCCAGCTTCATCGCATGTCTTCTGGTGCTGGTGCTCTTCCACATTTGAAAAAAATTCCCCTTCTTCAGTCTGTTCACCCCTGTGAGGTACTAGTAGGTCTGTATTATGTCCCCTCTCACTCTCCCTTCTTCTGTGGTGTACATGTTGAGATCCCTCAGTTTCTCCTCATAGAGCTTTTCATGCAATCCCTGCACCATTTTAGTTGTTCTTCTCTGGACTTCCTCCACCCTACCTATGTCCGTTCTGAGGTGCTGCCTCCAGAACTGGACACAATACTCCAGGTGGTGTCTCACAAATGAGTAATATAGTAGCAACACCAACTCCTTCCTCCTACTGGAGATACCGCTCACAATGCATTCCAGCACCTCCATGGCCTTACCCACTGCTTTGACACACTGCCCTGCTACTTTGAGATCATCAGATATGGTAATCCCAAGGTCCCTTTCCTGCTTTGTAACTGTCAGTACCTCCCACCATCCTGTATTCAGCTCCTTGGTTCTTATGCCCTTGGTGCATGATTTTGTACTTTTCAGTGCTAAACCCCAACTGACATATTCTTGACCACTCCTCAAGTTTCCCAAGGTCCCCATGCATTTTCTCTACCCCTCCTATGTGTCTAACCTGTTACAGATTTTTGAATCATCTGCAAAAAGGCACACATTCCCTTCCAGTTCTTCATAAATGTCACTTATGAAGACATTATAGAGGATCAGTCTCAGTACTAAGCCCTATAGCACCCTGCTGGTCACTCATTAAAGTGAGTCTTGTTAACTACCAGCCTCTTTTGCCTGTCCATTAAACAGTTCCTTACCCAGTTCATCACTGTGGAGCCTACCATTAGGCTGCTCAATTCTTTTATTAGTCTCCTGTGTGAAGCAATGTCTAGGCCTTGTTAAAGTCCAGGTACATCATGTCCACCACTGACCTCCCTGATCTACTTCTGTAGTCACTCAGTCAAAGAAATAAATGAGATTCATCTGATATTGACTCCGCCCTACCCATGAATCCATCCTGCCTTTGGTCTTGTAGCCCATTGGAATCAAGATACTGTACCAACCTTTCCTTTAACAGGGTTTCCATTAATTTCACCACTACTATTGTGAAGCTGTCTGGTCTATAGAAGTTAACCACTTCCCTGCTTCTACTCTTATGGAGAGGGACCACATCTGCTCTCCTCCAGTCCTCTGGAACCATGCGTGTTTCCAGTAAGCTGTTGAATAAGGCCATCAGTGGGGCAGCTAGCACCTCCTGGAGTTCCTTTAGTACCCTTGGGTGTATCTTATCCAGTCCCATAGCCTTGTCTACTTCCAGGGCAGCAACTACCTTTAGGACTCTTTCCTCTGAAAATTGATTTTGGCCCCCCCCCCAGATGTTCCTGCTGCTCCCTGGTGGTCTCCCCCTCCAGGAGCAGAAGTACCATTCAGGATGCCTGCCTTTTCTTGATCCTTTTCTGTGCGATCTGCTCGGCTGCACTCTTTGTCCTCACTATCCCTCACCTTGCTTTCCTTTTCTCTCTTAAGTACTTGAAGAAACTTTTTGTTGTGGTAACACCAAGTATGGTGGGAAGTCTGTTTTTCTCTTTTACAAAGAAAAGAGGAATCAGACTCTAACTACCAGATACATCAGCAACTTCTATAGAATGCCACCAAGCATAGCATGTATTTTTTAATCTAAACACACTTTGAGGCCAGAGGGGTTGCCAGTGTTCCATTAAGCGTGTGTGTTTCCTTACTTCAAAAACCTAATTTTCAGAAGTATTAATTTATTGTTTTTTAAACAATACGGGCTTGATTTTTAAAGTGGGTGGACATGGAAACAGCTTCATCTGTGTCCACCAGCTGCATCTGTTTGTGTGACTGCAAGTCAAAATGTTTGGCAAACAAAAAAGCAAATTAATTTCATCTTTCTTGCATGATGACATGGGTGAAAATGCAGCCACACGCAGATGGGCATGTTAAATCATCTAAACAGTGGTCTCATATGTCCAGATGGGTACAGATGTAAGTCAGGTGGTGAAAATACAAGAAAATCGATCCTAAATGGCTGTGTTAGAAAACCATGTTCTGATTCTCTTGGGAGTTAAACGCAGAGCAGCATCAGGCACCCTTGAAATACTTTTTAAGCAAAAATGTCATGTTCTGTTTTAATTCAGAATGTATTTGTGACATTTATACTCAGTGTATTTTTAATTTTCTCAGACATTTTGAAACAGCTGTTATAACTTATTTTGTAATTAATGCCTCAAGCCATTAAAGATGGCCACCACTCATCATTTTTAAATATATTTTCCATTGGGGTTACTTTTTGAATGTGCATACTATATTCATACTGTGAATGTATTAGAATGGTGCCACCAAATATTTCACATTAGAAACAGCATAGAATTATATTAAGATATTTATTCTTTTCATGGTGAATGAGGCAGGGGAGTGGGAACTTTTCAAGACAAAAATCCCATATCTCATTTCAGGAATGAAAGAAAATAAAAATGGGTATATTAATGCATTTTGCTTTGTTATTAATGATACTTTAAGAGGATGGTATAAATGAGACCGAAAACCCAGAGAGGGTAATCTGAATAACAACATGACAAGAATGTTTTCTGCTCAGGTATCTGCAGAGGCAATGTAGCCTATAGGCTACAGCAGCAAGCTGCAAACCTGTACATCCAGCAGACCTGGGATAAATACATATGATGGCCACTTGTGTGCAGTGTGGACCTAATCAAGCCACTTAACCTCTCTGTGCTCCTGGGTCACACCTGGATACAGGCTTTAGCTCAGTGTGCCATTCCCATCCAAAATTCTAAACGAAACAAATGCAGTACATAAATAGGAATAGAACTGTGGAATTATACAGTACATTCTTCATGGACCTCTTTCCCTGAAGGTAGTGACATAATTAATTGCTTGTGGAACACTGGGGTGGCTTTGCTGTGCTCATACCCCTTGAAATAAAGTCTAACAGGTTTTTGAGTAAATATATGGCGTGTGTAACTCATTGTTTAAATTATTTGGCATTATAAAGGTATAAATCTGCTTCCTTTTATCACTTTCCTAAACTGTGGTCCTCTCTTCCCCTTTCAATTCACTCTACTTTTTCTGCTTCCTTCTTACAGTTTCTTCTTTGTGATTTTTCTGTTCCATCCTGCAACTGTCCATGACCCTCTTCCTCTATAATGACAAGATGCTCTGTTACCCCCCCCCCCACAAGTTTTCTCTGGCAGTATGTTTGCATTGTTCCCATTCACTATTCTATACTTAAAGGAGAACTACACTAAACCTGTAAGTCATTTTTCCCAATAAACAATGTGTTTAAGTACTGATCAAAATGTTATCATTGTTCCATCTAGACCGGCCTTTTAGTAACTTTAGCGTGCATTTCTGCTTTATAGTCTAGCGGTAAGTACCACTTTGGAACTACGTGATGTAGTTTATGTCCCAAACAACTTCAGAGTTCTATAGTAGAATGCCAATAGATTGTGCCAATGATAGAAGAATAGACAGGGACATAAACTACATCATATCACTCTAAAATGGTTCTCATCAGCAGCATGTACATCAGAAACACCCACTAGGACAACTAAAATCCATGGAAAGCCTAACTGGAGGCAGTACAGTGCAGTGGTTTAAGGCTCTGAGCTGCAAATCTGGAGACCTGGGTTTTAATCCCATAGCTCCCACTTGCATACTGTGTGGCCCTGAGCAAGTCACTTAACTTCCCTGTGCTCCCAGGTTGCACCTGTAAACAACTTTCAGCTTAGTGTGCTACTCCAGGTTAAACCATTGCAATAACAGAATTTGATTCAAGTATTAAAAAAAAAAAACAGCTTCTATCGGGAACAAGCATTTGTCAATGCTAAATGTTGTCGCACTGGCATTGACAGTACCGGAGCTAGAGACGCATTATAGGAATGGCAGTGAAGTATTGAAGTGACGCCAACCCCACCCCCACCCTGTAGAGAGTGACAGGCATTGGGGTGTGCCTTTGGGTCATTAGCTATAACGCTCATGCCATTGTACCTCACCCTACCCCGTAGACACTGACAAGTGTCGGGTGTGCTTTGGGGTCTTTGGGCGTTATACTTACCCCATTCCATAAGGAAATACGCTGACATGGGTGCAGTATAGGAGTGTGGGTGAACTTTGTGGCCAAACAGTGCAAGGCACACCATGATGCCTGTCAGTAGCTGCAGGTTGGGGGGGGGGTGGAATGGTGTGAGTATTACATCCGATGTTCCCAAGTCACACCCCTGACCCCTGTCAGTCTGTACCGACTGGGGTGCTACAGTTGGAAACCCTAACACCGTAGGCATGATGTGGTAGTTTCACTCCACATTTTCAACATGGGCTGCTTTTCAGGCCACCTCATGAAAAGAGGCACAATCACTTTGTTAGCTGAAAGGTGGTTTTGCACAGCGGCTGTGCCATTTGGTGACAGAGGGACAAAAACACATTTTTGGGCAGGATGTGGAGAATAACAACTGTATTGTTCATGAGGAGGCATAAAAAAATGGCAAAGTTGAAAATCTGGAGTGACAATATGAAATATTGGAGAAGCAATTAGCATGCATACAAACTGCGCAACACACGTCCGTAACCCAATTATTTTTGGGAGTTTGGTATCCACATTTGTAACATAGGCATTTTGGGACCTCCCCTTATGAACCGTGGTGGTGCGATTTTGTTAATCTGTCTCAAAAGTTGATTTCTCACAGCGACCACACTGTTGTGTGCCACAGGTGTGGAAACACATTTTGGGCAGGATGTGAAAAATGACAGCTGTACTGTTCACAAAGAGGTGCGAAAAAATGCCAGTGTTGAAAATCTGGCATGGAAATATTGCAAATTTGCAAAGTTACAAGCGTGCTTGGAAACTGCGTAATGCATGCTTGCAACACAATCATTTTATGGACTTTCGGCATCACATTTTCAACATAGGCATTTTAGGACCTCTGCTCATGAACAGTGCCACCATTCTTTTCTCAGACTGTCCCAAAAAGTGATTTCGCACAGCAACCGCGCTATTTTGCGCCGGATGTGTGAAAACACATTTCAGGGAGGATATTTAAAATGACAGCTGTACTGTTCATCAGGAGGTGTGGAAAATGCCAAGTTTGAAAATCTGGAGTGAAAATATTGCAAATTCATGATGATACAAGCGTGCATAGAAACAATGCAATGCACGCTCGTAAAAGAGCCATTTTTGGAAGTTTTGTCACCAAATTTTTAACTTAGGCTTTTTGAGAGCTCTGCTCATGAACAGTGGCACTGTCATTTCATTACTCAGTCCCAAATGGTGATTCTGCGCAGTGACTGCGAAATCTCCTTCCGGGACTGAATAATGCCATGACAGTGCCAGAACTCATGAGGAGGGGTCCCAAAATCACCATATTGAAAATTTGGTGCAAAAATTCCCCAAAATGCCTGAGATATGCATCAAAGTTGAAAACCCCTATTTATTCTATTATACTGCTTACCTGCATTTCCTCAGTTTGCGGTCAACTTTGAAGGGTGCAGACGTGTTCCCAGTCCACCAAGGATCATCGCGCCGGACTCTGCAGGTAAGTATGGGGTGAACGGTGGCTGTGGGGAGACAGGGTGCACAGTGGGTGGGCGCGGATTGTGGGAGGGGGGCAGGGAGACTGCCAAGGGACCATTTCCATTTTCCACAGGTACAAAAAAAAAAAACATAGTGGGACCGTTTTTCTGTTTACGGGGCATGTGGCATGCTGGGGTGGGATCCCAGCATGCCAACAGAGCCTTGTTTTCTTTGGGGAGCAGCTGTAGCCAATGGGGATTGGGCACCCTGTCAGCACACAACAAAGGGTGTTACCTTATGCTGATGGGAATTGGGCACCCCATCAGCGCACAAGGAAAGTGGAGAGAGCCGAGGGGATTGGGCACCCCCTCGGCATATAACAAGTAAGGTTTTTATGCTGACGGAGTGGAGCTTCCCCATCAGCACATACATTGGGGGCAGGGTAAGCCGACAGGGGGATTGCACATCCCCAAAGTCGGCAGTTTGGAGGGCAGCGTGCCGCCATGTTTATGTTTCCAGGTAAGCACAACAGAAGGTCTGCTGCATGTGACAAGCTTTGCTCGCATTGCAGCGGACCTTTCCTTAGATGTGCTAGTCCGGGTGGTGTGGCACTGGCATGCAGGCTGATTGGGGAACGAGGGACGCACCTACTGATGCATGCCCTGCATTCGCCCAACAGTGGCTGTGCCTCCAAATCTACATTACCGCAAGATGTAGGCTGTGCAAGCACATCAACATAAAAAATGACATGAATTCAGTGCTGTTCTCCTTTAAAGAGTAGTACCCTTGCCTTTTATCTCACCTGTGTCTAATGCACTTTCTTTTTTTACTGTTTGCCTGCAATTTTCTTTTGCTTTACTATATTGTATTTGGAGTATAAACTTTCCACATTCCCTTTTCCCTAGAACTGGAAATGAACTGTTAACAGCTCAGTAAGTCCTTCCTGGTGGAACTTTTGAAATAAATAAATATATAAATGTATACTTTTACTGCGATGAACAAAGAAGCTAAATTTTAACTTCATGAAATATTGATGTAAATTGCGTGAAAGCAAAATAGACAATTTCAATCAAATTGGCTGGTGTTAACATTTTTGCTAATGCCAAATTACACCAAATTAGAGGGTATTTCTTCAAACATTTCATTAAAGAGCATACCCAGCAGACCCCCACAAAATGCATGCAAACCCCTTTTGATGTTTCCAGAGTCACCCCTAGTGGGGTTGTGTCTCATTAGTTTTGCTACTTTGAGAGGTCTGAAACAAAGAGAGGACCAAGGGAGTTTCAGAAGGTCATTCAGTGAGCCAGTGTCCATGCAGGATTAGAACCCAGGGTTTTACACTTTCACAATTCATAGACTGCGCATCTTTTTTCTTACACTCAGATATATAGTATACTGTACACCAGTTGTAATTCAATGCCCTTATCACAGTTTCTGCCAGAGTCATGCTGCAGAATCCTGTGATGAGGCAAAGACAACAGAGGCTGTTCTGTTGCTGACTTGTGTAGTTAGTCCATGTTATATGTGTGGCGAATCCAGAGAGTGGCACTTGGAAGGAGAAAAAAATGTGCCCGCCTCCTGAGGAAGAACCACGCGATCGAAGTCATGAGATGGCAATGAAAGGGGAGGTACGGCTTCTGGGTGATTTTAATATGCCAGATGGGGATTAGACCATCCTGGTGGCTGCCTTAGCCAGGAGCAGAGACATCTTGGACTCCCTGCAGAGGGCAGGCCTTAGGCAGCTAGTGCTAGAACCCACCAGAGACAGGGTGATTCCAGACCAAGTACTGATCAATGGAGCCAGGATCACACAAGTCTGTGCGGAAGGTCACCTGAGGTCTGGTTTTGCAGGCATGGCTGGATGTTTTCTTGAACTGCCCCTGAAACTTGTTGCCTTTTGGTGCAGTACTGGACTTTGGGGGGGGGTCAACACATTTGTGATATTTAAATCAGGGGTCTTCTCTTTTTTTTAAAAGACACTTTTCCAAGCCATGTAGAAATTCAACATTCATTTCCTCAAACAGGAGCCCATAGGTCAAATAACTGACACCAGGTTGATAATACTTTTAGCTACATCTGTAAAATTAGAAATATCTATAATTCTGAAGTCCTTTCAAGGCTTCAGTTTGTAGCCAAAGGAAAAAAAAAGACCTTTAAACTTGGCAATAAAGTTTTAGGGTACATATATATTTAAGGCTACTGCTTGTTAATTCCAGGAAAAGCAATCAGTAGCACATATCAGTAATGCCACGGAGATTCCTGTGTGAAAAACCATCTCCAATTAATTTAATGCGTCACATTCTGAAAGGGGGACAGGGGCTTGCCAGATCTGTTTATTTGTTGGGTAAGGGTTAGGAATGCCTTATATGTTACCACTCAGAAAAACACATTCAATTAATTTATAAAGAATACTTATCCTGAGGCAAGTTACTGATGCCAATGACTGTGCTGGCAACATCACTGTGTGTCTCCCACTGTCTTCTTTCTCACACAGCACAGCCACAGAACGAACTGTGTGTACTCCGCTGTGTGTAGTTGTCATGGTGGAGAACGCTGAGGAAAGGAAGCTGTAGCACAACATGTATGTAAAGTGAAGATACGTTTCAATGGCTGATTGAAGCGGGCCTTTTCTTTGAAGTCAAGACCAGTGCTCTCAATCTGTCGTCATACACAGCTCGCATCTCCATTGGTGCATAGGGGATGCTCCCCACAGCCTGAGAACTGCATTGGCAAGGACAGGCACACATCTCCAGCAAGTTGCATTGTCCCAAGATGTTTCTTGTGCATGCATGCATGCAAACATAAAAAGTGACATGTTCATCACAGAGTGTTGCATCCTCACTGATTTCACTATGTAATTAGCTTTCTTTTTAGGATGTTCTATCCAATATCTGTTTTTTTTTTAAACAATTATACTCTGTTGTATTTTTGTTCTGTAAAAGTTCCTGCTAAAAACAGGATGAAACCAAATGTTGTTCTCTTCTTTATTTTCTGCTCATTCCCCACCCCCATTTTGTCCTGCAATTAAGATGAAAAGATAATTTGTAGAAAAGGTATGTCACCAGACAAGTTAAGTATTGCCAGCCCTAAAAAGGAAGGAGATTCAACAGTATGTCTCTCCTATGCAATGTGTTTCTTCTGCACAAACCACAGATAAAAGAGAGAAGACAGTGTAATAGAGAAGGAGAGAGAAAGGGGAGTGACGGAAACAGACAGAAGGGAGAAAGAACAGGGACAGGGAGAGAGAGAAGCAAGACCGGAGAATTTGAGGGAATATGGGAGAAAGTGAGGAAGGAAATGGGAGAATATTTTACTTCTTTCTTGAGACAGAAGAGAAGAAGTAAGGATTCTGTAGCCATTTCTGGAACCTTTGGACAAACCTTGTAGTTGTGTCGGATAGATGGATTGATAGGTTGTCTGGCTGCTCCACGAGCTGGCAAGCTGAGAGATAGGCAGCAAGGCAGTGTTAAAGATAAAAGATAGGTATAGATGTAACTATTTTTAGAACTTTAGAAAAAAATCTTTTAATGTACAACTAGAAAACATTTCCTAATATTTTTGTTTTTGAGAAGATTTGGAGGTACAACATCTCCTTGGAGCAGAGGACTAACCATTCCTAGGAAAGGAAGCCTTGAAGGAGGCCGAGATGACAAGGAGTCATGTCTTATCAAAAGCTGGGGGCATTCTGTCTGGATTATGGCAACAGATCTATTTTGGATGGACAAGATTCAATGAGAAAAAGCAAGAAAGAGACATCCTTTACATGCTTCAGCACAAGAGGTAAGTCCCATGTGGAGTAAAGACCATCAAACCTAGTTATCTTTTTAATTTTGCTTTTCATCTGTTTCTGACTGCTCCCTCACTTTACTCCTACACTGAACTTAGACTTAATTTCCACCTAGGAACACCCTATGAGTAAACATTCCTACATGAGGGTCCAGGCCAGTTTCTCCTCCCTCCAGACCCAGGAAGCATACATGTTTACAGCCAGGCAGGTGGGTGGGGGTGCATAGAAACATACAATTTGATGGCACATAAGGACCACTTGGCCCACCCAGTCTGCCAATTTCCCTACCTGACGGATAAGCTGCAGATCTTAGTTAACCAACAGCCTACTTCCTCCTACCCCCCACTAGAATTGCCTTATGTCTGTCCTATGCATTCTTGAATTTCGCCACTGTTTTTGACTCTACGACCTCCTCAGGAAGGCTTTTCCATGTATCCACAAACCTCTATGTGAAGAAATACTTCCTCACATTACCTCTGAGCCATCCCCCCATTATCTTCAAATTGTGCCCCCTTGTTTTTGCACATCTCTTTTTCTGAAAGATGTTGTCCTCTTGGACTTTGTTGATTCCCTTAAGGCATTTGAAAATTTCTATCATGTCCCCCTTCCCTCCTTTCCTCAAGGCTATATATCTTTAGTTCCTTTAGTCTTCTGAAGCAGACCCTGCATCATTTTGGTTGCCCTCCTCTGGACAGCCTCCACCCTGTCTATGTCTTTGTAGAGATGGGGTCTCCAGAACTGTACACAGTACTCCAGATGTGGTCTTACCAATCGTCTGTACAGATGGCCAACAACTTCCTGTTTTCTACTGGTAGTGCCTCTCTATGCATCCCAGTATCCACTCAGCTGTCCTTACTGCCTTCTCACATTGCTGGCCCACATTTAGGTAATCTGATATGACTACCCATAGGTCCCTTTCCATTTTTGTTGTTGTCAGTATCTCACCCCCCATTGTGTACTCTTTCCCTGGGTTTTTGTTTCCCAGGTGCATTACTTTGCACTTCTTTGCATTAAATCTAAGCTGCCATACATTTGACCATTCCTCCAACCTTGCCAAGTCCCTTTTCATCCTTTTCACCTCACCTTGTGTATCAACCCTGTTGCAGATCTTTGTGTCATCTGCAAAGAGACATACTTTCCCTTCCAGTCCCTCTGCAATTTTACTTATAAAGACATTAAAAAGGACCAGCCCCAGTACTGAACCCTGCGGTACCCCAATAGTAACCCTCCTTTCTTAACTGTGGAATCCATTTAATATTACCCGCTGTGTCCTATTGTCCAACCAGTGTTTTACCCAGGCTACCACCCTGGGACCCACTCCCAGGCTGGCTAATTTGATTATTAATCTTTTGTGTGGGACTGTGTCAAATGCCTTGCTAAAGTCTAGGTAGGCCATGTCCACAGCCCCTCCCTGGTCTACTACTTTGGTCACCCAGTCAAAGAAATCAATTGGATTTGTCTGACATGACTTTCCAGCTATGAATCCATGCTGCCTTGGGTCCTGTGCCCTACTGGCCTCTAGGTACTAAATAATTCTTTCCTTCAGAAGTGGTTCCATCTTTTTCCCTACCACTGAGGTCAAACTGACAGGTCTGTAGTTTCCTGCCTCTGTCTTGCTCCCACTTTTGTGAAAGGGAATCACATCCACCCTCCTCCAGTTCTCAGCTACCAGACCATCCTTCCATGATTCATTGAAAAGGGTAGTCAGTGGTGTTACTATTTTTTCCATTAGTTCTTTTAGAATTCTGGGGTGAATCCCATCAGGCCCCATTGCTTTATCCACCTTCAGTTTTAAGTTCTTTCAGAACCTTTTCTTCTGTGAAAGGACTAATATCAACCCACCTATCCAGAGTGCTTCTATTGACTGGATTAGGTATTTCCCCCTGCTCTTCCATTGTGAATACTGAGCAGAAGTAGTCATTCAGTATCCCTGCTTTTTCACTGTAGCTCTCTGCCCAACCACCTTCCTCTTTGTTCAGCCTCAGTATCCCTGCCTAAGTCTTTCTTTGCTCTCTAATGTACCTATAAAATGTTTTATCCCCCTTCTTAACCGAGTTGGCTATCTTTTCCTCGGTTTGGGCCTTTGCTATTCTGACTACCTTACCCACTTCCTTCTGCTTTAACTGGTATAGTTTTCTGTCCTACTCCTTCTGTGTTTTCTTATACTTCCTGAATACTGTCTTTTTCTCCCTTACCTTCCCCGCCACTTCTTTTGAGAACCATAGTGTTTTTTTCTTTCATTTTGATTTGTTTATTTGCTTCACACAAAGGCTTGTTACCTCTGTGATGACGGTTTTGATGTTTCCCCATTGTTGCTCCACCCCACCTTCTTGCCTGTTTGCTAGTGCTTTCCTGAGGCACTCTCCAATTTTGACAAAATCAGCCCTCCTGAAGACCAGTACCTTTACTTTTGTGTGGCTTGACTCTACAGCTAAGTTTTTCGTGAAGCACACTGTTTGGTGGTCGCTTGTTCCCAGATGGCTACCCACTTCAAGATCAGAGATCCCCTCTTTCTCCCCATTTGAGAGTACCAGGTCTAAGATTGCTCTCTACTGAGTGGGTTCCAAAACTAGCTGTCTGAGGCATGCCCCTTGTAGGGCATTGAGAATGGCCCTGCTCTTGGATGTGGCTGCAGCAAAGGTGCACCAGTCAACATCTGGCATATTCAGGTCCCCCATCAGCAATATCTCCCCTTTCTCTGCCATCCCAAGGATGCCTTCTATCATTTCCATGTCCATTTCCTACCCCTGAGATGTGGGCCTGTATACAACCCTTGTGCGGATTGTGGAGCCATTTCCAGTCTCCAGGGTGACCCAAAGTGCCTCCTTTCCTCCCTGTTTACCCTTTGGTTATGTTGCTTTGATCCCTTCCCTTATATAGAGAGCTACTCCTCCTCCTCTTCTTCCCTCCCTGTCCCTCCTATAGAGTGTGATCCCTGGTATGTTGACATCCCAGTCATGGTTCACTGTGTACCATGTTTCTGTGACTGCTACAATATCCAGGCATCCCTCTTTCATCAAGACCCCAGTCAAGTAACATGGGCAAAGTGGGAGGGGGAGTATAGCCTTTATGAACTCAGACATGCATTTTACCTTCTGCTGAGTAACATTTTTCTGCATTCTTGTGGTAGAGAAACTGGGGAAAAATGTTAACACTTTGTGCATCATTAGCATGTCTTTGGCATAGTATGTATGTCCTCATGGTGCATATAACTTTATTTTGTTGAATTGTTTTCTACTGGAGTGTGAAGCAGGCTTGTTCAGCACATTGTATGTTTCCTGGGATTACAAGCAATGGGTCAGAGGTTTCATTCCAACCAAGGACAGATTTCTGCACAATAGATGAATGGAGAAATCTGTCAGCAGGTGTGGTAGGGGCGAATACTGTGATGGGCTTCAAGCATGCATGGGATAGGTATTGTATAATGGAAAACTGGCATCAAAACTGGGGGGTGGTAAGATCTGTGGTTTCAGAATAGGCAGGGAACAGATTGGCAGATGAGATGGGCAAAGCAGTCTTTATGTGTCAACAAATGTTATGTTTATATCAGTGGTACACATATAAAATTGATGATGGCCAGACTCAACATATGCAACATATCAACATCAGTGAGGGGAAAGGGCCACCTCTTACCAAGGCCCAATCCATGAGCGATATATGAAAATCCTCCTCCTTCATGTGTGGTGATATATTACGTATTTTTGCCAGTCCAATTTAGGTAGCACATAGGTAGCATTGTCGCCTCTGGATCCAAACCAGGAACTTGGCTTACTTCCCATAACTGACATTGTAGTGCAGTATGACGGGGTTGCTGCCCTGCTTGGAAGGGCCATCTTTCAGATGTGATGTTAAGCCATGTTTCATTCTACCCATCTCTGTTCACTGTTCAGGTGAATATTAAAACTCTAATGGCACTTAATGAAGAAAAATAATGAAGTTTCCCTGGTGTCTTGGACAGCTTCCTTTCCAACAATCAAACAGGTTCAAGTAAACCAATGCCAGGTTTCACCTGGAAACAAGCTATCACAGCTTATTGTACCTTTACTTGTCAGAAATGATAAACAAATACATACATAATAAATAGTGTATCTGTCTGCCTGTCTTTCTGTCTGTCTGTCTGTCTATCTACATACATACCTACCTATATGCTGCACCTTCTACTGTTACCAAATTTAGCTTTTAAATTGCGTTTTCTTTATGAAGATTTAACTGTTTTATGTTTAAGTTCAACTGCCAGTCTGAATGCAGCACAAGCCTTTATGGTACCTTCAAACATTCAACTTTAATTGTATTTATAAGCACTGTTCCAAAAAGATCACAGCACTTTACAGTAAAGAATAAAATCATGTAAATTGGAATAAAAACAAATAAAATCCAACAGTTTAAGATAGTCATGAATAAAAATGATGGTAATTATCTCTCAGGTCTAGAAAAGCTAGTCGAAACACATGAGTGTTTTAAAACCAACTTAAAAACTTAACAGTCAGGCATGCTCTAATCCAACGCAATAGAGAATTCCGCAGGGTAGGGTCCACAAATACAAAAGAATAGGCCTCAGAGGTCTTTAATCGAACCATGGAAATCTTTAGCAATCCCTCATCGGAGGAATGGAGAGAGAGGAGGGGGTGGTATGAGCAGAGAAGACCTTGCGTGTAGCCCTGTCTGTGTAGGACTTTATATGTCAGTAACTAAACCCTGAATGTGATCTGCCAATGTACAGGCAGGCTGTGGAGCACAGGAGTGATATGGCAAGATCTTGATAAGTCAGTTAACAACCTGGCAGTCACATTCTGCACTAGCTGCAGTCGGTAGATTTGATCTCCAGAAGCCCTAGTCATAGGGCATTACAGTAATCAAGGCGTGACATTACATAGGCATGGACCAGCACTGGAAGATTGTCAGGCGGGACCAGGCACTTGATCCGGGTGATGTTCCTCAGATGGAAAAAAAGAGGTCTTAATGACAGCAGACACCTGAGATTTTAATGTCAGGACGCTATCGAGCATAACATTGTGCTAGCTGCTCTCTTGTTGATTTAATCATCCTCTTGTGACATATGCAGTCTCTAACATAACATATTATTTTTGAGCCTGCATATGTCATAATCATTGTGACATGGAACCTCAGAAACAAAATGTTATTTTAGAAGTTGTATATGTAACTAAGGACATGAAAAGGCTAAAACAACATTATCTACTTAGTTTTCGGTTACCAGGAAAGTGCACTAGAAAAAAGATTTCCTATTTTCTGATGTGACCTGGAACATAAGAAAGTGCCAGCAGAAGGGGACCTTGTGATCCATCTAGTCTGCCAGTGAACGCCCCCCCAGTCACTTTACTGCCTTTGGTTTCCACAGTGTCTATCCAATGCTAGCTTGAACTCCCCCACTGTCTTTGCTGACACAACCTCTGGGGGGGCAGACTGTTCCAGGGCTCCACCACCCTTTCCATGAAGAAAAGCTTCCTGCTGTTTGTTTTGAAATTACCTCCCTTCAGGCACATGTTGTGCCCCCTTGTCCATGTATTCATGTTTTCCCTGAAGAGATCCTGTGTTTGTACTGAGTTAATACCTTTGAGGTATTTAAATGTCTCTATCATATATCCCCTGCCCCTTATCCTCTCCCGTGAGTGTATCCTAAGATGGTTTAATCTCTATCCATACAGTTCTTCATGTAGTTCATGTATCATCTTTGTAGCTGTCCTCTGCACAATTTCTAGGCTATCCTTGTCCTTCTTGAGGGGCAGTCTCCAGAACTGGATACAGTACTCCAGGTAAGGCTTCACCAAGGACCTGTATAGCAGGACTATCACTTTGCTTTTCATGCTTGTGATACCCCTTCCTATGCATCTGAGAATGCTGCTAGCTTTTTTCGTTGCCTTTTTGCACTGCCTGCTTGTCTTTAAATTGTCAGACATTATTACACCCTGATACCTCTCTATCTTAGTTTCAATCAATTGTAACCCCCCTGGGTATATTTCCAGCCTAGGTACTTCCTCCCCAGGTGCATAACTTTGCACTTGTTGGCATTAAATTTCAACTGCCACTGTTTTGACCATTCCTCCAGTTTTTTTAGATCAACTATAATTTCTGTGATGCCCTCTTGCATGTTCACTCTGTTGCAGAGCTTGGTGTCACCTAAGAACAGGCATTAGGTACTATTCCTTGCAAATCCTATGAGATGTCACTGATGAATAAGTTAAATAGAACTGGCCCCAGCACCAGTCTCTGGGGGACTTTGCTGGTCACCACTCCTTCCTGCAACAGAGTGCCGTTTACTAACACTCTCTGGGTTCTCTCTTGGAGCCAGTTTCTAATCCAGCCTACTATTTTATGTCCCACTCCTATGTGTTCCAAATTATTTATCATCTTCCTACGTGGAATGAATTCAAATGCCTACTGAAATCCAGATATACTATATCTAGTGTTCCTCCTTGGTCCACTGTTTTGGTCACCCAATTGAAGAAATCAGTCATGTTTGTCAACATGACCTTCCCGCTATGAAGCCATGCTGCTTTAGGTCTATTTGGTTAGTTGCTTCTAGATACTGCACAATTCTTTCTTTCTGTAATGTTTCCATGATTTTCCCCTCCACTGAGGTGAGGCTAACTGGATGGTAGTTTCCAGCATCTTCCTTGCTGCTGCTTTTGTGTTGCGGTACCACCATGGCTTTTTCCCAGTCATCCTGTACTGTGCCACTCTCCAGTGACTTCATGAAGAGCTCTGCTAATGAGGTGGCAAGTTCTTCTCTAAGTTCCTTTAGTATTCTCAGGTGGATACTGTCAGGTTCCATAGCTTTGTCAGTTTTTAATTTTGATAGTCCTTTTATGACCCTTTCAGTTGTGAAGGGGTTTGTGTCGGCTTCACTGGTGTGGTGTTCTTTATTCTTTGGTACTGGTCCACTTCCCTGATCCTCCTTGGTGAAACCTGAGCAGAAGTATTTATTTAAACCTCTGCCTTCTGTCCATTGGTTTCAACATTATGGCCCTCCCTAATTCTAAACCTTACTATACCTCCCTTACTTTTTCTTTTCTCCCTTGTATATCTGCAGAAGGTCTTATTCCCCTTGTTAACCTCTTTTGCTTTTTTTCTTCTGTTCAAGCTTTGGCTAACCAATTTGTCTTCTCTGCTTCCTTGAGTCTTGCTCTGTATTCCTTCATGTTGCTTTCTCTCTTAGTTTCTTTGTATTTCTTGAAAGCTCTTTTTTCCTTCATACTGGAAGCTACTTCTTTGCTAAACCAAAGAAGATTTTCCTCTTTTTAGATTTACTTATCTGCTTGATGCATTCTGCTGCTGCCAGATTGATTTATGACCTTCCAGTTCTCCTCCACATCTTCCCCAGCTACAGCTTTGAGATTGTTCCTAATGCATGTTTTGATTTTGTTAAAGGCAGCCTTCCAGAAGTCTAGGATGGTTACGATGAGTCCAGAAATGCAATAAAAAAGACATAACTCCCAGTTAAACAGTGGTAAAAATACATCAAGATAGGTAGCATTGTACAGGATGCAATAAAAATTACACAACTGATACTTTCCTTTCTATTCTTTGGTAATGGGGTAAATACCACTAGGTCCAAGGCCTGTTTTCAGGGGTGACTCTGGAATACTAGGGAGGTTACTATGGATCATACAGTGTGAACGTGGAGGTTGTGGCAATCAAACCCAGGTCTGTTAGATGTACCAAGTTCTTTCACAGCTCTTTACTCTGGTTACTCTAACCTCTAAACTATACTGCTAGCCCAGCAATTAAATAGGATTATTAGATTATTCTTATATAGATACAGATATAAATATAGATATAGATATGGCAGTCAGAACATCAATATTATTTCACAGGTATATGGTACAAAAATAATTAGTGTTTTGCTGTATTTGACTGAACTCGGTTGGATTCGCAAGCCTGGGAAAAGCTAGAGGTAGTTCAGAATAGTTTTATGACAGAAATTGTACATTTACTTCATTCAAAACCTGCTGAATATCTTAGAACTGAACTGGGATTGAGCTCTTTATCACATATGATCCAATTCCCATAGGAGGCCAGGATATGCCCACACTGAGTGTGTCCTGGTCACAGCCCTGCACGTCCTAATAGTGGTCTGCATGATGCATAATCCAGAGCCTCCCACCATGCTCAAAAGGTGTGGGGCAGTGGGTTGGCACAGTGGGCAAAAGGGGTGGGCAGAGCTGGTGCAGACTATGTGCACCCAATCAGAGTCCCATGCCACATTGGGAAAAGAACCCAAACTGTTAGCAAAGCCACACTAGGAAAAGAACCCAAACTGTTAGCAAAGCCATTTTTAGGAAAATCTGTTGCTTTTAAAATGTGCTTGTTAGGAAGAGAATCCAACCTGTTTGTAAAGCAGTTTTTATAAACTACTTGTAAAAATGTGCTTGTTAGTAAGCAGGGCTCCAAACTGTTGCAAAATCTGTATTAATAAAAGTTTATTGATTTTAAAATGCTCTTGTTGGGTGGTCTGAAACTGCTGTAAAACCAATATTTAATGAAAATCCGGTTTTGACATTGAGGTAGGAAATTTTTAAAACTTGTCAGTTGGTTATGTCATAATTGATTGAGTAGTGTATTGAGGATACTGAAGTTCATTATTTGGTCAGGGTTCAGTGTGATAACAGTGATCACCAAAGGGCAATTGCCATTAGGGTGAATGTACTTTGCCAAAAATAAAAATGGCAATGTACATTTACAGGGAGAAAACTCCCAATTATTTATGTGAGGGGCTTCATCCCCTGCACCCCCTTACTAAAAATAACAAACTCCGAGGGGGGTGCATGTTGGGGAGGGGAAGAACCATGAAGAACAACAAAAAGAAAACACACACACAGCATAAAATATTGTGCTTCTCCCCAGCCCCCTCCCCACCAGAGCCAGCTACCCTAACCACTCGCCACTAAGCCAGCTCAGTGGCTTCTCCCTGCACCTCCCCTCACATACCTTACGGATACCTTCTGATATCCTGTCACCCTTCCTTTTGCCCTGCATTTCTTGGTCACTACCCTTTCAGGATCGCTCTCCTTACAGGCACTGGGACTGAGTCGCTCAAACCTGAGCTGCTCTTCTCAGTCGTCCTTTTAATGGTATACCTTTGGTCAGGAATGCAAATTTATTTAGCATGTGTTATGGAGAAATAGTGACGTTTTCCTATACTGTATATCAAACAATATAGATACAATAAATATCCCGTGAAGTAGCTTTAAATATACACGTTATTTGGTTTGGAATGTTAATGTTATTGCACAGTGACAATAATACCAGTATTTCAAACCAAACAAGATACATATTAGGTGCCACCTCATGGGATATCTGATAAATACCATAGGTGTTCCCACTTTTTACTGTTTGTCTACTGCAGGTAAATAAAAAAAAACCAACATGCTGTGTTATGAAAATGGATGATCTGTTTATAGTTTTTCTTTTCCGCTTTATTAATGATGACAAGCTGAGCCTTTTACTGTTATTGTTAAAGTGACAGAACCACAATTTATTTTTATTTCTCGAGTTCTTGGATTAAAATTTATGAGTCAGAGACTCTTTTACACAGGTTCCACGTCATTACACAAAACAAACAAGGATGAGTACTAAATACAAACATGGGTGAATACATAAATGAGTACAGGAAAAAAAAGAAATGTACATTTATAAATGTTACAGTGAAAAAGGTTTAACAGTGAGTAATCAGGTGGCTTCAAGTAAGATAAAGATAGAGCTAGAACAGGGGTGACACTAGTAGGGCTGTTAGTCTGAGCAAGCAACCAAGGATTGTCTTTGTTAGGTGGGTGGGAGGTGGTGACACTAGTAGGACTACTGGTCTGAACAAGCAGCCAGTTGTTGGATTTCTCATGGGAGTAAGAGACAGCCAGAGGTTGGGCTTAGTCAAGACTACTGAGCAGTCCTAAGATTACAAAGGGATTGGGAGAAATCAGGCTAATGAAGCAGGGGAGGAGAATGTGGAGCAGGGAGAGCATACAGCAGTGGTTGAAAGTGGGAAGGGGTGAGGGAAGGGAGCAACTAAGTAGGGAAGGGAGAGCATACAGGAGTGGAATGAAAGTAGGAAGGGATGAGGGAAGGGAGGGGAGAGGTGGGACTGCAGGGCAGCAGGGTGGTATAGTAGTGGGTGAGCAGAGATTAGGGTGGATGGTGGAAAGGGAAGGGGGATTGAGAGGAGATGAATGGAAGGCTAAGCTGGACATTCACAGCTGCTGTACATGACAAGGTGTTGTCTAAGGATGCACTTGAAGGGATCTAGTTTGTGCTCATTGGGGTGCCTGCTGGAAGGCCATTCAGCCAACTGGGTGAATGGAAGCTAAAAGATCATTGGGCATGCATGGCACGGCAGAACAGGACTAAGAATGGGTGTCTAGATGCTCTCCTGGTACTATGTGTGAGAGGAACACAGGTGAGGAGGTACTGGGAGTTAGCAGGAGTTAGGCCCAATCTTACTTTCTCTGCATATAAACAGGTATCGTACTTGAGTCTGTCGCTGAGGTTGAGTCAATTTGTCTGGTGTATAAGTTGCATGTATGCATGAGGATGTGAATGCCCAATACCAGGTGACAGGTTTTGTTTGATTTGATGAGCTGATTGTAGGAGCCAGTTCATGTGAAAGCAAGGGTTGTAGCTACTATGCAAATAACATAGCTACTGGGCAAATAACATGATTTCAGTTGTTATTTGCATAGTAACTGTGTCTTCGGTGAAAATAACATCTTTTGCCTTCCAAATGCATTTGCACTCCCATGATATACATAGATCTATATGTAGGTATTAAGCCATGGCCGGACATTCATTTATTGGTCAATAAGATCTAAGCACAATACTCCCTCCTGACTACCTACACCCCACCCTCAGATGACAAAGCACCCAATACCTCTCACCCACCCTTCTACCTCAAGAGAGTTACTATAAAGGAGGCAGCATTCTACATAAAAAAAAGTGCTCAGGGAGGCCAGAGTGGGTAGCGATGGAATAGACATGAAGCTGGTGTCTCAAACTCTTGACATGGTTATCAAGCCTATTACAAATCTATTCAACAAATCCCTGACCCTGGCAAAATTCCTTGGCACCTGGAAGCAAGCACTAGTCACTCCTGTCCACAAAAGTGGGGACAGGACAAATGTGTCCAATTACAGGCCAATCTCAATCCTCTCTCCTCTATCCAAGGCCCTAGAGAAGATTGTGGCTGATCAACTAACAGACTACATCAGCAAATACCAACTGCAATGCCCCAACCATCACAGGTTCAGGAAGGGGCATAGATAGTACCATGACTGTTCTTGTAGAGTTCATCGACTATGCTCACAAAGCTCTAGACAAAGGCAAACTAGTAGGGGTGGTGTTCATAGACAATAAAAGCCTTTGACACCATCAACCACACCCTCTTACTGGCCCAGCTGCAAAGCCTGCGGGTGGCTGCCAATGCAAGACTCTAGTTCCGAGATTACCTGTCTCTCAAGTCACAACAGGTAAAAATAGGACAAACAGTGTCTGACTCAAGGGAAGTCATGCTGGGAGTCCCCCAGGGATCCATCTTGGGACCCCTGCTCTTCAGCCTGTTCCTAAATAATCTCCCTCAAGCCTGTGATGCCAAGATAATCCTATATGCGGATGATGCTGTCATCCTCAACAGCAACTCTCGAATTGAGCCACTCCAAGCAGCACTTCAGCACTTCTTCAGTAAAACAGAAGATGGGTTCTGTGAGCAGAAACTCCTGCTCAATTACAAAAAAAACAAGACTATGCTCCTATCCAGCCCCCAGCTCAGGAAAAGGCTCCCCACCATAAACATCACCAACAATGTACTTGCCCCCTTGGAACAGGTACACTCCTTCAAATACCTTGGAGTCACCCTGGACGACACCTTAGCCTATGCTCAACATATCGACCAGGTAGTCAAGACAGTAAACACCAGGCTTGGTGTGCTTTACAGGCACAGAAAACACCTTACCATGGCAGCCATCCACCTATCAGTCACAATTTCCATCCTCTCCACCATTGACTACAGCCTGGTTGTCTACAGTGCAGCATCAGACTCTTTGCTCAAGAGGGTGCATGTAGCTCTCACAAAGGCCTTCAGGCTCATCCTGAATAGCAATCGAATAACCCACACCTGCTGTCTCTTGGGTGCAGGACTAAATTCTTCACATGCCTCCTAGGCAAAAAAACATTACTGGGGAAAGCACCCCCCCCCCCGTGCATAGCAGGCATCTATCTCCCTCCCAGGTTCAGAATATATAACCAGAAACAGAACACAGGGGGCTCTTTCGGTGCCATTCTGACACATAGCTGTCAGACAGCGTGCCTTCTCCTACATTACCCCTCTCTGGCTTAACGAGGTACCCAAGTTCATTCAGAACTCCACGAGCCTTCAAATCAGACCTTAAGCACTACCTGACCTCCAACTCAGTATGCACCTTCTTCTCCAACAGCTGATAGACTCTGGATAACAAGACCTGGCTCTGCTAATAGCAACTATTCTCAGCACGAGACAGAAGCCACCCTCCCACACGTTCCTTGACAATGTCTGTGAATTCACTCTAGGGGGCTGCTCCTGTACACCCCTCACCCCCTCTCCCCTCCTCCCCCTGATTCCACGCTAGGATGGTCTCTGCCCCCCTGGTCTCAGCCCTGCCTCCTTGACCACTTTTACAAGAAGCCCCCTCCTCCCTCCCCTACCAAAATTCTGTCCTTACTGACCCTCTTCCTAACCTAACCTAACTTCTAGTGTCTCTGCACCTTACCTGCACTTGTAATCAACTAAAGTCGATGTTCCTATGCTGTATAGTATTTTAAATGTCTAAGAAACTCTGTAACCTTTTCCTGGTTGTTGTGCTGTTCAGTGTCTCAAATGTCCTACCTCTGTAACCTTCTTGATTGAATGTCTATACTATGTCAACATGATGTGGAACCTTTGTAAAAGAGTCTTGGCTCAAAGGTTATTTTCTGAATACCAAATAAATAAATAAATAAAAATAAAATAATTTCTGGTGACTCCATGTTATAAAAGAAAAAACATGCGTATAATTTCACATTATAAGGTAACTAGTTTTCTATGTTTAATGGCCATTGTGAGCTACAGTTCATGTCATGCATGAGACACATACGCTGCACAGGTAAAAGGCATAAATCAGCACATAGTTTTTATCATGCAAGAAAGTGACTTCATTGTCATCACAACATAATTAATTTAGCCACAGTTTGCTTCACTTAAAGTCAAATACTGTATTTTTTAAAATGTGAGCATTTCTACAGAAACCATAAGTTCTACTACAGAAATGGCCTTTATTGTAACAATTGTCTTTTCCTGTCTGTATCAGCACATTGCTAAGTATCAAATTGGCCTCCCATTACCAACCAGTGGTTGAGACATGAGCCGGATATTCAGAAATGCACCAGAGGCAGGCGCAAGAGGGGCACAGTGCAATTTCACTCTGCCATGGTGCAATGGGTGCGATATTCAAAAGTTACGCATGACAAGATGTGCCTGCGCAATGTGGCTGAATATCGCATGGATGTGCCATAGCGCAACCAGGGATGCGCCAAGGAGCATGTTATGAAGCGCAATAGCGCAACCAGGGATGCACAGGGGAGCAAGCCAAGAAGCACAATAGCAGCAGCCAGTGATGTGCAAGGTGCAGAAGAGCATGCTCCAGGGCACACATGGAAAGGCAACAGGCACAGCCGGTGGCAAGCCACAGGGGGTGGAGGGCCCATCACCAGGGCGCAGAGTGCACCAGGTAAGAGGCAAGGTAGGCCCATGAGGCCATGCCAACCGGGGATCATGAGGCAGCAGTAGGCCCCTGACCACACTCACCACAGTGGGGCACTGTGGCAGGGTGGTAACAATGGCCTCTGTCGCACAGACACTGGCAACACCTACAGGGTGGTACGGGACACGCCACCTGGACCACAGCCAGCAACACACAGGCAAACAGCACACAAGGCACACACCACATGACCTGAAAAGACAGGCCATGCCACCACACCCATCCCATGGTGAAGCACCACCAGGTACAACCCCCGGTCCACCCCAGTCGAACCACACAGCAACCATGCACACAACTGCAGCATGGCTCCACATGCCAGCTGCAAAGCAGACACGGACACAGATGGTTAACCATAAAATAATGTATTGCAACAGGCATATAAAAATGATACACATATATACAAGGAATAGAGTAATGGGAACAGGGAAAGGTGGGACCACCCACAAACAGGGAGGTCAGGGAAGGGAGGCAGGTGGTCAGGGATAAAGGCAACAGAAGGAGACAAGGGAGGGCAAGCGAGAGGGGTCAGGGAAGGGGAAATGAACTGGGCCAATGGGCCCTATGGCTGTCCGCTCACCACAGTAGGCCGACGCTGTCATTGGTACCACAGTCTGTGCTGTATCATCCCCAGCATCTGTACCACCTGGAGTGTGGCAGTTGACACATGCAGGATCTGCCTCAGAAACCTTGCATGGACATCAGTGGGACTAACACCTAGGACAAAGGAGTGAACACGGTATGAGTGCATGCCCAGAATGCTGCAGCCCAATCACCGTGCGTAGCGGGCATTGGTGACATGTGCCGGTGGGCCGGCTAGCAGCCACCCACAGTGAGTGAACCCACATAAGCTGCATACCCAGGGACACACAGCCATGCAGAACATTGCACGCCAACTCCACCCATGCATTTCACACCACCGTCATGGCAGTCAGATTACATGGATATGCAGGAGGATGGCAGTGGCACAGCCAGAACCCAGGTGCACCCACAGCCCACCTGCAGCAGCCACCCACATGTGCGATAGCCACTGCATGGTGCAAATGACATTGCAGGCAGTGCACAACTGGAGGGGCCATGCGCACTGAGGGCCGTGACCCACCCACACCCCCACTGCCCATTCTGCACAACAAAGAAGCATGGAATAATGCCTACCTGCATGCTGTGGTGCACCTCGTGGCTCTCCAGCAGCACCGCCCATGCAGTATGCAACCGGCGCACTGCTCCCTGCGGTGGCCCATCCTGGTCTGATCACAGCACCTGCGAGATGAGCACGCCTCTGATCTTCAGGGCCTTGGAAGGAAATATGGAGAAAGACACATCAGTACCAGGCAACACCACAGGCCCCTCCAGCACAGTGAAACACCCTGCCTAGCATGTCAGTGGCACAGTGGCACAGGGTATCCATGGTGTACCACCACAGAAAAAAGGATACGCAGCACCAGCCCACCCCAGCAGCATTGCGTGCCAACAGCACCACCCCACAGACCACTGGATGGGAATGGGCATGGGCAATGCTCACTTACCAGGCTGTGGCACGGCACCCCTCTGGACATGTGCCTACAGTGTCCATAGCCATTTAGGGTCCCTCTGCTGCAGGTCCCCATAGCAGTGCCTGCTCCAGTGTACTGAGCACCTGTGGCCTCCTCCAGACCATCAGCCATGTCCTGCCACACCTCTGTCATAGGCCTGGGCAGCAGGTACTGGTCATGGCAGGGGTGCATGCACTCCACGTGGAGCTGCACCAGGCAGCAGAGTGGCAGGATAGGGACTTTTCCCTGCTCCTGGCTGAAAACACGTGAATGCTGGTGTACACGACTGCAGCCATGGATCAGCTCACCATTACGGTCACAGCTAGACTGGCACCACTGGCCTCCCTGGTGCATGGCTGTCCACTGCAGACTCCGCGGAGTGCATTCTCCACCTCTTGGGCCCGGCATTGTGCAACCCCCACTGTGTCTACACCGGGGTCCGCTGTGGGCATTCTGAACACACCTGGAGTGGGCATGTTTGTGGGCCTGCAGACACCTGCAAGGAACTTGGTCACATTCCTGCAGTGTCACCCTTGGGGGACCGTCTGTGGCACACCCTGAGGCTGACGCTTAACATGTGTCTGCTGTGCTTTCTCAGTAGGGCCGCCCACGTGTCCGTGGTGGCCTTGCCACCGTATGGCGTTCCTGAACTGCCCACCTCCATGTCCGCCATATGCTGCTGTCCTGTGTGCACATTGGTGTGGTGTGTGCGTTTGCATCCCATGGCTGTGGCATCTGTGGTCAATGCTGCATATGGGCCATGTGCCCACCTGCCTAGCTGCTGGCCACTGTGGCATGTGCATGATGATGCCAGCATAACACTGATTGCCAGTGTGCACCGGTGCTCAGCGTCTGACACATGCCCAGTGCCCACCTCTGGGTGGGGGCATGGTGGGTCCTGTGTGAATGTGTGTGTGTGTGGGTGTGTGGGCGGGGTGTGCGGGGCTGTGCTGCATGCTGCCACGGTGTCCGGACCCATGCCTATCCACACCCCCCTCTGGCTGTCCCTGGCACAGGACACAGCCATGCATGCCTGTCCACTGTGTCATAGGCCCTGGTCCTTGCACGTGGTCATGTTCATCTACCTGCGCACTCCATAGTGCTCCTCTGCGTGTGTGTCCCTGTGCTGCTGGGTCAGGGTACGGCCATTACGTCCCCGGACAAATCATCGCGGGTATTTAATAGCGGACATTCAGTCACCGGGACAGTTTGCCATTACCTCTTTCATCACCAGGACAGTTTGCTGTTACCTCTTTCATCACATGGACAAATTGCTCTCATTGCTCCCATTGCTCTTGTCACAGAGTATGCCGAGATGTGCATTTTGCAACGGGTGAGAGTACAAGCAAGAGAGAACACCACAGTGGTGCCACTGCTCTTGGAGGGGGGAGCCACTAGGCTAGCAGGGATTTCAAATATGCCTTCATCAGAAAGACGTTATTTTTATATACAGAGTCCAACTGAGTGGTTGTTGTATTGATGAGTGGTGGAGAGGGGTTAGGTGGGGATGCCAGCTGAAGGGAGAAGTTATCGATGTGCTTATGTGACCTCTGGAACTCTGTTAAAACTTTAGGGATGGTTAAAAACTCTGTGCATTGTTCTGCTTATGAACTCTGTTAAAATATGCCACTGCTTTTATATATAAGGAGTCCAACTGAAGGGAAGAGTTATAGATGTGCTTATGTGTTTATGTGTTTGACTTTCTGGGCCTCTGGAACTCTATTAAAATTCTTTGTCTTTATTACTTCAGGGATACGGTTAAAAACTCTGCACATTGCCCCATCCTTATGTAACATTTATTTCAAATATAGAGGCTATATCCATGGGAATGCGACTGCTCTGGCTGCTACAAGGAGGGGATAGTAGTGCAGTGCAGTGCTCTATTGGCAGCAGGTAGGGGTTTTCAATATGCTTTCACAGAAGCAGCCTCTGCAATAAAAGATGAGAGATGTAATCCTTAGTAAGTGAAAAAAAACACAGCATGAGAGTGGAAACTGCACAGAACAAAATAACAACTAGCTCATTAAAGTAACAGCTTAGAAATATCCTCGTTCTTGCCACAAATATTCACACAGTTCATGCAGATAAAAGCGACCTTCCTATGCGACTAATATACTAGCAACTAATCAAACCTGCAACATTTTGACTGCAACGTTATAACCACACTGAAAGAAACTGTGATGATTAGTCTGTAAATCTGCTGGGTCATCCTGGTCAGCTGGGGATCCCTTTGCACGGGGGGGGGGCTGCCCACCACCTCCAGGCCCGGCATCCATGTCATCCCCACTGCTGTCCCCCTTTTCAACCTCGACAGCTATCCCACAGTCAGTGGCCATGTTGTGTAGTATGCAGCAGGCTAGGAATAGGCCGCAGGCCATGCTGTACTGTAGAGCACCACCAGATCTGTCCAGGCAACAGAACCATGCCTTCAGCAGTCCAAACACCCGCTCGATGATGTCCCATGTGCTGGCATGTGCCTCATTGTATTGCTCCTGCGTGGGGTCGACGGGCACCGGTATGGGGTGAGCAGCCATGGCTGGACTAGGTAGCCACTGTCACCTGTGTGCAGAGATGTCTGGTTAGCATGGCGGACTGCTTCACTGCACCCCCTGGATGTCCTGGTTACACCCCCTGCTGCCCATGCCCTAGCAACCCCCACACCCTGCCCTGCTGTCCCCAGCATACAGCATCCACAGCATACTCACTTAGTAGTTGGCCAGTAGGGATGTCCCCACTCTTGAACCTGTAGCACAGTGCTGACTGGTGCCAGATGAAGGCATTATGTGCTCCTCCAGGGTGTGTGGCACAGACATTGATTATGTGCCCCCTGGCATCACACACCACCTGGCAGTTGACACTGGGGTAGCCCTTCCTGTTTATGTATGCTGCCCCCCTCCAGGCCTGGTGGTGTGTGGATGCCAACATGGGTGCAGTCATTGGCCCCTAGCATGCCAGGCAAACGTGCCACCCTGTAGAACTCCTGCATGTTTGCTGTGCACTCTGCCTGTGTGCTGGGGAAATGGATGTGCTCCACAGCATGTGGCAGCAGTGCACTGAGGAATTGTGTGAGGAGCCGGGATGCGGCCAACTGGGTTATGCCTGTAGTGTCCCCTGTTGGTCTCTGGAAGGTCCCCATGGCAGGCAGGCACATGACGGCCATAACCTTTGTCTCCACCGACAGGGCATGGCTCTGTCTTGTGGATGCCTGCATCTCCTCACTGCACAGCTCACAGAGCCACCTTAGAATAGCCTGGTTCAGGTGGTACCGGCCCACAATCTCTGTATCACTGTAATGTTCAAAGCTGATGTATGCATGGTACCACCTGTTCTGGGAGTACCGCCGATGGGCCCTTCCATGGCGGTGCTGGTCTGCGAGCTGCCTCCTTACACCCCTCACTACTGCCTCCATCTGGAATATGGCACTGGCCATGTCCTGGGTTGTATGTCCACCCCCTCAGGCAGCTCTCTCCCCAGGACCCCAGCTGTGTGCTGGCATCTATGCCCCTGCACCGGGCACACCCCTGTGTCATGGCTGCCTGGCCTGTGGTCTGTGGCCTCCACCTCCCACCTCTCTGGGCCCCTGTGCAGCCCCTCCTGTGCTGGATGTCACTAACACTCACTGCGTGTTGCTTCGGACCCTGTCTCGCACATACACACAGTCACACACACCCCTATCCCCACGTTCACACTCCCAGACTCTGGCAGTGTCAGACTCCCTGGTCCAGACTGTGTGCCTTTCCCACCCTGCCTCACTCCCTGTGGCTCCCCTTCAGTTGTTCAGCCTGCCCCCTACCTCTCTCTCTTTGTGGCTTCCGTCTGGCGCAAGCCTCCTTCCCTCACTTGCTCCCTCTTTTTATGTGCACAAGTCTGCTCCGCACAAGCCCTGTCTGCTCCACATTTGCATCATTCACCTGCCATTGAATATCTCACTGTGCCATTTCTGCATGGATACACCTCCTACACTTGCACATGCATTCATTGTCATTGCGCATTGGTGCATTGGAACTTGCGCTATGCATCTGCTGCTGCTGAGTATCACTTTCCGGCACATGGCATGGTTGCGCTGGTGCATCCCTGTTGCACAGTGTGCAACTGCTCTTAATATCCTGGCCATGGAGTCAAAAATTTGTTGGCACAAGAAAACAGACATTTATTATGAAAAACAGATCATGATTTTTAACATTTTGCAGCCTTTCTAACTTAAACTGGTCACAATGCTGACTGTTAATAATTTTCAAAGCCTGAGCACGACAACACTATAGCAAATTTCTCTCAAGTTCACATTTCACTGAGTTTCTTTTGCACCAGAAATTATATAAAAGAACTCATGGGATGGGGCACAAAACTTGATTTTTTTTGGATTCATCTCTTAAGCGTTGTTCTTGCTGTTTATTTAGCATCACTGTTCTAAGGTGAGTAAAGATCTTTCATTATACACCTCCATCAATGTAGTAGTAATATCCTCTAGGAATTGCAAGCCTCAGGTGTGCTGTGAGGCATGAGGTCGAAGGCGTGCATTAATTCCCAATGTCTCACCTGGTTAAACAATTGGGGAAAAAAAATAAATGAAAGCCCTGAAGTGGCTTATTGCAGTCATACATTTTATTTTTATTGAAAATTTCGGAATTACAACCTTTGAGTCAAGGACTCCTTAGCAAAGACTCCACGTCAGTCATGACAGAACATTACAACAAGACAGATTGTACAAAAATTTTCAAGACAGGGACATTACATTTTGACAAAATGTCAAAATCATAGCATAAGCAAAGGCTACACGTCAGTTGCAATAGAACATTACATAGAGAACAGGTTGTACAGAAGTTTCCAAACAGGACATTACAAGTGTTCAACAATCACAGTATAAGGTATTGACAAAGCTCAGATAACATCTGAGGGTTGAAATAGTCATAACGGTGTAGTGGCACAGGTGACTGACAACCTAGGGGAATGATGGAAACAGCTACAGGTCTCAGAGTTAAGAAGAAACCTCTTGATCCCAGTTTTAAATTGGCCTAGATTAGGGGCAAGTAAGATGGAAGATGGTAGATTGTTAAGCCAGAGGGGAGCATGATAATGGAAGGACCTTTGCCCTAGAGAGGTCCTGCAGTGGGGGACTGTATAGGAGGTCCCGGCCAGCTGTCTAGGGGTACCCCTATGGGGGGAGGGCTGGTCGGATGAGGTGGTATAGACAATTAGGAGTGAGTTTCATAAGAATCTCTTTAGCTTGGAGGCAGGTGAAAATGAAGCAATTGTGCAAGAATAAAGTACAAAAATGATAGTTTTAAATCTGTTTACACTGCACAAATGTATTCAGATTTATCCTCACCAGAAGAAATGTAGCATAATGCATGAGGAAGTGTATATAATGAGGAATTTATGCACACCTGAGGTGTGCAATGGTCCATAAATCCCCAAAGCAAAGTTCAAGGGGTTTATCAAGGCATTGCTCACTCAGGGTATGCATAAAATCCAAGTTGACACACATTTCCCCATGTTTTATTTTTTTATGTAATAACAGGTTCCTTTAAATTTTGATTTTTTTTATTTTAGAATTTTTGCAAAAGGTGCTTAACCAGATTCCATTATACATGGATGATTATACACATATCAAACTCCATTATTCACATACAGTATGTGTGTAACCCCCAACTAATTAACTGACAGCTTTCCCAGCCAACCAGAAATTCCAAGAGAAATTACCAGTACTGCAAGACACAGTGGATCAGTTGGTTAGAGCTTGAAGTATGAGCAGCTTGAGCTTTCAAGAAGTGGCTCCCTGAACAGAGTTTGGGGAATCGGTGTCAAGAGGCCTAACTTGCCTCCCTGCTGTTACTTCTCCTGCATTGGACTGCTTGATTGCAGAGATTGGAATCGCTCCAATTTAAGACAAGAACTGCGGAAGGAGGTATTGAAGAGTTTAATAGCACCGCTTGTGGTGTGACCTGAAGTATTGCTTCTGAGAAGTGATCGGCCCAGCTAGTGTGCAAGACTAATTTTGGATTGGGACATTTACTCAGTAAATCTACTGCAATAGCCACTGAACTGTATCTGAACTGTAGGAAGTTTGATTTAAATGTGCTGAATGTTTCTCATGGGTCGAAAACTGCCTGTTCATGGCCGATTCATTACACCAGCTGGAGGCTTCACTAGCAAAACCAAACAAACTTTGCCAACGTGCTCATCACGCCTGGGCATCTGGCCCAGACTGACTGCCCTGCTCCAGAGGCTGTCCTTGGTAAGAGATCGGCTTTGCGGATCCAGCCCCTGCACAGAAACAACTGGCAAGTTGCAGCCACCTGGAGGGAAAGGACATGAAAAGGAGGTATGCTGTGATGGCCCTGCTTCCCCATGCTCATCGATGAACACTGCGAGGTCTCCATATTGTCTGCAATTCCACAGTATTCTGGTAGCGTGAGTACAATCAGGGTAGCTACCTGCAACAAGTTATTTAATTATCTATGGTACCATCTGATTTCTTTAACTTTCTGGGTTTCAAGAGACTGGGCCAACTGGCCAGGATTACAACTAATCACTTTGTTGTTGTGCATGCTAACTATCTTTTCTTTCCATCAAGGGCCCCAGCATCAGTTGCATTGCCGGCCACCCCCGGCAATGCCTATGGCTAGCCAGTTTTCCATCCTGGGTACCCAGTGTTGTAGAACTACTTGTTTGGGACCGAACAGTGCATGCCAGGAACCTGAATTTAATCAGAGTACAAATCATTTAACTAAATTCACACCCCTTCCTTGTTCACATCCCCTAAATATATTACTGTTTCACATTTAACCTGGCTATTGTGCATATTATTAGTTGGGTTACAGTACTGAAAGTGTGCAGTGGTTTTGCTAACCTTGTTTTACAGGGGTCTCCAGGAATATTGCTGAAGGTCCAACCCTGGTGGTAAGTGTGAAGGGTGTGAGCAAATTATTACTGTTACTTACTGACTGTAGGTTAACTGCTGTTAAAGGTTTCAAGCCACTAGGAGGATTAGTGGGTGGTTGAAGCTTCCCAGAGGGCTATAACAGGCTAGACAGACAACACCAATATTGTTACTCTGGGTGAAGGCACCTTAATACAGAATCCAGGCCCCTCAACCTGTGCTTAGAAATACAGGCAGGAGTAGTAACCTTAGGGATAGTGCTGCCTAGGGGTTACATGTGTATAATCACCTGTGTGTAATGGAGCTTCTGCCCACAGTTAATAATCATAACTAACCAGTTATTATATAGTCCTTCTGACTGAATGGCTAGTGCAATCCCACACCTCCGCTGCCTGTGACATCACAGAACTGTGAGGTCCCAGTTTCCAAAAGAGTCAACCTTTACATCTGAGCACCACACCCTCCCCACCCATCTGTTTAAAAGTGCTCTCAAGCCGCCCCGCAATAGTAATCATTTATTTTGTTTGATGCTGCTACAAGGTCTGTGGGGAATGTGGAATTATGTCAGTGGAATTTGTGCAGAATGGCAGTGCAGCTTTCAAAATGTTGTTTGGAATGTTTTTCTTAATTTTGTAGAATTCTAAAAAGAATTTCTGTGTAAACCATAGTATAATTTTCCATGGATCCTGTAAACCATGAAATACTTTTAACTGGATTGTGAAAAAAGAATCCGCAGTTTAAGTAAATGAAAAACATTTTACTTGCAAAATGTCAGAATTCCACTACTGATGGAATTTCATGGATATTTCTGAAATTACGTGGAATTATGTTCGGTCAGAATCTGAACAAGCTGCAGAGCACTAGCTGCAGTGCTGCATGAGGCACTCCTCATGAACAGTAGGAGGAATGCAATTTTGGGGCATCTGAACATTTCCTTTTAGTCCCAAATTATTTCCTTTTTGGTGAAATTTATTTTTTAGTTGTATACATAGCACAAATTGTGGTTTTATGCAATTTTTTGCCTCTCTTCCTCCAGGTAATCTGGACTGACAGAGGTGGTAATTGCTCAGATCTGGGGTGAAATAAGGTACTAAATGCTATAGTAGGTGCAGCTTAAAAGGTATGAGGAGAACTGTGCACTCAGTATGCTGCTAGCCAAGCAGTCAGTAACACAAAATAACTTGCTTTCTACTGAGCATGAAGTATAACTGCTTAATAAGTCTTAATCACCTGAAATATAATAAGGCAACCAGTTACTGTACTAATAAACTTGCATTCCAGCGTTCCAGCAGGCTTTTAACATGCATAGTTCTTCTTCTGAAAATATGCAGTTTGGATGCATGCACGTATATTGCTGTCCCCAATGGTGTGCATACAAAAGGAATTACCTTCATGTAGTTAGGATGCTTGGAATTGGCCTATTCTGATCTGATTTTAGGAACTTCTGAATCATAACCTAGTTCTGATTTAAATCGTAAAAGGACTTCAAAATCAGAATAGGATTTGGAATCCCCATTTCTAAACTCCTATGTAAAAATAGATTTAAGATTCAGTTTGAGAATTAAGATTTTTGGACTATAATTCCAAAAATCCTAAATCGGAAAATCTATATCCAATTCCGTTTGGTGGATTCTGAGCAACACTCGTATGTAGTAGGGTTCCTGCTGATGAATGTCCTGTCTCAGTAGTGCTTTCTGGAGGGCACTTCTAAATAGATAGGTAAGGAGGGTGGTGCTGCTCAGATTGGTTTGGGGTAGGTTTTATTAAAATGTTTACTAGACAGGCATTGGTGGTCTCAGAGCTATAGTGGTGGAGTGATATTAGTGAGGGCAATCAGGCTATTGCTACAGTACGTAGATTAGAGTTGATGAGTGAGGGACTTCTATATGTTTACACCAGGAACTAAAGAATGGTCAGGTGTGGTGATTAAACATACAGTACATATATATATATGTGTGTGTGTGTAATGCCATGGCAGGGTGTGCGTTATCAGATTTTCATACGTGCCACAGGGGGTATAGTAATAATGCACGAGGCTGAAAGCCGACTGTCCTCACACTCCTGAAAGTGCTGTAAAGTCCTATGATGCACCTACAAAATGCACTAAGTAGGTTTTTTTGGTGGGAAGGAAATGAGTTTTAGTGCTTGACCTTGTGTATATACAGATGTAATGTACAGACATTGTAAGACAGTATGAGCTGAGGTTTCACTGCTATGCTGATGATACCCAGCTCAACCTGTTTTTTGCACCCAATCAGGTTAGTGCTATCTCAGTATTGAACAGCTGCCTTATAGAAATCCAAGATTGGATGAGATCCAGCAGTTTAAAGTTGAACCCAGGAAAGACTGAGGTTTTGATTGTGGATCCAGGTTATAGGACAGAGAGGTTGAGGACTGATCTCTCCTCTGGTTTAGTCCTGGGGGGGGGCCCAGATTTTTACTTCTGAGCGGGTGCATGACCTGGTAGTGGTGGTTGGCAATGGTCTGACCTTTTGACATTAGGTGTTGGCTGTCGTCAAGCTGGCCTTTTACCATCTTAGGAACATTGCCAGGATCAAGCACCTTGTTCCATCCAGCGATCTGCCTGTTTTGGTCCACACCTTTGTGACATCGCGCCTTGACTACCACAACTTACTTTACCTAGGGCTTTCTGGGGTTGATATCCGCCAGTTGCAGCTAGTGCAGAATGCTGTGGCACGTTTATTGACTGGGGTATCAAGGAGAACACACATATAACCCCAGTGCTGCTCTGTCTGCACTGGCTGCCTGTTCAGTGGTGGATCACCTTTAAGGTAGGTTTATTAACTTAAAAAGCCCTACGTGGACAGGGTCCTGACTACCTGAAAGAGCTCCTGGTTCCTTATACCCCATTGCGACAGCTCTGCTCGGCTGACAAGGGGTTGCTGGAGATCCCGCGGGTCTGTTTAAAGTCATCTGGTGCTTGTGTCTATGGGTTTGTTGCCCCTATCCTGTTGAATTCTCTGCCTCGCCAGCTATGTGAGTGCAGAACAGTGGGGTGCTTTAAACAGGCACTGAAGACCTTTCAGTAGGGTGAAGCTTACCCTGAACTTCTGAGATTTTAGCTGTTTTTATTATTTTGTTTTATGTGACTGTGCAGCGCCTTGATTTATAAAAGGTGCTATATTAAATAACATTTATTATACATTATTTATCTTTTGTCCAATTAAATTTCTAGATTTCTTCTTGCCATTTCATAAATATATGCATGCAATGTATGTGTAGCCCCCTCACCATTTAGATAAATTAGATATTTTTCCAAAAATCTAACCCAAATGAAAAATAAACACTGTTGCGGATAAATAACATTGTTTATTTTTTCACTTGCCTATATCATCTTGACTGACATCCCACTCTGACCAGTATCACAATTATGCCCGCAAACAGCTTCAGCCAATAATATTCCTTCTATTGCTCTGAAAACCTCGCTCCCATTGCCATCTTGTTCCTCCTGCTTTGCCACAACTCAGACAAATAATTCCAGAAAAAATGTGTAATACTTATTTAGTGCCATGCTGTTCTGATACTGTATTATTTTACCTCCCCACCCACCAGTGCCTCCATTTCAAATCCCTACTGTAACATCTCCTGCAAAACAGAACAAATGCTACAGAAAAAAACAGGTTTGGCAGCTTACGAACCAGTGCCGTTCATGCTCACCACTCCTGTTGGCTGACACATACTGCTCCAGGAATACACACTAAAAAAACAGATGCTGCCGAACAAAACAGTTTTGGCAGCAAGGTACTTTGGAGCCACTCAGCAGTGGACTTCAGTCGGGGGGGGGGGGCACACTGGCACAGTATGTACTACTTTCATATAGGAACTTGCTTACCTTCAATGTGGAGGGGAGGAACATCCTGGGAACACAAACACATTCTATACAAAGAGCATACAATGACCTCTATTCAAATACTGTATGCCATTCATTCCCATTCATGAGAGGGTGGGACTTTCATAACTTACTCCTCGCTCCTCCACTTGTGAATTATGGTCCAGCCCTCCTCACTCATGGAAATAAATGGCATATTTAAACACAGGCTATTGCATATCTATTGCATATCCTCTCCCTTTCTCTCTGTGTAATATTATAAACTCTATAGTTAGCGTTTAGTAGCCTATTTAATGTTAACCCCCTAGCATTGTACATTTATGTCTTTGGCTTCATTTGAAATCGTGAGCTGTAAATTTTCATGTGTTGCCTAGGAGGTAAGGTCTTAATGTATGGACATTTTTGTGACAACAGCTTGTGCAGATTCTGAGATCTGTATATGCCATTTTTGTGATAATCTAACTTTTTCCTATACTTAACATTGTTTTATTTTTGCTCTCTCCTACAGCCAACATGGAATATAATTTTTTTCACCAAACTTGCAGGGTACATATGTTATGTCCTAAGGCAGTACCTTTGACAGGTCTGGGGAAAAAAATTAAAGGCCTTCTGAGTTAAAAGGCTTTAAAATTTAGTGGTTTCCAACCTGCACATGCAGTAGGGTTTTAGAGATAACCTTCAATGGTTAAAGTAAAATTTTGAAGCCACAAACATGCAACTTTTGATTTTGTGTCCCATTCCTGGCAGGGCAACAAATGTGGAAAATACTTAAATGCTAGGATTTTCAAAAACAAACATCAGAACCAACCAGAACAAACATGGAACCTGTTTAGCTAGATTATGATATTTGCTTATTAACATTATGACCACAAATATGTTTTCTAGACACCGAAAATCCCTAGTGCCCAGCCTAGTGAGGGGAATGCTTCCCCCATGTTTTCTGTATCATAACAGCAGGAATTTATTGACTTCTGCAGCTGTAGCTGAACTCATGCTGACTGCTGCAGTGTCAGCTCTCAGCCACTGTTTCCCTGATGTTTGGTGGTGCCCTCCACACACACTCTTGCTGTCCAACAGCAGATTATATTAACACTCATTAGTTCTTGTTTTTTATTTGTTGTTAATGAATTAATCTACCCCACTGCCTCCCCTCTGGCACAGAGGACTAATCTAATTAATGCACAATCTGTGCACTTAGGAAAATCGGGAAAGCAAGAAAAATAGACAGTGCTTATACCTTGGTCCCAATGTATCCACTGGAAGAGGCAACTATATGTTTTTTTTTTACCAGGAGAGACACACTAAGCTTGTTTACAGGTGCAACCTGGGATCACAAGGAAGTTAAGCAACTTGCTCAGGGTCACACAGTAAGAAAGTGTGGGCTGTGGGATTCAAACCCAGGTCTCCAAGTTTGCAGTTTAGAGCCTTAAACCACTGCGCTGTACTGCCTCCATACAATAAATGCCATTAATTTACTTTGATAATTTAAACATTACAAAACAAAAAGAAGCAAGTGGTGAATTACTCTGCAGTTCATCAATAATAACACTGTGCACTAACTTTTTAAGGCTTAGTTCCTAAACCAGTTTGCATAGCTGTCATATTTTTGTTCACCACCTCTTTTAGTTTACAGTGTGCTAAACCAAAGTGCAGTGCAAGCATTATGAATTTAACCTTACTTAATCTAATAGGAGTAGTTCTTCAGTGAGCAATGTGTACATCATGATCATTATTTGAAACCAATACAGTTTTAATCTGTCCTATTATTTTGGGCACTGAATAGTGCAGTCTAGATTAGTATTAATATTTATTATTTCCTGTATGATCAGATCCCGTTTTAATGCTTGCTTGTGTGCATGCGCAAGAAACATTATGTGGCAGCTTAGGAGAGAAGCGGGTTTTGGAGGTGTGGCACTGTGGCATCCAATGCAACCACTGCATTATTGGGACTGGCCCTCGTTTCCCAACGTGATAGAATGCTGCTGCTGATACTAGTTCAGCAAGCATGCCACCAACTTGAAATGAATTAGCCACTGCAATGAGGGAGTAATGTGTCATTGAAGGGCAGTGCTTTGCCTTGTGTAACATTTAAAAAATATATGTTGGCTGCTGTCGCCATCTGCTCACAGTCCCAATAAAAGCTGATAGATGTGCCCAATCCCCCTGTCAGCATGCTTCCACCCCAGCTAATTTGCTGAGGGGGAGCCCAATTCCCGTTAGCATAGTGTCCCCCCCATTTGTTGTGTGCAGAGGGGGGTGCCCAATCCCCCTCAGCATCATGCCCCCCCAAACAAGATTGTTTTGTTGATGGGGGGCCCAATCCCCATCAGTTTAAGTTCCCCCTTCCCAAAAATGCAGGTGTCACACTGGAAGCCCACCCCAGTGTGCCCAAAGCAAACCTGAAAAAAAAACCTTCCTGCAATATCTTTTTTCTTCTTCCCTGAAACAAAGAAAATGGTCCCTTGCCATCAGGTCACCTCCCTAAACCTGCACCCATCTTCTGCACACCTCACCTCCCCACACCCCCCGTCACCCCATACTTACTTCCGGAGCTGGGCGCGACAATCTTCTGTGAACTGGGAACATGTATACACTCTTCAAAGCTGACTGCGAACTGAAGAAATATTGGTTAACTGTATAGTGGCAGAAATGGTGTTTTTTCAACTTTTGTGGATATCTCTGCCATTGTTTTGACTTTTGGCATCAAATTTTCAACATGGGGTTCTTGGAACCCCTCCTCATAAATGTGGTCACTCTCATGGCATTATTCAGTCCCAAAATGTAATTTTGCGGTTACTGCGTGGAATCACCTTTTGGAACAGATTACTGAAATGACAGTGCCACAGTTCATGAGGTGGGCTCCCAAAAAGTGTATGCTGCAAATGTGGTGAACAAATTCCAAAAAATGACTGTGTTACGAGTGTGCATTGCACAGTTTACAAGCACACTTGTAACTTTGAGAATTTTTGAGATTTTTACTCCAGATTTTCCACATTGCTATTTTTACATACCTCCTTAAGAACAGTGCAGCTGTCATTGTTCACATCCAGCCCAAAATGTGTTTTCGTACATCTGGTGCACAATGACGCCATCACTGTGGGAAATCAATGTTCAGGACAGATTAAGAAAATCACAGTGACATTGTTCATGAGCGGATGTCCCAAAATGCGTATGTTGAAAATCTGGTGACAAAATTCCACAAAATAACTATGTCAAGAGCGTGCATTGCGCAGTTTCCATGCACACTCGTAACTTAGAGAATTTTTAATATTTTCACTCCAGATTTTCAACATTGCCATTTTTGTACACCTCCTTATGAACAGCACAGCTGTCATTTTTCACATCCTGCATGAAAAGTGGTTTTGCACATCCTGTGCACAATGGTGCGGTCGCTGTGGGAAATCAATGTTCAGGACAGATTAAGAAAATCATTGCGACACTGCTCATGAGCAGAGGTCCCAAAATGCCTGGGTTGAAAAGATGGTGAAAGAATAAAAAAAATGACTGTGTTACAAGTGTGTGTTGCACAGTTTTCACTCACACTCATAACTTGAGAATTTTTAATATTTTCACTCCAGATTTCCAACATTGCCATCACTTCATACCACCTTATAAATGGTGCAGCTGTCATTTTTCACATTCTGCCCAAACTGTGGTTTCACATATCTGGCACAGAATGGCACGGTCACTTTGGGAAATCACCATTCAGGACAGATTAACAAAATCACAGTGCCACTGTTCATGAGCAGAGGTCACAAATGCTTTCATCAGGTGGGGGTTGCAAAAAGGCTATGCTGAAAATTTGTAGTGCAAATACCAACAAACACCTGGTGCATTATGGGTTTCTAACCATAACATCCCACCCTGTACAAACTGACAGGCATCATTGGTGAGCCTTTGGATTGCCAGCTGTAATGCTCATGCCACTGCACCCCCACCCTGCAGTCAGTGACAGGCATTGAGGTGTGCCTTGGACTCTGCAGCCCCAGAGTTCACCCCATCCTCCTATACTACACCCATTTCAGGAGTCTGGTTGAGAGAAGCATGACCAGAATTTTTTAATTTAAAAATATAGTAACCTGCCCCCCCAAAAAAATACCCACTTGCTTTGAGGACTAATTAATCTCCAGCCCCATTATCAGCGGTCTGGCCATGAGAAGAATGAGTGGCATTTTTTTGTTGGCTTTTTTTTTACTCTCCGCTGTCTTCCTGCATACGGTGAGGATTAATAACCACCAACTCCTCTATCAGGGTTCTGGCTGCAAGAAAGATGGCTGAGTTTTATTTTATTTTAAAATACAGTAACGGTATGCCACATTCTCATTTGCCCCGAGGACTGATACCAGTCGGTGCCATTACTATGAGTGACTTCAAGGTGTGACTTCATTCCCAGTTGTGTACTAGCTTGTGAACTGCTCATGCTGCTTCCAGCAGATGTTGCTGAAACTGCAAACAAGGCTGCCACAGTAAATAAAAAACAGTATAGGAATGGATGTCACACTATCTTGGGTAAAAAAATAGTCATATATTTGTATACAGTATCTTGCTCCATTTTCAAACAAGCAGTCTAGTTTGAACTAGAATAGTCAGTCATTTTTACCAGTGTGTATTTCATTATTGTACCTCGGTACAGTGTATTTTTAAAAATCTGATTATATTTTGCTCTGTTATGAGGGGACAGCAGGAATAATTTGTTACAATAACATTTACTTTTTCAGAATCATTATAGATTATTTGTTGTATGGGTGAATTTGTTATATTTTTGTTGAGTTTGTTTTATATGTTGCTCAAAGCTCTATGGCCAGGAATTTCATACTGCGCCCAGAAAGGGCACAAGTGTGTGCACTGCACAACTGAGCTGCACTGAAGCACAAACTTGCTATATTCGAAAGAGATGCGCAACCCGCATCCTGTCTAAATATAGCAAAGGATGCGGGCAGTGCAAATGGAGGCCACCGAAGATGCACCAACGCATACCCCTGCATGGTCTGAATACCTAGAATGGGGATATGCAGCACATCTTTGGGATGAACCGGGTGCAAATTCCAGGTATTCAGACTGCAACATGCAAATGGGGCCATTGTGCATGCAGGGTGTTAAAGGGGCCATTTGCATGTCATTATGGCACCATTTGCATGTCTGGGGCAGAGACAAAGAAAATAAAGGCAGCGATGGGGCAAAAAGGGGTTAGGCCATCAAGAAATGGAGAGTAATGAGTACTAATACTCATAGTCTGGGCAACAAGCTCCCTGAACTGGTGGCCTTGATGGAAGAGGGATGCCTGGATACTGTGGCAGTCACAGAAACATGGTACACAGAGAACCATGACTGGGATGTTAGCATACCATGGTACACAATCTACAGGAGAGACAGGGAGGGTAGAAGAAAAGGAGGAGTAGCTCTCTATGTAAGGTAAGGGATAAAAGCAATGGAACAAAAAAGTAAACAGGGAGGAGAAGAGGCACTGTGGGTCATCTTAGAGACTGGAAATGGCACTACAGTCCACACAAGGGTTGTATACAGACCCCATCTCAGGGGGAGGGCATGGACAAGAATATGATATAAGACATCCTTAGGATGGCAGAGAAAGGAGAGATACTATTGGTGGGGGACCTGAATATGCCAGATGTTAACTGGAGCACTTTTTCTGCAACCACATCCAAGAGCCGGGCCATTCTTAATGCCTAACAGGGGCATGCCTCAGACAGCTAATGTTGGAACCCACTCGGGAGGGAGCAATCTTAGACCTCATAATCTCAAATGGGAACAGTGAGAGGATCGCAGATCTAGAAGTGGGTAGCCATCTGGGAACAAGTGACCATCAAACAGTGTAGTTCATGATAAACTCAGTTGCAGAGTCAAGCCATATATATATATATATAAAAAATTTTTGTTTTTGTTAGTGTGTGTGAGTGTGTGCATGTGGTTACACCCTTTGCAGCATGCTGAGCTGTTAAAGATATGACAGCTGCTGAGACTTCAGTTAAGGGACAAACTCACACTAAGGGCATAGTTACTAGATTCTCTAGGTCTGATTGTGAATCTATTCTTATAGACTTCCAAATACATGGTGCTTCAGTGTATGTGAAACTGTACATTCTAATGGCTAAGCTCAGGGGATTTGATCCTTATTGGGATTCCTCTGAGCTATGGGACAGACATTATTATATACATTAATTTTCCAAAACAGTTGGAATACCTGTCTTAAAACAGAACTCTGTAGTATGACCTTTTACATAAAAAGAGAGTACTTTTGAATAGCCACAAAATGACAGCCCTGATGACTCCACCTGCATCCTCCCAGCAACCAAATTTGTTATTTCACATCAGAAGAAAGGACATAATGCTGTGTAGTGTGAGCACCACTAAGATACATGGACAGGAAGTGTAGAGAAGTGGTTCATGTCTAGCCCAAGCACTCAGTGGATGAGGACCAGTTAGGTAGCCATTCCAGTGCTTTCACATTCCCTTCTCTCACCTACATCATAGCAATACATCAGCATGGCTCCACCCATGCAGTCATAACAATTTCAGTTTCATCCAACTGAGGCTGGAAGATCAGAAGGCTGTGGGTTCTATCCCCACACCAGGCACTTGGGATACTATCCCAATACTGACATTGCAATGCAGTTTCTATGTTCTATAAAGATCTGCAGCAGGGTTGATACACAAGGTGGGGTGGAAAGGATAGAAGGGGCTTGGCAAGGTTGGAGAAATGGTCAAATATGTGGTAGCTCAGATTCAGTGGAAAGAAGTGCAAAGTAATGCATCTGGGAAACAAAAACTCAGGGGACGAGTACACAGTGGGGGTGAGTTAATAACAACAACAAAAATTAAAAGAGACTTAGGAGTAATTATATCAGATGACCTTCAGGTGGCAAGCAATGTGAGAAGGCAGTAAGGAGGGCTAGAGGTGATACTGGGATGCATAGGGAGAGGCATCAACAAAAGAAAACAGGATGTTGTTATCCCTCTGTACAGACAGTTAGTGAGACCACATCTTGAGTACTGTGTGCAATTCTGGAGACCTCATCTCCGCAAAGACATAGCCAGAGTGGGGGCTGTTCAGAGGAGGGCAACCGAAATCGTGCATGGTCAGCACCAGAAGACGTACGAGGAGAGACTAAAGTAGCTTAATATGTATACCCTTGAGGAAAGGAGGTAGAGGGGGGACATGATAGAAACTTTCAAGTATCTCAAGGGAATTAATAAAGTACAAGAGGGTAGCATCTTTCAGAAGAAGAGATGTGTAAGAACAAGGGGGCACAATTTGCAGATAGAGGGGGGACAGCTCAGAGGTGATGTTGGAAAGTACTTTTTCACAGAGAGGGTTGTGGATGCATGGAACAGCCTTCCTGAGGAGGTTGTGGAGTCAGGAACAGTGGGAGAATTCAAGAATGCATGGGACAGGCATAAGGCAATTCTTATGGGGAGTAGGAGGAAGTAAGCTGTTGATTAACTAGATTCTGCAGCTTATCCATCAGGTAGGGAAATGGGCAGACTAAGTGGGCCAAGTGGTCCTTATCTGCCGTCAAATTCTATGTTTCTATGTTTCCATCCCTCAGCACCATGGGGTTGGCTTACCTGTGAGGTACTTGAAAGTTTCTATCATATCCACACTTTCCTTCCTTTCCTCCAGGGTATACACATTGAGGCCCCTCAGTCTTTCCTCAAAGGGCTTATGATGCAGACCCTGCACTATTTTGGTTGCCCTCCTATGGATCACCTCGATTTTTTCTATGTCCTTTGGAGATAAGGTCTCCAGAAATGGAATAAATACTTAAGATGAGATCTCTCTAGTGATCTATACAGGGGTAACTCCACCTCTGTCTTTCTGCTGGTGATACCCCTCCCTGTGCACCCACCATCCCACTAGCTCTCCCAACTGCCTTGTCACACTGTTTAGCCACCTATAGGTCATCAGATATGATAACCCACAGGTCTCTTTCCTGTTCTATGGTTGACAGTACCTCTCATCCCAGTTTGTTCTGCACCTCTGAGTTCCTGTGCCTCTAGTGCATGATTTTGCACTTTTTCACAATGAAGCCCAGCTGCCATACTTTTAACCACTTCTCTAACATTTTTAGATCCACTTTCACCCCTCCACCCTGTTGCAGATTTTAGTGGTATCCATGAACAGTTAGATCTGTCCCTCAAGCCCTTCTGCAGCATCGCTAATATTTATTTACTTATTTATTAGTAGTTCAGAAAGACCTTTGAGCACAAGCTCTTTTACAAAGGTTCCACATCAGAGTATTCAAACAAGAACATTTTATAATATGGTGATGTGGTTACAGTTACATGAGTAGTAGGTGCAGGAGAAACAAACAGTGGATAAGGTGCAATTACAGTTTGAGTACTGCACATTGGCTTATTGAAGGCCCTCAGTGGTACCCCAAATAAATAAAATAAGTCATGTAAAAAGAGTGCCACAAGGTTTGCAGTGAATTGATACTGTGTCAGGGAGAGCAAAAAAAAGGGGGGTTGTGAAGTAGAGGGAGAAATGGGGAGGTAGGAGTTTGTGAATGTCTCAGAAAGAGAACAAGCATTTGTCAATGCTGAATGTTTGCTTGCTGGCATTGGTATTGGTACTGCAGGAGTTAGTGAGATGCATAGTCAGAGTGGCAGCCACAGCTGTGTGAGATGGAGCGCTCAGAGATTGACAACTTGCCCAGGCTCACACAGTCAGTAATTAGCTCTGGAAAAACAATGTATAGCAATATCAATGAAATATTTGTATCCCATCTGAAAGGATTACAGGTTATCAAATCATATACAGTACATGCATGGGATACACTCATGATGTCTCTCCCTGTATCCCAAGAATAAGCTTCTGCTTCTGGTATTCCTTTTACCCGTTTCAAAAACAACGCCAGATTCCAACACTAGATGTCTCTCTCCAGCTCCTGAAGATAGGTCGCCAATTCTAAACTTAAAGGATGTGAACTGGTAAAACTAGAACCCTGTTTAGGCAATAGGTTCTGAGGTTACATAGGGAACTATGGGCAGACTGGGTGGACCTTAAGTCATTTTCTGCCATCATTGTCTGTGTTTGTAATTTCTTTTAAAATAGACACAGTGCTGTAATGTAGGTGTAAATGTATTTATTGTTTTATTTAAATGTTGGTAACCAGGAAAAGCACACTGAGCCAAAGCTTGTTTCCAGATACAAACTGGGGGAACAAACAGGGAGAAAAAAAATACAACAAAAGGAAAAGAAATAGAAATGTAGAACATGGACTTTGATGGCAGATAAGGACCGCATGGACCACCCAGTCTGCCCATTTCCCTACCTATTGGATAAGCTAAAGAGCCTAGTTAACCAACAGCCTACTTCCTCCTACCCCCCACTAGAATTGCCTTACGTCTATCTCATGCATTCTTGAATTCTCCCACTGTTTCTGACCCCATGACCTCCTCAGAAAGGCCATTCCATGTGTCCACCACCCTGTCCATAAAAAAATGCTTCCTCATGTTGCCCCTGAGTTGTCCCCCCTCTATCTTCAAAATGTGCCACCTTGTTCTTACACATCTCTTTTTCTGAAAATTGCTGCCCTCCTGGACTTTGTAGACTCCCTTAAGGTACTTGAAAGTTTCCATCATGTCCCCCCTCTCCCTCCTTTCATCCATCCATGCATCCATCCATCCATCCATCCATCCTTTCTTTCTTGAGTTTTGGTCTGTGATTGCCTTATGAAAAAAACAAAAACATCCTCAGAAAGAACTGGAAGGGGACAGGATCAGTTGTGTTCCAGGACAGTAGCTGCTGCTGTTGTTTTCACAGGGTTCTTGTGGATTTTACTTGGTAGGTTAGTTCTTTTCTTTCTTACTTCTAAGGGGCTAGCAGGGTATTGTTTTGGGGGATGCTGGATGTTTGTAAACTGATTTGATGGCTGTAAGTGGGGCTCATTTTGTGGATGTTTCACTGTGTAACAGGCTGCGCTGGTAGAGGCCTGTTTCTTCTGATTTAAAACCTATTTGGTGGGATTTGCTTGGGCCTGGTTCTTTGGCTGCTGGGCTTGGAGGGGAGACACAGGGCTGACACACAGGGCTGATACACTCTCTCTGAGTCAGGTGTCTGCCAGGACCCACCCTCCCCACCCTCCCTCCCCAGAAGTCTGCGAATTTATGGGGAACACCTGCCCTGCAATTGGAGGAAAAGGCTGCAGGTGCAGCTCATGTATTCTAGCCACTGGGGGTTGGATTTAAGGCTGGAGAGAGGAGCTTAGGGAGTTGTTCATTTCCTTATAAGTTTAATGTGTTGTACTGCACCTAGTAACAGGGTTACTAGTGTACAGTGGGACTGTCTCAAGATTAGTGGGTGACCTGATTAGGCAGTAGGGTATCTTGGACTAGGGAGAACCTGGTGGCTCACCCAAGGAAACCTATTTGGAAGGGATGGAACCACATCATTAGGGCTGGCATCTTTGGGAGTGTGGTGGGGTGCACAGGTTGTGGAGCAGCCATGATACTGGACTGGGCTTGGAAGTTCGGTGGTTGCCCAGTGTGCTACCAGCTAGCACAGCTTAGAGAGGAGGTTGAGGGATTAGGAGAAAGCTGGGGAAGGGGTGGTATGGTTGGGGAAGGGGGCTGGGAATCTCACAGGGTTGCACCAAGCACTTGGGGTGGGGCATAGGAAAGGAGTGCAGGAGAATACTCAGGGGTCATATAGGGACCCTGGCAGAGGGTCCAAAAGGACACTACCAAGGAAGCAGGCAGGTAAGTGGGGACCCTCACAAAGGGAATGGAGGACAACATTCTCAGGGAAGTAGGCAGATGGCCAGGGCTGGACAGAAGGAAGCAAGGCAGGGAGGTGGATCAGACCTTACACTCAGTAACCGCTCAATTCTCTTCTTCTGCTCAAGGATGAAAGGGTGATGTAGCCACGACAGGGGTGGTTAGAGATGGAAAGGGAGTGGGGTGGGAGGCAGGAGGCAGGGGCCAGATAGCAGGAAGAACAGGGGGGACCTGGAATGCAGGAGAATGGGGAGCAGTGAATCGGAGGAGGAGGGGCAGGGGAAGAGGGAGGAAAGCGCAAGAAAAGGACCAGTTGGGAGAAAGGTAAGAGAGAAGGACCAGAAGTACAAGGAGGATTCAGTAAAGGAGCTGAGGGTTTAGGCCAGGGGCATGACGAGCAAGGAGGAACTAAATGGAGACAGGAAGGAAGGAGGATGAGCCAGGCTAGTTTAGCAGATGGGGAGAAGGACCAGTCGCGAGCAGTGAGGGGAGTTAGCAAGGTACAGAAGGATACTCAGGAGGAGGAGGCATAGGATTGGAGGGAGGGGTGGCCATGGTAAATAAGGAGGTGGTGGTGGCATGGCACCCAGATGAGGGAGGAACAAGGAGCCAGCTGGGTGGAGGGGCCTGTAGAAAGGATGAGGGACATGGAAGGGGAATGGAGGAAAAGGAGTGGTCAGAGTGCTCCTGCTGGGGGATTCTATGATCAGGGGTATCAAATGGGATAGGGAGGGAGAAGCCTGGCCAGTTAGAACAAGATGCTTCCCTGGACTAATGGTGCACAGGGCTAAGCACGAGGTATATCAGCTGGCAAAGGATTGTGGGGGTTCCCCAGACATACTGGTCCACCTGGGTACAAATGACATTGAGGGAAATAGCGAACTAGAGATACAGGCAAGATTCAGGGAGCTCGCCAGGGTCTGTCATGACATAGGATGCACAGTTTCCTTCTCAGAAATCCTGCCAGTGCCAAGGGCTAGTGGGGAACACAAGGAAAATTAGGAGATAAACCAGTGGCTCAGGGAGTGGTGTGAGGCCAGAGGTATGGGTTGATGGGGGATTGGGGAGACCTGGGAGGATGAGGAGCTGTATGCTGAGATGAACTACATCTCAATTTGGAAGGAGGTAATCCTTAAGTTGAAAATAGAGGGTTCATTGGTGAAAAGTGGGGTTTAAACTTGTGGAGGGGTGGGATGGGAGAAAAAGGCTGTCAAGGGGTGCCGATAAAGAAGGACTCTGTCTCCACCCCTGGGAACCAGGAGGATTGCAGGAAAAGGCCAACTGGCAAAGTGCAGACCAGGAAAACAGAATCCCCATGGGAACACGAGCAGGGAAATGGAACTGTAGGAAAGGGTGGAAGGTAGTCTGCTAAATGCCAGGAGCTTGGGCAATAAAATGCCTGAGCTCCAGGCGATGCTAACTGAGGGAGCAGTGGATGTGGCAGCGGTCACTGAGACTTGGACCACTGCAAGACATGACTGGGACCTGAACCTGGAGGGTTACACTATGTTCAGGAAGGACAGTGGGAGGGAAGGGAGGGTAGCAATGATAGTCAAAAACCGCATTGGCATAGGGGGTAGAGGAGGAGGGGAACCGTGGAGGCAATTTGGGTCACCCTGATAACAAGCGGGGCAAGAAGTAAAATAGGAGTGGTGTATAGACCCCTGCCCTGGCGGAGGAGCTGGAGGACAGTCTGGTGGCAGATGTTGGGAGACACTGCAGACTGGGCAGAGGAGACAGTGGTTGTGTTGGGGACTTAAACATGCCAGGAACAGACTGGGAGACTACTGACATCCTCTGTGACCAGGAACAGAGGTTGTTGGATGTCTTTCAAGACGCTTCCTAACTCAGCAGGTGGGGGAACTGACCAGGGAGGCACGGGTACTGGATGTGGTCTGCAGACAGTGACCAGATTGGGGGCCTGGAGGTAAGGGACCCATTGCGAGAGTGACCGTGCCACGGTCTGGTTCTGCCTGGACCTAGGAGGGTAGAAGGCTGCACAAGGCGAAGTAACCGACTTCAGGGGCGGATTTTAAGGAAATGGAAGGATCCTTATGAGCATTTGGATGGGATTGGGTCAGACATGGACGCTGATAGTAGGTGGAAATCATCAGGAGAGGGTGCAGGATGCTACCAGCACCTGTGCAAGAGTAAGACAAAAATGCGGTAGGGCCCAAAACCCTGTTGGTGGACCAGGAGGTCCAGGAGGTGGTGCAGGGGAGAAAGCAGCCTATAAGCAATTCAAGTGCTCAAGGAGTGAAAGGGATCAAGGGGTACTGACTGATGGCTAGAAGGGCCACTAGAGTGGTGAGGCGGCTAAGGCAAGGAAGGAGCAGAACCTGGCCAGGGAAATTAGGAGAGGAACAAGGGTTCTTTAGATACATTGGGGAAAAACGAAGGGTGAAGGGGCAGATTAGCAGGATTAAATCAGGGTAGAGATGGGCACTAGACCCGGGGGAGCAGGCTGAGGTACTAAATGAGTACTTCACCTCAGTTTTCACCAAGGAAAATGGGGGTGCTGCATCATACATGGGAGGAGACAGAGATACTGAGGAGGAGGGACCCTTACCGATCGGCAGGTCTGGGGAGAGGGAGGCATCACTGGCAGGTGGGGAGGGCTAAGCAGGAGAAGAGTGCAGTGGAAATCACAGCAGAGAGTGAGGAAGCCCTCAGCTCCTTAAGACAAGAGAAAGCACCGGGCCGGATAATAATTACATCCCAGAGTGCTGAAGGAACTTGCAGATGTCCTGGCGAAACCCTGGCAGAGCTTTCACCATCTCTCTGAGGACAGGATGGGTGCCCCAAGACTGGAAGGTGGCGCATAGTGCCTGTCCACAAGGGGGGATCAAGGGAGGTGGCAGGGAACTACAGGCCTGTCAGCCTGACATCGGTGGTGGGCAAGGTGATGGAGGGCATTGTCAAGGAGAGGCTGGGGGGGACCTGGATAAGTCAGGGTGCCTGGACGATAGACAGGAAGGATTCATCCCGGGGAAATCATGTCAGACAAACCTGGTGGAGTTCTATGACTGGGTGACAAGTGCCTTGGACCTGGGTAGACCAGTGGATGTCCTCTTTCTAGACTTCAGCAAGGCATTTAACTCTGTTCCCCACGTGGGCCTGTTGGATAAGCTGGGAGAAATGGGGGTGGGGAACCAGATGATCAGATGGATAGGCAATTGGCTCCAGGGCCGGACCCAGAGGGTCTTAGTTGGTGGGATAGTCTCATCCCCAAGGAGGGTCATTAGTGGGGTCCCACAGGGATCAGTCCTTGGGCCCCTTCTGTTCAATGCCTACATATCTGACATAAGGACAGGAATCAGGAGTGAGATGAGTCTCTTTGCAGATGACTCGAACTCGAGGCAGTGGTGGATGGGGAGGAGGGAGGGTGGCCTACAGGGGACCTGGAGGCTCTGGAAAGATGGTCTAGAAAGTGGAAGCTGAGGTTCAATGCAGGGAAATGCAAGGTACTCCACCTGGGGGCCAGAAACCCAGGCCAAGTGTACACCCTGGGGAAATGCTGCAAGTCTCGATGGCTGAGAGGGACCTGGGAGTGGTGGTGGATGTCAAGATGAACAACTCTGAGACTTGTAGGAGGGCAGCAGCCAAGGCCAACAGGATGCTGGGATGCATCGCTAGGGGGATCACCTCCAGAAGGAGGGAAGTGATACTCCCTCTGTATAACTGCTTGGTGAGGCCGCACCTTGAGTACTGCATACAGTTTTGGAGGCCACACTTAAAGAGGGACATTAACCTCCTGGAGAGGGTCCAGAGGAGGCAACCAAAATGATTTGGGGCTTGGGGGACAGGACCTATGAGGAGAGGCTCGAAGAGCTAAATATGTACACATTGGAGAGAGAGAAGGGACTGAGGACATGATAGAGTCTTCAGGTACATGAAGAGGGTAAATAGGGAGGAACAGTCAGGGTGCTTGAAGGAAGGAGGAAGGGGCCACTAGAGGTATGGGTGGAAGCTGGAGGGAAGATTCAGGAGAAAGGAGGAGGTGCTACTTCACTGAGAGGGTGGTGGAGCCATGGAATGCACTGCCTAGGGGGCTGGTGGAGGCAGAGACAGTGGAGGGGTTCAAGAGGGGGTGGGACAGGTACAGGGGAAGGGTTCTGGAAGCAAAATCCAATGCAGCAAGAATATCCGGAACTGGGAAGGGAGAAGCCAGAGAAGGCGAGGGGGACAGCAAGGTCAGCACCCAGGGTGGGGGCTGACCAAACGAGCAGACACGAAAGACCGTTAGGCCTATTCTGCTGGCATTTTAGTATGTTAGTATCCTGTTTGTAAGCATTCCAGTCCCCATATAACTGTCATATTGAGAATGGACCTAGCAGAAACTCTGTTCTAGTAATGACAATAGCATTAGCATGTTGACTGAGCTCAGTAAAAAGATAAACAACAACAAAAAAAACAACTAGATAAGGCAGGTGGTTTGATACCTTTAATTGCACAAATAGGTACTTTTCAGTACACATGCTTTCATGTTCCCACAGGGTGTAGTTAGGATAGATTGGGTACCTAAACTTGTTTGTTAATCCAATAAAAGTATCACATTGCATACACTGCATACTTTTCTATCTATACACAGACCAATAAACTACAAACCTTCTTACATGTAAGTCTTAAGACAACACACTATATGTTGCCTGAATACACTCCATTAGAGTTGGACCAGCCTTTAGGTCTACACAAAACACTTCACGAGGTTTGTATGTCTGGGTGGGTGTAGGTGGTATCCGTACACATCTGTCTATAGCCAGTTCTGACTGCTGCCCCATCGCTGCATGAGATTTAGCGATGTTTAGGACCCGACGGAGTCCTGTTACTGAGGTGGCTGCAATTTGCATGTGAACTCTTGGTGTGCCAGCAGTGGTAATGAGCACCAGGGTGAGAGGGCAGAGGGCAGCTCACTGGCGGCCCTTGTCTCGCTTATTGAGTGCTGGCATGCAATGTCACTCAAGTCTATTTATGACCGGCACCTCATCCTTACTTCCATTCACTTCACAGGAGATGGGCAATTCTTTTGAACAACAGGGTTGTTTCTCTAAACATTAACATAGCCACGGTAGCAGAAACGACAACAAAGAAAGTTGTAACACTTCCAGTTATATAAACCAGTCAGCTCGATTACATGGTGCTTCACTGGTACTACTTCTTAAACAAATACTGCAGCTGGTCATTATTTACAGTACAGAAACGTATCCACACTGAATGTTTTTTCTGTTGTACTGCTTTGTAAATTACTGTATCTGACAGAGTCCTACTAGAAATCAGCAACCAAGATTCCCAAGTTACAGGAAGAAACAAGGAGCCAGACAGTGTATCTCCTTGCCCAGTCATGAAGATCATTTGCACATCAGGATGCATTTCAACAACCTTTTGAAGAAGATGTGCAGGGTGGGCTGGGGTTCTGGAAGGTACCGATATCGCTGGGCTTGGAAGCTTCGTGACTGGGCAAAGAGAAACACAGTCTGGCTCCTTGTGGGGTAATGGTGATCAGCTGCTTGCTGGCAGTGGAGAAGAGAGATGCCATTTTTGATCGCAAACTGTGGAGGTTCAGAAATAGAGAACGGTTGTTTTAAAGCCTAACAAGGAGGAGGAGGCAATGATTTTCGGCTGTGTAGTGGCTGGTAGACATGTAAGTTTGATCCAACGCATCAGTGAACATGACTGCAAGTGAAGAAGGAAAACAAGGTGGCCCCACAATCTGGATGTGCAACTGTAATTGTCTACTGCAGTCAGGGACCGCCCTACAAACTGATAGTGATAGGGCGCTCCCTGACTGCAGCGGCCAGTCTTTTTGTGCATAGTGGGATGCTCATTAACTGTCACTACTGGAAGCTAGGTGTTACTTAAACTTGATTGTTGATCCAAATAAAAGTACCACATTGCATACTTTTCTATCTGTACATGGACCAATAAGCTACAAACCTTTCTAGTAAACATAGGACTATACTGCTATTTTATGGGCAGGGCAGGAAGGGGGTAGGAACATGCATATAATTTGTTTTAGAAAACTCACTCCGAAAATGCATACATAAATATAAAATGCAAACTGTTACAGGGAGTATGCCCCAATCATCCTCAGAATGCTAAATGTCCTGAACCGAAAGTTGTCAGTTCTCCTAGTAAACTCCCCACCCCTTCCCAGTTTATATCCTGCACCTTCTGACATGTAAGTCTTAAGACAACACACCGTATGTTGTCTAAATACATTCCATTAGAGTTGGAACAGCCTTTGGGTTTATGTAGGTGGTATCGGTACGCATCTGTCTATAGCCAGTTCTGACTGCTGCCCCATTGCTACATGAGATTTGGCAATGTTTAGGACCCGACAGAGTCCTGTTACCAGAGGTGCAAGTGGTAGAGAAGAAGCACAGTAACTCTGGCATTGACAAATACGAAATGCAGAATGAACATTCTCACTCTGAAAGATAACTGTGTCAGGACACCTCTATTTATCTAGATACTAGTAGATTCAAATATTGAAGTGTTTCTTGGAAAATAACATTGCTGTACAAGTCAGATATTGTGAAGTAATTCATTGATTTCAGGTCACAGTCCTAGAAGCTCTCATGTTGCAGGTCCTGCTGCAAAAAAGGTACAGGAACTGAGTTCCTGTGTGTTTCTTGCTCACTTTCATTACTGCTTGTTACCAAGGCGGCTGCAAGCTGTGTGCGTCTGTCATGTTGAGAATGTGCAGGCCCTAGCAGAAACTCTGTTCTACTAATGATGATACCATTCGCATGTTGACTGAGCTCAGTAAAAAAAAAAAAAACTAGATAAGGCAGGTGGTTTCATACCTTTAATTGCACAAATAGGTAAGTTTCGTTACACATGCTTTCAGGTTGTCACAGGTTGTAGTCAGGATAGATTGGGTACTTAAACTTGTTTGTTGATGTAATAAAAGTACCACATTGCATACATTGCATACTTTTCTATCTGTACACGAACCAATAAGCTACAAACCGTTCTAGGAAACATAGGACTATACTGAAAAAGATGTGCAGGGTGGGCTGGGGTTCTGGAAGGTATTGCTATCGCTGGACTTGGAAGCTTCGAGACTGGGCCAGGAGAAACACTGTCTGGCTCCTTGTGGGGTAATGGTGATTGGCTGCTTGCTGGCAGTGGATATGGGAGGTGTTATGTCTGATTGTGAACTTTGGGGGTTCAGAAATAGAGAACGGTTGTTTTAAAGACTAAAGACTAACAAAGAGGTGGAGGCAGTGATGTTTGGCTGTATAGTGGCTGGGAGACTGGTAAGTTTGATCCAACACATCAGTGAACGTGACCGCAAGCGAAGAAGGAAAACAAGGTGGTCCCACTATCCGGATATGTAGCTGTAATTGGCTTCTGCAATCAGGGACTGCCCCACAAACACAGCTGATAGTGATGGGGCACTCCCTGATTGCAGTGGTCAATCTCTTTGTGCATAGTGGCATGCTCATTAACTGTGCTAGTGGAAGGAAGGTGTTTCCTGCACACGCGTGTGCAAGCAAACACAAAAAGGAGGGTGGTGAAGTAGAAAAGGGGGCAGCCTCACAGTGCCTTGTCAAGAAAGGGTCTGATTATGTCGGGGGTTAGTGTGGGGGGGGAGGAGGAGGCAGGGCAGTGGTGTAGAGTGGAAACAGTGAATTGGGTAGGATTAAGCCAGACTTCTACAGGAATGGTTTTACCTGAAGTGCAGGGGAGAAATTTGCTGGTTATGTGGAGACCAAGTCTGGGATTGTGGAGTGGTGGTGGGGGTGTGTGTGTCTAACATGTCTGCTGGGTGCTAACTTAGGGGCAGGCCGGTGGGGTGGCTGCTTAGAGGCAGGTACATTTTGAAGTTATTTTTAGGTGCTGTTTGAGACCAGTTTTGAATTGGGTCAGGCTGTTGGAAGCCAGGAGGTGCACAGGTAGTTCATTCATCTACAGGGGTGCCCGATGGGAGAAGGCACACTGCCCTAGTGAGGTACGGTGGAAGGAGATGGACTTTACCCATCGCATCCATCCCCTGGTAGTATGCGATGAGAGGAAGGCCCCGAACAGACTCCCTACACAGGGAGGGTTTTTTCCCAGTAGTGCCTTCTTACCTTGGATGCAAGTTTGGAACTTAATCCTGTTCCTTAAGTCAAGCCAACTTGTGTGTTCATACAGCGTACAGGTATGAGTGCAGTGACCAGCATCCAATGCGAGATGGTATTCCTTATTGAGCGCAGTAAGGACACTCTTTAGCGTTGTTTCAGAGGCAGCCCCATAAACCACCAGCCTATAGTCTATAGAAGATAGTATGGAGCTAGAGACCAAGAGGTGGAGTGCCTCTGGGGTGAAGGATTTCTTGTGCCTATAGAGAATGCCTGTCTTAGTGTTTACTGCCCTGACAAGAGAGTCAATGTGGTGCAAGTATGTGAGGGAGTCGCCAATAGTGACACCCAAATACTTGAACATGTGTAGTTGTTCAAGTGGCACACTGCGTGTGTTGGAGATTATGAGGGGTTGGAGCCTTTGTTTGTGATGGGGGCTGGATATAAGCATGGCCTTGGTCTTCTTAATATTTAGAAGCAATTTGTGCCCACTGAACCAGGCCTCAAGTTTAGTAAAGGAGTTCTGAAGTTCAGCTTGGAGGGCATCCATTGAGATGTTGCTGCTCTGAAGCATGGCATCATCCACATAGAGGATGAGCTTGGTGTCACAAGTTGTGGGGAGGTCATTTAGGAATAGGCTGAAAAGCAGGAGCCCCAGGATTGATCCTTGTGGGACCCCTAGGGCTACCTCTCAAAGCAGGATAGTGTCTGCCCCACTTTGATCCTTTGGCTCCTCCGTGTCAGGTAGCTTTGGAACCAGCATAGGACATTGGGTGCCATGCCCAGGCTATGCAGCAGTGACACAAGAAGAGGGTGATTGACAGTATTGAAAGCTTTGGTGAGGTCTTTGAAGACTGATCCCATCAATTTGCCTATGTCCAGTGCCTTATGTGCAAATTCTGTATAGTCCAGCAGTACTGAGGTGGTACTATGGTTTTGCCAGAAACTGTGCTGGTTTAGGCATAGCAGATTGTGTTTATTGAGGTTGTCAATGAGTTGACATGCAGCAGTTTTTTCCAGAGCTTTGGACAGTGGTGAGAGGATTGAGATAGGCCTGTAGTTAGTAACCAGTGCCTAATCTCTGCTTTTATGCACTTATGTGACAAGGGCTTGCTTTCAGGCCTCCAGGAATTGCGCTAGGGCCAGGGGGTTTGTTAAATAACATAGTAATGGGCAGGATAAGTGTATCCAGGGTGACAGATAATATTTTCATTTCAACCCCATCACTGCCCAGTCTTGTCTTGCCTAGAAATTTCTTATCTTTTACCATCACCCTCTTAAAGCAGAAGGGTGGGTGTTTAGTTTTGGGTGAGTGGGTTCTGGCATGGTGCTCATCAGACTGAAGATAGTCTACGGGCAGCACTGATGACAGGTCAGAAAAAGCTTTATTGAAGATGTCTGTGATTTCTAAGGGATCGGAGGAGGGGGAGTTATTAATATTGAGCAACTTAGGGTGTTGCTTGTCTTCCTTGCTGAGGATGTTTTTTTATGTTGTCCTAGAGATGTCTTCAATCGCCCCAGGCATTGTTAAGCTGGGTCTTATGGAAGTTCACTTTTGCAGGCTGGATAAGTTTGGTACAGTGGTTTCTTGCCATTCTGTAGCACTGGTAATCCTATTTTCTACCTGAGTTCCTGGCCTTCTTCCAGAGGCAGTCCCTATCCTTCAGGAGGGAAAGAAGTTCTCTGTTTAACCAGCCATTTTCCTGTCCCCTAATTTTTCTTTTTGTGCGAGGGGCATAGATGTCACAGATGCTATTGAAGCAATCCACGAGGTAGCTGAGGGTCTGGTCTAGGGAAGATGCCAAGCTGATCAGGGACCTGTCATTAAGGGAGAGGGCTGATTTGAGGGCTTCTAGCTTGGCCTTCTTTTGGACCCTATTTTCGATGAGAAAGAGTGGGCGTTTAGTTAGTTTAGTGGACCACAGGAAAGATACAGGGGAGTGGTCACTCAGAGTGTCTGGGAGAACCACGAGTTCAGTGATCCATACCAGAGAACTAGCTAGGACCCAGTCTAGGAGGGTGCTGGTTCCAGTTATATAGTTCTACCTGGTGGGGTCCCTTACAAGTTGAGTAAGGTTATTGGTAGCTATCAGGTCTCTGAATGGGGCAGCCTCTTTGCAGACTCAGTTAATATTGAAGTATCTGGTGATGATGAGCTCCATGCCCTTGGAGAGTGTACTGATTGATTCAATCAGGACAGTAAGGCCTCCCTTGGCTTTTTGGGGCGGCAGGTAGGTTGTGGCAAGGGTAAGAGTCTTCCTATATTGTCTGATTTGTATATTTAGCGCTAGAAGCTCATGATCCTCTATCATTCTGGGGGTGGGGAGGACGAAGCAATGCAGCAAGTCTTTGGCATAAATTAGGCAGGCTATGCCTCGCTTGCCCTTTCTATCAATCCTGAATGCTTGGAAGATTTTAAGAGCCATTTCATCTTCTTTAATCCTGCTGGACAGTCAGGCCTCTGTTAGGCAGAGTATGTCAGCTGCATGGTGGGTCATCCATGCCTGAAGTAGGTCAAATTTAGCTGTAAGGCTGCAGATATTCAGTGATGTTATTTTTAGTCCATTCACTTTATGGGCACCCCTGCAAGTCGGGGTTGGCGGTCCTGGGTTTGAGTGTATATTTCCAGAGAGAGGCAGTAGCAGAAAGACTAACTTTCTGGCAGAGAGGGTGATACTTATTTTGCCTTGCACCTTCCGCTGCCACAGCTTCAGGTGTGAGAGGTGCCTTTGCTCTGGCGTTAAGTATAGTGTGAGACTAATTGCTGAGACTCTGTGACTGATGGTAGGCAGTGTGGATATCGTGCTGGGGAGGCAATGGGGGGGGAATACTTATCGCTTGCAAGACAGGTAGTGGCCATCGGTGCATTCCACTGCAGTGGGTTTCTGTGGCCTAGGTAGGTATAAGATGCCAGTTGCACCAAATGAGATGAAGAGCAGCAAGTGAGAGCACCCCATGCTAGAGGTGCTTGTATTTTAGCTGAAATTAGCCTGTCCCCACAGATGGCAATAAAGAAGTAGTAAGCGTTGGTGGCTGTAGCTTTAAGGGGCAGTGGGCAGTTTATGAGCTGAGAGTGGAATGAAGTATACAGATATGGGCATGGCAATCATGTATTTAATAGAGGCTGGGGTTGGGGTGAGTGGAAGGGACAAAAATACAAGACGGAGTGAGTGGAGTGCTGAGTAAAGCCTTTCCGAGATGGATTTCTGGCCGGGCCAATCCATGGGCTGCTCCTTCTAGTTGCAGCCAATCAGAATCACTGGCAGCTAGTTTGAGCCCAGAGGGGCTTTGGTTGTGGTTTAGCCATACCTGATGTGAGAGGAATACCCGCTGGCTTGCTGGCGGGGCGGTCCAGGCCAACGCTTTCTTGCCCTTCTGGATTCGTCAGTTTCCTTGGTGTCTAAGGGGAGAGAAGCAGGGAGAGGTTTTTGTTGAAAGAGATGCTAAGCTGAGGGCAGGGTGAATATTCAGTGGATAAGACAAAGGCAGGGAGAAAGCTGTAAGGCGAGAGGCACCTGGGAGCCTGGAATGGGGGTGGGGTCTGGCTAAGCTGAAATGGTACTGAAAGATTTAGCTGTGAGGGCGCACGCGACTGAACTGCAGAGGAGATTCTGGCAATTTGCTAGAAATCCACATTCAGGTAGCATTGCTGGGCTAGCAGGCATGGGAAGCAGGACGATCCCAGTATCTGTTCAAATCCTGTTAGCCCCAGGACACATATCAACCCCTGGACACATTTACTCCATTCTTACAATTTTTTGCAGTGCCGTTTCAACAATGCAGGTTTCCCTATGTCTGAAACAAACCCTGCTAGCCCCATAGTACTCAAATTATCACCCTAAACACATTAACTTCACTTTCTTTTAAATTTACACAGTACCTCGTTTGTTCAATACATGAATCCCTGGTTCGGGACCAGCGGTAACACAGACTACATTCAAATCCTGGTAGCGGGAGATTTGCAACCTTGAATTTTAAAAGAAAAGGTCCAAAATATTAAAGAGGACCGGTTTCAGTACAGATTCCTGTGTCACTCTGCTTGTCACCCTCCCTTCCTTGGAGAGAACTCCATTTACCACTACCCTCTGTCTCCTATTCCTTATCCAATTTCTTACCCAGTTTACCACCTTTGGTCCCCCTTCTAGGCTATGAAGTTTGCTTACTAATCTCCTGATTCAATGCTAAGAAGTGCAAGGTAATGCACCTGGGAAACAAAAACCCAGGGGAAAAGTACACAATGGGGGGGGTGAGATACTAACAACAGCAAAAATGGAAAGGGACCTGGGGGTAGTCATATCAGATGACCTAAAGGTGGGCAAGCAATGTGAAAGGGCAGCAAGGAGGGCTGGGGGATACTAGAATGCATAGGGAGAGGCATCACCAGTAGGAAACAGGAAGTTATTATCCCTCTGTACAGACTGCTGGTTGAGACCCCATCTGGAGTACTGTGTGCAGTTCTGAAGACCCAATCTCCGCAAAGACATAGACAGGATGGAAGCTGTCCAGAGGAGGGCAACTAAAATGGTGCAGGGTCTGCACTGGAAGACATATGAAGAGAGATGAAAGGAGCTTAATATGAATAGCCTCGAGGAAAGGCGGGAGAGGGGGGACATGATAGAAACGTTCAAGTACCTCAAGGGAATCAACAAAGTCCAAGAGGGTAGCATCTTTCAAAAAAAGAGGTGTGCAAGAACAAAGGGCACAATTTGAAGATAGAGGGTGGGCGGCTCAGAGGTAATTTAAGGAAGTATTTTTCACAGAGAGGGTTGTGGATGGATGGACTGCCTTCCGAAGGAGGTTGTGGAGTCAAAAACAGTGGTGGAATTCAAGCATGCATGGGACAGTCATAAGGCCATTCTAGGGGTTGGGGGTAGGAAGAAGTAGGCTGCTGGTTAACTAGGATCTGCAGCTTATCCAGTAGGTAGGGAAAATGGGCAGACTGGGTGGGCCAAGTGGTCCTTATCTGCCGTCAAATTCTATGTTTCTATGTCTATGTTATGTTTCTCCTTTGTGGAATGATGCCAAAGGTCTTACTGAAATACAGGTGAGCCACATCCACTGTACCTCACTGATCAAATTCCCTGGATACCCAGTCAAAGAACTCTATGACATTCATTTGACAAGACCTCCCCCCTGTGAATCCATTATGTCTCAGGTCCTGTAAGCCACTGGATTCAAGGTATTCTACTATTCTTTCCTTCAGTAATGTTTCCAATAATTTCCCCGCTACCGAAGACAGGCTGACTGATCCATAGTTGCCAGCCTCCTCCCTACTAGGGCTGAGTGGACTGTTCCACCCAAAATCCAAACCCTCAGATCCACGGACCTGAATAAATATCGACTTCACTGCTGAAGTCCAGTTCTGAGTCCATAGTAAGCCACAGAGCGTGTCTTTCCACACTTTAGTTGCTGTGGAGCATGTCTTTCTGCACTTTAGTTTGACTGTTGCCATGGGAATGCCATCCAGCATGCTCATTTCATGTACAGATGGCTGGCAGCATCCAATCAGGCAACAACTGTTGCCATGGGAATGCCATCTGGCATATTCATTTTATGTACAGGTGGCTGGCAGCATCCAATCAGGCAACAATCATGTGATGCTGCAAGGGGAAAGTTATGTGATACATTCACTTACTCAGAGCGTGTCTTTCCATGCTTTAGTTGACTGTTGCCATGGGAATGCCGTCTGGCATGCTCATTTAACATACAGGTGGCTGGCAGCATCCAATCAGGAAATCATGTGATGCTGCAAGGGGAAAGACATGTGATGCACTCCGTCAATAGTGAGAGGGAGGTGAGAGTGTTGTGTTGAGCAGCTACTTCTACTACTATGGAGGATTTGTGTGGTTGAACACTAAATAGAACTTTTGGATTGCCAAGGGGCAATGACTGCCAGTGAGTTACAGGAGGGCAGAGAGGAGGGAGATTGAGAGAGAGAGAGAGAGAGAGACTTACTGGGGGGGGGGGCAGAGAAAAATAGTCATTGAGGAGGGACGAGGAGAGGATTGAGTCACCATGAGAGAGAGAACGAGAGAGATAGTCACAGAAATCACAAACAAGCATTTGACAATGCTGAAGGTTTGATGCTTTGCAGCAGTACATCCTCAGATGATACATGAGTACTTGGGCTGAGAGTGCAAGGAATGTTGGGGATGGCAAACAGCTCTCTTACAGGATGCATTGGACAACACTGCGTGCAGAATTCACTTTGGGAAAAATCCATTTTGTTTTTTTTTACACCTAGACGGATATGAAGGGTACTGAATAAACAGTGCATTTAGGAGAATAATAACTGTCTTGAGGCTAGAAGAGAGCTGGTACAGAGGATCACCATGGACAGAAGGCAAATACTGGGATCATAGCAGGAAGGATGGCAAGGAAAACAGTTGTGCACAAGAAAAAGAAGAATACATGTAAGGATCTGCCAGTTGTTCTTTTTATTGAATTTCAACATATGTAGCATCACAATGACAAGGATTAACCATGTTAAGATCTATGCATCACCCAGATCACGGCAGGCCTTGGTATATATGCAAAAGATAAAAAGGGAGGAGTAAGGGTAGCATACAGGGGAGGGTATGGATGGCTAGGGAATGGGGAAGGAAACATAAGAGTTATGGGAGGAAGGGTGGTGAAAAAAGAAATAAGGGGGGAGGGGCAGGAGAGGATTGCAAAAGTTGGTGACATCCATTTACCCACAGTTCCATAAGTGTCGGTTCACCTTTCACATGGCATTCATATGTAACCCCTCTACAAATGGGGGTTCCCAAAAAGTCTTCCTTGAGCTTGCCTAAATGCTCACTGCCAGGCTGGTGTCCTGCATTTTAGTAGTTTAATTGCGATTACCAGAGCCTGTATAGCCTCTGTGTACTGTCTCTTTAATAGCTGCCCGTATTGCAGCATAAGTAATCTGAGAGGGAGCTCTGTTGAAAGAAGTAACTAGTCGCTGAAAATTATTTAGAGTGATAATGATAATGTAGTTTGTCCAACCTGCCTTCTTTGCAGCAAGGACTGTTTTGATTGTTTCCACTATCTTGGTCCTGGACTGCAAATTGGACCAATCAATACTGGTGGGACCTAAAATGAAGCCGGACTACAAGAGCTGTCTGGAGTCAAAATCTGTAGGAATTGTAGTTTTGGGCTTTTGGCGCCTTTTTGCAACTCAAGGGGGAGCTCTTGTTGCGACTGACATACAGATCAACCAACCAAACCTTTTGGATCTTGGGGAAATCCCAGACTGCTTGCAATTTTCAGTTAGATCTAAGTTGGAAGCTGAAGAAGAAAGAGCTCAAAGAGATTTTGAGCAGCAATCCTGAGTGGATTCGCATGGGAGAACTGTAAAAGGGCTGAGTTTTTGGCCTGCATGTGTGCCTGCTACCCCTGATAGGGAGAGAAGAGAATTATTCTGGACTAAATCCAAGTTTGTGAGAATGACGTAAGTCACTGATTTTTTACCAGACTCATACCTGAAGAAGACCGAAGATTTTGCTGAATGTGGTTTGCTTGTCAGGATTTCCAGCTGCTTTTGAATCCCCAATTTGTCCAGAGACTTCGCGATCGTGACCGGAGAGCAGTTTGCTTGGTACAGTAGAATTTTCTTACATGTAAACGTACTGTGTATGGAAAGTGGGTCATGATTTGGTCCCGCACTGTGTGAACTGTGTTCTGCTTGCTGGAAGCTGTATTCAGACCAAAATGAACTGTATCCGAATTTGTCTCCATTTGGCCTGGGCCTTGCCACACTGGCCAGCCAGACTACCTGCTGCACAGAGAAAGCCATCAATGAGAGACCTACCTGGGGATCAGCCCCCTGCTCCACACTTGAACAGGAATGATGCCTTGGCAAATCGTATGGGCCCTGCTTCTCCTGGCATGTCAGATTAACCACCTGCTGTCTCAATTTTTGTCCAGCCTGTGTCCAGTCTTGGGTATCGTGAGTAATCATCAGGGTAGCTCCCAACAACAACAGCCTAAACTAAAAGTGTGTCATCTGATTGTCTTGTTGTTTTTCTTTTCACAAACTGAGCCCTCCGGCTCTGGATTACAAATATAATATAGAAACAAAAAAGTTTAGAATGAATATGTGTCTTGTTTTCAATATACACTTGCTGGTAGAGAGAAAGCAAGGTATATTATTATTTTTTCCCTATATTGAAAAGTTTCCACAGTAAGGAGACTAACTTCCATACTACAGTAGTAGTAACCAGAGAAGCAGGGAAGGGTTCATTTTTCTTTAGAAGACTTGCTAGTTTAGGTGAAAAAGGCAGTGGTACAAAGAAGCCTGTGTGGCTGGCTGTTAGTGTTTGTCTCTTGTCAGTAGTCTAGTTTTTGTGGATTTTCATGTGTTTCTGCTTGGAGGAACTAGACCATTCTTGGACATAACATCTATGAACATTTCCTGGACTAAGAAACTGCAAAACATCAACACCAGGTATTGGCATTCTCATCATAAATCAACTTATCTGGAAGCCATCAAAGCCAAAAGTAAGGTCTGTAAATCTGTTATACAAGCACTGAGTTGTGGAGTGCTGCATTGAATCCACATTTCCGTCTGACTTGTTCTTAAAAGATGTGTACTAGTCTTAGAGGTCTATTCAAAACCATTTTGGAGAACAAAGGAAATAGACTAACAAATGATTTTTACATCCTGCATATGCCCCAGGCCAATGTTCATCACCTTCAGGAATTTAACCCCTTCAGGAATTTATTACATTCTGGGTCCTTGAGCTACAATAACAGTTTTCTGGTCACAGGTATTTCACCATTTCTTGTGGATTTGATTACTTTTCATCAATCATGTGGCACCTCTGAGAACATGGCTTTATATATTGTGTCCTGCAATATCACGGGGTAAATGCAGACCAGCAAGGCCAAGAGGACTAGATGCCCTACAACAAAACTAGTCTGCAAAATGATTAAAGATAACCTTCTTAGAATACTACTTATGCTACTTCTGATATCTGGAAATGTTCATCTTAATCCGGGGCCTACCGGCCTAGCACCCCATGCCACAAAAAGGCAGGAGGGGTCCCTCACATTAGCCTCAATCAATGTCTGCAGCCTCCTTAACAAACTTGACATCTTGCAAACCTGGATCTAGCAACATAGCCCTGATGTACTCTCTGTTGTCAAAACATGGCTTAACCTCAAGATACCACACGCTGCAGTCACCATCCCTGGATACTCTATATTCAGGCAGGACAGGGTTTCCAAACGAGGTGGGAGCTGTGCCATCTACCTGAGGAATTCCTATCTGGGTCAAGTCTTCCCGTTCTCAAACCCTAAACCACCCTTGCAGGTTCTCACTATTAAAGTTCTACTCGGGGCGCACAACAAGGAGCTCACCATTGCCTCTGTGTACCTACCCCCTAAAGATCAGCACAATGGATTTATGAGCATATTGGAAAGCCTACAGGGATCACACCATAACTCTGAACTCATAGTACTAGGTGACTTCAACATAAATTGGCTATCGCTGCAGGCCAGTAACTACAAGGATGCTGTCATGTCACAGAACCTCACCCAGCTTGTTACCACCCCCACCAGCGGCAGCTATAGGACAGGGTCATGAACACTTCTGGACTGGATTCTAACTAATCACTCTGAACGAATCTCAAAAGTCTCAGTGCTCCCTGATGGGATCAGTGACCACTCACCGGTCACATGTACCTGGACAAACAAATTCATTAAGCCTCTTCCTAAAATAATCCACACCAGAGTGTTAAAGCAGGGGTACCTTAAGCTACTAAAGACACACCTAAGCCACCTGGACTGGACACCAATCGACTCTGCCATTGATGTAAACCAAGCCTTAGACCTTTTCATCAGCCACTTCACTGCGGCCTGCAACATCTTTGCACTGCTCAAAAAGCTGAAGGTCAGGGGCAGAGCTAATCCTTGGATAACCCCCGATCTAATCACTTTACTCAAACATAGCGATCATCTCTGGCACTGTGCCCATGCAACATCCAAACCGGGGGATAGTCATAAATATAAAGCTGCCAGAAATGAGTGCACATAGGTAGTTAGGAGAGCCAAAAGCAAATACTTCAAGGAAACTCTGGCCAACTCTTGGGGTGATGGAAAAAAAATTGGGAGTAACTTGAAAGACCTTACAGGCAAGAACCCTAAGTCACCACCCACCATGCTAAACATAAATGGAACACCAACAACTAACCTGTACACCATCACCAACACCTTTAACAATGCGTTCTCCAACTTAGATAATGTCCTCCCTTCTAATTTCTTTGATGCCCCCTCTGGTAGTAACTCTCCTGCAACTACTCCACTCCTACACCCTGCCCCACAATTCTACTGCAAGGAGATCCCAGTGCATGAAGCCAGAACCTATATTCGGAAGGCCATTCACAATGCAGGCTACAGCAGTGACTCCCTTGACCTGAAGTTGTTAGCACTTGTCCTTGAAGAAGTCCTTGAATCCTTGACAAAGGTCCTCAATCTATCACTAAGGATGTCCCAGTTCCCATCTCACTGGAAACAGGCGACCATCACACTGGTACACAAAAGTGGAGACAAATCACTGCACTCCAACTACAGACCCATCTCCATCCTCCCTCCATTGTCTAAGGCCCTAGAGCGCATTGCCTCAGACCAGTTAGTCAAGTACCTGGAAAAATACAACATCCAGTGTCCTGAGCAACATGGTTTCTGAAAAGGGCACAGTACCACCACTGCACTATTAGAATTCACAGGCTTCACCCATACCACACTTGATCAAGAAAACTGTGTAGGGGCAGTATTCATCGACCTTACGAAAGTCTTTGATACTGTGAACCACCCACTCCTACTCGAGCAATTATCAAACATTGGGCTGTCCAATGAATCACTGCTCTGGTTTTCAAGCTACCTTGGGGAGAGGGTCCAGCGGGTTAGGATTGCCGGTGTTACCTCGGAAGAAAAGACAGTCCTTTCAGGGGTCCCACAGGGGTCCATCCTGGGGCCACTACTCTTTAGTCTGTTCCTCAACGACCCTTCCCAATGTCTGCCACCAGAAATTACTGCTCTATGCTGATGACGCAGTCATGTTCACCAACCACCAAAACGCAGAGCTCCTCGAGAAACAATTACAGCTTGAATTCATGCGCATCAAAGAATGGTTCAAGTCACACAAACTGGTCATGAACTACAGCAAAACAAAGGTTATGACCTGTTACAATGCCAGGAGCAAGTACAAATCCCATGACTTCACCATCCTAAACCAAACAGGGACCTTACTTGAACACGTTCCTGATTTTAAATACCTAGGTGTCACATTGGACAGCTCACTGTCCTACCATTGGCACATAGATTCTGTCACCAAAGCCACCAACATCCGTATAGACCTGCTCTACACGCACAAATACTGCATGACTCCTGACACTCTCCGGTTGGCTATCAACAGCTCTGTCACCTCCATCATCAATTATGGGCTAGCAATTTATGGCTCTGCCTCCGCCTCTGCCCTCCGCAGAATTACAGTTGCACTCACAAAGCATGCAGGCTGCTAACTGGGGCTGATCGACTCACACACTTGTGACTTGTACACTCGGGCAGGATAGCTACCTCTCATCAGCTGGATACAGTATCAAACCTGCCTCTTAGCTAAAAAAGTCCTCCTCGGGGTCATGCCCCCGGGCATTGAAAAGCTACTTATTGACCACCACAGCACCCAGAGAACTAGAAGTTCACAACAACTAACCTTCCTTGTCCCCAGATGCCGGACTACCATGGGCCAGAGGACCTTTGCCCACAGAGCACCACAGTGGTACAATACTCTCAACAAAGAAACTCTTGCTGTTGCTGCTCTTGGCCCTTTTAAGAGACAACTCCGACTTCATCTAATTTCAACTAGTCACTGTGACTGCCTCGCCTAATCGGGGGCCCACCGTTCACTGCCCTCCACTTCAGTCTTGAAAGCTATCTCTCCACTCCTTGCCTCCTTCTACCTGCCTACCTCCTTGCCCCCTCTCCCTTTCCTCCCCTGGGGCATTTCCTGACTTCTATCCCTCCTCTCCCTCCCCTTTAGAGCTCTTACCCTCACCCTCTACCCTCCAACAATGGCCTTCTTGCCTGCATACCCCCTTCCCTTTCACCTGCAGTGCTTATTTCTAAGATTACCCTTGCCTGGTTATGTCATGCTACCTAACATTTGGCACATTTTGAATTACTGGAATTTCCTAAGCCTCAGTCTCTTACTTCTTGTTATTGTGTAACTATGTATTATTATGTTGACCTTTGTATGTATGTATGTATACCCCCCATTCCTTTGACGTGGAACCTTTGTAAACGAGCAGTTCCTGCTCAAAGGTATTTGTAATCCTAGATTTCAATAAAATAAATAAAAAAAAATAAAATAAAAAAAACAGGCTGCAATCTGAGACATCATGGACAGTTTCAAATCACCTACAGACTAGGCAGAAGATGCAGGAAAACCTTTAACAATAATAAAATGATAAAGATTAGCACAACACAGTTCAAACTTTGTGTAGATCTTCCCTCAGTTTTCTGATGTAGTCTGTTTAGGTTGTCACTGCTACTGAAAATGTTTTTCCTTTAAGGTTGCTGGTGTTGACAGATGATCAGCTATTTTTGAATAGCTTCATGCAAATCAAAAGACTGAGCCCTATTGGTTCTTTTGAAGTGCATTCAGCAGAAGAAGAGTGGTGTCACAGGTAAAGTGCATGGTTATTGATCTAGAGAGACAGCTCAGCCCCTACTGTCTTGAACTTCAATCAGCTCACAGTGACACGCCACTGAAATCCCCTTACACTATAACAAAAGGTTTGGTGCACAAGTGCATCAAACCTAATAAAGAAATACATTTTTTATTATGGTTGGTCCATCAAAAGAAACCAGAAAAAAAAGACACACAGAAAGAGAAAGAGAGACTTAGTGGTCTATTGGGGCTATAGATTACAGGGAAGGCTGGCAAAATAAATCTTTGACTTTATTTTTGTTCCATCCAGAGCAGTCACAACCACGAGAGAAAGAGAGAGAGAGGGGGAGAGAGAGAGAGAGTATTATTCTTGTTGATCCATCTAGAGAGACACAATTTACTAGGGCCATAGGGTAGTCACCAATCTCAAATAAAATAAATCTGTTTTCTTATTGTTCCACTTCCATCGAGAGGCGTTACAACTCCAAGAGAGAGAGACAGAAAGAAAGAGAAAGACTTGCTGGGGGCCTATAATAAAAAAAAAAGAAAAGAAAAATACTATTATTCTGAGCCAAAGGTTGACCCTGTTGTGGGACAGTCACATGGCTGTTGGCTGATATGGCCTTGTAGAGGGCAAAGTGAGACTGGTACTGCTGGGTGTCAGGGAGACTGGGTGCTGTCTGCTGTGGGCCATCACATTAACATTTACATAAAACAAAAGTACTTTTTTGACAAAAACAGACAAGTTGCAGAGCCACTGCTGCTGGCTGTGTGTGTTTGTGTGTGTGTGTGGGCCTCTGGAAGGCAAAGTGACAGACTGTTACTGTTGGGTGTCAGAGAGACTGTGTGCTGTCTGCCGTGGGCCATCATTTTAATGTTCATGTGTAAAATAAATACTTTTCTGACAAAAACGGACAGGTTGTTGAGCCTGTGCTGCTGGCTATGTATGTGTGTGTGTAGGGGAGGGGTCAGGGGACATTCTGATTCATAGCAATCTATTTTGCTTATTTCAGAGAACAAGAAAGCAAAAGCCACAAAGTGTTTTCATTCATTAATTTATTGCAACTAAATAGACACAACAACACAAGTATGCAAGTGCCATTATTAAACATTCCATTCATTATTCCTCCTTATCCTTATTTTTATCTTATAACCATTAACCAACTCCAGTGTGATTGCACCAGATGTGTCTGCATCACCTATTTAAATTCTGAGGCCGTGGAACACTGTTGATTAAGAGTTTCTGAATACAGTTGGTCACTGAACAGTAACAGTTAGGAGTCACTTAGCGAGCTAAGAGTGGAAGGAAGTGGTGGTAGACTGGTGCTGGTGTGCGGTGTACAGTAAATTTGACCCTGGCCTGTAGGTGTGGGAGTCACCAGAGGATGTTAGGTGAAGGGATCTTTTTAAAGGTTAAAATTAGAAATAAGAAAAAAAACGGATCAAAGTGTTGAGGCGCATTCTCGGGTAGGCAGGGGCATTGCAGAGGACAGCAGTCAGCCAGCATAGAAACATATTATAGAATTTGACAGCAGACAAGGACCATTTGGCCCACCTAGTCTGCTCATTCTCCCTACCTGTTTAATACACCACAGATCCTAAATGATTTGCAACTTACCTTCTCTTTCCTACCGCTAGAGTGCCTTAATGTCTGTTCCATGAATTTTTGAATTCCCCTGACATTTTTGCCCCTACAGTCTCTGCCAGGAGGCTGTTCCATGGATGCACCACCCTTTCCATGAAAAAATGCTTTCTTTCATTACTCCTAAATCTACCCCCCTCTGTTTTCATATCATGGGCCCTTGTTCTTGAACATCTTTTTTTTTTAAAGATGCTACGTTTTGTACCTAATTTATACCCTTGATGTATTTGAAAGTGTCCATCATATCCTCCCGCTCTCTTCCCTCCTCCAGGGAATATATATTGATATCTTCCAGTTTCCCCTCATTTAACTTTTGGTGCAGCCCCCGCACCATTTTTGTCACCTTTCTCTGGGCTGCTTCTGCTCAATGTCCTTCCAGAGATGTGGTCTCCAAAACTGGACACAATATTCTAGATGAGGTCTTATCAACGTTCTATACAGTGGCATCATCAACCAACTCCTTCTTTCTACTGAAGATAACTTTCCCTGTGCATCCTAGCATTCCACTGGCTTTCCTCAGAGCCTTCTCACATTGTTTGGTACCCTTTAGATCAGATATGATTACTCACGGGTCCCTTTCCTGTTTGCTGGCCTTCAGTACCCCCCCATCAAGTACTCCTCCCTCACATTTCTGTGCCCCAAGTGTATGATCTTGTACTTCTTTGCATTGAATCTTAGCTGCCAGACCCTTGAACACTCCTCAAGCTTCCTTAGGTCTCTTCTCATTTTCTCTACTCCTCCTGGAGTGTCAGCACTGTTGCAGATCTTTGTGTCATGTGTGCAAAGAAACACACCTTCCCTCCAGCCCTTCTGCAATGTTGCTTATGATGACACTTAAGATTACTGGGCCAAGCACTGATCACTGCAAGACCCCACTGGTCACCCCTTTTTTTTCAGATTAACTCTGTTCACCACCTCCCACTGTATCCTGTCACTCAGCCAATTTTTGACCCAGTATACTACCCTAGTACCCACTCCAAGGCTGCCCAGCATGTTTACTAGCCTCCTAAGTGGGACAGTGTCAAAGGCCTTACTGAAATCTAGGTAGGCCACATCCACTGCCCCTCCCTGACCCACCGCCCTAGTCACCCAATCAAAGAAATCAATCAGATTTGTTTGTACTAGCTGTGCATTTGAGCAGATTTGATAGACCATGAGGCCTGTTTCTGCTGGCAGACTAGTAAGACAAGCTATTCCCGCTGTGAATCCATGCTGCCTCATTCTGAGCTCCATTGGATTCAAGATGTATCTCAAACATTTCTATTAGTAGTGATTTCTTTAGTTTCCTCACCACTGAGGTCAGGCTGACTGGCCTGTAATTGCCAGCCTCCTCCTTGCTCCCACTTTTGTGGTAAGGGATTTCATTCGCCCTACTCCAGTCCTTTGGTATCACCTGTTTCCAGCGAACTGTTGAACATGGCTGTCAGAGGTGCTGCCAGCACCTCTCTGAGTTCTCGTCATACTCTGGGAAGTATCCCATCCAGCCCTATTGCCTTGTCCACTTTCAGATTAGTGAGTTTCTTTAAGACTGTCCTCCATAAATGGACTGGTGTCCACTTCCCTCCCAGTGGTGTTTCTGTCGCCTAACCTTGATCCTTTCCCTTCCCCTTCCTCCATGTATACTGAACAATACGTGTTCAGGAATTCTGTGTTTTCTTGGCCCCCTCTGCGCACTTCTCTCCTTCCCTTTTTAGTCTTACAATCCCAACCTTAGTCTTTTTTCTTTTACTAATTTACCTGAAAAAGTTCTTGTCCACTTTTGTTATGTATGTGCTATTTTTTCTTCTGTTTACGAGCTTGCACTCTTGACTGCTTTCCGCATCTTCCTTTGCTTTTCCAGATACAGTTCCCTACCTTCTTCCTTCTGTGTTTCCTCATACCTCCTGAATGATACCCGTTTTGCCCTTGCCTTCTCGGCCACTTCCTTTGAGAACCATAGAGTTTTTTTCTTTCAGTTTGTTTTGCTTATTTGTCTAATGCAATGACTTGTTGCCTCCTCTCTGGTTCCCTTAAGATTCTCCCATTGTTCCTCCACCCCAGTATTTGTCTCCTTCACTGCCAGTGATTTCCTAAGACATTCCACCAATGCACAGGGACAACAAAATCAAACGCGACTGAATTATGAGGGAATTGGACTGGGGCGATGTTGTGGACATCATTTTTTGGACTTCAGAAAGGCCTTTGATTTGGTGCTCCATGGGAGGCTAGAAGGTAAGCTAAGGCATCTGGGAGTTGGATCCAAGTTGGTTTGATGGATCAAAAACCGACTGCATAAGAGGCAGCAGAAGGTAGTTGGGGCGGGGGGAGTTTTCATCTCCAAGGGCCGTGATGAGCAGGGTACCACTGGGATCTGTGTTGAGGCCAGTGCTATTTGGGACATATATTTCAACTTTAAAGTTTATTTATTTCAATGTGCATTACAAAAACAGTATGACACACATAAATTATGAATTTAAAAAAAGCATTAATAAATACATACATGCACGTTATAGCTTGAAATAATTCACATTTTTAGTAATCTAATGGAGGCTATTGTAACTCGTGCTACACTATACAATTTTGCTGTATCTTTAGTTTTTAATAAAAACCTTAGCTTTTCTTCTCTATTTCTATCTTAAGGTATTAACAAATATGGTAAAAGCCATTTTTCCCTTAGGTTAAATGTGGACAGTCTAGTAAAATGTGACCAGTATCCCATTTGCCTGAGCATTTGCTCTTACACTCTAGTCCTAATTTAAAAACATCCCATCCCATAAAGCCAGAGAAGATTCCTACATTGACGTCAAATCTCAAATAAGCTATTGTTTTATAGTACATGTTACTTTCACATTTAGAGATATATTCTTCTCTATTATGTATATTTATTTATTTTCTATAATTTTCAAAATTCATTGAGGATGGAATTCGTTCCAGATCTCTCTGTTTCTCAATATAAGATAGTCTTTCTAATGCTGTATTTTGTATAATATGAATACTAATATTGCCTACAAAATCCAGATGTGCAATAGTTAGTAGTACAGTTTTTCTCTAACAACTGTCTAACTCTCTTAGCCATGTCCAATGTTTTATCTGGGCACTTCCACTAGACACTAATATCTTACTGTTTTGGTTTTCAGCAATTATATGGAATTTGATTCACTTCTTTACTGTGACATATTTTTGTAAGATATATACTTGATGTTTTAATACCTTAGACATCAAGGACAGAATCCCCATTTCTGCCCTAACAAATTTTGCTGGAATGAACTGGGGAAGACTGAGTGTTAGTCTAATATATAGATTTTGAATTGGGTCTAGTACAGTATATTCTCTTCTTTTTGTTTTCACCAAACTTCAGAGCCATACAGGATTATAGAGTCTACTTTTGTTCAAAATGTTTCCAGTGAAGATGAGCCTGAATTGTTAGCATCTTGCTTTGCAAACTTATTTATTGCCAGAACTATCCATCTTCCCCATTTTTACGTTGGCTCGCTGTTGTGCGCCAGCCAAAATATTGCATTAGCAGCAGATTTGGAGGCGTGGTCACTGTTGGGCAAATGCAGAGCACGCATCAGTAGGTGCGTCCCTCATTCCACAAAAAGCCTGCATGCCGGCGCCACACCATGAGTACATAATGTGTGAGCACATCTAATGAAAGGTCTGCTGCAATGCGAGCAAAGCTCGTCATACACAGTGACACCTCCCAATGTGTTTTCCCTGGTGAAAAAGTACATTAAACATGGTGGCACACTGTATGCCATAATGCTGACCTCGAGGGTGCCCAATCCCGTGTCGGAATGCCTTGACCCAATGTATGCGCTATCCCCCCATTTGTTATGTGCCGAGGGGGTGCCCAGTCCCCCTCAGCTCTTGCATGCTCACTTTCATTGTGTGCCGATGGGGGTACCCAATATCCCGTTGGCTACAGCACCCCTCAAAAACACTTAGGTGGCACACTGGGAGCCCATCCCAGCATGCCAAATTTCCTGAAAAGAAAACCATCCCACAATGTTTTTACCCCGTGAAAGAAGAAAACTGGCCCTCGCAGTCTCCTGCCCCTCTCACAACCCGCCCACCCTCTGCGCGCACCCTGCCTTCCCACCCCTCACCCCATACTTACTTCTGGAGTCTGGCACAACGATCTTCGTGGACCGGGAACAAGTTTGCACTCTTCAAAGCTGACTGCGAACTGAAAAAAAGCCTGTAAGCTGTATAATGGCATAAATAGGGTTTTTTCAACTTTGTTGCATATCTTGGGCATTGTTTGGAATTTATGCACCACATTTTCAACATGGAGTTATTGGAACCTCTTCTCATGAATTCAGTAACTGTCTTGGCATTATTTGGTCCAGAAAGGTGATTTTGTGGTCACTGTGCATAGTCAACTTTCAGGACTGAGTAATGAAACAACAGTGCCACTGTTCATGAGGGCGGCTCTCAAAAAGCCTGTGTTGCAAATTTGGTGAAAAAAATCAAAAAAATGGCTGTTTTATGTGTGTGTGTTGCACTGTTTCCACGCAAGTTCGTAACTTCATGCATTTGTAATATTTTCACTCCAGATTTTCAAAATTTGCTTCTTTCTACACTTCCTTATGAACAGTAATGCTGTCATTTTACATATCCTGGCCAAAATGTGTTTTCGCACGTCTGGCACAGAATAGTGCGGTTGCTGTGCGAAATCAGTTTTCAGGACAGTTTGAGAAAATGACAGTGACACTGATCATGAGCAGAGGTCCTAAAATGCCTATGTTGAAAATTTGGTGCAGAAAGTCCATAAAATTACTGTGTTACAAGCGTGTGTTGTGCAGTTTCCATGCACCCTTGTAAATTCGCAAATTTGCAATATTTTCATACCAGATTTTCAACACTGGCATTTTTTCACACCTCCTTATCAACAGTGCAGCTGTCATTTTTCACATCCTGCCCAAAATGTGTTTCTGCACCTGTGGTGCACAATGACGTGGTCGCAGTGGGAAATCAACTTTTGTGGCAGATTAACAAAATTACAGTGCCACTGTTCATGAGGAAAGGTCCCAAAATGCCTATGTTTAAAATGTGGCTAAAATCTCCCAAAAATAATTGGGTTACAGACATGTGTTGTGCAGTTTCTATGCAGGCTCATAACATCGCCAAGTTTTCATATTTTCACTCCAGATTTTCAGCTTTGCTATTTTTTATGCCTCCTCATGAAAAATACAGTTGCCATTTTCCACATCCTTCCCAAAATGTGTTTTTGTCCCTGTGTCACCAAATGGCATAGATACTGTGCAAAATCACCTTTCAGCTAACAAACTGATTGTGCTGCTCATGAGGTGGGGTCACAAAAAGCCTATGTTGAAAATTTACTGTGAAAATACCAACAAACGCCTACAACATTAAGGTTTCCAAGTGTAACACTCCATCCTGTAGAGACTGCCAGTCACCAGGGGTATGACTTGGGATCATTGGCTGTAATGCTCACACCATTCCACCCCCACCCCCACCCTGCAGCCAGTGACAGGCATCTAGGTGTGCCTTGGAGTGTTCGGCCCAAATGTTCACCCCATTCTCATCACAGCATATTTCCTTATGGGATGGGGTAAGTACAGTATAAGTCCCAAAGACCCCAAAGCACATTACGACACTTGTCAGTGTCTACAGGGTAGGGTGAGGCCCATTCTCCTATACTGCACCCATCTTAGTGTATGTCCTTATGGAATGGGGTAAGTATAAGGCCCAAAGACCCCAAAGCACACCACACCAATTGTCAGTGTCTATAGGGTAGGGTGAGGTAAAATGGCATGAGTGCTATAGCTGATGCCCCAAAGGCACACCCCGCGACTGTCAGTCTCTGCAAGGTGGGGGTGGGGTCCGTGTCAGTTCCATACTTCACTGCCATTCCTATTATGCATCTCTAATTCCTGCACTACCAATGCCAATGCCAGCGAGACAACATTTGGCATTGACAAATGCTTGTTTATTTTCTGCTACATGCGGGTTCCTTATTAATTTGTTACGAAGTGAAATAACCCACATTTACATAGTTGCCAGCTTCTTCTATAGTTGTTTTATTCAGAGTCCATTTATAGTTTAAATTCTTTGGTTTATTTATTATTGGTATCTTAAACTTATCTACAATAATAGCTAACTGTAGACTAGTCAATGTAGATGCAACACAGGACAAGGCTCGGTGGAGCCCACTCGTGGTTTAGGCTACTAATACAACATCATCTGCATATAACACAATATTTAGGCTAGTATCTGCAATCTTTGGGGCATCGGTAGTGCATTTATCTAACTTATGTACAATCTGATCAATATCTAAGTTAAAAAGCAAAGGGGCTAGTAGACAGCCCTGTTTTATGCCCTTATTAACATGTATTGGTTCCATTAACTTTCCATCTGTCGAATATCTTATTTGAATTACAGTATCAGTATACAACTTTACTATTAGGGCTAATAGCTCACTATCTGTGCCCCATGTGGTTAAAATTTCCCCCAAGATCTTTCTGTTTACATTATCAAACATGGAAGTCAAGTCCAGAAATGCAAAAATAGTGGCCGTTTACCTTCTTTAAATATTTTAATTAAGTGATATAATCTAGAAACATAGAAACATAGATGCTGATGGCAGATAAGGACCACAAGGCCCATCTAGTCTGCCCAGTTTTTCTACCTCATGAATATGCCATAGGTCTTTACTCTGTCAATGGCCTATCTATTCATACTCATATGTATTGCTCCCTTATGCCTGTCCTATGCCTGTTTGAAGCCCTGCACTGTATTCATATCTACCACTTCCTGAGATAGCAGTTCCATGTACCCACTCACCCTTTCTTGTGAAAAAATAACTTCCTCACATAACCCCTTAATCGGCCTCCCTCTAATCTCATGCTGTGTCCTCTTGTCCTGCTATTTTTCTTATATTGAAACATGTTAGACTCTTTCACATTGTTAACGCCCTTTAGATATTTGAATGTTTCAATCATATCACCTCTCTCCCTCCTTTGCTCTAGGGTATACATATTGATCTCCGTTAATATGTCCTCATATGTTTTCTGATGCAGTCCCTTCACCATTTTGGTTACCCTTCTCTGGACTGCCTCCATTTTGTTAATGTTCTTATGCAGGTTCGGCCTCCAGTACTGCATGCAGTACTCCAAATGGGGCCTAACCAATGTCATGTAAAGAGGGATTATTACTTCCCTCTTACGACTTGTGATACCCCTGCTAATACACATTAATATCTATTTAGCCTTACCTACTGCTTTAGTGGTCTGCTTGAATGATTTCAAGTCATTTGTGATGATGATGCCCAAGTCTCTTTTTTTTCTCTTGTGATTGCCAGCAACTCCCCTCCCAACCTATAGGTAGCTTCAGGGTTTCTCTTCCCTATGTGCATGATATTGCACTTCTTTGCGTTAAACCCCAGTTGCCACTCTTCAGACCATTTTGCCAGTTTTTCCAGATCTCTTCTTTTTCTGCCCACCCCATCTGGATGCAGATCTTGGTGTCATCTGCAAACAGGCAAACCTTACCCCTCTAGGCCAATCATAATGTCACTGATGAAGATATTGAAAAGTACTGGCCCCAGGACTGATCCCTGAGGTACCCCACTTGTGACTTGCAGTTCTTCTGACTATATACCATTTAGCACCACTCTCTGTTTTCTACCTGCTAATCAGTTTGCTATCCAGTTGACCAACTTCTGACCCACCCCAAGCCTACCTAGCTTTTTAATCAATCTTCTATGTGGAACAGTATTGAAAGCTTTGCTGAAGTCAAGGTAGGCGACAATAGCTACACCCCCTTGGTCCACTACTTTGGTTACCAAGTCAAAGAAATCTATGAGGTTAGTCTGACAGGACTTTCCTGTTGTAAACCCATGTTGTCTTGGATCCTGTGCTCCTATGGATTCCAAGTGTTACACTATCCTTTTCTTAAGGAGTGCCTCCATAATCTTGCCCACTACCAAGGTAAGACTGACTGGTCTGTAGTTCCCTGCCTCCTCCCCGCTGCCACTCTTGTGGAGCAGGATAACATGAGCCCTTCTCCAATCTTCTGGGGCCTCTCCTGTGCTCAGAGACTCACTAAACAGTTCTGCTAATGGCTCTGCTAGTTCCACCCTTAGCTCTTTTACTACCCTGGGATCTATGCCATCAGGTCCCATTGCCTTGTCCACTCTGAGCTTATCGAGCATTTGTCGGACCCTTTCTTTTGTGAAAGGACTTGTGCACACCTCCTTCCCTATACCCTGTGTTCATGGTGCTGAGTTATGGCCCTTCCCTACTTTCTCCTCAGTAAATACTGAGCAGACATATCTATTTAGGATAGATGCTTTTCTTTGGTCCTCCTCCTCACACTCCCCCTTATCCCCTTTGATCTTTGCAATACCCCTTCTGGACTTTCTTCTTTCACTAATGTATCTATAGAAATTCCTGTCCCCTTCTTTTACTGTTTGTGCTAGTGTTTCCTTGGCTTGGGCCTTTGCCTGCCTTACTGCCTTCCCTGCTTCTCTTAGGGAAGTTTGGTATGCCTCCCTATCTTCATCCCGCTGCATTCCCTTATATTTCCTGAAGGCCAACCTTTTGGCTCTGGCCTTTTCTGTTACTGTTTTTGAGAACCAAAGTGGTTTCCTCCTTCTTTTGCTCTTGCTTTTCTCCCCAACACAATTGAATGTTGCTTTAAGCATTGCATGCTTAATGCAATACTTGAAGCAGTTTTAAAGAAACTGAGCAACTAGTTATATTTTCCACGAACATTTGTATTTTGTTCCTGTAAAGTGTTCTGCTGTGAATGCAAAGATGGCAGCCAAGCTGAGCCAGCCATGAACTTAGCTCTGTAGATTTTATGTTTTATTTTATTTTTAATGTCCGTTAGCTAAGTTTTGTAGTTTCATCGTTCTGTGGTTTGCTTTCAGTCAGTTGTGGCTTGGGAACACGGAGCTTTGGAGCAGTGTTCTGCAGGACTGCTGGAGTTTTCCATTGTGACAGAGGAATGCTCCGAGAGTCTGGGAATCAGAGAAAATTGATTTGGAGCATTTCTATTCATGTTTGCTCCTGTTTACCTGAATTGTTAGAGCCCGCAACTAATGTTGTTGGATTATTGCCTGTATTAGTACTGACTTCTATCAGCTGCCACCTTTCGAAGTCCTGGGTGTTGCCACAGAAAGTTCTGCTTGTTTGTTGGAGTTAGCCAGGAAAACTAATAATTTGAGTATTTGGACTTGTTTCGGTGCTCGAGGATTATCTCAACTATTTGTTTTGGTGCTGTTACGGCGTGTTGAAGAAAGGAAGAGGAGAAGGAGGATGAGAGGTTCAGCCAGTTCGGCCAACCTAGAGGTGAGTGTGGGGGATAGCTGTTTTTCCCCAGGAGGGTCGGGAGTGCTTACAGGAGGACTGGTGCTTATGGGGCTTCCAGGGACATAGGGGTTGCCTGGTGGAGATTGGGCTTTCCCTGGCGATCCAGGAGGGGGGGGGACAGTTGCATATGCCTGGACCTGCCCTGGGTTGGTTTGGATTCTGGTTTTATCTGAACCAGGAAGATATTTGCCACCTTAATTTTATAAATCTGATTAGTCTGACTGTTGCCGACTGTCTTGAAGCTCTACCCAGCTTTTTATCTATATATCTCTATACTATATTTATTTTGAGGTCTTTATCTCCTGTCAACTTCTATGTTCCTTCTATAGTGCAGGGCTTCAAACTGGCATGGGATAGGCATAAGGGAGCAATACAGATGAGTATGAATAGATAGGCCACTGACAGAGCAAAGACCGATGGCACATTTATAAGGTAGAAAAAGAAATGGGTAGACTGGATGGGCCTTGCGGTCCTTATCTGCAGTCAACTTCTATGTATATCTGTGCTAAACTGTGTGTTCAAGTTTAGGCATTTTTAGCTTGTTTGGGGAGGCAGTGAGAGGGCCTCTCGTTGGAGATTTTATTCTGCTCAACTGGATTCTGTCTGTGGAAGGGTGTATCTCGTTGGATTAATTTCAATGAAGAGGAGGTGGTAACAGCCCTCCTCTTCATCAGTGAATCTTTCTTGGGAACTGTGTTACTGGTTAACTTTCCTTTCTATGACTTCAATGAATAGGAAGTGGTGAGAGCCCTCCTCTTCTACAAATCTTTCCTGGAAACTGTGCTACGGGCAAATTTTTCTTTTAGTGATTTTAATGTTCTGGACCATATTTGGCTCACCATCTTTGTTTGGGACTTTGGTGACCAGCCTTACAGTTTAAAGTTGATGTGTTTATTAACATTTTTATTTTATTATAGTTCATATTATGTTATAGTTTATTGTAGATGTGGGGTGGGTGGGTAGAGTTATTTATATATTTCTAGTTGGAAACTCCACCTTCTCGGTGAGAGAGAGAGGAGGAAGAGGAGTTTCCGAAGGGGGGTAAAGCATCTGTACTTTGTTGGCTGCCTTAGGCTGTGAGAGGGCCTCGGAGGGTGATGAATTTTATTATTTTTATTTGTATTTACTTTCTGGGTGTGTGTAAATAGAGTGTTTTGAAATGTGTAGGGAGGGTCAAATGACAGTCAGACAGTATTCCCCCACCAGGCTCAGAGAACTGCTCCCCTTTGACTGCCCTTTTTTACTAATAGAGACTTATAAACATTGTCAATCCCTCAGGATTGTAAGGAGGTGCAGGAAGGGGACACTACTAGGCCTGGTGGGGAAATTGAAAGGGGGGATCATGTTGGTGTGCTAGGGACCAGGCAACACCCTGGGGTGAAATGGTGCCAGGACAGGGGTAGTCCCTGTCTTGTTCCCATACCCAAGGGCCCAGAAATGTATGCTGATCAGGAGTCAAGGTCTTCCCCAGCATCTCATCCAACCTGGGCAGTGTTATGTAATGCTAGGTCCATCAAAAATGAGTCAGCTATTATAGCTGATCTTGTTGAAACTGTGGACCTGGCATGCATCATCGAGACCTGGCTGGATGAAAATGCAGGCCCCGCAGAGAAAGCTTTTGACCATGTGAGATGGTCCTTTCTTTGGGCTACAATGTCCGAGATGGGATTCCCGGTTTCTTTTCTTAAGTGGATCCAGGTTCTGTATAATTCCCTGTCGGCTAGGATATATTGTAACGGGGTTTTCTCTTCATAATTCCAACTGTTTACTGGAACTAGACAGGGTTGTTCCTTATCACCTTTCCTTTTTAACCTGTATCTTGAAACTCTTCTTATTAAACTTAAGTCTTCCCCGCTTATCAAAGGTTGCCGAGTGCATCAGCATGATTTAGTCCTTTCAGCGTATGCGGACGACATACTCTTGCATGTTTCACATCCGGTTTCTTCCTAGAGAGCAAGCTATTCTGCTCATTAACCAGTTTGGTAGCTTCTCTCAGTATAAATTGAATATAATTAAGTCTGAAATTTTTCCTTTAAATGCCTATACATTTAAGCACGAGTTTATTAAGTTTGGTATGTGTTGGTCCCCTAAGTCGATTAAATATTTAGGTATACATTTTCCTCAGACTTGGCTTTGCTCAAAAGCTCAATCTGGATACTATTAAATCCAAGTACAACAAGACTTACTGAGATGGTCCAACCTCCTATCTCTCTTTGGGTAGGATTAATATTATCAAGATGAATGTCCTTCCCGCATTTTCTACCCGCTTAATCTTCTGAACCTTTGGTTGCCACTTTCGTACCTGCAACAGTTTCATGGGATCTTCTCGGAGTTTCTCTGGCACGAGAAAGGGGTCAGGCGCTCTTTTCTCAAGTTATCCCTCCCCAAGGATAAAGGGGGTCTTCGGCTTCCCAACCTTCTAGTATACTACTGGGCTTCTCACTTATCCAAAATAGGGAGATGGATTTTACCCGAACAGGATCCCTTTCCTCCAATTTGGCTTCAAATTGAGAAATCAATTCTTCCGGAATCTAAGTTGGATCCATATGCCATGTTCTATACTCCCATCTCACTTCTCTCGCACTGGATAACGGACCAAACAGTCCTTATGTCTCTTAAGTCCCTCTCCCAGTGCCTGCAGTTTTTAAAGATCTCTTCCAAATCGGATCTGGGACAACCTACTGTTTCTAATCCTAACATTAAATTGGGCAATTCAATGATTGTTCCTGGTTGGCTTCCTCATTTTAATAACATTAGCTTAGACCAGTATTATGATCAAGGTTCCCTACTTTCGACCTCTGCAATCCTTGCTAAATTTGGTATTCTCAGGGGCAGTGTATTTAAAGTATTTCAATTAAGGCACCTCATTGCGAAGAAGTTTGGTACCAGTTTAGGCAACCCACGGTCCAACCCTTCCTGTCTCGTGTTTCCATCCTTTGCCTCTAAATCACATTCTATCTCGGCAATATACTCCTTTCTACTGAATATAGTTTCCACGCCTGCTACGGTTCTTCTGTCTGGTTGTCTTTTTTCCCAGTGCACCTTGAATTGGGCTCATATTTGAAGGGACATGCATAGATACCATACTCAGGACAGGCTCAAGCTTACCCAATATTATATTTTGAATAATATGTATTACACGCCCAGGAAGCTCCTCCAGCTCAATAGGCTAGCAGCCTCTCTGTGTACTAGATGTTCGCAGGGGGATGGGAATCCCCTTCATATTTTCTGGGACTGTCCGAAAGTTGCCCGGCTCTGGTCATCTATCCAGGGCAATTTGGACCCCCTATTGGGCCTTACTTCTTTTTTTACCCCTGAAATATGTATATTAGGGGACTATAGTGCTATTGATTGTGTTGAGCGTCGGTACCATATTGCCCTGGTGTCTGGTGCAGTTAAAAGACTAGTCCTTAGGCACTGGACTGATCAGTTGTCCCTGACCTACCCAGAGTGGCTGACTGAGTTATCGGCCTGCCTCAATGTTGAAAGGTTATCGGCTAGTATGCGGTACCGTATGGATCTGTTTCAAAAGAGATGGGGTAGATTGTGTGCTCTTTATTTGCACCGTTGACCTCTTGGCCTCTCCCTTTGATGCCCATGGCAGTCTCTTCCCTGTTCCCTTTTGTTACTGTATTTTTTGAACTTGTGAACGTAGTCTTCTTTGTGCAATATATATGTCAGGTTTGGTGTTTTCTTCTTGGTTATATGATTAATGGCACACTTGGGTGGGGGAGGAGACTTGATTGGGGAGGAGCTGGGAGGATGGGGGTTGGAGGGGGGGGTTAGTAGGGGTTTAGTTCTGTGTTTCTCTTTTTACTTTGTACCAAGTGTAGACAACTGGTTTACTTTATTATGTGTAAGTGATGTTTTTTTTTTTTTTTGTTCAGTATTTTTAAAAATTTAATAAACTTGAATTTCAAAAAAAAAAAGAAAATGCAGGCCCAGTATTGGCTTCTATGGTTCCAGCTGGGTTTTCTGTGATTCAGTGCCCCAGATTGGATCATAGGGGTAGGGGCGAAGACATCTTTTTTAAGACTGAACTAGGCCTTATGGACGTTCCAGTGGGGACCACCAGATCCTTTCAGTGTGTCATGGGCTAGGGTGTAGAAACATAGAAACATAGACTTTGATGGCAGATAAGGACCACTTGGCCCACCCAGTCTGCCCATTTCCCTACCTACTGGATAAGCTGCAGATTCTAGTTAACCAACAGCCTACTTCCTGCAACCCCCCACTATAATTGCCTTGTGTCTGTCCCTTGCATGTTTGAATTCCCCCACTGTTTTAGACCCAACGACCTCCTCAGGAAGGCTGCTCCATGTTTCCACCACTCTCTCCATGAAAAAAAATTTCCTCACATTACCCCTGAGCCGTCCCCCCTCTATCTTTAAATTTTGCCCCCTTGTTCTTAAACATCTCTTTTTCTGAAAGATGCTACCTTCCTGGACTTTGCTGATTCCCTTGAGGTACTTGAACGTTTCTATAATGTCCCCCCATCCCTCCTTTCATCAAGAGTATACATATTAAGCTCTCTCAGTCTCTCCCTTCATATGGTTTCTGCTGCAGACCCTGCACCATTTTAGTTGCCCTCCTCTGGACTGCTTCCATCCTGTCTATGTCTTTGCGTAGATGAGGTCTCCAAAACTGCACACAGTACTCCAGATGGGGTCTCACCAATTGTCTGTACAGAGGGATAACCACTTCCCTTTTTCTACTTGTGATGCCCCTTCCTATGCATCCCAGTATCCCCCTGGCTCTTCTTACTGACTTTTCACATTGCCTACCCACCTTTAGGTCATCTGATATGACTACCCCAAGTCCCTTTCCATTTTTGTTGTTGTTAGTACCTTCCTCGCTATTGTGTACTCTTCTCCTGGGTTTTTTGTTTCCCAGGTGCATTACTTTGCACTTCTTTGTATTGAATCTAAGTTGTCATATGTTTGACCATTCCTCCAACCTTGTCAAGTCCCTTCTCATCTTTTCTACCCACCCTTGTGTATCAACTCTGTTACAGATCTTTGTGTTATCTGCAAAGAGGCATACCTTTCCCTCCAGACCCTCTGCAATGTCACCTATGAAGATGTGAAAGAGGACTGGACCCAGTACTGAGCCCTGAGGTACTCCACTAGTAACCCCCCCTTTCTTTGGAATGTGTTCAATTCACTATTACCTTCTGTGTCCTGTTGTGCAGCCAGTTTGCTACCCAGGCTACCACCCTGGGACCCACTCCCAGGCTAGTTAACTTGATTATTAATCTTTTGTGCGGGACTGTGTCAAATGCCTTACTAAAGTTCGGTAGGCCACATCCACAGTCCCTCCCTGGTCTATTACTTGGCCACCCAGTAAAAGAAATCAATTAGATTTTTCTGACATGACCTTCCTGCTGTAAATCCATGCTGCTTTGGGTCCTGTGCCCCGCTGGCCTCTAGGTACTCAACAATTCTTTCTTTCAGAAGTGATTCCATCATTTTCCCTACCACTGAGGTCAAACTTACAGGTCTGTAGTTTTCTGCTTCTGTCTTACTCCCACTTTTGTGAAGGGAAATCACAGCTGCCCTCCTCCAGTCCTCAGGTAATGTCCCACCCTGCCGTGATCTGTTAAAAAGCGTGGTCAGTGGTGTCACTAGGCCCTCCCTTAGTTCTATTAGGATTCTGGGGTGAATCCCGTCAGGCCCTATTGCTTTGTCCACCTTGAGTTTTAGGAGTTCTTTCAGGACTCTTTCTTCTGTAAATAGACTATTGTCAACCCCCCTACCCAAAGTGCTTCTATTGTCTGGTTTAGGTAACACCTCCTCATCCTCTTTTGTGAATACTGAGCAAAAGTATTCATTCAGTATCTCTGCCTTTTCACTATCTCCCTCTGCCCACCTCCCCTCTCCTTTATTAATCTTCACTATCCCTCCATTAACCGTCCTGTGGTCCCCAATATACCTATAAAAGGTTTTATCCCTCTTCTTAACTGAGTTGGCTATTTTTTCCTCAGTTTGGGCCTTTGCTAGTCTGACTGCCTTCCCCACTTCTTTCTGCTTTAATTGATACAGTTCCCTGTCATGGTCCTTCTGTGATTCCTTATGCTTTTTGAATGCAGCCTTTTTCTCCTTAACCTTCCCTGCCACCTCTTTTGAGAACCATAGTGTTTTTTTCACTCTGCTTTGTTTTCTTTATTTGTTTCACACAAAGGCTTGTTGCCTCTATGATGGCAGTTTTGATTTTTCTCCATTGCTCTTCCTCCCCTCCTTTTTGGTCATTTGCTAGTGCATTTTTCAGGTATTCAGCCATTTTGCCAAAGTCAGCTCTTCTAAAGTCCACTATCCTTGTTTTTGTATGACTTATCTCCATGGTTGTGCTCATTGCGAAGCACACTTTGCAGTGGTCGCTTGTTCCCAGATGTCTACTGACTTCTAAATTTGTTATCCTCTCTCCATTTGAGAGTACCAGGTCTAGTATTGCTCCCTCCTGAGTGGGTTCCAACACTAGCTGTCTAAGGCCTGCCCCCTGCAGGGCATTGAGAATGACCCTGCTCTTGGACGTGGCTGCAGTACATGTTATCCAGTTAACATTTGGCATATTCAGGTCCCCCATCAACAGCATTTCTCCTTTTTCAGCCATTTTGAGAATGTCCTCTATCATTTTGTTGTCCATTTCCTCCCCTTGAGAAGGGGGTCTGTATACAACCCCTATGTGGATTGTGATGCCATTCCCTGTCTTCAAGATGACCCAGAGTGCCTCTTGTCCTCCCCCTTCACTTTTTAGTTCTGTAGCTTTGATCCCTTCCCTTATGTATAGAGCTACTCCACCTCCTCTTTTACCTTCCCTGTCCCTTCTGTAGATTGTGTACCCTGGTATGTTGACATCTCAGTCATGGTTCTTGGTGTACCATATTTCCGTGACTGCCACAATATCCAATTGTTCATCTTCCATTAGGGCTACTAGCTCAGGAAGCTTGTTTCCAAAACTACAGGCATTGGTACTCACTGCCCTCCATTTAATGTTGGCTTTATCCTTTTTTCCCCTATCCCTGCTCTTATTGTCCTTGTCTATTTTTCCATTTACCCCTGTCCTGCCCTGTGTTGAGATCTGTACCTCAGTGTTTACCTTACTACCTGCCATGTTTTGTAGGGGGAGGCTTGAAATGTCCTGCCTTTTATCAGCGCCTCCCCCCTTGGCTAGTTTAAAAGCTTACCAAGGAAGCATTTAAACCTATCACCTAGGAGCTTGGTTCCCTTCGTGGACAGATGCAGACCATCATGCCAGTATAGACCTTTATCTCTCTAGGTGGCCCCCTAGTCCCCAATGAAGCCAAAGCCCTGTGCTCTGCACCAGTTTTGCAACCATTCATTAAACTGCATGGTGTACAGTATCCTAGCCTCACTCCTGCCATGGACTGGTAGCACCTCTGAGAAGGTTACCATGCTTGCTACCCATCTGAGGCCCCTCCCTATCTCCACAAATTCATTCTGTACTGCACTGATCCCATACCTAGCTAGGTCATTTGTCCCAAGGTGGGCTATGATATCTAGTTCCCTCTCCTGTGATGCTGCTTCTGCAATCCAGAGGATTCGCTTCCTGTCCTTCCAAGCCATAGCACCAGGCAGGCACCTCGCTTCCTTCTCTCCCTTTCCCAATTTTACCCCCCTAACAATAGAGTCCCCTATCAGAAGCTGTTTCCTTCCCCTGTGGTGTCCCTTGCCACCCTTTTGTGGGTCTCCCTGGTAGATGTCCTCAGCATTCTTCTGGGTCTCCACTGAGGGTGCCATCATAGAGGAACCTTGCTCTGCCAGAATGGCATATGATTTGTGTAGAGGTACAACTAGGGGCTTCGCCTCTGGTCCACCATCTGCACCCTCCCAGAACCCACTGTGGTCCAACTGCTCTTCATACTTGGCAACCTCTGAGGCAGTGGTTGTGGCATTGGTGCTCTTTGGAAGGGGGAGGCCTCCTTAGTCCTTGCTAGTTCAGCCTGGGTGGGTAGCCTCCTCCTCAGAGCTGACAGTTGCCTGCAAATAGGACAGCAATGCAGTTTCCAGAATGTCTCCCAGAAAACTGCTGCTCCACAGCCAGTGCATTGCACCACTCTCCACATGTCCCTCTCCCTTATAATATACTATATATATATATATATATATATACACATATATATATTTTATTACTATTTGTGGTGAGTACCTACTCTTTTTGCACTGTGCTTGGTTATTAAGGATATGACAGTTCTGCCCCAGGACCTGTTGAGGAATTGATATCAGAACTGTAGTTATAAAGGAAATGCCACGCATGGGGGGTGGGTTGTGGGATTGGGTGGGTGGGTAGTCCACAGCCACTGGTGACTGTTAGAAACAATCAAATATACAGCTGCTCCACCACCCTGGTGAGTAGTGGTAGGCTGCAGGATACTTCTCCTTTACTGTCCGCCAGGTGATGGGGGTGTATTCTTGCAGGAGATTTCGGACTTTATTGTCGACATGGTGTTGGAGCCTCCCAGATTGATCATTCTTGGGGACTTCAATGCCTGGGTCAATAAAAAATTCTTATAGTTTGGTCAAAATCTCCTTCAGTTAATGACAACACTGGGCATAACACAGGTAGTAACCTCCTCTACCCATATATGAGGTCACTCATTGGATCTGCTGTTCCTCCTGGGGATGGAGATCACTGACTTGAGGGTGGAACCAGTCAGTTAGTCTGACCATCACACCATGGGGTTTAGTTTTAGGGCCCCCGTAAATGGACCTACCCCTTTGGAGATGGTTCGGTATCACCCTTTAAGGGGAATTTCCCCAAATGGTCTATCGGCGGTACTGGACCTATCAGGATTGCTAGGTGAAAGCATGAATCCAAGTGATCTCGTGCTAGCCTATAATAATTCAGTGGGAGAGGCCTTGGACATGATTGCTCCTGTTCATGTTTGACCACTCACTCTTTGCCCAAGGTCCCCTTGGTTTGTTGCGTCCTTGAAAGAGATGAGGCGGGTTGGTTGAAGGCTGGAGGGAGCATAGCAGACATCCAGCCTGGATGCTGACAGGCTTAGATTGATGGAACATTAAAGGGCTATCAATCAGAAATTACCCATAAGATGGCAGAGTTTCTATCCAGGGAGATTTCTGCTGTGCAGAACTGACCAACTCAACTTTTTTGAACTGTTGACAGATTGTGCAATCCAATCTGTCTCCAGTCTGGAAGAGTTTTTTCACAAATTGAGTGTGATAAGCTACCTCAGTTTTTCACAGATAAGGTTGCCAGCATCAGGTCCGGAATTGGCCCGGCTGTCTCTATGAGGGGTTCCAGAGGTTGATGGGAGGTAGTGAGCACCCAGTCTCTCTGGACAAATTTAAGCTGACTGGAATTCATGGACATTGTGAAGATTGTCCAGACTTTGCACCCAGCCTGTTGTAGTTTGGATCCAGGCCCTACCGCCTTTTAGTAGGTTGTGTAGATATCATCTGCCTGATCCTAGCTGAAATTGTATGGAGATCCTTGGAGAGAGGAATCTTTCCAGACCCCCAAAGGAGGTGGTCATTCGACCACTCCTTAAAAAAATCCTCCTTGGACCCCGTTGATCCAGCTAACTTCTGACCTGTCTGTAACCTGCCCTTCATGGGAAAGGTTATTGAAATAGTGGTTGTGCTGCAACAGGACGATCACTTGGTAACTCACAATGTCTCTGAAGCTCTCCAATCTGGTTTCAGGAAGTGGAATAGCATGGATACTGCCCTTGTTCTGGTATTAAATGACCTCCTAATGGCCAGAGATCGAAAGGGTCATACCATCTTGGTCCTTCACGCTCTCTCAGCAGCTTTTGACACTGTGGACCATGAGGTGCTTTTGGAAACCCTGCGGTTCCATTGTGGACTGTCAGCTACAATCCTTGAATGGTTTCAATCCTTCCTCATAGGTAGGTCCCAGAGGGTGGTCATCAGCATTTATTCCTTTGACTCCCTCCCCCTGTCCTGCGGGGTGCTGCAGGGTTCCATATTGGCACTCATGTTGTTTGCAGTGTACATACTGCCATCAGGAGATATCATCAGGTGATACGGCTTGAGTTTTCACTGCTATGCAGATGATACTCAGCTGTATATGTCCTTTGTGCCTGGACAGGCTGATGTGATCTCTGTGCTAAATGGTTGGCTCTCTGAGATCAAAGACTGGATGAGCTCAAGCTGGTTGAGATTACATTTGGATAAGACTGAGATGCTGGTTGTGGATCTGGGTCACCCACTGTGGGTCTTGGAGCTGGGCTCATGTCGGGCCTGTGGCTCGATGGTGTCCAGCTCATTACCTCAGATCGGGTGCATAACCTGGGCATTATTTTTGATGATGGCTTGACCCTGAAGTCCCAGGTGTTAGCCATGGTCAAATCCTCATTTTATCATCTGAGGAATAGTGCCTGAGTGAAACATTTGATTTTACCGGGCGACCTTCCAACATTGGTCTATGCCTTCATTACCACCCGTCTTGACAACTGCAATGCCCTTTACCTAGGGCTGCCTGGGGTTGATATCCACTGCCTGCAGCTAGTGCAGAATGCTGTGGCCAGGCTATTGGCTGGTATCTCTAGGACCAGTCATATTATGCCTGTGCTGCATGAACTGCATTGACTGCCAGTTCAGTGGTGGATCACCTACAAGGTAGGCTTGCTTACCTTTAAAGCCCTACATGAACAGGGACCTGAATACCTGAAAGATCTCCTGACTCCCTACTCTCCCAATTACCCTCTTCAATCTGCCAGTGAGGAATTGCTAGAGATTCCCAAGGTTTGTCTTAAAACATCAGGAGCTTGTGCTTTTTCATTTGCAGCACCAACCTTGTGGAATTCTCTACCTCATCTGTTAAGAGAATGCCTGACTGTCAGCAGTTTTAAATCTCTGCTGAAAACAAATTTATTTTCATTGGCATTCCCTCACTAATTGTTAAATTAAATAACTGTTTTTAAAATATATTATATTATGGTTTATGCTGTCATTTTACATTATGTACAGTGCCTTGGTTATGAAAGGCACTATATAAATAAAGTTTGCTTGCTTCCTTTGCCTGTGCCCACTCACCTGTATTTCTTCTTGTCAGGGCTAGCTTAACTCTGTTGGCCATCTGATCAAAGTCATCTCTTCTGAAGTCCCATATTTTTGCCTTAGAATGGGATGATTTAGTTCTAGTGGCCAAACTGACCATACCATACGATGGTCCCTAGCTCCCAGGTGACTTTCTACCTGGAGACCTGTGATCCTTTCCCCATTAGTCAGTATAGTCAGTACTAGATCCAGGATAGCCCTGTCTCTTGTGGGTTGCATATAAATATGCAATCAACAGTTGAATGCTTATCTCTGAAGCCAAATTGCCGATTACTTAAAATATTATTTTCATTTACCCAAAAGTTGAGTTCCTGGAGTAAGATACAAGAGAAGATCTTAGCTGAAATATTCTGTAGGACTATTGGACAATAGTTACTACAGTAGGTAAATATTTACTGCCTTTTTTATGAAGTGAGAACAGCTCTGCTATTTTCCAAGACTGTGGAATCACCTCTTTTTATAATATAATCAAACAATTTGCTAAAAATTTCTATCCAGCACTCCACATTATTCTGGTAAAATTCTGCAGGAATGCCATCTGTGCCTCTCACTTTGTTCTTTTTTTGTGCACAGACGGCCTTACTTATTTCTGCATTTGTAACATTATATTAAACATGACCGTCTCATTTTCCTTGTTGTTTTATTTCTACAACAATCTCTTCTTTACAAATTTGGTTAGGATTGTACAACTTTTTAAAGTGTACAATCCATTCTCTTTCAAGAATATTTGCATGCATGCTACTATTATAACCCTGTTCTGCATGTAGGATTAATTTCAAAAGTCTTGCATATTTTGTAATGTATTGCTGTTTGCATTAATACCCATAACTTGTTATTGCAATATTACTTTTTCCTTTTAATGAGCATTCTTTCGGAACATGAGGCCCCTATTTAAATTGGCATCAACATTTCTCTTATATAGTCTAGTCACTTTATTATAAGTTTCTTATATTTCTTGCAGTGTTTATCATACCATGGGGCTTTCCTAAGTGCTCTTGATTCTTCCCTATCTACACGACATTTATTTTATCTTTTATTTCATATAAAGATTCAAGACTTCAAACTTTTGATAATATAATTTCCTGCAACTACTAACACAGATTTCTTAATCAATGGGACATCCTCATTGCACTGTAGATTATCCATGTTTTCTTTCACCATCGGGGCCCATCTAATTATTTTCTTAGTAGTTATCATATGATTATTAATTTCTCTTTCTATAGCTTTATCAGGGACAGTCTTAGAAAAGTATTCAGGGTCTAGTGTTAAAGCAATAGGGAAGTGACCAAACAAACTTTCTAGTAGTACTTCAATGGTATCTGTTTTCCTAAATAAAGGAATATCAACCAGTGCCTGATCTAACAATGACCCTCCTCTCTTAGTGGGGAAAGTAATTTCTCCTAGTTTATCCTCATTGGTCCTTCTGTTTACAATGCAGAGATTATGCTTAACAATAAATTTAAGAGCACATCACCATTTTATCTCTCCTTAAATCCTTAGAATACCTTAGGAGGATTTCATAATAATAACCCATGTCTTTAACATTTTTGAAAAAATCAAGTTCATTTCGATTACCCAAATGGGCATTTCAGTCTCCCATTAGCATGGTATGTTTATATTCTATCTGACAGCAATAGTCCTTCAAAAACTATGATAATTCATTTAAATGAGTCTCATATTCAACTTTGTTCAGTGAAGGAGCCAGGTATTGTACATATTTACTAACATAAAATATTCCCCTTTTCCTATCATTATTTCCAGGGCCATCCAATTTGAGTATATTGAAGTTTTAACTTCACTATATTAATTTTGTTTATTGTAGCCAGGAAAACCATCAGGTCACCTTCATGTCTCCCTTTTTTTGGTTTTTGTTTTTTCCCCCAGTATGACCACTTTATTATATCCTCTAAAACTGACCTAAGTATTAGTTTCTAGCCAAGTTTCCTGTAGCAGTATCATATCATACTCACTAATTAGGGATTGCCAAGTACCATCATCAGTTTTTCTATTTATACCTGCAATATTCCATGATCGGATTCTTACACCTTTTTTCAAAGGGGCCTTGATAGTTTTCTGATTTCAATCTAACAAAGCTGTTATTGCATTATTTGATGTTGAATCAAGTGAGTCAGTTGGTAAATACAACAATAACTCAAACTGGTTTTGTAATGTAACATTTGCCCTGGTTTTACATTCATATTTTCCCCGTCACCTTCCTCACTTGGTACTTGTTCCTTTGAATCTTCTAAGATTAGACTATTGTTTATTATCTGACCTCTCCATTTTCTGCCCCTAATTACTTTGTCATATTCAGGTGAACCTTTCAGTTCATAGTCTGTAACCACTGTTTTTGAAGGTATCTTACTGTGGTCTGCTGCTGTGGTTCATTTGCTGTCTTCCTGTCTTCTAAACAGTTTCACTGCCCCATCCATTCCTTAGTAACTGCAACATTTCTTGTTGTAGTGTTCAGATCTATGCCTAGTTTTTTAATCTCATTTTGGGTTTCCAATACATATTCTCGAACCTTAACATTTTTTAGGACCTGACATACTGATCCCTTATCTGGTAGTGTTCTGTATCTGTAGGCTGATATAAGATCCTCCAAGGAAAGCTTGCTTTTCAGCTGTGTTTTACTCATATTATACACTGCTATTTTTAAAGAAAAAGGAGTTTCTCTCCTTGTCTTTGGAATATCTTTGAAATAGGAGTCTATGTGATAATGGCGAATGCCTAAAGACGATCCCCATTATTGCTCAGTCAGAGTGCTGAACACATTTTCGGCACTCTGACAACCCTGGCACACCAGAACAATGACACCAGGACAGTTTTGCACTGCTTTCAGTACAACCAATTTAAATTCCTCTAGTTGTTTTTTTTCTGTTCTTCAAACTAATAAATGAACCCATTACTAAGTTTGTACAGACCAAAACTGTTCTTTTTTCGGAAAGTTGCTTATTGATTAAAATGTTTGCCTGAACATTGTAATCTTCTGATGGGTCTGTATTCTGATTATTTTGTGTCAAATTTTCATGGTGTGTATGAATACTTACTTTCTGGAATTATGTTATTTTCACCCATTGTCACATTTTTTCCTCTATTCATAAATGGGGTAATAAAATTATCAAAATCAGCAAAATAGTCTTCTTTCTTCTCAACATTTCCCTGCTTAGATAAATTTTCACCTACTTGTGTAGGTACTGCCCCCTCCAGCCTATTATCCTCGTTTCTTATTGACTGACTTTGGGTTTTGAGTGCTTTGATTGATTTTAGAATATAATCCCTCAAGTGACTATCCTCTGTCCTCATTTAGGCTATATCTGTATCTTGCTTGGGGGAAAATGTTTTAGGGATTATTTCAACCTTGTTCACTTTACCCATAAAATATGTTATTTTCTTGCTAATATTCTTTTTTAATTAAGCATCTGGTTTAATCAACTTATTATTCCTTAACTTCTTTGCATCTAATGAGGGAAGATACTGTACCTCCATAACTTCTATAATATTTGTTAATAACACTTAATAGTATCAGTGAAAAATGAAATATACAACACTTTAGCACATGTATATATAAGTCAAGTCCAGTAAATTAAGTCAAATCCGATATATTCCTTGATAAACAGTACCTTGTAGATCTTGAATTGTGGGTAATGGTTAGTTACAAATCTAAGAAATGTGGGATATATATTGCAGACATTTCATTTGGTGTTAAGAATAGGATCAGTTTGCTTGCTGATGACACCAAATTGAGGGCTGGCGGAAGTGGAGGAATAGTTGGATGTGTGACAGTTGGGGTTCAAACTGAATAAGTGTAAGGTGATGCACTTCGGTGCAAGAAGCCCCAGGAGGAGGTACCAGGATATGGGGGTTCAGTTGAGTATCACTGAGGAGGAAAAGGATCTAGGAGTGTTAGTAACAGGGAATATGAACAATTCAGAACAGTGCAGGAAGGTGGCTGTGAAAACAAACAGGATGGTGGGTTGTGCTGTATTGTGAGGGGCATCACTTCTAGAAACAGGGAGGTAATACTGCCATTTTACAAGGCACTGGCCAGACCTCACCTGGAATACTGTGTGCAGTTTTGGCACCCATATCTGAAAAGGAATGTGAGATTACCGGAGGGGGTACAATGGATAGTGTCTTAAATGATCCAAATAGGCTATACACGGTGAGGCTAAGGGAACAGAATATGTGTTTTGTGGAGGAGAGAAGGGATGGGGGATATGATTGAGACTTTCAAGTATCTAAAAGGGATAAACAAGTCTGGTAAGGATGAGTTATTTAAGCCTAGAGAGGGTAGGGACACAAGGGGACATAGCCTCATATTAGTAGGGGGTAGATATAAGAGGGAAATGAGGAGGCACTATTTCACAGAGAGGACAATGGCTGAATGGAATGTTCTTCTGGAAGAGGTGGTATCCTGTATGATGGTGGGAAGTTTCAAGAGAGGATGCAATAAGATGAGAGGGGGTATAATAATGATGGGGGATGGGGGAATGGAGCAGCTGCATAATATGGATGCTAGCTGCACACTCGAGCAGACTCGATAGACCAATGGGTCTAATTCTGCTGGCAATTTCATATGTTCGTATGTAAAGTTTTGTCTTCCGAATGAATGCTTGAATCCAATAAAGGTGCATCTGTTGGATCAGTCCCAAGCAAAACAACAAAAATGGGCCCTGATATTGAAAACTGCACCAGGCAATGGCGCAAGTGGTTGCACAGCACAAAGTGATTTGCGCTGGAGCAACAAAGGAAATTATTCAAAAGAGATGAGCAATGGCGCATCTCTTCTGAATATCCCAAACTATGCAGGTGGTGCAAGCATGATGCACTTGCACAGCCCCCCCAGACAGGTCTGAATACCCGGAATGGGAATGCGCCAGTGCATCTGGAGATGAGCCGGGTGCAGTTTCCAGATATTCAGACATGAACATGCAAATTAGATCATTATGTATACAAAGCACAAATGGGGCCATTTGCATGTCATTATGGCCCCATTTGCATGAGGTATGCAGGGCTGACCAGCGGAATGCACCGGACATCCTGCACAGCACGACTGATGTCCCTGGAAGTCTAGTAGTACCCCCTTCCCACACGAAACCTCAATCCTAGTAAAATATGTGTTTTAATATCCCTGGTAGTCCAGTGGTTCCCCTCACACCACTCTGTACCCCAATCCCCATGAAATATGTATTTTAACCACCTTGGTAGTCCAGTGAATCCCCTCTCCCCACTCCATACTCCGATCTCCATGAAATACGTATTTTAAATTCCCTAGTAGTCAGAGGGTTCTCCCTCCCGCTCAGTACCCCAGTCCCCATGAAATATGTTGTAACATCCCTAGTAGTCCAGTGGTTCCCCCCTCCTGCACGAAACCCCAATCATAGTGATACCAATAAATAACCCTGTCCATGGTGGTCTAGTAGAACCCCCACCCTCCCATCCACAGGACCCCATCCCACCTGCACCCCACCCAGGTCATCGTCGGGCAGCATACCACCCTCACCTCTGTGGCTGCCACCAAATGACAGCTTACAGTAACACCTGCACGACATTGGTCCACATTGTGGACAAATGGGCTTGCAGTGTGTACTGTAATAGTCATTCACAGATTTGTGAATGTACATTCACAAAGTTGTGAATTACTATTACAGTACACACTGCAAGCCCATTGGTCGACAGTGTGGACCAATGTCCTTGCAGGTGTTACTATAAACTGTCATTTGTGGGCAGCCATGAAGAGATGTGGGTAAGTATGCTGCCCACTGTTTCTGGTGGGGACAGATTGGGATAGGGGTCCTGTGTGGTTGGGGGTACCACTAGACCACCATGGATGGGGATATTTATTCATGTCACTATGATCTGGGTCTCGTGCAGGGAGGGGGGAACCACTGGACTACCAGGGATGTTTCAATGCATATTTCACGGGAATCAGGATATGGAGTGGGGAGGGGGGAACTACTGGACTACCAGGGATGTTAGAGCACATATTTCATGGGGATCAGGGTACTGAGCAGGGGGGGGACCACTTGACTACCATGGATGTTACAATACATGTTTCATGGGGATCATGGTACAGAGCGGGGAGCAGGGAACCACTGGACTATGGAGGATGCTGCAATACATATTTCATGGGGACTGGGGTATGGAGTGGGAGGGAACCACTGGACTACCAGGGCTCTTTATGTTGCACTGTATGGGGATCAAACTTGGTGCCTGGAGGGGTGGCCACCCAGGGGCTGGTGGCTGCTGTGTTGTGCCTTGCAGTACAGAAGCCTGCCTGGAGGTGGCTACCAGTTAAGACTGTTTTCTACATGTGTAACTTTGGGCCCATGCATGCGGCACATCTCCGAGATGTGCTGGCAGATTGCCTCACATTTCAGCTGAATTTCCAGATGCAATGCATATGCATGGACACACCTCCTGGAGATGTGCCACATGCATTATTTTTGTGCCACATCGGGAATTGCGCAGCAGATTTCCCCCTTTTGAAAATAACCTCAGGGCGCATTTCTGGAGTTGTGCAGGTGCAGCTCAGTTGCACCACGCACAACTCCTTTGAATATCTAGCCCATGTAGTTTAAAACCAAAGGTTTGGGTCATGTGATGGCATCTGGCTAGAGAGCAGCTGAGTTTCTGAGCTCCCCCCGCTGGTCGCCTTTTTGTGCATTTAACCTGCCATCCTGCTTATCTTTTTGACTAATTTATATTAATAACGCTTGGGGAAAGTTTCTACCATTATTTGGTGACTGAAGTAGCGAAAATAACCGGTTGCTGGCTTGAGATGGAGGTAGATAGCAGGCAGGCCTCAGTCAGGCACAATCCTCCTGCTTCCCCAGAGAAGGCCTCCAAGAAGCAGAGGAACCAGGCCCCTACCAGAGCTGATCGAGGTGGGGAGAAAGGTCAGTCGATTCTACCACTATCTGAGGACAAGTTTCTTCAAGAGCTTACACCCCTGAAAGATATTCTTCAGGACTTAGCAGGGGAATTAAAATCATTACGCAGCGATCTTTCCTCAGTCTCTACAAGAGTCACAGATATGGAAGCAAGGCTAATTTCCTCGGAAGCGTGGAGGTCTAGAGCTGAAACGGAGATTACTGAGCTCAGACAGCAAGTCAAAAAATTACAAGCAAAGACCGAGGATTTAGAAGGATCAAAACCGTAGAAATAATCTTTTAATTCTGGGTATACCAATCAGAAGAAGCCCAGACATCATGGTCTTTCTGCAAAATTCCTCTGCAAAATTGTTGGTCCTTCCCTATTAGCCCTACCTATCACTTAGAGAGAGCTCATCGCTTCTTTGAGATCTAAACCTCCTCCAGGATCCCTTCCACGTCCCATTATTGTAAAATTTTTGAGCTATGTGAAGAGGAATCATGTTTTTATTAAATCTCGGGAGTTGAAGGACATATTCTGAGGCTCGTCGAAAATCAGGATCACCCAGGACCTACCCAAGGAGACTCGGGAGAAAAGAGCAGCTTACCATCCAGTAGTGCAAAAATTGATTGCAGCTTCTATTCCATTTAGGATGGTGTATCCAGCGATTTTAAAGGTTATGATAATGACACCACAACCAGCTACAGCTCCCCGGGCGGCTAAATAAAGGGTTGGAAGTTAAACTGCGGACTTATTTAAATTAAGTGGCTGAAATTCTTGAATGGCCTTGTCGGAGGAACTGAACCCTAACTATCGCTGGGGTTAAAATTACCTCTGCTACTGTTTAAATTTTGTGAAGAAGCTTACTTGGTGGGGGCCTCACCCTGCCTTTCGTTTTCTCCTCTCTCTCCGGTTTCCTGCCTTTTGCTTTTGCTGTCCTCTGGTCTTTCCGTTTTCTTTGCGGGACTCCCCTCTTTTCTCCTGAGGTCTTGGCCTGGATTCGGGTTGTGGTGGCGGGCTCCGGTTCGGCGGCGCTTCCCCCCCCTCCGATTTCGGCCATTTGCCCTGCCGTCGGAACTTAGTTTTGGAGGTGATTGTTTCCGGAGGGGACTTCCGGGGAGACGGACCTCTGCGGGTCCATCGGCCTTTTGGATCCCCCTGGAAACAACATTCTGGACGGAATCTCAGTGGCAGGAAGACTTACATGGCAATTCTGTTTGGATTATGTGGGTTTTCTGGATTTCCTCTTTTTCTTGGTTTGCCTTGTCTCGGGTAGGATTTCTTTTCCCTTTCCGGTATCTCGTTCTGGTTTGGCCTTATTTGGGTGTTGGGGTACCGCCTGTTAAAGCCGTTTTGGGACTGGGGGCTGCCATAAAGGGGTGGTATGTTACTACCCATATTTTCCCTTTTATTGTCCCTCTTCCTATTCTCCTATACCTTTTCCTTCTATTTGTGTTACTGACTATGGGGGAGGTGGCGGGTGGGGGGTCAATCTCGGAGGACTTGCTCGCTAGATGTGGAATCGTGAGCCATATTTTGGGGGGTTAGCTAACCTCCCCCCGGGGTTGGGACTCTTGGGGATGGCAGCCCTGGTAGCAGGGGTTGGCATTCTCCTGGGAGGGTCACTGATTCTGTTTCTTTGTGGGTGTTGGTCCCTGACTCTGGGGGTTTGGAGGTTCACGCTGGGGGTTCGGGAGCCTGAGCTTTTGGTTTAACGGGTAACTTCTGGCGTATTCAGGCTCTGCCAACCCATTGTACATACTTATGTTTTGTTTGGTTGGGGGTATGGGACGTGGGTGGGGGATTGGGAGGGTGAGGAGGGGGTTCTGGTTTTATTTCTATGACTTGGTCAAATGTTCTTGGAGTTGGATGGAGGGGGTTTACTAGATTCTGAGGTTTGTTTATTTGTTAAATTTCAGGTTTTCTGATGTGGGGATGAGGGTTGGGGATTGGGGATTAGTAGTAGATGTCCCAGATATATTGTATGATTGTTGCTTTACTGATATAGTTCATTTCTGGGTGGGGTTGTTCAATGTGGTGCACCATGCAGTTATATATTATGTTGCCTCTGTCTGGACACATATTAACGTCTTTATTTTCTTGAAATGGCTATGAACAATGTTAAGATAGCGTCGTGGAATGTTAGAGGGCTTAGGGATCGGGTTAAGAGATTACAGGCTTTTAACCACTGTTCCTTATTCCACATTGACATCCTGTTTTTGCAGGAGACACACTTATCCCAAGATGAATCCAGACTGCTCTCCTGATCTGGTTTCTCCCAGGCTTACCTTGCTGGAAATTCAAGTTTCAGTAAAGGAGTTATGTATTATTAAAAACATGTATTGTTCATTAAGGAGCAGGTGGCCATAGACCCGGAGGGAGGTTGTTTGGTGGAAGGTGTTTGAGCAGGGGACAGGGTAGTAGTGGGTTCTGTTTATGGCCCAGTTGGAGGTAACCCCGAATTTTTTATGGCCTTGGCTAATAAATTGGCTAAGTTTCTCCCAGCTCAGTTTATACTGGGAGGGGATTGGAACCTGCCCTTTTCTCCCACCTTAGATAGGGAACCACCAGACAGACGCCCACCTTCTCCGGCACAGCATGCCTTCTCGGATCTGGTCTCGATGTTTGGTCTAGGTGACCCCTGGCGCCTGGCTAATCCTTCCGTTCGTGCCTTTTCCTTCTATTCTCAACCGCATGGAACTAAGTCAAGGTTAGACATGATTCTGGTCAGCTCTCCCTTTTTCCCGAATATTCTTTCTTCTGGTATTGAACCAATAATTGTGTCAGATCATGCTGTAGTCTGGACACAACTGTCTCTAGATCCTGGATACTCTCGGGATTCAATATGGCGATTAAATACACAGCTGTTAAAAGATCGTCAGATTGTCTCTGATATTCGCTCTCGGATTTCCTCTTTTTTGGTGGACAATTTGAATTCCACTTCTAGAACTGATATGCTCTGGGGTGCGCTGAAATGCTATCTTAGGGGGGAACTTATTAAAATGGCTTCTTTTAGGAAAAGGACTAGGATGGCGAAGTCTTTGGCTCTGATGAGTAAAGTAAGGGACCTAGAGGCTAGCTATGCTGCTACTTCCTCCACACAGGATTTTAAGGAGCTTTTGCTAGTTAAAAATGAGTACTCAGACCTTGTGAAAGAAAAAACTGAGTATTACATGTTAAAAACCCAAGCAAAATATTTTGAGTCCAGTGAAAAGGCCGGTAAGTTACTGGCTTTACGCCTCCGTTCATTAGAGGGTTCAAGGATTATTCCTTCGCTGTCCTCTCTGGATGGTAAGGTAGTTTCTTCGCCTAGAGACATTGCGAGTATTTTTAAGGATTATTATTCAGAGCTCTATAGATGCCCTTCTCCTCCCTTTTCTAGTTCAGCCATCATGGAATATCTTAGAACAATAGACATCCCTTGTTTATCGGATACTCAGCAGGCGAGTTTCCTAGCACCTATCTCGGCAGAAGAAATAGGTAGTACTGTCGCTTCCTTGGTATCAGATAAAACTCTGGGGCCAGATGGCTTTCCGGCAAACTTTTATAAAGTGTTTGCTGAGGACCTGATACCTATCCTTCTTAAATTATATAACTATTTACCAATCTCTTCTGAACTTGACCCCGCAATGTTTGAGGCTACAATTGTTCTAATTCCTAAGGCAGATAAAGATTTGGCAGACCCGGCTAGTTACCGCTCCATTTCTCTTCAAAATTATGATATTAAGATTTTAGCCAAGATTTTAGCTGAAAGGATCAAAAAAGTATGGATGGACCTGCTGAGTCCTGAACAAGCTGGTTTTGTCTCCGGGAGGTCGGCGGCTGATCATCTGAGAACCCTGTCACATATCTCCCAGTACGCTCAAGCAGCAATGGGTCCGATAGCCCTGATTTCTCTTGATGCTGAGAAAGCATTCGATTGGGTTGATTGGTCCTTTCTCTGGGCCGTAATGGGTGTGATGGGGTTTCCGGCCTCTTTCTTGGATACGATTCGGGTACTTTATAGATGCCCCTCGGCTAAGATCTATTGTAATGGGTTTTTTTATTCTTCCTTTCGGCTCTTTGCTGGTACCAGGCAGGGCTGCCCTCTCTCTCCTTTGCTATTTAATTTATTTTTGGAACCTTTGTTGATTAAACTTAAATCGTCTCCTCAGGTGAGAGGTGTCAGGCTTCAGCAACGTGACCTAGTTTGCTCTGTGTATGCAGATGATGTCATGCTTCATTTAATGGATCCAGTAACATCTCTAGAGGCGGCTCTTGATATTATTAAGAAGTATGGCTTCTTTTCTCGTTATAAGTTGAATATTTCCAAGTGTGAGGTTTACCCTTTAAATTGCTATGTCAATAAGCAGGACTTTCTTTCCTTCAGGATGAGATGGTCTCCCAGATCTATCAAGTATCTGGGCATACATTTCTCTACTGACCTTTCTCTGTTGAAGACATTAAATTTGGATAGAGTTTGGGATTTGATTAGTCAGGATTTGCAAAGATGGTCAATTCTCCCGATTTCGCTCTGGGGGCGTATTAATATTCTTAAAATGAATATACTTCCCCGGATCTTTTACCCATTGAACCTGACTAATCTCTGGATTCCCCTTCCATTTTTCCAGCAGCTTCACCGGTTATTTTCCAGTTTTATCTGGCGAAGGAAGGGTGCTCGGCGTTCCTATGTTAATCTCTCACTCCCTAGAGAGAGGGGTGGTTTACGATTGCCCAATCTTCAGCTATATTACTGGGTGGCCCACCTTCGAAGTTGGGACAATGGTTCTCCTCAGGTGCTTCGAACGCTGGTCCAATATGGCTTCAGCTGGAAAAGGACTTTCTCTTTGAACTTGGGCTGGATATCTCCGCCTTGTTCTATTTGCCCTTGAGGGCTCTTTCTCAGCTGATTCCAAATAAAGTGGTGGCCAAGAATCTAAGAGCTTGGGTACAGTGTCTCAACTTCTTTCAGATCTCCAGTGAGTTGGATTTAGGACAGCCAGTGGTGCTAAACCCTAATGTTAAACTTGGAAATTCTTGGAAATTTCCAGGATGGGTCCCACAACTTAAGGAGGCTACTGTGGAGCAGTTGTTTAGTCAAGACCTGCTGCTACCATCAGATGAGATTCTTAATAAATTTGATATACCTAGCAAGGGAATCTTTAAAGTTTTCCAGCTTGACACCTAGTGAGCACTAAATTGGTACTTCTTTTAGGCAATCGGTAGTCCAACCTTTTCTAACTAATATTGTGAGCCTTGCTTCCTCAGCCCTAATCTTTATCCTTAATTTATTTATACCTATTAAACTTTGGGGTACCTGAGAGGGGTTGAGGGCTCTCCGTTCTGGGCAGACCTTCTTCCTGATGCCGGCCCAGTTTGGACAAACATTTGGCGTAACTTGTATAGATATCACACTCAGGATAGGTTGAGATTAATAAAGTACTATATCGTGAATAATCTTTATTATACCCCTGTTAAACTCTTTCAGCGTAAAATGGTCTCCAATGCAGACTGTTTTAGGTGCTTGCTAGCGGAGGGCAATTTAATTCACATTTTTTGGGAGTGTCCTAAGGTAGCACCATTGTGGTCTCTAATTCAAAGGAATCTGGATCCCCTTCTAGGCCTTAGTGGTTATTTCTGTCCTGAAGTCTGTGTTTTGGGAGATTTTTCTAGTATACATACTGTAGAATGTCATTACCATATGACTCTAGTGTCCATGGCAGTTAAGAAACTGGTCTTAAGGCATTGGAAGGACCATTTGGTTTTATCATATGCAGATTGGCTGAAGGAGCTGATGTCATTCCTCCAATCTGAGAGTTTGATTGCCAGTTTTAAAGATCGGATGGACCTGTTCTACAAAGGTGGGGCAAATTACAAGCTATGTGTTTGAAGTAATACCAGGACCTGACAACCCGATCCCTTTGCCCTCATATGGTATATGGTATATTGTTACTATCTTTGTATATTTGATGATTTTAGATCTTTTATGTGACTTTATATGAGCCATGGGATTGTGGGAATTGCTATATTGTTCTAGATATATAATGATGTCCAGATTTAAGAGGGTTTTCCTTTGGTCTTGCGATGGTGCACCCATATGGGGTGGGGGTTATGGGGTTTACAGGTTGGGACTTATATGTTTGATTGTTTTATGGTTAATTTGATGGGGTTTTCCTAGGAAGGTATTGATATTTTCTCAGGGGGGTGTGTGGGGGGGTATGGTATTCGTGATATGATGTATATGGTATCTATTGGTATACGGTGTGAGGGTTTAGGTGGGGGAGGGGTATTTTGTTTTGTTCAGTCTGTTAACATTTTGGACATTTTGGTTCTGTTCTGGTTGGTATGTTGCAAACTAACAAACTTAAATTTAAAAAAAAATAAATAAATAAAACCAAAGGTTTGTGAATACCACTGGCAGAGACATCCCAAGATATGAAACAATTGTATACTGTGCTACTGCCAGTCCCTCACAGTCATCTGATTCTTCTGAAGCTGTGGACAATGAGGGTAATAAAGATGAAGATGATAAAGAGAATGATCAGACAGCACAACATTTACTTGAGGGGATGGAAATTGCAGATAAGGAAAAAAGAGAAAGAAAAGTTTCAGTTGAGGAGTAGGGCAGAGGGTTCAAGAAAGGGAATACATTACAGCAGGACAAGGCCTCAAAAAAAGTCCATGGAAAAAACATGAAAAGATGACTGATAATGCAGTGCCTTCCTGGGGAAAAAAAACTAAAAAGATATCATCTTTTGATTGGTCATACTTTCCCATTAGTGCTTCTAATGAGTTTGTGGCAACATGCGCTATTTGTAAATGGTCAATCAACAGGGGTAAAAAGAAAGATGTGATGGGAACTGAGGATCTGAGTAGCTGAAGTTTAGCTGCATTAGTGGCCAGGAGGTCTCAGAGTGGCCATTGCCACTGAAAGGAGAAGGGGACAGTTTGTGCTACACCCATGGCTGGAATAAGCAGCATGGTCAATGCTGCAAGGAAATGGGGGACCAGTGGCTGTAGCTGCCCAGTGTCATCGTTGCCGCCACCATGGCCAGGAAGTCAGATCTGAGGCTGTAAATCAGTCAGGATTAAGGGCACAAACTTTCAAATCCATGGCTGGGCTATTTAAGCTCAGCCCAACTGCATACCCCTGCAGGAGCTGAAGTTTACTCACATCAGTGGGCAGGAGGACTTGGAGCAGCCGTTGCTGCTGAAAGAAGGGACCGTTGTGCTGAAAAGTTTTCCCTGCCCACCCGCCCTCGTCCCACACCACCTGCTAACTAGATGGTCTCACTGGGCCCCTCCCAGTAGAGACTTCACCAATCAGAAGGGAGCAGGATGGGGCTAAAGTAAGTGGCAAAGTAAGATAAGCCTGCACCCAGCCAGCAGAAATGGTATGTGAGGAGCTGCAGGATCTTGATTTTATACCACCCACCCTCTCTTGATTCTAGGAGCCTGTATCTAAGGAAAAGGGCATTTAAGGAGAACTGGCTGTGGAACATTCAAAGAAGAATTGCATCTGGAACTCTGGCTATGGATAATTTTTGAATGGAGGACTCGGGTACTGGTTGTGGAACATTTAAAAAAAGAGTGACTCTGGATGTGGGTTATTTTTGGATGGAGGACTTAGATACTGGTTGTGGAACATTTAAAGAAGAGTGTGTCTGGGACTCAGTACTAGTATGTGCTGTATGGGAGTTGGACTGCCAGTGCATAGTGTCATAGTGCTTTAACAAATGATGGGGCATTAGTAGGTATTGTATAGAGGTTAAGCACAAAGTACAAATTGAGTGTAGCTCAAAAAAGGTAAATAACATCCAGCACTCCAAGCATTGTGTAAGATAAAAAAGTTTTACTTGTGGAAAAGATATAAATCACTTCCAGAGGCACAGCAGAAAAGCTACATATCACAGGGTATCACAGTGTAGATAATTATCCAGCCTCCAACACTGAGTGAACATCTAAACACTGACAAAAGTTTCCATGGCAACAAGTAAATAAGCTGACCCTTACAACTCCATCCCTTCAGCCTAGTGCTTCGAGGACTAACATCTCTTCATCAGAGACCTGGCTATTCCCATGTAACGTGAGTTCAAATAGTATATCATCCAGGTGTAGTGCGTTAACTCATTTATTCCAATGTGATTGCTACATCCAATAAAGTGCTTGTGCTTAATAAAGCGAGAACTTGCTTATGCAGAGCTATGCTCCCAGCCAGCCCCACTACTCCAGCTGCTCACATGTTATTGCATTTGAGGCACCCCTAATTGTTTTATTTAAGTGAGCAGCATGGTGTTGACTGAGAACACAGCATTGCACCTCCACAAATTACGTAGTGCAAAAATCATCAGCTATTCATATATTTGTAATATTTCTTTTTTAAATTACAACTATCCATGAACATAACAAAAGTTTGATTCCAGATCTGGGATCTCTGGGATCCCCATGTAGCCCCACTAGGATTTTATTCATGCAGAAAGGGCTTCCAGTTCATTTCTACTGAACTGGCTGCCCCCCCAGAGATGGGCGAAGTGGTCCCAGTTCGCTCCAAGAAGTGAAGCGAAAGCGAATTTGCAGAGTGCTCCACAACGCAAAGCAGAGTACTTTGCATTATAATGGGTAACATGAACTCCATTGAAAACAATGACTTTGCATTACTCCACCTTCCCAAACCACGACTCCACCAATTCTTAAGGCGAAATACATTGAAAATAATGTAGTTCACCTCATTTCGCCTTGTTTTTAAGCTCCAAAGGTGTATTTTGCAGTGATTCATGGGATTTCAGGTCACATGGGCTCTAGACTGTTCTGCACAGCCTCAATTCGGGGTAGTGTGTATAGGAAGCTACTGAAGACAGTCTGTTCTGAGAGCTCTCTGGGATTCAAACCTTATAAAAGCTGTTAAAAAAGCTTTTTTGAGTCATTTTTTGCTGAAACTTTAGTTAATCTATTGTAGGAAACCCTACTGTGCTCATATGATCGAGCATTTATTGTTTGTGTGTGGATTTTGAATGCTAATGTAAAACATTCAGTCTGTGTACTGACAGACAGTGGAAGTGTGCTTTGGGGGAGGGGCGTATCTGTGGTGTAGGTAGATTAACTTGGAAAAAAAGACAGTGCTTTCTATTTTTGTGATATTTTTCTTCTAAAACCGTGGTAATGTACACATAGTAATATTTTCAATAATTCTTGCCATTTTTTTGCCCATTGTTGTGGTGCAGCAGTGCAAAATTTTAGTTTGTTTAAAATATGTGGTTATATTACTGAAGTTTTCAATTTGCTATGCATTACTTAGTATATGTGTGAGTATGTGTGTGTGACGCGTATCATCAAATCAGACACCTTTTATTGTGCCACATAGTAATTCCAGCAATGTGAACCTGCTATCCAGTGCAGCTGTGTGATTTTTGTATTTCTTTGTGGTATCTTTACTGGTGCTAGTACTAGTGACTGTTACTGCAGCAGTGCAGTACACTGCCCCCCCCCCCACGGCCTGCCCCAACCTGCAAAGGTATTCTTTTCCAGATTTGAATTTCTGATGGTGAGCACTGGTTAGGTGCTGAGCCTTTGTGTCTGCATCTATTCAGTGCACAGTGCAATCTTAATCTGTCTGTGCATTTGCCCAATCTCCATCTGTAACTTAAGTCACAGTGTTTCTTTGGTTTCCCTTCAGAGTACTGGACAGGTGTGATGCATAATTCCGCATGAACATTGTACTCATCAATATGCATTTTTAAGTCAGGACTATCATCATAAGCCACTCATGATATGAATCACATTCTTCATCATCACAGTCACAAATGTAGTCACAAATCATGATTCACGATCACGTTATGAAACACAACATTAATTTTTTTACTAGTTACTTGGATGTATTGTAAGCCTATTTTGTAATATCTCTCCAGGGTTTACCACCACACCATTGTACTCATTAATACATGTTTTTAAGTCAGGGAGTTTTGTGCTACAGCTCTTTGGGAAAGTACAGCTGTATGCATTCGTGTTCCCATTTCAGTTCCATATTGGTTATCTCACATAGTCGACACTGAATCAAGTTCTTCATCATCACGGTCACAAATGCAGTCACAAATCATGATTCACAATCTTGTCACAAATCACAGCATTAATTTTTTTACTAGTTACTTGGATGTATGGTAAGCCTGTTTAGTAGTATGTCTCCAGCCTTCACCACCCCACCACTGTACTCATTCATAACAGTTTTTTAATTGGGGAGTTTTATGACACAAGCTCAGCTCATCAGGGAAGTACATCCATAGGCATTCACATTCCTTCCTGTATAGCATGTAAGTTACAGTATGGTAAGTAGTGGTGGGCGAAGTGGGCCCAATTTTCTCTATGAAGTGATTCTCAGAGTAAGGCAGAATCCACGGAGTACTCCACATTGTGAAGTGGAGTACTTCACATCATAATGAAGAATGCGAAGTCCATTGAAACCAATGACTTTGTGTTATTCCGCCTTCCCCAAACCACTTCTCCACCAATTTTAAGGTGAACTGCGTTGAAATCAATGTTAATTTGCCTCACTTCACCTTGTAATTGAACTCCAAATGAAATTCTGCAATGATTCATGGGATTGCAGGTGACATGGGCTCTAGATTGTTCAGCACAGCCTCAGTTCTGGCCTGGGTAGTGTGTGTGTAGTGGTAGCTGGAGACAGTTTTCTCTCAGAGATCTGCAATTCAAAACCTGTAAAAGCTGTTTAAAATGCCTTTTTGAGTAATTTTTGTTTGCTCAAAATTTATTACATCGATTGTAGGAAAACTCTTCTGTGCTCATATCATCGAGTGTTTATTGTTGAGTATCGATTTTGAATGTTAATTTAGAACAGTCTGTGTACTGTGAAGTGTGCTTTGGAGGAGGGGTGTATTTGTGGTAAAGGTACATTTTTGTTTGTTTGTTTGTTTGTTTATTTTTATACTGAATAACCAATGAGCATAAAATGCCCATTTTCACTGGTGGCCAGTCACAAGAAATCTACAAAAGACTTAAAACAATACATAGAGGGCCAGATATTCAAAAGGGTTGCGCCTTGCGCAATAGGGTTACGCCTGCGCAAGTCCGAGCTTACTCCATTCTGCGATATTCAGCAGGAGGCAGTTGCGTCACAGAAAATATGCTGAGCAACAGCACAATGCAAATGAATGCATGCTGAACTGGAGGGGAAGGAACCATGCATAAACTGCACAGCCAGATATTCAGCCGAGCTGTGCAGAGTTGTGCAGGCAGAACCCCCAACCTGTGCCTGCACAACTTTGAGCCAAAAAAAAAGGATCAAGTTGAGGGCCACCCACAGGTGAGCTACTGCATTGCAGGGCGCAACACAGCATCTGCCACTTGTGGCTGGCCCTCAACCCACTCCCTGTGCTCCCCCTGCAGCCTGATCATGGGCAAAAGAGTGTAAAATCCCCACCACCACCCCCCACCAGCCCGATCGCGGGCAGCAATGTGTCTTCTCCCCAACACATCCCTGGTGGTCCAGTGGACCAATAATTCCGATCACAGGATGGAGTTGTAAACCCCCCCACCTCCCAAATATATCCCTGGTGGTCCAGTGGACTGATAATCCTGATCGCAGGATGGAGTTGTAAACCCCCCCCACCTCCCGAATATATCCCTGGTGGTCCAGTAGACCGATAATCCCAATCGTGACATAGAGTAATGAAACACACACCCCCTGAACATATCCCTGGTGGTCCAGTGGACCAATAAGCCCGATTGCAGGCTGAAGTACTTATACACCCTATGAACATATCCCTGGTGATCTAGTGTCCTCCCACCCCACCCACCCACGAAGCCCCACCACCCTGCTTCCCCCAGGCAGCCAGCAGGTGGCAGCATCCCACCTGCCTGCCGCTCCACACTCCGCTGACTGACTGCCGGTGAGACTGCACCCACTGGTGCAGAGCAAGAGCCAGTGGGCATGCAGCCATGAGAACAGTCCAGTTTGTGAATGAATGTATTTATTCACAAATCTGGACTGTCTTGTACAGTATGGAGCTGCATGCCCATTGACTCTTGCTCTGCCACCAGACATGCAGCCCTACTGGGCAGTCAGTCGGTGGTGGCAGGCGGGTGGGATGCTCGCACCCGCCAGCTGCTGAGGGAGCTAAGTGGTGGGGCTCGTGGTGGTGGGGTGGGGACACTAGGTCACCAGGACATGTTCGGGAGATGTGTTTAATTACTTCAGCCCATGGATCGGGCTTATTGGTCCACTGAACCACTGGGATAGGTTCGGGGAGGGGTGTTTAATTACCCAGCCCGCGATCAGGCTTATCAGTCCACTGGACCACCAGAGATATGTCTGGGGAGAAGGGTGTGTGTTTCATTACTCCATCCTGCGATCGGGATTATCGGTCCACTGGACCACCAGGGATGTGTTGGGGAGATACATTGCTGCCCGCGATTGGGCTGGTGGGGGATTTAAGCTATGCCCACGATTGGGCCAATGGGGGGGTGGTGGTGGGGATTTTACACTCTTTTTCCCATGATCGGGCTACAGGGGGTGGCAATCCCTGATGGCTGCTGCCTGGCAGGGTGCCAGGAGCAAGTCCTCGGGAATCGGTGCACCTGCATGCTAATGGCATGCAAATGGGGCCATAATCAGATGCAAATAGCCCCCCCTGCACCGTGCATGAATTATGGCCCTATTTGCATGTCACCTTTTGAATATCTGGATTTTGCGCATGGCACAATGGTACTTGTGCCACTGCAAAATGAATGCTCCACTCTGACCACTTGCAGTGGTGCAAGTTCCACTGCACCATGCACAGTGGCTGTGGCAAGGGGGGGATGATATTCAGAGGAGTTGCTCAAGGGTGCAACTCCTTTGAATATCGCTCTGGCCACATCCCTGTGCAACTATTTTGTGCAGCGTAAGGGCTTGCTCTACAAAATAGCGCAGTTTGAATATCTGGCCCAGAACATACAAAAAATTGTACAATACAATTTACAATCAATTAAAACAACATTTTGAGGTTGGTCATTATACAGTTTTACAGCATAAAACTGCAAAGAGTTCTGTGCCATTTTTGTTTGAAAAAACGGGATCTGAAATTTATAACCTGCCTGCGACCTAGTTGAAATTGTATTGATCAATCTGGGAAAAAGCTCAGTCATTATCCCTGGTAAATATCCCAAATGCAATTTATGTTGGAAAACTAAAGCACAGAGTCAAAACCTGTCAAAAAAAGACAAACACCCAAAATAACTATATAAATGACAATGATGTGTCCTTTTGTTCTGTCTAGTAACAAAGCAAATGATGTTATGATAAGTAGTTTTAAGCTTTACAAGAATTCTATCTGTAGAAAAAAAAATCAATCCACAATTATTGAGAATAAAAGACTGTGTCAATATTGCCCTAGTTTTATAAGTTAAATTTCTGTTTAATCGATACAGCATTCCCAATCTTTGATGTATCTTACTAATCAATTTTGTAATGTGTAACTCAAATGATAAATGTGAGTCAATAATCAGTCCCAGATATTTTATATCTGTAACCTTCTCAGTCTTGTTACCATAATTGTCACATAATGTCAGATCAAATATTACGTTGGTCCAAGGATTTTTTAAAACCATATACTTTATTTTACTAGACTTTAGAACTAATGTATACCTAATTAGCCATTCATGCATTAAAGTTCTTTTGTAAACATTGTTGTACCCTTGGACAAGATTCACCATTACATACTAAAACCGTGTCATCCACATATAAAATAAGTTCAGCATTATTACATACATTATGCAATTAGTTTATAAAAAGTGAGAACAACAGGAGTCTCAAAATGGACCCTTGGGGAACTCCACTATCCAATTTACCCTCATTCGATAACACACCATTTATCAAAATTTTCTGCGCCCTCCCAGTCAGGTACTTTTTCATCCAAAAAAATCACCTCATCAGAAAAGTTTTCTTTAAGTACACTCATTAATAGTTCTCTATGGTGCACAAGATTGAATGCCTTGATGAAGTCCACAAACATCAAAGCCATTATTTTAGCCTAATCAAGGGTTCTATGGACCTGGCTTGTGAACCTCACCAAGGCAGTCTCTGTATTGTGTCCTGACCGAAATCCATGTTGAGAAGATGATCATAGCCTATATTTATCTAAATGCTCCATAATCTGATCTGACACAATCCTTTTTAATAGTTTGGATGAAGGAGTCAACAATGTAATAGGTCGGTAGTTATTCACATTCGACATACTACCAGCTTTAAATATGGGTCTTACAATATGACATTTCAATTTAGAAGGAAACACATTATTAGAAAAGGGAGAAATTAAAAAATTTAGTCAACTGTGGGGCCATTACTATTCCTGCTTTTTTAAAAACCCTATAGTCAATCCCACCAATCCCAGTGCTTGGTCTAGGGACCCTCTTTAAAATAAAAGACAAAGTCTCCTCAGTAGACAATAATGGGAAATAAAATTTTGGGATTCTGATACATTCTAATTTAGCCTTTTTCTCAACCAAATCCTCATTCAATTCAAACTTTAAATCCTGCCCTGAAGGTCTATACCTATCAAGATTGACAAAATGTGAATTAAACCCTTTAGCAACCTCTATTGGCTCATTCACTAATTGCCCATTTAATTGAACTGAAATATTATCAGGTTTATTTCCTTTACCCATTAAGCTATTTAAGGTTTTCCAAAAAACCTTAGAGTTACTATTGTCAGAGGTTTATTTCCTCTAATAATAATCACATTTTGCTTTTGTAACTTCTGACTTACACAAATTATGCAATCTCTTATATTCTTGCTGTAGCTTTAATGTTCTATATTTCCTATATCTACTCCAAACCTTATTTCCTTCTTTCATTAGTGTAACCAATTCTGCACTTATCCATAGTTTATCAGCTTTTATTCTAACAACTTTCAATGGTAATAACTTATCACAAATATTAATAAAATGACAGAATTTATCAAAAACCATGTCTATATTCACAGTATCATCCAAAATGACCAACTGATTACATTTACCTCATCTGAGAATGATTGTTGCTGGAAATCATTTACAAGACAATACTGAATAACCCTAGTGTGCACTTTACAACCCTTCACTGACCACCCACAGTAAACTGCACAGCGATCACTTAAATAGTCCGCTTTTACTCCAGAGGTAACCACATGACTAGGAATGTTAGTAATAATTCAGTCCATTAATGACTCATACCCAGTACAATAATTATATCAAGTAGAATCAGTTATTAACTGACTTATCTCCAGACCAGTTACCAAATTTCTAACATCAATAGCTTGTGATGAGGACCAATCTAAATTAAAATCTCCTATAGTCAATAGTTCCCTTGATGATGGAAAGGGTAAATTCTGAAAAAAAAGCATCAATACCCAATTTAACATTCAACGGTGGGACATACACATTAATTAAAGTCAGAAATGTGTTACCTCCTAAAACCAGATCAATTGCCAATGACTCATAATGTATATAGTCAACATTGTCCTGATTCACACTCATTAATACATGACTTTTAATATAGAATAAACCCCCCTCCCCTCTTCCTCTTCCTGTCTTTTCTGAAAACTGAATAACCCTCCAAATATGCTTCATCATCAAACACTTTATCTGTTAGCCAAGTCTCAGTCAAAGCCAACACATCAAATGAATTATCCACTAATCAACCTTCCAACTGATCCTTTTTAGACATTAGACTTTGTATGTTTAAATGGCCTATCCTCAACATAGTATTTAAACCCGTTTTATTGGCCGTATAAAGCCCATTACTGGACCAGGATTTGGATGAACTGTACCTGAAAACATTAATAACATCATTAATAACCACTTATTCCTTACGTAATTGCTACCATACGTCCCAGCTGACTGAACACGCCTCACTTCAGAATTGGTAAAATAGCTGCTCTTCGCCATCTTATAGCATGAATCTAAATATCCCAATTTGTTTATCATTATAGTAACAAACTCATACCCAATCCAAATATTTTATTGGTAATGTCAGTTGGTAGGAGATTAAATTCAGAATAATATTGCCCTTGCATGGTACCTGCATAATTAACCCTGGCCCCATACTTTAAACAGCTGTCCATGGAACTAACTTGGTCAGTGTCAGAAATAATTACCCACTGTTTAACATATACAGATAAAAACAGTTACACTTTCTCCATGATTTACCTCAGGTGTTACTTATAAACTTTTTCAAAACAGCCTCCCTGCAGCTTCTGGTTGTAGACTCTCACTGGTGACACTTGCCACTCCAGCGAGAGCCACTCATGCAGTGCCCCTCCTCCTTCCCACGTCACCTCCAGTTGTCCCAGTTTCTAGTACCGACCACTGCCACCAGGTTGTACCGGTAATGAAACAACAGTTTGTGCAGTCCTTCGGGCAAAAAGTTATGTGCAGAGATGCTGCAGGCAGTTTGATATTGCGGAGTGCAGACATGCTAAAAAGCCGACTCGTAGCTGGACTTTAAACTGTAACACCCCTCCTCCTTCCCACGTCACCTCCAATTGTCCCGGTTCCTGGTACTGACCGCTGCCACCAGGTCGTACTGGTAATGAAACAACAGGCTATGCAGTCCTTTGGGCAAAAAAGTTATGTGCAGAGATGTTGCAGGCAGTTTGATATTGCAGAGTGCAGACGTGCTGAAAAGACAACTCGCAGGTGGGATTTATGCTGTAACACCCCTCCTCCCTCCCTCCTACGTCACCTCCAATTGTCCCAGTTCCCGGTACCGACCACTGCCACCAGATCATACCGATAATGAAACAACAGGCTGTGCAGTCCTTCAGGCAAAAAAGTTATGTGCAGAGATGTTGCAGGCAGTTTGATATTGCAGAGTGCACAAGTGCTGAAAAGCTGACTTGCAGCTGGGATTTAAACTGTAACACCCCTCCTCCTTCCCACGTCACCTCCAATTGTCCTGGTTCCCGGTACCGATCACTGCCACCAGGTCATACCACTAATGAAACAAAAGGCTATGCAGTCCTTCGGGCAAAAAAGTTATGTGCAGAGATGTTGCAGGCAGTTTGATATTGCAGAGTGCAGATGTGCTGAAAAGCCAATTCACAGCTGGGATTTAAACTGTAATACCCCTCCTCCTTACCACGTCACCTCCAATTGTCCCGGTTCCCAGTACCGACCTCTGCCACCAGGTCGTACTGGTAATGAAACAACAGGCTGTGCAGTCCTTCAGGCAAAAAAGTTATGTGCAGAGATGTTGCAGGCAGTTTGATATTGCAGAGTGCAGATGTGGGAGAAAAAGGCAGTCTTTCAGTTGTGGTTATATTTTTCTTGTATAACTGTGTTTATGTACACATAGTAACATTTTCAGTAATTCTTGACATTTTTTGCTGATTGTTGTGGTGCAACAGTGTATAATTTGTCTGTTTAAAACATTTGGTTATATTACTAAAGGTTTTCTCTTTGCTCTGCATTACTTGTAGTGTATGTGTGAGTGTATGTGAGATGCATGCCGTTAAATCAGTCACCTTTTATTGTGCCACAGAGTAATTGCAGCAGTGTGAACTGGCTATCCACTTGACTTGCCTAAATTTTTTATACTGCTTTGTGGTATCTTTATTGATAGTGGATTGTTACTGCCATGCACTAATCCCTCCACTGGCAAAATGTATTCCTTTCCAGATTCGGATTTGTGACTTGTGAGCACTGGTGAGGTGTTGTTGTGCCTTTTCATATGCATCCCTTGAGTGTGCAGCACAATCCTAATCTGTCTGTGTGTTTGCAGTGCACCATTAATTCTGGGAGACTGCATTTCTTGTTACACTCTCATTTCATTTTGTCAGAACTGGGGAATATTCTGGATACAAGACAGTAGCATTTCATCAGCACTAGGGAATTTTCTGTATAAAAGACAGTAGCATTTTGGGGATGCACATTAATTCTGGTGAGTGGGTGACTGTGTGTGACCACTGCTTGCATGACTGAGTGCACCATTCATTCTGGGAGACTTTGCATTTCTTGTTATGCTCTCATTTCATGCCATCAACACTGGGGAGTTTTCTGGACACGAGACAGTAGCACTTTGGGGATGCACATTAGTTCTGGTGACTGTGTGGGTGGGGTGCTGCCAATATTGTTGTCACTCCAGCTTAATTTGCATTTAAGGCAGAATAACAATGCAAAGTAATAATAACATGGCGAACTGAGCCTTTTCCTATGGGGCACTCCATGTAGCAAAGTGCCAATGTGAAGTGGCCACTTCGTGTTCACTTCACCGGCAGATTTTAAATTCGCTGCATCTCTTTCCCCACCATCCGACGATACATAACCTATGGCATCTGACTGTTGTAGTAGATTCTTTAATTCCCCTCTTCCCAAGCTGATCTTAAAAAAGGTAAATTTGATATTCTATCAGTTCCTGAGCTCCATGTGATTCATTATTTTCAATGCCTATCTGCTCTATCTGAGGAGATAAAGCAGCATCTAAAACATTGTCATAACTATGTTCTACTAACTCATTAACCAAATCATTTACTTCCTGTAATGAAAAAGAACCATGATTAGCAAACTATGTTTTTAAGTTGATCTTTTTAAACAGTCTGTAAAGATCTGTATAAATATCGAACTCATCAACCCAAGGCACAGGTACAAAGGAAAGTCTGTAGCTTCAGACTTTTATCTGTGTTTTATTTCAAGTCCTTTTGGATGTATTCAGAACCGTCAATTTAGAATCTTCACCTGCAGGCAAACTATCAGTTCCATTTAGCTCGTTGTTGATGTGTGCACTTCTTCCTCATCTCCTTCTAGTGTTTTTTTTTCTTTTTTTTGAACTTGAGCCTACCACCTCCGTTGAAGTGCCTGCACCTTCATTGACAGATTCATGGCTTGAAAACCTTGTGTCATTAAATGAAGCTGATGAAGCACTTGTAAATACTGAAGTGCTACTTTTATTTTTATTTCTGAATAATCGACCTCTGACTCTTCCCTTGCCTTTAACATAAGGACCTGTTTTGTCTGTCCATTTAAACACCTGATTACTGGTGTAATCACCTTCATCCCTTGTTAACTTTTTATTTTTCCTTGCAATCAGCTCATTTCCCAATTTCTCCACTTTACTTGTTAGTTTCTTATCTAATTTTATATGTAGATAATTGATCATTTAATTGCTGTATTTCTTCAATGACAATGTCCCGGTCATATTCATCCACCTTAATTTTAATCTTTTACCAGCCCAACTGAACAATCAGATAGATTCTCTTCCCAATCAGCTGTATAATACATTTTGTCCAAACTACGTCAACATATTTATGACTCTTAAGTTTCTTGGAGCTTGTTTTTTATCAATGCACTTTTATTTAAAGACAAAATGTCATCTTGCAGATTTACCTCATTCAGCACTGCTTTCTCTAACTTGGAGAATAAGCTTCTAATCCATCCTTCTTCAGAGGTGTCCTCAGTGACAGGCACATGGCCAGAATCTCTGTCTAAAATCTTGCATCTGGTAGTGAGATTCGTGCTGGTAAGTGAGTACGCCATCCGCCAAATTTTGTGACCATTGGAATATATAATTTTTGCTCCTGAATTCTGGTGTTAACTCACTAGGAGCTGTAGGGTGCTTTGTATATTCTTCAAATAAGCTTCAGGTAATGGAAAACCATCTGGAGCATAGCCCAAAAAAATCTCTTGTTTTAGAAGCCTCTTGTTGCAACGACTACGTCAATCAGTAAAACCGGTAGCTGGAAAAAAAAATAGCTCAAAAAAGGTAAATAACATCCAGCACTCCAAGCATTGTGGAAGATAAAAAAGTTTTACTTGTGAAAAAGATATAAATCACTTACAGAGTCACAGTGCAAAAAGCACATATCACAGGGTATCACAGTGTAGATAATTATCCAACCTCCACCAGTGAGTGAACATCTAAACACTGAAAATCATTTCCATAGCAATAAGCAAATAAGCTGACCCTTACAACACCATACCACTAGCCTAGCACTTTGAGGACTAACTCCTCTTCATCAGGGACCGGGCTATTCCCATGTAACATGAGTTAAAAGAATATATTATCCAGGTGTAGTACATTAATTAATTTATTCCAGTGTGATTGCTACATCCAATAAAGTGCTTGTGTTTAATAAGGAGAGGACTTGCTTATGCAGAATCATGCCCCTGGCTGCCCCCTCCCCATTTGAGGATACATAACCTATGACATCTGACTGTTGTAGTAGATTCTTTAATTCCCCTTCCCCAAGCTGATCTAAATAAGATAAATTAGATATTCTATCAGTTTGTTCCTGACCTCCATCTGACTCATGACTCTGGTACTGGTTGTGGAATATTTAGAAAAGAGTGACTCTGGCTAGAAACATAGAATTTGATGGCAGATAAGGACTACTTGTCCCACCTAGACTGGCCATTTCCTCTACCTAATGGATAAGCTGCAGATCCTAGTTAACCAACAGCCTACTTCCTCCTACTCCCCACTAGAATTGTCTTATGTCTGTCCTATGCATTCTTGAATTTCCCCACTGTTTTTGACTCTACAACTTCCTCAGGAAGGCTGTTCCATGCATCTACAACCCTCTTTGTGAAGGAATATTTCCTCACATTACCTCAGAGCCATCTTCCCTCTCTCTTCAAATTTGCCCCCTTGTTCTAGCCCGTCTCTTTTTCTGAAAGATGCTACCTTCTTGGACTTTGATGATTCCCTTGAGGTATTTGAAAGTTTCTATCATGTCCCCCCTCTCCCTCCTTTCCTCAAGGCTATACATCTTAAGCTCCTTTCGTCTTTCTTCATATGTCCTGTGGGTCACTTTTGGATGGAGGACTCAGGTACTGGTTGTGAAACATTTAAAGAATAGTACATCTGGGACTCGGTACTAGTAGGTGTTATATGGTGGCTGGACTGCCAGTACATAGTGCCATAGTGCTTTAACAAATGATGGGGCATTAGTAGGTAATGTGTAGAGGCTGAGCAGCTAGTACAAACTGATTGTAGCAACTGTTGGCCCCCTAGGAAAATTAACTGCATTTAGGTTGTCAACATTCCTGTACCTCAAACTAAATTCAGAGAGGGTGCTAAGTAGGGATCACGCTACAGTGGGGAAGGGAATCTTCAGTATCATCAACCATAAGTTAAACAGAGGATGGAGAGAGGAGGTTATGGCATTCAGGAAGGGTGGGGGATAAGGGCTGAATGGGGTCAGGGGGAGGATAGTGGGGTGCAATACCTATGGAGCAGCAGTTTTCATGTGCACGTTTTGGAGAGTTGGGGGATGTCCAATCTGCAGGAGACTGGGGCAGCTGGAAACACAACTTAATTTCCTGATGTGGGAGATTGTAAGGCTGTCCATGACTGGTGGGAAGGCAGAGAAGGTAGGTCACAGCACAGACCTTGGTGACAGGAATATAGGAGGGGAATGGATTTGAACATGCTCAGAAGGTGGAGAGTGAGGGAAGTCTCTAGGTTCAGGGGAGAGGGAAGCCACAATGGATGTGGAAGTCACCCAGGTTCCTGGAGGGGTGGTTGGCAGATGGTGGGTGGGCAGTGGATGGTGGGTGAAGGTCCTGGTGGCAGAAAGATTAGCCTTTATGGGGGTGATACTAATACGGAAGGAGGGATCAACATGACTAACAGGTTTGCGGTTCTGGGATCATTGCGGGGTCTGGAAGAGCAGACTGGGTTGAGGGACTGTGTAGGTAGATGGTGGAAAAGGGGGATGGAGGGAAGGAGGATGGTTCAGAGAATAGGGAAGGGAGATTGAAGGAAGGCAGGTGTTGGAAGTGATGGTAATTTGCAGACCAGTGGGGTAGGCAGGCAGGTGGCTAGGGGGCATGGAAATTTCTCCTGGTGGGGTTGAGTGGGATGGAAGAAAATGGTGCCAGGGGTCTTATGGGTGGAAATGAGCAAGGGGATAACTTAGGTAGACAGAAGAGGGGTCCAGTCAACACAGCAGAAGGGGAAGGTCCTCAGACTCTTGAGGCAGGTCTTGTAGGTGGCAGTGGAAGTGTGGGGATGGGGGAAGATCTTATGCAGGAAACCAGTCAGGATGGAATGGCTCATGCACTGGTCCCCAGGATGACATTGGTGGGAAGGGATGCAGCTAGCAGACAGGATGAGAAAATTGGGGATTCCAATACAGAAGTTGAGGTTTGGTTTCTGGGGGCATCTAGGAAAGTAATGGAGGTGAGTGTGGGCAAGGAAAAGGGGGCATAGCAGTGTAGCAGGAGGTGAACCATCTAGAAGGGGTAGAAGGTATGGTGGAAGAGGTAGGCATAGGGGGAGCATGATGGAGGAACCTAGCAGGGAACCTGAGAAGGATAAGTTTGTTGATGAAACCCATAATCACAGGGGCACAAAGGAGGCTAGAGTACTAGTTCTGAGAGACTCTATAATCAGGGGTATCAGGTGGGGGGAAGGTGATGTAAGGGGGAGTGGGGTTAGAGTGGAATGCATGTCAAGTATGACCGTGCACCAGGCTGTGTACCTAGTGCACTGCTTGATGAGGAATGCTAGGGGGCCCTCCCTCACATCTTGGTGCATATGGGTTTAAATGGCATGGAGGGCAACAGCATGGAGGAGGTACAGGCTAGATTCAGGGAACTGACCAGGGTTTATCTAGCTGAGGGGGTGCATGGTCTCTTTCTTAGAGGTTCTTCTAGTATTGAGGGCTTGTGTGGAGAAGAAATAAAAAATTCAGGTGGTCAATAAATGGTTGAGGAGCTGGTGCCGATCCAAGGGGTTTGGGCTGAAAGGAGATTGGGGAGCAACTTAGGAGGACAAGGAGCTATTCGCTAGGGGAAGACTTCATGTGAGCGTGGTGAAGAAGCAGATCCTAAAGCAAAAGCTGAGTGAAGTTATCAAAACTAGGTGGGGTTTAAACTTGTAGTGGGGGGAGCTGGGGCTTGTGGAACAGGTGGATAATTTTTACATGGGAGGGCTTAGGCCTTTCTCCTGAAAGTTTCAGTAGGCGGTGGTGTAGGGCAGTTGAACTCACACATGACCTTGAGGTGGGAGGGGGTGGGGATAAGGAAGGGGACGATCTTGATCAATGCATGAAGTCTGGGGAACAAGATGCCTGAATTTGCAGGCATTGATGACTGAAGGGAGGGTGAACATAGCTGCAGTTACACAGATGTGGCCATGCATCATCAAGACTGGGAGTTGGATATTCCAGGGTACACCATCCTTTGGAAGGATAGGAAGACAGGGAAAAGTGGGGATTGGGGTGCCGCTGTATATTAGGCATGATATTAAATGCTGCAGAGAGGAGGTAGCTGAGGGAAGCATTGAGGTTTTATGGGTTACCCTGCAGGATCCTGGGGAATAGGAGGATCAGGCCTGGGGTGGTGTACAGGCCACCTGCCCAATCAGAAGACCTTGATGAGAAATTCGTGGTGAATCTGAAATCCCTCTGCAGCTTAGGCATGGGTAAGACAGTGGTGCAGGGGGCCCTGAACATGCCTGGGGTTGATTGGGAGACCATGGCATTGTCACTGGCAAGGGAGCAGTGCCTTCTGGATGCCTTCCAGCATGCATTCCTATCCCAACTGGTGGGGAAACTAAGCAGAGAGGGACATATTCTGGACCTGGTAATGACGGATGGATGTCCCTTTGGCTGGGAGTGATTACCCCACAATTTGGTTCACCCTGGACATGGACAGAATTGGGAATTTATCTAGAACAATGGTGGTGGATTTCAGGGGGGGCTAATTTTAGGGGCATGGCGGCAGTCCTGGAGAGGCACCTAGGTGGGATCCGTCAAGACATGGACATGAAGAGCAAGAGAGAACTAATAAAGGGGGGGGGGTCTTCTGGGGGCCACAGAAATCTTCACTAGGGTTGTCCACAAGAATGCCAGGGCTAGAAAACCCAGCTGGTGAACCAGGGAGGTACAGGAGGCAGTAAGAGATAAAAAGCTGGCCATCTGAAGATTCAGTAAGTCTAGAAGGGAGATGGACAGGGAAGAATACCATAGGATCCCAGACAGGCAGGTAGTATGGTGAGAGCAGCCAAGAAAGACAAAGAATTGTGGTTGGTGCAGGGGATGGAGGGAAGGGGGATTTTTTTCCAGTTTATCAGGGAGGGAGGAGTAAATCAAGGGGGATGGATTGATAGGTTAAAAGAGGTGGACCGGTAGTGGTGGAACAAGCAGAAGTACTCAATGAGTACTTCTGCTCAGTTACTACGAAGTGGGGGGGATCAGCCCCACAGGGATTTGTGGAAGAGAGGTGGGGGAGGCACTCACTGATGAGGAGATACCATTGGGGAGGGTAAGAGAGACTCTAAGGTCCCTGAGGGGTGACAAGGCTCTAGGTTCAAATGGGATTCACCCCAGGGTATTGAGTGAACTTGCAGATGTCCTGGCTGCACCACTGATGTACTTATTCAATTCCTTTCTTCAAACTGGACAGGTTCCCTGCGATTGGAGGGAGGCCCATGTCAAACCTCTCTAATAGGGTGGTCTGTAGGAAGAGCTGGGTAGTTACAGACCAGTCAGTCTGATGACAGTGGCGGGGAAGCTGATGGATTCCATCTTAAAGGAAAGGATAATTGAGTTCCTGGAGGCCTGTGGTCTCCAGGATGAAAGCCAGCATGGGTTTGTCCAGGGAAGATCATGTCAGATGAACCTAGTTGAATTGTACGACTAGGTGACAAGGTCTCTAGACCAGGGGAAGCTGGTGGATGTCCTGTACCTGGACTTCAGTAAGGCTTTTGACTCTGTGCCACATCATAGATTGATGGAAAAGCTGAGAGTTTGGGGCTGGGAGGCAAGATACTGGGGTGGATTGGTAACTGGTTAAAAGATGGGTATCTGAGGTAGTGGTTGGGAGGGGGCTCTCTTCTCTGAGAAGGTTCATTAGTTGTGTCCCCCAGGGGTCAGTGTTGGGTCCATTCACATTTAACATATTTATCTCTGACATCAGGTTGAAGTTAGGAACAGGCTAAGTCTGTTTGAGGGTGACTCCAAACTGGGAGCAGTGATGGACAAGGAAGAGGGGAGTAGGATGCTGCAAGAGTACTTAGAGATAGCTGATAGGTAATTGCACATTTGGCAACTAAGGTTCAATGCTCAGAAGTGCAGTGCACTCTACTCATGGGCCAGGAACCCCAAGTACATCAACAGTCTAGGAAGGGGTTAAGCTGGTGGTCTCCAGGGAAGAAAAGAATCTCAGTGAGATAACAGATATCAAAATTAATAATTCAGAGCAGTGTAGGAGGGTAGCTGTGAAAGCAAATATGATGCTGTGGTGCATAGCCAGAGACATAACATCAAGAAGGAGCGAGGTCCTACTGCCCCTGTACAACTGCCTGGTTAGGCTACACCTAGAGTATTGTGTGTAGTTTTGGTACCCATACTTGAGGAGGGATGTTGCCTTTCATGAAAGGGTCCAGAACAGGGCTTCAAGGATGATTCATGGCCTGGGGGACCTGTCCTATGAGGAGAGGCTGAGGGAGTTGGACATGTACTCCTTGGAGGAGAGGAGAGATGGGGAGATATGATAGAGGTCTTTAAATATCTGAAGGGGATTAACGGAGTCAGCTCTGAGGGACTGTTCCAGTTGAAGGAGGATGGAGCCATGAGTGGGCATGGCCTGAGATTGGTGAGGGAGGTTTAGGGGGGAGGAGAGGTGTAATTTCTTCACAGACAGGATAGTGACACCTTAGAACTCGTTACCAACAGAGTTAGTGGAGACTGAGACAGTGGAAGGATTCAAGAGAGGGTGGGACAGACATAGCAGCAAAGTCTAGGTAGGGGGAGCGGGGTATAGAAATGGGGCCACAATGGGCCACATTGAGGGGGCAGCCACAGTGTATACACTGTGGAACTGCTATTTGAGCAGACTCGATAGACCACTAGCCCTAATGTGCTGGCAAGTTAATATGTTAGTATGTAACTTTAGCACTAAAAAAGGCACCTAGACAGATGTCATAACATTACTGAGAACTCCAGCCATGAGACTTGAAGAGAAAGTGACATTGATAGCTCACTACATTCAGGGGTAGCTCCAAAAGATGAAAGCAGTGGCAGCCCCCACAGCAATACAAAAACACTTCCAGCCCTTCCTCCCATCTGAAGGACTCCTACTGTTACTGAAAGTGACCATGTGTTCAAAAGCCACCCTCCATCAAGGAGACAACTTACCATCTCAGAAACATATGAACATAAAGCCAAATATGCCATGACCCACCCTGTTGCTGTTACAATAACCAAGAAAATTTCAGAAATGACAGCTGTTGATTTGCTACCATATAACGTGGTTGAACATATAGGATTCAGGCGTCTGCTTGAGTACCTTAAACCTTGATATAGTATACCGTTGAGGAAATACTTCTTGTCAACAGGGATTCCAGATCTCCATGATGTTGTATGTAAAAAATTGAGGTGGGTTTTGTGCAATGCTGTTGGAAGGGTGGTGCATTTTACAACAGATATATGGACAAGCTGTCAGCCTGAGCCCTTCTTGTCTGTCACTGCACACTGGGCATGTTTTGATAATGTTAAAACATTCTTAGGACAACAAACTGCATCCTCCACAGTCTGCTGTTCTAAGAATGTTTCATTTTCCATCAGAACAGACCTCATACAGTACCAGTGAAGAGCTCCAAAAACCAATACAGCAATGACTCACTTTAGAGGGTCTGTCAGTTGGCTTTATAGTTGCAGATAATGAGTCCAACGCCTTGGAAGAAGGGGACTTTGTTTACATCAGCTGCTTTGTGCATTGATTAAATACAACCCTGTCACCATTATATCAAGGGCTACTAGCCCTGCCTGCTTGCCTGTCTGAAGCATGAAGGGCCTGGGTTCACAAGTAAAGGTTACTGTGGGTTGGCTATGAGCAGTACAACCATAATAATGGTGCCTTTGCCCAGAGTAATACTTACATGGTAACTAAAAAAACTGGTATTGATCTCTGGAAAGCTATAACCTCCTACAACCCCACCTAGTGGCATTGTACACCCAGTCTCACCAGTACAGTATTTAACTTTCACTGCACAGTTTTGTATAAACATTAATGATATGCTCTTACACCACACACTTACCACCAGGGTCAGGACATTTTGTAAATATCCTGGACCCCCTGCAAAAGACAGTTTCACATACAGCCATGCACTGTCAAGATACTTTGTAACAGTTTAGCAACTTTAGACCAGGAAATAATATGCACAGTGCTCAGGTTATCTTCAAAAATAGTAAATCAGTTTTATTATGGGGACTTGAACAAGGGAGTGAATGAGAATTTAGGTTAATTATTACTGTACTGTAGACAAACAGATTCAATTTACTGGTTGTCAATTTAGCCTTTGAATTAATAAGTCTATGCAATAACTGGGTACCCAGAGTGGAAAGCAGGCATGCCGGAGTCAGTGCCACAGGGTGGCCAGCATTGCAGCTGGTTGGGGCCCTTGATGGAAAGAAGGGTGATTAGAACTGAAAAACACACTGGTGAACCATAAAACAATTGTAATTCCTGGCTGGATGGCCTAGTCACTGTTCAACCCGTTAACTTGAAAAAGGGAATTAAATGGTACCAATATTTATTGTGATTGTTGCAGGGAGATACCCTGGTAGTGCTCACTACACCCAGACAGATGGACAAGATGGCTGGTGACACCTAGGACCAGCAGATACTTCAGGATGCTGGTTGGGACCGGGGCTAATGCAACTTACCTCCGCTTCATGGCCTTTTCCTGTACTTGCCACAACCTGAGCTCTGGTTCTCTGCAGGGGCTGACTCCTCAAGGCTGGTCTCTCACCATGATGGCGTAGACACTGGTACAGGAGCAATCTTTGCAGGTCGTGAAAGGTATAAGCCCAACTGGAAATAGTCTTTACGTAGGTGATTACTGAGCTTAGGCAGTTGTAAGCTGGACTTGCTCAGGACAGAAGAAACCCACTTTGGTCTCTCCCTCTTGGCTAGAGACTTTTCTCCACAGAAGTGTACTTCACAATTACAGCAGGAGTCCCTGGAGCACTATCCGCACTGTAGCTTATATCACCCTGAAGTGACTGGAAGAATGGAAACTTTTCCTCATGGTGATCGACCAGTTTCCAAATTCTAGCTCTGGGCTATAGAAACCACACAGTATGCTCCTTTTCTGCTTTAGGCCATCCTGGGATCAATCAATCCCCTTTTGGAATTGAGCTGGGTTCGCAGGAGGCAAGACAGGCCTTCTCTTTACGAACTACAGCTGCACTGCGACTGTTCTCCTCGGTGGCTCAAGCAGACTGACCAGACTCTCCCAGTTTAAACAGTCCCTCTTAAGTAAAGGGCAAAGTTTCAGCAATCTGATTGACTGCCCAAGTTGTCAGAAACAGTTCCAGTTCTTTAATTGGCTACAATTTATGCACAAAGGATTTGTCCCAAACTCCCCCCAAATCCATTGGCACAGTTCCAAGAGCCTCTGGCTGAAATCCAGGCTCCTGATTGACTGCAGAGCTGTGAAGATGGCTGCTGAAGCACAGAGTTTTTAAACAGTACACACAGTTCCTCAAGTTTAAAGTTCTGATTCAGCCTGTTCATTAACTTTAACTTTACAATTCCCCTAGGGTTCAATAGCCCCAAATGTGCCCTCTTATTTGAGCTCACTATTAAACATTCACTTACAATACATTAGCTGTCACTGAAATACTGACCCCCTAGGTGGCAGGCAGCACCACATTAATATTCATGAGGGCTCATTACATATTTATGAGCCCGCGAAAATGCCCTCATACAAACTCTATTTTCATTACTCCCCGAGGCTTCTTAACAGCCTCCTTGAGGTCACTGATTCCCATTTAGCTGAAGAAGGACCTGGGACCACTGATACACTCCCTGATGGATCACAAGAATGGTGATAGGTACATCAAGGTGCCCTACACGCATGCACGATTGCAGTTTCTTAGAATAATGCCAGTGAACCTTGGTTCAGGATTTAACCCTGAACTGAGCTGTACCTTAGCATGGGGCTGTTCATGGAGGATTTCTGGGGCACCAGAGGACTTGAGGGACAACACAGGAGACACCAAGAGAAAGGAGGCAAACGGGAGGAAAATGGAGCACATGGGGCCATTAAGGTAAGCCCCTAAAGGGGGGGGGTTACATAAATTTATTAGTTCACAGTTTTCTTGATGAAGAAAGGGACATTAAGGCTCTTGTTAGTACAGCTAAAAGAATATGAACTCATTTCAGTCACGCAAGGAAAGTCCTTCACTTGTTTGAAAAAAAATACAGCAGGAACACAATTTACCTTTGCACAGACTGATCCAAGACATTTCTACTCGATAGAATTTAATCTTTTTTATGTTCCAAAGGCTGCTGGAACAAAAGAAAGCTGTCGGACAATACACCTTAGAAAATAAAACTCGTGATGAAGATGTCTATATTACTCCACCACAGTGTGCCATGCTGGGTTTTCTAATTTTACCCCCTCCAGCCATTTGAGGAAATCACCAGAGAGGTGAGTGCAAACACAGCAGCTCTGAGCCAGTTGATTTCGAGACTGAATCTGATTAGGGAAATATTAGAGAACCAACACAGTTCTATGATCACACAGGCTGCCAGTGGTGCTGCTAGCACATGCAGGTTGCCCCCCAGAATACAACAAGATCAAACCAGATGGATGATCCAAAAAGTTGATGAAGATGACAAACTATGTAAAATGCTTCATTCTGAGTACTACATTATGCAACAATCTTGGACCCACAATACAAATCAAAGCAACTGTTGAGTGAGGATGACACTTTTTTTGAGATAACTAAACAAGAAATAATTGACGAGGTGCACACTGTTATGCAACAGAGTACTAAAGCACTACATTTAGAATCTTCTTCACAACACAGAACAGTATCAGGTGGCCCATCCTCCAGTGTTGCAACATTTTCTCCCTCTTCCTCCTCAGCCACTGCAGCAGGGTCTTCTTCACCACCACCACCACCATCAAAACATAGCTCTGTCCCACAGTCACCTGATTCTGCTTCATGTCTCTGGAGTCACTTACAAGATGTATTTGTAACATGTTCTTCATCCACTTCCTCTGACATAGCCTCAGCACAGACCATTGCTGAAATGTACCTGGCAGAGCCCAATATTGAATGGAATGCTGATCCTTTGAAATACTGCAAATCCAAACAAAATATGTGGTCTACTTTAGTAAACAATGAAATGAAGTACCATATGAATTGCCCTCTGACTATCATCTGTTCAGAATGATTGTTTAGTTCAGCTGGTAACATCATTCTCACACACAATCCTGAGCATTTGATATCTCTGAAGGTCAACATTCCTTACTTTGATTTCAGATATAGAAACATAGAAACATAGAAATTGATGGCAGATAAGGACTGCAAGGCCCATCCAGTCTGCCCATTTCTTTTTCTACCTTATAAATGTGCCATTGGCCTTTGCTCCATCAGTGGCCTATCTGTTTATACTCATTTGTATTGCTCCCTTAAGCCTATCCTATGTTTGTTTGAAGCCCTGCACTGTATTCATAGCCACCACTTCTTGAGGTAGGCCATTCCATGCATCCACCACCCTTTCTGTGAAAAAGAATTTCCTCACATTCCCCCTTAATCGGCCCCCCTCTAATCTCATGATGTGTCCTCTTGTCCTGCTATTTTTCTTATATCTAAACATGTTAGATTCTTTCACCTTGTTAATGCCCTTAAGGTGTTTGAATGCCTTGATCTCATCCTCCTCTCCCCCTCCTTTGCTCAAGGGTATACATATTGAGCTCTGTTAATCTGTCCTCATATGTCTTCTGATGCAGTCCCTGCACTATTTTGCTGCCTCTCTCTGGACTGCCTCAATTTGGTTAATGTCCTTGTGAAGGTGTGGCCTCAATACTGCACGCAGTACTCCAGATGGGGCCTAACTAGTGTCTTGTAAAGAGGGATTACTCACCTCTTCTGACTTGTGATACCCCTACTAATACACCCTAACTCCCCTAGCCTTACCTACTGCTTTAGAGGTCTGCTTGGATGATTTCAGGTCATCAGTGATGATGATGCCCAAGTCTCTTTCTTCCTTTGTGACTGCTAGCAACCCTCCCAGACTATAGGTGGCTTCAGGGTTTCTCTTCCCTGTGTGATCTTGCTTCTTTGCATTAAATCTCAGTTGCCTCTTCTGACCATTTGCTAGTTGTCCAGATCTCTCTCATTCTGCCCACCCATCTGGATCATCTACTCTGTTGCAGATCTTGCTGTCATCTACAAACAGACAAGCCATACCCTCTAGTTCATCTGCAAGGTCACTAATGAAGATGTTGAAGAGGACTGGCCCCAGGACTGATCCCTGAGGTACCCCACTTGTGAATTGCATCTCTTCTGACTGTATACCATTTACCACCACTCTCTGTTTTCTGCCCGTCAACCAGTTTGCCACCCAGTTGACCAACTTCTGACCCACCCCAAGCCTACCCAGCTTATTTATCAATCTTCTATGTGGAACAGTGTCAAAAGCTTTGCTGAAGTCAAGGTAGGCGACATCAACTGCTCCCCCTTGGTCCACCACTCTGGTTACCCAGTCAAAGAAATCTATGAGACTAGTTTGACAGGACCTTTCGTCTGTAAACCCATGCTGTCTTGGATCCTGTGCCCCTATGGATTCCAGGTTTTACACTATCCTTTCCTTTAGGAGTGCCTCCATAATCTTGCCCACTACTGAGGTAAGACTGACTGGTCTGTAGTTCTCTGCCTCCTCCCTGCTACCACTCTTGTGGAGCGATATCACATGAGCCCTTCTCCAGTCTTCTGGGACCTCTCCTGTGCTCAGAGACTCACTAAACAGTTCTGCTAATGGCTCTACTAGTTCCACCTTTAGCTCCTTAAGTACCCTGGGATGTATGCCTTCAGGTCCCATTGCCTTGTCCACCTGAGCTAGCAAGCTCTTGTAGGACCCTTTCTTTTTGTGAGAGGTAGTGCTCACCTCCCCCCCCCTGTGTCCATGGTGTTGAGCTGTGGGCCCTGCCTCACCTTCTTTCAGTAATACTGAGCAAAGTATCTATTTAGGATAGATGCTTACATGGTCCTCCTCCTCACATGCTCCCTTTTCTCCATTGAGCTTAGCAATACCCCTCTGGACTTTATCCTTTCACTAATGTATCTATAGAAAGTCTTGTCACCTTCTTTTACTGTTTGTGCTAGTGTTTCCTCAGTTTGGTACTTTGCCTGCCTTACTGCCTTCCCTGCTTCCCTTAAGGCAGTTTGGTATGCCTCCCTATCTTCATCCCGCTGTGTTCCCTTATATTTCCTGAAGCCAGCCTTTTGGCTCTGACATTTTTTGCTACTATATTTGAGAACCAAAGTGGTTTCCTTCTTCTTTTGCACTTCCTTTTCTGTCTAACACAATGGGATGTTGCTTCAAGTATTGCATCCTTAATGCTTGCCCACTTTACCTGTACTCTCTCACCTGTGTTTCTCTTTGCCAGGGCTAACTTAACTCTGTTGGCCATCTTATCAAAGTCAGCTTCTGAAGTTTCATATTTTTGCCTTGGAATGGGATGATTTAGATGTAGTAGCCAAATTGAACCATACCATGTGATGGTCACTGGCCCCCAGGTGACTTTCTACCTGGAGATCTGTGATCCCTTCCCTGTTAGCCAGTACTAGATCTAGGATAGCCCTGTCTCTTGTGGGTTGTTGTACCAGTTGTTTGAGGCCCTCCCTCTGCAGGGAATCCACTATGTGTCTAGTTCGGGCAGATGTTCCTGCTGGTATTGACCAATCTGTATCTGGCATGTTGAAGTCTCCCATTATCAGAACCTCTCCTTTAACTGTCATGTTTTGTATATCTTCTAACAGTAATGTGTCTATGTCCTCCCCCTGGTCTGGGGGCCTGTAAACAACCCCAGTTCTTATGGCTGTCCCATTTCCTGTTTCCAGGGTGACCCACAGTTCTTCTGGCTCCTTATGTGTATTCTGAATTTCTGTAGCTTTGATATTTTCATTGACATACAGGGCCACTCCTCCCCCCCTTTGATACCTATGATACCTGAATGAAACTTTCACTGACTAGTCTGAGCAGGCCATGTCCACAAAGCAATTTCAAGAATTTGCCTGTGGTGAAAATCTTTTGTGAATAGGGTCTGCTGCATGAGGAAGCAATTAATGGCAACAAGTCAGGTCAGGATGGACTAGGCCAGACCAGAATTCCTTGAATAATCACAATGAGAACAGATACATGAAAAATAATAATATCAGTGGGTTCAGAGACCAAATACAGTAAGCAACTGCATTTCATGTCACAAACTTACTTGCTGGTAGTAGGTACTGCTATCCGATTTGGAGGGTAGGGTACTGCTGTATACTACTACTACTATACTAGTCACTTTTTATACTCATTATTGCCACTTCTTGTCACTTTTTATCTGCACTATCTCCACTACTTGCCACTTTTTGTCCTCAGCAACTGGCTAAAAACATTATTTTACCACTGAGCCGACTGTACTGTAGTATTACTGTTTTAATGTCCGTACAATGGATGGCTTAGAAGAAGCCTGAACCCTGAAATGGAATGCTCTTTGTATAATATGTTTCTTACATCCCCATATTTGTCTGCGATTACTTCACAGAGAAAAATGTTACTAAATTAATTTCTTTGTTGTGTGTACATGGTATGCTAGTCTGATTGTAAAACTACAGGCCTAATTTACAAAGCCACTGGATTGATGGAAGGTGCCTGCACCAAACCTAAATGGTGCAAGTGGCATCTTGCATGAAATACTGCCCCTTGAGCTATTCACAAAGGCAGCCTGTGTCGGCCACAGGCTGTCTGCCCTGACTGGGGCTTGCACCACTCTGTGCCCACACATGGGCTGTGACATAGTCATGGGTCTTGTGGCAGACACAGGCTGCCATTGTGCCACAAGTGTGATTCACAAATCTCACCCAGAGGGCAGATTTCTAAGTACTCTTAGACCAGCGAGGGCAGATTTTAGGATAATTTGAAATATGTCCTCTGGGTGTGATGAGCACTGTGTTAATGTCCCACAGACCAGCCCCTGCCCCTATCCCCCCCTTTGTACATCTAGTGCCCCCAACCCCGATAGCACCCATATTTATAATGGCTAGGTATATTCCCCTGTTCTGATGGACCAGTGTTCCCCCTCCTCGAATCCCCAATATTACCCATTATTGTAATACAAAATATTAGAAACATAGAAATTGATGGCAGATAAGGATCGCACGGTCCAGCCAGTCTGCCCATTTCTTTCTCTACCTTATACATGTGCCATTGGCCTTTGCTCTATTAATGGCTTATCTATTCATACTCATCTGTATTGCTCCCATATGCCTATCCCATGCCTGTTTGAAGCCCTGCACTATATTCATATCCACCACTTCCTGAGGGAGGCTGTTTCATGAAACCACCACCCTTTCTGTGAAAAAGAACTTCCTCACATTACTCCTAAATTGGCCCCCCTCTAATCTCATGCTGTGTCCTCTTGTCCTGCTATTTTTCTTCTATTGAAACATGTTAGACTCTTTCATCTTGTTAATGCCCTTAAGGTGTAGGGTTGCCACCTTTTAAGAAGCCCAAAGTGGGACATTTCTTACTGAAACATGATTTTTTGCAGGACAATATGTAACCTCAACCAACACAACAGATTTGTTTTCTAAATAATCAGAATTAAGACTAAGTGTTGCAGTTTTTAGGTGTTCCCTAGTGTTTCTTATCATTTTAAGGCATTTTAGTTAAGGTACTATAGTTTTTGCAACATTTAGAGGAAAGTCTGAAAATATTTCTTTCTAGTATAATGTCAGGACATTTAGTATTTTTCATGTTTTTTTCACAGGACACAGCTGCCCAAATCAGGACTGTCTTGCGAAAATAGGGACAGGTGGTAACCCTATTAAGGTGTTGAATGTTTCAATCATATCACCTCTCTCTTTCCTTTGCTCTAGGGTATACATATTGAGCTCCATTAATCTGTCCTCATATGTTTTCTGATGCAGTCCCTTCACCATTTTGGTTGCCCTTCTCTGGACTGCCTTAATTTGGTTAATGTCCTTGTGAAGGTGTGGCCTACAGTACTGCTCACAGTACTCCAAATGGGGCCTAACCAGTGTCTTGTAAAGAGGGATTATTACCTCCCTCTTCTGACTTGTGATACCCCTACTAATACACCTCAACATCCCCCTAGCCTTACCTACTGCTCTAGTGATCTGCTTGGATGATTTCAGGTCATCTGTGATTATGATTCCCAAGTCTCTTCCTTCCCTTGTGACTGCCAGCAACTCCTCTCCCAGCCCATAGGTGGCTTCAGGGTCTCTCCTCCCTGTGTGCATGATCTTGCACTTCTTTACATTAAACCCCAGTTGCCACTCTTCTATTTTGCTAGTTTATCCAGATCTCTTCTCATTCTGCCCACTCCATCTGGATCATCTACTCTGTTGCAGATCTTGGTGTCATCTGCAAACAGACAAACCATACCCTCCAGTCCATCTGCAATGTCACTGATGAAGATATTCAAGAGGACTGGCCCCAGAACTGATCCCTGAGGTATCCCACTTGTGAATTGCATCTCTTCTGACTGTATACCATTTGTCACCACTCTCTGTTTTCTGCCCATCAACCAGTTTGCCACCCAGTTGACCAACTTGTGACCTACCCCGAGCCTACCCAGCTTATTAATCAATCTTCTATGTGGAACAGTATCGAAAGCTTTGCTGAAGTCAAGGTAGGCGACATCAACTGCTCCCCCTTGGTCCACCACTATGGTTACCCAGTCAAAGAAATCTATGAGACTAGTTTGACAGGACCTTCCTTTTGTAAACCCATGCTGTCTTAGATCCTATGCTGCTATGGATTCCAGGTGTTGCACTATTCTTTCTGTAAGGAGTGCCTCCATAATCTTGCCCACTACTGAGGTAAGACTGACTGGTCTGTAGTTCCCTGCCTCCTCCCTACTACCTCTCTTGTGGAGCAGGATCACATGAGCCCTTCTCCAGTCTAGGGGACCTCTCCTGTGCTCAGAGACTCACTAAACAGTTCTGCTAATGGCTCTGCTAGTTCCACCCTTAGCTCCTTTAGTACCCTGAAATGTGTGGCATCAGGTCCCATTGCCTTGTCCACCCTGAGCTTATGGAGCTCTTGTAGGACCCTTTCTTTTGTGAAAGGACTAGAGCACACCTCCCTCCCCACTGTGTCCATGGTGCTGAGCTGTGGGCCCTGCCCTACTTTCTCTAAAGTAAATACTGAGCAGAAATATATATTTAGGGTAGATGTTTTTACATGGTCCTCCTCCTCCCAAGCCCCCTTATCTAATTTGATCTTAGCAATACCACCCCCCCCCCCCGGACTTTCTCCTTTCACTAATGTATCTATAGAAAGTCTTGTCACCTTCTTTTACTGTTTGTGCAAGTGTTTCCTAGGTTTGGGCCTTTGCCTGCCTTACTACCTTCCCTGCTTCCTTTAAGGAAGTTTGGTATGCCTCCCTGTCTTCATCCCGTTGTGTTCCCTTATATTTCCCGAAGGCCAGACCTTTGGCTCTGACCTTTTCTGCTACTGTTTTTGAGAACCAAAGTGGTTTTCTTCTTCCTTTGCACTTCCTTTTCTCTCTAACACAATGGGATGTTGCTTCAGGTACTGCATCCTTAATGCTTGCCCACTTTGCCTGTACCCCCTCACGGATATTTCTTTTTGCCAGGGTTAGCTTAACTGTTGGCCATTTTATCAAAGTCAGCTTCTCCGAAGTCCCATATTTTTGCCTTGGAATGGGATGATTTAGTTCTAGTGGCCAATTTGAACCATATCATGTGATGGTCACTGGTCCCCAGGTGACCTTCTACCTGGAGATCTGTAATCCTTCCCCTGTTAGTCAGTACTAGATCTAGGATAGCCCTGTCTCTTGTGGGTTGTTGTACCAATTGTTTGAGGCCCTCCCCCTGCAGGTAATCCACAATGTGTCTAGTTCTGGCAGATGTTCCTGCTGGTATTGATCAATCTGTATCTGGCATGTTGAAGGCTCCCCATTATCAGAACCTCCCCTTTAGCTGTCATGTTTTGTATATCTTCTAACAGTAATGTGTCTATGTCCTCCCCCTGGTCTGGGGGCCTGTAGACAACTCTAGTTCGTATGGCTGTCCCATTTACTGTTTCCAGGGTGACCCACATTTCTTCTGGCTCCTTATGTGTATTCCTAATTTCGGTAGCTTTGATATTTCCATTGACATTCAGGGCCACTCCACCCCCCTTTTTGCACCTCAGTCTCTTCTGAACAGTACATAACCAGGTACTGAAGTCTCCCAAGTGTGGTTACTGGTAAACCACATCTCGCTAATTGCTACTATGTCCAGTTTAGCCTCTGTCATTATTGCCTGCAGGTCTAGGATCTTGTTTCCCAGAATGCGAGCGTTTGTGCACGTAATTTTCCATTGGCCAGATTTCAGTGTGTTAGTTGTTGGGTCAGGTCTGGCATTTCCCATGTGGCGTCCTATGGGGAGAAGGACCTTTTTCCTTACCTGGTGATGCAAATGAACTGCAAACATGCTGAACTCCTGTTTGACCACTACCTGAGGGGTCTAATGGTCCCTGATCCCCTGATAGCACCCATTTAAATAATAAATAATGGTCATCCTAGTCCTGGTGGCCTAGTGCTCCCCCACACCCCACCCTACAGCAGGTAGTACCCATCACTCTGATCCAACACCCAACTCCTACAATGCAGCTGGCAACTGGAACAGGCTACCCTCACCTCCATGGCCAGATACCAGACTGAACTGTCAGTGAGTGATACTGAATAGTGTACATGCTCATGCATACACTATTCAGTATCACTCACTGACAGTTCAGTCCAGCGGCCGGCTGCGGTGGTGAGGGTGGGCTGCACAAGTCGTTGGCTGTGTTGCAGGAGTTGGGGATGGGAGTGGCATGGTGGGTTCTACCTGCTAGGGTGGGGGGCCACTAGACCACCAGGACTAGGATGACTATTATTTATTATTTAAATGGGTGCTATCGGGGGATAGGGGATCACCAGATCATCAGGTCAGGGACAAATTTTATATTATAATAATGGGTGATATTGGGGTTTCGGGGAGTGGGATCACTAGACCACCAGGTCAGGGGACCTATTCAATATTACATCTAGAGGTGCTATCAGGGATTGGGTAGGGAGGCCCACTAGACCACCAGGAAAGGGACAGGGATGTTTGCCTTTGTGGCAGGAGCTTATGGCAGACCCCTTCCGTGTGCTAGATGCCTGTTGCACAGGAGTGGTTGCCGCATGTGTGGGGCATAGATGCCCGAGACCCCGCCTGTACCTGAATCTAGTGCAGGGCCCCTGGCTCACTGGGCTTCGGCACAAGCTATTGTTTGTTGCAGCTTGTGCTGGTCTATGCCCCTTATGTGAATTGGGCCCTACATCTCACTTACAGTAACTGGGCTGAGATTATTATATTTTACATACTTAAATAACTTGGCACTGGCTGGCAGCAAATGTGGAACTAGAAAGGATGTAACTGTGTGTCATCAGGTCATCAGGTGGAAGTGGCAAGCTTTATTTTATGACTGCACTGCACTTGACCAATGTGATGTAACTGGCTGCATGGGTAGTGGTCACTATGTCTTTCATTTCTTGTTTAATAAACGTATTCAGCGTGTTAGTAGAAGTAGTCATTGAAAATATTACCACCTGTTGGACCAGGCAGTGTACCATAACACAGTACACCAGGACATGTGATGCAGTTGCATTATTCACGTGGCTAGGGTGGGTGGGCTCTTACTGCTGCTCATTTGATCATTCATTATATCCATTTCTTTGGTCTGGTCTGCTCTGACTGGTACATTCACCAAAATAATATACCCGCACAGCAGCAATAATAAAAAATATCTTAGCTGCCTGCAGTGCTTGGTATTGCTTTGCAGTACAATACAAGTACTTGCATATGTCTGTCTGTCTGTCTCTCTATCTCTCTCCTAGCACACTCAAATCACAGGCCCAAACAGGATATGTCACCAGTACAGGCCATCCATGAAGGAGCTAGTAGTGATTGTTTTTATTTAGTAGTTTTACTTTAACTTTTATACAAATAATGTATTCAGTTATTTCATTCAGGCTTCAGTGTTAAATTTGACCGACATTGGCCACTTTTATGCATTTTATCACATTTTTTCAAATATTCATAATTTATCAGAACTAATCAAAAGTAATCGGAACAAATCATAACCCCACCATGTTCTGGTTCTTATTTAATGAAGGTCAAAACTTCACAGAGTTCTCCCAGCCCTACTCCCTACCATCGCCTTTTTTATTTAATATGCTTTAATTACAATGTCACATTACAGTGAAATTGAAACCATTGACAAAGCCATCAATAAACAATATTCGCCTCAAAAATCTAGTATACCGGAGGCCTACACTGTAGAAAATGGACATTACAACATTTTCTTATTAATATTATCAAAATAACAACTGGCTACTTACAAACCCTTCCCTACCCCACCTCCCAGTGTATTTGTAGAAAGAACCACATTACACTTCCTATACAATACCTTGAGAGTATACCAACCTAAGGAAGACCCTCCTGCCTTGGTGTACTAATTTTTCCAAGCAATTAGAACCACCTCCAGGGGACCCCATTTTGCTTTGTATGAATGTACCCTAATGTACATCTTAGCTATATACAACTCCAGTTGTAATGCAACCAAGACCTCCTTATACTACTCAATAACTGAAGGTGTTGACTCGTCTATCCAGTGTCGTAAAATTATCGCTTTGGTTGCAGCTGCGATGATAGCCATATATGCTTTCTTCTGTTTACTCATGTCCCTGGGGAAGTGATTAATCAAGCAGACCTCGGGTGTAAAAAAGGAGTCCAGCCCAAGGAAAGAATTTAGTGACTTCTGAATTGCAATCCATAGTGGCTGAATTTTAGGACTCACCCATAACATGTGGAATAAATCCCCACTATCAGCCTTACATCTGTAACACCTAGGGAATGCTAATTTGCCTATTTTGTGTAATTTGGCAGGTGTAGTATAAGTTATGCATAATATTAAATTGCTGTAACTTATACCTATCCTGCCTTATATATTTATATATATTATTCCAAATTTGGTCCCATAATCTTGTGTCTTCACACATCTCAAGTTTCTGTTTCCAATAGTAGCAAATACCAGAGGGCCATTCCAAAGCAATCCTCTGAATTTTGTGGTATACTTTGGAGACCGAGTGGGGCTGATCTGCTATCTGCAGTAACAAAGACAGTTCTGTCTTATTTACCTCTGGGGGCTTCTAATTCCGAAAGTAAGTTTTTACTGCACCACAAATTTGCCAGTATTTAAAGGCATTCCCTTTCGCCGCAGGTATATTCAAACAAAATTGCACGAACGATAATCCTACCATCACTTTTATGAAATGGGACTTCATCGTCCCTTCTCCACTCCCCAAGGACCATTCCTGTCTCCAGTGAGAAGTTGAAGAAGACTGTCAGAGGTGCAGCAAGCTCCTCCTTGAGTTCCCTCAGTATCCTTGTGTAACCCCTAGATGGCGCTATCCCAGGGGCTACTACCCCTGCCTGATTTGCCACTAACAGGTTGAGGGGCCTGGATCCGTTGGCGGGTGCCTCCACCTAGAAGTCAGGGTTTGCAATAGTTAAGCTAACTTGGTCACAGCCCTCTGGGACACTGCAACCCCCCTTTCTTCCCACTAGTGGCCCACACAGTATATCAGAATTACCTTCACAGTATAAACTTACCCCCTGGATAGTGTCTTCAGGCTCACTCCGGGGACTCCCTGTAAAGTAAGGTACAGTTATATCACAATCACTATGAAGCAGTTCATCAGGGATACACAAACCAGCCAGGGTGTAGTTGCAACACAACAATCTGATTTATTAGAAGGGTAGATAACAAAGGGGAGGATCAGGTTAATTGGCTTATGCTATGGCTATATACCTTGGGCTCTGTGCACAGGCCTAGCCCTACAATTTTACTGTCCCTGGGTACTCAAGCCCTAACGGCTAGTCCAAACGTGGCAGCTGGTTGGGGCCCCTTCACACAGAGAAGTATTATAATCCTGAGCAAGTCAGTATCGAAAGAAAGTTTGATTAGGCAGTCAGCAGTACAGCAATACAATTTTGAACCACTGTTTGCACACTTGGCAGGGAGCTACCCTGATTCAGTACTCACAAACTCCAGTCAATACTGAGTCCTCCAACACTAGCAGGGCTGAGCCTGAACTCCACCAGCCTCCTCACACATTTATATGGCAAACAACGACAACAGAGGGGTACCACACCAGGCAGCAGCTTCTAGGATCTCCTGATTCCACAGTCACTAAAGCACTGCAACGGCAGCTTCCACTTTTCATTGGACCGAGCGCAATTCAGCAATCTTCTCCAGTCCTCCTACAGGTCGAGCCTGGTGGGTAGCTGTACAAAGCACAGCCTCCTCTGACTGCCCGCCGATGGATTTAGTCCGCTGGACCAAGAAGACACCAATGGCCACTTCAGGCCTTCATGCGCTTCCCGCGCGAACACTCCCAGAGCAGAAGCACAGAAGCTCCTCTCCCTTCACCAACCACAACGCATCTGACCTCAACAGCAAGGGGCTCTTCCTTCAGTTCGGGCGCAACCTGATCCAATTGGCTGGTGAGACCTGCCAGTCACTTTCTTTAGCTCTCAGTGGTGCGAAAAAGCGCCATGGCCCATAATACCTCTCTCAAATACAAGCAGCTCATCAATTGGTCAGTCAGCTCTATGGGATCCCAAGGTACTGATTGGTCCAATTTAGCAGTTCCGGACCAAAATGAAAGAGGCAATCGAAACAGTCCATACTGCAAAAGAAGGCAGGTTAGAACAACTACCTTACCATTATTATTTTTACGTTATTTCAAGCAAACAATCACATCTTTTAACGAAGCTCCCTCTGCACAATTAACGATGGCAGAAGGGAGCGCTTATACAAGCCCAGGCGGGATTCAAGCATAGCAACACTCAAACCCCTCCCAGTTTAATTTCTTACAGCTGCTACAGGCAGCCCTTAAAGAGACAGCATATGGAGGCCTTAAAAGAGCACTCACAGACTACCCATTTGAACGGCGTTTATGCCGATTACTGACCCAGCATGGAGCATAAAACGAGCTCCGCAAAAGCGGTCATGAACCCCCATTTACAAGGGAGTTATACCCTTCCTGGCCTGGGAAAGCTTGACGTCCACGTCAAGCAAGTACCCCCATAAGTTTCAGCTGCAACCATATACATTTGCATTAGGCTCACACATATAATCATCAGTCAATATATCACTTTACCAAGAACACATTTCTGAAACGTTGCAGTACATCACTCTTTACACAGTATTACACGCACATTGTACCATAACTCAATTTATTACCTCTTGTACATGAAACCTAAAGAGAGGGGGCCCTTCCCTATCAGTTACCTTGGTGCTGGATGGGGCAAGGGCACCATACTTAGAGGGCAACACTATCAGTCTGGAGTTATCCCCCAAGGCTAACTTAGGCAAGGAGTGTGAGGACACATACACCCCCTTGTGAACCACATTTAAGGGCAGGTCCACTGGCTGGCCCAGGGAATCATAACTGAGGTGCACCACAGGCTTTACAGCTCAACCAGTCTTTCTAGGGGGAACTGTTACAGTCTCTGCACTCTGAGCCTCATTTTCAGCATTGTCCTCACTTGCCAAAGGAGTCTCCATGGGGGTAGAGAGGCTAGAATTTGGGGCACTTTCAGTTCCAGAAGTTACAGTCTCTGAGTCCACAACCTTTGGTTCGCATGGAGAACTTTCGGACACTGGCAGTGGACTGTCAGGGCACTCAAAATACTCTTCTTGTTCTGGTGTATCACCTGTCGGTCCCAGTCCATCATTTCCCTCCCCTGAAAGCTCAAACAGTTCAACCATGCACAATGATTCCATTTCATCTGATCTGATGCTTTGCACTTCACTTTCTGGGAGCTTTGGCTCCAGGGACAAAGCTGGGGGCTTAGACAGTCCAGAAGGCCCAGCTTCGTCTCCAGGATTGACTTGGGGATGGCCCCGAAACAATTGACTCAGTTCGTAAGAAGGATAGTATTCAAAGTCACTCTCACTTTCTTCTAATATGGACTGACAGTCATGCTCAACTAGGACTTGTGGAGGGGAACACTTTAACTCTGCTTCTGTAGGTGCAGACTTTCTTGATCTTTTCTTAGCAGCAGCTCTAGTCACTGGTCCAGAGGGGGCATCTTCTGGGGGCTCAGACTCAATCAAAATTTGTCCAGTGGGCAATAAATGATTTCTATGCATTGTTTTTACATCTTTTGAATTATTCTCAGGCCTTACTTTGTACACTGGCAGATCATCTAGTTTGCCCACTACAAAGTGAGGGAGATGGTGCCATCTGTCAGCAATCTTGTGTTTGCCATGCCGTCCCAGATTTCTTAGCAATACCCGATCTCCCTCCTGGAGTTCCTGTGCTTTCACCTTCTTATCATACCTTTCTTTGTTGGCCAGATTCCTTTTGACAGCCATGGTTTGAGCCAGTTGGTACGCATGAGTTAGCTGGGCCTTTAACTATTGCACTACTGTAAATAGTTGTCAGCTTGAACCCCATCAGGAGAGACCCCAAAACACACATCTACTGGCAGTCGAGCTTCTCTTCCAAACATCAGGCAGTAGGGGAAGAACCCAGTGGCATCACTTTTGGTGCAGTTATAAGCATGTACCAGAGTGCTAATTTGTTGGCTCCATCTAGGCTTGTCCTTTGGGTGTAGGGTGCCTAGCATATCTAGCAAAGTGCGGTTGAAATGTTCAGGCTGTGGTCCCCTGGGGTGGTAAGGAGTGGTTCTGGACTTTCGCACTCCCCACAGAGAGAGCATCTCTTTGATCAGACGACTCTCAAAGTCTCTCTCTTGATCAGAATGGATTCTTTGTGGAGCCCCATAGTGAACAAAAAAGTTTTCAACAAGTACTTTGGCCACAGTGGTTGCTTTCTGGTCTTTGGTGGGGAAAGCTTGGGCATATCTCGTGAAATGGTCAGTGACCACCAGCACATTACTGATATTTCTTTAATCTGACTCCAAACTCAGAAAATCAATACAGACCAGCTCCATGGGTGCGCTGGTGGTGATGTTAACAAGGGGGGCAGCCCTCTGGGGCAAAGCTTTCCTCTGTAAGCAGCGACTACAAGTTTGAATGTGTTGCTCCACATCAGCCCCCATCTTAGGCCAATAGAATCTGGATCTCACCAAGTCAAGTGTTCTGTCTATACCAAGGCGCCCCATGTGGTTGTGCAAGGACCTCAATACTGAGTCTCGAAAGGCAGTGGACAGCACTAGTTGTTGTTTGTCTACTTGTCCCCCTCTGTCTACTGTTTCTCTGTATAACAGTTTATTGATCAGTTTCAACTTAGGACCTTCTTTGTATGACAGTGCAGTTCTCAAATCAGTGGAGCGTAATCTGGACACATCTTTTCCTGCATAGAGGGCTTCTAAAGCTGATTTGATCATGGGATCGCGGGATTGAGCCTGCCGAATACTGTCATTGTCCAGCTGAGGCAGTGTACCAATGTCTAAGGCAGAAAAGTGGCAATAAGCAGTAGGTATGCAATTCTCAGAGGGTCCCAAGCAATCCACCATGCAGTCCACTGCGTCCGTGGACATTTGTTCCTCCCTGCCAAACTTCCGGCAGAGTGCCCGAATGTCAGGTTCTGCCAGTCTGACCCAATCATTCTGGGGAATAGGCCTCCGGGAGAGAGCATCAGCATCTATGTGGTTCAGGCCTGCCTCAGTATTCAACAGCATAGTCGTATGTAGATAACGAGAAAGCCACCTATGGCCAGTGGCATCCAACTTAGCTGAGGTCTGCACATAGGTCAAAGGATTATTGTCAGTTTTACTAGTATTTTAGCCCCATACAAGTACTCATGGAATTGGTCAACAATAGCCCACTTCAAAGCTAGAACTCTAACTTATGTACAGGATAGTTCTTTTCAGATGGGGTCAGGCTTCTACTGGCAAAGGCCACTGGTCTCAGGCTATTCTCATGCTCTTAGTACAATACAGCTCCCAACCCTTGCAAGCTAGCATCAGTGTGCAGGACATAAGGTTTTCTTGGATCGGCATAGGCCAGCACTGGAGCATTGGTAGTTGATATATGATCTCATGAAAAGCAGTCTCACAATCAGAGTCCAGCGGGCCCCAAATACTTCACTCGGATGAAAATACACTCTTTCAGTCTTGAGGGACGCTGACTTTTGGTATTTTTTGTGGGTTGGGGGATACCCTTGAGTAAGGTTAAGTAAAGGGCGGATCACTCTTGAATAGTCCTTGATGAAGCGCTGATAATAACCACAGAATCCCAGGAATCTTTGCAGTTCTTTTAGATTTTTGGGCTGTGGCCAGGTGGTCAAGGCCTCAACTTTACTTGGGTCGGTCTCTATTCCCTCGGTGGATACTATGTGTCCCACATACTTTACTGATGTTTGAAAGAATTGACACTTATCAATGGACAGTTTAAGGCCAAAGTCCTCCAGTCGGTCCAATACCTTAAATAATCTGCTCTCATGTTCCTCCAGTCAGCTGCCAAACACAATAACATCATCTAGGTATACCAGGCACTCTAGTAAGTTAATGTCCCCCACTGCACACTCCATCAATCGTTGAAAAGTGGCTGGGGCACCTGAAATCCCTTGAGGCATCCTCATGAATTCATAGAAGCCAAGCGGACAGATAAAGGCTGTCTTCTCACGGTCCTCTGGGGCCATCGGGATCTGGTAGTACCCACTGCGGAGATCCAACACAGAGAACCACTTGTTCCCGTTTAGGCAGTCCAAAGCATCCTGAATGCAGGAAATTGTGTACTGATCGGGATAGTCTGCGGTTTAAGGTGCGATAATCCACACATCCTTACTGTCCCATTCTTTTCCTCCTCACTACCACAATGGGGAAGCATAAGGGCTTCTGGATTCTTGTATTACACCAGCAGCTAACATCTCTTGCAGATGCCGCCTCCGTCATCTATGTCAGCAGGTGCCAGGCGCGAGACTTCTCACGAAATGGTCTTTCGTCATGCAGCCGGATATTGTGCTCAGCTCTGGCATGCATCATGTCCCATTCCTTTAAAGAAAACACCTGGTCTCTCTGGGCAAGCTTCTCACTGATCCTCACTTTCCATTCAGCTGGCAAAGGGTCGCGAAATCAAACAAGTCAGGCGTTACTCTGTCATTCTTCCTCGAACTCTTGCTGCTGGGTAGCACTGCAGTGTCTGCACAATGCACATTAGCCAGGATGCAACCTCTATTTACTCGAATGTCTCTTTCAGAACATTATGAACTTGGACCATTACCCTTCTGGCATAAGCATGGGCTCTAGCGGACAAAATACTAAGCTTGACCAGCAGTCCCTCTGGCAATTTTCCATCGCCTGGTGCATCCAACATTAATATTTTATTCTTAACATCCTTTCCGATCAGGACCTCTCCCTGTAAGGTACACTGGGCATTTGGCGCCAGGATCAGAGACTCAGGATCCTTCTTCCATACAATTCCGACGGTTCCTCTGGTTCTATTTTTCAGCATCTTTATGTGCCTCATAGGCCTTCTTAATTAAAGCCAGAACTCTTAAAGCTCTACTAGTCTTTGACCCCTGTTTTCATAACACAACTGTGCCAGCCTTCCGAACATATGAGCATTTGTTCCAATCAACAAAGGACACCATCACAACAGTCCAGTGGGGGCACACTAAGGCTAGGGTCTCTACTTGTTCGGCCACTCCAGCCACGGAGGTGGGGAAAGACAGCCAAATTCGGATATACCCGGAATAGGGTAGGCCTTCACTTAACCCCCATACATGCAGTCCTTCTAATGGTTGTAAGGGTATGTCTGACAAATGCTTCTGATAACAATCCTGGAACATAATTGTCACTTGGGAGCCACTGTCTAATACAGCTCTTGTAGACATTCCACTTACCTTTACAGTGGTCTCCATGGAGGGACCCACTATTCTGGACCAGTCTGGAGAGGCGGTAGTGGGGGCCTGGGCAACTGACCTTGCCACAAAAGGACATGAGTTAGCATTTTTGGTGCCCTCACTGGGATCATTTTGTGCACCTCTTAACCACTGATTTGTTCTCCGAAGCTCTCCTTGTAGCCTAAGTGCAACTTTGTCAGTGTCTTTTGGGGACCGGCATTCCCTTTTCATGTGCTCATCCTTCCCACAATTATAGCAAAACATACTTTCTGGAGTTTGAGCTGGCCGAGGCGCCACACTGGGAGCAAGGGCAGGGGTATTACTAACTGAAAACCTTGGTGCCATCTCTGTCTGCGGCGTGATAAGCATTTGGAGACATCTCGTCAGTTTCTCCACTTCCATGGTCAAGGAATCGAGTTTGGAGCTGTTATCAGCAGAAGATACATGGGTGGGTACCCCACCCCCATATAGATGCAGTGGATATAGGTCAGGGCAGCTGTACTTGCAGGCGTGGCCTTCATAAAGGACTATTTTGAATTCCCGGATCTCTCTCAACAGTTCGCCCCATTGTGGCATATCTTTTCCTTGTCAGAGCACTCATTGACTGCCAACATCTGCCCCTGAACTTCACTTGATGGGTCACCCTCAGTCACTCGGTTGTAGCCACAGCTATTGGTGCAGGACCCTCGAGGTCGCTTTTCTCAACTCCTCGATTTCTCATTAACTCATCATAGGAGGTGGGGATTCCAGTCGGTTTGCCAGGCGTAACTGAAGAAACAGCAGTTCTGAGAAGGGGCAGACTTAAGGATCCTGTTCAGCCTGGTTTAGTCCAGTTCAATGCTGGCAAACTACCCTTTCTGAGGCATTCTTGCAACAATTTTTCCAGCCAAGATACATACAGAACAACAACTCCCTTGGTACTGTTGTGCATTTCTTACTCTCACCATAGGGTCCTCATCAGAATCTGGGCTCCCACACATTCTCCAAGGCCTCAAGATAGGCCTGTGCAGTTGCTTCAGGGTTACTGGCCCGTTTGCACGGATGGTAGCCAGGGAAGGACCTCGAGGCTCTCACTAACCCTCTCTTCGCTTTTCGGCTTCGAGCATTGCCATTCTAGCACTTGGGGGCAACATAGTCTATCCAGGTCTCCCAGTCATCCTCCCCTTGGGGGTGGGAGGTGCCAGAGAAGATCCTCAACCTTCGGTAAGAGTCATGACTAATGGCAGGTGCAGAAATAGGAGTCTGCATTGGTTCAGCCACCATTCACGGGTACTGGAGCGGGAGAGGGTGTTGGGGGGGACACCCCAGGTGGCAAGAATAGTTTTCTTCAAGTCCTCCACAGTTTTCCTTCCCTCAGCAACCATTTAGCAAATTTCTTCTCAAAAGTTTCAGATAGAGGTGGGGCTCATTTCCCCGGTCTTTACTGTCCTTAGTTATCACTCTCCAGGCAGTGAGGGCTCCTCTGGGGTAATGGTCTGTGGCACTTTGGAGCTATCTATGGGATCCTTAAACTCTACTAGGGCCAGGAAAGTGTGGGTGAGCAGATTAGCATGCCGACCCCACCACCACAGGGTTTTGTAAACCTTGACCTTGGAAAGTACTCCTGTACAGTGTCATTATTGATACCCAGGGGATGTCCAGGATAAGCATAGCATTTTGGGGTCGATCTCCTCCCAGTACACCACTCCACCAGCTGGTGCACAGTCACTTCTGTCCGGGTGCCATTTTTTTCTTAACAGTGGTTACGTAAATATGGCCACTAGAGGACACACAATCCAGCGGTGCCTCCAAGATGTAACCCTAGATGGCGCTATCCCAGGGCTACTACCCTGCCTGATTTGCCACTAACAGGTTGAGGGGCCTGGATCCATTGGCGGGTGCCTCCACCCAGAGGTCAGGGTTTGCAATAGTTAAGCTAACTTGGTCACAGCCCTCTGGGACACTGCAACCCCCCTTTCTTCCTACTAGTGGCCCACACAGTATATCAGAATTACCTTCACAGTATACACTTACCCCCGGATAGTGTCTTTCCGCTCACGCCGGGGACTCCCTGTAAGTAAGGTACAGTTATATCACAGTCACTATGAAGCAGTTCATCAGGGATGCACAAACCAGCCAGGTGTAGTTGCAACACAACAATCTGATTTATTAGAGGGTAGATAACAAAGGGGGATCAGGTTAATTGGCTTATGCTATGGCTATACCTAGGGCTCTGTGCACAGGCCTAACCTTACAATTTACTGTCCTGGGTACCCAAGCCCTAACGGCTAGTCCAAACGTGGCAGCTGGTTGGGGCCCTTCACACAGAGAAGTATTACAATCCTGAGCAAGTCAGTATCGAAGAAAGTTTGATTAGGCAGTCAGCAGTACAGCAATACAATTTTGAACCACTGTTTGCACACTTGGCAGGAGCTACCCTGATTCAGTACTCACAAACTCCAGTCAATACTGAGTCCTCCAACACTAGCAGGGCTGAGCCTGAACTCCACCAGCCTCCTCACACATTTATATGGCAAACAACGACAACAGAGGGGTACCACACCAGGCAGCAGCTTCTAGGATCTCCTGCTTCCACAGCCACTAAAGCACTGCAACGGCAGCTTCCACTTTTCTTCGGACCGAGCGCAATTCAGAAATCTTCTCCAGTCCTCCTACAGGTCGAGCCTGGTGGGTAGCTATACAAAGCACAGCCTCCTCTGACTGCCCGCTGATGGATTTAGTCCGCTGGACCGAGAAGACACCAACGGCCGCTTCAGGCCTTCACGCGCTTCCCACGCGAACACTTCCAGCGCAGAAGCACAGAAGCTCCTCTCCCTTCACCAACCTCAACGCATCTGACCCCAACAGCAAGGGGCTCTTCCTTCAGTTCGAGCGTGACCTGATCCAATTGGCTGGCGAGACCTGCCAGTCACTTTCTTTAGCTCTCAGTGGTGTGAAAAAGCACCATGGCCCATAATACCTCTCTCAAATACAAGCAGCTCCTCGATTGGTCAGTCAGCTCTGTGGAATCCCAAGGTACTGATTGGTCCAATTTAGCAGTTCCGGACCAAAATGGAGGAGGCAATCGAAACAGTCCATACTGCAAAAGAAGGCAGGTTAGAACAACTACCGCACCATTATTAATTTTACGTTATTTCAAGCAAACAATCACATCTTTTAACGAAGCTCCCTCTGCACAATTAACGATGGCAGAAGGGAGTGCTTACGCTGCAGCCCGGGCGGGATTCGAGCATAGCAACACTCAAACCCTCTCCCAGTTTAATTTCTTACAGCTGCTACAGGCAGCCCTTAAAGAGACAGCATATGGAGGCCTTAAAAGAGCACTCACAGACTACCCATTTGAACGGCGTTTATGCCGATTACTGACCCAGCATGGAGCATAAAATGAGCTCTGCAAAAGCGGTCATGAACCCCCATTTACAAGGGAGTTACACCTGGATGGACTTCATCAGACCCCATTGCCTTAACCACTTTCAGATTTGCAAGTTCCTTCAGGACTCTACTTTGTAAATAGACTACTGTCCACCTCCCTTCCTTCAATGCTCCTGTCCCTTTTCTGTGGTCCCTTACCTTTCTGTTCTTGTACGAACACTGAACAAAAGTATTTGTTTAAGATGTCTGCTTTTTCTTGGCTCCCTCCACACAATCCACCTCTTCCCTTCTTAATCTTACAGTCCCTCCTCTGGTCTTTCTCTTTTCACTTGCATACCTAAAAATTGTCTTGTCACCTTTCTTACCTTCCTGGGCTATTTTCTTCTCCGTTTGTGCCTTTAAGCTCCTAACTGATTTCCCTGTCTCCCTCTGTTTCTCCAAATGCCGCTCCCTAGCCTCCTCTTGCTGTGTCTTCTTATATCTTCTGAATGGTACCTTTCTGGCCCTTACTTTCCCAGTCACCTCCTTTGAGAATCATTGTTGTCTTTTTTTTTTTCCTCTTCCCTTTGCTTACTATTCTGATGCAGAGGTTTGTTGCCATTTCTATGGTCCCTTTTAGTTTCACCCAAAGTTTCTCCACTCTACCCAAGCTGTCCCCCCACCAGGGCATCACTGAGGCATTCCCCCATATTTTTAAAAGCAGCCCTCCTGCAGTCCAGAACCCTCATCCTTTTTGTGGTTCAGTTCTGCCCCAGTACTTATAATAAGCCACATATTACAATCAGTGGTCCCCAGGTGGCCACTCACCATGATGTCTCCAACCCTGTCCCTTTTAGTTAACATAAGGTAGAGCAGTGCACAGTGTTGGGTAAGTTATATTACAGTATCTATTACTTTTTATTACTTTTGGAAACTTGTTCCAGAAAGCTCTGTGCAGTCACTAACAAGGATGGAGAAGTACTAGAACAAGTAATACACCTTACAGTTACAATTACATGTCTTTTTATTCAAAAGTAATACGTAACTGTACCTGATCCCATTTATTTAAAAGTAACTAGTAACTAACCTATTACTTTCACATAAATGTCATCTGTTATACTTTTTTATTATTTTTGTATTCTTTTTGTGTAAAAAGAAATAAGTAACTGTAACTGTCAGGTGCATTACTTTTTCTAGTCCGTCTCCATCCTTGCTAGTGACTGCACAGAGCTCCTGGATTAAGTTTCTAAAACGAAATAGAAAGTAATAGAAAAAGTAACTTACCTAACACTGGCGGTGCAGAATACAAACATTCTGAATTTGCTGAATTTCAATGACATTTCAGGAAATTCTGTAGAATTTTATCAAAATTTAACAGAATTTTTAAAATTAATTTGGTAATAACTTGGCAGTCTATTGTTCTAGTGTACTGAACTGTGGCATGCTTAGTGTATGGGAGGTGTTCTGATGGAATACCAAACATCATGAAGTTAGGATGGATTCTTTCCAAATTATAAGTACTCAAAATTTGTCATTTTAATTTCTAAGGGAATATTCATGAAACATTTTATCTGCATATACCTCCATCATCTATTGGGCTACAGATCTCAAATTTGGCATGGTTACTTCATGACAGGTGCTCTAACTATAACAATGTGCCAAATCTCATGACATTAGGATGAATTGTCTAAAGATTATCGGTGCTCAACATTTGTCATTTAATTTTTTGTGTGAAATGTCATGAACATTTGCATCTGCATATACCTCAGCTGTTTATTGCTTCAGAGATCTTAAATTTGGTATGATTGTTTGATGGTAGATGCCCTAAAATGTGCCAAAGTTCATAACATTAGGATGCATTATCTCAAAATTATAAGTGCATAAATTCTGTCATTTTTTTGAGGGACACTTCATGAAAAATGTTATCAGCATATAGCTCGGGTACCTTTGGAGCTAGATATGTGATAATCTTCTAAATGTGGAGAGAATTGGATTAGAGATTTTTAAGTTACAGGTGTTCAAATGTTTACTGTGTTATTATTTGCAAACTTTTGTGAAAACTCTCAGAAATGTGGATGTTTGTATCTTCTCTTCTTTTGCAGGTATACACTTAACATTTGACATGCATATCCCATGTGTATCCTGATGTCTAACACAACTGGATAAATTGGTTTAGCGGTTTTAAATTTACAGTGAAATAATAATAATAATAATAATAAGTGTAAAAAAGGCAGACTAGATCATCCGGTGAGGCCCTTTTCTGCCATCAAGCTTCTATGATTCTATCAACATTTTTGGCTGCATATAGAAGAATCATCCAGAAGTCTTTTTGTGGAATTTAACATTCTTTATGCATGTATCACTGCTTTATCTGAAATAAACTGTGCTAAGTTTTTTGCAGTCCTGCTCTTCCTCTCTGGGTGACTGTTTTGCCCCCCTTTTCTCTAAGCACAGTCAGATTGACTCAGTAGAACTACTGATCCTACTGATATCCTCTTTGTTCTTTACAGTGACAAAATCCCTTAAAATGAGAGTCACCAACTCGTTTTGCTATCAACATATGTTGTTAGAATAGCCATAATTCTTCCTCACTGATGCCTCAGACATTGTATTCACCCACTATATCTTGTAGGGTATATCTAAGTCCCAGATTTGCACTTTTGTCAGGCTCCCTGAATCATCAGTTTACTTGGTGTGATCCTTATATATCCCACATTCATGTTGGAATTGTTAACACTCTGTGTTTCTTTGCTCCAACTGGTATGCTACCTAGCGCAGATGTCCATTTCTTGGTGAAATTATGCATCTAACCCCTGAACCTGGTGACCCCTTGCAGTGCCTGCCTCTCATGCCCATATCCTTTAATTTTAATTCCCTGATAAGGCTGAGTAAAATTAGCAAATCCCAATTTATGGAAATTTCATGACATTCCTCGATTTTCACAAAGACTAGTGGAATTTGACTTTAAGTGCAGATATTATTTTGTAATGTCGGGCAGCTGAAAATGTGACTACTTTTAATTAAATCCTATTTAAAACTGTAACTATGAACTTTTTCAGAAATTACCATGTGGAATAGTTGTTTAAATGTTTCAAATCTGGTTAAATTTGGATATATTGTTTTATAATTAGAGGGAAATAACTGACATTTAAATTTTGGCAACATGTTTGGCAGGCTTTAGCTCAGTCCCATTGATGCTAGAAATGTGAAATTATGCACATATATAAATGTAATGATAATCTGTATACCTGTACATTTTTTAAAGGAGAACTGCAATGAATCTAGAAGTCTTTTTTGCCAATAGGAGTTGTTTTTAAATATTGGTTCAGTGGTGTTATTGCTCTAGCTATTTAGGCCTTTTAGCTATCCTAGTGGGTATTTCTGATTCAAAAGCTGCTGATAAGAGCCATTTAGAACTGTATGACATCATACTGTAATTTATATCCCTGTTCTACTCTCCTATTGTTATCACTATGCATCCATATTCTACTATAGAATTCTGTGGCTGAGTGGGACATAAGCTATGTCATACAGTTGTAAAATGGTACTGAACACCACAGTGTAAAGCAGAAACACCCTCTGATGTTACTAAAAGACCTGCATAGATGGTACAATAATAAAACTGTAACCAGTACATAAAAAATGTTCTACTCAGAAAATGACTTAGAGGTTTAGCGCAGTTCTCCTTTAACATTTCAATGAATTCTGTTACAAGCATACTAAAATAACAGGAATCTAAATTTTGGCAAACTTTCAGCCCTAATTGAAGCTTGAGACTTAAAACATGGTGCACACACCTATGTTCAAAGCTTCTCTAAATCCTGAGACTGTGGAGAAATTTGGATCAAAATTTATAACATTAGATAGAAGTAAATGAAAATTACATATAGAATAATGGATGGGGAAGTGTGCTCAATGAGAATTTAAGGATCACCCGAGGTGTGGGATTCTACATAAACCCCGAGGGTGAAGCTCAAGGGGTTTATTAAAGCACCACACACCAAGGGCAACCATTAAATTTGAGTATGGTGCTTCACCATCTTTTATTTTTGGTCATTGCTCGTCAGCAATACTTTTTTTGTCAAAGTGCATTACATATTGATGTGTCTCACTGATGTCTGACACACACACACACACACACACACACACACCACAGTCTACCTTTGTCTACTTTTTTTGTACAGGTGCTTTTTTGTTTAATCTGGCATTTACTTTTTAACTTTTGTACTTGGACATTTGGATCGTGATGAGGCTTACCTCAGGCATATTGGATTCAGAGCCTTTCCCAGTTCCTGGTGGTATCTGTTGTCTGTTGCATGTTCCTAAGGGCAGGATCAACCAGTTATATATTTTTTTGTAGATGTTGAGCTGTGTCTAAGTTTTATTTTAACAAGAGAAAAATCTGATGAGGAGTCTCAGTCTGGCATCTCCTCGGTACATGGGACAAGGAGCCGCCATGTGTTTGAAACTGTTTACCCCGCCCAGTAGGAGAGCAACAGCCAATCAGGGAGTAGTTGTTTTCTGAGTAACTTGGTGCATGCTCACCATTATAACCCATGGGTTATAACGGCAAACTATAACTAGGTCAATATATGTAAAAAAAGTGCTGATCGGCTATTATATTTTAATGAAATGTTTGGCCTCCCATGTCTCTGCCAACTTTCAACCTATGACCCTGAAATGCAGTACATGTATTGCGCTGCTACTGACTGTCAACGTGTCAAACATGTTGTGAATTAGATGCAGAGATTTAAAATTAGAGCAAAACAACTGAAATTTTAAATTTGGTGAAATTCCATAGAATAATCATGCAAATTCTGAACAAATTTCACAGAATCAGAATGCTAATAACACATGTATTAAAGGATGGAATTTTATACTCTGCAAGGCTTTATTACAAGGTCCAGTACTGTGCCCCCTCCAGGACTGGGCTCCCTAACTAATTGCCTGAAGAACACCCACTGCTAAGAGTCCAGGATGTACCTGCTCCTTGTTGAAGTTGCAGCACGGATGCTCCAGTCTACATCCAGGAGATTGAAGTTCCCCACTAGAAGTACCTCTCCTTACTTGTCATCTTTTGGATGGCCTGTTCCAGAACCATATCCAACTCTGCATCTGTTATTGAGGTCTGTAGATCATGCCAGTATGTATAATGACTCCATTCTCCTTCTCTAGGGTGACCTACAGTACCTCTGCCCCTCCCTGTATTCCCTGTACATCTGTTCTTTTATGCTTTCCCTCACATAAACAGCAACTCCTCCCTCTTTTTTTCAACACTGTCTTTCCTGGACAGAGTATACTATGGTATGGCTATATCCCAGTCATGGTTCTCAGTGCTCTATGACTTTGTATGATGACAATGTCCAGGTGATCCTGTGTCATACTGGCCTCCAAGTCTGGAATTTTATTCCCTGGACTTTGAGCGTTGGCACACTTGGCCTTCCATCTTCTAGTACACCCTGCTCACCAGTTCCCTATTTTCCGTTCCCATGTTCAATGCCCTGAGTCCATTCTCATAGGATCTGCCCTGCTGGCCCTGAATCATTTGGTTACCTTATGCTGCACCATTTCTGCCCCCTTCTTGTTTTTCTATTGGTGGGGAATCCAGAACTGGGCACAGTATTTCAGGTGGGACCTTAACACTGAATATGGGTGTGAGTAGAATATGAATAAGTAGCAGGTGCAGTATATGTAATCTAAGAACAATTTCCAGGTCCATTTAAAACCAATTCTTATGAGAATTCAAAGTTCTACAATGATCTGCTTTTTGAACCTCTTTTTGAATGTAATGATTTACATACATTCATATAAATGAATCACCTGCTGGTGACATGCAGATGTTGATTTCAATTAGAAGCAATAGAATGGAAGAGTCTACTTGGTTCCAGATTTTAGCTCAGAAGGTTTTTAGACCCAATTCTACCTTTCCCAGGGTATGTTATGCAAACAATTTGTGTGTGAACTTGTTACCACTAATGACAGCATGTACTGTAGAATCAATGGCATGCAGTTAGTGACACATTCTGTGATGTCCTATTGCTCACGAGGTTATAAATGACTGCCTTTGGGGAGGGCAGTGTTTTGTGTTTGTGAAAACACTTGACCTTCTGAACTCAGATCCCTTCACCCATGTAAAGTCAGTGATCTGGAAATACTGGTTAGCAAGAATTATAAACATCTGATACTAGGAGAGATAATGAGTGACCTTATGGTAGCAGAAAATCTGGCCAGGTGGATAAGGAACTGACTGGGGGAGTGGCAGGCAGGGGGGTGGACAGGGTGATTGTCAGTGTGACACATTCAGGGACCAAGGGAGTCACAAACAGGGAACTCAGGGAATGGATCTGGGAACAGTGCTCTGCAATAAATTCATTTGCAATATGAGAGAGAAGGGATTCCAGAATAAGGTGGGTCTGTCTGCTGATGAAACTAAGATCCATGGCAGAGTGAACACTGAGAAGGGACTTAGAGAAAAGAAAAGAGATGAAAAAAATGGAAAAGTGGTCAAGTTTATGGCGACTAAATTTCAACACATAAAAGTCTAAAGTGATACACACTGGTAGAAAGAACCCAAAAATGGACTCCTGAGTGGGGGGATCTGGTAGTAGGAGGAATGAGATGATACTATTTCAGTACAGGTCCCTGGTAGTGCCACATCTTAAGTACTGCACACAGTTCTATAGTTTTTACTTCGAGAAATACAGGGTTTGCTTACAAATTATGCATAGGAAGACACAGCCTTGATCCAGGGGCAGTAGGTGAGGTTCTATGAGGAAAGGTTGGCAGGCCTTTACATGTATGCACTGGAGGCTAAGAGAGAAAGGGGCATATGATAGGGACACTTTTGTCAGGAGTTAACATGGTGAATTGTGAGGACTTTATCTTGAGGAACAAAAATATATGGGTGGAGACTGGTGGGGGGACATTCAGGAGGGGCATGAGAACATTTTTTTCATGGAGTGTTTGGTGGATGAATGGAACAGACTACTGCCAGAGAGGTGGTTAAAGGTTATAGGTACAAAAAAACATGCCAAGACTGTATTGGGGTTGAAAGCAGGGTGGGACAGTTATAAGGTAACATTGGGTGCTACAGGCAGAAGAGGGGAAGGGACTCCTGGGGTAGGGGTGGCCATTAGCCACTAGGGCTGTTGGATCTCTCAATCCAGTCTGGTAATTGGCTGAACAATGACGCTATACTGGGAACTTGGCAGACTGGACAGATGTCCAAATTGTATGAGTCCATAGCAAACTGTAGTCAAAAGGTTTTTTGTGGTATGCTGCCATCTGCTGGCTCAAACAGTCAATATGAAATGGATTGGGAAGTACAACCTCTTTTTGTAATAAAACAAACAAGCATTTGTCAATGCCGAATGTTTGCTTGCTGGCACTGGCATTGGTAGTGTAGAAGTTACAGAGCTGCATAATAGGAATGGCAGTGAAGTATTGAACTGAAGCCAACCCAACCACCACCCTGCAGAGAGTGGCAGGCATTGGGGTATGCCTTTGGGTCATCAGGCATAACGACCATGCCATTTCACCACACCCCACCCTGCAGACACTGACAAGTGTCACGGTGTGCTTTGGGGTCTTTGGCCCTTATGTGCACCCCATTCCATCAGGAAATACAGTGAGATGGGTGCGGTATAGGAGAATGAGGTGAAGTTTGTGCCCAAAGAGTCCAAAGCACACCTTGATGCCTCTCACTGGCTGCAGTGAGTGGGTGGGTGGGGGTGGAATGGTATGAGCATGACAGGCAAGAATCCCAAGTCACTCCCCTGATGCCTGTCATATTCTACAGGGTGGGGAGTTATGATCGGAAACCCTAACGCCTCAGGCATTCATTGGTATTTTCACTCCAAATTTTCAACATGGTTTTTTTGTGACCCCCACCTCATGAACAGTGGCAATATCAGTTTGTTAGCCAAAAACCTCTTTTGCACAGCAACTATGGCGTTTGACACCACAGGTGCAAAAACACATTCCAAACAGGATGTGAAAAATGACAGCGGTACTGTTCATGGGGTGGTGTAAAAAATGGCAATGTTGAAATCTGCTGTGAAAATCTTAAAAAAATGGTGAAGTCACGAGTATGCGTAGAAACTGTGCAACGCACACCTGTAATGTAAATAGTTTGGGGATTTTTTTACAGTAGATTGTTAACACAGGCATTTTGGGACCTATGATCATGAACAGTGTCAGTGTGATTTTCTTTATCTGTCCCGAACAATGATTTCCCACAGCGACCACACATTTCTGCACTGAAAGTGTAAAAACACATTTCGGCCATGTTGTGGAAAATGACAGCTGTACTGTTCATAAGGAGGTGTAGAAAAATGCCACTGGTAAAAATCTGGACTGAAAATATTACAAATTCATGAACCTATGAGGGTGCATGGAAACTGCGCAATGCACACTCGTAACACAGTCATTTTATAGAGTTTTGTCACCAAATTTTCAACATAGCCATTTTAAGACCTCTGTTCATGACCAGTGTCACTGTGATTTTATTAATCTGTCCCAAACATTGTTTCGCAAACCGACTGTACCATTGTGCGCTACATGTGCGGAAACACATTTTGGGTGAGATGTGAAAAATGGTAGCTGCACTGCTCATAAGGAAGTGCTGTAAAATGGCACTGTTGAAAATCTGGTGTGCAAATATTACAAATTCGCAAACTTGCCAGCGTGCGTAGGAACTGAGCAATGTGCACTCCTAAAACAGTCATTTTGGGGAATTCTTTCACTAAATTTTCAACATAGCCATTTTAACACCTCTGCTCATGACCAGTGTCAGTGTGATTTTCTTAACGTGTCCCATGCATTGATTTTGCACATCGACTGTGCCATTGTGTGCTACATGGGCAGAAACACGTTGTGGGTGAGATGTGAAAAATGACAACCATACTGCTCATAAGGAGGTGTGGTAAAATGGCAATGTTGAAAATCTAGAGTGAAAATCTAGAACATTTGCGAATTTACGAGCATGCATAGGAACTCTGCAACGCATGCTCATAAAACAGTCACTTTTAGTCATTTTTTCACCAAATTTTCAAAATAGCTATTTTAAGACCTCTGCTCATGAACAGTATCACTATGATTTTCTTAATGTGTCCCGTACATTGATTTAGCACACCGACTGTGCCATTGTGCACTACATGGGCAGAAACACGTTTGGGGTGAGATGTGAAAAATGACAGCTGTACTGCTCATAAAGGAGGTGTGGTAAAATGGCAATGTTGAAAATCAGGAGTGAAAATATTGAAAATTTGCGAACTTACGAGTGTGCATAGGAACTCTGCAGTGCACGCTCTTAAAACAGTCACTTTTAGAAATTTTTTCACCAAATTTTCAAAATAGCCATTTTAAGACCTTTGTTCATGAACAGTATCACTATGATTTTCTTAATGTGTCCCGTACATTGATTTCTCACACCGACTGCACCATTGTGCGCTACATGGGCGGAAACACATTTTGGGTGAGATGTGAAAAATGGCAGCTGCACTGCTCATAAGGAGGTGTGGTAAAATGGCAATGTTGAAATCTGGGTAGAAAATATTTGCAAACTTCTGACGTCTCTTGTGGAACTGCATAATGCCTCATATAACAATAATTTTAGGAATTTTTCACCAAATTTTCAAAATAGGCTTTTTGAGAGACCACCTTATGAACACTGGCAGTGTCATTACGTTAATCGTTCTGGAAAGGTGATTTCTCACAGTGGCTGTGAAATCACCCTTCGGGCCCTAGTAACACCATGACAGTGCAAGAATTAACGAGGAAGGGTCCCAAAAACCCCATGCTGAAAATTTGGCGCAAAATTCCAAAAAATGCCTGAGATATGCAACAAAGTTGAAAAACCCCTATCTATCCCATTATACAGCTTATCGGCATTTCCTCAGTTCACGGTCGGCTTTGAAGAGTGCAGACATGTTCCCTGTCCACTGAAGATTGTCGCGCTGGACTCCGGAGATAAGTATGGGTTGGGGGGATGTGGGGAGGCAGGGTGTGCAGTGGGTGGGTGCGGGTTGTGGGGGGTGCAGGGAGACTGCAAGGGACAGATTTTTCTTTACAGGTTTTTAAAAAAAAAAAAGATGATGCGGGCAATTACCATGCTGGGGTGGGCTTCCACCGTGGCAGAAGGATGGCTGGGGGGGCGTGGAGCTGACAGGGGATTGGGCACCCCTGTTGGCCATGACATCTGTTGCCACGCTGGGTGGGTTCAGCGCTGCACCGTACTCGGGAGACAGTGAAGCCGACGGGATTGGGCACCCTGTCAGCCATTACATCATTTGCCACACTGGGGTGGGCCCCAGTGTGGCACCTGGATGCTTTGGGGACATGGAGCTGATGGGATTGGCACCCCTGTCGGTCGAGACAGTGTGGAGGGGAGGCACATGAGCACACGTGTGCGTGCGTGCGCACATGTGTGTGGGGGGGAGAGCTCTGCTCACTCAAGCGGAGCTCTCCCTTTCAGTTGTTTGCCTCTGCATTTTCCTGCTGTCATAGACAGCTAGAGCAGTGATTGGCGCTCTGCGACCTCGCCTGAAAATACACTGACTGAATTGGAAGAGGCTGACACACCTCTGGAAAACTCGGATGATGGCACTATGTTTCTTGCACATGCGTGCAAGCAAACATAAAAATAACAAAGCAAGTCTTTTCATTTTGAAACAATCTGTTAATCAAGTCTTTTAATTTTGAAACAATCTGTTAATTTTGCCATCACGTTTCACCAAAAAGCTTCTTCAGTGGACGTTTATCTACAATAAAAATCCAATATTCCATTATTTATGAATAGATACAGACTGTATAGACTTCTGGGTCTTTTTCTGCTGATATGATCTATGTTTCTTTGGAAGATATAAGAGACAAAATAAGGATGGGCAAATACCTTGGCAGACAGTCCAGTCTTGGGGTTGGAGCATGGACAGTGCTTTATTTAACTTGGATTACTATACACAATGTAATTTTTTTTTGCAAATTTACACCACTAAATTGATGATTCAGGGCATGGTCCATAAAGAGATGAGTAGTGATGGAAGAGTGTCTAAGTGGGCTGACGGTGCCCAGAGACCCTGCTCCACACATGCAAAGACCTCCATAAATCTATAGCCTTGGATGCACGCAAGTATTCTTGAGACACTTATACAGCTATGCAGCTGGCTGGGTTCTGGGTGGGCAATGGGGTGGGGGGGATATGCTACTGCCCAATTCAGAAACAAATTTCCACTGTGTATAGAGCTGTCAGAGGGGCCACTGAACACACTGCTTGAGGGGCTAATGCAGCACTTACACACTGCCTCCACCTGGTGGCAGGACATCCCTTGGGCACAGTCAGACCACCCTTCACCTGCCCCAAGCCCTCTGTGCAGATAAGGAATGGTGGGAGTCATTCTGGTACAGGCTATTGTTTTGGGAACAACACATAGTGTTCTTGAGGGGGATATTGCAGTTTTTGGAGCCGAGTCCCTCTGGATTGGGGATCTATTGCTGTGCTGACTTGGGCATCTAAGTGGGTGTCCAATGTCCTGCACAGGTCTGCCCTCCCCATGCTATCCCCAAACCTTGGGCAAAGCTCTGTTCTCCTACAAAATGGCAGAGGCCGTGGATGTGGCATGGGGTCATAATGTCCCAGATGAAACTTCAAGACCATGCAGCAACACAGCGGTGGCACATAATGCAGACTGCAACATGATTGCTGCACATCCAAAAGGTCTCTTTTTGTTTTAAGGAGGGCTTCATCCTCCACACTCCCCACACCCCAATGTGGGGGGCTTTTCCCCCCACACCCCCAGAATTATAATCAATTCCAAGGGATGTGGACACAGGGGCAAGAAGAAAATCCATGTCCATACTGGTCTGCGGTACACAAAAAATATTAAAAGAAAAAGATTCCCTTAAACCCCATTCCTCCCAAGCCGCTCACTGCAGGGTCAGGTGCACTAGCTTCTCCACCATGGGAGTGACTCGACCAAGCACCAGACTGGCAATGTTTACATCCACTTCCTCTTCCATGGTGAGGATCAGGGGGTAGTGATACTTTTGTATCACTGATATTCCTCTTTTGCTGTAAACCCATACGTGCTACTGTCAGTGTGGTTCTTCATATGCAGTTTAATCATCTTGATTATGACACGGTACCTGTGGATGCCATCTGTTGTGGACAGGCAACGGAGTGTGGAATTCTGTGGCTGGTATATGCATAACTTGTGCATATGCATGAGTCCAAGGAGGTACCCAGATTGGTCAGGGTGGCTAAGGCTTTAAGGGAGCAGAGGCTGGTACAGGGCATGAGGGAAGGGGAGATACATAAGGAAGAGAAGGAGCTGCAGGGACCAGATAGTGAGGATTAGGAAGGACGGAGGGGTAGAGAAGGGGGCAGAACAGGCAGAGACACTAATCAAGTTCTTCTGTTCTGTGTTCATGAAGGAGAAGAGTAGACAGCTACAGTACCTCAGGGATGGGGAAGGTGGGCAAGTGGGGGGAAGGGGTGACAGATGGGGAAATTACGGAGGGCAGGGTACTGGAGGGTCTGAAGGCACTAAAGGTAGCTAAGGCACCAGATCCAGATGGCATTCACCCCAGGGTACTGAAAGAGCTGGTGGAGGTATTGGTGGGGCCACTGGCAGACCTGTTCAATACCTGCCTGGACACAGGATGCGTATCACAGGATTGGAGAATGGCTCATGTAGTGCCCCTTCACAAGAGTGGCCCAAAGGATGAACCGGGCAATTATAGACCTGTAAACCTCACATCTATTGTAGGAAAACTTATGGAAGCAATCCTGAAAGAGAGGCTGGTGATCTTTTTGGAAGAAAATCGACTCCAGGACAATCAGCAGCATGGGTTCATCACAGGAAAATCCTGACAGACCAACCTAATTGAGTACTATGACTCAGTAATGAGGGAACTGGATAAAAGCCATGCAGTAGATGTGGTATTTAGACTTCAGAAAGGCCTTTGATTCAGTGCCTCATGGGCAGCTGAGGGATAAGTTGCCATATGTGAGGGCAGGGACAAAGGTGGTAAACTGGATCGTGAACTGGCTGAAGGGGAGGCAGCAATGGGTGGTGGTGGTGGGGGAACTCTCATCCCCGAAGGTGGTGACAAGCGGAGTGCTACATGGTTCAGTGCTGGGTCCAGTGTTGCTTAGGTTATTCATATCAGATATCTCACATGGAATTACGAGCAAGATCAGTCTGTTCACAGCTGATACCAAGATAGGGGTGGTGGTGGTGGATGGCATAGAGGGGTGCCAGAGGCTACAGGAGGACCCGACCAAACTGAAGGAGTGGTCAGAGAAGTGGCAGCTGAGCTTCAATGCAAAGAAGTGTAAAGTTATGCACTTTGGAGCAAGAAACCTGAGGAGGGACCACCAGTTGGGAAGGGTTCAGATAGGGGTCAATGAGGAGGAGGGGAAGGACCTAGGGATGATCATATTGAGTAACATGTACAACTCAGCTCAGTGCAAGAAGGTGGCGGCTAAGGCCAACAAGATACTGGGGTACATTTTGAGAGGAATCTCATCCAGAAATAAGGATGTAATTCTACCATTGTACAGGTCACTAGTCATCAATATGGTTAAGGCACATTTACCAGAAATTACTGCTTAGAAAAGAGTGAGAAAGTGACTGTGATGACAAGCAAGTCCCAAACCAGATCTCTAGTCTGCAAATAGACTCCTCCTGAATCTGATTTTTATGGCTGAGTGGGCCAAGCTCCACAGATATTATGCCATCAGCAGATTTGTATAAGAGCACTTTGGAAGCACATGCACAGACTGCTGTCTGATGTGCTGCCACAGCGCTCCGGCATAGCTTCCAGTGATTCTGTTTATGCAGCCCTTACCCTCCACAGGCCACATAAACATATCCACTTTCTGGTGCCCTACTTTTCCTTTCTGCAACTGCAGAAGTGACAGCCGCCATGTGCAATATGGTAGTGCTGACATAAATTACGCATGCACAAGTATCGTGTATACGTAGTTAAGTCAGTGCCACCATGTTGCACACGGCAGACTCTGGGGCAAACTGCACATGTGCGAGTATCACACATGCTCAGTACTGTAATTGCTGCAACATTAGTAAAGGCAAGAGCACCACATATTCTTTTCAATGCTCTTGCCACTCTTAAAAGCTCTCCACAGCCGTATCAGCTCTAATCAGAGTTTGTTTCATTTGCTCTCATCTTGGTTTCAGTTTTTACCATAAATTCAAATTTAAAAAGCCTCCAAAATGACATTCTGGAGTGCAAGCAACATCCGTATGTTGTTGTATATTAATTAATTAATTAATCTATTTATTTAAAATTTGGAGAACACCTTTGAGCACAAGTGCTTTTTTCCAAAGGTTCCACGTCAGTATTGGACATTGGACACATATACACATCATACACTCACCAACTCAAGTGGAGCCTGGTCCAGTGCACACATTAGGGTTACAAACAAAGGTACTGCTACAGAGAAATCAGGCATAATTCAAATGGGCATTTAGTAATTTAAGGCAGTGCAAATGGGTAATTAGTCATTTAAAACAACAACAGGCAGATTTCATTCTGAGGTTTTGTTTTTTAGGGAATTCATAAAAAGTGTAATTTTTGGGAGTCCCAGTAAGGCTACAGAGAGTTCCTTCAGCCAGCAGGTAGCTTAATTAGCAAATGAGCATCTACCCTCACTTGTTTTATGAAAGGGGACTTTAAGGACTTGTCGGATCATGTTCCTAGTGGAGTAGTTGTTGCTGACTGGGCAGAAGGAGCCACTAATTGCAGCAGGGGTGAGGCCAAAAAGATCTTTTTAGCCATTGGGCAAGACTGATATTTTAGCCTGTCATGAAGTGGAAGCTAGTTGGTTAGCTAGTACAGGGAGCAAGTGTGAGCATGAGTAAGTCTATCAGCCCCTCCTGCAAACTGACAGACTTTGGCAAGGACCATTTTAACCCTGCCTAGGACAGATTCACAGGCAGCACCATGTATTAGGAGACCATAGTCAATGAGCTGGAGACAGCCAGGCATCTAGCCTCAGCACTAAGTTTTAATTAATAAACTTTAATATTAATAATCTTTATTTATTATGTGCCTTTCAAATTGTCGAAGCGCATTACATAAAATTAATAAAACAGAGAAGTAAAATAGCATTATATAAAGTATTCAGTTAAAAGACGGTAATCAACATTAATAGTTAAGATATGCTCAGTTCCATAAATAAGTCTTTAGTACCTGTTTAGCCCCCCACCCCACAGTCACGCACTCCCGAAACTGATGGGGTAGAGAATGCCAGAGGGCTGGGGCCACGTATATGAATGCATGGACTCCTGAAGATTTTAAGGATACCCTTGGAATCTCTAGCAGCCCCTCGCCAGCCGAGTGGAGCAATCACTCGGGGCAGTAAGGGGACAGAAGCTCTTGCAGGTAGTCCAGGCCAAGTCCATGTAGGGCTTTATAAGTCAGTAATCTGACTTTGAAGGTGATCTGCCACTGAATCAGCAGCCAGTGCAGTTCGTGCAGCACCGGTGTGATATGACATGTCCAGAGGGTCCTCGTCAACAACCAGGCTGCAGCGTTCTGCACCAACTGCAGGCAGCAGAAATCAACCCCTGGTAGCCCATAGTAAAGGGAGTTGTAGTAATCAAGGTGCAAGGTCACAAAGGCATGGATCAATGAGGGCAGGTCACCAGATGGAGCAAGGTGCTTGATCCTAGTGATGTTCCTCAGATGGTAAAAGAATGACTGTCCACACCTGAGATCACAGTGTCAGCCCATCATCAAGCATCACTCCTAGGTCCCGCACCAGTTCAGAGGAAAGGAAAAGCCCCATAAGCTGACCCCCCTATCTGGTGACCCAGATCCACAACCATCACTTCAGTCTTCCCTGAGTTCAACTTCAGCCAGCTGTAATTCATCCAATCCTAGATTTCAGTGAGGCAGTTATTAAATACCGAGAGTGCACTATCCTGGTTGGGCGTGAAAGACAGGTAGAGCTGGGTTGTCTGAACAGCACTAATAGTTTTCTGTTGGCCAGCTTTGCAATGTGAGGCATATGAAAGAGTGTCCTACAAGGGGACATCCAGATACTTAAAGGTTTGGACCTGCTCAAGGATAGCTCCATGTGCATTTTGGATAACTGAGGACAGATCTTTTTCTTAATTGCAATGCTCAGGGAACACAATTGCCTTTTTATAATTTAGGACAAGTTTATTGCTTTCAGACCAGTCCTCCAGTGACTTACAGAGCACCTTTCCCAGTTATTTGACTTTCATGCATAAATTACCCCTTCTTGCATTGATTCTGGAACTGCATTTCATTATTGTCTTCTGTAGTTAGTTTTGTATTCTGAGCTGCTAAAAACTGTAGGGTGCACCAGAGCTTCTATAGAAAGCCTAGTTTTGCTGTTGACCCAGGACTTTACCACTGACATCACTATAGGGGCAGAGCAGTGGCTCACACTGTGCAGTACAGTGTAGTCACAGCAGTTTTGCAAGGAAAAACTGTCAATACTCAGTGTACACACTGTGTTCACCCTTCCCCAAGGCACTGTGTTAGCAATGCATTATGACAAACTCCAAATGCCTTGTCAGTATGGTTTTTGTAAAATTGACGTGTGTGAGTCACTGCTCTGCTATATAGTTATGTGAGCAGCACATCCTTGGGCCCACAGAAACACCATGTTTGCTATACAAACTCTGGTACACCCTGTAGTTTTTAGCAGCTCAGAATGCAAAAACTTACTGCAGAGGACAGTAATGATTACTGGGTAAGTGCACTGATCCAAGGGACCATTTTCAGGCACGATCCATGCCCACAAAATGGCACAACAAAATATACAATATACAACATCATACACAGCAAAATATACATACAGGTGCAATCAATGTACAGATAGAAAATAGTTGAGTACAGTATAGTTTACAAATTTGTCAGGGTAAAATCGACAGATACATTGTACTTTCAACAGCGTTGAGAGAACAAAAGTACATTACAAATTTACACTGAGGGAAACAGGGTAGGGATAAAACAAGACAGAAATAGTGCAAATAGCAAATACGAATTAAGATGGCATGATGATTCCAAAGACAATAGGAAAGCCTGGAATATTGTTCAAGGAGCAGGGAAACAAGTTATTTAAAGGAAGTACAATTAAGAAGGAAGAGAGGCAGGGTTATTGGGAAGAAATGCATGAAAGTCAAAAGGACTGGGAAAGGTGCTCTTTAAATCTGAATCCCTCACTCTCTCTTAACAAAATATTGCTCATGTATTTATTTATTTATTTATTTATGTCTTTGGTAACTGGGTAGGTGCACTGATCCAGAGGACCGTTTTCAGTTATGACCCGGGACACAAAAATGGTGCATAAAGCAATGCAAATACAGGTAAACACACAATAATACAGGCTTCAAACATTAGTGTAGGAATTACAGTACAAGAGGTCTTTATGTAAAGAAGTTACGTATGATACATGGTGCCATTTAAGGCTAGCAGACAGGTAAAATACATAGTCACAAAAAGCAGAGATCATATATATATGGAGTCAAATTATCGGATACAATAAGAATAAAGTGCAATTGCATTCAGGTAAACAGTAGAAAACAAGTCATCAGGCAGAAAGGTACTCATAATACAGTGTGACAAACTACCTTAAAATAAGTGCTATGGCTAAGAACAGTAGGGAGGCAATATCCTTAGCCATGCTGGGTGAGGGTGGAGGCAGAAGATGGAGGGGAGTCCCTGGAGAGGGTGTGACCCAGCCACAGGTGGTGGGGGGTAGAAAGGATGGGGATGCCCAGAATTACCCGGGTACACAGTAACATTTGGCTTCAGACTGTAACCAGGCTTTGAAATTGTTTTTGAAAGAGAAATGGGAGGTGGACGAGCGGAGCAATGCAGGGAGTCTGTTCCAAAGGGAGGGGGCAGGGACAAAAAAGCTTTGCTGCCATGGTAAGGGAGATTCTATTAATTTGGGGGGGAGGGCAATGACCCACAGAGGCCCCTAGATGCCACTCTGCACATGAGGAGGGATGAGTACAGGGACAGCTGTCTGCTTCTTGGGGTACTGTCAACTAAGCAGCCAAGGACATAATCAACCCAGCCCTGCAGTAGAACCAACCAAGAGATTGGTACAGCACACAATGATGGGTAGAATAGGGAGCTTTGAGGACAGAGCAACAGATACTATTGTAGACTGAGTTCGGTCTTGAGCACAGGGCTAATTATATGGTGGAATAGATGGGAGAGCAGTAATCAATAAGGGAGAGAAGGTTGCCTTGTGAAATTGCTAGGCATGCCTCAGTAGACAGGAATTATTTTTGATGGTAGACAGCCCCTACTTTCTCATTAACTTTGCATACAGAGTTGGTAATGTGTTCAGCGAAAGTAAGAGAGGGGTCCAGGGTAATGCCTAAATATTTGAAAATGGGACATTTTCCAGGGGGCCTACAGGTGTGAGTACAAAGAGAGAGGAACCAGCCTTGGTGACCTTGGTAAGGAACAGTGGAGCCAAGCAGAGTGGATTTAGTTTTCTTTACATTTATTAGCAACCTGTTGGAGAGAAACCAATTGTAGGCAGCACCATTGTTAAGTGTAAGAGTGGAGGAGATGCTCACAAGTGAGTTGTCACTGTGGTAAAGAACAAGGTCATCTGTGTGGAGGAATACCTCACAGGATAGAGTCTCAGCCAGGAATGCATTTATAAAATTGGAAAATAGTAGGGGGCCAAGGATGGAGCCTTGGGGACCCCCATTGAGACAGACAGGGCAGAAAAGGAGGCTGCACCAATTAAAATTGACTGGGACTGCCCTCAAGATAGCTTCTAAACCATGTGGTTGTCTCAGAGGAGCAACCAAGGTAACGTAGAGTGGAGTGGAGGACGGGTTGGTTGATGAGGTCAAAGGCCTTGATCAGATCCACGAAAGCAGCATATGTGGCCTTGTCCAAGTCCATGTTTTAGAGGACATGGGTAGTGAAGTGAGTTAAGGCTTATGTGCTGTGGTGCTTTTGGAAACCATGTTGTTGGGAGCACACTAGATTGTATTTTCCAAGATGCTCGGAGAACTGGAAATGCACGGTTTTCTCCAGCAGCTTGATCAGATGGGGGAGGAGGGAGATGGGCCTGTAGTTATCCAGAGAGAGGGGATTACCAGCTTTTAAAATAGGCACAACATTAGCCTGTTTCCAGGAGTTTGGCATGGCAACTGTGGAGAGGGCAAGGTTAAATGTGAAGGTGAGGAGTGTGGAGGGGTTGTGGGCTAATAGATATATCAGACACCAGACTTCAGGTTCAACACATAATCTGTGTGTGATGTTTCTTTAAAATACAACAGATAACCTTCAGCAATGGCATATCCCTTCTTCAAGACATCAGTTTGTAGCAACAGACTATGCATGTCTTTCTTCTGCACTTAGCACCTACTCATCCACTGATCTACCGATCTAGTTGAGATCCAGCTTCCCCTATGTGGGCCTTGTTTGCTTGGGTGTTTGGGGCTCCAATAAAAAAAACAAAAAAAAACAAGATAAAGACAAAGAACATACCTCAGTGTAGAATCACTGAAGCAAGGGTTACCCCAAAGGGCATTGGCAATAAAGCAAAGTTTCAAAGAAATACAACAGCACGTATACCCCAAAATGCAAAGCATCATTTGATGTATATGCAAATCACATGAAATTTCAGACTGGCTCAGTTTACAGCAGGAATGCATTGTAACAATTTATATGCATTTAACAGCTCAACAGGGTTTTTTTTGATATCTCTACCCTAGTAACTTAATTTCTATAATACAGATACCTAGTACTTTTTACCTTTATCAAAAACACCTCGTGCCATGGTATTTTCAACATTTACAGGTTTCATACACGTAAGGTATATACATCAAGGTATTTATGACATGGTGCCATTGCATGCTAAATCCAACAACCAGGAACACAGTCTGTTGTTTTACATCAGCTCGGAGTTCACAACAGTAACCTCCCTGTATGAGGACCTGAAAAGGAAAAAGAAAATTAAAGACTAACTATAGCATAGTCAAGAAAGGGGAGGGGGTGCCATAGGCTGTCAACCTTATGGACTAGAAATTGTAAAGGATAGATTAGGCTAAGAAATAGAAGAACTGTTGCAACAGATTTAAGAAAAGGTCGATCCTCAAGAGTGGCAGGATCTCCCGTCACATATCCCCACCTTAAGAGGGAAGTAGTTATTTCAGACTACTTGCCACCTTTCCTGTCCCAAGAAGGGTGAGAGCTTCCACCCATCCATCTTCAGAAGCTCTGTCACAGGGTCCCTATTAATGATAAACATTCCATCTTAAACACAGTGGATATCATCATTTTTTAACCTGAGGTGTTAACACATTTCTCAACAGAGACTAAGGATACAGTTTGTCAACATTAGCATCTTTAGCCTGCAGTATATCACAGTCAATACTATTAATAGATTAAGCTATATCAATACAAGAAAAAGTCCCTTCAGCCACATAGGCTTCTTCATTCTTGCTTGGAGTCTTCAAACCCAGCACAATATCGCTTGGCTCAGTCTTACCTGGGGTCTCACATTCAAGTTCCATACTTGCATCTCTGACCTCCAACAGGTAACATCCTGGGAACACAGGCAACAAAGGTATATCCTGCTTAGTCAGGGGGATTCTCCTCCAGCTGACCCCACCAAAAATCCTCCTCCGATTCTTTATCGAAACTCTCTGGCAAGGACCTCTCAAGCACCTGGCATCGGTGTTCTGCCTCTCTGCATAGTTGATCTGCCTCGACCCTATGGTAGTTCCTCATCCCTTTGCATCTTATTGTTGTCTGCAGACTTGGCCTTCCTCTGAGCTCCCAGGTCCAGTTCAGGCAGCAACTTATCTCCTTTTGTCAGCCATGGTTCTGGTCAGAACTCCATGAACGTTCTTCTCCAGGTTCTCCTCTGGGAAATCCTGGTTCATCGATCCACCTGGGATATCTGGGCCAAATCCACGGGAAAAACATCCCTCTTCAGCCAATCCAGATGTTTCCAGCAAGTTATCCCACTTCTAAAACCATGTCTGGAGAGGGGTTATGGGATAGCAGATGGATCAGACACCGAATTTCAGGTTCAACACACAATCTCTGTGTGATGTTTATTTAAAATACTGGAGATAACATTCAGCAATGACATATTCTTTCTTTTATACATCAGTTTGCAGCAACAAACTATGCATGTCCTTCCTCTGCACTTACCTAGCACCTACTGACCCATTAATCTACTGCACTGATCTAACTTTTCAGTTGACATTTAGCTTCCCCTATATGGGCCTTGTTTGCGTGGGTGGTGGGGGCTCAAATAAAAAAAAAACTCAGTGCAGAAGCACTGAAGCAAGGATTACCAAAACGTGCATTGACAATAAAGCCAAGTTTCAAAGAAACACATCACACATACCCCTAAAATGCAAAGCATCATGGGATGTATATGCAAAATTTCAGACTGGCACAGTTTACAGCAGGAATGCATGGTACCAATTTACATGCATTTAACAATACAAATGTGGGGTTTCTTATATCTCTACCTCAGTAACTTTAATTTCCATAATACAGATACCTAGTACTTTTTACCTTTATCAAAAACACCTTGTGCCATGGTATTTTAAACATTTACAAGTTTCATACACATAAGTTATATACATCAGGGTATTTCACTATATAGTGCCATTGCATACGAAATCCAACAACCAGGAACATAGCTTGTTGTTTTACATCAGCTCAGAGGTCACAACAATAACCTCCCTGTATGAGGACCTGAGAGAGAAAAGGAAAATTAAAAGGGGCACTATAGCATAGTCAAGAAAGGGGAAGGGTGCTCATAGGTAGTCAACCTTATGGACTAGAAATTGTAAAGGATAGATTAGGCTAAAATATAGAAGAAAGGGCAACATGCAGGATTACCAAGGTACTGGGATTAGACTATCAAACTAGATTTGAGACTCTAGGGCTGTATTTATTGGAATTTAGGCATTTGAGAGGAGATATGTGTTTATTATACAGGGCAACCACGGATTTGCAGCTAAGAGAGATCTTGGGTCTGGAGTTTAAGCATAAAATCTTTAATACCAGATCGCACCCTCTACAAATTGATGCTGGAAGGTTCAATACTACCAAGAGAAAGTATTGGTTTTCCATTAGAGTGGTAAAACGCTGGAACAAGCACCTCATAGAAGTGGTAACCGGTGGTAGTATGACCAGTTTTAAAATACTTCTGGATAAATATCTAATCGCAAACAATATATTGGTTTACACTAGTTAATTTCAACGAGCTGCTATGGACCTTGTCTAAATAAAGCTCTTATTAACCTATGATACCCAACTGTTGTAACAGATTCAAGAAAAGGTCAGTTCTCAAGAATGACAGGATCTCCGTCACAAGGGGTTTAATGATTGCAGGAGAGACGAGCCTCAGGAATGAGGGGGCAAGACAATCACTGCGAGGTCTACCTCTGGTGGAGCAGGACTTCAGGAGCTTGGTAGTGACACTTAAGCCGATGGCTCTAAAGTAGAAGGGGGCGGTGGGGGTGGAGATGGAGGATGGGCAACTTGCCTGACTACCAGTGTTAGTGGAGGCTGGGAAGGAAGTTTACTAAGATAGACAGATCAGAGAATTTTTTATTAAAAGTTTGCACAACCACCAAGGAATCAGTAAGAGGGCTCGATGGGGAGGTGAGCTGAGTGACTTGGCTGTGGGTCTTGGGGTTGAGCAAGGACCCGATAGAGGCCCAGAAGCTGTGGGGGTCACCAAGATTGTTCTTCTGTAAGTTTAGGAAGAAATTACATTTCAGAGATTTGGCAATTTGCTTACAGGTGTTTTGTAAGCACACAGAGCTGGGGGGGAGGGAGCACTTTATTAGCTTTCCACTTACAGTCCCTCTCTTTCATCAGTGGCAGTAGCTCCTTGGACATCCAACTGAAGCATCACCCCTCACCCTCCAAGTAGTAAAAGGGAAGTGGAGGCCCTGTATCCTGTTGAGGGCAACTGTGAAGAAACTAACTGCAGATGACACAATTCTGATGAGGTATAGGGCAGACCAGTTCACCTCTCTTACATCTTCAGGGAGGTTTGTGGTATCCAAGCAGCTAAAATTTATGAATGACAGGTACTTAGGGTGGGGTAACTTGGTTTTAGTGGTCAAAATGATGTAAATAGGGGAGCAGTCACTCATAGAATCCAACAATATACCAACCTGTAGGACCAAGTCCACTCGATTAGTAGCCACCCTGTCAAGTTGGGAGTGGTTGAGCATTTGGGCAATGCTCAAATGCTCAACCACTCCCAACTTGAGTCCACTCTGAAGAAAGGGGGGTTACTAGTGGGGTACCGCAGGGTTCAGTAGTAGGACCGGTCCTCTTCAATGTCTTTATAAACGACATTGCAGAGGGACTGGAAGGAAAAGTATGTCTCTTTGCAGATGACACAAAGATCTGCAACAGAGTTGATGCACAAGGTGGGGTGGAAAGGATGAAAAGGGACTTGGCAAGTTAGAGGAATGGTCAAATGTATGGCAGCTTAGATTCAATGCTAAGAAGTGCAAGGTAATGCACCCGGAAACAAAACCCAGGGAAGAGTACACAATGGGGGGTGAGATACTAACAACAACAAAAATGGAAAGGGACCTGGGGGTAGTCATATCAGATGACCTAAAGGTGGTCAAGCAATGTGAGAGGGCAGCAAGGAGGGCTGGGGGGATACTGGGATTCATAGGGAGAGGCATCACCAGTAGAAAACAGGAAGTTATTATCCCTCTGTACAGACAGCTGATCAGACCCCATCTGGAGTACTGTGTGCAGTTCTGGAGACCCAGTCTTCACAAAGACATAGACAGGATGGAAGCTGTCTAGAGGAGGGCAACTAAAATGGTGCAGGGTCTGCACCAGAAGACATATGAAGAGAGACTTAAGGAGCTTAATATGCATAGCCTCGAGGAATGGAGGGAGAGGGGGGACATGATAGAAACTTTCAAGTACCTCAAGGGAATCAACAAAGTCCAAGAGGGTAGCATCTTTCAAAAAAAGAGGTGTGCAAGAACATAGGGGGCACAATTTGAAGATAGAGAGGGGGCATCTCAGAAGTAATTTAAGGAAGCATTTTTTCACAGAGAGGGTTGTGGATGCATGGAACGGCCTTCCGGAGGAGGTAGTGGAGTCAAAAACAGTGGTGGAATTCTAGCATGCATGGGACAGTCATAAGGCAATTCTAGGGGGTGGGGTAGGAAGAAGTAGGCTGCTGGTTAACTAGGATCTGCAGCTTATCCAGTAGGCAGGGAAAATGGGAAGATTGGGTGGGCCAAGCGGTCCTTATCTGCCGTCAAATTCTATGTTTCTATGTCTGGTGGGGTAGGAGATGACTTGCTCAAGAGTATGTGTTTTTTGGAGGTTTCCATAAAGTCAGGTTCCTGGGCACTTAGCCAATTAAAGTTGAAGTCCCCAGGTAATATAGTGTCCCTGGCTGGACAGAGTTGCTCTGGACCATCTAGGAAGTTGGATGAGCCAGGGATGCCTCCATTGGGGGGGGGGGTGTTGTGCAGCAACCCAGATAGACTTCTTTTCAGGAACCCAGTTTCTGCTTGGCAATGAGTCATTCACTGGGGAAGAGGGGCTTGGAACAGCTAATAATGTTGGCTGAGAGGTGTTCCTTGACATATAGAGTGATTACTCCACTCCTCTTTTTCCCAGGTCTATCAAGGCGAAGGAGGGAGTAATCCAGAAGATGGTAAGAGGGAATCAGAGTTGTATGCTTTCAGCCAGGTTTCATAGAGCCCTAGTACATGGGGCTTATAAAGTGACATCCAGGCCTCAAGGTCATGGAACTTTAATGGGAGACTACAAATATTTACATGTGCTATTTTTAAGCTAGTCAACCTTGCCCAGGTGACATTAGAATTGTCAGTGGGGGTGTTTATAGGGCCTGGGTTACCTTCTAGGACACCAGCATGAAGTAGAAGGTAGGGCAGTAGGGAGGAAGCCAGGGGAAGGGTGAGAGGCGAAGGACTACAAGAAATGGCTGAGCAGGTGATGTTCAGGGTTAGAGAGGAGGCAAAGAGAGCTGGGCCTAGCGGGGTTTACTCATATCTAACTGAAGTATTGGGGGGGCAACAAGTCTATGGAGATGAGAAAAGGAGTATAGTTGTTCCTGATTGATGGCAAGCACCAAGGCACAAAAGTCTGATATCAATAGCAGGCCAGTCATAGAGACAGCCAGAAGGAGGAGCAGGAATAGTTTCATTTGTAGGTATTATAATAGCTAGTGACCAGTATCATGTTATGTCAGTGCTGGCCAAGTGATTAGGGTTCCACACTGTAGACAGGAGAGAGTTGCAGACCCAATTCAAATCCCACAGCCTCAGGGAGGGAAATATTACCACAAAAGAATACTGGGGAGAGAAGGAAAGTGGACGGGGAGTTGATGGGGGAGCAGAGCGGATCCAGTAGTTGTTTATAGGACAATAATGAGGAGGGAAGGGCAGGTAGAGTGACTTCAATGTTACTCCAGGGTGCTTTGCTACAGAGGCAGTAGTAAGTCAGTTTTACAAAAAACATACTGACAAGGCATTTGGATTTTGGCATAATGCATTGCTAACAGGGTGTCTTGGGGAATGGGGAACACAGTATGCACAGTACATTGAGAGCTGGTAGTTTTCCCTTGAAAACTGCTGTGACTGCACTGCACTGTACTGCACAGTGTGAGTCACTCCTCTCCACTGTAGTGATGTTATCAGGAACCAGTAGCCCAACATCTGAACAGCAAAGGCAAGTGCAGCAGGGCTAAAGCAGGGCTCAAAAACAAATCCAAATTATGGAAGGCAGAGTAAACCTTGGCCAAAAATTACAAATGCACACACCCTTTACAGGTCTAGTATTGCATATAGTGACTATAAGATGTAATTTTTTGGACCATCATGAAAGGTGCTTTCTAAAGCCACTTTGGAGACCACTTGAGAGTTACCCACATTGTGAACTACTCTTGAAAATGACAACATTGTCACAGTATTGTAGCATCTTAGACAAAGGGTAGGCTTTCTTGGAGTTTGTTAATGAATAGGCCAACTGTAACACTCTGTGTTCAAGAGTACCCCATCAACCCTTACCCTCTGTGTCTGCCCTGTGAGGTAGCACCAAAACCAGGTTAAGGTTTCTTAGGAGGAGCCAAGGGCAGAGAGATTGTCAAGCAGTAGTGGGTGGTTTATGAGGTCAAGGTCAAATAATTCAGTCAGGTCTATGTAGGTGGCCCAAACCAGCTGCCCTTTGTTAAGGGCCACATGCAGATGGTTAGCATACTCAATAAGAGCAGTTCCAGTGCTGTGTAGTTTTCTAAAGCCATGTTGCTGTTTGCAAATCAGGTGTATTTCTTTAAGTAGGAGACAAATTGGTCAGATGCAGTTTTTTCCAGTGTCTTGGATGGGGGGTGGGGGGGGATAGAGACTGGCTGGCTTGGTGTGGTCCGCATGTTTAAGAACCAGTGTAACTATAGCGGCTTTCCAGATTTCAGGAATCTGTGAAAATTGCAAGGACAAGTTGTACATCTTAGACAGGGGGAATTGCTAGTTTGTTGGGTGCTAGGACCAACAGTTTCCTGTCTACCATATCCCTGCCCATTCTTGAATTTTCCCTGGACCCTTTTACCATAATTGAGAATTTCCTTTACAGTAATGTGCTTAAAGTAAAATTTGGGGAGATTTGTATCTGGGCAAGATTGGTTACTTTGTCCAGTGTGGTCTTCATCTCTGTCCCCAGGCACCTTGTCTGTGGGGGCCAAGCTCAGGTCACACTCTGTTAGCTAGATTCTACACTTAATTGTTGGACAAATGGCCTGAAACTGTTTTTTTTTTTACATCTAAAATCTTTTTTCATGACTCGCTCATCACAAAAAAAGAGCCTGTTTTTGTATTTACCTGATGCTTCCAGACCCCTTATTGTGTTCCTTTTACATCAACTGGCCTACAGTAGCTCCCAGACTGCTTGGAATTTTAGTCTGATATTTTCAGGCAAAAGGGGGCTCTACAACCTCCTCAAGAAGGCTGTTCCATGTATCCATAACCCTCTCTGTGAAGAAATACTTCCTCACATTACCTCTGAGCCATCCCCCCCTCTAACTTCAAATTGTGCCCCCTTGTTCTTGCACATCTCTTTTTCTGAAAGATGCTACCCACCTGGACTTTGTTGATTCCCTTGAGGTATTTGAAAGTTTCTATCTTGTCTCCTCTCTTCCTCCTTTCCTCGAGGCTATACATCTTAAGCTCCTTTAGCCTTTCTCCAAATGTCTTCTGGTGCAGACCCTGCACCATTTTGGTTGCACTCCTCTGGACAGCCTCCACCCTGTCTATGTCTTTGCAGAGATGGGTTCTCCAGAACTGTACACAGTACTCCAGATGTGGTCTTACCAACTGTCTACAGAGGGACAACAATTTCCTGTTTTTCTGCTGGTGATGCCTCTCCCTATGCATCCCAGTATCCCCCCCAGCCCTCCTTGCTGACTTCTCACATTGCTTGTCCACCTTTAGGTCATCTGATATGACTACACCCAGGTCCCTTTCCATTTTTGTTGTTTTCAGTATCTCACCCCCCATTGTGTACTCTTCCCCTGGGTTTTTGTTTCCCAGGTGCATTACTTTGCACTTCTTTACATTGAATCTAAGCTGTCATACAGTTGACCATGGCAATCGGCGAAAGGAGGGGCTGTCACTAAACACCAGGGAAACATTCTATACATAAGGGGACTGCAATGGGAGGGTGATGGTGCCACTAGACACCAGGAAAATAGAGGCTCACTGTTCTCAGAGCAGCCCACAGCACACGTTCCAGCTGTGGCTGCAGAACTCAAGAAAGTCCTGCTGTTCTTATACAGAGAACATGGGTCAACAGCTCCCCTTGCTAAGTTGGGCACCCAGAATTTTGGGGTGCCCAGAAAAGATATTTCAGGCCACTGATCTAAGAAACAAACATCAGAAGCAAGCTAAATAGGTTCTGTTTGGCTAGTTTCTTTTTTTTTTTTTAATGACAGCATTTTTATGTATTTTCTATGCTTATTAGGTCGAGCAGAAAAGAAGCAAGGTGGTGGGTCTTATGGCACAAAAAAATGTTTCATGCTGTGAGAAGCAAGTGGTGAGAAACCAAAAACTGTCTTGTGACACAGAATATCTGATGCTATATCAGAATGTTATCCCAAGAACCCTACTGAGCATGCTCAGAAGAGAAAAACACAACCCTTTAAAACCTTATAGTTCTGGAACTATTTAATATTCTTTTCATGAAACCTTTCAAATGCACTACCTTAGGACATCATGCCTGTATGCTGAAAGTTTGGAGAAACAATTCCATTCCATGTAGGCTGTAGGTAAGAGCAAAAAAATCCCATGTTAAGTATAGGAAAAAAATTAGACTTGTTTAAAAACAAGCATTTGTCAATGCCAGATGTTTGCTTGCTTGCATTGGCATTGGTAGTGTAGGAGTTAGAGAGCTGCATAATAGGAACGGCAGTGATGTATTGAACTGAAACCAACCCCACTACCACCCTACAGAGAGTGACAGACATTGGGGTATGCCTTTGGGTCATCAGGCTTAATGGCCATGCCATTTCACCACACCCTACTCTGCAGACACAGAGAAGTGTCACAGTGTGCCTTGGGGTCTTTGGCCCTTATGTTCACCCCAGTCCATCAGGAAATATGGTGAGATGGGTGCAGTATCGGAGAATGGGGTGAACTTTGGGGCCAAAGAGTCCAAGGCACACCTCCATGCCTCTCACTGGCTGCAGGGTGTGGATGGGGGTGGAATGGTATGAGCGTTATAGGCGACAATCCCAAGTCACTTCCCTCATGCTTTTCAGTCTGTACAGGATGGGGCGTTATGGTTGCAAACCCTATTGCCTCAGGTGTTTGTTGGTATTTTTACTCCAAATTTTTAGCATGACCTTTTCATGACCCCCACGTTATGAATAATGGCAATATCAGTTTGTTAGCTGAAAGCTGATTTTGCAGAGCAACTATGGCGTTTGGCACCACAGGTGTGAAAACACATTTCGAACAGGATGTGAAAAATAACAGCTGTGTTGTTCATGGGGAGGTGTAACAAATGGCAATGTTGAAAGCCTGCAGCGAAAATAGTAAAAACACTGGTGAAGTCACGAGCGTGCATAGAAAGTGTGCAATGCACACCCGTAATGTAATTAGTTTGGAGATTTTTTACAGCAGATTGTCAACACAGGCATTTTGGGACCCCCGCTCATGAACAGTGTCCCTGTGATTTTCTTAATGCGTCCCGAACAATGATTTCCCACAGCAACCACGTATCTCTGCACTGAAAGTATGAAAACACATTTCCACCATGTTGTGAAAAATGACAGCTGTACTGTTCATAAGGAAGTGTAGAAAAATGCCAGTGGTGAAAATCTGGACTGAAAATATTACAATTTCATCAATTTATGAGGGTGCATGGAAACTGCACAATGCTCGCTTGTAACAGTCATTTTATGGACTTTTGTCACCAAATTATCAACATAACTATTTTAAGACCTCTGCTCATGAACAGTGTAACTGTGATTTTTCTTAATCTGTCCCAAACATTGATTTCACACACCGACTGCACCATTGTGCACTACTTGCGCAGAAACACGTTTTGGGCAAGATGTGAAAAATGACAACTGTACTGCTCATAAGAAGGTGTGGTAAAATGGCAATGATGAAAATCTGGAATGCAAATATTAAAAATTCATGAACTTGTGAGTGTGTGTCGGAACTGCTCAACTCACACTCGTAAAACAGTCATTTTTAAGGAATTTTTTCACTAAATTTGCAACATAGGCTTTTGAAGAGCCCACCTTATGAACACTGGCAGTGTCATTTCATTGATTAGTTCGGAAAGGTGATTTTGTGCAGTGACTGCAAAGTCACCCTTCGGGCCCGATTAATGCCATGACAGTTTCAGAATTCATGAGGCGGGGTCCCAAAAACCACATGTTAAAAATTTGGTGCTGAAATGCCAAAAAACACCTGAGATATGCATCAAAGTTGAAAAAAACCTATTTATTGCATTATATAGCTTACCAGCATTTCCTCAGTTCGCGGTCAGCTTTGAAGAGTGCAGACGTGTTCTAGGTCCATCGAAGATCATCGCGCCAGACTCCAGAGGTAAGTATGGGGTGAGGGGGGTGTGGGGAGGCAGGGTGCACAGAACGTGGGCATGGGTTGTGGGTAGGGGCCAGGGAGACCACCGAGGGACCGTTGTTTTGTTTACAGTTTTTTTTTTTCTGGAAGACGATGCAGGACATTTGCCTTGCTTGGGTGGGCTCCCAGCAGAAACTGAAAGGCTGTCGGGGGGGCCATGGAGCCAATGGGGGATTGGGCACCCCCGTCAGCTATAAGTACACCATGCTGGGTGGACTCCCAGCGTGGCAACTGGAAGGCTGTTGGGGGGTGGCAAGGAGAGAGCTCTTCAGTTATCTGATCGTGCTTACTGAAGCGGCTGTCTCCCTTTTAACTGTACGAAACTACATTTTCAACTGCTGTCATAGATAGCTGCAGAATTCATTGGCGAACTGTGGCCATGCCTGCAAACACAGTGAGAGAATTAGAAGACAGGGTGCCACACCTCCAGAATCTCAGATGATGGCACTATGTTTCTTGCACATGCATGCAAGCAAACATAAAAATGACATATGCAGATCTCAGAAACTGCACAAGCTGCCATTACTTCTTTCCACAGATTTTAGGTCTTTCCTCCTAGACAAGACAAGCGACCTTTCAGCTGATTTTGTCAAATACTGCAAAAGTTAGGGGTTTAATATTGGACCCCAAACTATAGGGGTGCTACCGCACCATATATATATATATATATATATATATATATATATATATATATATATATAGATTATATATTATTATGGTAGCACGGTAGTGCTACCATAGTTAGGGTTGAGTAGCCATTTACTTGTTAAATCTAACATTTTGCACCTTAATAACTTTGCAACTGTTCAACAGATTTGCCTGAAATTTGGAATATATGATCAAGAATCATACATCTTGGGATCTGCCAACTTTCATACTGTTTGGATATATGGCTGTGGAGTTATTAAGCATGATCTGCGTGCGTGTTTATGTTTTTTTGCAATTCTTTGGTCATCTCTACAGGTCGCACGGTTTGTGCGACCAGTCCAAAATCTTCAGGGAACGTGAGGCCAGGGTCCCCGATGTGTCTTTAGAAGATTTCATGAAAAAATATTAAACAGTTCAAAAGTTATTCAAAAAACAATTTCCCATTATAAGTCAATGGGAAAAGTTAACAAAAAGTTTGACAGTGTTACAAATGCAGTTTTTACTTTCGCAAATGGCCCTTTTACTGTTGCAAATCTGCCATTTTGTTTTCAGTTGGTCATCAGAAAAATGCTTGGCATTTAAATTTGGGACCCTCTAGCAACGTAATTCTTTTTGTATTCACCTAGTCGGACCATGAGAATGCTAGGCATGTCTTTATTTTGGGGTAAAACACCCCAGAAATATGTTTTTTAGATTTCTGGACAAAGTACTTTCGCAAAGTACTTTCGCATTTGTGACAGTGTTGCATAAATTTACGAAAGCTTTCACAAAGTTCGACATTACTTTTCCAGGCTGTGGGAAAATGACAGCAATTCTTTGCCAATGTGTTGCAAAGGAATGGTTTTTTGGGCTGAAATTTGGAGGAAACGCAGCCAACATCTCACAAATGTGCCTTTCAGTGTTTCAGTAAAAAAAACATTACAGGGTGGCAAAGTTACAGCACTCCAAAGTTGATGCTTTTTCCCATAAGATAACATTACGGCGTCTGCCACATTACAGGAATCCTTTGCCGCCCTGCTGCAAAATAACAGTTTGGTCTTTTGGGCTGACATTAGGAGGGAAGAAAGCCAACATCCTACAGATGTGCCTTCCAGTGGATTGGTGAAAAAAATATTACAGAGAGCCAAAGTTATGACACTCCGAACTTCTCTTTTTTTCCCATAGGATAACATTATGGCATTCGCCGCACCTTTTAGGGCCTGTATCTCAGAAACAGTGTGAGATACGGACCTTTTGTCAGAAAAAGGTTTACACAAAACTAGCCAGGAAAGTCATAAATCATATGACTTTTAAATTTTTTTTCTAAGTCGTACGGTTCCTGAGATATAAGCAATTTAGTATTCCAGTTCCTCATTTTCTGCTCCAAGACCCATTATTATGCATACATTCTTTGTACTCAGTGTCTTTCTCTATGCAGCTTTTGGGGAAAACCAGCCTGTGCACTTACATTACTGTTACAATTACCATTTCTGCTTGTGGTTCCGTACCAGTTTCACTTACCGTTCATGTCTACTCCACCATGTGTGTTACCCTTTGCATTTTCATTTGCGCTTGTGTTTGCATTATTTCTACCATTTAGGTCTACAGTACTGTTTCTCTTTCTGTTTCACTTTGCGTCACCATGCGCAATACAAATTGCTTTTGCAGGCACCGTGTTACTATGTGACAAGACATCATGTGGCGGGAGTGCAGGGCCCTCCCGTCACCGCATTACATTCACTATTTCTCGTTATCATTCTCAAAAGGAATGGAAATTAGAGCAAAAAACTCTGTTTAATGCATTAGTTAGGTTCCACAGCAACAAAGTGAGGAATTCGGTGTTGGGTTGAAAGCCCCTTTGAGCCCCCTACCCACACCCCCCAACCGTATTGGTGCGGATTAGTTGTCAGTTCTATTTTATCCCATTCCTCCTATAATTGCTTCTTTACATGTGATAGTGAAAGAGGTCCGGCAACCCCAATGTACACCTGATGGCCGGTTGGGGGTAGGGGCGGAGAGGGTCCAAAGGCTTTCAACCCTAACATCAAATTTCCTCACTTTTGTCACTGTGAACAACCTAACTAATGCATTAAACTGAGTTTTTGCTCTATTATATATATATATATATATATATATATATAAAATAATGTATTGGGTGTTGTATATTATACTGTATGTTTTTTAAACACCTGAGGTGTGTGATACCATAAAGCATGACTGTGAAGCATGAGTGGTCTGTGATGGTATCACACAGCAAGGGTATGTAAAACAGTGAATGGTTAAAAAAAATGGCAGTTGTGAGTTAGAAGTGTGAGTCACATGGCTCTCCATCATTCAATGACTTTCACTTTCATTTCATGATTGTGCTGTCACTCTGATTTGAAGTTGCAACTTGAGTTTTTGTATTCAACTTTTCTTATGATCACACAATGCAAAACATCATGGGCTGCATATGCAGATCACCACAGAATGTTATGCTGGTTCAAACTTTAAGCATTGTGTGGGCATATGTGATTTTGTATTTTCTTGAAACTTGGCTTCCCAGCCAAATGCCCTTTGGGGTAACCCTTGCCTCAGTGTTTGTGCACAGAGGTTCTTTGTCTTTTTCTTATGATGTACGAAGGGTTGGTATTACTCTATGTTTGGATAGCATAGGGTATGTGACATCAAGCAGAGCACAGTCAGCTCTACACTCAGGTTTTTAAATGCATAAAAACTTTTTACTAGAAATGTGCATTTACTAATGATTTCAGTGGGGAAGTGATCTGACTGAGGGCATGTGAGTGGCCCAGGTGGCAACATCTTTTGTGAGGATGTAAACAAGTGAACTAAGCATCTAGTAAGAGCACTGCTGATTTGGCTGACATCTGTGCTATAATAACCAGTCAGTTATCAGTGAGAGAACTCAGTTATTACGGCCATTGAAAGTGGTATCCATCCACTCAATAAATGATGATCAGTAATTATAAGTTGAGAGCCTTTGCAGGGTGTCTCTTATGGAATGGGAGACTCAAAGAGTGAGGTTTGGCTGAGAAGACAGCGAAGTGATGCTGAGCATTTCTGGCTGCCCAGTCCTCACAAGACAAGTCTCTTATATCATAAGAAACACCTGGCAGTGACCTTCTCAATTTATTATAAATTCTTTGAGTTAGCACAAGCAATTTTAATTAGTTTTAAGTATACTGTTTTTAAATAAAAAGTTAAATGAAGCTGCCTTCCTCCAGGCTGTGAAGTGGAACATTCCACTTTTAATGCTTCTGCAGGAGAGACCACTGTACGCAGGATAAGAGGTACGGTGGTTCTGTGTGCTGATTGACTGAAATCACATACCGGTAAGTGACTTAAGCTATAATGCACAACAGGGCATGTGTTGTAGTGAGAGTTACACACACCTTGGATTTGGTGTGTCACGAGAACGTAGGCTGAGTGCCATAAACTACCTGGGGCATTTGTAAATCTCAGAACAGCACCAGCCCCTGAAGTGCATTACTGCAAATATAAAATGAATTGAAGAAACAAAATGTGTTTTACTGCAATAAATCAATATCTTTATTATTTTCAGAACATGTAAGATTTTGTTCATGTGCCTATGATAAAATAATCCCATGAACAAGCAGCTCTCTACATATTTATGTTAATGCCCACCCCACTCATTCATCTTCTGTTGATGGTGTGACTGAACGGCTTTCTGTATATTTATACTGTATTTAAATACCTGTCCCATTCATAGTATCTTTTATTGATAGTGTGACTGAGGGTGGAGTTGGCTTTACCTCAGGCAGGTTCAGCATGTCAAATTGAAGCACTACCCAGTTGCCAGCATATCTTATTAAGGCAGTGCCTGAGGGAGGAGTTGGTAACACATCATCAGCAACGCTGCCAGTGACACTGGGTGACTTGACAAGCTGTGGAAGGGTGGGTTCACTGATGGCTGGGCATATCTCTTGTATGGTTTGTGTTGGTGTGTTGTGCTACATGGTCAGTTGGTGCCATTTCCCGACAGTCGTTACCGCACTCGGTTGGAGATGGTGAGGTGACTTTATGATAGGAAGTACGGTCACAACAGCTGTCCACAAATGCTTATACAGAGCCTCCAAAAAGGTTGAAACTGGTACTTTCCATTATACAATGTTTTTGGGGTGTCTGTTTATCTTTATGGGTCAACTAATATTTATACTGAGCACGCCAGTATCTCGGAGCAATACTGGGCAAGCTAAAAAAAAAAAGGCTGTTTTTGCAGGTTGTACAATAAGTGTTCAGTCACTTAATACCTATTGGAAGAGATGTTATCAAGTCAGCAGTGGTCAGTTGGGACTTTATCTGTGTGTTTGGTGTGAGATTTACACATGGATAAAGACTCATTCTGGCCAATCAGCTTACAGCATTTTTCTTATCCATTTTATAATTATCATTTTCTTTATCAATAATTCCAGTGGAAGAGCTGATGATTCAAAGGTTAATTATAACCTTAATTAGAGGATAGTGGCTGGGGTTATGAAGTTTATCATGTTGTAAACCCCTCCAGCAGTTGCCAGGCTGACCTTGTAAACCTCCAGAGTGCAGCTTCATAACCCCAGCCATTGTCTTTTATAGTGTATGGCATTGCAACGGTAAATACATTCAGGACAGAACGGGAAAGGCTCTTACTTGTTGCTTTTGGGCTTCTATTTGAACAGTTTAAACTGATCGCTGTAGCGCAACCAACATTCGGGTGCTAGAATTCAGCACACCTGACTGGATTTGATCCTGTAATCTCACCGATGTGATGAAGGCAAGCAAGGTTTATAGTGCTGATGTCAGATCGGTGAGATTACAAGATTGTTAGACAGCAGTATGCCATACATAATAAGTGCTCCCCATACATTATAAAGTAATAAAGATTTGTCCCAAATGAGCGGCCCCATTTTGATCAATATCTCAGTCCCACCTTCCAGCCTTCTTGTTGTATCTTCTCTCTGCCCTCTCTATCTCCAGGAATACATGAAGTAGTCTCTGATGTACAGGGACACTGTTACTCTCTATTGGCTGCTCAGGGCCCTTTTAAAGTAAGGGGTAACAGCAGTTTATCAGAAGTACGGTATTGGTCTGTGCAAAATAGGTCCATCTAGACTTGAGAAGCTGCAAAATGACAGTTTCTAGTTTCCCAATGCTGAGTAATTGTAAGAAGACAGGGTGGCCCCTGCTGGTCTTTCTCAGCATTAACATGTCCAAAGTCAAACAAGCACTAAAACTTCCCGGCAAGGCGGATTCTCTTTAAAGAGCAGCTGATGCCTTTGGAAAAGTTTTGAAAAACATAATGTTTAGACACAGTTCACCTGACATTTCATATATCTTCAATAGAGTTCTCCACATTTTCTGTTGCTAAAGAAATTCCCACACAAATGAGGGGCTAGATTTTCAAAGCCCTCATAACTCCCTCAGCCGTGGAGAAAACTGGTGCAAGTGGATCTTCACTTGTGAAGCCACAGTTTTTTCTTGCTGCCATGGTATTTCTAAAGTGGAGCCAGTTTCTGACCAGCTCTATGATCGATGGCCGATTGCAGCTATTTCTTTCAGCATAGCTGTGGGGAAAAGGGACACCTCATAGGACCAGATGTAACATCCCCCACAACTGCACTGGCTGAAAATACAAATCTCTGCAGGTATGAAAATTTCTTCCTGTGACTGGGGCTGCAGTGCGGGACTTAGGGAACTGGATGGCAATCTTGTTAGGAGAATGCTGCAGGGCAAAACCGCACAACAGAAACAGCGTGAGTCGAAACAGCAACAGGATACACAATGCTGCACAATAAACATAGTGTGTGACCCTGTAGCTGTTTCTGGGAAACAGGGTAAGAGCTCTGCCAGAAGGGGGTCTGCCGAGTAGCTGTCATGGTTTATGGAGCACAGCCATCAGTGCTGCAGGACAATGGAGCCACTGTGGACTGGTATTCTATTCACGGTCCCAGATCAGATAAATAATTTAATTTTTTTTGTTATCTTGCGGTGCCCCCTGCCTGAGTTTCACCCTCATCCTGAGTTGCCCCTTGGAGGACGTTATTTTATTAGGAGCGGGTTCGGGGGGGGGGAGGATTTACGTGTTTTAGTTGTGTTCGTTGTTTAGACAGCATGGTATAGTACTACACTGTTTTGACATGTGACATTATGACCCTGTGCTGGGACTTAGTTCCCATGTCGTTTGAAAATCTAGTCCAAGATCTGTATCCCTTAGTGTTCGTCTTTCTCTGTAGTTTATTACCTACTTGAAATTATAATGCTTTGTTGTGACGTCACAGTCTGTTGCCACGGGGATAACTGTTAAATCACAGGCAGAGTATTATGTATAAAATCAGGTAGGGGAGAAGTACAAGGAGCTAATGAACCCTCAAGGACAACTATCCTGTTTTCAGCAAATTACCTCAGTAATAAATGGTGGGAATAAGAAATACAGAGCTAATGGGAAATATACACTACTTTGTGTACAAATGTTATATTTTTAAAAGTTCTTATCAAGGTGTCAGTGGTTTTTTAAGCTGAATGGTTAGAGCTGCTGCCTTCGTTCTCAAGGGTTCTATGTTTGATTCTCAGCAAGGGCTAGAAGACATACAGTAACTACAATGCCTTAAACAAGGTCCAGTTTCAAAATATCTTAATAATGCATGGCAGCCAACCAAAACACAGCAGCCACTCCATTCACTTACATTTTGAATTGTATTGGCTTCTAAACCATCCAGGCAGGGCTTCAGTTAAGTCCTTTTTAGAAGTATTTGGCTTCTATAAATAAAATGGTGACAGTGTAGAATATTGAGTGCACCTAGGAAGCTTGCTGTGAAAGCTTCCTGCGTGCAGTGCTACTTTGGTCACATGCTTTACTTGGTTGGCGTCAGTTTATTTAAGTTGGGGGTATTTGTCCCCCACATCACCTTTTTTTACAGGGTGGTGTGGGGTCAAACCCAAGCCCAAATAAACTAATAAAAAGTAAAGGAACGGGCACCTGTACCAAATAGTGTAACTTGAGCAATACTCTAATAGCGTAGGTTCTAGGTGTACCTGATATTTTACACTATCACCAATAAAATTAGTATTTCCAGAATAAAGGGTAAGGAAGTATTTTAATTCCAAAATGGGAACAAAAAAGAGAATATAAGATGACTTCCATTGTTTTATTTTATTCTGTTGGTAGCTGTCAATGCCTACTAGGCACAAGGCCTGTTTTCAGTGGCAACTTGCAAGCACTGGGGAAGTTAAGTGACTTGCTGAAGGTCACAGAGTATGCAAGTGGAGGTTGTGAGAATCAAACCCAGGTCTGCTGGATGTACTGTACCAAGCTCATGCATAGACTGTTACTCTAACCTCTAGGCTGGGCTATACTGCCAGACCCTTTTGCAGAAATGGAAGCCGAAAATGACTGATTTGTCTACAAGAAAGAGTAGTTTATCAAATTATATTTTATATTAACTTTTAAAAAATTGTCTCTCATACAGTATGACTACTAAACTCTGGGACCCAGGCAGGAAGCACAGTATTTGGACTTCTAACAACCTGGAATGACTTCCCAGTTTGGACTCATGAAACTTTGTGATCCCCCCCAAAAAAAAGACTGATTCCCTGTGTAATGGCTAGCCACTATAGTGTTTTCATGCTACAAATGTATTTATTTTTTAAAGCTAGATATTGTTTGACGGTCATAAACACAAAATTACACTTTGAGTTTAAGACCCTGCATCTCCCTATACACACACACTTTACTTTAAAATGTGCTGTTTTATTATGTCTACATTTCCCATCTACAATGGAATGCTATATTTTTGTTCACTCCCCTAATCAGGATTGCTGAGACCCCCCTATTTGAGGCTGCCAGGAAGAATGACACTGAAGCCATCAAGAAGCTACTCCAGTGTTCCTCCACTGACATCTTCGCACGAGGTAAGATGATATGGACCCCCAAAGTGTGCGGTGGGAGATGGGCACTCTCAATTTATAAACAGAGAAAGATCTTTCAGGTTCTGATTCTCTCCTGGCTAGTTTAAAGGGGGACTGTCAGCAATGAGAGCCTCACACCCAAGTGTGAGGCTAACCCTAATTAACCTTTTGTGTGCAGAAACCCTTTTTTATACTGGCCTCCCAGTGCATTCTGCCAGACACAGTCATGCAAATGAGCCCATAATGGGCTTGCATTTGCACCTTGCATGCCTAATGGGCTTATTTGTATTTCCCAGCTGAATATCATCTTTGGGGGCACAGCACATCTGGGATGCACCACTGCATCCCTCATTGTCAGTATTCAGCCCATCCCCCGTGATGCGCCAGCACATTGGTGACTACTCCCCTTTGCGAAGCCCATCCATGTTGCCATATTCAACCGGGATGCACGGTCTGCTGGGATCGTGCCTCTTGTTTGAATATATCATTTTATGGCACCAGATAATTTATTTGGGTAGCACATCTAGATGCACTGCGCATCCCCATTTTTGAAAATGAGGCCCATATGTACAAGAATAGAATAGTGCTGCCATATATGGCTAAATTACTAGAAAGAAGAGAAGAACAGTGTGCACCAGAACAAAATAGTGTTGCACTTTATAGACAAATTATTAGAAGGAAAAAAAAAGAAAAATGATAGGGGAAATGTGAAGGGGGGGGGCAAAGAAGAGAAAGTATATTTTTATTTTTGTTAAACTGCAGAAATGAAGCTACAGTCTATCATGTAAATGTCCTGTTTGGTAACCCAAGCTATAATTCCTGATAACCTTGTTCGAAGCACAGTACTGGTTTCCAGTCTATGGCATCCCATTACCACACAATTGGAGACAATATGACTCACTCACTGGATGTTGATTTTGTTTTGGTTTTTTATTGGATAACAGATGATCACTTGTATTTGATCTACATGTTCTAGGATATCCTGTGAGTTTGGCAACCGTGATTGGGTGCCTACCAAAACAGTGACTCAATTGTGGTGCCCCACATCACAGTGATGAGGTAGAGTGATAAGATGGGGGGTGCTTGAATATAGTGACATCTGTCGCCATATAATGCGATGGGGGGTGAGCATGCTGAGTATGGGGTGGGGTGTGGGAGGAGGGGAGGGAGGATTGTATAGATTGGTGCCATGGTGAGCTGTTGAGCTGCTCCCATGATGTGGTGGGTGGGTTCAGGGCTGGGGTGTGAATGGTACTGGGTTTGGGTCTGGGTGCAAGTGCCTTTTGTTGTACCCATCACAAATATTTATTTTTTCGAGTTTTGCACCCTTGACATGCACCCCCCTGGAGTTGAGAATCCTTAAGTAGAGAGATGCAGGGGCAAATCCCCCTGGGGGGTGTGGGGCACAGCCCCCTTACATTTACAAGTAAAATCTAAGTCTCTGGCACCCTTTTGCTGTGCGCTGGGGATTGCATCACCAAAATGTTTTTTCAGCGATTTACATTCACCCTAATGGCACTCACTATTCTGTGATCTCCATTATGACATAGATCCATTTTGTAGTTATCTTACTACTTCATCAGGATCTAATTTCACAAATAAAAATACATTTTTAACATAAAGTATTCATTTTCGGTAATGCCACTGAATACAACACACCTCTTTTCTTCTATTGCATTCATTTATACATAAATGTTTTTTAAAAAAATTATCATGAAACTTAATAAGTAATTTAATACATTTATCTGAACAAACATTTCCTATTTTTAAACAATATTACACCAGCAAGATCGGAAATATACTATATTTTTTAAACTTCTTTATGTATTTCATTTTTAAATGTATTTCAGTAAAACTATGCCCGCCTAGATAAGTTGGTCCTCTCTCACTTGTGGTTTTCTACCACTATTAAGAAAGACACAAAATAATATTTTTGTTTAACCTATTCACAATGTATTTTAATGTATAAAAATACATCCATTTGTTATAGCAGATAAAAACAAATTAAATAAATTGTTTTTATGTAATGACCTTCTTCTCTTGAGGCAATTATTTCCCAATGTCTGTTTCTGTGTTTCTTAAAGTAGAGGCTGAGTTGCCTCTGTCCTGGACCAAACCTAATAATGTTAAGCACAACCAAAGTCATTCAGTTTTAAACTTTTATTTCTTCTTTTTTTACCTTCCCTTACTTATATTCTATTTTTAAACACATTTACTATTCAATCTTTCTTAAATTTATTAATTATTTTTTATATTATAATCCACTTTAGATATTACAGGTGGCACAGTATATTGCAATAGTTGAACAGCTTTGAAAAAAAAATAAAACTACTTTTTTTCTACAAATGGTGTTTCATAAAAAAACTCCCTTAGTGTATTTCTTTTCTTCAAGTTCACAGTTCTATCAAAAGGTTTTCAATATAAAGAAAATAAACACTGAGTTGTCCAAGTGTATTTCCATTTTAAAACGTCTGTGTCACACTTACGATAGCTCATATTTTTCAAGTGTAAACATTCTCTTATATACAGTTACAACACTTTGCTTTTCTCCGTAAGATCTTAGTCTAACAATTTAAACTTGTTCAGATCTGTTTTAGCAGTAAAAGTAAAAAGTTGTATGCTTCTTACCCTGTCTCTCTCTTCTTTCATTCTCTGGTATAGCTGGCATTTTGAGTACATCCTGGTCTTTCCAATTTGTAAAATAAATAAATAAAAAACAGTTTATATTATTTCTGTTGCTAAGGAGATCTACAGGCATGTTCAGCTCACTTTTTCCTTGTCATTTTGAATACATCCTGGTACTTTTATACTACTTCTGTTACTAAAGAAATCTATGGGCATACTCAGTTCACTTTTCTCTGTACTTTGTCATTTGGTGCTATTTTTTTAAATCCTTCTTTTCTTATGCACTATTACAGTTAATTATGTTTGCTTGCACGCATGTGCAAGAAACATAGTGCCATCATCTGAGATTTCGGAGGTGTGTCACCCCCTCTTCCAATTCAGTCAGTGTGTTGGCAGGTGCAGCCCCTGTAAGCCAATGCATGCTGGGGCTGTCTATGACAAGCTCCAAAATGCAGTGGCATACAGTTGAAAGGGGGAGCTATGCTTCAGTGAGCAGTGATAAGATGTCACATGCTCATGCACAGCTCTCCCTACACACAAACACACGCAGGCATGTGCCCCCCTGCACGCTCACACTGTATAGCCGACGGGGTGACCAATCCCATCAGCTGTGCTGCCTCCCCGCCCAAAGCCTTCCAAATGCCATGCTGGGTGCCCACCCCAGTGTGGCAACTCATGATATAGCTAGCGGGGTGCCCAATCCCTGTCAGCTCCACTGTCTTCACCCCCAAAGCTGGGTGCCACGCTGGGAGCCCACCCCAGCATGGCAATAGATGCTCTGGCGGCCAAGGGTGCCCAATCCTCTATTGGCTGAATACTCCAACTGTCCATGTGCCACACTGGGAGCCCACCCAGTGGCAGAATGTCCTGCACGTCTTTTTTTAACCTGTAAAGAAAACGGGTCCCACGTAGTCTCCCTGACCCCCCACAACCCGCACCCACCCACTGCTCACCCTACTCTCCCACACCCCCCTCACCCCATACTTACTCTCCAGACCTTGTGCGACAATCTTCGGTGGACCGGGAACAAGTCTGCACTCTTCAAAGCCAATCGCGAACTGAGGAACTGCTGGTAAGCTGTATAATGGGCTAGATAGGGTTTTTTCAACTTTGTTGCATATCTCAGGCATTTTTTGAAATTTTTGCACCAAATTTTCAAACTGGAGTTTTTGGGACCTCTTCTCATGAATGATGTCAAAGTCATGGCATTATTCGGGCCTGAAGGCTGATTTCGCAGTCACTGCACAGTCACTGTGTGAAATCACCTTTCTGGACTGATTAATGAAATGAAACTGCCAGTGTTCATAAGGCGGGCTCTCAAAAAGTCTATTTTGAAAATTTGGTGGAAAAATTCCTAACAATGACTGTTTTACAAGTGTGCATTGCAAAGTTCCTACGCATGCTCGTAAGTTTGCGAATTTTCAATATTTTCACTCCAGATTTTCAACATTGCCATTTTACCACACCTTCTTATGAGTAGTATAGCTGTCATTTTTCACATCTCACCCAAAACGTGTTTACACCCATGTAGCACACAATGGCTCAGTCGGTGTGCGAAATCAATGTACGGGACAAATTAAGAAATTCACAGTGACACTGTTCATGATCAGAGGTCTTAAAATGGCTATGTTGAAAATTTGGTGAAAAAATTCCAAAATATAACTGTTTTATGAGCGTGCGCTGTACAGTTCCTACTCACGCTGGTAAGTTCGCAAATTTTCAATATTTTCACTCCAGATTTTCAACATTGCCATTTTACCACACCTTCTTATGAGCAGTACAGCTGTCATTTTTCACATCTCAGCCAAAACGTGTTTCCGCCCATGTAGCGCACAATGGCGCAGTTGGTGTGTGAAATCAATGTGCGGGACAAATTAAGAAAATCACAGTGACACTGTTCATAAAGAGATGTCTTAAAATGGCTATGTTGAAAATTTGGGGGAAAAAATTCCAAAAAATGACTGTTTTACAAACGTGTGTTGAGCAGTTCCTACGCACGCTCATAAGTTTTCGAAGTTTCAATATTTTCACTCCAGATTTTCAACATTGCCATTTTACCACACCTCCTTATGAGCAGTACAGCTGTCATTTTTCACATCTTGTCCAAAATGTGTTTCCGCCCATGTAACGCACAATAGCGCAGTCGATGTGCGAAATCAATGTATGGGACACATTAAGAAATCACAGTGACTCTGCTTATGAGCAGAGATCTTAAAATGGCTATGTTGAACATTTGGTGAAAAAATTCTTAAAAATGACTGTTTTACAAGCGTGCGTTGCGCAGTTCCTATGCATGTTCATAAGTTTGCAAATTTATTATTTTCACTCCAGATTTTCAACATTGCCATTTTATTACACTTCCTTATAAACAGTGCAGCTGCCATTTTTCATATGCCGCCCAAATGTGTTTTCGCACATGTAGTGCACAATGGTGCTGTTGGTGTCGAAGCAATGTTTGGGACAGATTAAGAAAATCACAGTTACACTGTTCATGAGCAGAGGTCTTAAAATGGCTATGTTGAAAATTTGACAAAAGTCCATAAAATGACTGTGTTATGAGTGAGCATTGCACAGTTCCGCACCCTCATAAGTTCATGACTTTGTAATATTTTCAGTCAGATTTTCACCAGTGGCATTTTTCCACACTGCCTTATTTACAGTACAACTGTCATTTTCACAACATGGCCAGTGTGTTTTCACACTTTCAGCGCGAGAGATGCGTGGTCGCTGTGGGAAATCATTGTTCAGGACAGATAAAGAAAATCAGTGACACTGTTCATGATCGAGGCCCAAAATGCCTGAGTTGACAATTTGCTGTAAAAAATCCTAACCTAATTATATATTACGGGTGCATGCTGCACAGTTTCTATGTACTCCGTGACTTTACCATTTTTTAAATATTTTTACTGCAGATTTGCAACATTGCATATTTCTTGCATCTCCCATGAACAGTACAGCTGTCATTTTTACATCCTGTTCAGAATGTTTTGCACCTGTGGTGCTAAATGCCGTAGTCGCTGTGCATAACAGCTTCGCTAAGAACTGATATTCCCTGTTCATGAGGTGGAGTCACAAAAAAACCATGTTGAACATTTGAGGAAAATACTAATGAAGGCCTGAGGTATTAGGGTTTCAACCATAACGCCCAACCCTGTAGAGAATGACAGGCATCAGGGGTGTGACTTGGGATTCTGCCTGTAATGCTCATGCCATTCCACTCCCTGCAGCCAGTGAGAGGCATCGAGGTATGCCTTGGACTCTTTGGCCCCAAAGTTCACCCATTCTCTATGTCGCTTTCCATCACTGTATTTCCTAATGGAATGGGGGTCTGCAAAACCAAAGACCTCAAGGAACACCGTGACACTTGCCAGTGTCTGCAGGGTGGGGTGTACTGAAATGGCGTGGCCATTATGCCTCACGACCAAAAGGCACACCCCAATGCCTGTCACTCTCTGCAGGGTGGTGGTGGTGTTGGCTTCAGTTCAGTACTTCACTGCCATTCCTATTACGCAGCTCTGTAACTTCTACACTACCACTGCCAATACCAGCAAGCAAACATTCAGCATTGACAAATGCTTGTTTAGAACAAGTCATAGGACAGTTTATACTTTTTTGGGGATTTCCAGTTTCTTATTGGGTATCTCTGGTCATAGTAGTTTACATCAACAAATCTTTTAGATTGTTTTGTTTATTCTCTCAATATATCAAAGTCTGTTGCCTAAAGGGTTACAAACTTGTATCTGGTGATATCATACTCTAGTTTGGAAGATATCTAATTTTAGCCTTTGTGGAGTCCATATTTCCACTTTTATCTTGTCATTTGTATTGCTTACAAATACTAAGCTCATGAGCGTATTTAAATTGTAACATTTTTTACTTCGTACTCATATTCTGTGTTTGTTATTTACAAGCATAGAAAGTGATATAGATGGATCAGACCCTCCACTGACAGATCTGCCTTCTTGGTTTTCTGCACAGCAATCTACCCTACTGCCCCAGCAAGCAACATTGCCCCTGATCAGGCCCTCCACTGACGAATGTGCCTTCTTGGTGGTCTGTACAGCCAGCCATTTCACTGCCCCAGCAAGCAAGGTTGCCCCTGATTGGGCCCTCCACTGATGGATCTGCCTTCTCAGCAGTCTGCACAGCCAGCCACCTCACTACCTCAGCAAGCAAGATATGACTCCTTGAGCCAGCCTTCAGTCAAAACTTGGCACCTTTTCCATTTTAAACATAGCCACAGCTGAGCTTGCTCTGATTTGGGCTGCTGCTACCTCTGCTGCTCAATTTTTCATCCCACCCACCCTCACCCCTGACACTTTTTAAATGGTCTTTCTTCCTTGAGCACTGCCCCTCCTGGAACCCTGTATGAATCACTGCAAACCACCTCTAATTAAAGGGCCCTTAGCCTCTTGCCAATCTACCCTATCCTAAATGTGATTCAAGCTTAAGTTCATCTATCTTGTCTCCTTGTCTTGCTACCTTGGCTCCTTGAGAATTAGCTATGTGCTAGATAGACATCCAGAGGCTTATTAATATAAATATTCATGAGATAGATAGCCATCCTGAGGCTTATTTCTCACAACATCAAACTCCTCTTAAAGCCTCTATTATTGCAAGCTCAACTGCAGAACCCTTTCCATTTCTCAGTCTCTCAGCTACCTCAGTACGTGGAGCCCACCTGTGAGGAATCCTTTTAATCTCTGTTATCTCTGCTTAGGCTCCTAACAACCAACTGCCACTAGAGGACTAACTTGGTGTTCACTGTATTCTTCCTAGCAAGGAAACTTCTCCTGCCTAATCCCTTACCTAAGGTGCCAGGCTAACTTCCCCTCCTTCACCTACCTCATACTTTTAACTGTAAAAATCTCCCCTCACCTCATTACTGAACATCTTTGTTCCCCTTCAACCTTAAATCCACATAATGCAATAAAACCAACTGGTTGCCTCATGCCCCTTATTTATGTCTCCATATTCTTTTTCTGTGCCCTACTGATCTCCTCCTGTGACTGGGAGCATTACCATTGTGACTATGACTTCCACTGGCACAGTCCACCCAAATCTCCCCACAACTTCTATATACCCTCCCATATCTGCCTAAACAACATACTGTCAAACTAGGGAGATGGTTGCATGACAATTCATCTGTGTCTATCCTTAGAATTAGAAAATGGATGGACCCCAAACATGCTCCCCCTGGCAATGTGCTACTTAATTTTTTCTCTCGCCTCCTTCTAGCTGGTGACATGGAGCTTAATGTAGGACCCTCAGCCCACATAAATCCCTCCATAACCCCCATGACCACATATCAGTGCAACTCCAAGGGGCTCAAGATAGTTCATCTTAACTGCCAAAGTCTGCGGCCAAAAATGGCAGAATTTGAGGCTTGGGTCAGCTCCATAATACTGACAGTGCTTGGAATCACAGAAATGTGACTTAAATCCTTGATCCAACATCATGAAATAGCCTTACAGGGATACATCTCATTCAGATGAGACAGGGTTGGTAACAGAGGTGGCAGTGTACTCCTACATGTCAAGTCATACCTCGTAGCTACTGACATCACCCCGCTGGTCCCTTCCTCCTCACACGTGGAATCGATCTTCATCTCCTCAACCTTAGGCAACAACAAAAATTTGATAGTTAGATGCATCTATTTACCACCCAAAACTGCTTCTGCTGCCCTCTCCGAGCTCATGTCCACTATCATGGACCTTCCCCATCATGAGATGATCCTGTGTGGAGACCTCAACATTGACTGGAAGTCCCACAGCACAAGCAATGTCCACTCTTCCCTGGCCAATGCTAACCTAATTCAACACATTTCTGAACACACCAGAATGAACCTAACAGCAGGCAACCACTCCATCATTGACTGGGTCTTATCCAATTGCTCACATAGAATAACAGAAGCAGGACTCCTGCCTGATAGCATAAGCGACCATTCACCTATATTCTGTGTCTGGAGAAATAAACCCCCCAACCCTCCCCCATAATTGTTGAATCCCACAACCTAACCTCATGTGACCATGCCACCTTTCTTAACTCACTATTTAACAGTAACTGGAGCCCAATCCATCCCCTGCCCACTCTAGAGCAGGCCTTGGAATACCTTGTAGACTCTGTTACCTCCATCATCAACTGGCATGCCCCTCTTACTTGACATCAGTCTAAAGGCAAATTAGCCCCTTGGCTGACAAAAGATATTAGGAACCACATAGCTGAATGGGATGCTGCATGGAAAATCTTTAAGAAATCTGGCCTCTCCTCTGACTGGCACTCCTACAAGTGGCTTAGAAACATCTGTAAATTGATAATCACCAATGCTAAGAAGAGGTGCTTTCACACACTGCAAACTGACAAACTCAATAATCCCAAAGACTTTTGGGCAGAGATAAACTCTGATCTAAAGGGAAAAACCTCCCCCACTCCTGATTCGCTTCATGCAAATGAAGAAATATTTTCAAACTCTATAGCTGAAGGCCTTAAAGGGAACATAAACAGGCTCTGTATTTCTTTATTAAGAAAAACAATCCTTTATACCACATACATAATTTGTACAGTGCTGTGAACTTGAAAATGTACAAAACAGTGTTTTTACCTTAAAAATTACTTTTTTCCCTTGGCAGCACTGCAGTTTACAGTCAGTTTACCAGTAATGAGCTGAGCCAATCATGTGATCAGATGACATCAAATTAGCAACAATTGAATGAGAGTGCTTCACATTCGACCAGTCAGTCTGTGAAAATTGTGGAGCATATATGGCAGATTAAAACAAAAAGCTTTAATACATTTTACGGATGTCATACTTTAGAGCAGTGAAAACTTTGAATAGTTTTCCAGCTGAGGTTGTGGAAGCACAGAGTTCTGGATAAATTGTAACACAAGTTAGATAAATACATGAATGCAAATCACAATGTTAGAACCTGCTGAAAGGCAAGGAGACATTCCTAACAGGCCTCACCAGCTTCTTATATCTCTAAAACCAAAGTATTAACCTAACATTAGATGATTATGACTTTATGGTAATGTTAAAGGATGAAATCCAAGGGAAAAATATCCTGTTTTTGTTTAAATATATTTTATTCAGTTTAAAAAATATCCAAGATATTTGAAAATCCCTAAACATAGGGTGAATACATAAAGATATTTCACAGTAGGATTACTACATTTTTACGTTCGCTTGCGCGCATGTGCAAGGAACATTTTGGGAGAGTAGCACACTTTGCAGGTGTGTCTTTCCCTTGCAATCCAGTGCTCCGTTGAGCAGGCATGGTGGTCCTGCACTGATGGGTGTGGGAGCTGTGTATGACAGCGGTGGTCTTTGCTTCAAAGAAAACCACCACTGTCATGCACTGAGCTCACCATCACACCCCCCTCGCGTCATCCTCCCCACCCGCATCACGCCACCCCCAAAGCTTTGGTGCCAGCGGGAGCTTCCCAGCGTGGGTAACGCGTTGTTTGCCGCCGACGGGGCACCAATCCCCCGCCGGCTCCACGGCCCCCAAGCCATCCTTCTGCCATGCTGGGAGCCCACCCCAACATGGCAAACGTTGAGTGTTGTTTGGCCGATTAGGGTGCCCAACCTCTGTCGGTCCTTTGGCCCCGTGTAGTTTGCCAATGGGGTGCCCAATCCCGTTGGCTCCTCGGTTCCCCAGCCATCTTCTGCCACACTGGGAGCCCACCCCAGCATAGCAAAGCGTCCCATGTCGTCTGTTTTTTCCTCGTAAATTGAAACGGTCCCGGCGCATCTTCCAGTCCCCCTCCCACAACCCGCACCCACCCACGCACCCAGCCTCCCCACCCCTCTCATCCCATACTTACCTCTGGAGCTCGGCCGATGATCTTTGGTGGACTGGGAACATGTCTGCACTCTTCAAAGCCTACCGTGAACTGAGGAAATGCCGGTAAGCTGTATAATGGGCTAGATAGGGGGGTTTTAACTTTATTGCATATCTCAGGCATTTTTTGGAAGTTTTGCACCAAATTTTCAACATGGGGTTTTTGGTACCCCTTCTCATGAATGATGTCACTGTCATGGCGTTATTCAGGCCCAAAGGGTGATTTTGCAGTCTCTGCGCAGTCACTGTGTGAAATCACCCTTTGGGCCTGAATAGCACCATGACAACTGACATCGATCATGAAGGATCCCAAACCTCATATGGAGGCAGAAAAATCAAATAACTGTTATGAGCGTCGTTACTACATACACAAGCTCATGGGTTTGCCAATTTCAATATTTCTACTCCAGATTTTCAACATTGCCATTTTAACACTCCTTCTTATGAGTAGTACAGCTGTCATTTTTCACATCTCACCCAAAACGTGTTTCCGCCCATGTAGCGCACAATGGCACAGTTGGTGTGCGAACTCAATGTATGGGACACATTAAGAAAATCACAGTGACACTGATCATGAGCAGAGGTCTTAAAATGGCTGTGTTGAAATTTAGTGAAAAAATTCCTAAAATGACTGTTTTCTGAGTGTTCATTCTTTGGCTCCTGTGCTGCGCTCGTGAAGTTTCGCGAATATTCAATATTTCTCCAGATTTTCAACATTGCCATTTTACCCACCTCCTTATGAGCAGTGCAGCTGTCATTTTCACATCTTGCCCAAAGCGTGTTTCGCATGTGGCGCACAATGGCACAGTCAGTGTACGAACTCAGTGTATAGGACACATTAAGAAAATCACAGTGTCACTGTTCATGAGCAGAGATCTTAAAATGGCTATGTTGAAAATTTGGTGAAAAATTCCTTCAAATAACTGTTTTCTGGCGTCGTTGTGCAGTTCTATACTGCGCTCGTAAATTTACAAATTCAATATTTCGCTCCAGATTTTCAACATTGCCATGTTACCACATCTCCTTATGAGCAGTACAGCTGTCATTTTTTACATCCTGCCCAAAATGTGTTTCCGCCCATGTACCGCACAATGGCACAGTCGGTGTGCAAACTCAATGCATGGGACACATTAAGAAAATCACAGTGATACTGTTCATGAGTAGAGGTCTTAAAATGGCTGTGTTGAAAATTTGGTAACAAAATTCCTAAAAATGACTGTTTTACGAGTGTTCATTGTGCAGTTTCTATGCACACTCGTAAGTTTCCGAATTTTCAATATTTTCACTCCACATTTTCAACATTGCCATTTTACCACACCTCCTTATGAGCAGTGCAGCTCTCATTTTTCACATCTTGCCCAAAATTTGCTTCCGCCCATGTAGCGCACAATGGCACAGTCGCTGTGTGAACTCAGTGTATGGGACACATTAAGAAAATCACAGTGTCACTGTTCATGAGCAGAGATCTTAAATTGGCTATGTTGAAAATTTGGTGAACAAATTCCTAAAAGTAACTGTTTTACGAGTGTGTGTTGTGCAGTTCATATGCACGCTTGTAAGTTTGCGAATTTTCAATATTTTTACTCCAGATTTTCAACATTGCCATTTTACCACACCTCCTTATGAGCAGTACAGCTCTCATTTTTCACATCCTGCCCAAAACGTGTTTCCGCCCATGCAGTGCACAATGGTGCAGTTGTTGTGCAAAATCAATGTATGGCACACAGTAAGACAATCACAGTGGCACTGTTCATTAGCAGAGGTTTTAAAATGCCAATGTAGACAATTTGGTGAAATAATTCCTAACAATGCCTGTTTTACGAGCGTGCATTGCACAGTTCCCATGCACGCTCATAGATTTGTGAATTTTCAATATTTCCACTCCAGATTTTCAACATTGCCATTTTACCACACTTCCTTATGAGCAGTACAGCTGTCATTTTTCACATCCTGCCCAAAATGTGTTTCAGCCTATGTAGCGCACAATGGGGGTAACAAAAAGGTCATGCTGAAAATTTATTGTGTAAATACCAGCAATCGTACAGGGCATTAGGGTAAAGCACCATACGTGCCAAACACCGCTGCAAATACCTGCAAGCAAACGTTCAGCATTGACAAATGCTTGTTTAGTACAGCATGACCTAATATATCTAACAGTTTAATGCTGTAAACCAAAAAATTAATCACAACCTATTAGCCATTTGCAGCATGTCATGAACTATTTTCTAATAAAAATTTCTGGAAATGTTCCAGGTAATGAACCCAGTACCAATATATCACCTTGTCTGTAGTGTTACAAAGTCCAAGCTGTAAAACTGGTAAGAAACAGATTGGAAGATCCATCTTTGATAAACCGTAAGTAATGGTCGTCTGAGGCCCCAAAATACACCCTTTTTTAAAGTAACGTCATCACATGCTGCTATGAAATGCAGCTCAATTAAGCAGATAGGATATCTTTAGCATGTTTAAACTCTTTGATCACAGTTAGAGAGCCCAACACCAACATTTGTATTGTTAACACCTTTCTAAAGTGTTTATACCTTATGTAAAACTCAATGTAATAGTTAATAACTGTAACCCCCTCCTAAATTACCTGAAAATGGGTTGAACTGTCACTGTTAACTATACAACATACAGCATCCTGTGTCATTTATAATTTCTCATATGGAATGAATCTGAATTAGTATTGTGATACTCCCAGACCCTCACATAAATTATAGACTTCATATGTGTGGACTCATTGCCTAGCGCATATAGCATCACACAGACTGGAGAGTATGTGCCATTTTTGCTGTCTTCTGTTCCCCTTGATGGCAAGGGAAGTTGCCTCCACTGTCGAGATAAAAGTAGTGATGGGCGAAGTGGCCCCAATTCACTCCACGGAGTGATTTGCGGAGTGAAGGCGAATTCGCGGAGTGCTCTGCAACACGAAGCGGAGTACTTTGCGTTATTAATGAGTAATGCTAAGTCCATTGAAAACAATGATTTCATGTTACTCTGCCTTCCTAAACCACTACTCCACCAATTCTTAAGGTGAAGTACATTGAAAATAATGTACTTCACCTTACTACTTCGCCTTGTTTTTAAGCTCCAGAGGCGAATTTTGCAGTGATTAATGGGATTTCGGGTCACATGGGCTCTAGATTGTTCTGCACAGCCTCAGTTTGGGGTAGTGTGTGTGTGTAGGAAGCTGTAGGAGACAATCTGCTTTGAGAGCCCTCCACAATTCAAACCTTTAAAAGGCTGTTAAAAAGCCTTTTTGAGTCTTTTTTTTTGTCGAAACTTTAGTTCATCGATTATAGGAAACCCTCCTGTGCTCATATCATTCAGCGATTGTTATTTGTGTATGGATTTTGAATGTTAATGTACAACATTCAGTCTGTGTACTGAGAGACAGTGGAAGTGTGCTTTGGGGGATGGGTGTATCTGTGGTGTAGGTAGATTAACTAGAAGAAAAAGACAGTGCTTTCTGTTTTGGTGATATTTTTCTTGTATAACTGTGTTAATGTACACACAGTAATATTTTCAATATTTCTTGCCTTTTTTTTGCTGATTGTTGTGGTGCAGCAGTGCATAATTTCAGTTTGTTTAAAATATGTGGTTATATTACTGAAGTTTTCAATTTGCTATGTGTTACTTAGTGTGTGTGTGAGTATGTGTGTGACGCGTGTCATCAAATCAGACACCTTTTATAAGCTGCTATCCACTGCAACTGTATGATTGTTGTACTTCTTTGTGGTATATTTACTGGTACTAGTACTAGTGACTGTTACTGCAGCAGTGTATTACACTGCCCCCCATGGCCAACCCCAACCAGCAAAGGTATTCTTTTCCAGATTTGAATTTCTGATGGTGAGCACTGGGTAGGTGTTGTGCCTTTGTGTCTGCATCTCCTCAGTGCACAGTGCAATCTTAACCTGTCTGTGCATTTGCATCTCTTTAGGGCCCAATCTCCATCTGTAACTTAAGTCACAGTTATTTCTTTGACTTCCCTTCAGAGTACTGGACAGGTGTGGTGCTTAATTCTGCATGAACATTGTACTCATTAATATGCGTTTTTAAGTCAGGATCATCATCATGAGTCACTCGTGATACAAATCACATTCTTCATCATCATGGTCACAAATGCAGTCAAAAATCACGATTCATGATCATTCACATTACGAATCACAACATTAATTTTTTTTTTAGTGACTTGGATGTATTGTAAGCCTGTTTCGTAGTACCTCTCCATGCTTCACCACCCCACCATTGTACTCATTAACGTTAGTTTTTAAGTCAGGGAGTTGAACAGTGTCTGCAGTACATACACAGACTGGAAAGAAGACTTGCTGCACACAAGCAGTTTGTACAGTATACTTGCACTGCTCAGAATACAACGTGTCATGCATATGGAAGACAACAAAAAAAGGGGCATGATTACATACAAGGGTCAGGGATGGTGTAGGAATACATTTTATAACACAGCAAGGAAGGTGTGTGGGGGCACATGGTGTGAGGAAAAAAAAATAATGTTGGATCCCATGGTGATCCAGCAGCAGTTCCAGCATGGACATAATTTGCAACTGATGTTCCTCTACGTGATCCAGTCACTGCTCCACAACACTCACCCTCTCATTGTCATCCTCAATAGCACTCCAGAGAACTACCAAGTCAGCCTGTGTTACATGCAGTTCTCTGGGGTCCACACGTTCTACAGGCTGACCTGCTGGTGGTGGTGGTGATGGTGGTGTCCTGGTGGAGCAGCAGATGCTGCTGTGGCCCTCCTCTTCTTAGGCATGCTGCAATGCACAGCTGCACCCTCTGCCACAGAATGGCCAGCTGGTGCAGGCATGGTCCGTTCTGTGGCAGCCTGCCACTCCAACTGCTGGTGATTGAGCATATGGGCGCACAGGCCCTCAGTCCCCAGGTGAGTCCCCCGGGGGCCACGGTGCACCTCCACCTCACATAGACAGCACTTGACTACACTGCTGTCCCCCCACATGGTAAAAAAACTGTCAAACAATGGAGGTGTGGTGAGGACCAGGCACAGGCAGGGGATGGCCAGATGAACTGGCAGCCGACTGGTCACAGTGCTGAACAGGGATGGGATCCACACCTGGGCCCGGGGGAATAGGCACATCCTGCTCCAGAGAACCTGGACTTGGTGGTGGTGGTGGTTCAACTGCCTCAGAGTCAGAACAGGAGGTGGTGCTAGTCCTGCTTCGGGGGGGGGCACTCACAAGTATCAAGCCGTCCAACAGGAATGGGTGCCCATGCCCTCCACACATGCACACGGTACAATGCTTACCACTGCCACACTCTCCCAGAGCTGCCCCTGCCCCAGACATTCCCTCAACCTGGTCCATCTCTCCTACTGAGCTCCCTTAGTCTGAGCAATTACTACTCACACTGTCACACAACACACACACACAGTCACACAGACAAACAACTAACTACTTATAAAGGCAAGAAAAATAAAATTTACAGAAATAGCAAATTAAGTAAAAAAAGAGTACAGAAAAGACAAAAAAATGTAGCTTTTAAAAAAGCTGTTGGATCTAAATCAAAGTTTAAATCTCCTCCTTGCTCTGATCTCAAAGTATTTGCAGTCACAAAACACACTACTCTCTCTCTGTCTACACCGGAGAAAATAAAAGTGCTTGTATGACTCCCTTTTTTCCTGCCTAGTTAAAGAGCGTGTGACTTACAGTACTACAAGCCATGTGATGTGTGGTGGGGCTGCCAAATTTGAAACACCAAGTGGATCACTTAGAATCATAATGAGGCAACGAAGTCCACATTAAAATAATGGCTTCGCCGCCCTTCGCATTGCCATTCCACCTTAATGCAAAGTGGTAATGACAAGGCGGAGTGAGCACTTTGCATTGCCCACTTCTCGTAGTGGATTGGCAACGTGAAGTGCCCACTTCGCGTTCACTTCACCAGCAGAATTTAAATTTGCTGCATCTCTAGATATGAGGCTTAATTTTTTTTAAATTGGTCAGCATCGGTGGAGAGCCTCACATACTGTACGCATGGCACTATATTATAAAATATGCTGATCAAAACTTAGCTGGGATCCCATCACTTACTTGTGGTAAAATTAACTACAATTCAAAACATATACATTTATATGGCATACGGGTAATAGCGGTTCACTGTTTAAGTGACTACAGCTTACATAATGCCAATGAATTCAGTCTGTAATATACTATCAGTTCCTAGTAGCCACACCTGTTCATCCAGCATCTTGTGAAGCAAAGTCCACTTTAAATTTTTTTGCCAGCATCCACCAGATCATTAAAAATGAACACATTGCCAAAGTAGGTCAGTCTTATTTTAGCTGGTAACTGCTGGGTATAGACTATTTCAAGGGAGTGCAGTGCAGCCAGAACCCTGTCAAATGCATACAGCATTGCCGTGTAGAATGACTGAGGGTTGGAATGACATATAGCATGGAACCATTATCACACGTTAAATGTCTTCTTTAGTATGCTGCTAGCAGGACTAAATATGTGATGTGCTGTCCATGCATCACAATAAGCAGGGTCTTGGGCTGGATTAAATCTGGTACTCTGCATTTGGGGGTGATTCAGTATACTTTGTAATGATAAAGGGTTTGTCCTTCTAAACTACTGTATACCTGTGTAAGTAGTATGTCTATTTTGCTACTGTGGCAACACAGTTTAGATCAGATAATTAATCTAATAGTTAAAATTACAAAAACAACATGGTACTTCTGCATCACCATAGTAAAACTGATGTAATAACAGTAGTCTCGAAAACCTCATTTGAAAGCCACTATGCCAATCATTTAGTGTGCACTTAGTTGGGGAGATATGATGACATGCATAAAATTAAAGATGAAATATATGTATGGAGTGTTTGATCTCATGCCCTATTTAGCATAGAGTTTATCTGGTTCAGTTTCTGGTACAAACGTTTTTGCCTAACCTGTCAATAACATTTTAAAAAAAATCCAACAAATGGAGGCATTATTAAGATATTTGAATGATATAAAATAATTAGAAACACAGTAACCTGTGTAAAATATATACTGTGTATGTGTGTGTGTGTATGTGTGTGAGGATTTCTTTTCCCCATGGCAGTCTAATGCATTTCTAAAACCTTAAACTTGTATGAGCATGCAGAGGTTGCAGAACTGTATAATCTTGTAGCCAGTCTTTTAATGATATTTGCATTTATTTTCTCTCTACATAAAAATGGAACTTGTCTCTGGAATGAGAGCAGCACCTCCAGCCTACCCTGTGTGCTGCACTGACAGTCCCGTTTGGCAGGTTCAAGATATGCTCGCTCATGTGTTGTATATCTGGGGAAAAGGCTATTTTCAATCAAGACAGGTAACTAAAAAAAGTAGACAATGCATTAGAAAAAGTCTTTTAAGTACAGATAAAATAAACTTAGATACTATTAAATGATTGGTTACAAGATTATGCAGTTCTGCAACCGGAGTATACTTATATAAGTTCTCAGTTTTAGACATGTATTAGACTGATGTGGGGGAAATAAACTCACACACAGTCTATATATTACACAGGTTATTGTGTTTTTTATTGTTTTCCTTTTTACTTCCAAATATTGTAATAAAGCCTCTATTTGTTGGATTTTTCTTAAGATGTCACTGATGGACATGTCAGTACCAGGAATCGAACCACATAAACTGACTGCAAAAGACGGCATGAGATCAAGTCCCTAGATATATTCCTTTTTTTTTTTTGCTACTAGAAATGCATGTCATAACATCTCCCTGTTTATTACAACTAAGTGCACACTGAAGAGCAGCATGATGGCTTTCATATCAAGTTTACAAGGCTGCTGTCATTCGATCAGTTTTACTACGGTGATGCAGAGGCACCATTCCTTTATAGTATTAAACTAATATAATAATATAAGTAATAATTGATTTAAACTGAGTTGCCACAGTAGCAAGACATATGACTTACACATGTATACAGTAATTTAGAAGGACAACCCCCCCCCCAAAAAAAAACACAGAATACTTTGAATGCCCAACAAACGATCGGAAGACAGCTTTATGTATGAACAGCTGTTTTTGGCAGTAGCCATTTTGACATGATATTAATTTTAACAGGTTTGTTTACAAAAAAAGTAATTCAAGCATTCCGTGCTGACTGTCACAATGAGATCTAATTTGCTGTCAGACAGAACAAAAAAACTAGACTAGGCACATTGCTTATTATTAAAATAATCCATTTATTGCACTGCTGTAGAAAACTACTGGGAACATTAAGATTTACAATATGATGTTTGCCATTGCTCATTAAGGCATGCCAAGTATCTCACTTTACAGAAAAGGCTCCTTCATTTCTAACTCTACATGCATAAAAAATAAGTATTATAGTAACATAGAGCTCCTCTGTTATTAACTTTGAAAAGACATTCACTGAATTTGTGCCTGTTGTAGACCAGAAAGACAAAAATACACACTGAGTTTTCTTTTACAACACATTTTATTGACAAACTATTTACAGGAATGCAATGGAAAACAACATAATGCTCCAAGACAGTATAGAGACAGCTTGCTAAAGTGATGTCATCAGCTTCTGTTCTCTTGTGTGAACACAGGCACTGGGATTCAAACATGCATATAGCTAACTTCCTGGAATTGCGGCTTTTAAAACAAAAGTAACTTGGTCATTTTAACACTTTGTTTTTCACCCTTGTTGTGAAATGGTACATCAGGGACCAGGGCAGCTGCACAATAAGTAATTTATTGCAAAAAATGCTTGTTTGTATTCCCGTTGACCATTTCTTCACTGACCTCAGTACCTATACCTCTCAATTCTCCACGCCTCAACACTGCCACCACCCTCCTGCCACCAATTCTTCTATTGCCCATACTGGGTGTTTCCATATCAAACTAACTTCCTTCAAAGAGGTTCTTAAATTATTGAGCAATCTCAAGGAACATGCCTCACCTGGACATGGCTCTCTTGAGCACTGATTCTTAAAATGGAGAGCCCCTGCCTTGGCTTAGCCAGTTAGAGATCTGATCAACAGATCCTTCTTAGAGGGAACTGTTCCATCCAAATGGAAGACAGCCCTAGTCATCCCAATTCATAAAGGGGGATCAACTTCACCTGTAGAAAACTATCATCCTATCTCTACTCTTTGCCACCTCACTAAAGTACAACAGTGAATTCTATACTATCAGCTACAAGACTATCTAGAACAACACCAACTTCTGTCAACCCGCCAACATTGTTTTCTGTAAAAATCACAGTACTCTCTCTGCTTTTATTAAGGTCACCTTGGACATTTAACTCAACTTTGACAGGGGCCAAACAACTGGGGCCATCTACATTGACCTGACCACAGCCTTTGATTTGAACTGCTCTTACAGAAGCTAACTTCTTTGGGGCTAGACCCAGCTTCCACAACCTAGATTCATGACTATCTCACAGGCCACTCCCAAAGTGTTATCTGGTCCAACTGCCACTCATCCTTCAGACCCATTTCCCTTGGCATTCCCCAAAGTTCTATCCTGGGGCCACTACTTTTCTCACTTTTTATCAACAAGCTGCCTAGCTCCTGTGGTGGAGCATCTGTTCAGCTATATGCGGACAATGCTATCATATACAGGTCCTCTGCTTGACTCCTCTTGGCTCAGTGAACATCTGAACTCCGACTTCCACCAACTGGAGGCATGGTTCCTTGCTAATAAATTGCTCCTAAATGCTAAAAAACAAATCCATGCTTTTACTCCCACACACATAGAGAACCACTTTCTCCCCCCAATTTTCCATTGCCACCAGTAATGATGAACCCCTAGAACTGGTACATTCCTTTAAATATCTTGGCATGCTATCTGATCCATCCCTATTCTTTGAGGATCATGTCAACAAAATGATCACAACTCTTCATCAAAAGCTGGGCCTGCTCTACCCACTCCACCCATTACTATCTAGCACATCCTGCCTAAACATTGCCACAGCCTCTCTCCTTCCTATTCTTTTTTTACGGCTCCCCCTTATTCCAATAACTCGAGTCCTGCCTTATGAACTGCCTAAAGTAAATATATCACAAGATAGGATGCTTTGCCTCTGGAGCTTCCCCCAGGGAACATCATTGCACTGTTCTAACATCTCTAGGTTGGCTACAACTGGAACATAAATTCCAGTATACCTTCCTCTGCTTAACTTATAAATTAGCCCACATATACACTCCACCGAGTCTATCTAACACTGTTGTATGGAAACCAGCTAACTGGACCCTTCACTCCTCCTCTACCCACTGTTGACTGTGCCCACAACGCGCCTAGCTGCAAGCTGGAAATCCTTTGTCTATGCTGCACCTAAGGCTTGGAACTCCCTCCCTTCATCCATCCTCTCCTGCATTTCTCTCCCTAGCTTAGAAACATAGAAGTTGATTCCCGATAAGGACCGTAAGGTCCATCCAGTCTGCCCATTTCTTTTTCTACCTTATAAATGTGCCATCTGCCTTTGCTCTGTCAATGGCCTATCTATTCATACTCATCTGTACTGATCCTTTATGCCTATCCCATGCCTATTTGAAGCCCTGCACTGTATTCATATCCACCACTTCCTGAGGCAGGCCGTTCCCTGCATCCACCACCCTTTCTGTGAAAAAGAACTTCCTCACATTACCCTTTAATTGGCCTCCCCTCTAATCTCATGCTGTGTCCTCTTGTCCTGCTGTTTTTCTTATATTGAAACATGTTAGACTCTTTCATCTTGTTAATTCCCTTAAGGTGTTTGAATGTTTCAGTCATACCACCTTTCTCCCTCCTTTGTTCTAGGGTATACATATTGAGTTCAGTTAATCTGTCCTCATATGTTTTCTGATGCAGTCCCTGCACCATTTTGGTTGCCCTTCTTGGGACTGCCTGAATTTGGTTAATGTCCTTGGGAAGGTGTGGCCTCCAGTACTGCATGCAGTACTCCAGATGGGGCCTAACTAGTGTCTTGTAAAGAGGGATTATTACCTCCCTCTTCTGACTTGTGATAGCTTCAAAAAAGCTTTACATAATCATGTAACTACCTTTGGAATCTGCTCATGCTTTACCTAACCAGCTCTGTGTACTTCTGTCCTCACACCTCCTCATACTGGCATGCCCCTCCTGCTCATCCCTTCCTCCCAATCTAACTGTACATTACTCTTGCACTAGTCTTGGTTTACTGCTGACTATCTTTATCCCTGCACTATCATGATTACCTACTGTACATACAGGAGTATTAATTGAAGGAGACTGCATTGTCTGGAACCTCCCACTGCCCTATCCCCTAAACTCACTGCTCTCTTTGTATGTACCTAGATTTCTTCTAATACTCTTTGCACTAGACTTTGGGATCCCAAGTTTTGTATTACCTCCCTTATCAGGGATGTAATAGTATGTATATTGCTTTGTATATATTGTACTGAGTTCTAGGACCAATTTTATTGTATGTATATGACTTTGTATTTATTCTAGTCTGCCTCTGTATTGTGCACTATTTTTAATCTGTGTTATTCACTTTGAATGTACTTGTCTTTGCTAATACTTTATTTTCATAATCCTCTGTAACCCCCGCCCCCCGTTCGCCTCTGAAAAAGGGACTGCATTGTCTCAATGGGCTTACCTGGTTACCAAAACTCAAATAAATAAATAAATAAAATAAATGAATTGGGTCAAACAGGGCTTCACTGCACTTGTGGAGCCCCTCATCCTGACCAACCCAGTGTAAACTGCTTTTATTGGTGGCCAATGTCCCCAGCATCACCAACGTGGCAGCAACAAGACAGTGGTCAGTGTATGTTATAGCTTTGAGGGGGCACAGTCAACAGATGTCATCAAAGTTGGTTCTAGTTGGTTAATCATGTCTTTTAATATTAAGCAAATGTAATCACGTTTTATATTATACATTTTGCTTTATTCAATTGACAAATTCTATCCACACTATTTCTTCATTTATGCCATATCTCTTGTGAAGTGTGCCAAATCTATCAATCCAGAATGCTTCACATATTAATAAACAGTTTTGTATATTACCACCTCTAAGTGGACTTTCCACTTTTTCCATTCCAACAAAGAGTAAAGTAGGTACATTAGCCTAGATATTCAAAAGGCTTGTGCATGGCACAACAGTGTTACACCATGCACAACCCACTGATGTGCCCCGGCACAATATTCAGAAGAGGAAAGTGCACCACACAAATCCCGATGCGCTGGAGCACATCAGTAATGTATGCAGGCACAAGTGGGGGGGGTGTGCCCATGCATAACCTGTACAGCCCGATGTTCAGCCCGGGATGTGCAGAGCCATGCATGCGCAACCCCTACTTGCGCCTGCACAAAGTTAAGCCCCCCCAAAAAAGAAACAAATGATGGCCACCCACAGGTGATCTGTCACATTGCAGGGCGCAACATGGCAGCTGCCACCTGTGGGTGGCCACCCGAGTTCCTGCTGCACCTGTCGGCACCTCCATGCCCCATCATGGGCATCTGTGTAAATAAACCCCCCTTCTAATATCCCTGGTGGTCCAGTGGACCAAGTTCTGCCCGATCGCGGGCATCTGGTTAAATAACCCTCCCGTCCTATATCCCTGGTGGTCCAGTGGACCGCACTCTGCCTGATTGCGGGCATCTGTAAAATATAAAAAAGGACCTTTTACCCTGGTGGTCTAGTGTACTCCCTTCCCCACCAGTCCAGTGAGCCCCACTGCCCCACTCCCCCCCCGGTCAGCCGGCAGGTGGCAGCACCCCACCCGCCTGCCGCCCACCAACTGATAGCTTGGTAGGGCTGCACGCCCATAACGTATTACATAATCCAGATATGTGAATTCACATATCTGGAATGTGTAGTACGGTATGGGCTGCACACCCATTGACTCATGTTGTGAACCAATGGCGTGCAGCCCCACCGAGCTGTCAGTCAGTGGGGTGGGCGGTGGCAGGTGTGGAGTGCTGCCACTGCCTGCTGACTGGGGCTCAGTGGGTGGTGGGAGGAGGCACTAGACTACCAGGGTAATAGGTCCTTTTTTATGTTTTACAGATGCCTGTGATCAGGCAGAGTGCAGTTAACTGGACCACCAGGGATATTAGATGAGGATTTTTTGTGTAGACAAATGCCTGCGATCGAGCACATAGTGGTTCACTGGACCACCAGGGATATAGGACAGGGGGGGTTCATTTAGCCAGATGTCTGCAATCGGGTAGCACTCAGTCCACTGGACCACCAGGGATAGTTGACGAGGATTTTTGTTTTAGACAAATGTCCGTGATCGGGCTGCAGGTGGCATTAGTCCCTGATGGCCGCTGCCTGGCAGGGTGCCAGGTGCAAGTCATTGGGGATTGGCACACCTGCATGCTAATGGGATACAAATGGGGCAATAATGACATGCAAATGGCCCCATGTGTGCCTTGCATAAATTATGGCCCCATTTGCATGTACCCTTTTGAATATCACAGGTGCTGTGAATGGCACAATGGCACTTGCGCTAGCGCATCTCCATGCTCCACTCTGGCCACGTTCACTGGTGCAGTGCCACTGTGCCATGCACAGTGGGGGTGGCCAGGGTGCGATATTCAATGCTGCTGAGCCATGGCGCAGCTCCATTTAATATCACTCAGGCCACACCCCAGCGCAACCCAGTTGAGCTGTGCCAAGGCTTGCGCCACAGCTTGGCACAGTTTGAATATCCGGGCCATTGTGTCTATTCTCTACAAAATATCTTGCCACCACTGAGTCCATATTGCCCCTTTTGACATCACTTCTGTGCTCATTTAGAAGTAATTTTTGACATCTAGATGTTTGTCCTATGTAGTGTAAATCACATGGACGCATGAGTATGTATACAACTTGTTCAGTTTGACTTGTAATGAATTGCTTAATTTCAAGATGTTCATCTCTTTATGGATTATACAATGTTTTCATCTTTCTTGTACTGTTACAATGTTGGCATTTGCCACAAGGGTAATTATCAGTAATTTTACTTTTTTCTTCAAATATCTCATGTTTCTTTTCAGAGATTTGATGGACTGCATGGCATAGATGGTCACTAAGTGATTTAACTTTTTTAGCTATCATTAATGTTTTTTTTTCTCTAAATGTCTTTTCTCTTATAGCATTTGATTTCAAAACATCCCAATGTTTGTTTATGTATGTTTTGATTGTCCTGGAGTGGTCAGGATAGTTGACATAATTATTTCCTTATTATGTTTCATCCATTGGTTTTGATTTCAGTAAGCTATCTCCACTCACTGGATCTAGTCTCTTTCTGGCTGTCTCCATTACATTTTGTTTATAACCTCTATCCCTGAAGTTAACCTGCAAGCCATCAGTTGCCTGGCGAACGTCTCATTGTGTGGTACACTTTTGTTTGGCTTTCACCAATTGACCATATGGAATGTTTTTAATTATATTTGTTTTGTGAATTTTTTTTGCATGCAGGAGTACATTCCTATCAGTTGGTTTTCTATACATCTTTGCTTCTAATGTGTTGTTTTTCTTTATAATCTGTAAATCTAAAAAGTTAATTGTTGTTTTGTCAAATGTCATAACAAATTTAAGAAATTCTGTTTGTTTGTTCAAGTACTGAAAAGTTTTTTTAATTCATTTTCAGTTCCCTTCCAAATGCATAAGTGATTGTCTATAAATCGCTTCTAACATACAATTTTATTCCAATATAGATTGGTTTTATTAAATATATATTTTGTTTCAAAACTGTCCATAAATATTTTAGCATAACTAGGGGCATTTGAACACCCCATAGCTGTGTCTTTACATTGCCAGAAGTAGTTGCTCTCAAATCTGAATAGCTTTTTAGTTAGTACTGTTTCTGTCATTTTTAAGAACTATTCATTTGGAGGTTTTTCTGTTTCGTTCATTTCTTTTAGTTTTTCTACTAGTGCTTCAGGACCTTTTCTGTGGGGGATGGTCATGTACAGATCATTGACATGCAATGTTACTAGTTTACAGTTTTCTGTAATCACATTATTTGTGTTAAGTTTATTTAATAATTGTATTGTATCTGTATCTTTAAGATATGCTGCTGTGTTTTTCTCCAGGGGCTGTAGATTGTAGTTTATATACACTGAAAGTGCTTCTAAGGTGGTGCCTATACCTGCAGTTATAGGTCTCCCTGGGAGATTTGTAAGATTTGGGGGGATTTTAAGTAGAATGTAGAAAACTGGAATTATTGGATGTTGTCTTAATAATGCTATGTGTTCCCAATCTGTTATGTAGTTCTTGTCTATTCCTTCTTTAATATGCCATTTACAATTGTACTAACTGTTTCTGTTGGATGTGTATTGCATTTCTTAAGTACTCTGTGTTGTGTAGTAGTCTCAAACATTCATTTTTATGAACACCATTATTCATTATTACTATGCCACTCCCTTTGTCTGTTGTTTTCAATTACAGTCATGTTATCATTCTCCAAATTTCTTAAAGCTCCATATTCATTGGTAGTGAGATTAATTTTTTTCTTCATCCTTCTTGGTTTCTTTCCAGTCTGTCCATATCTTTCTCTACCAATTTTCTATATGTAATAATGTTTGATGGAATGGGTGCAGGTGGTAGAAATGTAGACTTATTGTCCAAATTTTATGATAACGTCCTTCCTTTTTCTTTCTTTTTTAGATCACTATGGTCTTCAATTGTATTAAAAAAATATTTTAACCTTAATTTTCTATAACATTTTTGTAAATCCATTTTCAAATGAAAAAAATGTTTAGTTTTTCATGTGGACAAAAAGTAAGCTACATGTTTAATACTTTTTCCTCTGATGTATTAATTATCCATTTTAAAAGGTTAAATACTATACTTTGTCTTTCATCTGGCTCTGCAATGCTTCTCATTATCCTACTGTATCTGAATCTCTTCTGGGTTCTTGTTCATTTTCTATTTCTAAACCTCCTCCTCTTAGGTCTGCTTGTTTTCTGTGTATTCTCTTGTCATATCTCCACCTGTCTGCCCTCCCTTCCTGCCTTGACTCCTATTCCATCTATTGCCTTGTCCTCTGAACAGGCCTTTCCACAAAAAAAGGTCTAGCAGTTTGTTGCCACTATCCAAGCTGCTGTCTGAACTATACAGGTTCCCATCAGAGTCCTGGTCATATCCATATTGTTGTTTAAATGGTGAAATCTATTACAGGTGTATACCTTTCCTTCTTTTTAGTTGTTTAAATCTCTTCTAAATTTCTTCAGTTTTTGTTCAATTATATTATTTTCAAAGTCCTCTAGTGCTTTTTTGTATTTTACCCAGGAAATCAAAAAAATCTTTCAAATGTGGCTTTTTGTTATACTGACAATATATGTTTTTGATTTCCCCACCAACAACAACTAGTTTGATGTTCAGTGCTTCTACTAATATTAGTAAAAAAGCAAGAGATCATTTATTCCTTACTCCCATCCCATCCCACCCTATGTGGTACCCTTGTATGTATATCCAGCCTGTATCATGTAACGTGCATTTCATGTATATACTGTTATTACCTATCTATGTTTGTACTTTAAGTGTTTATGTCACAGGACCTCCTTGTGAATGAGCTTGCTCAATGGAGTTTGCCTTCAATAAACTTGAACTTGAACTTTGAACTTGAACCATCCTATATTTTCAAGTTCTGCCATGGTAAATCCTAAATTAGGTTCTGTTGGGACTCTCAGACCTCTTGGAATTCTATTTTACTTATGACATTCTGTTAAGGTAACACTGTGCCATTCTAATCTGAGTTCTCTCTGTTTAAGGTTCTCATATTTGCTAATTAGGTGTTTTGTGTTTAAATCTTCACTGAATTTCATTTTACTCATGGATCCTTGTAGGATCCTTTCTTCATCTGTTTTAGTTAGTTTTCTGGGGATGGATCTTTCATCTGTTATCCCTTTCAATGACTCGGATACATCCATTTTTTTAGAGTCACCAGTATTTGACCTACAGTAGATAACTTCAAATAAAGTCTGTGTGCTCAAATTACTAAAAATATAGTGGAGTATTATCTATCCAGGGGTGACATTCTTTGTTCTTTTTATCAGGTCCTAATTTCTCAGCCACTAGATATTTTCTCTATGATGATTCTGTTGCTGCATTGTCCCTTACCAACCATAAAGCAGCTTATCAAGAGTGTGCTATAATCTCAGTGTCAAAAAAGGTCAAATATATATGTGGTACTTCTTCCTGATGTCAAAACAGGGTGTAGAGAAGGTTAAAAATAGCACCAAATGACAAAGTACAGAATAAAGTGAACTGAGCATGTCTTTAGATCTCCTTAGCAATAGAATTAGTATAAAAGTTCCAGGATGTACTCAAAATGCTGGCCATACTGGATAAAGAAAGATAAGAGACACACATACCTCTCAACCTTTTGTCTCCCAAATGTGGAACATTAACAAAGAAACATAGAATCTGATGGCAGATAAGGACGGCTTGGCTCACCTAGTCTGCCCATTTCCCTACCTGATGGATAAGCTGCAGATTCTAGTTAATCAACAGCTTACTTCCTCCTACCCCCCACTAGAATTGCCTTATGCCTATCCCATGTATTCCTGAATTCTTCCACTGTTCCTGACTCCACAACCTCCTCAGGAAGGCTGATCCATGCATCCACAACCCCCTCTGTGAAAAAATACTTTTTAACATTATCTCTGAGCTGTCCCCCTCTATCTTCAAATTGTGCCCCCTTGTTCTTGCACATCCCTTCTTCTGAAAGATGTTACCCTCTTGTACTTTGTTAATTCCCTTGAGATACTTGAAAGTTTCTATCATGTCCCCCCTCTCCCTCCTTTCTTCAAGGGTATACATATTAAGCTTCTTAAGTCTCTCCTCGTATGTCTCCTGGTGCAGACCCTGCACCATTTTGGTTGCCCTCCTCTGGACAGCCTCCACTCTGACTATATCTTTGTAGAGATGGGGTCCTCCAGAACTGCACACAGTACTCCAGATGGGGTCTCACCAACTGTCTGTACAGAGGGATAACATCTTCCTGTTTTCTACTGTTGATGCCTTTCGCTATGCATCCCAGTGTCCCCCAGCCATCCTTACTGCCTTCTCACATTGCATGCCCACCTTTAGGTCATCTGATATAATTACTCCCAGGTCTCTTTCGATTTTTGTTGTTGTTATTAACTCATCACCCATTGTGTACTCTTCCCCTGGGTTTTTGTTTCCCTGATGCATTATCTTGCACTTCTTTGCATTGAATCTGAGCTGCCACATATTTGACCATTCTTCCAACCTTGCAAAGTCCCTTTTCAGCCTTTCCACCTTCCTTGTGTATCAACCCTGTTGCAGATCTTTGTGTCATCTGCAAAGAGACATATATTTCCTTCCAGGTGCTCTACAATATCACTTATAAAGACATTAAAGAGGATCAGTCCCAGTACCGAACCCTGTGGTACCCCGCTAGTTACCATCCTTTCTTCACTGTGGACTATTGCCCTTTGCGTCCTGTTGTTCAGCCAACTTTTTATCCAGGCTACCACCTTGGGACCCACTCCAAGGCTGACTAACTTGTATATTAATCTTTTGTGTGAGACTGTGTCAAATGCCTTGCTAAAATCTAGGTAGGCCATATCCACAGCCCCTCCCTGGTCTACTACTACTTTAGTCACCCAGTCAAAGAAATCTATTAGGTTCATCTGACATGATCTTCCTGCTGTGAAACCATGCAGCCTTGGGTCCTGTACCCCACTGGCCTCTAGGTACTCAACAATTCTTTCCTTCATGAGTGATTCCATCATTTTCCCTATCACAGAGGTCAAGCTAACTGGTCTGTAGTTTCCTGCCTCTTCCCTGCTCCCTCTTTTGTGAAGTGGAATCCCATTTGTCCTCCTTCAGTCCTCAGGTACCACTCCATCCTCCCATGATTTGTTAAAGAGAGTAGTCAGTGGTGTTACTAGTTCTACCCTTAGTTCTTTTAGAATTCTTGGGTGAATCCCATCAGGCCCCATTGCTTTGTCCACCCTCAGTTTCAAGAGTTCTCTCAAAACCCTTTCTTCTGTGAATGGACTGGTATCGACCCCCCTATTCAGAGTTTTTCTACTGTTTGGTTTAGGTATCTCCCCATCTCTTCCATTGTGAATACTGAGCAGAAATATTCATTCAGTATCCCTGCTTTTTCACTGTCACCCTCTGCCCGTATTCCATCCCCTTTATTAACTATCTGTATCCCTCCCTTGAGCTTTCTTTGCTCCCATTGCCTCTCAAAATGTGGAACAAATGAGCAAAATGTGGAACACTTAATCAAATCTTTACCTAGGAGTCTCAGAATGCTGTTAAAATGTTTGCATTTATATTCAGAAAGTCTGTTATTGATTGAATAATATATTTTTTGCATCATTTACTATAGATTTTTTGCTTTAAAATGTTAATACTGAATGTGGAACAAGTCCTCACAATGTGGAACAGGGAGTTTTTGTGAAGTAAAATGAGGAACGTTCCTCATAATGTGGTACAGCTGAGAGGTATGGAGACATGAGATAAAAAAATACACAGTTTAACTTTTAGTGCTAAAACAGATCTGAGCAACAAGTTTAAATTGTTAGACTAAGATCTTAAGGAGAAAAGCCAAGTGTTGTAACTGTGTATAACTGAATGTTTACACTTCAAAGTTATCAGCTATTTTAAGTGTGACAAAGAAAGTTTAAAAATGGAGATACTGTACACTGGAACAACTCAGTGTTTATTTTCTGTACATTGAAAACCTTTTGATAGAACTGTGAGACTGAAGAAAATAAATACACTGAGTTTTTTTATGAAACACCATTTGTAGGAAAAAAGTAATTAGATTTTGTTAAGCTGTTCAACTATTGCAATATACCGTCTGTAGTACTTAAAGTGGATTACAATATAAAAATAAACAATGAATTTAAGAAAGATTGAACAATAAATGTGTTTGAAAATAGGATATAATTAAGGGAAGGTAAACAAAATAAGAAATTAAAGTTTAAAACTGAATAACTTTGGTTGTGCCTAACACTATTAGGATTTCAGGACACAGACAAGTGAGCCTTGCCTTTAAGAAACACAGGAACAAACATTGGGAAATAATTGCCTCAAGAGAAGGAGGTAATTATATGAAAATAATTTAATTAATTTGTTTATATCTGCTCTAGCAAACTGATGCAGTTTTATAAATTGCAATGCACTGTAAATAGGTTAAACAAAAATATATTTTGTGCTTTCTTAGTGGTAGAAAACCACAAGTAAGTGAGAACCAACTTACATAGGTGGGCACAGCTTTACTGAATTAAATTTAAAAATTGAAATACATAACTAAGTTTAAAACAAAATATGGTATATTTCTGATCTTGCCAGTGTGATATTGTTTAAAAAAGGAAGGGTGTTCTGATGTACTACATTAAATATTGTTACATTTCATGACACATTTATCAAACACATGTACACACACACACACACACACACACACACACACACATATATATATATGCAATAGAAAAAAAGAGGTGTGTTGTATTCAGTATCAGTATCCCTGGATAGCTGCATTTGTGCTTACAGCAAAGCGAGAAGCACTGCTTCCTTTTTTAACTGCACTTGTTAGTATAAATTAAACATTCCATACTTTATTCTAAAACACGTATGGCTGTCTGGTAAACTAGCACCCAACTGAAGTGCTTAGAGCCCTGTGATCAGGAAGTGATCACAGGTAGAGTGGGTTTGTAGTCCACAACAACAGGATGAGACTACAACTCAAAGACTGAGGTCAGTAAATATTTCTGGGCACTATTTCCAGCTGGTAGTCAACTTGTAACACTTGAAATATTTAGTGCAACTAATTTTGTGGGGCTTTAAATTACGAGTTTTGTCCAACTGTACACGGACAAGTGAGTGACTTAAACTGCACGTCTGGGTCACTATACTCGATTTAACAAGCCCTGCAATGAGTGGGCTTTTGATAACTGCATTTGTGCTTACAGCAAAGCAAGAAGCACTGCTTCCTTTTTTAACTGCATGTGTTGGTATAAATGAAACATTCTATACTTTATTTTAAAATGTGTTTTGCTGTCTGGTAAACTAGCACCAGATTGGAGTGCTCAGAGCCCTGTGATCAGGAAGTGATCACAGGTAGAGTGAGTTTGTAGTCCACAAGAGCAGGGTGAGACTACAACTCAGTCTGAAGTCAGAAAATATTTCTGGGCACTATTACTAGCCCGTATTTGGCTTGTTACACTTGAAATATTTGGTGCAACTAATTTTGTGGGGTTTTAAATTATTAGTTTTGTCCAACTGTACACAGATGAGTGAGTGACCTTAACTGCACTTCCAGGTCACTACACTCAATATAACAAGCCCTGCAATGCGTGGGAATTTGATAGCTGCATTTGTGCTTACAGCAAAGCCAGAAACTCTGCTTTCTTTTTTAACTGCACTTATTAGTATAAATGAAATATTCTATACTTTATTTTAAAATGTGTTTTGCTGTCTGGTAAACAAGCACCTGATTGGAGTGCTCAGAGCCCTGTCATCAGGAAGTGATTGCAGGTAGAGTGGATTTGTATTCCACAAGAGCAGGTTGAGACTACACCTCAAAGACTGAAGTCAGTAAATGTTTCTGGGCACCATTTCCAGTCAGTACTTGGCTTGTAATGCTTGAAATATTTAGTGCAACTAATTTTGTTGGGCTTTAAATTACTAGTTTTGTCCGACTGTACATGGATGAGTGAGTGACCTAAACTGCACTTCCGGGTCACTACACTTGATATAACAAGCCCTGCAATGAGCAGGAAGTGTATGTGCACTTGCGCACATGAAGACGTGTGCAAAGACACACACATCTAGCATGTGTTTTGCGTGTTCGGCGTGGTTAGTGAGATGGCGTGGCAGACTGCACTAGTGTAAGATAGGCTAGCCAAACTGGTTCTATTTACCAAGGCAAGGCAGAACCTGTTTTTGTGAGGATTTTGCTGTAATTTAAGTATATCATTTAATGTATGCTCAGTGCCCTTGGAAATCTCTATCTCTTGTTTCTGTTATACACTCCTGAGGAAAAATGGCAGAATTTATTATTACTATGGATGGAGAAACTGCCATCGGATGTCTCTCCTGCAATATGTATGCACTTGTTTCAGATGTACCAAGTAATTAAACAACTTACCAATGCATAATATTTGTAATAAATGATGAATTGCAAAATTAGATAAACACATTTGGAGCAAGACTGCAGATGTTAGGGGCAAGCCAAAAAGACATGGCTAATAGATTACAAACTAATACTGATGAGGACGAGCAAATAAAAACACTAGGGACATGTTGTCTTGATACCAATACTTCTGATAACCTAACTTGTACTCCCATACTGGAAAGTCATAACAATGAAAAACAGATTATAGATTTACAAACAAGAGATGTGGTTTCCAATAACAGTAAAAGAAAAGGCCCAGAGAAACTGAACCAACCTCCAATCTAGGGAATGAATGGTTTGTTGTCCAAAGTTCAAAGCCTTCAAAAAAGGGCCATAGAGCACAAACTTTTCAGTTACTAATAGCAAACCATTACGTAATGTTAAGCATCCTGGAACCAGCTGTGGATAACATTGCTAACCAAGCTATTGAGCTCCATTCTTTAATATCTCTGGACCCTAACACAATCATAGCTCCAACTATACCACTATTAGGGCCCACTGATGCCCTAGCTGTTGATATCCCACGTGAGACAGATTTGATGGATTTTGAGACCAACATAACTCCTAAATCAGTATTTGTTTTAGGTGATTCCTTAGTAAAGCATCTAGACCGAATGATCTGTAATCCTGACAAAACAAATAGAACATTATTATAATTTGGTGGAGCTAAAATAGGTGATATCACACTAATGTTGGACAATATTTTGGCAAATTCAGTTCATACCTCAGTCATTATACTTGCAAGGGTGAACAGTATTTTGAAAGAACCACTAGCCAGATTAAACAAAATTGTGTTTCTATGGCCAAAAAACGTACTAATTTAAACTATAATTTTGCCTTCTCAGAAATGTTGCCAATTCCAAAAGCTTCATATTATAGCCAAATTAATATTAAAGAATTTAACAACTGGATGAGAAAATGGTGTCTTAAACCACAAATAGGATGCATTTCTCACTGGGAAGCCATTTGTGATAGAAATGAACTTTTCTCCTGGGACTGACTACACCTGAGTAGAAGGGGAAATGCTGTACTGAGAAAACATATACTATCATACATCCAAAATAGTTTAAATTGATAAAAAAGGGGGAGATGCCCACATTGGAGGGCTCTCTGAACCATAACCATGCTCAAATAGATGATGTTTGGAAATTTAACAATGAAATTCAGGTAAAGATTCTAAACCAAATTCAGTTAGAAATGCAACTTGAGTGAATTCAAATGGCAAATCATGTACAAAATATAACTTAAATATCTTACTTGTAAATGCATGTAGTCTTTCAAATAAGATGGATGAACTAAAACATTTCATGGAAACAAGCAAAATAGACTTGTGTGGTGTTACGGAATCCTGGTTTAGAAATGATGACTGGGCTACAGAAATATCCTGGTATATTAAATTAGAAAAAAAAAACTGCATAAACTCAAGGGGTGGAGGGATAGTGCTCTATGTAAAAGAAGCATTCAAATGCTATCTGGCAATTAGAAATGGTTTATAAAATGACAACATAGAACTAATCTGGATTAATACTATGCCTACAAAAAATGTTTAATAAAAATAGGCCTGGGATACAGAGCTCCAAACTTAAATAAGGAAGAGAATGATTTGTCCATGAACAATACTGAAGCTATGATCAATGACAAATATTGCATCTTTATGGGTGATTTAAATCTTCCAAACATCAATTAAGATACCTGCAAGGGCAATTCACCTCTTGATTCCAGATTTGTAGACCTAATGATCATAAACAACATGGATCAACTAGTGAAAGAACCAACGGAGAGATAAAAACATACTGGATGTTCTCTTCACTAATACTGAAAATGTTAATACTGATGGTATGGTTACCCATCCCTTGTCTAGCAGTGACCATAATATAGTTCTTACAACTATGAGCCTTGAACATTCAACCAAAACAAATGGCTGCACAATACTAAGAAACTTTAATAAAGCTAATTATGCATGTATTAAAGAACATCTAAAAAAAAATGGAACTGGGCCAACAATTTAATTGACTGTGACTTTGATAATATTTGGACCAAGATTCAGGATACTTTTGAATATTGTATAAACACATGGGTTCCAATCAGAACAAAATATAACAAAAACAGAAGAACACCATTATGGTGGAATACTAACATAAAAAGTTAGCAAAAAAAGCAAAAATTATACAGAAAATACAAAATAAATTCTGACTCCATTAAATAGGCAAGTGTACAAAACTTCAGTAAGCAAAAGTGAAAAAATCATAACAAACCAAAAACAAATTCTAGAAGAGAAATTGGCCACTTCAGTTAAAGACAACAAAAAATCATTTTACAATGATGTTGGTTCCTGGAAAAGAAAACACCCCAACCATAGGACCATTACATACCCCAGAAGGCATTCTTTTGATGAGTCTAAAATGGAAGCTAATCTAAATAACTCCTTAACAAGTGTATATAAACCTACGTCTATAACTTCTTTACCAAATACAAATATCGCTATTCCTTTTGAAGCAATTACAGAACAAGAAGTTAAGGAGGGAATTGACTTAAACCAAATGGTTCACCTGGGCCAGAAGGTATACCACCAGTTTTTTTAAAAACCTTATCTGAAGTCTCGATCAGGCCTTTAACATTTTTATTTAATGCCTCTTTAAAGGCAAGTTCTACAATTCCAATCTGGAACAAAGCTACAGTTATTCCACTTCACAAAGGAGGTAGTAAAAATCTCCCACAAAAATACAGACCTATAAGTTTAATGGCTGTATTCTGCAAACTGATTAAAAGAATCCTAAAAGACAGAATTATTAAACATTTGGTGGAAACAGGCCATGTGAATATCTACCAACATGGATTTGTAAAAGGTAGATCATGACAGACTAACGTTTTGAACTTTTTGGAGCTAGTTAGCGAAGCATTGGATAAGGGTTTGTCGGTGGATGTGATTTTCTTGGATTTTTCCAAGGCTTTGAATTCGGTGTCACACTAAATACTTATCAAAAAACTACATTCATTAAGAATTCATCCAATAATTATAAACTGGATAAAAGCTTGGCTGTCAAATTGTTTCCAACAGGTGTCAGTAAGAGGTTATCTTTTACCTCAGGGACAGGTTACCAGTGGTGTCCCCCAGAGTTCAGTTATGGGACTGGTTCTTTTAAACATATTAATATCAACTATGAGTCCTTTAACTAATTCTTACTGGCTAGCCAAATTTGCAGATGACTACAAATTGGGCAGTATTATAACTGATTCTAGTTCTACTCTTGAACATCAAAATAACTTATTTCATCTGGAAAATGGTAAAAAAAAATATATTATTATTCAACGAGCAAAAATGCAAGGTAATGCACTTAGGTAGAAATAACCCATGTTATGCTTACAAAATGAATAATATTAATTACAGACAACTAAACATGAGAAAGACCTTGGGATAACAATCTCAGATGACTTCTTCTTTGAATTCCATACAAACAATGCTGTCAAAATTGGGAACAAAATATTGGGATGCATTCTTAGTAATATTAAAAGCAGAGACAAGAACGTAATCATCGCATTATAAACAGGCCTTATAAGACCGGATCTGGAATACTGCTCCTCAGTGGTAGCTCCAAATTTAATCAAGAATAAAAAACTTATTGAAAGAGTACAGTGTAAGGCCACCAAAAAAGTACATGCAATAAGGGAACTTGATTATAAGTCATGACTAAAAACTGTGGGCCTCTATTCCATGGAATACTGGAGACTTCGAGGTGACTTATCTTTAACATATAATGCCTTCAATAATAACTACATTTTGGAAACAATTGTCTTAACTCAGAACCTGTTAATGGTTAATACCAGATTCCATACATTGAAATGAAATGGAACTCAAAATAAAACACACAAGAGGAACAACTGGTATTCACAGAGAATAATTCATTTGTGGAATGACTTACCAAACAGTATAGTAACAAGCACCTCTATGACTTAATTTAAGGCAAACTTAGATTTATATATGAGAGATTCAAAATTTTACTTCCACCAATAATGCTGATGGTGAGTTCACAAAGGGCAGTTCTGCTCATCAGGCTCGTAAATATCCTATGATCCTATTACCTAAAATGAATACTTTTTGTTAAAAGTTTCTTTTTATTTGTGAAATTGGTTCCTGATGAAGTACTTGGATAACTATGAAACATAGATCTCATTTAAAGAGATAATGACACCTCAAAGAAAATTTGAAAAAAAAAACATAATAATTAGGTGCAATTCTACTTGCATTCCATTTATATTTTATATATTTCTCCTTCCCATAATTTATTACTGAAGAAATGTGTATGAATATGATTGTTGTCAATTACAATTCATTTTAACTTCATTTGCTTCTATAACTTACTCACTACTTCAAGTCAAGATCCTCTATTGTGACATCACAATCTATTTCCATGAGAGTAACTGTGAGGTCACAATCAGTACTGTATGACTTCAGGCAGGGAGAAAGCAGCAGGAATAAATGAACTCTTTAGGAGCAACAATCCTGTTTTCAAGCAAATTATCTCACTACTAAATAATGGGGAGGAGGAATACAGAATTAATGGGAAATACAAGCTGGACAGTGCTTTAATATTATGTTTTATTAAAGTTCTTCTGAATATGTCATCAGCTCTTTAAGTGGTGGTCTGTTATCCAATAAAATAAACAATAAAACAAATCAATATCTGGTGAGTGGACCATACTGTCTCCAGTTGTGTGGTTTGGTTTTCAAAAAGGTATTGGAGCTTTGATCCCTTCCAGTATCTTCTTTATACCTATAGGTACTGGCTGGGCCACACTGCCTCCTTGTGATATCATTTAACCCATAGCTTGAATCTGTGGTTTGAAATCTATCAACATAGAATGCTTCCCTCAGTAACATCTTTCTGTTATAATCTCCCCCTCTTGAATACTGCTTTACCTTTTCTAGTCCAGAGAATCTTAAACAAGGCAACTGGTGACTAAATTCTAAGAAAATGTCTAGCTAATTGAAAGGTGATGTGTGAATAGCACTCATATTCTCACCTACTCTAGTTTTCAATGCTGTCTCTCATTTTCCGATATATATTTTCACATAGACATTTAGCCAGGTAAATCACTCCCATTGTTTGGCAGTTTATAAACTGCTTAATTTCTATATCCTCATCTCTTGCCATATTCATTATTTTTTTCACTCTATATATTTTTACAATGGACACAGTGTTCACATGGATGGCTCCCTTTCACATTCATTGTTGAAAAGAAATTTCCGTATTGCCTGTCTTGTACATGATATTCTGTATGTACCATCCTATCCCCAATTGTCCTATTCTTTTTCACCACTAACATTGGTCTTTCCCGTAGTACTTGTGCCCCTATAAATGTTGCCGTTAGTACATGCCAATGTCTGTTAATAATTCTTTTAATTGAAGAAAGGCATTCTAAGTTGTGGATAATAGGAACTTTGCCCCCTAACCTGCCCTATTTCTCCTGTTTCCATCTAAAAGTAATGTCTGACATTCTTGGGTTTCTGTTCTTGTCATAGCCATCTGTAATACTACCCTTTGTTAGCCCATTATCGCAAGCCACTCTATCATGTTTTTTGCAGTTCACTGAAAATCTGCACTCTCTGTGCAATTTAATTTTGCCCTTAAAAATTGGCCATATGGAATTGAATCAATAAACTTCTTAGGATGGAAACTGTCACCCTCAAGACTGCATTCCTATCTGTTGGTTTTCTGTACAGTCTGGATACCACTTGTTCATCCTGCTGGTAAATCTCAATGTCTCACAAAAGGAATTTCAGTTTCAATAATGTTTTGTACAAAAATTAAGTGGCCTCTTCTTGTAGGTATTCTTGAAAAGGTCCCAATTGTCATACTCCCCTCCAAATTACAATAACATCATTAATGAAACACTTCCAAACACAAATTCCTGGCTAAATGGGTTTGATTAACTGAACATATACTTTTGTTCAAATAAGTCCATATGTAGGTTAGCATACACTGGGTCCATACTTGACCCCATTGTTGTGCCCTTACTTGTAAGAAATATTGTTTTTCATATATAAAATAGTTCTGAGATATGACTATCTCTGCTGTTTTTGTGAATAACTCATTAGGTGGTTTTGGTTCTTGTCTCTCTTATTTCAAAACTTCCTGTAACACCTCACAACCTAAATTATGCATAATGGAAGTGTATAGGTCCTTTAGGTCACATGTCATCACTAACAGATACCCATTTGTTTCATGCAATGATTCCTGAATATTTATAATATCTGTTGAATCTTTTAAGCATGCCTCAGTGATCTCTTCTACAGGCCAGATGTGATGGTCAATGAAACTGTTCACATGCAATAACTTACATCTGTAATAATTGTGTATCCTACTAGTCCTGTAACTCCTGGGTCACCCCTGAAAAAGGGACCTCCCGGGCCCAGTGGGCCCACCCGGTCATCAAAATCCAATCAATCAATAAATAAATAAATAAAATTGAAAGAGGTTCTAAAATTTAATTAATGCCTGAGACAGTCCACCTACAGGGTGGACTGAACTGTTTCTTATGAATCATAGATGATGCATAAAATAGAGGAACTGGGGGGAGTGGTTATGTGCATAATACCACTATTTTTCCATTTTTGGTCTACTTTATCATCTTTATCAGATTTGAAATAATAAAAGAAGCATGTCTTTTTTATTTAAATTTATTTCTATTATTGTATAAGAATACCTTACAGATAAATCCACAGTGTATTATAAGTGGTCATCATTACATTTTACAACAAAATTATAACACCCAGGATAAATCGCATACTAGAGTATCACAAGTTACTGTCTGAAGTATGGCAAGTAATGAAATTCTGTATTGTACATTCCAGCATGACACCATAGCAGTGATGGACTAACCATGTGTGGTAAAACCCATGTAATAAGAAAGGCCACTGGATAAGGACTTAGAGGTCCTGTACATAAATGGAGAAAAGCCCAACTTATACAGCAGTAAATCATGCATACCACCCCAGGCCAAGAGAGAGGCACTCTGAATAAAGAAATTATTGTGGTCACACTTTATTTTATGTGTCAGTTAACTACAGTATAGCTACAGTGTAACTACACTGTAACTGGATCTCAACTGTAATGTAGGTATATGCAACAAACATATAACTACAAGTAATTACCCTGTTGCAAGTAATTAATGATTAGCTACATTTATATAAACTGTAGAAACATAGTTCAGCTACCCACACTAGATATGATGTGGTTCCTGCATAAAAGTTAAGTTAACTTACAGTTACAATCTTATCACTCAGATCAAGTTTTTATCAGTATTCTAAGATGGTTTTGTACACTCATCATCCCATAAGAAAAGGCAACACTGTCTAGCTAGTTCATTATAGTCACAAGAAAAGTGATTATAAACAATGGGTGTTCAAAAACATAGAGAAATAGACAACCCCCTAACAGGCCACCAGTTACAAATCACCACTACAGTAGGCTGGTGGGATAAGGTAGTATTGTATGAGTAGACTCATTGGACTTTTCAGGTCATAGATATCCTTCTGCATTCAGATTCCATGTTTCTATTATTTCAAGATATTTTGTGAAATTTCTAAAGAGTTTCTCTCTGCTGCCCCTACTATGTAAATCGAGAAAGCAGGAGATTTCTCTAGAAATGTCACAGAAATTTCAGGAAATATCTGGCTATGTCTTTGGCTGTGACTGTATGTTTCTAGCAACAGAGAATATTAATGAAAACCTGGTCCAAGCCATATTACAAAGAGTCGTCCTTCCATTATTTCAACTGTAAAAAACAGTAGTAAAGCAGACTTACAATGTGGTGAAAAAAGGGAATCATCTTTTGGGAAGTATTTTTTTCTCCAGCCTTGTTCATGAGTTGGGGTCATAAGAAGGCTATGGAGAAAGTTTGAGATAAAATACTAAAAAAACACAAACTTATATGTCAGCATTGACATTTTTCAACATTTGCACCATAACTTTGGTCATTTCCAATATTTTGACCCCAAATTTTTAATATAGCCATTTTTTTCACACCATCTCATGAATGTGACAGTTGTCATTTCTCAAATCTTTGCCAAAATGTGTTTACACAATTGTGGCATGAAATCACCTGTCTGGCAGTATATGAACATAACATCCTTGTTAATGAGGTGGGGTCATAAGAATGATATGTTGAAAGCTATGGAAATTTTGGGAAAAATATGTTTAAAAAGCTATGAGCATACACTGAAATGTTTCAATGCTCACTGATAACTTTCATCATTTTCAGTATTTTGACCCACCATTTTCAACATAGCCATTTTTTGCACCACTTCATGAACATGACAGCTGTCATTTTTCAAAATCTGGCCCAAATGTGTTTTTACATGTGTGGTATGAAATTATATTTTGGCCACTATTTTATAAATGTCACCTGTCATGTTCAGAAGCAGTGGTCATAAACAGACTGTTAAAATTTGAGATCAAATGCCAAAAACAACTAAGTTATGAAGAAATGTTGAATTATTGCAATGTTTACTTATAATTTTATTTTTGCTGATTTTGTCCTCAATATTCAACATATCCCTTGTGTTACCCCACCTCCTGAATGTGACAAATGTCATGTTTCAAATTCCCTCAAAAATATGTTTTCATAATTGCACTGTGAAATCATCTTTTAGATAGGATTTAAACATTTTCACCTGTCCCGATCATAATATCATGTCCTAAAAAGACAGTTGGAAATTTAAGAGTCAAAATGTGGGAGCCCACTGAAAATTAAATATTGCCTCTCGGCTGGCCTGTCCTGAGTAACTGTAATCTAATAATGCATAGAAGCAGAAGACAACTGAAAATGAGATATTGTGACTCATCTGGTCTATCCTGTGTAAATATATAGTAAAAAAGCATGTACAAGCAAGGTCCAGTACAACATCAATGCAAGCTGTGAACATTTGGCATTGAAACATACTTGTTTCCTATACGAAAGCAGTGGAGCCAAAACTCTGTGATAGCATTGTTCTGATATCAAGAAATCAAAGTACAATTGATCTGATGTTAAATCAATGGTATTATGACTTTAAATATATCTGAGGCGCACACTCCCTCTACTTGAAACCACCATCCAAAACTACAAATGGAAACACAATGCAAGCAGTAATAGCCAGTGTTTACTCAAGACCAAGTATTTTTCAACCCTTTTCTTTGGGTCTCAAATTGCATATGCTACTGTGTGTATATATGTGTGTGTGTGTGTGTGTGTGTGTGTGTATCACTTAACTGTAGCCAGCTCTCAGTGCCATAGGGGTGTGTGTGGGAAGGGGTGCAAGGGTGCGCTTCACAGACAGAGGAAAAAAAACTGACTGGTGATCGACACTTTTCCTGTAAATTTTTTCCAACTTGAAAGTTGAGACTGTTTATGAATTGGGGCCCAATATTCAAAGGCTAGTGCCAGCATAAAAGTTATCACTGGTGCTAACTCAGGTTGGTGCTACTACTCTGGACACAGCCATATTCAGAGGCCCCCAAAGTGCCCTAAACCTAGCAATACCATGGCACTAAAATACTGTTGCACCTATGCAAATGAGGGGGTCCTATTATACATACCAGTGCAGAAACATGTACAAAGGTTTACAATGATGTAAACAGCCCCCCAACTGGTGCTGTTTACTACTGACAAAACACCTCTTATCTGGACATTAAGCTCATGCTTCCACTCCCCCAAAGGCAGGCAGCTGTACTGCAGCCATGCCTCTGTGCCAATATGCCCCCACACTCCCCTTCATCGGCTGTTTAGCTGTATTTCATGATTCCCTGGCGGCATAGTGTTTACTCACCCTCATTCACTTATTAAACTATAGTTCATGATTCCACAGTGGCATAGTGGTTCCCCAGATTCCCAAATATTCATTTAGCTATTGTATATTTCATAATTCCCTGGTGGTCCATTTGTTCCCCCTCCCCTCAACCATCCATCATCCTGTGCATTAATAGTCCTTTCTGGCATAGTGATCCTCCCACCCACAATCACCTGTTTAGCTGTATTTCATGATTCCCTGGTGGCTTAGTGGTTCACCCCACCTCCACTCACTAATTTACCTGTATATAATGATTTCTTTGTGGCATATTGGCCTGCCCACCCCGATTGCCTGTTTAGATGTATTTCATGATTACCTGGTGGCATAGTTACAACTTCTACATGGCAAGAGTTCCCCATCACATCTACAGAGCACATCATGGTATGCATGCACCCCCACACAGTTGTATGTTTCCCCTAACCAGATCCTACCGGATCAACTGAGCTTATAAAACTACTTAGGTGGTTTGATTGAGTGGTGCACAGGGGGAGTGGCCATGATCTTACTAACCCACATCCTGGCACCCTTACTGTCAAGGCCTGCTGGAGGGTGCAGAGATTATTCTAGGGTACCCTGACATGAGTTCTCTGACCTTATGGGCACCATACAGCCCCTTCAAGAAACTACCCCTGTCCTGTGAACCAGGATGGAGATCTAGAACACATGGAGGTAGCTTTTTCTGCTTATTTAACAAACATAAGTTATTGAAAAGATGAAGTAGTCCATTATATCCTGCAATGCCTTGCTTATGTGGAGTAGGAAATCCACTTTAAGGCTGACCTGATCTTTCTGTCAGAGATCACCCCCTCGGACTACGTGTGATCAGACAGTCATGGCCAGGGACTGTGGATGCTTTATAGAGTGGCTTGGCATCCAGGTGTAGAGCTGCCCATGCCAGCTAGGCACAAATCACACATATGCAGATCTGACTGTGGATCCGATCCTCAAAATTGAAATGACACGGTGACAATACTAATAACATGACAATCACTTGTTTACATTTTGAACATCCCCTGGCTGTTTTTTTTCTGGGTGAGTTTCTGTTTTCAGTCATTGAACCATTTAGGCTACACAGGTTCATTTTGTATTTTTGAAACAGCTTTGTTTTCATCCCTTACATGTTCTGTCTGAGAAATTATTCATTTTTGTTCTCTCCCTCTCTTTCCTTACTCTCTCACTCTCTGAAGTTATGTTTACTTGGTATGGGTAAACCACTTGAGGTTTAGATTTGAAGCTGAACTTTGACTGTAACAAAAAAGTTTTTGGCTTCTGTGTCTCTCATTTGTGTGTCATGTTTATATAGTTGCCATGACAATTAGATGCAAATCAGGTCATTTGCATTGGTTACAGCCGGACCAATTTGGGGCTGGAAGGTTCATAATAACCTTAATTCAAACAAACCCATTCTTGGGGAGGGGTGAATGATACTGGTTTATTCATTGCTTCTGTTCATTAATTTTCTGTCTCTATCACAGGTGCACTGGGTGAGATGGCACTGCATATTGCCCTGCAGTACGATAACTTTGAGGCAGCCCTCATTCTCTTAAACACCACACCAGACCATATAAATGAACCAATGATGTCTGAAGTCTACAAAGGTTGGTTACAAGTCATGGGGGGGGGGATATTTTGATATCCAATCCAAGAGGTATTGATTTACACTATCAAATGTCCTTCCAGGATCATTAGAAGTATCTGTTGCAGTCTCCCAAATTCCCCAAAGCACATCACATCTTTAAAGCAAATTTTGATATTCTGCAGATACTGATGGGAGAATCAAAAAGGTTCTTACTGGTTATAATATTTAGGAATGAAAGAACGACGGTAGGTTCTATGGTACTGAAAGACTCTGATAAGTAGATATGGGAAAAACTACAGAAGGTACTGATGTGCTTTCCCAAGTCTAGTCAGAACTTTCAGAAGTTTCTTTTTTTGATGATATTAAGTTTGGAAAGCATTTTGAATCTTAAATTAAATTATTGACACTGAGAGGAAATGATGATGAAAATGACTTAGTGATTGATAACCCCAAACATACACCAGGCCTGATTTCAGAAGAGTCAGGACACCAAAAACCCTAATGTTTTTTCTTTTTGCTGCTTGCAGGTGGGAAAACTCGAACACAACGGTTCCCTACTTGTGCATTAACGCAGTTTTTTTTTGCAAGGAATGTGCTTACTTTTTGAGATACTGTAGTATAATCCTATCCTCATTTGGTTTGGAGCTACATGAACACATACTTGTGCCCCTGCACTTCCATCCCTCTATAGATTCATACGTCCATATTCCATGCCTCCTAAAAAGTAATTGTTGGACTTACCTGTAACTGATTTTTCTGAGGCTCACTTCAAACTGGAAAATATATTGAGTCTCCCTCTTAAGTGGTAGTACTTGAGTGTATACAGGGAAAATGTGTTTTTCATTTTGTCACCCATAAGTACAGTTGTGTGGAATGAGAAAATTCAGAATCTGTAGAATTTTGATGACATTTCACAAAAATCTATTGTATCTCATGGAATGTTGTAAAAATATGGAGAAAAAATTAAATTAATTAATTTGGCATATCTCGGCCATCTATTGAACTATAGCTCTGCAATTTGGCACGTGTATAACCTTGGCATTCTAATGGCATGCCAAATTGTCATGAAATTAGGATGGATTGTCTAAACATTACAGGTGCTCAACGTCTGTCATTTTATCTTCTTTTTTCGGGAAATTTCATGAAAATATTTATCCATATATACGTCAGCTGCTTGTTGGGCCAGAGATCTTAAAATTTGGCATACTTATTTGATGATTGGTGTTATTAAAATGTGCCAGATTTCATGACATTAGGGATCATTGTCTCAAAATGATATGTGCTCAAATTTAGTTCATGGAGCTACTGTGCTCGGGTCACAAGAAATAAACAAAACAAAAGGCTGGGGACTTGCACCTCTACTTAGGCGTGACGGGAACTTTTTCTTCATGTTTTTTGAAAAGATCCATAGTAATTGAATAAGCTGAGCAAGTACTCACCAGAGTGCAGAAGCTTGCAGTATAAAATCCAAGGCTTTATTCACAAAATCATGAACACTGGTGGTCAGGTCACTAAACAAGGTTAAGCTCCACTCCCTCACTGCATGGTACACTTCCTACGTCACCCTTTAATTTGTGCTCAGATTCTGTCAATTTATTTTTTGTGGGAAATTTCATGAAACATAGAAACACAGAAGTTGATGTCAAATAAGGACTGCAAGGCCCATCTAGTCTGCCCATTTCTTTTTCTACCTTATGAATGTGCCATCGGACTTTACTCTGTCAGTGGCCGATCTATTCATACTCGTCTGTATTGCTCCCTTATGCCTATCCAATGCCTGTTTGAAGCCCTGCATTGTAGTTATATCCACCACTTCCTGAAGTAGGCCATTCCATGCATCCACTACCCTTTCTGTGAAAAAGAACTTCCTCACATTACCCCTTAATCAGCCTCCCTCTAATCTCATGCTGTGTCCTCTTGTCCTGCTATTTTTCTTATATTGAAACATGTTTGACTCTTTCATCTTGTTAATACCCCTAAGGTGTTTGAATGTTTCAATCATATCACCTCTCTCCCTCCTTTGCTCTAGGATATACATATTGCGCTCCTTTAATCTGCCCTCATATGTTTTCTGATGCAGTCCCAGCACCATTTTGGTTGCCCTTCTCTGGACTGCCTCAATTTGGTTCATGTCCTTGTGAAGGTGTTGCCTCCAGCACTGCACACAGTACTCCAAATGGGGCCTAACCAGTGTCTTGTAAAGAGGGATTATTACCTCCCTCTTCTGACTTGTGATACCCCTACTAATACACCCCATATTCCCCTAGCCTTATCTACTGCTTAGTGGTTTGCTTGGATGATTTCAGGTCATCGGTGATGATGATGCCCAAGTCTCTTTCTTCCCTTGTGACTGCCAGCAACTCCCCTCCTGGCCTATAGGTGACTTCAGGGTTTCTCTTCCCTATGTGCATGATCTTGCACTTCTTCGCATTAAACCCCAGTTGCCACTCTTCTGACCATTTTGCTAGTCTATCCAGTCTCTTCTTATTCTGCCCACCCTATCTAGATCATCTACTCTGTTGCAGATCTTGGTGTCATCTGCAAACAAATAAACCTTACCCTCCAGTCCATCTGTAATGTCACCGATGAAGATATTGAAGAGGACTGGCCCCAGGACTGATCCCTGAGGTACTCCACTAGTGACTTGCAACTCTTCTGACTGTACACCATCTACCACCACTTTCTGTTTTCTGCCCAACAACCAGTTTGCCACCCAGTTGACCAACTTCTGACTCACCCTGAGCTTACCCAGCTTATTAATCAATCTTCTATGTGGGACAGTGTCAAAAGCTTTGCTGAAGTCAAGGTAGGCGACATCAACTGCTCCCCCTTGGTCTACCACTCTGGTTACCCTGTCAAAGAAATATATGAGATTAGTTTGACAGGACCTTCCTTTTGTAAACCCATGCTGTCTTGGATCCTGTGCTCCTTTGGATTCCAGGTATTGCACTATCCTTTCCTTAAGGAGTGCCTCCATAATCTTGCCCACTACTGAGGTAAGACTGACTGGTTTGTAGTTCCCTGTCTCCTCCCTGCTACCACTTTTGTGGAGTGGGATCACATGAGCCCTTCTCCAGTTTTCTGGGACCTCTCCTGTGCTCAGAAACTCACTAAACAGTTCTGCTAATGGCTCTGCTAGTTCCACCCTTAGCTCCTTTAGTACCCTGGGATGTATGCTATCAGGTCCCATTGCCTTGTCCACCCTGAGCTTATTGAGCTCTTGTAGAGTCCTTTCTTTCATGAAGGGACTACTGCACACTTCCTTCCCCCTGTGTCCATGGTGTTGAGCTGTGGGCCCTGTCCTGCCTTGGCTTCTATTAATACTGAGCAGAAGTATCTATTTAAGTATATTTTTATATATGTTTACGTATCTATTTCCCTCTGGGTCATGCCTGAAAATAGGTAGGATTTGTCTAGTGCACTTACCTGGTCAACAAAAACTAACTAAATAAATAAATAAAGGATAGATGCTTTTACATGGTCCTTCTCCTTACATGCCCCCCTTATCCCCTTTGATCTTAGCAATACCCGCTCTGGACTTTCTCCTTTCACTAATGTATCTATAGAAAGTCTTGTCACCTTCTTTTACTGTTTGTACTAGTGTTTCCTAGGTTTGGGCCTTTGTCTGCCTTACTGCCTCCCCTGCTTCCCTTAGGGAAGTTTGGTATGCCTGCCTGTCTTCATCCTGCTGCGTTCCCTTATATTTCTTGAAGGCCAGACCTTTGGTTCTGACCTTTTCTGCTACTGTTTTTGAGAACCAAAGTGGTTTCCTTCTTCTTTTGAACTTCCTTTTCTCTCCAACTCAATGGGATGTTGCTTCAAGTATTGTATCCTTAATGCTTGCTCACTTTGCCTGTACCACTTCACCTGTATTCCTTTTTGCCAGGGCTAGCTTAACTCTGTTGGCCATCAAGTCAGCTCCTCTGAAGTCCCATATTTTTGCCTCAGAATGGGATGATTTAGTTCTAGTGGCCAAATTGAACCATACCATGTGATGGTCACTGGCCCCAGGTGACCTTCTACCTAGAGATCTGAGATCCTTCCCCTGTTAGTCAGTACTAGATCAAGGATAGCCCTGTCTCTAGTGGGTTGTTGTACCAGTTGATTTGTTCCACATAAAATTCAAGCACCCTTGGAGCCATACATGTGCAAATTAGAACAAATAACCTTTTTTGTGATGGCTACAGAAGCATCTAAATATGGGGAAAATTGCATTATAGATTTTTAATTTACAGGGGTTCAACTTTTGACTATGTAAATATCTGCAACATTTTGTGAAAACTCTCAAAAACATGGATGTTTGTAACTTCTCTGCTCTTCCGATGCCAGAGTATCCTGGTGTCTAATACAACTGGATACATTGATTTGTAAGTTTTAAATTAACAATGGGAAAAAACAAAACATGATAATAATAATAGTACTATTGGTAACATTTTCTTAAATATTTATGGTAGCATATACATGAAACATCCAGAATTCCTTTGGTGGAATTTAATATTCACAATGCACATATTACTACTTCATTTGATAAACTGGGCTGTGCTTTTTGCACTCCTGCTGTTGCTCTCTGGGTGACTATTTTGCCCCCAGTGTAGCAAGACTGACTCTGTAGAACTACAGATCCCATTGATATCCTCTTAGAGCTTTACAGTGACAACATCCCTTAAAATAGGAGTCACTTACTCTTTTTCCTATTAACTTATCCTGTTAATAGCCAGAATTCTTCCTTCCTAGTACTCCAGACATTGCCTTTCTCCACTACATCTTTTTGAGGGATCTAGTCAAAAAGTGCTAAAAAATTTGAGCACGGTCAATATTTATACAGCAATAACAGCAGAAATCATAACGGCACTGTTAAAAACAGTAAGGACAAAGACAGTGCTAAAAATGATAGTACATCAATGCTGGGGTCTTTAGTTGGGGGCTTCAACTCACACATCACACAATATGAATTATCATGATTAATGCGGGGGTGTATCCACCGCACCTCCTCACAAGGGGGCTTTGCCCACCGCACCCCTATAAAAAATATGATCAACTCTGACAGGGGTTCACACTCAGGGAGAGATAAAAATTGAGATGAGGGGGCATTGTGTACACCATATGAATGCTGGGGGAGGTAACAAGGGCAGGTGAAAGAACAAAATAAATTATGAGGTGGCATTGGAATCAAAATGCCCAGTGCATAGGTTGGATTCAAATCCCTGACTTCTTGCGCTGTGCTGCCTTTCCAGACTGTGGCTTTATCCTCTGAGCCATGCTACAGCACACTGTTTCCACCCACAGTTTCACACTTTAATCCACCAATGTGGTTGAATACAGCTACAGATATAGTGCTGTAATGTTCAGCATTTTATTTTACCCATAGCTGCATTCACTCAAGCACTTTTTCCTGTGCAGTTATTACTGTGCTCATATTGCTTAGCAGTATTGACCACATACCTTTTTTGAGTACCTCTAAGTCCCAGACTTGCACATATATCAGACTCCCTGGATCATCAGTTTAATAGGAGTGATCCTTATATATCCTTCATTCAGGTTGGAATTGCTGACACTCTGTGCTTTCTTGCTCCAACTGGGTGGGTCTATCACTGGTGTGCTGCTCAGTTCATCTGTCCATTTCTTGGTGAAACTATGCATCTAACTCCTGAACCTGGTGACCCCCTTCATTACCAGCCTCTCATGACAATATCTCTTAATTTGAATCCACCAAATAAAGTTGAGTGAAATTAGCAAATTCCAGTTTTATAGAATGTTAATCAAATTCCACAATTTTCACAAAGACTCATGGAATTTGACTTCAAGTACAGATGTTATTTTGTAATTTCTAGCAGCAAACAATTAATAAAATCAGAACATACAGTCTCCTTGTAAGGTCCATGGATCTGCCAAATGTAATGGCATTGTATTCTCTAGTTTTAAAGTTTCAGTGGTTAATAAATGTGCAGTTTACATTCTTGCAATATTTAATTTTAAAATGGTGTAAAAGTTTGACAGCTTTTAATTCAGTCCAATTTAAAGTTGCAAATATGAATTTTGTGTAAAGTGACCATATGGTAAAGTAGTTTAAGTGTTTCAAATCTGGTTACATCTGGATATGATGTTTTAAAATTAGACAGAAATTACTGAAATTTAAATGTTGGCAACATGTTTGGCAGTCTATAGCTTAGTCCCATTTGAAGCTAGAAATCTGAAACTATGTACACATATAAATATTTTGATAACCTGTATACCTATAAAGTTTTATAACATGTCAATGACAATTATTAAAATTATACTAACATAACAGAAATCTAAATGTTGGCAAAATGTTTGGTTACCTTTAACTCAGCCCCCCTTTGAAGCCTGCAACTTAAAATGTGGTGCACATGCTCATGCTATATGTTTCTCTGAATCCTCAAACTGTAGAGAAATTTGGATAAAACAATTAAAATGAGATTGAAATAACTGAAAATTACATTTTGTTTAAATATTTGACCACCCCATAACTCTGCTCCTTTTCCACCTACATGTTTGCAATTTAGTGCACTCATGTAAGACACTTCAAACTGTCAACATACCAACTTTGGTGACAGTTGGAGGCTTAAAATTAGAGCAAAATAACTGAAATTTAAAATATGGTGAAATTCTGTGGAATTTTTATGCAAATTCCGGGAAAATCCACAGAATCAGAATGATAATTATGTGGGCATTTCACAGGCAGAATTTTTTACACAGCTTCTACTCTGAAGTCAGTAAATATGTGTTGGCTTGCTGTGAGATTTGCTATGGTTATAGTGGAAGACTGGATGAACCATTGGTGCATTTAAGATGATTATCAGACTTTCACTGTGGAGTTTGGCACCCTGGTGAATATTGCTGGTAGATTTGTTGTGCACTCATATCTCATGAATGTTTAGGGGATGATTATGTGTTAGTCTTGTAGTACTCATTGGCTCCTTTTTCTTAAAAATATTTACTTATATTGTCCCTGAACTCCAGATATTGACAATGTTATGACTTATTAAAGTCGTAATGTTATCCTATGGGAATTTTGATTTTTTTTTATGTGAATTTTTTTTTATATAGCCCCTAATATTTTTTTTGGGGGGAGGGGTGTTATCTGTTAGTGTAGTAGTACTCAGAATACCTTTCTTTTGACATATAGATTTCCCATAACTGCAGATATTTATGGCTTGTTAAAGTTGAGATGTGGAAAAAAAAAATAAGTCAAATTTTTTTATTTGAAAGAATCTTTCTTCAGGAGAATGACACAGCCTCACAAAAAATATATGTAGTCTGTTGCTGCAGCTATATAAAGACTAGTAGGCAAGAACATACCTGTGTGTGAAGTGCTTATTTGTGCACATCTGTGTCTGTAGTGGTGTGTATGTACGCATGTCTGTAAGTACTGCATGTTTGTGCTCTGCCTCGGTGGTGTTGTGTTTATGTTTGTGCTTGTAGTCCAGTCTCTCTATGTATATCGTGCTGTGAGTGTGTGTGTGCGTGGGTGGCACACATGCATGTTTGTGCATGTATGTCTGAATATACTGCATGGTTGTGCTCTGCCTCTGTGGTGTTGTATGTCTGTGCTTGTAGTCCAGTCTCTCTATATATTTGGTGGTGTGTGTGTGTGTGTGTGTGTGTGTGTGTGTGTGTACATCTGTCAATCACCACATATTGTCTATGATCTTCATTTGTTGGTAGAGTGAGCATTTGGTTACTTTAATCTAGTCATTCTGTGAACCTCAAGATGCAGATTCCAATCCAAAGCCACCACTTACTGTATGACCCTGGGAGAAGGACAAAGTAGGATGTTGAATAGTTCTGAACAATTCTGTAGGCCTGACTTTCACTTTTACCATTTCTTAAAGCATCTTCTCAACTTCCATATTCCCCATTCACCTTTCCCCTGGTATCATCCTTATGATTCAATATATTGCTCAATATTACTCAATGCTTCTGCTGTCACTACCTCTTAATTTTACCACCACTTATTATTTTGACTCAAGGCAACTTGCTTGTTGCAACTACTCCTCTGTAACCTGCTCAGTGTGTATTCACAGTACTTCTCTGGTCTGTAACATATGCACTACCACTGTTATCTATGCACTACCACTGTTAGTATGTTAGTTCTACCCTTTGTTTTATTCTTACTTGGGCGTGGAGCCTTTGTAAATGAGTCTCTGACTCAAAGGGTTGTAATTCTGATCGTAATAATAAAATAAAACTACTAGAAGCTTTTAATTCTCTTAAAACATTTACAGTAACGTCTGCTTTTTTGTATTATTATTGGAAAAATGGCTGATTGGCTATGACATTTCCTGTTCAGTGTCTGACAGAGGTTTTCAAAAATGGTCTTGCAGCAGTAATGAATGGGGACAGTCTAAAAGATGATGGGTTGTCGGCAAATAAGCAGAAAACGTGTGTTTCTGTTATCTTGTACTGAACATGATAACAATTGGTAGTGAGCCTTGATACAATTATTTGTGTTTGTTTTGGAAATAAACTATGTCATGTTGTGTCGTGTTTCATTCTTCTATTCAACAACTTTGTTGGTTCAGAGTTCTTTATGCACCATAGTCTAGTTTATGGGGCCATCTTTTACTTCCTGTCTTCTTTCACTGTGGGGGGGAGGGGTATTTTGTGTGTACACAGCAAATTTCTTCCTGTGGTAGTTGGATTTTGGAGAGGTATGACATTGCCCACCCAATACACAGTGTTTTAGGGGTGCCACAGTGCCACACAAATTATCAGCCAGGCTGATCATGACAAAGTTTTGGCTTGCTGGGTGGAGGTGTCAAGTACTTGAAAAGAAAAAGCCAACCCAGCCATGGGTTGGCTCTTTCCTTTGATCTACACCGCCCAGCAGCCAGAGCTGATCTGTCATGATCAGCCTGGAATTTCAAACATCCAGGGGCTCATACCAGCTGTGGCAGAGAAAACTGTCCATCAGTGTCTGTTACTAGTGCCCCTGCAACTATCTTTTGCACCCAATCCTCCATCTCCGCACCACCCTCCACAAACATAACACTGACACTGGGGGGTGCCCAATCCCCAGTGTTGTCTCCTAAATTGTAAATTCCCACTGTCTCCATCGGTTTATTATGCTACTCTTAATGTGCAGTTACATATCTAAATGGCTTTGAAGCATCAAAAGGCTCATTCATGTTGCTGCTGCCCCGTAACTGTCCTGCCCATCTAATCCTCCCACTCAGCACTCACCGTCACGCACCCCTTCCAGAAACATTGACATTGGGGCTGCCCAATCTTCCAGTGAATCTGCCATCATCTGAAATAATGAAAACTATCCCTCATCTCTTTTTTTTTGACCCTGCAAAAAAGACAACCAGCTACTGGTGTCTGTTGCACCCATCAGTCCCACCATCTGACCCTCTCACTCAACACCCACCACCCCAAACCCCACCAAGCCCTTTTTTTGTGTGTTTTTCCTCCTATCTCCTCTTGATGCCCACTCCTTCTCTCCACTCATTTCCACCACCCCACCTTCTTGGGATCTGCCCCTAGAGTGCCTCCTTCTCTTACCTCCTGCACAGCGAGGTATGTCCCTTCTTGGTGGTCTTGGATGGAACCAGAGCAGCTTTCATCTAGGGCTGCTGAGAGGTGTTTTTCCATTTTTCTTCCTTTTTAGTCCCCTACCCTCTGAGACGTCCAGTGCTTGGCACATATATCCTGAGGAGTGGAGTGCTGATGCACACCTTACTTCTCATGCGCTGTCCAATGTCTCCCCTCCCCAACTCCGTGGAACAGAGCTGCCTCCATCCCTTGCTACTGCCAGTGTTTCCACTGGCTTGAAGGGATGCAGAACACTAGAGCATTCTTGGTCTACCACCCCTGAGGGAGGAGAGCATCCACTGGGATGCTCAATCCTCCTTCTGCTCTGCTGACCCCCAGCCACCCAAGTCCATTCCTGAACCCAGGTCACCAGCATAGCGCGAGGTGTGGCATCCAGCACCTCAACTCTCAGCACCACTGGGCCTGCCCCAAGCCCTTTCTTACCCCCTGAGGGCCCAACACCATAATCCTCTGTGGATTACAGACAGAGACATCTTTACTCTTCAAAACTGGACCTCAAACAGAGGAAATCATGTATGCTGTTCAATGTATTTCAATGAGGTATTAAACTTAGTGGCATACCTTGGCCATTTTTGCATATTTTTGCACCAAATTTTCAACATGGCTTTTTTGGGACCCCATCTCATAAACAGTTGCAATGAAATTAGGCAACTCTGTCTCTAAAGGTGATTTTGTGGTCACTGTGTAAAATCGCCTTACAGGCAGGAGTAGGTAATTTTCTAATTTTCTTTGCCCTTGTTTATGAGGAGGGGTCATAATATGACTATGCTGAAAATCTGGCATACAAATATTAAAAAATAACAAATTTCATAGGTTCATAAGTGAACATTTCAAGTCAAGAAAGCTTAAAAAGTCATTAGACAATTGCCACTAACAGAGGATATATTTTAGTTTCTTATCCCCAATGTGTGTATCTAAGTTATGAGCCTGCATTCAATTTTGTGAATGCAGGCTCATAACTTTGGTAATTTTTAATATTTTTACCTCAGATTTTTCACATAGCCATTTGTTTACTATATCTCATGAATGCGATGTCTGTAATTTTTCAAATACTGGCCAAAATGCAGTGAGAATGTCTGGAACTGGGAAGAGAGAAGCCAGAGAAGGAAAGGGGGGCATCAAGGTCAGCTCTCGGGTTGGGGGCTGACCAAACAAGCAGACACGAAAGACCATTAGGCCTATTCTGCTGGCATTTTAGTATGTTAGTATGTAAATGTCTTTTTGCATCCTGAAAACTGATTTTGCAGTTGCTGTGTGAAATCACCTTTCAGGCAGGAGCTGAAAATATTCTCTGTACTTGGTCATGAGGTGGGTCATAAGACATTTATGTTGACAGTTTGGGGCAACATTGGGCCCTATGCATTATGCCTATGTGTAAGCATAGATACATGGTTATGTCACGTGGTGGGGTCTGGTGGATCCCCATGGCATTCATGACCAACAAAGAAGATGGTTACACACCTGATACCCCATGTGTATGAAGAGCAAAGTGCCAGAGGCAAGCCAGCACTATGTGCTATTCACTAAAGCGTGTAGTGTTGGCTGAATGGGTGTGGAGCAGGGCACAGGTTTATCCCAGGGAGGGACCGTGCCATATCCCACTGCGCGCCCCAACAGACAACACATGCCAGAGGCAGAGGGACCAGGAAAGAGCCCTAAGCAGTGCTTTCCCTGCCCATTAGACAGATGGGGAGGGCAGGGGGAGCAAGCTGGGGTGGTGCCTGACACAGCCACAGAGAGGTGGAACTGGGCAGGCATGTCACCAGTTGAGGGGGAGACAGACACAGCCTACCTATTGGGGGCTTAGGGGTGAGGCCACATTGGGGTCAGGGCATAGCTGCTGTTCAAAGGGTGTGGGATGGGTTGGGGGTCCTTCAGTGTGCCAAGAGGGCACTGTGAGCCATTGGCTAGGCTAGTGGGCAGACTGGCCATAGGTTCCATGCTGCATGAGTTCAGGTGCCTGTGGCAGGCATGCAGTATGCTGGATCCACACCTAGCGGCATAATGGATCCCCTGTGGGACCCATGGTGGGCATCCCATTGGATGTTCGACCAGTTCTGTGACACCTCCCCTGGCTGCCCATTGGAGACCTATGCATTGTGGGGGAAAGGCCACAGATAGGTCAACCATTCATGAATTCATGAATTCCGGCCAGCACCCACCTGTCTGCAGGTGCGGAGCTGCAAGGGCAGGGTATGCACCTTTGGCACGTATCTTACACCTGCTAGTACATAGGCACCAATATTACAAAACAACAAAGTTATGAGCCTATGCTGAAATTTGCAAATGCATGCTCCTAACTTCGGTAATATATACTCTACAAAGTGCACCACAATGCAACTAGTACACCAGGAGTTCTATACCAGTGGTGAACATTCAGCTTTGACAAATGCTTCCTTTTTAACATTATCAAAACATTTTTAAAGTGTTACCTTACTAAGGTTCTGTTTCACAAAATGATTATGGTCCTGGAAGGTTCTGAATTTATCCCAACTGGTTCTCACATCCGTACCTGACTGCAAGCACATGGCATCTTTCAATGTAGCCTTTTTCTTACACACCCTGCTTTAATATTTTTAATTAGTGTGGTCTCTTAAAATGTGTTCAGAACAAGCTGTCTGTACATGTAATGGCTACATGTACAAAAATAAAGCCACTATGGGGAAGGGTTAAAGAAACATTAAATAAGATTCAGGGAATACAAATACAGTTTGAAATTGAACTTTGTCTTTTGGACTTCTTTAGATATCAATCCCTCCCAACAGGTTATCTATGAAAAATTATAACTATGGGTGTTATTAATATGAGACAGTGGACAGCTAGACATTGGAAGGATAGTACTCCACCTGATTACATGTTATGGAGCAATTTATTTATCGGCTGTATTAATTTAGAGAAACTAAATAGTTTGGGCATTAAATCAATCAATAAATGTAATTGTATTTGGTCCCCAGTCCTAGAGTTGATTAGGGAGAGTAAGATGCAGTCCCCTCGGGGGGGGGGTAGTAAAGTAGGTAGGGGATATGGTTTAGAGGGAGGGAGGTACACATCAACCCCCAGGTGAGGATGAGATACTGCATAACAGAAGGTCCTTAAGGAAGTGTACTGATTCTATTGACTACCAAATCATTTTGGAAAAAAAAGTATTCTGAACCCGGGTTGGGGGGATGCAAGCTGTCTGTCTGGCTCAGTGGCATTGGTTTATTGATCTCCCCTGGAATCCCAGACAGAGGCCACCTAGAAGTCAGTAACCCACTGCGGGGGACTTCCAGCATTCTTCTGCCCTGTTGGAAAACCAAGATGAGGCACCCTCTCATTTGGAGAATGTTAAATCATCAGGGTGAGAATAGGGAATAAAGATGCAAACAGAAATGAAGAAACCAAAATAAAAAAGTGTCAAGTTTTACCATGTCTGAAAAGGGGACAGATAAGGATCTAAACAGTACATCTACACTGTCCCAAGATTCACAATTTGGAATCTTTCTAACATTAATTATATTTCTCATACTCCCCACTCCTTCCATCTTATAACTACCTAAAATGCATCCCAGTTTCTCTTGCAACCTGACATTGCCTCTGCCTCCACATCCTTGTATGGAATCTTGTTCCACTAATCCACCACCCTTTCTGTGAAGTAATACTTTCTAATGCCTTTTTATTTTAACTTCCCCTTTCCATTTTAAGTGCATAATCCCAAATGGTCCTACAGTGTCTCAGATGAAATTCACTTGCTGTGTCCACTCTGTTGCACCCTTTTAGAACTTGAAAGTCTCTATCATGTCCCCCCTCCTACGTATAACTGAGTAAAATAAGACTTTTCAGTCTTTCTTTGTACATTTTGCCGTGTTGTCCACCTTTGTTGCCTTCCTCAGCCCTGTCTCTAAACCATCCTTATCCTTCCTTATATACAGACCTGAGAACTGCACAGAGTCTTCCTGGTGAGGCCTGATCAGTGATTTAAAATGTGGCAGTATCACCTCCCTCCTGATCCCTTGCCTCATATAGGGTGACAGATTACTATCACGTCCATTCTACTGATAGTCATCCCTATCTTTTACCCCCATATAGGGGGACAGATTATTATCACCTCCCTCCTACTGACTGTAATCCCTATCCTTTGCCCTTGCACAGGGTGACAGATTACTGTCACCTCCCATCTATTGATAGTGATCCTTATCCATTGCCCTCATTTGGAGCTATAGATGTCTATCATCTCCTTCCTACTGATAGTAATTCCTATCCCTTACCCTGATACAGGGTGATGGATTACTATCACCTCCCTTCTACTGATTGTAATCCTTATCCTTCATCTCAGTATAGGGTGAACGATTACTACCACCTATCTCCTACTGATAGAAATCCCTATCCCTCACACTCCTATAGGGCGATGGATTACTGTCACCTCCCTCCTACTGATTGTAATCCCTATCCCCCACACTCATATAGGGCAATGGATTACTGACACCTCCCTCCTTCTGATTGTAATCTCTTTGCCTCGCCCTCGCATAGGGTGACGGACTACTATCACCTCCCCCTACTGCTAATAACACCTTTCCCTCACCCTTGTATAGGGTGACAGATTACTATCACATCCCTCCTACTGATAGTAATAGTAATCCCTATCCCTCACCCTTATATAGGGCAATGGCTTACTATCCCTTCCTTTCTACTGATATTAATCCCTATCCCTTGCCACAGTATACGGGAAGAGTGATACACAATATACAGTGGCAATAGACATATAAAAAGCAGGACACAATTATCTTAAATTACAACAAAGCAAAGACAAATGGATTACCAAATACATACATCACATACAATAAAACCCGTGGTAACCATGATATAATAGTCATTTGTACAATGGCTGATACAGAGAGGACATTCTGAACAGCATGGTGCAAGTAGCCACATGAACAAGCCAAGGCTTAATCCCAACACACAGTGAAGAGCAAATTCAGGTACTTGAGTGAAACGAAACAATGGTCTATGGCTAGCAAATAGAGTAATGGTGTTATTCTAGAGGGGAGAAGATCAACAGAGTTAGGAAATAAAAGTAAGTCATCAGGAGAAGGTACAAGGAGAGGAGGCAGAAAGGTGGGATAGCAAAGAGGATTTAAATTTGGGGAAGCAAGAGCAGCAGAGGAGAGGAAGGGGTAGAGAGTTCCAGGAATTGACAGCAGAGTAGGCAAATGATCTATGGGCCACTGCTAGCCGAGGTTTGGGCAAAATGAGGAAAGGTAAGGATGCAGACCTAAGGGCTCGTTGAGGTTGCTGAGGCCGAACTAACTCACTAAGGCATGGAGGAGTGTATTTATGGACAAGCATATGCATTAGGCAAAGGGTGGTAAGACAGAGTTTAGATTCATAGGTTGACTAACCCAAGGAGGAGAGAACATCCCAGTGGTGATAAAAGGCATTGACTCCAAGAGCCAATCTAGCCACCCTGTGGTAGGTCTGTTAAAGGCGGGACAGGACTGAAGAGTTAGCTGCTAGCAGGAGGGGTGTGCAACACGTAAGGAGGGGAATAAGCGAGGCAGTAGTGATCTTAAGATGAGAGGCAGATGTAAGTAAGGGACTGATACAGTAAAGCAAGCCAAGTTTCTGGTTTATAGTTCCAGTAAGGAGGGAGACGTGTGTTTCAAGAGAAAGTGCTGTATCAAGGGTTATACCCAGGTATTTGAAGGATAGAACTGATTCAAGGGTATCAACGTTACGAGCAAGGATCACAAGGGCGGAACTGTTTTGTGAAAAGGAGGGAGGACAGCATATGTTTAGTCTTTTTAGTGTTCAGAACAAAGTTGATGTTCAAGAAACCAGTCCTCAAGATTGCACACATAGGGTGATGGATTACTGTCAACTCCCTCCTACTGATAGTAATCCTTCACTGTATACATACCAGATCATTTTAACTCTCCCCTATGCCTTATTGAACTGAGAAGTTGGTTTTAAGTTGTTTCTGATTATAAAAGGGGTAAGAGAAATACTGTACTGAGATTGGTGGAATTCAGTCACATGTTGGTGCTGGTATTCCAGCACAATGACCAGAGCCACTGGAAAATTGCGGAAAAGGTTACCAAAAATTGTGGAGCATTTTGCAAAAATTGTGGGAAATTGCAGGGGTTCTACTACAGACCCGGAGTGCTTCATAATAAATCTTTTAATGTTTTCTGCAGCATATATTAGTCAGTATAAATTGCTAAATGAATACACTGACACTTGAATATGTTTAAAACATAAAGAAAAGTTTGTTCCTAAAAAGAATACTAAACTGATAAGCTATCTTAAGCGTTGCCTATCTTCCAAAATTTAAAAGCACCTCATACAGTGCTTAATAGATTCTATAAAGTGAGCCACAGCAAATCAATATTAAATAAAGCCAGAAGAAATACATATTTTTATGTTTCTGGCTGTAGAATAATGAAACCTAATCAACAGCTGTTTACAGTGCTCTGCCAGCTATTCACCCACTTTGGACCAAGAAAAAATAAGCAGATAGAGTGGTGAATAATTGAGTTTTAGTAAAATGTTGTTAAAGTGTTTAATAGTCATAATGTGTACTGTAGGTACTGTACACTATTTTTGAAATCAGATCTTTAAACATTCAATCTGGGGGTTATTGGGGCTGGCAGTATAATCTAGAGGTTAGAGTAACAAAATGTGAATGAGCTGACTATATCTAGCAGACCTGGGTTTGATTCCCACAACTTCCACTTGCATACTGTGTGATTCTGAGCAAGTCACTTAACCTCCTCAGTGCTTCTGGGTTGTACTTGAAAACAGACACTTGTGCCTAGTAGGCCTTACGTGGTTACCAAAAAATGTAAAAAAATACCAATATATTTTTACTGCATCATACAGTAGTCAGGGTACCCTGCAATTCACCTTTGTTTTACTCTGATTGCAATGATTTTGTTCAGTTAAAGATAATTGTTCAGATACATTTTGTGTTTTATAAGTTTGTTTTTAGACTTTAGCCAGGCTTTTATTGTAGTATTTGCATGTGAGCATCTAGGGGGTAGTTGCTAAGAGTGAGATCATTGTTAACAAGTAGCTTATTCAAGTTTAAAATCGGCAGGGCCATCCATAAATCCTCAGCTGTTTAAATCAAAACTAGTCTGAATGAAAGTATTCTCACAAGGAATAACTTGCCCTGCCACTTACAAAAAGGCTTCATAGTTAGCACCCCATTTAGTTGAATGGGATAATTTGCACCCTTTCTCCCATCTTTTGTTTGTCTGTGTGGCAACAAAAGGTTTTCTGATAGACTGCTTCTACACAAAACAAATGTTAAGTGTTTAAGTGTACTTATGCTTGGCCAGCAGATTTTGAAACCAAAGAAGACAAGGATTTAAAAGAAATCAGTGTCACATAAAACCCTTGCCCTACCTTGCATTGCATTGTTTCAGCCAAAACCAAGTCAGCATGCAAAATTGTCAATATATTTGAGAGTATTTTATTAAAAATGTTAATACTTTTTACACAGTTCAATATAAAAACTCAAAAATTGCAAGAAATTGTAGAACATGTCCGTTTTTGTGGAGAATGGTGAAAATTGTGGATTCCGCTAAAATATTGTGGGTACAATTTTCCACTGGCCCTGACGAAGACACAGGTCAGAAATGCTGAACTTTCTGAAATGTGTTACTTGGTCCTAAAATAAAAATATCAGGGAAGCCATTTTATAATCATAATAAGATATTCAAGGGTGTGAATTATTGTGGGATAATGGCACTTAGTAGGTGTGTAAAGGCCTCAGCTTTGCCTCGGGCTCCACTTCCCAAGGTCTGTCATTATCCCTCAGTGATGCATACTCTGTCATGTCTTATTGCTTAATTATCACTACAGGTCTCTTTCCTCCTCCATGCTCTTTAATGGCATTCCACTGTTACAGTAAACTGTTCCAGGATTTTTCATCCGTACTGTATGTGCATCACCACACACTTTTTGACACTGAATTTGAACAGCGAAATAGTGGATAACTTTTCCACTCTTTTCACACCTTCTCTAATGAGATGGTAACTCTTTCTTCACTGTCAGCTCTCCGGCAGAGCTTTGTATAACCTATGAATAAACTTACCATGCCCCAAATACCTTGCTTTCATCACAGATATTCATATGGAAGAAAACTGATCCCAAGATTGAACACTATGGTACTCCACTAGGGATGGGATGGTCAGCTGTGACTCAATTCTGATTCTGACTCTGGCTCTGTTTATTAAAGTTCTGATTCATTTCTTATACATTCTGGTTGGCAAAAATAGGTAAACATTTGTAGACTGAATCAGAACCGATCATAGAAAAATAGAAACACAGACTTTGACGGCAGATAAGGAACGCTTGACCCACCCAATCTGCCCTACCTATTGAATAAGTTGCAGATCCTAGTTAACCAACAGCCTACTTCTTCCTGCCCCACACCAGAATTGCCTTATGTCTGTCCCATACATTCTTGAATTCCCCCACTGTTTTTGACCCCAAGACCTCCTCAGGAAGGCTGTTCCATGCGTCTACCACCCTCTCTGAGGAAAAAATACTTCTTCATGTTGCCGCTGAGCTGTCCCCACATCTTCAAATTGTGCCTCTTGCACTTCTCTTTTTCCAAAAGATGCTACCCTCTTAGACTTTGTTGATACCCTTGAGGTACTTGAAAGTTTCTATCATGTCCCACCCTCTCCCTCTTTCTTTGAGAGTGTACATATTAAGCTCCTTTAGTCTCTCATTGTATGTCTTCTGGTGCAGACCCTGCACCATTTTTGTTGCCCTCCTCTGGACTGACTCCATCCTGGCTATGTTCTTGCGGAGATGGGGTCTCCAGAACTGCACTCCAGATGGGGTCTCACCAACTGTCTGTACAGGGGGATAACAATGTCCTGTTTTCTACTGGTGATGCCTCTCCCTATACATCCCAGTATCCCCCCAGCCCTCCTTACTGCCTTCTCACATTACTTGCTTACCTATACATCATCTGAGATGACTACCCCAGGTCCTTTTCCATTGTTGTTGTTGTTAGTACCTCCCTCCAATTGTGTACTCTTTCCCTGGGTTTTTGTTTCCCAGGTGCATTACTTTGCACTTCTTTGCATTGAATCTAAGTTGCCATACTATTCTCCATTCCTCCAATCTTGCCAAGTCTCTTCTCATCCTTTCCACCTCCCTTGTGTATCAGTCCTGTTGCAGATCATTGTGTCATCTGCAAAGAGGCATACTTTTCCTTCCAGTCCCTCCACAATGTTATAAAGACATTAAAAAGGACCGATCCCAGCACTGAACCCTGTGGTACCCCACTAGTAACACCCCTTTCTTCGGAGTGGACTCCATTTTCTATTATTCCCTGTGTCCTGTTGTCCAGTCAATTTTTTACCCAGACTACCACCCTGGGACAGACTCCCAGGCTAGCTAATTTGTTTATTAATCTTTTGTGTGGGACTGTGTCAAATGCCTTGCTAAAGTCTAGGTAGGCCATGTCCACAGCCCCTCCCTGGTGTACTACTTTGGTCACCCAGTCAAAGAAATCTATTAGATTCGTCTGACATGACCTTCCTGTTGTGAATCCATGCTGCCTTGGGTCCCGTGCCCCGCTGGCCTCTAGGTACACAACAATTCTTTTTTTCAGAAGCGATTCCATCATTTTCCCTACCACTGAGGTCAAACTAACTGGTCTGTAGTTTTCTGCCTCTGCTTTGCTCCCACTTTTGTGAAGGAGAGTCACATCCATCCTCCTCCAGTCCTCCAGTACCACACCATCCTCCCATGATTTGTTAAAAAGGGTAGTCAGTGGTGTCACTAGTTGTCCCCTTAGTTCTTTTAGAATTCTGGGGTGAATCCCGTCAAGCCACATTACTTTGTCCACCTTCAGTTTTAGGAGTTATTTCAAAACTCTTTCTTCTGTGAATGGACCGGTATCGACCCCCCTATCCAGAGTGCTTCTATTGCTGGATTAGGTACCTCCCCACCTCTTCTTTTTTGAATACTGAGCAGACGTATTCGTTCAGTATCCCTGCTTTTTCACTGTCACCCTCTGCCCACCCACCCCCCCTTTATTAAGCCTCACTATCCATACTGGTTTCTTCACTCCTAATGTACCTATAAAGGTTTTATCCCCCTTCTTAACTAGGTTGGCTATCTTTTCCTCAGTTTGGGCCTCTGGTATTCTGACTGCCTTCCCCGCTTCTTTCTGCTTTAACTGGTACAGTTCTCTGTCCTGTTCCTTCTGTGTTTCTTAATACTTCCTGAATGCTATCTTTTTTCTCCCTAACCTCTCCTGCCACCTCTTTTGAGAACCATAGTGGATTTCTCTTTCATTTTGATTTGTTTATTTGCTTCACACAAAGGCTTGTTGCCTCTGTGATGGCACTTTTGATGTTTCCCCTCTGTTCCTCCACCCCTGCTTCTTGCCCATTTGCTAATGCATTTCTGAGGCATGCTCCCATTTTGTCAAAGTCAGCCCTCCTAAAGTCATAGACAGACCTGGACCAGATCAAATGACATAGTTAGGTTGCTACTACTCCATTATAAGCCTTTTCTGTGTGCCATTTCATTTTTAAAATATTCTATGTCTTTTCCTACCAATTTCTTAATTATAAGTAGAAAAAGACTTCAAAATCACTTACAATATCTGTATTGAGTCAGAATTGGGTCACTGTCAGATCAGAACCTGCTCTATACTCAGGACCATGTTGAATCAAAATCACTTCACAAATGAGTCTGATTTCCAGAGTCAAGCAGAAGTGGACCATTTCAGGGGGTCCTGATCTGACACAGAGGCAACCCTCCCATCCCCAGTACTGTCTTTATACAACTGACTATTTGGGACAACAGAAACATAGTGTTTGACACCAAATAAGATTGGCCCACTTAGGCCGCCCATTTTCCCTACCTACTGACCTTATTTGATCTCCAGCTTTAACCTCTCCCTTTCTTTATCACTAAGATTCCTTTGTGCCTATCCCATGCATTCTTGAATCCCATTATAGTTTTTTCCCCACCATCTCTGCTGGGAGGCTTTTCCAGGCATCCACCACTCTTTCTGTGAAGAAATACTTCCTTACATCTCCCATGTGTTTACTCTCCTCCAATTTCATAGCATGACCTGATGGTAACATGGGTTGGGGTACAAATCAAAAACCTTCCAAGGATAGATAGGACCAGCAAGTTACAAAAAAACAAAACAAAAAACCTTACCTTGGGCGCAGCTCTAGCAGCATTATGCAGATTGTAATACTCCCTCAGGCTTCAGCTTACCATTTGCTCCAGCTTCAGGCTGGTCCAGTGGGGACAAATGCTGGAAGATGTGACTTCTTTAGGGGAAGGAATCAGTTGATGCACAATACCAGGTGTGGGCACAGGGATGAAAATAATTATCACAGCTACATGCCAAAATTAACACAACCGAACAAGCAACACAGTGTACAGAATGGGAAAAGTTAAGATGACAGGGTCGGATAACGATTACTAGTGTTTCCCATTAAAGAGTCTTACTTTGCTTTTAACAAGGAGTAGCTGAACAAACTTGGAAAAGTCCTGGTGTTTCACAAGTGCTTGGTGGCTTCCTCTAAATAGTGGGCCCTCTGCTGCGGGGAAATTTGAAGGCAGGGTCAGGCTTAGTAGTTTCATTTGCAAAGGAGTCCATATATAGTGCTTCATACGACAACCAGCAGCCACATCCTGGACAAGAGCATAATACTTTAATAACGTTAATCTTGTCTAGGAGTCAGTGAGCTGGACAACTCATACTGCTGCTGGAGCTTCTGAACCATTCCCCAAAATACCCACTCAGGTTGCTTTTCTTCCATGATGTCCCACAGCCATTCTGGGATCTAAGAGTATTCAGCAGTTGGATACTCCACATGTATTTTATGCCTTACCTACCTATCTGCCTGTGACTGGTGAGGCCGATCTCAAACACTGGTCAGCCGGGTGATACCTGGGTCTTGCCACACCTGAGTCCTGTAAGGCACATTCACTGGGTCACTACTCAAATGCTCATCCATCCTGACATGGGTGGCCTTTTACAGCACTAGGAAGTGTGGGATGTTGTCTGGCAGCATTAAAGTAGGGCACTCTTAAGGGTAGGTTATAACTCGGTATACATCCTGGTCTGCGAATTGATAGGCCTTCAGTGCTTGTCTCAGGAGGCAATGCAGCTGGTAACTCCTGCACAGCTTCACTTTCCAGTTTGTCCACTTTTACTTTCAAATAAGGGATATCACCACCTGAAGTAATTGAAGAGCCATATTTGCTAGGTAGAGGACTTGCAGCTGACCCCCTGGGCCCTTGGGAGTCTCCTGTCTTAAGTCCTTGTCCTCTACCTCTCTCTCTCCCTCTGCCAACAAGATAGTCGATGGTGATGGGCACCATTGGGCTGGGCAGATGGCTGTGCCCCACAGTACCCTCACAAGTGTCCTCCTCCATAGCCTTCACAACTACATCGGGCACTTCCTTACTTCCTTCCACCAGAGTAATAGGCGACTTTACATTCACATGTTTACTCAATTGGCTTAGTTTCCTTAAACACATCCAGGCTCCCTGGGATACCAGTGATGCAGCACACACTGATTAAGGCCAAACATAGCAGAAAGGGGTTCCGTAAATAGTCCCACAGAAGGCCCCCTGGAACAATCAGAGCATAAGGGCAGCTAAACTATTGCCTCTCTTTAGAATCTACAATGTACACACTTCTCCGCAGCTCCTCTTTCTGCTGATTTCCACAACCAGGACAATAGGCAGGCTGGGACAATGGCCTGGGGCTCCTCAGAAGGGACCTTCTCAGCCATAACTGTTTTACTCTCTCTGCCACAAGTTGCATCTTACTATCATGAGCTCAAGAAGAAAATTGCGTCTTCTCTGCACACAGGTGACACCTAAGCCAATCAGTGGCATTGCTTTAGCCCAGCTGACCTGTCCCTCTTACTGCCAGGTGCCTTCTCTTGCGAGAAGATGGAAAAAGGTGCCAAACACCCCATAATGGTGGTCAGTAGTGATGCACTAGTAAGTATTTAGGTTTTTCCATCAGCAGGGACCTCAGCCTCATTTAGTCCACCACTAAACACTTGGTCCTGATTCTAAACACATCCCAGAAGAGCCCCCACATTTGTAACTCACCCAGCTGCTCCCACATTTGTCTAGGGGTCCTGATAGTAACACGGGGGGGATACAAACCGAAAACCTTCCAGGGACAGATAAGGCCAGCAAGTCACAAGAAAAACAAGGCCTTACTTTGAGTGCAGATCTACCAGCGTGATACAGATTGTAATGCTCCATCGGGTTTTAGCTTACCATTTGCTTCAGCTTCAGGCCAGTCCAGGGAGGGATAAATGCTGGAAGATTTGGCTTCTTTAGGGGAAGGACAAGATTAGTTCATTCAAAAATCCCAGTACAGGCAAAATAGGAAAACAAAGAAAGAAAGAAATTGCATTGTTTCTCATTTTTTCTTTTCAGATTAATAAATAAATAAAGTGGGTGCACTGCTTCATGGAGCCAAGAGACAGAACAGGCATACAACATAAGATAGGGGGTACTAAACAGTACCAGGCTGATACAATGCTTTTAAATAGGCTTAAAAGATTAGACTGGGTGCAGAATCCATGCAGACTCCCAGGACTGAAGAAAAGCTCAAGTCCTTAGAGGGTACGAAAACATATCTGGAAACCTGTACCTGGGGAGTCCCTTACTTCCCACTGTGAAATAACTGATACCGGGGATGTGGCCTTAAACCCATACTGTGACCATCCTGAAAAACCTTGCCTCTATCCAACCCATTTGTGACCCTCTTTCCCATGAAATAGGATGCCAGCTTAGAAACTACAGTGTATGACACAGCTCCATTCCTTCAGTTATACTCTCCCTGCATTCCTTATGGGTCTAACATGGGTCCTGTCCCAGACACTGGCATGGCAGGCCCAATAAAGAGAATCCCAGAATGCACCCACCCAACTTGCCTGAGACTGTGCTACATGGGGAAACCGACCTCCTTAGAGCTGCCACCTCCAAGAGGCCCTGCCCATGGCCCTGACACCGCCATGACAGACCCACTGCCATACCTTTCCATTTCTTGAAGCACTAGGCCTCCTGAACCCAACCATGAAGGGCTTACCTCCAGCTGCTGTCCTTCCTGATGCTGAGCTCCCAGGAACCTCAGCCCCCAGTGGTTGCCACACTCCTGACGCCCTCTCCATCAAAAAACAAAAGGCAAACCCATGCAGCCATCAACACTAGAACAGCCAGTACTTCCCGGGTCAGAGGGCTTGAAGCCCCAGCCCAACATGCTTTATATGCAGCCCACTGGCTCTTCTTCAGTAGGGAACCCTCTCACTTTTAAACCCGGGCAATGGAGTAACGCCCCCTGGGGATGGAACACAGGATGTCTAAACAGGAGCCTAACCAACAAGGGAGAATGTGGCATAGTAAGCCAGCCTTGAGAGGAGTGGCTTACTCTTGTTCTTGAGCATCTTCTTCTGTTAAAAAAGCTTCCCTATTAAACCTTAGGTATACCTGTGAGGTATTTGAAAGTCTCTTTTATATCCCACCTCTCACTCCTTTCCTACAGGGTGTACATACTGAGGTCCTTCAGTCTCTGCTCATATGGCCTTTGATGCAGACCCTGCATCATTTTGGTTGCCCTCCTCTGAACCACCTCTATACTGTCTAAGTCCTTTCAGAGATGTGGTCTCCAGAACTGGACACAGTACTCTAGGTGAGGTCTCACCAGTAATTTATACAACGGTATCACCACCTCCCTCTTTCTACTGGTGACACCCCTTCCTATGCACCCTGGCATCCCACTACCTTTCACACTGTCCACATTTAGGTCATCACATATGATCACCCCCAGGTCTCTTTCCTGCTTGGTGGTTGTCAGTACCACATCACCTATCTTGTACTCCACCCCTAGATTTCTTTGTCCCAAATGCATGATTTTGCACTTCTTCACATTGAATCTTACATGTCTCCTATGTGGAACGGTGTTGAAGGCCTTACTGAAACCTAGGTAGGACACATCCACCACTCACCACTGATGTAATTCCCTGGTCATCCAGTCAAAGAAATCTATCAGATTTGTTTGGCATGACCTCCTCCAAGGGAATCCATGCTGCCTCAGATCTTGTAAGCAACTGGATTCAAGATATTCCACAATCCTTTCCTTCAGTAGTGAGTCCATTAATTTCCCCACCACTGAAGTCAGGCTGATTGGCCTGTAATTACCAGTCTCCTCCCTGCTCCCACTTTTGTGAAGCGGGACTACATCTGCCTTCCTCCAGTCCTCCGGGACCACTCCTGTCTCCATTAAATAGTTGAAAAGGACTGTCAGAGGTGCAGCAAGCAGCTCTCTCAGCTCCCTCAGTATCCTTGGATGTATTCCGTCTGGTCCCATTGCCTAGTCCACGTTTAGATTTGCAAGTTCTTTAGGACACCCTCCTCTGTAAATGGACTAATGTCCACCCCCTGCCTTCAATACCCCTGACACTTATCTGTGGTCACACCCCTTCCTTTTCCTCTGTGAACACTGAATGAAAGTATATTCAGGATGTCTGCTTTTTCCTTGTCCCATTCCTCAAACTCCTCCCCCTTTCCTCCTTAACCTTACAATCCTTCCCCTGGTCTTTCTCCTTTTACATACATACGTGTACCTAAAAAATGTCTTGGCCTCTTTCTTTACTACCTGGGCTATTTTCTCCTCCATTTGTGACTTTGTGCTCCTGACTGCTTTCCCCAGTCCCTCTGCTTCTCCTGATACACCTGCCTAGCTTCCTCCTCCTGTGTCTCTTTATATCTCCTGATGACTAACTTTTTTGCCTTTACCTTCCCAGCCACTTCTTTTAAGAACCATAGTGATCTCTTGTTCCTCGTGCTTTTGCTTACTTGCCTGATGCAGAGGTTTGTTGCCTTCATTATCCCCACCTTTACATTCTCCCACTGTTCCCCCACTGCACCCAACTGCTCCCCCCCAACACCAGGGCATCCCTGAGGCATTTCTCCATCTTTGTAGGATTGGCCCTCCTGAAGTCCATGACCCTTGCCTTTGTGTGATTCACTTCTGCCATAGTTCTTATATTGAACCCCATCATAAGATGATCACTGGTTCCCACGTAGCCATCCACCATGATGTCTGCAATACTGTCCCCGTTGGTGAGTACAAGGTCCAATATTGCTCCCTCATGGGTGGTCTCCTTTACTGGTTGCCTGAGGAAAGCCCCCTACAGGGAGTCCAGGATGTCCCTGCTCCTAGCTTAAGCTATAGCTGGGATGTTCCAATCTACATCTGGCAGACTGAAGTCCCCCACCAGCAGCTCCTCCCCCTTATTTGCCATCTTTTGGATGGCTTCCATCAAAACCTTATCCATCTCACTTCCCCCTGTGCTGGAGGTCTGTAGATCATGATAGTGTGAATAGCAGCTTCATTTCCCATCTCTAGGGTGACCCACAGTACCTCCACCCTCTCTGTGTTCCTTGTATCTCTGTTGCTTTTATGCTATCCCTCGTGTAAAGAACCACTTCTCCCACTTTCTTACCCACATTGTTCTTCCTGAACAGAGTATAGCCTGGTATGGCTATATAAAAATTATGGTTCTCATTGCACCATAACTCAGTAATGGTGACAATGTCAAAGTCAGCCTCTGCCATAAGGTCCATGAGGTCGGGGATTTTATTTCCCAGACTTTGAGCATTTTTTTATACGTGGCTTTCCAAATTCTGCTACCACCCTACTTGTTAAACCCCCCTTTTCCCTTTTGTCTTTTCTCCTTACCCCCTCTGCAATCTTTCCCATCCCTCTTCATTTCTACTATTTTGTTTTTTCGATATCAGGTACCCTAGGGAATTGCCTTTCCTTAGGGTTTCTCCCTACTGACTACTTCAGCTTGCAGGATGGGAGCAGTTTCTGTCTCCCTGCTTTCTTCTGCCACTCCCCTCTGCTAGTTTAATTGCTTGCCCATGTAACATTTAAATTGCTCACGGAGGACTGTGGTTCCCCTCCTAGATGGATGCAGGCCATGTCCCCTGTGTAGACCTTTATCCCTCCAGGTGGGATCTCAGTCCCCAATGTAGCTGAATTCCTCCTCTCTGCACCACTCCTTCAACCAATGATTAAAGCTCCTGGTACAGAATACCTTTCCTCCCCTCTGTTGTAGACAGGCTGCAGTCAGAAAAGGCCACTGGGCATGCTATCTGCCTAAGACCCCTCCCCAACTCCCTAAACTCCTCCTGAACTTTCCTAACCTAGTCTCTAGCCCGGTCATTAGTCCCTAGGTGAACAATGACATCCCGCTCTCCCTCTGATTCTCCTGTACTAACAATCCTCAGAATCCACTTCCCATCCCTCTGAGTCATGGCAATGGGTAGGCACCTAACCTCCCTCTCCCCTTCCTGTCCCCCAAATCTATCCCCATCACTATGGAGCCCCCAACCAGGAGTAGCTTTCTGCTCTGCTGGGGTCCTCTGCCACCCTCCCTGGGGACTCCACTATGGAGGACCCCCACATCATTCCTGGTCACTACTATGGGTGCCTCCATGGACAGTTCAGGTCCATCAGAGTGGTATAGGAATAGTGTAGTGGTACCATAGAGGGGATGTGACTTTGACCCACCACCCTCACTCTTCCTGAGTCCAGCAGTTGTGGACTTGATGGTCCTTGGGTGGGGGAAAAGGCGCCCCTCAAATTCTGGCCAGCTCAGCCTTGAACCTAGCAACCTCCTCCATCAGCCTAGAGAAGTGCACGCAGATGTGGCAGCACCACAGTCTTCAGAAAGTCTCCCTGAAAACTGCCACCCCCCAGCCACTGCACTGCACCACTCCCAGAATATCTATTTACTACCCTGCCTGTTTTTTGTCTTTACTTACTTGCTTACTTCAAACCCCTTTTTTACCCCTACCCTAGATAGGGTGTTTCACCTATTCCCAAAATTTTTGTGTGACCCTAACTCTCCTTACTGCTGTGCAGTGTGAGCTACAACACTAGTTTACCAGGACACTTACTGCAGTTGACAGTCCAAACTTTCTGGTTCTCTGTTTCTTTCTGTGGATGCCTGCTGAGTCCAGATCCATGTTTCCCTCCTCCAATGGCCCCTTGTCTCTCTGCTGTGATACAGGGTGTCTAGCTGCCGGCTGCCTTGTTTAGCTGACTCTGGTGGGCAGACTCTGCTGTCCTTGTTGCATAGGTATTTAGTGTGGGGGCTACAGCATGAGGGACAGCTTTGTGGTTTAGCCCTTTTGAAGTCCCATGGCTGCTTCCTCATTCCCTTCCGCTGCAACCATGATTGGCTGGGGTGCTGGCTGGAGGTGCAACTTTCTTGCTAATTAGCTCCTTCTGGGGAGTCTTCACGGAGCTTCTAATTCCACTCCTTGAGTGTCCCCTTGTGTCCTCAGGATGGCAATCCTCTAGTGGCATGGGCTGAGGGTGCAAAAGCCCTTTCCCACTGCAGTTGCAGCTCTTTTGTGTGGTTGTTCAGTGGCTGGGGCTGTTTCAGTGCCCAGCCTTCTTCCTTGTTTCCTCCTGCTGGGCCCATGATTGGCTGGGGCACTGGCTGGAGGTACATCGTTCTTGCTGACTGACTCCTTCTGGAGAGCCTTCTCATAGTTTCTAGCTCCATTCCATGAGTGTCCCCAGCGTACTCGGGATGGCAGTCCTCCAGTGAGGTGGGTTGAGGGTGCAAGAGCTTTCCCACTGCAGATGCAGCTCTTTTGTGTGGCTGTTCAGTGGTTGGAGCTGTTCAAATGCCCAGCCTGCTTCCTGATTCCCTCTTGCTGTGCCCACGATTAGCTTAGTGCTGGCTGGATGAGTGGTTTTCTTGCTGATTGGCTTCTTCTGGGGAGCCTTCCTGGAGCTTCTAGCTCTACTTCTTAAGTGTCCTCCAGAGTCCTCGGGACAGTGATCCTCTGGTGGGGTGGGCTGAGGGTGCAAGAGCCCTTTCCCACTACAGATGCAGCTCTTTTTTATGATTGTTCCATGGCTGGGGCTGTTTAAATGACCAGCCTGCTTCCTGGATTTCTCCTGCTGCTCCTGTGATCAGCTGGGGCTTCAGCTGGAGGTGCAGCCTTGTTGTTGATGGGCTTCTTTTGGGGAACCTTGTGGAGTTTCTAGCTTTGCTCCTTCAGCGTCCACCAGTGTCACTGAGATGGTGATCCTCCCGTGGGGCATGCTGAGGGCACAATAGCCCTTTCCCTCCACACATGCAGCTGTTTTGTGTGGTTGTTCAGGTTCTGGGGTTGTTTGAAAGCCCAGCCTACTTCCTGGATCCATTCTGCTGTGCCCCTGATTAGCAGGGTCACAGCTGGTACCATTGCCTTCTTGCTGATTGACTGCTTTTGTGGAACCTTCCCAGAGCATATAGCTCTGCTCCTTAAGTGTCCACCAGTGTCCTTGGGATGGCAATCATCCAGTGAGGCAGGCTGAGGCACAAGAGCCATTTCCTACTGCAAATTCTGCTCTTTTGTGTGGTTGTTTGGTGGCTGGGGCTATTTAAATGCCTAGCCTGCTTCCTTCGAGTTGCACCTGTGATTGGCTGGGGCACTGGCTGGAGGTGCAGCCTTCTTGCTGATTGGCTCCTTTTTGGAAGCATTCCTGGAGCTTCTAGCTCCACTCCTTCAGTATCACCTGGTGTCCTCAGCATGGCAATCCTCTGGTAAGGTGGTTTGAGGGCACAAGAGCTCTTTTCTACTGCAGATGTAGCTCTTTTGACCACCATATGGTTCTATTAGCCAATCAACTTTTGATCTAGCGAATTATTCCATTCCCTAGCTTTGGTTGGCTCATCTTTCTAAGTAGCCTCATGTGCAGTACCAGGTCAATATAGCGCTGCCAAAACAGGGCATGAAAAAATGTGTGGTCTGTAGTGCAAAATGCATTACATTGACAGGGGTATAATAGCTGTAGGACACTACCACTACCCCGTCACACTCTATGAACTGAAAGAAGGTCTGAAGAGGACACATGTACTGTGCCTGGTTGAGCCACACCTGTGGTGGAGTGGCTAAGGCACATGTACCTGGTGTAGTTGTGTCAAGGGGATTGGGGTTTGATTTACCATCCTCCTCAATTTGTTTTGTGTGTTCTATCCAACCCCCAGAAAAGTAAGTGCCCCTGCTCTGAGTATTCCCTTTTCCCTTTGGTCCACTCCCCCCCTTCCCCGGAGTTAGTTATGTAAGTTTGGGGGTGTGGGGGATGAATCTTCCACATCACGGGGGGTGCTAGGGGGTGCACCCCTGAATAAACAAATGTCCCCTATTGTTCCTAATGGTGTATGCATTCGTAGTAAGGGGATCCTGTGCCCTCGAATGCTGTACAGAGTGTAATGCCTTGCTAAAATCTAGGTATAGCATATCCAGTGCCTGGGCCCTGTCTGCCATTTATGTCACTGCATTAAAAAAAGTCCATTAAGTTGGCCCAGAGGATTGAGGTACTGGACACCACACAACACTGGTGACCCAGGTTCAGGAGCAAGCTCAGGCCACCAGGAGTCAGTTGGCAGGAGGGTGAGAAACAGATTGAGCAGCCAGGGAGCAGCTCCCCTCTCTGGGGAGAGACGAGGTGTTTCCCCGGCACATGACTGCCACCCAGTGGAGGCTGGGTGGCAGTGCCACATCACAAGGGAACCTGGCATTAGGCTTGGGGAGGGCAGAAGGGGCCATCACTGGAGCCGCGGTGCATATACATGCCTCCATGCACATGCACATCCATGTTCCGGGGTCCCAGGTAACGGAGAAAAAACAGGGAACTGAATTGGGGTGCAGCAGAATGAATCCTCCGGGACAGCTCCAGGGGGACTACCAGGACACTGAAGGCATTACAAGCCTCCAAATGCTCCCTGGAGTCCAGCAGGCTGGCCAACGAGCAGCTGAGGCCTACCAAGAAGTATAAATATATGTAAAGAAAAAGTCTATTAAATTGATCTGACATGATTGGCCCCCTGGTGAATCCATGCTTGTTCCTACACATTGTATAATTTCCTCCAAGAATGTAACTATTTTCTCATTGATAAATGTTTCGAAAGTTTTCCCACTAATGATTTCCTAACCATTTCCTGGCATTTTTCATTTTTTGTAACCATGCATTCATCATTTGATTCACTTCTTAATCTACCCACTACAGGCTAATTCTTGGATTATTGCACCTGTGGGTCTGGTTACCCTGTGGGTGAATTACTTATAGCAACTATATCCTCATTTAAAGCATCAGTGCATTGAAATTGGGAACAAAATGTGCAACTACCTTTTTTCACTATAAAAGATTCTAGGCATCTTGCTATCTCCAGCGTCCTAGTTTATTTTTGACTTCCAGTCAAGATGGCGATGGCAAAATGCTTAGGCATTAAGCTCCATGGTCTCCTCTTCCCTGTATGGGAATTTGCATATCCCAGATAGTTCTTTAAGTGAGGAGTAACAAAGCACTGAGCTAAGGTTGACACTGATTTTGATACGCAGAATTAGAGCACATGCTGTTGTGACAAACAGTTTACGAGTAAGATGAATACAGTTGATGTTGTACCACTGAGTCAAGTCCATAAGCCAAGACAGTATGACTCCTAGGAGGAAAATAATGACTCTAAGGAAATTCACAAAATCTGAGAAAAAAAGCTAATAGAGCAAAAAAGCTGCTGGTAAATGATTAAAGTAACGTACAGTGATTGCAGGGAAGGTAACAAAGCCAGTGTTAAACAGAAAATGGAGTACTTCTGTGTCGGACAATTCCAGTGAAGGAAACAAAACCATGAAGTTTCTGGCTGATATTGAACTACAATCATCTGCCTACATTGCTGAAAATTCAAATCAACCATAGCTAACAGCTAGCCTGTTAGAAACACAGAAGATGGAGTTGGGAGTGACACCATCAACCTCAGTGGTGGTAATACAGGTGTTTCAACCAGTCAAACCAAATATACTTGCAGAAAGCCAAACTGCACCAGAATCACAAATGGGACCAAAACCTTTGGAGCCAAAAGAAGTTGAAGCAGGAGAGTATCCCATAGAAGGTGAAAGCTATCTTAAAAGCAAAACTAAAGGAGCAAGACAAAAGTTTAAAACACAGCTTCAATTCCAAAAAGGCAACTCCCGAACTGGAACCACTTAGCTTCACAGTTCCGAAGCAGGTATATGCAAACACAAACAATGAGGTAAAAAATGAAAAAAAAAATGTTTTAGATGATAGAAATAAGGATGCAGATATGTATCCAAAAAATAGTTTAGCTTCAATGTCAGAGACAAATCACATGAAAAACAAGTTGAGTCCTGGTACATCAGATTTGGTTTTGATGCAGGCTGGGGTTAGGTCTGTATTGATTAATACTGGGTTGCAAAAAGAGAGCTTGGAAACATGGGTTACCAGTGACACTGAGTTAAACTCCTTAATCAAATTAGTCAAGTAGAAGCTAATCACAAGCAAGAGGTACCGTTGGTACTGATGGTAAAGTCAGAGATCTTTTCTCGGGGTTCAAATGAAACTTCACAGGCAGAATTGAACAACAGAGCCAAGAAGGGGAAAAAACTCACAAGGATCTCTAACTGTAAACTTAATTAGTCAACAGGATAATCAACTAAGTAATGCTTCCATAGAAATAATTAGGGGTAAACAATGTTCGCACAGAAAAGAGCCAAAACTATGGAGGTGAAGCAAAATTCAACAATTGTAATGCATCAAGGGCCAATATCCACACTATCTATTTTTCACATAGTCCAATCAAGGCTGCAGAATTAGATGATACAGAAAGTGAAGGCAGCAGTGAAGGTGTGCCCCCCCCCCATGGGCCAACATAATTCTTAAGCAAATTAAACAAATAAATGCCAAGCTAGATAAAACTGACCTTTTAGAAAAGAAGCTTAACAATTATCAAACCACTCTGGAGCAACTAACCACTGAAAATAAGATCTTAAAATTGGAACTTGCTACTTTGCAGCAAAGAATTGCTGTTTTTAAAGATGAACACATCCCAGTTCAGAGACAAATAAAAACACTAGAAATGGTCAACAAAGAATGTAAAGAAAAGATTATGGATTTTGAAGATAAATCAAGAAGAAAAAAAAAAACATATGAATATTGGGAATACCGGAGTCACAGGATGATATTGCCCTGAAAAAATTATGCTAGCATATTTAGATTGGCTATTACAAGTATCAACATTGAGATTGGCAGGATTCATAGAACTTATAGAGCAAATCAGAATCCTCTAGGACCACCCAGACCTATAATTGTTAAGTTTTGTAAGTCAGAGGATACAGACATTTTAATATCAGAAGAGTATAAAAAGAAAAGAAAAAATTTAATGGGAGCATCCATTTCAATATATAATAATCTACCACCAGACCTCATAATGGAACAAAAGAAATTTGATTTTCTAAGGAAAAAGGTGTGGGAGAATAATATTAAAGCCACAGTAATGTACCCTGCTAAACTGAAAATAATTATAGATGGTGTCTTCTTTATTTATGAGTCATCGCAAGAGGTTGAAAAGGACCCTTGATTAAGCTTCTGGATCTTTTTCAAAGACAATTACAAACCTTTCATAGTAGAAAATCCATAGAATGTTCTAAAGTTGTTAAAAATATTTTGGGAGAGAGGGAGGGGGATGCTGCGGCCACTAAACTCTATGTGTTCCAGCCTCATTCGGCAGCATAGTTTTGATTCTTTGTTTTTTTTTTATTGTATTTTGATTTTTGTTTTCTTATGTTTTGTTTCATCAATTTTCTCTTCAAAGTGGTTTGGTAAATATGTGGGGTTTGCATGGCAGATAGAGAACAGGGAACTTGCAGATTTTATTTATTATAGCTTTGATCTAATATTAAAGGCTTATACACTTATGGGGCTCATCCTAGGCCATATAAGTGTAACATGGATAACCACATTTAATAATCACATCCAAATAAAGAATAAATCAATAAATTAAAAAGAAATAGGATATCCCACATGATCAGTTCAGAAGGGACTAAAAGGAAGGCAGGAGTTGTGATTATCCTAAGGAAGTCTTTAAACCCAACTATAAAAGAGGTATTTACTAATACAGAAAGAAGAATAATTTTAATTAATATTTTGGGTTGAGGTAGAATATTTACCATAACAAGCATTTATGTACCTTTAGGAGAGTATGCCAACTTTTTAGCCAAAATGACTGAGGAACTAGTAAAAATCCAAGCAAAATATATCATCATACATGGGGACTTTAATACTCTGCAAAATCCAGACCTAGATGAAGCTTTATAAGTTCTTCCCATTAATAAACATCATTCAAGACCTTTGTGCAATTTTCTAGCTCTACATGATCTACTCAATCCCTGGAGGCTGAATGTTCCAAATTATATAGAATTTGCCCACTTACTGTAGATAAAAAGAAGTAAACAGTCACAAGAACTGATTATGTTTCTATTTCCAAAACATTACTTGCCTGTGTAGAGAATCCATCTATTAACACTATCATGCTGTCTGACCACACAGTTATATTTATTTATTTACTTTTTGTTGCCTGGGTAAGTGCACTAGACAGATTCTGCCTATTTTCAGGCACAGCCCAGAGGAGGGGGATACAGATGAATGCCAACTGACTTTGAACCAGATTAAGCTGTTGATGGTATTTTTAGTGAATGGGGGTGGCGGAGTTTGGCCATGGCACTGGGGAAATTCCCCTACTCTGCGGAGGCAGAGGGCGCTGTAGCGCTGTGGGAGACTGTGGAGGAGCGCAGTATGTCCCAGACCATGGATGAGGATGGTCAGGTTTTTGGATCTCCAGAGGTGGTCTGCATCCAGCCTGAAGAAAGTTTTATTTCAGCTCAGAATTCGATTTCTGAAGTAATACCGGAGACATGTATGGAGCAACCTGTTCTGGTGGAGGCTGTTGGTGATTTGAATACTGAAGAAATCAGATTACAAAAAGAATTGGAGGCAAAGAAGTTCCAATTACTAGCTCTTATTTCCACTGCAGAACAGGAATATAATCAAAGTAGAACCAGGTTGGAGGAAGAAAGGAAAAAGAGGAAAAGGTCGGTAGCTAGTCCCTTATTTAGTACTAGCAAACGTTTATCTACCAGCACGGACGCCTTCTCCGAAGGGAATATGAATGAAAATAGTGTGGTATTGGTGAATGAGACAGAACTGGAAGCAGCGAATACTGACTGGTCTCCTGAGGATGCTTTGTTAAAGGCAGGATGGCTTTATACGGGAAATCGTTGGACTCCAGATCCTTTAGTTCCGATTCCGGGTTCTCCGGATTGCTCTGGGGGAAGTTCTGGTGACAGAGGTGGTCAAAAGACTCTACCTATACGAAGTTCTACTGCAGCTGCATGATTGATAAGGAGGCTTTGATTTTAGATGATGCGACAGCGCGGTAACTGTTTTGTCGGACAGTTGAGCTTCAGCTGTCTTAAAAGCGATTCCTTATCACAGGACATTCAGGAGACCCATTCAACTGCCGCTAAAGAAAGGTAAGGGCGAGGGATGATCTGTTGAAGCGGACAGAAGCGGAGACCGGACTTTGATAACACTGAGAAAGTACTGCCGCCTATGCAAAACCAGGGCGCTTCTAAAACTTATGCTGGGCTTTTTCATAAACCTGAAATAGCAGCTAAACAGAGGTTTTTAGTATGCCTGCGATATGTTGGGGAAGCTCCTTTTGTTCCTGATAGGGTATGGGTGGGGAAAACCCTAATTAAAGACCGGATGGGTTTTACCCCTATGGATGTCTATGCATTTATCCATGCACCAGGGGATAGGAACTATGATGTCAGCTTTTGTTCGATGGTGCTACTAGACAAGTTTTGGAAGCTATATAATGAACAAAAGGACATGGAAGATTGGACAGATTTTTTGGCTATTCCCATAACTAAACCCACTATCAAAACTATTACAGTGTTATTTAGGAATGAGGGGGTTGACATTTCCAATATCAAATTCTGGTTAGAAAAAAAATGTACTATAGTTGAACATCCTAAACCTATAATGGATGTGAATGGGTTTTGGAATGGTGGATGGATCTTTAGGGTTCAATTAAAACAAACTGATAAGGAGATTCAACATCTACCTAGCTCCTTTTTTTTTGGTTGAGACAGGGGTATATTGTTCTATGCAGGACAACCGAAAAGCTGTTATAAATGTGGTGATTTAACTCATTTAAACAATGATTGTGATGTAATTAAATGTTTTCATTGTGGGGTACTGGGTCACTCTGCAGCCCAATGCACTGCCCTCCCCATCTGTAACCTATGTGGGGATGAAGCACATGGTTTTCAGGAATGTCCATGGACTGCCCATAATTTAGAGTCAGTTTCTGACCACGAGTTAATTCTTTCACAAGCCCGAAGACCTCAGAGGAATGAGGCTGACATGTTATTAGTACACCCTCCTCCGCTTCAATGCAGAGGACGAGGTGGAAGTAGTGGTTACTCCTCTAGAGGTAAGAAGGGGAGTTTAGATATGGGTAGACAAGGTATGATGAGTCCCCCTTTACCCTCGAGTAACTTTGAGGGAACAGAACCTTCTGGTACAGAGGTAGTAGAAACTCCTTTTGCTACCCCTCAAGGTTCTCCTAAGCAGGTTTTGGCTCAGTTATCTATTCCCCTTCAAGATAATAGGGAGGTGGTAATTCAGCAGGAAGAAAGTCCTCAGAGCACCTCCACTGCCTTACAAAGGGTGGAAGACCTAAACCCTAGGCAGGTACAGTTATCATTGTCACCATTACCTCTTTCTAATCGATTTTCAGCTTTTTCCTCGTGGGGAGAGCAGGTAGATAAAGAAGATCCTATGGAAGGGGTTTCACAAGTTTCAAGTCAAGTTCTCATGGAATCAGTTTTTCAATCCTCACAAGACAGGGTGGTGCAAAAACGGGTTACTAGGTCAGGTAAGAAAATCATAAATAAACCTCCTTGATTCATTAAATTTAAGAGTGGCATGTTTAAATGTCAACAGTATTAAGTCTGCTTATAAACGTAAGATAACTTTCGGTATCTTAAGTGAATTGGATTTTGATGTATTCATGTTACAAGATACCAGACTTCATACTTTAGTGGAGACATCTCAAGCATCTAGGGATTGGTGGTGGGGTACCTCATTTTGGTCGATGGGATTAGAAACATGTTGTGGGGTGGGTTTTTGTTTTCATTCCACTAATGTTCAGGTTTTACGTTTAGTGGATATTGATCCAGGTAGAGCATTATTGTTAGATGTTGTTATAAACACTCTATCATGTAGATTGATTACCATATATGGTCCACAATTAAAAGCGTTAAGAATTGAATTATTAACTAAAATTCAGCCATATTTGTTTACTAGCAGACAGATTTTTTGGGGAGGTGACTTTAATATAAATTTCCAAGTTCAGGGAAATAGGGGTAAACAATATTGTGATAAGAACTTTTTGAAAACTTTGATTTTTCAAGCGGGTTTGAAAGATCTTCAAAGGAATAAATCAGTTTCTGCGAAAGCAACCTTTTTCAAAGGGAAGCTTTCCTCTAGGATAGATTTCTTATTTGTAAAGCAAACAATAGAGATTTCAGAAACCTTTGTTTTTCCCATGGAATCTTCAGATCACATGTTGATTGGGATTAGTATTGAAATTCCCCCGGCTAGAGAACCTGGTACAGGGTTTTGGAGATTAAATGTCTCCTTATTGGAAGATGCAGCAATTTTGTCCGGTCTTAAGGTATTAATACAGGATAAGGGCTCTACGCTATTTCTCTATGAGGATGTAGGGTTATGGTGGGAAGATTTAAAAGTTCTTACTATTGAATTTTTTAAGTTTCAGGGGAAGTTTCAGGCTAGATCTAAGTATAAAGAATACTTAAAATTTAGAAATACTCTGGGTGAGTTATTATCTAGACAAAGTGAGGAAGGGGTGGATCTTAGAGAAGAGATTATTTTAAGAAAACGAAAGATGAAAATATATCAGTATGATCGTTTATGTTCCCTTCAAAAGGAACAAACTTTTGGTACTCAAGGGAAAGCTGAAAGTGTTAATCCATATGTTAGTTGTCAAAAATGAAGGGAGAGGAAATTAATAACAGGGCTAAAAACACCACATGGTACTTTGGCTACTGATAATGTTTCTATTATGGGAATTATTGTGCAGCATGTAAAAGAAATGTTTGGTTCATCGGTTGAATGTTCACAGTATACTTCTCAATTGTTACGGGCGGCAGCTTTACCTAAACTTGCTGCTGAATTTTGTGATACTTTGATAGCTTCTTTTTCTAATATAGAACTGGATAGGGTGATTAAGAGTCTTCGTAAAGGGATTTCACCAGGTTCTGATGGGTTACCTGCTGAAATATATCATCTATTATGGGAAATTATTCCGGTTGAAATGTTAGAAGTTTATAGATTTTTCCAGGAAGAATGTTATTTGCCTAACAAAATGTATGAAGGCTTATTGTTTTTTTTGTTTAAATCAGGTGATTCAACTGATTTGGCCAATTATGGCCACTTACTTTGTTAAATATTGATTTTAAAATATTTGCTAAATTGTTAGGGAATAGATTAGCATTGGTTATGGATGATCTAATTAATCCGTCTCAATTTTGTTCCATTCCCGGACGTAGTATTACGGATGCCCTGTTATTACTTCGGGAAGTAGTAGAAGGGGATGGAAGGAACACTATTGGGAATGATTCGGGGTTTCTAGTAAGCTTAGATCAAGCTAAAGCATTTGATAGGGTGTCTCATTCCTTTTTATGGGAATGCTTATTGGCTTATGGGTTTCCAGTAGTGTTTGTGGACTGGTTGAAAGTTTGTTATGGGCTTGCTTATGTAATCCCTTTTGATAATGGTATTATGGGTCCAAAAATTCAGGTATTGAGAGGTGTGCGTCAAGGCTGCCCCTTGAGCCCTCTCCTTTATGTATTTTTCATTGATCCCATTATGAGATTATTACAACAATCCCCTAGAATTTTGGGGTTATCTGGAGGTCTTTCGTCAGTAGGTAAAGTACTTGCATATGCTGATGATATGTGTTTATTTATTCAGGACACTCAGTCTTTACTTATTGCTTTAAATTTAATTCAGGTGGTGGTGAAAATATCAGGGGCTACTTTGAACATGGGGAAAACTAAATGTATAGATTTATCGGGTTTTCGGGAGGATCCTAGGGTAATTGGAGGGTGTGAGATGGCTACAAAACCTTGTAAAATTCTAGGGGTTTATTTTGGTGGTACAGAAATGGCAGAGTATAACTGGTCTAGATTATTATCAGTGGGGAATGAAATGGTAAGTAGATGGAATAGATGGAAAGTTGGAAAAAAAAAAGAGTTTTTTTGATTAGATCCTTTTTGGCCCAGATATTCATATACATGAGTGCTATTTTTTTGTTGCCAAGGAAATTCGAAGCTTCCTTATCTAGACTGTTTTTTACTTGTTTTTGGGGGAGCCGTTTGAACCCGATCAAAATGAATGTACTCTACAAACAGGTTAAAGATGGTGGGGTTAATATGCTGAACCCTATATTATTTTATTTTACGATATCTTTATATGCAAATTTAGTTCCAGTACTAAAAGGCACTACTAAGCTATGGAATAAATGGGGTTTTCCAATGATTAAAGGGATTTTGTTAGAATGGGAAAAGGGAATTTTTTTTCACAAAAATAAAAGATGTCCTCGATTAGCAAAGAGATGGGAGGAGGTTTTTGATTGGGTAATTAAATGGGATATCAGTTATACTATGGTACAGACCTTTTCTAGGAAGCGTTTATATGAAGAATTATTGACAGTTCAGTTTCAAGCATACCCGTTTTCTAGTTTTTCTCAAGCCCAATAAAAGTCAATATCAATGTATGTTACGGACCCATGAATCCCTGAACAGATGTGGGACACAGTGTTGCTGGGAGTGCATCAGAAAATCAATGTTAAAGGAAATCAAAAACATAAAGCAGGTTATGAAAGATTTTGTCCAAGAGAGGGGTGTGTAGATGCTATAGAAACAATGGATCATTTATATTATTCATGTCCATATATTATTCAATTTTGGGACATTGTTAAAAATAGATGGAAAAATAGGTTACCAATACCTCCTGCTTCTACATTGCTGTTTTTTGGGATTCCAGATTCTCATTTTACTCAGGAGCATATAGGTATGGTTAGGATTTTGTTTGCTTTTTTTTGTATATTGGATCTGGATTTGTAGATGTCGTTTAGTTTTGCAGCAACAAGACATTCCTGCTTTAGATTTATATTTTATTATAATACGGGAAATTAAGAAATGGAAGAGTGCTGAATTAGCAAATGGAAACTCTAATGTTTTGGTAAAGCAGTGGACCTATTTTGATTTTTTATAATAAAACTAAGGGAAAAGAGTAAAAATGGAAAAAAAAAAATGTTTACAACACTCCCTCCCCCACCAGAAGTGTTGTTTAGTTTTGTGTTTTTCAGATGTTTGTATGAATTAATACCTGTTTAAGTCCTTTTTGCTTTGATTATTTCTTTATTAATTTATTGATTGATTTATTATTGATTTGTATGTTGTGTTTAGATTTCAATAAAAAATTCCCCTACTCTTTTTGAGAAGTGCCATGGGATCTTTAACATCCACCTGAACTACCACCAGAACAGGCAGATGTTTGGATATTACATCTATTATATCGTATATTGGATATTAAATATTTGGATGCTAACAGGCAGGATAAACTGAGAAGCTGAAATAGAACCTGGATATTTGATAATGATTTATTAAACGATCACAACTTTATAGAAAATATTCTAGCTGCTATCAGAGAATACTGGTATTATAATTATGATGGGGGAGTATTTGTACTTACATTATGGTATCTATTTAAAGTAGAATTCAGAGGAAAGATCATATATTTTCAGACTCATTACTAGAAGCAAAAAAAAAAAATATGTTAGAAAAGGAATTGAATACTAAATAAAAAAAAAATTAGACACCTTTATCCTTCAAGATTATACATCCCATCAACAAGAGTGGAATACCCTGTGATTGAAAAAAAATGGAATTAAATAATATAAAGATAGCTTAAAATATCAAAAGACTGAAGTATATTTGCTATTTTCAGGGATATAAAACAGGAAAACTGGTAGCAACACAACTTTAAAAACTGAGACAATAAAACCTGCTTTTGACACTGGAAGATGAAGCAGGAAATAGTTTTCTTTTCTTATAGAGTCTATTTTTGCTCCATTGGTCAGGGCATCTCTCAGAGGTGCCCACTCAAGCTGGACCTCTATTCCCCACCAAGACCCCCCTCCTTTGGTCCCTTCCTCCAGGACTTCCCAGCCCCCCAATATCACCATCTGGGGGAGGGCCACCACACCTACCTGGTGGCTCTTTCTGAAATTAGAGGGCCATTCTGTGTGGGTGGAGCCTGGGACCATTGGAGGGATGATCCAGCATTAGGGATGAGGACCAGCTAACTGGGGCCCCTATCACCTCCCTGATCCTCTGTGGAGTTTTGTTAGTTTCTCCACAGGAGTGAGAGCATGCAATGATGTCATGTCACCTATGTGCCTAGGTCCATTGACGCTCCTTCTCCATACTATGGTGCTACATATTCCTTGTCCTGCCCCTGATCTCCATCAGTGGCTACTAAGGAGTGGCATGAGACCTGGATCCCTCCCCAGGAAAGGGAGAGCAGCCCTCCAGATACTCAATCCCATCCCTACCCTGCTGACCCCCAGAGGCCCAGGTCCATTCCCAAACCTGGGTCACTGACATGGCATGAGGTGTGGTGTCCAGTGCCTCAACCCTCAGCACCACTGGGCTGGCTCAGAAATAGAGTTTTCAAAGATCAACAAATGGCTAAAGTAGTACTGAAGTATTACAAAATGATTTTTTTCAGAAAGAAAATCAGGTAGCTCTAAGAGGGATAACAAAATTATTTAAATCAAGAATGTATAGTTGTGTTAAAGTGTACTGAACATCCATTTTCTAGTAAGCAAATTAGAGAAACTATCTAAGCAATGTCAAAAATAAAGGCAACCAGGTTAGATGTCTTTATAGCTGAGCTTTATGTGATGTACTTGGAGAAGTTTCTCCACAGGATGGAACAAATGATTGTGGAATTGTTGGATGGCCTAGGAGAAGTCACCAAAACAATAGATGAAGCTACATAATTCTTATACTAAAAGAATGTAAAGACCCTTTAAAATCAGAGAATTGCAGACCAAAAGCCTTGTTGAATATCAATTATAAAATAATAGTACAATTAATAGTTAATAGGATTAAAGTGGCCCTCCCCAGGCCTTCCCCCTAAACCAGTTCAAGCTTGTCCAGAGCAGAACACGTTCAGGCTACAAGAAGAATCCAGTCCCATTTTCACTATGTAAGATCTCAGGAATCAAGATTTCATTCCATGATAGCCTTCAATATTTTGAATAGGACATTTATGATTGAATGTCTCCAGGCATGGGAAATCCCTGACTTTTTGTTGAAATAGATAATGCTGTTATGTGAAATGACAATGGTCAGGTTGTAAATTAAATTAATATTAATATAATATTTTGAAATTAAGAAAAGGGTTTGTCAAAGGTGTCCTCCTTCACCTGTGATATTTGTTCTTTGGAACCTTTTTTAAAATTATAGAAGTAATCAGACACTCAAGGGTGTCTCCAATAACAACATAAATATTAAGATAAACATCTCTGCAGATGACATGTTGTTGATTCTTAAAAATATCCATACATCTGTGCAAGATTTTTTAGAAGAAGTTAATAAAAGTGTAATAATTTCTGGGATACAGCCTAAACAAACAAAAATCAAAAATAAATTATTTGAACAAGGGGATTCAACTGATTATTCTTTGTTAGAAAATGGACACGAGTCTAGGGGCTTTCCTATTGGCTGAAAGCCACTATGGGGGTACATTAACTTTCGATAGATGCCCGCTTCTAAATAAGTGCCAATTTGGGATGCCTCATTACTTAAAGTTTCTTTGGGCCACCCCAAATTTGCACTGACCAGCCACCATTTTTTACCTTCACTTAGTGACTGAGAAACAGTTTACCCAAACACTACTGAATGTGCCAGAAAGTAAACGTTATCTCACTTGCCACACAAAACTGCTTTATGAACATAAGAAAAACCCTCTTCATTCATACTCCAAAAGTTTCTGGAGTGCATTACTGCCACCGTTTCTGATCTCCCACTTGACGCCCTACACATGTCCTGCTCGGCGTGCAGCTGATGTCCCACTCTGCGCCATTAAAAAAAATCACAGTTTTAAGAGAGGAAATGTACAAAAAAAATGAAATAAATCTTTAAGATAAAAAAAGAACTTAGCAGTCCTGTGTCCCTTCCCGTCCCTTCTTACTGAAATTCCGAGTGTAGGCACATGCAACATAATGGCTCATTTCCTCAAGCACAGCACATTAATAAAAAAAAGGCTGCAAACATTAATACAATAAGACAAATGTATGCTAATACATAAAGAAAAAAAAATAACTGAATGGATTCGTGTGTGGTAACCATGGCAGTGAACTTCAGTAGCCACAAGTACAGAAGCTGTAATAGACCTAAACTTCATTATTCAAAAAAAAAAAATCAGGCGGAGGAACTACTTTTTAACAAAATAAATAAGATACTTTATTACTGAACACTTTAACATGAACTCTTTCTTTTTTAAGCATATAAAATACTGTGCCCATTTTGTAAGGCAATAATACCTTCCAGGGTGGGCGGTATGGTCAATACCGGACTGCTCAGGGGCTATAAGGCCCTCCACTTGTGGCATCACACCTCATTACACACCTAGGCACTCTGGCATTGACCAATACTTCCCACCCTATTGGGTATTATTGCTTGCATAAAATGCTTCATATGGTCGAATAGCATGAAATATCTAGGAATAACACTGGTGAATAACCAAACAGATTTGATTAAGAGTAACTTTAACCAGGCAACAGAAAAAAAAATAGCAATATTTAAACAGAAACTGGCAAAATCTATCCATTTTTCTATGGGGATGGATTGAAACAATACAAATGATAGTACTACCTCATTTATGTTTAATTTACAAGCAATAATAGGGATACCCTCCACTGTCTGGTTTGCAGATATCAGAATATTTTTTTTAAATGCTTGTGGAGTGGAGGCAAGCCTCGTACAGCTTGGAAATTATTAACTGTGCCTAGAAATATAGGAGGATATGGGTGCCCTGATATGGAAACCTATACACTAAGCTACCAATTTAAAATAGCGTGGGCGTGGGCATTCCAGAGTAAAAATTAGACATGGTGGGAGCAAGAATTAATCTTAGCTAAAAACTAAATGAATATTAAAACAATGATTATGGACTCTAATAAGATTGGAAAAATGTACCGCTATTATTCAGCTTCATTGGTTCAATGATAGAAAGGTTTCAAAAAAATTCACAAAGAAATTCTTCCCTTGGACAACCCTTAAAATATGATCTAGTAAATTCATCTGGCCAGAAGGAATGAAAGATATATTTAGCAGAATAAGTAAGTCGAAGACACAAAGCCAGGATTAATTAATGATGAATCCTATACTCTGTTCAAGAAACTTATTCCAGAAGTTATTGACATTAATTTTTTAACTTATCTAACTTTAAAGCAAAAGTTTAATAGTCTGTTAAAAAAAATATATATAGTCCAGAATACTAATTTAGAGATCATGTTAAGGAATCATAAAAAAACACTTTGAAGCAAAGCAATAAGAAATCATTACAAAGTTTGTACATCAAATTTATAATCCGAAAAAGTGATTCATGGATGGACCTAAATAAGAGATGGTATAAAGAAACAAATAGTAACATTACTAGCCAGCAATGGAAACATTTTCAATAGAGTACTGGTAAGTATATATATATATATATATATATATATATATATACACAGGTACATGCAGCCTGAAGATTTTGTGAAAAGATATTAACTCGTTCAAAAGTAATTAAAAAAAAAACTGTCTCTTGTGACGCTGGTGACCTGGGTTCGGGAGCGGACTCGGGTTGCTGGAGGGCTGCCCAGGGGAGAAGGCTTGAGCATCCCACAACAGCTCACCTTCTCCGGGGAAGGGAGGGGGCCAAAGCCCACTACCTGCACGACCCTGAGCAGAGGCTCGAGGTACAGCAAGCCCTGATTTCAGAGAAGGCTGGCCATGACGTGTTGTAGACGTCGGCTTGTTGCACCTGGACATCAGGGCGCATACCACACATGGGGAGAAAACCAGGAGGAGAACAACCCTCCATCTCTTGGAAGAAGGGGCACCAGGAGCATGCCCTCAATATGCCATCACCCACCCCGACCACCTTGCCCGATGAGACAAGTAAGCATATGGGGTGTACGTGCACCACCTTGTTACCCACCCAGTGGGTACAGCCGTGGCTCCACGGGGTACAGGGTGGCTCGTGGGCTGGGTGATTGGCAGAGGGATGACTCCCAGGTGCCCCCAAAGAATCAGATACTGGGGGCATAGGAGGAAAAATAGAAAGTAAAAAAAAAAACTGTCTCCCATTATAGTCTAAGGGAAAACTTAACAAATGTGAAAGTGTTGCAAATGGCCATTTTTACTATCACAAATAACCCTTTTACTTTTGTGAGTCAGCTATTTTTTTTTCAGTTACAGCTCAGAAAATTGTCTGGCATTCAAAATTGGACCCTCTAGGAACACAATTTTTGGTGTGATCACCTAGTTGGGTCCTGAGGATGCTAGGCATATCTTTTTTGGGGGGTTAAACTCCCCAGAAATAAGTTTTTAAAAGTTTTGGAAAAAGTACTTTCACAAAATACTTTTGCAAATGTAAAAGTGTCGCAAATTGTTTTGCAAAACTTTTGTGATTTGAGAATGTACTTTGCAAAAGTATAGCCAAAACAACAGGAAATCTTTGCTACCCTCCAGCAAAACAATGGTTTGGTCTTTTGAGCTGAAATTTGCAGGGAAGAAAGCAAAAATCTCACAGATGTGCCTTTTAGTGGTTTGGTGCCAAAATATTAAAGGGCTCCAAAGTTACAGCACTCCAAAGTTGACAGTGTTTCCCATAGGATAACATTACAGCATCTGCCGTGCCTTTCAGGTCCTGTATCTCGAAAAAGGTTCACGATACAGACTTTTTGTTGCAACAATTCTTAGTCCCCCCCCCTTTGGGGGGCTAAGTGCAAAACTAGCCTGGAAAGTCATAAATAATATGAAATGTAATTTTTTTTTGTACCTTGTACGGTTCCTGAGATATAAGCAATTTAGTATTCCAAGTGCTCATTTTCCTGTCCGAGGACCACTATTATGTCCACATTCTTTGTATTCACTGTGCTTTTTAATGCACCTGTTTTGGACACAAAGCGTGTGCATTAGGTTTACTGTTAGCGTTTGCATTTATGTTTGCGCTTGCGCTTCCACTACCGTTTGCATTATTGTTTTGTTTGCATCAGCGTTACCGTTACAGTTTGTGTTTGCATCACATTTGCATTTACATTTGCGTTACCATTATCCTTACTGTTAGTGCTTTGGTTTGTGTTTCCGTCAACATTAGCGTTACGGTGAGCATTAGCATTTGTGTTTAAGTTTGCACTTGCATTTCCATTACCGTTTGCATTAGTGTTTCTGTTTGCATCACCGTTACCGTTTCTGTTTGCATTTGCACTTGCGTTTGCATTACCATTTCCATTTGCATTTACTTTTGCGTTTCCATCACCATTTATGTTATGGTTTGCATTTGCACTTGCGTTTCCATTACTGTTTGCATTTGCTTTTACGTTTGTGTCACTGTTAGCATTACTGTTAGTGTTTGCATTTACGTTACCATTACCATTACTGTTTGCTTTTGCATTTGTGTCACCATTACCATTACAGTTCGTGTTTGTGTTACCATTTGTCTTAACATTTGCGTATATGTTACCATAACCATTTGCGTTTATGTTCATGTTTGCATTTGCTTTACCGTTACCATTAGTGTTTGCATTTGTGTCACCATTACCATTTGTGCTACCATCATTCACTTTTCTGTTTGCCTTTGCATCATCGTTACCGTTACTGTTAGCATTACCTTTAGCATGTACATTACGGTTACTGTTACCATTAGTGTTACTGTTAGCGAGTGCATTACTGTTAGTTTTTGTGTTTGCTTTATCATTTTTGTAACCATTTGCATTTGCGTTACCGTTTGCGCTTGCATTTCCTTTTCTGTTTGCGTTACCGTTACTGTTAGTGTTAATGGTAGTGTTACCATTACTGTTTCCTTTACCATTAGTGTTTTTTTTGTGTTTGCATTACCATCACCATTTGCATTTACGTTACTAATAACGTTACCGTTAGCGTTACTGTTAACATTACCATTACTGTCTGCATTTCTGGCACTGTCACTGCTGCCATTAGTGTTACTGTTACCGGTACCATTTGCGTTAGCATTTCTGTTACTAGTCATGCTTGTGTTTCCGTTACCGTTACTGGTTATGTTTCCATTTCCACTTGCATTTGCATTACCATTTGCATTTGCATTACAGTTTGCGTTACTGTTTGCATTTCCATTTTCCTTTCCATTTGCATTACCATTACTGTTACCATTAGTATTATCGTTAGTGTTTGCGGTACCAGTGCCGTCGGTGTGACCATTACCACTACCATTAGCATTAACGTTACCATTACTGTTTCCATTACTGTTTACGTTAACATTACCATTATCCTTAGTGTTAGCATTACCGTTACCATCACCCTTAGTGTGGCAAATCAGTGTTACAAGATTTTCTTACACTACAGGGCTGCACTGTGGCATCCTGCTTCTCTGTACATGGGAGTGCAGGGCTCAGAGGACCCGCGCTCCCACGAACACATGTGATTAAGATGGAATGGGCAGGTTGGGCCCCCGCGCTCCCACCAAGACATGCCATTCACTATTTATAGTTCACATTCTCAAAAAGAAGGGAAATTCATGGCAAAAAAACTCCATTAACAGGGATTTATTTAACTCTAAAAATTGATTAGCGTTTTGCTCATAAAAGTGCTAAATCTTTGTGAAAATGCATAGCTCTTGCCTCACTGTGTTTAACAAACACAGCACTTCTAGAAAATCTGTATAAATACTTTCTGTACAGTTAGTATAGTCCCAAGAAAAAAAATGCTAATCAATTATTTAAAACCCTGATTAATGCATCAATTAGGGTTGTTACACAGTGGCAAAAGCTGGGAAATTTGGTGGTAGGGTTCAAAACCCTAACTCCACATCCTCACCACCACCACACACATACATTCAAGTAGGAACATGACAACACAACCAATCACACACAACCAGCAACAGGTAACAGAAATAACATACAACTAACTAAACAATGAGACCAGACCCCCATGCTCCCATCCTCAACACACCAACAGATGTTGGGGTGTGGCATGGGGTCGTCACTGCTAACTCTGATCCTGGAAGTTCCACGCTCTGTAAAACACATATCACTATGAACAACTGGGCATCTTGGGCTCCACACTGCCAGCAACACACAACACAGACTACACAAATGCTTTTTTTGGGTTTACAGCCCCAAAACAGGATTCTGGACATTTTCTGAAAACAGTTTCGCAAAATACTTTTGCAAATGCAAAAGTGTTGTGCTATACATTTGCAACCCTTTCATGTTTGTGACAATATTTTGCAAAAGCATTTTATATGCTTTCACAAATGCAAAAGTGTTGTGTCTTCTGTTTGCGACACTTTCTCGTGTTTGTGAAAGCATTTTGTGAAACTATGCACCTGATAACTGCATATCTTTGGCATCCTCCTGCAATCAAATGGTTAGGTCCTTTGGGTTGAAATTTGCAGGGTGGCATGCCATGGTCCCACAGAAGTGCCTTTTGCTGCTTTGCTACAAAAATGGTTAAGGATGACAAAGTTACACTGTTACAAAATTGACCATTTTCTCATAGGCTAACATTGTGGCACCCATCATGCCTTTTGCCACCAATATGTCAAAAATAAAGTTAGGTACACAGTTTTCAATTCTGGCAACTTGGTTCACCTTCAGGTAAAGTAACCTGCTGAAACAAGTTTGGAAATACTGTATGATACCCGAACTTTAATTGCTTTCCCTACTTGCTACGCTAACAGAAGTATAGAGCTCCTGCTGGTTGTGTGTGATTGGTTGTGATGCCTTGGTCCTTCCCCTACTGGCATGTATATGTGTGTGTGTGTGTGGTGGTTGGGGTGTGGGGATGTGGAGTTAGGGTTCTGAACCCTAACACAGAATTTCTGTGCTTTTGTCACTGTGTAACAACTCTAACTGATGCATTGACAGTTTTTTTGCCATGATATATACATACAGATAGATAGATAGATAGATAGATAGATAGATAGATAGATAGATAGTTATATGCAAAAAACAGAGTTATCCAATTTTTTTTAAATAGAGCATAGTACACCCCGATAATCAATAATAAAATAACTACAGGCAATATGTTGGCAACAGTGTGGGTACCAAGGACATTTATTGCACTTTTTGGGGGAATGTCCATTTATCCAGTATTGGTGGGAGCAAACATCTAAACTATTAACATCATTATTAAATAAGGTTATACTATGTGATTTCAAACTAATGATATTTAATGATATTACAAATACCAAATTAGGTAAGTATGAGCATAAAATACTAGTACTAGGCACTCAACTATGTGACTCATTCTTGAAAACTGGAATGCCCAGCAAGTAGAACAACTGGACATACAGAAGACAGATTGTAGTATAGGTTATGTGAGTCAGCCTCTACAGAAAAACTATGGAATGATGTCTATGATATGGATGATTTATTAGGGGTAACATGGGAAAGACTGAAAAAAAATTACCTCCTCTAATTCATTTGGATTTATAATTTGTTTGAACCAGTAGAAGTTAATATAATCATTAACCACTATCAGTATTTATAGTATAAAATTGATTATGATAACAATCTGTTGCAAGTTAAAGTTACTCAGTTCTCTGGGAGGGGAAAGGGGAGATTATTTCTGAATATATATTTTTGTTGTCTTGAGATTATGTATATTTTACGAGTCGATATGTCAATAAAATATTCTTTATAAAAAAGTTTTCAGGCATCTCAAAGTTTAATATGATTGTAAAATGTTATAGTTCCACCACAATGTGAGTATTTTATAAATGTTTTAATTTAGTTTTTTCTCAAGAAAAAAGATGATGACCACATTTGGCTCAGAAATACCATTGTAGACTTGGTAAGGGTTAGAAATGAGAAAATAAAAACTTTTTGTGCATGGCATTGGAACTAACTAGAAATGTAGATTTGACAGGTATGCTAATGCATTTATTAATTATAACTGAAACAAGTTGTTTGTAAGAATATTTTTCATTGCAATGCTGCTTTAAAACAGCAGTGCCTATTAGTAGTAAAAATTTGCAATCCATGCTTTTTAATAATATTTTAGTTCGCCTCGTATCTCCTGACTTGTATGCCTCCCTTTGTCCTATATTTTGAGTCAACTTTACCACTCTTTTTCCACAGCTGAAGTAATAAAAGGAGTATTCCTTTTAATACGGCACAGAGCAGATTTTCAGCAGTATTCTCACTTGTGTTTGAACACAATTGCTTAAAATCAGTATTTTGTGACTATAATGAACTGTCATGTACCAGACACTGCTCCCTGACCATATGAGACAACAGGAGTTTCCATAAAATGTTGACAATATTTATGAAAATCTGGTTTGAGCCATATTAAAATGAGTGTTCCTTTTATTATTTCAAATGTGGAAAAAAGTGCAAAACCAGGCAGAAAATGGGAGAAAAAGGGGAGAAAAACGGTACTATGCAAGTCAGGAGATTAAGGGCAGTCTAACATATAATACAAAATTATAGGTCAAAATGTTCTCCGCTATCATGCACTGCCACTTAAAAATGGGTCCCACTTCCAGTAATTCTGTCTGGAAAGTGCAATGCATGCATTATTTCCCAGGCTTTCCTAATGAATTAATTTTGATGCTTTCAAGTACAATATAGTGAAGTAATGTGTAATACACAGTCGAGCTAACCAATCTTATTACAACTGGAAGCCAAATGCCCCAGCACTTCATTCCTAAACTGGGATCTGTCAAGGGGCCCCTTCAAGCAGGTTTTTGTAGAATTGGACTGAGAACATGTAAATGTATTTCTGCACAATAAATTCATCCCACAGCAGGTCTGACTTGAGTGACCTTTACTGCCCACTATGAGTGCAGACTCTTTGCATCTTTTAAATTTGTAGCTGGGGTCACCCACCACAGAATGTGCACCTTCTGACTCCACTGCAGCACATGAAAACTCTCCCAGAGACACCTTGAATGTTGTGAAGGAACCTAATGAACTAATCCAGGGGAGTTTGATCTTTCTCCATTACAACTGAAAACCCAAACCTCTCTCTACCCCAAGTCCTTCCTCAGTCATATATTGTCTCTGGGAAAATGTCCAAGTACTGTAATGCTCTTCTGCACTCTGAAATGTACTATAGAGGATTAAAGTACTAAACAAAAAAACTGGAAGCAGTCTGAGCCAGTCAAGCCAGTTGGAGTAGATTACTTGAACTAATTTATCGCACCCACAATAGCAAAATATCACTGCATATTTTACAAACTGCAACAAAATTAACCAGCTTTTTTCTTTTATAGTAATTATTTCATTTCTGTTTTTCATAACCAAACATATTAAGTAATGTATCATAAACTATTATACATTTATGCAATGGGTGTAGACTTAAGACTGCTATTAAATCCATTTATCAGAGCAACTACTAATAAATCACTGACCATGGATTTATTAGTATAGTACTGTTGTCATTAACAATTGATTAGTATAGTACTGTCGTCAGTACCAATTTATTAGTATAGTACTGTCGTCAGTACCAATTTATTAGTATAGTACTGTTGTCATTACCAATTTATTAGTATAATACTGTTGTAATTGTCTCCCCCTGCCCATGGGCACTACTTTTCTATCTCTTGAACGGACACTTGCCACACATACCCACAACTCTATGACCCCCACAAAGCTGGTCATGAAACAACTGTAACTCCTCCGACTTAACAAATCCCATTGCAACCTTTCCAAAATACTGGCCAGCATCTGTTAAAAGAAAAGAAAAGAGAAAAACACAATATCTTTCCTTGTCTCCTTGCTGCCAGACGCAGTACCACTTCTACTACTCATCAGTGCTGGTTCCATGGTCCACCGCTCACCTCTAACTCCCCCAGCTTCCTGGGCCCAAGACAAAAGATAACATTCCACACAAAAAGAAAGAGCAAATAATTAAAAAAAAAATAATACAGCTAAAAATATAAAAAAAAAACTGCCTACTGCTACCACTTATGCACTCTCTCTCTCCATTTCACCACTTCTTGGAGAACCACTCCACACTCTCCTGTAGCTCCCCCATGTTCCTGGACCCAACACATTGTCACTATTCATGTTTACATGTCAACATGATCTCTATACCTGGTGTCCATAGCAATGTTCATAGAAACCATACACTGCATTAAGCACAAGAGTGCTTCTTCAGAAGTAAATCACACAAACTCTGCACATTTTAAAACCAGACAAATAAAAACATAAAAGTTACACTCAAGATCCAAACTTATTGCATAAACAAAATATGCTATAGAGACCTTGTGTGATACATCATTTATCTGCACTCGGGCTGTTTGTCCTCAGATTACATATTTCCAATTTTCTTCTTAACATTAAGTTGTGGTGGCATAGTTTGCACTAACATCAGTCTTTTGCCTATATTAAGAATGCTATTTACAGTTAACATTTTCTTGTTCTACTGTCTACTAAGTGCTATTTACTTTGATGTCAGTTCTGAACCTTTTAACTCTAAAAGGGTTTCAAAATGTGATTAAATAATACCAAGTTTGTCAATTAATATGTAATTAATATATGGCTAATTATTTCATTATTTGCAACATTCCTGATAAAGGCAATCCAAATTAAATGTAAATACTACAACAGCAAAATATCTTTGAATATTTTAAAAACAAACTGCTGTAAAATTCACCAAATGTGTCAGTTATATTATTTTATTTTCCATTTTTCACAACCAAACATTTATAATGTAATGTATTGAATAACATTATACATAAATTGCATATTTCCAATTTTCTACTTAACCTTAAATTGTTGCTGTATAGTTTATATTAAAATCAGTCTATTACTTATATTTAGAATCCTACATATAATTGACATTTATCTGTTCTAAATTTGTTCTGCTGTCTACTAATTAGTAAGTATCTTGGTATTGGTTGTGAATCTTTTAGTTCTAAAATGGTTTCCAGGTGCAAGCAAATATTTATTTTATTATTTACAGGATAGGCACACTGAGCCAAGGCTCATTTCCAGGTGCAACCTAGATGATTGTACACAACACAAGAGAGAGAACAAAAGAGGCTTACATCAACAGAATTAAAAGACAAAATCACTGTAAAACAAAGGCTAGCAAGAATAATGTAAGCAAAAACTGCTAAGTAAAAGTGAATTCAGTCATGAGAAGCATAAAGAGACATAAATTAAATTGGACAGGGATTAGAAAATAGTACAAGATAAGTATAAAACTGTACCTAGGAGGCAGTAAGTGTGTCAATAAGCTTTCTGAGACAGCAGGAGAAGGCGCAATAAGCAAATTAAAATCAGATGAAACAGGTGAGTACTGGCTCAGGTAAAGACAGATGGTGCCTTACAAGGATTAGCAAGTCATGCAAAAGAGAAGGAAGAGACCGATACCCCTGGGGAAGGGGCTCATTAATCAATTAATCAATCTTTATTTTACCAGGCAAAACACCATTGAGTAGTACTCATTTACAAGATGGACCTGGGTATGTTTACAAGACATTACAAAGAAAAACAATGAATGCATAAAGTAGCACAGGGAGCATTACAGGTAATAAACAAGCATTTGTCAATGCCGAATGTTTGCTTGCTGGCATTGGCATTGGTAGTGTAGAAGTTAAAGAGCTGCATAATAGGAATGGCAGCGAAGTATTGAACTGAAGCCAACCCCACTACCACCCTGCAGAGAGTGACAGGCATTGGGATGTGCCTTTGGGTCATCAGGCATAATGACCATGCCATTTCACCACACCCTACCCTGCAGACACTGACAAGTGTCACGGTGTGCCTTGGGGTCTTTGGCCCTTATGCGCACCCCATTCCATCAGGAAATATGGTGAGATGGGTGCGGTATAGGAGAATGGGGTGAAGTTTGGGCCCGAAGAGTCCGAGGCACACCTTGATGCCTCTCACTGGCTGCAGGGTGTGGGTGGGGGTGGAATGGTATGAGCATGACAGGCAAGAATCCCAAGTCACACCCCTGATGCATGTCATTCTCTACAGGGTGGGGCATTATGGTTGGAAACCCTAACGCCTCAGGCATTCGTTGGCATTTTCACTGCAAATTTTCAACATGTTTTTTTTGTGACCCCCACCTCATGAACAGTGGCAATATCAGTTTGTTAGCCGAAAACTGCTTTTGCACAGCGACTATGGCATTTGGCACCACAGGTGCAAAAACAAATTCCGAACAGGATGTGAAAAATGACAGCGGTACTGTTCATGGGAGGTGTAAAAAATGGCAATGTTGAAAATCTGCTGTGAAAATCTTAAAAATCTGGTGAAGTCACGAACGTGCGTAGAAACTGTACAATGCACACCTGTAATGTAACTAGTTTGGGGATTTTTTTACAGCAGATTGTTAACACAGGCATTTTGGGACCTCTGATCATGAACAGTGTCAGTGTGATTTTCTTTATCTGTCCCGAACAATGATTTCCCACAGTGACCACGCATTTCTGTACTGAAAGTGTGAAAACACATTTTGGCCATGTTGTGGAAAATGACAGCTGTACTGTACATAAGGAGGTGTGGAAAAATGCCACTGGTGAAAATCTGGACTGAAAATATTACAAATTCATGAACTTATGAGGGTGCATGGAAACTGCACAATGCTCACTCATAACACAGTCATTTTATGGAGTTTTGTCACCAAATTTTCAACACAGCCATTTTAAGCCCTCTGCTCGTGACCAGTGTCACTGTGATTTTCTTAATCTGTCCCAAACATTGTTTTTGCACACCGACTGTACCATTGTGTGCTACATGTGCGGAAGCACATTTTGGGTGAGATGTGAAAAATTGTAGCTGTACTGCTCATAAGGAAGTGCGGTAAAATGGCACTGTTGAAAATCTGGTGTGCAAATATTACAAATTCGCAAACTTGCGTAGGAACTGCACAATGTGCGCTCCTAAAACAGTCATTTTGGGGACATTTTTTGCCAAATTTTCAACATAGCCATTTTAACACCTCTGCTCATGACCAGTGTCACTGTGACTTTCTTAACGTGTCCCATACATTGATTTCGCACACCGACTGCGCCATTGTGCGCTACATGGGCAGAAACACGTTGTGGGCTTAGATGAAAATGACAACTGTACTGCTCATAAGGAGGTGTGGGAAAATGGCAATGTTGAAAATCTGGATGAAAATATAGAAAATTTGCAAACTTACTGAGCGTAAGGAACTGCACAAGCACACTTGTAAAACAGTCATTTTTAGGATTTTCACCAAATTTTCAACATAGCCATTTAAGACCTCTGCTCATGAACCATGTCACTGAGATTTTCTTAATGTGTCCCATACATTGATTTTGCCACCGACTGCGCCATTGTGCTACATGAGGAAACACATTTTGGGTGAGATGTGAAAATGACAGCTATACTGCTCATAAGAAGGTGTGGTAAAATGGCAATGTTGAAAATCTGGAGTGAAAATATTGAAAATTCGTGAACTTATGAGCGTGCGTAGGAACTGTGCAACGCACGCTCGTTAAACAGTCATTTTTAAGAATTTTTCCACCAAATTTTCAAAATAGGCTTTTTGAGAGCCCACCTTATGAACACTGGCAGTGTTGTTTCATTAGTCATTCTGGAAAGGTGATTTCGTGCAGTGGCTGCGAAATCACCCTTTGGGCCTGAGTAACGCCATGACAGTGCAAGAATTCATGAGAAGGGGTCCCAAAAAAACCATGTTGAAAATTTGGTGCAAAAATTCCAAAAAATGCCTGAGATATACAATAAAGTTGAAAAAACCCTATCTATCCCATTATACAGCTTACCGGCATTTCCTCAGTTCGCGGTCAGCTTTGAAGATTGCAGACGTGTTCACGGTCCATCGAAGATCGTCTCGCCGGACTCCGGAGGTAAGTATGGGGTGAGGGGGGTGTGGGGAGGCAGGGTGCGCAGTGGGTGGTGCGGGTCGTGGGGGGGCAGGGAGACTGTGAGGGACCTTTTTTTCTTTACAGGTTTTATTTGTTTAAAAAGATGACGTGGGAGATTTGCCACACTGGGGTGGGCTCCCAGCATGGCAGAAGGACGGCTGGGGGGGGCGTGGAGCCAATGGAGGATTGGGCACCCCTGTCGGCCATGGCATCTGTTGCCACGCTGGGGTGGGCTCCCAGCGTGGCACCCTGTACTCGGGGAGGGGACACAGTGGAGACGACGGGGGATTGGGCACCCCCGTCATCTATACGACATAGCCACGCTGGGGTGGGCACCCAGCGCAGCATATGAAACTGTGTTCCGGGGGGGCGCAGCACAGCCGACGGGAGATTGGGCACCCCCATCGGCTATACTGTGCATGCGTTGGGCGGGGGAGCAGCAGCATGTGTATATATGTGTGTGTGTGTGCATGTATGTAGGGGGAGCGCGCATGAGCAGGCGATATCTGATCGCTGCTCACTGAAGCGTAGTTCCCCCTTTCAACTGTATGCCACCAGATTTTGGAGCTGTCATAGACAGCTCCAGCAGGCATTGGAGAACTGCGGCTGCGCCTGCAAACACACTGACTGAATTGGAAGAGGGCTGACACACCTCTGAAAACTCCAATGATGGCACTATGTTTCTTGCACATGCGTGCAAGCAAACATAATAAATGCATCAAATTAGAACAAAATGTATACAGTATACAATATGCAATGTACAGAAAACAAAATATGTGCACTGGAAATTAATATATACACACTGGTGCAAGGTAACTTGCCAAATTGTCAACTTTCAAGTCATTACTAAGGCTGCACATCACTGACACATGTATTTGTCTGTCATAGCCCCATTAGTACACTGATAATAAGGGCCAATCCAATCTATCACCATATTTAAGTTTTCATCTCCCCTCACTACAGACACCCTTTCCTCTTTCACCTCTAACCGGATTATTACTCTCCCTCCTTTTCTGATTGGTTCCTACCCTTTTCCCTTCCTTACCCTAGCTTCCCTTTCCTCCATGCTGCCCTGAATTGCACAGGTGCTACTACCTGGCATTCCTGAAGTTTTTTAAGCTCTTTACAGTGCCTTGGATTCATGCTTATATCGTAAATATACTGTATTTCTTGTAAATATGTCCATGTTGCAAATATTCCCTACTTGTGTAAACACTTCCCCATAGGTATATGAGTGTTATATTGCTGTTTTAAGTCTTATGTTTGTATTATTTTTCTCTGTATATTTCTGTTTCTTTGTTTATCCCTGAATATTGCAATTGTTTTTTTCAGCAGTACGTTTGTTGCCCAGGTCCACTTCATAAATTAATTCTCTCAATGGTGTTTCACCTGGTTAAATAAAGATGATGGATTGAATGATGAGAGTATAAATAAGGCAGAAAAGACATTTTAGTAAGTGGAGGGAGTCAAGAACCAGAAGAAAGGGGTATAGGTCAATGCTGAAAGCAGTTGCAAGACTCGAAGGAATGTGCCAACAAGGGTTTAAAGGTGGCCAGTTTGACAGGGATTGCTATTTTAGAGTCTTTTGAATGCTGCTTCAGAGAACAGGCAGGGTATGACTTATAGATAGAAGCCTCACCAAGGCATATTCTGATCCTGGGAACAACAAAGGTGATATAGGAGAGGCTTCTAAAGGGGTAGTTCCTCACAGTGCAGGCAGGCAGGCAGACAGTCAGAATTATATTGGGGCAGCTTGTTAATTATTGCTCGGTACATCCAGGTGACTGGATTTTTCTGTTGTCTAAATTTAAGGGACAGCCATCCAAGTTCTGAATATAGGGAGCAGTGATGAGTGGAATATGGTGCACTGGTAATAAATCTCATTGCATGGTGGTAGAGAGTGTCAGGCTTAGCTAAGGCAGTACTAGGGCCTTGTCCCTAGACGAAGTCTGCATAATCAAGAAGTATAAGAAAGGTAGACTGGACCAAACAAATTTTTGCTTCTTGCATGAGTAGCTGCCTGATGTGGAAGAACAGTCCTAGCCTTTGCTTTAGTTTTTCACTAGCTCTTTGATATGGTTAATGAAGGACAACTTATGGTCGACACAGAAACCCAGATATTTGAATCTGGTTACAAACTCCAGGTTTTCCCCCAGTAGGGTAGTAATTTGAAGTCCAGGGCAGTGACTGGATATTTTAGCTGAAGGTGAAAGAAACATTGCCCTTGTTTTTTTTTTGCCATTTATCAAGAGCTTTAGATGGAGATTTTGCTGCAGAAGGTTAAAGTCTACTTGTAAGTCTTTGCAAGCAAGCTCTGGGGTGGGCCTGTCAATGTAAAGAACAGTGTAATCTGCGAAAAGATGGATAGTAGCAGATTTCATATAGGAATTGATGTTACTGATGTAGATTGCAAATATTAAAGGGCCCAGACTAGACCCTTGGGGCACACCTCTCATGAGAGGTTTTAGCTGAGATAGGCCCCCATCTACTTTGATCTGCTGTTGACAGCTGGTTAGATAACTAGAAAACCAGTTCAGTGCTTGGGAGTCCAGACAAAATGTTTTGTAACAAAAACAGAAGCAGGTCATGATCCACATCGTCAAAGGCCTTGCTAAGGTGAAGAAATAGGGCACACACATGTTTTTTGTCATCCAGTGACTTTAATCAGTCATTGGAGACCTTAGTAAGGGCTGAGCCCGTACTATGACATGACCTGAATCCAGACTGCACTGAGTTCAGAAGGTTGAACATTTCCAAATGCTGTCTAAGCTGGGACTTGACATTTTTTTCAAGTAATTTGGATATGATAGGAAAGAGAGATATGGGTCAGAACTGGTTTAAATCACACAGATCACCAAACTTGAAGAGAGGAATAACATGGGTGTTTTTTCAAACCAGTGGCAGAAGGCCCTGAGCAAGGGATATATTGAAGAGGTGTGTGATGGGGAGACAAAACATGATAGCCTATTTTTAGATTGTAGGGGTCAATATGGTCAGTACCTGAACTCTTTCTGGTGTTGAGTCCCAGGAGAAGATCTTCCACCTGTTTTATTGTGACAGTGCAGAAGGGAAAAAAGAGCATCACAAGAAGGAGCGGCAGAGGTAAGACCAGACGAGCCCTGGGCAGTGAGTTGTGCACATAGGGTATTAGCATGGGGGGAGTCAAATGCTAGCCTGACACTATTTCTCACCTTTTTATTCATTTTATAATAAATTTATTTATGACCTGTGCGTTTGTTATATGGTTTGTGTGTGCTCTGCCTTTAGTGTTTCAACACTGAAACAGTCCTTATGGAGTTAAGTTTTTTTAATTGGATATGTTGAAACCAGGTCTGCACTTTTGTGAAGTTGCACTGCACTGTGCGAATGTGATTGTACCTTGCCCCCAGTTTTCCATTTACCTATCCCCCTCTACATCTTTCTGCTATATACCATTTTTTTCTTAACCCTCTCCCCTACCCCCAATTATCTGACGATGTCCTTACTTGGTTGAAAGCTCCACCTCTCTCCCACCTCAGACAATGCCACCTCCAGCTGATCCCCCAACCCCCTCTTATCTAATCAGTCTATCTGTTAATATGTACTAATTTGATTTGTATAAGTTCAAATTTTACTATTACCGTCTGTGTATATGCTTCAATGTTTTGTTTTGTTTTTCTCTGTAAACCTTGTAGTTTTGTAATGTTTGTTCAACACTGATGTGGAACCTTTGAAAATGAGTCCTTGACTCAAAGGTATTAATCCCAAACTGAAATAACTAAATAAATTAATCTGTGGCAGAGTGACCAGAGTACAATAACATGGTGTCATCTGTGTATAGATGAATCTTGGAGGGGGAGCAGAAAGAGGGGAGGTCATTTATAAATGTAGAGAAAAGAATGGGGCCCAGGATAGAACCTAGGAAGGGGGCTACAGAGGGATGAACTCACAAGGACAGCTTGTTGCCTGTGCTGTAGGCATAGAAACATAGAAACATAGAAACATAGAAGTTGATGGCAGATAAGGACCGCAAGGCCCATCCAGTCTGCCCATTTGTTTTTCTACCTTATAAATGTGCCATCGGCCTTTGCCCTGTCAGTGGCCTATATATTCATACTCATTTGTATTGCTCCCTTATGCCTATCCCATGCCTGTTTGAAGCCCTGCACTGTATTCATAGCCACCACTTCTTGTGGTAAGCCATTCCATGCATCCACCACCCTTTCTGTGAAAAAGAATTTCTCACATTCCCCTTAATGGCCCCCTCTAATCTCATGCTGTGTCCTCTTGTCCTGCTATTTTCTTATATTTAAACATGTTAGACTCTTTCACCTTGTTAATGCCCTTAAGTTGCTTGAATGCCTCAATCATATCACCCTCTCCCTCCTTTGCTCAAGGGTATACATATTGAGCTCTGTTAATCTGTCCTCATATGTCTTCTGATGCAGTCCCTGCACCATTTTGGTTGCCCTTCTCTGGACTGCCTCAATTTGGTTAATGTCCTTGTGAAGTGTGGCCTCCAATACTGCACGCAGTACTCCAGATGGGGCCTAACCAGTGTCTTGTAAGAGGGATTATTACCTCCTCTTACGACTTATGATACCCTACTAATATACCTAACACCCCTAGCTTACCTACTGCTTTAGGGGTCTGCTTGGATGATTTCAGGTCATCAGTGATGATGATACCCAAGTCTCTTTCTTCCTTTGTGACTGCTAGCAACTCCCCTCCCAGCCTACAGGTGGCTTCAGGGTTTCTCTTCCCTATGTGCATGATTTTGCACTTCTTTGCATTAAATCCCAGTTGCCACTCTTCTGACCATTTTGTCAGTTTATCCAGATCTCTTCTCATTCTGCCCACCCCATCTGGATCATCTACTGTGTTGCAGATCTTGGTGTCATCTGCAAACAGACAAGCCTTACCCTTTAGTCAATCTGCAAGGTCACTAATGAAGATGTTGAAGAGGACTGGCTCCAGGACTGATCCCTGAGGTACCTCACTTGTGACTTGCATCTCTTCTGACTGTATACCATTTACCACCACTCTCTGTTTTCTGCCCTTCAACCAGTTTGCCACCCAGTTGACCAACTTCTGACCCACCACGAGCCTACCCAGCTTATTTATCAATCTTCTATGTGGAACAGTGTCAAAAGCTTTGCTGAAGTCAAGCTAAGCGACATCACTGCTCCCCTTGGTCCACCACTCTGGTTACCCAGTCAAAGAAATCTATGAGATTAGTTTGACAGGACCTTCCTTTGTAAACCCATGCTGTCTTGGATCCTGTGCCCTATGGATTCCAGGTGTTGCACTATCCTTTCCTTAAGGAGTGCCTCCATAATCTTGCCCACTACTGAGGTAAGACTGACTGGTCTGTGAGTTTCCTGCCTCCTCCCTGCTACCACTCTTGTGGAGGCGGGATCACATGAGCCCTTCTCCAGTCTTCTGGGACCTCTCCCTATGCTCAGAGACTCACTAAACAGTTCTGCTAATGGCTCTGCTAGTTCCACCTTTAGCTCCTAAGTACCCTGGGATGTATGCCATCAGGTCCCATTGCCTTATCCACTCTGAGCTTAGCAAGCTCTTGTAGGGACCCTTTCTTTTGTGAAGGGAGTAGTGCTCACCTCCCTCCCCGTGTCCATGATGCTGAGCTGTGGGCCCTGCCGTACCTTCTCTTCAGTAAATACTGAGCAAAAGTATCTATTTAGGATAGATGCCTTTACAGGGTCCTCCTCCTCACATGCTCCCTTTTCTCCACTAAGCTTAGCAATACCCCCTCTGGACTTTCTCATTTCACTAATGTATCTATAGAAAGTCTTGTCACCTTCTTTTACTGTTCGTGCTAGTATTTCCTCAATTTGGGACTTTGCCTGCCTTACTGCCTTCCCTGCTTCCCTTAGGGCAGTTTGGTATGCCTCCCTATCTTCATCCCGCTGTGTTCCCTTATATTTTCTGAAGGCCAGCCTTTTGGCTCTGACCTTTTCTGCTACTGTATTTGAGAACCAAAGTGGTTTCCTTCTTCTTTTGCTCTTCCTTTTCTGTCTAACACAATGGGATGTTGCTTCAAGTATTGCATCCTTAATGCTTGCCCACTTTGCCTGTACCCCCTCACCTGTGTTTCTTTTTGCCAGGGCTAGCTTTAACTCTGTTGGCCATCTTATCAAAGTCAGCTCCTCTGAAGTCCCATATTTTTGCCTTGGAGCAGGATGATTTAGATGTAGTAGCCAAATTAGACCATACCATGTGATGGACACTGGCCTCCAGGTGACCTTCTACCTGGAGATCTGTGATCCCTTCCTTGTTAGTCAGTACTAGATCTAGGATAGCCCTGTCTCTTGTGGGTTGCTGTACCAATTGTTTGAGGCCCTCCCCCTGCAGGGAATCCACCATGTGTCTAGTTCTGGCAGATGTTCCTGCTGGTATTGACCAATCTGTATCCAGCATGTTGAAGTCTCCCATTATCAGAACCTCCCCTTTAGCTGTCATGTTTTGTATATCTTCTAACATTAATGTGTCTATGTCCTCCCCTGGTCTGGGGGCCTGTAGACAACCCCAGTTCTTATGGCTGTCCCATTTCCTGTTTCCAGGGTGACCCATATGAACTGCATGAACTGAACCTGATGGTTTCTGCAGGAGCTAGCCCAATGGAGTACATTTTATGGATGAGAAGGGAGTGGGAGACCGAGTTAAAGGCGTTAGCCAAGTCCACAAAGATAGCAGCACTTACTAGGACTTTATCCATGGCTGACTGGACTGAGTCTGTCACGCGAGCAGGGAAGAGACTGTTGAGTGTTGTTGCCTGAACCTGTATTGGTAAGGTAAGAGAAAGTCAGTGGCAGTAAGGTGTTCCAGAAGCCTAGAGTATATTAGGGATTCCTGGAGCTTTGTAAGAGCAGGAAGGAGAGATATGGGTCTATAGTTGCCAGGATAGGTTGGGTCCCTACATTTGTGTACAGGGAGCACTTTGGCAAGCTTCTAGGCCAGAGGGATTGAGCTGGTGGATATAGAGAGGTTAAGGAGATGAGCTAGGGAGGCTGCATTAGCAGGGTCAAAGATATGTAGAATCTTAGGATGGAGACCGTCTGGGCTAGATTTAAGTGTTGAGGACAATCCATGCCTTGTAGCCTTCTTGGGGAGAGATTGGAGGAAAGGAGTATCCAGACTCAGCAGGGAAGGGGAAATTGGATGTAGGGGGATGGTCAGGGAGGACGCAGGAGGTAAAGTATTTATTGAAGACCTCTGCTATAGCAGCTGGGTCAGCGATGGACGTGCCCTCAATGTTCAGAAGTAGGAGTGCATGTTCGGGGTTGGGGTCTAACAGGTTATGGAGGGATTTCCAGAAATTTGCTTGGGAACCCGAATGAGTCTGAAACTTGGACTTGAAGTAATTTGATTTCACTTTTCTGATGGCTTGTGTGCAGGCATTTTTGAGGGACCTGTAGAGCTGGAATTCAAAGGGTGTAGAGAGGCCTTGAATTTCGCCCAGCTTTTGTCATGCGAATTACAGAGGACTAGGATGTCTGGAGTAATCCAGGGGAGGCAATGATGTTTTACTCTCATCTTTTTTAAAGGGGCATGTATGTTCCAGACACTGGTGAGAGTGTCAGAGAACAGTTGGAGAGCAGAGTCAATGTTAGGGGCAGAGTACACGGGTGACTAATCTGCACAGAATAGATCCTGGAGGAGGAGATTGAGGTCCATGTGGCAGAAAGGGCAGTACCACATGTACTTAGGTGTGAATTTAGAGACTGTGGCTTTACATATGCAGAAAGTGATACAGTGATTGCTAAGGACATTGGGGAGTACTCAAGCAGTACAGATGCTGTGAGGGTGAGAGGTAAGCACCCAGTCAAGTAGAGAGTGCTTGGATGATTTGCGGTTTAAACAAGTGGGCTCAGTGATCAACTGGGAGAGGTTCAACAATTCAATTGTAAGGACAGTGGGTTTCGTGTCAGGGGAAAGCCAATCCTGGTGAAAATTGTCAAGCAGGACAAGCTCACCTTTGCTCGAGTGTGAAGAGACAGCGGAGATGCATTCAATTAAAGAGTTGTGTGGTGCTTTGGGAGGACAGTAAAGAACTGCCAGATAGACAGGAAGGGTGGAGGGAAAAGAGAGTTGGGTAATAAGAAGCTCACGGGAGGAGATGGGCTTGGTGTTGGAGGGGAAAAGGGAGGAGAGCAGGAGAGGGTGTTCCTGCTGTAGATAGTCACTCCTCTGCCACACTTGTTGTGGTCTTGTCCAATTTATCAATTAATATATGGCTAATGTGCTCATTATTTGAAAAATTCCCCATAAAGACAATCTGATTTAAATTTAAATGTATACATATAATGAATTAACCAGATTTAACCTAATCCCACCTCCTCTGATGCGATCCACAGTGTTTCACTATTTCTGACTTTCCAAGGGGCATTATTTGGAGGACAGCCCTATGCACTGGTGGTAGCACATTGTGCTGCCTATGCAGAGTCATGACTTTGCGCCCAAGGCTTGAAATATTTGTTGCAGTGTGGCAGGGCAGGATGACAGGGATGCATCACCCAGGCTTGTACTCTGGGGTTCCACCATGCCACATCAACAATGAAGTTGTCAAAATGTGGCACGGCAAAAGTCACAATGTCAACAGGCAAAATTTCACCTGTCAGACATTGTCTCTTTTCATGTAGGGTGCTTCATCCCCACACCCCCTGATGCATAGATATCCAGCTCTGCATTGCACCTGACTTGGAAAGGGGGATATCTCGGGGAAATAGTGAAATTTTGCTGGCAGGTCAATTACAGTGACAATTTCGAATTTCATTGAAATTGTCGCTGTAATGACTTTCACCGTCGGGATTTTGCTGTTGTAACATGATACAGTAATCTGGAGAGCGGACTGGGTGGGGACCCTTTCTGGCCCTATTTAGTACCTAAACAATGTTCTAGACGTTTTTCTGTTTTCTTCACATCTTCTCGAATCTCGCAATTTGCATGCATTTTCATATTGATTGTAATCAAATTTTATGCCAATGATAAATTTGAATTTTGGAACCACTGTTTAAGAAGAGATTCTTTTTGATCTAAATATTTGAACCAGTCGTAAATTTATGTGTTTTTTTTTTCTTTACTGGAATTTGCTCTGCCTTGTCCCTGCTCTGAAGGACTGCTGGAAAACATTTCACAATTTGTGTCATTGCAGGGCAGACGGCTCTGCACATTGCTGTGGTGAACAAAAATGTGAACCTAGTGAAGCATCTGATCCGAATGGGAGCTGATGTTAACACACCTCAAGCAACTGGAACATTTTTCAAACGGAGTCCATGCAACCCAATATACTATGGTAAGATGCCAGTGAAGGCACACATATGTTGGAGGGCTTGTCTAACCAGTTTCTTTGCTTTTTCAGCTTGTTAACCTTGACATATCTCATCTATATTTACAACACACCACACTTTTCAGGACTCTCTTTTTGAGTTCCTTTTCACTGCTCTATGATCTTGGCTAACTATTTCCTCTAACCCCTGACCTCAAATCAGTTTACTATCAGTGCTAATCTAGGGTCATTGTTCTAAGAAAATACTGTTTAGATCACACTGCTCAGTGAGCCTGGCTTTCATGTGATTTTCATATTGCTGACCCATAGAACTCAGTACCTTGATTGGATTCCTCACACTGTGGAATGTTCAACAACCAGTCACACCTATCTATAAGCATGGAGGTGGGCAGGGGGGCAGGGGCATTCAAGGGGCACAGCTGAGTTCTTATGAGAGTGTATCCCTTCTGGACTATCAAAGCCCAACAGAAAAGATTTCACTTTTTATTTAGAAAAGAATGGCATAATCGGAGGACTGAGAACCCCCCCCCCAAGTTCTTAAGTATAATACTGTGCAACCAATCAAGCAGTTGTATGGGACAATGAATAGTTGACTGCGCTGTGCTATGCTGTGCTGTGCTATTGTGCTAATAGTAGTGATCGCAGCAGAAACAAATGAATGCGCTACCATTTAAATTGAAAAGTAATGGGATGGGGTGTGGGAGCTGAACCCTAATAAATTCTTAACAAAACCAACTGATATTTACGTTTTAGTTTACTGGGGTGAATCTGTTCCCACCTCCATTTTCTTTTCCAGTTTTTAGAATGGCCACATAGTATTCAGGAGTTCAGGGTGTTCTGTATTCCCGGACATCTTACTATGGGGTCCTTTGTTCTCCACTTACATCAAAAACCTCACTGCTGAGGTGCCCAACAATCTGTGCCATATTGGTGGGGGGGTGGGAGGCAACAGGTGAGGGGGGCTGTTAAAGTGCAAAACATTCTGTGACAGCCAGCCTGGGGAAGTAGGGCTTACAATTGTGTTACTCCTCTTGTAGCCTCCACATCATTCTGGCTGACTCTGCAATGCACATCTTGTACTGAGGACAGCAGTAGAGTGCCAGCATGCCCCCTTGCAGTACCCAACCTGATCACCTTCATAGCTCCACAAATCTGATCATAGCCATACTCCACAGCTACAGCAGTGCCACATGCAGATGCCTAGAGGCTTCCACACTTCAGAATAGTTGCCTCTGCATTTTCTGATCTTCCCTATACAACCACTTAAGGGTGCTCAGGGGTTTTGGACGGCCTTGTTAATCAGCCCCACATTCCTTGGCACACTAAACTTTCTGCAGTGTAGAGGATTTTCTCTACTCCATGCCACCATGGACCATCATGACATTCTGGTGAAATCTGAGGCAAGAAAACTGTTAACCCTTTCTTTGCAATTAGTGCTCTTTTCCTTCTGAGTATTGGAAGGCCTCCTTCATGCCGACCACCCCAGCCTCGTCACCTCAAAATCCCTAGGACTCACTGCACCAGCATATTCTCCAGGCCTCACCTCCCTAAGCAGGGGACTGGGGTTCCACAACCCCCACCACAAAATGGATCCAGTTCCGTGGCAGTGCCTGATCATCAGGTGTGGGGCCTATGGGTGGTTAGAAGATGGGGGAATTTCCCTAGTGTTCATTCAGTGGCATCAATGACATCATTACCCACACTCCTGTGCATAGCTGGTCAGACTCTTGCAGCTCCACTCCTCCCTGTTTCCTTCACCTCCCACCTGCTGCCAGGCTCTGTGCCACCCAGTCTCCAGAGGAGGAGAGCAGTCCAATGGACACTCAGTCCTAATCCACTTGGTTGACCCTCCGACAGCCCAAGTTCACTCCAGAACTCAGGTCATCGATGTTGCAAGTGGTAGTGCTACTGCTGTGCTGGCAGCTGACCCAATGTTATCACTTTGGCAGTATTCAGACCCCAATTTCCTGGTTTGCAGCCCTGTGTGATATCCACTAGACTGCAATGGCTGCTGCATTGTACAGCTGTGGGGACATGTGGTAGACATGTCTTCAGTTTATATCCTCTCTAGAGATAGGCTGCATCTGCTTTTTGCTTTCTGAGGTAGGGAACAGGGCTAGTCTGTACATAAGGAGTGGCTTCAATCAGTTGCACAATATGCTTACATTTTCTTTTTAAAGTTTTGTTATAATGGCCTCAAAAGGAGACCGTAAGTGCTGCTTTAAGCACTGCAGGTGGGAAAACTGTTTGCATGTGCCCCTCACAGTCATTCATAGGAGGCTGTCTCAACTTATTCTAGGGGCCCTTAGAAGGCCAGATTTAGGTGGCAGGGAACCTTTGGTGATATATGCTTACAGTACTTTATCTGTAAAGTTGCTGTTTTAGTCAAAGTAACACTTTTAGGGCAAAGGTAAGGTGTAAAGGGTCCTTCAAAGTCTTGAAGACCATGAAAAGCTCATTTAAATGCTGGCCCGGTGGTACTGAGAGTTGAGGTGCTGGACACCACACTTCATGCCATGCTGGCAAACCTGGCTCAGGAACGAGCTCAGGTTGCTGGGGATCAGCAGAGGAGGGAGAAGACCGAGCATCCAATGGACAGCTCTCCTCACCCAGGGAGGGATGGAATGTTGTCCTGCTCCTTGGCTGCCTCCTGGTGGAGGCTGGGTGTCAGCATCTGAGTTAGGGAGGCAAGAACGTGGTGACATGGCATGCGCATGCATCCATGCATGCACACTGATGGCCGTGATAGAGGAGGGATGAAAACAGAAAATGGATGCATGCTGGTAGGCTGCATGATGCTCGACTGCACTCCTGACCTAGGGTTCATCTCTAGGCAAGATAGATTGTATAGTGGGGGGAAGAGGACTGCCTCCCTTCCCTGACCCTGGCACTGGGGGAAATCTGTGGGGGATTCGCCAGGATCTGGCTGGGGGTTGGGAGATACATGCAGTGTCAGGGTGGATGTGAGCTCTCTCAGAAGACAGCCAGAGCCCACTTGCCAGCAGCCTACAGGGAGAACACAGAAGATGAAAAAAAGCCCTTTTAAATGAGGTACTGACCTAATCTATAGGTGTGTACAATCTGAAGATATATTTGTCTAACTCTGCTATACTGTTTCAAGGCAGCAGAAGTAGAAAGTGATGTTACAGCTGGAGAAGCTGTTCTTAACAGTGCACAGGTTTCCCCAGTGGTTACATAACTTTCTGTGTCGAGGTTCCAGTAAATGACTGCTGCATTTTTTAAATATAGAATTAATTTACACGTGGATAGCCCCAGGTAGAGCTGTTGCAAAGTTTTACTTCATTTTGAAGTCCCAGCAAAGTTGCATAGTTTGCCTCACGAAAATCTTCATGAATTGCCCACCTCCGAATGAGTTTCCATGGGAAAGTGGCCCTTTTTCAGTCAAAGTCATGATGACTTCCCTTGAAAAAGTGGTACTTCCCTTTCCAAAAACTTTGCAAAGTCAGGTCTTCACAAATTTGGCAAACTTGAATTCATTTGTGAACTGAAGTATGGCATCTGCGCACATCTCTACCTTCATACAGGCAACATCTAATGGTAAGCCCAAATAGAGGCTTTCCTGGGCTTTTAGATTATAAGTGAGACAGCCCACCTTCATTATCTTTTATGGACAATCCTTCAAAAAATAATAACTGATTTATGGATTTCTAATTTAACAAAATATGTGAAAAAATGAATGTGGTTCTCTAAACAGAGAAATTCAGGGAGCAACTTGGCTTACTAGGGTCTCTCTGGTAATGATTTTTTTATTTGTTTTTTGTTCTTTTCTCCCCAAAACAGGTGAACACATCCTGTCCTTTGCCGCCTGTGCAGGGACTGAAGAAATCATAAGGCTTATCATTGATAATGAAGCTAACATCACCGCACAGGATTACCTTGGTAGGGGGATGTGTAACATGTCTGTCTGACTATCAGTGTATTACAGCATCACCACACAGAATTACCTTGATAAAGGCAACAAATGTGTGTCTACTCAGAGTATTAAAGTAACAGTAACCAGGAGTACCTTGGTAGGGGGATTTGTCACACATGGGTGTCTGTCATTCAATATTATAGCACTACTGCATTGGATTACCTTGGTAGAGGGGATGTATCACAAGTTTGTCTGTAACTCAGTGTATAACAGCATCACTGCCCAGGATTACCTTGGTAGGGGGACATGCCACTTGTCTGTCTATTACTCAGTGTATAACTCGTTATCACATGGGATTACCTTGTATGGAGACATGTCACATGTCTGTCTGTAACTCAGTGTATAACAGCAACACCACCCAGGATTACTTTGGATGGGGGGCATGTAATAGTGCTGGATTCCAGGCCAAATTGGCAGGGGTGCAGAGAACCTACTACCCCACTCAGGTGCCACCAAGTCTGCAATCATTCCCTCAGTAGATGCCTAGGCAAAGGCACAGTGGTTAGACCTTGGTGGTCTCCAGGAGAGTGGGGGTGGTGGGAAGGGAACACAATCCTCAACCTGTACCACTGTACAATTCCTTCACTGTATTGGCAGGAAAGGGCAGCCAGAAGGAGACACCTGCAGTAGTGGGAAGTGGGGTTCCTCAGAAGGAGAATCACCAGGGAAGGAGGAAGGAGGAAGAGGTCTCCAGCTAAGGAGGAAGCAGCTGCTGGTGGGGGACTTTATTGTTAGGGGGATAGACTTGGAAGGAGGGAGCTGAAGGGAGAGGGAGGTGAAGTGCCTCCCTGGTGCTTTGGCTTGGAGGTATAAAGAGCAGATCTAGAGGATCACTAGGGTGGTAGGAGATGGGAGGGAGCTAGACATCATTGTTCACCTAGGGACAAATAACCTGCAAGGGATCAATCAATCAATCAATCAAAGTCTTTATTTAACCAGGCGATCACCGTTGAGCAAGCTAATTTTCGAGGTGAACCTGGGTTTGTTAACAAGGAACAAGGGACAATATAGATGGGATGCAACACACAAGAAAATAGTAATAATACAAATAAAGTGAGATACAATAATACAGTATATACAAAGTATCAGCAGGTAGCATTGGCAGTAGTATATGTTTGGAACAGAAGATACAGCTAGTTTTGGGTAGGACACAATTTTTCATAAAAGTAAAGAAATATACCTATCAGGTGCACCGAACACAAATAAAAACTAATATAAAAAGATATATAGTGATACGGTATGGAGAATTTAGAGCTGGAACCAGGGTCAAAGGAATGTGGAAGGGACAGATATGGGGGGTAGAAAAAGGGGAGAGGGAAGAGTCGATTATAGATGTAATCAGTCTTTTAACAGTAGTAATTAGAGTGTGCTTGGACTTATAAGAGTCACTATTTAGGGTAGACAGGCACAGGACTCCTTATTATTATGTAGATATAGAGATTTAAAAGCTGCTAGGCTGATGGGGTGAGTTAATTTAAAAGTTTTTTGCAGCTTGTTCCACAGTTGAGGGAGCACAAAGCTGATGGCTGCTCTGCCAATGTGAGATTTTGCTTTGTAAACAAAAAGGTAGGGGTACTGCAGGGTCATTTCAGGGATATGTGGAGGGCCATGAAGCAGGTAATACACACGTTGGCATTTGCCAAGGAATTACCTGTGTATGGCTGAGGAGAGGAATGGGCACTCTGTACCATGACTTTTAACAGTTGGTTGAAGTCATGGTGCATTGTAGAGGGCTTCAGCTACATTGGGGACTGGGGACTAGCCAGCAAAGATGTAGACCTCTATAGGGGAGGTGGCCTGCATCTTTTCTGGAAGGGGACCACAGTAGTTAGTGGGAGGTTTAAATACTAAACCAGTTCAGGGCAGATTGGGGGGGGGCACACTGGACTTCATTTGTAGGTTTAAATACTACTTGGATGAACATTTACATTAGCCAAGGTGGTGAGACTGTAATACCAAATGAGGCAAAGATTGCCTTCTCCCAGATAATGAAGCAACAAGGAGGGAGGGCTTGCGGGAGGAAGCTCCCTTAGGGTAGAGGCACAGGAAGACAGGGGTGGGACAAGATAGAGGACACAAGGGTATAAATCAGGATACCAAGAAGACAGGAGTAAAGGAGACAGGTAATGGAGAGGGTAACAAGGGAAGAGGGGATTGGTACACTTCAAGAAACAGCACAGGCTGGAGTAGGGAAAGGAAGGTAGGTGGGTGGGGGGGGAGTAAAGTATGGAGAGCCATGTGAAGCGATGGAAGGAGTCTGGGAAACAAAATTCCAGACCTGGCAGCCATCATGGAGGAGGACAGCCTAGATTTGGTGGCCATAACATAGTCATGGTGCATTGAAAGCCATGACTAGGATGTGACAATACTAGAATACTCTCTCTTCAGGATAAATGGGGAAGGGGGAGAGGAGGGGAGGAGAGAGATTGTATTATATGTGAGGGAGGGAATCAAGACTACACATGTTTAGGGGCACCTGGAGGAAAGGAAAGGACTGGAGGTGCTGTGAGTCATTCTGGAGACAGGCGCTGGGGCCTCTATCCATACAGGGGTGGTATTCAGTCCTCCAGCACAGGCAGGGAAGTTTGATATCACACAAGGAAGGACATCATCAGGATGGTAAATAAGGGGGTAGGTTGCTAGTTGGTGACTTCAATCTGCCAGTTGTGGATTGGAGTCTTTCAACTGCAGCTTCAGCAAAGAGCAGGGCCATGTTTGACTCCCTACAAGGGATCTTTCTCAGGTAGCTAGTTAATGAACCCCACAGGGACAAGGCAATGCTGAGCCTGGTGCTTACAAACAGGGACAGCATTATAGACATTACAGTGGGTAGTCCACTAGGTACCAGAGAGGACTATTCAGTGTGGTTTATTATTAAGACAGAAGAGGCAAACCACATGAGGACAAGGGTTCTGGACTTTAAGAGGGCAGATTTTAATGAAATGAAAGAATGCCTTAGAAACTGCCTAGTAGAGGGGAATGACAGGGAGGGGTAAGGGACAGGGGGAAAAATAAGGGGCCACCTCATTGGTGGGGAAATTAATGGAAACACTTCTAAAGGAAAGACCGGCAGAGCATCTTAAATACAATGGGCTGCAAGACCAAAGGCAGCATGGAATCACGGTGTGTGTGTGTGTGTGTGTGTGTGTGTGTGTGCACGCATGTGCATCTGTGTAGGTCATGCCAGAATAACCTGAGTGAGTTCTTTGAATAGTGACCAGGGAAACAGATCAAGGGAGAACAGTGGATGTACCCTATCTTGACTTTAGCAAGGCCTTTGAGACTGTGCCACACAGGTGACTGATTAAGAAGCTGAGCAACCTGTGGTGGGATTCAAAGTGGTGAACTGGGTTAGAAACTGGTTAATGGATAGGCAATAGATGGTAGTGGTCAATGGCACTCATTCTAATGATTGGATAATGACCAACTGGATGCTGCAGGGCTTGGTTCTGGGAACAGCCCTCTTCAATGTCTTCTTAGGTGATTTTGCAGATGATGCGGAAGGAAAGGTATGCTTTTTGCAGATGACACCAAAATGGTTAATAGGGTAGACAATAAGGGAGGAGTGCAGAGAATGCTTAGGGATCTTGGGAAAGTCAAGGAGTGATCAAGATCATGGCAGTTGGGGGTCAATGCCAAAAAGTGCAAAATCATACACCTCAGACACAGGAACCCATGAACTGAGTATAGGATGGGGGAGGAGTTGCTGACAGTCTCTAAGCAGGAAAGGATACAGACTAGGCAGGGACCATCTGGGCCGATGGAGTGAGCCAAGCAGTCCTTCTCTGCTGACAAACTCTTGTGTATTAAAAAAGAAACAGAGGGAGTACTTCCAGCCTGTCCAGGTCTCAAAGACGTCTTCACCCTAAATTGTTTTGAAATTTGCACCACCAACACCAAAGTCCAATCATATAAAACAAAAGAACATATCCAACAGATAACCAATAGCTCATAGAATATCATTTTTAAAGAGCATGCATTCACTTCTAATAAATAAACATCTGACTTTTATGCATCGTATTTTAGTGTATTAGTAGTTACTTTCTATTTTTATTAAATATTTGTTCATGCAGTGAAATGAGTAGGTTTTCACCTTTGCTTTTCACATTGCTAGTAAAAAAGAATTCAACAGAATTCTTGTATTATGATATCATAAACTGCTAATTCTTACGGAATCAAAGAAACATAGACAATAACAGCACAAAAACACTAATGGTCCCCTCCAGTCTGCCCATGGTTCCCTCCCTAACCCCAGGACCTATAGTCCACCAAAGGTTCTACTGTAGCCCTCCCCATCCACCCCTCTATTCCCCTCCCTGTTATTTTGTCCTGAGTAACCATTATACTCTTTCTTCAGTCTGTCCCAAGGTGCTTGAAACCATTAAATGTATTAGCACCCACCTCAGCTTATAGACAGTTTCAGAGTTTGACCGGCTTTTCAGTAAAATAATACTTTCTCATATCCCTCCTGATCCTCCCTCCTGTCAGTTTTCACTCATGCCCTCTTGTCCTGGAACTGCTACTCATGTTAAATAATTCCCTGCAGTTAACTTATTTCCTTCAGGAACGTTAAGGTCTCTATCATACCCTATCTCCCCTCCTCTCCCATCTGGTCTCCAGCAAGTACATGTTCAGTGCCTTGAGGTGTTCCTCATAAGGGCTGCATTGTTGGCCCTGAATCATTTTTGTCACTCTCCACTGCACCATCTCCAGCCTGCCCTTATCTTTCCTGAGGTGTGAACTCCAGAACTGGGCACAGTGCTCCAGGTGAGACCTCACCAAATATCTTTTTGGTGTTCTTTCAAGTGCCAAACCTTAGACCCCCTCTTTGACCTTTAAAGGCCACTCTACATTTCCTAAAGATATTTTTTTTATCTTTTTCAAAAGAAATAAACACTTTTTTCATCAAGAAACTCTGACTTTTGTATATTTGCACTATTGTGGTCCGTCTGTATGATTTTACAACTTTTTGAAACAGTAATTGGCTTCTCTTTTTTTGTTCCCAAGCAAAATTAATTTAGGAAAAAATATCACCTACTAAATCATAACAGATCATGGGTTATGAAAAGTCATGTCATTGAATCATAGAAACCTGCTGGCAGAAAAGGACCATACAGCCCATTGAGTCTGTCTGAAAAATGATAGCCCCTGTCGCCCTCCCTTTTTACCCCCTCCCCCCTGCCCTCTTTCTTCATCCCTACCTAACCCATGTAGGTATCCTATGCCCTTTTGAATTTCTCACCTGTCCACCTCCACTATCCATTTCACCAACCTATTCCATGGCCCTACCACCCTTTGTGAGAAATAACTCCTCCTTACATCTCCCTCCAGCTTGAGTGCATGACCTCTGGTGGTTTTGTTTTTGCTCAGCCTGCAGATGCTAGTCCCTTTGACCTTATTTATTCTCTTCATGTATTTGAAAGTTTCCACCATGTCCCCCCATCCCTTTTCATCTCCAGTGTATGAGACCAAGCTTTGCCAGCCTCTCCCCATATGGTCTCCCATTTAGCCCCTGGATCATTTTAATCACCCTTCTCTGTACCCTCTTTAGCCTGTTCTTGTCTCCTTGTAAATGGGGCCTCCAGAATTGTACTCCATACTCCAGCTGTGGTATAACCAGTGTCTTATACAGTGGCATGATTACCTCCCTCCTCCTACTTGTGAAACCCCTCCCAATACACGCCAACATTTTTATTGCCTTTCCTGCTGCCCTTTCACACTGGTTTCTAACCTTTAATGTGTCAGTGATCCAAATTCCCAGGTCCTTTTCTTGCTCCATGACCTGCAGTGGCTCACACCCTAGGCAGTAATTTGCTCTTGGATTAAGTCGCCCTATGTGCATTATTTTGCACTTCTTCAAATTTTATTCCAATTGCCACTTTCCACCCACTCCTCCAGCCTGGCTAGATCTTGCCTCATTTTCTGCCCCCCCCCCCGGTGTGTCTGTCCTGCTATAGACTTTTGTGTCATCCACGAACAGGTACGCTTTTCCATTTAGACCCTCCGCTAAATCCCCCACGTACAGATTGGACAATACTGGCCCCAGCATTGATCCCTGTGGTGCCCCACTCTTCACCCCTAGTACCCTGGAGTGCTTTCCATTAACTGCTACTCTCTGAGTCCTTCCTCCCAGCCAGTTCTCCACCCACTTTGTAAGCTTGGCCCCCACTCCCAAGCCGGCTAACTTGTTTACCAACCTTCTGTGGGGGACAGAATGAAACACCTTCCTGAAATCCAGGTAGGCCACATCCACCCCCGATCATACACCTTCGTTATACCCTCGAAGAATTCTACCAGGTTGGTCTGACAAGACCTACCCCCTGTGAACCCATGTTGGTTGTTGTCACTTAGCCCTTCCTCCTCCAGGTGTCTTATTAGTCTCTCCTTAATGAGGGTTCCATCAGCTTGCCTTCCATGGAGGTGAGGATGACTGGGTGGTAGGTAAATATTTATAGTAAATCTATAATATTTTAATACAATGACATTTTACATCCGTAAAAAAATCAGAAAACAGATTTGCAGCTTTACACTGCCAGCCTTGCTAGAAGAAAGTTTGTGACTTTGTAGTACAAGGATTGCAATACATTTTTTTGTAAATGGAATGATGAAAAAGTAAGTAAAGAAATAAATAAAGGCAAGCAAAATCATTACAGCTGCATCTCAAACCCCCCAAATTAATTTTTTACTATATAAATCCTTACTAAGCACATGTTTTCTGGGACACCTTCCTTGGATAGAAATCATACGATTGTCCAGAACCTCCCTAATTCCCCCTTTCCCCAATAAAGACTCAAAAACAGATCTTGGAGGAAATGGCCACAGTCATGCCTTTATTTAGCCTTTTATACTTATATTAATACCGATATCAGTATTCCAGTTATAAACTGAGCAGCGTGCACTGCTGGGAGGATGTGCTATACCTCAAGCACTCGCACAGCCCACCAACCTGGGCCCCCCTTTAGGTGCATGCTGAAGTATCTCCAGTGATTACAGTATAGGTCATATGGCCAAGGATCCTGCGGTCAGTCCCTGTCCAGCGCCACTGACCTTGCAGCATATACTGATGGGATTGGACCATAACCCCCCATGTAAGCCCAGGTCTTGCAGTCCACCATCATCATGCTGACCAGGGGCGTCGACGACAAGTCCTTAGGGAGAATTGGCCTTATCCCCCTTTGCACCACTACTTTCATTCTGCGCTTTTCCCGAGCCACCTCACTTGGCTGTAACAGTTTCAAAATGAATGCTAATAGCTTACAACTACCTTATTCTATTTATCATTTATTTATTATTTATTTATTTTTTTTTTATTTTTTGAACTTGATACCTAAGGGCTTTCTCATAACATCCCTTTGGAGGAGGCGAAAAACCAGGGAAAAACCCTATATGGGGAAAAAACCCTAAAAGTCAATCCCCAGCCCCTACAGTAGTCACCCATATTGGGTCAAAGGGGGCCTCTCACCATGCCCCCTGCTCTGCCTTCTGAGGGCAGGAGGGTAGGTGTCCTGACAATTTGAGGAGAAAGAGGAAGAGACACTGGATACTTGTCCAGTTAAACCCCTAACTCCTCCCCACCCAAACACCTCCCAATTCGGATGGCCTGGTGATACCTCCCCTTGAGGCATGTTCAGGGCCTGCTGTCCACTGCAAGGGGAGGTATCCTCTTCCTTAGGCTTGAGCCAGGGGGGAGGGGACCCTCGGACAACTGTCCAGCTTCTGCAATGCTTAGGTGGCCTTTCTATTGTCCAGTAGCCCTCAATTACCCCCATTCCCCAATAATGACACACACATACACGGATCTTGGAGGAAATGGCCACAGCATGTGTTTATTTAACCTTTTATACTTATATTAATACTGATATTAATATTTCAGTTATAAATTGAGCAGTGTGCACTGCTGGGAGGATACCCCACACCTCAGGCAATTGCACCACCCACCAACCTGGGCCCCCTTTAGGTGCATGCTGAAGTATCTCCAGTGGTTACAGGGTAGGTCATATGGCCAAGGCTACTGCGACCACACCCCATCCTGCGCCATTCACCTTGCAGTACATATTAGTGGGATTGAACTGTAACCCCCCCATGAAGGCACAGGTCTTGTGGTCCACCATCCTCACACCGGCCAGGTGTGATGAGTCCTTTGGGAGAATTGACCTCATCCCCCTTTGACTCCACTACCTTCATTCTGCGCTCCTCCTGAGCCACCACATGCCGAACCTCGTGCGACCCCTCAAGCCACTCGCACAATTTCTTCCTCCAAGATCCTCCTAAAATCCTCCAATAGGCTATCCAAACCTTCTACCTGCACTTGCCCTTCCTTTCTTCCCCACCACTAAGCCTTGGTGGGTGGTGTAAATTACATCATGCTTCACCAGAGCACCCCCCCAAAGGATTCCATAAAAACTCTCATCTCTCTGTTAATCCTCATGCAGGCTCTGTACAATGCCATTCCCTGCCTTGCATATAGCCAGTGCTCCCTCATTAACATGTGTGACCAGATAAGAATTGTATGGGGCCACCAGGCCTCAATGGAATGCAAATCTTCCTTCATCACCAGTAACAGATTCACCGTTTTCTTTTGTCCAAGGTCTTCTCCACCCAAGTGAATCAATAAGATGCCAGACATCTTCCACCTGCCAGCCTCCAGTTGAAGCATCATGAGCAAACCTTCTCAGCGCATGACCTTAAGCCCCAGCCATGAAATCTGTACCACTTGATGTGGCATTGTTAGGTTGCTCCCCCCTAGCTGGGTGCTCTCTTCACTGCTCATCAAATGGCGTGCCTGCATATCCATATGTTCCTGGTACTGTCCTAGGTGCCTGTAAGAGGCAAAAAAGTTACTGTAAGTGTGGTCGGACATAGCGTAAGAATGCCTGGGATTTCCATCGCCCCAAGGCCTGTATGTCTCTATTAGACAGACCCATGCTTCTGGCATTCATTGCTGCTCCTGTCTGGAAAGAATGGGTACTAACATTTCGTTCATTTAGCCCTGCTTGCTGATCAGCCTTTTTCAAAATGAACCTAACTTGATATGCCATCACAGGTCTTCCATTCTGATAATGGAAAAAGGCTTCCCCTAACTCGGGGCAGGATGCACAGTATTCATTGATCATACGCTCCACTGGCCAACCAGACCCGCAAGTGCAATCACCTTATACCAACGTTCTACCACTCTGCTCAGTCTTCGACTTACTTTTGGAGTCAAATGTAAATCCTCAATGCCACAGATAACACATCCTGCACTAATAGCCCTGAAACCTCTTTGCTCACTGTGGCCTACATCAACTCAAAAACCCTAAATGTCACACAGAATGCCATCAGGAATAATGTCTCAAATAGCTGTGATTCATATGCACTCCTGCATACCTTAGGCAAAGCTGCCCATATGCAGGTCATGATTGCCAGGGTATTGGGGCACCTCTCATCCAGATGACTAGTTGTCACCCCATGCCAGCCCTCCAGGAGTTTTTGCACCTTGAAAATCTTAATGTTATCAGTGAAACCCATAACCCTTGCCAACCATGACAAGCCTGACAGATGGTGTCCCATTATCCCAGGTGATAAGCCCGCCTTCTTTTCCCAAATGCTATAACTGCATAATTGGTCCACCGGAATAGGCCACACATTCACCCAGTCAGTGGCTTCTTGTATAGCAATGTAGTGTTCCACCCCCCCCCCCCAGCAGTAAGCCTGCCTGGTTCTTGGTGCAATAGAATTACCTATACATCTCCATGTGTCTTGGTCACCACCTCCCACAGAAATGGTGGGACCCTTTATTGCTGTCTGCCTGCTGCTGGAGCCAACTCATTGAATCCCTACCACTGTGAACAAGATAAAGCATAGGCAATTCCGTTTTCAACTCCTGGTACATGCACTGCCCTAAAGTTAATGCTAAACAGCACACATTTTAACATGAACACCCTCATCAAGTCCTCTAGGGGGCCTTTTAGGCCTAAATGCTTGTTAATGGTGTGCACCACATCCATGTTATCCAACTGGAAGTGCACAACCTTGTCCCTCAGCATAGCCCCCGCAGATGTAAAGAGCAACCACCACTGGGAAAAGTTCCAGTACCATAATCTGCCTCCCCAAACCTGCTGCCAACCATTGTGATGGCCACTTCCCTGCGTACCATTCACCATGAAAATAGACTCCAAATCCCATCCCTTCTGCACCATCATTCTACAATTCTAATGGCTCACCACCTCTTGGATCCTGCCACATGGCCACCCATTGAAATGATCCAGGAATATCTGCCATACCTGTATGTCCTCCCTGAACTGCTCTGTGACCCTTATTCAATGTTGAGGTTTTGTACACCCCGGCCCCTCTTTACCAGCTGCCTCATAAATGTCCTCCCCACCAGTATGACCCAACATTCAAAAATTAAGGTGTCCTACTAAATGCTGTACTTCCCAAAGTGTCACTTTTGTAGCTCCCTCTACCTTGCGCAAGAGGCCCCATAATATTTCCAATTTGTCCTGTGGCAATTGACATTGCCGATCCCCAGAATCAATTTCAATACCCAAGAAGGTAAGCACCCTTCCCGGAGGTTCTGATTTCCCTGTCACCAGTGGCACCTCGAAATCCTTGTACACCTGTTCAAAAGTTGCCAAAGTCTCCCCACAGGTCAGGGTCCCAGATGGTTCTACGAACAAAAAAAATCATCCAAATAGTGCACCATAGTGTCTTTCTGTGCAACATGTGCAATAACCCAGTGCAGTAAGGTGCTAAACTGCTCATAAATGGTGCATGCTGCTGCACATCCCATGGGCATGCAGTTGTCGACATAGTACTCATCTGCAAATTTCATGCCCAATAGTACTCTGTCCTCTGGATGTACTGGTAGTAGTCTGAATGCCGATTTAATGTCTGCTTACACCATTAGCGCCCCCGGCCCTGCCAATTGCACTACCTCAAAAGCCCTGTCAAAGGATTAATAGTGCTCTGTTGTGTACAGAGAATCTATATGGCCATTCACTGAATTACCTTCTGGGTATGAAAAGTGATTGATCATCTGGAGCTCACCTGGTATCTTCTTGGACCAATTGGGGAGACTCTCAGATTATCTCAAGAGGGCTTTGTGAATGGCCCACTCACTCACCCCAGCCACCTCTCACTATCCAGTTTATCCAGTTTCTCCTGGATGATCTGTGGCTGGTCCCTAGCTGACTTCAAGTTGTCTGTCTTGTACACCCTCCTGGGCCCCAAGTGTGGCATCCTGAAGCCCTCCAAAAACCCTTCAGGGTACTGGTCCAACCATGGCTTAATCTTTTTTTATCCATATCAGGGTGGGAAGGTTTCCCACCCCGGGTTTTGGGAAACTTGCCTCATGATCCCTGTAAGCTCTCTTTTCCTCACTCATGATGAGCACTGCTGAAAGGGATGCTGTTTTCCACATGCCATGCAAGCATGGTAAAACTTGCAGTTACTTCTGGTGCAGATGCCTTGATTATACGCATAGCACACCTGCTCTGCCATTCCCTCTTGCTTCCTCTGTGAAGACACTTTTATGGGAAGGCCACTATCCATGTGCTGTAACCCCCCTGACATTACATCCACCAGAGGGGGCATGTCTATCTTTCCTCACCCTCGCATGGTGTCTACCTGTCACATGCAACAAAATTCCTTGTCGTAGTCAATGCATGCAGTCCCCCCCTTTTTCTTATGCATCAACGAGATGCAGTGCAAGCAGTTCATCAACTCCACCCCTTGCTTCACATCCGCTTGCAAGAGGACCATGGCGTAAATGATGAATGCCACCATCCAAATCTCAAAAGTCCATGGGACTTTAACCTTCTTCTGCTCTGGCTCCTTCCCTTTTTCATTCTTACCCTCTGTGAGCTCTCTGGCCTGTCCACCAGGCGCCCATGCTCATTCATCCAACCTCCAACCGTAGTGCCTAAGTTCCCAACCAAGATGTCTAATCGACTGATAACTAACAATATACTGTTCTTTGAATTCCCTTTTTAGTATCTTATATCTTTTCCCTTTTTGTTTGACTTGCAACAATTTTTTTTTTCACTATGCCACCAGGTAACGTCTATTTTACACCCTTGTCTGATCCCAGGGGGGCCTGGAGCACTGGGGAATTGGACAACCTGCTTAGGGTCACATAGTTTGCCAACCAGCAAAGGATGTGGGACTCAAACACCAATCTTTCCATACTGCTGGTTCCCTTTCCATAAGCACTGCTTGCATGGCCCCCATCTCGACTGCCTCCATGGGAATCCCAATGCCAGTAGGAATGCAGTATACCACCCCTAAAATGGTGGCTCCACCTGGCCACCGCCATCTTGAGTGGCCTTCCTGTATGGCCTTTTCAACAGCACCTCGGACCTGTATCGCACCTGGTTCCTTCACCAAATGTATGACCTGATAACTCATAATGCCGTCACTCACAAACCAGGAGGGGAGTGAAAGAGCAAAAACTCCATGCTAGCCCCCATGTAAGGGTCTGCTTTGGCCTTGGCTGCCATTCTCAACATGGCCACCAAGATCTCATCTGAGTCACAATCTTGGGCTGCCAAGCTGATGCCAGCATCGATGCATGTATCCTTCCTGCAAAATGCTGCAAGCTAAGCCAGGACGCTCCCTCCAGCCTCCTCCCCTTCCCCGACCAGTCAGCCCACCTGTCAAAGTGGCTGCACACAGTGAAAGCAACTGGGGAGCCAGTGTCATGTGGTGCCATTCCCCAATGCTACTGGAGCCTAGCTACACCCTGCCACCTGCCCTGGCAGCCTGCTAAGGGCCACACTCATGTTGTACACCAGGGGCAGGATTTTCAAAGTATGATGCAGGGCTTGTAACAAGCCCTGCACCAGGGGACTCTGAAATTGGTGATGTGCAGAACCCATTTGCGGCATCTGCACCCAATTTTCCAATCTCGGGTGCAGTTGTGACAGTTTCCCTGATTTTTGGCAGCTTACGCCAAATGTCTGGTGCAAGCCCTATATCCTTCACTCTAGGATGTGGTGCAGGCTAGACCATAAAATCATGGTCTATGGTCCTGCACCCGGCGCCTGTGTTTGAAATTCCCGATCCACAGCCAGACATTGCTGCAAGCTCCGTGTGCCCTATAGGTGGAGCACTGGGGGCATGTGGCTTACAATTCATTTAGAAAATCCAGCCCCAGGAGCTACCTCAGCACTTTTCTGAAAGTCATCTGGATTTCATTCTGAGGTAAGGCATCCCAATCAAGGAGAAGGCTTCTCAGTAGCAAACAAGGGTGAGGGGAGAAGTGACAGGCAGTGAGCTAGTGCCACAGAAGTATCCCATGAGGGGTCAACTGGCCATTGGCAGGAAAGGTGAAGGGTTGGGGAGGACTATCATCTCAACCAGCCCAAACAGGAGACAGAGGCCTGACATGCAGTCTGGGTGACTAGGCCTGCCTGTCCTGCTGTGCCAGCCACCCAGCAGCCTTCCCAGTTACACAACACTACCACCACCAAGCAGAATCACCTGGTAACCCAAGAGTCTCGCTGTAATGATCAGGCCTGTAGGCCTGCCCAAATCCAGTGCTCTTCTCCTCCCTTACCTCCTTAGCCAGATGGGCACTTGTGATGTCCACAGTCCCAGCAATCAGAGGAGAAAGAGGGAGAGACACTGGATACTTGTCCAGTTAAACCTCTAACTCCTTCCCACCCAACCCCCATGGGTGGCCTGGTGATACCGCTCCCTTGAGGGGTGTCTGTGGCCTGCTGTCCACTCCAAGGGGATGTGTTCTCTTCCTTAGGCTTGGACCAGGGGAGAGGGGGCCTCTGGACAAATGTACGGCCACTGTAGTGCTTGGGCAGCCTTTCTATTATTGCATATACAGCAGTAATCTGGGTGAATCCTTTTCCTTTTTCCCAACTGGTTCCTCTTTATTAGCAATAATTTCCACTTGATGATATATATCAAAAGTTTCAAGTGTTAAAACATGGCAGGGTATGTGTTATGCTGGGAAAACATCATACCTCGGGTGTGTTGTAAAGCACAAGCCACAAGGCATATATAAGTGACTTCAACCAGCTGAAAAGTGATATCATAGATGCCCTGGGGTTAGGATTCTGGGGAATACAGAATTTCATCATCAGAATTTGTGTAGAATAGCAATTCTACTTCCAAGATACTTTTCGGAATTATGGTTTAAATTCCACAGAATTCTGAAAAGTATTTCAGTGTAAACTATGGAAAATCTGTGAAATGTGGAAAAAGAACTGGTGGTTTATGGAAAACCATTCCATATGCGAAATGTCAGAATTCCACTACCAATAAAATTCCATGGAATTTTTAACATTTTAATGGAATTCTGTTTCAGCATTTCACACCTGGAGTGCCTGCAGATAATCAATTACAGTAAATAGATGGGGGAGAGAGAATTAGGAATTGAATAAGTTGGAGCAAAGATATTGCAAGATCAGATAATGGATAATTTATCCAGATAACCCTGAATAACCTGGACGTCGTACCTGTGTGCTGTCCCAGATATATCATTTCCTGCTTTTGATCAAAAATAACGGGCCACAAATATCTATTACTCAGGGTGGGTGAAAGGTGTTGCAGCTCATTTGAGCAGCTGTGAATTACAGAAGTGTTTGCATGGGGTCCCAAGGTCAACAGTACACACCCACACTTGTCACACATTACACTCATCCTCAAATGGTTGTTAACCAAAGGTTAGAGAAGTGCACAGGGTCCAGATTTCTGGTTCTGATATTCTGATGAAGGAGGGGATTTAGGGTTCAATTTGTCCATCCCTCCTTGGCTATATCCAGTTCAGGTAAGGGCATATGTCCAAACCTATCAGCTAGCATGCAACCCCCACTTACACTGTGCAACCCGCAGTACCATTCGCTTTTAAGAATATGTCTAGTCTAGGCCTATTTTGAAAGTTAGAGTAGTGCTAGCTTAGGTAAAGTAGTCCACATATTAAAGCAGCAGTATTTGATAACTATCATGCTATGCTTTTTTTAAATAATAATAATAAAAATAAAATAGTTCAGTCAACAACATCGCTATACCAATTTTTCTTTTCATTTTCTTTAATTCATTAATTGAGACAAGTGATTTTGAAGTTTTTAAAGGTTCTTGCCCCCTTACAATGTCAGTCATAAAAATTAAACATATTTGTGTTGTGCAGTGGTATTTACAACTGGAACCATGTGTTATCACCATCATGATACAGCCACAGTATAAACTGAGTATTTACAGTCAGAAGGAAACCTCAATAGAAGAAATTTTTAAATATTTATTCATTTGAAAATTGATAACTGAAAGAGGCACACTGAGTCACAGCTTGTTTCCAGGTGTGACCTGGGGGAGGGAAACAGAGGAATTAGTACAATACATCAATATGAACCTGGGAAACAGCAGTTAATAAATAATCTGTACAAAATTAGTATAAATAAAAAATCTATGTGCAAGAACTCAAAAAGAACATCTAGCAAGTGCAAATTCAGAAGTGGCAGATGTACTGTACATGGTGAAAAAGAACATTGTTCAGAACAGGCAGTTGTCCTGATGGGTGAGTTGTTGCCTGACCTCACAGTGGAGGGTGAAGACTGTTGTGGTGTGGTACAGAGTAATACATTTATTGTGGGCAAAATTGCCATTACAGTCTAGACAAGACAACATATAAATGACATCAGCTATAAATGATATAAAATATTAAATCCACTATCATAAAACAGATTTATCATATAATATACATCAATATACACTTATCATAAATAATCATACATATATAAAGTGCAATACGTTAACATTGACCAGTTTAATATTCAATAATTCTGTCGTCCACGAGGTGTACTTCTTTTTTCTAAACTGAGCAGCCTCTATTAAATACCTTTCTAATTTCTCTAAAATTTGTAGGTTTTCAGAATTGAATAACTGATCTAGAACAAACCTAGAGGGCATGACCAAGGAACCAAAGAAATCACCCAAATATTTCATTCTCGTGTCATGCACATTTAAAAAACTATGTGGTGCAAATGTTCAGATTCTTTCACATCACATTGACAATTTACTGATATTGTGGAATCCTGACTATATCTTGCCACTAGTATGTTGCTGTGAAAGGCTTCAAACTTATATTGGGTACTGATCTTCCTATAATCTGGATTATGAATCTGGGTCAAATAGAATTTTAAATTATGTTCTTGAGTATTATTAACAAACCATGAGGAGACTTTTAAGTCTTAATTAACTGTACATCAGCTTTCCTTAGCTTTGTTTATAACTGTATCAGTTAGAACTTTATAGTATGCTGGGCTTCCCGAGATGCCAGCAGGTGAAAACATTCCCTTAAAGAAATACGCCGCAGCTTCTTGAGGCTAGTCCTCCTCCTTCTCCTAATGCTGTCAGGCAACGTGCACCCAAACCCTGGCCCATTCTGCTCTAAAGCCACTAATCTGAGCAAGCCTTTGGGTGCCCTCTCATTCATATCAATCAACATCTGCAGCCTCCTTCCTAAAATGGATGCCCTACAGGCCTTCACCAGCCAATTCTGCCCTGACATCCTGGCAGTTGTCGAAACCTGGCTCATGCCATTGGTACCAGACCATGCAATCAGCCTTCCTGGCTACAAAGTCTTTAGGCTGGATCACCTCTCCAAAAGAGGCGGGAGCTGTGCTCTCTACCTAAAAGACCCCATACAAGGACACCACATCATTACCTCAATCCAACCCACAACTGCTCAGATACTGCCAGTGAGAATCCTCCTCAGTGCCCAAAACAAAACCTTCACTGTTGCCACCATCTACATCTCTCCCAAAGAACAGGGAACTGGTCTAACAGCTGTTCTTGACTTTGTAAAGTCACTCCCACCAGACACTGAATCCATCCTCCTAGGTGACTTCAACTTCAACTGGTCTGCGGCTGATGCTGGTGCACACAGAGATACCATTGCTGCGACGAACCTCACACAAATGGTTGACTCACCAACCAGGAAAAATTACAGGACTGGCACCAGCACACTCTTGGACTGGATCCTTACCAGTCACCCATCGTGGATATCTAACACTAATGTCCTCCCTGACTCTCTCAGCGATCACTCCCCTGTTAGCTGCACCTGGTCAAATAAATTCATCAAACAACCACCAAAAACAATCACCAGCAGGGTTCTACCCAGTGGTCACCTTCCTTGACTCAAATCCTACCTCCTCCACCAAGACTGGTCCCCTATCTTCAATGAAACCAACGTAAACACTGCCCTTGACCACTTCATAAACATCTTCACTGTGGCCTGTGACACGTATGCTCCTATTAAGAAATGCAAAGTCAAATCACTGAGTAACTCTTGGCTCACAGGTGACCTCCTCAGGATGCTAAAAACAAGAGGCTACCTATGGGAGCTGGCCAGAAACTCTGGAAGGCAAAACGACATCCAAAACTACAAACATGCCCACAATGACTGCACCAAAACCACCCGGCAAATGAAGTCCACCTACTATAAGCATGCCCTCACAAACTCCTGGGGCAATGGTCAGGAATTCTGGAAGAACATAAAGGAACTCACTGGGAATCCACCCAAAACCCCCCCATCAATACTCAACATCAACGGAACCACAACCCTCAACCCAAAAACCATTGCGGATACCTTTAACAAAGCCTTTACCGACCTCAGCGCTGTCCTACCTCAGGACTTCTTCAAAGATGGTGTAGCCCCCCTGTCTACAATGAACACTACTCCCACCAGCTCCCCTGCATCTACTTCCAAAGCAACAAGGCTCACCAAAGTCGCACGTCGTTAATAGCCCTTGGTAAATCAAGATAATGACTCCCTCGATCTCAAAATCCTGTCTCTCACACTTGATGAAGTGCTTAGTCCTCTGACCAGAATTTACAACCTCTCCCTCAGCCTTAGCCAGTTCCCGGACAGATGGAAATCTGCCACTGTCACCCCAGTCCATAAAAGTGGTGACAAAACTGCCCTGATAACTACAGATCTATCTCCCTACCACCCCCACTCTCCAAGGCACTGGAACGCATCGTCTCGGACCAGCTCACAGAATACCTGAATACGTACAACATCCTGTGCAAGCAACAACACGGGTTCCGCAAAGGTCACAGCACCTCCACAGCCCTACTTGAATTCACTGGCGCAATCCACAATGCACTTGATTCCGGTGAACTACTAGGCTCAATCTACATTGACTTAACTAAAGCCTTCGACACCGTCAATCACCGCCTCCTACTTGTCCAGCTTCAGTACACTGGGCTGTCAACTGACACCATTGGCTGGTTTAAGAGCTACCTTGAAGAATGGTCCCAAACAGTAAGAATCGCTGATACACTCTCGGACCCTAGACCGGTCTGCTTGGGAGTCCCCCAGGGCTCCATTCTGGGACCCTTCCTCTTCAGCCTATTCTTAAACTCACTACTGGACAGCTGCCCAGAACAAATAATTCTCTACGCTGATGATGCTGTGATCCTCACCTCGGACCCTGATCTAAACCTATTACAAAATAAACTTCAGCGGGTCTTCTCCTCCATTGAATCCTGGTTTCTAAATCATAAACTGCTTCTCAATCAGAAAAAAAACAAGTCTATGGTCTTTTGCAGCCCCCACAACAAAAACAAACAACTCCACCTCTCCATTGCAACCGAACAAGGAGCCATCCTAGAGCAAACACAATCGTTCAGGTACCTTGGCATCACCCTTGATCCCCACCTCTCATACGCTATCCATATTAGCAATGTAGCAAAGTCTGCCAATGCAAGGTTAGGCATATTATTCCGGCACAGGAAACACCTAACCCCAGAAGCACTGTCAGTGGCCGTCCAAAACTCCATTGTCAGCATCATAGACTATGGTGTTATCATATATGGGTCTGCAACTACCACTGCTCTCAAATGTATCATGACCTCCCTGAATAAGGCCTGTCATCTCATCACTGGCTCACATCGCCATACCCACACATGTGACCTTTATTCCCAATCTGGATGGCTTCAACTGGACAAACGCATAAAATACCAAACCTGCATCACGGCCAAGAAAATCATGAGACTTGCCCCACCTGGTGTCTGTGCCCTCCTTAAGCCTAGACATAAGAATGTCACTACAAGGAGTTCCAATTCCCATCTACTACATATCCCATGATGTTGCACGACCCAAGGACAAAGATCATTTGCCAATCGAGCATTTGACCGCTCCAACACTCGGCCTTTTCAAGTCCAAGCTGCGCCTCTCACTGCTTGTATCCTGTGATTGCCCATCTTAACATTTCCACCGTTCCAGCTGCACATGCCCCAGCACCCAGCACTTACAATCAGTCTTTGAACCCCTAACACCTTACCTGGCATATTCCCTCGACAAGACCCCCTGGCTGCACTGTCTCCCACCCTCGCCCACCTCCCCCCGTATCTCCACTCCTGCCCCTGTCCCTGCCCACCTCCTGTACTCCCCCTACCCCTGCACCTCCTACCCTCGATCTCCTACCCTCACTTCTCACCCCATCGATCCCCCCTCCTCCCCTTGTCTTGCTCATAGCTCAAGTCTTAGTACTGGTTATTACATGTCTGTAAGTCAGTGACGTTATGTTTGTAACTAAAAATGATGACTATTGCACACGCTGATGTGGAACCTTTGCAAAAGAGCCTCGGCTCAAAGGTATTGTAATCCTAGATTGAAATAAATAAATAAAAATAAATAAAATGGGCTAATAGAAATTCCTTTTCCTAGTCAGCAATTTAAGTATGTTAAGTTATAATATTTCAGAAGTTTTTCAGCTTTCAATAAACAATTTTGCTTATTATTCTTTGTCCATGTTGTTTTCTCCAATAAGGCATCTATCAATATTAATTGATCTGAATTAGAGTTTAGTTTTTACCAGAACCTAATTATTCTAATATGAACCCAAGCTTTTATATCTACTTGCCCTATTTGAGTTCTTACTAGTGAGTTTGTATTTCCAGGAGGAAGCCCAAGTATCTGTTTGTATACTTTATTTAGCACCATATAAAAGTATTTTACATTGGCAAAATCCCAAGGCTCCGCAACGTATAGCTCTTGCCTAATTACCTTAGCATTTATAGCTTTAATCATAGACTGTATGGAACATCCACCATATCTATTATTAAATCTCTTTATGCCCAACACTGTTTTATTCATTTATTAGCAATTATTTTAATGTTTATTCCAGCTTAGATTTAAAGAATATGTAACACTCAGATAGGTAAATTATTTTACAAAGTCAATAGTAGACCCTGCCAGAGACAATTTACTATACTTCTTCCCTGAGCCAAAAATGACTATTTTTGTTTTCTGAGGATTAGGCTTCAAGTTTAGTTGTTTACTAATAATAGTGGTGGATGAAATTCTGAACTACCTAAATTATTAATTTGTTTATATATGGATATTAAATAAAGTTGACGTTAAAATGCAGCATTGACAGACCCCCATCATAGTTGGTATTTCTGTCATTAAATGGGCAGAATTAGAGTACTGTATCCTTGTCCAGGGATTAGTGTATAATGTTTAATAAGGATAATCAAATTTAAATCTCTACCCATGTTATACATTTGAACCCACAAATGCTCTCTATTGATTGAGTTAAATATAGAACTAAATTCTACAAATGCTACAAATAATTTGTGTTTCTTCATTACACAATACTTTTCAAGTAGATGATTCAAAAGGGAAATTTGGGTAGTAGTACCAAAGCCTTTTTTTAAAGCCACCCTGCAATAGTGAAAAATGTGCATATTTTTGCAACCAGTCAAGAAGTCTATTCAATAAGACTTTAGCAAACACTTTAGCTAGTGTATCAAGTAGACTAATTGGGCAATAGTTTTCTGGATGAGATCTGTCTCCCTTTTTATAGATTGGCATTATATGGCTGCCGGACCAGGAAGAAGGTGTATATGCATACATAATAGACTTGTTAAAACATCTGATAACATATCAGATCACCAATCTATATCAATCTTATAGAAGTCCAAAGAATTTCCATCTGGTCCCGGAGCTTTATTTATTTTTTGAAGCTATTAAGTGCCACATATTCTTCCTGAGATGTAATCCAATGGAAATCTCCATTTATTTCTGATGGAATATTAACAGTGTTTAATTGGATATCAGTTTCTTGAGACTTATTATTAAAAGTATCATAATAGTACATAACCCACTGATCTGGCAGAATATAAGCATCCATTTGGGTTTTATATTGATTTGCACCCTGGGAAACCAGTTTCCAGATGGTGCAGTCATCTTTTTCATCAGTAGCATTTATTGAGCTTTGCATATTCACATAATCTTTATACTTCCTCTTGTAAGTATTCAGTTTCATAAGATTAGCTTGTGTTGGATGTTGCTTAGCTTTTCTATTAATTTTTTACAGTTCTCTATTTTTTCTAGGCAAGTTTTATAGAACCAGTTTTCATATTTACAAGTCTGATTCTTATTAATATTGCCATAATTTGTTATGATCATAAGGTAATAGTACTTTGTATAGCTTCATAAATTTTCTCAGGGTCCAGTTTGTTGTCCACTAGGTGATTATACTGTTCATGGAATTGAATAATTATATTTGCTGTATAATCCACATTGAAGTTTTTCCATCTTATTCTTCAGTTATTTGTAATCTCCATAGTGGATTCATATACAATCTGAACTTTTGTTTCAAATTTTCTTACAGTTATAATCAGAAAATGATCACTGCCTGACTTTACCCTTATTTTTAAATCATGATATTTACAATAATCATATGGAGATATAATAACATAGTCAACTAAAGAACTACCCCTGGATTTTATACAACTGTACATCCCATCTTTATCTGCTTCAGATCTCTCATTATAAATTATTAGGTCCAACTGTTTTAAGAAGTTTTCTAATTTATAATTACTATCTGTGTTTTTCTTATCACATGGTGACCTTACCTAAATTCTTAGTTGAGCCATTGGAGGATTTGTGGGACACCTTTAGGCTTCCTTGTTTGGTTCAATTTGGACATTTACTATTGGATCTACCTGCTGAGAACTCTTTTGGATTCATCCGGATTTTATTCATTTTTGGACTGTTGGAGAGCTGATTTCTCTGTCTTTTTCTAACTCCTGGACTGAGGGTGGTGAGAGTGGTGTATATTTATTTATTTTATTTTGTATAATTATAAATTTGATTTATTTAACTGGTTCCCTGCCATGTGAGAGGTGGTATTGGGAGTGTATATAACACCTGTTGCATTGTCGCACGTGAGAGGTGCTGCATTGTTTAAAATACAAATTTTGTTTTAGGTTCAATAATCAGTGGTATATGATAATATTTTATTGTGTTTTAAGATTATTTTATTTTATTTTTTATTTTATTATTTGGGTTATTTTTGAGTTGGGGTTCATTTTGGTTTTGTGTTAGTTTATTTTGTTTTGTGTGTCTCCCCTCTGTGAGAGAAAAAGAGGAGAGTGTGTTATTTTTAGGTTTGATACTTATAGGTTTATTTTATTCTGTTGTTTTTGATTTGATTAATGACGGTTGGGCACTATTCCCCCACTAGGCTCAGGGAATTCGTCCTTTGAGTGCCACCATTGTCATCTGACACCTATTTTAGGTGTCAAGCATTGAGCATTCTGAGGGAGGCGGGGACCGAAGGTGGAAAGCTGGGCCTTGTGGGGGACAGGAAAGGGGAGGGCGGATTGGGGTTTTAGGGTCCAGAAGATGTCCTGGGGCAAAATGGGGTCAGGATAGAGGTTACTCTTATCTTGTCCCCATACCCAAGAGTCCTGAAGAATTCGGACAGGTGCCGAGGTCTTCCTCGACAGCTCATCCTGCCTTGGCGGTGTTGTGCAATGCCAGATCAATTAAGAACAAGACAGCTATTATTTCTGATCTTATTGGTTCATCTGATCTGACTTGCATCACTGAGACCTGGCTGGATGAAAATTCAGGCCCTATACTGGCCTTGGCAACTCCAGCCGGGTTCTCAGTGATACACCGTCCAAGGCTGGATCATAGGGGCGGAGGTGTGGCCATTATGTTTAAATCTGAACTGGGCCTTGTGGATGTGCCATTGGGAAACACCAGATCTTTTGAATATATCCTGGGCGAGGGTGCAGGTTGTGAGATTCTCCTCGCCTACCATCCACCAGGTGACAGTGGCGAATTCCTACAGGAGATTGCAGACTTCATTGTCGACCTGTTGTTGAGGTTTACCAGATTATTACTTCTGGGTGACTTCAATGCCTGGGTCGACGATGAACTATCTCATTTTGGTCAAAATCTCCTCCAGTTGATGAACACACTGGGCCTGACACAGGTTGTTACCTCCTCTACCCATATAGGGGGTCATTCACTAGATCTGTTCTTTCTCTTGGGTATGGAGATCACTGATCTGGGGGTGGAACCAGTCAGCTGGTCAGACCATTACACCATAAGGTTCAGTTTCAGGGCCCCCTCTAACAGGTTTGCCCCTATGGAGATGGTCCAGTACCGCCCTTTAAGGGGTATTAGCCCCAATGACCTAATGGCAGTGCTGGATCTATCGAGCCTGTCGGGTGAATGCATGAGTCCAGATGGTCTTGTATTAGCCTATAATAAGGCTGTGGGAGATGCTCTGGACAAAATTGCACCTGTTTGTGTTCGGCCTCTTACCATCCGTCCAAGGACTCCATGGTTTGATGGCTCCTTGAAGGAACTAAGGTGAGTAGGCCGAAGGCTGGAGAAAGCCTGGCGGAAATTGGGCCTTGATGCTGACAGACTTAGATTGTTGGCTCATTATGATAGCTACCAATCAGAAATCACTCATAAGAAGGCAGAATTCCTGTCCAGAGAGATTTCTGCTGCACAAAATCGACCGGCTCAGCTTTTCTGGACTGTGGACAGACTGTGCAATCCAGTCTGTCTTCAACCTAGAGAAGCCTTTTCTCAGCTTAGATGCAAGGAGTTCGCTCTCTTTTTTGCAGATAAGGTTGCCAGCATCAGGTCCAGCATCGATCCAACCTCTCCTATGGGGGATTGTGGTGGACGACTGGTGGTGTCTTGTCCTCAGTCTGTCTGGTTAGATTTTCAGAGCCCGGAATTTGTGGACATTGTGAAGATCATCCAAACAATGTGACCAACTAGTTGTAGTTTGGTTCCGGGTCCTACACTGCTGTTAGTAGGTTGTGTAGAAGCTATCTACCCAATCCTTGCTGACATTATCTAGAAATCCTTGGAGAGGGTTTTTTTTGCTGACCCCCTTAAGGAGGCGGTAGTTCGACCACTCCTTAAAAAATCCTCCTTGGACCCAGACTGTCTAGCTAACTACCGGCCTATCTCTAAACTTCCATTTGTTGGTAAGGTTATTGAAAAGGCAGTTGCGTTGCAATTGGATGATCATCTTACATCTCACAATGTCTATGATACTCTCCAGTCTGGTTTCAGGAAAAGGCATAGTACTGAGACTGCCCTTGTTTGAGTATTGAGTGATCTCCTAATGGCCAGAGATCGAAAGGCTTGTACCATTCTAGTCCTTCTCAATCTATCTGCTGCATTTGACACTGTAGACCATGGGGTGCTATTGGAGTGACTGCGGGTCTTTTGCGGGCTGTCTGGTACAGTCCTCAGTTGGTTTCGTTCTTACCTCACTGGCAGGTTTCAGAGAGTTGTCACCGGAATTTATTCCTCTGACACTTACTCCCTGCCTGTGGAGGTAAGAAGAAGTAGGCTGCTGGTTAACTAGGATCTGCAGCTTATCCAGTAGGTAGGTAAATGGGCAGACTGGGTGGGCCAAGTGGTCCTTATCTGCCATCAAATTCTATGTTTCTATGTTTCTATGTTGTGGGGTACCACAGGGCTCCATTTTAGCACCCGTGTTGTTTGCAGTGTATATGCTGCCATTGGGAGAAATCATCAGGTGATACAGTCTGAGTTTTCACTGCTATGCAGATGATACTCAGCTGTATTTGTTCTTTCTCCCCAACCAAGGTGATGCACTCGATGTACTTAATAACTGCCTAGATGAGATCAGACTTTGGATGAGCTCGAGCTGGTTGAGACTCAATCCGGATAAGACTGAGGTACTGGTTGTAGATCCAGGTCGTCCTGGGGTGGGTTTGGGTGCTGGACAGCCATCAGGTTTATTACTTGGTGGTGTACCGCTCTCTACCTCTGGACAGGTGTGAAATCTGGGCGTTATTTTTGATGATGGTCTGACCCTGAAATCCCAGGTGTCAGCTGTTGTCAAATCCTCTTTTTACCATCTGAGGAATATCGCCCGGGTGAAACATCTGATTCCCCAGAAGGACCTTCCAACTTTGGTCCATGCCTTTGTCACTACCCGTCTGGACTACTGCAATTCCCTCTACCTAGGGCTACCAGGGGTTGATATCCGCCGCCTTCAACTGGTGCAGAACGCTGCAGCCAGGCTTTTGACTGGGACTCTTAGAACCAGTCTTATCATGCCTGTGCTTCGCGAGCTGCACTGGCTGCCAGTTCGGTGGTGGATCACCTTCAAGGTTGGTTTGCTAACCTTTAAAGTCCTACATGACCAGGGACCCGGTTACCTGAAAGATCTTCTGATTCCCTGTCGCCCCTTCCGTCCTCTCCGTTCTGCCAGCGAGGGATTGCTAGAGATTTCCAGGGTTCGATTGAAGTTATCGGGATCTCGTGCCTTTGTCTTTTCGGCACCAACCCTGTGGAATTCTCTACCTCGCTGGTTGAGAGAATGCCCAACCGTTGATAACTTTAAAACTGCTTTAAAGACATATCTTTTTACTTTGGCTTATTCTTCTTAGTTATGGTTGTTTTAAATGTTTGGATTTTATTACTTTATCTATTCTTGTACAGCGCCTTGGTTTTGAAAGGCACTTTATAAATAAATTTGACTTTGACTTTGACTTTAGTTCTTGCTTCAAGATTTGGCTGGGCAGTAAGCTGACCACACATTATATTCAGGCCTCCTGTTGTATCAATTGCTGCATTTACATACAGTATGTGGAAATGTTCAGTTTCTTTCTGTTCATAATTAACTTAATTTTTCAGAGGTTTACAAGCATTTATAATTATTACTATGTCCTCCTGCAATTTTAAGATTGCCACAATATAGTTTCTAGCAAACTTACACTGTAGAAGCTTTACATTATTCATAATTTTACATAGGTAATGAGACCCTCCCCCGCACATCTACCCATTTTATTTATTTTAACTTTAGGGCTATGTAGTGTTTCAAACCCATTTAGATACATGACATCCTCTTGTTCTTTACTATGCCATGTTTACTGTAAGTTTATTATAGTAAATTGCTTGACAAAGTCCAGATAATCAGTAGCTACCACTTTTTCAATATGTCCAGTAACATTCCATGTGACAATTTTCAACTTGAATATTTAAGGAAAAAATCATCATGTTCCTTAGTTTCCACACTCTCTATATGTGTAGAGTCAATTGAGCCTATTTCTACCTCACTTGCACTATTAACACATTTTTCATCCAGTCAATTATTTTTGCCAGCAGGAGGGTTAAAGTTATTACTAATCTGCACCCCAAAAATGGTTCCTGTAGTTGGATTCACCCCTTCTACATATGGTTGATTCCCTTTCAGGTTAGTCACATTTTCATTAAGGTTCACAATTAAGACACCCAATGCATTAAGTTTACCCTCATTTATCAACACACATTCAGCCAACTTATTATTCACTAAGGCAACATCAATTTGATTACCTTCTGAACCAAGCCTAAATACCCTGTCTACATTCACTCTGTCATTCTCATACAAACTGAGGCCCAAGATGTTGCAAAACAAATGGGTAACCACATATTTTAGTTTTGCTTTACTTTTTTCTCCTGTATGAGTCAATCCAAAGATGGAGAGCACCACATCTGGAGGGATATTCACATTTTCATTTTGAAATACCAGATCTTGAATATTGGCATAATTGGGCAACTCAACAGCCAGATTCCCAGTAGACCTCTGTGACCAACCAGAATTTTGTATCAAATACTTTGTAAGTCCTGGATAGTCCAAAGTTATGCCATAGTTACTTAATTCATCTGAGTTCCTCCAGACATAGTGAACAACATGGGCATTTAAAAACAAATACCAACACAATGTAATTTGCATATTCATATGTTCTTATAACATCACAAATATCATCAGCTGCAATATCTAACATCAAATAATCATTGCATAACATGGTTCCAAGATTCTCAGTACATCATTGTTTTCCACAGAATCATATGGAATACCTCTTAGGGTAACAATTGCCTGAGAATCTGCAAGTTGACAAGACCCACTAGCAGAATTGACTAAGAAGGTGTCAGTTCCCTCCATACCTGAAGGTTTTAGCCCATGTTTAACTGAATCAGCTATCAAAGAATGTAAAGCAGAAGTTTGTTGATTTTGAGGGGCTTGCTCAACATCTAAATTTCAATTTTGAGCATCTTTCATTCCCTTAGATGCTGCACATTTTCCCCTTCTGTTCTACCGTTTTACCATTTTTAGTCCTTCTCTTTTTTTATTCTTACCATTTTTCAGTTTAGGAGGTTAGTCTTGTGTATTAATCGTAGTTTTTTTTTGTCTTTTTTCTTTTTGGTAGTTAGCTGGCAACTTCTCTCCTTTCCCTCTCTCATTAATCCATCTCGATTGGAACTAATTCAGAACCAACCTTATTCTCATTATTAACTGTTTTTTTATTAATATCAATACATGTATCCTCAGGGTTCAAGATTTGCTGAATTGGGTCACAGATAATGATAAACACAGCAGAGTCTGATGCTTTCAAGTTTTTTTTTCTGGATAGCTAGAAGTTTCCCTAATCTCATAGCATTTAATGCAACCTCCCCTTTTAAATCAGAAAGCTCATTTTTAATCATCACAAACTGCTCCATAATAGCAGCATTTGCCACATGAGGGTTTTTTAAAACTTCAATAAGATTTTCATCTATAAATGGAGTATATGTAATTTGACAAACATTGTTCCCATTATTTAGAGTACTTTGATTTACCAGGTATTTCAACCCACATTTAATATCCTGCAGTTCTTCCTAATTTCATTAACAGCCTTACCATGTGCTATTGAGTTATCTTGCATGGCTGTTATTTCAGGCAGGATGTTACAAGATTGGGAAATCTTGACTGGAATCATCTGTATTAAGACCTTCCCCAAAGGTAACCTTTTTTTTTGTTTTTTCCTCTAAATTCTCCTTTACTGGGGATATAGGACCACTTTGGCTATCAAAGAACAAGTTTGGAGATCTTTGAATTGAATCTGAATTAAAAATATATACAGGTTCCTGACTATTATTGAACTGAACTCCGTTCTAATTTTGTTCTATTTTTTTCTCAACTAGATGACATGGGGTTGAAGTAGTTCTGACTTCATCCTGGGCTATAAAATCTTTTTTGTCCTAAGTGAGGAATTATCAAAGTCTGTGCAGGGTCTGGGTCAGAAAAAATACCCACTTTCTTTCCAGCCTTAGCTATATATTCTTTTGCATTTTCACCTTTATACTCTGTGTTTTGGTATACTTTTTATAATCGTTGGCTCTTCTCTTTTTACCAGCTCCCTTACTTTGTTTCATGGGAGTGTCAGTGTCCTCACCTTGGACCATTTTGCCACTTCTTATTTTCATTTACAACAGGTTAATTCCTTCAGTCAAGAACTTCAGACCAGTTAACACCAATTAACAATATACTATAATTTTAGCCACACCTTTAAAAGTAATAGGGCTCAAATTGGATCCAATAATTCGCAATAAATAGGTAATATTGTAACAATTCAGTTATAAAAAAATATCCACAAATCACACCCATAAATAAGAATGCAGCAACAACAGTCATTACAAATACTTATTAAAAAACAGTTAGATCTTAATTGCAACTGGTCATATCAAAAAACAAGTATGAGATTAAGTACAGATATCAAAATCCAAAAGTAGAATGAAGCTTTTACTCAAAGCTGAGTCGACTGGATCTCTAAGTATTCTACAAAGTACAAAGCTGGAATTCAAGTGGAATAGCCCCAATACAAAGGAGTCTAGAATAAAGATAAAATAAGTTGTATTAAAAAAGCAACTTCCCAAAACAGCCCTTTTGCCTACCTATTCCCGGTTTAGTTATAAATTTGAGTTTTAGCATTTATACCTTCATCATCTCCTGAATGTATTTCAGTAGCGTAAAGTGGCTCACTACAGTCACCACAAACTCCCACCTTAACACAACTCAAGGTACCGCAGTCAACACACAGCCAGTACAAAGCCCAGTCAAATGAACCTCCACAGCCTTTAGGATTGATAGAGCACCAAATCACTAAGCAAACAGAAAAAGAAGATACAAAAAAGCTAATAAGTACCAAAAAAAGACAGCATTTATACTTGCTAAAAAGAAAACAAACTATTTCCATAAAATTAGCCCAAATACCTCAAATAAGTTTTCCAACGTGAGTGGAAACTAAATGCTTCCTCCTGGATAGCACTAGGAGGCTGTTTGCTCACATGCAGGTATTGCAGATAATGATGATTCTGAACTAAGAACTCCATGGCTGTGCACTTTTAAAGAACCCTAAGCCACACTTAAACCACCTGTGTAGTGCTAGAGAAGTGTGCCCATACAGTATGTGCACATACAAACACAATGCCCCATGGATCACCCCACCTCTCCTCCACAGACTCAAAACCAAAGATAATCTCTGGCACATTGCTGTAGAATCTGGAAAGGCATCTGATAGACAAGTCCACAACACAGAACATAATAAGTGCACTTGGGCCATTAGGCGGGCCAAGGCAGAGCACTACCTGTCCACTCTCGCTTCAACCTGGGGTTCAGCCCGGACCTTCTGAGATAATTTGAAAGAACTAAAAGGAAAGTCTCACTCCCCCCACCACACCAGCTCTCCATCGATGGCACTTCCACCTCAGATCCACTCATTATTGCCAACAGCCTTAACACCACCTTCTCTGACCTAAGCTCGGTCCTCCCCAGCAACTTCTTTGACTCAGCCCCCGCCTCTCCCCCACTGATCCTGCTTTGCCTACCTTTCTACCTGCACACCATATCCCCCCAAGAAGCCAGGCTGCACCTCCTAAAAGCTGCTGAGCAGCAATAATGCCAGCAGTGACCCTCTCGACTCCAGGATTCTCCGTATGGTCTTGGATGAAGTCCTAGCCCCCCTCACTGACCTTCTAAACAGGTATCTATGCCTAGGTCAGTGTCCAAATGCTTGTAAAATGGCCAAAATCACACCCATATTTAAGAGTGGTGACTGGTCCATCACCAATAATTACCAGCCAATCTTCATTCTCCCCCCACTCTCTAAAGCCCTTGAGAAAATGGTATCTATCCAGCTCACTGAATACTTAACCAAGCACGACATAATGTGTCCTGAACAGCATGGTTTCTGCCCAGGACACAATACAACTATGGCTCTCTTGGAATTCTCCCAACACCAGCATGCTGCCCTCGACTCTGGCAGCCTTACAGGTGCAGTGTTCATTGACCTTTCCAAGGCCTTCGACACTGTCTGTCACCCTATCCTACTCAACTCTCTCCACCAAATTGGCTTCTCCAACAGTCCCATGTTATGGTTCTGTAGCTACCTCTCCGCTTGATCCCAATGCATTAAGATCAGCGGCTCTCTCTCAAGCACACTTCCTGTTCACTCCAGGGTCCCCCAGGGCTCCATTCTGGGTCCTGTCCTATTTAGTCTCCACCTCAACACCCTCCCCAGTGCCTGTACCAATAAGATGCTCCTCTATGCTGACGATGCAGTCCTCTTTGCCTCACATCCCAATCTCACCACCCTCCAATTATCCCTCCAGCAAGCTTATACCCAAGCCGAGAGGTGGTTCAGCGACCTCAGACTGGTCATTAACTTGAAAAAAAAACAAATCAGTGCTCTTCTCCCACCACCAAAATAAAGCTAAAAATACCTCTTGATTCTCCCCAGCACTCTACACCCGCTAGAGCAAGTAACCACTTACAAATACCTAGGCGTCACGTTCAACACTGCCCTCTCCTTCCACACCCACCTTACTTCCCTGTCAGCTGCCATCAACTCTCGGATTGGCCTGCTATACCGCCACAAGGACTGCCTGCTTCCGGTTGCCCTCAGACTGGCCATCACCTTCTCCGTCCTGTCTCTCGTGGACTATGGCTTGCCCATCTACACCACTGCTGACAATACTGCTCTCTCCAAAATCCATCTCTCCATAAATAAGGTCTGCAGGCTCCTGACCAGTGCCCTCAGCCACACTCACACCTGCCTACTCTACTCTACCACTAATCTGCTCAACTTAGACGAGTGACTGCTCTACCAGACCTGCCTACTCGCTAAGAAATCCCTGCACAGACTCCCCACCCCCAGGGGTCTCCACCTCCCTACAGCAGTCGTCATCATCTGTCACCACCCATAGCTCTGTTAAGACCATCTTCCAGGTGCCCAGAACCAGAACCTCTCTTGCCCAGAGATCTTTCCTCTACTGAGCCCTCACCTGGTTCAATCCTCTCCCCAGCTGCATCTCCAACTTACCCAAAATCGACGCTTTCAAAAATGCCCTTCAGAACGACATCTTTAATACCCACTGTTGCAAGTGCAACTAACCACCTGCTTTGACCTACAGTACCCACCTGCCCCTACTCCTGCATGACAACGTCCACTGGACCGCCTTACCCTCTCCCCATACCCACTCCTCCCTACTAGGTCCGTATAGGGATATAACCCTCTGTCTTCTCTGCAGACCTTCTATATTCGGGTCTGAAACCCCAACTTGAAACTTTATGTAACCTATGTAATATGCAAAATGCAATTATTGTAACCTAAGTGTTTTTATGTTAGATGTTCCTTACTGCACCTGTAATGTTATCCACTGTCGTAAACTGCACTGTTCTTACTTTCTTGTTGTTTGCCCTCCCTGCGACGAGGTGCCTTTGTAAATGAGTCCCTGACTCAAAGGTTGTAAACCCGACTTGTACTAAATAAAATAAATAAATACCTGCAGACAAGTGACTCTGCCCAGCCAATCAGATAAATGTCTGTACTATATTCAGCGTTAATTATCCCTTATCACTCTATTTTAAAATATAATTATTAAAATTCTTGAATTTGTATATATCATGCACCAAAGCATCAAAAGTTAATACTCTATAGTAAGAAAAGCAAAATCAAACACAGGAATTCTCAGCCACAGAAGAAGCTTCTATACACTAAAAAAAAAACATGACACTCCAGGGAAAAGATTGCACAAAGTTTACACAGGCACAAGCATTAGTATAGTAGAATAAATATTCTTTACTATGCTGCCCTTAACCTCACTCCCCCTCAAGTCAGAGCTTCACACAGTGCTGCTAAACACCCCAGAGGCAAAGAAAGTCCAGCCTTAGCAAGCTGCCACAAGTCATTCTCTCAGCCACTCCAGTAGCTGAAGGAGCTAAAATAAACAGCTAAACATTTTGTATTTTTTGCAGCAGCAGAATAAACAAGAGGAACAACAACAAAGGTATAGGAAGGAAGGAAGGGAAGGGCAAACAAAGTGGTAGATAACAAAAATCAAATGATGCTTTTAGTCCTTGTAATTCTTTCTAGCAGGCCTCTCAGTCCTTTCTACTGAGTCCTTCTATATTTCTTCAGTTCCTTCTATACATTTCACTTCCAATTTCTTTCTGATGGAGGCCAGGTTTCAGGAACACCAAGTCCAATCAGTTGCTTTAAACTTCTTCACTCTTTTCACTCTCTTCTGTCTGTAATTTCTCCTCATTCTTCTTGCTCTGCATACATCTGTTCTACCTGTTCCACTCAAATAGTACCTCCCACGAGGTACCCTGATTCTTCCAGGTTCAGTGTCGGCTCCTCCACCACAGGACTCCAAATGCTTGTACTCTGGGAAAACAGAAGCACAAAACAAGGCAGAATAAACAACACCAGGATGGCCACACAAGTTTAACTGGAAAAACTGCCTACAGAGCCATTCAGGCAATGGTGGTATACCTGTTAAACTAGCTCAGAAAGCATTAGGCAGACCCTTCTCCCGAAGTTACTCCACAACCTCATGTGATGTGGTAATGAAATGAATGCAGGTGTGGGGACCAATGGACTGCTTACCAGAATGGTTAAAGCCTGGCTGAAGAGGTGTCAGGAGGAATAGCAACAGGAACAGATCAGGAGGTGCTGGAGTTTCATCTGATGCCTGCTGGAGCCAGTGGATAGGGAGAGTTGGAGGGAGGAGGGCAGTTGATTCAAGAGTGAGGGAAGATGATAAGAGAAGACAGATTGCCCAGCACAGGAAAGGGGGTGAGGAGTGGTAAAAGTGTGATGGTCCCTTAAACAGAGGGAAATGGGAAGCAGGGACAGTTGGGTGATGAGAGAGGTGAGGTCAGAGGGAAGGGAGTCAAACCACTATTTGGATATAAAAGAGTTACAGTGAGCCTGGTGACATGAAGGCAGATGTAGGATGGATAAGGATGAAGACAATGAAAAATGGTGGGTGTGGGGTGGGGTGGTGTTTGTAGAAAAGCAACAGAAGAAGTTGCATAGGGTGTCCAGTCTGGTGAGGGAAGTGAGAAGGATGGTGTCATAGATCACATCCGCATAGTCAAAGACAGGGAGTACAATTTTAGTAACAAGCTATCCATGGGCATGCAGAAACAAGAAGAGTTTTTTTATGGTACAAGGCACCAAGCTTGGGATGGAGTTTTGTGTGGATGGTATTGATGTGGGCTAAGAAATCAAGCTTACTGTCTAGCCACACTCCAAGGTACTTGAAAGCCTTAACTGCTTCCAGAGGTGTGCCATTCATGGTCAAAACAGGAGTGGTAGTGAATCTGGCCAGTTTCTGACTGGTACCAAACATCATGGACACTGTTTTTTTAGTATTGACTCTGAGTTGGTTTGACTGAAACCAGTGCAGAACATTGTTGAAGTCTTGCTGCAGCAGGTCTTCCACAGCTGCAGTGGAGGAAATGGAGATGAAGATGATTGTGTCATCTGTATGCATGTGTATATGTGAGTTGGCAAAGGCAGAGAGGAGGTCATTCAGGAAGATTGAGCAAAGGATGGGAGTCATGATAGAACCCTGTGGGTGCTGTGCAAGTGTTATCTGGCACGCCATGGGGCTCACCCTGGTAACCACCCTGGTCGGGTTTGTGTACATGGCTTTCACCATGACTAGTAGAATACGACATCTCCTCTGTACATGTCGTTGACTGGGAATGACATTTTTGCAATTCATCCACCAGTCAGGCCAGGTTGGGATAAGTTTATTAGGGGTCAAGACACAAAGACCGGGCAATGTATCCCCTGAGTTTTGGCCCAGGGCACCTACCACTATTATTGCATCTGACACCTGGGTGACCAAGACTATTTAGTTTCGGTCTGCAAAGGCTGTATGTTCATTAAAATCCAAATTACTTTTGTGATCATGGTTATGTGTCAGGGGACAGTGATATTTCCCTAGTTCTTCGAATATTCTCACATGAACCTTGAACCCATCTGTAGCCTGATGTCTAGGGCAGTCAAATATTTTGCACCAGTGCTTTTTCCTGAGATCTAGGAAACATCATCCCAAATACTTATGCAGAGGCTCAGTGCATGACAAATCTGCATCATTTAACATATGGATATAGCATTTTATAGTCACTTTAAAAGTCCCAGACTAGCCGATTCTGTGGTCATTTATTCTCTTAGTGAGTTAGGGTTGGTTGGCATGGATTGTTCATGCAGGTCGGCAAAACCACAATGGGACAAGGTTGACTGCTTGCTAACTCCCAGTGTTCACGAGGACACAACATGATCACAGCATGTCTGGAAAATTACCAGCCCATTCTACATGCTCAATCTGCTTATAGTTATGAAGAGCAGGTTAAAATGAAAACTAAATATATGAGCTTCAAAACATGCATGATAAATCTATTACATTGTCAAAACTCTAATTGATTAATAAAGGATTAGTATACACTGCAATCCATTTGTAAATAACACAGTATACATCACTGCAATATATTAGTATATAACAAATCATGAATCACTATTACTGAGCTTTTAAAAAATAAACTGATGCCCTAGTATTATTAGCTGTACTATATCTCAGCCTTGGAAATTACAGGAAATAAAAGGTGGATACATAAGTTTCAGAACTTTTACAGAACATGATCAAGCAAGGGCACTAGAACTCATTAGTGATCTTTTCATTATGAATTATTAATTATTAATCAATCAGTTGATATAGTGTCAGCCTGAATGCATGCATTTATCATACCCTCAACCTCAGGCTCCAGCTCCTTGGTTATTGGGGGTATTGAAGGGTAAAGGACCCATGGGGCAGATAACCCCAGGTAGCCTCTCAGCCATGGGGCATGATGGTTTGGTGGTACAGATAAATCTAGTGGGCCTGGCTGTCTCTGCCAGGAGTCATGGAAGTTTAGAGGCATGGGCAAGTTTGGTGGAGTAGGTACATAAAAGGGTCCAGACTGGGGCCACCCCATCAATGTGGTAGGCCGAGCCAGATTGGATTGAGGCATTGGCATAGTCAAAGGGGGAGATGAACCTGAGGGCTGGGAATGCAGGTTCTGTGGTGGTGTAAGTGGATTTAATAATGGGGGCAGACCTGGTGGTGTCAGCAGGGCAGGATTACATGCAGAGCAGGAACCCAGTCTGGATAAGAAGGGGAGATGACAGGACACTTCCAACCTGTACAGATTGTTGTCAGCTTGATAGGTAGGAATGGAACCAAGCAACAGTGGGAGTAGAGAGGCCAACAGAGATCTCAGTTCATCCAGGAGAAGTGGATGGGACACTGAATCAATGACCTTTGCCAGATCGATGAATATAGCATCTGTAATATGTCCCTGACCCATCCTGGAGAAGATAAAACCAGTGACACACATCAAGAAGGAGTCAGTGGAGTGGTGCTTCTGGAAACCAGACTGGAAGGGTAAGAGGCAGCTGGAGGATGAAAGGACGTTCATGAGGCTAGAGTGGACTAATTTATCTTGCAACTCAGAGTGTGAGGTGAGGAGAGAAGGGAGATGGGATGGAAGTTGCCAGGGTAAGAGAGGTCACTCCCTTTATGAAGTGGGATAAATTTTTCAAGCTTACAGAATTGAGGAACAACACTTAGGGAGAAGGAAAGGTTGAGTAGATGAGTGATAGGAGCTTCAAGAACAGGAGCTGAGAAATGGAGGCGCTTGCAGTCCAGACCATCAGAGCTGGACTTTGATGGGTTGAGGAAGGCAAAAAGGCAAGCTGGGATTCCTGGATGGTAACAGGGAGGATGTGGAAACCCAATGGTGGGTGCAGGAGTAGAAGGAGAAGGCACAGGTTGTTAAGAAGTTGTTGAAGTAAACCGCAGAGCTAGGGTCAGACACAGGTCAACTATTAACCATGAGGATTGGGGGAGGGGACTAGCATGGAGGATCAAAAAAAGGAATAGATAACTTTCTAGAATTTAGCTGAGGAGTTATGGTTTTTCTGGATGTTGGCCTTGAAATAGTGCAATTTTTCAGTCCAGACAGCCTTTGTACAGTTGTTCCTTAGAGTCCTGTAAGAGATGAGGTCAGGAGAGCAGTGGGATAATCATTAACCTTTGTTTAATTTTAGGTCTTTTCCTACCTCGTGGAAGAGCTCAAAGGTACTCCCCATTCCCAAGAAGTCTGGTGCTGTTTTGCTGAGGACTTTAGGTCAATTTCAATTCTAAATCCATTGAGTAAAATTTTTGAGACATTGGTAGCCAATCAAGTTACTCACATTTTGGAGACCTACAGTATCATATCATATCATGTGTCTTCAACAGCACAGATTTTGAAGGAATCATGGCATGGATACAGCCTTTATCAGGTTTACGAGTGCTGCCCTGGGTGGTTTTGAGAAAGGAACTATGACCGCGGTGGTGTTCGTAGACCTGACCAGGGTACTTGATCTTATAGATCATACTTTACTTTGTGTTACATTGGGGGAAGTAGGTTTTGCTAATAATGTGATAGACTGGTTTAGAAGTTATTTAACAAAATGAACATAAATTGTATGTGTAAATTCAGTTCAGTCTAATGTTTGTGAATTAAGATGTGGGGTTCCTCAGGGGTCAATTTTCGGAACCCTGATGTTTTCCCTTTTTGTTAACAAACTTCATTGTATAGTTTTTATGATGTGCTTTTATATGCAGATGATTTGATTGTTTCTCATCAAGCCAAATCTATCTCACAGTTATCCACGTGTTTAGGTGTTCTTCTTGATTATAGTTTTGTGTTTTCCTCTCAGGTTAGAGCAGTAAGTCAAACTATTAATAGTAAATTCTATATTCTTTATAAGTTCAGAAGATATTTTTCCCTCAAAACCAGTAGATCTATTGCATTAGGATCTTTTTTACCCCATTTGGATTACAATTCCAGTTTTTATTATAATCTAGGTGTCAAGGAAAGCAATATTTTGTAAGTTGCATATAATAGTATTTGTCATTTTGTTTTGGGTCCCCCTCCTTGTGTGCATCATTGCTTATTATATTCCCAGTTGGGTTGGTTGTCCCCAGGTTGTAAATTTGCTTATTATTTGGGATGTCAAATTTTTCACACTGTTCATGTTAAGTTGTATTATCCCCTTCGTGATCTGATCACTATTCATGCTCCAGTCTCAAATGTGTGATCTTCTACTGGCGTTATGATTAAAATTCCACATTTTATAACCAAATCAGGTTCACATTGTTTTTCAGTTGCAGCCCCACTTTTTTGGAATGCATTACCCAGTAGGTTATGAATGGAAATGTCTTTGAGAAGGTTGAAGTCTAATCTTATGGAATATTTATTGACCAAAGTTGTTTGTAAATGCTTTTCCTGATGTAATGTTTTTATGCTCTTTCATGTTATGTATGTAATGTCTGTTGACAAATTGTTTGCTCTGTTAGTTCAACTTGTTCTGTGTCAGGTCGGGCCTGAAAAAGGGCTTTTGCGCAGTGCCCCTACCTGGTTAAATAAATTTAAACAAATAAATAAATAGTTTCAGTGGGCCAGTATGAGGTCTCTGGACTTGCACAGCTCAATGAATCTGGTGGTAATTCATGGGTGGTGGTAAGTTTTTACTCTGGATTTCCTGAGTGGAAAAGGCTTGTCCTGCATGGAGGAATATTTGGAGTGGAATGGTGCGGGTGCTAAGTCAGTGTCAAAGGCAAAGAGTATGGCTGACCACTATGTTGCAGCACAGTCACTCAGTAGAGCATTGATGTTTAGTGACTGGACAGATCTGGACCAGATTAATTTTGACGAAGGGGGGGAGCATCTTATTTTTCTGATGCAGAATGTCATGCAATGGTTGCTAAATGAATTTGGCAAATGCATGTTGCAAGAACGCAGTTAGGGCATGTAATCCCCTTATTCCCAGCGGTTACTAGAATCCCACTTAGAATCAGTGGCAGGCAGGGAGAGGCAGCTAATGAAATGCCAGTTAAATGGATTTCACAGTGTCCCACTCTGTTTTTCAGTCTCAGCTGAGCTGGAGTGATGATGTCACTTTAGAATTGTTGCAGCAGCATGGTTAGCTGTAGAATGTTGAGTTAGAGTACAGTAGTCTGGAGAGTAGTCTGTAGAGTGGAGTTTGAGGAGAAGTGCTACAGTAGGCAGTTCCTCAGTTTTTAGCTCTGATAGAGAGCTACCTCTGTAGTTTGGGTAGTTTGTTCTCACCCTAGAAGAAAAACATAGAAGACAGAGAGTGAAGTGGTGGAAACTATTTCAAGAGGGTTTTCTAGTGCCCCATCCCCGGATGGATGGGGGGATTCTAGGATTCAGGGGCAATCCCCTGGTTCAGCCTGGACTGTGTTGAAGCTGCCTGAGATTCATCTGCTCTGTGAGTACCCGAGACTTTTGTGTGGAAAAGCCCTGGGGCACCTGCAATCCTGTGGTGAGTTTTTTCTCTGACAAAGGGAGGGGAACCAGGATCCTAGGTGATAGGTTTAAATGCTTCATTGGCAAGCATTTAAACTAGCCAAGGGGGGGAGGCACTGGAAAGGAGCAGGGAAATCCTAGCCTCCCCCAAAAGTCAGGGTAGTAAGTGATGTAAACACCAAGTTAGAGATGTCGATAGGGAGAAGGGCTGGGGAAATGGAGAAAGTGACAAAGGCAATAAGGGCAGGGATGAAGCAAAAAGGGATAAGGCCATCAGGAAATGGAGGGTAATGAGTACCAGTGCCCATAGTCTGGGCAACAAGCTCCCTGAACTGGTAGCCTTGATGGAAGAGGGATGCCTGGATATCGTAGCAGTCACAGAAACATGGTACACAGAGAACCATGACTGGGATGTTAACATACCAGGGTACATAACCTACATGAGAGACAGGGAGGGGAGAAGGGGGGGAGGAGTAGCTTTCTCTGTAAGGGAAGGGAAAAAAGCAACTGAACAAAAGAATAAACAGGGAGGAGAGGAGGACTGTGGGTCACCTTAGAGACTGGAATTAGCACCACAATCCGCACAGGGGTTGTATACAGACCCCCATGTCAGGGGGGAGGGAATGGACAAGGATATGATGAGAAGGCATTCTTAGCATGGCAGAGAAAGGGAAGATACTGTTGATGGGACACCTGAATATGCCAGATGTTAACTGGAGCACATTTGCTGCAGCCACATCCAAGAGCAGGGCCATTCTCGATGCCCTACAGGTGGCATGCCTCAGACAGCTAGTTTTGGAACCCACTCGTGAGGGAGCAATCTTAGACCTCATACTCTCAAATGGGAACAGTGAGAGGATTTCAGATCTAGGAGTGGGTAGCCATCTGGGAACAAGTGACCACCAAACAGTGTGGCTCAATATAAACTCAGCTACAGAGTCAAGCCATACAAAATTGAGGGTACTGGACTTCAGGAGGGCTGACTTTGGCAATATGGGAGAGTGCCTTAGAAAAGCACTAGCAAATAGGCTAGAAGGAGGGGTGGAGCAACAATGGGGAAACATCAAAACTGCCATCACAGAGGCAACAAGCCTTTGTGTGAAGCAAATTAACAAATCAAAATGAAAGAAAAAGCCACTATGGTTCTCAAAAGAGGTGGCGGGGAAGGTCAGGGAGAAAAAGATAGCATTCAGAAAGTATAAGGAAACACAGAAGGAGCAGGACAAAGAACTGTACAAGTTAAGGGAGAAGGAAGCAGGGAGGGAAGTCAGAATAGCAAAGGCACAAACTAAGGAAAAGATAGCCAACTAGCTTAAGAAGGGGGATAAAACCTTTTATAGGTACATCAGGAAGCACATAAAGACAAAGGGAGGGATAGTGAGGCTGAATAGAATGGATGGTGGGTGGGCAGAGAGGGACAGTGAAAAAGCAGGGATACTGAACAAATATTTCTGCTCAGTATTCACAAAAGAGGAGGAGGGGAAGGTGCCTAATCCAATTAACAGAAGCACTCTGGATAGGGGGGTCGATCTCAGTCCTTTCTCAGAAGAAAAGGTTATGAAAGAACTCCTAAAACTGAAGGTGGACAAAGCAATGGGGCCTAATGGAATTCACCCCAGAATTCTAAAAGAATTAAGGGGAGAACTAGTGAAACCACTGACTACCCTTTTAACAAATCATGGGAGGATGGTGTGGTACCTGAGGACTGGAGGAAGGCAGATGTGATTCCCCTTCACAAAAGTGGGACCAGGACAGAGGCAAGAAACTACAGACCTGTCAGTTTGACCTCTGTGGTAGGGAAAGTGATGGAATCACTTCTGAAGGAAAGAATTATTGAGTACCTAGAGGCCAGTGGGGCACAGGACCCAATGCAGCATGGGTTCACAGCGGGAAGGTCATGTCAGACAAATCTAATTGATTTCTTTGACTGGGTGACCAAAGTAGTAGACCAGGGAGGGGCTGTGGACATGGCCTACCTAGACTTTAGCAAGGCATTTGACACAGTCCCACACAAAAGACTAATAGTCAAATTAACCAGCTTGGGAGTGGGTCCCAGTGTGGTAGCCTGGGTAAAACATTGGTTGTACAACAGGACACAGAAGGTAATTGTAAAGGGAGTCCACTCTGAAGAAAGAGGGGTTACTAGTGGGGTACCGCAGCGTTCACTACTGGGTTCAGTCCTTTTTAATGTCTTTATAAGTGACACTGCAGAGGGACTGGAAGGAAAAGTATGCCTCTATGCAGATGCCACAAAGATATGCAAAAGGGTTACTACACAGGGAGGTGTGGAAAGGATGAGAAGGGACTTGGCAAGGTTGGAGGAATGGTCAGAAGTATGGCAGCTTGGATTCAATGCAAAGAAGTGCAAAATAATGCACCTGGGAAACAAAAACCCAGGGGAAGATTACACAATGGGGGAGGGTAGTAACAACAACAAAAATGGAAAGGGACCTGGGGGTAATCATATCAGATGACCTTAAGGTTAGCAAGCAATGTGAGAAGGCAGTAGGGAGGGCTTGGGGGATACTGGGATGTATAGGGAGAGGCATCACCAGCAGAAAACAGGAAGTTGTTATCCTTCTGTACAGACAGTTGGTGAGACCCCATCTGGAGTACTGTGTCCAGTTCAGGAGACCCTATCTCCACAAGGACATAGACAGGATAGAGGCAGTCCAGAGGAGGGCAACTAAAATGGTGCAGGGTCTGCAAGAGAAGCCATATGAGGAGAGACTAAAGGAGCTTAATATGTATACCCTTGAGGAAAGGAGGGAGAGGGGGGACATGATACAAACTTTTAAGTACCTCAGTGGAATCAACAAAGTCCAAGAGAGTAACATCTTTCAGAAAAAGAGATGTGCAAGAACAAAAGGACACAATTTGAAGATGGGGGGGGCAGTTCAGGGGCAATATGAGGAAGTATTTATTCACAGAGAGGGTGGTGGACGCATGGAACAGCCTTCCTGAGGTGGCTGTGGGGTCTAAAACTGTAGAAGAATTCAAGAATGCATGGGACAGACATAAGACAATTTTTGTGGGGGTAGGAAGAAATAGGCTATTGGTTAACTAGGATCTGCAGCCTATCCTGTAGGTAGGGAAATGGGCAGACTAGGTGGGCCAAGCAGTCCTTATCTGCTGTCAAAGTCTATGTTTCTATGACTCTGTCACCAAGACTTCTTTCTGTTTAAAAGTGTCTGCCACTATGGAGTCCAGAGAGAGAGACTTGCCAAGTACAGAACTTCTAGTTCGTGTCTGATTTAAAAGTGCCTGCTAAAGTGGGGGTCTAGTGAAGAGACATTGCCAATTACAGAACTTTTAAATTCAGGACACCTCAGAGGTGTGTAATGTAGTATGATAAATGTGAAAGACGTTTCAAGATAGCATCTACACGTTTTTCTGTGGGGGTGTTATTAACCAGATGAATGGCCAAGTATAAATTTGGAAGCAAAAGGTGGGAGACCCCCCAACTGGAGTAACCATGTTTACCTCTCTGGGTTCAGTTTGGGCACCTGTGTTTTCTCTCAGTGCATTTGGCCAGTGCCTGAAGAAAATAGTTTACCCAGACGTGGGTTAGGATTTTCTGTGAGCCTGTACGTGTTCTTTGGTGGTCGAGGGTGCCACCAGAAATTCCTCATGAAATATGGGAAAGTCTTCTAGTACTGGCCGAGGTTGCCCAGTCAAGGGAAGTGTACCAGTTCTGGCCACGTGTGCCAATTTCCATTCAGAACCAGATAGTGTTCGCTGTTTCCATTTCAGAACCTGAGGGTTCGCTGTGTGTGCTCTGTACCTCAGTAATCTGCATTACCAGTAGGAGTAGCCCTCTGGGAGTCCATCTACGCTTTGTGATTATTCTCTGTATATGTGAATAAATGCCACACTCTTGAATCCCAGCCTGTTTTAGATAGTACTGTTATTGCTTTCATTGTGTCTGGATTAATTTGGGTGCCCCTGACCAAAAGTACAAACCTAGCATAATTGTGAACAAACATTTTCTCCCAGGGACCCAGGTTGATGGCCATGGTAAATGGTCCCCCCCAGGTGTGAGCCAGGTAGTTGCCACACTTGGTTTTCCTGTCTGAGGATGGCAGGCTCCGAAGTAGAAGTATTGATAAACTGAACTGTTGTAGTGACAACCTCCATCCCTCTAGTTGGTGCCATGTGTGAGAGGAGCAGCCCTGTTAGTTGAACAAGAGGGGCCGGTGAGGGTGGGTTACAGGTGAATATTAGAACTTGGTCCAAAAGGGGATGGTTGGTAGAGTGGGGACTGAGCCACGTGGGTTTCTGAAATAACCTGGGACAAATTAGGGGACTCACTCATGTGAATGGTAGATTTGGAAGATGGAGAAAGCCTATTTACACTGAAATCCCTGAAGAGGATGAGTTCATCTGAGGAGAAATGAGAGCTGATAGAGGAAAGAGAGTCAACCAGGAATGAATGTAATCTTAGGAGAGTCATAGACAACCCCAATGAATATAGGTACAGAGTAGTGGAATAAGAGCCTGACTAGGAGAAATTTGTGGGAGGAGGGTATGGCCTTCCTGTAGGCGATGGTACATGAGAAGCTCTATTAGACATAGATGGCAACCCCTCCTTCACATTTTCCCCTTTCCTGCCTGAAAAGCTGGTAATTAGGAAGGGATGGTTAAGAGTTAGAAGTCCTGGAGGAAAGCCAGGACTCAGAGATACAGATAATATCAGGAGAGTGTAATTGAACCCAGAGGGAGAGAAGATCAAGTTTAGGTAGAAGGCTCCTAGCATTCAGATGGAAGATGTTAAGATCCTTGGCAATAGCAGAAGATGAAAGTGAGGAAGAAGAGGGATCAGGGTTGGGCTCCATGTCACCAGACAGAAGCTGGAGCAAGAGAATGATGAGAAGGATGGAGTGGGGCTTTCCATCCTTGTAGTGGGTAGGAGAGCAGGGAGAAGAAAGGCAGTGAGGTGAGAGAATGGCACATTGGAGAAACTCCAGGTTGAGGGAAGGGAATGGTAGGAGAGTAGGGTTGATGGGGAAGGGAGAAGTGTAGGGAGAGAGGGGAAAGACTGGAGAGGGTGAGGGAAGGGAGGGTAGGAGAGGTGACTATTGTGAGTGGCAGCCATTTTTAGTGACTTGACTTATTAATTATGAAAATATTTACAAAAGCTGTATGTGATAAAATTGATAAGATACAGATTATGATTCTAAGCTTGTCAGAAATATATTTTTGCTAAAAGTCTATCTTATAAAACTGTTTGCTGGCTAACAAACACTGTTGCATTATTCATAATCTCTGTGAAGTAAGACTTTCTAAAGTCTTTCTTAATTTTGTCACCACTTAGTTTGTCTGCTGTCCAATAGTTCTGATATCACATCATCGTTATTTACTCTGCCCATTCTAATCCTTTTAGCATTTAAACACTATGATCCTTCCCTTCCCCCCCATGCAAAGGTATTGTTTATGGGTAGCCAGAGGTTGTAGCCGAGACCCCTATGATTTCTCTGCAACTGCTGTAATTTCTGTGTCAACCCCTAGGAACCCCTAAATGAAGGTTTCCCTTGCATTTATGTTTATAAACTTGGTGGGTGGTTGAGGTTTGCAACCCCTATGATTCTGTCAAAATGGGACTTTGCAATCCCTACAATTCTGGTGAAATGATATACTGCCTCCATGTCATTTTTTCTCTCTCTAAGCTAATTAATTTTGGCCAATCTCTCCTTGTTGCATTAACTCCTAGCCATTAATCAGCTTGGTGATCCTGGTTGGGACCCTATTAGTCTCTTCAATGTCATTTCTATACTGCAGTAACCAGAACTGGATGTAGAACTCCAGGTGGGGAGGGTGTCTAAAAAGGCCTTGTTCAGTGGAAGGATTATTTCTCTTGACCGGTTCCTTCCCCTGTCATACATAGAAAGGATTTATCAGCAGATAAGGACCACTTAGCTCACTTAGTCTGCCCAGTTATCCCTGCCTACATGATCACCAAAAACCCTACCCCCCCCCACACACACACACACACACTTTTCTAGTAAGATTCCTTGGTGCCCATCCCATACATGCCTGAAGCCCACCAGTGTTTTCACTCCCACTGCATTCACTGGTGGACTGCTCCAGGCATCCACCTCTCTCTTTCAGTGAAGAAGTACTTCATCACATCCCTTCTAAACTTTCCCCTTCCTGCATTATTGCATGCCCTTTTATCCTGGTACATTTCTCCTCTGAAAAAACATTCCCCTTGTTCACCTCAGCATTGTCTGTGGTCTTTATGACTGTAGCCACATCTTCCTTCTACATTCTGTGACTCAAGAGAGTTCTAAGTGGTTTGTTCTTAACCATAAAATGGATAAAAATAATCCTTGCTGACTGGTCTAAAGGCAGTTTCAGATGTGATGTTATCTCAATGCAGCATCATGGTCTGATACTAATCTAGAGAAAACCTGCATTCAAATTTTGTTTTTATTCTACAGGATCCATTTTATAATTACAATAAGGTACTCCAGCTTGGGTTATTTTGTAATTAATTTAAGACATGGAAAGGCACACTACTTTATGGTACAGTAGCTTGTTTCCAGGTATGCCGGGGGGCAAGGGGTATGTATGGACCTGTCTTATGTACAGGCGGAGTGTTTTTTTTCCATCAACATTTTTATTGGAATTAAAAAGGCTACAAGCATTAAGAAATTGATGTTTACAAAATACAACATGTTTCCTTTTGTAATTAAAGTCAGGTAATGTTTTGAACCAAGGTAAACAAAATTGACAAATATATCTCTAGTATTAAATTGTGTAGAAAGTGGTAGAGCTGGAACAAAAATCTCAAAAGTACACCTCAGATCCCTGCTATTATTACAAAAGGGCAGGGGAAGGCTGGCCATGACACTGGCAGAATCTCTCATATTCTTCTTCGATAAGCACCATGGGATCTTTTACTTTCACCTGGACAGTAACCAGAGGTGATATGCTGGTTAACATTGCTTCTCAATTGGTTAAAGGCATTCAGATAAGCCTCATGCCTGAAAACACATACAAGGCAAGATGTTATCCCATTATAATGCATACATCCTGTTGTGCCTTATTATTTGAATGACACAGCTTTACTGGCATTAATACGATTTGTTCTCTTCAACCTCTCTTCCACAGGAAACACTGTTTTTCATATCCTGGTTCTGCAGCCCAACAAAGCCACTAGTTGTCTGATGTATGATATCATCAAGGCATATGATAAGAAACAGAATGGGGTCCCTGCTGATGAGATACCCAATAATGAGGGACTCACCCCCTTCAAACTGGCGGCCAAGGAGGGGAATTTGGTGGTGAGTACCAAGTGACAAGTTGAGTCCTCTGAAAATGACTTGGGTGTCTGGAGTTCATGCAAAGGAATCTGGGAGTCAGAAATCATGTGTCAGGCTAGCTTTCTGTTTTCTTTTTACGTTCGCCTGCGCGCATGCGCAAGGAACGTTTTGGGAGAGTAGCACACTTTGGAGGTGTGCCTCTCCTGTTCAATCCACTGCTCCGTTGAGCAGGCGTGGCGGTCCTGCACCAATGGGTGTGGGAGCTGTGTATGACAGCGGTGGTCTTCGCTTCAAAGAAAAACACCGCTGTCATACACAGCACTGGTGAACACGCCCCCCCCAAAGCTTTGGTGCCATGCTGGGGCCACCCCAGCATGGCAAATGTCCCACGTCATCTTTTTCTTCCTAGAAATAAAGCGGTCCCACGGCGCTTCTCCTGAACCCCTCCACAACCGCACCCACCCACTGCATTCCTGCCTCCCCACACCCCTCTCACCCCATACTTACTCTCGGAGCTCGGCGCGACGATCATCGCTGGATCGGGAACACGCTCTGCACTCTTCAAAGCCGACCGCAAACTGAGGAAATGCCGTAAGCTATATAGTGGGCTAGATGGGGGGGTTTCAACTTTATTGCATATCTCAGGCATTTTTTGGTATTTTTGCACCAAATTTTCAACATGAGGTTTTTGGGACGCCATCTCATGAATGATGTCACTGTCATGGCGTTATTCGGGCCTGAAGGGTGATTTCACAGTCACTGTGCAAAATCACCTTTCGGGCCTGATTAATGAAACGACACTGCCAGCGTTCATAAGGTGGGCTCTCAAAAAGCCTATTTTGAAAATTTGGTGGAAAAATTCCTCAAAATGACCGTTTTACGAGCGTGCGTTGTGCAGTTCCTACGCAGGCTTGTAAGTTTCAATATTTTCACTCCAGATTTTCAGCATTGCCATTTTACCACACCGTCTTATGAGTAGTACAGCTGTCATTTTTCACATCTCACCCAAAACGTGTTTCCGCCCATGTAGCGCACAATGGCGCAGTCGGTGTGTGCAATCAATGTATGGGACACATTAAGAAAATCACAGTGACACTGTTTATTAGCAGAGGTCTTAAAATGGCTATGTTGAAAATTTGGTGAAAAAATTCCTACAAATGACTGTTTCACAAGTGTGCGTTGCACAGTTCCTACGCACGCTCGTAAGTTTGCAAATTTTCAATATTTTCACTCCAGATTTTCAACATTGCCATTTTACTACACCTCCTCATGAGCAGTACAGCTGTCATTTTTCACATCCTGCCCAAAATGTGTTTCCGCCCATGTAGTGCACAATGGCTCAGTCGGTGTGAAAACTTAATGTATGGGACACATTAAGAAAATCACAGTGACACTGATCATGAGCAGAGGTCTTAAAATGGCTGTGTTGAAAATTTGCGGCAAATTCTAAAATGACTGTTTTCACGAAGTGTGCGCTATGCAGTTCTACGCACTGTAAGTCGCGAATTTTCAATATTTTCACCCAGATTTTCAGCATTGCCATTTTCCACACCTCCTCATGAACAGTACAGCTGTCATTTTCATCCTGCCCAAAACATGTTTCCGCCCATGTATCGCACTAATGGCGATCAATATCTTGAAATCAATGTATGGCACACATTAAGAAAATCACAGTGACACTGTTCATGAGCAGAGGTCTTAAAATGGCTATGTTGAAAAATTTAGTGAAAAAATTCCAAAATGACTGTTTTTCGAGCGTGCGTTGCGCAGTTCCTATGCATGCTCGTAAGTTTGTGAATTTAATATTTTCACTCCAGATTTTCAACATTGCCATTTCATTACACTTCGTTATGAACAGTACAGCTGCCATTTTACATATGTCGCCCAAAATGTGTTTTCGCACATGTAGTGCACAATGGTGCTGTTGGTGTGCGAAAGCAATATTTGGGACAGATTAAGAAAATCACAGTTACACTGTTCATGAGCAGAGGTCTTAAAATGGCTATGTTGAAAATTTGGTGACAAAAGTCCACAAAATGACTGTGTCATGAGCGTTCATTGCGCAGTTTCCATGTATGCTCGTAAGTTCGAGAAATCGTTGTATTTTCACTCCAGATGTTCAACGTTGCCATCCCTTCACACCTCCCTATGAATGCTACAGCTGTGATTTTTCACATCCTGCCCGAACTGTGTTTTTGCACATGTGGAGCACAATGGTGTGGTCGCTGTGGGAAATCAATGCTTAGGACAGATTAACAAAATAACAGTGGAACTGTTCGTAAGCAGAGGTCTCAAATGCTTTTATGAGGTGGGGGTAACATAAAGGTCATGCTGAACATTTATTGTGCAAATACCAGCAATCGCACAGGGCATTAGGGTACAGCACCATACGTGCCAAACACCACTGCAAATACCTGCAAGCGAATGTTCGGCATTGACAAATGCTTGTTTACTATTATGACTGGGAGATGGCAATGTCTCTAGTCAGCATGGCTCAACTGGTAACACATCCACCTGTAGGCCTGAAGTTCATGCGTTCTTGTCCCTTACCAAGACCTGATCATGGGCTTGTACTGCAAATGATGGCACTCCAGTGATGTATTAGAGAGAGATAGGCGTGCTCCACTGTCACAGGTACTGCTCTCATGAGATGTTAAACAATGGTCTCTCTCTTTTGCCCCATCGCTTATGCTGTCCTGGTGGGTCCCCAGTTGGAAGTCAAAGGACCCATGAGACTTTTCCTAAGATATGGGGATCTTTCCAAAAGGCCTAGCAAACTTTCCTTTTCTCAAATAAAAACTGATTGAGACAATTGTTTATGTGTGATATGGGGTATGACAACAACTAAATGTTAGTTTCTGCACAGCCAGCCACCTTCATTGTGTGTAAATCACTTTGGGATACAGTGGGTATAACAAGTGCTATAGCAAATAAGAGCAGGTTCTTCGTCTCTTACATCTTCAGTCATGGCTTTGCCTGGCCGCCCCTATTTGCATACCTCAGTGTGTGGATGGTGCCAGTAGTATTAGATTGATTACTGACACTGGCAAGTTGGAGTAACATTGCTATGATTTGGTATAAGACATACAGTGACCACTTAAAGATCATAAAGGACCACTACAAATTAGGCCACTAGGATCTGAATGTGGGGAACTGGGGCATCACATTGGCCTCTCACTGCTTCCATCTACCCAGGTGTAAAAAAGGATGAGAGCAGGACCTAACTGCAAATGAGATAGTACATATCAGCTGGGCTATGCAAGGTAAATAAAATGTAAAATTAAAAAAAATAAAAACATTTGCCCCCCACCAAACCCTATGTTTTGAGGGCCATGGGAAATTGTAAATACTCTTTAAGTTTCATGACCATGTGGTTGTTAGACTAAAATTGTCAGGGGTCACTGATTCTGTAATGGTGACCTTTTCATACCGTTGTACATTGTTATAAAATGTGCAAGGAAATGACTGCATCTTGATTGGTCAGGAGCTGTGCAGTGTCAGAATACTACCACTGGTTAAAAAAAGTCCTGGCAATTAGGACACGGCACACTACATTAGGTTTTGTACAAAAATTTCCTGACTGCCATTACAAACATGGCTGCCACCTTTACCTCACTAAAATAGTCAGCTAAGCCCTAAAAATGAAACTTCCTGAAAATATCAAGAAAAAAAAATTATGTCCTTTCCTTTTATATACGTACTCATACACAAATTAAAAATGAAGTACTACTCAAAGCTTTAATTCTGTGAGCTTGTTTGCTGACCATCAAAAACACAAAAACCTTCCTATCCTCACCTGCCTGCAAGGGAAATATTTGCTACTATAAAACTGAATCATTGAATTTACTGAGGCCTTCTGTTGTGTGTATTGGTGTGGAGAGAGGTTAACATTCTGCCAGCAGAAGTCTGCAGAAGTTTGAATTCCTTCACTCCATGATAAACAAACATTCCAATTATTGAATGTGTGGAAAGACAAATGATATAGCTGTGGGGATGGGACTACTTTTTGCTAGTTACATTTAGCAAAAGAAAATAACTTTAAATCAAAAATAGATGGAATTTTTTTTTTTTTTGAAGATATCTCAATTTCCTTGTTTAATAAGCATAATAAGACACGTCAGGCTGTGGGATGTATGTGATGAATGCATTTCCAGGTGTTAAAGGAACTCAGAATAAATGCTTCATGCCTTACAGCACACCTGGGTGTGCATTTATCACATTCCTACCCACATTCTGGTGTGTTTTATTGCTTACTTGGCAACCAAAACCTACGGTCCTATGGTCACTTAAAGGGACATTGTCAACCCCCTTAGAGAGCACCTTTCCTGCCCTCTTCTAAAATGTCCCATAAAACACAGGATGAACATTTACATTCCCTGGGGTTCCTGGAAATGTAAATTATATTTTTTAGATCTGTGGTTTTGGGATGGGAAGGGATTGTATTTTGGCACTGTGGAGCTGAGCCACTGATTCCTTCCACTTCTCTGTCCTGATCACTACCCCTGCGCTAGCACATTATGTGATGTAATTAAAGTAGAGTGCAGGGGTGCCTCCATTGACTAAACTACTATGAGGGCTTGTTTTCATTTTTTTAATACTTCAGAGTTCCAGTTCAGATAAATCAAGGCCACCACATGGCTAACAAGATCCTTATCAGTTGAGCGGTGCCCTAAATTTTTCAGACTCAGTACCCTGAAGTATTAAAAAAAAACTATTTTAAAACCAGCCCCTATAGTAGTCTGTGGAGTGCACCTTCATGCTTTCCATATAAATACATCACTTGACGTGCTACCACAGAGGCTGTGCTTAGGACAGGGAAGTGGAACATAGAAACATAGACTTTGATGGCAGATAAGGACCGCTTGGCCCACCTAGTCTGCACATTTCCTTGACTACTAGATAAGCTGCAGATCCTAGTTAACCAACAGCCTGTTTCATCCTACCCCCACAAGAATTGCCTTATGTCTGTCCCATGCATTCTTGAATTTTCCCACAGTTTTAGACCCCCACAACCGCCTCAGGAAGGCGGTTCCATGCGTCCACCACCCTCTCTGTGAAAAAATACTTCCTCACATTGCCCCTGGGCCCCTCTTCAAATTGTGTCCTCTTGTTCTTGCACATCTCTTTTTCTGAAAGATGCTACCTCTTGGACTTTGTTAATTCCACTGAGGCACTTAAACATTTCTGTCATGTCCCCCCTCTCCCTCCTTTCCTCAAAGGTATACATATTAAGCTCCTTTAGTCTCTCCTCATATGGCTTCTCTTGCAGACCCTGCACCATTTTAGTTACCTTCCTCCAGACTGCCTCCATCCTTTCTATGTCCTTGCAGAGATGGGGTCTCCAGAACTGGACGCAGTACTCCAGATGGGGTCTCACCAACTGTCTGTACAGAGGGATAACAACTTCCTGTTTTCTGCTGGTGATGCCTCTCCTTATACATCCCAGTATCCCCCAGCCCTCACTACTGCCTTCTCACATTGCCTGCCAACCTTAAGGACATCTGATATGATTACCCCTAGTCCCCTTTCCATTTTTGTTGTTGTTACTACCCCCCCCCCCATTGTGTACTCTTCCCCTGGGTTTTTGTTTCCCAGGTGCATTATTTTGCACTTCTTTGCATTGAATCCAAGCTGCCATACTTCTGACATTCCTCCAACCTTGCTAAATCCCTTCTCATCCTTTCAATGTCCCCTTGTGTATCAACTCTGTTGCAGATCTTTGTGTCATCTGCAAAGAGGCATACTTTTCCTTCCAGTCCCTCTGCCATGTCACTTATAAAGACATTGAAAAGGACTGGACCCAGTACTGAACCCTGCAGTACCCAACTAGTAACCCCCTTTTCTTCAGAGTGGACTCTGTTTACTATAACCTTCTGTGTCCTGTTGTTCAACCAATGTTTTACCCAGGCTACTACCCTGGGACCCACTCCCAGGCTGGCTAACTTGTTTATTAATCTTTTGTGTAGGACTGTGTCAAATGCCTTGCTAAAGTCTAGGTAGGCCATGTCCACAGCCCCTCCCTGGTCTACTACTTTGGTCACCCAGTCAAAGAAATCAATTAGATTCATCTGACATGAGCTTCCTGCTGTGAATCCATGCTGCCTTGGGTCATGTGCCCCACTGGCCTCTAGGTACTCAACAGTTCTTTCCTTCAGAAGTGATTCCATCAGTTTCCCTACCACAGAGGTCAAACTGACAGATCTGTAGTTTCCTGCATCTGTCTTTCTCCCACTTTTGTGAAGGGGAATCACATCCACCTTTCTTCAGTACTGAGGTACTACACCATCCTCCCATGATTTGTTAAAAAGGGTAGTCAGTGGTGTCACTAGTTCTCCCCTTAATTTGTTTAGAATTCTGGGGTGAATCCTGTCAGGCCCCATTGCTTTGTCCACCTTCAGTTTTAGGAGTTCTTTCAGAACCCTTTCTTCTTTGAAAGGACTGGGATCAACCCCCCTATCCAGAGTGCTTCTGTTAATTGGATTAGGTCCTTCCCCCTCCTCCTCTTTTGTGAATACTAAGCAGAAGTATTCGTTCAGTATCCCTGCTTTCAGTGTCACTCTCTGCCCACCCACTGTCCATTCTATTCACCCTCACTATCCCTTCCTTTGTCTTTCTATTCTTCCTAATGTACCTATAAAAGGTTTTATCCCCCTTCTTAACTGAGTTGGCTATCTTTTCCTCAGTTTGTGCCTTTGCTATTCTGACTGCCTTCCCTGCTTCCTTCTGCCTTAACTGGTGCAGTTCTCTGTCCTGCTCCTTCTGCGTTTCCTTATACTTCCTAAATGCTATCTTTTTCTCCCTAACCTTCCCCGCCACCTCTTTTGAGAACCATAGTGGCTTTTCCTTTCATTTTGATTTGTTTATTTGCTTCACACAAAGGCTTGTTGCCTCTGTAATGGCAGTTCTGATGTTTCCCCATTGTTGATCTACCCCTCCGTCTTGCCTGTTTGCTAATGCTTTTCTAAGACACTCTCCCATTTTTACAAAGTCAGCCCTCCTGAAGTCCAGTACCCTCACTTTTGTATGGCTTGACTCTGCAGCTGAGTTTCTCATGAACCACACTGTTTGGTGGTCACTTGTTCCCAGATGGCTACCCACTTCTAGATTTGAGATCCTCTCACTGTCCCCATTTGAGAGTATGAGGTCTAAGATTGCTCCCTCCTGAGTGGATTCCAACGCTGGCTGTCTGAGGCATGACCCCTGTAGGGCATCGAGAATAGCCCTGCTCTTGGATGTGGCTGCAACAAAGGTGCTCCAGTTAACATCTGGCATATACCGGTCACCCATTAACAATATCTCCCTTTTCTCTGCCATCCTAAGGATGCCTTCTATCATATCCTTGTCCATTCCTTCCCCCTGAGATGGGGTCTATATACAACCCCTGTGTGGACTGTGGTGCCATTTCCAGTCTCTAAGGTGACCCCTTGCCTCCTCTCCTCCCTGTTTACTCTTTTGTTCCATTGCTTTTATCCCTTCCCTTACATAGAGAGCTACTCCTCCCCATCTTCTACCCTCCCTGTCTCTCCTGTAGGTTGTGTACCCTGGTTTGTTAACATCCCAGTCATGGTTCTCTGTGTACCATGTTTCTGTGACTGCCACGATATCCAGGCATCCCTCTTCCATCAAGGCCACCAGTTCACGAAGTTTGTTGCCCAGACAACGGGCATTGGTACTCATTACCTTCCATTTCTTGATGGCCTTACCCCTTTTTGCCCCATCCCTGTCCTTATTGCCTTTGTCATTTTCTCCATTTACCCCTGCCCTTTCTCCCTATCGACATCTCTATCTTGGTATTTACCTCACTAAATACCCTGATTTTTGTTTTTGGGGGCTAGGATTTCCCTGCTCCTTTCTAGTGCCTCACCCCTTGGCTAGTTTAAATGCTTGCCAATGAAGCATTTAAACCTATCACCTAGGATCCTGGTTCCCCTCCTGGACAGATGCAGACCATCACACCAGTATAGGCCTGCATCACTCTAGGTGGACCCCCAGTCCTCAATGAAGCCATCCCCCTGAGATCTGCACCAGTTTTTCAATTACTGATTGATTCCCATGGTGTGGAGCACCCTAGCCTCACCCATGCATAGACAGGCAGCACCTCCGAGAAGGTTACCGTGCATGCTACATGTCTAAGGCCCTTCCCCAACTCCACAAACTCTTCCTGCACTGCTCTGATCCCTCTCCCAGTCAGGTCATTTGTCCCTAGGTGGACAATGACATCCAGCTCCCTCCCCTGTGCTGCTGCTCCTGCAATCCTGAGGATTCGCTCCTTGTCCCTCTAAGCCATGGTGTCAAGCAGGCACCTTACCTCCCTCTCCCCTTCCTCCCCCAGTTCTACCCTCCTAACAGTGGAGTCCCCCACCAGAAGTTGTTTCCTTCCCCTGTGGGGTCCCATGCCACACTCCCGTGGGTCTCTTTTGTGGAGGTTTCAAGCATCCTCCTTGGTCTCCACTGTGGGTGCCTCCATAGAGGAACCACACTCTGCCAGAATGGCATATGAATTGTGGAGAGGTACAACTGGAGGGATGCACCTCTGTTCCACCACCCTCACCCTCCCTGAGCCTGCTGTGGTCTAACTGCTCCTCTTTCTTGGCAACCTCTGAGGCAGCGGTGGTGGCCCTGGTGGTCCCTGGGTGGGAATGGAGGTCCCCCAAATGCTAGCCAACTCAGCCTGAAGATGAGCAACCTCCTCCCTCAGCCCAGAGAGGTGCCTGCTGATGGGACAACATTGCATCCTCCAGAATGTCTCCCAGAAGACTGCTGCTCCTCAGCCACTGCACTGCACCACTCCTATCATGTCTTATTTCTGGACCCTTAACTGTTGTTTTGAATACTTAATCTTTCCTCTGTTTATTTATTTATTTTATTTTTTATTTTTCTCCCTATTTACCTACTGCCTCCATGCCCTTAAAGATCCTGATCTTCCTGGTTTGAGACAGGAAGTTCCAATATTTCTCAGTAGTCTCCTTACTTGGGGGCTAGGATGGTGAGTCTTTGTGGCTCTGTGATCACTCCCTTCCTGCTCGAAACAGGAAGTTCCTGTTGTCAGTCAACTCCTGTGCCTATAAAAGTAGAACTGGCTAAGGGTGGGGGGTGGAGGGAAGGGAAGGAGGGCAATTTAGTGCAAGTAGAGAATTATAGTTCTAACAGCACCTCCATTCTCTTGCTGTTCTCTGCCAAAAGCTATCTAGGGCAGTTTTTAAATCCAAAACACCTGCCTTCCTTCTAGCTAAGGCCCCCCCCCCAATTTTCAGCTCCTTCTACATGTAGATAACTGCACAGATAACAATTCACTTCAGCCAACTCAGATAAACACCTAGATAACTGCACAGATAACAAGTCACTTCAGCCAACTCAGACAAACATACTAACTCTCTTTTTTTTTTGTTTGTTTGTTTTTACCCTGAATTGAAGGTCCCAGTAGTAGAGTTCTAGTTCAGATCAGTGGCTAAGCTCCATGGAACCAAAATACAATCCCTTCCCTCCTAAAAACCATGTACCATATTTTCAAAGGTCAGAGAATGATGCAGGGTGCTTGTGTTAAAAAAAAAAAGACGCAATTAGTCAAAACTTGTGTTAGTTCCAATTTTATAATGGTGCTTGTGTCACAAACAGCTCTGCAAGCACCAAACTGGCTTGTGCAATGTCTGTGCCAAAAAAGTGCCTGTGCCTTGTCAGAAAGGAATCCTACATCACATAAATGATGCACCATCCTTTTAGCTGGGATTTTCAAAAAAATGTAGGTCCTGTCATGCCTAAGATTATATATTGTTGTCAGACCAGTCAGAGCAGGTCTGACACTAACGCATATACATAGGACAACAGCATGCAGGCAGACCTGAGTCACAACTGAGACATGACTTCAGCAGTGCAGGCAGCAGAGTTGTGACATGATAACATGCCAAGGACAGCGACTCTAATGGGTGTCAGGTTGGCCATCGCAGGGTGGCAGATATCGGTCTTTAACAACTGCCTTGCCAAGATCCAGGACTGGATGAGTGCTATCTGGTTAAGGTTGGATCCAGATAAGACTGAGATGTTGGTTGTGGACCTGGGTCATCGCGTAGACCGGTCTACTGCTGTTCGGCCTGCTAGACTTGTGCTGGAGGGCAATCAGCTGAGGTCCTCTGAACAGGTGTGGAACCTGGGCGTTATTCTTGATAACAAACTGACACTTAAATCACAGGTGTCAGCCATTGTCAAGTCCTCTTTTTACCATCTGAGAAATATCGCCCAGGTAAAATACCTTGTTTTGCCTGATGACCTTCCAACTTTGGTCCATGCCTTTGTGACCTCCCACCTTGACTACTGCAATGCTTTCTATACCTATGGCTTCTGGGGGTGGACATCTGCCATCTGCAGCTGGTACAGAATGTGGCAGCAAGGTTGTTGACAGGCTTACCTCAATCTAGCCATGTCACACTGTGTTCCGTGAGCTGCACTGGCTGCCAGTGTGGTGGAGGATCACCTTCAAGGTGAGTTTGCTGACCTATAAGGCCCTACATGAACAGGGACTGCTCTATCTGCAAGACCTCCTGTGTTCCTATCGCCCCCTCCATCTGCTCTGTTCCACTGATGAGGGATTGCTAGAGGTCCCCGGGGTCTAATTGAAAAGACCTCAGGGGTGATATCTTTTGCTTTTATGGCCCGACCCTGTGGAACTCTCTACCTCATCAGGTTAGAGAGTGTCTGTCCACTGAGACTTTTAAAACTGCCCTAAAAACCTACTTATCCAGTTTAGCATTTTTAGATACTTATTAATTAGGTACTTGCATATTTAAATTTTAATCTGTTTGAGTATCATTTTTGTTTTATTGCTCTCTGGTTTTAACTTTGTACAGGTGCTTTGATAATTTTGAAAAGTGCCTTTTTATAAATAAATTTGATTGATTGATTGATTGATTGATAGATATATGAGCCCAGCAACAGGAGGGCAGGGCACAAAGGCAGGGTAGGCCACAAATATGGCAGAGACCTCACCAGAGATATACTGCAAGGGTATACTGGTGGTAACCATCATAGACCTGCCTGCTGAGTGACATGACCATGGTTGCGTAGGGTTACCCTTCCCCCTCCCTGCACCAGTTGAGTGTGTCCACTCGCAATGGCCACTGTTTGCTAGTGACTTTGCACTCTGCAGACCAACCGCTGTCCTCCCCCAATGATTGACAGCAGCAACCTGTGCCGACTTTGCTGATGCTCCAGTCTGGGCCTGCCTTGTATTTTGTAGTCATAACTCAGGCTGCAACCCATGACCCAGCCCACTACCCTCAAAAGTACTCAGGTCTGTACTTGCCATGTGTCTGCTGATACCCCACAAGCCACAAGGGATGTGATTTCCATGTAACACATTGGACTGCGCATGCTACATGTTACCACAACAGGTGTTATCAGCACTACTGTTCTTCAAGCAAGATTATCAGCATACACATATTGCCAGGCATTTGCTAGCATTACAGCACCGTGACACAGGCCTGTGGTATATGTCACAGTGCATTCTCATGTGCCATGGCCACCATGGCGAATTATGTATATTGGTACAGTGTTCCACTGTGTATTATCATACACATGTGACAGCCACACCCTCAACTGCTACAGTAGCATGTAGAGTCAACAGGTAATGTTGGTGGATGTGTGTTATGCCAATTCTCAGTGATGGCCAGCATTACGGATGGGTGTCATTCCTCATGACAATTATCTGTATAGGCAGTTTTCACGATGTGTATCTGAGCACATTCCACACATACCTTGCCATGTATCTTTGGCTGTCAGTGATGCTTTTCATACTACTGTATACACATATAATAACCATGTTTGCTGGCACAAATATTCTGCTGTGTTGCAGGCACAACAGCCCCTCTGGCAATAACATTATTTCAACAGCAGCCAGGATAAGACAGCACCATGTCTGACTGTGGTAGGGCCATGTCATGCTAGCTCCCTCCATTCCAGCTTCTGTGCCTGATAAATACCTGCAGGGTTTTGTAGCCTGCAGGGTCCAGGGTACTGTCACCCACAGTAGTGCAGCTTTTGAGGTTTGCTGCCACATGCTCTTTTCAGCCGCTCAGGGGAATCAGTTGGCTTGGTCCTCCCCAATGGCAGTGATACAGCATCTATTTTGAGTCATCTGTTCTGCTGAGCTCAACTGGATGCCATTGTACCTTTTCTACATTTCCCATATGGTGCACCTTACAGGGCCTACAGCGTTGCCCCAGTGGCCACCTCACCCCTGCCCTATGTCCCCACTGCTCCATGTCCCCACCTCTAGATAGCAGGGGTCAAGTTGGACAGCCATCTCTCTATTAGGAAGTTGGTTTCTACCGCTGCATAGATTTTCTGGTGCCTGTGTGTGTGCCTGGCCTTCCTTCCATCATTTCTTCTGCCATTTCTTCCATCAGGGTTTTTGATGCAGTTTCTTTTATTCTCACCCCATGCATCATATTTATGATGCAACAGACATCTTGTGTTACTTTTGTGGCTGTGCCACAGAGAATGCTTTTCTTGCAAAATGCAGTGCACAGTATTTAGGGTACCTGGATTTGATGCAAGATGGCTGTTTGATGCAACTAGTATTGCTCTAAGGGGCCATTGAAAATCCAGCCCCATGTGTTTAAAAATTGGTATTGCCACATCCAGGAACTCCAGAGGAGGTAAGTTTTCATCTAGTTTTAGGATAAGTAAGCCAGGAAAGTTGCTCTTTTGGCCTTAAAATGCCCCTAGTTTAAAAAACAACACATTTGGTCACATTCTGTAGAGACTGCTGATGTAGCTGGTAGTTTAATTTTGTTTCTTTTTTTCTTTTTAAAAGTGAAAAACAAAACTACCCACCATACTGATGTTACCACACAAAAAATGTGTATTTACAGTCCTTCAGCATGCACACTGTATCATTCATGGACTTGAGAACACCCCCGACATTGTCTAGTCACTCATGATGCATTGGTTTGCTAGCCAAGGCACGTAGCTTCATCTGAGCTCTTTTCTTTTAGGTTGCTTGAAAGGACAAAGCAAATAACCTTACCAGAGCAACAATAAGGATTAAGGCTTCTTTTGGCTAGGCAGGTTTACTGTGTGTTGTTATTTTTATTTTGTACTCACAGGGATTGTTACTGTTTGTTGCTAACATTTTATTGCTTTATTTTTCTTTGATTCAAATTGTTGTTGCTGGTATACATTCTGCTGCATTATTACAGGGTGTGCCTACAGGTGTGTGCTTACAGAATACTGCTGTAATCTTCTGATTCAAATTGTCTTTTGCAAGGTATATCTTCTGTTACTGCTTTATTTTTCTTTGTAGCAAAGTGTTTCTTACAGGGTATATCTTCTGTGAAATTATTACAGGTGGTGCTTTACAGGTTTCACAGTTTTATCTGTCATTAGGATAAGCTTTCAGGGCTACTGCATTTGTTGCTGGCTGATTGTTTCTGCTCTTACCTCCTTGTTTCTTTTGTCCGTGGTTCTTCTTTTTCAGCAGGGGAAGGGCCCAGCCACCCACCCCCATCCCCAACCACCCCACACTACACTCCTTTTATAGGGTAGCACAGTCGTGACATTTCCTGTAGCAAAGCAGGAAGGGGCAGATCAGAGTGGTATCCACACAGTGACCTCATTTACAGGGGCACTAGTAATTTAACTTGCTATAACAAGTCATACGAAAACAAACAAACAAAACACAAAATCAAACTTTTGCTTTCATTTTCTTCCTTCGAATTACTCTGACCAGGTTATAAACCCAGCAACTTACCTGGAATGGGTATCATTAACTGCAGGTACTGTGGAACACTTTTCAGAAGGGCAGTTTTATAGGATTTAGGACACTGTCATACATGCTGGGCCATTGGAGATCTAAGGGCTCAGCTCCAGGCAGCATGGGCAGAGATTGCACGCCTCAAATTACATATTCAAGAGGAAATATATTGTAAGAACCGCCCGCCATTTCCCCAACATCCAACAGTAGCACCTCGATCACAGAGGGTAATTGGTCCGGTAGGTTGGCAGGTGGTTAGGAGGGGCAAATTGGATGCTCCATCACTCGGTGCTCTCCAACATATCACCTCCACAAACCATATAAAAACTACAAACAGGTATCTGCCTCTATCTCCGAAATCAAACAAAGGGGCAGAGGACATGGCAAAGCAGGACACTGCAGCACAGGATCTAGCACAACAAAATGCACCCAAAACAGGAACTAAAACAGAAAAGCAAAAAGGAAATCCAAAAAACTTCTGATCATAGGAGACTCCATGATTCGGGGAGTTGATACATATCTCCAGTCTGGGGTAATGGTCAGATGTCTCCCAGGTACATCAGCATGGAGAGACACTGACCGCATTGCTAAAATTGTTCAGGAAGCAGGAGAAAACATTGATCTCCTGGTACACATAGGGACTAACAATCTCGCCAGCCGGTCAGTTGTGGAGACCAAGGAACACCTAACCAGGCTGGGGGACAAACTGTCATCCATTTCATCCAGCATCTCCTTCTCTGAGATCCTGCCAGTCTGGGAGAGGGGGACAGGTGGATGGAAGGTCAGAGAAGGGGAGATAGGGGAGCTAAACATGTGGCTCAAGGGCTGGTGCCAGGAAAAAGGACACAAATTTGTAGGGAACTGGCAACAGTTTTGGGAGCGAAAGTTCTTTAAATTTGATGGACTGCATCTGACTAAGGACGGAGTTAGTGCATTGGGGCAGAAGTTTGATGTCTTTGCAGAATATTTAAACTAGCAAATGGGGAGAGGGGTGCAGCACCTGAAACATCGAATGGGAAGAACACCCCTTCCCCGTTAGCTAGTGGTCAAACAGGAGTTCAGCATGTTTGTAGTTCATTTGCATCACCAGGTAAAGAAAAAGGTTCGGCTCCCCATACGATGCACAGGGGAAATGACGGACCTCGCCCAACAACTAACACACCGAAATCTGACCAATGGAAAATCATGTACACAAATGCTCGCAGTCTGGGAAACAAGATCCCAGACTTGTAGGCAATAATGACAGAGGCTAAACTGGACATAGTAGCCATTAGTGAGACATGGTTTACCAGTAACCACACTTGGGAGACTTCAGTACCTGGCTATGTACTGTTCAGAAGAGACCGAGGTGCAAAATTGGGGGGGTGGAGTGGCCCTTTATGTCAATGAAAATATCAAAGCTACAGAAATTCAGAAAGCACATAAGGAGCCAGAAGAACTGTGGGTCACCCTGGAAACAGGAAATGGGACAGCCATACGAACTGGGGTTGTGTACAGGCCTCCAGACCAGGGGGAGGACATAGACATGTTACTGTTAGAAGATATACAAAACATGACAGCTAAAGGGGAGGTTCTGATAATGGGAGACTTCAACATGCCAGATACAGATTGGTCAATACCAGCAGGGACATCTGCCAGAACTAGACACATGGTGGATTCCCTGCAGGGGAGGGCCTCAAACAACTGGTACAACAACCCACAAGAGACAGGGCTATCCTAGATCTAGTACTGACTAACAGGAAAGGATCACAGATCTCAGGTAGAAGGTCACCTGGGGCCAGTGACCATCACATGGTATGGTTCAATTTGGCCACTAGAACAAAATCATCCCATTCCAAGGCAAAAATATGGGACTTCAGAGCTGACTTTGATAAGTTGCTATCAGAGTTAAGCTAGCCCTGGCAAAAAGAAATACAGGTGAGGGGGTACAGGCAAAGTGGGGAAGCATTAAAGATGCAATACTTGAAGCAACAGCCCATTGTGTTAGTGAGAAAAGGAAGTGCAAAAGAAGGAAACCACTTTGGTTCTCAAACACAGTAGCAGAAAAGGTCAGAGCCAAAAGGCTGGCCTTCAGGAAATATAAGGGAACGCAGCAGGATGACGATAGGGAGGCATACCAAACTTCACTAAGGGAAGCAGGGAAGGCAGTAAGGCAGGCAAATGCTCAAACCGAGGAAACACTAGCACAAACAGTAAACGAAGGTGACAAGACTTTCTGTAGATACAATAGTGAAAGGAGAAAGTCCAGAGGGGGTATTGCTAAGATCAAAGGGGATAAGGGGCGTGTGGGGTGGAGGACCATGTAAAAGCATCTATCCTAAATAGATACTTCTGCTCAGTATTTACTGAAGAGAAGGTAGGGCAGGTCCCACAGCTCTTCACCATGGACACAGGGGGGAGGGAGGTGTGCACTAGTCCCTTCACAAAAGAAAGGGTCCTACAAGAGCTTGATAAGCTCAGGTTGGACAAGGCAATGGGACCTGATGGCATACATCCCAGGGTACTAAAGGAGTTAAGGGTGGAACTTGCAGAGCCATTATCAAAACTATTTAGTAAGTCTCGGAGCACAGTAGAGGTCCCAGAAGAGTGGAGAAGGGCTCATATGATCCCGCTGCACAAGAGTGGTAGCAGGGAGGAGGCAGGGAACTACAAACCAGTCAGTCTTACCTCAGTAGTGGGCAGGATTATGGAGACACCCCTTAAGGAAAGGATAGTGCAACACCTGGAATCCATAGGAGCACAAGATCCAAGGCAGCATGGGTTTACAAAAGGAAGGTCCTGTCAAACTAATCTCATAGATTTCTTTGACTGAGTAACCAGAGTGGTGGACCAAGCGGGTGCAGTTGATGTTGCCTACCTTGACTTCAGCAAAGCTTTTGATACTGTTCCACATAGAAGATTGATTAATAAGTTGGGTAGGCTCAGGTTGGGTCAGACGTTGGTCAACTGGGTGGCAAACTAGTTGATGGGCAGAAAACAGAGAGTGGTGGTAAACGGTATACAGTCAGAAGAGATGCAAGTCACAAGTGGGGTTCCTCAGGGATCAGTCCTGGGGCCAGTCCTCTTCAATATCTTCATCAGTGACATTGCAGATGGACTGGAGGGTAAGGTTTGTCTGTTTGCAGATGACACCAAGATCTGCAGCAGAGTAGATGATCAAGATGGTATGGGCAGAATGAGAAGAGATCTGGATAAACTAGAAAATGGTCGGAAGAGTGGCAACTGGGGTTTAACGCAAAGAAGTGCAAGATCATGCACATAGGGAAGAGAAACCCTGAAGCCACCTATAGACTGGGAGGGGAGTTGCTGGCAGTCACAAGGGAAGAAAGAGACTAGGGCGTCATCATCACTGATGACCTGAAATCATCCCAGCAGACCTCTAAAGCAGTAGGTAAGGCTAGAGGGATGTTAAGGTATATTAGTAGGGGTATCACAAGTCAGAAGAGGGAGGTAATAATCCCTCTTTACAAGACACTGGTTAGGCCCCATCTGGAGTACTGCATGCAGTACATGAGGCCACACCTTCACAAGGACATTAACCAAATTGATGCAGTCCAGAGAAGGGCAACCAAAATGGTGTAGGGACTGCATCAGAAAACATATGAGGACAGATTAACTGAACTCAATATGTATACTCTAGAGCAAAGGAGGGAGAGAGTTGATATGATTGAAACATTCAAACACCTTAAGGGCATTAACAAGGTGAAAGAGTCTAACATGTTTCAATATAAGAAAAATTGCAGGATAAGAGGACACAGCATGAGATTAGAGGGAGGCCGATTAAGGGGTAATGTGAGGAAGTTCTTTTTCACAGAAAGGGTGGTGGATGCATGGAACAGCCTACCTCAAGAAGTGGTGGATATGAATACAGTGCAGGGCTTCACACAGGCATGGGATAGGCATAAGGGAGTAATACAGATGAGTATGAATAGATAGGCCATTGACAGAGCAAAGGCCTATGGCACCTTCATAAGGTAGAAAAAGAAATGGGCAGACTGGATGGGCCTTACGGTACTTATCTCCCATCAGCTTCTATGTTTCTATTGGGAGGCTAGGAATGTACTGCATCATTAAGGGCTGCACTGTTTGGGGGTTCTCCTACTCTGAGTGTGATAATACATTATTTTGACTATCCTCTGAGCATTTGTAGTCAGGAGTCCCAATTGTAGATTATGTGTTATTCAGATGCTGGAACTGGCTGTGAGACTACAAGATCTCCTGAGGCTTCCTGTCCAATCAGAGGCCACTGTGGAAGCTCACTGAGGGCAGGGCATGTGACCTAACACTCACAGAGCCTTCAGGCAGCAGAGACAGATGACTTGAGCTGCTGGAGCCAAAGAATCTACTTGTAAAAACTAGGCATAAATTAGAAATCTTTACATTTTTTGTTCCATCTCTAAATCCCCAACGAGAGAAGATCATTCTGTAACACTCTTATGTGTTAACTTTCAGTGTTTCTCAGGGGAACAGCTAGAAGTGTTTTTTCCCTAAATATTATGCTAGTTTTTGCTCTGCAATTAAAGGGACACTGTTAACCTGTTTTTCATCATATTATTTGTAGTTAAAAACCTACATTTTATGATTGCCTACCTTCTCTATAATTCATTGGTATTGCTGTTTGATTTGTCTGTCTCCTTGTTTAGTAGAACTGTACTGCATGCTAATGTATATTAATAAACAACTTTGTTTTGTTTCAAATCCTGAATGTATTCTGATTGCATGCTTCCTGAACATTAGAAGCACCCCTAAACAGTGCAGTCACTCATGATGCAATAGCCTCCCAAACTACCACTGCAGCATGAGTGGCAAGACTGTGTTAGGGGTGTTCCCAAGCCCAGGAAAGATGCAGTTGGAGTTGATCAAGGAATGTAAATAAACCTGTTTTTGTGTGGTAACTCCAGAATGTTGCGCAGTCTGTTTTTCACTTTTTAAAAGAAAAAAAATAATCAGAATCAAACTACCAGCTACTTCACCAACCGTTACATAATGTTGGCAATCATAAAATGCATTGTTTAAACTAGACACTTTGAGGCCTGAGGGGGTTGAAAGTGTCCCTTTAAAAGCAATTAGTCACAGCATGGCTGATAGGGCTTGTTTGGAACAGTGGCTGATAGAGCTTGTTTAGAAGAGTGTTACTGCTATCATCATTTAGCTATCCATTGCTTATAATTTATTGTCAAAGAGCGTCTACTTCCGTTCACTTGTCAAAATTCTCCAAAAAGTAAAAATTGTGACAGTTTTGTTTCTGTTTTAAATCCCAAGCTAGAAGAAGAGGATGAATTCATTTTTCACTCTTCATTTGTGATAATTAAAAGTTTCAGTGTTTGTCAGGAGAACTGCTGTGAAATAGTTTTTTTCTCATCTAAAAGTGAAACAAACAAAAACTAGTAGTACTACTAGGTCAGGCTTGTTTCTGCTCTGCCAGTAAGAATCAGTCACAGTCACAGCACCTGGTGCTTAGATGTAATAGCATAGAGAGGTCACTCGGTCAGCAGTTGCAATTTACACACAACCAAAAAATAACAGAATATTTCCAATATCAAGTTGTTAATTTTTTTCCCCTTAAAACCCCACATATAACCCCAATGTTTCACCGATGGGGCTTGTTTAGGGGAGTGTTTTTACTGTTGTGTCATAATTTTGCTATCCCTTTCTTACAGTAGTAATTTATCACACAAATAAAAATGGCTATCTCCTTTTATTGGTCTTTTTTTTATATATCCTTGCTTTTCATTTTGAAGGAGAGCCCAAGGGTAAGGCTTCACTAAACACTTTTTCTAGAGTGTCTTACTAGTCTCCTTTCGGGATCCCCAACCCACCTGGAGACCAACATGGCACAGTTTTGGTTGTGAGATTGCCTCAATGGGTCAGGTTCATAATGACCAGAGCTGGGTGAGTGCGATGTGGTGTAACAGGTTCCTGACTGATAAAACCCGCTGCTGTCTCAATGATGGCTCATAGAGCCTGAACAGGGTATATCCCATTCCTTGCCTGAATACAGGGCAGGATTTTTCTTGGTCTGTTTTGAGGGTACATGCCTATCTGATTAGAGAGTATGTCCCTGGTAGACAGCAGGAGGTAAAAATAAAAAAAAATAAAAAAGTTTGGCTTCTAAATTTAGGAGAAAGAACCAGCTCCATAGTACTACAGTGCCGTCAGCACTGCTAACTACTCTGACAAACTGAGTTTTTGAATCGACCTTGGTCACTTAGGGGCCAGCCAGGGAGAGAGGACAGAGCACCCCATGGATGGCTCTTCACTCGGGAAGTGGGCATAAGCTGGGTGTTACATGAAAATGAAAGGATTTTAAAAGAACAATAAAAGAAGGCTGCCTTTTTATTTATAAGATAATTGCAAGCAAGAAAAAGCTAGAAAAGTAATAAAAGCTGCAAAAAATAAAAATGCCTCTCCCCCCAAAAAAAGCTATATCTGTAAAGCATTGGGTGAGTGGGGAACTGGGAAGCAACAAGATTTTCGGAATGTTGTTTTTGTAGGCTTTATGCAAAAGTAGAGGGGTGAGTGGTGCACAGTGCAGTGTACCCAATTTCACAACCTCAGTGTTATGAAGTCATAATATGGGAAGCACGATATTAGTACTCGCTGAGTTTTGATTTCCCTTGGGGCTGTTATAGCTGTGTTTTTGTTTAGGATGATTGATGTTTCTAAGATCATGATAATAATATGTATTAAAATAACAAGAAGAGAAGGATAATAACATATTAAAATAACAAGAAGAAAATCTATATCAGGTTCAGAAAAAGTTAATGTATTTGTGAGGGGAGGAATGCATCTTCTGTGCAATGTAACTCAATGGATCAACCTAAAATGTTCAATAGACTCTCTGCAAGATAGCTGTTCAAGATATTTTCAGCAGAAAAAGGCTGTGACTGTGTCCTCTTCTCTTGCTCTCAATATATGGACATGATGAGCAGAGCCCACTCACTTCCATTAGTGCTGCTGTTAGTGCCCGGTGTTTCTTCCTCATCGCCATATGTGGAACCAGACCTGCCAGATGGCATTCCTTCTCTGCCATGACCTTTCGTGCCCGCTGCTGGTGTTATCAGTTCCCACATGCAACCATTAAGCAATAAGGCACGATGAGACATTGGTTGTACTAGGTTTACCCTATGGGTTGGGGCATAGTAAGACATGAGGCGAAGCCCCTGCCCATGTGGTAAACATAGTACAACCAATGCCCCATCACGTCTTATTGCTTATCTAAAATGTGTCTTTGCTGAAAAAAGTAAAAAAAAAGAAAAAAGTAAAAGAAAATATTTAGAAATATATATATGTGTGTATATATATATATATATATATATATATATATATATATATATACATGCTGTAAAAAAAGGTAAACTAGTTCCTTGCCTGTTTGGTATTACTAGGGGTTGCTAGACTTTCTTTTGCCTGCCTGGGATTAGAATTACTGCCTCGAAGACAGAACCTCTCTTTGTCAGTTGTCATGTTAAAATAATTGTTTAAACAGTATAGCGTATTTGTCATTTTTTGGTAGCATGGGGCTGTTTTAATGTGCCAGTAGTCTTCAGGCCAATGAGCAACACAATGAGGAGCCAAGGAGAAGCAATGTCGTTCACTTCCAGTTCCAAAAGGGAGCTGAGGTTTCATAGGAGATGCCATCTAAAAATGAGTTTTACCACCAGTGGGTGCCAAATCCTGTTGGTACTGCCCCACATTCCAGACCAACAGAGATGGGACTGAACATCAGCAGCCTAGGGAGTGGGCAAGTGAACAATTCAGGAGAGTGTCTCTGATTCTGAGTGTGCGCTCTCATTAATTTTCACATTTTTCATATTTTTGGAAAGGCTTGGGATGACGGGGAATGACAGAGTGAATGACAAATAAGCCGATCGGGGTGGGGTGGGGGCAGACAGCTTCTTAACTGAATGAATGGGCTGCAGGCAGGATTTGAATTGAGCAAGTGGGCAGCAAAGGGGAGGGGCAATGGATGGTACACAGCTTCCTAATTGAGCTGAACTGAGAGTAAGCCAATAAGTGGGATAATGACAAGCTAAGCAATTACATGTCTGTCTACAAAAATTATATTTTCTTTGCAAAAACTTTGTTAATGCACTAATTAGGGTTGAAGTGACAAAATTAGGAAAATGTGGCATTAGGATTTCCAACACTAACACCCCACCCCCACTCTTCAGGTAGCAACAGGCATAGGGTGTGCCTTGGGGGTGTCAACCCTAACACTCACCCCATTCCAGGAGTAAATAAGCTGAGATGGGTATAGTGTATGAGAATGGGATGAGCATTAGAGTTGATAACCCCAAGGCACACCCCACTCCTGTTGCTGTCATCAGAGTGGGGGTGGGGTGTTAGGGTTGGAAACCCTAATGCCACATTTCCCAACTTTTGTCACTTCAACCCTAATTAGTGCATTAATGACATTTTTGCAAAGGATGTTCTTACTGTTTGAGATAGTATAATTGTATCCTCATTTATCCATGGGAGCGCAGGGCCCTCCGGGTCTTGTGCTGTCTATCCTTAGATGCATACATATACAGTATATTGCTATGGAAGCACAGGGCCCTCCAGGCCCTGCACTTGCATTTGTAGTACAACAGAGATAAAATTGTAAGCATAGCCTTCTTATTGGCCCACCTCATGAACCCAGTAATGAATATTTTGAAATCTCTGCCAAAACATGATTCCACACCACTGCAATGCCATTGTGCTGCACAGGTGTGCAAACACAGTTTGGCTAGGGTTTGAAAAAAGACAGATTTTAGATTCATGAGGTGATGTAAAAACATGGTTATGTGGAAAATTCCAAGTCAAAATATTTAAAATTGCCAAAGTTACAAGGAAGTGTAGCAAAATTTCAACATAGGTGCATACTTTGACATTTTTACATATTTTGACCCAAAAATGTCAACGCAGCCTTCTAATGACCCTACCTGAAGAACAAGGGTGGTTCAATACCACCCAAAAGGTGATTACATCAAGTGACCATGAAATCTTCTTTCTGGCTGGATTTGTGTAATGTCACTGACATTATTCATGAGGTGAGGTCCCAAAAAGGCTATGTTAAAAATTTCAGTTCAAACTACGCAAAAATGGCAAAGTTATGCCACAAAGTTGAAAACCCCATTAAAATACTGTACATTGAACCACATTTACTTTAGTTCCTCATATTGCAGTTAACAGTTCCAGCAGCAAGATGTGTTTTCAGGTTTTTGATCGAAGAGTGGATCTTTGTCCTATCACCTGTTCAGGTGAGTGAGGGTGTGTTGGGGGTGTGGGGTGGTGGGTGTTCAGTGGGAAATCAGGGAAGAGGGGATTGGATCAGCTAGGAACTGTTTTAATTTTTATAAGTTAAAAAAAAGACATCAAGGGACTGTTTTATTTCAAGCAACACACAATGGGAAAGTGGAGGTTGCCACTAGACACTAGGGAAACAATATCAGTAAAAGGGGATGGGACTGGAGGGTGGAGGGGTGCCACTAGACACCAGGGAAAAAGTAAAGAATATGAGGATGGCTATCAGTGGTGGAGGGTGCCGCTAGACACCAGGGAAAGCAACAAGTGCTTACTGAGCATGCTCAGAAGCCTAAACTTTAAAAAGTAATAACTTTGGAATGGCGTAATATTTTTTCTCCAAACCAGCAAAAGGCACATGTGTGAGCCAGCTCCTTCCTAACCTTTATTTGTTTATTTATTTGAATTTTGATAATCAGGTAGGCCCACTGCAACAGACATGTCCTTTTTTCAGGGGTAACCCGGGGAATAAAGACAATTCCATGAGTTGGTACAATATACTTTTGGACATAGGAGGTAAAACATAAGGAGAAACTAGTACAATCTGAGGCAAGAGACAGTGTATATACAGTATATAAACACAAAGGTATGTTGTGAGCAGAAAGTCAGTTTCCTCCATAGCAGGATGATGATTCCAGTACTGGTCCAGAGGGGTCCTGCATCGATAATCCTTACATTAGGCTTGCATTGGGTCTTGCATCGAAAGTCCTTGGTGAGGCTATCCTGAAAATTTCAAACTAAAATTCCAAACTGTCTTGGTGCTAGGAATCTTGACAAAAACAGCAAAGCAAATGCAGGAAGGAAGTTCTCAAGAAAAAAAAAACATTTTTTTTTTCATATCATGAGTCACAAAAAAAGATTTATAATGTAGAAAGAAAAGCAACATTTGAAGGGCATTTCTCCAGCAGTTAAGTGCAGAATCTGGCTAAGGGGGTTACCATAAGCAAACTACTACACGTGTTGGTCACTCTCCAGAATGTCATTTTTGTGGCGTTTAAAATTTGATTTTTTTATGGAAAAAGGGGAAACAAGATGATGGCAAATGAAAAAGGATTTTCCCCTCATGAAAAAGGATGACGTTAATATGAAAAAAAACATTTGTTTCATATAGCTATTTTTAAATGCTTACTGGGGATGCTCAGAACCAATTTTTCAACATTTCAAAATTAAATAACTTTGGAACGGATTCATATTTTTTCACCAAACAGGCAAAAGGCACATTTCTGGGGCAACTCCTTTCTACCCAGAAAATTTTAGACCAAAATTCCAAACCATGTGGGTGGTAGCCAAGTCGACGGAAAACCAAGCAAAACCAATGGGAATAAAATTCACTTTTTGTACTATTTAGAACTCAGAATCTGCACATCTGACCAGAACAAAACTTAGTAGCTCTGGAGATCTACCATACAAGACTGTGCATGCAAAATTTCATACAAATCCGATGAACAGTTGCCAAGTTATTAAAGTGCAAATATAGGGGTTTAACATTAAAGTGCCCACTCAACCCTAACTATAAGGGCACGGCTGTGCCGCTATAATATGCATGCATATATATTATAGTGGCATGATAGTGCCACTATAGTTAGGGTTCAACAGTCACTTCTATGTTAAATCAAACTTTGCATTTTAATAACTTTGCAACCATTTGACCAATGCACATGAACTTTTGCATGTGCCTTTGGGGACTAAAGTTCACTTGATGTGGTAAGTTTCATTCTGGTTGGATGTGCGATTGTGGAGATACAGATCGTCAAAAAATGTGAAAATTCCCATTTTTATGCAACTTCTTTGTCACTCTGTTTCTGAGAAATGGATTGGGTGGTTGGTCTGAACTTTTTACAGTATGTCCGGTCTGGGTTGCAGATGTGCCTTTTGAAGGTTGGGTGAAAAAATATTAATCCGTTCAAAAGTTATTAAGTTTCAAAGTTTCCCATTATTTTCTATGGGAAAAGTTAGCTGGCAACCTCAAAAAACACTTTTTTTGCCGCAAATTTTTTTTTTCTTGCTGTAGATGCAGACAGTTTAGCCATGCTTTCACCATCTAGTTTTTGGTTAATGAGGCAAACAGATTTAAATATTTCAAAAAATACTTGCACTTGGTAAACACCAACAGCAGTGTTTACCTAATCATGGCCCAGAAAATCAGATTCTGTTATCAACCTGCCACAAAAATGCCCCGAAATATGTTAATTTTGTCCACAGCCATGTTTATGCTGCAAATTGAGGCAGTTGTTTCATGAAACAAGGGGAGTTCATGCCACACACTGCAGCACAATCTCATTGTTTCGTGAAACAGTAAAGGGTGCCTCGCAATACAGCTGTCACAATTTACAGCACAAATATGTCCATGGAAAAAAATTACACTTACGGCCATTTTGGGGGCAAATTGACCTCAGATTCTGATTCCTCAGCTCCAATTTAGGTAAGCACCTCTTGGTGTTTACCTAATTCAAGTATTTGTTAGTATTTAAATACCTCTGAGAGGAAGGGGTCCAAGGCATGAGAATACCATTAATAAAATTAAATGTAGTTCTCAATGCTGAATGTTAGCGGCTGCACACAAATAACCACTACTGCAGCCCAGTACTTTCTTTACTACACAACACTGGGGGCCCAATCCCCATGTCAGCATTTAGACACCCCTGCAGTAGTGTGGGATGCTGGGGAGCCCACTCCCAGTGTCCCAAAATATCTTTTTTTTTCAATCCTGTAAATAAAAAAAAAATTCCCTGACATATTTTTTGTTTTGAAACCTGAAAAACAAGAAAATGGTCTCTTGTCATCCCCGCCATCCCTTTCCCCCATTCTGACCCTCACACTGAGCACCCACCACCTCACAACCCCCTTACCCTATACCTACCAACAGAGGTTGTCTGTTGTCAACTTCTGTGGACCAGGACATGTCTGCACTCTTCAAAGTTGAACCGCAAACGGAGGAATCAAGGTAAGTGCCGTATAATGTACTTCAGTGATGTTTTCAACTTACATTCATAACGTTGCCATTTTTATGTATTTTTTCACCAACTTTTCAGCATGGGCTTTTTGGGGCCCCACCTCATGAATACTGTCACTGTTTTTCTATTATTCATGCCGGAAGGTGATTTAGTGGTTGCTGCATGGAAATCACCTCTCAGGACGATTAATGAAATTACAGTGCCAGTGTTCCGCAGTAAGTCCCCAAAAAACCCATATTGAAAAAGTAGTGAAAAAATTAAAAATAATGATATGTGCGTTGTTGAAATTTTTCTACACACATGCATAACTTTGATAATTTTCAATATTTTGACTCCAAACCTTCAATGAAGCCATTTTTTTACACCACCTCATGAACTGCACAGCTGTCATTCTTCACATTCTGTCCAAAACATTTGTTTTCGCACCTGTGGCATGGAATGCCATTTTGCCACAGATTTGAAAATGTTCACCTATGTGGTTTATGAGGTTGGGTCATAAGAAGGCTATGTTGAAAATCTGTGGTCAAAATATGAAAAAATACAAAAGTTATGACCATTCATTGCAATTTTATTACATCTGCTTGTAACTTCAGAAATGTTAGATATTTCGATCCCAGATTTTCAACATAGCCTTCTTATTACCCTACCTCATGTATATCACAGCTGTTATTTTTCATATCCTGCTGAAAATGTGTTTTCATACCTGTGGCACAGAATTGCATTGTAGTTGCACAGAATTATGTTTTGGTGTGGATTCAAAAATTTTCTGCACCAGGGTATATGAGGTGGGGTAATAAGATAGCTGTGCTGACAGTTTGGTCACTGCTGTCCTATAAATGGAAGTGCAGGGCCCATAAGTTCCTGTGGTTCCATGACTACATACATATATGCATTTATGGAGGGATGGGAGCTGGGCCCTGCATTTCCACAGACAAATAAGGATATGATTAAGCTATCTGAAAAAGTAAGGAAATTCATTGCTAAACACATTGATTTATTTATTTTTTTTTAATCTATTTGTAGCCCCCCAGCCTGGAAATCTCAGGCCACTGCACTCACCAGCTTGCTCTACCACCTGCTGTGTTCCCCCTGTCATTTTCAAGTACGTTGCGGTTACCCAGGTCGGGGAGGACAACCCCGGAGAGACCGTAGGGGCAGTGGTGGGGGAACCAGCGTTGGGCATGTGGCAGTGGCACTGGCAGGGCTGTCGCCTATCCAGGGCTGGAGGGGTGTTTCTGATAGTGAGCCCAAGATCCCCTTCCCCCCTGCATGGACACATCTGATGCTGGTGCATGAGAACCCTGCCTATGTCAGTTATGCTCTTACGTGCAGCCCGACGGCTCGATGGTGCCTCCAGTCTCCACTGGGGGTCGCCAGAGCACCAGGTGTCCCAAACCCTCCCACCTGGAGAGGAGAGCTGCCCAGAGGGTGCTCAATCCATCACCCTCCATGCCGGCCCCGACTCCCGAGTTTGCTCCCGAACTCAGGTCATCGGTATGGCCCAGTGTAGCGTCCAGCCTCAACCCTCAGTGCCTCAGACCCGGCCTTGCTAAACACATTGTTAATGCATCAGTTAGGGTTGTTACTACAGTGACAAAAACAGGGAAATGTGGTGTTAGGGTTTCCAACCCCAACACCCCACCCCCACCCTGCAGAGATTGACAGGTGTCAGGGATGTACCTTGAAGTCATCAGCCCTAACGCTCACCCCATTCTCCTATTCTGTACCCATCTCAGCTTATTTACTTATGGAATGGGGTGAGTGTTGGGGCTGATGAATCCAAGGCATACCCCCAACGCCTGTCAGTCTCCACAATGTGGGGGTGGGGTGTTAGGGTTTCCAACCTAACACCACATTTCCCTGCTTTTGTTGCTGTAGTAACAACCCTGATGCATTAACATTGTTTTTTGCAATGAATATCTATCTATATATCTATTTATATCTATCTATCTATATATACAGTATATACACACACACACACACACGTATATGTATATCTATAATATACATATATATACATACATATACATACACACACACACACACACACATATATATATATATGATACAGCACAGCAGACAGTCTGTGGGGCTAAAAACTTTGAAGCTGATGGGGGAATCATCTCATTCGAGTACGCAGTACATTTAAAATGTCTGGAGTTGCTATGTGGGGAAAAATGGCTGACATTCAAATATGAAAGTCCCTAAATGTACATAGATATGGAATGTACTATACATACATTGGCAGGGACTTGTTTTTAGCCATTGGAAGTGCTTGCTAAATGCTATGGTTTGAAACAAGTCTCAGCCAATCAGGATACAGGGATTTTCTTACAATTTTATACATCAGCTCATCACACAGCTCTTGTCAAAAATGAACTACTCTATGGCTATCCATGGCCATGTTAAGGATCTCACAATTGAATTGGGGATCCAGCATGGGGGCAGAAATGTGGCTGTCACTATCCAGCACTTTGGAAAACTTTGCATCCAGTTCAGCTTGCAGCTGTTCAATGAGGACAGCTGCCCCATCTGGAATCCTCTTGTTTTGCACTACATATCTCTCCATGAATGCTTTCATGCGCTACTGGGATCATTGACTCAGAGTGGCAGTAGGTGCTCTTAGATAATGGGTGCTTCTCTCAAATAGCCCCAGTACTCTCACCATGCATCAAACAGTGACCACTCATCATGGCCTAGGACTCCCTGAATCACACTCCATGGCCATATCATGAAGTGTGCTTTTCTGTTCTCTGTTCTAGCATGGGTTCCTCACAAGGAGATTTCTGATATTAAACTTATATTTATTATGAAATCATGTCACTCAAGTTATTGCAGCAATGCTGAGTTGACAAGTTTCCCTGTCAACTACTAGTCATGCTTGACCAAATGAATTCTCAGAAAAATAAATATTTTTTTTAATCTCTTCTGGGGCACAAAGCCATGTAAACAACAATAGAAAAAAAATATCCGTAAGCTAACTGCATTTCTCAGTTAGTCAACTTGTTTGTTCTTTGTTTCAAACAACTAAGTTAGCTAAGTAATCAAAATAAACCCCTTGAAAACCTTCCTCCCTGAAGCAGTTTGCTTTCTTCACTACACTGCAGGTTTAAACCTAATTTGTTTAGTACACACTGTTGTCTGCCTGCCTGCCTCTCTATCTCTCTGTCAGCAGACTTTAAAGGGACACTGTCAAGCCCCTTAGGTCTCAAAGAATCCCTCGTATAAAAAAAAACATTTTATGATTGCCAACATTCTGTAAAGATTGCTGATGTACAGTAGCTGGTAGCTTGATTCTGACTTTTTTTCTTTAAAAAAGTGAAAAACAGACTGCCCACCATACTGGTGTTACCACACAAAAACAGGTTTGCTTACATTCCTCTATCAGCTCCAGCTGCATCTTTCCTGGACCTAGGAACACATTCGAAACAGTCTAGCCCCTCAAGAGGCAGTGGGAGTTTAGGAGGCTACTGCCTTATGAGTGACTACATTGTGTGGGTGTTTGTAATGCTCAGGAAGTATGCAGTAAGAACAGATTCAGGATTGCAAACAAAACAAGGTTGTTTATAAATATACATTAGCATGCATTTCAGTTCTACTAAACAAGGAGACAGACAAAACAAACAGCGACATCAATGAATTTAAGAGAAGGTAAGTAATCATTAAATGTAGGTTTTCAACTAGAAATAATATGATGAAAAACAGGTTGACAGTGTCCCTTTAAACAGCCTTATTATTTTCCATTTCTTAAACACCTAGTTTTCACTCTACCATATAAATAATTGACCCCCTCAGCTTGGGATTTAGAGAGAAAACATGAAACAAAATGTCAAAATTTCAGATTTTTGTCTAGTTTTAACAAGTGGATGGAAGTAGATTCTTTCTCTGCAGCAGCTCAAGTCATCTGTCTCTCCTGCCTGAAGCTTCTGCAAGTGCTGGGTCACATGACCTGCCTTTAGTGAGCTTCCAAAGTGGCATCTGATTGGACAGGAAGTCTTAGGTGATCTTGAACTCCCACCACATAGCAAACCACCAAATAGCCATGAATCACAACGATTATTCATTTTTCTTCCCAAGTAACAGATAGCCTATTATTCATGGTATTCTAGAAATAGTATTTGTTGCTTGCCCACCCCTGGTTCCTAATGTTCAGGAAGTATGCAATATGAGTAGATCAATGATTTGAAACAAAACAGGGGTGGGTCTAATTACACCATTGGCAAACATTTCAGTTCCACGAAGAAATGGGGCAGATAAAACAACCAACAACATCAGTAAATTTTAGAGAAGGTAAGGAATCATAAAATGTGGGTTTGCAGCTAGAAATAATATAATGCAAAAAGAGCTGACAGTGTCCCTTTAACCACAATTTATTAGTGGCCACTGGCTACCTCTTTTTTTTGGCACCCTGGATCATAATAATGGAAATCTGACTTGAAAATTAACTTTACTGATTCAACCCGCTGCAGCCAAAAATACAGCACCTTTTACTTGGGGTTATTTAGAAGAAGACCTGCTGACACTAGTGCATGCTGTGGTGATGTCCAGGCTTGATCATTGTAATGCTCTCCACCTTGAGATAACTGGAGTATATCCCATGTCACCTGCAGCTAGTGCAGAATTCAGTGGCCAGTCTGCTGACAGGCCTACCTAGGTCGTGCCATGTGACCCCCACCCTACCCTGTGTGAACTCCACTGGGTGCCGGTGAAGTGGCATTTTACACTCAAATTTGGATTACTGACCTATAATGCCCTATACAGGTTGGGCTCAGGCTGCTTGTCAGAGCTACGATGAACGTGAAGTTCAGTAGTGCCAGGAAACACTGAGGGCTGCTTAATCAGAGCTGGTTTGCTCATGTAAAATGATCAGTTCCAAGAGATAAAGCACTCCACACATGAACTCAAGGACTCAGAAAAAACAGAATAAACAATGCAGCTCTATTGGGGTGAAGCGCTGAGGTGCCTTTTGCTTTGGGTGCATTGATAACTTTGGACCATGCATTAAAGTGTTTATTCTGTTTTTTCTGAGTCCTTGAGTTCATGTGTGGAGTGCTTTATCTCTTGGAATTGCTTGTCAGAGCTTCTGGCTCCTCATCGATCCTCCTTTTACCTCTGCTCCACCAAGGTGGGCCTCTTTGCTGTTCCCAGGGCAAGGCTTAAATCCTCTGGAAACCACTCATTCAACGTGGGACCTCCCATGCTGTGGAACTCTTTACCAGGAGCCCTGAGGTAGGTCCCCTTGGTGGAGGCCTTTAAAAGTGGTCTTAAGACTTACCTCTTCAAGGAGGCTTTCAGACATCTGTAAGGGCCTCTTTATTTATGAAGTACTAATGCCATTGCTATTTAATTGCTTATTTTATGATTTATTGCTGTACTTATCAGTATTCATTAGGGTTTTAGTTAATAATTGCGCTGCATTCTTGTAATGTTATCTGTTTTTATACAATAGAGGTGAGCACATAAATCATTGAATAAAAACATGTATTCTCACTGCAGTGGATTATTCTCACTGTGGTAAAATAAGCCACTGTGGTGACTGAAAAACCACTGTGGTGACATCACTACAGTGGATTATTTGTGGTACTATTGTATAAATAGAATATATCAATCATGTCTCTGCTACACTACACCACTCGTGATATTAATGGAGCTCATTATGGACTCATGCATATATTTCCTGTATTCCACAGTCGCCCATCATGCATTCCCTATGTAAAGCGCCCGGGGCCACGGGGGAATGGGGTGGTAGGTATAAATCTACCTACTACTTCTAATAATTGTAACTAAAGATTTGAAATGGGCTATAAGTGAAATAAATGCAACTAGCCCCCAAAAAAAAACAGCAGCACAGGTACTGGGATGTGTCACGCAAGCCTTTTATCAGTAGATCCATGCAAGCCTTTTATCAGTAGATCTAGAGAGGTTATAGCTCCACTGTATAGGACCTATGAGAATCCACAAGTGGAATGTAACTGTTAGTTCTGGACATCAGAATGCAGAAAGGATGTAGACAGACTGGGAAGGGTATGACAACAAGAATTATGGTGAATGAAGAAGGCTTGGCATATGAAAATAGATTTACAACATTGGGTAGTATCAGACTGGAGCACAGAAACATAGAATCTATCAGCTGAAAAGGACCGCTTGACCCACCTAGTCTGCCCATTTCATCCCTGCTTATACTGTCACAGCAGACCCTACCTTATCTTCGGCTACTCCCCCCACCACTTTTCTACCAAGATTTCTTTTTACCTATCCCATGAATGTTTGAAGCCCACCACTGTGTTTTCCCTCACCACCTCCTCTGGAAGGCTGTTCCAGGTGCCCACCACTCTCTCAGTAAAGAAATACTTCCTTACATCCCTCCTAAATTTCCCCTTTCCAGCTTTATAGCTTGCTCCTTGTTCTTGTGTGCCTTCTCTTCTGAAACACACTCCCCTCCTGTGTCTTATTCACCTGTGTGAGGTATGGATAGGTCTCTATCATGTCCCCCGCCGCAGTCCTCAGAGGAGAATAAGAAAGGATCTGAGAATGCTGTATGTGTTTCTGAGGGAACCATCTTAAACTGTGTCAGAGTGACTATCATTCTAAGAAGGGGAGGTACAGTCACTACAGGCTATGAAATACAACCACAAAGAGAACAGTTTAAGGGAGAGAGGAGGAAGTATTGCGTCTCACTTCTGCAAAATGTGGATAACTCCAAGAATGGGTCATCATCAAGCTGGATCTGACAGAGGCCACTAACACATACGCAAAGACCTAAAGTAAGAAGGCCAGGACCAAAAAGCAGAGCTGCTTATGGAGGGAGATAGTAGAGAAAGTGAAGGAAAAAGAGCTGCCTTCAGATGTTATAAGAGATCCAAGTGAGAGGAGGACAGGGAGGAGTACATGAGGAAATCCAGATAGGTGAGTACAGTAGTCAAGGCAGCCATGGTTTCAAGGGAGCTAAGACTGGCACAGGGGATCAGAGAAGGGGAAAATTACTTTTTTCAGGTACAGAAGTGAGAAAAGAATCTGTAGAGATGAGATTGTCAGGATCAAGAAAGATGGGGGTGGGCAGAAAAGGGGGGGGTGACAGGCAGAAGCACTTAGTGAGTACTTCTATTCAGTGTTTACCAGGGAGAAGGTTGGGCCTATGCTGCAGGTGTAGGGTGGAGAGGGCACAGTGAGAGTGGGAATAATGGATAGGGAGATCCCAGTGAGCAGGGTGTTGGAGAACCTTAGGTCCCTGTGGGTGGAAAAGGCACCAGGGCAGGACGGCATGCATCCAGGGATCCTGAAGGAGTTGCTGGAGGTCCTGGCAGGACATTGGGCAGATTTGTTCAACACCTCTCTGGGGACTGGGTGCATGCCCCAGGATTGGAGTTTGACACATGTGGTGCCCCTCCTTAATAGTGGGCCCAAGGACGAACCAGGTAACTACAGAACGGTCAGCCTTACCTCCATTGTGGGAAAGTTAATGGAGACTATCCTTAAAGAGAGACTGGTGATCTTTCTGGAGTGAATGGTCTCCAGGACAAAAGGCAACATGGGTTTGTCTTGGGTAGAGCCTGCCAGACAAACTTGGTTGACTTTTTTGATTGAGTGACAGAGGCATTCAATAGGGGCCATGCATTGGATGTCCTGTATTAGGACTTCAGCAAGGCCTTTGACTCAGCACCAAATGGAAGGCTGACTAGTAAGCTGAGAAACCTGGGAGCAGGGAAGAAACTGGTTGGATGGGTAAGGAGCTGGCTACAGAACAGGCAGCAGAGTGTAATTGTAGGGGGAGAACTCTTGACTCCCAGATCTGTAACCAGTGGGGTCACACAAGGCTCAGCAATAGGACCAGTGTTATTTAACATCTTCATTGGTGACATATCCGACTGGATTAAAAGCAAGATAAGTATTTTTGCAGATGACACAAATATCTTTACAGAGGTGGATAGTGTGGAAGGGAGGCAAGTACCCCAAGAGGACTTAACTTAGCTTGAGCGCTGGTCAGACACATGGCAGCTAGAGTTCAATGCCAAGAAGTGCAAAGTCATGCACCTGGGAGCTAGAAACCCATGGAATTGCTACTGGCTGGGTAGGGGTGCAGTTATCCACTTCAAAGGAGGAGAAGAATCTGGAGGTACTAGTTACAGAGGACATGAATCATTTAGTGTACTGCAGGAAGGTGGTAGCCAAAGCTAATAAGATTCTGGGTGTATTGCCAGAAGAATTACCTCTTGGAGAGAGGAAGTCATCCTTCCACTGTACAGGTCACTGGTGAGATGGCACTTGGGGTACTGTGCACAGTTCTAGTGCCCCTATTTAAAGAAGGATGTCAAAGTACTGGAGTTGGTCAAGTGCATGGAGACAAAGATGATTTTTGGACTGGGGAACAAACCATACGAGGAAAGACTGAGGGAGCTCGACATGTATTCCCTGGAGGATAGAAGGGAGAAAGGGAATGTGATTGAGGCTTTCAAGTACTTAAACAACTTTAGTAGGGTTAGTACTGTGGCATTTTCAGATTGGGGGGGCACAAGGGGACACTGAAATTGAAGTGTGGAAGATTCAGGAAGGAAATGAGGAGGCACTGCTTCACAGCAAGGGTGATAGCAAGGTGGAATGCACTGCCAGAGGAGATGATATCATTGAAAACAGTAGGCAGTTTTAAGAGGGGATGGCACAGGGTCAAAGGTAGGGTCAAAACTGAGGGGAAGCAGGGGAGGGGGAGTCAGGAGATGAGGGCGATAAATCAGATGGACAGGTAAGGTGTGGGGGGTGACAGCTGCAGTAGAATAGACTGGGACCTGCACACTCAGACTTGATAGACCAAATGGCCTATATCTGCTGACATTTTCATATTTTCAGAAGATAAACTGGTTTAAAACAGATCTAGATGAGTATTTAAGAGAATCTAATGCAACACGATATTACCACTGCGTGAGCAGGGAGACAGTCTCAGTGGGTTACACGCATTCTTTCACCTTATATCTGTATGTTCTTTTAAGCTGTGGTTCATTTACCACTGTCAGCAAGAATATCACTTTGTTTCTCTTGCTCATCTGCCTCCCTGAGTAAAGCAAACTGAGGGAGTTGGTCCAAAAATTTGAAAAAACCTGCAGGAAAACAAATCAACTGCAGCTACAATGTGCTCTCCTTTTGAACACACACTAGTCCTCTCCATTTTTATGTTTGCTTCCGCACATGTGCAAGAAACATATTGAGGCAGCTTGCTTCAGTAGCAAGTTGTGAAGGTGTGGCAGTGTTGTTGCTAATGTCAACAGACCATCTGGGGCTGGTCTGTGTGGTACCAGTAGAAAATCACGCTGTCCATGACAGCAGTACTGTAGCTTGCCACAACCTTGAAAGAAACTGGCCGCTGCAATCAGAGAGTGCCCTGTCATTAAACAATCATCTGTGTTTGTGGGGCAGTCCCTGACTGCAGCAGCCAATTACAGCTGCATTGTCTGGTGACCCATTTCAGAGAAACATGCCGGCAGCTTCTTTGTCAGCCTATCACAGTCCCCACAAAACTGACAGACAGTCGCCACCTCTCCCAGTCCATGGTAAAACTGATGGGGTGCCCAATCCCCCTGTCAGCATGCCCCTTCCCCAGTTCATTTGTCAATGGGGTAGCCCAATCCCCATCAGCATGATGCACCCCCCCATTTGTTGTGTGCCAAGAGGGTGCCCAATCCCCCTCGGCTCATGCACACTCCCCAAGCACACTGTATGGCCGATGGGGGGTGCCCAATCCCCGCCGGCTCCAGTCTCCCCTCAACAACACCCAAGTAGCACGTTGGGAGCCCAACCCAGCGTGCTTATGCGCTCCCCCTCCCCAGCACACTGCACGGCCGATGGGGGTGCCAAATCCCCATCAGCTCCACTCTCCCCCCAACAAACATCCAGGTGGTATGCTGGGAGCCCACCCCAGCAAGCCAAAAGCATCCCGCGATGTCTTTTTTTTTTTTAAATTACTGTTAAAAAAAGAAAACAGACCCTCATTGAGGCCCTGGCCCCCTCCCCCAACCTGCATGCACCATCTGTGCACCCTACCTCCCCACACCCTCCCTCACCCCATACTTACCTCTGGAGCCCAGCATGATGATCTTCGGTGGACCGGGAACACATCTGCACTCTTCAAAGCCAACAGGCGAACTGAAGAAATGCTGTATAATGGCATAATGGTTTTTTTTCAACTTATGTGGATATCTTGGATATTTTTTCAAGTTTTGGCACAAAATTTTCAGCATGGGGTTCTTGGGACCCCTCGTCATGAATTCAGTCCTGTCATGGCGTTATTCGGTCCCAAAAGGTGATTTCACAGTCACTGCGTGGAATCACCTTTCGGGACCGGGTAATGAAACAACAGCGTCACTGTTCATGAGGTGGGCTCTCAAAAAGCCTATGTTGTAAATTTGGTGAAAAAAATTCCGAAACATTACTGAGTTATGAGTGTGCATTGCACAGTTTCCACGCACTTTCATAACTTCGCGAATTTGTATTATTTCCACTCCAGATCTGCAGCATTGGCATTTTTTCACACCTCCTTCTGAACAGTACAGCTGTCATTTTTCACATCCTGGCCAAAATGTGTTTTTGCACTTCCGGCGCAGAATAGCGCGATCACTGTGGGAAATCAGTGTTCAGGACAGATTAAGAAAACCATAGCGATACCATTCATGAGCAGAGGTCATAAAATGCCTATGTTGAAAATTTGGTGACAAAAGTCCATAGTGTTACAAGTGTGCATTGCGCTGTTTCCACGCACCCTCATAACTTCACGAATTTATAATATTTTCTCTCCAGATTTTCAACATTGGCATTTTTACACACCTCCTTATGAACAGTACAGCTGTCATTTTCTACATCCTGCCCAAAATGTGTTTTCACACTTACAGTGCAGAATAGCGCAGTCACTGTGGGAAATCAGTGTTTGGAACAGTTTAAGAAAATCATAGTGACACTATTCATGAGCAGAGGTCCTAAAATGCCTATGTTGAAAATTTGGTGACAAAAGTCCATACAATAGCTATGTTACAAGCGTACATTGTGCAGTTTCCATGCATACTCATAACTTTACAAATTTGTATTATTCCAACTCAAAATTTTCAACATTGCCCATTTTGCACACTTCCTTATGAACAGTACAGCTGTCATTTTTTGCATCCTGACAAAAAAGTGTTTTTGCACCTGTGGCGCAGAATGGTGCAGATGCTGTGTGAATTTGAGCTTTGGAACAGATTAGGCAGACTGGATGGGCCTTGCGGTCCTTATCTGCCGTCAACTTCTATGTTTCTAAATCTCAGTGCCACTGTTCATGAGGGGAGGTCCCAAAAAGCCTACTGTATGTTGAAAATTTTGAACGAAAATACTAACAAATGCCCAGGGTGTTAGGGTTTCCAACTGTTAATGCCCCACCCTGTACAGACTGATAGACATTGAGGCTGTGGCTTGGGGTTCTCGGCTGTAATGCTCACACCATTCCACCCCCACCCTGCAGCCACTGACCAGCACTGAGATGTGCCTTGGTGTCTTTGGCCCTAACGTTCACCCCATTCTCCTATACTGCACCCATCTCACCTTATTTCCTTATGGAATGGGGTAAGCATAAGAGCCGAAGACCCCAAGGCACACCGTGACACCTGTCACTGTCTGCAGCGAGGGGTAAGGTGGAATGGTGTGAGCGTTATGGCCGTCCCAAAGACACCCCCAATGCCTGTCAGTCTCTGCATGGTAGGTGTGGGGGTTGGCGTTAGTTCACTACTTCACTGCCATTCCTACTATGCATCTCTCTAACCCCTGCACTATTAATGCCAATAGCAGTAAGCAAACATTCGGCATTAACAAATGCTTGTTGTTATTTATGTCTAAGGACACAATCCCTACTGTGGAGCAGGATATGCTTAGTTCAATTGTATCCCCACTGTGGCACTCTGCACCTTGAGGTCTGTCCACACCAGGTGCCATTCATAGCACCTGCCTGCTGTACACCACTGGTGTGGAGCTTCATGCGGTGGCAGGGCATAGCTGGGGGGGGGTAGGCACAGAACAGTGCAGGAAACCAGGCTTCCAGTTGGATGCCTGTGATGGGATTACAGTAGATCCCTGACTTCACACAAAGCGGGGGCTGCTGGGATATGGCAGTCCTCCGAGGATTGCTGTATTCCTGTTGGAACTGTTAAGTGTTTCTGTTTGGCACCAGTTTGTGATAGTACAGGCCCCATGGATTCTCTTAGGGCTGGTGGAGAGGGCCAGCTAGGCCTTGAGGATGATAATGCGGCCTTGTGTATGGGGGCATGTACAGTGCCTGCTACTGCACCCCATAGGGCCGCACTGGTGGCAAGAGATCACACAGGCCAATAATAGAATTAGAACAAGTATTTAAAAACAGCCTTTACCGGGGAAAAGTGACTTACAGATTCAGTAAAGCTCTCCTTTAAAGATCTCATAGTACTTAGCCTAAGAGTAGGGGATTTTCACTATTATCATGGGCAACAGTTCCCCAGACAAATAAAAACAGGCCCTTTTATCCCACCCCCAGGATGCACCAATGAGATTTTACAGTTTAGTGTGCTTTTCCTGGTCAAAAACTACAAATAAATCAATCTAGCCACTCAGAAATAAGGGGAAGAGACAGCACCGTACTTTAATATGAGTCTACAGAAAAAATAAAACTAAAATGGGCAGACTGGGTGAACCAAGTGACCCTTATCTGCCATCAGGTTCTATGTTTCTATGTTTCAGAATAATGCTTTGGGTTCACCTGTCGTAAAGCTCTTACCATCCATATAGATACATAGATACATAGACACTGTCGGCAGATAAGGACCTATGGCCCACCTAGTCTGCCCATTTCAGCTTGTAAGTTCCATTTATGTTTTTTAGCCACATTTTTAGCCATATTGCAACTCCTTTTATCTAGGGCTACCTGGGGTTGATATCCGCCACTTGCAACTCATGCAGAACACTGCGGCCCAGCTATTGATGGGTACTCCTCATGCTTGTCATATTTCCCCGGTGCTGCACGAACTGCACTGGCTGCCAGTACAGTGGCGGATCACCTTTAAAGTCAGTCTTCTGACTCATAAAGCCTTCCATGGACTGGGCCCGGACTACCTGAAAGAGCTCCTGGTCCCCTACTACCCTAAGTGATCGCTCCGCTCGGCAGACGAGGGGTTGCTAGAGGTTCTGACGGTTGTTTTGAAATCTTTGTGGGTCCGTGCTTTTATGTATGTGGCCCCAATCCTCTGGAATTCTCTACCCCGTCCGTTGCTGGAGTGCACATCTGTGGAGGAACTTAAACGGGCCTTAAAGACCTATTTGTGGTTGTCAGCTTTCCCCTGATGATGATGTTTTAAATACAATTTATGAATTCAGTATTATTGTATTGTGTTTTATTTATTGTTTTATGAAGCTTATTGTTAAGGCGTTTTGGTTTTAGAAAGGCGCAATATAAATAAAGAATATTATTATTATTAGTCACTTCTGTCAAAAAATACATAACTGAGCCAGCCCACTGGTGTGGAGAGCTAAGGAACCTTGTGCCTACCTGCCGCCATGCTGGCAACACAAGTTCAGGAACAGAGTTGGGTAGCTTGGGATCAGCAGGGTTGGGTTGAGTGTCCCAGGAACTGCTCTCCTCTTCTGGGAGGGGTGGCCAGCCTTCTCACACTTTGTCTGGCACTGAGAGGAGGCCCTGTGGTAGTACAGGCTCTAAATGGCCCAAATGGTGGGGTTTGTGGGTCTGCAAGATGTGAGTTCCTCCATGCCCATGTCCTGACATGATTCTGTGATAGGGGAAGGGAAAAATGGGAAAACTGGGGAAGGGGGCTTCATGAAACCCTGCCAGATCTCACGAAGCCTTTGCCACTGCCTGACTCCTAGAGAGTTATCCGGATTTGTGCACTGGGGGGATGATACCCCTCCCCCTCCTGGCCACACCACAGAAGGGAAATCCATGGGGAACTAGGCTCCTGTGGGTTGGGGAGGCAGACTTCGGTTGTAGGGAGTGGGGACAGGGCTGAGAGCCTGCTGTCTATCCTAGGCACAGAAAAGTAATATGGAAAAAAAAACATAATTATGGGGATCCAAACCCCCCAAAAGACTTACCAAGTATCTTTGTAGGGGTGTGCAAAATGTGGAGATCTGCCATCGTAACTGGTGGGAAATGGTATTTTTGCTTCTGAAATGCTTTTCAGAATTTCTTTTTAAATTCCATGAAATTCTGAAAAGCATTTCTGTGCAGATAGTGGAATAGTTTTCCATGGTTCATGTAAACCACAGAATATATTTCCACAGAGTGCAGAAAAGGTTTTTTTTTTACTGCAGGTACGGTCCTTGCTACACTACTGCCTCTCATGAAGAAAGTCCATTTCTTGGGGACTCTTAGGTTCACTGCCATGGGTGGGAAAATAAAATAAATAATTTTCCTTTTTTTTCCCTTGTTTCCCACTCAAGATGTTTCAGCATTTGTTACAGAAAAAGAAGCATGTCCAGACCTATGGAACTCTGACTTCCACTCTCTATGACATCTCGGAGATCGACTCATGGGGTCAGGACCTCTCTGTCTTGGAGCTTATTGTGACCACTGAAAAGAAGGAGGTGGGTCTCTGATATCAACCCAGCAACAACAGATTGAAGTACAGTGGAATATCAGCTATAGTGTTTCATTTAAACGAATCTGTCAACAATTTCACATAATTTCCAAATCCTTCCTCCCTCCTTCCCTTCCTTCCTTCCTTCCAATTTCTTCTTCTCCATTTTATTCTTGCAGTGGGCAGTAACAGTACTGACATTCCATGCATTCTCTCTCACTCACATTTTCTCTGTCACTCTCTCTGTCTGTTCCTCTTCTCCATTTAATTCTTGATCAGAAAGAAACAGGGACTGTTTTCCATATATTGTGTGTGTGTGTGTGTGTGTGTGTGTGTGTGTGTGTGTGTGTGTGTGTGTATCCGTGTGTGTGTGTCTTCCTTTCTCTCCTTTTTTCTCCTGCTTTGTTTCATTCCCATGCTAACAGAAACAGAAATGGGCTATCTATACATACTATCTCTCTTTCTCTCGCTCTCTCTCTCTCTCTGCCCCTACCCCTTTTCTTTTTTTTTCTTGCTGTGGGCAGAAAAGGCAGTGGCTTTTGATTCATCCCCCTCTCTTTCCGCTTCTCCATCTCATTCTTGCTTCATTGTTGCTTGGACAGAAATAGTTGACTATCCATACATCTAAACTTTCTTTCGGCCTTCAGCATCTCATTTCCCCTTTTATGTTTCAGTCTTGCCTAGGCCATAACATCAAGAAATCTTTCTCTCTCTCTCTCTCTCTCCCCTAGGCCCATCGCATTGTAGATGTGTCACCGGTGAAGGAATTAGTAGGGTTAAAGTGGCACAAGTATGGGAAACACTGCTTTCGAGCTCTCAGCTTCATCTACCTGGTGTACATCTCCATTTTCACTGCCTGCTGCATCAACCGCCCACTGATGCCTCGTCTGACCAACAGTACTGACCCAACAGACCTTACTATCTACGTACAGAGACCATTTCAGGTAATTTATTCTGCACTCACAAATTTGCTCAATTCTTTCACCTTTGTGTCCCCACCCTTCCAACCAATGTAATGCCTCTGATTGTAAACACATCAGATAATCACTCCCTTTTTGTTTATCCTATCCAAATCTCACCACTATGTTCCTTTTTTCAGAGCTGTAATAATATATTGAAGTAATGTATAGGGCATTGTACCTGATGAGTTTTTTTTACAAACCTGAGGTGTGTGATACCACATAAATCACGAGTGTGAAGCACGAGTGGTTTGTGTTAATATCACATACCAAGGTTGTGTAAAACATGTATAAAGACAATACCATATAGTTTATTTTATATAATTGCTTTGCTGGTCCACAAATCATAGACCACAGATGTCATATTAAACTGGTGTACATATACTTTGAAAAGTCACCACTTTGAAAAATATACAGAAACCAACAAAAAAAATGGGATACATCTGACTTGATTGATTCTCATGCCATATAACTGGTTCTTTAATAAGGATAGAACTCAGTAATATGGCATTTGAACTAAGTGTCAGATCAATAAACAAACAGACCAGTAATTAAAAATAGATTATACAATGGCAGGAAAAAACCCTGGACTCTGATTGGTCAGTCTTGGGCTGGACCCGTGATGTTATCCTAGTACAACATCACGGCTCTAGTCTCAGCCTCACTGTGAACCTGTAGATGAGCTTGATACGCTTGAGCCTCTTGAGCTTGATTGTTTCATCTGCTCTTAAAAAAACTAAAATATTTTTCCACACAGAAACATCTTTAAAATGATTTTTTTTATTCTGTAGAACAATGAGCCATTGTATAATAGCAATAATGCCTCCAGGGTGTGTGTCATTTGGGATAATGTCACGCCTCAGTTGTTGGATGCACCTGGCCTGCGGCCTCGTGCCCAACTACCTGAGGCGTGATGTTATCCCAGCATGACACACACCCTGTCGGGCATTATTGCTTAAATAACGAATAGGTGAGTGTGTATTACAAGGTAGTAAAACCATCGAGAGGTTCTAGGGACAAGGAAACCTCGAGTGCAAAGCTCAAGAGGTTCATTTGTCCCCAGAACCTTGAGATGGTTTTACTACCGAGTCATACACACTCACGTATTTTTTATTTTTTCCAATATATTGATCCAATAACAAAATTTCCTGGCATCAGAAACAGGCATCCGACTACTTCGCCTAACACTCGCTTTTGGCACCGATGGCTGCTCTGTTTAGTTATGAGTACTGTGCTGAAGACTCGCACGCTTAGAGTCTTACCTGTAGTTTCCAAGGTGAGATGACGGAAAGCAGGATCAACCAGGTATTTTTGGAGGAGTTGGAAAAGCAAAAGAAAAATAAAATGAAAACACTGTGGTGGTACTGCCAAGGACATTTCTCTTATTAAGTGAGAGAAATAGCAGCCATACTTTTAAAAATTGTTCCACCTGCCCACAAAGGAAAAGTGGCCAATTGGAAGGCATGCTTTGGAAGACATCATGGCTAAACTTGCTCTTTCACTGTCCTGTGGAACTTTCTACCTTGTCAGGTGACAGAGTGCCTATCCACTAAATCATTTAAGGCTGCTTTGAAAACATATTTATTTCAACAAGCATTTTTTGACACATGTTGATTTTAAATATTGAATTGTAATTTGAACACTGAGTATTTTAATGTGAAATGCTATTATTATATTGTAGCGGCGCTTTGGTTTTTGGAAAAGTGCTTTTTATAAATAAAATCCGACTTGACTATTGAGTTTTGCTGATAATACAATTGTTCAAGCACAGAACGATGGTATTACCGCATCTGAACGATAGTATTATTGGTCCTGAACTATAGTATTATCACTCTGGGAGTGATCATATTATGGTGAATTTTTTGCATACTTTATAGCATTATTTTTAAAATCCATATATTAAAACAGTTTCATGCATTTTCACTCACACTGCAAGGGAAAGGGAAGTCAGCCAAACAGATGGAAATATTCAGCCATTTTCTTTGCACTGATCATAATGTTCTCGTTTTGGTTCTATGTCATAATGGTGACCACCAAAGGGCGATCACCATTAGAGCGAAGTCAGAGCACCAAAAATCAATTTTGTCACTCTGACTCCCCAGCGCACAATAAAATGGTGCTTTTTCACCCCCTCATCCCCCAACTAAAGGATTCTCAATTCCAGGGGGTGCATGTCGGAAGGGGCAAAATGTAAAAAAAATAAAATTTGGGCTGAGCGCATCAAAAACGAAACTGTGCCCAGACCCAAACACAGCACCCTAGTTACCAAGGCCATGAGCCAACCTGCTACAACATGGGGCCAGCTCAGCAGCCTACCACAGCGCCACCCCTCACATCCCCTCTGACCCCTGCCATGCGTGCTCACTCCCACTCCCCCATGTGCATACCTGTAATGACTTCCTGTCACTACGATCCCCCCCAATCTGGTCACTGTCCCTCACTGGTAGCCCCTGTGATGGGAGCCACAACTGAGTTGCCCTTTCACAGGTTGCTCAATTGCGGTCGCCCACATAACAGGCTACTGCTCACTTTTGAACTGATTTTCCGGTTTAATGCTAAATCATGGCAGTCAGTATTGGCAGGATGCAAATCTCATAAAATTCCCTTTAAAACTGAATTTCAGAACTTTCCATTCTTTATTGCTAAAGACATTTGTACAAAAACAGACACTTTGCCCCTTAGACTTCATCTTTCTGCTGCGTTCCCTAGTCATAATAGTGTGCTAGTGACATAACAGTCAGTTCCCTGGCAATAGGTGGCAACAGGAAGTTCCCCAACTTCACAACTTCACACCTCACTAGTCACAATCCTCTACTGTGACATCACATTCTGTTGCCATGGAAATTATGGCGATGTCACAAGCAAACTACTATAAAATGAGATGGGGAATAAGCAACAGAAGCAGAGGAACTGTTAAAGGGACACTGTCGCCCCCCCCCCTCATCAAAGTGTCCCCAGTTTAAAAAACACATTATAACCTTGATGGACGAACTTCAGGACTTGACTGGCTGAGTGGTCCTCTCAGCCATGACATAGTCACCTTAAATAAAAAGAACCAGGCAACACCGTACAGTTCACCATTTCACTGCTCCACCCACTTTATCCATAAAGAACATGCCCCGTTGTCAACTTCAAATCACAATAAATTATAAAATTAAATCTTTTAAAAAACTTCTCTCTGCAATGGCTCAGACCAAATCATATTTCTGCCGACTACCTAAGCCCTGCCGATACACCTGCTGCTGCCAGTGACTGCAACTACAAAAAAATGTATTTATTTATTTACTTATTTATGCATTTGGATTTTGTTAACTGGGTAGGCTCACTGAGACTGGAAGTCCTTTTTTCAGGAGTGAAATCACAAGAAAACACAGCGCTGCTAAGCAAGAGTGGGGTGCAGGTGACAGCTGCGTGCTCTATAACAACAAACCTAAACCAAAATTACCTGCACTCCAGAGTCAGAAGGTTTACTTAATCCTTCAGTGAAGGTATTGAAAAGAACACCAAAAGTCCTGTTTTGCAGATGCAAAAATTTACAGGTTTATTCCAAAGGTATAGCATGAGGTCACAGCAGTCAAATACAGGGTCCCCGGTGCTTCGCCACTTAAGGCTTCATCAGGGGCATCCCCCTGATGAAGCCTTAACTGGAGAAGTGCCAGGAACCCTGTATTTAATCATGTGACCATGCTATATACCTTTGAATAAACCTGTAAATTTTTGCATCTGCAAACAGGTGACTTTGGTGTTCTTTTCAATACCTTCACTGAAGTATTAAGTAAACCTTCTGGCTCTGGAGTGCAGGTGATTTTGATTTAGGTTGCTTTTTCAGGAGTGACCTGGAATTAATTACATGCAGTAGTCACAGGTTTCTCAGTACATGTAGCATTTAAAGACAATAGAATTCATTGGAGTTCACATAAATAACTTTGCAAGGTCATATACATATACAAATACATTACAACAATACATGCATTACATTAATTTTTAACAATACAAAGCTATAGGTAAGGGAGCACAAGTTTGCTGAGAAACCATGATTAAGCTGCTGCTGCCATTCAAGATTTTACTCAGCAGTTTTAGTTTGAGACCCCTCTCCTCTGAACCCAGTACAAGAAAATTGATTGTACTCATTAGGCCAACAACTAAATACCGCAGCTCGGAAGCCATCACATACTTTCGGCTGCTTTTTTCTCAGAGGAGTCGGTTGCTGCCTGCGTGAATAATTGACATCTAAACCATGGGCTGGGTGCCATTTCCTACAAACATTAATGTTGTGGAAAAACAGACAGAAGCAGTCTTGAGTACTGTACAGATTTTAAAGGTTACCCCATAATACTTTTGGTCTGGGGGAAGAGGGGGAATCACGAGGTCTTAACCACCAATGAGTCCCAACACTTGCTCTTATTCCATGAAGGGAGGTATCACCAGGACCACACCAGCTTGTTTTTATTTAATTTAAATTTCAGTGCTGTTTGTAATAGCAATAATATACTTCAGGGTGTGACATATCATATCATAGGATAGCATCACTTCTCTGGTGCATGAGACAATTGGCCTGTGATCTTATGCCTTACAACACACCCAAAGTGCAATGACATCCCAAGATATACAATGCTCTGTCATCATGTATTATTGCTTCATTTTATGAATAGCTCTATAACTGGTGTTACTGCACAAAAACATGTTTGTTTACATTCCTTGATCAACTCCCACTGCATCTTTCCTAAACTTAGGAACACCCCCAACACACACTAACCACTCATGATGTAGTGGTGGGAGAGGAGACTATTGCATCATGAGTGGCTGCACTGTCTAGGGGCGTTACCAATGTTTGGGTAGTATGGAATAAGAGTAGGTCAAGGATTAGAAACATAACATGGTTGGGTACAATTACACCATTAGCATGCATTTCGGTTCTACAATGAAAGGAAGCAGATAAAGCAACCACCAACATCAATGAATTATAGTGAAGGCAAGCAATCATAAAATGTGGGTTTTCAACTAGAAATAATATGATGTGAAAATGGTTGACAGTGTCTCTCGAAGGAATACGGATCCTATTTTCATGCAAGTGGTCTCAGTAACAAAGAATAGGAAGGGGGAATACAAAATTGGGTAAAAAAAGTTTAACTATGTCTAAATATTAGATTTTTTTAAAGTACTGGATTTTTCAACTGCTCCTTAAGGTCTGAACAGACACTAGGTTAATAATATCCGCCCCCCCCCCCACCACCACCACACACAACTACACACACACACACACTTCATAAGCAGGGGTAAATAAATGAGTATGTGCAAACATGTATTAATTCATATAGCTAGTTACAGTTCCCCTTCAATTGTTGTGCACTTTTAAAGCAGCACTTTGAGACACCTGGTTTTACACGTCAGTTGGGGGGAGGGGAATTCACAGCACATCCATTGCTGTTCTGAACTGATGCAAATAATCTTGCTTTTAAGGAATGCTACCTCACACAGGAAGACCATGTGCGACTGGCAGGTGAGATCATCAGCGTCATTGGTGCAGTGGTAATAATACTAATAGAGGTAAGGACTGGGGACGACTCTCCTGTGCAAGTTTAATTTTCATGAACAGCAAAGTACTGCAAAACTGTTACTGCCAGGTATCACTTATTGCTGGAATTCTGTCTTTGTGGTTTCTCTTTGTGCAAAAAGCATAGTATTTCTGACATGTTTGATCTGATGAGTCCAAGCAGAGCTGGACAGCATGCACTCAGATGGTGGTGGTGGTGGGGGGGGGGGGGCACAGGATAAGTAGAAAGATGAGAAAGCATTACTTCATAAAGAGGAGGTTATGTGGAATATCCTACCCAGGGAAGTTGTGGAAGCTAATACTGTTCAGGCTTTCAAAGCTGGACTAGACAGATTCCTGAGGGAGAATGGCATTGAGGGTTACGCAACATGAATAAGGGAACACAGGACTAGACAGATTGCTGAGGGAGAATGGCATTGAGGGTTACACAGCACGAGCAGGGTAACACAGGACTAGATAAATTCTGGAGGATGAATGGCCTTGAGGGTTACACAGCATGAGTAGGTGCAACACAGAACTAGACAGCTTCCCAAAGGAGAATGGCATCGAGGGTTACACAGCATAAGTAGTAGTAACACATGACAAGACAGATTCCTGAGGGAGACTGGCATCGAGGGTTACACAGCATGAATAAGGGAACACAGGACTAGACAGATTGCTGAGGGAGAATGGCATTGAGGGTTACACAGCATGAGCAGGGTAACACAGGACTAGATAAATTCTGGAGGATGAATGGCATTGAGGGTTACACAGCATGAGTAGGGGTAACACAGGACCAGACAGATTGCTGAGGGGGAATGGCATTGAGGGTTACACAGCATGAGTAGGGGTAACACAGGACTAGACAAATTCCCAAAGGAGAATGGCATTGGGGGTTACACAGCATGAGGAGGGTTAACACGTGAATAGACAGATTCCTGAGGGAGAATAGCATCAGGTGTTACACAGCATGAAAATGGTAACACAGGACTAGACAAATTACTGAGGATGAATGGCACTGAGGATTATAGAGCATGAGTCGGGGTAACACAGGACTAGAAAGATTCCCGAGAGAGAATGGCATCATGGGTTACACAGCATGAGTAGGGGTAACACAGGACTAGACAGATTCCTGAGGGAGGATGGCATTGAGTGTTGTACAGCATGAGTAAGGGTAACATGGGACTAGACAGATTGCTGAGGGAAAATTATATTGAGGCTTACACAGCATGAATAGGGGTAACACAGGACTAGACGCATTCCTGAGAGTGAATGGCATTGAGGGTTTCACAACATGAGTAGGGGGTAACTCAGAACTAGACAGATTCCTGAGGTTCAATCACATTGAGGGTTACACAGCATGATTAGGGGTAACAGGACTAGACAGATTGCTGAGGGGGAATGGCATTGAGAGTTTCACAACATGAGTAGAGGTAACACAGAACTAGACAGATTGCTGAGGGGGGGGAATGGCATTGAGGGTTACACAGCATGAGTAGGGGGTAACATAGGACTAGACAGGTTACTGAGGAGGAATGGCATTGAGGGTTACACAGCATGAGTAGGGGGTAACATAGGACTAGACAGGTTCCTGAGGAGGAATGGCATTGAGGTTTACACAGCATGAGTAGGGGGTAACATAGGACTAGACAGGTTCCTGAGGAGGAATGGCATTGAGGATTACACAGAAAGAGTAGGGGTAACACAGGACTAGACAGATTCCTGAGGGAGAATGGCATTTAGAGTTATACAGCATGAGTAGGTAACACAGGACTAGACAGATTCATGAGGGAGAATGGCACTAAGGGTTACACAGCATGAGCTGGGGAAACACAGGACCAGACAGATTTCTGACAGATAATGGCATTGAGGGTTACACACAGAAGGAGTAGAGTAATTAGCATTGTGACTGCTAAGCTTAGAGGTATGTTCTCAATACTCAACTTGGGTTTTTAGTTCCTGCAGTGCAGCAGAAGGGACAGACCAAAAAGAACTCCCTAGAAACTGTTAGCATTTTATGTTCATAACCAGAAAGATTCACCTCTACTGTTAAGAGGCTCAATGAAAGTTTATAAAGAAATTAAAAAGTAATGTCTGGTTAACAACAAGCACATCTGATTGACAGTCAGAAGGGACTAATATAACTATTGAAAAGTTTAGAGACAATTGTGGCAACAGATTTCATACCAGTTTTGGTTCTGTTTCTCTGAATTATGCGATGTTATTTACTGACACTTCTCACTGCATAAGCAGAGAAAAAGTGCATCATTGCTCATATCACCGAAGGATGACCCCCTTCCCCCCAAATATAATTTAAAAATATATATATTTTACTTTTTATTTGCCCAGAAAAGCCCTGTAGAGATGCAACACCCCCCTTCTAGTGAGGTCCTGCTTCTACTGATTTCTCAAGCAGGGTGATTGGAACATTGCAACAGCTTTGCCAAGGCCACACAGGGAGATTTTGACTCTGTTGGGGATTTAACGTGGGATCACCCAATTCTTTAGCCTGTTCTCTAACCATTGAACCAGACTGCCTCTAACAGGAAGACCGATTTAGAGGAAAGTAGGTCCACAAAAAAACAAAGTGGTTGGAATTAGATGACTCCTTTGAAATGCTTTGTATGCAGGAAAAATAAAATCCTCCTCCAGTAAGACTTGAGGCATGACAGGTGAAGGCAGATCTTCCTACCCCTGTCATTTCTTGTCCTGGTAGAAAGATTGTATTCAATTCTCAGTTGCTGTTACTAGCACTAAACCCATTGAAGATGATTATACCTTTTGGCAGGGTCACAACCCCTACTCATGCACCCACAAAAGCTGCTGTAACACTCTTGAAAAGGGTACAGCCTCATGAAACTGACCTTCAGGGTCCTTAGTCACATGGCTACATCTGAGCAGTAGGCAGCAGTGGGAGATTCAATAGCCTGAAGTACCTGTTAGCGCTTTTACAACCTCCAATCAGATGTTTTCCAGTTCTGCTTTTCACCAAAGGCTAAGTACATCCTCTGTGACTGTACTTAACCCAGGAAGGACAGTGGGACTAGCAAACAAAATCAGAGCTTAGAAACATAGAAACATAGAATTTGACGGCAGATAAGGACTGCTTGGCCCACCCAGTCTGCCCATTTCCCTACCTACTGGATAAGTTGCAGATCCTAGTTAACCAGCAGCCTACTTCTTCTTACCCCCACCCCTCAGAATTGCCTTATGACCGTCCCATGCATGCTTGAATTCCACCACTGATTTTGACTCCACAACCTCCTCCAGAAGGCCGTTCCATGCATCCACAACCCTGTCTGTGAAAAAATACTTCCTTAAATTACCTCTGAGCCGCCCCCCCTCTATCTTCAAATTGTGCCCTCTTGTTCTTGCACACCTCTTTTTTTGAAAGATGCTACCCTCTTGGACTTTGTTGATTCCCTTGAGGTACTTGAAAGTTTCTATCATGTCCCCCCTCTCCCTCCTTTCCTCGAGGCTATACATATTAAGCTCCTTAAGTCTCTCTTCATATGTCTTCAGTGCAGACCCTGCACCATTTTAGTTTACCCTCCTCTGGACAACTTCCATCCTGTCTATGTCTTTGCAGAGATTGGGTCTCCAGAACTGCACACAGTACTCAGATGGGGTCTCACCAGCTGTCTGTACAGAGGGACAATAACACTGTTTTCTACTGGTGATGCCTCTCCCTATGCATCCCAGTATCCCCACAGCCCTCCTTGCTGCCCTATCACATTGCTTGCCCATCTTTAGGTCATCTGATATGACTACCCCCAGGTCCCTTTCCATTTTTGTTGTTGTTAGTATCTCACCCCCCATTGTGTACTCTTCCCCTGGGTTTTTGTTTCCCAGGTGCATTACCTTGCACTTCTTAGCATTGAATCTAAGCTGCCATACATTTGACCATTCCTGTAACCTTGCCAAGTCCCTTCTCATTCTTTTCACCCCACCCTGTGCATCAACTCTGTTGCAGATCTTAGTGTCATCTGCAAAGAGACATCTTTCCTTCCAGTCCGTCCATAATGTAAGCTTATAAAAGACATTGAAGAGGACCAGTTCTAATCACGGAACTCCTGCGTACCCCACTAGTAACAGTCCTTTCTTCTGAGTGGACTCCATTTACTATTACTCTCTCTGTGTCCTATTCTCCAGCCAATTCTTTACCCAGGCTGTCATCTTGGGACCCACTCCCAGGCTGGCTAACTTGTATATTAATCTTTTGTGTGGGACTGTGTCAAATGCCTTGCTAAAGTCTAGGTAGGCCATGTCCGGCCCTCCCTGATCTACTACTTTGGTCACCCAGTCAAAGAAATCTATCAGATTTGTCTGGCATGACCTTCCTGCTGTGAATCCATGCTGCCTGGGGTCCTGTGCCCCTCTGGCCTCTAGATACTGACAATTCTTTCCTTCAGAGTGATTCCATCATTTTCCTATCACTGAGGTTAAACTAACAGGTCTGTAGTTTCCTGCTTCTGCCTTGCTCCCACTTTTGTGAAGGAATCACATCTGCCCTCCTCCAGTCCTTGGGTACCACCCATCCTCCCATGATTTGTTAAAAGGGTAGTCAGTGGTGTCACTATTTCTACCTCAGCTCTTTTAGAATTCTGGGATGAATCCCATCAGGCCCCATTGCTTTGTCCACCTTCAGTTTTAAGGTTCTTTCAGAACCCTTTTTTCTGTAAATGGGCTGGTATTAACTTCTGTATCCAGAGTGTTACTACTGTTTGTTTATGTACCTCCCACTCTTCATTTGTAAATACTGAGCAAAAATATTTGTTTTGTATCTCTACCTTTTCACAGTCTCCCTCTGCCCACCTCCCTCCCTTTATTAAGCCTCACTATCCCTCCCTTGGTCTTCCTTTGCTCCTGATGTACCCATAAAGGTTTATCCTCCTTCTTAACTGAGTTGGCTATCTTTTCCTCGGTTTGGGCCTTTGCTGTTCTGACTGCCTTCCCAGCCTCCTTTTGCTTTAACTGATACAGTTTTCTGTCCTGCTCCTTCTGCGATTCCTTGTACTTCCTGAATGCTTTCTTTTTCTCTTGAACCTTCACTGCCACTTCCTCTGAGAACCATAGTGGTTTCTTACATCGTCTTGTTTTGTTTATTTGCTTCACACAAAGGTTCGTTACCTCTGTGATGGCAGTTTTTATTATTCCCCATTGTTCTTCCACCCCTCCTTCCTGACTATTTGCTAGTGCATTCCTTAGGCACTCACCCATTTTGGCAAAGTCAGCCCTCCTAAAGTCCAGTACTTTTGTCTTTGCATGGCTTGACTCTATTGCTGTGTTTATTGTGAACCATACTGTTCGATGGTCGCTAGTTCCCAGATGGCTACCCACTTCTACATCTGTGATCCTCTCTCCATCTCCATTTGAGAGAATCAAGTCTAATATTGCTCCTCTCAGTGGGCTCCAGTACTAGTTGTCTAAGGCATGCCCCTGTAGGGCATCTAGAATAACTGCACTCTTTGAAGTGGCAGCTGCAACTGCACTCCAGTTAACATCTGGCATATTCAGATCACCCATAAGCAATATCTCCCTTTTCTGCCATTCTAAGTATACTTTCTATCATTTCCTGTCCATTTCCTCCCCCTGAGAAGGGGGTCTGTATCTAACCCCTGTGCGTATTGTGGTGCCATTACCTGTCTCCAAATTTACCCACAGTGCTTCTTCTCCTCCCTGTTTACCTTTTTGTTCTGTTGCTTTTATTCCTTCCTTTATGTAAAGAACTCCTTCTCCTCCTCTTTTACCCTCCCTGTCCCTCCTGTAGACAGTGTATCCTGGTATGTTTATGTCCCAGTCATGGTTCTGTGTGTACCATGTTTCTGTGACTGCCACGATATCCAGATGTTCCTCCTCCATCAAGGCCACTAATTCAGGAAGCTTGTTACCCAGACTACGGGCATTGGTACTCATTGCTCTCCATTTTTTGATGGCTTTACCTTCTGTTGCAGCATCCCCTACTGACAGTTCTACCTCGGTCTTTTTCTCATTTAGTACCCTGTTTTGTAGGAAGAGGCTGGGATTTTCCTGCTGCTTGTCAGTGCCTCCCCCTTTGACTAGTTTAAAAGCTTGCAAATGAAGCATTTAAACTGATTGCTCAAAAGACTTGTTCCCTTCCTGGACAGATGCAGACCATCCTGCCAGTATAGGCTGGTGTCCCTCCAGGTGGAACCCCAGTCCCCAATGAAGCCAAACCCCTGTGCTCCGCACTATTTTTTCAACCATTCATTAAACTGCATGGTGCCAATTACCCTCGCCTCCCCCATGCCTTTGACAGGCAACACCTCTGAGAAGGATACTGTGTGTGCTACTTGTCTTAGGTCCCTCCCCAACTCTGCAATGTCCTCCTGCACTGCTGTAATCTCATGATGAGCTAAGTTATTTGTCCCTAGGTGGACAATTACGTCCAGCTCAGAATCCCTTGCAGCTGTTCTCGTGATCCTGAGGATGCACTTCCCATCCCTCCAAGCCATGGCACCAGGCAGGCACCTTACTTCAGTTTTCCCAGCTCCCCCCAGTTCTATACCCCTAATAATTGGGTCCCACCAGGGCTGCTTCCTTTCCTGTGGTGTCCTCTGCCTCCTTCCTGTGGGCCTTCCTTGTGACAGTTGTCATCAGTCTTCTCTTGGTGCATCCATGGGGAGCTATGCTCCCCAGAATAGTGTATGGATTGTGGAGTGGAACAATTGACTGGGTGTGCCTCTGTTCCACCCTCCTCACCCTCCTGGAGCCCACTGTGGTCCAACTGCTGTGCTTTCTTCGCAACCTCTGAGGTAGTGGTGGTGGCGCTAGTGCTCCCTGGATGGGGGAGGTTCCCTTCCTACTGTCCAGTGTGGCCTGAGGGAAGGTTTCCTTACTACTGTCCAGTGTGGCCTGAAGATGGGCAACTTCCTCCCTTAGGGCAGATAGTTGTCTGCAAATAGGGCAGCATCTCAGCCTCCAGAAAGACTCCTGGAAGACTGCTGCCCCACAGCTATTGCATTGCACTCATCCCCACATGTTTATCTAGTTTTTTTTTTTTTTTGTATTTGTGTGCGTCATTGTATGAGTTGTTATAGAAATATATATATTATACAATGTGTATGCTTATATTGTCAGTGCAGTGTGCTAGAGAGGATCTGACAGTGAAATGCACCTTGCACTCGAAAATGATGTCAGAACCTCAGGTATAAAGGAACTATTTCCAGGGTGGGTGGGGTGAGGGTGGGAAGGGTTGGGCCTAAACTGTGCCCTCACAAAACAATCAGCTAAAAGCTCTCACCCACCGCTGCAATGAGTGCCTTCCTGTCAGCAAGATACCCTACACAACAATTTGACAGAGAAAGTGCCCTGCTAATCAAACAGAGAAAACTCCAGACATCCAAGTCAGACACAGGTAAACCTCTCCAGCCCCAAAACAGCCTGGTGGTTTGTTAGCCACAAAGGAAAATCAAATATGCAGTTATTTCAGCCCTTCTGAGGATGCTGACAAGATAAGCAGTTTTAAAAAAAACCTTCCTGAATTAAAAACTTATAGCTGATAGAAAAGCTTAAAAGCTTATAGAAACTCTAACATGCACTGCAGCCTATTGAATCTCCCACTGCTGCCTACGTCTCTGATGTCAGCTGCAGGGGATTCTGGGATTTGTAGTAACAGAAGATGTCAGCCTAGAACTAAGCAAAATTAGTCTGATGCAATCTACTGTAGTACAGTAAACAGTAAGTAAACCAAAATGTTTTTGCACACAAAGTGTATATTGGGACCAGCCCCACACTTGAGTGTGAGGCTCTTGGTGCTGACTTTTCCCTTTTAAAGTTATCCAAACTTAGGCTGGCCCTGTGGCACTGAGGGTTGAGGCGCTGAACACCACACCTCAGACCACGCTGGCGACCCGGGTTTGGGAACGGACTCAGGATGCCGGGGATCAGCAGGGGAGGAAGGGGATTAAGCATCCAGAGGACTGTTCTCCCCTCCCAGGATGGGTTCTGGGGTAAGCCTCACTCTATAGTGGTCCCTGGTGGAGACTGGGGACCCTAAGGGTAGCGAGGCTCAACAGAACATCGGGGTGGAGTGGTGGTGGACATCTGCACATTAGGTGCATTGAAGTCATTGCACATCCTAACTCTGAGGGGAGAAAACACAAGGAAATACCCTGTCAGCCCAGTGGAGGTGAAGGGGGCCCCAGAGACCTGCCAACATCCTGCTGCCGGACCTGCCTCATCAGGTATCCTGCCCCTTACCTGGTCCCACAGATGCCCCTCTAATCTCAGAAAGGCTGACAAGAGTGGGAAGGCCCTCCCCTGAGGGGTGATCTTGGGGGTTGAACAAGCCAAGGGACCAGGTAGGAGACAGCTAGAGGAGGTTTCACACTGGAAGTAGAAGCAGTTGTTGAGTGGGTACCCTGGAGAGATGCCCTGGGCTTCCAGAGAATAAACAGAGTTCAAAAAAAAAAAGGTTATCCAAATTTAATTCGTATACACTTTTTTTTAAAGGCTGGTTACTCAGCTGCAGGGGGAGGTACTTTTTTGGGTTAGCATGTTTGTATTATTCTAGCACTTGACTATTATACTAGCTGGCAGTATAGTCTAGAGGCTAGAGCAACGAGCTGTGAATAAGCTTGGTACATCCAACAGACCAGGGTTTGATTTCCACAATCTCTACTTGCATACTGTGTGACTCTGAAGAAATTACTTAACCTCTGCAGTGCTCCCAAGTTACCCTGAAAATAGGCATTTGTACCTAGGGGACCTTCCTGGATACCAAAGAGTAAAAAAAAGAAATAAATATAAATTTTAATTTCCTCTTATTGGCTTGAGCAGACAGCAAAGTGATACACACTTGAAGAATATCATATCCCATTTCAGGTGCCCAACATGCTCCGATTTGGTTTGAAGAGGTACCTTTTGCAAACACACATAGGTGGCCCATTCCACAGCATTGGGTAAGTTTGTTAATTTTTTTTCTATCACTAACACCCCCACCATCTTTTTTCTCTACCTTTCTAAAGTCTAACTCTCCAGTACTGTAACACAATACACAGCTGAGCAACCAGGTTGTTGTTTTATTTTATTCTTTTTAGTGCTACTCATGTCTCTCTCTTTTGGTCTCTCTTTTTAGCTGCATTAATACTTACTGGACATTATGAGTAGTTTCTGCTTCTGGGGAGTACTGCACCAACCTTATGCATTGGTCCCGTGCTCACTGAGCTTTCAGAAGGATATATGAACATATGAAACTTGCCAGCAGAAACAGGCCTTACGGTCTATCAAGTCTGCTCAAGTGCACAGATAGCACCCTTATGTTGCAGCTGCTCCACCTCCTATCCCCACATTTACCTCCAGAAACTGCACAGCGTTGTTTACCCAGCCCCCCCCTTGCCTTGTCCCATGCCCTTTTGAAACTTCCCACTGCCCTGCATGCCACTACCTCCTCTGGCGGAGCATTCCATTTCAACACCACCCTCCCAGTGAAATAATACCTCCTCATCTCTTTCCTGAATCTGCCTCCCTCCAATCTTAGCCTGTTCCCCCTCATGTCTTTTCTCTTCCTCAGCATAAACAACCCCTCTGTGCCAGATTGTTGAAGATTTCCAGATGTCTATAAAGAGGCACTGATGAACATCTCTTGACCCGGATGTCTTGGCAAATTATAGACCAGTCTCAAACCTCCCCTTTCTGGGGAAGGTGACAGAGAAAACTGTGGCTCTGCAGTTCAAGGCACACCTTATAGCCTTGGATACCTATGAACCCATCCAGTCAGGATTTAGCCCAGGACACAGTACAAAGACTGCACTGGTCAGGGTGCAAAATTATCTCCTCAGGGCCAGAGATGGAGGGAACCAGTCAGTACTTGTCATTCCCGATCTGTCATCAGCTTTGACACTGTAGAACATTTATTTACTGAAACGTTATACAGGAAGACATACTGAGCAGTATTGCTTGTTTCCAGTTGCATCCTGAGGGAAGGGGAAATGGGATAATACAGAGAATTGAACATTTGTGCAATAGGTAAAGCATGACAAGTGCTACAATACTGAATGCAGAGTTAATGTGCATCATAAGTGTAATGCATAGAGATTGTAGTCACTTAACAGTGTAGACTTGGAACAATAGGTTTAGGGTAAGGGGGTGAATAAGGGGTACAAAAGAGAGGGTAGTAAATCAACTTAGGAAATGTGCTTTCTATTTGGAGGCATCTGATTGGCTGGTACCCATTCCACAGGGGTACGTTAACTTTCCATAGATTCCCACCAAATAAGAAGCCCAGGCCCATACCTGCCTCATGCTCAGCCAAGTAACCTTGCGCCAATGCCGCTTCATCACTGGCTGAAACGCCAGGCACACAATTTCAAACTGCGGCCATTTTTTTCTTATCGGTTAGCAAGTGACCAGGTCCACCACCATGAAGTCAAATTCAAAGTGAAAAAAAAGGCTTTTTTCCCCTTCAAGTAATGAACAAGATGCCCAGCTGCTGTCCCCCCACCCCCACATTCTGTCTCGGGAACTCAACGGTAACTGAATGGATTTCATTAACTGCAGGTACTGTGGAACAATTTTCAGAAGGACAGTCTTACAGGATTTAGGACACTGTCCTACATGCTGGGCCTTTGAGATCTTAGGTCTCAGCTCCGGCAGCATGGGCAGAGATTGCACTCTCAAATTTCATATCGAAGAGGAAATACATTATAAGAACCACCCGCCATTTCCCCAGCATCCAACAGAAAAACCTCGACCGCAGAGGTAGTTGGTCCAGGAGGTTGGCAGGTGGTTAGGAGGAAGCAAATCAGGTGCCCCATCACTCTCTGCTCTCCAACACATTACCTCCAAAACCATATAAACACTACAAACAGGTATCTGCCTCTATCTCTGAAATCAAATAAAGAGGCAGAATACACTGCAGAGCAGGGACACTGCGGCACAGGAGCTAGCACAACAAAACTCACCCAAATCAGGAACCAAAACTAAGCAAGCACAAAGGAAATCCAAAAACTTCTGATCATAGGAGACTCCATGATTCGGGAGTTGATACCCATCTCCAGCCAGGGGTGATGGTCAGATGTCTCCAGGTACATCAGCATGGAGAGGCACTGACCGCATTGCTAAAATTGTCTACAAAGCAGGAGAAAACATTGATGTCCTAGTACACATAGGGACTAATGATCTCACCAGCCGGTCAGTTGTGGAGACCAAGGAACACCTGACTAAGCTGGGTGACAAACTATCATCTATTTCGTCCGGCATCTCCTTCTTTGAGATCCTGCCAGTCTGGGAGAAGAGAGCAGATGGACGGAAGGTCAGAGAAGGGGAGATAGGGAGCTAAACACGTGGCTCAGGACTGGTGCCAGGAAAAAGGACACAGATTTGTAGGAACTGGCAACAGTTCTGGGAGCCAAATTCTTTAAATTTGATGGACTGCATCTGACTAAAGAGAGTCAGTGCATTGGGGCAGAAGTTTGGCGTCTTTGCAGAATATTTAAACTAGCAAATGGGAGAGGGTGCAGCACCCCATACGTCGAATAGGAAGAACACCCTCCCCTCAGCTAGTGGTCAAACAGGAATTCAGCGTGTTTGCCGCTCATTTGCATTACCAGGTAAGAAAAAGGTTTGTCTCCCCATACGATGCACCAGGGGTAATGCCAAACTCACCCAACAACTAACACACCAAAATCTGGCCAATGGAAAATCATGTAATAATAATGCTCACAGCCTGGGAAATAAGATCCCAGACCTGCAGGCAATAATGTCAGAGGCTAAACTGGACATAGTAGCAATTAGTGAGACGTGGTTTACCAGTAACCACACTGGGAGACTTCAGTACCTGGCTATGTATTGTTCAGAAGAGACCGAGGTGCAAGGGGAGGAGTGGCCCTGTATGTCAATGAAAATATCAAAGCTACAGAAATTCAGAATACACATAAGGAGCCAGAAGAACTGTGGGTCACCCTGGAAACAGGAAATGGGACGGCCATAAGAACTGGGGTTGTCTACAGGCCCCAGACCAGGGGGAGGACATAGACACATTACTGTTAGAAGATATACAAAACATGACAGCTAAAGGGGAGGTTCTGATAATGGGAGACTTCAACATGCCAGATACAGATTGGTCAATACCAGCAGGAACATCTGCCAGAACTAGACTCATAGTGGATTCCTGCAGGGAGGGCCTCAAACAACTGGTACAGCAACCCACAAGAGACAGGGCTATCCTAGATCAAGTACTGACTAACAAAGAAGGATCACAGATCTCCAGGTAGAAGGTCACCTGGGGGCCAGTGACCATCACATGGTATGGTTCAATTTGGCTACTACATCTAAATCATCCCATTCCAAGGCAAAATATGGGACTTCAGAGGAGCTGACTTTGATAAGATGGCCAACAGAGTTAAGCTAGCCCTGGCAAAAGAAACACAGGTGAGGAGGTACAGGCAAAGTGGGCAAGCATTAAGGATACAATACTTGAAGCAACATCCCATTGTGTTAGACAGAAAGGAAGTGCAAAAGAAGAAGGAAACCACTTTGGTTCTCAAATACAGTAGCAGAAAAGGTCAGAGCCAAAAGGCTGGCCTTCAGGAAATATAAGGGAACACAGCGGGATGAAGATAGGGAGGCATACCAAACTGCCCTAAGGGAAGCAGGTAAGGCAGTAAGGCAGGCAAAGTCCCAAACTGAGGAAACACTAGCACGATCAGTAAAAGAAGGTGACAAGACTTTCTATAGATACATTAGTGAAAGGAGAAAGTCCAGAGGGGGTATTGCTAAGCTTAATGGAGAAAAGGGAGCATGTGAGGAGGAGGACCCTGTAAAGGCATCTATCCTAAATAGATACTTTTGCTCAGTATTTACTGAAGAGAAGGTAGGGCAGGCCCACAGCTCAGCATCATGGACACAGGGGAGGGAGGTGAGCACTACTCCCTTCACAAAAGAAAGGGTCCTACAAGAGCTTGCTAAGCTCAGGGTGGATAAGGCAATGGGACCTGATGGCATACATCCCAGGGTACTTAAGGAGCTAAAGGAGGAACTAGCAGAGCCATTAGCAGAATTGTTTAGTGAGTCTCTGAGCACAGGAGAGGTCCCAGAAGACTGGAGAAGGGCTCATGTGATCCCGCCTCCACAAGAGTGGTAGCAGGGAGGAGGGGGAACTACAGACCAGTCAGTCTTACCTCAGTAGTGGGCAAGATTATGGAGGCACCCTTAAGGAAAGGATAGTGCAACACCTGGAATCCATAGGGGCACAGGATCCAAGACAGCATGGGTTTACAAAGGAAGGTCCTGTCAAACTAATCTCATAGATTTCTTTGACTGGGTAACCAGAGTGGTGGACCAAGGGGAGCAGGTGATGTAGCCTACCTTGACTTCAGAAAAGCTTTTGACACTGTTCCACATAGAAGATTGATAAATAAGCTAGGTAGGCTCGGGTGGGTCAGAAGTTGGTCAACTGGGTGGCAAACTGGTTGACTGGCAGAAAACAGAGAGTGGTGGTAAATGGTATACAGTCAGAAGAGATGCAGGTCACAAGTGGGGTACCTCAGGGATCAGTCCTGGGCCAGTCTATTCAACATCTTCATTAGTGACCTGGCAGATGGACTAGAGGTAAGGCTTGTCTGTTTGCAGATGACACCAAGATCTGCAACAGAGTAGATGATCCAGATGGGTGGGCAGAATGAGAAGAGATCTGGATAAACTAGCAAAATGGTCAGAAGAGTGGCAACTGGGACTTAATGCAAAGAAGTGCAAAATCATGCACATAGGGAAGAGAAACCTCAAGCCACTTATAGGCTGGGAGGAGGTTGCTAGCAGTCACAAAGGAAGAAAGAGACTTGGGCATCATCATCACTGATGACCTAAAATCATCAAGCAGATCTCTAAAGCAGTAGGTAAGGCTAGGGGTGTTAGGGTGTATTAGAGGTATCACAAGTCGTAAGAGGGAGGTAATAATTCCTCTGTAGAAGACATTGGTTAGGCCCCATCTGGAGTACTGCAGTATTGGAGGCCACACCTTCACAAGGACATTAACCAAATTGAGGCAGTCCAGAGAAGGGCAACCAAAATGGTGCAGGGACTGCATCAGAAGACATATGAGGACAGATTAACGGAGCTCAATATGTATACCCTTGAGCAAAGGAGGGAGAGAGGTGATATGATCTAGACATTTAAACAATCTTAAGGGCATAAACAAGGTGAAAGAGTCTAACATGTTTAAATATAAGAAAAATAGCAGGACAAGAGGACACAGCATGAGAATAGAGGGAGGCAGATTAAGGGGAATGTAGGAAATTCTTTTCACAGAAAGGGTGGTAGATGCATGGAATAGCTACCACAAGAAGTGGTGGCTATGAATACAGTGCAGGGCTTCAAACAGGCATGGGATAGGCATAAGGGAGCAATACAAATGACTATGAATAGATAGGTCACTGACAGAGCAAAGGCCGATGGCACATTTATAAGGTAGAAAAAGAAATGGGCAGACTGGATGGGCCTTGCGGTCCTTATCTGCCGTCAACTTCTATGTTTCTATGTTTCTATGTTTCTATGTAACCGAATATAGGGCATTTAAACACAAAGAATACGCCAGTCCTGATTTTTTTTGTAATGTTATAATTAATACTGCTGTTGCTACTGTGTCCCTACACAGCAGCTTACAGCTTCCACTGCACTTTCAAGTCTCTGACTGATCCACGGCACAGTTTGTTACAGTATTTCTCAGTGGGCAGTACTACTGCAGACAACTTCCTCGTCTCGCTCGCCCCAGCTCCACCTCCGCTCCACTCCCTGTCCCCAATCCCCATCGCTGCACGGTACTGAAAGAACTCCATTATTTAGGACATAAAAAATAAAGAAGTAAGTTGTAAGTTGTACTAGCACAGATTGAAGAGATTGCTGGCATTGCTTGATGTCTCCCACTCTGCTTCTGATGTCAGGCTGTTCCACATAATCCAAGCTGCCGACGGACCGTGCACACACCTGCTCTATATCACTTTCCCCATGTTCGCTGCTGGGCTCCCTGACAGTAATTTAAACAAGGTGGGGCAGTATTGAGCAGTGGTTTAAGGCTCTGAGCTGCAAATCTGGTGTCCTGGGTTTGAATCCCACAGCCCCCACTTGCATATACTGTGTGACCCTGAGCAAGTCACTTAACTACCCTGTGCTCCCAGGTTGCACCTGTTAAAAAGCTTTCAGCTTTGTTTGTCTCACCTGGCTAAACAATTGGAAAAAAAAAGGCTAACCTTACTTCAGTCAGTCATAAGACCCTGCCTGATTGTGGTACTGTCCTTCAAACATAAACTGAAGTAAACTACCATTGAGGTAGCTGGGCTTGAAGGGAGTGACAGCCAAAATGCAGCTTATCATCAAAACAGTAAATGGACCATGGAAGTAGCTGGAAGTGAGGGCTAAAATACAGCTAGCTTATCTGTAAAATGGGGAATAGAACACGGAGGTAGCTGGGCTTGAGGGAAGTAATGGCTCATATGGTAAAACGGAGCTTATCTTATTGAACTACAGAAAACAGATGGGGGAGAGGGGTTGAAGACGACTGTGGAAGACAACCACTGAGGTAACTCTGAAGTGACCAGTAGTACAAAACTCCAGAGCTCATGCAGACAGAGGAACTATTTTATTACAAAACTGATATTAAACTATTTATTATCAATTTATATTTTTTAATTTTTTTTACAGTGCCCATTTTCTAAGTGCAATAATACCCTACAGAGTGGGCACTATGGGTAATACCGGACCTTCCAGGGGCTATAAGGCCTTATGCCGCAGACGCCCCTGGGTGGTCTGGTATTGCCCAATACTGCCCACCCTGTTAGGTATTATTGCTCGCTTGGTGCAGAGGTAGGGAGCAAGAACAAGAGAGACAATGCAGTTGCATGTAGGGGTAGTGTGTGAATGCAGGAGCAAGGAGAGGATGCAGGTGAAGGGAGTTCCAAAGCTTGGGCAAGTGATAAGAGAAGGATGCTTGCCCAGCAACAGTAGTCCTGGAGGGGGTGGTGAGGGTTTGGGCAGAGCTACTCCTTAGAGAATGAATGGGAGGTAATAGGGAAAATGAGGCAGCAAGATAGGGAGGAAGTGCACCGAGCTAGAACTTGCCAGTAAAATTTGTGCAGTTTGACATGTGGCAATCAGAGAAGGAAGGGAGTGCCTGGGACTGATATAAGGAAGAATGGTGAGTGTGAGGTGGGCATTCAAGAGCAAAGTGGCAGAAGTGGAAGAATGTGTCCAGTATGACTAAGGTGGTTATGGGGGCATCACTGTACACTACATCGCCATACTCGAATATTGGAAGTTTCATTCTCAATACAGTTTCTCTCCGGACCGATAGGGGTACACCGTCCTGATTCTGGTATAAGGCACCCAGCTTGGGGAGCAGTTTCTTGTGAATTGCATCCACATGACTAGAAATGTCTAAGCATTTATCAAGCCATACCCCCAAGGTATTTGACAGAGGCTATATCTTCCAACATGGTTCCATCAAAAGTGTGGAAGGAGGAGGCAGAGGGGAGCCTGGAGAATCTCTGCCTTGAGCCAAAGGTCACGGAGACTGTCTTCTTGGCATATAAAAACAGTTGGTTAGTATGTAGCCACTGCTGGATGTTATCAAAGTCCATCTGGAGTGTGGACACCACCATGTGGGCAGAGGGACCAGATGTATGCAGAACAGTGTCATCAGCATACAGTACATGTGAATGGATGCAGAAGGACAAACTGAGGTGAGTTTGCTAAGGAAAATGGAGATGAGGATAGGGCCAAGCACTGAGCCTTGTGGGACTGAAGTACGAATGTGAGTGGTGATGAGAGAGCGCCCTGATCCTAACTAACTGCATTCTGTCTATTCGGTAGGACTTGATCCAGTTTGTGGCAGAGAGAGACAACCTAGAGGTAGAGAGTTTATTCAGTAGGAGACAATGGAAGACAGTGTCGAAGTCAGGCCTTGCAATGGTCGACAAAGATGGCGGAGGTGATTTGTCCCTGATCCATGCCTGTACATATGGAATCAGTGAGTCAGAGGAGGGAGGTAGAAGTGGAGTGGTTCTTCTGTCCATATCTGAAGAGGGACATTAAGTTACTGGAGGGGGTGCAGCGCAGAGCGACAAAGATGATAAAGGGGCTGGGGGACTTATCATATGAGAGGAGGTTGAAGGAGTTGAACATGTACTCACTGGAGGAGAGAAGAGACAGGGGTGACATGTTTGAAACCTTTAAATACATGAAAGGAATAAACAAGACAAGTACAGAGGGGCTGTTCAAAGTAAGGGAGGGGAGGGACACCAGGGGCCATGATATGAGACTGGAGCGAGGAAGGTTCAGGAGGGAGATGAGGAGACACTTTTTTACAGAGAGGGTGGTGGCTGGGTGGAATGCGTTACCTCCTGAAGTGGTATGCAGTAGAACAGTGGACTGCTTCAAACGAGGATGGGACAGGACAAGGGGGAGGGTTAATGAAGGGGAAGGGTGGAAGGAGGGGCAGCTGCAGAATAGGGGTGCTAGCTGCACATCTGAGCAGACTTGAAGACCTGCTAGGGCTTTATCTGCTGGCAAATTTCGTATGTTCGTATGTTCTGGAAGCCAGATTGGAAAGGGGTGAAAAAAGTGGAGGTTTGGAGGATGGGGGAGAGCTGAGAGAGCACTATATGTTCCTGTAACTTGGCAAGAATATGGAGAAGGGCAATGGGATGGTAGTTGCCAGTTGCAGTAAGTTCACCCTCTCTTTGGAGAGGGATGGCGCTAGCCTGCTTCCAGGAAGCTGAGACCATGGCTAATGTGAAAGAGAAGTTTAGTAGAGCAGCACTGGGCTATTGGGTTGAGCAATGGCATGGGCGGACAGGTATAATAGTTTTGCAACTAATTTGTCAGGGCTTTTGCCTTTAGATGAGTTTAGTGCCATGAGAGCCATGAGAGCATCGAAGGGGGAGACCAAGAAGAAGAGGAAGGTAGACTCAGGGGGGTACAGGCTGCGTGTTGTTGGATCACATGAGGGGGCTATATGGACTCACCAGCACTATCATCAGCTGGTCCGAGTCCTTTCTCACAGGTAGGACTCAGAGGGTGGTGATGGGAAGCTTTTTCTCCTGCCCTAAGTCCCTTCTATTTGGAGTTCCCCAAAGGTCCATCCTCTCACCCATGTTATTTGCAGTACACAAACTGCCCCTCGGTGAGATCATTAGACATTACGTGAGGAGTTTCACTGCCATGCAGATAATACCCAACTGTACATGTCTTTTTGCACTAGGGAAATGTGATGCAGTGGCAGTACTAAACAAATATCTGGCTGTGATCCAGGAGTGGAAGTCTTCTAACTGGTTGTGGCTATAAGACAGAGGTGCTGGTGATTAAGCCAGGCCACAGGAGGGAGGTGGATGCCATGAGGGCTGAAATGGGCCTAATGCTTGGGACAGTACCTCTTTTGGCATCCACAAGGTTGAAAAATCTGGGTGTGATCCTAGATAATGGATTGACATTGAGACTCTGGTGTTGTCTGTTGTCCAGATTGGTTTCTACTATTTTAGGAATGTCACCCGGATTAAAACCTTAATCCCTCCAGATGACCTACCATCATTAATGCATACTTTCATGATATCTAGACTCAACTACTACAAGACTGTATATCTAGGGGTCAGCGGACGGGTCCAGCGCCAGCTTCAGCTGTTTCAGAATGTGGAAGCCAGGTTACTGATGGGCCTTCTGAGATCCTGTCATGTGACTCTGGTTCTGCACAGCCTGCACTGGCTGCCAGTTAGGTGAAGGATTTCCTTCAAATTGAGTTTGCTCACCTACAAGACCCTATATGGTTCAGGTCAAGGCTATCTGCATGACCTCCTGACTCCTGCCTGCCCCCTGTGCTCCCTGCGTTCTGCTGAGTAGGGCCTCCTAGCAGTTCTCAGGGCCCAGTTGAAAACATCTAGATGTAACCCCCAGGTGGCGCTATCCCAAGGGCTACTACCCCTGCCTGCGTAAATGCTAACAGGTTGAGGGGGTCTAGGTCCAATGGCGGGTGCCTCCACCTAGAGGTCGGGGTTAAGACAGTCTGGTATGACTTGGTCACAGCCCTCTGGGTCACTGCAACCCCCCTTTCTTCCCACTAGTGGCTCACACAAGTTAATTACAGTACCTTCGCAGTATACACTTACCCCCAGGATTGGTTCGATCAGCTTGACTCTGGGGACCCCCCTGTAAAGTAAGATGCAGTAATACAATAGCCACCGTACAGAATTTCAACACAGACACACAGTTCAGTCAGTGTAACTTTGCAAAACAACCAAATCTGATTTATTAAGGGGGAAATAACAAGGGCAGGGGGAAATCAAGTTAATTGGCTTAATCACTCTACTGTTTCAGAGCACTGTGCACAGGCTAAGGTCCTTACAAGTCACTGTCAGTGGGTACCCAGACAATAAGGGGCTAGCCAAGTTTGGTGCAGCTGGTTGGGGTCCTAAGGACGAAAACATTCTTACAATACCTAATTTGTAATCTGGAGCTGGTAGGCTCAGTTCGTGTAGCCAGAGAGGGGAACAGTTGAACACTTTCAACTCAATGAATCAGTTTGCAGGGAGCTACCCTGAATTTTACTCACAACTCTTGTAGCAGACCACCTTGCGCACCGCCGAGGGACACAGGCCTGTGATCAGAACACTCCCCACACATTTATATGTAAAAGAAGGTTACCATACCAGACAGCTGCTTTCATATCCCGACCGCACTCACTGCTAATCCGGGAAGTCACAGTGCAGCTTCACTTCTCCTGGCAGACCGAGCGCGATGAAGCAGATTCTCCAGTCCTCTACAGGGTGAGCATGGTAGTTGGCTGCAAACTGCACAGCCTCTTCTGATAGCAGCACACGGCGGATTCAGTCCGAATCACCATGGCGAATGAGCCACACGACTTTTGGCCTTCTACACGCACTTCCCGTGTGAAAACTCAACAGTGCAGAAGCCCGACGCTCTTTCCTCACTCGCGGCCACAACAACTCTGCCTCTTTGGCCGTTAGGCAGGGGAATCTCAGCAGGCATGATCCGACCCAATTGGAGGGTTCCAGATGTCAGTCTCTCACACCTTCCCCTATTGGTGCAAAAAGGCACCACACTCCTGAACTTCACTTCCCAGACTCACTGGCCATACTCCCCATTGGCAGCCTGCTCCCGAGAGAGTCCTTTTCCTGGTTGGCTGCTCAATACTCCATCTTAAGAGCCCCTCCCTCATGATTGGATCCAAGCAGCAGTTCTGATCCAAAATGGAGGGGCAAAACACACAGAGTCCCAGCTGCAAGAAAGGCAGGTTAGACAACATACATTTCCAATACCAGTTCAACATATATCAAATCAATAATTACAGCCCAGGGAAGTGTCTGCTTTGCCTGCTTAACGATGGCAAATTGGGGCACATTACCAGCGGCTCGAGTGGGACTCGAGCAGAAGAACACACGCCCTCCCCCCCCCGCCGACTAATTAGGTCTGCAAGCTGGCAGCTCTTAAAGAGACAGCACTAGAGGCTTTTAGGAACCCCCATTTGCCAGAGAGTTACATAGAGATCATGCCTTTCAGATGGCGGCACCGGTTCTGTAGAACTTGCTTCCTACGTCCCTGAGGGAGAAACCTTCAGTGGAAGCTTTTAAAAGGGGGTCTAAAGGCACCCCGTTTTAGAGAAGCCTTTGGGGCTTAGTATACTGTTTTATTCTTGAAAGTATCATTAAGCTTTTAAATTAGTGGTAAGTAGTTTTCCTCATCTGCCTGTACTTTGTGCAGTGCCCTGAACCTCAGGGAAAGGGTGCTTTAATGATAAAACCTTACTTGCCTGGTTATGCACTGTCTAGTCCATCCAGATTTGCTGTAGGGCACTGTGGGTAGTGCTGGCCATGACCACAGAAGGTGTGTGATTTGCTTTTAAAAGCTGCACACAGGACGCACTGAAGGTGATGCAGATCATCTACATCAACCTGGAAAGCTCCTGCAGGGGTTTGGCTTCTCACATCCAGAGTGTCCAGATTCGACTCTGGGGGTGTCCACACAGCACAGCCTATACGGGAGCAAGCAGTATTAGTGTCCCCAACAGATTGCAGATTCTCTCCCTTTCTCAGTTTCCATTGTCTCCCTCGCTACTTATTTTCTTGTCTTCCTTGCTCCCTTTTCTCTATTCCTCTCACCTTCACTATCTTGTTCTCTCATTCACTTTTCATCGCTAATCTTATCTCACTTTATGTTCTTTGCATCTTCCCTGCTCTCTCTTCTCTCTCCCTCTCTCTCTCTGTTATTCCCATCTCAGCTCCTCTCCCTCTCTTCTTCTTTCCCTCTCCCTCTCTTCTTCTCTCCCCCTCACTCTTTTTCCTTCAGTTCTCTCCATTTCCTCTTTTACTCTGTGTTTTTCTTGTCATTCAGTCACTCCCTCTTTCTTACTGTCCCTTCCTATTTTTGTCTCCTTTCCATCCGCCTTTCCTGTTTTGGGGGCTCTCACGTTGTAGCCTCTCACCACTGGATGATTCTTTCATTAAAGCCACTCTGCAAGTGAAGACTCTTACATTACACCTTCTCATAACTAGAGGCCTCTTCTACTGCATCTTCTGACCACAAGGGCTCTTCCGTTGCACAGTCTCACCAGTACAGGGTCACTGCACATCATCATCACTAGAAAGCCCTTCCATTGCATATTTTCACCAATAGTGGACTCTTCCATCTCCAAACTCAGCAATATAGGGCTCTTCATTGCACATTCTCACCACTAGAGAGATCTTCTATTGCACAAACTCACTACTAGCTGACTCTTCCATTGCACATACTCATCCCTAGGGGCAGTGATGTGCTGGCAAATAGTTAACCTCCCCCACTCCTGCACACCCTGTCTCTGCCCCTCCCTGGCCCAGACTCCACCCATTGACACCCTTCGTGTACTGCACTGTCCCTGTTTTTGCATGGTCAGCCCCCCAAAGACACACACACACGCAAATATTCATTTAACATTTTTACTTTTACTGGCTTTGCTGAAGAAGTTAATATAGCAGACAGGCACCACTTGCTATAGTAGTGAGTCACAGTTCGAGACTGTGCTCATCATTAATTTTTATACCAAGGATAGTTAAATGGCAGTAGCACAACATTATGCAACACAGTACTAATGGGTCCCTAACACTACAACATGCGTAGGAGAGACTGTCGTTATTAGATGTGACCATACCTCTCAAGTGTTCCTCATTTCAAGGGACATCCCTCATTTTGCCCTTTAAAATTGCTCTGTCCCTCATCCATCCCTCATGGAAAAGGTGCTGCCCACACAGAATGTGCTGTAAATTCAGACTTTAAAGCAGAAACTCTTAATATTCTAAAATACTAAATCCAAAATAAACATTGAACAAGTAAACACTATGGTTTTCACTGTGTTCTGAGCTTGTATCTCTATGTTTGAGGATGTGTCCCTCATTCTGAGGGTCCATGTCCCTCATTATCCCTCATTTTGAGTGTCCAAAAATGTCCATGTCCCTCATTTCAGTGACAAAAGGTTGAGAGGTAAGGATGTGACATACAGTAATACCAGCTCAGCCTTACTCATACCTCTCAGCTGTCCCTCATTACGAGGGACGCCCCTCTTTGTACCCCTTAGAATTCCTGTGTCCCTGCCCGTTCTTAGGGAAAAGTTGCTGCCCACACAGAGAAGGTGTGGTGCTGCATTGTAAACTCAGACTTTAAATCAAAATTCATAATACCCTCGGAAACAAAATAAAGCAAAAAATTAAAGAGCTAGTGGAACCAAAACAGGCATACTGGAAAATAATACAAATTTTAAGAAGTAGTCAGCTGTAACTTTTTATTTCTGAAGTATTTTTTTTCAAAGAGCACAAGTTTCAGTACAACTGGAGGAGGTCAGCACACCTGTAAAAGGACAAGGGACCTCATTCATGTACAGATGTTCAAAAACATTTTTGTTTATATAGAAGTAGCATTCAGACAACCTTTTTAGGAAGGTCAGCATGCCTAGGAGGGTCAAAATCATCAGTATGTACCAGAAAACATTTTTAGTTATTTATTTTATCATAGTTGGTAGACAAAATAACACAGTAATGTCTAAAATGCATAAATATGATACCAGTCACTTGCAGTGATTGCTAATGTATAGACACCATTAGATATCAATCTTCTCTAGTGCAGCAATTCAAAATGGCACCTCTGTCATGCCATTCAAAAGAAAGTTGACACATAGGCTGTAACAGTGTTTGTGATAGAAGTCCAGCTCACATCTAATGACTGGAGTGCTTGTAGTGTCCATACTATTAGTGCTTCAAAGCTTTAGAAAGTATTTACCTTTCGGTGCTAATTTCAAAGATGCAGAGGTCCATAGACATGAATTACTTCCACTCGAGGGCTCACACGGGCACATCATTTCTAATTGCACGACGGAAAAAAATGTACCAAAAGGCATCTGGCGCAGTAAGAACACAACACTCTCAGTTGGGTCGAACTGAGAGTGCCGTGCTCTTACTGTTCCACATGCCAGATGCTTTTTGGTGCATTTTCCCCATCGTGCAATTTGAAATGATGTGCCCAGTGCGAGCACTCGAGTGGAGGTACTCCACATCAATGAACCTCTGCATCTTTGGCCCTGTTCACACTATAGCATGGTAAGAAGAAACGTTTCTTGAAACTAATTAAACCTAACCGTGCTATAGCGCTTGCACTGTCCGATCCATTTCTTAAAACGTTTCTTTGCAAGTGTGCTTAGCTGTTCACACTGGTGCAAGTATTCTGGGTCTGTGTAGCACTGATATTAGGGATCATACCAGGGGTCAAGACAGAGGGCACTGGCAATATGGATCCCCCTAACCTGTATTAAGCAAAAAGACAGTTCGCACTGTGAGTAAAAATGATTTGCTTAGTCAAATGTTTTCATGAACTGTGCTATAGCCTAGGTCCAATCAGGGTTTTAGCCCAGTTTGTTAAAATGTGTCCCGAAGTGGAATAGGTGCAGATGCAAAGGGTGCTGGCACGGATCTGAAATGGTTTAATGCCCCAGAACCATGTCAGACCATCTAGTGTGAGCAGGGCTTTTGAAATCAGCACCGTAAGGTAAATACTTTCTGAAGCTTTGAAGCACTATTAGTATGGACACTACAAGCACTGCAGTCATTACATGTAAGCTGGACTTGTATCACAAACACTGTTACAGCCTATGTGTCTACTTTCTTTTGAATGGCATGATAGAGGTGCCGTTTTGAATTGCTGCAATAGAGAAAATTGATATCTAATAAAGGAATAATGCATGACAGGGTGTGTGTCGTGCTGGGATAACTTCACACCTGGGGTGATTAGGCATGAGGCCGCAGGCCGAGTGTGTCTAATCACCCAAATGATATTTATTTCTACACAACAGTGCAATATTCCTATTATACAATGGCTAATGTTTACGTACAATAAAATAAAATAAAAAAGAAGTATTTTTGTAAACTTTTTACTTGTTTTTTTGTGAGTGGAAGTGAATTTATAGAAAAAAGTCCCTTTTTATGTCTATCCAACAAGTGGCACTGTCTGTACAGTAGATGAATTTTGTTCTGTTTTGTATGCCTGCTTGTTCCACGTGTGATTTTGTTATATTCGGTCTGTGGCACCCCGAACTGTATCTTGGTTGCAGTTCTCCCGGTATAGCTTGTCATTTAATGTTGTACTAGGAGATTATGTCCATGGATGAAATTTGTTCTTAGAGCTCCTGCCACCCTATGTCTGCCACCACAGTTTGGAGATCCTGCACCAGTGACCTCCAGCTAGCATCTGTCTGGTACTGCTTTTAAACAGAGGTAAGGAAATATATTTTTGTAAGAAAAGAATCTTGGCAGCATTAAAAAAAATGGATACACGCTGCAAACGAAGCAAGGAGAGCAGCCGCGTCTTGACTGTTCACAGATGCGGTTTCTCATTCACTCAGTCGATTATCACCGTGGTTTTCTGTTACTGTGTGTTTTCCTGTATTTTGTGGGGCAAATTATAAATCTGACTGGGACTTCTGATGAAGGTATTTGGCAATTGTAGAATTTGGTGAGCAGGGTACATTTAGTACAAAAGGGTGGTTTCTGTGGAGGCGTGTTTTTTTTTCTGAACAGGGCGGGAGCGGGGATTGTCAGCAGAGCAGGAAAGCAGGGACTGCTGAAGCTGCTCGTAGGCAACAGAGCAATGTTTTCTTTTTAATTTGAATGCGGTCATTTCTGTACTGGGATTAGAGCAGTGATGTTATGCCAGGATAACATCACGGGTCCAGTCCCAGACTGACCAATCAGAGACCTAAATTCTTTCTTGCCATTGTATAATGGTGTTTATGCATTAGCAATCACTGCAATTGACTGGCATCTTATTTATGCATTTTAGACATTGCAGTGTTATTTTGTCTACCAACTATGATAAAATAAATAACAAAAAATGTTTTCTGGTACTGTAGATACTGATGATTTTGACCCTCCTAGGCGTGCTGACCTTCCTAAAAAGGTTGTCTGAAGGCTACTTCTATATAAATAAAAATGTTTTTGAACATTTGTACATGGATAAGATCCCCTGACCTTTTGCAAGTGTGCTGACCTCCTCCAGTTGTACTGGAACTTGTCCTCTTTGAATTTACATACACTCCTTGGTATGTGCACCCCCTCACAGGTGAGCCCTCACACGTGTGCATCTTATTTTCCTTTTACCTTTTGCTCATTAGAGAGCCTTCTATGTGATAATATTGTGCTGGATGTGTGAAATATCTCTGAAGCCTGGCTGCTAACATATCTGTCTCTATTTCCCTCTATTACATCATCAGCATTGTGATCTCACAGTGACATCACAGGCAACTGACCTGGCAGCTACTGAGTGGCTATTCCTAAGCAGCAGTGATATCACAGTCGGTGAGATCACAGTGCTTATGATGAAGTGAGCGGAATAGATAGATATGTCAGCTGCCAGACAGAGTGCTGTTCCACACATCACACCTACTAACATCAGGTAAACAGTCTTCTACAATAACTAACCAAAGAGAAAAGAGAAAGTACCTTTAGATATAAAAAGTAATGCCCAACTGCTTTTAAAAATTAATATTAATTTTAGGCAATACGCTAGCCTTTAAAGAGCCCCTGCCAACGTTAGAAAAACTTGGAAAAAATGTGAGATTTAGACAGTTCAGTTTATATTTCATGTATTTTCTGTAATTAATTACCTTTTTTCTTTATTACCAAGGACAGCTGTATGAAAGAGACTCACTGTCCCTTAGTCTTTATCTACTCTTTCTGCTATCCTACATATGACATCATAATCCGGGTTGTATCTGGAAACAAGCATCTGGTCATGGTGCTTTTCCTGGTTACCAACTTTTAAATAAATAAATGATAAAATAAATAATCCCCCTTTTATGGCATCGTAATTATCTCCACAGCAACAGACTGTGATGTCATAAACAGAACTGTGATGTCATATGTAGGCAAGCGGCCAGAACAGATAGGGCAGTGATCTTGTTTACATGCAAATGTCCTTAGTAATAAAGAAGAAAGAAAAATACAGAAACAGTACTAAAATATAAGCTCACTTGTGCTAAACATTACATTTTCTCAAAGTTGTCACAACAGTGTCAGGGGCTCTTTAAACATGCACAAATAAGGGCACTGGTTTTCAAAGTGTTCAGAGCTTGAATTTTCATTTTTTTCTTTTGCCACCCCCGTTAAGCTAGGCCCCCTTTATGCTGACCTTCCTTAGCCCCATCACCTGGATTCTTCTGGGCTCATCTTCCAGTTCTGTCCTCAGTTTATCACTCAGCAGGGCCAGATCGTCATACCATTTGGACTAGGGGACCAGGTTCCAGACCAGAGGAGAACCAGGTCGCTGGTGTAAAGCTGATGGGAAGCTTGGTGATAATCCTGCCTTCTGCTGTGGCATTTCCACTTTCCATTGGCCCCATCCCTCAGGATGTAGCGGCACAGGTGCACACAGATGAGTATGCATTGCAGGGCACAAGCCTGCGTATCACCTGCCCTGCACCATTCCAGCTACACTGCCAGCTGTTATCACCCAAGTGGCAGTATAGTAATGGAGCTGGCAGCCCTCCCTCTTCCTCCTCCTCGGAGAGCATCCTCTGAGAAGCTCAGTCCTCCTCCCTCTGGCTGGCCTCCATCAGCTCACGCTCGTTCCTGAACCCAGGTAACTAGCATTTTGAGAGGTAGCAGTACCGCTGTGCTGACAGGCTGGCCTGAATTTCCATATTTGATGATGTATCCCTCATTTTCCAAAATTTTGAGTGTCAGTATGTCATCTTTCAATGAGTGACCGTAGGTTGAGACTGAGGTATACTTTACCATTCTGCCTCGTCCTTCAGTAACCTGGACTCAGCTAGAGCACTTTAGTTCTCTGTTCCCTGGAAGCAGAACAAGTCTTTCTCATCCCCTCTGACCCCTCCTGATATGTCCATCTTTGTCTATACTGCCATCTGACACAACCACCACAAGCCACACCCTTGCACCTACCTTGCCATGCAACGTGAGGCTGGCTCAAGCAATCAGGGCCAGAACAATTAGACAGAAGCCAAGAGAAGGAGCAAGATAAATAAATAATAAAAAAAAATACTGCATGTGATGTGACCACAATGGACTTTGCAAAAATGAGCATGGATGACCTACTCATTCATGAGTCCAACTGCCACAAAGAAGGCTCTAGCTACCCTGCCACCCTGAATCTGAAGAAAACAGTGCTTTTGGTACCACCCAGTCACAAATGGTTCACTTTGAGAGTGTGAGGACTGGCCAGGGGATGGATAGGAGGGACAGACAGGAGCATTGGTTGGCAGTGATTGCCTGTCAGTTTTACAGATAGTGGGTGACTGACAGTATAGAGGAACCAAAGAGAGAGGGAAAGATTAATGCCTAGGGAATGTGGCAACCTATAGAGAGGGGGAACAAGAAAGCTTTCTTCCCCTGTAGGATGGGAATCCACAAACTCGCAATGGCACCATGCTCACAGGCACAATGCACGTGCTTGGGGGTGACTATATTGACCCCCTCCGAGTGACAGCTCAACTATGAGGACTGGAGGAGATCAAAAAATGCTAAAATAATCCACTCATGGGCTGGGTTACTATCAGCTTGCATAAGCAGGTAAAATATTTTTTCAGATTTAAATACCAACTTAAGCGACCTAGCTTCAGCACATCACTAATTTGAGGGCTTTTCCATTGCACATCCTCACTACTAGAGGTCTCCTCTATTGTACAGACTTGTCACTAGTGGGTTCTAGCCTTGCACAAACTTGCCTGTAGTGGGCTCTTCTTTTGCACATTCTCACCACTAGAGGGCACATCCACTGCAGGCCCCCTCACCATAAGAGGAATTATGAACTGCACTAACTTTGTTTTTTTTTCTCTTTTAGATATTTCCTGAAGAAGACCTAAGGTCAAAATGTAGATTTTTAACTCTATATTCTATTTTCAGCATGCATTTAATATAACCATTTTGTTTTGCTTTTAGACCACATGCTGACGCAGTGCCTTGTTTTTGTTTTTTACATTATGAACTGCAGCCATGCATCACTAGGGGGCTCTTCAGTGATAGCCTCTCTTTTCACAATAGTCTTTGCAGTAACTCATTTCTAAAAGACTCTTCCATTGCAGACTCTCAATACTAGAAATCACGTCTATCTTCACTGCTTTGTCCTGTCATCATTGCATTGTTACTCATGTGACATCCTTTTTCTTCCCTGTCACAGCATGTGCTATGCTTGTCTGGTGCTCGTTATACTGGTCCTGAGAGTGACCAGCACTGATGGGGAGGTGGTGCCCATGTCCATGGCCCTGGTCCTGGGATGGATGTACATTTTGTACTTTGCACATGGATTCAAGATGCTGGGTCCTTACACCATCATGATTTACAAGGTAATGGACTTAGTGGAACAATTTACATCTGTGTAGCATCTTTTATACAGGCATCACAAATAGAGTTGCTCAGAATGAGCCAAATGTAATTGGATTCATCAGATTCCAATCTGTTTTTCGGATTCAGGATTTTCAGATTTGCAGTCCAAAAATTCTAAATCCTAAACAAAGATCCTAAAACCTACTTTACACAGAAATTTAGGATTTAGAATTTCAGATCCAAATCCTAAAGCTTGATTGCTAGATCCTTTAAGGATATGAAATGGCATTGGATTATGATTCAGAAGTTCCTGGGGCCAGGCTGTCAGCTCAGTGGTAGCACTGCCACTCACAATGCTGGTGATCCATTTTCAGGAATGAGCCTGGATTATCATGGGCTAGCTGAGGGGGAGATCAAGAGTCCTATAGGCCACTCTCCTTCTCCCAGGGGGGAGGGGGCTCTGTCCCACCACAGCACTGCCAACTGCAGGTGTGTGGGGGTGCATGAGACATGAAGTGAGAGGGATGTGTCATGCTGTGCATCATGGGAGCATACCAATGCTCACCCATGCCAGGGACATAGTCCCAATGCTGGCTTCCCTAGAGGAAGGGGAAAAAAGGCAGCACAAAGTGGAGAACCAATGACAGAAATACACAAGACTGGCTGGATGATCATCGGAGTCCACAGGCCCTGCTCTGGTGACTCAGGCTCCTTTCAAATCTAGATTTGTATCTCGGCAGGTCAAGGGGATCCCCACCACCCTGCCATGGACAGCAAGACATGGGGGACTCAGGGAGAAGGTAAATCCTGAGAGAAGCATGGCGATGGGGCAGGGAGGATTGGTGGGAAGGAAGGCCAGGCAGAGAGGGAGGAGGATAAACTGTGAATAAAAAAAAAAAGATTCAGAAATTCCTAAATCCTAAAAACAGGAATCAGCTGATTCTGACCATTCTTAATCACAAAAAGCTTTGCAAAGTAAAACAGAAGAAGATATGTAAATTAAATGAACAGGACAAGTGAAAGCAGTAGATTCTTTACAAAATAGAATTATTAAAGCAGCAGTGCAACAGAATTGAGCAAAAACATTTTACCCTGCCTTTTTTTCACTTTAAAAGATTCCAGGCATCTTCCAGTGTTCTTTGTTAGAAACATGTTCTAGTTCCACCAAAATTATTCTATAGATACTTAATTTTTTTTCTCAAGAAAAAAAAAAGATGACTGCCACATTTGGCTCAAAAATAACATTGTAAACATGGCATGGGTTAGGATCAAGAAAATACAAAAATACAAAAAAATGTATGGTGCACAGCACAGGAGGTCACTAGAGAAACAGATTTTATGGGTATGCTAATATTTTTATTAATTATAGCTGACACTAGCTTTTCTGGAAAAGCATTTTTTGTTGCATTACTGCTTTAAATAAATGCTACTAAAATATTTTAATGAATTTATTAATACATTACTAGAGATAATATATTATTAATATAATCTGGACAACTAGTAGGTAAAATAGACACTTACTGGAATACTACACTTCAAGACAGACAGATTCAGGGGAATGGTGGATAGGCAACAGAAAACCATAAAGTTTGAGATGATGGAAGTATTGTGGACATATATGTATATGAGAACTATGGGATAGAACATGACAGGATATATGGTTATAAGGGAATAATGCATGCCTCGGGTGGCTGTTAGGCATGGAGCAGAGCTGTGTGTTGTACCCATGAAGTGCATTATTCCTTCATGACAGCACACCCTGGAGTGTGTTATCCCACTTAAAGAAAGGGTTTTTATGTGTTAGAAAAATATATTGTTCAGGTTCAGGCTCAGTCCCTTGATCTGGCTTTAATAGCCATAACAGAAACATGGGGCAATGCTGATAGAAAATGGATAGCAGAAATTCTGGGATTCAAACACTGTTTCAAAAATAGAACAGATAAAAAGATAGGTGGTGGGGTCAGCCTTTATGTTAGAGAGGACATCACTTCTTATGAATCATCAGTGAATGTCCAGTCAGAAAGTGTATGGGTGTATATTCAACCTAAAGGTTTTTTCCACATACTAATTGGGACCTGCTATCATCCACCCTCTGCAGACTTTACCCAAAGCACACAGTTGGCTGATGAAATCTACCAGATAGCAAACAAAGGCTCAGTCCTAATTTTGGGAGATTTCAATTTCCCCACCATAAACTGGGAGACTTTAATGGGTTCAAATCAACATGACTATAAATTCCTTACAACTATTATTGATTTGGGACTATATCAACTGGTCAAGGAACCTACCTGGGGAAGCAACATCTTAGTTCTTGTTATAACAAACATAGACATCCCCATGACTGATTTATTAATATCTGATCCTCTTGGTAATAGTGACCATATGTCCATACTTCTTACTATTCCACTTCATCAACATCCTGTGGTTAATAAACTTAAGATCAAGCAATATGATCAGGCAGACTTTCATAAAATAAACCAACACCTTGGAGCCATTAAATGGGATGACATTTTTTTCTCACTTAGCACTGAAGAAGCATGGAATTTCCTAAAAACACAAATTCATGAACTTGAACAAATGTATGTTCCTGAAAAATATAAATACAATACTAAAGAAAAAAATCCCACTCTGGTTTAATGGATCCATTAAAAAACAAATCTCTCAAAAACAACTATTTTCACTATTAAAAAATGTCCCATTAATCAAAATAAAAAAATATTAACTAAATATAGGGAATCGGTTAAAATATTAAAAAAACTGATCGTACTTGCAAAACGTAACTTAGAATTTTGTATAGCACACACCAAAGATTCACATAAAACTTTGTACTCTTAAATATCAGAAAAGGAAATAACAAAACTATTGGTCCACTAAATATTAACAATACAATAATTACTTCTGATTTGGAAACAGCTTCCGCATTAAACAACTACTTTTCTTCAGTTTTTGTCCAGGACACACCCCTAATCCCTCCTAATACACACTCTTCAAGTTGTACAATTTATAAGGTTTCAAAAAATGATATTTATGAAGTATTAAAATCATTAAACATATCAGTAAATCCTGGCCCCGATGATATTTGTCCCAAATTTCTTCTAGGAGTAAAAGATACAATTGCTTTACCACTAGCTATTATTTTTAATAAATCTCTCTGTGAATCAAGAGTTCCATCCGATTGGTTGACTGCCATAGTAACTCCCATTTTCAAACAAGGTTCCCATTCAAAAGTTGAAAATTACCCCTCTATTAGCTTAATCTCAATTTCTTGTAAATTAATGGAAAAAAATAATCAAAACTCTTCTAGAAATAGAAATGAAATCCATGAATATAATCGACACAGCTCAACATGGATTTAAAACAGGCTTTTCTTGCATTACAAACCTGCTCTCATTCTACAACTATATTAGTTCAAATCTCGATTCCAACATTTCCACCGATGTCATCTTATTAGATTACAGTAAAGCTTTTGACAAAGTGTCACATGACATTTTGGTTAAAAAAACGTAGTCATCTAAGGTTTTCATCGACATTAGTTTCATGGGTAAATAGTTGGTTGCGCAATCATACTCAGAGGGTCAGGGTAAATGGCGCTTTGTCGGATTTGGGTAGGGTGACGAGTGGTGTTCCCCAGGGTTCTGTTTTGGGGCCCACTCTCTTTAACATTTTCATTAATGATATGAAAAGTTCTTCTTCTAACATCATAATGATATTTTCTGATGACACAAAACTAGGGGGTATTGTTAATAATGCGACTAATAAAAAAACTTTACTAACTGACCTTGCAATATTTGAACACTGGGCACACATAAATAAAATGCACTTCAATGTTACAAAATGTGCGGTATTACACTTGGGAAAAATAACTCCAAACAAATATACTTTTTAAACAATACTATTAGGGCATCCAGTTTAGAAAAGGATCTTGGGATACTAGTAAATAATAAGCTTTCCTCATCTTCTCATTGTAATAAAATAGTCAATCAAACTTATGCTCTTCTTCGCAGGATAAATAGTACATTCGTCTCTAAATCAGAACAATGTATCATGACCTTATCCAGGTCTCATGTTAGACCTTATATGGATTATGGCTCCCCATTTTGGAGTCCTTATCTGGTTTCCAATATAAACAGAACTGAACAAATCCAGCGTAGGGCTACAAAACTTGTTCCATATCTTGCTCATTTTGATTATGTTACTAGACTTCAGAAAACAGGTCTATATTCACTCAAACAGAGAAGAATTAGAGTTGATCTCTTACAATTATTCAAAATTATGAAATCACCTGTTCTGATGGAACAATGCAGTATAACGCTATCCACCAGAAAAATTGTGGCTAAGTTACACAATAAACAATTGGATAGTAAAAAAGCAAATACAAATAAAAGGCTACATTTTTTCACTATCAGAACTCCTAGGTTGTGGAACACATTGCCCCAAGATATCATTGATTCGCAAACTATTATGATTTTAAAAAATAAGCTTGATAAATAGTTGTTAAATTAAAATTATGATGAATGGGCCACACATGTGGAGGACAATCTTAATAGGCAATGGCCTTCTTTGTCCATCAAACTGAGTAAACCGAGGTGAGGTGTGCGGCTGTGAGAAAATAATCAAACAGCCATGTGATGTATTTGGGCCAGTGAGGTTACAGGATTTTCATGGCCCATTTTATAACACTAAATACTGACATTGAAGGTGCCATTAATTCTTTTATTCTGTTGTCCCTTTAGATAATCATTGTTGATGTGATTCGATTCATGTGGATTATGATCTTCGTAATTGCTGGCTACACGGCAGGTAATGTGCAGTTCCGTGTTGCAGAGCTCCACTTTAATTGTTTTCTTTGTCATAAAAATGGCTGAGTATTTCCACCCATAGCTATTCCTCTATTTGTGTTTCAGATTTTAATACTGAACATTAATACAGTTCTGCAGGAAAAAGAAGGGAAGATGTTGGAATTTATATAAAACCTGTCTTAAAACTTGCATCTCAAAGCATAAAGGAAAAAACTTCTCCAGGGCCTGCAGGGTGCACTTTAATTATAAATTGCTACCTTAACATCAACTAAAAGGAAGTCTCCAACCTCAAAGGGGAAATACCCTGAAACAGACATGCTGCACAATCCCAAAATTTAATAAAAACAATTTTATTTGATATGTGTTATAAAATAGAACTTCTGTGAGCAGCAGCACAAGAGGTGGTCAGTGAACAAAAACGTTAGCCATACTGAACATTTTGCACTGGGGGCGCTTCATCAGAGGTTTGGATAGCAAGTGACTAGCATCCTTTTGTGATGTACTCTATTACACAATTTATATAAGCACATGAAAAAAGGGAAAACATTCAAGTGTCAGGTAAAACAACCAATTACATATATAACAATTTGCAAGATGCAAAAAATCTGGAGAGCTAGAGCCCAGTATTACCCACCCATGGCATGATCTGCATCACAGGGATGGAGTGGGTAGGGCCTGCTGTCAACATTTGCATGCCCTTCCACAGGTAGGCCACTCCTTTATCCATTGCTAGGCACATGAAAACAGGTCTAAGGAGGTTTATCATGTGATTGCTTTTGTCCCTCTGGGACACCAGAGAGCAGCCATTCTCTGATGAGAGAAAAAGACCTTCCCCAAGAGAGGACAGTCCATCCTTGGGATTGCCTGTCCCTCCCCTTAACCCACATCATCACAGCCAGTTGGCGTCGCAGATTTGGGAACTGAACTCATGTTCTCCTAAGCAGAAGGCTTGCAATCTTACTTCCCTTGGAGCCAGAGGCCATCAGATCTCAGAATCTAAGCAGCATTGGGCCTGGTCTGTAGTAGAATGGGAGACCTGCAATGAACAATGTCATGAACCCATTCCTGGGGGTCAGGTCCACTGAGCTCACAGTGCCCACCCTTAAGTGCAATCCATGATGGGAGGCAGGGATACTCTCCTTGCCCTTTTGAACGCTCGCTGAGGTCATGACTGCATCTCTGCCACAATAGAAACACAGAATTTGGTGGCAGATAAGGACCGCTCGGCCCACCCAGTCTGCCCATTTCCCTACCTACTGGATAAGCTGCAGATCCTAGTTAACCAGCAGCCTACTTCTTCCTACCCCCACCCCCTAGAATTGCCTTATGACTGTCCCATGCATGCTTGAATTCCACCACTGATTTTGACTCCACAACCTCCTCCGGAAGGCCGTTCCATACATCCACAACCCTCTCTGTGAAAAAATATTTCCTTAAATTACCTCCTGACCCACCCCTTCTATCTTCAAATTGTGCCCCTTGTTCTTGCACACCCTCTTTTTTTGAAAGATGCTACCCTCTTGGACTTTGTTGAATCCCTTGAGATACTTGAAAGTTTCTATCATGTCCCCCCTCTCCCTCCTTTCCTCGAGGCTATACATATTCAGCTCCTTAAGTCTCTCTTCATATGTCTTCCGGTGCAGACCTAGCACCATTTTAGTTGCCCTCCTCTGGACAGCCTCCATCTTGTCTATGTCCTTGCCGAGATTGGGTCTCCAGAACTGCATGCAGTACTCCAGATGGGGTCTCACCAACTGTCTGTACAGAGGGATAATAACTTCCTGTTTTCTACTAGTGATGCCTCTCCCTATGCATCCCAGTATCCCCCAGCCCTCCTTGCTGCCCTCTCACATTGCTTGCCCACCTTTAGGTCATCTGATATGACTACCCCCAGGTCCCTTTCCATTTTGTTGTTGTTAGTATCTCACCCCCATTGTGTACTCTTCTCCTGGTTTTTGTTTCCCAGGTGCATTACCTTGCACTTCTTAGCATTGAATCTAAGCTGCCATACATTTGACCATTCCTCTAACCTTGCCAAGTCCCTTCTCATCCTTTCCACCCCACCTTGTGCATCAACTCTGTTGCAGATATTTGTGTCATCTGCAAAGAGACATACTTTTCCTTCCAGTCCCTCTGCAATGTCGCTTATAAAGACATTGAAGAAGACCGGTCATAATACTGAACCCTGTGGTACCCCACTAGTAGCCCCCCTTTCTTCAGAGTGGACTCCATTTACTATTACTCTCTGTGTCCTATTCTCCAGCCAATTCTTTACCCAGACTGTCATCTTGGGACCCACTCCCTTGCTGGTTAACTTGTGTATTAATCTCTTGTGTGGGACTGTGTCAAATGCCTTGCTAAAGTCTAGGTAGGCCATGCCCACAGCCCCTCCCTGATCTACTACTTTGGTCACCCAGTCAAAGAAATCTATCAGATTTGTCTGGCATGACCTTCCTGCTGTGAATCCATGCTGCCTTGGGTCCTGAGCCCTCTGGCCTCTAGATACTCAACAATTCTTTCCTTCAGAAGTGATTCCATCATTTTCCCTACCACTGAGGTTAAACTAACAGGTCTATAGTTTTCTGCTTCTGCCTTGCTCCCACTTTTGTGAAGGGAAATCACATCTGCCCTTCTCCAGCCGTCAGGTACCACCCCATCCTCCCATGACTTGTTAAAGAGGGTAGTCAGTGGTGTCACTAGTTCTTCCCTTAGTTCTTTTAGAATTCTGGAATGAATCCCATCAGGGCCCCATTGCTTTGTCCACCTTCAGTTTTAAGAGTTCTTTCAGAACCCTTTCTTCTGTAAATGGGCTGGTATCAACGTCTGTATCCAGAGTGTTTCTACTGTTTGTTTTAGGTACCTCCCCACTTTCTTTGCAAATACTGAGCAAAAATATTTGTTTAGTATCTCTGCCTTTTCACAGTCACCCTCTTCCCACCCTCCCTCCTCTTTATTAAGCCTCACTGGCCCTCTCTTGGTCTTCCCTCACTCCCTGATGTACCTATAAAAGGCTTTATGCCCCTTCTTAACTGAGTTGGCTATCTTTTCCTCGGTTTGGGCCTTTGCTGTTCTGACTGCCAGGGTGTCCCTCTTACCCTGGATAAGGGCACAATACCAGTCTTGAGGCCAGATATAAACCCTTCCTTGGCTATTACACAAAGGAGGAAGACCCAGACATCACACTCTCTTTGGGATAGTGGTGTAAAACCTAATTTGGCCTTCTCCCAACAGGACATGCAACAGCCTGGTTCAAAATCTCTACAGACTCTGATATTCCCCCTGCACTTCCAGATCCCATACTGACCCTTTTATTTGATTTGGTTGCTATTGGTGAGACTCCTTTGGCAATAACAGTTTTCATAGATTATTAATAAACCTTTTACAGTCGCACTCAAAATATTAGAAATTCTCTCTCAGAAGATATTCTTTAGAAAAACAAAGATTTTACCAAAATACTTAAATAAATACAGTTACAACTAAAAAGAGAATACTCTAATTTGGGTTACAGTATGCAGGAAAAAAATGGAAAAATATACAGAGAAAATGCACTAAAACAGTTAGCTAAGTCTACCTTATAATTTCAGTGAATTGAAGTCAAGAAAAAGAAGATGAAAGTTTCCGGGTCTTTCATCCAGGCAGCCACACTGGGTCTTAGCAGTTTGGTTTCTTATGTGTCAAGTATCAAGCGGAGTGTCCAGATGAAAATGTGTGTCAAAATGCTCAAAAGTGGGCTTTAAATACCCTCCATCATCTGCAGTGTCATCAATTTTTCCCAGTTCAGAGCAACTATGCCGTTTGGCCAGATGTCACTGTTCTGCTGTTCCCAAAAATCAAATCCTGACTCATAATGTGACAGTCAGAGTTTTAAGCCTTTTGAAGTCAGTGTCCCACTACTGTGGTTAACGCAGTTTTACAATTATCACCCTGGAAGGGAATTTCACACAGTACTGCTAGAATGGTCATCTGCTGTTCAATTCCTGGCTAAAACATCTTGGGCTTTTGAACTGGCTTTCCTTAAATTAGTCCCAAGGAACATCCTGTAAGGTTTATGATTATACAAGCTGATTGTATTACCCATGCTTCCCTTGGGTAGTTGACTTAGCGGGATACTCTTTGTTCAGCTATCCCCAAAGCCTTTTGACAAGTACTTGTTATTTTTCTGGCAAGCAAGTTGGCTTTCAGGTCAAAAGAAGGTCAAAATCTTTTTTTTTAAATCCAGTCTATGTTCCCTTGAATTAAAACTGTTTTTTCTTGTGGCATGTACATATACACAGAATTACATCTATATCTATATCTATATCTATATCTATATCTATATCTATATCTATATCTATATCTATCTATATATATATATATTATGGTAGAGGAGCCATTTCTATGTTAACCCCAAAATTTTGCACCTTAATAACTTTGCAACCATTTGACGGATTTGCCTGAAATTTGGAATATGTGATCAAGACCCATACACCTTGGGATCTACCAAGTTTTTTACTGGTTGGATACACGGCTGTGGAGTTATTAAGCATGATCTGTGTGTGTGTTTATGCTTTTTCTGGAATTCTACGGTCGCGCCTACAGGTTGCATGGTTTGTGTGACTGGCCCAAAATCTTCAGGGAATGTGCAGCCAGGGTCCCCAATGTGCCTTTCAAAGATTTCGTGCAAAAATATTAAACGGTTCAAAAGTTATTCAAAAAACAATTTCCCATTATGTCAATGGGAAAAGTTAACAAAAAGTTCGACACTGTCGCAAATGCATTTTTACTTTCGCAAATGGCCCTGTTACGTTCGCAAATCCGCCATCTTGTTTTCAGTTAATGATCAGAAAAATGCTTGGCATCTAAATTTGGGACCCTCTAGCAATCTAATTATTTTTGTATTCACCTAGTCGGACCCTGAGGATGCTAGCCATGTCTTTATTTTGTGGTAAAACACCCCAGAAATATGTTTTTAAAATTTCTGGAAAAAGTACTTTTGTGCTCACGAAAGTGTCACAAATTTTTGCAAAAGCTTTCACAAATTGCAACAGTACTTTTCTAGTCTGTGGGAAAATGACAGCAATTATTTGGCACTCCGCTGCAAAAGAACGGTTTGGAGTTTTGGGCTCAAATTTGGAGGGAACATAGCTGACATCTCACAGATGTGCCTTTCAGTGTTTTGTTGAAAAAATATTGCATGGCGGCAAAGTTACAGTACTCCAAAGTTGACACTTTTTCCCATTGGATAACATCACGGCGCTCTCGACAGTAAAATGCTTAGCCAATATCATGGATAAACATGCACAAAACTAGCCAGGACAGTCGTAAATCATATGAGTTTTAAATTTTTTTCATGCTGGTTGCTGAGTTATAACCTATTTAGTATTCCAAGTCCTCATTTTCTGCTCTGATACCCATTATTATGCATACATTCTTTGTAATTATTGTCTTCTCTATGCAGCTTTTGGGGAAAACCAGCCTGTGCGCTTACATTACTGTTACTGTTGCCCTTTCACTTGTGTTCCTTACACGTTTATTTCACTTACTGTTGACGCTCATGCCACCATGTGCGTTATCCTTGGTTTTTCATTTGCGCTTGCGTTTCTGTTATTTTTTGCCATTTGTGTCAACAGTACTGTTTCTCTTTCTGTTTCACTTTGCGTCACCATGCCATTGACATTTCCGTTTGCAGGCACCATGTTACTGTGTGACAACACATCACATGGCAGACCTTTCCCATCTACGCCACCATGTACGTTACCCTTTCTGTTCTCATTCGCATTTGCGTTACCATGTGCGCCACTGTTAGCGCTTCTGTTTGCGTTGCTGTTTCTGTTACTATGCCACAAGACATCACGTGGCGGGGCCGGGCCACCGCCGCTGAATTACATTCACTATTTCTCGTTATCATTCTCAAGAAGAAATTAGGCAAAAACTCTGTTTAATGCATTAGTTAAGGTTGTTACACAGCGACAAAGTGAGAAATTTGGTGTTAGGGTTGAAAACCTCCTTGACCCCAGCCCACCCCCAACTGGCATTGGGATGGCATTGGGTCGTCGATCCTAACTTTCACCCATTCTCTCCCATACTTCTGCTGCTTTACACATGTGATGGGGTGAGAGTTAGGGCGATGACCCCAATGCACATCCCAATGCTGGTTGGGGTGGCTGGGGTCCAAGGGGTTTTCAACCCTATCACCGAATTTCCTCACTTTTGTTGCTGTGAACAACCCTAACTAATGCATTAAATTTAGTTTTTGCCTCTAATATATATATATATATGGGATACATGATGGTAGAGTAGATATGGACAAATATTCTCTCTTCTGCAGAGTGAGCTATGGATACTCATGAGTGACGAAGGCACGAGTGAAAGTATCCATAGCTCATGATGCGGGAGTGAGAATATTTTGCCATATCATATGATCTGCACATCATGTGTGCGGTTTATACAATGGGGCTGGGAGCACCTGTTGTAGGTGTGGGAATTTATTGGTGGGATTTGAACAGGTATGCAAGGGTATGCTGGTAATGTAGTATTATGTGTGGTTTGTGTATGTGTTGTGGGCTATTTTTAATAGTGTTGGTGCTTGGTGTTTATTTATTTATTTAGTTATTTCAATCTAGGATTACAATACCTTTGAGCCGAGGCTCTTTTACAAAGGTTCCACATCAGTGTGTGCAACAGTCATCATTTATAGTTACAAACATATAGTCACTGACTTACAGACATGTAATAACCAGTACAAAGACTTGAGCTTTGAGCAAGACAAGGGAGGAGGGAGGGGTCAGTGGGGAGAAGTGAGGGTAGGAGATCGAGGGGGTAGGAGGTTCAGGGGTAAGGGGGTATGGGAGGTGGTTGGGAGCAGGGGCAGGAGTGGAGATATATGGGGGAGGTGGGCGAGGGTGGAAGACAGTGCAGCCAGGGGGCCTTGTCAAGGGAATATGACAGGTAAGGTGCTAGGGGTGCAAAGACTGATTATAAGTGCTGGGTGCTGGGGCATGTACAGCTAGAACGGTAGAAATGTTAAGATGGGCAATCACAGGATACAAGCAGTGAGAGGCACAGCTTGGACTTGAAGAGGCAGAGTGTTGGAGTGGTCGCTTTGTCGCTGCCAAGAGAGTTGAGCCAGTTGGATGCCCGATAGGCGAATGATCTTTGTCCTTGTGTCGTGCGACATCGTGGGATATGTAGTAGATGGAATTGGATCTCCTTGTAGTGACATTCCTATGTCTCAGGCTTAAGGAGGGCACAGACACCAGGTGGGCAAGCCCCATTATAATTTTCTTGGCCATGATGCAGGTTTGGTATTTTATGTGTTTGTCCAGTTGAAGCCATCCAGATTGGGAATAAAGGTCACATTGTGGGTACGGCGATGTGAGCCAGTGATGAGATGACAGGCCTTATTCAGGGAGGTCACACTACATTTGAGAGCAGTGGTAGTTGCAGATCCATATATGATAAGACCATAGTCTATGATGCTGACAATGGAGCTTTGGATGGCCACTGACAGTGCTTTTGGGGTTAGGTGTTTCCTGTGCTGGAATAATATGCCTAACCTCGCATTGGCAGACTTTGCCACATTGCTGATATGGACAGCGTATGAGAGGTGGGGATCAAGGGTGATGCCAAGGTACTTGAACGATTGTGTTTGCTCTAGGATGGCTCCTTGTTTGGTTGCAATGGAGATGTGGAGTTGTTTGTTTTTATTGTGGGGGCTGCAGAAGACCATAGACTTGTTTTTTTTCTGATTGAGAAGCAGTTTATGATTTAGGAACCAGGATTCGATGGAGGAGAAGGCCCGCTGAAGTTTATTTTGTAATTGGATTGGATCAGGGTCCGAGGTGAGGATCACAGCATCGTCAGCGTAGAGAATTATTTGTTCTGGGCAGCTGTCCAGTAGTGAGTTTAAGAATAGGCTGAAGAGGAGGGGTCCCAGAATGGAGCCCTGGGGGGACTCCCGAGCGGACCAGTCTAGGGTCTGAGAGTGTATCAGCGATTCTTACTGTTTGGGACCGTTCTTCAAGGTAGCTCTTAAACCAGCCAATGGTGTCAGTTGACAGCCCAGTGTTCTGAAGCTGGACAAGTAGGAGGCGGTGATTGATGGTGTCGAAGGCTTTAGTTAAGTCAATGTAGATTGAGCCTAGTAGTTCACCGGAATCAAGTGCATTGTGGATTGCACCAGTGAATTCAAGTAGGGCTGTGGAGGTGCTGTGACCTTTGCGGAACCTGTGTTGTTGCTTGCACAGGATGTTGTACGTATCCAGGTATTCTGTGTGCTGGTCCGAAATGATGCGTTCTAGTGCCTTGGAGAGTGGGGGTAGTAGGGAGATAGGTCTGTAGTTATCGTGGGCAGTTTTGTCTCCACTTTTATGGATTGTGGTGACAGTGGCAGATTTCCATCTGTCCGGGAACTGGTTAAGGCTGAGGCAGAGGTTGAAAATTCTGGTCAGAGGACTAAGCACTTCATCAAGTGTGAGAGATAGGATTTTGAGATCGAGGGAGCCATTACTGAATCTTGATTTACCAAGCGCTTTGGTAACATATTTGCATACTTGGTGATCCTTGACTGCTTTGAAGTAGAAGCAGGGGGAGCTGGTGAGAGTAGTGTTCATTGCAGACAGAGGGGCTTCACCATCTTTGAAGTAGTCCTGAGGTAGGACAGCGCTGAGGTTGGTAAAGGCTTTGCTAAAGGTATCAGCAATGTTTTTTGGGTTGAGGGTTGTGGTTCCGTTGATGTTGAGTATTAATGGGGGGGTTTTGGGTGGATTCCTGGTGAGTTCCTTTATGTTCTTCCAGAATTCCTGACCATTGCCCCAGGAGTTTGTGAGGGCATGCTTATAGTAGGCGGACTTCATTTGCCGGATGGTTTTGGTGCAGTCATTGCGAGCACGTTCGTAGTTTTGGATGTCGTTTTGCTTTCCAAAGTTTCTGGCCAGCTCCCATAGGTGGTCTCTTGTTTTTAGCATCCTGAGGAGGTCACCTGTGAGCCAAGGGTTACTGAGTGATTTGACTTTGCATTTCTTAATAGAAGCATATGTGTCACATGCCACAGTGAAGATGTTTATGAAGTGGTCAAGGGCAGTGTTTACATTGGTTGCATTGAAGATAGGGGACCAGTCTTGATGGAGGAGGTGGTATTTGAGTCGAGGAAGGTGACCACTGGATAGAACCCTGCTGGTGATTGTTTTTGGTGGTTGTCTGATGAATTTATTTGACCAGGTGCAGCTAACAGGGGAGTGATCGCTGAGAGAGTCAGGGAGGACATTAGTGTTAGATATTCACGATGGGTGACTGGTAAGGATCCAGTCCAAGAGTGTGCTGGTGCTGGTCCTGTAATTTTTCCTGGTTGGTGAGTCAACCATTTGTGTGAGGTTCACCGCAGCAATGGTATCTCTGTGTGCACCAACATCGGCCGCAGGCCAGTTGATGTTGAAGTCGCCTAGGAGGATGGATTCAGTGTCTGGTGGGAGTGACTTTACAAAGTCAAGAACAGCTGTTAGACCAGTTCCCTGTTCTTTGGAAGGGATGTAGATGGTGACAACAGTGACAGTTTTGTTTTGGGCTCCGAGGATGATTCTCACTGGCAGTATCTGAGCAGTTGTGGGTTGGAGTGAGGTAATGATGTGGTGCCTTTGTATGGAGTCTTTTAGGTAGAGAGCGTAGCCCCTGCCTCTTTTGGAGAGGTGATCCAGCCTAAAGACATGGTCCGGTACTGATGGCGTGAGCCAGGTTTCAACAACTGCCAGGATGTCAGGGCAGAGTTGGTTGTTGAAGGCCTGTAGGGCATCCATTTTAGGAAGAAGACTGCAGATGTTGATTGATATGAATGACAGCGCACCTGAAGGCTTGCTCAGATTAGTGGCTTTAGAGCAGAATGGGCCAGGGTTTGGGTGCACATTGCCTGACAGCATTAGGAGGAGGAGGAGGAGGAGGAGGAGGAGGAGGAGGACTAGCCTCAAGGAGCTGCAGCATATTTCTTTAAGGGAATGTTTTCGCCTGCTAGCACTCGGGAAGTTGCCGAGCATCGACGATAGTGGGTGAGGGTAAGCGTAGGTAGGGGGGACCAGAGTGGAGGGCTAGGACCAGTGTGGGTGTAGGACAGTTTCATGGTGGTAGAATGGACCATGGGCAAGGGGCGGTGACCAGTGTGCAGCGTGTCTATGTGGAGGAAGGATGTAGGAATGTGGAAGCTGTGGGGGAGGGAGGGAGGGAAAGCAGGCTTTTGGGGCATGCAGTAGGGGAGGAAGACAGGCAAGAAGAAATAGAATAGGGGGTAGAGAACGGTGGAGGTGCATGATTAAGGTAGGATTCGGGGTTCAGGGAAATCTTACCTGGTTCGAGAGGATCTCGAGGGTGGGAAGGAAGCTATATAGCAAGTAAAGCAACTGTGTCTTTCAGAGGGTAGACTTTTTTCTTTTTTTTTTAAATAAAAGAACAAGAATCCCTCTAGTGGCAGGTCTGTATAACCTGCTAATGGAAAACCAGCCACAAAAAAAAATGTGTCCGATTTGATTTTGTTCACTGAGTTTGGTTTATTATATAATATCTTTCCGGTTCGGTTTTATTCAGCAAGGCTGATGAACGAAAAATATTTATTTTTGAGGCAACTTTTATGTTTTGTATGCTGGTATAGTTTATTTACACAAAAGGTAGCTGATTTTAGCATGGTATAGTAGTAGTTTTAGTTATTTTTTGTTGTTGGTTGCATCTGTGTCTTCTCCAGATGTTCCTGGCCCAGTTCTGGAATTCTGTGTTGTGGTGTGTCTTCCTGTTTCTCTGGGTTTGCTACTGAGAGTCCGAGGTGGAAGAAATTACATGCTGTTGTTTGTTGGGGAGTTGCTGATACTGGTGACTTGTAAGGAGACAAAGATGGTTAGTGCCCAGAGCTGAAGAAAAGTGCTTCTGACAGTGGTACAGTACTGTATATTTTATTTACCTTATATGTTCAGTGTTACTATGAGGCATTACTTACGGGGTTTTGGACGCAAACTGGCATGGATTTAAGGTGTGTAGTTTTTAGTTCAGTTTTCAGAGGTTGTGGAGGTGCCATTTTTGAAGTATTTTGTTTGTAATGTGGCTGTTGAGACATGCTGTGATTTAGGGAGGTGGATTCTGAGTGGATGTTATCTGGACTGCAGGTGGTAGTGAAGCTGATGTCAGAGGGATATGTATAAATGGTAGATATTTTAACTCCACTGACATCAGCTTCAGATATCTCACTGCAGTGGAAATAACATGTTTTATTATCATTGTGGAGCTCTCACCCCATTATATAATATATATATATATATATATATATATATATATATATAATATTTATATATATATATATATATACACACACACACACTCATATACAAATGTATAATATATTAAACAAAAACTCCATTTAATGCATTAGTTGGGTTGCTCCACAGTGACAAAGTAAGGAGATTCGGTGTTGGTGAAAGCCTCAGACCTCAGCTACACATTCCCCAACCAGCATCGCGCGCAGTGGGGATGCTGACCCCTAACTCTCACCCCATCAGATGTGTGAAGAAGCAGAGGTATAGGAGAATGGGGTGAGAGTTAGGACCGTCAACTCCAATGCGCACCCCAATGCCGGTTGGGGGTGTGAGTGGGGCGGTCCTGGGGGGCTTTCAACCCTAACACTGAATTTCATCGCTTTTGTCACTGTGGTGCAACCCTAATGAATGCATTAAACAGAGTTTTTTGCATCTAATTCCTTCTTTGAGAAGATAATGAGAAATAGTGAATGTAATGCAGCGGGAGCCAATAGGGCCCTTTATTCCACGCTGCCACCACGCACGCGGCAGCGGAGTGATATCTTGTCACATAGTAACATTGTCCCTGCAAACACAAATGGTAATGCGCAAGGTGATGCAAAGCGACACAGAAAGAGAAACAGTACTGTAGACAGAAATGTTAAAAGCAACGCAAAAGCAAGCACAAATGAAAATGCAAAGGGTAACGCACATGGTGGCGTAGACGGGAACGGTAAGTGAAATGGGTATGGAACTGCAAGCGGAAGCAGTAACAGTAATGTAAGCGCACAGGCTGGTTTTCCCCAAAAAATGCATAGAGAAAGACAGTGAGTACAAAGAATGTATGCATAATAATGGGTCTCGGAGCAGGAAATGAGGAGTTGGAATACTAAATTGCTTTTATCTCAGGAACTGTACAACATAGAAAAAAAAATGTAAAAGTCATATGAATTATTACTTTCCTGGCTAGTTTTGCACTTAGCCCTCATATTTCTGAAGAAAAGTCCGTATCTTGCACCGTTTCCGAGATACGGGCCCAGAAAGGCGCGGCGAACACCGTAATGTTATCCTATGGGAAAAAAAGAGAAGTTCAGAATGCCATAACTTTGCCTCCCTGCAATATTTTGTCACCAAACCACTGAAAGGCACATCTGTGGGATGTTGGCTGTCTTCCCTCCAAATTTCAGCCCAAAAGACCAAAGCATTATTTTGCAGCAGGGCGCCAAACGATTGCTGCAATGCGTCAGACGCCGTAATGTTATCCTATGGGAAAAAGTGTCAATTTTGGAGTGCTGTAACTTTGCCACTGTGTACTATTTTTTCAAAAACAAAAACTGAAAGGCACATCTGTGAGATGTCAGCTGCATTCCCTCCAAATTTCAACCCAGAATACCAAACCGTTCTTTTGCAGTGGGGTGCCAAAGAATTGCTGTCATTTTCCCACAGCCTAGAAAAGTACTGTTGCAATTTGCGAAAGCTTTCTCAAATTCATTCAACAATGTCGCAAGTGCGAAAGTACTTTGCGAAAGTACTTTTTTCAGAAATGTGGAAAACATATTTCTGGGCTGTTTTACCCCAACATAAAGACATGGCTAGCATCCTCAGGGTCCGACTAGGTGAATACAAAAATAATTAGGTTGCTAGAGGGTCCCAAATTGAAATGCCAAGCATTTTTCTGATCACCAACTGAAAACAAAATGGTGGATTTACGACAGCAAAAGGGCCATTTGCGAAAGTAAAAACTACATTTGCGACACTGTCGAACTTTTTGTTAACTTTTCCCGTTGACTTATAATGGGAACTTGTTTTTTGAATAACTTTTGAACCGTTTAATATTTTTTCACAAAATCTTCAAAAGGCACTTCAGGGACCCCGGCTGCATGTTCCTTGAAGATTTCAGACCACTCATGCAAACCGTGCGACCTGTAGGCACGACCGTAGAATTCCAAAAAAGCATAAACGCACGCACAGATCACGCTTAATAACTTGGCAGCCATATATCTGACTGGTACAAAACTTGGCAGATCCCAAGGTGTATGGGTCTTGATTATGTATTCCAAATTTCAGGCAAATCCGTCAAACAGTTGCAACGTTATTAAGGTGCAAAATTTTGGGTTTAACATGTAAATGGCACCTTAACCCTAACTATGGTAGCACTACCATGCTACCATAATATATAGCTATATATATATATATATATATATATACATACACATATCAGAATTATATCTGCAAATAAGGACTAGCAGCTGGGTAGCTCACCACAAATACCAGTTGCTGCATAAAGCAGGTAGCTCTGTAGGAGCCTCTCCCCCTTTAGTTAAAAGTCACCATACTGATTACACAGCATGTTGTTTGGTAAAGCTATGCTGTTGGAAGTGCCGTCTTTCAGATGAGACATTAAATCAAGGTCCCATTTGCCTGTGTAGGTGATGATTGTTAAAGATCCCATGACACTTCTCCATAAGAGTAGTGGATGGTAGTATAGCCAAGAGGTTAGAGGAAATGAGCCGTGAATGAGCTTGGTACATCCAGCAGACCTGAGTTTGAGTCCCACAACCTAACCTGAATGCTGTATGACTCTAAGCAAGTTACTTGATCCCCAGTGTTCCTGAGACACCCCTGAAAACAGGCACTTGTGCCTAGTGGACCTTACCCAGTTATGTTGTGTCCTGGCCAAATTTACTGAATTCGCCATTCCACCAACAGATTAACTTGGCTTAATATCAGTCGTCACTTTCTGTATTCCCTTCCCCCAGGATGAGACTGAAAACAGGAAATATTTTTCAGCCCTCCTTTGCCAGTAACTAACTAAAATAAATAAAAAGTAGTTGCATGCAACAAACATGTAACTACAAGGTAAATATCCTGTTGCTTGTAACTAATGATTAGTTGCACTGAAACCGACACTTAAAGTGTAGCCAAAATTATGAAATGGGTTGGGAAACTCTTGTGCTGTGATTGGTGGACTCTGGTCCCATGACTGTGTGTTATTCCAGCATAACAGCACAGGTCAGAAATGCTTCATTTTCTGAATCTCATTACATGGTCTCAAAAATAATCAAAGTGCCAACGATACTGAGTGGCACTAAGGTATGGAACTGTCATTTGATATACTAAAAGATACATATACAGTACATGCTAAACAATGTACACTCAAATGCTGCACATTATAGACACATGCATGCACGCAAGTACACGCATACACCTCAGCTTCTCAGCTGCTAGCCACCTTAGTATGATGAACCTTAGTATGAAAAAAATAAACAAGCAATATGTACACCCAGGAAGAAAGAAGGGTGAGAAGGGATATGATAGAGACATTTAAATACACATGGGGGATAAATAAGTCCGTCCTGGTGGCACGGAGGGTTGAGACGCTGGATGCCACACCTCGCACCGCACCAGTGACCCGGGTTCGGGAATGGACTCGAGTTGCCGGGGGGTCAGCAGGGGGAAGGGGGTTGAGCATCCCAATGGATACTCTCCTCCTTTGGTGTGGGTTACCAGGGGTGCTTTAAGCACCTGACATCCCTGAGGGTCGGTGGGAGCACCGGCTTTCAGAGCTCTGGCGGCTCCCTTGGGACAGAGTCGGGGGAGGGGAAGACGCTGTATGGCACTTGGTGGTGATGTGTCAGCATGTTGTCTACCCATGCCGGCATCCTCAGAGGAAGAAGCGGTCCACAGAAAGAGCAAAAAAACCACCTTTGTCAGTCCTAGATGATGACTGCTCTCACCTGACCACCGATCAATGGGTAGACCCCGATGTGCAGGCGCTCCTCTTCAGAGGTTGAGGAAAGGTAAGGGCAGACCTTCCTCACCCAACCCGGGGGGTTAACTGGGAATCTAGAAATATATGTAGGGAGTAGCCTGGCACTCTAGGGGCAGACTCTAAGATGATGGCTCAGGGGATTGAGTGGTCTGAAAGAGTGGATGGATAAGGGCAGTCTGGAGACATAAATAGAAAGTTAAAAATGGGGATAAATAAAGTACAGGTTGGGGACATTTTTTTCAAAAGAAAATATTCTCAAGAACAAGGGGGCATGATATGAAGCTGGAGGGGGGTAGATTCAGGAGAGATATAGGAAAGTTATTCTTCATAGAAAGAGCAGTGTATATCTGGAATGTGTTATCAGCCGAGGTAGTTGAGGGCGAAAACAGTGGCAGGGTTCAAGAAAACTTAGGATTGACACAAGGGAATCTTTGGGGGAAGGAACAAGGGATGGGTTAAATAACTGGAGATCAAGTAGGGTCTTCAGGGATACTGTAGGTACTGTAGGGTTAAATGGGTAGACTGGGAGAACCAAGTGGTCCTTATCTGCCGACAGAGTCTATGGATCTATGTATGTATAAGCATAACCAACACAGTACACAAACTCAGAGCTTTTAACCTGATCATTTCTTGCACTAAGACATCTGGAGTTGCTATGATCTTTTCTCAGTTTAAAGTAATGTTTCCAAGTTGTATTTGTCAGTGTATTCCAAGTTGCTCAATCCATCCAGGAGGGGAATGGCAGTCCTGGGTGAAAGGTTTAAATACTACTTTGATATGCATTTAAACTAGCCAAAGGGGAGGCAGAAAGACTGGAAGATGCAGAGATTCCTGGAGAGACTAGTGCAACAGGGAAGGTTAACTCAAGGAGAAGAAATTCCCCAGAGGATAATGGAAGCAAAGAGTAGGGCAGGGCAGGCAAGTCTGTTGGAAGAACTTCAGCTGGAAGAGAGGGGAAGGAGGAAAAGCAGAAAGACAACATAACACGGTAGGGCAACCATGGGGTAACAGAGGGGACAAAATGGGGAAGTAGGAAAGGGAGGCAGGTTAGAGGGACAGAGGGATGAAGAAAATGGAGTACAATGTGTGCCAATGCATGGAGTCTGTGACACAAAGTTCCTGACCTTGAGGCAATTATTGCTGAGGCAGACCTAGATATGATGGCCATAACAGAATCATGGTGCAGGGACAATCACAGCTGGGAGGTGGCCATCCCAGGTCAGGCCATGTTCTGGAAGGACAGGTCAGGGATGAAAGATGAAAGGGTTGTTTTATATGTGAAGGATGGTATAAGGGCCACTAAGATGCTGGAGCAACAGGGGACAAAGAAGAGCTAGAGGTACTATGGGTCAGGCTAGAGAAGGGGTCATGGTCCATTATTTGCATGGAGGTGGTGTACAGGTCACTGACACAGGGAAGGGTTTAGACAGAGCCCTAGGGGAATCCATTAGCAAAATGACCAGCAAGGGGGACATTTTGATTATTGGGGAATTTAATCTGCTGGATGTAGATTGGGGCATTCTGGCTACAGCTACATGAAAAGGCAGGCCATCCTCCACTCCATACAAGGGGCATTTTCAGGCAGTTAGTTTTGGAATCCACTAGGGACAGAACAGTGCTGGACCTGGTTCTTACAAACAGAGATAACATTGCTGATGTTGCAGTGGGTAGACCCTTGGGTACAAGTAATCATCATGCCATGTAGTTTGGCATATGGAGAGGACGGGAAAAAACACACTAAGATGAGGGTCCTGATTTTCATGAGGGAAGATTTTAAAGAAATGGGAATCTGCCTTAGAAAATGCCTTGATGGGAGGAGGAGGTTGCAGAGGGGGAGTACAGGCTTAATGGAGAAAGATTAAGGAGGGCATAGCCCAGTCAATGGCATGATGTTTGAAGGAAGTGATCAAGGGAAAGAGGAGGAAGATGCTGATATAGTTCTGTAAGAGGGTGGCAAAGGCAGTGAAGGAGAAGAAAACAGCATTTAGAAAGTACAAGGAGACCCAGAAGAATGATGATAGGGAGGTGTATCTGGCAAAAAAAGGGAGGCTAGAGGAGGGTGAGAGCAGTTAAAGCACTAACAGAGGAGAAGATGTCTAAGAAGGTCATAAAAGGGGACAAGATCTTCTTCAGGTATGTGGGGGGAAGAAGAAGACAGTGGCAGGAACAGTGAGAACGAGAATCAGGCATGGAGGGGGGACTGCACCGAGGAAGATCAAGAGAAAGCAGAAATGCTAAACAATTACTTCTGCTCAGTCTTCACAGTAGAGGGTGGGGTGGCCAGCATGCTGCAGTAAGCAGCACAGATAGGGGTGTAGACACAATGCTCAGTGGAGAGGGGTAGGAAGGGATTGGAAGCCTTAAATGAGAATAATGCAATGGGGCCAGATGGGATTCATTCAAGGGTCCTATTTGATCTCAGCATGGTGCTGGTTGCCTCTCTGGCAGCACTTTTTTGTACGTCATTGAAGCTGGGGAAAGTCCCAGAGGACTGGAAGAAGGTTGATGTGGTCCCTCTGCACAAATGCAGCAGTAGGGAGGATGCTAGCAACTACAGGCCAGTCGGCCTCACATCTGTGGTGGGGAAATTAATGGAGAACACTACTGTAGGAGAGGCTCATGGAGCACCTGGTAGCAAAAAGAGCTGCAGGACCATCAGCAGCATGGCTTCACAGTAGGGATATCATGTCAAACCAATCTCTACATTTTTTTGACTAGGTTACCAGGGAGTTGGCTCAAGGGACAACTGTGGAGGAGCCTATCTGGACTTCAGGAAGGCTTTGAACACTGTGCCATACAGGAGGCTAGTTAAGAAACTAAGCAGCTTGAGGGTGCAGAGAAAGTGACAAACTGGGTATCAAACTACTTAAGGGATAGGAGGCAAAGGGTGGTGGTAAATGGTAGCCACTCAGGTAATGGAAGATCGACTAGTGGGTTACCACAGGTTTGGTGCTGGGACCAGTCATTTTCAATGTCTTCACAAGCAACATTGCAGAGGAGACTGAGGGGATGGTGTGTCTCTTTTGGGTGTGACTCAGTTCAGCGCTTTTCATTTCAGCACCGGTCATTACAGTGCCAACCATTCCAGCGCCATTTATTTCAGTGCTAGATTTGGTGAAAGGTGTCTCATTTCAGCGCAGTACTCAGTAGTTTCATTACAGGTAATGTGTTAAATGTATTACAATGTAAAACAAATAATAACAGCGTCTTAATAAAATACAGGTATGGTACAGAAGATGTGCCTTAAATCTATGATCTATCACCTAATTTAGAGGTGCTAAAAAGGACGAGTGTAATATTTTCTTGACCATCTTAAAGCCTGAATATACTATTACAGCCTTTTATTTATTTGCCGAATCATAATATAAAAGTAAAGTTTTATCTATTAAAACTGAGGACTTTAATTATGCAATGTTTGTGTTTAAGCATTTTTATGTTTGCTTGCACGCATGTGCAAGAAACATAGTGCCATCATCTGAGTTTTCGGAGGTGTGGCACCCTGTCTTCCAATTCAGTCGGTGTGTTTGCAGGCATGGCCACAGTTTGCCAATGAATGCTGCAGCTGTCTATGACAGCAGTTGAAAATGCAGTGCCGTACAGTTGAAAGGAAGAGCTACGCTTCAGTGAGCAGCGATAAGATATCGCGTGCTCATGCGCTCCTCACACACACACACACACACACACACACACACATGCATATTGCATGCTCATGCGTCGTCCCCCTCCATGCACACACTGTATGGCTGACTGGGGTGCCCAATCCCCCGTCAGCTCTGCTGCGCTCCCCCCCCAACAGAGTTCCAGGTGCCAGGCTGGGAGCCCACCCCAGCATGGCAACAGTCTGTATGTGCGGCTCAGGGTTGCCCAATCCTCCTCGGCTCCACTGTCCCCCCAAAGACTACCGGGTGCCACTGGGAGCCCACCCAGTGTGGCAACATTCCGTATGGCCGACGGGTTGCCCAATCCCCTCGGCTCCACTGCCCCCCCAAAACAGCCTTCCAGCTGCCACGTTGGGAGCCCACCCCAGTGTTGCACAAGTCCCGCGTAGTCCAAGTGGAATAAAATACAAAACCTGAAAGAAAAAAACTTTCCTCACTGATTGTCCTTACGTCCCTCCCCTCCCCCACCTTCACCCCACCCTCTGCTCTCCCTGCCTCCCACCCCCCACCCCATATTACACTCTGGAGTCTGGCGCGACGATCTTTGGTGGACCAGGAACACGTCTGCACTCTTCAAAGCCGACTGCGAACTGAAGAAATGCTGGTATGCTCTATAATGTAATAAATAGGGTTTTTTCAACTTTGCTGCATATCTCGGGCATTTTTGGGAATTTTTTCACCAAATTTTCAACATGGGGTTTTTGGGACCCCACCTCATGAATTCTGTCACTGTCATTTTGTTAATCAGGCCCAAAAGGTGTTTTGCGGCCACTGCACAGACCTCCTTACGGGGGCTGATTTACGAAATGACAATGTCACAGTTCATGAGGTAGGCCCCCAAAAACCCTATGTTGTAAAATTGAAAAAATTCAAAATGACTGTTTAGAGCATGTGTTGTGCTGTTCCTTCATACGCTCGTAAGTTCGTGAATTTTCAATATGTTCATCCCAGATTTTCAACATTGCCATTTTACCACACCTCCTTATGAGCAGTTTAGCTGTCATTTCTCACATCTCGCCCAAAATGTGTTTCCGCAAATGTAGCGCACAATGGCGCAGTCGGTGTGCGAAATCAATGTTCAGGACAGAGTTAGAAAATCACAGTGACACTGTTCATGAGCAGAGGTGTTAAAATGGCTCTGTTCAAAATTTGGTGAAAAAATTCCCCAAAATGACTGTTTTACGAGCATGCGTTGCTCTGTTCCTACTCATGCTCGTAAGTTTGAAAATTTTCAATATTTTCATTCCAGATTTTCAACATTGCCATTTTATCATACCTCCTTATGAGCAGTACAGCTGTCATTTTTCACATCTCACCCAAAACATGTTTCCGCCCATGTAGCACACAGTAGTGCAGTTGGTGTGCGAAATCAATGTTTGGGACAGATTAAGAAAATCACAGTGACACTGTTCATGAGCAGAGGTGTTAAAATGGCTATGTTAAAAATTTAGTGAAAAAAGTACATAAAGTGACTGTGTTACGAGCGACCATTGGGCAGTTTCCACGCACCCTCGTAAGTTCATGGATTTCTAATATTTTCAGTCCAGATTTTCACCACTGGCATTTTTCCACACTTCTTTATGAAGGGTACAGCTGTCATTTTTTACACCATGGCCAAAATGTGTTTTCGCACTTCCAGCGCGGAAATGCGTGATCGCTGTGGGAAATCACTGTTCGGGACAGTTTAAGAAAATCACAGTGACACTGTTCATGAGCGGAGGTTCCAAATTCCCTGTGTTGACAATCTGCTGTAAAAAATCCCCAAACTAATTGCACTATGGGTGTGCGTTGCGCATTTTCTATGCATGCTCGTGACTTCACCAGTTTTTTTAATATTTTCACTGCAGATTTTCAACATTGCCATTTTTTACAACTCCCCATGAACAGTACAGCTGTCATTTTCACATCCTGTTCAAAATGTGTTTCGCACCTGTAAAAAAACAAAAACAAGGCGCTCACGTCCAGCATGTGGTCTAAAAGCAAAACAAAATGGTTACATTAAATGCACGCTGAAAACAGAAAAATAGAGTTAAAATCTCACGTTGGCCTTGTCTTCTTCAGGAAATATCTAAAAAGAGAAAACTTTGTTTTTTTTCTCTTTTAGATATTTCCTGAAGAAGACCTAAGGTCGAAACGTATGTTTTTAATTATTTTCTATTTTCAGCATGCATTTAAAATAACCATTTTGTTTCACACCTGTGGTGCCAAATGGTGTAGTCGCTGTGCAAAATCAGCTTTCAGCTAACTAACTGATATTGCCACTGTTCATAAGGTGGGGTTCACAAAAAAAAAACATGTTGAAAATTTGGAGTGAAAATGCCAACAAACGCCTGAGGCTTTAGGGTTTCCGACCATAACGCCCTACCCTGTAGAGATTGACAGGCATCAGGGCTGGGATTGTTGCCTGTAATGCTCATACCATTCCACACCCTGCAGCAAGTGAGAGGAATTGAGGTGTGCCTTGGACTCTTCAGCCCCAAAGTTCACCCCATTCTCTTATACAGGACCCATCTCACCGTATTTCCTGATGGAATGGGGTGAGCATAAGGGCCAAAGACCCCAAGCCACGCTGTGACACTTGTCAGTGTCTGCGGGGTAGGGTGTGGTGAAATGGCATGGCCATTATGCCTGATGACCCAAAGGCACACCCCAATGCCTGTCAGTCTCTGCAGGGTGGTGGTGGGGTTGGCTTCAGCTTAATACTTCACTGGCATTCCTATTATGCAGCTCTCTAACTCCTACACTACCAATGCCAATGCCAGCAAGCAAACATCCAGCATTGACAAATGCTTGTTTTATATGGTGAATGTAAATACATTTTTTTGTTGAATGAATATAGCTTATGATGGAAAGGTTTGTCACGGAACATAATACAATTATCTCGAATGTCAACATTTATTAAAACTCATTTATAACAGACTTTCTAACAGCAGATTACAGTCTAATATTAAAATACTAAGCTGCCAATGTAAATACTAATAGCAAATCAGTGTGTGATAACCATGCACATGCATTTGTTCTTGTTGCCATGCGGCTCTGAAATAGGAAGTGCTGAACTGTCCGGTGCTGAGATGAAAAGCGCTGAAGTGGGCTGCATCCTCTCCTTCTAAAGGCTACAGAAATCTGCAACAGGGTTTACACTCAGGAAGAGGTGGAAAGAATGCAAAGGGACTGAAGAAACTAGAGGAATAATCTTGGTTGTGGCAGCTGGATTTCAATGCCAACAAGTGCAAGGTTATGCCCTGATGATTGTAGAACCCAGGGGGCTATGTATATGTACATTTATTCATTTATTTATTTGCTTTTGATAACCGGGAGAGTGCACTAGGCATAGAAAAGCCTATTTTCAGGCACGACCCAGGAGAGAGACAGTTTGAAATGCAAATGAGCACACATGTGACGCAGCACATGCGATAGGTAACACAGTGAGGATGGAAAAATCAACATTCAACTAAAAAATAAAACAATTGACTCAAAGAATAATCACACTTGAACGGCGGAGACAAAATTACAGTATGAAGCAAACCAGGAATAGCATTTAGGTCAGGTCACAACTAGAGTCAAAACAGAATGTGAAACAGGCATTACAAAAAAGGTTTTACACAAAGCAAAATACAATAAGTGCCAAAATCTGTGGATGAAATGAGTGAGGGAGAAGAAGACAGAGTGGAGTGGGAAGGGGAAAATAGGAGAAGGATGAGAGAAGAAGACATGTGAGAAGGTTGTTTAGAGAGGCAGGGAAGTGGCTTCCAAGAGGTAGGTTATCTACTGAAGAGAGGGTAGGGAGAAGAAAGTGGTCTATGGTGGATGAAAGCAGGTGCATGGGCCAGTTGTACGCAGATGGTCCCGGTGAAGTGTTTTAAAACTAGCATGGGTAGGTGCTCCGTGAGGAGTTGGAGGTATCAAGTTCCAGTATTTTGGGGCCATATATGCGAAAGCTCATGTACCCATGTTAGGTTTACATCTGGGAATGTGGAAAGGGGCTAGGTCAGCAGATCGGAGCCCATAGGAGAGAGGTTGTGAGTGGAGCAGACAGGCAAGTGATGATAGGATGCCAGATCTGACAATGTTATCAATAAGTGAGCCAAAGGATTGGAGTCGATGGGCAGAGGGGCTAGGCCAGTTTAAGTCAGAATAAAGCTGGTAATGGTGTTTGTAATGTGAGGATGCCGAGGCATAATGGCAGATATTGTTATAGGTGGTTTCCCATTTGTGGAGGGAGGGAGGATTTAGAGGCAGATAGGTACATGACTGATCCATATGCCAAGGCTGGGAGCAGAACACCTTGAGCCACAGCTAGTCTAGCCGATGGGGTAAGGGCATAGCTAGTGCGGTAGGCACCTCCTAACTTGGCGTTGACAGATTTACAGGTGTTAGTTATGTGTAGGTCAAAATCAAGGGATTCATCCAGAGTAATGCCCAAATATTTGATGGATCTAGTGCTTACCAGTGAAAAGCCATCTGCACAAGCGATTTTGAGGGCATCTGGGTTTATTAGGCAGTATAGCTTAGTGGTAAAGGGCACTAAGCTGCCAACCTGGGTTTGAATTCCATCAGCCCCCACTTGCATACTGTGTGACCCTGAACAAGTCACTACACTTCCTTGTGCTCCCAGGTTGCACCCGGAAACAAGTTCTGGCTTAGTGTGCCTTTCTGGGTTAAACAACTTCCAATTCCCTTCCATAAGGTGGTGGGAGTGAAGCTTACAGTCACAAAGCAAGAAAGAGACCTAGGGGTCATCATCAAGTATGTCCAAAATTATCCAGCCCTCACCACCTTTAGATAAAGAAAAGAAACTGCTAATTCATTCCTAAAAAAATTTGCCATTTTTATTTCAGTGCCATAAAACATGTCTTAACACATTTTGGACTGCCGTTCTTAAGCAAAATGCATGTTCACACTCCTTATATACAAAATACTGATGCTATCAGAAAAAGCTATGATGTCATCGGCACATATGCAAAACAATTAATAAATAAACTAAAAAGGTGTAGTGAAAATGTGCATAATAAAACCACATATATAAATATATGCAAAGTATACAGTAAGAAATAAAAATGGCCATTCAGAAAACTTGTCAAACAGGATCCATGAGCAAATACCATTGCACCTTTCACACCTAGCAAATAAATTTTATTTGTGCTTGCAACTAAAACAAACCCCCAATTTAACCCCCAGATTGGCCAAAATGTACTAAAAACTCCAACATAAAGCTCCAGTATTACAAACTCAAAACTACAAGAACCAGGATCGCTCCCCAAACAGACTCATATTTAAAGGGAGAGCTAAGCTAGCAAAAAACTGGTGCAAAAACTATTTAATGTATGGTACCAGATCAAATGCATCATTCAAACTGGGACTTTTACAAGCTGCCAGAGTAAAATTCCACAGCCCTTATCTTTTTACCAATAGAGTGTCAAAAGCTCCCCCCCCTTGAATTTTTACACACCTTATCAATTGCTCTGAACATAATACTATGCCCATCATTGCTATTCTGCATAGTGGCCCAGATATTCAAACTGCACCAGGCTGTGGCGCAAGCTTAGGTGCCGCTCAACATGGCTGCGCAGGGGTGTGGACTGGGCGATATTCAACGGAGCTGCACCATGGCTCAGCAGCATTGAATATCACACCCTGGCCACCCCCAGTGTGCATGGTGCAGTGGCACTGCGCCAACGCAAGTGGCCAGAGTGAAGCATGGGAATGCGCTAGTGCAAGTTCCAGTGTGCCATGCACAGCAACCACGATATTTCAAAAGTTGACATGCAAATAGTGCCATAATGTATGCAAGGCTCACATGGGGTCATTTGTATGTCAGTATGATCCCATTTGCATGCAGGTGTGCCGATCCCCAACGACTTGCATCTGGCGCCCTGCCAGGCAGCAGCCGTCGGGGATCGACGCCCCCTGCAGCACGATCGCGGGCATTTGTAAATCAAAATAGAAATATTCTTTATATCCCTGGTGGTCCAGTGGACCTGTCTTCCCGATCGCAGGCATCTGTATGAAAAAAGAACGAAGTCAATATCCCTGGTGGTCAGTGGACCGCTAGTATACCGATCGCTTGAGCATCTGTATGAAAAAAGAACAAAGTCAATATCTCTGGTGGTCAGTGGACTGCTGTCTTCGATCATGAGCATCTGTATGAAGAATGAAGTCAATATCCTGGTGGTCCAGTGGACGCTGTCTGCCCAATCATGGGCATCTGTATAAGAAAGAACGAAGTCCAGTAGTCTTGGCAGGTCTAGTAGACTGTTATCTGCTGATCATGGTGATGGTTTGAAGAGTTTAGTCTCTTGTGTCTGGTATTTTTCCCACTCGCTTTCACTGAGTCCCCACTGCTCGCTGCCTCGGGTCAGCGGAGTGGTGCAGCACCACCTGCCTGCCACCTCACCACCGGCCACTGATTACTGAGTAGGACTGCACGCCCATTGGTTCACAGCTTGAGCCAATGGGTGTGCAGCCCCTACTGTACTACACATTCCAGTTATGTGACCAGGTTGCACGCCCATTGGCTCACGGCCAGAACCATCGGGCGGCAGCCCTACCGAGGTGTCAGTCGGTGGGCGGTGGGCAGCAGGCTGGTGGGGTGCTGCCACACCCCGGCTGACTGGGGAGGAGTGGGGCGGTGGGGCTCATTGTGTGGGTGGGGAGGGGGGTACCCTAGACCACCAGAGATAAACACATATTTCTATTTGTAATTACAAATGCCCTCAATCGGGCAGATAGCGATCCACTGGACCACCATGGATATTGGACTTCGTTCTTTATTCATACAGATGCAAGTGATCGGGTAGACAGCGGTCCACTAGACCACCAGGAATATTGGACTTCATTCTTATTTTATACAGATGCCCGTGATTGGGCAGACAGCAGTCCACTGGACCACCAGGGATATTGGACTTCGTTCTTTTTTATACAGATGCCCGCGATCGGGCAGACAGGTCCACTGGACCACCAGGGATATAGGGAATATTTCTATTTTCATTTACAGATGCCCACGATTGGGCAAATAGCGGTCCACTGGACCACCAGGGATATAGGAAGGACATTTCTTTCTTTTTTCAGATGCCCACGATCGGGTATGAGGGGTGCTGCCTGGTGCAGCTGGAGTTTGGTGCCACCTATGCTGCGGCAGCTGCCGTGGTTGCACCCTGTAATGCGGCAGCTCACCTGTGGGTAGCCATCAGTTGTTTCTTTTTTTTTGGATCAACTTTGTGCTGGCGCAGGTAGGGGTTGTGCATGCATGGCTCTGCACATCCCGGGCTGAATATCAGGCTGTGCAGAGTATGCATGGGCATGCCCCCCTCCACCTCTGCCTGCATACATTACTGATGCGCTCCGGCGCATTGGGATTTGTGCCGCGCACTTTTCCCTTTTGAATATCGTGCCGGGGCGCATCAGTGGGTTGCGCACGGTGCAACACTGTTGCGCCATGTGCAACCCTTTTGAATATCTGGGCCATTATGTTTTGTTATTGCATATTTATCATCTCTGTTCAGTGATTAAAAAAATACATAGTTATACTGGTAGGAGGGGTTGTTTCACTCGTGGTGCACCTATTCTAAATTGATATAGAAGATTTTGAAGAAATATAAAATCACACATACCCCCACAATGCAAAGCATCATCGGATGTATATGCACATTACCAGGAAAATTTAGGCTGGTTGTGCTTTACCAGCAGAACCAGCCTACATTGTCATGATGATTTGCATATACATCCCATGATGCTTTGCATTATGGAGGTATGTGTGATTTTGTATTTAGTCTGAACCTTGGCTTTGTTGCCAATGCCCTCTTGGGTGACCCTTGCCTCAATGCTTTTGAACCGATGTTCTTTGTCTTTGAGCTTGCTTTAATATATTGTATGGGAAGGTATGGCGGTTGTTTATGTGGCAGTGTGACAACACGGTGTGTGTTTTATCTGGAAAGACTAAAAGACAATTTAAAATAAGGGCGAGAGAGCATTATAGGGCTATTGTAAATTGAGATAAAAATATGCAACAGTAAATCATATTATGGAAATGGGGAATGGTGGGAACAGTTTTACTTTCAGAGTGATTCATAAGGTATGCAAAAATCCAAGGTGGGAGGGACTCTGACAATCTGTTGCTAAAAAGAGAAGGGCTTTGGAGTTTTACTCTGGGAGCTTGTGAAAAACCCTGTCTGAATAATGCATGTGATCTGATACCATACATTATATAGTTTTTACACAGGTTTTTTGCTAGCTTAGCTCTCTCTTTAAATATTGGATTATTTGGGGAGAGATCCTGGTCTTCCTAGATCTTGTAGTTGTAAATTCATGTTAATGAGATGGTGTTTTTAGAACATTTCGGCCATTCAGAGGGTTAAATTGGGGGGTTTGTTTTAGCTGCAAGCACAAATAAAATTTATTTGCTAAGTTTAGAAGGTGCAATGGTATTTGCTCCTGGATCCTGTTTGACAGCAGTTTTCTGAATGATAATTTTTGTTCTTATTGTATACTTTGTATATATTTATATGTGATTTTATTATCCACTTCTTCACTACACCTTGTTATTTATTAGTTGTTTGGGGTATGTGCTGATGTCATCATGGTTTTCTCTGATGATGTCAGTATTTTGTACATAAGGAGGGTGAAGATGGTATAAGCGTGTCTTTTGATACAGGTTGGCAGTCCAAAACGCGTCAAGACATGTTTGTTGTTTTGTGGCACTGAAATAAAAATGGCACATTTTTTTCACAGATGAAGGAGTAGCAACTTTTATTTATCGAAAGGGTGTGAGTAACTGATTTTTTGTATGTACTGTCCAACCCAATTTATCATACCCCCTTTCATCTGAACCTCCCTATCTAATGAATTGACTTTGTGTCCCCTGCAAGTGCCGATAGCCATTAACATTTGAATCTGTGGATTGAGTCATAATCACTCCAATATACGGCTGCTTGAGTTTTAATTGCCACAATTTATGGCTGTCATAATCTGAGTAAAATAGGATTTTCCATACCAATTACCAAGCACAGGTGGGTTGTCCATTCTGTCATCTCTCAAGGGTGCTGGAGGGTCCTGCTCTTTTACAGTATAAAAAAAAAACTTCTAGAATTTCTGTATTTTTAATCTCTCTCTCACGTTCAGTCAGTGTCTCAACTGTCACCACTAACAACATACAGCAAGCCACTCATTCTCATTCTCCCTCTGGTTCTACAACATTCAATCAACAATTCAGTAATGTAGTCTGTAACATTCAAGCTCCTCAGAAGACCAAGCCTAGTAACAGAAATCTGCTCAAAATGGTATCAGAGCTTATTTGCTCTCTTAAAAAAAGCTACATTCGTTCACTTTTGCCAAGGACTGTGATAGACTGTGTACTCACTCAGGAAATGGATAAAAGAAGTTCTGTAATTAAAAATTAAAAAGTCTACAATTAATGTCTGCAACTAACAAAAAGTCTACAGCTAATGTCAGCATTTACAGTGGAGAGCAAACTGCTCGGTCACAGTTTCCATTCAGTAAGCTATAGTACAGTATTCGAAAATGTGGTCTCTAACATTCAAACTCCTCAGAAGACCGAGCTTGCTACTGTTGTATAAAAAAAAAACTGCTAAGGCGCTTACATTTTTCAGTTTCTGTGGTGCAAATACATTAGTTGCCAAAATTACAAGCAATTACAGCCATCATAAGCACAAGTTAAATGATATCAGGGCTTTCTACTTGTTTTAAAAAGAAAAGCAATACAGTCTTATGGACTCCCGTTTATCCAACCTCTTGTTTATCCAAACTGATCGGATGTCTCCCAAGCAGTATGGATAAACAAGGTTGAACTGTACTTGATGAGGACCCCAGGTCTCATTCTTGCTTGCTGACTGTAAGCTTCACTCTCCCAATCTTATACAAAGCCCTTAGGTTCCACAGCCCTAAGTGCATAACCTCACATTTTTTGGCATCGAAATCCAGCTGCCATCCCCTATACCAGTCTTCAAGTAGAACTCATACAGGTACCTTGCTTTTATTGTTCATGTACACACACCCATTGTTGTCACTATATCTGCTGTCTGCCTCTACAGTATGTGTGGTCTGTAGGAAAGGTCATGTGGCCAGCACTCTAGTCTTTCATAGGATCTCTACAGGTTAAACCCTGTACATTTGGTCATTGACTTTTACAATTTCTTTTTGATCTTAGCCTTTCAGACAATATTTGTGACTCAAGATCCAAATGGCATCCCAGCATTCGTGTCCTTCCCAATGGCATTTCAGAGCACCTACTACCTCTTTCTGAATGTCTTGAACGTCCCCACCAATTATAGCATGCAGCTCCCAGACATGTACGTGATCATCTACAGCTCCTTTGCCATGCTGTCACCTGTTCTGATGCTCAATCTACTTATTGCCATGATGGCAGACACATACTTTAGGGTGATGAAGGAGCAGGAACTGCTCTGGAGGGTTCAGGTAAGAAGCTAAAAGTGGGTTGTGCTAGTACTAGACAAAACTTGAGTTCCATGCTTATCTGCTGCACAAGATGTACACAGATGTTGTCACAAAAGCTCTAAACCAGAAATGAGTGATTTTTTACTGTCTAAGAGCTTACCTTACCAAAGAATCTAGGCTGACTATTGCAAAAAGTGTACTCTCCACCCTTACATGTGATGTGACAACATTTTTATCTACCAGGGAAACAGAGATTGCTGGGCTCAAAGCCATGAACAGCAGAATTGGTTGTTTTCCTCTAGACACCCACAACAAGGATCTCCATGGTAATGTACTCAAGGAACTAAAATGGTCTACACACTTGGGACAAATGCATTATGCACTGTACAGCCTCACTTCCAAACTCCTCAAACCAAGCTTGCCAGGTATCAACTTTGAAATGGCAGACCCTATCCCGAAATCTGAGGTCAGTCTCCTGTGACCCTCTTAGCTCCACATATGAAAACGAGCATGGGGCAGAGGGTTTTGCTATAGCACGTTGACATCTACTTTCACGACATCCCTGAGAGTGACAGACACAATGCCAAGTGTCGGCATTGTACTGTCGGGGATGTCAGTGTGGTTTCTTCAGGGGGCTGTGCCCCCGAACCCCCCAGGCTCTGTTCTCCAGACCCCCACAGTCTCTAAATATACAACTCCGAGTTGGAGTTGTCTTGGGGAGGGTGCAAAACACTGGGAGATGTACTGCTGGTGTCTATGGGGACCATCACAGCAATCCAACATTTTTTGTCAAATTCTGCCACTGTGATGGTTTTCGCTGTGGCGGTGTTGATGTGTGGTTGGTACACCGGGGCAGAGATCTCTTTTGTACCTTGCTCCTTTGCTATGGAACGCTGTCCCCATTACCATTAAAGACTGCCCATCCCAAGGCACCTTCAAACTTACCCTTAAAAAACATTTATTTATTTAAAATTGTTGACCGGGAAAGGCACGCTGAGCTGAGACTCGTCTCCAGGTGCGACCCAGGTAAGTAGTACAAAGTGGGAGACAGAGATATAGAATTACAGCAAATATCAAGTATCAGATGAAATGATACAGTACAGTATAGTAAATTACATGGAGTTTGGTGGTGAGGTTACACTTTTGTATGAGCAGCAGAGTGGAAAAAAACAAATTTGTTCATTTCATTTCTAGACCATAAATTTCCTTAAAATTTCAGATATGTGTATTTACATTATTTACAGCAGTGGACTACATCTCCTTTTGATAGCAACCTGTAACTTCCATACCTCCACAACCTGACCCCAGGAGCTGCCCCCCTCTACCTGCTTATCATCCTATCTGACCAAATAATACTATGCACCTGACTGCCCTTACCTAACTCAAATTCTGTTCCTCTGTCCCTTTACCTTGAAGCTTAACTCTCATGACTAAAAATGTGATGATTTGTATACCCTGCATTCTTGACTATTGTTTTAACAGTTTTTGAAATTACCCTGATAATTCTTTTTTGCATTTTATACCCTAATGTCTGCACACTTTATGTATTTCTGCCTGTAGCTGCAGATCACCCCTGAAAATTGGACTTTTTGTTCTAATGGGCATGCCCTTTTACAAAATAAACAACAACAAAAAAATTAACTAATAACTAAATTAATAAATAAATAAGTAGTCTGCTTCATTAGGTGAGGCTAAGCTTAGCCTAGGCCACTGGAGCTACAGGTGTCATTTTGTACTAGCATGCAAAATACCCGGGAATGGTGTCATCCCAGCTCCCAGCCCCAAGCTGGGAGGTTTTGGGAATGCTGCCAACACCACCATAAAAGCTCCTCATTGGTCAGCAGATGAGAGCAGTCCAACACTGTGTGCATCCCCAGTAATACAGGCCCTCACTCTTCAAGGTTGGTGTGGGCAGACCTACTAGAAGAAAGTGGTTGAGACAGAAAGATGGGAAAAATGTTTGCCTCAGGATGATAGTTGTTCTCTTAGGCCCAGCATCATACCTGAACCCACAGTGTTGGGGCTGGTGTGTTGCAGTTGTAGGGCCTAAAACAGACTGGGTGTTACAAGGCAACTGCAATGTGGCTAGCATCCCAGGCAATCTGGGCCAAAAGGTTTAAATGGTTGCCCGTGGAATCCAAATTACTGTAATGAACTGTATATGAGCCAATAAGCTGTGGTCCTTAGAAACATAGAAACATAAAATTTGTCAGCAGATGGGGACCGTACGATCTATCAAGTCTACCCTTGGCTTCCTACTCCCTTACTTAGCTGCCTGCTTGTGTATCCCACAGTGTCTGTCCCTTGCCCGCTTGAATTCCCCCATAGTCTTGACTCCCACCACCCCCTCCAGCAGGCTATTCCATGGTTCCATATGCTCCATGAAGAATTTCCTCATATTGCTTCTGAACTTTCCTCCCTTAAGTCAAAGGTTGTGCCCTCTAGTCCTTTGCCCAAAAGAGGTTCTGCACGTGCACCGTGTTGTTGCCTTTAAGGTATTTGAATGTTTCTATCATGTCCCCATGATTCCTGCATTGTTCTAGGGAGTATAATTTTAGGTCATCCAGTCTTGCCTCGTACGGTTTCTGATGCAAGCTCTGCACCATCTTTGTGGCTCTTCTTTGTACTGTCTCCAGCCTATCTATGTCCTTCATGAGGTGTGGCCTCCAGAATTGGACACAGTACTCCAGGTGAGGCCTGACCAGAGACCGATACAGGGATATGATTACTTCATGCCTTCTGCTCGTGATGCCCCTACCTATGCATCTCAGGATGCCACTAGCCTTTAGTGCTGCCTTTTCACATTGTCTACTAACCTTGAGATCATCTGATATGATCACCACTAGGTCTCGCTCCTGCCTGGTAGCCACCAGCTGCTCCCCTCCCATTGAATACAGTTTCTCTGGGTTACACTTTTGCAGGTGCATGACCTTGCAATTTTTGGCACTGAATTTCAATTCCAGGTCTTGAACAACTCCTCCAGTTTTCGGAGATCAGCTTCCATGCTTTGCTGTCCCTCTGTTGTGTCTACCCTGTTGCCGATTTTGGTGTCATCTGCAAACAGGCACACCTTTCCCTCCAGTTCATCCGCAATGTCACTGATGAACATGTTGCAGATGATCGGACACAGAACAGAGCCCTGCAGGACCCCGCTAGTCAACCACCCTCCACAGACAGAATGCCGTTTACCAATACTCTCTGAGTTCTCCCATGTGATCAGTTTTTAACCCAGTTTGTAACCTCGGGCTCAATTCCCATGTTCTCTAGTGTTTTGACTAGTCTCTTGTATGGAATGGAGTCAAAGGCTTTGCTGAAGTCCAGGTAAACCACATCCACTGCCCCAACCTGATCCATTGTTTTGGTGACCCAATTTAAAAAATCAATCAGGTTTGTCTGGCAAGACCTCCCTGCCGTGAAACCATGTTGATTGTTGTCGAGTTGACCTGTTTGCTCCAAAAAAGCTATGATTCTTTCCTTCAGCAAGGACTCCATCAATTTTCCCATGACTGACGTTAGACTAACTGGATGGTAGTTACCTGGCTGTTCCTTGCTTCCACTCTTGTGGAGCGGTACTACCATTGCATTCTTCCAATCCTCCAGCACCTCCCTGCTCCTTAATGAGTTGTTGAAGAGCACTGCTAAGGGGGCTGCCAGTTCCCTCCCTAGTTCTTTCATAGAAACATAGACTTTGACGGCAGATAAGGACCGCTTGGCCCACCTAGTCTGCCCATTTCCCTACCTAGAGGATAAGCTGCAGATCCTATTTAACCAACAGCCTATTTCTTCCTACACCCCACAAAAATTGCCTTATGTCTCAGTTTTCAGTATTCTTGGGTGTATCCCATCTGGCCCCATAGCTTTATCTACTTTTAACTTGTCTTTTTCCTCCAGGACCCTTTCCAATGTGAAGGGACTCTTGTCTATTCCTTCAGTCTGATACTTCTTTATGTCTATTGTTGGTCTGTTACCATCTGTTTCCTGTGTGAGGACTGAGCAGAAGTACTCATTGAGTGCCTCTGCCTTCTCCCCGTCTTGCTCTGTGGTTTGTCCGTATTTTTTTGTGATTCTAACAATGCCCCCTTTGGTCTTCCTTTTTTCACATATGTACCTGTAGAAGGTTTTGTTACACTTTTTTACTTCCTGAGCTATCCTAACCTCTGTTTGAGCCTTTGCATTTCTTATCACTTTCCCTGTCTCTTTTAATTTCTGTTTATATTCTGTTTTGTCTGCCTCATTCCCCGACTCCTTGTACTTTCCGTATGCTATGCACTTTTCTCTCACCGTGGTTGCCACCTCCTTGGAAAACCATAGTGGGTTTTTTCTTCTTTTGTTCTTACTAACCTGACAGGCACACTGTGATGAGACCATGATTATTGCATCCTTCAGCCTTGTCCAATATTCCTCAATGCTCCCTTCTGTTGAGTAACTAAGGTTGTCTTAGGTAGGCCTTCATGTTTCTGAAGTCTGCCCTCCTGAAGTCAAGAACCTTCAGTTTGGAGTGTGTGGAGTCTACAGTCCTTTTTACCCTGAACCATTCCATGTTATGATCACTGTTGCCCAGGTGGTTCCCTACTTTGACACCCGTAACCCTATCACTATTTGTGATTATCTGATCTAGAACCATGTTACCCCTTGTGGAGGATTTCACTAGTTGACTTATGCCTGCTTCCTGTAGTGCGACTAGGAATCCCCTTCTCTTCTGTGATGCCAGCGTGTGGGTTTTCCAATCTGTGTCCAGTGGATTTAAATCCCCCACCAGCACCATATCCCCTTTGCCTGACATCTGGAGGATGGCTTCCAGGATTTCCTTATCCCTGGCTTCCTTCTGATTTGGGGGTCTGTAGATTATTCCTACCCAAATGGGTTTCCGGCCTCCGGCCGTTATTGTAATCCATAGATCCTCTGTTTCCCCTAGTGCCTACTGCATTTCTATAGCATTGATGGTATCCTTAACATAAATAGCTACCCCCTCCCTTTTTTCCAGTCCTATCTCTCCTAAGCAAGTTGTACCCCAGGATAGTCACCTCCAAACCATGATTATTTGTGAACCATGTTTCGGTCACAGCCACCCAGTCTAGTCCTGCCTCAGCTATTGTGGCAGTGAGGTCAGTCATCTTGTTAGCCAGACTGCGTACATTGAAGCATAGTGCTGACCACTCTTGCTGTGTCACTTTGTTTGTCATTCCTCCCTTGATCTTATTGTCCTTGGGCTCATGATTACTAATTGTACCAATAACCTTTGACATAGAACCCTCCAGCAAAGTCAAGTCCTTAAAATCCAGTGATTCAGTGCATTTTCTTCCATCCTCTACAGTGCCCACATTCGCCAACTCCGGCAGGCAGTCAAGCAAACCTGAAGAGCTGAGTGCATGGGGCTGCTGGTGAGCAGTAACACCATATATCCCTAGACAAGTGAGTTCCCTTGGCCATGCCTCTCCCCATCCAGGTCTGTAATGCAGGCCATTCACCACACTGCCTGAAGGGGGGGGTTGCATCTATCCATAGTAGAGCATGTGAAACATGATGAAGAATATAGGTACCAAAAGACTCAGTAATGAAGATCATTGGTGCTCCTTTCAAATGGACCCTGTGCATCTTCCCTAGCAAAACCATTTGCAGTCCATGTACAGATGAACATGATAATGATGAAGGGTAGATGATGAAGAAACCTGATTTGGACTTTCTACAGGGTTTCCCTGTGAGTTATAGGGATGACCTAAGTGTCACAGCTCAATGCCTGGAGGGCTCATCCTAGGAACCTGAGTCCAGTTGATGAATGGAGAATAAGCTCCTCCCTCATCCTCAGATGTGTCCATTATCTAGCATATGAATATTTAGAATTTCAGTCATGGCCAGGTGAAGTACCAATAGAACTATTTTCATTTCTGAAGGTGGTGGCCACAACTGTTTTGCTGGAACGGAGAGTGCCGAAATGTCTTTGGCCGCAGCTTGGGATATGTGGCAAGGAGTATGGGCTAGGGGACCGCCTGTATCTGAGGTAGGTTAAAGGCTCTTCCAATTTCATGTATTGATTCTTAGATGTATATTGTTTCTATTCTCTGTAACCTGAACCTTTTTCAGATCTGTTTAGAATATGTTCAATGATACCTCGAACAAGGTTCTAAAAGTTTTCATTTAGTTCTTCTTTACAGTTTTAATTTGCATACATTTGCATATAAATACATTGAACCGCTAAGAGTTTCTTTTTTTTAAGGGGAGGTACTTTTTGGTTCTAAATTTTAGAATTTGACCAGTTTTGGGATGATAACCTTTTAAAAGAATCAGTTTATGCCTACCCCTGTTACAATGTCTTACCTATTAGTCTGCTTTAAAGATGGTGCATACAATTACCCATAATGCTCCTGTTCAAAACAATGTGTAAATCATTACCCATGATGCTCGACTTTAGAATGAAGTGCATATCATTACCCATAATGCTCCCATTTCAAAAGAAGTACTTAGCATTACCCATGATGCTATTGTTTAAAATGAGGTACATATTATTACCCATTATGCTACTGTTAAAAATACAGTGCAGTCGGCCAGGATGCAATACAGTGCTTGAAGTCCAGCGGTCCAATGTATTTTGTTTGAGTTACTGCATTGCAAAAGGGATAAACTGCCACTGAAATTGCCTTGTTTACTGCAGTATGCTGCAGTATTGCACTGCATATTGGCCAGCTCCACTGTATCATTACCCATGATGCACCGCTTCTGTTAAACATAAGGTACATACTGTATCATTACCTATGATTCCTTTAAAATGAGGTACATATCATTATTAGGGGAGTGCAGGTGACAAAAAGTAATTCCTCAGTACCATGGAAAATAGGGTACTCTGTACCTGGATTTGAGTATCATGTTTGTTTTATTATTCTTGTATTTTTTTAAGGATTAAATAAAATACCCCTCCCCCCAAAGAAACTCTAGGTGGGCAGGGCAAGTTCCATGGATCTACCTCCACCACATCCAGTCAGCTGCCCACCTACACCCCCCTTTCCCCACACAGATTTTGTTTTATTATTTTAAACAAAAATTGGCTCCTGGCACTGTGACAGAATTGGACACCATTTCTGTAGTCATCCCCACTCAACGCCTCTAGCTTCAAGGGTCATTTATTACATACTGGTCCCCCACCCGACCCCCATTACATGACTTGTGGGTTGACGTAGTAAAATATGGCTATATCAGTCAGTCTCCCCCCCCCAGACACACACACACACACCTGCAGGGTGCATTTTTGTTTTATTGTCAGTAAACTGGTTGTAGTAGCATGCACACTGGAGGCAGGGAGGAGGTGCAGTTTTCATCACTAATGACAATGCAGCAAGTTGATTGGTCTGTCTGACTAGCATTATCGGTGACCTAAACTGGTCATCCTCCTGCGGGGCCGGGAAGGGGGCTCATCCAGTTTAAAGCAAGATTCTGCATCTTCTGGGTCTGCTTTCACACTGACTGCCCTACACAAACCCTGCAGCAATTTACAGAGATGCTATATTGAGCTTCCCCATGTAGCCTTTTCAACTGTAAAGGGACACTGTCAACCCCCAGTAAGACCTTGTTGTGTCTCTAATTTAAAGAGCACATTTTATTTATTTATTTTTTTAATTCAAAATTTTTATTCATTTTAACAAAAGGCAGTTATACAACAGTCCGGTTGTTAACAACTGTCAAGCACAACAGTACGATACGCCATCTAACTATACACAGATTAACTAACTAAAACCCCCTACCCCTCCCTAACACACTCCTCCCTCCCACCCATCCTCCCACCCCTCTGGAGTGTGCCTGATTATATCCTCTGACAGAGGAGAAGAGACCCCTCTTATGTTAAAGCGGCTGGTCAAACTTCTGGATTAACAAACTCCCATTACAGGTATAAGGCATATAGCTACCCCCATTTCTTATTAAAGCTTGCCATGTTATTTCTAAAACCAGTTATCAGATGTTCGGCTCTGAAGAAAAGAGATATATCTTTTAACCATTCACTATAGAAAATAACAAGCTGGTCCAACCAGTGCTTCTAAGATCAGTTTTTTAACAATCATAGCAATTATTGCCATCTGGTATCTATGTTCTTTGACCAAAATACTCTCGTACAGTCCCAGAATACAGACCTCAATTGTGAAAAGGTCCTCCAACCCTAGACAGGGGTCGAGTTTAGATCTAATTTCCTGCCAGAGGGGGGATACCTTCTCACAATACCAAAATATATGCACCATATTCCCTTCTTCTCTGCCACATCTGGTACAAGTAGAATCCGATGCTCTACCCAGCTTGACCAATCTCATGGGGGTATAGTACATGTTATTAAGTATATGGTATTGTGTGAGTCTAAGTCGATCTTGAGAGTGATAAATGTATAGATCTTTCCAGATCCGGGCCCAGTCTAGGTTCACCTCCGGAAGTAGGGGCGACCAAATCGGGGAACCAGGAAGAGGGATAGAGCATATAGATGCCATGAGAAGAGTGTAAACTTTAGAAACTGAATGTGGGCCTAAGGCACTTTCCCTGACTTGAGCCATTAAGGGTCTAAACAAGGATGGTCGAGGTGTGACCCCAAATAAGGTACTGATAGTGTGCCTAATTTGGTACACCTTAAAAATCAACCGTCTCAGGACATCAAACTTGTCAAGGATGTCAGATGAAGAAAGGAGGTCATCCTGAGAAAACAGGTCCTCTACATGTGCCTCTTGTAATTGGGGGAGCCAATGAGACAATAAACATGACCCCCCAATTTTAATGTTAAGATTTGACATGATTGGTTGACCCATATCTGCATTAAAAGATATCTTAAGATGTGAACAACACTGTGACAGGACTTTTAAGGAGGTGCCGATTTCCGAGTCCTGAAACCTTACTGGCAATGAAGATTTGGATAGGTAATAAACCATATTAAGATTGATATTGTTAGATCTTAGGATATCGTTTTCGATTTGGAGCCAGATAGGAGTGTATTCCGTGTTTTCCTGGGCCAGCCATCTCCCCAATTTAGTTAGGTGACTCGCCCAATAGTATAAAAGGAAATTGGGGAGACGAAGTCCACCCTGAGCTTTAGGGACACTAAGTTTATAGAAGGCATGGCGGGGATGTTTGCCTAACCAGATGAATTTTGATATGATGGAGTGTAACCGTTTGAAAAAGGAGATCGGAAGCCATAAGTTCAATAAATTTAAGGGGTAGAAAAGCCAGGGGAGAATATTCATCTTAATTATATTTATTCAGGCCCACAAAGAGAGGGGTAAGCTCTGCCATCTTGAAAGATCCTGTTGGATGACACCAATCAAGTCCTCGAGATTGAGCTTCTGAACTAGAGTGGGGTCCCTAGATACATATATGCCCAAATACTTCAGTGATTGGGCAGACCATTTAATGCATAAATGTACGAAATCAGATTTCAGGGTAAAACCGTTCAGAGGGAAAATTATGGTTTTGGAAATATTACGCTTGTAATTGGATAGCTTACCGTACTGATTGACCACCTCTAGGACATGTTCCAGCGAGGTAACTGGGTGAGCCAAATGGAGAAGGATATCGTCCACATAGACCGAGATTTTGAGAGCTTGTTTATGAATAGAGATGCCTCTGATTAGTGGGATTTGTTTGATCTGTCGGAGCAGGGGTTCTAAATAAAGATTAAACAGGAAGGGTGAAAGGGGGCAACCCTGTCTGGTGCTCATATATAAGGGAAACTGGGTAGAAAAAATTCCATTACAGTAAATCTTGGCTGTCGGGGAGGCATAAAGGGACTGTATCATTACAATAAACTGAGAGGGAAACCCCATTTTCCTCAAGGTGACCCAAAAAAATTCCCAGTGCACCCTATCAAATGCCTTTCGGCATCTAGAGAGATTAACGCCATAGGGGAGTGAGATGACTGGGCTACCTGAAAAATATGTGTGAGTGTCCTAAGGTGGTCAGCAGGAGAACGGCCCACTACGAACCCCACCTGTTCTGGGCTTAGGAGTCTGATCCAGTGTGCTTTCATTCGGAGCGAGAGGACCTTTGCCAGAATTTTAATATCATAGTTTAGGAGGGAGATTGGCCTATAACTAGCTGGGTCCAAGTGTATCTTATCTGGTTTGAGTAAAAGAATAATTGTGGCATCCATGAGGGTTGGATATAACTTATCTAATGTAAACATGTAATTGTATAATTTAAGCAAAAGGGAGGCTAGTTCCTTAGCAAATCTTTTATAAAGTTTGAAGGGAAACCATCCGGACCCAGTGCTTTATCCAATGAGAGACCTTTGATGGCATCTTCTATTTCAGAAGTAGATATCGGAGCTGCTAGGAGGACTTGACTGGGGCCATCCAATGTTGAAAGATTGAGGGACCCTAAGTAGTCCTCTGTATCCTGAGGGTTTGTATTGGGAAGGCAATGCCCATATAATGACCTATAAAATTGTTCGAAAATTTGTACGATCTCCCGAGATTCGGTTTTAATAGAACCGTCTGTGGCCCTGATTGAGGGGATTAGTCGTGAGCTCTCAAGTTGGCGGAGTCGGAGGGCCAGCAACTTGCCAGCTTTTTCGCCTTGATCGGCGTATCTAGCTTTGGTTTTAACCAGAGCATATTCAGTTTTATCTCTTATTAGTTCCGCGTATTCATTATGCAATGCTAATAACTCTTCTAGGGTGCCCGGGGAGGTGGTGGAGGATAGGAAATTTTCCTTTTCTTTAATTTGGGTTAATAAAGAGAAGGCCTTGGACTCTCATGACTTTTTCCTTCTGGAAGCCATTTTGATAAATTCTCCCTGAAGGTAGCACTTCAAAGAGCACCAGAGGAGGTCCCATCTCGAGACCGAACCCTCATTATTAACCATGAATCTAGCAATAAGCTCCCTAATATGACAGACCAGCGCTTCTTCCTTCAGCAGCTGAGTGTTCAGCCTCCAGATGGTGTCCCTCCTAATACAAGAGTCCAATGAAATGTCAATCCAGACAGTTGCATGGTCAGATATCACTATGGGTTCCATACCTGTCCGGTAAAGACCAAGCATAAGAGAGCAACTAATTAGGAAGTAGTCTAATCTTGACCAGGTCTGGTGGACACTTGAACGAAACGTATAAGACTGTCTCGTAGGATTTAAGATACGCCATGGGTCGCCTAGCCCTAGCAAGGTTATTAGGTCTTTTAATGCATTCTAGGAAGGTGAGAGAGGCTTCAACAGTCTATACATCCTGTCCAGATCTTGGGATGGGGGAATGTTCCACTTCCCACCCAAGATCAAAGGGGCAGGAAGGAGCATGGCAATTTTATTGGCCAGGTCCATCAGAAAATCAGGATCCCCCCTACCGGACCATATATCGAGCCCAGGACCACTGTGCTATTATTTAAAGTGCCTTTAAGTAGTACATATCTCCCAAGAGAATCGGTAATTATATTGTCTGCCTGAAATGAGATGTGTCTTTTGATAAGAATGGCCACCCCACGGCTTGCAGACAAATTGTCTGCTGCGAAAACCTGGGAAACACCATGACTACGTAAGCTTAGTGACTCCGCAGCTGCCAGATGGGTTTCTTGAAGCAGGATAATGTCTGCATTTAGCAGTGAACAATGCTTAAGCACTTTTATCCTTTTCAAGCTGTCCCTTACTCCTCTGACATTCCAAGTAACTATTTAAATGAGGTTCTTAACCATTTTCGCAACACACTACAGGTAACAACACCAACTTGAGGAAAGAAGGGAGAGGGGGACATGATAGAAACTTTCAAGTACCTCAAGGGAATCAACAAAGTCCAAGAGGGTAGCATCTTTCAGAAAAAGAGACTTGCAAGAACAAGGGGACACAATTTAAAGATAGAAGGAGGGCGGTTCAGGGGCAATATGAGGAAGTATTATTTCACAGAGAGGGTAGTGGATGCATGGAACAACCTTCCTGAGGAAGTTGTGGGGTCTAAAACTGTGGGAGAATTCAAGAATGCATGGACAGACATAAGGCAATTCTTGTGGGGGCAGGAAGATATAGGCTGTTGGTTAACTAGGATCCGTGCGCTCATCCTGTAGGTAGGAAATGGGCAGACTAGATGGGCCTAGCGTCCTTATCTGCCGTCAAAGTCTATGTCTATGTTTCTATGTTTCTAAAATCCTGATGGTCCGTGATCAACCCCATAAGGCACACTCCAGACCCCCCACCCTGCCCCACCCCATAACTTTGAACAAGATAACCCAACTAAGTATTGTCCATGGGTTTATCGATCCCGTGACAGACGAGACCTAAACCTGACAGCCCTGTTAATACGCATGAAATTCAGCAAGTGTAAACAAATTCCCAATACCCCATGTATCCCCACCACCCTTACCCTTAATAACTCCCCGAAACTATGTACAAAAGGCCTAACAGCCCTAACCAAGTAGACTACAGACCGAAAAACTTTTGGTGTGTTAGGCCAAAACCCCCATGGTGTTTACTTCCACTATCCCAGTAGCAACAAACAAAAGGCAGATTGTTCCCTTACGTGGTACACTAAAGGCTATAACTGGACTCTGAGCTAGGGGACCAATAAACTGAACAGTACTAACAATGTAGGTGAACCAAACGCCATATACCCCCCAAAACAATACACTGTGCAGCGCTCCCAGGACACCTCAGAAGGAGCCCCCGGCCTATATAATGTAGCCCTATCAAGGCTTAGTGCCTTGTTTGAAACGGGAGAATCAATCAGTAACCCTATAAGTTGTGGCTACCCACCATCCACCATATCGGAGAATGTGCTTCTCTTAAAATTTTATGCCTCCATTAGAATTGGGGATAACCATGACCCCCCTACTAGGCCTAGCTGGGGCACTGAGCTGCGAGTATCATCTAGCTGAGCCCATAACTCTGGTCATCCTCCTCTAGGGCTCAGGGTTAGGCGAGGGTCGCCGCAAGGGTTTAACACCCCACCATCACTTAGGCAAGCCTTTAAAACCCATCCCAGGCCCGTAAGGAGAATAGTAAAGGAGAACTGACCTGAGTCTCCGGGTAGCTGTCTGCTCGGTGGATAGGGGAAAGGTTAGGAGGATACCCCCACTCGCACATCATTTACTGTCCCCCTGGTAAACTGCCTCCCTCTAAAAGTGTTCCTATGCGTCTGAGAGTGGTACCGAAGTTCCCCCCTAGGCATGTCTTTACCCCGACCCCATCTGCCAGCACAGAAATCAAACAAATACCCCCCGGCCATCCCTGCTCAACTCAAAACCATCCATCCCACATGTAGGTAAAAGTAAGTCTTTTATCCATGATTATAAATGCACAACAGTCTGTTATGAGGAGGCTCATTCTTCCTTAAACAGGCTGGGTAACTTCAGGGAAAGATCTGCAGCTGCCTGTTCTGGTGTATTGACTGTGAGCCAGGAGCCCTGAACAGAGACACGAAGTTTGGCTGGGTACATCATTCGGAATGGAATTCCAGCTGCTATTAGTTTCTTGACAGTAGCATGGAAGGCGGCCTTCTTCTACCGGGTCTCCAGGGGTAGATCTTGTGTGATTCTTAGGATGGCGTTTTCCCCCATAATTTTCTGAAGCTCTTTAACCTTATTAATTATATGTTGCTTCTCGACAAAACTTAGGAACCTCACGATGATTGGCCTTGGGGGAGCACCTGGAGGAGGTCGCGGTCTGAGAGAGCAGTGCGCCCGCTCAATTTGGTAATTGGCACTGAGTGGGGAGGGCCCATGACTTTCTGAAAGAACTTCTGTAAGAAGGCCACGGTGTTGGCACCCTCCTCATCCTCCGGTAGCCCTAGGATCAATATGTTTTTCCTTCTGCTCCTGCCCTCTAAATCTTCGGTTTTAAGCTGAAGCTTCTGTATCTGTTGGTGTAGTTGCACAATTACAGGCTCTGTCTTCTCCCTCCACGTCTCTGTCAAGACTATGCGGGCCTCCACATCGCCCACCCTCCTTGCAAGGCCATTGAAATTGTTGCGGAGGGACTTCAGCTCCGAGGCAATATCAGCCAAAGTTTCCTTGAATGGCAGGATTTCTTGCATGAAACAGTCTTCAGTTAGCGGGATCGCCGCTGAGGCTGGGATTACTGCTTTGCCAGCCATAGCTCCCTGGGCCTTCTGCTTCTTAGACAGCTTCTCTGGTGAAGTTGGAGGAGTGTGCCTAGGGAGGGCCTGCTTCATTTCGGCCTCCATCATGGCGAGTGAGCCGATCACTGAATTTATTCGGCACTAGCCTGAGGCTATATCTCCCAAATCAACTACGAGAGATCTGGTTAACAGCCTTTCAAGCTGTTAAACTAAAATATTAGTTAAATGAAAGGCGAGGTAGCGGAGCTCCACTCTAGTGCTGCTATCGGGAACCCTGCATCACGTGATCTCCAAGAACACATTTTATAACTGGTCATATTCTGTAGAGATTGCTGATGTAGTGGCTAGTTTGATTTCAATTCCTTTTTCCTTTTTAAATTGAAAAACAGACTGCCCACCATACTGGTGCTACCATACAAAAAATTTTTGTTTACAGTCCTTGACTGACTCACACTGCATGTCTCCTGCACTTGGGCACAACCCCAATACAGTCTATCCACTCATGATGCAGTCGTAGAAGATGAGACTATTGCATCATAAGTGGCCGCACTGTAGGTGTTGTCCCTCATGCTCAGGAAGTATGCAGTATTTATTTAGTTATTTAGTTTTAGCTGACTGGGTAAGTACAGCAGACAACATGACTGCCTATTTTCAGGTACGACCTGGGAGGTTACAAAAGAGGGCAATTACAACATAGAGCATGTGGACAACAGTGAATACAATGAAAAATCAGGTGAACAAGAATCAGTACAGAAACAGGTTAGAGATCAGTCACAGTACAGCTATATAAAATTTTCAGCAATGACAATGCATTTGCAGGAAACAAATGTAGTAACAAAAATAAAAATACAAGTGCAAATAACAAACAGTCATGAAATCAAAATCTAGTGGGTAAGTGCTAGGGAAGGGGTAGCAAGATTTCCAGGCAGATTTGAGAGTAGTAGAGGTAGATGTCGGTAGGCAACTAGGAGGAACTAGTAAATGAGCGGGAGGACAGACCACAGGAGCAGGGTTCAGAGCTTAAGAGAGCCTTACATAGGTCCTGTTTGAAGCTACAAGGAGAAAGGGAATTTCTTAGATTCAGAGGAAGGAAATATTATAGTTTAGGGGCATAGACAGAGAAGGCATTTTCACCCATTTTGGTTCTGCATCTCAGTTGGATGAGTAGGGTATGAGTAGAACATGGATTTGAAACAAAACAGAATTGGATATAATTACACCATTAGAATGCATTTTAGTTCTACTGAGAACAGAAGCAGATTAAATAATTAGCAATATCAATGGATTTCAGAGAAGGTAATCAGTTATAAAATGTGGATCTTTAACTAGAAAATAATACAATGGAAAAAGAGTGGACAGCGCTCCCTTTAGCTGCTTCCTCTGCCTTTGCTGTGGTAGCTTTTATATTTGTTTTCTTCTTTTTGGAGAGAAGCTAGGCAGTCTCTTGTTCATCTTCAGATTCTGACTCACAGATCTTCATGTCATCTTGCTCTATTAAACAGGTCCAGGTGAGCTGAAATAGAGCAAACATAACAGTTTTTCTCAATCCAGTTCATCTTGCAATCCCAGTAAGGTGAAAATAGATTTAAAATGGCTTTTAGCATTATACGCACATAACGTACATATGGAGACGCCAGCAGCATAAGGTCATTGTCTATCTAGTCTGCTTGTATTGCAGGGTCCACTGCTTCAGCTAGTGACTCTCTTTCCATTCTTTCCATCTACTCATCCCATGACCCTTATTTTCCCCTTATGTCTATCCCAGCCTATCTTAAAGCTGCCCACTGTCTTCAATGAGATCAACTTCTTCTGGCAGTGCATTCCAACTAGTCACCACCCTCTCCATGAAAAGGTTCTTCCTAAACTCCTTCCTAAACCTCCCCCCTGCAGCTTAAAACTGTGCCCTGTCATGTTTCAGTGCTGTTTAGCTTAAAGGGGCCCTCCTTTTCAGCCCTAGTTATCCCTTCAGGTACTTGAAGATCTCAATCATGTCCCTTCCCTCTTCCAGGGAGTACATGATAAAGGCCCTCAAAATCTCCTTTTATGTTTACCCTGTTGACCTGCAGTCATCTCATTGCCCTCCTTCAGACTGTCTCCAGCAGGTTACTGCCCTTTTTTTTTTGTTTCATCTGTTTATCCCCCTGCCTGCCCAAGCCAACCTCTCCTTCAGGTGGTCAAGCCTCCACTGCCACGATCCTCTCATTAGCCGTCTGCTGCTTCTTTGGGGTTACACTCCCCCCAACTGACCCAACGTATCCTTTCATCAGTGGGACCTCCTGTCATGGTCTTGAATGGGAGGGGATACTTTCCAGGGCCACAGCACCTCCTTCAAACCTCATCGGGGACAGCAAAGGTGAAGTCTGGGTACTCCGGGGCAATCGCAGCCATGGGAGGATGGGCCACCACCATCATCAAGAGGACTTGGGCAGCCATTTTTCTAATTTTGTTCTGCCGCCCTCTCGGAGGCATGTCACGGTGTCCTGGCAGATCACACGTGTGCTGTGTGATCACCCATGTCAGAAAAGTGTGATGCCAAGCTTGTCCTCCAGGAGCCACCAAAAGGCGATGCCTCTTTTACCCTTCAACACCCGGCCCCCCCCCGAGAGGAGACCATCCAAAGGATGCTCTTGAGTTGTTCCAGCTGGCCACTGCTCCTGTTATCCTGGGCTTGGGCATGAACCTGGGTCACCAACATGCCAAGTGATCCCTCATTGTCCCCCAAAATTACTGTCCTTTTAAAGGTGTGGGCACCAGTACTGTACTTCATACTCTAGATGTGGCCTCAACTGTGACCTTTATTCCAAAGGGAAAGAAAATATTGTCCCTGCTGAATATAATGCAGTCATTAGGTCCTGATGTGCAAAATTGCCATTATTAGAAATGTACTTACCATAGCCACAATTTCATTTTTTATCAGGTGAATCATATAACATCTTACCCACCATCTCATGAAGGAGATGTGCCACACACTCCTCAAATGACAGCAGTGAGAGGCCCAGCTGAGGGGACATCAGCTACTGCTAGGACATTGGGTCAGATGGGACACTGTGGCTGCACAGAACAGTGCTGACGTTGGTGGAACCATTCTCCCCTAATCGAGGCCCGATGAAGGTGGAAGGTACCAGCTCTGTTAACCATGAAAATCCCCTTTCTGCCACAAAGTCCAGCTCAGCCTCTCACTGATATCAGCTGTAGGGCATGCGGGACACCCTATTCATGAGATGTGGTTGGGACACAGGAGTATCTACTGGAGAGAAAGAAAACACGTGACAAAAGTAAGTATGTATTTATTAACAGTGTACAACTCCCAACTCTGGCATGTGCCCCTTCTAGCTGGCACCTCCAGCTCAATCACCCTGCCATCTCCAGGACTGACACTGTCCCCAATTGCCCCACAGTATGTTCCCCATTGTGATGCCATTGGAATCAACCATGGCCCAGTGGATAACAAATTCATGATGGGGGGGAGCCTGGTCCATGGGTGTGGGGCCTGGTGGGTACCTGCATCATTCTGTTGCCATGCTGGTTTTTTTTTCACCATTTTTACCCCTCCCAAGTTGGTGGCATTGGCATACTCCTGCAGGCATGCAATGAGCATGTGTATGTACAAGCCATCTGACTACCTTTCCCCAACTGCTGGTTGCTATAACACCTCCCACGCTACTGCAGGAGGCACCCTTATAGCTGCACAGGCAAATGCCCTTCCCTGGAGAGGGTGAGGGTCCACTGGGACTTTCAAGTCCTCTCCTTCCCCTCCTCCTCTCCTCCAGTGCCCTGTGCTCAGTCCTGAACACAGGTCACTGACATGGGAGTCATAACCCTACTGCTGAGTCAATGGGCAGGCTTGACAAATGTAAGTATTAAAGAAATATCTAATACCAGTCATCACTGTGCCAATGGGCTGGTTCCACACATGTTGGTATTACAGAAATGTCTAGCACCCATTAACACTGCGTTGAAGGGCCAGCTTGACAAGTGTAAGCAGTAGCAGTGAAGAAATATCTAATGCCAGTTACCACTGCACTGATGAGCTGGTTTGACAAATGTAAGTATTACACAGACACATAGAAACATAGAATTTTACAGCAGTTAAGGACCGCTTGGCCCACCAGTCTGCCCATTTCCCTACCAAATGGATAAGCTGCAGATCCTAGTTAACTAACAGCCTACTTCTTCCTAACCCCTCCCCAGAATTGCCTTATGACTGTCCCATGCATGCTTGAATTCCATCACTGTTTTTGACTCCACAACCTCCTCCGGAAGGCTGTTCCATGCATCCACAACCCTCTCTGTGAAAAAATACTTCCTTACATTACCTCTGATGCCCTCCCATCTTCAAATTGTGCCCCCTTGTTCTTGCACACCTCTTTTTCTGAAAGATGCTACCCTCTTGGACTTTGTTGATTCCCTTGAGGTACTTGAAAGTTTATATCATGTCCCCCCTCTCCCCCTCCTTTCCTCGAGGCTATACATATTCAGCTCCTTAAGTCTCTCTTCATATATCTTCCGGTGCAGACCCTGCACCATTTTAGTTGCCCTCCTCTGGACTGCCTCCATCCTGTTTATGTCTTTGTGGAGATTGGGTCTCCAGATCTGCACACAGTACTCCAGAGGAGGTCTCACCAGCTGTATGTACAGAGGGATAACGTCTTCCTGTTTTCTACTGGTGATACCTCTCCCTATGCATCCAAGTATCCCCCCCCAGCCCTCCTTACTGCCCTCTCACATTGCTTGCCCACCTTTAGGTCATCTGATATGACTACTCCCAGGTCCCTTTCCATTTTTGTTGTTGTTGTTAGTATCTCACCCCCCATTGTGTACTCTTCCCCTCGTTTTTTTTTTCCCAGGTGCATTACCTTGCACTTCTTAGCATTAAATCTAAGCTGCCATACATTTGACCATTCCTCCAACCTTGCCAAGTCCTTTCTCATCTTTTCCACCCCACCTTGTGTATCAACTCTGTTGCAGATCTTTGTGTCATCTGCAAAGAGACATACTTTTCCTTCCAGTCCCTCTGCAATGTTGCTTGTAAAGACATTGAAGAGGACCGGCCCTAGTACTGAACCCTGTGGTACCCCACTAGTAACCCCGCTTTCTTCAGAGTGGACTCCATTTACTATTACCCTTTGTGTCCTATTCTCCAGCCAATTCTTTACCCAGGCTACCATCTTGGGACCCACTCCCAGGCTGGCTAACTTGTATATTAATCTTTTGTGTGAGACTGTGTCAAATGCCTTGCTAAAGTCTTGGTAGGCCATGTCAACAGCCCTTCCCTGGTCTACTACTTTGGTCACCCAGTCAAAGAAATCTATTAGATTCATCTGACATGACCTTCCCGCAGTGAATCCATGCTGCCTTGGGTCCTGTGCCCCTCTGGCCTCTAGGTACTCGACAATTCTTTCCTTCAGAAGTGATTCCATCATTTTCCCTGTCACTGAGGTTACACTAACAGGACTGTAGTTTTCTGCTTCTGCCCTGCTCCCACTTTTGTGAAGTGGAATCACATCTGCCCTCCTCCAGTCCTCAGGTACCACCCAATCCTCCCATGATTTGTTAAAGAGGGTAGTCAGTGGTGTCACTAGTTCTACCCTCAGTCCTTTTAAAATTCTGGGATGAATCCCATCAGGCCCCATTGCTTTGTCCACCTACAGTTTTAAGAGTTCTTTCGGAACCCTTTCTTCTGTAAATGGGCTGGTGTCAACTTCTGTATCCAGAGTGTTTCTATTGTTTGGTTTAGGTACCTCCCATTCTTCATTTGTGAATACTGAGCAAAAATATTTATTTAGTATTTCTGCCTTTTCACAGTCACCCTCATCCCACCCACCTCCCCTTTATTAAGCCTCACTATCCCTCCCTTGGTTTTCCTTCACTCCCTGATATACCTGTAAAAGGTTTTATCCCCCTTCTTAACTGTGTTGGCTATCTTTTCCTCAGTTTGGGCCTTTGCTGTTCTGACTGCCTTCCCAGCTTCCTTTTGCTTTAACTGATACAATTCTCTGTCCTGCTCCTTCTGTGATTCCTTGTACTTCCTGAATGCTTTCTTTTTCTCCCTAACCTTCCCTGCCATCTCCTTTGAGAACCATAGTGGTTTCTTACGCCGTTTGTTTTGTTTATTTGCTTCACACAAAGGCTTGTTGCCTCTGTGATGACAGTTTTGATTATTCCCCATTGTTCTTCCACACCTCCTTCCTGCCCATTTAATAGTGCATTCCTTAGGCACTCACCCATTTTGGCAAAGTCAGCCCTCCTGAAGTCCAGTACCTTTGCCTTTGTATGGCTTAACTCTACTGCTGTGTTTATTGTGAACCATACTGTTTGATGGTCTCTAGTTCCCAGCTGGCTACCCACTTCTAAATTTGTGATCCTCTCACCATCTCCATTTGAGAGTACCAGGTCTAAGATTGCTCCCTCTCGAGGGTTCCAATACTAGTTGTCTAAGGCATGCCCCCTGTAGGGCATCTAGAATGACCCCACTCTTAGAAGTGGCTGCTGCAAATGTTCTCCAATTAACATCTGGCATATTCAGATCCCCCATCAGCAATATCTCCCCTTTTTCTGCTGTTCTAAGGATATTTCCTATCATTTCCTTGTCCATGTCCTCCCCCTGAGATGAGGGTCTGTATACAAACCCTGTGCGGATTGTGGTGCCATTGCCTGTCTCCAAATTGACCCACAGTGCTTCCTTTGCTCTCTGTTTACCCTTTTATTCTGTAGCTTTGATTCCTTCCCTTATGTAGAGAGCTACTCCTCCTCCTCTTTTACTCTCCCTGTCCCTCCTGTAGATAGTGTATCCTGGTATGTTTGCATCCCAGTCATGGTTCTGTGTGTACCATGTTTCTGAGACTGACATGATATCCAGATGTTCCTCCTCCATCAAGGCCACTAATTCAGGAAGCTTGTTACCCAGACTATGGATGTTAGTACTCCTTGCTCTCCATTTATTGATGGTTTTACCTCTTGTAGCACTATCCCTGTCCTCATTGACTTTGCTTTCTCCATTCACCCCTGTCCTGCTCCATACTGATCTTTGTACCTTGGTCTTTCCCTCATTTAGTACCTGTTTTGTAGGGGGAGGCTGGGAATTCCCTGCTGCTTATCAGTGCCTCCCCCCTTGACTAGTTTAAAAGCTTGCCAATGAAGCATTTAAACCAATTGCCCAGAAGACTTGTTCCCTTCCAGGACAGATGCAGACCATCCTGCCAGTATAGGCTGCTATTCCTCCAGGTGGAACCCCAGTTCCCAATGAAGCCAAACCCCTGTGCTCTGCTCCATTTTTTTAACCATCCATTGAATCGAATAGTGTGGAGTACCCTCTCCTCACCCTTGCCATAGACAGGCAACACCTCCGAGAAGGATACTGTGTGTGCTACTTGCCTTAGGCCCCCTCCCCAACTCCACAAACTCCTCCTGCACTGCTCTAATCTCATGTTGAGTCAAGTCATGTGTCCCTAGGTGGACAACGACATCCAGATCAGTCTCCTGTGCATCTGTTCTTATGATCCTGAGGATGCGCTTCCTGTCCTTCCAAGCCATGGCACCAGGCAGGCATCTTGCTTTAGTTTTCCCTGCTGCCCCCAGTTCTATCCCCCTAATGACTGAGCCCCCCACCAGGAGCTGCCTCCTTTCCCTGTGGTGTCCTCTACCTCCTTCCTGTGGGGCTCCCTTGTGACAGTTGTCTACAACCTCCTTAGTCTCCTCTGTGGATGCATCCATAGGGGAACTTTGCTCCATCAGAATGGCGTATGGATTGTGGAGTGGTACAACTGACTGGGTGTGTCTCTGTTCCACCACCCTCACCCTCCCTGAGCCCACTGTGGTCTAACTGCTGTGCTTTTTTCTTAACCTCTGAGGTAGTGGTGGTGGCTCTGGTGTTCCCTGGATGGGGGAGCTTCCCTTACTACTGTCCAGTGTGGCCTGAAGACGGGCAACCTCCTCCCTCAAGGCAGAGAGTTGTCTGCAAATAGGGCAGCATCTCAGCCTCCAGAATGACTCCCGGAAGACAGCTGCCCCACAGCCATTACATTGCACTACTCCCCAGATGTCTGTCTACCTTCTTGTTTATCCTGTTTATTTTTTTTTTTGTGTGTGAATGTTTTGTTATATATAAATATATATATTATACAATGTGTATGCTTATATTGTCAGTGCAGTGTGCTAGAAAAGATATGACAGTGATATGCACCTCGCCCTCTTGAGGAAATTATGTCAGAACCCCAGGTATATAGGGAAATGCTATCAGGGGTGGGTGGGGTGTGGGCCTAAACTTTGCCCTCACAAAACAATCAGCTAAAAGCTCTGACCCACCTCTTGGATGAGTGTTGACCTTCCTGTCAGCAAGATGCCCAACACAACAATTTGACAGAGAAAATACCCTGCTAATCAAACAGAGAAAAATCCAGATATCTGAGTCAGACACAGGTAAACCTCCCCAGCCCCAATACAGCCTGGTGATTTGTGCTCTGAAAGCAATCTGCCCCAGAACAAGTCAGCTGTGCACAAGGACAGACACAGTAAACAGTATTTCAATCCCTCTGGGTTTAAACTCCCAATCTGCAAAGCAGTATTGCAAGTCCCTGCACTGAAAACAATAATCACAATTATAACAAGTAAAGTAAGGTACACCTCCCTCTGTTGAGAGCAAGACTGTCTTTCCTGATAATTCTATGTTCCTTATTTCACCTTTCAGTTAGAAGTAGCCTCCACCTGAAGAATATTAGCTTTTCTGATGAATCTGCTATAAACCACTTGCTTTTAGTAATGCTGTTATCAGGTCTGTATGACTCTTCCAAAAGCTATTGAAAAAAAATATGAAAAAATACTAAAAAAACTAATATCAGTTACCACTGCATCAATGGGCTAGCTCAACAAATGTCAGCATTAAGGTACCACTGCGATGACACAATGGGCTGGTTCAATAAATGTAAGTATAGAAAAATATCTAATACCAGTTACTATGCACAGATGAGCCAGCTTGATAAATGTAAGTATAAAAAAATGTATAATACCCGTTACCACTGCACAGATGAGCCAGCTCGATAAATGTACAGTAAGTATTAAAGAAATATTTAATACCAGTTACCAGTGTACTGATGGGCCAGCCGGACTGGCAAATGTCAGTATTAAATACAGTATGTAATACCAGTAATGTTGCCCAGTGGGACCTAACGTCCGAATTATTTTCAGCAGGGGCAAGGTTTCTCTACTTTTTAAAAGATCTCTAAAATGGAGGAAAAAACACTCATGGCCATCTTCATCCACCCCACGACCAGCCAGTGAAGCAGTGGTTCTGCCTAGCTCTATTGCAAATGCATGGAACTATCCAGTACTTGTGAATTGTGTTTAAAAAAACAAAAAAAAAACAAGGTGTTTGTTTTTGTTTGCTAACAGGGTAGAAGACAAGATTGGTAACTTAGCACAGAAGGTCCGCCCTTTTGCTGAAGCCTTCTCCACATTTCAGAGCAATGAAGCAGAAAAACAAACGCTGGAAAAAGAAGAAAATCCTGAGTCACCAGGTCAAAAGCCACCGCTGTCGCAAAGCATTAATGTGCCACAGTCTCCATGTGCTGATATGCCAGAATCTCAAAGTGTGAACTTACAGCAGTCCGAGAGCCTAAATATGCCAGAAGATCAAAGTTTATCCCTTTCACATCCGCCAAGTATAAAACTACCAGTTCCTCAAACATTAACAAGGAGGGGGGCGAAACGCAATTTCTCCCATGGCTGGGAAGTTGTCCGTCTTGCAGCCATGAATAAGACCCTCTGGGAATCAAGTGACACGACTGAGGAGGTTGTCTACCAAATCTGAACAAGGCTGAGGGGAGGAGTTCCCAGCCTCTGTTTAGTGCTGGGCCTGACACAACCGCTGCATGCTTCCAAGAACTGTTCTGTTTGTTTTTTGTGAACTTTGAAGACTGCAATGAAAAAATGCACTAACAGAAACCAAACAAACGGAAGTAGCTGTACTTAACATTTACATAGTGCTTTGCTGCTCAGGTGTGGGCTCCAAACAGTTTCAAAAAAATGTTACAAGGTGCACTGTCAGGTTACAGACAATGTAAGCAAGGTAGCAAAATACCTGCAGACAGGGGTCTTCTGAAGATACACATGTAAAGAAGAGCCTTGCAAACAGAAACGTTACTGCAAACCAAATATTCTGTCAAAAACAAACTCAGTGCTACTAAACCACTTCCAGCAAGGTTGACATTGGAGCTGGAAGTGCTGTGTCATAACAAAATTAATAAATTAAATATAACTGACTATACCACTGCACACTTATAAAAGACATGCAGGTCATATTACAGTTCAGTTATGTCCCATGTTAGTTGCCCCTGGCAGGGTAAAAAGAAGCCTAAATTTTCATAACAGTACACAGGTTAAGTAAGCAATAAGCTGTGACAGTATAAGGATTTTAATGCACACCCCAGCGGAGTGAGGTCAAAGGTCGAGTGTCCTTACATTCCATAGAAGTGCATTCAGATTTTTGAATACACACCCTGGAGTGTCTTAGTACTCTTGTAACATGCCTCGCTTTTCTTTTGTATTACATATAATGTGAAACATTTTTAATATGATTTTGTTTACATAAGTAATTTGTTTGGAAATGGGGGATTGTTTTCCCATTTTTAAAAATATTTTTTTTTCAAATTTACAGATATTTGATAATTAACATTCACTAAAAATACCACCAACAGCTTAATCTGGTTCAATGTCAGTACATAGAATTTGACAGCAGATAAGGACCGCTTGGCCAACCCAGTCTGCCCATTTCCCTACCTAATGGATAAGCTGCAAATCCTCGTTAACCAGCAGCCTACTTCTTTCTACCCCCACCCCCTAGAATTGCCTTATGACTGTCCTATGCATGCTTGAATTCCACCACTGTTTTGACTCCACAACCTCCTCTGGAAGGCCATTCCATGCATCCACAACCTCTCTGTGAAAAATACTTCCTTACATTACCTCTGAGCCACCCCATCTTCAAATTGTGCCCCTTGTTCTTGCACACCTCTTTTTGAAAGATACTACCCTCTTGGACTTTGTTGATTCCTTGAGGTACTTGAAAGTTTCTATCATGCCCCCTCTCTCCCTCCTTTCCTTGAAGCTATACATATTAAGCTCCTTAAGTCTCTCTTCATATGTCTTCCGGGCAGAGCCTGCACCATTTAATTGCCTCCTCTGGACAGCTTCCATCCTGTCTATGTCTTTGCAGAGACTGGGTCTCCAGAACTGCATGCAGTACTCCAGATGGGGTCTCACCAGCTGTCTGTACAGAGGGATAACAACTTCCTGTTTTCTACTGGGGATGCCTCTCCCTGTGTATCCCAGTATCCCCCCAGCCCTCCTTGCTGCCCTCTCACATTGCTTGCCCACCTTTAGGTCAACTGATATGACTACCCCCAGGTCCCTTTCCATTTTTGTTGTTGTTAGTATCTCAATCCTCATTGTGCACTCTTCCCCTGGGTTTTTGTTTCCCAGGTGCATTACCTTGCACTTCTTAGCATTGAATCTAAGCTTTCATACATTTGACCATTCCTCTAACCTTGCCAAGTCCTTTCTCATCCTTTCCACCCACCCTTGCAGATCTTTGTGTCATCTGCAAAGAGACATACTTTTCCTTATAGTTCCTCTGCAATGTCGCTTATAAAGACATTGAAGAGGACCTGTCCTAATACTGAACCCTGCGGTACCCCACTAGTAACCCCCCGCCTTTCTTCAGAGTGGACTCCATTTACTATTACTGTCTGTGTCCTATTCTCCAGCCAATTCTTTACCCAGGCTGTCATCTTGGGACCCACTCCCAGACTGGCTAACTTGTATATTAATCTTTTGTGTGGGACTATGTCAAATGCCTTGCTAAAGTCCAGGTAGGCCATGTCCACAGCCCCTCCCTGATCTACTACTTTGGTCACCCAGTCAAAGAAATCTATTAGATTCGTCTGGCATGACCTTTCTGCTGTGAATCCATGCTGCCTTGGGGTCCTGTGCCCCTCTGGCCTCTAGATACTCGACAATTCTTTCCTTCAGAAGTGATTCCATCATTTTCCCTATCACTGAGGTTAAACTAACAGGTCTGTAGTTTCCTGCTTCTGCCCTGCTCCCACTTTTGTGAAGTGGAATCACATCTGCCCTCCTCCAGTCCTCAGGTACCACCCCATCCTCCCATGATTTGTTAAAGAGGATAGTCAGTGGTGTCACTAGTTCTACCCTTAGTTCTTTTAGAATTCTGGGATGAATCCCATCAGGCCCCATTGCTTTGTCCACCTTCAGTTAAGATTTCTTTCAGAACCCTTTCTTCTATAAATGGGCTGGTATCAACTACTGTATCCAGAGTGTTTCTATTGTTTGTTTTAGGTACCTCCCCCTCTTCATTTGTAAATACTGAGCAAAAATATTTGTTTAGTATCTCTGCCTTTTCACAGTCACCCTCTGCCCCCCCCCCCATTAAGCCTCACTATCCCTCCCTTGGTCTTCCTTAGCTCCTTGATGTACCTATAAAAGGTTTTATCCCCCTTCTTAACTGAGTTGGCTATCTTTTCCTCAGTTCGGGCCTTTGCTGTTCTGATTGCCTTCCCAGCTTCCTTTTGCTTTAACTGATACAATTCTCTGTCCTGCTCCTTCTGTGATTCCTTGTACTTCCTGAATGCTTTCTTTTTCTCTTGAACCTTCACTGTCACTTCCATTGAGAACCATAGTGGTTTCTTACATCGTTTTATTTTGTTTATTTGCTTCACACAAAGGCTTGTTACCTCTGTGATGGCATTTTTTATTATTCCCCATTGTTCTTCCACCCCTTCTTCCTGCCCATTTGCTAGTGCATTCCTTAGGCACTCACCCATTTTGGCAAAGTCAGCCCTCCTAAAGTCCAGTACTTTTGCCTTTGTATGGCTTGACTCTATTGCTGTGTTTAGTATGAACCATACTGTTCGATGGTTGCTAGTTCCCAGCTGGCTACCCACTTCTGCATCTGTGATCCTCTCTCCATCTCCATTTGAGAGAACCAGGTCTAAGATTGCTCCCTCTCAAGTGGGTTCCAATACTAGTTGTCTAAGGCATGCCCCCTGTAGGGCATCTAGAATAACCCACTCTTAGAAGTGGCTGCTGCAACTGCACTCCAGTTAACATCTGAGCATATTCAGATCACCCATCAGCAATATCTCCCTTCTGCCATTCTAAGTATACTTCTATCATCCTTGTCCATTCTCTCCCTGAGAGGGGGTCTGTATATAACCCTGTGCGGATTGTGGTGCCATTGCCTGTCTCCAAATTGACCCACAGTGCTTCTTCTCCTCCCTGTTTACCCTTTTGTTCTGTTGCTTTGATTCCTTCCCTTATGTAAAGAGCTACTCCTCCTCCTCCTCTTTTACCCTCCCTGTCCCTCCTGTAGAGAGTGTATTCTGGTATGTTTACGTCACAGTCATGGTTTTGTGTGTACCATGTTTCTGTGACTGCCATGATATCCAGATGTTCCTCCTCCATCAAGGCCACTAATTCAGGAAGCTTGTTACCCAGACTATGGGCATTGATACTCACTGCTCTCCATTTCTTGATGGCTTTACCTTCTGTGGCAGCATCCCCCACTGACCTTTCTATCTCTGTCTTTTTCTCATTTAGTACCCTGTTTTGTAGGGAGAGACTGGGATTTTCCTGCTGCTTATCAGTGCCTCCTCCCTTGACTAGTTTAAAAGCTTGCCAATGAAGCATTTAAACTGACTGCTTAAAAGACTTGTTCCCTTCCTGGACAGATGCAGACCATCCTGCCAGTATAGGCTGGTGTCCCTCCAGGTGTAACCCCAGTCTCCAGTGAAGCCAAACCCCTGTGCTCCACACCATTTTTTCAACCATTCATTAAACTGCATGGTGCAAAGTACCCTCACCTCACCCATGCCATTGACAGGCAGCAGCTCTGAGAAAGATACTGTGGGTGCTACTTGTCTTAGGCCCCTCCCCAACTCTACAAAGTCCTCCTGCACTGCTCCAATCTCATGATGAGCCAAGTCATTTGTCCCTAGGTGGACAATGACGTCCAGCTCAGACTCCCATGCAGCTGTTCTCATGATCCTGAGGATGCGCTTCCCGTCCCTCCAATCCTTGGCACCAGGCAGGCACCTTACTTCAGTTTTCCCTGGTCCCCCCAGTTCTATCCCCCTAATAACTGAGTCCCCCACCAGGAGCTGCTTCCTTTCCCTGTGGTGTCCTCTGCCTCCTTCCTGTGGGCCTCCCTTGTGACAGTTGTCTTCAACCTCCTTAGTCTCCTCTGTGGGTGCATCCATAGGGGAACTATGCTCCCCCAGAATGGTGTATGGATTGTGGAGTGGAACAACTGAGTGGGTGTGCCTCTGTTCCACCATCCTCACCCTCCCTGAGCCCACTGTGGTCCAACTGCTGTGCTTTCTTCGCAACTGCTGAGGTAGTGGTGGTGGCTGTGGTGCTCCCTGGATGTGGATGGTTGGCATCCATCTGTACTCCCCTCCCATGGGACAAAGCTGAAAATAAGCAGAATTGTCTGGTCCTCCTTTCCCAGTCAACAAAAAGTAAATAAATAAATAAAATCTATATGTATGCATATATGTGTGTGTGTGTTTGTGTGTGTGTGTGAAATAATCCCTGATTTTGCAGGTAATTAGGCTTTTATGCTTTGGTAATGAGATCTGTCTTGCCTGTGCAGTGCTAGGAATTTTATGCATAGTCATATGACAGTAGTAGGTAAATGAATTTTCTAGATTTGTTCTTGCCATTTTATAATGTGAAGTAATACCCACTTCTGGGATTGGACTGTGTAGACATACTGGTATTTTACCAAATAACATCCAAAATACAGCAGGGATGGGACAACTGGTTTGGATAAGTTCAGAAGCTTCTGGAATCTATTCCATGTACAGTCAATAAACTTATCTTAGAAAATGGGTATGCTAATTCTTGTAACCACAGTAATAAAACCAACACTCCAGACAACAAATGAATTTCAGAAAACAATTTTTCTACTGAGGATGTAAAAAAAAATAAACACAAAATGTAGAATGAAATAAACTTGCATAATACAATGGTGCTAATTGTAAGCCCCCACACTTTCGAATCTACCTTGGCACCTCAGAGTATGCTACTCCTTCATCAGGAGTCACGGCTTATGATCCAAAACAGTGCTTGATGTACCTTAATCAACAGGCACAAATAATGTATACATCACATGAATCAGTGGCAACAATGAAAACACACTTTAAAATCCCCTATGGACGAAATGTGTGGATCATCTGTCTCAGCTCTCTTTAGTGTTACTGCAAATTAATCTAAGGGGAAATTTCCCAAATCTTATGCAGAAACAGTGCTGCGGTGGATAAAACACATAGACTCTCCAGGGGATATCATATTCTGTGAAAAATAAAATAAAAAATTGTTTTCTGGAATTCATTTGTTGTCTGCAGTGCTGGTTTTCTTATTGTGGATATTTCGCTATTTTTCCAGCACCCACTGTGATTCTGAGCTCTGCCTTGTTTGCAAATTATGCTAATTCGTGTGTCTTGATTGGTCAGTGCACTTCCTTTAGTGGGGGGTATTTTTCAATAAAGCCAGCTAAAGAACAACTGCCATTTCAGGGTGCCCCATTACTAACAGTATCATTGGGAACCCTGAATTTTCAAACTGCCAGCAGCCATGTTATTCTCTCACTTAGTGAGAGAAAAAATGGACTCTACTCCACCACACAGACACACACGCAAACCCTGCCCAGGAAGTCTCCTGCCATCGATTCCTCTTAAAGTCATAACCCATTTCCAACTATCCACCCATGTTTATGCTGAAAAGAAAAGCCTCCCTTCTAGGAAGCCGCCCACCGGCTTCAATATCGATATGTAAACAATGCTCAGTCTGAGCAGTCTGGCGCACCTAGCGCTACTGCTACTATTACAAATTGCAGACACCATGGAAAAGGACAGCAATGTACCTCTCTTTGAACAAGAATTCCTTTTCTCTCAGTTGGCTCCATTCTGTAAATCCCTCCTCGAAAACCTGCTAGTGCCGCCGCCTACCTGCCAACTACCCTTGACCAGAGTTCGTCAGGGAATAAAATGCACCCAACACGGATTTTGAGAGGACTTAAACTTTATTTTATTATCAGTGCAGTGTGCCATTGGTGTGGGGAAGGGGCAAGGAACACAGGGACAAAGAGAAACCACAAAGTAAAAAAAAACACACACTCTTAAAATGGCAGTGCCCTCTGGGACTACTTAACAAATAAGCCTTTTTTTTTGTTCTTTATTTTTACTCATCTAAAGGTATTTTTTTTTATTTTTAATATTTTTTTATATATCAACAAATTGCGGGTGGGCAGTGTTGGGAAATACCGGACCTTCCAGGAGCTATAAGACCCTGACAAAGCCTTAACTGGTGAAGCGCTGGGGACCTTGCATGCAGTTGTTGTACCTCCACTCACATTTTCTTCTGTAAACCTTTGAATTTATACAAGTAAATTAAATATTTTTGCTGCAAAAACTGTATCTGTGCTATTTATTGCACTTCATTATATCTTCACTGGAGGGTGAGTCACTCTCCTGGCTCTGGAATGCATAGTGTTTTTTTTTTTGTGTTTTGGATTCCTGGGTTCACAACCCACACCTACACCTCACCCCAGCTTGGAAGCGTGGCATTGAAGTAAGTTTTGCTATTAGGCCCTCCGCCTGTGGCATCGGGCCTCATTATGCCCTTGGGCGGTTCAGTATTTACCAATACCGCCCACCCTGGTGGGTATTATTGCTTACTGAATTGTTTCCAGGTTATGATCACGCCAAAACATAGACCTTTGGGCTTAATATATTCCCCCAGTAGCTTTTTACTTAGCAAGGCTTATGTTGATGGGAAAACCCAGTACAAATGCTGGAGATGGAGAAAGGAACATACTTCTTTTGCCTTGCAGTTATAATTACTGTAGAAGTGTTGCAAATTGTTAATTCCATGACAAAATTATCATAAAGTTGGGAATTTCACAGTTCATATAGCTTCATGAATTTCTCTGAGGGTGCACCAACTTTGCCTGTCATTTTTTTAAGCACTATAAACTTGTATAAAATCCCTTCCCCCATGCACTGTGCTGTAATTCCACCCAATCATAGAAACAGAATTTGTCAGCAGATAAGCACTGCTTGGCCCACCTAGTCTGCCCCCCTTTTCCCTGCCTATACTGCCACCCTAGACCCTTCCAGATAATTTTGTATCTCATAAATTGCTTCCATCTCCCCACGAGGACCCTCCTACCTCCTCTCCTGCTCTGGTGAATTCAAAGTTTCAGTGCAGTAGTAATCAGGTTTTACTAAGAGCAAATACATCATAAAAACATAGAAACATTGACTTTGATGACAGATTAAGACTGCTTGGCCCAGCCAGTCTGCCCATTTCTCCTACCTATTGGATAAGCTGCAGATCCTAGTTAACCAACAGCCTACTTCCTCTAACCCCCCACTATAATTACCTTATGGCTGTCCCATGTATTTTCGAATTCCCCCAGTGTTTTTGACCCCACAACCTCTTCTGGAAAGTGGTTCCATATATCCACCACTCTCTCCATGAAAAAATCTTTCCTCATGTTCCCCCTGAGCCATCCCCCCTCTATCTTTAAACTGTGCCCCCTTGTTTTTGCACATCTCTTTTTCTGAAAGATGCTACCTTCTTGGACTTTGTTGATTCCCTTGAGGTACTTGAAAGTTTCTATCATGTCCCCCTTCTCCCTTTTTCCCTCAAGGGTATACATATTAAGCTCTCTTAGTATCTCTTCATATAGCTTCTAATGCAGACCCAGCACCATTTTAGTTTCCCTCTTCTGCTCTGCCTACATTCTGTCTATGTCTTTGCAGAGATGGGGTCTCCAAAACTGCACACAGTACTCCAGATGAGGTCTCACCAACTGTCCGTACAGAGGGACAACAACTTCCTGTTTTCTACTGGTGATGCCTCTCCCTATGCATACCATTATACCCCCAGCTCTCCTTACTGTCTTCTCACATTGTTTGCCTACCTTATGGTAATCTGATATGACTACCCCCAGGTCCCTTTCCATTTTTGTTGTTGTTAGTACCTCCTCCCCCCACCCCCCACTGTATACTCTTCACCTGGGTTTTTGTTTCCCAGGTGCATTACTTTGCACTTCTTTGCATTTAATCTAAGCTGCCATACTTTTGACCATTCCTCCAACCTTGCCAAGTCCCTTCTCATCCTTTCCACCCCACCTTGTGTAGCAACCCTGTTTCAGATCTTTGTGTCATCTGCAAAGAGGCATACTTTTCCTTCCAGACCCTCTGCAATGTCTCCTATAAAGACATTAAAGAGGACTGGTCTCAGTACTGAACCCTGCGATACCCCACTAGTAACCCCCTTTCTTCAGAGTGAGTTCCATTTACTATTACCCTCTGCATCCTGTTGCGTAGCCAATTTGTTAACCAGGCTACCACCCTGGGACCCAATCCCAGGCTGGCTAACTTGTTTATTAATCTTTTGTGTGGGACTGTGTCAAATGTCTTGCTAAAATCTAGGTAGGCCATATCCACAGCCCTCCTGGTCTGTTACTTTGGTCACCCAGTCAAAGAAATTGATTAGATTTGTCTGACATGACCTTCCCACTGTGAACCCATGCTGCCTTGGGTCCTGTGCCCCACTGACCTCTAGGTACTCAACAATTCTTTTTTTCAGAAGTGATTCCATCATTTTCCCTACCACTGAGGTCAAACTAACAGGTCTGTAGTTTCCTGCCTTGCTCCCACTTTTGTGAAGAGGAATCACATCCACCATCCTCCAGTACTCAGGTACCACACCATCCTCCCATCACTTGTCAAAAATAGTAGTCAGTGTTCACTCATGCCATTACCAAGATGGATGCTGAACAGAGCAGACACTGCACTGGGGGACTGTTTCCTTTGTTACAGGTTGCAGTAAAAATTATGTTTATTGTCTGGGTGCTGGTGGGAGGATAAGGGTGGTGGGGCCATGGAGGGGTGGTGTGTGAGGTCTAGTTATGATTGTATAATAGAGACTGGTAGGGTGGGAGAAGGAGAAGGGAGTGTACTTGGAATTTCGGGTGAAGGGAAGGGTTCTATTACAAACAATACAGTCAGTGTAATACACTGAAACTTTGAATTCACCAGGGTGGGGGGAGGAAGGAAGGTGCTAGTGAGTGGGGAAGGGGGATATGAGATATAAAAGTATTTGTGAGGTGGAAGGGGTGGAATTACAGCACAGTGGGTGAGAGGAGAGATTTTGAGAAAGTAAAGATGTCAGGCATTTATTTTCCCAGAGAATTGCTCAGATTTGAACTGAGAAACTACGCAAATTGCCTAATTCCCCGTGAATTGGCAAATTACATAGTTTTGTCACTTGAATTTGAGCAAGTTGCTGATGAATAATATGCAAATTGTGGTCAGCAGTGAATCAAACTTGATAAAATTCACTAAATTATTCACAAAGCACATTTCAGCAACTTCGCCCACCCCTAGTCATAATCCAAGGCCTGTGAATAATTTCCAGTGGCAACAGGTTCACTTGTCACATGCACAGAAACAGAAACATGGACAGTGATGGCAGAAAAACACTAGAGGCCCATCCAGTCTGCTCAAGTTCCCTATAGTCCCTGGACCCATCCCTGGAATCTATTGTTTTTCAAGGGTACTGAGGCCCCATTCACTCCCCATTTTCCTCCATGGTTCTGTTGACTCAGGCAGCCACCAATTCCGTTCATTCTATCCAGGGCCAGTTAGAATTCCCTGACTGTGTTTGCAGCCACTACCTCTGTGGACAGACTGTTCCAAGGTTCCACCACCCTTTCCATAAAGAAGTACTTCCTCACATCCCTCCTGAATCTCCCTCCTGTTAATTTCCATTTGTGTCCCCATGATCACAAGTTGGTATTCAAGCTAAATAATTCCCTACGGTTCACTCTAGTTCCTTTCAGGAACTTGAAGGTCTTATCATATCACCCCTCTCCCTTTTTGTTTCCAGTCAGTACATATTTAGTGTTTTGAGGCACTCCTCATAGGATCTTCCCTGTTGGCCCTGAATCATTTTTGCTTACTCTGCACTGCAAGTCTCCACCCTGTCCTTGTCTTTACTGAGGTGAGGATGCCAGAACTGGATGCAGTATTCCAGGTGAGGCCTTACTAGGGATCTGTAGAGGGGAAATATTACTTCTTTTACTCTGCTATCAATACCCTTCCTAATACATTCCAGCATCCTGTTCACCCTGCAATAGGCCTTGTTGCCTTGGCTTACTTGTTTAAGAAAGTTATGGATGACAACTCCTAGATTCCGTTCCTCATCTGTAGTGCTAAGTCTCGTCCTACCCATCCAGTACTTCATATTGTGGTTCTTTTTCCCCTAGGTTCATTAACTTGCAATTTTTGGCATTGAATTTTAACTGCCAGAACTTTGACCACCCCTCCAGCTTTTGTAGGTCATAGAAACATAGAATCTGATGGCAGACAAGGACCACCTAGCCCACCAAGTCTGCCCATTTTTGATACCTATTGATACTACCTTGGACCACATTTGGTCTAAGCTTTCCCTTACTCCCTTGTTGCTATCACTCCTTTGTGTCTGTCTCATGTCCACTTGAATTCCCCTACCATTTTCACCTCCACTACCTCCTCGGGGAGGCTGTTCCACTTGTCCGCCACACTCTCTTTGAAGAAGTATTTCCTCACAGTCCTTCTGAGCCTACCTCCCTCCCTCCAACTTCATATCATGACCTTTTGTTGTCAAACCCCATTTTTTCTGGAAGAGGCTACTCCCTTGTACTTTGTTTATGCCTTTGAGGTACAGTATTTGAAAGTTTCTATCATATCTCCCCTTTCTCTTCTCTCCTCCAGCGAATACATGTTGAGGTCCCTCAGTCTCTCCTCATATGACATCTGATGGAACTCTTGTACCATTTTTGTACCCCTTCTCTGAGCTGTATTTATTCTGTCTATGTCTTTCTTGAGATACAGCCTCCAGAATTGTGCACATTATTCCAGATGTTGTCTCACTAGTTGTCTATAAAGCGGCATCACCAGCTCTCTCTTTCTACTAGTGATACCCCTCCCTATGCAACCCTGTATCATACTGGCTCTCCCTACTGCCTTCTCACACTGCCTGGACCTCTATAGGACATCAGTGCTGATCACCACTAGGACCCTTTGTTGGTTTATGGTTGCCAGGACTTGCCACCCCACCCCATCATGTACTCATCCTCCCTGGACTTCTGTGTCCCAAATGCATGATTTTACATTTTTATGTTGATTGCACGCATGCGCAAGAAACATATTGCGGTAGCCTGCTCCAGAAGCAGGTTGTGGAGGTGTGGCACTGTTGTGGCCAATGCCCCCACTGCCTTTTGAGGCTTGGCCCCTGTTTCCCAATGGAGTGGCACGCTGCTGCTGACACTAATTCAGCCAGCGTGCCACAACCTTGAAATGTTTCAGCTGCTGCAATCAGGGGCTGCCTCGTCATTGCAGCATCAGTGATTCGCTGCAATGAGGGAGCGATCCGTCATTGCTGGGTGGAATGTTGCTACTGTAATATTGTTTATGAACATGGCAGCGGCTTGCTGCCGTGTTCACAAACAATATTAATCTGGCCTCAGTGCCGAGGGGGTGCCCTTTGCCCCTCAGCAGCATGTGCCCCCCACAACAGCATCTTTTTGCCAACGGGGGCCCCAATCCCTGTCGACTTCAGTCCCCGGTGCTAGTTCAGTTGCCGATGGAGGAGCCCACTCCATGTCGGCATTATGTCCCCCCTCCCAGTTTGAGTTGCTGACAGGGGAGCCCACTCCCCATTGGCATAAGTTTCCCACCCAAGAAAGAATAGTGGGACAGTTGTGCAGAGAGGGTGCCCAATCCCCTTCAGCTCTTGCGCCCCTCCCCCTGCTTTTGCGCCGACGGGGATGCCCAATCCCCCATCAGCTACAGCTGCCCCCTCCAACAAACAGTCAGTTAGCACACCTGGGGCCCACCACAGCGTGTCACATGCACCTGTAAAAAAAAAAAAGTCCTGTGATGTCTTTTATTTTGACCTTTAAAAAAAGAAAATGGTCCCTTGCGGTCTCTCTGCACCCTCCCACAACCTGCGCCCACCCACTGCGTACCCCACCTCCCCACATCGCCTCACCCCATACTTACCTGTGGAGTCTGGTGCGACGATCTTCGGTGGACCAGGAACACATCTGCACTCTTCAAAGCCGACCATGAACTGAGGAAATGCCGGTAAGCTCTATAATGGCATAAATAGGGTTTTTTCAACTTTGGTGCATATCTCAGACACTTTTTGGAATTTTGGCACCACATTGTCAACATGGAGTTTTTGGGACCCCTCCTCATGAATTCAGCCACTGTCATGGCGTTATTTGGCCCTGAAAGGTGATTTTGCAGTCACTGCACGTTATCACCTTTCAGGACCGATTAACGAAATGACAGTGCCAGTGTTCATGAGGTGGGCTCTCAAAAAGCCTATGTTGCAGATCTGGTGGAAAAAATCCAACAAATGACTGTTTTATGAGCATGCATTGTGCAGTTGCTATGCATGCTCATAACTTCACGAATTTGCAATCTTGTCATGCCAGATTTTCAAAATTGCCTTTTTCTCACACCTCCTTATGAACAGTACAGCTGTCATTTTTCCCATCCTGGCCAAAATGTCTTTTTGCACTTCTGGTGCAGAATAGTGCAGTCATTGTGGGAAGTCAGTGTTCGGGACAGATTAAGAAAATGACAGTGATACTGTTCATGAGCAGAGGTCCTAAAAAGCCTATGTTGAAAATTTGGTGATGATAGCCTATTAAATGACTGTGTTACAAGTGTGCGTTGAGCAGTTTCCATGCACCCTTGTAACTTCTTAGATTCGTAATATTGTCACGCCAGATTTTCAACACTGACATTTTTTCACACCTCCTTATGAACAGCACAGCTGTCATTTTGCACATCCTGACCAAAATGTGTTTTCACGCTTGTGGCGCAAAATTGCGCAGTCGCTGTGGAAAATCAGTGTTAGGGACAGATTAAGAAAATGACAGTGACACTGTTCATGAGCAGAGGTCCTAAAATCCCTATGCTGAACATGTGGTGATGAAACTCCATAAAATGACTGTTACAAGTATGCGTTGAACTGTTTCCGTGCACCCTTGTCACTTAGCAAACTTGTAATATTTTCACGCCACAGTTTCAACATTGGCATTTTTTCTCACCTCCTTTTGAACAGTACAGCTGTCATTTTTCACATCCTGGCCATACTATGTTTTTGCACTCCTGCCGCAGAATAGCACGGTCGCTGTGGGAAATCAATGTTTGGGACAGATTACGATTGAGGGAGTGAGAGGGGGAAGTGACCAAGCTCAAGTGAGCTCTGCCAGGACTGCTGCGTATTTCTTTGTGGGCAGTAAAAGGCCCCAACACAGGTGCCCAGTAAAAAAGAGCAGCCTGCAACAATGGGAGAAACAGAACGAGAGAGCGAGTGAGGGAGGGAGAGTGAGCGGACTCAGTAGAGCTCTGTCAGGACTGCTGCGGATTTCTTTGTGGGCAGAAAAAGGCACCAATGGAGGCAGGAGCACAGTACAAAAGGGCAGCCTGCAGTGCCAGGAGAAACAGGTGAGAGAGGAGGAGGAGGAGTGAGTGACCTCAATGGAACTCTGTTGGGACAGCTGTGAACTTCTTTGTGGGCAGAAAAAGGCACCAACACAAACAGAAGCCCAGTACAAAAGGGCAGCCTGCAGCATGGGGAGACACAGAATGAGCGAGTGAGACAGGGGGAGTCAGTGAACTCAACGGAGCTGTGTCAGGACTGCTGTGGATTTCTTTGTGGACAGAAAAAGACACCAATGCAAGCAGGAGCCCAGTACAAAAGGGCAGTCTGCAGTGTCGGGACAAATAGAATGAGCATGTGAGAGAGAGGAAATGAGCAAGCTCAATGGAGGCTGTGCCGAACTTTAGAGTTGCCCACCCTCCCACCCAGGGTCCTCCGTGGTCCTATATTACAGCAGAGTCTGTGGAGGGAGACAAAGCAATGAGTAGATATGCCCACACCTCCTTATGAACAGCACAACTGTCATTTTCATCCTGGCTGAACGCATTTTGCACTTCCAGTGCAGAATAGTGCAGTCGCTGTGGGAAATCAGTGTTCAGGACACATTAAGAAAACCAGTGACACTGTTCATGAGCGGAGGTCCTAAAATGCCTATGTTAAAAATTTGTGATGAAAGTCCATAAAATGACTGTGTTATGGCGTGCATTGTGCAGTTTCGCGCCTTCAGTAACTGGCAAATCAGTAATATTTTCACACCACAATTTCAACACTGCCATTTTTTCACACCTCCTTAAGAACAGTACAGCTGCCATTTTTCACATCCTGGCCGAAATGTGTTTCCACGCTTCCGGCGCACAATTGCGTGGTTGTTGTGGGAAATCAGTGTTCGGGACAGATTAAGAAAATGACAGTGACACTGTTCATGAGCAGCGGTCCTAAAATCCCTATGTTGAAAATTTGGTGATGAAAGTCCATAACATGACTGTGTTACAAGCATGCTTTTAACTGGTTCCATGCACCCCTGTAACTTTGCAAATTTGTAATATTTTCGTGCCACATTTTCAACACTGGCATTTTTTCACATGTCCTTATGAACAGTACAGCTGCCATTTTTCACATCCTGGCCTAAATATGTTTTTGCACTCATGCTGCAGAATAGCATGGTCGCTGTGGGAAATCAGTGTTTGGGACAGATTAAGACTGAGCGAGTGAGGGGGATAGTGACTGAGTTCAAGTGAGCTCTGTCGGGACTGCTGCAGATTTCTTTGTGGGCAGAAAAAGGCCCCAACCCAGGAGCCCAATACAAAAGGACAGCCTGCAGCACCAAGAGAAACAGAATGAGTGGATGAGGGAGGGGGAGTGAGTGGCCTCAACAGAGCTCTGTTGGGACTGCAGCGGATTTCTTTGTGGGCAGAAAAAGGCAGCAATGCAGGCAGGGGCCCAGTACAAAAGGGCAGCCTGCAATGGCAGGAGAAACAGAATGAGCGACTGAGAGAGGGGGAGTGAGCGAGCTCAACTAAGCTCTATCGTGACTGCTGTGGATTTCCTTCTGGGCAGAAAAAGGCAGCAATGCAGGCAGGAGCCCAGTATAAAAGGGCAGCCTGCAGCACCGGCAGAAAAGGAATGAGCGAGTGAGAGAGGGTGAGTGAGCGAGCTCAACGGAGCTCTGTTGGGACTGCTGCAGATTTCTTTGTGGGCAGACAAAGACACCACTAGAGGCAGCAGCCCAGTACAAAAGGGCAGCCTGCAGCACCAGCAGAAACAGAATGAGCGCATGAGAGAGGGAGATTGAGCAACCTCAATGGAGCTCTGTCGGGACAGCTGCTGATTTCTTTGTGGACAAACAAAGTTGCCAATGCAGACAGGAGCCCAGTACAAAAGCGCAGCCTGCAGCACCAACAGAAACAGAATGAGCGACTGACAGAGGGGGAGTGAGCGAGCTCAGCAGAGCAAAGCAAAGCAATCAACATTCGGCATTGACAAATGCTAGCTTAGTATTGAAATTCTGCTGCCACATCCTTGACCCCTCTTCGAACCTGATAAGGTCCATTTTCATTTTCTCCACCCCCTTAGGAATGCCCACTCTGTTGCAGATTTTGGTGTCATCTGTGAAGAGGCACATTTTCCCCTCCAGCCCCTCTGCAATGTCATTCATGAAGACAATAAAAAAACTGGCCCTAGAACTGAACCCTACGGTACCCCACTGGACACTACCCTCTTATTAATTTGGGCCTCATTTATCACCACAGTCTGCATCCTTCCACTCAGCCAGTTCCCGATCCAGTTTACAATCTTGGATCCCACTCCCAGACTGTCAAGTTTGTTTAGAAGCCTCCTGTGTGGGATGGTGTTAAAGGCCTTGCTGAAGTCAAGGTAGGCCATATCCACCACCCCTTCTGTTCTAGCTTCTTTCTCACCCAGTAAAAAAAAATCTATCAGATTTGTTTGACCAGACCGACCCATTGTGAATCTATATTGTCTCTGATTCTGTGCCCCACTGTCCTCAAGATAGTCCACGATCCTTACTCTTACAATGACTCCATTAATTTCCCTACCACTGAGGTCAGGCCGAATGGCCTATAGTTGCCCGACTCCTCCCTGCTTCCATTTTTGTGGATAGGGACTACAATTGCCCTTCTCCAGTCTTCCGGAACTTCACCTGTTTCCAATGATTTATTTAACAGGGCTGCCAGTGGTGCTGCCAGCTCTCTCCCAAGTTCTTTCTGTATTTTGGAATGTATCCCATCTGGTCCCATAGCCTTGTCACCCTTCAACTTTGATAGTTCTTGGAGGACTCTCTCCTCCACGAATGGATTGTTGTCCACTCCTCCTCCCTTGTTGCCTCTATCACCTAACTGCTGTCCCTTCCCATTCCTTTGTAAAAACTGAACAAAAATGTGTGTTCTGGATTTCTGCTTTTTCTGTGCCTTCTTCAGCACAACCACCTCTGCCATTTTTAGCTTCACAATCCCTCCCCTGGACTTTCACTAATGAACCAATTGAATGTCTTATTCCCTCTTTTTACAGCTTGTGCTTTTTTTCTCCTCCATTTGTGCCTTTACTCTATTATTTTTCCTGGCTTCCTCTGCTTTCCCAGATACAGTCTCCCGTCCTCCTCACTCTGAGTACTCTTGTCCCTCTTGAATGCCAACCTTTTTTCCCATACTTTTCCAGCCACTTCCCTTAAGAAACACGGTGGTCTTTTCCTCCTCTTTGCCTTACTAACTTGCCTAATGCACAAGCTTGTTGCTTCAGCTATGGTGCTTTTGAGATATGTCCACTGCTCCTGCACTCAAACCCCTGTTTCTCTTCCTACCATGGCTTTTCTGAGAAATTCCTTCATTTTCATAAAGTCATCCCTCCTAAAATCTAGAAACCTTGCCTTATCAGTAGCCTCTTATATACTTTAAAACAGGTTATTATCACATTAGATATATTTAGTGCATGACACTAGTTGGGCAAATTTGCACAAATTTAATTTAACGCTAAGCAATTACAGCCTAATTCACTTCTATTGAAAATGTATAATTTTGGAAAATTAGTGCCATTTTATTTTAGCTCAAACATCACATCCAGTGAATATAGCAAAACTATTTTTACAGCAAAATTAACCAGTTTTACAGTATCAAACGCTCCCAAATTCCAGCCACCCTCTGGATAACACCCACTAGATGGTCCATGAAGGCACTTAGGCAGCTCGGCCTGTACACTGGCTATGTGTGGACCAGTAGTGTGACCCAGCCCCTCTTTGAAAACTAATTTCCACATAGGTGGGCGCCCCACTCCATCCTCTTTTTGTCCACAGCAACAGGGTCTTTCTCTGTCCTCCATTATGGAGGGTGCTCATTTTATGTCCTTTCAAAAGATCCATGAGTTTTTTCAGCTACCTACATTGAGTAGCTTCAAATACTTCCAACTCCTCCATTCAATTTCTTTGCACCTTGGTCCCAAACCTTGGACTTTTCCAGACCCCACTATTCCTGAAAGATTAATAACGACTGCTTGGCAATCTCACCTGGGCTATATCAGTTGCTTCAATTCATGGACAATAATACTCCATCTGAAATATGTTATTACTGGACACAAGCCCTCAATGTACTTGCAGATCCTGCTTGTTGGCACACTATCTGGTGTGATCTCTATAAGTTTATCAAACAAGATAGGCTAAGGTTAACTCAATTCCAAATATTCCATAACTTATATTATTCCCCATGCAAGCTTCAAAGGATGGGTAGGCTCCTCTCTCCACTTTGCTATCACTGCCACCTAGCAGAGGGGACTATGCAGTACATTTTATGGACTGTACTAAAGTTGCCCCATTTCGGGCAGGCAGTATGGGCCTTTCTGGACCATTTTCTAGGTTTAGATGACCTTTTTACACCAGATGTATTCTTAGTTGGTCGTTTCCCGGCTGACATAATTGCAGCCTGTAAAGCCCATATGTCTCTTATTGCAGTTACTGCCAAACTAATCATCCTACGTCACTGGATGGATGATGCTATTCCTTCCTACACTGAATTGCACCAAGAAATCCCTAACACTCTGGTATTGGAGAAACATATAGCTACTATAAGAAGATGCCCCCAGCAGTTTAGAGATAGATGGGATCCCATTTATGCATTGTTTTCTTTACCTGTAGCAAGTTCATGACAAGGAGTCTCAAATTTACATTTAGTTTCCCAGCTTCAGGGGGTCCCCTAATTCTATTTATTTTCCCCCAATGAAATTTGGACTGCAGAGCTTCTGGGTAGGAGGGTGGACTGGGATTTGCTTCAGTTGTCTTTTTGTCTTTCATTGTTCATTGTTGTAGTTTGGGTTGTTGTAATTGTTTTTTTGCTGAAAATTAAATAAAGTATATTGAATGATAAAAAAATAGAACCCTTGCCTTAGTGTGGTTTGCTTCTTCTACTGTTCTTACTTTGAACAACATGTATGGTGGTCACTAGAACGTAAGTGGTAGCCCACCTCCCCAACTGTAACTCTTTCCCCATTTATAAGCACTCGGTACAATATCGTTTTTCTCTGGTGGGTTCTTCCACTAACTGTTTGAGGTATGCCCCCTGCAGGGCATCTAGGATATCCCTATCCCTTGTTGTAGCTGCAGTATTGGTGCTCCAGTTTATGTCTGGCAAACTGAAGTCACCCATAAGCAGCACCCCCCCTTAGTTTCCATCCCACTGATAGCCTCCATCAATGCCCTGTCCTGCTCCTCGCCTTGAGCCGGGGTCTGTAAATCACTCAAGCATAAATGGCAGTGCTCTTACCTGTTTCTGGTGTGACCCACAGTGCTTCCCCCTCTTCCTGCATCCCTTGTTCCTTGGTGGCTTGAATTCCCTCCCTTAGGTAGATTGCTACTTCTCCTCCTTTTCTTCCTGCTGTGTCTCTCTGGAAAAGAGCATATCCTGGCACCACTATATCCCATTCCTGGTTGTCTGTGCACCATGTCTCGCTCACAGCGACAATGTCCAGGTCTGCCTCTGCCATGAATGCCGTTAGGTCTGGTAGTTTGTTACATAGGCTGTGAAAATTTGTATTCATGGCTCTCCATGTTTTGGCATGTCCCTGTTTTCTATTTTTCCTGTTGTCATTATGCTTACCCTCTCCACACACCCCGAAGTGTATTTCCTATCCTTCCCTTTGGATGTATGCCATTTCTTATCTGACCTACCTTCCTTCCTTCCTTCCTTCCTTCCTTCCTTCCTTCCTTCCTATCTTTGTTGCTGTTTTTTTTTTGCTCTTTGTGTCTATTACTCGTTTGTGGGGAAGTGGCAGCTAAGGTCCTTTCTTCCAGTGTCACAGTGATAGGTTCCTTTGCTTCAAGCTCCCCATCCTCTAGTTTAACTGTCCAATGCTGACATCAAACTTCTGTTCTGGTGCTCTTCTACCTTCCCAGGTTAGGTGTAGTCCATCGTGCTTGAATAACTGCCTCTTCTAGAAGTCTTTCCAGGCACCTGTGAAGTGGTACCCTTTTTCCTGGCATCAGCTCTGTAACCATTTGTTTCCTTCCTTCCGATTCTGTCTAGATTTCTGCCTCTGCCCTATACCGGAAACATCTTGGAGAATCCAGTGATAATGTCTGGGAAGCTAGCTGTTTGCTTAGTTTGGTTAAAGAGATAGTGTATTAAAAAACAGTTAGCAAATTCATCTAGCCCTTACCTGCATAACAGTCACTAAATGGGTGTTGCTGTTTCATCACTTTGCGCCTTTATCAACTCCTTCATTTATTTTTTACATTTTTAATTTTGGGAGGAAGTGGTTGCTATGCCCAGTGCCATTTAATGCCTATAGTACCAGAATTTATGTTGTGGGGGGCTGCTATTGTAAATGGTAAAGTTGGCGCTTTTAGAATAATGTCATGAGAATAATCTCTAATTGGGCGCTTTCCCTATTGTTTGGATGCATACTTAAAAAAAAAATAAAAATAAAAAAGTTATTCCACCCCTGGAAAGCTATTCACTCCCCCCACAGCCCTCTGACTCCCGGCTAAGTTCCCGTTTATGGGGGCAGCTCTGCTTCAACTATGTGTTGCTTACAGTCCAAGAGAGTGCACTGCTGCTTAAGTGCATAAGGATGGGGGAGCAAGGCAGCCAGGACCTCTTCCAGTAAAGTAGAAAAAAAACATTACTCAAGACAGCAGTCGGTTTGTGAGTCATGAGCTGGGAATAGGAACAGGAACGGCAAGACTATCTAAGCCGCTATACTGACTGAACCTTAGAGGACATGGTGTTACTTTATTATTATTAAAGGGGAATGTCCACCTCCCGGCTGCCAGCAGAGTCACACAGACTTAGTTATATAATAACTGTTTATTAAAAGCTGCTTTTTCCCACCTTATTCCTGTTTGTGATAATTTGCTCATGAAATTGCTATTTTCACTCTTTCCCCTGACCTCAGCTGCGATATGCTGTGAAGCAATGCACATGCACCCTAGCTCGCTCCGGGAGTGTGATGTAGCATATGGGGATAGTGATACCATGATAAAGCCCGTAGCACTTAATGTTGAAATCAAAAATCATCTCTCAATTATGCTGTCATCTGCTGAGAACAAGATCTGATGTGCGATCACCGTTGTGGACCTTTTTATGTTGCCACGCTTGCGCAGCCAACATCTTGCAGTAGTGCAAATTTGGAGGTGTGGTCAATGTTGGGCAAATGCAGGGCATGCACCATTAGGTGTGTCCTGCATTCTCCAATCAGCCAGTAGCAGGGGCTGACACCCTGCCTAGCTAATGAGGTGAAGACATCACAGAAATGGTCCACTGCAATGAGAGCGAAGTTCTCATGCAGCGTGACCACAACACGCCTCCCTCTACGTGCAGGCAACATGGCGGCAGTGACTGCCACTGTTGCCTGTAAAACCCCCTTTACTATGTGCTGATAGGGGTGCCCAGTCCCCATTGGCATCATGTAACCCCCCTTTCTTTGATTGCTGAGGGGGTGCTCAATCCCCCTTGGCATCATATGCCCCCCCAACAGTTTTTTTTGCCCACGGCGGCCCAATTCCTGTCGACGATCCCTCCCTCCCTTGAATTTTGTCAACATGGGAGCCCACTCCCCATCGCCATAATGTGTTCCCCCATTTTTCTTTGCCAAGGGGTGCCCTCCCCTCAACCCTGCTGCCCCCTTTCCTTGTTTGCCGATGGGGTGCCTAATCCCTGTCGCCAAAGCACCCACCCACACACACACACACACTCAGGTGGCATGCTGGAAGCCCACCCCAGCATGCCAAAGCACCTATGAAAATGAAAACAGTCCCCCGATGTCTTTTTTTTTAACCTATAAAGCAAAAATGGTCCCTCGTAGTCTTCCAACCCCCCTCTCAGAACCCACACCCACCCACTATGCACCCTGCCGCCCCACACCCCCTCTCACCCCCCCTCACCCCATACTTACCTCCGGAGTCCGGCGTGATGATCTTTGGTGGACTGAACACGTCTGCACTCGCCAAAGCCGATCGCGAACTGAGGAAATGCCGGTAAGCTGTATAATGGAATAAATAGGGGGTTTTCAACTTTAATGCATATCTCGGGCATTTTTGGGAATTTTTATGCCAAATTTTCAACATGGGGGTTTTTGGGACCCCTCCTCATGAATTCTGTCACTGTCATGTCGTTATTCAGTCCCGAAAGGTGATTTCGCAGTCACTGCACGGAATCACCTTTTGGGACTGATTAACGAGATGACAGTGCCACTGTTCATGAGGTGGGCTCCCAAAAAGCCTATGTTGCAAATTTGCTGGAAAAAATCAAAACAATGGCTGTTTTAAGAGCGCGGTTGCCACGCATGCTTGTAACTTCGCCGACCGCAATATTTTCATGCCAGATTTTCAACATTGTCATTTTTGTACACCTGCTTGTGAACAGTACAACTGTCATTTTTCACATCCTGGCTGAAATGTGTTTCCACACTTCTGGTGCTCAATAGCGCGGTCACTGTGGGAAATCAGTGTTCTGGCCAGATTATGAAAATGACAGTGACACTGTTCATGAGCAGAGGTCCTAAAATGCCTATGTTGAAAATTTGGTGACGATCCTCCATAAAATGACTGTGTTACGAGCGTGCGTTGGCAGATTGCATGCACACTCGTAACGTCGTGCATTTGTAATATTTCACTCTGGATTTTCAGCATTGGCATTTTTCCACACCTCTTGATGAACAGTACAGCTGTCATTTCACATATCCTGCCCAAAATGTGTTTTCGCACATCCGGCACAGATTAGCGCGGTCACTGTGCGAAATCACTTTTTGGGACAGTTTCAGGAAATAAGTAAGTAAAATTTATTTTTAAGCGCTTTTCAGAAACCAAAGCACTGTACAAGTGAACAGACATTTAGTTACAAAGTATAACAATAACAATAACAATAAAATCACAGTAAAAATCACTCTTCATACGCTTTCAGGAATAAATAAGTTTTTAACTCTGACTTAAAACTCTCGATGGTCAGGCAGCTTCGTATCCGACGAGGTAGAGAATTCCACAGGGTGGGGGCAGCGTAAGAAAATGCACGTGCCCCAGATGTTTTTAAATGAACCCTGGTAATCTCTAGCAATCCCTCATCGGCGGATCGGAGTGAACGAGAGGGACAGTGGGGAGTAAGGAGATCTTGTAGGTACTGCGGTCCCTGTTCATGTAGGGCTTTGTAGGCCAGTAACCCGACCTTGAAGGTGATCTGCCACTGAACTGGCAGCCAGTGCAGTCCGCACAGCACAGGCGTAATATGACTGCTTCTGGATGTCCCAGTCAAAAGCCTGGCTGCTGCGTTCTGCACCAGCTGCAAGCGGCGGATATCAACCCCCGGTAGCCCTAGGTACAGGGCATTGCAGTAATCAAGGTGAGAGGTCACAAAGGCATGGACCAATGTAGGAAGGTCATCCGGAGGAACTAGGTGTTTCACCCGGGTGATATTCCTAAGATGGTAAAAAGAGGATTTGACAATGGATGATACCTGCAATTTTAGGGTCAAACCGTCGTCAATAATTACGCCCATGTTACGCACCCAGTCTGAGGTTGAGAGCTGGGCACCATCGAGCCATATGCCCGAAGGAAGCCCAGCCCTACAACCTGCCTCAAGGTGACCTGGGTCCACCGCCAACACCTCAGTCTTATCCGGCTTTAACCTCAGCCAGCTGGCACTCATCCGATCCTTAATCTCGGACAGACAGCTGTTAAGCATAGAGACTGTGTCTTCCTGTCCGGGATTAAAGGACAAATACAGCTGAGTATCATCTGCATAGCAGTGAAAACCCAAACTGTATCGCCTAATAATGTCTCCCAATGGCAGCATATAGATAGCGAACAACCTGGGTGCCAAAATGGAGCCTTGCGGTACCCCACAGGACAGGAAGATGGCATCAGAGGAATAAATTCCAGTGACAACCCTCTGTCTCCGTTCCGTGAGGAAAGATCGAAACCAAAGCAGAACTGTACCAGACAGTCTGCAATAAAGCCGCAGGCATTCCAAAAGCACACCATGGTCCACAGTATCAAATGCTGCAGAGAGATCAAGAAGGACTAAGATAGTACAAGCCTTTCGATCTCTCGCAATCAGGAGATCATTTAAAACCCGGACAAGGGCAGTCTCAGTGCTATGTCTTTTCCTAAATCCTGATTGAAGAGTATCATAGATATTGTGATTTGTAAGATGGTCATCCAGTTGTAGCGCAACTACCTTTTCAATAACCTTACCCACAAAGGGCAGGTTAGAGACAGTAGTTAGCTAGACAGTCCAGATTCAGTGAAAGTTTTTTCAGGAGTGGTCGAACGATTGCCTCCTTTTGGGGATCAGGAAAGACCCCCTGCTCCAAAGATTTCCAGACAATTTCAGCAAGGATCGGGCAAATAGTATCTACGCAACCTAATAACAGTGATGTAGGGCCCGGATCCAAGCTACAGCTGGTTGGGCGTATAGTCTGGACAATCCTCACAATATCCATGAATTCCGGCTTACCAAAGTCAGACCAGGTGACACAGGTGTTTGTTTCCCCTCGTCGATCACCGCAAACCCTTAAAGAGTGAGCCTGGCTGATATCCGACCTAATGCTAGCAATCTTATCAGTGAAGAACCGAGCAAGCTCATCACACTTTATTTGTGAAAAATCTCTTCCAGACTGTAGACAGAGTGGATTGCACATTCTGTCGACAGTCCGAAAGAGATGAGCTGGTCGGTTCCACGCAGCAGCAATCTTCCTGGACAGGAATTCTGCCTTCTTATGGGTGATTGCTGATTGATAGATACCATAATGATCTATCAACCTAAGTCTGTCAGCATCCAGGCCGGACTTCCGCCAGGCCCTCTCTAGCCTTCGCCCCACTCTCCTCAGTTCCTTCAAGGACTCATCAAACCATGGGTCCTTGGGCACTGAGTGATGAAGCAATTTCTGATTTCTGGGAAGCAACTAGGTCCAGGGCCTCACTCACCACCTTATTATAGGCAAGAGCGAGGTCCCTGGACCCATGCTCTTGCCTGAAATACCCGATAGGTCCAGTACCGCTAGTAGACCCTCTGGAGTAACTCCCCTTAAAGGGCGATACTGGACCATCTCCATAGAGGCAGGCCTATGAGGGGGTGCCCAAAGCTGAATCTTATGGTGTGATGGTCCGTCCACACATTCGGTTCCACCCCCAAATGTGTAACCTCCAAATCCAGTAGGAACACTAGATCCAATGAGTGACCCCCTATATGGGTAGCAGAGGTAACTACCTGTGACAGGCCCAACATAGTCATAAGTTGGAGGAAGTTCCTGCAAAAGTCGAGAGTTGATGTAGACCAGGCATTGAAGTCACCCAGTATTAACCATCTGGCCCCATGCCATGTCGACGACGAAATCCGAACTCCTAGGAATTCTCCACCATCACCGGGTGGACAGTAGATGAGGAGACTCCTGAACCCTGCACCTGCGGCCAGGATACACTCAAAGGATCTAGTGTTACCCATTGGCACATCCACAAGATTCAGATCTGTTCTAAAAAAAATGGCTACTCCCCCGCCCCTACGATCCAATCTCGGGCGGTGTATCACTGAGAACCCAGCTGGAGCAGCAGAGTCTAATATAGGACCTGCATTCTCATCCAGCCAGGTCTCGGTGATACATGCCAGGTCAGATGTTGCAACAAGATCTGCAATAATTGCAGTCTTGTTCTTAATGGACCTGGCATTACATAACACCGCCCGGGTTGGGTGGGTTTTCGGAGAGGAGCGCAGCTCCAATCTGTGGAGCCCTTGGGTATGGGAATCAGGGATGGAGGACCCCTCTCCTGATCCCATTTCGCCACATGGTGTCTCCTAGTCCCAACTACCCCTATCTGCCCACTCCTTTCCATTCTCCCACTCTGTCCAGTCCAACCATCCTTCAAGTGCCTTCTCACTATCCCCACTGCATGACACTTATTAAAGACATCAGCAAACAAGTGGGGACAGTGAAAAAGACGAAGGCTCCGGAGCAGAGCGGGAGAGTAGCGCCTGACCGTCGTAAGACCTATCTGACACATCTTAAACAATCAGTGTCTAATAAAACTATCTCAACTTAAAAACCAACCTACCCTCAAACAAAAATAATCTTATGCTAAAACAAACAAAACCTATAATAATAAAATAAAAATAAACGGATTAATAAAAATATATTAAAATTTAACTATTAAACCAGCATCAAAGTTTAACTCAAATAGCATCAAAAAGAGTTAACATAAAGAGGTGGATAATGAGTCTTCAAACTAAAAACCGGAGAATATAAATTTGAACTCATCAAAAACTCTCAGTAAGGTATGAGAGTAAGTGCAAACGGTCCAAGTCTTTTAAACCCCTCACTCAAGGTCTTTTAATCTCCACAGACTCCTGCTGCTAGGAGAGATAGGGCATATTCAGGATCAAAACATAGAGAGCTAAAGGCATCCAATATTACAGGTCTATGAACTCCAGGCTCTCTCACAACCCGGATGATCAGAGTCAGTCTGCCTTGTGAGCAAAGTAAAACTTAAACAGTTCTAATCAATGAGCATAGGTATCGGATTGATCGTGTGAGGGAGAATATCTGCCCCAGAGTGGACTACTGACCGAGGCCGGGACCACAGCGATGACCCCGGAGCGGTGTCCACCCACCAGTAGACCCCTCCGGTAGGTCAAGGAGATACCGGTGGTTTTCACCCACTCTCCAGCAGGTCCAAGCCGGCATCACCCGCCCTGAGCCCAGCCAGCATCAACCACCCCAGGCAACCATCTCACAACACACCCCCAAACTACGATCACTGTAAGAATCCATAAACACAAAATCATCTTTAAATCTCCTCACAGTCAAAGGCAACAGGACCGGGGGGCCAGCACAATCACACTCTCCTCCCCAAACTCCACCAACCTTAAATGCCCCGATGCAGCAAACAATTCAGTGCTATAGTCATTCACTCTAATAAACCAATGATTCCACTTGTTGTCCGTTCGTGGCTCAGAAGGCAGCCCAGCCCAACTCCCAAATGTCCCAATACAACTCACAATTTGATGCAATTTGATGCAGTAGTCGTTACTTCCAGAAGCCGAAATAACAGTAAATAACAGTGACACTGTACATGAGCAGAGGTGCTAAAATGCCTATGTTGAAAATTTGGGGCCGAACGTCCATAAAATGATTGTGTTACAAGCGTGCGTTGCGCATTTCCCATGCACCCTTGTAACTTCACAAATCTGCAATATTTACATGCAACATTTTCAACACTGGCAATTTTTTCACACCTCCTTATGAACTGTACAGCTGTCATTTTTCACATCCTGCCAAAAATGTGTTTCCGCACTGCACTACCAAAGCCAATGCCAGCATGACAACATTCGGCATTGACAAATGCTTGCTAAAGCCTTGACAAGCCCAGTGTAATCATACAGCTGCCGCAGCAGTTTGCTTTAAATTTCAACACCGGTTTTATTTTTGCCTGCCGCCATCCTGCTTGCACCATTGGAGCATTTTCTTTCAATTTTACAGTGTAGTGTCGGACTATTGCCATCCCGGGGTTCCACATTGTGTTCGAATTCCCCCTGGAATATGGTTTACTGTTGTGTGGTGGGTTGCCACAGTGACAGCTGCGAATCGGACTGCTGCAAGTTGTCCTTCCATATCTGTCCCTGTGATGGCAGGCTACCGTCAGTGTGGGCAGCACAGATCAAGCGTGAGAATCTGCCAGATATCCACGGTCACAACAGAGTTGTCTGCTCATTGCATTTCTCGGCTGAATGCTATGAGCGAGACTTGAAGGTAATTCAACTGATATGCCATTCGTTTAATGTGTGTGGCTATTGGTGTGCTACAGCTTCTCCATGTCCATTTGCAAAAGTGCACTGAGCTTTCTGAAGTGCTCAGTACCCTGTTTTCTATTGTCCACTTTCTTATTATATAGGTGAACCACCGATTGAACCAGGCACTTGTTGGTGCTGTGGAGGGACAAGTTCAACATCTGCTAAATTATTCCCACACCAATGTATTTCTTCTATGTGCCCTATTAACTGCTGTTGATGCTTTGCCTGCCACTGTTCATCCCCGTAGAACCACCAAGCAACCCAAAATAAAAACATGAGGATGTTTCATACTTACCTATTTTTATTACGAGTTAGAAAATGGGCTTTACAAATAAACTAATCTGATTGGCTGGCATGGGGTACAGTAACTTACAGTGAGAGCCCTGTAAGTTAAAAGTGCCAGCCATGCCAACCCAGTCAAATATCCTGGTGCCCACCCTGCTTTGCAATTGGTCAAAACCAACAAAACAAAATTTAAAATCGCCGCCATTTTTTCTCTCTCGTTAAGCGAGAGATACTGATCTAAAGACTGTCACGGTCCTTTAACAGAGTGACCACCACATGTGAGCAAGCATGTATAAAACAAAAAAGGAAACGGTATTTTCTTTTTATTGCTGCATCACGCTAAAACAAACTTTGTTTTTGTGAACCGTCCACAATGGTAACAGCAACACTCTCCCGACGCTCCTCTCGTGCCTCTTCTATACAGCATGTTCAGTAGCGAGTGGTCCCTCGGTTCAACTTTTGAATATTTAAAATAAAAAAAGTGTTCAGCATAGTGATGCCCCATATTAAAACAGACTCTGTTCAGAATACTGATTGCCCATGTCTCCTCCTATGGGTTGTTACCTCACCTCTGTAAAAGCACTTCTGCCTCCTCTGCTCTCTGTTCCCCATAACCGCTGAAAAGGTATTCATCCAAGCACAACACCGCTTGCAGTCACAGTCAGTTTCCATTCATTTTAAATGTAAAACTAACACCATGCTTTAAGTATTAAAAATAAAAAGCATTTTCATTTAGTCCGATTGCCCTGCCACCTCATTTTTCCAACTCTGTACTTGCTGCTTGCACATGACTTCATCGTGCTCAATTGCAACTTTCAAAACAAAAGTCTCTAGCAGGAAGCAAAAATAAAGAAAACATTTTCTTTTCACTTTATAAAAACAAGTATTGGAGGAAACAATTCCAAAAATGTAATGCCTTATTAAGCAACTCATGTAGGGGAGAGTGGGGAGTACAAGAGAATGGCAGTAGAACAGCACAGACACAAATTAACTACTTTACAACAGACCCACTTCAACTGCATTTCCTCCCTATTATTTTTTTTTATTTCTTTTTAATTAAATCACATATAGAAATACTTCTGTTAGCCCATTTTCAAAGCGCAATAATACCCTCCAGGGTGGGTGGTATGGGCAATACCGGACCTTCCAGGGGCTATAAGGCCCTCAGCCTGCAGCGCCGGGCCTCATTACGCCCCTGGGCTGCCCGGTATTGCCCAGTACCACCCACCCTGTTGGGTATTACTGCTTGCATATTCTCTGCCGTGCTTTTTATGTAGTATTTATTATATTTATCTGATGTGTTCTGCTGCTCTGGCTTGAGGTCTGACAGTGCATGTGTTTACTGTTGCCATGGCAACCATGCTCAGCTCGCTTTGGTGTCCTGCTCCTTCACTAAGCTGTGTCTAGTTTTTAAAACCCCTTCTCTTTAGCCAAAATGTCAGTACACATCAAAGCATATTTTATTTTTAAAAGAGCCTTTCTCCAACCAAAATGCTTGTACATACATTAAGCAAACATAACAATAATAAACAATCGTAACAGAACAAATTTAAAATCCATAAAATCTGCAACACTATAAATATTACATTGGTCAATCTAAAAAGAATCTGAATATGCTAGGCCAAATAAATGAGCTTTAAGTGCAGTTTTAAAACTCTGGCCGGTCAGGCAATCTCGCACCCGATGAGGTAGAGAATTCCACAGGGTTGGGGCCACAAAAGCGAAAGATTAGGCCCCAGATGTCTTTAAATGGACCCTAAAAATCTCCAGCAATCCCTCATCAGTGGATCGGAGAGGACGGACGGGGCAGTAAGGGTGAAGGAGATCTTGCAAGTAAGGGGGGTCCCTGATTGTGTAGGGCTTTATAAGTCAGTAACCCCATCTTGAAGGTGATCTGTCACTGTACTGGCAGCCAATGCAGTCCACGGAGCACAGACATTATGTGACTGGTTCTAGGAGTACTAGTCAATAGCCTGGATGCCGCATTCTGCACTAGCTGTAAGCCCTAGGTAAAGGGCGTTGCAGTAGTCAAGGCAGGAGGTTATGAAGGCATGGACCAACACTGGAAGATCATCAGGAGGAGCCAGATGCTTCACCTGGGTGACATTCTTCAGATGGTAAAAAGAGGTTTTGACTACTGCTGACACCTGAGATGTAAGAGTCAAGCCATCATCAAAAATAACGCCCATGTTCCGCACCCAGTCTGAGGTAGTCAGTTGAACACCCCCAAACCAAAGCCCAGAGAGATGTCCTGCCAGCAAACCCACCTCCTGATGATCTGAGTCCACAACCAGTATTTCAGTTTTAGCCGGTTTCAACCGCAGCCAGCCCATACTCATCCAATCCTGGATCTCTGGTAGTCAGTTGTTAAATATCGAGAGGAATACATTCTGTCCAGGCACAAAGGACATGTACAGCTGAGTATCATTTGCATAGCAGTACATAGTACAAGCTGTCAAGTCATAATTGGGTTGTTTTGAACTTTGGTCCTCAGACATGTCACTTGCATCTTAGTCTCCTACCATCCCTTTCAAGCATCAGCCACGCAGCCATTAATATCACATGGTGCAATTATTTCAGTGCACTGAATTCAGATTTCCAGTGGGTCATGTGTTTGGTTTCGTGCAGTGTCTGGGCAACAGCATGGCTGCATGGCAGTTGGAAGCCAGGTTGGGGTAGGGAGGTGCTTCATCCAGCACTGCATCTTCTGCTCATGTTCCAGTCAAAAACCATACTAAGGTGTGGCAGATAAAGACCAGTCTTTAAAGACCATATCTGTTTTTTTTTGATGTGCAGAGGTGTTCTGGAATTACCCATGGCCAACTGTGGTTTATGCCAATAGGAAAAAACCTAGTTAGGTGTGACAGGAACATCATTACGTTTGCATTAATGGCAGTTTCCATTTTTACTGCTGTTCCCCAGTATGTAGGCTAGTTTGTTACTGTTGTTGGCATAATGGAAACTCAGTATGTGGCCCTGCATCGGTGTGTTCATAGAAACATAGAACCATAGAAACACAGACATAGAAACATAGACTTCAACGGCAGATAAGGACCACTTGGCCCACCTAGTCTCCCCATTTCCCTACCTAGAGGATAAGCTGCAGATCCTATTTAACCAACGGCCTGTTTCTTCCTATCTCTCACAAAAATTGCCTTATGTCTGTCCCATGCATTCTTGAATTCTCATAATATTGTCTCAAAGATGTAGCTTCAGCAATGGGTAGGTGTGAATGGGTTTAGTCTCTGTACGATGCCTCATGAATCTTGGCTCCAATCACTAATAACCAATAGCTAATGACATATATTTACTATCTCAGCTTAAATACCTACTAATCATAGAAGGCCATCAGAAATCTGACACATACCCATTTCTTCCTGTACTTCTTTCTGCCAACATTATGGAAACACACTTTTTCGTGATGCAGGTCTGCATACAGATTGTTCTACAGCAATAATGGACATTGCCATGCATGCCCAAGTACTTCTGTGATCAATTGACCTGTATGCCACAGTTACTGGCTGCAGGCGGGAAAGAGTTCTTGCTTTGTGAAATCACAGGTACTTAAGAGTTGTCCAAGTACCTACTGGGCCAGAGGAGATAGGAGTAATAAGAGGGGAAGAACACCACAGAGCCATCTATCTGATGTCCCATGGCCTATGTGCTTTTATGGGTCCCCATGCCAATGGCACTGGTGCCAAGTCTCCACATGTGTGTACTGGTTCCAAGGGACTGAAGGTGGATGTAGGACATCCCTCTGGAACTCTTGCCATGGTTGCAAAAGCCATGTCTTTCCATACTGTCTTACTCTGTGTGTGTGTGTGTGTGTGTGTGTGTGTATATGAGTGTGTGACTGTAGTGTGTGTGTGTGTGTGTGTGTGTGTGTATATGTATGTATCTGTAGCATATGTGATTGCCTGAAATTTATTACCTGCATGCATGTTGTCCCTGGAGTGCCTTGTATCAGGTGTTTATGCAATGTTTTCATATCAGCATGTGCCCATGGTGGTAGGGTGTTGGGGAGAGGGTGCACACGATCAATGCCAATGGCATGTGTTGTTGCCATGAGGATCACCCCTGGGTGCATTCCACCATGAGATCTTCATTTATGACATTGCATAGGGTCTTCAAGGGGAAGCATGTCTGTTGTCAGACTCATCTCTGCAAGTAAATATACACACTCAAGGTAACCCAGAATGGGGCTACCAACAATGTACATATTCTGCTTGGATAGCCCTTTGTTGATAGGCTAGGGGATGTCCATCTGTGTTCCCCCTCTTGCTGCGAAAGACAAAGTGGGCACATGATAACCACATATACGGACATCTGTGGTATAAACAAGCTGCAACATCATTTACAAAAATAAGGGCGGCTATACACGAAGTTGGGTGTGGTGGAGTTTCGGGGGGGGGGTATGATGACATACTTTTTTCTCCCAGATAGTGGTGCATTATTGGAACTGAATCCTGAAGGATATATGTGTGTGTGTGTGTGTGTGTGTGTGTGTGTGTGTGCCTGTGTCTGCGTCAGTGTGTGTGTGTATGTGTGTGTCAGTGTCTGTCAGTCAGTGCCTGTCTGTCAGTGTCCATCTGTCTGTGTCCATCTGCTAGTGTGTGTGTTTTGTGTGAGTCTGTCTGTCTGTCTAATGAGTGACTTGTGTCATGTTTAATGGAGTGGGTGTGCACCAGCATGTGGTCATGGCAATCGGAAGTGGGGGGGGCACCCATGACAGTAAGGGCATAGCATCCACAGCCATCTAAGTGATGTACTATGCCCTATGTGGTCTTCATGATTCCCATCCCACAGGTGACTCTGTCCCCATCCACACAGGTATGGACTGACTCTGCGGAGGGCAGGTGGAGAGAAAACGATATATGGAGATCCTACCATTGATGTCAAAGCCCTGTCTTGCCATGATGGCCTGCTGTTTTACTGTCATGTGTGTGTGCGTGTGTGTGTCACTGTCAGTCTGTCTGTTGCCTGCGATTTATTGCCTTGTTGTCGCATGCCCTTTGGGTGGTGTTGGGGTGGCCGCATTATCAATGGCAAAGGCATGCTCCATCCCTAAGCACTTTGTTCATGAATTCCAAGGCTAAGGGCTAGATGGACGATAGTGGGCTCATGATGGCTGAAGGTGGGGTGTTGGAGGCACATCCCCAACCCAGTCCAAGTACGCAACTCTTGTGCTATCCTGGAGAGGGAGTGTCCCAAAAGGGCACCCCAGTTGAGACTGAGAAGTCGGTGCAGGGTGAAATCCCCATGTGGAGAAGCAGAAGACACTTCAGTAAGGAGGAGACTCCATAATCAAGGGAGTGAGAATGGGGGCAGGGAGCAAGCAATTTGGGGTGATCCATTGCCTGCGTAGTGCTTCAGCATGTATCGAGGGACAGATTATCCAGAGGATCAGGGGTCAATAGGATGGGAGTGGGAGCTAGACACCATCGTCTGCTTGGGGACGAATGATGTGGCCAAAAACTGGCCAGAGGTACTTCAGGCGGACTTGCATTGGGAGTGGTGGGAAAATGGTATGGGAAGGACAAAGAGCAAAAAAAAAAAAAAAAGGATAGTGCAGACAAGACCCATTGGAAGGCAATGTGTGTTAATCCCCCGAAGCCTTGAAAACAATATGGCAGACCTAGAAGACACAATGGTGGAGAGGCTGATTAGACATAGTAGCCACCACGGAAACCTGGTGCTATGAAACCCATGATTGGGATCTGGCTATCCCAGATTATTCACTGTTCAGGAGCTGGGGGGGGGTAGGAAAGTAAGTGGGGTGTCACTCTATGTCATAGTCAGCAAAAAGGCAGTGAAAGGACAAAGCAAATGGAAGGACAGAAATTATTTGGACTATACTACAGAGACAGAAGGGGATGTTTTACACAGCAGGGTGATATACAGAAGTGGGTAGGGTGGCTAGGAGAGTGCCACAGGGGTCTGTACTAGGACCAGTGCTCTTCAACATCTTCATCAGTGACATTGCTGAAGGACTGGCAGGGAAGGTGTCTATTTGCAGATGACACAAAAATCACCAATACAGTGGACAGCACTGAGGGGGTAGAACAGATGAGAGGGGTTCTGGTTAAAATTATGCACCTTGTACATAGAAACCCAGTAGCTGTATACAACATTGGTTGGGGGAGGGTGTTAATCTAACAGTATGGAAAGAGGAGAGGGGCCCAGAGGTAGTAATTTCAGACAAGCTGAAGGTGGCATCATAGTGTGACAGTGCAGTGGGTAGAGCCAGCAGAATGCTAGGGTGTGTGTGTGTGTGTGTGTGTGTGTCGCTGTCTGTGTCTGTTGCATGTGATGCATTGCCTGGCAGTTGGATACACTTTGGGTGGGTTGAGAGAGGGGCGCATTATCAGTGGCAAAGGCATATGTAGTTACTCCATCCAAAAACATAGTCAGGAATGTAAGCTAAAGCACACCTGGTACTGCCAGTGTGGCCAGTTGTTCTTTTGGTAGGTGGGCCATTTCATCACGCATTGCTAGGTGTGCTTCATTGACAGGGGAGCATGGTGATCAGTGTGGTTCCTGTGCTGCAGCACTTTGTCACCAGTGACTAAAAACATGCAGCTCATGCCAGGAAGCATAGCACAAGTGACTATGATGAATATGTATTGTGAGAGCACTACTGTGAGGGTGGGGATATGTTAAATGCCATTTCTTCCAATTGAACACCTGTTCAATGTTGCGCATGGTGGTCTTGACAGTTGCCAGTTGGTACACAAACATGGGTTGGCCAGTTGCAATTTTGCCAATGCAGAGTGAATTCTTTTGCACCACTAAAGGTGAGACATGTTCATGCCCATGTCAATAGTTGGGCTATCAGTGCTCATGGATATTAAGAACCAACTCAAGATGGCAAGCACATTCTGGATGCCCAAAGGGGACTAGTGGGTGCGTCACAAGTGTTCCATCTGACACAAGGATGGAATGCTACACACAAAGGAGTGGGGTGGAGTGGAGTGGCCTCCCAAAGAAAAAAACAAAAAGAGAAAACAACAAGCTGGTTTAGCACAGAGACCAACCAGGCAGTAAGGGATATGGTGTCAGCTTACAAAAAAACTCAGAGGGACCAAAATAGAGGACGGCTTGGAGGTGTCCCTGAAAATGGATAATGTCCCTGGTAGGGCAGTGCAGCTGGGTAAATCTCAGTAGGAAGAGGTGCTAGTGGATGGAACGTAAAATGGTACCAAGTCCTTGTTCTCCAATGCTGGTGAGAAGAAGACAAGAAGCATGGGATTGTTACTGTCAGGCAGGGGAAATAGTGGGTCAAGGAGTGTTTTGGCAAAGGATGATGTCTGAAAGGGGTGGAGCTGAAGAAAGCTTGAGGGAATTTGAATTACAAACAGAAGTTGACTGTGGACTCTGTTTGCTGGAGAAGCTGAGAGGGAGAGCAGCTACTAGCTATCCTACAGCAAGGAGGTGATTTACTGAGTACATTGAATTGAATTCTTAATTCAGGGGCCTGTAATAGTAAGCAGAAGTCAGTTTTTTGGTTCTCTGTTTTTGGGGTCGTCTTTAGTTAGTGTAACTTTAATTTGCCAGGGAGGTAATCTAGCTGGGAGAATATTTGCAATCATTTGTGACTAGAGCTGTTACTGAAACTCTGTGAAAGAGGTGTCTGATAATAGGAGGAACTGAAGAAGGCTTGAGGGACTACGGATTACAAACATACAAACATACGAAAATGCAACCAGAAACAGGCCTCACAGTCTATCGAGTCTGCTCATTTGTGCAGTTAGCCCCTCAATTTGCAGCTGCCCCACCCCTCTTCATAACAACCCCCCTCACTCTGTCCCACCCATCTTAAATCCGCCCACTGTTCTATAGGATACTACTTCCTCGAGCAGAGTATTCCACTTGTCCACCACCCTTTCCATGAAAAACAGTCTCTGGATTTCCATTCTGAATCTTCGCCCTTCCAATCTCATCTGCTGCCCTCTCATGTCCCTCCCCCTTCTGATCTAAAAAATCCCTTCTGTATTAGTCTTGTTTATTCCCTTTAAGTATTTAAAGGTTTCGATCATATCCCCCATCCCTCCTCTCCTCCAGGGAATACATGTTCGGCTCTCCCAGCCTATCCTCATAAGATTTTCCCTCCAGTCCCTGGATCATCTTCGTTGCCCTATGCTGCACCCCCTCCAACAATCTGATGTCATTCTTCAGGAATGGATGCCAGTACTGCACACAGCATTCCAGGTGTGGCTGGATCAGTGACCAGTACAAGGGAGGATCACCTCCCTGTTCCTGGAGGAGATTCCCCTTGCTATACACCCCAGCATCTTGCTGGTCTTTGCAGCCACCTTCCTGCACTGAGCTAAGTGGTTTATACTCCCCATTACAAGCACCCCAGATCCTTTTCCTCCACGGTGTTTTCCAACTATACCCCTCCCAGCTGATATTTCCTCCCCTGGTTCCTAGCTCCGAAGTGCAGGACCTTGTACTTCTTGGCATTGAACCCCAACTGCCATGTTTCTGACCACTCCTGTAGTTTGGTCAGGTCCTCCTGTATGCCCCTCCACCCCTCTATGTCATTTACCACAGCTCCCATCTTGGTATTATCTGCGAACAGACTGATCTTTCTCCGGATCCAGTGTGAGATATCGGCTATGAATATCTCAAACAGCACTGGTCCCAGTACTTATCCCTGCGGTATCCACTCGTTACTTCCCTTGGTGATGAGAGTTCCCCACCACCACCTCCCTTTGCTGCCTACCCCTCAGCCAGTTGGTGATCCAATTGACCATCTTTGTTCCCACCCCTATATATTCCAGCTTTCCCCCCAGCCTCCCATGTGGCACAGAGTCTTGCTGAAATCTAAATATAAGACATGCACTGCATAGCCCTTGTCCAGTTCCCTGGTTACCCACTCATAGTACCCAACTAGGTTTGTCTGGCAGGACCTGCCCGAGACAAACTTGAGCTGTTGATCATTCTGGAGACCATTGTCTTCCAAAAAGGTCACCAGCCTCTCTTTTAGGATTGTCTCCATGAGCTTCCCAACAATTGAAGTGAGGCTCACCAGCCTGTAGTTGCCTGGTTCATCCTTTGGGCCATTTTTGTGAATGGACACCACATGAGCCATCCTCCAGTCTTGTGGCATGCATCCTGTGTCCAGTGATGTACTGAACAGGTCTGCCAATGGTTCTGCAAGGATCTCCACTAGCTCGCTAAGTACCCTAGGATGAATGCCATCTGGTCCCGGTGCCTTGTCCACCCTCAGCTCCTTTAGTCCTTCCAATACCCTGTCCTCTGTAATCCCAATATCAGTCTCCCTTCCCCCCCTGCCCACTCCACCCCTCCCTTTGGGTATCTGCCCCACCTTTTCTTTCAAGAACACAGAGCAGAAGTAATCATTCAGTGCCTCTGCCTGGTTCTCCCCCTTATCCACCCACCCCCATCCTTCCTAATCCTCACAATCTGATCTTTGTTTCTCCTTCTCTCGACAATGTATCTGAAGAAGTCCTTTTCCTCATCCTTAATTCCCTGTTCCAGTCTCGGCTCTCTGGAAGCTTTGGCTACTCTGACTAGCCTGGTAACCTCCCTGGGCTTCTTCGTGTACTCATCCTTTTCCTGTTGCCCACCAGATTTCCTGAGTCTCTGGAATGCTTTTCTCTTGGCTCTTACCCCTTTCATGATCTCCTGAGTCAACTAACTGGGCTTCTTTGCTCTACCCTTGTTGCTCCATTTCCTGGTACAAGTATCAGAAGCCTCTGCTAGCCCTATTTTAATAATATCCCATTTTTGGCTAGCATCCATACATGTTTGAATTCCTGCCAGATGTCTAACCAAAATGTCCCCCATCCTTTTAAAGTCCACCCCTTAAATTCAGTCACCCTGGTATCCGTATCTCCTGTTTCCCTGCCCATACATCGAGTGATGGTCACTCCCAGCCAGGGGGTCCTCCTCTTCCAGATCCCTTACCGCCTCCCAATTTGTTAGTACCAGGTCCAGAGTCCTTTTCACCCTAGTCGACTCTTGGACTAACTGCACCAGAGAGCTATCCTGAATTGCCTCTAATAATCTGCACTCATGGTGGTTGGGGTACTCAAGTCCACCCCAGATATGTTGAAGTCCACCACCATCACTGTGTTCCCCTTCCTACAGACCTTTCTAATCTGCTCAGCCAACTCCCTATCCAGGTTATCCCCCTGAGGTGGTGGCCTGTACACTACCCCCACCCTCAGTGTCCTGCTTTTGGAGTCTTGAAACCACATCTATAAGGCCTGAGTCTTGGCTTCCTCTCCCTCCTCTCTTATACATATAATCCCCTTCCTCACATAGATCTCCACTCCCCCTCCCCTTAGCCCTGGGAGTGTTGACTGTGGACTCTATTTGCTGGAGAAGCTGAGAGGGAGAGCAGCTACAAGCTACCCTACAGCAAGGAGGTGATTTACTGAGTACATTGAATTGAATTCTTAATTCAGGGGCCTGTAATAGTAAGTAGAAGTCAGTGTTTTGGTTCTCTGTGTTTGGGTTGCCTTTACTTAGTGTAACTTTAATTTGCCAGGGAGGTAATCTAGCTGGGAGAATATTTGCATTTGTGACTAGAGCTGTTACTGAAACTCTGTGAAAGAGGTGTCTGATAAGGGGAGGAGGCTTGAAGGACTGTGGATTACAAACAGGAGTTGACTGTGGACTCTGTTTGCTGGTGAAGCTGACAGGGAGAGCAGCTACCAACTACCTTAAACTAGAGCTGTGTTTTTGCTCTGTAGTTTACAGAAGAAGGACTTTTTACCTGTTTTTGTAGACGGCGACATTAAAGGAACAACCCCCACCCACCCTATTTCCCAACCACCCCCAGGTGCTCTACCTTTATAGTGGATGCCACACCACACCTACTTAAAGACACAGAAACAGCTATGCAGTGCAGCACAAACAATAGCATAGCTGGTGTATAGGCAGAATTACAAAGGATGTAGCTAGCAACTTGGTTCACAAGGGCACATAAAAGGGGAAGACAGAGAAACTGTTAGTCAATACAGAAGGAGAGAATGACAGGGAGAGAAGGAGAAGGAAAAAGAAAGGGTTATGAGTTGAGGAATATCAGTAAGCCCAGGATGATGCAGGGTGTGGTGCAGTGTTCTGGCTGTGGTGCAGCAGTCTTCAGAAAAACATTTTGGTTACTGCAGTGCTGCCCCATATGCAGGCACCTCTCTGGGCTGAAGGTGGAGGTTGCCAGTCTTCAGACTGAGCTAGCAGGAATACTGGGGACCTTCGCCCCCATCCAGAGGCTACCAGGTCTCCAGCCAATGCCACAACAGCCACCCAGGCAGATGGCAAGATGGACTAGGGTGGGCTCAGGAAGGTTCAATGGAGGGGGAAGACACACATCCCCCCATCCAGTCCAGCTCATGAACCCCCTACACAGTGTTGGAAGAATGGGACAGCTCTGCAAAGGAACCTGAGGCCGAGACCAGAGAGGAGGTGAGGGTCCTCCAGCAAGAAGACCCAGTAGCAGGAGGAATAGAACTCCACAGGAAGAAGAAGAAGTTACTCCTGTTGGGAGACTCAATTGTCCAGGGAATGGATTTGGCCACAGATAGTAGAGAGGAAAGGGAGGTAAAGTGCCTTCTAGGAGGCACAGTTTGGAAAGAGGGGGAGCACATCCAGAGGATCGCTGAAACTGTGGCAAGGAGGGGAGGGCTGGAGGTCATTATCCACTTTGGGGACAAATGATCTATCCAAGGATAAGGCAAGCTTGGAGCAGGTGAAGGAGGACTTTACAGTGTTGGGAGGGTGCCTGGGAAAGGTAGCAAGCTTTGTGACACTTTCAGAAGTGCTGCCAGTCCATGGCGGGGGGTGGGAAAGGAATCTCCGCATTAGTAACTTCAACATATGGTTGAAAGGCTGGTGCAGTGAGAAGGGGTATGGCTTCATTGGAGACTGGGGACCCACCTGGAGTGATGCAGCTCTACACAGTGGGGACGGACTGCATCTGTCCAACAAGGGGAAGGCAGCCCTCAATGGATGGTTTAAATGCTTTGTTGATGAACGTTTAAACTAACGGGGGGGGGGAGGGCAAGAAGAGCAAGGATACTTAAGCAGCCCACTCCCACATGGTAGAGAAAGAAGAACAATGGAGAAGGAAGAGGAGTGGATATCAAGGTCATTGGAGTTGGGCAGAAATGGAGTAGAAAAGGAATTGGGAACTCATGAGAAAAATATCATGAATAAGGTAAAGATGCAGGGGACTAAAAAAAGGAAGAAAGAAAGGTCAGGCAGTAAAACTTGGACGGTCATGTTGACAAATGCACACAGCCTGGGAAATAAAGTCCCAAACATGGAGGCCTTAATAACTGAAGGAGACCTGGACATAGTAGTAATAACTGAAACTTGGTACACAGCTAATCATGAGTGGGAAACAAATGTACCAGGATATGTTCTATTCAGAAGGGATAGGGAGGGCAAAAAGGGAGGAGGAGTAGCCCTGTATGTCAGAGAGTCTATAATGGCAACACAGGTACAAGGTAGGCAGGGAGAGGCCGAGACACTGTGGGTCACCCCTTAACCTAGAAATGGCACAGCAATATACACAGGGGTGATATACAGGCCTCCAGGATAGGGAGAGGAACTGAGAAAGATGGCAGTGAAAGGTGAAATTCTGCTGAAGAGGAATTTCAATATGCCAGATGTGGATTGGAACACCAGTGTAGCTGCTTCAGCCAGAAGCAGAGGCATCCTTGATTTACTCCAGGAGGCTGGACTCCCAGAGACAGGGCAATTCTTGATCTAGTAATGACCAATGGGGATCGAATCACGGATGTCTAGGTAGAAGGGCAACTGGGATCCAGCAATCACAACATTGTGTGGTTAAGCATAGGGACAGAGACTCACTCAATTCATACTAGGACAAAGGTTTTGGATTTCAAAAATGCTAACTTCTCTGAAATGGGAAGGGGTCTCACAAAAGCCCTGGAGAGAATGAGGGCAGGAAGGGGAGTGGAAGAACAGTGGAAGCATCTACAGGAAGCTTTACTGGAAGTAACAAACCAATGCATCAGATTGCTATCCAAAGGCAAGAGAAAGAGAAAGCCACTGTGGTTTTCCAGGGAGGTGGCGGTAAAGGTCTGGGCAAAAAGGAAAGGGTTCAGGAAATATAAGGAGACCCAAAGGGAGGAGGACAGGGAAGAGTATCTAGAGTGTCAAGGGGAAGCAGGAAAGGCAGTAAGGAGAGCAAAGGCACAGACTGAGGAAGGTTTAGCATAGTTAGTTAAGAAAGGGGACAATACATTCTTTGGGTACATCAACAAAAGGAGGAAAAACAAAGGGGGGATTGCAAGGCTCAAGAGAGAGGGAGGGAATGCAAGGAGGGTCACATGGAAAAGGCAGAAATACTGAATAAAATATTTCTGTTCCGTATTTACAGAAGAGGGGTAGTGGCAGGGGCCACAGCAGTGCAGCAGTTGTCAAGGGGGTGAAGAGTGAACAATAATTCATTCACAGGGGAAAGAGTCCTGCAGGAGCTCACTACATTGAAGGTGGACAAAATGATGGGACCAGATGGCATACACCCAAGGATATTAAGAGAACTGGGAAGAGAGATAGCAGAACATCTGGCAGCCATATCCACCGAGTCATTCAACACAGGGGTGGTACCCGAGGATTGGAGGAGGGCACATGTGGTCCCTCTACACAAATCCAGCAGCAGGGAGGAGGCATGGAACTATAGTCTGGCCAGTCTCACCTCAATAGTGGGGAAGATCATGGAGACATTGCTTTCAGAAAGGATAATGGGGCACCTAGAAGCCATCGGAGCCTAGAAACATATAATAGGCAACATGGATTCACAGTGGGGAGGTCATGTCAGACAAATCTGGTTGATTTCTTCAACTGGGTGACAAAGGAAGTAAATCAGGGTGGGGCAGTGGACATCGCTTACCTTGATTTTAGCAAAACCTTTGACACCGTCCCACATAGGATGCTGATAAACAAGCTGGGTAGGCTGGGCATGGGGGACAGGGTGGTAAACTGGGTTAGAAACTGGCTAAAAGGCATGAGGCAGAGGGTGGTTGTAAATGTGGCACAGTCTGAGGAGAGGGGGTGACCAGTGGGGTGCCTCAGGGATCAGTTCTGGGGCCAGTCCTGTTCAATGTCTTCATTAGTGACATTGCAGAAGGGCTAGAGGGAAAGGTCTGCCTGTTTGCAGATGACACCAAGCTCTGTAACACAGTGGTTATCCCAGAGGGGTGGAGAAAATGGGGAGGGACCTGAGGAAGGTTGAAAAATGGTCTGAGGACTGGCAACTCAATTCAACCCCAAAAAGTGCAAAGTTATGCACCTGGGACACAGACACCCTGGTGACAGCTACAGGACGGGGGTGGGGGGGTTGATGACAGTCACAGAGGAGGAAAGGGATCTGGGCATTCTTATTTCAGATGACTTGAAAATGTCAAAACAGAGTGCTAAGCCAGCTGGGAGGGTCAGTGGAATGCTGGGGTGTATAGGCAGGGGTATCACCAGCAGAAGGAGGGAGGTAGTGATACCATTATATTAAACTCTGGTCAGGCCTCAAATAGAGTACTGTGTGCAGTTCTGGAGGTCGCACCTTTGTAAGGACATTAACAGGCTAGAGATGGTCCAGAGAAGGGCGACTAAGATGGTACTGGGCATGAAACACAAGACTTATGAGGAGAGATTAAGGGACCTCAATATGTACTCACTGGAAGAGAGGAGGGAAAGAGGGGACATGATAGAAACATTCAAGTACCTCAAAGATACAAACAAGGTACAGGGGGGGATCAATAGAGGAGGAGCACATGAATGAGGGAGAACGACATGAAATTGGAAGGTGGGAGGTTAAGAGGGGATGTGAGGAAGTTCTTCTTCACAGAGAGGGTGGTGGATGCATGGAATGGTCTGCCTCAGGAGGTGGTGGGAGCAAGCACTGTGGATGGATTCAAGCATGCTTGGGACAGGCATAGGAGAACCATAGAGGTACAGCAGTGGGTGAGTCAGAAGCGGTAATCCAGTACAAGGGCTTATGGGCAGACTAGATGGGCCAGGCAGTCCTTATCTGCCAACAATTTCTATCTTTCTATGTGGGGCCACATTGAAAGGGGGCATGACAAGCAACAAACAGGAGACAATGGACTAATGAGTGCAGTGCTGGAGGCAGCAGCTTTCCAAGGACATAAACAGGATGGAAACAGATGGTTGATGGGTTACAACAGAATCTATATGAGGAAGAATGCAAGAGGTCAATATATACACCCAGGAGCAGAGAGTGTCGAGGGGGGTATGAGCGAAATGGGAAAGTGCCACCAGGGCATAAATGAGGTGAAAGGGAAAAGTATCTTTCTGTAAAAAAAAGAGTGCGAAAACAAAAGGGGGCATAACATGACATTGGTAGGAGGCCAAGTAAGTGGAAATGTGAGAAACATGTTTTTAGCTGAGAGGGTGGTGGATACATGGTATTGCATGGCAAGCACAGGCACAAGGTGGATTCATTCAGTGTGGCAGGGCTAACAGAAGCATGGGACAGGAATGAGGGAATCATGAGGTAACCAAGGAAAAGCTGAAACCAAAGGCCGAGTAGGGTTATTAGCTGCCAATTCAGGTAGGCGAAACAGCCAGTCAGGACAGACATTGCTGTCCACTTGACAATATTTCTGTGTTTCTATCACATAAAAGACAGAATTCTTAGTCATCGAGGCACATCGAGAATGAACTCTGTGCTGTCATTGACTATCTACTCAGTCATGTTCCCTCTCTTGTGTGCCCACAAATCATCCATCAGGTACCATGTGAACAAATCTGTTTCAGTGTAAGGACACCCACATGGTGCACAGTCAGTTTTTCGCTATTCCCAAGAATGTGCCTAATTATACAATGTGTTTTTTAAATTACGGACGCTTTGAGACCTAAGGGTTGCTGACACTGTTGAGGCCCGAAGATAGTGGGATATGTGTTAAGGAATGTGCCAGCCACCAATGTTACAACATGGTAACAGTGAGTCTCCAAGCGCAGTTCTACATAGCATGCATGGTGCACAAAGGTAAAATTACATATCCGGTTCCAGCTCAGGTGTCGCAATGTGTTGCGAACAGGGGCAGATAAACAGTGTGTTACTGCTAGGACATTTACTTGAATAGTTTGCATTAGTGTCAGACGGCGGGAGTGGCAACTGCAAAGAAGTGCCATGGTATGCAGACATGTGCTGTAGGGGTGTAAGAAACTCAGGAGAGCTGGTGGAGAAAAAGAGGAAACAACAACAGGCAGTAAAATGTTTCACATGGCTTACCTCCACGCTTCTCTGCAATGGGCTACATCTCATGGCAGCAAACACATTCTCTGTCAGAGGGCATTATCTCACATTGTCCGCAGCCATACCAGTCATTGACTGAAGCAAAGATGTTTTGAGAGTCATACTCCGTGTCAGAGGATGAGGCGCTGTCACTGTAGCACGTGTTCTCGTAGTCCACCACAGGTCTCTCAGGCTCAAATATGCACGGTTGGATTCTGCTCACCGATGCAATATATGCAAAATGATCATCATAGTCAGATTCAGAAGACATCTGTGCATTAAGGAAAATAACAGAGACAGTGTTTGCACGGTGTGTGGCGAGTGTGTTACGAGGAGCACTTCTTAGTGCTGTTTACAGTATGTTCGCAAAAATAGTCAATGCGTCCACCTGCTTATTTGTGAGTTGCGGTTTTGTTTAAAAAAAACAGCGTCAGTTACTACTACAAATGATCCATCCTCCACACTCTAATAACAATGATGACTGCAATGCTGATGAGGTACCGGACTGCAGGATGTGCTGTAGGGTAGCACGTAATGAAGATGCAACATCGGGGAAGGGTAACGAAGCTCAACATATGTGTACGAGACACAAGAAGGAGACACGCAGTGTTGTGGAAATGTTCTTGTGTGATGGAAATGAATGATAAATACTCTGGTAGAGGGGGTGGGGGTGGTAAAGAAACCTGGGAGACAGGGAGCGGATGCTTGGTAGGTGAAAGAGTGGTGACAGCACAATCTGCATTCATTACAGCCACACACACTGTCACACACATCCTTGAACAGTCCCTAACCCTTCCAGTTGTTAGCAATGCATGCTCAATAGGTGTACACAGCACTTCTAATGAGATGTCACCAAAGAGCTGCACAGTGGCATCAGCATCTCAGACTATAGGTAAGGGAAGGGCCCATCAAGAAGACTGTGCTCAGCTCTTAAGACCACATCTCACAATGTACATAGACAGAATTGTAGCAGTACAGAGAAGGGCAAAGAATGGTGAAAGGAATTGGTGCAATACATGTGCAGAAGGACTGAAAGGACTCAAAATGTATACCCTCTACTCTTGTAGAATGAAACAACAGGGGGATATGATAGTCCCATCTAACTCCCTACCACCAAATTCATCTTTTGGGATTTGGTAAATAATCTCCCCCCCCTCCCCCATTCACTCAGCATGTATCAAGTTGCACGATGTAAACATAACTGAATGCAAAAATACTGTAGCAAAATAAAAACAGCACAGCAGCATACATACACACATTGCTACGTAGATGTCGACATTATATGGGCCTCACATGGCTCCCAAAAGATATTGAGAGGGTGTCCAAACAAGGGGCCTGACATTAGAGAGAGGAAACTGCCTCAGTAACAACAGTAAACAATGGAAAGAGAGGCCACAGAGGAAACCTACTTCTGCCTAGCTAAAGGCTACCGACGTTGAAAAGAACAGAGGACAAAACACTGGACAGAGCATGACTTGACGACAGTCACAGCAGCATAGGGATGCATGCGTACTCCGGTAGTGGAATGGAAGTGGCGCAGAGGAGGGGCAAAGAAAATGGTGAAAGGAATGCACCAGAAAACATGTGAGGAAGTCCGGAAAGACCTCAGTATGTGTACCCATGTGGAGAGCTGTGAGAGGGTGGTATTATAGAGACATTCAAGTACATCAGGGGGATAGACCAGGTTCAGGAAAAGACAAGTGACAGAACAAGGAGGCACAGTATGAAGCCGGTGGGTGAGAGACAGGGGGGCAACATGAGAAAGTGTTGTTTCACAGAAAGGGCTGTGGATGTGTGGAACAACATCCCGGCAGAAGCCATTGTGCAAAAAGCAATTAGTGAAAGCAAGAATGCATGGGAGACACAGAGAGCAGCCACAGTGGTAGGATAGAGCAGGTAGGATGGAGAATCATGTAGGATCTGGAGCTTCCTTAGGTAGGGAGATGGCCATACTATGTGGGCTCAGTGGTCCTTATCCCTGTTTCTGAGAGGCTACTGCATAAAAACATCTCTCCCTGGCTACACTGAATCAATGTTGACACACTATTAAATGAAGCCAGAACACATGACAGAGTGTAGCTCAGTGAGAGACACAAAAAATGTCCACATTGAACCTTTGCTCATTTCCATGTATGCCATGCCACATGGGTGGGATACAGCACAGTGAAACAGCAGTAACAAAATGACAACTGATGCATGTATATGATAAATGAGAACAAGATGCAACAAAATACCATATAAAGAAAAAATATGTTGAATGTGCACGGTATGTAAACCGACCATACACAGAGCACATTCTTACTGTTGTATTCCTAACATAAGATGTGGACAAATATACATAAACTTACTAGGTGTCCTACATAAACAATTATATATACATACATGGACAGAGATATCATACACCTTGCTTGCCATCATATAGAACTGCAGCGTGGATTATTGCAATGGGGCATGAGAGTTTGCTTCTAATATGTCTGTAACAACCCCCATCCTGCCAGCAATGGGGCAGGGTTATTGCATTGATATATTTCTTTATTTAGTCTTCATTAGCCAGCCAAGGCCCACTAGGCACAAGTGCCTGTTTTCAGGGGAGACCCGGGAGCACCGACCAGAGGTACCCATCTCGTTTTGTGCTTGTGTGGCACAACATTCCAAGGGGTTGGTGTGTGTGTGTGTGTGTGTGAAGGGTGCAGGGGGTTAGGACATAAAATGTGACATATGAGAGAGCAATTAGCAGATTTCTGGGAAGACTTATGACCAACAATTTTACCATCACTGCAGCCTAGGGATGCACCTATGAACAACAGAGGGGAAGGACTGACAGACAGAGTGGCAGAATACTATTTAGGCCTGGGCAACTTGACCCAGTTTGTTTGTGCTAACCAAGATTTCTCCGCGAGGGAAGTACTCCATCTCTGCCTGGCCCGAGGATGCCCACACCATGATGGTGGATCCTGGAACTGATGATTGTGTAGGCGCCCATGCCATATGCACATGACGACACTGGGTGAAGTGTCTACAGTGGAGGCATTGGTGGAAAAGTAGCAGATGCTGCAATAATCCAGGGAACCTGTAGTTGCCCTGAGATGGGGACCCAGGTTGTGGGATGGTTGTTGGCAAGTGAAGGTGGCTCGTCACAGAGGTACAAAATGGCTAGCGAGTGAGCAAGTGGGCACAGAAACCTAGTCTGTCACAGTTGTGCCTGGTATGCATTTTTTGTGTAATCTAGTGTAATCCAGGCTGCTTTAACTGACATATGCCCAAGAGTGATATCTCATCAAGGCACTGATTTAACAACCAGAAATGCAAATGCTGCTACATAGAAACATAGAAACATAGAAGTTGATGGCAGATAAGGACCGCAAGACCCATCCAGTCTGCCCATTTCTTTTTCTACCTTATAAATGTGCCATCGGCCTTTGCTCTGTCAGTGACCTATCTATTCATAGTCATTTGTATTGCTCCCTTATGCCTATCCCATGCCCGTTTGAAGCCCTGCACTGTATTCATAGCCACCACTTCTTGTGGTAAGCCATTCCATGCATCTACCACCCTTTCTGTGAAAAAGAATTTCCTCACATTCCCCCTTAATCGGCCTCCCTCTAATCTCATGCTATGTCCTCTTGTCCTGCTATTTTTCTTATATTTAAACATGTTAGACTCTTTCACCTTGTTTATGCCCTTAAGGTGTTTGAATGCCTCGATCATATCACCTCTCTCCCTCCTTTGCTCAAGGGTATACATATTGAGCTCCGTTAATCTGTCCTCATATGTCTTCTGATGCAGTCCCTGCACCATTTTGGTTGCCCTTCTCTGGACTGCCTCAATTTGGTTAATGTCCTTTTGAAGGTGTGGCCTCCAATACTGTATGCAGTACTCCAGATGGGGCCTAACCAATGTCTTGTACAGAGGGATTATTACCTCCCTCTTACGACTTGTGATACCCCTACTAATACACCCCAACACCCCCCTAGCCTTACCTACTGCTTTAGAGGTCTGCTTGGATGATTTCAGGTCATCAGTGATGATGATGCCCAAGTCTCTTTCTTCCTTTGTGACTGCTAGCAACTCCCCTCCCAGCCTATAAGTGGCTTCAGGGTTTCTCTTCCCTATGTGCATGATTTTGCACTTCTTTGCATTAAATCCCAGTTGCCACTCTTCTGACCATTCTGCTAGTTTATCTAGATCTCTTCTCATTCTGCCCACCCCATCTGGATCATCTACTCTGTTGCAGATGATCTTGGTGTCATCTGCAAACAGACAAGCCTTACCCTCTAGTCCATCTGGGTCACTAATGAAGATGTTGAATAGGACTGGCCCCAGGACTGATCCCTGAGTACCCCACTTGTGACTTGCACCTCTTCTGACTGTATACCATTTACCACCACTCTCTGTTTCTGCCAGTCAACCAATTTGCCACCCAGTTGACCAACTTCTGACCCACCCGAGCCTACCTAGCTTATTTATCAATCTTCTATGTGGAACAGTGTCAAAGCTTTGCTGAAGTCAAGGTGGCGACATCAACACGCTCCCCTTGGTCCCACTACTCTGGTTACCCAGTCAAAGAAATCTATGAGATTAGTTTGACAGGACCTTTCTTTTAAACCCATGCTGTCTTGGATCCTGTGCCTCTATGGATTCCAGGTGTTGCACTATCCTTTCCTTAAGTGCCTCCATAATCTTGCCCACTACTGAGGTAAGACTGGCCGGTCTGTAGTTCCCGCCTCCTCCCTGCTACCACTCTTGTGGGCGGGATCCTGAACCCTTCTCAGTCTTCTGGGATCTCTCCTGTGCTCAGAGACTCCCTAAACAATTCTGCTAATGGCTCTGCTAGTTCCTCCTTTAGCTCCTTAAGTACCCTGGGATGTATGCCATCAGGTCCCATTGCCTTATCCACCCTGAGCTTAGCAAGCTCTTGTAGGACCCTTTCTTTTGTGAAGGGAGTAGTGCTGCCTCCCTCCCCCTGTGTCCATGATGCTGAGCTGTGGGCCCTGCCCTACCTTCTCTTCAGTAAATACTGAGCAAAAGTATCTATTTAGGATAGATGCCTTTACAGGGTCCTCCTCTTCACTTGCTCACTTTTCTCCATTAAGCAGCAATACCCCTCTGGACTTTCTCCTTTCACTAATGTATCTATAGAAAGTCTTGTCACCTTCTTTTACTGTTAGGTATGATGTGTTTCCTCAGTTTGGGACTTTGCCTGCCTTACTGCCTTACCTGCTTCCCTTAGGGCAGTTTGGTATGCCTCCCTATCTTCATCCCGCAGTGTTCCTTATATTTCTGAAGCCAGCCTTTTTGGCTCTGACCTTTTCTGCTACTGTATTTGAGAACCAAAGTGGTTTCCTTCTTCTTTTGCACTTCCTTTTCTGTCTGACACAATGGGATGTTGCTTCAAGTATTGCATCCTTAATGCTTGCCCACTTTGCCTGTACCCCCTCACCTGTGTTTCTTTTTGCCAGGGCTAGCTTAACTCTGTTGGCCATCTTATCAAAGTCAGCTCCTCTGAAGTCCCATATTTTTGCCTTGGAATGGGATGATTTAGATGTAGTAGCCAAATTGAACCATACCATGTGATGGTCACTGGCCCCCAGGTGACCTTCTACCTGGAGATCTGTGATCTCTTCTTTGTTAGTCAGTACTAGATCTAGGATAGCGCTGTCTCTTGTGGGTTGCTGTACCAGTTGTTTGAGGCCCTCCCCCTGCAGGGAATCCACTATGAGTCTAGTTCTGGCAGATGTTCCTGCTGGTATTGACCAATCTGTATCTGGCATGTTGAAGTCTCCCATTATCAGAACCTCCCCTTTAGCTGTCATGTTTTGTATATCTTCTAACAGTAATGTGTCTATACCCTCCCCCTGGTCTGGGGCCTGTAGACAACCCCAGTTCTTATGGCTGTCCCATTTCCTGTTTCCAGGGTGACCCACAGTTCTTCTGGCTCCTTATGTGTATTCTGAATTTCTGTAGCTTTGATATTTTCATTAACATACAGGGCCCTCCTCCCCCTTTTGCACCTCGGTCTCTTCTGAACAATACATAGCCAGGTACTGAAGTCTCCCAAGTGTGGTTACTGGTAAACCACGTCTCACTAATTGCTACTATGTCCAGTTTAGCCTCTGACATTATTGCCTGCAGTCTGGGATCTTATTTCCCAGGCTGTGAGCATTTGTGTACATGATTTTCCATTGGCCAGATTTTGGTGTGTTAGTTGTTGGGTGAAGTTTGGCATTACCCTGTGCATCATATGGGAGACAAACCTTTTTTCTTACCTGGTGATGCAAATGAGCAGCAAACACGCTGAATTCCTGTTTGACCACTAGCTGAGGGGAGGGTGTTCTTCCCATTTGACGTATGGGGTGCTGCACCCTCTCCCCATTGCTAGTTTAAATATTCTGCAAAGGCGTCAAACTTCTGCCCGATGCACTGACTCCCTCTTTAGTCAGATGCAGTCCATCAAATTTAAGAACTTTCGCTCCCAGAACTGTTGCCAGTTCCTACAAATCTGTGTCCTTTTCCTGGCACCAGTCCTTGAGCCATGTGTTTAGCTCCCCTATCTCCCTTCTCTGACCTTCCGTCCATCTGCTCCCTTCTCCCAGACTGGCAGGATCTCAGAGAAGGAGATGCGACGAAATAGATGATAGTTTGTCACCCAGCCTAGTCAGGTGTTCCTTGGTCTCCACAACTGACCGGCTGGCAAGATCGATAGTCCCTATGTGTACTAGGACATCAATGTTTTCTCCTGCTTTGTGAACAATTTTAGCAATGCGGTCAGTGTCTCTCCATGCTGATGTACCTGGGAGACATCTGACCATCACCCTAGCTGGAGATGGGTATCAACTCCTGAATCATGGAGTCTCCTATGATCAGAAGTTTTTGGATTTCCTTTGTGCTTGTTTAGTTTTGGTTCCTGATTTGGGTGAGTATTGTTGTGCTAGCTCCTGTGCCGCAGTGTCCTGCTCTGCAGTGTCTTCTGCCTCTTATATGATTTCAGAGATAGAGGCAGATACCTGTTTGTAGTGTTTATATGGTTTTGGAGGTAATGTGTTGGACAGCAGAGAGTGATGGGGCACCTGATTTGCTCCTCCTAACCACCTGCCAACCTCCTGGACCAACTACCCTCTGCGGTCGAGTTTTTCTGTTGGATGCTGGGGAAATGGCGGGTGGTTCTTATAATGTATTTCCTCTTCAATATGAAATTTGGGCGTGCAATCTCTGCCCATGCTGCCCGGAGCTGAGACCTAAGATCTCCAAAGGCCCAGCATGTAGGACAGTGTCCTAAATCCTGTAAGACTGTCCTTCTGAAAATTGTTCCACAGTACCTGCAGTTAATGAAATCCATTCCAAATAAGTTGCTGGGTTTGTAACCTAGTCAGAGTAATTAAAAGGAAAAAAAAAAGAAGGAAAAAAATGCAAGTAATTGTTTAATTGTGCTTTGTTTAACTTGTTATAACAAGTTAATTACTAGTGCCCCTGTAAATGAGATCACCTTGTGGAGGCCCCACTGATCCGCCCCTTCCTGCTCTGCCACAGGAAATTTCACAACTGTGGTACCCTATAAAAGGAGTGTAGCATGGGGTGGTTGGGGATGGGGGTGGGTGGCTGGGCCCTTCCCCTGCCTAAAAAGAAGAACCACGGACGATTATCAGTATCCACACTGAGAGGCCTGGGCCACTCTTGGCACTGGGCCCTAGAAATTATCCCCTGCTCCCTCACCCTCTCAAGGGTCCTGTGGCCCACGGACATACCGCCATGCATCTGGTGCAGAGGATGCAGTATATGTCTAGTCCCATCCATAACCTGAATGACATAACACTTGAGAGAGTGAAACAAATTGTTTGACCTTATAAAACTATATTGAGGTCTCTGGACCACAAAAGATCAACAATGAAATAAGCAGTTTATCCAGAGTAAATGTCAGTGCATGCTCTGTCACTGCCATTTGACCCTATTGCCATTGTGACCACTGGTACAAATCAGTTAGGAATCCTGACTAAAATTATCTAGCAAAACAAAATTGACATTTCCAGGGGCACACGGCAAACAACTCTGCATAGAATACAAATAGCACAGTACTATGCTTCCTCTGGAGAAAACCCGAGGTAAATGAAAGAGAAGCTGTCCAGAGCAGCCGCGTAAAAGATTATTCAAGTATGTATGGACACAGCAGATGACAATATATCAGCAAGATATGCACACAAGCTATAAATCTGACAAGATATGTCTCACAAAATGAACAGCATGGCAAAAAACACACAGCGCTCGTCCACGCTTCTTACAAACCATCAAAGTGCTCACCCTCAAAAACTGTTGACATGACAGCTTTGCTCTTCTTTGTGGAAATGCTGGAAGAATTACATTGTGACATTTTTGTCAGTGGGAGACAGAAATACCAATGCTGTCTTGACTTAGAGTCGATGGCACTGAGACTGGGTCTCCACAGCACAGCCAAAGTATAGAGCTACCTTGTCATGGCTGGTTGGAGTAGAAAACAGTAAAAAAACATGTTGGGGGCATGAATACAATAAGAGTATCTGCTGGGGGATGAAAAGTAATTAATCCTCTGATGCAAGCTCAAATAATCCCAAGTGGAGACACACGCAAACTTTTTCAGGAAAGCAGTGCAACTGACTGAAGGAGGATAAAGTAGAAAGAGTAGCTTCCTTGTACCGTGCATCACTTCTGGGTCAGCGGGGTTTGCCAGAAATCGCATGGGGTCATGGACACACCAACATGGAGGAGGGACACACGAAACACTAAAAAAATGAAAATTAAGGTAATCTTTCACTGACATATGTACTCAGAGTTGCGATTGCACCACTGATGCACTGTTCTAAAATATTCTGCTTAAGGCAGCTTGTGGATGTTTCCCTTTAAGGAAAATGATCATGCAAACTAAGTGCTACTACCCCTGCCTGTATCCCTAATAACAGGTTGAGGGGTCTGGGTTCGTAACTATCTAGTATGGGTGGGGAACCCATACCTATAGTAGTGCTAATATTATGGTGCCTCCATCCAGAGAAATTACATGGGTAACTATCACAGTAGGTACAGACCTCTGGGAAACTAATACCACCCACAATCCCACCTATTGACCTTTTCTGAAAACCTGGACAACTGCAGAGTTCAAAAATTAAAATATCAAACAGTTTGACCATTAATGATATGCTCACGGTCAGCCCACTTAACAACAGGGTCTGGATCTCTAGCTTGTGTCCTGTAACCTCCTGTAAAAACAGTTTCAACAATACCAACGTGCACTTTCAATATGCTTTGCAGTACATTCAATGACTTTAGACCAGCTAATAGTATGCTCACAAACCAGATTAACATCAAAACAGTAAATCAGATTTATTAAAAGGGAACATGAACAAGGGAGGGGCAGAAATTTAGGTAAACAATTACATTACTATATCTAAAAACAGGCTAGATTACTTTTCATTACTTCAGTCCCTGAGTTTATCAGTCTAGCAACTACTGGGTACCCAGAGTGCAAAATCTGGCTAGCCAAAGGCGTTGCCCAGGGGGTGACCAGCATTGCAGCTGATGTTTGGGTCCTTGATGGAAAGAAAAGGCAGTTAACATGCAAAACAACCAGATTATTTGTAATCCGAGCTGGCTGGCTCAGTCCCTTAAAAACCCAGTGGAGTGAAGCAATTAAATGATACCACAAATTATTTAAATACTTGTTGAAGGGAGCTACAGTACCCTGACTGTACTCATGCTACCAGGTTTCTGCAGACAAGCAGGCTATATGGAGACCTCCTGGTGTTCACTGATGAGCATGGGGAAGCAGGGCCGACACAATACACCTCTCCTTCATGGCCTTTCCTCCAGGTGGCCGCAACCTGCGAGCTGATGTTTCGCAGGGGCTGGATCTCTAAAGCCTGTCTTTTGCCAAAACAGTCTCTGGTGCAGGAGTTGTGGTCTAGAACACATTGGCAAGGCCCAGGCAGGATAAGCAGTCTGGCAAAGTACGTAATCTTCTGCTGGTGACACCTCCAGCTAGTGTAACAGATTTGGCCGTGGGCAAGCAGGTCTCGACCCACGTAACACATTCAGCACATTTAAAATAAATAGCTATTTCTCTGAACAGTCCGGATGCAGTCTGATTGTAATTAAACAGGTTAACTGAGCAAACATTTGATCTGAGCACATCTCACATACAGGCTGGGCTGATCGCATCACAGGAGCAAATCACAAGTAGCACTAGTAACACTTCCTTCTGGTCTTCTGGCACGAAGTTACAAGCTCCAGTCCTCCCTTGGACCAGGGGATTACTCACAAGGCCTTCCCTTTGAAAAGGCAGCACAGAGCCACACAGGCTCACCTCTACTCAATGTCTCAAGCTGAAGAACTGCTGACTCAGTGTAAACAGTCCCTCTTAAAGCAAAGGGCAGCTGAGCAAGCTGTCAATTACAGTCTGAGCACATTAATTCACTGGATCCTTGGTGCCAGGCATTTGTCCCTGAATTCTCTCCCACAAGTCTCTTGGCATGTCCCATGAATCCCTGGCTGAAATCCTGGCTTGTGATTGGCTGTTACCTCCCAAAATGATGGCTGCTGTATAATCTACTGTCCCAGTGATGCAGTCCCACATGCTGTTTTAGTCTGGTGCAATCAGGTATTTACTCTTATTAATTTTACACCCCCTACACACCTGTAGCCCTGGCTGTATCCTTTTAAATAAGTCCACACTCATACTTATAACCCCTGTAGTTTTAGAGTCTCTGCAGCTGTAACACAGTACCCCTCCCCAGGCAGCAGCAACAGCTTTGTGAATATTTATGTGGGGCTCAAGCATATTAATGAGCCCCACCAGCCTGCACTGGCACTTACCCCCAGGGCTTGCTCCCCCCCAGCAGGGCTGATGGGATTCCCCAACCCCCACCAGAGATCGGATCCAGTGTAGCCAACGCCATGGCTAGCCAGGAGTGGGGCCTTCAAGGCGTCCTCCTTCATCCTACCGCACAGCTCTTCTTCCCGTTTTTCATGCCCCCCCTTTGTGGCCATGCGGCGTGCAATGACGCCTATGATGGGATTGCACACACTCCCATGTGCACCCACATCAAGCATCTTGCCGCACTCCCTCCCCACACTGTTGTGATTCCATGTCACTGAGCCCTAGCCTCTGCTAGGGGTTAGGTATGCGCCGGCCCCTGGTCCCCCTTCCCCAGAGATGGAGAGCAGTTCGTCGGATGCTTAATCCAGCTCCTCCCCTGCTGACCCACAGCAGCCCATGCTCATTCCCGAACACAGGTTGCTGGCATGAGGTGTGGCATCCAGCGCCTCAACCCTCAGCACCACCAGGCTGGCCCTAGTAGCCCCATTTTTATGTTAGCTTGTGCTTGCACACCAGTCAACATATTGAATTAGTGGCAGATTTGGAGGCACGGTCACTGTTGGGCGAATGCAGGGCATGCATCAGTAGGTGCATCCCTCATTCCCCAATAAATCAGCATGCAGTCGCCACTCCAGGAATACATAATGTGGCGAGCACATCAAACAAAAGGTCTGCTACAATGACAGCCAAGCTCATCATGCAGCGGCACCAAAACATGCCCTGCCTACGTGCCTTTCCTGGTGAAATTCTTCCAGAAACATGGCGGCGCTGACTGCTGCAGCGTGGAGAGCAGACTTCAGGAGTGCCCAATCCCCCTGTCGGCATGCCGTCACTTAGTTCACGTGATGACAGGGGAGCCCACTCCCTGTTGGCATAATGACACCCCCATTTGTTCTGTGCTGAGGGGGGTGCCCAATCCTCCTTCAGCTAGCCCCCCCCAACACTCAGGTAGCATGCTGGGAGCCCACCACAGTGCGCCAAATGTCCCTGTAAAAAAAAAAAAGTCCCACAATGCTTTTTTTTTGTTTTTTTTTCCTGTAAAAAAAGAAAAAGGACCTTCATGGTCTGTCCTGCTCCCTCCCCAACCAGCACCCACCCTCTGTGCAACCTGCCTCCCCACACCCCCACTCACCCCATACTTACCTGTGGAGCCTGGCGCAATGATCTTCGGTGGACCGGGAACACGTCTGCACTCTTCAAAGCCAACCGCAAACTGAAGAAATGCCGGTAAGCTGTATAATGGCATAAATAGGTTTTTTTCAACTTTGACACTTATCTCGGGCATTTTTGGGAATTCTGGTACCACATTTTCAACATGGGGTTATTGGGGCCCCTCCTCATGTATTCAATCACTGTCATGGCATTATTCAGTCCTGAAAGGTGATTTTGCGGTCACTGCACAGAATCACCTTTCAGGACTGATTAACAAAATGACAGTGCCACTGTTCATGAGATGGGCTCTCAAAAAGCCTATGTTGCAAATTTGGTGAAAAAATGAAAAAAAAATGACTGTTTTACGAGTCTGCACTGCACAGTTTCCATGCACGCTCATAACTTCGTGCATTTATAATATTTTCACTCCAGATTTTCAAAATCGGTATTTTTCCACACTTCCTTATGAACAGTACAGCTGTCATTTTACATATCCTGGCTGAAATGTGTTTTCGCATGCCCGGCGCAGAATGGCACAGTTGCTGTGCGAAATCAGTTTTCGGGACAGTTTGAGAAAATGATGGTGACACTGTTCATGAGCAGAGGTCCTAAAATGCCTAAGTTGAAAATTTGGTGACGAAAGTCCATAAAATGACTGTGTTACAAGCGTGCGTTGCACAGTTTCCATGCACCCTTGTAACTTCGCAAATTTGCAATATTTTCATGCCAGATTTTCAACACTGCCATTTTTTCACACATCCTTATGAACAGTACAGCTGTCATTTTTCATAGCCTGCCCAAAATGTGTTTCCGCATTTGTGGCGCACAATGGCGTGGTCGCTATGGGAAATCAACTTTTGGGACAGATTAACAAAATCACAGCACCACTGTTCATGAGGGGAGGTCCCAAAATGCCTATGTTGAAAATGTGGCTAAAAACATCCCAAAAATAATTAGGTTACAGACATGTGTTGTGCAGTTCCTGTGCATGCTCATGACTTCACCAATTTTTATGTTTGCTTGCACGCATGTGCAAGAAACATAGTGCCATCATCCAAGTTTTCAGAGGTGTGGCAGTTGTCTTCCAATTCAGTCAGTGTGTTTGCAGGTGTGGCCGCAGTTCTCCAATGAATGCTGCAGCTGTCTATGACAGCAGTTGAAAATGCCGTGGCCGTCCTGTTGAAAGGGAGAGCTACGCTTCAGTGAGCAGCAATAAGATATTGCTTGCTCATGCGTGCTCCCCCCCCCCACACACACACACTCATGCACATTGCGTGCTGGTGCTCCCCCCCCACACACACACACACACTGTATAGCCGATGGGGGTGTCCAATCCCCTGTCGGCTGTGCTGCACTTCCCCCAACAGAGTTCCAGATGCCACACTGTGAGCCACTCCAGTGTGGCAACAGATCGTATGGCCGACAGGGTGCCCAATCCATGTCGGCTCCACTGTAACCCCAAGAGACTACAGGTGCCACGCTGGGGAGCCTACCCCAGCATGGCACGGATTGTATGGCCGACGGGGTGCCCAATCCTGGTCGCTCCATCGCCCCCAACAGCCTTCCAGCTGCCATGCTGAGAGCCCACCCCAGTGTGGCAAATGTCGCGTCGTCCAAGTAAAAAAAAAAACCTGACGAAAAAACCTTCCCTCACTGCCATCTTGACCCCCCCACCCATGCCCACCCTGCCTCCCCCATACACCCACCTCACCCCATACTTACCTCCGAGCTCCAGCGCCATTGATCTTGATGGACCGGAACACGCCTGCACTCTTCAAAGCTGACCATGAACTGAGGAAATGCTAGTAAGCTGTATAATGTAATAAATAGGGTTTTTTCAACTTTAGTGCATATCTCAGGCATTTTGGGGAATTTTTTCACCAAATTTTCAACATGGGGTTTTGGGGACTCCACCTCATGTATTCTGTCACTGTCATGGTGTTAATCGGCCCCGAAAGGTGATTTCGCAGTCACTGAGCGGAACCACCTTTCAGGACTGATTTATGAAATGGAAATGGCACAGTTCATGAGGTAGGCCCCCAAAAACCCTATGTTCAAAATTTGGTGAAAAAATTCTCAAGAATGACTGTTTTATGAGCATGCATTGCGCTGTTCCTTCGCACGCTTGTAAGTTCGCGAATTTTCAATATGTTCACTCCAGATTTTCAACATTGCCATTTTACCATACCTCCTTATGAGCAGTACAGCCGTCATTTCTCACATCTGACCCAAAATTTGTTTCTGTGCATGTAGCACACAATGGTGCGGTCGGTGTGCGAAATCAATGTTTGGGACAGATTAAGAAAATCACAGTGACAAAGTTCATGAGCAGAGGCGTTAAAATGGCTATGTTAAAAATTTGGTGAAAATATTCCCAAAAATTACTGTTTTACGAGCATGCATTGCACTGTTCCTATGCACGCTCATAAGTTTACGAATTTTCAATATTTTCACTCCAGATTTTCAACATTGCCATTTTACCACACCTCCTTATAAGCAGTACAGCTGTCATTTTTCACATCTCGGCCAAAACGTGTTTCCGCCCATGTAGCGTACGATGGCGCAGTCGGTGTGCGAAATCAATGTTCGGGACAGATTAAGAAAATCACAGTGACACTGTTCATGAGCAGAGGTGTTAAAATGGCTATTTTAAAAATTTGGTGAAATACGTCCATAAAATGACTGTGTTACGAGCGACCATTGTGCAGGTTCCAAGCACCCTTGTAACTTCATGGATTTCTAATATTTTCAGTTCCGATTTTCACCACTGGCATTTTTTCACACTTCCTTATAAACAGTACAGCTGTCATTTTTCACACCATGGCCGAAATGTGTTTTCGCACTTCCAGCACAGAAATGTATGGTCACTGTGGGAAATCACTGTTCGGGACAGATTAAGAAAATCACAGTGACACTGTTCATGAGCGGAGGTTACAAAATCCCTGTGTTGACAATCTGATGTAAAAATTCCCCAAACTAATTGCATTACGGGTTTGTGTTGCACATTTTCTACGCACGCTTGTGACTTCACCAGTTTTTTTAATATTTTCACTGCAGAATTTCAACATTGCCATTTTTTGCACCTCCCCATGAACAGTACAACTGTCATTTTTCACATTCTGTTTGAAATGTGCTTTCGCACCTGTGGTGCCAAATGGCATAGTCGCTGTGCGAAATCAGCTTTCGGCTAACAAACTGATATTGCCACTGTTCATAAAGTGGGGGTCACCAAAAATCCATGTTGAAAATTTGGAGTGAAAATGCCAACGAATGCCTGAGGCGTTAGGGTTTCCGACCATAATGCCCCAGCCTGTAGAGATCGAGAGGCATCAGGGGTGTGACTTGGGATTCTCGCCTGTAATGCTCATACCATTCCACACCCTGCAGCCAGTGAGAGGCATCGAGGTGTGCCTTGGACGCTTCGGCCCCAAAGTTCACCCCACTCTCCTATACAGGACCCATCTCACTGTATTTCAAGATGGATTGGGGTGAGCATAAGGGCCAAAGACCCCAAGGTACACTGTGACACTTGTCAGTGTCTGCAGGGTAGGGTGTGGTGAAATGGCGTGGCTGTTATGCCTGACGACCCAAAGGCACACCCCAATGCCTGTCAGTCTCTGCAGGGTGGTGGTGGGGTTGCCTTCAGTTCAATACTTCATTGCCATTCCTATTATGCAGCTCTCTAACTCCTACACTACCAATGTCAATGCCAGCAAGCAAACATTTGGCATTGACAAATGCTCGTTCATATTTTCTCTCCACATTTTCAACATTGCCATTTTTTTACATCTCCTCATGAACAATACAGTTGTAATTTTTCACATCCTGCCCAAAACATGTTTTCAACCCTGTGTCACCAAATGGCATAGCCACTGTGCAAAACCACCTTTCAGCTAACAAACTGATTGTGCTTCATGAGGTGGGGTCACAAAAAGCCTATGTTGACAATTTGGAGTGAAAATACCAACAAACGCCTATGATGTTAGGGTTTCCAACTGTAACACCCCACCCTGCAGAGACTGACAGGCGTCAAGGGTGTGACTTGGGATCATTGACTGTAATGCTCATGCTATTTCACCCCAACCCCCACCCTGCAGCCAGTGACAGGCATTGAGGTGTGCCTTGGAGTGTTCAGCCCTAACGTTCACCCCATTCTCCTATGCTGCACCATCTCAGCATATTTCCATATAGAATGGGGTAAGTATAAGGCCCAAAGACCCCAGAAGCATACCATGACACTTGTCAGTATCTACAGGGTAGGGTGAGGTAAAATGGCATGAGCTTTATAGCTGATGACCCAAAGGCACACCCCAATGCCTATCAGTCTCTGCAGGGTGGTGCTGGGGTTGGCATCAGTTCAATACTTCACTGCCATTCCTAATTTGCATCTCTAACTCCTGCACTACCAATGCCAATGCCAGCGAGACAACATTCGGCATTGACAAATGCTTGTTAATCTTTATTTCTTGCCCTCCAAGTGGCTTATTTGCCACATTTTTCTGGTCACCAGCCCTCATTTAGCTGAGGAGAGGCACCAGGACCACAAAATTACTTTTCTGCCAATGGCAAAATAACTGATTGACAGATCAAAGGAGCTACTTGGTGCACTACTAATAGCGGGAGATTGTGATTACATGTTCAAGCCTGAACTGGGCTAAAATAAATAAACAGGGCTGCTTTTGGGAGAATTTGGGGCATAACAGAGGGCTAAGGGGCACCAGGAATAAATGGGGAGAAAACGGGGAACAAAGGACCTAGGGGGAATAAGGTAAGCTCCTGGGGGGGGGAGGGGAGTTATATTATTGAGTCATCTGACCTTTGTATGTTCGTAATCACTTATCTGGGTCTCCACTCCCCTTATCAAGGAATCCCCAATTATGAGAACCTTTTTTTCTTCTTTCAAAGCCATTTTCTTTACTGACACTGCTTGCCATTCCTGGTTGCTTGCTAGAGCCTTTGATCAGCTTGTTGTCCTCCTCCATGTGTCCATGCTCTTCCTCCCCTGCTTGTGGAGAAAAACAGTTTGCAGGAGGGATGGCATTGTTAGGGTGTCTGGTCTGCTCTGATGATTTTTCGTCTCTCCCTCTTCACCATCCTCCATCCCTCTGGACCTGATTTTCTCTCAGGAAGTGGACTTTTAGGGGTGACCTGAGGTTGCTGCAGTAGTGGTTGAGGGTCCTTCCAGTTCCTGTTCTAGTATAGGAGGTGCTGGAGCTGAGCTATCTGCTTCCATGCTGCCCACAGCTGCTTCCTCAGTACAGCTAGTGATTTACATATGGGGTAATGGCACACTCTTGATAGAAGATTTCTAGGGAAGAGTGCCCCACATTCTTGACATCATTGATATCCATATTTCCTTGTTTGATGTTACTATGACTTCTGGCCCTGAGTCCTGGCTCTGGGAAATGTTTGCTCTCCTGTAACTAATAAGTTAGTAATACTTTATTTAATTAGGTGCACAATCTCAAGGGCTCTGGGTGCTGTACAATAAAAATAACATATTTGACAGGGTAATTAAACATTCCAATAAAATAATAAATCGCAATACGTATAACATTTTTATAAAAAACATATATAACACATACTAAAAAGCATTTGCAGGATAGACTAAATTTATACAGATGGGTCTTTCAGCCCCCCCCCCAAACACCTCCACTGTAGGAGCCTCCCTCAAGGATCTTGGCAGCAAGTTCCAGAGGACCAGGCCGGTCACCCTGTAACGTGTGGAGTACTTTGCATAGTTCTCGTCTGTCAGTATTTCACTAGAATTATTTTACTTCCTCCACCTCAGTTACTCTTCCTGCCTATAGGTGGTATCTATTGATTTCCAGTTTCCTAGACTCAGGCAAGCATTCTGTCTAATTCCTAGTAAATCTTTGCTGTCGACTTCCTGCAGTGCCCTATATAATGAGCAACTCCCGGGTGGGTGGTGGGGGGGGAGTACTATAGACTAGTAACCCTTTGTTCACCTCAGTGCCTGTGCTCCTTTCTTTCACTTCCTCCTGCTGTCACTGCTGTCAGATAGCCACCTCCTTGCTCAAATCCCCTGCTGCTGAATGCCGAAATTCCACTCAGCTCTCATGCTGCCAAAATGCCTGAAACTTCTTTCAGCTCCCTGTGCAAAAAACAATCAGTCATGCCCTCCGACAGCGCTATTGGGCACTCCTTGCTGCACTGACCTTGCTCCTATGACACCAATGTTACTAATGAACATGTTGAAGAGGACTGGACCCAGGACAGATTGCTGTGGAACCCCACTCATAACTTGCCTGATTTCTCTTATGATTTAATCTCATTCACCACCCCCCTCTGTTGTTTCCCTTCTAGCTAACTACCCACCCACCCAGTTTACTATGGCTTTAACTGCACTCTGGTCTCCCATCTTCTTGAGCAATCTTTTATGTGGTACCAAATCAGTAAATAAGTAAGTAAGATTTTATTGTTCAGCTGAAAAGCCATTACAGTATCTTGACAAATACAACAATTCCTGCAAAGCGCAACATATAAATCCAGTTTCTGATAATACGCTGTAAAATACACCATGATACATACAGAATCTTATAAATTATATATCTAAATTGTATTGAGATCAAATAAATAGGTCCCTTTTATAATCAGACTAATAATATGGCCAAGCCAACATTACTTTATCCTAAAAATGGCCAAAGGATAACCTTTGTGTCAAACGGCACCATAGCAGACTGATCTATCCCAACAGAGTTTATCTCCTCCACACACATCCTGTCCCTTCAAAGCCAACCTGGTGGCCAAATGGATACACTGCAATAATAAGGCAACCATTAAAGGTATCATGCAGATGAACTGCTACATACCTTGCAGACCACTTCCTATCTGACCACTCCTATTGGCCACACTTGTGGTACTTGATGAAAACCGTGTTTTAAGAGGGTCCCAACTAGTCACTTCAAATCCACACTGATCCTACCTAGAAGCCAGTTGGGTCTACTGGAATTGAGGGCCTATCCATTTAGGCACCATGCAGTGCGTACTGCTCTGTGCCCATGGCTCACCCTACGACCAGCTACACCTGTCAGCCTCTGTTGAGCATATAGCCAGACTTTGTAACATTGTCCAACCCATCCAGTCACACATTATCATATTTGCATCTACCTGGTAGCCCACTGGACACGTCGGCTTTGAATCACATCCACTGAGGCACCATACGGCTCATGCCGTTCCGTGCCCCACTGGTTACTCCAATTCCAGTTACACCCATAGCCACTTCTGCAGCATATAATGGGGCTCTATGTCACTGGTGGAGCCACTCTTTAGTGGTTAATCTTGCCCCACCTGATACCTGATGGCCATGGAAGATCCCAAAGACTTACAAACAAACAGTCTGAATTTGTATTAACATCACATATCATTAGCCCAGTCCATTAATACCAATCTAATGAAACATTCATAACTATTGTCCACTTTAAAATTTATCAATTTCTTAATTAACAAACTCTTAGTTAAACTCACTCCGCTGGATTAACCAGGAATGGACTTTCCCTTATTAAAACATAATTGGGATTATACAGAGACAGTAAAAGGAAAAATAAAACATAAAGAAAAACATAAAAAATGACTCATTTAAATTCAGAAGTTCATTCATTCATTTCTAGTTCAAAGAGTAGATGTTTAGAGCAGCATGTACCAAAAATCTATACAAGACTCCATTCTGGTATTGTATGGCCCACTAAAAAGAAAAAGAATGAATTTAACCAAATGTTCAGCTCAATACTCATTTAGCCTCAAGACAAACAAGTGGGCCATAATACCTCTTATAAGTTTAACTCCGAATCCAAATTCTGGAGTCACTGAAGTACTGGCTAGCAGCCTCATGCACGCTGCTAGTTCAAACCAAATGAACACGCTGCAAATAACATTTTCTCCCCTGCTTAGGAGTCTCACCTCAGTGAGCCAAAAATGACAAGGTATAAAAAAAAATCCACATAAAATGCAGAGGCCAGCTAATGCCATTAAGTAGTCTTCCTCTATCATTGCATCAGTGTCTTTGCCATTTAACCCCTGAATCATTTCATATAATGTAACATGCATCAGTTATCAAGGATCTCAAATCAGACTGTTGTCACTCTATTTAAACATTTTAAAGAGCGTTCACAATGTGATAAATAAAATGAATGTTTCTTAACCGAAACTTCGGCAAGCACAAATTTCCTTAATAGCCTTGCCGGAGGCGTAGAAACATAGAAACATAGAAACATAGAAGTTGACGGCAGATAAGGACCGCAAGGCCCATCCAGTCTGCCCATTTCTTTTTCTACCTTATAAATGTGCCATCGGCCTTTGCTCTGTCAGTGACCTATCTATTCATAGTCATTTGTATTGCTCCCTTATGCCTATCCCATGCCTGTTTGAAGCCCTGCACTGTATTCATAGCCACCACTTCTTGTGGTAAGCCATTCCATGCATCTACCACCCTTTCTGTGAAAAAGAATTTCCTCACATTCCCCCTTAATCGGCCTCCCTCTAATCTCATGCTGTGTCCTCTTGTCCTGCTATTTTTCTTATATTTAAACATGTTAGACTCTTTCACCTTGTTTACCTTGTTTATGCCCTTAAGGTGTTTAAATGTCTCGATCATATCACCTCTCTCCCTCCTTTGCTCAAGGGTATACATATTGAGCTCCGTTAATCTGTCCTCATATGTCTTCTGATGCAGTCCCTGCACCATTTTGGTGCCCTTCTCTGGACTGCCTCAATTTGGTTAATGTCCTTGTGAAGGTGTGGCTCCAATACTGCACGTACTCCAGATGGGGCCTAACTAATGTCTTGTACAGAGGGATTATTACCTCCCTCTTACGACTTGTGATACCCCTACTAATACACCCTAACACCCCCCTAGCCTTACCTACTGCTTTAGAGGTCTGCTTGGATGATTTTAGGTCATCAGTGATGATGATGCCCAAGTCTCTTTCTTCCTTTGTGACTGCTAGCAACTCCCCTCCCAGCCTATAAGTGGCATCAGGGTTTCTCTTAACAGAACAACAGTAACCACAAGGACCACAAAGATTTTTGACCAATGTTGCAGGGTTTTAACTATTCCAACTGCTCAATACAGCAACTCCAATTAATGTGTTAGAGTCCCGCTACAATGATGGGCCATTAAACCAACTTGAATTCATGAGGTAGTTATTTCCTTGTCGAACATATAAAATACCTTTAATAGCAGTGCAGCAGAGTTGACCCTTGATTTGAAGTTTAAAACCTTTGCATTTTAGACAGAATATTGTAGAAATAAACCAACCAAGCTTAAGACTGGGTTTCAATGTGGAGTGTAAAAAGTACCGGAAGAGGGAAATTACCACAGCAAGACCGGCGATCATCAACACAGCAGAATATCCCACTACGGGAGTTTTTAAAATCTCAAGTTAAACGTAAGGCTCAAACAGTACCGTCGCTGTCTCCACTTAAATAGAGTCCCAATTATTGGCTCTTAGTAGCTTCACTGGCACATTCTTTTGAGTCCTCACTTATCCTTTCCCGATCATGACCTCTGTAAAAAAAAAAACAGAAAAACATTGCTCTTCTGAGCGCAGTAAATTGTGATCATTAGAATATACCCCGAAACCCTTTGGCAAAGCTGGCATACCTGTTAAGAGTAAAATATGGGCTTATCAGCACATGTCTTGCACCTTAACTGCAACTTCTTTCTCCAAGCATTGAATATCCCATCTCTAGTCCAAGACACCGCTAGTCCTGAACACCTTTATTCGGCAATGTTTTATGTAGTAAGACCATCTCTCATACTCATTTTTGTTAGTCGGCTACTTCTTCAAGCATTCTTATAGTTGCTTAGGCTTTGGCTAATAAGACGTTTCAACCAGTCTCTTTAGGCTGTCTTGCTACCACTACTGAATTTGATTGGTTACATTAGGGGCTCAGTCATGCGGCATGGACCATCTTCTGATAAACTTATAATTTACTTTTCAAAAAGCACCACTATATATTAGCTAGCTCTTATAGTTTGTCTCTAAATCATCAAAGCAGAGCAGTGCAGTGTGTAGTAAACCTTTAAGTTAAATCAAAGCCATCAAGATTTTATTTTTCTGGCGTCTCTCTCACTCCAGCTCTGTAGAAATTCATGAAGATGCCAGAACTAATGGCCAGTTCTACGCATAAAGGTCGCCCTGCCACTTTCCAAGTAGCAAAAGTGCACATTTAGTCTCTACAAATTAAAATAGGCCAAAGTTCATTCATTAAACTTAGCCAAACTTTCCAAATTTTAATAAGCGAGGAACAAAGAAACAGAGCAACGAGGAGTGGGGCAGCACCACGGCCATCTTGCCCGGTACCAAATCAAAAGCCTTGCTGAAGTCAAAGTAGAGCGGATTCACAGTGTGGCCCTTGTCTACTTCCTTGGTCACCCAGTCAAAGAAAACTGTCAGGTTAGTCTAAGATCTTCCTGCCATGAAACCATGTTGTTTACTATCCTGGAGTCCATTTCTCTCCAGGTAGTCTACAAGGTTCTCTTTAATCAGTGATTCCACCAGCTTCCTCACGATAGAGGTCAGATTGACAGGCCTGTAGTTCTCTGGTTGCTCCTTATCCTCCCCCTTATGTAGCAGTACAATGGCTGCCATTTTCAAACCCCTTGGAACTTCCCCAAATCGAAGAGAGCTGTTGCACAGCCCTGCCAGTGGTTCAATCAGCTCTGCTGCTAATTCCTTAAGTATCCTTAGATGCAGCCCATCTGGTCCTGGGGCCTTATCTATTTTAAGGACTGCCAGTCCCTTCAGCACCCTTTCACTAGTAAGCAATTTGCTGTGTCATTTCCCTCACTCCCTTAGCGGCCGCTTTGATACCACTGTCTGTTATGAGCCCACAGTCTTCCTTACTGAATGCTGAGCAAACGTAGTCATTCAAGACAGTAGTCTTTAGTCCATCCTCCTTTATCACCCTACCCCCCTCAACTAGCCATGTGAATTCCACCACTTTTTCCTTTTTTTCACTAATATATTTTCCTTCCATTCTTTACCCCCTCCATGATACACAGCTCTGTGTCTGCTTTCTCCTCCCTGATGGCCCTCTTCATCTCCATATTTTTCTGTAGATAATCCTCTCATTCTATCTTCTCCTGCTTTTCCTTGTAATTATGGAAGGCCTTCTTTTTGGCCCTAACCACTTCCCTGACCCTAGCTGGGAGTCATAGTGGTCTCTTAAACCTGCTTTTCATTGTTACCATTCTTATGCATGCCTTCAATGTCTTAAGGATGGCTTCTGTAATGGCCCCCATCTCTCCTCCACCCCACATATGTCCTCCACCCCATCTAACTTATCCCAAACCAGTTCCCTCAACCTATCGAAGTCCACCTTTCTAAAGTAGTGGACATCTGTTCTCGAGTGTGGCTAGCCAGCTCCAAGGGCCAATTCAAAAAAACCACACAGAGTTATGGTCACTGTTCCCTAGCAGCTCCCCTACTCCCATGGCATCCCCATCACTTAGTTGGTGAGCACCACATCATGGATTGCGGTCTGTCTAGTGGGTTCATTAACTAGTTGCACCTGTAGACAGTCTTGGAAGGCATTTAGCAGTGTCTGACTCCTGGCACTCTTGGCCATCAGGACTTCTCAATCAATATCAGTCATGTTCAGGTCACTCATCTCCACTACTTCCCTCTTTGCTTCTCCTCTGTGAAGCTCCTCCCTGAATTTTCTGTCTCATTCCTCCCTTTGCCATGAAAGTCTATAGATCACCCTAAGCATGCTTTTCTGCCTCTGGCTGACCTGAATTGCACCCATACTGAATCAGCCTCCCCATTGCTACCCCTGATGTGTCAGTCTTCTTCCACTTCAATGCCCTCCTTGACTAAAAAGGCAGCTGCACCCCCTCTACCAGTTCTTCTATCCCTCCTGAAAAGTGAATACCAAGGGATCATCATCTCCCAGTCATTATTATCTGTGGCTTACATTTCTATGATGGCCACAAGGTCCCCCTCAGCATCTGCCATCTACAGCTCACTGAGTTTGTTACCTAGACTCCTGTCATTAAGGCATACCCCCTTCCATTTAACCCTTGCTCTAATTCTGATACTGTCCTTCTGCTTTCAACATTTTCTCACCTCCCCTTTGTGCTTTTGTTTTTTGTTTTCCCCCTCATGCAGAGGATAATGATTTCATGGCAGGGACTGTATTGGCAACATGGATACAGTATAAGCAACAAGGGTCATGGAGGGAGAAAGATGAATCTCATAGTCTAAACGAATGTGGTGAAAAAATTCAATACTAGTTAAATCAGGGGATGATACCAAAACAGAGAAAAAATGGGAAATCAAGTCTGGTGGAAAAAGGACACCAGAAATAGGTGTCCCTTCCCCTAGGCATGCAACGAGTGATAAGCACCTTTTATACCTGCAAGAGAAGTCCTGTGTGTCAAAAAATATAATCACAATACCCTTTTTTCATTGAGTTCCATCAATGTAGAATGTCAGTCTTGCAATTAAAATCACCACTCATGATAAGTTTCCTAGATGTATGGAGAAAAGGTTAAATTAATTTGAACAGATCCCATGAAGATTTTACCTGGTGTGGACCTACGTTTAATAGCCATAATTCATCACCATTATAGGAAACATCCAGTAATAAAGTTCTCCCTGGTGTGATGTCAACCAAATGACACGTCAGTGCCATTCCGCTTGTCCCTCCCAAAGGCCCCAAAATAAAGGCCCCAATATCAGTCATGCTTTGCTCTAGAGACCTCAAACAAGGAAGTCAGTTCGGTTACTTGAAACAAAAAATATTGGGGGTCTGCAGAACTAAGGAAAAAGAATTTTACATCTGGCTGGACTTTTTATACAAGTGTTCAGGGAGGCCAAATTTAAAGTTACAATGAGTGCCCTTCCCCCCCACTCACAGAGCGATAGTCCCCCTCAAAAAGCAACAACAGAAAACAGTTAATTTCAGAGGTCATTTTATTTCTGTATTGTTTTCAGCTTCTGTTTCGGCTTTGAAGGACCATCTTGCTTTTCTTCCTCCATCTCTGAGGTGTGAGGTTTCTAAGAAGATCTTGAGGTAGCGGCATCCAGCTAATTCTCCGCTGTGTCTCTCCAGTCGCTGGACTCTCAGAGTTCATCAAATGTCTTAGCGGAAGAGGGGACCTCTCCTTAGAAGATTTGGTAGCTGGTGGCAGCCACCTTGTTCCCCTCCTTGATCATCTTCTGGTTGCCATCACGAGGCCACTCAGGGGGCATAATCCATTCTTCCTGTGTAGATGGTAAAGAGGCAGAGGGGGGTGATTGCAATTCAGCTTCGTCTGGAGTGACCTGTGAAATCTCTGTTGGTTGTGAGACAGTATCCATGGAATCCAAAATTTCTCCTTCCGTCAGCTGACTGATGTCCCGTGTACTCTGAGAAGTTTGAAGCATAGTGCATCATCTGGTAGGAAACTAGATTTGAAAAGGCATTTTTCAAAATCCACACAGATTTGTTTGGTACATTATCCTTTTGGGTTGATGTTATGATGTAATCCTGGTTCAGGCAATTTGCCTTGTTATATATGACCAAGGGTCATGGTTGGTATGAATACCCCCTCTCATCACAGAGGTTACATTGAAAAAGGCTTCTACAGGTGAGGCCAACATGCCCAAATTCTTCACAGCTGGTCATATGCACTGCTCAGAGGGTTTCTGACCCCACACTTATAGCATACCTTTGGCTGACCTGCATAAAAACCCATGCCTCTGTCCCAACCCAAGAAGGAACAATCAGACAACTAATGCCTTGCATCACACCCTGACCCACTCTCACTACAAAGCATGCTGCAAAGCGCCTTCCTCCAAACCGAAAAGTGGTTCGATAATCACCGCCTAGTCCTGAACCTAAAGAAAACAAAGTCCATGCTCTTTTCCCATCGGCAAAACAATGCCAGAAACTTCCCCCTCCACATCACCACCAGCAAGCCCCTCCTCCTGGAGCAGGTTGCATCCTATAAGTACCTGGGCATCACCTTCGACTCCGGCCTTACTTTCCATGCCCACCTCAACGCACTGTCATCTGCTATAAACTCCAGGATCGGTCTCCTCTATCGGCATAAAGACTGTCTCCCTGAACTGGCCTTAAAACTAGCCATCACCTCATCGGTTTTATCGCTGGCTGACTATGGGCTCCCTGTCTATGCTGCTGCTGATGCCTCTGCCTTATCCAAAGTTCAGACCTCTATTAATAGAGCATGTAGGCTCTTACCGTGCCCACAGCAGAACCCACACCTGTTTACTATACTCAGCCGCTAAAATACTCACTCTTGAGGAAAGACTGAATTATCAAACCTGCCTACTGGCCAAAAAATTCTTGTCAGGACTCTGCCCTCCTGGGGTCTCTGGACCTTTGCAGCGTGCTGCTAGGTCTCTGCCAACCCGGTATGCCACCACGGCCACTTTCATAGTTCCCAGAGCAAGGACCTCTCGCTGCCAAAGATCCTTCCATCACCAAGCCCCGTCCTGTTTCAACTCCCTTCCCGAAACTATCTCCAAGATCCCTGGTATTGGCCCTTCAAATTGCCTTCACTCAGCATATTATTGACAGCCGTGTTGTAAATGCCTTAGCTGCCTCTTGCCTGTCCCTTCCTGCCCTATGCGGCCGGTCCCTGCTATCCCTTTCAAACCCTCACCACCGGTCAAGCTTTTATACCTACATATTAGCCTGACAGGCTTACTTATGAATACTGTAACTATTATTGTTTCCGCAATGTTACTTACCTACTTAACCTGTGACTTGCTGTCGATTTGAATCTCTTGTTGCTTTTACCTATGTTTAGTACCTCCCACAAGTTTAATCCAGCGCAGCCTAGCTGTCTGTTCTCTCCAAGTGTATATTTTACTTTTTTATGTATCTAACCTGTTTCGTCATTCCATTGTCCTAAACCTCACTTTATTGTTGTCTCCCCCCCCATTGACGAGGTACCTTTGTAAACGAGTCTGTGACTCAAAGGTTGTAAAACTGATACTCTACAATAAATAAAAAATAAATAAATAAAAAAAATGCACCACTGCCTCCATTTGTTGTAACTTCACTCTGAAGCACCACACACTGGTCTAGATGTCCACAGGGACCGCAGTAATTCTCAATGCCACCATTTACTCCTTCATCAACATTGACTTGTCATTATGCAGAAAGTCCTCTGTCACAGCCCTTAAAACATGCATGTCATTCTGAAAAACCCTCAGGTGAATCTCACTCTTTTTGGTCAAAACTAATGGCAATGGATCATTCACACATAGACATTGTGGAGCAGCCTTCTCTGTCTTTGTTTGATAGTGTAGATGCCTATTTTAGAGAACAGCTCCTTAATAATACTGCAAACTTTTCTGAGTACTAGATGGAAAAGAAAAATATCCCACCTGCACTATCTGCTTTTGGTATAAAGCTTGTGAGTTGCCCTCTCACAAGTGTTTAGTGTGAAGGTATATTTTGCACAGCTAGAAGTGGTGTCTCTGATATCCAGACAAGGCTTGTTTCTGAAAATGCACAGCACTTTACCTCACTTAAAATCAGTCTCAATAAATTCTCTTACCAGTTCAAATCCATAAGCAAATGATTTGATACCTTTTAATAGACCAACATAGATGTAACAACTAAGAACAAAGTGCTCTAGCTTTCGGACCAACAAGTCCTTTGTCAGAAGCGTAATGACAGTTATTTAGAAAAAAACAATACTTTTAACACCCAGATCATGCGGAAAAAACAGAAAAAAAAACAATTGGTTTAAAATATTTAAAAAAACAGAAGATAATGTCAGAGAAGCTAAACAGTACCATGTCACCTTCAGCTGGGAGAGTCTCCTGGTCAGAGGTGCTTAGTGCAGAAGACATACAAAGAACTCTATTGCATATAGATTGACATATGAGATAACAACTACTTGAGCAGATAGCTCTTAAATCAAATTGAGTGTCACAATGTGTATAAGAATGACATTACTGAAAAACAACCTCCACCCAGATTAAAGACATACTAAGATTGTCTTAGCACTACAAGAAGCATCTATGTGTGTATTACAGACACAGAGTAACCAGTAACACTTCCTTAAAAAGATCAGTAGTTACACACTGTATGATGTGTACAACTGAGCTGGATCCATTGCCCAGCTATACTCTCCAGCTAGATATTATGCCCCATAAACCTCAAAAGCCTATAGTGTAATAACAGAACTTTATAAATGATATTATAAATCAAAATTGACAATATAAGTGTCAAACAAAAAACTCTTGTTGAGGACCACCAAGGAATTAAGACCATGTAGCCTGATATGTACAGATATCAATAAATTCTCAGTGTATAACATAACAACTTGATATACTGAAAATGTCTAAGGAATCTGAATAAGAAATAACAATTAAATTATCTCCTCCCCTCCACACACACAACACACCCTACTCCACCCCACACCCCCATAACATGGGGGGATAACTAGTTTTAAGGAGATACACACACACACACACACACACACACACACACAGACTACTAATGCACCATAATTCACATCAGTCACTGCAATTGTTACCCAGAGGAATTCAACTTAACATGAAATCCCAAGAAAATGGGATCATGTATCTTAATATCTACAGAGTAAAAGTGTGACACTATTTAACCTTACTCCTATCTGCTCAGTAACATCTCCAAGGATTCTAGATAGAACCACAGTGAAATAAAACTTCCACCCTCCACAGGGTAAGGTAACTAGAAGTAAATATAAAGTATGCATGTAAGACAAAAGTCCTAACATACCTACTTTTCCACAGATCACTACAATATTAGCCTAATGTAAACAGATCTGTCAAGGAGCCCCATGCAAATGAGATCTCGCTCAGATGTTCAGAGTTAAAAAATGTGACTGTCTATAATAACATTACTGTATGTACATGCAAGCAAGCAAATCTTTATTTATATAGTGCCTTTCAATATCAAGGCACTGTACAGAATATACACCATAAATAGACAGGTAAACAACAATATAAATTAAAAATCAGTCTGGGAAAGCCAGTGAAAATAAATACGTTTTTAACAAAGATTTAAAACTATTGACGATCAGGCAATCTCTTAACTGACGAGTTAGAGAATTCCTCAGGGTTGGTGCTCCAAATGAAAAGGCACGAGCTCCAGATGTTTTAAGATAAACCCTGGGAATCTCTAGCAATCCCTTGTTGACAGATTGGAGGGGGAGATTGGGGTAGTAGGGAGTCAGGAGATCTTTCAGTAACAGTAACAGGCTAGGGAATCTGAATATGGCACAATGGAATCAACCCCACTCCTGGGTGAAGATAAATAGTAAGAAGGAATTAATATTCATTATGTGTGTGCAGTGAGAGTAATAACACACTGTGACTCCATATATCTAAATAGAAGCCTACCTCAATGTGACAGCAAGCCCCACACCTGCCATATTCACATACCCCCCAAACACACACACACTCACACACACACACACACACACACACACACACACACACACACACACACACACACACCACGCACTGAAGTCCTATAATATGTCAGTCTGAAGAAGAAGAAGAGGTCTGTGGATGTTAAACTCTATAATGTCCATTGAAACCCAGATCTATGTTCATCCCATCTGCTACCATACTGAGATGTAAAATAAGTTTCATTTCAAAAGCTCATCTCTGTTATGTACTTTTGAGATTTCTTTTTAAGATCATTACTGACATATCTGAAATTGAGTGATCAGGCTGGGAGAAGTGTTGCCCCACTGGTTTTTCAGTCTTCTTTGGTTTAATAGTATATCTATGCGAGTTCATCCTAGTGTGGAGCTGTTGGCTTGTCTCTCCAACATAACCTGTTTGTGGACATCTCTTTCACTAAATGAAATAAACAACATGTTGTGATGTACATGTATAACTCCCATGTACCTTAAATTGTCTGTTTTGTGATGTAACCACATAGTCCAAAATGGAAATGAGCTCACAAGTCTTACAGGTGTGTTGATTGCAGGGTCGTGTACCATTTAGAGTCATGGTATTCTGTTCTGCCGAAAGCTTGCTCCTAATAATCAGGCTGGCTAAGTTTGGTGGTTGTTTAAAAGACAGTAGTGGTAGTGCCTTAAAAATACAATTAAGGGTCTCATCCTCACTAAATATTGGGTGGAGGTCTTTAATAATATTGTTATTAACCGCAGAGTTGCCTATGCGGAGTGGAAGTTACAGCAGTGAGTGAGTCATTTCGGGAGTCAACTGAGGAGACTGCATGTAAAAATATTTGTTTGCTCCAAGACAGATAATATTGTAACTACTTCCTTTGCAATTATTATCTTGTTTGATAGTTACTGTGTGGGGTTTTAAGATGTTTATGATTTGTTGTGGTATTGGGCTTTAATATTAGATCAGGGTTTTATTGTACTGACTCAGTATTGGAAATTGAGTTTGACTATTCCTTACTGATTATACATTTTCAAATATGTTATGTTTCCACTACTGGCATTTCTTTAATTATAAGGGATTTAGGTACTCTCAGTAGGAGAAATGTATATGAAATGGGGTTTTGTATACAACACTGGTGTAAAAATTCGTTTGTTTCATGTTGCTTAGTTCTTTGTGGTTTATATTACTTTGTCTGGCGATGTGAAACAAACCCTGGTCCTTTGATGTCTAAGTAGGGTATTGTGATAGTTATTGGCAATCTAAAGATTGAAAATAACACATTTGAATGTTAGAAGCTTTATGTCTAAACAAGCTGAAATTGAAGCCTGGCTCACAACTTATGATCCAGATATATTTAGTGTAACTGAAACCTGGTTGAAACCCATTGTATCTGATAACCTTGTTTTTTTGAAGGTTATAATGTAATCCGAAAGATAGGCTTGGAAAAAGAAGGAGGGGTAATGTGTATTATAAGTCTGAACTACAATTAGTAGAGATTTTTCTCAATATATAAAATCTGTTGATTTTGAATGGTTGCTATTGGAATTGAAGTTGGTGTTGTCAAAAATTATGTCTTTGTACAATCTATAATCCTCTAAGACTGCTAAGAAAGGCTTGGTGATATTTTAGGGTTTTTATCATTTATAAAAACAGGTAGTGATCTTTTGATTACTGGAGATTTTAATATTCATTGGGATCCTATAAATGATCCTTCTGTAGAGATGCTACTGATTAATGCTGGGCTGTTTCAGCTTATAAATTCATTTACTCGTATGAATATGAATAGTCAAAATCATACAATCCTGGATTGGGTGCTTGTAAATAAAAAGGTAAACATTTCTAGTGTTGGTGTTTTACCTGATGTAATAAGTGACCACTTGGCCACTTATTGCATATGTTATCTAAAAGACCTAAATTGCCTCCGAGATTTATTTCATCGTAAGTTTACTAATGAGATTAGCCATGAACTTCTTATTGACTTGCAAAATATAGATTGGTCTTATCTGGACGCAATTTCTGATGTCAATATTGCTGTTGATTATTTTACAATTACTCTTTTGGGTTACAGAATAAACATTTCCAGAGTAACTAGAAGAGTTAGAGGTACTAAAAATAAGTGGATTACTGCTTCTTTGTTACATTTAATTAAATTAAGAAATGTTGCTTGGAAATTGTTTAAGGTGACCAACTTAATGAATGATTTTAATAGTTATAGGAAGCTTAGAAATGAATGTAAAATAAAAATTAGGCAATGTAAATCTAATTATTTTAAGAATTTACAAACCTCTAATCTAAATAATTCAAAAAGGTTTTGGTCATCCATAAATTCCTTAATAAATCCATCTAGGGAAGAATTTACTGGGGTTTTTAAAAAAGATGGTCAGATGGTTTCTGATGTGAAGGTGATTTGTGATTCTTTTCTGGATAAAATTTTGGATTTGTCTAGGTATGCTCAGACGTCTGTTAAGGATCCGTCTAATGTTGAAAAATCCTATAATGTTTTTAAATCTTGTTCTTTTTCCTTTACATCAATTGAACCTTCTCGGGTTTATTACCTTTTGAAATATATGCCCATTTGTTCTAGTGTATGTGAACTTGATTCTAGGTTTTTAAAATTGATTTTGAGCATATTACATATCCACTACATATATCTATAATTTGTCTTTGCTTACTGGGTGTTTTCCGGATGTATGGAAACAAACATTAATTAAGCTTATTTATAAATCAGGTGATAGAACTGATATGGATAATTATCGTCCTATTTCGCTTCTGCCACCTTCTTAGGCAAGATTTTGGGAGATTAGTAAGTGAACAGTTTACTGCCTATTTACAGGATAATGGTCTTAGGTCACATGAGCAGCATGGATTTAAGTAAGTATCATGGAACTAGTGCGGCCTCAGCCTAGGTTCATATGAACCACACCAGTGTAGCTATGGATGAGGGTTTGCTCACTGGTGCTGTGTTCGTGGACCTGTCCAAGGCCTTTGACTTAGTGGATCATTCTTGTTGATTGGGACACTTCAGAGTTATGGTATGACAGAGATTACTGTTGATTGGTTTCGTAGTTATCTGTTTGGACGCTTATTAAAGTAGGATTAAATGGAATTTTTCAAGTGGTAAAGATTTGTTACGGGGTGCCGCAAGGGTCCATTTTGGGCCCTTTGTTGTTTACGGTATTTGTAGATGTTATTCCATCTTTATTGAATGATACGCACTGCTTGATTTATGCGATGATATTATTTTGTATAAAAGTTCAACTTTTGTTGAACTAATAAATCAGTCTTAAATAAAGATTTTGCTGTTCTATGTGGGTGGTTGAAAGCAAATTGTTTGGCACTAAATAATACAAAACGAAATGTATGCTTTTGGATCTCAGGTTAGATTGAGAAAATCTCAGAGTTTGTCTGTGCGTGACTCATTGGGAATTGAGATGGAGCAGGTTAAATTGTTTAAATATCTTGGTGTCATCTTGGATCAACATCTGAAATTTTCTGATCATGTGAAATATGTTTTCGTCAGACAAATCAGAGATTAGGGTATTGTTTAGGTTTAAATCCTTGCTGATTTTATCAGCAAGATGTGCAATAGCAGAAGGCGTTAGTATTGCCTAAATTAAATTATAATTCATTTCTCTTACAAACTTGTTAAGTAAAGATTTATCACTCTTACAAATGTGTTCCATGGGATATGTAGATTTACTTTTAATTTACCCTATTATACTCATCATTGTGAGCTATATAGGTTATCTTCCTGGCTTCCTCCTGGGTTGGTTTCTTTATATAGTTTATGCTTATTAACTCATAAAATTCTTTGTCAGGGGATTGATTCTCCATTATATTCTCTTCTCCATATTAAAATAAATTCTCGGGAACTTTGTTCAAATCAACTAATTAGGTTAAATTTACCTAATACTAAAACTAGAATGGGGGATAGTTCTTTTACTTATTCTGCTGCTAAAAATTGGAATGAGCTTCCTATTGTTTTATATGAAAATGTTTGTCATCAAGTTTTTAAAATTAGGTTAAAAAATTATTTTCTCGGTAAATTACATTGTTGTTGTTTTTAATTTTGTTTTTATTTTTGAATGTTATGTCTTGTTAATTTTGTTGTTTGTGAATTTCTGTGTACTGTAACATCTTGACTGTTTTTCAGTCACCGGGTCGAACATGAAAACGGGCCTTTGGCTCATTGTACTTACCTGGTTAACAAATGTTTAAAATAAAATAAAATAAAAAATTAAAAACAGAAGTGCGAGGTCTGTATGATATGTGACTACTAAGAGTATTCTGTCTGTTGCTGTCTTTTCTTTATACTGAAGTAGTTGTCTTGGTACTTGTGTTGCACGTTCTGTTGTCCTGTCAATTTCTCTGGAACAGTGTCCCTGCTCAATAAAGGTGTTTTTCAACATAGCCAAATGTGTATCTCTGTCCTCCTCATTTAAAACAAATACAATGACATCAGAGTGCTTGACTGTACATGGTAGATTTTTGTGTGTGGTTTGGGTGATTACTTTTTTTGTGTAAGTATCTTTGTCTGTTGGCTTCCTGTAAATACATATATGTAAGGTTCCATCCTTAATGGTGACTGTGGTGTACAGAAAATTAACATTGGTGGTAGAATACTCCAGGGTAAGCTTTATGGTAGGGTGAAGGTTATTAAGTTCCTGATGAAAATCTTTAAGTGCATCTGTGTCCTCCGTCCAAATGATAAACAAATCATCAATGTAATGGACACAAGCTAGTGGTTTGTGGGGATAGTGCCTTAAAAAGTCCTCCTCCAAGTCTGCCATAAAGAGGTTAGCATACTGTGGAGCCATCCTGGTGCCCATTGCTGTTCTCATAGTTTGAACATAATGTTTACAATTGAAGTTGAAGTTATGTGTTAAAATGAATTCCGTAAGTTTCCCCATCACTTCAGGGTTGATGTTTTGGTCTAGTCCTTTCTCCTGTATGTATTTAAGGCAGACTGAAATGCCATCTGTGTATGAAACATTAATGTAGAGGGATGTTACATCCATCATCGTTAAAATGGTATCAGGTGGTAAGTCCTTATAACCAGAAAGTACATGCAGAAAGTGTGTAGTGTCCTGGATATAACTGTCTCTGTCCATAACCAGTGGTTTCAAAATGGCTTCTACAAACCCTGAGATCCCTTCAGTCAGGGTACCATTACCAGAGACTATGGGTCTTCCCAGATTGTCAGATTTCTATATTTTCGGCAGCATGTAGAATATCCCTGGCCTGGGTTCAGCAAGAATGAGGTCAGTTAGGTTTTTTTGGACATGGTCTAGAAAAGTTCCAATTAAGTCATGTAGTTATTTTTTATATCTTGTAGTGGGATCACTTTCCAGTTCTGTGTAGTAGGTATGATCAGTTAGCTGTCTGTTAGCTTCATTAATATAATCCTCTCTGTTTAAGATCACCACTGCAGAGCCTTTATCAGCATTTTTGATGACAATGTTGTGGTCTGATTTCAGTGTCCATATAGCTCTCTGTTTCAGTAGAGAGGTTATAATGGGCTTGTTAAGGATCTGACCACTGACTTGCTGGTAGAAACAATGAATGTAATTGTCTAGCTTTTTGTTACACCCACTTAAGGGGACACATTCAGATTTCTTTTTCTTATCCATCAAATTGTTACTGATTGTGATGTCTTCATTACCAGTGATTTCTTCCTTGCCATGAAAGAATTCTTTAAGCATCAATCTGTGGAAATATTCCTCCAGTTCACTACAAAACTGTATTTTGTCCAGTTGTTTTGTTGGGCAGAAAGTGAGGCCCTTGAAAGTACATTTAGTTCCCCAGTAGTCAGTGTGTGGTTGGACAAATTAACAACTGAAAGGTGCCCATCTGTGTGATGTTGTTGTTCAGTTACTCCATTATGTTCTTCATGGTTGTTATGGAGTATGGTATTTTGAAGGGCATCCAATTTCCTGTTTTTCATAAGCATGGCTTTTCTTAAGGTCCTTTGGTGGTTAATATGTATCTCTTGCAAGATATCCTGAATAGGTTCCCCAAACATTCTCTCCAGTGTGGTAACAATTTCAGTGAACTCTTTCTTCAAAACCACTTTCTTGACATATGTGAATCTTGTGATTTCTCAATTTCTCAGTGGTCCTATGACAGAGTTGTTCTATATATATGGGAGACAGTATAGCGCAGTGGTTTAAGGCTCTCAGCTACAAATCTGGAGACCTAGGTTTAAATCCCACAGCCCCCACTTGCATACTGTGTGACCCTGAGCAAGTCACTTAACTTCCCTGTGCTCCCAGGTTGCACCTGTAAACAAGCTTTCAACTTAGTGTGTCTCACCTGGTTAAACAATTGGGAAAAATGTATAGAATTGTCTGCATTTTTTAATGGATTTCAAATAGTAAGACCTTTAGGGATTATGTTGCTTCTCTTGCACTGGGTTAGAAAATAGATGTCACTGTCTAGCTGCACCAGTTTCTTCTTGATGTTATGTAACTGCCATATTCTACAGCGAATTCCAGTATCTTTCACATTGACATCTAGATTTAGTATTTGTCGTATTGATCCTTGTAAGAACAGATCCAGAAGCCAACGATTTGATACCTTTTAATGGACCAACATAGATGTAACAACAAGAGCAAAGTGCACTAACTTTTGGACCAACAAGTCCTTCATCAGAAGCTTAATGACAGTTATTTAGAAAAAACAATACTTTTAACACCCAGATCATGCAGAAAAAAATAGAAAAAAATCCCCTTTGGTTTAAAATACTCATTTAAAAAAAAAGAAGATGATCTCAGAGAAGCTAAACAGTACCATGTCACCTTCAGCTGGGATAGTCTCCTGGTCAGAGGTGCTTTGTGCAGAAGACATACAAAGAACTCTACTGCATATAAATTAAAATCACATATGAGATGACAACTACTTGAGCAGATGGCTCTTAAATCAAATTATGAGTGTCACAATGTGTATAAGAATGCAATTACTGAAAAACAACTCCCACCCATATTAAAGGCATACTAAGATTGTCTTAGCACTACAAGAAGCATCTATGTATGTGTTACAAACAAAGAGTGACCAGTAAAGCTTCCTTAAAAAAGATCAATAGTTACACACTGTATGATGTGTAAAACTTAGCTGGACCCATTACCCAGCTATACTCTCCAGCTATAAACTTCAAAAGCTTATAGTGTAGAAACAGGACTTCATAAATGACAATATAAATATAAATTGACAGTATACGTGTCAAACAAAAAACTCTTGTCAGAGACCACCCAGGAATTAAGACTATGTAGCCTGATATGTATTGATGTCAATAAATTCTCAATGTATAGCAACTTGATGTACCGGAAATGTCTAAGGAATCTGAATAAGAAATAAAAACTAAATTCTCTCCTCCCATCCACACACACAACACACCCTACCCCAACCCACACCCCCATAATGTGGGAGGGGGTAACTAGTTTTAAGGAGATATACACACACACACACACACACACACACACACACACACACACACACCAGATCAAGGAACAGTGGCAGGAAATAGAAGCAATGACAATGAGCAGTTGCAGCCGGTGATTCATAATGCAGGTACTTCCTTGGTGGTGTTTGAAGATGATGTTGATAACACCTAATGATTTTTTTGGAATTCACTGGACAATGGACAATAACAATAAACAGAAAAGGCCAGTAAAACGCCATATTGTGAGGTGTTTGCTGTATGTGTTTTTCCCATTCTGTTCTAGTACCCAGGTGGAATTTACTTTATTTAACCAGCAAACAAAAATGCAAGCAGGCAGTGAATTATCTAAGGTGCATTTTAGATTTTTAATGTACTTACTGTGCACTGACTAGGATTTAAAGGGGTGGCTGATCTTATCTAGGATTTTACCAACTGACAAAGAATGGGACAATGAAAAGCAAAATGGCAGTTATCTAAATTTTAGATGTTTATTCTGTGATAAAGTGATTAAAACTAACCAGATTTCATTATGCTTGCTACTAGTACTTAAATGAGTAGTTACCCTCATATTTGAATTGACCTTTTGACATGAAATTGGAAAAACAAACAAACAGGTAGTTACCTAAATTTCAGTTGTTTATGCTTCGATGGGATGGTGATAAATAACCAGATTTCAATTAAACACGCTGTGCACTCACACTTAAATGGGAAGTTGCCCCCATATTTGATTTTGTATTTCAACATGAAACTGGAAAACAAGACGCAGACTTGCAGTTTCTGTTTAATATACTGTTCCTAAGAGCTCCCGATGTGTAAAACAGGTAGGTTTAGCAATTTTGTTAGTACTTGGGTGTAGTATAAACTTACTATTTACCTGGCTGATCTTGCCTCCCCCTACCCATCATTCCAGTCTTGGCTATATCCTACAAGACAAGACTGCTGCTATAATCTTAAAGTAATTTACTTTCTGTGCTCCCCTGGCACAGGGAGGGGGAAGAGGTACATTTTATGTCTGACAGGATCCCCATCTGCAGTTGGCTGCCATAAAGCCCCCCATAGTTAAATGCAATTACATAAGTTGTGGAAGCTTGTGGAATATATCCAAGACTGGAGTGCCAGACGGGGTTGGGTAGGGATGGGTGGCAAGGTCAACCACATAAAAAGCAAGTTATAAAACACCCAACTACTAAAATAGTTGGCCAGTCTGGTGAATTTGCAGACTGAGACCTCATGCTGACAGTATACTAAACAGCCCTACAATTTTCTTATGCTTTACTTTTCCTTTGTTTTCATTTTTGTGCTTTGTTAAACCTCAAACACTAAACGAATTATCAGCATCCGGTAATGGCTGAAAGGGATGCATCTCTATGCTGCTTGCTGTAACACCCAGTGGACAAGCAAAATGTGATGCAGCATCAGACAGGGGATGAAGGAAAGGAAATGGACCCTATGCTGCTAGCCATGATGCCACATAGCTTGCTAAATACATAACATTCAGAAAGTGGTGTGTCGGCATCATCAATACAGAATAAATAATATGTCTCCCCAAAAAAGCACGCCAGACTAAGTGCTAAGTGAAGGAATGAAACAAAAATACTTGCACAAAAACATACTTTAAAAAGTTACATTTTATTGTTTTATTTGACAAATGGATCAAAAATAATAATTTAGATACATTTCTCATATTTAAATACGCTACAAATGTGTAAAATTAATCAGAAAAATTCAGAACTTTCTTGAAATAAAGCACAGTCAGAATCAGGATCAGGTAGCAGCAGAACCTCCTATCCTTAATATGTATATACTGTGTGTGTGTGTGTGTGTGTATATATATATATATTCACTGCAAAAAACGTTAATGCACCATTAGGGTTGAATCATCAAAAGTAGGGAAAAATAACCTTAGGGTTCCCAAGCATAAGACCGCACCCCCACTGTGCATGCAGGAACAGGTGTAACGGATGTGTTTTGGTGTTGTGAACCCTAATGCTCACCCCATTGTCCTATACATTACATATCTTACCTTACTCATGGAATGGGGTGAGCATTAGGGTTCACAATACCAAAACACATCCGTCATACCTATTCATGTATGCATAGTGGGGATGTGGTTTTACGCTTGGGAACCCTAAGGTTGCTTCTCACTACTTTTGATGGTTCAACCCTAATGGTGTATTAACAAAGTTTTTTGCAATGAATTTCCTTACTTTTTCAGATAGCTTACTTGAATCCTTAGTTGTCTGTAACATTTGCATTTTTTCATATTTTGACCCCACATTTTGAACATAGTCTTCTTAGGACCCTTCCTCATAAACCACATAGGTGAAAATGTTCAAATCTGTGGCAAAACACCATTCCACGCCACATGTGCAAAAACACATTTGAGGCAGAAAGTGAAAAATGGTAGCTCAACTATTCAAGAGGTGGTGTAAAGAAATGGCTAGGTTGAAAATTCAGATTGAAAATATTGAAAATTATCAAATTATGCATGCATGTAGAAATATTTCAATGACTGCTCATAACTCAACCATTTTTATGTTGCTTGCACGCACGTGCAAGAAACATAGTGCCATCATCCGAGTTTTTGGAGGTGTGGTAGCCCTCTTCCAGTTCAGTCAGTGTGTTTGCAGGCGCTTCGGTTTCTCCAATGCATGCTGGGCTATATGACAGCTCAAAATGCAGTGGAGTACAGATTGAAGGGGAGCTAAGCTGGTGAGCAGCGAAAAGATATCTCTGCTCATGCTGCGCTCCCCACTACACACACACTGCTGTGCTTCCCACACTGTGCAGCTGACGGGGATGTGCTGCCCCCCCAAACACAGTTGCACATGCCACGCTGTGTGCCTGCCCCAGCGTGGCAACTCATCGTATAGCCGACGGGAGTGCCCAATCCCCTGTAGGCTCCACTGTCCCCCCCAGTACACGGTGCCACGTTGGGAGCCCACCCCAGCATGGCAAAGCTTGTTATGGCTGATGGGGGTGCCCAATCCCCCATCGGCTCCAGCCCCCCAAACAGTTTTTTCCAGCTGCCATGCTGGAAGCCCACCCCAGTGTAACAAACGTCCCGCGTCGTCCTTTAAAACAAACAAAAAAAAAACCTGTAAATAAAAACGGTCCTCGCAGTCTCCCTGCCCCCACAACCCACACCCACCCACTGTGCACCCTGCCTCCTCACACACCCCCACCCCATACTTACCTCCGGAGCTTGGCGGACGATCATCGGTGGACCGGAAGATTCTGCACTCTTCAAAGCTGACCACGAACTGAGGAAATGCCGGTAAGCAGTATGATGGGATAGATAGGGTTTTTTCAACTTTGTTGCATATCTCAGGCATTTTTTGGAATTTTAGCACCAAATTTTCAACATGGGGTTTTTGGAACCCCTCCTCATGAATTCTTGCACTGTCATGGCGTTAATCGGGCCCGAAGGGTGATTTTGCAGTCACTGCGGGAAATCACCTTTCCACACTGATTAATGAAATGACACTGCCAGTGTTCATAAGGTGGGCTCTCAAAAAGCCTATGTTGAAAATTTGGTGGAAAAATTCCTAAAAATGACTGTTTTACTAGCCTGCGTTGCGCAGTTCCTATGCACCCTCGTAAGTTTCTGAATTTTCAATATTTTCACTCCAGATTTTCAACATTGTCATTTTACCACACCTCCTTATGAGCAGTACAGCTGTCATTTTTCACATCTTGCCCAAAACGTGTTTCTGCCCATGTTGGTGCAATGGCACAGTCGGTGTGCGAAATCACTGTATGGGACACATTAAGAAAATCACAGTGACACTGTTCATGAGCAGAGGTCTTAAAATGACTATGTTGAAAATTTGGTGGAAAATTTCCTAAAAATGACTGTTTTACGAGCCTGCATTGCGCAGTTACTACGCACGCCCGTAAGTTTGCGAATTTTCAATATTTTCACTCCAGATTTTCAACATTGTCTTTTTACTACACCTCCTTATGAGCAGTACAGCTGTCATTTTTCACATCTTGCCCAAAACATGTTTCCGCCCATGTGGCGCACAATGGCGCAGTCGGTGTGTGAAATCACTGTATGGGATACATTAAGAAAATCACAGTGACACTGTTCATGAACAGAGGTCTTAAAATGACTATGTTGAAAATTTGGTGGAAAAGTTCCTAAAAATGACTGTTTTACGAGCCTGCGTTGTGCACTTCCTACGCACGCTCGTAAGTTTGCGAATTTTCAATATTTTCACTCCAGATTTTCAACATTGTCATTTTACCATACCTCCTTATGAGCAGTACAGCTGCCATTTTTCACATCTTGCCAAAATGTATTTCCGCCCATGTAGCGCACAATGGCACAATCAGTGTGTGAAATCAATGTATGGGACACATTAAGAAAATCACAGTGACACTGTTCATGAGCAGAGGTCTTAAAATGACTATGTTGAAAATTTGGTCACAAACTTCCTAGAAATGACTGTTTCACGAGTGTGCGTTGCGCAGTTCCTACGCACGCTCGTAAGTTTGCAAATTTTCAATACCTTTCCAAACCACTACTCCACTAATTGTTAAGGCAAAGTACATTGAAAACAATGTACTTCGCCTTACTTTGCCTTGTTTTTAAGCTCCAAAGGTGAATTTTGCAGTGATTCATGGGATTTCAGGTCACATGGGCTCTAGATTGTTCTGCACAGCCTTAGTTTGGGGTAGTGTGTGTAGAAAGCTGTAGGAGACAATCTGCTCTGAGAGCTCTCTGTGAGTCAAACCTTCTAAAAGCTGTTCAAACAGCCTTTATGAGTCGTTTTTTAGCTGAAACATTAGTTCATTGATTATAGGAAACCCTTCTGTGCTCATATCATCGAGCATTTATTGTTTATGTGTGTATTTTGAATGTTAATGTACAACATTCAGTCTGTGTACTGACAGACAGAGGAAATGTGCTTTAGGGGAGGAGCGTGTCTGTGGTGTAGGTAGATTAACTTGGAGAAAAAGACAGTGCTTTCTGTTATGGTGATATTTCTTGTATAACTGTGTTATTGTGCACACAGTAATATTTTCAATAATTCTTGCCATTTTTTGCTGATTGTTGTGGTGCAGCAGTACATAATTTTAGTTTGTTTAAAATTTGTGGTTATATTACTGAAGTTTTCAATTTACTATGCATTACTTAGTGTGTGTGTGAGTATGTGTGTGATGCGTATCATCAAATCAGACACCTTATTGTACCACATAATTTCAGCAATGTGAACCTACTATCCACTGCAGCTGTGTAATTTTTTTTACTTCTTTGTGGTATCTTTACCGGTACTCATACTAGTGACTCTTACTGCAGCAGTACAGTGCACTGCCCCACCCCGTGGCCCACCCCAACCGGCAAAGATATTATTTTCCAGATTTGAATTTCTGATGGTGAGCACTGGTTAGGTGTTGTGCCTTTGCATCTGCATCTCTTCAGTGCGCAGCACAATCTTAATCTGTCTGTACATTTGCATCTCTTTAGGGCCCAATCTCCATCTCTAACTTAAGTCATAGTTGTTTCTTTGGCTTCCCTTCAGAGTCCTGGACAGGTGTGGTGCATAATTCAGCATGAACATTGTACTCATTAATATGCATTTTTAAGTCAGGACCACATCAGGAGTCACTCGTGATACAAATCACGTTCTTCATCATCACGGTCACAAATGCAGTCACAAATTACAATTTATGATCACGTCACGAATCACAACAGTAATTTTTTTACTAGTTACTTGGATGCATTGTAAGCCTGTTTTGTAGTATCTCTCCAGGCTTCACCACCCCACCATTGTACTCATTAATGAGTGTTTCTAAGTCGGGGAGTTTTGTGCCACACCTCATCGGGGCCCGGGGAAGAACAGCCATAGTCATTTGCATTTCTTTATCATCACGGTCACAAATGCAGTCACAAATCATGATTTATGATTATGTCACGAATTACAACATTAATATTTTTACTAGTTACTTGGATGTATTGTATGCCTGTTTTGTAGTATCTCTCCATGCTTCACCACCCCACCATTGTACTCATTAATAAGTGTTTTTTAAGTCAGGGAGTTGTACAGTGAATGTCTGCAGTACATATACAGATAGGAAAGAAAACTGCACCCATGCAGTTTAGCACAGTATAATTCCACTGCTCAGAATACATACGGAAGACAACAAAAAAGGGCATAATTACATACATGGGGTCGGGGATGGTGGAGGAATACATTTTATAACACAGCAAGGAAAGTGTAGGGGGGCACATGGTGTGAGGAAAAAAAAACCAATGTGGGATCCCATAGTGATCCAGCAGCAGTTCCAGCATGGACATAATTTGCAACGGATTTCCCTTTATGTGAGAAAAATAAAATTTACAGAAAGAACAAATTAGGTAAAAAAGAGTACAGACAGAAAAGACAAAAAAATGTAGCTTTTAAGAAAGCTATTGGGTCTAAATCAAAGTTTAAATCTCCTCCTCGTTCTGATCTCAAAGTATCAGCAGTCACAAAACAGACTCTTCTCTCTCTCCGTCTGCACAGGAGAAAGTAAAAGTGTCTGCTTGTATGATTCACTTTCTTCCTGCCTAGCTAAAGAACATGTGACTTACAGTACTGTAAGCCATGTGATGTGTATGGGGCTGCCAAATCTGAAACACCAAGTGGATCACTTAGAATCATAATGAGGAACTCAGTCCATTAAAAATAATGACTTCCTTTACTTTGCATCGCTATCTGCCCAGAACGCCGACGTGGTGGTCAACAGCGGAGTGAGTACCTTTGCATTGCCCACTCTGCATAGCGGAGTGGCAATGAGAAGTGCCCACTTCGCGTTCACTTTCTCTGAGGAATTTAACTTCACTGCATCTCTATTCACACTTCCAAAACAAACACTCTGGGCCCTGTGCTCCGATTCTTGTCTCTTGTAATTGGCCTTCATTTCCATGGGCAAGCACAGGGACCTCTAGGCCCTGCGCTCATATCAGTCCATACAGTGGTATGGCCCTGTATAAATATCTATTGTACAGTACTTGTCCATCATTTCCATGTGGGAGTGCAGGGCCCTCCAGGCCCTGTGCTCCCATCCATGCCATGCATGCCTATTGTAATTGTTCCTCATGTGCATATGGAAGCACATGGCCCTCTGCTCCTATCAGTGCATAGTGTCTTGTGGTACCACTGTGCATTGCAAAGCAGAACTGCTGCAATGCTGATGAACATGCCACGGTATAGGCCACATGAGCCCCATTTGTTACAGTTCACCAACAGTTTGAAACAGGGCCTGGTAACATGCAAAACAAGTTAGTACACCAAAAGGTGTATTAAACTACCAATAGAACCAAAGCTGTATCTCATAGCTTTTTTGAGATATAGCATCTGAATAGTACATCAACCATCACAATGTTACCCTAAGGGAAATTCCAAAACTTCAGAGTGTTATAACTCTGCCACACAGTAACATTTTTCCACCAAACCAGCTAAAGGCACATCTTTGGGGCAAGTTCTTTATACCCTGAAAATTCCAGCCCAAAAGCCCAAACCATTTTTTTGTTATGACATGGCAAAGAAACATATATATCTGGAAAAGTAGTGTTGCAAACTGCAGCAGTACCCTAGTTCTTTTGGCAAACAATATTGTAATTAAGCAGTTCAAACTAAGCTAGCCACATCAATAGAACTTACAAGATGATGCATGCAAAATTTCATACACATCTGTTGAAGGGTTGCAAAGTTATTAAGGTGCAAAGCATGCAAAACTAGTTGACTGTGAAAATGGTAAAACATGTCAATTTAAGGATATTTGAGATACAATATCTCAGAAACCACACAAGCAATTCAAATAAAATTAGCAACATCAACAGACCTACCCAACAAAATGATGCATGCAAACGTTGCTGCATATCTGTTGAACAATTGCAAAGTTATTAAAGTGCAAAATGGTAAAACGTAAATTTAAGGATATTTGAGACACTGTCTTTGAAACCACACAAGCAATTCAAATGAAATTAAACACATCACAGACCAACCACATGAAATTATGCACACCAAATTTTATACACATATGTTGTAGGGCTCCAGAGTTATTAAAGTACAAATTATACAAAACTGGAAGACTGTTAGTAAAAATGGAAAAAACATGTAAGTTTAATGATATCTGAGACAAAATATCACACAAATCATACAAGAGGCTCAAATGAAATTTATCACATCAACAGAAATATCCCGAGATTATGCATACAACATTTCATGCACATCTGTTTAAGGGTTCTAAACTTATTAAGGCGCAACCATGAGACACTAGAAGACTACACACATGAGAATAAAACATACAAGTTTAAGGGTGTTTGAGACACAGTATCTCAGAAAAAAGCCAACAGATCTGCATGAAATGTACCATATTAAGAGAACTACCTCTAGAACTTATTAAAGCCAAATTCCATGCAAATCCATTGAAGGGTTGCAAAGCTATTGAAGTACAAATTATGCAAAACTGGATGACAGTGTGCCAAAAGTGCTTTCACGTTTACATCTATTTTGTCCCATAGAAAATAATGGGAAATTAAAAATGTAAGAAGACTTGGTTTGCTGGCCAAGGCACCTAGCTTCACCTGAGCTCTTTCCTTCTAAGACTGCTTGAAAGGCAGAGTAGAGAAACTTACCAGAGCAAGGGAGAAGGATTAAGACTTAGTTTGGCTAAGCAGATTTACTGTGTGGTGGTGTTTTTATTTTTTACTCACAGGGATTGCTACTGTTTGTTGCTAACATTTCATTGCTTTATTTTTCTGATTCAAATTGTTGTTGCTGGTATACCTTCTTCTGCATTATTACAAGGTGTGCCTACAGGTGTGTGCTAACAGATTACTGCTGTAATCTTCTGATTCAAATTGTCTTTTGCAAGGTATATCTTCTGTTACTGCTTTATTTTTCTCTGGAGCAAAGTGTTTCTTACAGGGTATATCTTTCTGAAATTATTACAGGTGGTGCTTTACAGGTTTTACAGTTTTATCTAACATTAGGATAAGCTTTCAGGGTTACTGCATTTGTTGTTGACTGATTGTTTCTGCTCTTACCTCCTTGTACTCGTCCGTGGTTCTTCTTTTAGGCAGGAAGGCCCAGCCACCCACCCCATCCCCAACCACCCACGCTACACTCCTTTTATAGGGTACCACAGTTGTGACATTTCCTGTGGCAGAGCAGGAAGGGGCGATCAGTGGGGCCTCCACAAGGTGATCTCATTTACAGGGCACTAGTAATTTAACTTGTTATAACAAGTTAAACAAAGCACAATTAAACCATTACTTGCATTTTTTTCCTTCTAATTACTCTGACTAGGTTACAAACCCAGCAACTTATTTGGAATGGATTTCATTAACTGCAGGTACTGTGGAACAATTTTCAGAAGGACAGTCTTACAGGATTTAGGACACTGTCCTACATGCTGGGCCCTTGGAGATCTTAGGTCTCAGCTCCGGCAGCATGGGCAGAGATTGCATGCCTCAGATTTCATATTGAAGAGGAAATACATTATAAGAACCACCCGCCATTTCCCCAGCATCCAACAGAAAAACCTCGATCAGCAGAGGGTAGTTGGTCCAGGAGGTTGGCAGGTGGTTAGGAGGAGCAAATCAGGTGCCCCATCACTCTCTGCTCTCCAACACATTACCTCCAAAAACCATATAAACACTACAAACAGGTATCTGCCTCTATCTCTGAAATCAAATAAAGAGGCAGAAGACACTGCAGAGCAGGACACTGCGGCACAGGAGCTAGCACAACAATACTCACCCAAATCAGGAACCAAAACTAAACAAGCACAAAGGAAATCCAAAAAACTTCTGATCATAGGAGACTCCATGATTCGGGGAGTTGATACCCATCTCCAGCCAGGGGTGATGGTCAGATGTCTCCCAGGTACATCAGCATGGAGAGACACTGACCGCATTGCTAAAATTGTTCACAAAGCAGGAGAAAACATTGATGTCCTAGTACACATAGGGACTAATGATCTTGCCAGCCGGTCAGTTGTGGAGACCAAGGAACACCTGACTAGGCTGGGTGACAAACTATCATCTATTTCGTCCGCATCTCCTTCTCTGAGATCCTGCCAGTCTGGGAGAAGGGAGCAGATGGACGGAAGGTCAGAGAAGGGGAGATAGGGGAGCTAAACACGAGGCTCAAGGACTGGTGCCAGGAAAAAGGACACAGATTTGTAGGGAACTGGCAACAGTTCTGGGAGTGAAAGTTCTTTAAATTTGATGGACTGCATCTGACTAAAGAGGGAGTCAGTGCATTGGGGCAGAAGTTTGACGTCTTTGCAGAATATTTAAACTAGCAAATGGGGAGAGGGGTGCAGCACCCCATACGTCGAATGGGAAGAACACCCCTCCCCCCTCAGCTAGTGGTCAAACAGGAATTCAGTGTGTTTGCTGTTCATTTGCATCACCAGGTAAGAAAAAGGTTTGTCTCCCCATCACGATGCACAGGGGTAATGCCAAACTTCACCCAACAACCAACACACCAAAATCTGGCCAATGGAAAATCATGTACATAAATGCTCACAGCCTGGGAAATAAGATCCCAGACCTGCAGGCAATAATGTCAGAGGCTAAACTGGACATAGTAGCAATTAGTGAGACGTGGTTTACCAGTAACCACACTTGGGAGACTTCAGTACCTGGCTATGTATTGTTCAGAAGAGACCGAGGTGCAAAAGGGGAGGAGTGGCCCTGTATGTTAATGAAAATATCAAAGCTACAGAAATTCAGAATACACATAAGGAGCCAGAAGAACTGTGGGTCACCCTGGAAACAGGAAATGGGACAGCCATAAGAACTGGGGTTGTCTACAGGCCCCCAGACCAAAGGGAGGACATAGACACATTACTGTTAGAAGATATACAAAACATGACAGCTAAAGGGGAGGTTCTGATAATGGAGACTTCAACATGCCAGATACAGATTGGTCAATACCAGCAGGAACATCTGCCAGAACTAGACTCATAGTGGATTCTGCAGGGGAGGGCCTCAAACAACTGGTACAGCAACCCACAAGAGACAGGGCTATCCTAGATCTAGTACTGACTAACAAAGAAGGGATCACAGATCTCCAGGTAGAAGGTCACCTGAGGGCCAGTGACCATCACATGGTATGGTTCAATTTGGCTACTACATCTAAATCATCCCATTCCAAGGCAAAAATATGGGACTTCAGAGGAGCTGACTTTGATAAGATGGCCAACAGAGTTAAGCTAGCCCTGGCAAAAGAAACACAGGTGAGGAGGTACAGGCAAAGTGGGCAAGCATTAAGGATACAATACTTGAAGCAACATCCCATTGTGTTAGACAGAAAAGGAAGTGCAAAAGAAGAAGGAAACCACTTTGGTTCTCAAATACAGTAGCAGAAAAGGTCAGAGCCAAAAGGCTGGCCTTCAGAAAATATAAGGAACACAGCGGGATGAAGATAGGGAGGCATATCAAACTGCCCTAAGGAAGCAGGTAAGGCAGTAAGGCAGGCAAAGTCCCAAACTGAGGAAACACTAGTACCTAACAGTAAAAGAAGGTGACAAGACTTTCTATAGATACATTAGTGAAAGGAGAAAGTCCAGAGGGGGTATTGCTAGCTTAATGGAGAAAAGGGAGCATGTGAGGAGGAGGACCCTGTAAAGGCATCTATCCTAATAGATACTTTTGCTCAGTATTTACTGAAGAGAAGGTAGGCAGGGCCCACAGCTCAGCATCATGGACACAGGGGAGGGAGGTGAGCACTACTCCCTTCACAAAAGAAAGGGTCCTACAAGAACTTGTAAGCTCAGGGTGGATAAGGCAATGGGACCTGATGGCATACATCCCAGGGTACTTAAGGAGCTAAAGGAGGAACTAGCAGAGCCATTAGCAGAATTGTTTAGTGAGTCTCTGAGCACAGAAGAGGTCCCAGAAGACTGGAGAAGGGCTCATGTGATCACACTCCACAAGAGTGGTAGCAGGGAGGAGGCGGGAACTACAGACCGGTCAGTCTTACCTCAGTAGTGGGCAAGATTATGGAGGCACTTAAGGAAAGGATAGTGCAACACCTGGAATCCATAGGGGCACAGGATCCAAGACAGCATGGGTTTACAAAGGAAGGTCCTGTCAAACTAATCTCATAGATTTCTTTGACTGGGTAACCAGAGTGGTGGACCAAGGGGAGATTGATGTCGCCTACCTTGACTTCAGCAAAGCTTTTGACACTGTTCCACATAGAAGATTGATAAATAAGCTAGGTAGGCTCGGGTGGGTCAGAAGTTGGTCAACTGGGTGGCAAACTGGTTGACTGGCAGAAAACAGAGAGTGGTGGTAATGGTATACAGTCAGAAGAGATGCAAGTCACAAGTGGGGTACCTCAGGGATCAGTCCTGGGGCCAGTCCTATTCAACATCTTCATTAGTGACCTCGCAGATGGACTAGAGGGTAAGGCTAGTCTGTTTGCAGATGACACCAAGATCTGCAACAGAGTAGATGATCCAGATGGGGTGGGCAGAATGAGAAGAGATCTGGATAAACTAGCAGAATGGTCAGAAGAGTGGCAACTGGGATTTAATGCAAAGAAGTGCAAAATCATGCACATAGGGAAGAGAAACCCTGAAGCCACTTATAGGCTGGGAGGGGAGTTGCTAGCAGTCACAAAGGAAGAAAGAGACTTGGGCATCATCATCACTGATGACCTAAAATCATCCAAGCAGACCTCTAAAGCAGTAGGTAAGGCTAGGGGGTGTTAGGTGTATTAGTAGGGTATCACAAGTTGTAAGAGGGAGGTAATAATCCTCTGTACAAGACATTGGTTAGGCCCCATCTGGAGTACTGCGTGCAGTATTGGAGGCCACACCCCTTCACAAGGACATTAACTGAAATTGCGGCAGTCCAGAGAAGGGCAACCAAATGGTGCAGGGACTGCATCAGAAGACATATGAGGACAGATTAATGGAGCTCAGTATGTATACCCTTGAGCAAAGGAGGGAGAGAGGTGATATGATCGAGACATTTAAACACCTTAAGGGCATAAACAAGGTGAAAGAGTCTAACATGTTTAAATATAAGAAAAATAGCAGGACAAGAGGACACAGCATGAGATTAGAGGGAGGCCGATTAAGAGGGAATGTGAGGAAATTCTTTTTCACAGAAAGGGTGGTAGATGCATGGAATGGCTTACCACAAGAAGTGGTGGCTATGAATACAGTGCAGGGCTTCAAACAGGCATGGATAGGCATAAGGGAGCAATACAAATGACTATGAATAGATAGGTCACTGACAGAGCAAAGGCAGATGGCACATTTATAAGGTAGAAAAAGAAATGGGCAGACTGGATGGGCCTTGCGGTCCTTATCTGCCGTCAACTTCTATGTTTCTATGTTTCTATGTAATAACTTTAATAATAATAATATACTATATATATATATATATATATATATATATATATATATAGGGAGAGCAAGAGAGAGAGATTTGAAAGGCTACTGTATGCCTGTGGTTCAATGGCTGAGCAATCAGCCACTCCCCCTTCCTGAGCTATATATGCAGTTCCTCCCAGCCTCTCTCTGAAGCACTTTTTCTTTGCCAGCTGGAAGCTCTGTCGGTCTGTTGTCTCCTTTGTGGCCTGCTGGGGCTTGCCCCCCCCAGGCGTGTTGTGTTTTGGCTTCTGCTTTGGTTTTTGCTGGAGTTCTATTTTTATGTTCTCCTGCATTTGGTTAGTATTGCTTGCCTCTGGCTGCATGCTTTTTTGTGTTGCTTGTTTTCCGTCCTTCTGTGTTTGTGTTTTTTTGCTTTGCAACCTTTCTTTGGGGGCTTCTGTTTCTGGAATTGTTTGTCTTTACTCGCATTTTGCTAATCCCTCCTGAGCTTGTGCTATTTTGCGCTCATTTACTCACAAGCTGCTTGCTGCTGTCATTATGTTTCTCTGCCTCATTGCCACCAATCGCTCATGTTCTTTTTACTGCTGCTACAGTTTCTTCGGGGATTCTTCCTAAGGTACCTTTAGCCAAGGGAAAATGTCCTGTGGCACATCTAGGGGTGGAACCCTCTTCGAGGGTTAGGGTTGCCACCTTTGGCTGAGGCAAAAACCGGATCCTAAGCTCTGCCTCTAGCCCTACACCATTTCATGACTCATGAATTGCTCCTCCTAGAAAGCCATTTGTCATTAATAAAAGACAACACTTAAAGCAGCAGTTCAACAAAAATCTTAAGATACTTCACTGTACCTGTTAAAATTACTTTCCCAGGTTCTTCCTAGTTATTCATTTACTTATGTATTTATTTATTTATTGACATTGATTTTTGAGATAAAATCAATCTCATTTAGTTGTGTTCTTGGGGGAGATAAGGGAAATACTGTAAATAGCATACAACAGTACACATGGTATATAATAATATATAATAAAGAAATTGTTTCCTATAATGTGTACTTTATATATTTTCTGGCTCTATTTCCTTTTCACGTCCACAGTATTATTTCAAAGCCAAAGAAGTGACCATACTTTTTTCTTGAGGAAAATAATAATTTAAAATATTTAAAATGCATAAATTCGGTTGGAGATGAAAATGTTTATCAGCAAATGAAAGTGGAAGAAAACTGGCTGTGTTGCTGTTACAAAAGGTAGGGGCAGCTTTGCTGCTATGCCTCTTCAAGATGCAATGTAAAAGACTGGGTTAAGTAAGTGCTAATGGTGTTAATGGCCATACTTTACACCTCCCAGGTTGACTGCTTTCACAAACAAAAGGCTATACTGACAACAGAACTTGTTTGTAACCTGGACATGTAGCTGAAACAATGAATGAGATGAAAAAAATCTGTATTTGAGCACTTAAAATGGCTCAAAAACCTGACCAGCACAGAGCAAAACTGGATTACCTGATGGGGACCCTGAAAACCTGATCACCAGGTAAAAAACATGACAGGTGGCAACCCTATAGAGGGTACCTTGCCTTTGGTACCCCTACAAGGTGGTAATTCCTCCTGGAATAGAGATTGCAAATGGCCAACGTTAAGTAACAGAGTTGCACAAGCATAACACTATACTGGCTGCATAGGCCATTGAATTGAACGGCTATGCCTGTGGTTCAATGGCTGAGCAATGAGCCACCCCAACCCCCTCTTCCTGAGCTATATAAGCAGTTACTCCCAGCCTCCCTCTGAAGCATTTTTTATTTGCCTCTCCATCCTCCCCCCCCTCCAGCGGCATACCTCTCTCCTCCAGGGGATTCTTCCTAAGGTACCTCAAGCCAAAGGAAAACTTCCCGTGGCACCTCCAGAGGTGGAACCCTCTTCAAGGGTTCATTGCCTTTGGTACCCCTACATTGTGGTAATTCCTCTGGGAATAGAGAGTGCGAATGGCTTAAAGTAACTGAGTTGTACAAGCATAACACTATACTGGATTCATAGGCCATTGGAAAAAAATAGATAGATAGATAGATAGATAGATAGATAGATAGATAGATAGATAGATTTTCATTGCAAAAAAAACTCTGTTAATGCATCAGTTAGGATTGATATTACAATGACAAAAGTATGGAAATTTGGTGTTAGGGTTCACAACCCTAACTCTTTATTCCCCCCCCACCACACACACATGTGCAAGCAAAGGAAGGGACAAGGCAACACAGCCAGAGATAGCCATCATGAGTTCTTACCCAGTGTTCCCACAGAAACATACGTTTACCATAATGTGTCAGTGCACATTCCAACAAAAAGTGCAGGACCATGAAATTGTAATTTTCCAACAGTGTCTCAGTGTAGGGTCCTATGGACCCTATGTTGCCATGCAAATATCATCTCTACATACTGTAGAAATGCAGGGCCCTCTGCAGCCTTTGCCCCTGCCCCACACATAAATATGTTTGCAACACACCTGTATATGCCATAACCACAATACATTTCTATATGTCTCTAGGTTGCAGTTTGTGGTACACTACATGTAGTGGTGCATCCACCATGGTTTCACAGCATGTGGGTTTACCACCAACACACCTTCATTCACAGCCATACATTTGTTTTTAGCTGTGCAAGCACAGGTTACTGTAAAGACTGTTCTGTGAGTCAGCCATATTTTTTTGATACTGTGTGAGTGCCGGGTCCTTTGGACCCTGCACTTCGACAGAAATATACTTTTAGCATACCATGCAAGTGTAGGGTCCTGCATACCGTGTAGTCCCAAAGTAACAAAATTTGTCTACAATGCAGATTTAACAGGGTCCATAGACATGCAAATGTCCCCATTACATGACATTGGAGTGCAGGGTCCAGAGGACCCTGCACTACAACACCATGTTATGGTGACATTTGCATGGCAGTGCAGGGTCCATAGGTTTTCCCCCAAGACTGTGGCATGTCCTCAGAACTCATTCAGTTAATGAACCGTGTTGATGGATGTCTCTATTGTATGTTCAGTGAGTTGTATGGTCTTTCTCTTACCTGATGATGCATGTCTCTGATTGGTTGTGTTGCCTTGCCCCTTCCTCTGGTTTCACATGTGTGCATGAACTCTAACAACAAATGTTCATACTTTTGTCTTTGTAATATCAATCCTAATTGATGCATTAACAGAGTTTTTTTAATTGAATTTCCTTCCTTTTTGTGAAAATATCACCAGTGCTGCACTTGTTTTTGGGAGCGCAGGGCCCTGTGCTCCCTTCTATCTGTAAGTGTAGAGACATTGTAGTTAACTTTCATCTCCCTATTAGAGCGCAGGGCCCTTTGGAACCCTGTGCTCCCATGATACCTAGAGGTTAGAGTAATGAGCAGTGAATGAGCTGGGTACATCCAGCAGACATACATGGGTAAGACTCCCACAACCTCCACTTGCATACTGTGTGACTCTGAATAAGTCACTAAATGTCCCCAGTGCTCCCAGGTCACCCCTGAAGACAGGCACATGTGCCTAGTAGGCCTTACCTGGTTAACAAAGAATAAAATAAAATAAAATTTTTTTGTGAGAGCTCAGGGTCCTTCACACACTGCGCACTCATTCCTCCGTAGATGCGTGAGCAAATTATGTGGTACCATCAGTCTATAATGTTTCCCATAGATACATATTTATAACTGGAACTCATTTTCTTGCAGGCTAAGCAATACAGATGTCACATTGTGAATGCAGGGCACAATATCACAGTCATGGTATGCTCGTTTATTATTATTATTTTTTTTACTGGAAACAAGATCTAGCAACATGCATAACTGCTTAGCACACCTAAAGGTATGCTAAGCTGCCTGACGCAGCAAGTACATATCTTGAACTGTTTTTGAGATATAGCCTCCGAAAGGTATTCCCAACAATCACAATGTTATCCTTTCAAAAATAGCACAACTTCAACATCTCATAAAAAAGCAACCAATTGTTATTTTTGACCAAACTAGTAAAAGGCACATCTGTGGTGCATTAACTCTGTACCCTAATAATTTCAGCCCATAAGAACAAACTGTTTATTTGCTATGCCATGGCAAACAAGCATTAGTCAATGTCGAATGTTGTCGCGCTGGCATTGGCAGTGGGAGTAGCATAGCTAGAGACGCATAGTGCTGTGATTTTGTGAATGTGTCTCAAAAGGTGATTTTGCACAGCAAGCACGCCATTGTGTGCCACAGCTGCGGAAACACGTTTTGGGCAGTCTGTGAAAAATGGCAGCTGGACTGTTGATAAAGAGACGTGCACAAATGCCAGTGGTGAAAATGTGGCATGAAAATATTTCAGATTGACGAAGTTACAAGGGTGCGTGGAAACTGCGCAATGCACGCTTGCAACACAGCCATTGTATGGAGTTTCAGCACCAAATGTTCAATATAGGCATTTAGGACCTCTGCTCATGAATAGTGTCACCGTCATTTCCTCAAACTGTCCCAAAAACTAATTTCACACAGGGGCCGTGCAATTCTGTGCCGGACATGCGAAAACACATTTCAGGCAGCTGGAGTGTTCATAAGGAGGTACGGAAAAATGCCAATGATAAACAGCTGGAGCGAAAGTATTACAGATTCAGAAAGTCATGAGCGTATATGCAAACTGTGCATTGCACGCTCATAAAACACTCATTTTATTGACTTTCATTCCCAAATTTTCAACATAGGCATTTTAGGGCATCTGCTAATGAACAGTGTCATTGTCATTTTCATCATGTGTCTCGAACACGGACTTTCCACAGCAACCATGCTATTCTGCGCCGGAACTACGAAAACAGATTTTGGTCAGGATGTGAAAAATGACAGCTGTACTGTTCATTAGGAGGTGCAGAACAATGGCACTGTAGAAAATCTGGAGTAAGAATATTAGAAGTTTGCGAACGTACGAGCGTGCATGCAAACTGCATAACGCACGCTCGTAACAGTCACTTTATGGAACATTGTCACCAATTTTCAATACAGGCATTTTAGGACCTCTGCTCGTGAACAGTGTCACTGTCATTTTCGTAATGTGTCCCGAACACTGATTTTGCACAGTGAACACGCTATTGTGTGCTGGAAGTGCGAAAACACATTTTGGCAAGGATGTGAAAAATGACAGCTGTACAGTTCACAAGAAGGTGTAGTAAAATGCCAAATTTGAGAATCTGGCGTGAAAATATTGTGAATGCGCTTGTTACTTAGCTATGCTAAAGAAGTTGCTATGCACCTCAGAAAACAGTCTTTTTATGGAGTATTGTCACCAAATTTTCAACACAGGCATTTTAGGACCTCTGATCATGAACAGTATCACTGTCATTTTTGTAATGTGTCCCGGACACTGATTTCGCATAGTGACCACGCTATTCTGCGCCGGAAGTGTGAAAACATATTTCGGCAAGGATGTGAAAAATGACAGCTGTACGGTTCACAAGAAGGTGTGATAAAATTCCAATGTTGAGAATATGGCATAAAAATATTGCAAATGTGCTAACTTAAGAGCGTACGTTACACAGTTGCTACGCATGCTTGTAAAACAGTCATTTTATGGAGTATTGTCACCAAATTTTCAGCACAGGCATTTTAGGACCTCTGCTCATGAACAGAGTCACTGTCATTTTTGTATTGTGTCCCAAACACTGATTTCACACAGTGACCACGCTATTCAGCGCCGGAAGTGCGAAAACACATTTCGGGCAGGATGTGAAAAATGACAGCTGTATGGTTCACAAGAAGGTGTGGTAAAATGCCAATGTTGAGAATCTGGCATGAAAATAGTGCGAATACGCTAACTTGTGAGAGTGCATTGCACAGTTGCTATGCATGCTCGTAAAACAGTCATTTTTTGTATTTTTCCCACCAAACTTGCAACATAGGCTTTTTGAGAGCCCTCTCATGAACAGTGGCACTGTCATTTCATTACTCGGTCCCCAAAAGGTGATTCCACACAGTAACTGTGAAATCACCTTTCGGACCCAATAATGCCATGACAGTGCAAGAATTCATGAGAAGGGTCTCAAAACCCAATGTTGAGTACTAGCTAAAATTCCCAAAAATGCCTGAGATATGCATTAAAGTTGAAAACCCTATTCATTCCATTATACAGCTTACTGGCATTTCCTCAGTTTTGTCGGCTTTGAAGAGTGCAGACGGTTCCCGTCCACAGAAGATCGTCGGCTGGACTCCAGAGGTAAGTATGGGGTGAGGGGCGGGTGAGGGAGGCAGGGTGCGAGTGGGTGGGTGGGGTAGGGGAAGGGGCATCAAGACTACGAGGGACCATTTTCGTTTTACAGGTTAAAAACAGAAAAACATTGCGGACAGTTTTTCATTTTGCAGGGCATTTGGCATGCTGGGGTGGGCTCCTGCATGCCACTAACTGTTTGGGGTTGTCATTAGCCGACGGGGATTGGGCACCCTCCTCGGCACACAACACGGGGAGAGTAATGCCGATGGGGATTGGGCACCCCATCGGCACAAGCGGGGGTGGCGTGGGCCGAGGAAGATTGGGCAGCCTCGGCATTCAACATTTAGAGGTTGCCCAGCGGGTAGTGGGCTCCCCTATTGTCACACAAAGACAGCAGGGGCAAGCGAGGACTGGGCATCCCCTCGGCATTCAACAATTGGGGGTTTATGCCGGCCGGGAGTGGGCTCTCCGTCCGGCCACAAAAGATAGTGGGGAGGTTAACTGGCAGAAGTTAGGGCACCTCAAGTTGGCAGATATTAGGCAGTCGCTCTACTAGCCGACCATTCACATAATGACGGCGAAGCACGGCAAGAAAAGGACCGGCGGCATCTGGATGGCTTTGCTCGATTGCAGCGCACCTTTTCTTAGATGTGCTCACCCCATTATGTATGCATGGTGTGGTGCCAGCATGCAGGCTGATTGGGGAATGCGGGACGCACCTACTGGTGCGTGCCCTGCATTCGCTGAACAGTGACCGTGCCTCTAAAGCTGCACTGTCCCACTATGTTGGCTGCGCAAGTGAACCAACATAAAAATGAGCATTGCTGGCAAAGTAGTGTCACAAATTTGTGAAATGTTTTGCAAATTCTGTGAAAGCTTTTGTGAAAGTGTTGCAACACTTTTGCAAAAGTAGTGTTGCAAATTTGTGACACTTCCAATGACCAAATTAAGTAAACATATTTCCGACCATTACCTTGACAGTTCTTTCTTCACCTTTTTTTATAGCTCCCGTTAAGGATTTTTAGTTTGGGAAGGGGGGCAGAGTGGATTGGTTATTTCTTGCTGTATTTTAAATTGTAATATATTTTGGAATTTTTGTTCTTGTGTCTGTTATTATGTTTCTTTTTTTTGAAAATTCAATAAAGATTGGAAAGAGGAAAACAAAAAAGAAAATCTAATAAGAGGATCGTGTTCCACGAGCCCCAGTTAGGTAAACACAATTGTTGGTGTTTACCAAGGGGCAGTATGTTTTGAATTACAGCATTTTTTCCCTGTCACTAATAGAAAAGAAGATGGCAGAAGCATGCCACTACTTTCCCATTTGCAAAAGCAAAAAGTACTTTTGCTGAAATAAAAAGTACTTTATCAAAAGTAAAAAGAACTTTTGAGGCATATGTATATTTTCCCATAGGCTAGAATAGGAAACTTTAAAGTTTAACAACTTTTGAACAGATTAATATTTTTTCACCCAACCTTCAAAGAGCATATCTGCATCCCAGACCCCATATACCCTAACAATTTCAGACCAGATCTCCAAACCTTTTCGGAGATCTGCATGGGCAAAGAATTTGCACCTAAATGGTAACTTACACAGTTTTCGGCACACCACATCTCCGCAACCACATCATCGACCAGAACAAAACTTGCCAGATCCAGAGATCTACCAGATGACACATGAAAACTGTTGGCCACATTGGTTGTATAGCTGCAAAGTTAACAATATGCAAAATTTTAGGTTTAACATAGAAGTGGCCATTCAACCCTAAGTAAACTGGCACTTCTGTGCCAGTAAAAAAAAAATATATATACATACATATATATATATATAGTCTTGTTTACTGTAGTAACTTTTCTGAAGTATGCTGCAGTATTGCAATCCATCCTGGCCAGTACCATTTATGTCAGAAAGAATTTTTCCCATCATTTGTATGGAGCCGAGAAATTTTCCTTTTTTTTCATCTGAAGTCCTAATTTGACAACTGATGTTCAAAATGATTAGAGAATGGGGCCCCAGGCTTACATATACAGTACCATGCTGTAAATATGTAGTTTAGCCAAAACCTATCCATGGGTTGCCATGAGTATTGATTTCACAGATATATTAATGTAGACAGGTAGGCACATTTGCTTTTATCAGAAGAAGGAACAATTCCGTTGCTCAATGGTATGGTGGTGCCTTGCTCGAAAGACAGTGTCCCATTCCAAAGCAGAAGAACAATGCTCACCTCCTCAATTATACATTGACAGCGCTTTCACCGGATCATTTCTGTCCTCAAAGAAAATTTTATGTAAGTGCAGAAACACTGCACAGGAACAAATTTCAAATGTGGTACAGACATAGAGAGATGCCATCAAGGCATTACACACCTGGGGCAGGAGTTTCAAAAGGATCTGCTCATGATGCATCTGCTGATATTTACAAAACAGAAGTGCATCCAGTCTGTTAGACTATCTATTAAATGGTCTAACAGCATCCAAAGGTTGTTTCCAAAAACAGATACAGTCGCATCCACACTGGATACAGCTGTGTCCATTTTCTGACGCAAATCATGGCTTTTTGTCATAGACATATGCAACTTCTGAAAATACCAGCAGGGTTACCCAGATGCAAGTGGGTGGAAGTGCAACATGTATTTACACCCACATAGAAACATAGAATTTGTCAGTAAATAAGGACTGCTTGGCTCACCCTGTCTGCCCAGATGGTCCCTGCCTAATCTGTGTCTGCAGACCCTAAATGGTCTCCAATGCCCACCCCCCCACACTTATTTACTGATATTCCTCTATGTCTATCCCACTTATGCTTGAAGTCCCCCACAGGTTCACCTCCACAACTTCTGCTGCCAGTCTGTTCCAGTCATCTATCATCCTTTAAATGAAGTAGTACATCTATATATCCTTCTTAACCACCCACCCAGCATTATTGCATGTAACTGTATCCTGGTGCTCTTTCTCATTTGAAAGGACTTCCTCTCCTGTTTCCTTTTCAGCCCTGTGAGGTACTTGTCAGTCTCTGTCATGTCCCCTCTTGCTCTCCTCTCTTCCAGGGTGTACATGTTGAGATCCCTCAGTTTCTCCTTGTAGGGCTTCTCATGTGACCCCCTGCACCATTTCAGTTGCTCTCCTCTGGACCATCTCTCCATGCCTATGTCCTTTTTGAAGTGTGGCCTCCAGAACTAGACACAGCACTCCAGGTGGGGTCTCACCAGTGAGTAATACAGTGGCAACAGCCATCCTTCTGCTGGAGATACCCCTCTCCATGCACCAATCATACCACTAACCCTACCCACTGCTTTGTCACACTGCCCTCCCACTTTGAGGTAATCAGTTATGTCAACCTCAAGGTCTCTTTCCCATTTAGTGACTGTCAGTACCTCCCACCCTCCTATATTCAGCTCATGGGTTCCTATGCCCAAGGTACATGATTTTGCAGTTTTTGGCATTGAATCCTGACTGCCATACTCTTGAACATTCCACATGTTTTCCACAATTCCTGTGAATTCTCTCTATCCCCTCATGGGTGTCCACCCTATTACAGATTGTGGGTACAATTTTCAAAAGGGAATACTTTCTGTCCTAGTTCTTCTGCAATATCACATTTATTTATTTAAAAATGTCACCAGGAAAGGCACACTGAGTAGTCAGCTCATTTCCAGATGCATCCTGGAGGGAGGGGAAATGGTACAAAACAAGGTATGATAGCTCAAGAGCACACATACTGTTACAGGTTGGCAGTACAACTCAGAGCAGGACCAGAGCTCCAGTGCGAGGTACAATGAGATAGGTACGATACATGATATGATAACTAGAGTAAAATACAGCTACAGTTAGCTGTAAAAAGCTGAGCAGTCAGAGCTCAAGTGCCTAGAAACAATGAAATACCTCTTAAAATCATATAGACAGAGGAGGAATGGCAGAGAAGGCAGGGACTACTTGAGGAGGGGTGAGGATTTGGAGCAGTTGCAGGAGAAGGAAGTGAGGGCTCTGAGGATGCTGGAGAGGGCCCAATGGGAAGGGGCAAATCTGATATCATGAGGGAGGGATTTCCAGATTTTAGGGAAATGGTGACTGAAAGCAGCTTGGCCACTGGTTGTGGAGACAGGGGAGACTAGAAGGGTATGGTCTTTGGAGCTTCTGAGGGCATGGGAGTAGGGGAGGTACAGAGAGAGAGGCAGAGAGATAGGAGGGAAGAGAGTCAAACCAGAATTTGCTCATAAAGTTGACGCAGAGGGCACAGCGCCTGTCCTCATGAGACAGAAAGGAGAGAGACTGGCACATAGAGCAGTGATGAGTGTAAGGTGGACAGTCAAGAGCATTGCGACAGAAAGAGTTGAAGAGAGTGTTCACTCTGGTGAGGATAGTACCTGGGGCAGCACTGTAGACTACATTGCTGTAGTCAAAAATTGGGAGGATCATTCTCTGGAAGACAACATGGCAGGCCAGCAGTGGGATGCAGTCACAGTTTCTGTGCAGGGCCCCAGGCTTGGGGTGCAGTTTTTTGACAACAACATCCACATGGCAAGAGATGTTAGTTGTTGGTGAAGCCAGATACCTAAATACCTAATGGTGATGACATCCTTCAAAGGGGAGCCGTCAAGGGTGTGGAAAGAGGGAAGGGAGGAAAGTTTAGAAAGTCTCTGCCCCATGCCAAAGGACATGGAGATGGTCTTCTTGGTGTTGAGGAATAGCTGTCTAGAGCATAGCCAGAGCTAAACTTGATCAAAGTTGAGCTGGAGTCTATATACCACATCAGCAGTGGAGGGGCTTGAGGTAAAAAGAACTGTGTCATCCACATATATGTGGATGGATGCTAATGAGCAGACAGAAGGGAGATCATTGAGGAAGATGGGGAATTACAGTGGGTCTAGCACAGAACCTTGTGGGACCCTAATGGTTCTAGGCAAGGGACAGGAGAAGGTGTCACCTATTTTGACAGATTGGGACCTGCCTATGAGGTAGGAGCAGAACCAGCTGATGGCCACTTTAGAGAGACAGGCAGCCAGGAGTTTGGATAGTAATAGGGGATGGTAGACAGTGTCAAACACCTTGGCTAGATTGGCAAAAATGGAAGGTGAAGAGACTACTGACCATACCATTCAGGATGGAGACAGTGAGCCTGAGGAAGGAGGTAGTTGTGGAGTGATACTTCCGGAAGTCAGACTGGTAGGGAGTGAAGAAGGAAGAGGAGCCTGGAAGGGTGAGAGCTGGCATAAGACAATATGTTCATGTAACTTGGATAAGATAGGGAGTAGGGAGATAGGGAGGTAGTTACCAGTAGCAGATGGGTCACTGCCTTTCAGGAGAAGAATAACAATGGCTGACTTCCAGTCAGCAGGGATGGAGGAACAGGAGAAGGAAAGGTTAAGGATGTCAGCCAGAGGAGAGGAGAGGAGAGGAGATAGCAGTGGCAGACAGATAGAGGAGCTTGCTATCCATGCTGTCAGGACTTTTACCGTTGGATGGGTTAGGGCAAGTAGGGCTTCGAGAATGGAGGGGGGCCACAGGAGAGAGGGAGAGTGGGGGGATGCAAGAAGATGGCTGCCGTGAGGACCAAGAGAGGAAGCACTGGTGGTAAAGAAGCAATTAAACTCGGAAGCAACAGAAATGGAGGAATCTCCCACTTTGAGGACAAGTTCTTTTTTTTTTTTTTATTACAACTAGGATTACAAGTACCTTTGAGCCAGGTTCTTTTACAAAGGTTCTGCGTCAGAGAACAAATACAATGCAAGTTACAGAAATAGGAACAAATCAATAAATAGGTCAGCATATTAGGTTACAATGGTAGATCAATACAATAGCTAGAATAAGTAGAATGTATACATGGAAACACAGAGTAACAGAGTGATAAATAGGAGGGAGGGTGGAAGATGAAGATAAACGTAAGGAGCGAAGTTGGAGAGGGCAGGAATTGCAGCCAAAGGGCATGGTCATCAACTGGGAGCAGGCTGAAACTAGTCAACAAAAAGGGAAAGATCACTGAGGGCTCAGAAGAGGTGGGGAGGTGAAGGGGGAGAGTCAGGAGTGGTGAAAAGAAAGAAGAAATAAAAAGTAACAGAGGAAAAGGAGGGGGTGGAGATGTGGTAGGTGATAGTTGGAGGGAACAAAAATGAGAGGGCTGAGGAGAATATAGGTAGCATTCACAGGAGCTAGAGTTAGTAAGGTGGAGGTAGGGTTTATGTTTGAATGAGCCAAGGGTGGTAGTGGAGGAGATGTCAGGATTGAAGTAAAGGGGGTTGAGTATATGGAAAGAAAAGAGTGTGTACTACCTTCCAGAATTTTGACAGGAAATCAATGTTGGCATTGACGGTGGATGTGAAGTAATCAGCCTTTGCAAGCCTTACAGCACTGGTTCAGGAGATACAGAGGTAACAATACCTCTGGAAGGCTGTGGGAGATGAGTTCCATTTATTTTCAGACAGGCCATGTCACAGGCATATAAGCAGGCTATGAGTTCGGCAGTGATCTAGGGTGGTGGGATCCCCTTACTCTGGTCATGTGGAGGCGGGGTGCATTTGTTTCATATCTTGAGGAATTCAATTTTGAAGTAATTTAGAGTGGAGTCGATGGAGGAGGCTGAGGAGATACGGGACCAATCTATACAGCTTAGGCCACTGTGCAGGGGAGTGAAGTCAAGAGATTTGAATGAGCATTTAATCAGAATTTTAGGGGCATCAGATATTTTCTGGCATGACCTCCCTCTATGAATCCATGCTGCCTTTGGTCTTGCAGCTCATTGGATTCAAGATCTCTACCATCCTATTCTTAAGCAGGGTTTCCATTAATTTCTCACCACTAAAGTGAGACTGACTGGCCTAAAGTTGCTAGCCTCCTCCTTGCTACTGCTTTTATTTAGAGGGACCAAATCTGCTTGTCTCCAGTCATCCAGAACCATGCATATTTCCACTGAACTGTTCAATAAGGCCATCTGAGGAGCAGCTAGCACTTCCCTGAGTTCCTTTAGTACCCTTGAGTGTATCCCGTTCAGTCCCATAGCCTTGCCCACCTTCAGAGCTGCAAGTCTCTTCAGGAGTCTTTCCTATGAAAATGAATTTGTATCCACCTGCCTCCCTCTTTGTTCCAGCTACTCTCTGGTGACCCGCCCCCTCCCTCCACTGTTAAGACTTAAGTAGAAGCACCTGTTCAAGATACCTACTCTTTATTGGTCCTCTCTGCAGTCTTCCCCTGCCAACCTCCTAATCCTCACTATCCCTCCCCTTGCTTTCTTCTTTTCACTTATGTACCTGATGAAAGGATCCCCTTTAGCTACCCCTTTGGCTATCCTTTTCTCTGTCTGCGCCTGTGCTGCTGTTTTACTTGGTATGTCTCCTAGCCTTCCTTCCTCTGCTTGTCCTTATACATTCTGAATGCCACCTTTTTTACTTCAGCACCTGGGCCACTTCCCTAGAGAACCATAACAGTTGCTTTTTCATTCTGCTTTTACTCACTTTCTTCATGCAGATCCTGGTTACCTTAATTATATCCTCCTTTACTGTTCCCCATTGTGGCTCTAACTCTCCTTGGCAATCATCCCCCATGAGGCCATTTCTGTGGCAGTCTGCCATTTCTTTAAAATTCACCCTCCTAAGGTTCAGGACTATGGGAAGCCGTTCAATTCAAAATTACAGTTTTCAGAATATAATTAATAGTAAAATGTCTATGACTAACAACAAAATGTTTACAGCATAATATTATCCAAATGACAAACATGAAAATTAGTATATCACACACTAAAATGATTATGAGATCTTCTGAAATGGGGATGCCCTATACCAAAATGTGTATGACACATACCAAACTGCATATGACATACACCAAAATGGATCCAACATACAGCAAGATAGAAATAATACTTATTAAAATAAGTATGACATATATCAAAATGGCTAGAACACACATTGAAACAGGTAAGACGCATGCCAAAATAGATATGACACATACCAAAATGGGTATGACACACACCAAAATGAGTATGGCACAAAATGAAAAGGATATGCTGTACCAAAAAGGGTATGATGCATAAAGAAATAATTATAACACATTTTGAAATGGATATGGCTATAATGAAATGGATAGGACCCATAGTAAAATGGGTATGACATACCGAAATGTGTATGAGACACTGGATATTGCACACACTGAAATTGGTGTGACACACATTGAAATACTTATGATACATATTGAACTGGATATGGCCTATAATGAAATGGTTATGCCACATAGTAAAATGGGTATGATATATCGAAATGGGTATGAGACACACCAAAATGGATATGACATACACTGAAAATGGTATGACGAAATGGGTGTGACACACGCCAAAATGGATTTGACACTAACTGAAATGGATATATACACTGCAAAATTTAAGACACATGCTGAAATCATAATGACACATATTGAAATGGATATGACCTATAATGGAATGGCTATAGCACATAGCAAAATGGGATTTATTTATTTATTTATTTATTTTAAGAATCAGTTTACAACCTTTGAGCCAGAGGCTCATTTCCAAAGGTACATCGTCACATAAAGACATACATTGTGTTTTTGGTTACATAGCAAAGATTTGCAAAACAATCGGTGTTCGACAGAGGCGCCACATCACATTGTGGTCAGACAAATACAACTGGGTACAGGGTACATGTAATTGATAACAGGTGTTACACAAGTCGGTATCAAGTGAGCAATCTGGTAGGTAAACACTGAAACAGCTGGCACTGGCCAGGTTAAACATAGGCATGGTGTACAGGAAGTGGTGGCGGGATGGTTAGGTGGAGAGGCCCTAGGGGCATTGTCAAGAGAAGCAGAGGTGGAGGCTATGTTCAGAGACAGGAGCAGTTATGAGTGCTGAAGATGTGGTTCTGGGGTGGTTTGAACTTGGGAGATGGTGATGGCATTGGTGATGGTGGCAGGGAGAGAGTTAAACCAGGTTGGGGCTCTATAGCAGAAGGACCTCTGGCCATGGCTGGTTCTTGATCTGGGGATCTTTAGAGTGGTCTTGTAGGAAGACCGTGTTGCAATGGTGGGGAGGCTCTGTGGATGGATGCTGCTACTCCCAGGGGGAGAGCCCGGTAGGGTTTTTTTGGTGAGGAGACAGGTTTGGTATTGGAGCCGTTCATCCAGGCTAAGCAGGTTAGCATCGACATACAGCTGACAGGTGTGTGTGAGCCTGGGGGCACCAGTAATCAACCTGCACGCTTTATTCAGGGTTAGGTGAATTTTGTTGAGCGCAGTGGTGTCGGCAGCACCATATACTGGTAGACCATAGTCTACAAGGGACAGAACAGATGATGTAACAGCTAGCTGGAGAGCATTTGGGGGAAGGCAGGTTCTATGGCGGAATAGGATGCCAAGCCGTGTGTTAGTGGTGGATGTTAGGCCGTCGATGTGGTTGTGAAATGTGAGGGCTGAATCAAAGGTAACCCCAAGGTATTTGTAGGAGCAGACTTGTTCTAGTGGCTGGTTGGTACTTGGAAGGATATAGAGTGGGTGGTTGCTAGCTCTGTTTTGGGGGTGGGAAAAGAGCATAGTTTTGGTTTTCTTAAGATTGATGATGAGACTGCGCCCTAAACCAAGCCTCGGCACTGTTGAAAGACTGCTGTAGGGAGTCCTGTAGGGAGATGGGATTGCGGTGGGTGGCAAAAGGACAGTGTCGCTGCATACAGTAGAATTTTGCCAGGGCATGCGCTGGGCAGGGTGTTCAGATACAGCAGAAGAGAAGGGGCCCAGGATGGAGCCTTGGGGACCCCAGAGAATGGGACGGGTATCGAGAGTGTGCTATTAATTTTACACACTGAGATCGAGTGTCAAGATAGCTAGCGCACCATGCCAGGGGGCCAGCCGAGAGACCAGTGTGGCAGAGTGCATTCAGCAGAAGTGGATGGGAGACAGTGTCGAAAGCCTTTGAGAGGTCAATGAACACTGCACCAGCTAGGGAGCTGGTATCCAAGGAGGAGTGTAGAAAGTTGGAGAATTCAATAAGAGCAGTGCTGGTACTGTGACCTGCACGGAAGCCATGTTGCTCTGGGCATAAGATGTTATGCTTAGCCAGATAATCAGTGATTTGAATGGCCACCACTTTCTCCAGGGCTTTAGAGAGGGGAGGGAGGATAGAGATTGTCCGGTAGTTGTTGGCCAGTGACCTGTTGCTCCCTTTATGAATAGGTGTGACAATGGCTGTTTTCCAAGCTGTGGGGAATTGTCCCAGGCAGAGTGACTGGTTAATTAGGCTTGTGAGTGGTGCAAGGACTTCATCTAGCACCAGCCTGAGGATGCTGGGGTCCAGTGAGTCATTGCCGGGATTGTTGCCATTGAGAGCTTTGATTAGATGGGTCTGGCTTCCCGGTGGAAATCTTTCGAGGAGGAAGCTGGGGTGCTGGAGGACGGGGAGGTTGGCTGGGGAGGGTCAAAGAAATTACTAGGGAGGACTGAGCTAAGGTCAGTGAAAGTGGTGTTGAACCAGTTAGCTATGGTGGCAGGCTCGGTGGAGGTGTGCCATTTCTAGTGAGCTGGGATGGGGCAGGGGAGCAAGCTTTACCATTGAGTTGCTTAATATTATCCCAGAAGGTCCAGGCTGAGCCCCAGGAGGAGGTAAGGGAGGCCTGGTAATGGTCTGCCTTGGCTTTCCTGATGGCCCATGAGCACTTATTCCGGGCTGCATTGTATGCTTGCCTATCAGACAGACGACCTGTTTCAGTGGCAAGGTGCCAGAGGTTATCCCGGTTTCTAAGTAATTGTAGGAGGGCCGGGCTAACCCAGGGTGCGTTCTGTTTTTTGGACCGGATTTTGGTTAAGGGTGCAAAGAGATCACAGGCCATGTTGAAGGTGTGAGTGAAGAAGGTGAGGGCAGTATCAATGTTGGTTGCCTGCTGAATGGGGGACCAGTCTATCTGGGTGAGGAGTGCTTTAAGTTTCTTCAGCCCACCAGGGCGGAGGTGCCTGCGGAGGATGGTCTGGGCTTTGGGTTTGGGATTGGGGGCTACCCAGTGGAATAGGATAGGGAAGTGGTCACTCAGGGAGTCTGGGAGGACCTGGGTGTTTTGGATTTTATGGGGTCGGTTAGTTATAATAACATCCAGAAGGGTGCTGGTACCAATCTTAGTGTTAAGTCTCATGGGCTGGGTGACGAGTTGCGTCATATCTTGGGCGGCAAATGAGTCTCTGGTGGTGGATGAGGAGGTGCTGAGCCAATTTACATTAAGGTCCCCCACTAGGATTTGTTCTGCCTTATGGTGGAGGGTGGCAGGTAGTCTGTTAAAGATACCAGGGCTGGGTGCTGGATTCTTTGGGGAACGAGGCTGTGGTGAGATAGAGAGGGCTCCTAGAGGGTCTGGGGTGAGTCTGAGGGTAAGGGCCTGGGCCCCATTTATGAGGGCAGGGGTGGGGAGTGCGTGTCCAGGTATTGTGTCCCTGGTGTAGATTGCACAGCCTCCCCCTCATTTGCCTACTCGGTCCTCCCGGTATAAGGTATAGCCTGGGAGGGAGACAAATGAGTCAGGAGTTGATTTGGACAGCCAGGTTTCAACCAGGGCTATGATGTCTGGTTGGTGAGCCAAGGCCCAGCACTGTAGGGCGTCAAATTTCTTCAGCAGGCTGCATATGTTCATGGAGGCTACTTGAAGACCAGTGGGCTGAGTGGTGGATGGGAGGGGCAGGGCCTGTTGGGATGTATGTTCCTGTTAGAGTAGAAGGAGGAGAAGTGCTCTGGTCAGAGGGAGGCAGATGGAGAGTTTACGCCGGGAGCGATAGAATGAGGAAGGGGGTTTAGTTGCACAAGGGGTGGGTAGGGTAGCACAGGCAGAGAAGGCCTGAGTGATCAGAAGTGCAAGGGGGCTGTGGGGGGAGGACAGGTAATGTCTGGAAGGGGGGTGAGGTGGAGAGGAGCATATGGGATGTGTGGAGGAGGAGGGAGGGGGAGGAGCAGTGGTAAAGGAGGAGGGGAGGACAGGAGGGTAGGTAGCAACACTGGAGTAGTGAGGCTGAGGGTTAATAGGGACACTAGGGTTGGTGGAAGGCAAAGGAAGGAGGAGGAGAAGAGATAGGCTGGTGAGCAGGGGATGCATGTGCATAGTTGGGAAGGCTGGTGGAGCTGAAGTGAGGAAAGAATGGGGACTAGGATGAAAGAGGGGAGATAGTAGTGAGAGATCACCTCTGAGCCTAGTTGCTGCTATGGTGTAGTGGTAGTGTATGACGGAAGTGCATAGAGTACCAGGTTCAAGTCTTGATCAGGGTAGTCGGAAAGAGCTAGACTAGTGGCTGTAGCAGCAGGGAGTCGGATTCAAGGTTTGCAGAAGCACTTAGATAACACTTAGTTGTGTCACAGGGTTAGTGCTCTTTTATAGTTTTGAGATCCTGCAGTAAAAATAGGCAGGTGTTCTAGGTGAGTGGTGGAACTGTGGACTTTGAAATAAGGGTGCAGGGTTCAAATCCTGCAAGGAAGAAGAGGTAAACTTATATTTTGGCAGGTTCGGGGGGTAAGTGATTAAAGGCTTAGAAAGTAGTAATAAAATAGGTAGGCAATGTGGTGTAGAGGTAGAGCAGCTGACTCTGACTGCAAGGGTACTGGGTTTGAACACAGCTCAGGGTCAGCTCAATTATATACCGAAATAGGTACGAGACAAACTTGACTGGATATGGCACACTAAAATAGTTATGAAACACAGCTAAATGGATATGACCCATGCTGAAATGGATATGACACATACCAAAATGGTTATGGCATACACCACAATGGTTATAGCACGATATGACACACACACACACCAACATGGGTATAACAAATACTGAATTAATTATGACAAATACCAAAATAGACATGTCACATCTTAAAATGGGTATGACATTTATCAAAATGGGTAAAACACACAATAAAATGGGTATGCCAAAAAACAAAATGTATGCAACATGCACCAGTATAGGTATGACACACACAGAAATAATTATGACATACACCAAAATGGATATGACACAAACTGAACTGGTTATGACATATGCTGAAATGGATATGACTTATATTGAAATGGTTAGACATATACTGAGATAATTCTAACTCATGGTGAAATGGATATGACCTATACTGAAATGGATATGAGACATAATAAAATGTGTATAACAACACTTACTGAAATAATTATCACACTTGCCAAAATATGACATATGCCCAAATACAATACCAAAATTCCTGCAGCAGCTGGTCAGGGAGCCCAGTAGTGGGGTAACATACTTGACATGGTCCTCACAAATGGGGATGGTGTTGGGGGAGTGGGGGTGAGGGTCAGCTTAGGAGAAAGTGACTACAGCACAGTGGGTTTCAGGGTTAGAGCAGGGTATGAAGCGAGTTGAACCATCACGAAGGTCATGGACGTCAGACAAGCAGATTTTCCCAAGATGAGGGAGGTATTCTGGATTGAAATGAAGGGGGTGTAGGAGATGGGGGGGTGAGGAACAATGGAATAAAATCAAGGGGGCCTACATAAAGCCACAGAGAGCTGTAGGAGGGAGGTGAAAAAGAGCAAAAGAAGGAGGAGCCGCTGTGGTTCAACAGGGAAGTGAGAGGGGCAATAGGGGAGAAGAAAAGGGCTTTCAGGGATATAAGAGGACACAGGGAAAGGAAGATATGGAAACTTGTAAGGAGAAACTGAGGGTGGCAGGGCAGAGGATTAGGAAGGCAAAAGCAGAAACAGAGAAGAAAATTGTTAGGCAGGCCAAAAGGGGAGACAAGACTTTCTTTCGATACATAGGGGAAAAGAGGAAAGCAAGGCAGGGAATATTAAGGGTAAATGGTGAGGGGGGATTACTGGTGGAAGGAGATTTTGAGAAGGCTGAAGTGCTCAATACATATGTCATCTCAGTCTTCACAATAGAGGGTGAAGAAGGGGACCAGTGCTAGGGGGAAGGGGGAAGGGGGATGTAGGGGTGGAACCTAGTCCAATCAGTGAGGGCAGGGTAAGGTAGGAATTGGGTGCATTGAGAGTAGACAAGGCTATGGGCCCAGACGCCCTGCACCCAAGGGTGCTCCGGGAGCTAAGGGAGCAACTGGTGTCACCAGTAGCAAGATTATTTAACTTGTCCTTGGATACAGTATGGGGTGGGTGTCAGAGGACTGGAAGAGGGCTGACATGGTGCCACTTCATAAAAGAGGCAGCAGGGAGGAGGCTGGCAATTATTGCCCAGTCAGCTTCACATCGGTAGTGGATAAGGTGATGGAGGCGATATTGAAAAAAAGGGTGGTTTATTACTTGGAAGATCAGGTGCTGCAGGATAGCTATCAGCATGGCTTCAGTTGGGGGTGGTCATGTCAGACGAACCTGATCGAGTTCTGCAATGGGGTGGCGAGGGTGATTGATCAGTTGGGGGCAGTGGACATGGTCTTACTGGACTTTAGTAAGGCCTCTGACACTGTGCCCCACAGAAGATTGGTTAATAAGCTGGAGACTTTTCGAGTGGGACATAAAATAACAAGGTGGGTAGAGAGCCAGCTGACGGGTAGAAGCCAGAGGGTGTTGGTCAATGGGATGCATTCTGGGGAAGTAGAGGTGATGAGCAAGGTCCCCCAGGGTTCAGTGCTGAGGCCTATTCTGTTTAACATCGGGGCTGCAGAGGATGGCCTACCTTTTTGCAGATAAAATGAAAATTTACAATGGGGTGGACATCCCAGAGGGAGTGGACTCTATTAAGAACAATCTAAGGTTGCTGAAGGGTTGGTCAAAAACACGGCAACTGAAATTCAGTGCCAAAAAATGTACAGTGATGCACTTGGGAGAGAAGAATCCACAAACCACATACACACTGGGGGGGGGGGTGCAGAAATGGTTGCATCTGAGCCAGAAAAGGATATAGGAATCATAATCACTGACAACATTAAGGTAGGGACCCAATGCAGCAAGGTGGTGGGCAAAGCGAACAGAACGCTGGTGTACATAGGAACATGAAAACTAGTAGAAAGAGGGAGGTGCTGATGCCACTCTACAGTTCCATGGTGAGGCCACACCATGAGCATGTAGATCAGTTCTGGAGACCCCACCTATGAAAGGACATAGATGGCATGGAAAGGGTACAGAGAAGGCCCATTAAAATGGGGCACAGGTTAGTGGGAAGTCATATGAGCAGAGGTTGAGGGTGTTGAATTTGTACCCACTGAACACCAGAAAGGAGAGGGGGATAAGGTAGAAACATTCAAATATATGAAGGGGGTCAATAAAGTGGGGGAGAGCTTATTCTCGGGGAAGGTAAATGCAGAGACTAGAGGACATGGACTGAGGGTGGAGGGGTAGGTTTAGGGGAAACATTAGTGGGCATTACTTCACTGAGAGGATGGTGGCACCCTAGAACGATCTGTTGGAGGAGGTGGTGCAGGCTAAAACAGTGGAGGGATTCAAGATGGCATGGGACAAACACAAGGGGGTAACAAGGGGGAGGAGTGTGGAATATGTGGGTGGTCAATTAAAGAGGGAGGGTATGACACATTTTAATATGAATATGGAACTTTCTGAAATAGATACGACCCATGCAGAAATGCATATAACACATACCAAAAATTGATAAGAAAATACTACAATGCATATAATATATACCAGAATGAATAAAACACACACTGAAATGGATAAGACTCATACCAAAATGGTTATCACATGTACCTAAATCATTAAGATACTTAAATTATTTTAATGTATACCAAAATTAATATGACACATACTGAATTGTAGATATTAATTTACTATTTTGATACTCTTGCTGAATGTGTACTGTAGTAAATAAATAAAATGGTTATGAAATGGTGAAAAGAAAATGATGTATTAAAATGTGTATGTTGTGCACTGAAATGAGCATACAGCAGACAGAATTGTTGCCGAACTTGCAAGGCATAGACTGAATAGAGTGTAAGATGTGCCAAGGTGTCGATACAGAAAACTGAAATGTTGTCATACACCAAGATGAGTATAATACATTCTGAACTGAGTGTAACACACAGTGAAAAGCACATGACTTGTGTAACCAATCAGAGTGCAGTATCACCCCCTGAGATTCTGTATGACTACAGCAGTTCCTGTTCAGCTTCACTGCAGGTAAGAGCTCCTTAAATTCTGTGACTAAGGAAGGAATATGCACAATGTGTATTATTAAATTGTTAGTTTGCTACTGTACCTGTTTTAGTTTTTGTTTTTTAGTTGTTTTTTTAAGATCTTTGTTTTCAAAAGTATTATTTGGCTTTCAACAAAACTTACTGTTATATGTATTCTTTGTGTAAAGTTACACTCAACACCAGATAAACCCATCCTGTACTTGTCTTCTTCCAGTGCTTTGCAAAGTTATATAGTATGTTGTGTTGTGTAATATTTTTATGTGCCCTGTAAAAGAGGGGGCATTACCAAACAAAAAAGAAATCTAGCTCCAGGATTAGTTAATTCCTGTATGTTTTAACTGAATTTCACCCGCTTACTGAAGGTTAGAGTTTTTCTTTGCTGCCTTCTGAAAACTAATGTCAGTATTTTACCAGTTTAAGAACAGTAAAGGAAATTAATCAGCCATTTATTATGTAATAATAAGTGCTAGAAACACGTATGCTATATCACTGGAAGGCTGTGAATCTCCTCTTTCTAATACTATAAACCAGTTGTTTGTAGCTTACGACATTATGTAGCAAATAGCCCCATTATTAATGTTCTAGGTTTTCCAAAAAACTGGCAGTTTGTGAATTTAGTTATCCATCAAATGATTCATTTCACTGTATTTTGTCCCCAAGTTCCCTGACTTTTTGTAAGGGGAGTGTTGTATGTTTACAGGCATCAGTACATGTGCTGAACTACTGAGTCATTAAAGGCTTGGTCAGCAGCCACACCTAGGTTACTGAGCTTTGATGATATTTTCACGGCAGATGCGCTCGGTGCATCTCAGAGATGTGCCCAAGCACTATATTCAAAGAGCAGAGATTGGCTGGCACATTTCCAGATGTGCCGAAGATAAAGTATAATGTATTGGGCACACCTGGAGGGGGTGTGCCAGTGAACATTTAGCACAACTCAATTTTCAGGCCGAATGGGTGGCGCAATGCTCCCAAAAGAGATAGGACTAAAAGAAGTAGTCCTAGGTACAATCCCCCGACAGGCAGCTATCACGATAGCAGCCTGTGTGAGCACCAGTGTGGTATCTGAATGCACTTGTCATCAGTAAAGACAGTACTCTGAGCAGTGTGTGTTATAGTGCACTGCATTTTGTGAGCACATTCTAATATGTACATAAAAAACACTTTTCCATAGGGTGGGCAGGGCAGGGGCTCAGCCCAGCAGGCACAGGTGGCAGGGCAGCAGGTAACAACCCCCCAGGCACAAATAATGTCAGGGGCATGGAAGAGAACCATGGCTTGACAGGACCGTGGCAGGTGGGGCTACTAGCAGGGATGGGGTGGTGCAGGACAGGAGAGTGGCAGGTGGGCCCACTGGAAGGGATTAGGTAGTGTAGGACATGAGAGTGGCATGCACGCACATAGTTGCAGCATATCTGGATGTGGGCCAGGTCTCACTGGATGCAGCGCAACACAGGCTGTAACATGAGGAATGTAAACAAACATACCTCTAGGGCTGTATTATCTGTTGGTCATCTACATACGAACATACGAATGTGCCAGCAGAAACAGACCTCCTAGTCTATCAACATCTGCTCGAGTGTGCAGCTAGCTCCCCTACATTGCAGCTGTCCCACCCCCTCCCCTTTTGTCTGCCCTCAGCCGTTCTCAGCCTCCCCCACCCATACTCTCCCCTGTTCTCTGTCCCAAGCCCTTTTAAAGCTACTCACTGTTTTGCATACAGGAACATACAAATGTGCCAGCACTGATGCTGCCCCTGGACAGCAACCTGCTTGGGGCAGAGGCCATACAAGAGGTTCACCACAATGGTGCCAACACTGTTCTGCAGTGCATGGTATCCCACTGTGGCACACATGGTGCACAGCCACACTGATCCACACAACAGCTCATCCCCTGCAAGGCCTCTGTCCCATGCAGGTTGCCCTCCAGGGGCAGCACCAGTACCAACAGGTTGGTCAGCTCAGTGGTGCTCCAGGTAAGGGTCCTGGGCCCTGCAGCCTGCACACATGGCATATGTCACAGAGGTCCACCTGGAGCTGGTTAGCAAAGATGGGGCACTGCAGTGACAGTAGCTGGGTCACACATGATGCATGATAGGCACACACACTCTGCTCTGCGTATGTCACAGATGTGCCATAGGGATGCACAATGTACGGGCAATGGTGCATCACTGCATAGTGCTGACAGATGCACAATACACGGCCGTTACTGCCAGACATGCTCCTCTGCACAGGTCAAGTGTGGTATGCCTTATCATGCATGTGTAGCAATACACCCTATAGAAATACCCAGAATCCATCAAATGCGCCCAACATATTGTGCATGTGAGGAAATGCACCATCCAGAGATGCTCCAAACTAATCAGATGTGCCCTGCAGAATGAGATGGGCAGGAAGCAAATCTGTAATTTTCAGCCAGAGTATGCAAATAGCCTCATTGTCAAGTTCTGGCCCAACTGAACTGCTTAGCATCTCATTATAGTTGCTCCAAACCTCACTTAAATGTGCTGGGCTAAACTTGGGCTGCCCTGTGCCACCCCACACCACAGATGACCAACAGGTACTGCAGCCCTGGAGGCATGTTTGTTTACATTCTTCATGTTACAGCCTGTGTTGTCCTGCATCCAGTGGAAGCTGGCCCACATCCAGATATGCTTTAACTATGTGTATGCATGCCATTGTCCTGTCCTGCACCATCCCATCCCTACTAGTGGCCCACCTGCCACTGTCCTGTCCTACATCATCCCATCCCTGCTAGTGGCCCTACCTTCTACTGTCCCATCAAACCATGGTTCTCTTCCACGCCCCTGACATTATGTGTGCCTGGGGGTGTGTGTTACCTGCCACCCTGCCACCTTTGCCTGCTGTGCTGAGCCCAAGCCCTGCCCACCAGCCCACTAGATGGCTGTTAGGAATGTCCCCACTCTCCTCACACACCTCATTATATCCACCATCAGGAATGGTGCCCTGTCCTTTTTCCAGTGCTGCCTTTCTATTCCCTCAATATAATAACATAACCAGCAGTCCAATTTCCATGGAAAGGTGTTTTTTTATGTACATATCAGGATGTGCTCACAAAATGCACTGAACAATAGCACACACTGCTCAGAGTACTGTCTTTACTGATGACAAGTGCATTCAGATACCACACTGGTGCTCACACAGGCTGCTATCCTGGTAGCTGCCTGTTGGGGATTGAACTTAGGACTACTTCTTTTAGTCCTATCTCTTTTGGGAGCATCGTGCCACCCATTCGGGCTGAAAATAGAGTTGTGTGGAACGTTCATGGGCATGCCCCCTCCAGATGTGCCCAATACAGTATACTTTATCTTTGGTGCATCTGGCCCATTTCTGCTCTTTGAATATGGTGCTTGGGCACATCTCTGAGATACGCTGAGCGCATCTGCTTTGAAAATGTCACCCAAGCTCAGTAACCCGGGTGTGGCTCTGCCCAAGCCTTTAATGACTCAGTAGTTCAGCACATGTACTGACGCCTGTAAACATGCAACACTCCTCTTACAAAAAGTCAGGGAACCTGGGGACAAAATACAGTGAAATGAATCATTTGATGGATAACTAGATTCACAAAATGCCATTTTTTTGAAAAACCTAGAACATTAATAATGGGGCTATTTGCTACATAATGTCATAAGCTACAAACAACTGGTTTATAGTATTAGAAAGAAGAGATTCACAGCTTTCCAGTGGTATACCATACGTGTTTCTAGCACTTATTATTACAGAATAAATGGCTGATTAATTTCCATTACTGTTCTTAAATTGGTAAAATACTGACATTAGTTTTCAGAAGGCAGCAAAGAAAAACTCTAACCTTCAGTAAGTGGGTGAAATTCAGTTTAAACATATAAGAATAAGGTAATCCTGGAGCTACAGATTTTTATGTTGGCTCGCGTTTGTGCGCCAACCAGCGTATTGCATTAGTGGCAGATTTGGAAGCGCGGTCACCATTGAATGAATGCAGGGCACGCATCCGAAGTTGCGTCCCTCATTCCCCAATAAGGCAACATGCAGGTGCCACACCAGGAATACATAATGTGGTGTGCACATCCAAGGAAAGGTCCGCTGCAATGAGAGCAAAGCTCGTCATACACAGTGGCACCTCCCGATGTGCCTTCCCTGGTGAAACATGAGAGTAAACATGGCGGCACACTGCCTGCCACAATGCCAACTTTGGGGGTGCCCAATCCCCCTGTCGGCATGCCCTGACCCAGTTTATGTGCCGACAGGGAAGCCTACTGCCCATCAGCATAATGCACCCCCCATTTGTTATGTGCCAAGGAGGGTGCTTAATCCCCCATTGGCTAGCCACCCCAAGTGCTCAGGTGGCATGTTGGAAGCCCACCCCAGCATGCCAAATGCCCCTGTAAAAAAAAAAATCCCACAATGTTTTTAATTTTTTTCAACCTGTAAAAGAAGAAAATGGTCCCTTGCGGTCTGTCTAGCTCCCTGTCCCAACCCGCACCCACCCTCTGTGTACCCTGCCTCCCCACACCCTGCTTACCCCATACTTATCTCTGGAGTCCGGCGTGACAATCTTCGGTGGACCGGGAACATGTCTGCACTCTTCAGAGCCAACCGCAAACTGAAGAAATGCTGGTAAGCTGTATAATGGCATAAATAGTTTTTTTTTCAACTTTGGTGCATATCTCAGGCATTTTTGGGAATTTTTGCACCACATTTTCAACATGGGGTTATTGGGGCCCCTCCTCAAGAATTTAGTCACTGTCATGGCGTTATTCGGTCCTGAAAGGTAATTTCGCAGTCACTGCATGGAATCACCTTTCGGGACTGAGTAATGAAACAACAGTGCGACTGTTCATGAGGAGGGCTCTCAAAAAGCCTATGTTGCAAATTTGGTGACAAAAATCTTAAAAATGGCTGTTTTACGAGCAGACGTTGCTCTGTTTCCATGCACGCTTGTAACTTCATGAATTTGTAATATTTTCACTCCAGATTTTAAAAACTGGCATTTTACACACCTCCTTATGAACAGTACAGCTGTCATTTTACATATCCTGGACAAAATGTGTTTTCGTACATCCGGTGCAGAATAGACCAGTCGCTGTGTGAAATCAGTTTTTGGGACAGTTTGAGAAAATGACAGTGACACTGTTCATGAGCAGAGGTCCCAAAATGGCTATGTTGAAAATTTGGTGACAAAAGTTCATAAAATGACTGTGTTACAAGCGTGCAACGCACAATTTCCACACACCCTTGTAACTGCGCAAATTTGCAATATTTTCTTGCCAGATTTTCAACACTGGAATTTTTTCACACCTCCTTATGAATGGTACAGCTGTCATTTTTCACAGCCTGCTCAAAATGTGTTTCCGCACCTGTGGCGCACAATGGCGTGGTCGCTGTGGGAAATCAATTTTTGGGACACATTAACAAAATCACAGCAACACTGTTCATGAGGGGAGGTCCCAAAATGCATGTTGAAAATGTGGCTAAAAAAATTGGTTTATGGACGTGTTGCACAGTTTCTATGATGCTCATGACTTCACCAATTTTTCATATTTTCACTCCAGATTTTCAACGTTGCCATTTATTTATGCCTCCTCATGAACAATGCAGTTGTCATTTTCCACATCCTGCCCAAAATGTGTTTTCATCCCTGTGTCACCAAATGGCATAGCCACTGTGCAAAACCACCTTTCAGCTAACCAACTGATTGTGCTGCTCATGAGGTGGGGTCACAAAAAGCCTATGTTGAAAATTTGGAGTCAAAATACCAACAAACGCCTACAATGTTAGGGTTTCCAACTGTAACACCCTTCCCTGTAGAGACTGCCAGGCATCAGGGGTGTGACTTGGGATCATTGGCTGTAATGCTCACTCCATTCCACTCCTACTGCCACCCTGCAGCCAGTGACAGGCATTGAGTTGTACTTTGGAGTGTTCAGCCCTAAAGTTCACCCCATTCTCCTATACTGCACCCATCTCAGTGTATTTCCTTATGGAATGGGTTAAGTATAAGGCCCAAAGATCCCAAAGCACACCACAACACTTGTCAGTGTCTACAGGGTAGGGTGAGGTAAAATGGCATGAGCATTACAGCTGATGCCACACAGGCACACTCCAGTGCCTGTCAGTCTCTGCAGGGTGGGGGTGGGGTTGGCGTCAGTTCCATACTTCACTGCCATTCCTATTATGCATCTCTAACTCCTGCAGTACCAATGCCAATGCCAGCGAGACAACATTCGGCATTGACAAATGCCTGTTTTTTTGGGTAATGCCCCTCTTTTACCAGACAAATAAAAATATTACACAACACAACACAACATACTGTATAACTTTGCAAAGCACTGGAAGAAGACAAGTACAGGAAGGGTTTATCTGGTGTTAAGTGGCTTACGCAAAGAACACATATAACAGTATGTTTTGTTGAAAGCCAAATAAAACTTTCTAAAACAAAGATCTTAAAAAAACAACTAAAACACAAAAACTAAAACAGGTACAGTAGCAAACTAACAATTTAATAATACACATTGGGCCAGATATTCAAACTGTGCCATTCTGTGGCGCAAGCCCTTGCGCTGCTCAAAAAAGTTGCGCAGGGGTGTGGCCAGGGCGATATTCAATGGAGTTGCGCTATTGAGCAACTTCTTTGAATATCGCCCCCTGGCCACAGTCACTGTGCATGGCGCAGTGGAACTTGCGCCTCCGCAAGTGGTCAGAGTGGAGCATTCAGATGCGGTGGCGCAAGTTCCATTCTTCATTCACATATCTGGACTGCCTTGTACGGTATGGGCTGCACGCCCATTGGCTCTTGCTCTGAACCAATGGGCGGCAGCCCTACCAGCTGTCAGTCGAGGCGGCAGGCGGGTGGGGTGCTGCTGCCCGCCAGCTGACAGGGGGGAGCGGGTGGTGGGGCTCCGTGGGTGGGTGGGGTGGAGGGCCACTAGATCACCAGGGATATTGGACTTTGGGGGTGGGTTTGACCCTGTGCCCACGATCAGGCTTCGCGTCCACTGACCACCAGGGTTATTGGTCTTTGGGGTTGACGTTATGCCCGCGATCGGGCTAGTTGAGGGTTGAATTCTTTATGCCGCGATTAGGCTGCCGCGGGGGTTGAATTCTTTGTGCCCGCGATCGGCTAGTTGGGGGTTGAATTCCTTTATGCCCGTGATCGGCTGCTGCGGGGGATTGAATTCTTTATGCCCGGATCGGGCTGCCGTGTGGGGGTAGAATTCCTTTATGCCCGCGATCGGGCTAGTCGGGGTAGAATTCTTTATGCCCGACCGGGCTAGCTGTGGGGTAGAATCCTTTATGCCCGCGACCGGGCTAGTTGGGGGTAGAACTTTATGCCCACGATCAGCTGCCGCGGGGGACTACTCTGCTGCCCGCTATCTGGCTACGGGGTTACTTATTGTGCCCGCCATTGGGCTGCGGGAGGCATCGAACAAGTCGGCTACCCACAGGTGGCAGCTGCTGTGTTGTGCCCAGCAATGCAGCAGCTCACCTGTGGGTGGCCCTCAACTTGATCCTTTTTGGCTTAAAGTTGTGCAGGTGCAGGTAGGGGTTTGCGCGCCTGCATAACTCTGCACGGTCCGGCTGAATATCGGGCTGTGCAGTTTATGCATGGTTCCTCCCCCTTCAGTTGAGCATGCCTTCATTAGCATTGCGCTGTTGCTCAGCATGATTTGGGGGGGCGCAACTGCCTCCTGCTGAATATCGCAGAATGGCGCAATTTCGGACTTGCGCAGGCGCAACCCTATTGCGCATGGCTCAGCTCTTTTGAATATCTGGGCCATTGTGTATATTCCTTCCTGAGTTACACAATTTAAGGAGCTCTTACCTGCAGTGAAGCTGAACAGGAACTGCTGGAGTTCTACGGAATCTCAAGGGGTGATGCTGCACTCTGATTGGTTACACAAGTCATGTGCTTTTCACTGTGTACTACACTCAGTTCAGAATGTATTATACTCATCTTGATGTATCACAACATTTCAGTTTGCTGTATCGACACCTTGGCACATGTTACACTCTATTCAGTCTATGCCTTGCAAGTTTGGCAACAATTCAGTTTGCTGTATGCTCATTTCAGTGTGCAACATACACATTTTAATATGTCATTTTGTTTTTGGTACTTCATAACCATTTTATGTATTTACTACAGTACACATCCAGCAAGAGTATCAATATAGTAAATAATTATAATCTACAATTCAGTATGTGTCATATTAATTTTGGTATACATTATAATAATTTAAGTATCTTAATGATTTAGGTACATGTGATAACCATTTTGGTACGAGTCTTATCCATTTCAGTATGTGTCATATCCATTTCAGTATAGGTCATATCCATTTCACCATGTGACATTATCTCAGTATGTGTCATAACTATTTCAGTATAAGTCATATCCATTTCAGCATGTATCATAATTATTTCAATATGTGTCATAACCATTTCATTTTGTGTCATATCCATTTTGGTGTATGTCATAATTGTTTCAGTATGTGTCATAACCATTTCAGTTTGTGTCATATCCATTTCAGCATGTGTCATAATTATTTCAATATGTGTCATAACCATTTCATTTTGTGTCATATCCATTTTGGTGTATGTCATAATTATTTCAGTATGTGTCATAGCTATATTGGTGCATGTCACATGCATTTGGTTTTTTGTCATACCCATTTTGTTGTGTGTCTTACCCATTTTGATATATGTCATACCCATTTCAAGATGTGACATGTCCATTTTGGTATTTGTCATAATTGATTCAGTATTTGTTATACCCATGTCAGTGTGTGTCATATCTATGTCAGTTTGTGCTATAACCATTGTGGTGTATGTCATACCCATTTTGCTATGTGTCATATCCATTTCAGTATGGGTCATATCCATTTAGCTGTGTGTCATAACTATTTTAGTGTGCATTGCAACAATTTTAGAGTGTGCCATATCCAGTCAAGTTTGTCTCATACCTATTTCGGTATATAATACAATTTTGCTATGTGCTATAGTCATTCCAGTATAGGTCATATCCATTTCGATATGTGTCATTATTATTTCAGCATGTGTCGTACCATTTTCAGTTTGTGTCATATTCATTTCGGTTAGTATGAAACCCATTTTAGTGTGTCTCATACCCATTTCGGTATATAATTCCCATTTTGCTGTGTGCTATAGCCATTCCATTCCATTATAGGTCATATCCATTTCAATATGTGTCATTATGATTTCAGTATGTGTCTTAAATTTTTCAGCGTATATATCCATTTCGGTTAGTGTCAAATCTATTTTGGCGTGTGTCACACCCATTTCGTTATGTCATATGCTTTTTAGTATGTGTCATAACCATTTCAATATAAGCCATATCCAGTTCAATATGTGTCATAAGTATTTCAGTGTGTGTCACACCAATTTCAGTGTGTGCAATATCCAGTCCAGTTTGTCTCATACCCATTTTGGTATGTCATACCCATTTTACACTGTATCATATGCATTTCAGTGAAGGTCATATCCATTTCAAAATGTTTCATAATTATTTCTTTATGCATCATACCCTTTTTGGTACAGCATATCCTTTTCATTTTGTGCCACACTCATTTTGGTGTGTTTCATACCCATTTGGGTATGTGTCATATCTGTTTTGGTATGCGTCGTACCTGTTTCAGTATGTGTCCTACCTATTTTAATAAGTGTTGTTTCTATCTTGGTGTATGTTGTATCCATTTTCGTATATGTCATATGCAGTTTGGTATGTCATATACATTTTGGTATAGTTCATCCCCATTTTAGAAGATCTCATAACCATTTCAGAGTGTGATATACTCATTTTCATGTTTGTCATTCTGATAATATTATGCTGTAAACATTTTGCTGTTAGTCATAGACATTTCACTATTAATTATATTCTGAAAACTGTAATTTTGAATTGAACGGCTTCCCATACAGGACCCTCATCCTTGTGTGGTTTTGCCTCTGATCCTGTCTTTATGTTAAACCACACTGTATGGTGATCATTGATATCTAGGGGGCTGCTCACGGTGACATCTGCAATGCTGTCCAAGTTTGTAAGCACCAGGTCCAGCACTGCCCCATCCCAAGGCAAGGCAACGCAAGGCAAAGTTTATAAAGCACCCAGTCCAAAAGAATCTCTAAGCATTGTACAAAGTTAGACATAAAACCAGGACAAAAGTATTCTGATACACTATAACTCAGAGAAAAGCCACTTGAAGGGAGTGAAGGATGGCCCTGCTCCTTGCCAAAGCCACCACTGAAAGCCTCTGCTCTGCATCTTGCAGGCTGAAATCACCAACTAGCAGCACAGTTCCATCCCCAGAATGCACCAGCATTCTGGCGCTGGGCAATTAGGGGACCAATCGGCAATATTGCCACACCCCTGCCTTGTGAGGGGCTGTTCCCCCACATAAGGATTCTAACTCTGGGGAGGGCAGACCTCAGGGAGGGGGGGGGCGAATCCTGCATTTGGTGCCCTGATTGCCTGGTGCCGTAATGCTGGTGGTCTGAGCACAGTAAGGGTAGCAGCACCACCTCATTACTTGTCTTTCTGATTATGGCTTCCCAACTGCCTCATCCAACTCTGTTTCCCGTGCTGGGGGTCTGTGCACTACCCTGGCACAGATAATGGCCTCAGAGCCTTACTCCAGGATGATGCACAGCATCTCCAACCCTTACCTTTCCTCCAGAAAACATAATACCTCCATGGCCTTGATTCCATCCCTCACATTTAGTGCAACCCCACCTCCCTGCCCTGTCTCTGCTGAACATTTATTTATCTATTTATTTATTTACTGAAAAATTTGGATAATACCTTTGCGCACAAGTGCTCTTTTGCAAAGGTTCCATGCCAATAACAGAGATTACAAAGCAACATAATGAATACAACAAGCGAGTTCCAGTGGAATTAAATCAAACAAGTCGAACCCCTGGGTCACCCCTGGAATGTAGACTCAGCCCAGTGTGCCTTTCCCGGTTACCAAATTTTAAATAAAATAAAATAAATAAACATGTACTAATACTGTATAGTTAAACAAGTACAACCAAAAATACTGGAATCAATTGCATACAATTTTACAAGGCAGGTAGACAATAAGTGTAGAACAAGCATTCTAATGGTACATGGCCTCAGAGCCAGAGTCTGACACATTTCAAAGTGTATAGCGGGAGGGACTTTAGTTATGTTGATTAACAGTTACAGTTGCATTCAGCTGTTAAGGTTGCCTGTAGTGCTCTCTTAAACTGGTCAAATTTCAGTAGCTTGAGGAAGGTATTGGGCAATTCATTTAACCAGCCAGCAGCCCTACCTGCGAATGAACTCTTGACCAGCTGAGTATAGCAGAAACTAAAGGCAGCTCAAGGGCATTCCAAGCCATGCTTCTGGTGTTGCACAGATTGGCAACAGGTCAGAAGCAGTGAGTTAGGGCTTGGGTGTTAGGCCCAGTAGCACCTTCGTGGCTATCAGACGTGTCTGGAACTTAATTCTGCTAGGTGGGGCTAGTAAAGTAGTCACTTACCACACTCATCTAAACAGCTTTTATTTTGCAGCTTTCACAAATTGATGCACACAGCTTGAACTCTGGTGCAGGACTAATTTCCTTCATTTTGCCCTTTAGCTCCCTCTACTGTCATAACCACTGAACTACAGTCCCTTCACATTTAAAGAAGCTCTGCCTTTTGCTTTGAACATTACATCCTTCCCCCATTTTAGTAAAAGAAATATCGGCTATATCATGCAAACACAGTTCAAACAGATTACTAATGTGCATCTAACTATAAACAGTTATTTCACAACTACACAGTTTTCAACATTCGCATTCCCATTTTTAACCAGTTACCTAGATAGTACCAATTCCCAAACATTATCAATAGGTATATACTGTAGTTCTTGAAATATTCTGGGGTCTTCTAGTCTGCCTTTGTGAGTAATGTGAAACAGAGTCAGTCTGAAGTACCACAACTTTCTCTGTTAGGTCACTTGGAGGACAATCCACAGGGGGTGCTTTACTGTTAGGGTCGCATACTTCTTGCACTACAGGTTTATTTGCCTGCAACTCAACTTCTGTGTTGGACCCATGTCCCTGATGATCCTCACACTCCACCTTCTTGAAAAATGAGGTATTCCTGGTGATGAAATGGTTCCCTCTCTGAGCAGTAACCATGGAGCCTTTCTTTTGCACAACCTTGTATGGTTGTTCACTGCATGGCACTGGCATTTTACGTATAGATGTTGCAGTCTTGTTTTTTTGTACATTCTATTTTCATCCTCACTAATGGCAAGGGGTGTACTTACCCCAGTCTGCCATGTACACAGATGCTCGGCTTGTCCATTCTGGCTATCCTTCATCATGACCACAGAATGGGGAGGACCATGGCTTACCCCCCATGGAGGGGCCTCCCTTGGTGGGGGGAACCAGGAGGAGAGACCACATCACCCTTGAGCCCCCACCCTGACATGTGTTGGGCTTTGTTTGGCTGGAAGGATGGTCATCTGTCGGTGGCATCATCCTGTTCGTCATGAGGGTTTTTCCTGGCTTATACCCCTAGGGCGCAGACATGCAATGATGTCTAGCGCATGGCATGCACACTCCCATGCTCACAGACAGGACATCTGCCCAGTCTCCATTACACAGTGCCCTCATCTACTGCTCCTCCAGTCTCCACTGGGGTCACTAGTGTGGCGGGCACATACCCCAGCCCTCCCCAGGAGAGGAGACCAAACCTACAGATGCTTAATCCTCTCCACCCCTGCTGACCTGAGTCCATTCCTGATCCTGGGTCACCAGCATGGAGTGAGGTGTAGCATTCAGTGCCTCAACCCTCAGTGCCACCAGACTGGCAGTTGTTGCATTCTTGATGAGCACAGTATCACCTTCAGTTAGCAAGGATGGTCTCACATACAACTTGTTGTCAGCATAGAACTTCATCCTGTGTTTAACTTGTTTGTCTTTCTCTCTGAATTCAGGTTTGGAGACCTGCTGTGATGACTGTGCTTCTGGAAGTTTAATGTTAATAGGTCTGGACATCAAAACTGTGGCAGAGAGAACTACAGTCATACAGTGTGGTGTAGTTCTATAGTTTCTGAAGAACTGATGCATTCTTTTGTTTCCAGTTCTTTTGTTCTATGATCACTGCCTTGATTGCCTTTTTAATAGTTTTCATGAATCTCTCAACCTCTCCATTTGCTCTAGGCCAGTAGGGGGTAATCTTCCTGTGATGGAAATCTAAATATTTAGCAAACAGTTTAAAATCTTTGCTACTAAATGGTGGTCCATTGTTGGACTTGACAGTGTCTAGTAACCTCAAGGTGGGATATCAGTGTAGCAGGATGGTGGGGAGAGCATATGGGATGCTGGCATGCATAGGCAGGAGAATCACTAGCAGAGGAGGGAGGTCATGATGCCCCATACCAAGTCATGGTAAGACCGCGCCTCCAGAACGGAGTCCAATTCTGGAGGTCATACCAGCGCAAAGACATAGATATGATTGAAAAGGTTCAGAGAAGACCGACAAAGATGGTACAGGGGATGAAGGGCAAACTGTACGAACAGAGATGTAGGGAATTGAGACTTTACTCATTGGAGACTAGAAGGGAGAAAGGGGATATGATAGAGACCTTTAAATGCGTCAAAGGGAGAAACAATGTGTGCTCAGCGCATTTATTTCACAGGAAAGAAGGCACTAAAATAAGGGGGCATGGGTTGAGACTGCAGGGAGAAAACTACAAGGGCAATGTGAGAGGAAGATTCTTTACTGAGAGGGTGGTGGAGCCATGGAACAAACTTCTGGAGGAGGTGGTAGGGTCCGAAACAGTGCTGGGCTTCAGAAGAGCGTGGGGCAGGGACATGGGATTACAGGATGGTGGGATGGGTGCTTTCAGAGGGAGGAGGGAGGAATAGTGGGAGTGAAAAGGGGCAAACTAGATGGGCCAAGAGGTCCTTTTCTGCTGTCAGGTTTCTATGATTGACCACCTTAGAGATTCCAAATTCAGAAAATACCTTATCCAGAACAGGTATCATAGTTCTGACATTGGTGGATTTAACAACTTCAACCACTGGAAACCTGTAATAGTCATCTATTACCACCAAGAGATACCTTCCTGTAGGAAGCTGTGCACAGTCCATGCTTACCTCTTGCCATGGCGATTCTGGTAGCTCTGACATCACCAGTTGTTCAAGCTTTATTTCAGGCATCGCAACCTGGCAAGCTAGGTATGACTTGATAACATTGTCCACTAACCTGTCAATTCCAGGAAACCAGACTTTTTCTCTAATGAGGGCCTTAGTTTCTACCAGTCTCAGATGTCCCTCATGTGCCAAGTCAACTGCTCACCTCTGAAGTTTTTTAGGTATGACTATTCTAGTCCCTTTTAAAATGAAACTTCGGGCAGCATCAATGGTTAGTTTTGTCTTTACTGTTTCAACTCAGGCATACGCTTGTGCATTGACCATGGGATTTAAGCCTGCTCTCTTCCATATCCCTGATTGTATTGCTTCAGCTACAGCATGCAAGGTCCCTTCACTTTGCATGGCAACCTGCATTTCAACCAGCGACATGGCCACTGGGTGGCACATTCACCAATATAATTGATTTATTTTTCAGTAACTTTCTCTTCTCACTTTGAAAGGAGTGGCTCTGTCGGATAGTGTCTTGACATGTAATCAGCTGGATTATCTCCACCAGAATGATAGGCAACAACCACTTCAGAGGGCTGTAACCTTAGAGCCCATCTCTCAATCCTGGCTGGCGGTTTGGATCTTGGGTTTCCAAAAATAGCGACTAGTGGTTTGTGGTTGGTATAAACTGTGAATGGCCTTCCAAACACATATATGTGAAAGTGTTCATATGCCCAGATCACTGCCAGAGCTTCTTTTCCAGTTTGGGAATATCTTTGTTCCACTGAAGTGAGCGCTCTGCTTCCAAATGCAATCACACTGCAGTCATTACTGCTTGCACTTTTCTGGGTCAATATTGGAGCGAGTCCAACAGGACTAGTGTTCACAAACATTTCGGTTTCTTTCTTGATGTCAAAGTAGTTCATCGTCACTGGTGGATTGGTAAGTGCTTTCCGCAATGGAGTGAGTGCTTGTTCCTGACAAGTGGACCAGTTCCAAGGCATATCCTTTTTAATCAGCTCTTCCAAAAGCTGTGTCACTGTAGCATAGTCTGGTACAAATCATGAGCAGAAATTGGTCATGCCAAGTAAGCTTCTGATCTCTGAGGCATTAGGTGTTGCAAGTTCATGGTTCACTTTGACATTCATGGGATCTGCCATCATGCCTTTATCTGTAAACATGTACCCGAAGTATTCCAATGTGTGTTTATCAAATGCACATTTTTGCTTATTTAATGTCAAACCCTTTTCTCTCAACCACTGTAGCACTGCTCTGAGGTTGCTGTCATGGTCAGCCAAGTGTCTAAAGTGAGGGGGAACTCATGGGGACTAGTTTCCCTGCACCCCTACATGGTAATTGTAGCCCTTACCCCAGCCAAGAGCAGCAACTTGACCAGAACCCCCTAAAACTTGTACACAGGCAAGGCATCAGACCACAAGTTGGCATAAAACAAAGGGACCACCCCTGGCATTGGAGTGTATACCTGGCTCAGCATCTAGAGGTCGGGGGGGGGGTTAGGGTACAAAACAAATATTTCTATACATACCAGGATCTGGGAGAGAGGTGCTTGGGCTATGCTATCTATCTTCTGAGGGGGCCCATGACAAGTTCACACAGGGAGCACAGATGGAATGTCTACTACTGGAAACGGGATTGTACAGTGTGGCTTTATTCTGACATAAGATGGTAAACAGAATAGGGTGGTCACCCAGGCTGGAAACTGCATTACAGGGCACACAAACAATTTCTCTCCCAGACCAACAGTTTGGGCTTTTGTACATTCTTTTCCACACAGAATCTTGAACAGTCCATCCCTCTGTACTAAGGACCTCTGAACATTTACTTTCCTAAGTGTATTGCTTGTGAGGGGTTCCACACACTTTAAAAATTTCAACAGACTTTTTCCTCCTGACACAATTAACTTAGTTAACATCCCCAGGGTAACCTAATGCCCTTCCATGAACCAGTTAGCCCTGACTGAAGTTTCAGAAGGGGGGTTTGCCCACCCTGGTCCCAACCAGTCTCTGCCATTTCTTCAGGGTTACACCAAATGAGCCTTCAATTCAGCACATGTTTGGGGTGATAAAGGGGCCCTGACAGGTGTACTCTAGCCTAATCTCTGGGCACATACACTTCAGACAACTCCCAAATGAACAGTTCCATGAAACTATACTCACAGTTTTGTCTGTCCTTTTGTTACAGACATGGATGCTGGAAGAAACACCTCTTCACTTTCAGGTATCTTTTCATAGCTTCACACAGAACAATTGTCTCTTTCTGGGCAGGCAGCTGACACTCTTCAGGACCTTCAGGAGATTTCCCCTTGAATCCACAGAAATTGAAGTCCCACTCACTTCTGTGTGAAATGACCCACTGGGTTCCTGCAGGCAATGGTCTCCACCACTTCTACTGGCACTGCTGTATTTTCACTCATGACCAGAGGCCCTTCACCTAACCCAAACTGGCAGGCAGTCACCTCTACACTGGAAGTTCCCTTTTTCTCAGAGCTCCCACACACAGACTGACTGCACCACCATCTCAACATTCTAAATTGTCCCAGAGCAGTTGATTCCATTGTGGCTCAGCTTCTGTGAGAGTTCTAAATGACATAATCCATTCTCTGCTCAGTCTAGCTACATAGAAGTTGACGGCAGATAAGAACCGCAAGGCCCATCCAGTCTGCCCATTTCTTTTTCTACCTTATAAATGTGCCATCGGCCTTTGCTCTGTCAGTGACCTATCTATTCATAGTCATTTGTAGCTGAGTAAACAATGATGCCATCTTGCAGAGAGCTTCTAATAAGCTTTCTGCACAGCTGCCCACTAACTTCCTAAGGCTAACACTGATGGGATTCTAATAACCCCAGGGGACTGGCTGGTTACATAATCATTAGGGGGAAGTAAGGGAAACTCATAGGCACACCCTAGTGGTTTTAAAGCCATTTTTTAAGGTATGCCTGTCCCTTGGACGGACAATTTATTTTCCCCATTGATGATACATCGTTGGGTACCAGGACCCAGTGGAATACTGGGAGATGGGGAGGAAAGAATCCTAATATTGGGACATTGACATACCACCACCTGCCCTACCTGTCATTACTACTGTGAGTCTGGTGACTAGGTGACCACAGATTGACTATGTCACCTGACTCCACAGCAATCCTAAATGATAGATGGTGGGACAAGACAACCAAGAAACAGTCAACCATGCATGTGCAGATCATCACTGCATATGTGTGGTTGACGTGTTCTTACTTGCTCAGTTGATCTCCTCATTCTGTGGTGGACTGTGTTGTTAGTGATTAGGGGTACGTCTCTCAAAATTCCTATCCTTAGCTGCAACTGTTTTCATTCAACAATCAGGAAGCATCTAAGCTAGCAGAAAACAAAGCTCTTGTGTTCTGGAAAATACAGTGGCAGAAGCACTACAGCACATTCTGTATAATCTAGACAAAAGTTACTCACTGGACTGTCATCGTGGAGAGAAAGCCTTTGAGTCAGGGGGCAGATAGGGACTGCATGTTCCTCCAAGTCCTATCTGTTCAGTCAAACATTTAAAGAAAAAAATGGCCCACTGGTGCAGCGGCAAGGCATCTGTGTGTGACACCAACATCCCAGGTTTGGGGATGGACACAGGAGTCAGAGGGACAGCCGGGAAGAGAGGGATTGAGTGCCCCATGGGGTCTGCTCTCCCTCTCTGGGGGCAAGGGGGAAGAGTGTCTTGTGCAATGAGGACCCCTGGCAGAGGTTGGGGATCCCATGTGACCGGCATCATATGTATTGGGGTGGGGCAGTCGCTGGCGTCATTGCACGTCCCTGCCCCCGGGGGGAAAAAGGCATCACAAAAAACTAGCCACAAATGAAGGCCCCCGCTCTGCCGCTGCTCCTCATTCTGAGCAAAGTCCACCTGGGGGTGCCTGCTCCTGTGACCCCACCCTGGGGTGCAAGCCAGGACTTCGCGACCAATGTTCCCTTGGAGGGGCCACCTGCCCAGTGGCCCTATCTTGGGGGAAGTCTGGAGATTAGGGGAGCGGTGGGTGGGTTGGGACTTGAGATCAGGCCGCAAAAAAAAAAAAAAAAAGAAAAGAAAAACAGCCCTTTTCAGGGCTCTCTTAGGGGAAAAAAACAGATAACGCAGGGCTGCCTTGAAGGCTGCAGTGTCAGCTTGACTCTCACAATTGGAGGGGAGAGGAGGGAATTAAATAGAGAGTGGCAGGCAATGTGCTGTTTTGCAAACTGCCCTTAAGGGTTTTGTGGGGCAGAATAGATTAAAAAGCCAAGGAAATAAACTTTAACTTAAACACAAAAGAAAAGCCAAAGGGGGCAAGCAGGGAACAGCTGTCTGAGCAAGTGGGGAGAGGAGGGGAAAGAAATCCTGACACAGCTTCCAGCTGTTTGTGTACCTCAACATTCTATTGCCTTTAAGTAGGCTATCATGAAGCTACTTCACATTCTGCTAAAAGCCATCAAAATGCACCATTTGGCATCAATTTTTAAACATTTTTCTTGGGGAGCATGCTCCCCGAACCCCTTAGGGAAGTTAGGATTCTGTGCCTCTCCAAATTTTATGGTTCCATGACACCCCTGTTGGCGTCCCTCCACCAATAGAGTTCTCCCTGTTATGAATGTTTGCTTTAAACACTGAGTCAGCCTGAGTTGATCTGTATACCATAATGTCATCATTGATATTGAGTGTGCCTTTTAGCTCACTCAAGATCTCTCTAATGGTATTTTGAAAAATTTCTGCGGCACTTGAAATACCAAAATTAAGTCTCATATCATCTCAGACCCACATGCGTAAAGAATGTGGTGATTCACCTTAATTCTGGGGATAGTTCGAGCTGGTTATAGCCTTGATTCAGATCCAGTTTACTGAACACCTTTGTGCCATTGAGATCATTAATGACTTCATTGATAGATGGCGTGATGCGTTGCTCTAGCTTTATGGCCTTGTTAGCCTGCCTCAAGTCCACACAAACATTCCCATTCACAGGCTTTTTAGCTTCAGTACTATGACCACTGGGGACACTCACGGGGTCAGTCCATCTATCCATTCCATCACACCCAATTCCTCGTCTGCTCAAATTGCACCCAAGTTTCCTTCCTGATATGAAACGACACTCTGCAGTGAGGCTGGGCTACTGGCTGGACCATGTCATTGATGTGCAGTTTTACCTGAAAGTCATTTAACTTGACAAGCCCTTGAAACAAATCTTTGCAGTCATGCAACAGCTTGCTGATGCACATTTCCTTGTTCTGCTCCTCTTGTATCTCCTCGGATGCACAAACTAGCTGCATTGTTCTGATCAAATCCAAATCTTGTGACATTTTCCAACTCAGCAGTGAACCTCCTGTTCCTGTTAGTACGTAGAATGTTTCATGACACACCATTCATTCTTAGAGATTTAGCCACTGCTTGAAACTTTCCCAACACTTGGAGTGGCATCATTGAGCTGTATGGATGTACTTTCATGTCAGTCTTTGGGAACTCTGGTTTAGGTTTGAAACTATTGTAATCCAGCTCATCGATTGCATTGATTGTAGCCCCTGAATCTACCATTACTCTTATATACTATCCACAAATTTTTACTTGAAAATGAGGATGTTTCTACATTTTTTATTAGACCACTGTTGTGCCTTGACAGTGTAAATATATGACTCATCATCTGTCATCTCCTCTTTTGGACTTGCATGCACCGTGTTTACTGCTTGCTGTGGTCTTGCTCTCCGCTTCTCGTTGCTCTGCAACTGCTGGGTCCTGCAACACACTGCAAAAAGGTTGGCCTTATGATACTTTCTGCAAACTTGCCAAATGCTGAGCACTTATTCCTGCCTCCTGGATGTGGATACACACCACCACAACTCCTGCAAGTGCTAGAACCACTGACCCTTTTTCCAATCTGTACACATTGCTTGGCCTGCTGTTTACTGACTACTGTCTTGTCTGGCACCACTTTACGTATTGCATGTTGTTCATGTGCCATTTCTGCTGCCTGGGACTTGAACAACTCCATGGCCTTGCCCACATCCAACAGTTTAGTTACATCATGTCTGACTCTCCAAAGGCTCTTCTTCTTAGCTTGTGTGACAAACAATGCTGCATGATTTGAGTTTTAATCTCATGGTCTGCATCTGCAAAATCATATAAAGTCGCAAACTGATGTAATCGAGTATGATACGCCGCCATACTTTTACCACTTTCTTGCTTGGCTTGTCTAAACACATATACTTCATATTTCAAGTTTTGCTTGGGTGGAAAGTACTTGGTCAAAGCATCCACAGCTAAATCAAGCTCTGTCTTACCATCTTTGGGTGCAGACTGAGGCAAAGTATCGTAAATGTTGTTTATTTGCTCACCATTATAGTGTAGCAAGAGAACCTTCTGTCTCTTTGGATCCTCCACATTGAGCGCCAGCAGCAAATTTCTGAAACAGGCAACACATTTCTAGTAGCGGACTCCAACTGCACCTGACTCAACATCCACATCATATTGAAGGAAACTTGGGAGTGCCATCTCCATTATTCACAGATACCTCCACAAGTCTCTCCTGAACAGCAGCCTGTAGGCCAGGGCCCAGAAACAAGTATAAGTTTTTTTCTGTCCCTCTAGCCAAGGGCACTGCAACTTGCAGCCTGCGCACCTTGTGTTCCAGTTTCAATCCTCATTACCATTGTAAAGTAATCACTCATGCAGACTCTTCTAATCAACAGCTTTTATTTTGCGGCCTTCACAAATACATGCACACAGCTTGAACTCTCATGCAGAACTAAATCCTTCATTTTGCCCTTTAGCTCCCTCTAGTGTCATATCTTCTGAACTACAATCCCTTTACATTTAAAGGAGCTCTGCCTTGTCAGCCCCAAGCACAAAGTGACAAGCCTTTTTACAGATCCAGTTTATAGAAAGATAGAAACATAGAAGTTGACGGCAGATAAGGACTGCAAGGCCCATCCAGTCTGCCCATTTTTTCCTACTTTATGAATGTGACATAGGCCTGCACTCTGTCAATGGCCTATCTACTCTCATCCATACTCATCTGTATTGCTCCCTTATGCCTATCTCTTGCTTGTTTGAAGCCCTGCACTGTATTCTTCTGAGAACTAAGTTGCAGGTAGTTGCATAGATAGAGAGACCATAGTCAACTGGTGACAGTACCGGGCTTGACACTTTGAGTCATCTAGCATCAGCAGTGAGGTTGACCCCGGTTGCAATACAAGGCTCCCAATCTTCTGTTTACCATTGACACAAGGTGGTCATTGTGGGGAGCAAAAGATAAGGTATCTTCCAGGATCATGCCGTAGTATTTAAAGGCTTCCTCCAGTTCAAGTATAGGTCCCAGGTCACTGCACATGATAAGGAGACACCTTTTTCTTCATTTGTTAGCTTGTGAACAGTATTGTCTTAGTGTTTTCTTTTGTAATTTAGAACCAGTTTGTTTTGGGAGAATCAGTTTTAAAAGGGCCTCAAAATTACCCTGGAGGATAGAATTACGGCTGCCAAGGTTAGTGTGTTTGAAATAGATAACAGTATCATCTGCATAGAGAAGTAAAGTACATTTGCAGACTGAAAGGAAAGAGGCAGGTGGTTTACGAATCAGCCAAGTAGTATGGGGCCAGTATGGAGCCCTGGGGAACACTGATGGATGCATTCATAGTATCTGACAAGGAGGCATCTATCTTTTTTTTTTTTAACTTTATTTCTTCACCTTTGGACCGGGGTAGCGCTCAGAGGCATCATCTCAGTCTGCCCCCTACTCCCCACTGAGACCCTCCTCCTAAGTACACCCCCACAGGACTTCCAAGACCCACAGATCACCCCCTGGGAGGGCTTGCCTCACCTACTTGGTGGCTGTTTCTGTGAATTAGAGGGTTCATCCTGTGAGTGGCCCCTGGGGGACATCAGAAAGAGGATCCAGTGTTGGGGATGTGGAACTAGACCCCTGGGGTCCTCGTTGCCTCCCCCGTCCTCTGTGGCTTTTTCCATATGATTTTCTACCATTGGAGCCCAGACGTGCAATAGCATCCATAGCTCTGATGTACTGATGCCTGCCACTGCTCTGCCCCCTGTATCCACAAGCACCGCATGTTCCGGCACTGCCTCCAGCCACCACCAGGAACTGCACAGGAGCAGCGCTGACCCTAAATCCCTCCATGGGAAGGGATAGCTGTCCTCTAGATGCTCAATCCCTTCCCTCCCCTACCAACCCTCGGTGACTCGAGTCCATTCCCAAACCCGAGTCACTGGCATGGCGCGAAGTGTGGCATCCAGTGCCTCAACCCTCAGTGCCACCAGACTGGCCTGGAGCCATCTATCTTAATGCACTGAGTATGATTAGTGCGATAACTCTGGAATCAAGTGACTGTGTCCTGTGGCAGGCCTAGGCCATGGAGTTTGTAGTGAAAGAGTTTATGACTGACCAAGTCAAAGAGAGTAGACTTAAATATAGAGTAAACAGAGTAGCCTGGTATGGTCATGTTCCAGTTGTGGTGCTCAGTGCACCAAGACAACGACATGGCCACCAAATCCAGTCTAACCTCCACCATGATGGCATTCAGGTCCAGAGTTTTATTTCCCAGATGTCCTTGAAATGGTGCACATGGCTTTCCATACCTTACTCCCTCCCTGATTCCCTGATTTCCTTCCCCCCTTCCTGCCTGTGCTGTTTCCTGAAGCTCCACCGGACCCATCTCTTTTTACTTTTTCTGTATCTGCCTCCTTTACTCCTTTATTTCTGCTTACCTCACTTATACCCCCTTATCCCCAATTTCCTCTGATTTGCCCACACTACTGTCTTCTTGCTCCCCTGCCCTAGGGAACTTTACTCCCCTTGGGCCCTCCCACCTTAATGCTGTGTCATCCAGGGGGGAGCAACTGTTGTCTCTCTTGGTTTTACAGCCTTCCCAATGGCTAGTTTAAATACTCACCAAAGTAGCATTTAAACCTCTCACTAAGGAATATAATCCCCTTCCTGGAAGGATGCAGGCCCTCTCCCTATAGAGGCCCATATACTCCCTGGTTAGCCCCCAGTACCCACTGTAATAGTAGTAGTGGTAGTAGTAGTAGTGGTCTTTATTTATTTATGGTGCCCTGCACCATTACAATAAAGTAGGCCAATACATAAAACCAAACAAACAAATAACCAGTTCACTTTAAGTATAGAATAAATAAAGAAAATTAAAAAATTTGGATGTGCTCAAGAGTTGTAAAGGAATTGCTAATAATCCCCAAATGTCTGCTGAAATAAATATGTTTTCAAGCCCCACCTAAAGGCCTCCACCAAGGGGGCCTTGCTCAAAGCTCTAGGCATGGAATTCCAGAGGAACTGGCCCATTACCTCAAAAGCCCGGTCTCCCAAAGCCTTCAACCTGGCCCTCAGAACCACCAGAAGGCCCTCCTTGGTGGAGCAGAGTTGGCAGATAAGGCTGTAGCTGAAGCCCTCCCTCACACACCATGTATTTAACCAATTGTTTACTGCCCTGCTGTGAATTAACCTTTCTTATCCACGGCCATACACAGGTAACAGCCGCCATGCATGACATCTGCTTAAGGCCTCTCCCTAGTTCCCTGAAATTATCCTGCACTACCATTACATTGTCCCTTGCCAGGCCATATGTCCCCAGGTGGACAATGACATCTTGCTCCCTGCCAGCTCCTTCTGCCCTAGCAATCTTCTTGATATGTTCTCCATCCCTTCAAGCTGAAGCATCTCTCAGGTACTTTGTCTATCTCTCTCTCACTTCCTTTCCCTGCTCCCCAGTCTAGCCCCTAAAGATAGAGTCCCCCACCAGCAGCTGCATGCTCCTTGGATGGGGGCCTCTTCCTCCTTCCATGGAGCCATCCCTTCTGAGAACCCCCACTTCCTCCCTTGCCACTGCTACTGTACCTGTGCCTTCTTTAAGCTGCCCTGTCTTGCCACTACAGCAAAGGAATTCTGGAGTGGTATAGGTGATTGAGTGTGCACCCTTCTTGCCACCCCACCCACCTGGAGCTCACCAAGGTACAAGCATGCCTAGTCATCTTCTGGGGGAGTAGCGGAAGACTTGGTTGCCCCTGGATATAACAGAAGGTCTTCTCTATCCTTGCTAGTTTGGCCCTGAGTCCAACAACCTCTGCCCTTAACGTAGAAAGGTGAATACAATTGGGGCAGCACCTTAGTCTTCAGAAGGTGTTCCAAAGAACTATGGCCCCACACCTGTTGGACTGCAGGACTGCAACTTTTTTGAAAATCCCCACCGTATAGTCATGTGATGCCCAGGACCATATACTGTGGCTGATCCTTACTTCTGCTCCCACTACTTACCACTAAAACTCAAAAAATGCTCATTAAATACAAAACAATTTAATTATTTTTGTATATAAACAGTTAGCTAACTACCAGGAACTTGGTGACGCTGTTTTGATTGCCAGCATGGAGGGTGAAATGTGTGCAGTGCCTCCCAGACACACTCCACCCACTACCCCCGACAAGCAAACAAAATGAACCAAGGCCCAAGCACAGGGGACTGGGTGCCCTTCTACTACTACCTTGGGCACTGCTCCACAGATGGAGGAAAGATTTCTGGCTGAATTTACCCCTCTTAAGGATGCCATATAAGACATCACTATGGAACTTAAGTTCTTAAGAGCTGACCTCACAGACCTCTGGAGGAGAGTTGGGGACAATGAAGCCAAAACATATTCCATAGAAAATGGAGAGATTGGCTGGATCCTGAGCTTCAGGTCTTCAAACAAAAACTTTCTCATATGGAAGTTAAGATGGAAGACCTAGAGGGCCAAAGTCACCATAGTAATGTGGTGGTTTTCGGCTTACCTGAAAAAGCAGAAGGCTCTTCTCCAATTCAATTTGCCCAGAAATTATGTACAAAACTGACCAGCCCATCCCCAAATGGCACCTTCTTGTGACAGGGTTGAATAAAGCCCTGCCCCATTTGTTATGCAGAAAGAGTTTAAATGCAAGGGTCTGTTCTATCCTCTCCTTTTCTGTCTTTTGTGTGTGGTTGCACAGCAAAATTTTCTTGTGAGACCTAGAAACTGATCACCCTGACGGTTTTATAATTATCTGCCTCTCGCTATCCATCTGCCTTCCCTTGCTATTTCTGTCTCCCCGAATATCTGCAGGTATAAAATATATGTGAATCTTTACGAGGAAATGTCTGATACTGGGATCCCTTTGTTTAAAACTGTATATAATTATAATGTTGAAATGATTGCAAAAACTGGAATTCAAGCGGTTAACCTGAGATGCTGGTTTGAAAAATATTTCCACAGCTGTCAACAAGAGGTCAGTTCTGGGTCACAGTGTCTTTTTTCTGCATCTGCAGAAACTGACAAGAACACTGTGTGAGAAGCAGAATGTTCTCTTAACAAGCTCCCTGCAAAGATTTGTTATTAAAAGAGGTGCAATGTTTTGCAAGAGGGAGAGACTGAGAGACTGAGATTGGAAACAGAAGAAAAACTCAGAAGAAGGACTCTGCTTTCTATTTTTTTACTGCCATTGTGAATAGTTATACTAAGCAATTTATATTTTTTATTTTGCTGTTATTTATAAAACGCTATTTGCAAATTTTGAAACTGCTCCTGGTTTTCCTGTGCTTCCTGACCTGTGCCTCGGCATCACTCCTATATCATTAAGCATGTGCACAGGTCTCTTCACTCACCTCCACCAGAAGGATCCCCTCTGAGGCCACTTATTTTCAGATTTTTGAACTATTTTGACAAACAGCATCTGCTCCATAAGCTAAAAGAATTACAGGAGGTTACATGGGGAGGAACAAAACTGTGTATTGTGCAAGACCTCCCTAACACTGTCCGACAATGAAGAGCAGCCTACCACCCTATAGTCACTAAAGTGATCTCGGATGGGTTCTGCTTTCGGGTACTATATCCTGCCCACCTGCATCTCCACATTGGGGATATCTGGAAGAGATGGGACTCAGCTGACCAGGCTATTTCTGCTTTAAAAGATTTCCTGCCTGACTTTTTTAAAGACTGATGAGTACCTCTGGTCTGGTACCTGCTACTTTCATGTGAACTTCTATTCTTGTTGGTACACAACATGGATATTAAAATATATATAAAAATATTAAAAAAAAATAAATAAATACTTTTTCTTCCTATTTGGATCTCCTTCCTATGACGATAACCCCTACTGGTCCCTACATCTTAAGTAGCTTACCTAATTAATCGCAGCACTCATTCGTTACATCGATAGGCCAGTCTAGCAATTCCACCTCAAAGTAGAATCCTGCATCATAAAATAATTCTCTTGCACGATGCAAAATCTCCTGTTCAAGACCGCTGGCACCCTACATCATAAAGAGGTGGTAGTTTTTTTCCTTCAGAGGCTTACTAGCTTTACCACTTCATCCCCTACAGACTATACCCATTCTGTCTAAAGCTGGCTGCAGTATCTGCTCCAGAGTTAACCAACATGACTGACACTGAATTTACAGGATGGCTAGATGTGAGCCTCTTCTTTGACTCAGGATACTATGCTGCATCTGAAATCTTCCAGTTTATAGACTCCCTTCACCACAGTCTGCCCCAGAGATATAATGGATCCTCTTGGGGACAGGTTCTCTTCTCGTTTTGGAAGAAGACAACCTCTTTCAAACTACACCTAATTTTTCCTTTTTTCTATGGTTCCTGTGAGTGCCTAATACAAGTACTGCTGGTACAAGGATTTGCTCATTGGGCCGAGATCACTATATGGAGAGCTATCCTGCATTGCAAGAGGACTCATTTAATTTCTTCCAACTTTTCCTCTAGCTACCTCTGATATACAGTACTGCACTTTTGCCGTTGGTGGTATTGGAGAAGATCCTGAAGGCATCCAGCTATATTGAGGAACTTGCCCCTATAAAACAGGGTTAGATGATGAACAGAGATGATATAGGAAGGCTTGATATGAGTTTTTCTGTTGATGCAGGATCCCATGCTGTATTTGCCTCTCCTCAAACTACAGATCGTCCTCCTTAGAGATTTTGCTGGAAAAGTAATGAGGATGCTAAAGACTGAGCTCTCCTTTTGTCCTGATGCACAGCCCCATCTTTTAACTTATACACCTCTCTATCTCTTCTATCTGGCTTGTGCAAATATTTCATGCCCATCCTGGCCATCACACCGACTTTGTTCTTGGGATCGCTCTACATTATGCAATTCTGCATTGCAAAAAGATCCACTGCCTCTTTTAGGACCAGCATTTTTCCATCACACAAGGCTGTAGTGCTGTCTGAGACCAACTGAACTTTTCTTTTGCAATATTACTGAAGACCTTAATGATGTATATCATTATACAATGGGGTATAAAAATCCTGCAACCTCATTGGTCAAAACACATCACATGACCGTGGTATATCCTGTAATAACCCACGGCTGAGAAATTGCATTTATAAAAAATATACTTAAACAATTTAAAATTTATTTACACATGGATCCATTGTATAATCACAATGAGCCTCAGGTGTGGGTTGTTAGAGTTTACCACTTCTTGTGGTTAAGTCACTCGGCTGCACCTGTGACACACCACACAAGGTGTGTTGAAAATCCCCACAACTCCACACCCTGTCGTGCCTTATTGCTTAAGTATTACGGAACTTTGCATCCCTAGAGCAGTGTTATCTGATTTAATTGCTTCTTTCTGATTTATTAAGAATATGTTCTCTTTTTTAATATGGTTTCTCATATTCTTTTATCTTATTAAGACTGTCATGTGAGATTTAGTATAGTTTTTGCAATTGGCTGAGGTGGGGGGTGGGGGCCAGGAAGAGGTGGAACCATTCACCTGAGGTTTATCATGCATCAAGCCATTTGCAGGGTGGGTGGGTGGGGGTATAAGATAACCTGTATAGTGTGTTTAGGGTGAGGGAGGGGAGGGATGAGTTAGGAGTTGTATTGTGGGTCTCTGATGCATTATGGGTTTGGGGGGTTGGGCAGAACCAAAAGAGAATAATTAGAGCTTATGGGTCCAACTGGTTAGATAGTTGTAAAGGGTGGAGGTATGGATACAGTTGTAGCACAAGAAAGGTTTAAGGCAAATAGTTATCGTTTTTGTTCATGGAACATAAAGGGTGCTCAATCCCCAATGAAGAGGACTAAAACATTGCTTCATTTAAATAGACTGCAGGTCAATATAGACTTCCTTCAGGAAACTCACCTCCTTCCAACCCAGGTTTCATTATTCAGACGTTCTTGAGTAGGGCAGGTGTTTGGAGCAGAGTCAGACTCTCACAAAACAGGAGTGGTTATACTGGTGGCAAGAAAAGTTCCTTTTTGCCTACTTTAGGAGGTGACAGATTCCCAGGGCCAGTACTTATACCTGCAAGCTTTATTAGAGCATTTGGAGGTGGTCCTGGGGTAATCTATAGCCCCACAGTAGATTACCCTAATTTCTTCACCAGCTTATTAAATTTATTGTTACCATGGGTCTCCTTCCCTATGCTTCTCACTGGGGAATTGAACACCATTCTCTGAAATGAAACAGACCGGTCGGGTAAACACCACCAAGCTCTTACTCCAGGACAATTAGCTTTACAGGAACTCATGGACTCAATGGGATTAGTTGACCCCTGGAGAGTCCTCCATCCAAAACAGCATGAATATTCCTTTAACTCTATCCCCCATGACTCCTTTTTTACAATATATTTCTTTTTGTTGGGTTTTGAGCCCCTCTTAGGTATCTCACTATGTTACTACAGTGCTAAAGTAATTTCAGACCATTGTCCCGTCCTTTTTCAGTTGAGCCTCTCTGTCTCTATGGAAAGGGACATAACCTGGAGACCACAACCAACTGTTAAAATTTCCTGAACTAACTGAACACATTTAGATGTTTATTATTTCTTTCCTAGAAACCAAATTTTCTTCCGTGGCTAAATCGGATGTACTCTGGGTGCATTAAAATGTGCTCTTCAGGGCGAGTTGATTTGGATAGCATCCAAACATAAAAAAAAAAACTAAGATGTTTTCTCTCTGTTGGAACAGATCAGGTCCCTGGAGAAACACATTTCCTCTAAATTCCACAATTCAGACTAGGAACACCTGGAATCTCTCAGGGAAAAGTATGACCAGTTGCTGGGTGAGAAGGTCAATCATTTATTGTTGAGATCCAAAGTAAAATATTTTGACTGGGGTGAAAAAAACAGGCAAACTCTTGGCCCTATGCCTACAATCTCAGACCACAGATAGAATTGTCTCTTCCTTTTGTACCAAATCTGGCCAACTACTTACTTCCCCCTGAGATATCGTGGCCCACTTTCAGTTTTTTTACAAAAATCTGTATACCCCAACTTCAACCTCTTTTTGTACTGCTTAATTTGAGGTCTTTCTCTAGAGTCTTGACCTACCTTATCTAAGCGAGATACAGACAGAATGACTGCAGCCCCCCCTTGATCTTAACAGAATTGTGCAGTGCCATTGACTCGACCCCAGGTAAGTCCCCGGGACTGGAGGGATACACTCCCAATTTTTATAAAAAAATTTAAAACCCTTTTAGCCCCCATTCTATTGGATACCTTCAAATATATCTCTACCCAGGCAGGGACTCTCAGATATTTCCTTTACTGAAGTTGTCATGGTGGTTCTATCAAAGCCTGGGAGGGATCCTTTACTTGTTTCTAACTATAGGCAAATATCACTTATTAATGCTGACCTTAAGGCATTTGCTAAAATATTGGCCAATAGGTTGAACCAAGTCTGGGAACATCTAATTAGCAGAGAACAAGTGGGTTTTGTGTCAGGGAGGCTCTCAGCTGATCACCTGCAAAAACTTTCCCACTTAATCACCACATCCAGGGAGTCCCCTACCCCTGTGGTGCTGGCCTCCCTGAATGCAGAGAAAGCCTTTGATAGGGTCTCTTTGGACTATTTGTTCTATCTCTTACCTAAATACCATATCCCCTCTGTTTTCATTCAGTGGATAAATGTGCTCTACACTCGCCGTTCAGCATGCATACTTTGTAATACGGTCCTCTCAAAGGATTTTCCTGTACAATAAAGCACCAGACAGGGTTGTCCACTTTCTCCTTTTCTATTTAACCTAATTTCAGAACCCCTAATTAGGAAAATTTATATTATCCCCCACTTTGGCATCACTGTGGGTCCATACCGGTACAAACTCTCGGTATATGCAAATTATGCTCTACTACATGTCAATTAACCTGAAACTTCTTTACCTGCCACCCTGGAAGTAATCACTCAATTTGACAATTTCTCCAACTACAAATTGAACCTAGCCAAAACTGAAATTATGCCTCTGAACTAGAGATGTTGCAAAATTAAATTTTGCCAGTGAAATTGCTGCAAAATTGGCAATATCGCCACACAACATTTTTCATGAAATTGAGGTGAAATGGTGAAATTTTACATAGAAACATAGAAGCTGACAGCAGAAAAGGACCACAGGGCCCATCCAGTCAGCCCATTTCTTTTTCTACCTTATGAATGTGCCATAGGCCTTTGCTCTGTCAATGGCCTATCTGGTCATACTCATCTGTATTGCTCCCTTCTGCCTATCCCATGCCTGTTTGAAGCCCTGCACTGTAGTCATATCCACCCCTTCCTGAGGTAGGCTGTTCCATGCATCCACCACCCTTTCTGTGAAAAAGAACTTCCTCACATTACCCCTTAATCGGCCTCCCTCTAATCTCATGCTGTGTCCTGTTGTCCTGCTATTTTTCTTATATTAAAACATGTTAGAATCTTTCACCTTGTTAATGCCCTTAAGATGTTTGAATGTTTCAATCATATCACCTCTCTCCCTCCCTTCTTTGCTCTAGGGTATACATATTGAATTCAGTTAATCTTTCCTTATACGTTTTCTGATGCAGTCCCTGCACCATTTTAGTCATCCTTCTCTGGACTACGTCAATTTGGTTAATGTCCTTGTGAAGGTGTGGCCTCCAGTACTGCATGTAGCACTCCAGATGGGGCCTAACCAGTGTCTTGTAAAGCGGGATTATTACCTCCCTCTTCCAACTTGTGATACCCCTACTAATACACTCCAACATCCCTCTAGCCTTACCTACTGCTTTAGAGGTCTGCTTGGGTGATTTCAGGTCATCGGTGATGATGACGCCCAAGTCTCTTTCTTCCTTGTGACTGCCAGCAACTCCCCTCCCAGCCTATAGGTGGCTCAGAGTTTCTCTTCCCTATGTGCATGATCTTGCACTTCTTTGTGTTAAACCCCAGTTGCCACTCTTCCACCATTTTGCTAGTTTATCCAGATCTCTTCTCATTCTGCCCACACCATCTGGATCATCTACTCTGTTGCAGATCTTGGTGTCATCTGCAAACAGACAAACCTTACCCTCCAGTCCATCTGCAATGTCACTGATGAAGATATTGAAGAGGACTGGCCCCAGGACTGATCCCTGAGGTACCCCACTTGTAACTTGTATCTCTTCTGACTGTATACCGTTTACCACCACTGTCTGTTTTCTGCCCATCAACCAGTTTGCCACCCAGTTGACCAATGTCTGACCCACCCTGAGCCTACCCAGCTTATTAATCAATCTTCTATGTGGAACAGTATTGAAAGCTTTGCTGAAGTCAAGGTAGGCACATCAACTGCTCCCACATGGTCCACCACTCTGGTTACACAGTCAAAGAAATCTATGAGATTAGTTTGACAGGACCTTCCTTTTGTAAACCCATGCTGTCTTGGATCTTGTGCTCCTATGGATTCCAGGTGTTGCACTATCCTTTCCTTAATGAGTGTCTCCATAATCTTGCCCACTACTGAGGTAAGACTGACTGGTCTGTAGTTCCCTGCCTCCTCCCTGCTACCACTCTTGTGGAGCGGGATCACATGAGCTCTTCTGCATTCTTCTGGGACCGCTCCTGTGCTCAGAGACTCACTAAGCAGTTCTGCTGCAATTTGCACCCTGCATATCACATTCCCATTATGCAAAACTCTCTCTGGTGTCTAATGGTCCCCTTCCCCCCCCCGGCTACTCACCAGCCCAAATTATTCTCCCTGGGGTCTAGTGGTCCCCACCAGCTGATTACTGATTGTAATTGAATAAAGCCCTGCCCCCATAGTTACCCTGGCCCCCATGTCCTTTGCAAAAAAAAAGAAAATTAATAAACCCACACTCCCTAGTGCCTAGTGCCCCCCAGCTGCTCACAGGCCCAAATTATTCTCCCTGGTGTTTAGCAGTCTCCCCACTGATTACTGGCCATTATTAAATAAAGCCTTCTACCCCAAGTTACCTTGGCCCCCTCATTTCATTTTAATTAAAAAAAAAATTAAACCCATATTCCCTGCCATCTGGTGGACCCCCCCACCCCAAAATTTCACTTGCTCCGGGGTTGAAATTTTACATTTCACCTTGCAAAATATTTTGCATAATGTGCAAATTATGCGAAATATTTCACTGGGTGAAATTTTTCAATTTCGCACAACTCTACTCTCAACGTGATGATGATGAGGGTGGGTTTGGAGCACCTAGGACTACTATGGGTTAAAGACAAACTTAAATATCTAGATATTTATTTAAGTTTCTCTCCTTCTAAATTAAAACAATATGATTTGGACCTGGCAGTCAAGCACATTAACATAGACCTGGATTGATGATCTCTCCTGCTCATTTCAATGTGGGATCATTTAAGAATAATAAAAATGAACACGCTCCCACATCTCCTGTACCCCCTTGTAATGCTTAATTATGCACTACCACAATCATGGTTCACCCAGATACACAGAATACTTTCAAATCTTTTGTGGCAACACAAACCACCTCAAAAAGCATTGTGCAAGCTGATGCAATCCAAAAATAGATTGGGTTTGAAGATTTCTAATTTCTTTTTATATTATCTGGCTGTACAGTGCTTTAGATTTTTTCAATGGTTCAGGCTGACATCAGAAGACCAGTCCCTGTCCTATACCTCACAATGGTTGGAAATAGATTGATACCAATGTTCATAATTAGGGCTGGACATTCAAGCTTTATTGTATATTCCCCATAAGAAACTCCCCTGCTCTATGGTAGGCACTCCTATAGATATGTTGCTTCAAGTCCATAAGCAGCTGTGCTCCTTACTTAAGGTAGACCCTCAAAGAGATGTTACTTGGCTCCTACTGGAAAACCTAAACTTCAAAATTGCGGGTCAGTTATTAACCAAGTACTTTTGGCCTCATGAGGAAATGAATAGGGTAGACCACCTTTTACAAAATGGTAAATTACTCATGTTTTTGGAGGCACACATGAAATACAAGTGGCCATCCTCATCATGTTTCAAATACCTTCAGATGACTCCCATGTTAGTCCAACATTTTGGGGCTGGTCTGTGGCATAGGTCATAAGGAACACAAATTCTTACTTTGGCTTTAACTGTACCCACAACTCACACCATCTCTTTTTTTACAACAAATTACATGAAGCTCTCTCTCTGCCAAAGAGGGTGAACTGTTTTATTACTGGGATCAAGCCTTTCCTGACTTAAAAGGCCCATGTAATTGGTCCTATATCTGGAAGAATAATTTTAGATATATAAAGTAGGACAGATACCGCTTTATGCAGTTTCAACGTCTTCCTAACCTGTAATACTCTCCGGTTAAACTGCATTAAAATGGGCAGGCTCCCATTTCGTATTTGTTCCAGGTGTAACAAAGATCCTTGAATATTATTACATATACTTTGGACCTGTGAGAAGTTAACCACCTTCTGGGAGGATATACAACATCGACTGGATGCTATACTGGGCTTGAACTCTGCCTTTCTTCCCGAAATATGTTTGTTGGGAGCATTTGATAAGGATTTAATTGTGAATCCAAGACCCTTACATGGCACTGATATCAGCCTGTGCCATAAAAGTAATTTTCAGGCATTGGTGTGACCAAACTGTTCCACAATATACAGAATGGTATAGAGAAATATTAAAAACCAAAAACAAGGCGCTGCGTCAGCATGTGGTCTAAAAGCAAATCAAAATGGTTATATTAAATGCACACCAAAAATAGAGTTAAAAATCTACATTTCAAACTTAGGTCTTCTTCAGGAAATATCTAAAAGAGAAAAAAACAAAGTTAGTGTTAGAGAAATATTGTTTGCACTGCAAGTGGAGCAGATTATTTTCAGCTTATCAGACCATTTAAATGGATATAAAAAACCTGGGAGACATTATATATTCTGTTATCCCTTAGAGCAGTTGCTGGGTCCCCGATTAAGTCCCTTATATACACTATCCTCCATGGTGGTATAATATTATAATAACTGTACTAGAAACTCATATCTAAGGGATTATGGTCATATTTACTAATCACAAGCACTCTATCATATGAACTGAGAAATTTACTATAAAGTTCTGACCCTTAGGGCCACTTTATCTCTCTGATTTATACCCTTCTTCTTATTATGTTGTCTTGCTCACGCTCAAGCAACATACTGTGGTAGCTTGAATAGCAGGTTTTAGAGGTGCGGTCATGTTGTGACCAATGGCGCCACTGCTTTTTCGGACTGGGCTCTGTGGCATGAATGAAATAGCACGCTGTCTGCGACAGCAGTACAAAAGCATGCTACCAGCTTGAAACAATTTCACCACTGCAATGAGGGAGCGACCCATCACTGAAGGGCATGCCTTGCTTGGTGTAACATTTTAATAGACATGGTGGGCGGTGGTTTGTTGCCAACCACCTGTCACAGTCCCCAGGAAGCCAACTTTGGGGTTCCCCAATCCCCCTGTCAGAATATGTGCCCCCTTTACAGTTTTTGTCTGCCAAGGGGGTGCCCAATCCCCCTCAGCATCATCCCTCCAAACACAGACATGCTTATATATATATATATATATATATATATATATATATATATATATATATATATATATATATATATACATACATACATATATATATATATATATATATATATATATATATATACACATATATACATATTATGGTAGCAAGGTAGTGCTGCCATAGTTAGGAATGAGTAGAACTTTTAAGGTTAAAGGGTGAAACTTTGCACCTTAATAACTCTGCCACCGTTCAACAGATCTGCCCGAAATTTGGCAGGCACAGGGCGTAACCATACCTCTATGTATCTGCCAACATTCGTACCAGTCGGATATACGGCTGCAGAGTTATTAAGCAATATCCGTGTGTGCAATAACACTTTTTGTGACTTCTTTGCTCATGCCTACAGGTCACACGGTTTGTGGGACCAGTCCGAAAATTTCAGGGAATGTGTGTCTGGGGTCTCCAATGTGCCTTTTGAAGATTTCATGAAAAAATATTAAACAGTTCAAAAGTTTTTCAAAAAACAAGTTCCCATTATGAGTCAATGGGAGAAGTTAACAAAAAGTTCTACACTTTCGCAAATGCACTTTTTAGTGTCGCAAATGGCCCTAGTAGTGTTGCAAATCCACCATTTGTTTTTCAGTTGGTGATCAGAAAAATGCTTGGCATTTAAAATTGGGCCCCTCTAGGAACACAATTCTTTTTGTGCTCACCTAGTTGGACCCTCAGGATGCTAGCCATGTCTTTATTTTGAAAAAAAAGTAGTGTCACAAAGTAGTGTCGCACTTGCGACACTTTCTCAAATTTTTGCGAAAGCTTTCGCAAATCACCACACTACTTTTCTAGACTACGTCCAAAATGACAGGTATTCTTTGCTACCCTGCTGCAAAAGAACGGTTTGGTCTTTTGAGCTGAAATTTGGAATGAAGGCAGCCAACATCTCACAGATGTGCCTTTTGGTGGTTTGGTGACAAAATATTGGACAGATGCAAAGTTACAGTACTCCAAAGTTGACTTTTTGTTCCCACAGACTAACATGGTGGTGTCCGCCACACCTTTTGGGGCTCATTTCTCGGAAATGGTGTGAGATCTGGAATTTTCATTGTGACAATGCATAAACCTAGCCAGGAAACTCATGAATGATGTGAAATTTAAATTTTTTTTCTACGTCGTACGGTTACTTAGATATTAGCATTTTAGTATTGCAACTGCTCGTTTTCTGCTCCGAGGCCCATTATTATGCATACATTCTTTGTTTTCACTGTCTTTTTCAGTGGAGTTTTTGGGGAAAAATAGGGTGTGCTCTCCACTTATTGTTACATGTAGCCTTCACACTTTGTTTCCCTGCCACTTTGCAATAGCGTTCCCGTGTATGGCACTGTGTGCGTTACCCTTTGCATTTCCGTTTGTGTTTGTGTTACTCTTAACATTTGTGTCTCCACTACTGTTTCTGTTTATGTTTCAGTTTGCTCCACTGTGTGCATTGCCATTTGCATTTGCAGCCGCCCTTCCATTTCTGTTTGTGTTTCTCTTTCATTTCTCATCATTGCTGTTGTTACTGTTACCATTTGCGTTTCCAATTGCGTTCCCGTGCCCATGCGCATTACGGTTTGTATTTCTATATACGCTTGCATTTGTGTTTGCATTTCTGTTTCCTTTGATGTTATTGTTACTGTTACCATTACCATTTGCATTTGCAGTTGCGTTACTCTGACCATGCGCGTTACGCTTTGTGTTTCCGTACATGCTTCCGTTTCTCTTGCTTTTGCCATTATTGTTGCTGTTACAGTTACCATTTGCATTTACAATAGCAGTACCATGACCATGCGTGTTACCACTTGCATTTACGTATACGCTTGCATCTCTGTTTCTGTCACTTTTTGCTGTGACGTCACTTTCCACCTGCATTTCTATTAACGCTTGTTTTACAATTTACGTTTCTATCACCATGTGCGTAACCATTGCTGCTTTCATTTGCGCTTCTGCTAGCATTACTATCTCACAAGACATCATGTGGTGGCAGGCCCCGTGCTCCCACCACCACATTCCATTCACTATTTATAGTTCTCATTCTCAAAAAGAAGGGAAATTAGAGGCAAAAAACTCCATTTAATGCATCAGTTAGGGTTGTTCACTTTTAACTGGCATCGGGATGTGTGTACGTTGGGGTCGTCGGTCCTAAGTCTCACCCCATTCTCCTATACCTCATCTTTTTACACATGTGATGGGTGAGAGTTAGGACTGATGTCCCTCAATGCACACCCTGGATGCCAGTTGGGGTTGGGTGGGTAAGGAGTTTTCAACCCTAACACCGAATTTCTCATTTTTGTCACTGTGGAACAACCTAACTGATGCATTAAACAGAGTTTTTTGCCTCTAATATATATATATATATATATATATATATATATATATATATAACACACACTTTATAGAACGCAAGTGTTCTCTTAATTAGGGTTGTGTAGCATGTTTGATGTTAAACCTAAAATTTTGGACTTTAATAATTTTGTGATCATTCACATAATTTGGTATGCACTGCCCTGTGGGGCAGATCTCTTGATGTGGTAAGTTTTGTTCTGATCGGATGTATGGATTCTGAGATTCGGATAGTGGCAAAAAAGTAAAAAATTCAACTTTTTTTCAGTTTGCTCTTTATCGCCTTGTGGCCAGATTGTGGGAATTTATGTACAATGTTTGTAAGGTAGAAAGGACTTTGGTAGTAGAACAGACTGTGAAAATTTGGTGCAATAATATTAATCTGTTGCAAAGTTACTACATTTTTTATTTCCCATTATATCCTAATAGGACATTTATGAACATTCCATTTCCAGGATAGATGTCTCTTTTGCGGCAAAGGATTTGATCTCGCGAAAAAGGATTGAGTCTCGTGAAAGCATTACTTTCTCACGAGACCAGTAGCCTGTTTCGGGAGAACAAAAATCCTTTTTTTGCAAGCTGACATCTCTTATTTTCCACAAGCTAAAACGCCTAGGAAATACATACTGATGTTGTCATTTAAAAAAAAAAACACCAGAATCTAGCTAAACAGACCCTATTGAACTAAAAATCATGTCCAGAAATACCTTTCCTGTACACCCAAAATTCTGGGTGCCCAGCTTAGCAAGAGTAGCCTGTAGCTGTAGTTCTGCAGCCCCTGTTTTCCCTGGTGTCTAGTGGATCCCCACAATCCCCGGTTACTGTCCCCATTCCCTGCTATCTAGTGGTCCCTCACCCTCTGGTTACTGTCCCCTGCTTGCTTTTCTAATTTATTCATTCATTCTGACACCAGGATGCCCACCCTAGTGTCAGATGACCCCCACAGCCCATTGCCTTAATAATGTGCCAACATCAGGGGTCCCAATCCCAATGTCAGCTTTTAACCCCCCCCCACAGCAGTGTAGAACATTGGTGAGCCCACCCCAAGTGTCCAGAAATCTTTATTTTTTTTGTGTACACCTGGAAAAAAGAAAACAGTCCCTGACATCAATTAAATTTTTTCTATTAACCTGGAAAAAAGAAAATGGTCCCTCATTGTCCCCACTGCCCTCTCCACATCACAATCCTCCCACTGAGCACCACACCATCCCAAACCCTCCTTACCCTGTACTTACCACTGGAGGTTGAGGGCTGTCATCTTCTGTGGACCAGAATAGGTCTGTACTCTTCAAAGCTGAACCGCAAACTGAGGAATAAAGGTAAGTGCCGCAATTAGCCAGCCGGATTTCATGGACATTGTGAGGATTATTCAGACTTCTCGACCAACCAGCTGTAGTTCAGAGCCGGGCCCCACACGACTCCTTGTGGATTGTGTGGATGAAATTGGTCTGATCCTGGCAGAGATAGTCTGGAGTTAATTGGACAGGAGGATCTTTCCTGATTCCCTAAAGGAGGCGGTTGTATGACCGTTCCTGAAAAAGCCCTCCCTTGACCCAGACTGTCTGACTAACTACAGACCTGTCTCTAACCTGCCTTTCATGGGCAAGATTATTGAGAGGGTGCTTGCACTGCAGCTGGATGATCATCTTACCACACATGATGTTTATGATTCTCTCCAGTCCAGATTTAGAATGAGACATAATACTGAGATGGCTCTTGTCCAGGTACTTAATGATCTAATAGCGAGAGATCGGAGCACTCATTCCATCTTCATCCTCTTTGATCTTTCTGAGGCATTTGACACTGTGGACCATGGTGTGCTTTTGGAGCACCTGCAGTTGATCTGTGGACTGTCTGGTACAGTCCTAGAGTGGTTTAGATCTTTCTTCGAAGGTAGGAATCAGAGAGTTGTCACTGGTATTTATTCCTCTGACGCTCTCCCCCTATCCTGTGGGGTTCCACAGGGCTCCATTGTGTCACCCATGTTGTTCAAAGTGTACATGCTGCTGTTAGGAGACATTATTAGGTGGTACAATTTGAGTTTTCATTGCTATGCAGCTGATACTCAACTGTACATGCCCTTTGTACCTGGGCAAGGGAACGCTGTCTTGGTATTTAACAACCTGCCTCTCTGAGATTCAGGACTGGATCAGTGCAGCAGGCTGAGGTTGAATCCAGATAAGACTGAGGTGTTGGTGGTGGACTCAGATCATCGGGCAGTGGGTTTGTCGGCTGGACAGCCCTCCGGGCTTTGGCTCAGGGATGTTCAGTTGGCTACCTCAGATCGGTGCGTAACCTGGGCATTATTTTTGATGACAGTTTGACCCTGAAGTTGCAGGTGTTGGCAGTCATCAAGACCTCATTTTACCATCTGAGGAATATCGCCTGGGAGAACCATCTGGTTCCTCCCCATGATCTTCCAATGTTGGTCCATGTCTTTGTGACCACTCACCTTGACTACTGCAATGCCCTGTACCTAGGGCTACCAGGGGTTGATATTCATCACTTGCAGCTAGTGCAAAATGCAGCAGCCAGGCTTGTGACTGGTACCTTTAGGACAATCACATTATGCCTGTGCTTCGCGGACTGCACTGGCGGCCAGTACAGTGGCAGATCACCTTCACAGTCAGCTTGCTGATCTATAAAGCACAACATGAACAGGGACCTCACTACCTGCAAGATCTACTATGCCCCTACTGCCCTTCCCGACCACTCTGATCCACCGATGAGGGATTGCTAGAGATTTCCAGGGTGTGTTTGAAGACATCTGGTGCTCGAACTTTTTTGTTTGCGGCCCCTACCCTGTGGAATTCTCTACCTTGTCAGGTAAGGGAGTGCCTGACCATCCAGAGTTTTAACTCAGCCCTTAAAACTCATTTGTTTAGTTTAGTGTTCCTGGATGAGGTCAGCTGATGGGAATTTTACTGCATAATATTGCTGAGGAATATTAATGTTGATTTTAGTATTGGATTTTATGTATTTAATGTTATGAATGTTTATTTGAGATGTTATTTATGGTATGACTTTTTACATTGTGTTCAGCACTTTGATCACCTGGAAAGGTGCTTTATAAATAAAGTTGATATTGATATTGATAAAGTGATATAATGTATTTCAATGGTGTTTTGAACTTAGGTTCATAATTTGCCATTTTTTAGAATTTTTACACCGAATTTTTAACAAAGCCCCACCTCATGAACACTGTCACTGTCATCACACTAATCTGATGCAGAAAAGCCATCGCTGCTTGAAATCACCTTTCCAGCTCAATTAACAAAATGACATTGCCAGTGCTCAGGAGTTGGGGTCCTGAAAAGGCCATGTTAAAAACTTGGTAAAATAATTCTTAAAAATGGTCGAGTTATAAGCGTTCATTTTACTATGCACATGCATAACTTTAGTCATTTGCAATATTTTGAGTCCAAATTTTCAACGTAGCCATTTTTTTACACCATCTTATGAGTAGTACAGCTGTCACTTTCCACATCCTGTCCAAAATGTGCTTTTGCACCCGTGGCATGGAATGGTATTTTGCCACTGCTTTGAAAATGTTCACCTATGGGGTTTATGATGTGAGGGTGATAGGAAGACTATGTTGAAAATATGGGGTCAAAATATGAATAAATGCCAAAATTATGACCTTGGGTTGCAATTTCACTATGCCCACTTGTAACTTTTGAAACTGAAAATATTTTGACACCAAGGTTTCAACATAGCCTTCTTATTACCCCAACTTGTGTATGTCATAACTGTCTTTTTTCAGATACTGTCCAAAATGTTTTTTTCACACCTGTGGCATAGAAAGGCATTACAGTCATGTAGAATTAGGTTTTGATGGAGATTCAAACATTTTCTGTCTTGGGTACATGTGGTAGGATAATAAGGCTATGCTGGTAGTTCGGTGCAAAAAACATTGTTAATGTATCAGTTAGGGTTGAAGTGACAAAAGTAGGAAATGAGGTATTAGATTGAGATCCTAACCCCCACCCTGTCAATATCTTCTCCACTACAAGACAAACAGAAGGGTGGCCTGAGTTATTGCCTAACTCTCACCCCATTCCATGTACAAGAAAAGTGACATGGTAGAGTAGAGGAGAATGGGGTGAGAGTTAGGCCCAATGACCCCAAGGTACACACCATGCCCTGTTGGTCTGTGGAAGGTGGGTGTGGGGTGGTAGGGTGGAGAGGTTAGGGTCTCAACCCTAATGCATCATTTCCCTACTTTTGTTGCTTCAACCCTAACAGAGGCATTAATGACGTTTTTTGCAATGAATTTCCTTACTTTTTGAGAAAGTGTAATCTTACCCTTATATAGTTTTCAGAGCTCAGGGCCCTCATAAGTGCATAGACATTGTAATGAGCTCTCATCTCTGTTTGTAGGGCCCTGCGCTTCCATTATTGCATAAGGGATGGCACAGCAATCCTATTACTGCATAATGTTACTCATATGTGGGAGTGCAGGGTCCTGTGGGCCCTGCACTCCCACTTATCTATAATTATAGAGACATAATGCAGGCCTAGACACATTCCAAATACCCCTGTGCTGCAAATGGTGCAATATCTCAGTAACCATAGGAACCTTGGAAGAAATACCACTGCAGTTGTAATCATGGACTGGTAAACTGCACACATGCTTAGTATACCTAAAGGTGTACTAAGCTGCGTTTAGCAACAAATCCATATCTTGAAGCGTTTTTGAGATATAGGCACCAAAGGGCACTGTGTTCACCACAATGTTATCCTATGTGAAATTTCTCAATGCCAGAATGACATAACTATGTAGCCATTGCAAATGTTTACACCAAACCCGCAAAAATCATATCCCTGGGACACCCCTTTGCACTTTGCAAATTTCAAGCCAAAAGTACTAACTGTTTCTTTGTGGTGAACTGGTAAAGAAACAACTACCTTTAAAAATCCCTTTTCACGAGCTGTCAAAATCCCTATCCGTGAGCCAAATCCCTTTTCTTCAGGTGTCAAAATCCCTGTTCGTGGGCCGATCCTTGTTCATGAGATAGGGCCATCTGATCCTGATCTCACAAACAAGAATTTTGACAGCTCATGAAAAGGGATTGTCTCACAAAAAGGGATTTTGACAGCTCGCGAAAAGGGATTCAAAAAATGAATCACTTTTTGTGTGCTGTCAAAATCACTTTTCAAGAGCCAATCCCTTTTCATGAGGTGACAAAATCCCAGTTTGTGAGCCAATCCTCGTTCATGAAATAGGGTCATCTGGTCCTGATCTCACGAACAAGGATTTTGACAGCTTACAAACCAGGATTGGCTCGCGAACAGGGACTTTGACAATTCACAAACATGGATCAGAAGCGAGCGATGAACAAGAATTTTTGAAATAAAAAATGTCCACTTTTTGACCAAAGTAACCTGAACCAAAGTAATGGGTTTCTAGAGGGCATTGCCCTGAACAAAACCCATACTTTAATATCCACTGGAGACATCCCAAGGGCAAGTAGTAAGGTTTTGTTTGCCCCCAAAATTAAAAACAAGATGGCAGGTCATGTAGAGATATTTTTTCTTCATGAAGATGGATTTTATAAATCCCTCTTTTTGAACTGACAAAATCCTTATTCATGAGTCCAGTTCTTCTTTGCAAAATATACACCTATTCCAAAGACTGAACAGAGCATGATCAGAACTCAAAATGTCAAAATTGAATAACTTTGGAACTGATTAATATTTGTTCACCAAACTAATGCTTAATTGTTCTTTGGGGCAGCCCCTTTCTACCCTGAAAATTTCAGACAAAAATGTCAAACAGTGTGGACACAGTGTGATGGGCAAGAAATCTGCTAAAATTGGGGAAAAAAATACCATGAAAAACACACTTATTTCACTATGCGCTTCACAAAAAAAGGACATTCAATCGAAATAAAATGTGGTCTGTCCAGAGATCTACCCCATGGGACAGAGCATACCAAATTTCATGCAAATCTATTGAACAGTTGCAAAGGTATTAAAGTGCAAAATTTGGGGTTTAACATTAAACTGCTTACTCAACCCTAACTATAGACAAAAATGACAGCTGTACTGTTCATTACTGTTCATGAGGTGGTGTGAAAAAAATGGCTATGTTGAAAATTGGGCATCAAAATATTGAAAAGTACCAAAGCTATGCATGTTTATTGAATAAATTCAATGGACGCAAGTAACTCAGGCAGCTTTAGGAATTTTTATACCAAATTTTTAGCACGGCCTTTTGGGGAACCAGCCTCATGAATACTAGCACAGCCATTTCATTAATCAGTCCCAAAAGGTGATTTCAAGCAGCATGCATGCCATTCTGTGCCACAGGAGCGAAAACATGTTTCAGGCAGAATGTAAAAAATGACAACTGTATTGTTCATGAGGAGGTGTGAAAAATGGCAATGTTGAAAATTTGGAGTGAAAATAGAAATTGCCAAAGTTACAAATGTGCGTAGAAAAATTTTAATGACTGCGTGTAACTGAGGCATTTTTTTTTATTTTTGCATCAAATTTTTAACATTGGCTTTTCTGGACTCAACCTCATGAACGCTGACACTGTTATTTCATTACTCAGTCCCGATAGGTGATATCACACAGCAACTGCAAAATCACTTTACGGGTCTGATTAACTAAACGACAGTGACAGTGTTCAAGCGGTAGGGTCCCAAGTAGCCCATGTTGAAAATTTGGTAAAACAATAATGAAAAATGGCTGAGATATCAACATAAGTTAAAAACATCATTGACAGCCTTTACACGGCACTTACCTTGATTCTTCAGTTCGCAGTTCGGCTTTGAAGATTGCAGCCGTGTCCTGGCCAACAGAAGATGACATAAGAAGAACTTCGGTGGTAAGTATGGAGAAAGGGGGAGTGTGGGGTGGTAGGTTGCTCAGTGGGAGGGTCAAGATGCTCAATACGGCCCGATGGCCCTACGTCTTGAAGATGGCCGCCAGGCTGGGCGTGTTGCCGTCACTCAAGCTTGAACTTCTGTTTGTGTGCTAGTTTTATGATATTTTAACTTATTATCTTAGCCCATTTTAGACTTTGCGAACTCTTGGGCTTGTATTGTTTTGGCAGGACAAATCGTGGGGATTAGCGGTTTGGGGCTCTTCGGCTTTCCGTTGTCACGGACCTGCAGCGGCGTCTTTGGAGTCTCTACAAGGAACTGTTTGGCAGAGTTCGAGGAGGATCTTTTTTTCATTTCTGCCCTAACCTCGCGTAGTTTTTCGGGTTTCCAGACCGGTCTCACTTTAGCGGAGGAACGTCGGAGGGGTTTTCTTGCTTCCGCCCCTTCCCTTCAGCTTCAGTTTCTGGACGAGTCCAAGAAAGAGAGTGGGAAGCCTTCCGGCCTGAAAGATCACTTAATTTTATTTTCTGGGACTGTTTGTTGGTTTCCTCCTGGACACCGTCTGGAAGGCTTGTGGAGTTCCGGATTTGGTCTGGATCAGACTTCTTTGGACTTTTCTGTCGGTTGCTTTCAGCGATTAATTTAGTGGATTTATTTCGCTGGGATTTAGGGCCTGAAGAGCCCACTACTTCCACATCGCTCTGAATTGTGATGAGGATTGGAATGGAGTTACATAGGATGGGTTTGCCCTCTCTTCCTTTTTACTAATATTTAATCTGACGCTATCTGACTTGGTTTAGTCTGTGATCAGCTTAGTTTTCAGAGTGCTGAAAGGCCCTGGCTGAGCAAGGTTTAAATCTGGTTGTGTAACTCTGTTAGTTAAATTCCTGATAGGTGTCCTGACCTGGAGCTTTTGCTACCCTGCAGGGGTTTGGGGGGTATTTTTTTGGTCAGGGAGCTGGCTGGAGTACCCCACCCCCCTTGAGTCTTGAGGACTGCCACTTTCGTGATACTCTTCAAGACCCTTTGGTAAGGGTAGTTTTGGACTCCTTTGGGGATTACCTATTCGGGAGAATTATGGGCATGAGTTAAACCGATTTTTTGACCAAAATTCTACAGACTCTTGAATCATTCTTGTGAATCTTCGGACTCTTCCTGCTTTATTCCCATTTGTTCCTGCCTGATATGGACATACTAATTTTATGGACTTTGTATTGGTTTGATTTGCTTTACTTTTGAGTTTTTTCTGATTACGGCTCTTGGACACGGGGTGAGAGGTCTTTGTGTCCTTTAGCCTTTTTAGTTTTGTTTTATTTTTTCTTTGTGAGGCTAGAACAAATTCATCTTCCCTAGTTGTGAGAGAACTTGTGTGAGTTCTGTTCTTGGCCCTTTGCTGTTTATCCTATAAGGGCTAGGCAGTGAGAGTGCCTTGTCCCTTTCCTCTCCCGGTGGTGAGAGCAATCCGGGGGTTAACAGGTTAGGTTTAGATTTTCTTTTCTTTTCTTTCAAGTTTATTCTTATGTTGTTGTTTAAATTGATTTTTAATTAGTTTGTTGTGGGTTTTGGTTTTTATTTAAGTTTTAACATGTGTTGGCCTTTAGCTCCCACGGTGGTGCGCTACTCATCCTCCTCTCTTCGTGCCCTCCGCCCCTTTGTCGCTCCTCCTCTACTTTTTGATACTTACCAGTGCTGTAGGGCTCTGGGTATTGTCCGTGGGAGGGGTTGTCAAACAGGGGTGCATGAATGAGCGGGTCCATCGTATCGGGGTAGTCAGGTCCAGGAGGTGCCCTGGGGTGAAATGGAATCCAGATCGAGGTTCTCCTTGTCTGGTAGCCATACCCAAGGGCCCCACAGAAACTAGTGGGCAGATAGGCTTGACAACCCCTGAAGTTTGTCCAACTCGGGTGGTGTTATGCAATGCCAGGTCTGTTAGGAATAAGACCGCTTATTATTGCCGATCTTGTTGGTTCAAGTGACCTGGCTTGATCACCAGGCCCGGCTGATGAAACCTGGCCCCACTTTAGAGGCCATGATTCCAGCCGGTAACTTGGTGATACACCGCCCGAGATTGGATCACGCGGGGGCGGGGGGGCGTAGTCTGTTTCAAGACGAATTGGGTCTCACAATGTGGTAGTCGGTGAGACTGAGTCTTCGAGTGACAGTCGTAGCAGGTGTAGGCGTCAATCATCCTCATCTACCGTCCACCCGGTGATGGGAGACGCTTCTTACAGGAAGTAGCAGACTTCCTCATCGACATGTCGTTTGAGTCACCCAGGTTCATGGTCCTGGGTGACTTCAACACCTGGGTCGACAATGAACTCTCAAATTTGGGTAACGACTTCCTCCAATTGATGTCTTCTATGGGCCTTACACAGGTGGTTTCCACTGCAACGCACAAATCTGGACACTCTTTAGATCTAGTCTTCCTTCTAGGGATTAACGCATCCGACATGGGGGTGGAACCAGTCACCTGGTCTGATCACCACATCATGAGGTTCAATTTTTGCACCCCCCTAAGAAGACCAGCCCCTGCGGAGATGGTCAGGTACCGCCCATTAAGGAATGTTACTCCACAAGGTCTAGCGGCGGTCCTTGACCTCTCATCCTTCAGTTTGGTGAGCAGTGGTCCAGAAGCACTAGTGTTGGCCTATAATAAGGCCGTCACGACGGCACTGGAGTCCATTGCTCCTGTTCATGAGCGCCCCAGTTCCCTTCACCCCAGAGCCCCATGGTTTGATGGGACCCTGAGGAGATCTGGAGACAGGGGCGAAGGTTAGAGTGTCGCTGGCGCAGGTCCGTCCTTGATGCCGACCACTCTAGATTGATGGAACATTATGTTAACTATCAATCTGCAATCACCCATAAGAAGGCAGAATTCCTGTCCAGGGAGATTGCAGGTGCTCAGAATCGACCGGCTCAGCTGTTCCGAACTGTAGACAGACTGTGCAACCCAGCCTGCCTGCATGTTTGGAAAGCTTTTTCGCAAGTAGAGTGCGATGAGCTCGCTCGATACTTTGCAACTAAAGTGGCCGACATCAAGAAGAACCTGGGTCCGGCAAGCTCTATGGGTGAAGCTTCTGGTCAGCATGAGATGACAGCGCCCCATTTCTCCTGGAGTTCCTTTTGACGACCTGAGTTCATGGACATTATGAGGATCATCCATTCTACGTGCCCTACAAGCTGTGGTTTGGACCCTGGTCCGACTCCCCTTATTTTGGGTTGTTTGGAGATCATTGGTCCGGTCCTGGTGCAAATAGTCTGATGCTCCTTGGAATCGGGTGAGTTTCCCTGTTCCTTGAAAGAGGCTGTGGTAACTCCTCTCTTGAAAAAAGCTTCCTTGGACCCGGACTCTTATTCTAGCTATTGACCTATCTCTAACCTCCCCTTTATTGGGAAGGTTATCAAGAATGTCGTAGCGAGTCAATTGGATGACCATTTAACCATCCATAATGTCTACGAATCCTTCCAGTCGGGCTTCCGTAAAAGACATAGCACCGAGACTGCACTGGTTCAGGTGTTAAATGATCTTCTGATGGCAAGGGATCAGAAGAGATGCTCCATTCTCGTTCTTCTTGATCTCTCTGCAGCCTTTGACACAGTGGACCACATGGTGCTGTTGGCTCATCTGGGGCATATTTGTGGAATGTCTAGAACCGTTCTGCAATGGTTCACGTCATTCCTTACCGGAAGATCACAGAGAGTTGTGTCGGGGATTTTTTCCTCTGACCCAGTCCCTCTGTTGTGTGGAGTGCCCCAGGGATCCGTGCTGTCGCCCATGTTGTTTGCAGTGTACATGCTGCCCCTCGGAGGTATCATTAGACGATATGGGCTGAGGTTTCACTGCTATGCGGATGACACCCAGCTCGATCTGTCCTTTGCACCCGACCAGGATGGAGCTCTCTCGGTGTTTAACAGCTGTCTGAGGGAGATCCAAGACTGGATGGATTCTAGTTGGCTAAAGTTGAACTCGGAGAAAACAGAGGTGCTGGTGGTGGATCCTGGTGGTCGGGTGGTGAGGCCAGATATCGGTGCTCCATCTGGAATTATTCTTGGTGGAGTACCTTTGCCGTCCTCAGAACAGGTGCGTAGCCTTGGATTTATTCTTGACGATAAGCTGACTCTCAAAGCTCAGGTGTCAGCTGTTGTCAAGACTTCCTTTTATCATCTCAGGAACATTGCCAGGGTGAAGCATCTTGTTCCGTCTGACTCCCTGCCTACTTTGGTTCATGCCTTTGTATCTTCACGCTTAGACTATTGCAATGCCCTGTACTTTGGGCCTTCTGGGATTGAAATCCGTCGCCTGCAGCTGGTGCAGAACGCTGCAGCCCGGGTTTTGACTGGGACAAGTCGTTTTTGTCACATCACTCCCATGCTGCGTGAACTGCACTGGCTGCCTGTGCGGTGGCGGACCACCTTTAAAGTCATTTTGTTGACTTTCAAAGCCCTTCACGACCAGGGTCCAGCCTACCTGAAAGACCTCCTGGTGCCTTACTGCCCTGACCGATCACTCCGCTCGGCCGACATGGGGTTGTTAGAGATCCCGAGAGTGAGTCTGAAATCTTCTGGCAGCAGAGCATTTTCATTTGCTGCACCCACTCTTTGGAACTCTCTACCATGTCGGCTACGGCAGTGCACCTCCGTGGAACTCTTTAAAAAAGAGCTGAAAACTTACCTGTGGAGCATGGCTTTTTAGATAATTAATTATTTATTAACGCTCTGGATTTTATTATTACATATTTTATCTTGTGGTATGCTGATTTTATGTTTATGTTTGTGTATGTAATGTTCGAATTGTTAAATTGTTCAGCACCTTGATATGTTGAAAGGTGCTATAGAAATAAAATTATTATTATTATTATTATTATTATTATTATTATTAAGATGGGGAGAAGGATGGGGAGATGATGAGGGACCATTTTCTTTTTTTACAGGGAAAAAAAAGAATCAGGGAATTGTTTTTTTTCTTTACAAGGGAAATTTGTATTTCAGTACACTATTGGTGGGCTTCCCAGTGTCCCAAACTACTGGGGGAATGCCAAAATGGGGATTGGGCACCCCACTGTCAGCAAATATAAAGTTTGATATGGGCTTGGGAGGGCATCTGACACTGGGAGTGGGCAACCTAACTGATGCATTAACAGAGGTTTTGCAATGAATTTCCTTACTTTTTGAGATAGTATAATAGTATCCTTATTTTACTATTGGAGCACAGGGTCCAACGAACCATGTGCACCAATCCCTCCATAGATGCACATATGTATGTAGACATTGAAGCACAGGGCCCTCTAGGCTCTGAGCTTTCATGTGTCAAACAACACTGACCAAATTGTTAGCATAGCCATTTTATTACCCGACCTTATGTATCCCGGTACCGAGAAATTGTGAAATGCAAGACAAAACGTAATTATGCACAACTGCAACTCCATTCTGCACCACAGTTGTGGAAACACATTTTGGTCAGGATGTGAAAAATGACAGCTGTACTGTTCTTGAGGTGGTGTAAAAAATGGCTATGTTGAAAATTTGGCATAAAAATATTGAAAATCACCAAAGTTATGCATGTTTGTTGAATTCAGTGGACGCAAGTAACTCAGGCAGTTTTAGGAATTCTTCGCCAAATTTTTATCATGGCCTTTTGGAAATCCCACCTCATGAACACTGGTACAATCATTTCATTACTCGGTCCTGAAAAATTGCTGAAGTTACGAACGTTAATAGAAAATTTTCAATGACTCTGAGTAACTTGGCCTTTTTTTGGTATTTTTGCACCAAAGTTTTAAAATGGGATTTTTGGGACCCCACCTCATGAACACTGGCACTGTCATTTCATTATTCTGTCCTGATAGGTGATTTCGCACAGTGATAGCGAAATCACCTTACAGGTCCCATTAACTAAACAACAGAGACAGCGTTCATGAGGTGGAATCCCAAGAAGCCCATGTTGACAATTTGATGAAAAAATAATGAAAAATGGCTAAGATATCAACATGAGTTCAAAACGCCATTTACAGACATTATGCAGCACTTACTTTGATTTTTCAGTTCGCAGTTCAGCTTTGAAGAGTGCAGACATGTCCCAATTCACAGAAGATGACAGAACAGGAACTCCAGTGGTAAGTAGTGGTGGGTGAAGTGGGCTCAATCCAGTCCGCGAAGCATTTCGCGAAGCAAAGGCGGATTCGTGGAGTGCCCCACAATGCGAACTAGAGTACTTCGAGTTATGATGAGTAATGCGAAGTCCATTACAAACGCTGACTTCACGTTACTCTACCTTCCCTGGCCACTACTCTTCCAATTTTAAGGCGAAGTGCATTGGTGGCAGTTCACTTCGCCTCACTTCGCCTTGTTTTTGAGCTCCAAAGGCAGATTTTGCAGTGATTCATGGGAGTTCAGGTCACATGGGCTCTATATTGATCTGCACAGCCTCAGTGCAGGGTAGTATGAGTAGGAAGGAGTAGGAGACAGTGTGCTCTGATAGCTGTCTGTAGGAATCTTGTAAAAGGTGTTCAAAAAACATTTTTGCTTTTTTGGGGGGATCCAACTTTAGTTCATCGATTGTAGGAAACCCTCCTGTACTCACATCATTGAGTGTTTTTGTTTGTGTGTGGATTTTGAATGTTAATTTACAACATTGAGTGTGTGTGGTGAAAGACAGTGAAAGTGTGCTATGGGGGAGGGGCGTATCTGTGGTGTAGGTAGATTTAAGTTGGAAAACTAGTGATTTCTTTGTTTTTTGGTTATATTTTTGTTATATAACTGACTGTGTTAATGTACACATAGTAATATTGTCAGTAATAGTACAAATGTTCTTGCTGTTTGTTGTGTGTATGTGGTGCAGCATTTCATAAAGTCAGGTTGTTTAAATTAGAAATTTACATTATGTGGCAGTACACTGAAGTTTTGCATTTGCGTCGCATTCCTCGTTCAGCATTGTACACAAACTGTTCTGTGTTGTGTGTGCAGTGTTGCATGCATCAAATATAATACACGTTTTATTGTGACAGTCACAGACTAGTGTAAGTGCAACTAAGCGCAGCAGTGTGAACCTGCTATCCACTGCAGCTGTCTGATTTTGTACTGCAATCGTGTTCTCTGTTCTTAGTTTTGCTGCTTGTATTGTAGTGCCGTAAAAATCAGCACTGTCTGTATTCAGTGCCCCCCCCCCCACATTCAAAAGGTATTATTTACCAGACTGGATTGTTTTTGTGACCCCATCAGCATCACTGGTTACTGAAGTTGTTTTAATTCTGTGACAGTCTCAGAGTAGTCTCTTACCTGTTGCCAACGCCACAGTTGTTTATTTTGCTTCACATCCATCCAGTGTACCTCCAGTCAGAAAGTGAATGTATCAAAATATGAATTTTGTAATAATATTTGTGGTTGATCCCCCAAAATGCCTGCAAAGAGACATGCAAGAAAAGCTGTTTCTGGCCACGGCAATGTTGGCAGTAAGATGGTCTGTGGGCATGGTAGTAGTAGTATGCAAACGCAGAAGTGCATTGCTGATGTGAGGAAATGTATTTCTCCTGCAATGTTTTTTACAGCCCAATCAGTAGCTTCACTCATAGTTGGAGGAGAAGATGTTTTCCCAGCCGGTGGTGTTAGTGTTACTGGTGTTAGTGGTGGTGGCGCTAGTATTAGCATTGTTGAGTCAAAGTTCTAATTCTGACCAGTGCACCGTATCAAAACATATTGAGTGTGAAGCAGTGCAAGTGAGTGGCAGCATAGATGATGTCATGCTTCCCATTAACATTCCAGTAACTGAACCTGAGGATGATTCATGTCAATGATAGCATATAATGTGATATTCCATCCACAGTGGCACTTCATGTCATGCATTTTCCATGCAGTGATTCACAGTGTGGTGAAAAGATATCAGGTGATGGTAGTGTAGATGCTGATGATGAATGTGATGATGATGATGTTGCTGTTGTTGCAACATGCAGTCTACATGTTAGCATCCAAGCAGAAGATGTGGATGTGTGTGAGAGTGACATTGATGAATATGATGATGATTTAATTGCCCCCAGTTGGGAACCGGAGAAAAAGAAATTAAAAGTGGCTGTGTCTGAGTCTGTTTGCAGGAATACCGACCCCCCGTAAAAAACTTGTAATCTACCAGTTTTAGTTGATGATGATGATGGTGGCCCAGTAATCAATATGGTAGGTAGTCGTGGTGGTCAGTTGCAGTCCAGGTGTGCAGTGCCCGAATCATCACGTGCCCCCTCCCAACTTCAGTGCTTAAAATAACAGACTTAAATAAGCCACATCATCATGGACATGTTAAAAGCAGAGTATCACACTCCCTTGTTTGGGATTTGTTTGTTCAAGATGCGAATGATGATTCAGCTGCAATCTGCCAGGTTTGCCATGTGCGTGTCAGTCGAGGTAAAATTGGGAGCCATCTTGGGACAGGAGGACAGCATACACATCTTAAGAATAGGCACTTTGCTCTGTGGACCCAGCACAAGCTGGCAGCTAATACCACAGTGGTGTGTTCACCCGTGTCACCAGCAACCATAGCCAGCATGTTATCCCCTTCCATGACTGTTAAGTCCAGTAGGTAATTAAACGTGTGCAGTAGTGCGGTAATAAGAGCAGAGGATTACTACAGGCATGATGCGGTGGAGGAGCATAATGATTTTGAAATGTTGTCCAGTGCTGGTGAGAGTAGCAGTTTTGTGGTGGTGGTGGTGGTGGTGGTGGTGAATGCAGTATGTCTAGTGCAAGTGGTACATCAAGCCCTGTTGGCAAATCTGGCAAAATAACATCATTTTTGGGTTTGTCATCATCACCTGTGCAACCGTCATCAAATGTCCACACTCCACCCCCTGACAATGCCATTCATTACAGAGCACAACCATTTGTGACCAACAACACACCACGTTTAAAACATTTGTCAGCCCATGTTACAGAGTGTTTTTTCGCATAAGCTGAAGTACCCCCCCAATCATACAGTGTCACATGAACTTAATGCTGCTGCAGCGGAAATGCTGGCAATTGATCTTTTGCCCTTCTTTTTGTGGAGAATTCTGGGTTCCGGCAGTTTGCTGCACATGCCTGTTCAAAACGGAAAGTCTCATCCAGGACATACTTTTCTACCCGTGTTGTTCCCAAGTTGTTCTGCACTGTGTCCGACTCAGTAAGACATGCCCGTCAACATTCCTCCTCTCCATTCATCCATTTAAGTATGGATATGTGGACAAGTGGCAAAACAGTGGGGAGTTCATATCTGTGTATAACTGCACACTGGGTGCAGGTGCCGGGGGTTGTTTGTGATGCTGGTAGTGTGAATAATCAGTGCAAGAAGGTGGATTGTCACGGTAGCAATCTTCCGGGAATTTGCCAACATGCAACGATTGCTATGCACAGTGTGACCTGTTCACACACTGATGAGAACAATTTGGACATGGTACTGACTGAAATTAACAGATGGCTAAACCCTCTGTCCCTGAGAGCTGGGTTCATAGCAAGTGACAATGGGTCAAATGTGGTGAATGCATCACGAATGGTGTTTTTTTTCGTGATCCATACATGGCCCACTGTTTAAATCTTGTGGTTCAGGAGTTTCTGCAGCACCCTGACATAAAGGAAATGCTGACTATTGCATGACATATCTGCTCTCATTTTTCAAGATCTGGAAAGGCCCGTGACTAACTGCGGCAGTTGCAGATACAAAACAGCCTGCCTCAGCACCGCTTGAAGCTGGAAGTTGTCACCCGATGGAACTCCACGTTATACATGGCAGGTAGGTTGTATGAACAATACAAAGCCATCTCAGAATATCTTGTTATGCACACTAGCCGTGACAGTTCCGGGGATTCCATGTCTATGATGACTGAACAGTGGTGCCTCATGGACTCTGTAATAACAATTTTGCATCCTTTTGAACATGCTGGATATCGTAGCAGTCACAGAAACATGATACACAGAGAACCATGACTGAGATGTTAACATACCAGGGTACATAACCTACAAGAGAGACAGGCAGGGGAGAAGGGGGGGAGGACTAGCTCTCTATGTAAAGGAAGGGATAAAAGCAACTGAACAAAAGAGTAAACAGGGAGGAGATGAGGCACTGCTGGTCACCTTGGAGACTGGAAAGGGCACCACAATCCGCACAGGGGTTGTGTACAGACCCCCATGTCAGGAGGAGGGAATGGACAAGGATATGATAGAAGGCATTCTTAGAATGGCAGAGAAAGGGGAGATACTGTTGATGGGAGACCTGAATATGCCAGATGTTAACTGGAGCACATTTGCTGCAGCCACATCCAAGAGCAGGGCCATTCTTGATGCCCTACAGGTGGCAGGCCTCAGACAGCTAGTTTCGGAACCCACTCATGAGGGAGCAATCTTAGACCTCGTACTCTCAAACGGGGGCAGTGAGAGGATCTCAGATCTAGAAGTGGGTTGCCATCTGGGGACAAGTGACCATCAAACAGTGTGATTCAAGTTAAACTCAGCTAAAGAGTCAAGCCATACAAAAGTGAGGGTACTTGACTTTAGGAGGGCTGACTTTGGCAAGATGGGAGAGTGCCTCATAAAAGCACTAGCAAACAGGCTAGAAGGAGGTGTGGAGCAACAATGGGACATCATCAAAACTTCCATCACAGAGGCAACAAGCCTTTGTGTGAAGCAAATAAACAAATCAAAATGAAAGAAAAAGCCACTATGGTTCTCAAAAGAGGTGGCTGTGAAAGTCAGGAAGAAAAAGATAGCATTCCGGAAGTATAAGGAAACACAGAAGGAGCAGGACAGAGAGCTGTACCAGTTAAGGCAGAAGGAAGCAGGGAGGGAAGTCAGAATAGCAAAGGCCCAAACCGAGGAAAAGATAGCCAACTCAGTTAAGAAGGGAGATAAAACCTTTTAGAGGTACATCAGCGAGCATAGAAAGACAAAGGGAGGGATAGTGAGGCTGAATAGAATGAACGGTGGGTGGGCAGAGGGGGACAGTGAAAAAGCAGGGATACTGAATGAATATTTCTGCTCAGTATTCACAAAAGAGGAGGGGGAAGTGCCTAATCCAATTAACAGAAGCGATCTTGATAGGGGGGGTCAATCCCAGTCCTTTCACAGAAGAAAGGGTTCTGCAAGAACTCCTAAAACTGAAGGTGGACAAAGCAATGGGTCCTGATGGAATTCACCCCAGAATTCTAAAAGAATAAAGGGAGGAACTAGTGAAACCACTGGCTACTCTTTTTAATAAGTCATGGGAGGATGGTGTGGTACCCGAGGACTGGAGGAAGGTGGATGTGATTCCCGTTCACAAAAGTGGGACCAAGACAGAGGCAGGAAACTACAGACCTGTCAATCTGACCTCTATGGTAGGGAAAGTGATGGAGTCACGTCTGAAGGAAAGAATAGTTGAGTACCTAGAGGCCAGTGGGGCACAGGACCCAAGGCAGCATGGGTTCACAGCGGGAAGGTCATGTCAGACGAATGTAATAGATTTCTTTGACTGGGTGACCAAAGTAGTAGACCAGGGAGGGGCTGTGGACATGGCCTACCTAGACTTTAGCAAGGCATTTGACACAGTCCCACACAAAAGATTAATAGTCAAATTAACCAGCCTGGGAGTGGGTCCCAGGGTGGTAGCCTGGGTAAAACATTGGCTGCACAACAGAACACAGAAGGTAATTGTAAATGGAGTCCACTCTGAAGAAAGAGGGGTTACTAGTGGGGTACCGCAGGGTTCAGTATTGGGTCCAGTCCTTTTTAATGTCTTCATCAGTGACATTGCAGAGGGACTGGAAGGAAAAGTATGCCTTTTTGCAGATGACACAAAGATCTGCAACAGGGTTGATACACATGGAGGCGTGAAAAGGATGAAAAGGGACTTGGCAAGGTTGGAGGAATGGTCAGAAGTATGGCAGCTAGGATTCAATGCAAAGAAGTGCAAAATAATGCACCTGGGAAACAAGAACCCAGGGGAAGAATACACAATGGGTGGGGAGGTAGTAACAACAACAAAAAAGGAAAGGGACCTGGGGGTAATCATATCAGATGACCTTAAGGTTAGCAAGCAATGTGAGAAGGCAGTAGGCAGGGCTGGGGTATACTGGGATGTATGAGAGAGGCATCATCAGCAGAAAACAGGAAGTTGTTATCCCTCTGTACAGACAGTTGGTGAGACACCCCTCTGGAGTACTGCATCCAGTTCTGGAGAGCCCATCTCCGCAAGGACATAGACAGGATAGAGGCAGTCCAGAGAAGGGCAACTAAAATGGTGCAGGGTCTGCAAGAGAAGCCGATGAGGAGAGACTAAGGAGCTTAATATGTATACCCTTGAGGAAAGAAGGAGAGGGGACATGATAGATACTTTAACTACCTCAGTGGAATCAACAAAGTCCAAGAGGGTAGCATCTTTCAGAAAAGAGATGTGCAAGAACAAGGGGACACAATTTAAAGATAGAAGGGGGGTGGTTCAGGGGAAATGTGAGGAAGTATTATTTCACAGAGAGGGTAGTGGATGCATGGAACAGCCTTCCTGAGGAGGTTGTGGGGTCTAAAACTGTGGGAGAATTCAAGAATGCATGGGACAGACAAAAGGCAATTCTTGTGGGGGGTAGGAAGAAATAGGCTGTTGGTTAACTAGAATCTCTGGCCTATCCTGTAGGTAGGGAAATGGGCAGACTAGATGGGCCAAGTGGTCCTTATCTGCCATCAAAGTCTATGTTTCTATGTTTTTATGCCACACAGACAGTGAGTGGCGAGTCAGCCTCCATTAGCCAATCAATTCCACTGCTGCGGGTGCTGAGGCAGACATTGGTGAATGTACAGCATAGCCTTGATGTTGCCAGAGATGGTGGTAGCAGTATGTTGCTGCAACTCATGCTGACAGTATTCGACCAGAATTGTCATGTTGTGAGCATTCAGCGTAGTGACAACTTTGCCATAGCAACAATGCTGGACCCACAATACAAATGTGGAATTGCATCAGTACAGGAGGGAGGGCCTGAACAGGTAAAAAATATCAGTGGTCAACTGGTGCGCTTGGCTCATGGGGCACTGATGTCACGTGCCAAAGTCAGCAAACCTCAGCAGCATAATCGGGCTGAAGGTGTACCTGGAGGACCATCAAGCATATCCTGCAAAGGGAAGGGGACTGTAGTTCTAGGTGGTCTGTCATCCAAAGTGGGTGACGTCAACCCACTCTGGGAGGCTTTGTCACAAGTGTATATTTGTGAAATAAATGATTCGAGAGAACAGGATGATGCATCAACAATTAGACTTAGTGCGGCACAGAGAATGGTTGAGTCATATTTGTCTGAAAACAGGCATCTGACAATAAGTAAAGATCCTCTTTTGTACTGGAGTGGAAAGGTCAGTGAATAGCCAGAGCTGACTGCAGTGGCACTGAAGTACCTCACATGCCCACCCTCCAGTGTAAGTGTTGAGAGGGTATTCAGCTCAGCAGGTGCAATAGTCAGTGATCATCAGACAAACCTGTCTTCTGCAAATGTTCATTTGCTAACATTCATTAAAATGAATGAGAGGCACATACCAGCACAGACTGCAACCTCGGTATTCGTACCCCAGACTAGTCATGGTGGTCTTGCTGATATGGAAATGGAGCATCCTGGTGGCACTGGCAGTGGCTGCCTGAAACGGCCCACCACTGATGTAGATGACGTCACAATGGAGAAAGAATTTCCCAGTGGTCAGACTTCAGACATCAATGACTGTGAGGGCAGTTTTCTTTATGAGGATGATGATGTGGTTAATGTTGGCAGGTTTTAACTGCAGTATTTAAAAGGCAGTGTGTGCCCCCCAGACCACCACCACCGGGACTAATGTTATCCAAGTCTGCCACCATGAGTCTGTCTGTCCTCCATGGGCCACCACCACCACCATGACTGATGTTATCCAAGTCTGCCACCATGAGTCTGTCTACCCCCCATGGACCACCACCACCGGTACTGATGTTTTCCAAGTCTGCCACCAGGAGTCTCTGTGCCCCCCACGACCACCACCACCACCACCACCACTGGGACTGATGTTATCCAAGTCTGCCACCATGTGTCTGTGTGCCCCCCACAGACAACCACCACCACCAGGACTGATGCTATCCAAGTCTGCCACCATGAGTCTGTCTGCCCTCCACGGACCACCACCACCACCACCGGGACTGATGTTATCCAAGTCTGCCACCATGTGTCTGTGTGCCCCCCACAGACAACCACCACCACCAGGACTGATGCTATCCAAGTCTGCCACCATGAGTCTGTCTGCCCCCCATGGACCACCACCACCACCGGGACTGATGTTATCCAAGTCTGCACCATGTGTCTGTGTGCCTCCCACAGACAACCACCACCACCACCACCACTGGGACTGATGTTATCCAAGTCTTCCACCATGAGTCTGTCTGCCCCCCATGGTCTCGGACCACCACTCCACCACCACCAGCTTCTTAATATTTAAACCATAAAGTGAGTATGTGCACTCATGTTTGTTATGCTGCCTCACTTCCTTTAGTTGGATGTTTTGTTTTCTGTAGCTTTTCAGAGCCGCAATGGCAAAACACATACAGTACACTTTTTTTGTTTCATTTACAGGGAACAAAAACAGGCTCCATCGCTAATACTCATTGGGAATGATGCTGTAGCTGTACTGTACAGAGAGGAACCAATGTAATATCCATGTGAAATCCATTCTGGTAAGTATGAAGATTTTATTTCATCCATTTCATTGTTTTGTAAAGACTGCAGCAAATATTGCACACAACATGTTGTATTAGTTGACAAGATGTGTCTCTGAAATGTAACTTGACTTTAGGGATTGAGATTTGAGAACCAGGGAGGGACACACAACAATGACGTAACTTGTAAGAAGTCATTCATTTCTTTTTTTAGGAAACTTCAAGATGCTTTGTTGTTCTGTCAATGTGGCCTTATCCAAAAAAGTTCTTCAGCATCAGGCACACACCTCCCTCGGGCTTGGGCACACATGCAACACGCAGAAGTCATTTCATTAGATGACCATGACCATCATTAAGAACCGGACTCCAGAAGGATGCTGATGAAATCTGTGAAGAAGTAAAAATATAAGAAACCATTTCAGACGAACCTGAATGATTTCCCCCCCCCAAAAAAAATACTTACCTTCATGTGCTTGAGAGTTATCCATTCCCAATTTCAGTGCAAAAAACTCTCATTGAGCACTGGAATGTGCTCACCAACAGTTTCTGTGTGACCTGTGATGTGATGCAGAACAATACCATGAGTACATGTCCATGTCAACCCCCTTCCTAACCTACAAAATACACAACCATATATCTATATATATATATCTAGTCACCAAGGCTACAATTAGTGTGCAGCCAAAGGGCACCCTTCAATCCAGTTGAGATGATCACATTTCATTTGCTGGAATCGTCTCGCAGAACACTTTGGACCAGCAACATGAAGCTCACAGTCATCATTTTATACTGGGGTATGTAGTGAAAAGTCTCATTTCACTTCGTTACCACTTGTCAATTTTCTGCACAAAAGGAGGATGCATTGTGGGCCTGCAGAAAAAATCTGGGGACTCTGTGCCACCACTGCGCGCATGACTGAGTGCGCCATTAATTCTGGGGGACTTTGTGCTGAAACAGTCTCATTTCACTTTGTTACCACTTGTCAATTGTTTGTACACAAGGAGGATGCATTGGGGGCCTGCAGAAAAAATCTGGCGACTCTGTGCCACCATGGAGCGCATGACTGAGTGCGCCATTGATTCTGGGGGACTTTGTATGTGCTGAAACAGTCTCATTTCACTTCGTTATCACTTGTCAATTTTTTGAACACAAGGAGGATGCATTGTGGGCCTGCAGAAAAAAGCTGGGGACTCTGTGCCACTTTTGTGTATTCTGTGATTGTCGATGTGAGCTCATGATGTCATACTGGCATTTTTACACTTAAAGCAGCACTGCAAGAATGTCCTCACAGTCCTGAACGTACTTTTTTATGCTACTTTACATTGCCACAGCCACCACTACTTACCTCCGAGTCATGAGTGACTTGAATGATACGGTTCTTCTCACAATTTATGTCTGCTTCACTTACTTCCACTTTTTTTCATGTATGAAAAAAAAATGAGCACGTCTTCCAATATTGCTTGGACCAGCTTTGTATTTATTTGCAGCTTCTTTTCAATAACTATTGTTCCATGGTGTCATAAAACACTGACTGATGCATAACTGTTAAATACCAACAGAAGTGGTATATGGCAACTACTTGATGTGATGGAGAAAAGCAGAGGAAAACAATGATAAAGACCTGATCGGCACCAATTTAAAAGGAATGCTCCTTTCATTATTTCACACATGAAGAAAGGTAGTACAGCAGACTCAACTACTGCAAATTATCATATCATTCCAGTCAGTCAGGATGTAAGTAAAGGAAGTTGTAACGTAGCACTAAAAAATATAGGTTAGAGTAATCGACAGATTGTTGCGCTGCTGCTTTACAGACAGTCACCACATTACATAGTTATGGTGATGCACATAAACTAATATGTGGGGTCATTACTACCACTGGAATATTTCTTGCTCCGTAGAGTGCAATGTATTTCTGTGAAAACCACCCATAATTTCATTACAGTGAGTCACATGACAGAGGAATTACCAATCAGAAAAGCCACCCATATTGTGCCACACTTTCTCAGCAACATTAAGATGTGATGCCAGGGGGAGCGTAGGTGCATGCTCCACTATAGTGAATATCCGGCAGCTATCCTAACCAATGTTTCCTTATGTTATAAGGTTCACTTTGTGGTGAAATGTGGAATGTTTCCACTAACAAGGCTCTTCTTACTGGAAACATGGGGACACATTTCACCACAAACTGACCATTTTAACATAAAGAAACATTCGGAAACCTGCCGGACAATCGGATATTCACTATAAGGAGTATGCACACGTGCTCTCCCTGCCATCACGCCCTAATGTTGCTGAGAAGGGAGGCAGAATGTGGGCAGATTTTCAGAACAGGGATGCCTCCATCACGTGACTCACTATAATGAATTTACACCTGGTTTTCACAAAAATGTATTGCACTACGTGGTGCAAGAAAAATTCCCCTGGAAGAGGAAATGTGTATGATTAAACAATAACAAACAAAAACACACAAAAAGTACAACACAGTAGTGGTGTGGGATCGTGGGTGGGTGTGGGGGCCGAAAACAATACCCTGACTTACTACGGCCTTGGGATGCCATGGTGGTCCAGCAGCAGGTGCAGCACTGAAAGTATTTGCTGCTGCTGTGTTTCCACTCTGTTAACCTGCTGCTCCAAAGCACTGAATTGTGCATTGTTTTCCTCAAGCGCTGCCCACACCAGGCAGAGGTCAGACTGGCTTGCAGGGACTGTGGCAGGGTCCACTGCAGCGGGTAATCCAGGTAGTGGGGCTGGTGGTGGACAGGTTGGTGCTGGTGGCTGTGGTGGTGGTGGTGGAATAGCTGATGTAGTAGCCCTCCTCCTCCTGCTGCAGCGGTGACTGCTGTGAGGCACATCTCCCACCCCAGCAGCACCCTCAGCCACTGCCATGGAAGGGCCAGCAGGTAGACACCTGGCCCCTTCCTTGGCAGCCTGCCACTCTGCCCTGTGGTGATTTAGCATGTGGGTGCACTGGCCACCGGTCCCTAAATGTGTCCCAGGGGGCCCATGGCACACCAGCACACCACACACACAGCACTCCACCACTGTGCTGTCTCCCCCCACACAATTAAAAAACTCCCACACTGGGGAGCTGCGGGGAGAACCAGACACAGTCCGCACATGTTGGGCACGAGTCCCATCACCACCTACAATTGCTGGGGCCACCTCCTGTGGCTGTGGAGGTGGTGGAGGGGTGCTGCTGGAGCCCCAACAGTTGCTGCTAGTGGAGGTGGTGGTGGTAGTGGTGGAAAAAGTGGATGTGCAACAGCCACCAGTGGCACTGGTGCTGCTGCTGCTCCTGTTGCTTCCACGGGGGAAGCAACACTGGCCAGGAGTCTGGAGTGGTCCAACATCACACGACCACCTGCCCTCCATGGGTCCACACTCCTCCCCTCCAGATGCACCCTCGGGCCAGCGACTCACCTTCTCCAATGTGACCCTCCATCCTCCTGAGTCCACGAGATGACACACACACACGGACAGTGGACACACACACACAGTCAGTCACACACACAAAACAAAACAAAAACAAAACTTACAAAAAAAAAATTCACTAACCAAAAAAACACTAAGACAATACAAACACTAAATAAAATAGCTTTTAAAAAAGCTGTTTGTTTGTTGGTTCTCTGGCAGTAAAAAGAAACAAAAGCCAAGCAAACTCCTCTCCTCTCACAATTTTGCTTTCTCCTTCTACAAATGCAAAGGAGAAAGTGAAACTGCTTCTCTGACTCACTTCCTTCCTGCCTGATTAAAGCAAATGACTTACAGTACTGCAAGCCATGTGATGTGCCTATTTTCTTCTCACTTTGCCTTACTTCGCATTAAGGCATAATGATAACGCAAAGTGGCACCAATAACGTGAAGTGAGCACTTTACAGGGCCCACTTCGCATTGTGCTCCGTGGACACAAAGTGCCGTCTTCGCATCCAATTTGTGGGTAGATTAATAATTCGCTGCATCTCTAGTGGTAAGTATCGGGCAAGGAGGGGGTGTAGGGTAGAGGAATGCTCAGTGAGTGAGTTGGGATGGGGATGGGGGGATGGGGAGGTGACGAGACTGTTTTCTTTTTTACAGGATGAAAAAAGATGTTGGGGACTGTTTTCTTTTTTTTTTTTAACAGGGGGACATCTATATTTTGGTATACTGGGGGTGTGCTCCCCAGTGTCATATACTACTGGGGAAGGGGTGTAAATGCTGACACAGGGATTAGGCACCCTGATGTCAGCAAACATAAAGTTGAATTCAGGCTTGGGGGGCACCTGACACTGTGGGCTGTGCATCTCAGTATTAGAAATAAACTTTAAAAAAATGAACTGTTTATTATTTTCAGGGACTTGCTTAAGAGACCTTCTTATAAGGTGAAAAAGGTTTTACCTAAAGCACAGAAACACAGTTTTAAAGTTCTGTGCTGCTTTAAGGTGGGTCTGTAAAACTTGCAAGTATTTTTTTAAACATGCTTTAGGCAAATAAGGTAAAGGTGACATCTAGTGCAAGAAACCTGCAGCCAGGCCACAGAAGATGGTTAAATGAAATAAGTAGCATAGCTGTGTACTGTATTGAATAGTATATGGTGGTTATTCTCAAGCATTAGGCATTTCGGAACACTGAGCATGGGCTCCCCAGTGTCCCACACTACTGGAGGGCAAAAAATGAAGACATGGGGATTGGGCACCCCAATGTCGGCAAAACATTTTACATTCAGAAAACATTTTTTTTATATTTAAAACATGCCTCAGCCTCCTTGGAGGCAGTAAAAGGTGGAAATCTCCTTTTATTAGGTAATCACCAACAGGTGTTTACCTAAACAGGGGCCAAGAAACTCGATTAGAGGTGGCTGGTCATAAAACTAGGGATTGAGGAGGCAACCAAAACCTGCATCAGTGTCCAGAGTATAGAGGGCTAGGGCTGAGAAACCCAGCTGGTTGAGCAAGGGGGTCATAGAGAAAGTAAGAAATAAATGAGCTGCCTTTAGGAGGTTCAAAAAACAGGGAGAGGGGAGGACAGAGAGGATTACCTGAAGGAATCGAAGGAGGTGATGAAGGCAATAAGGGCAGCCAAGACATCTAAGGAGCTCAGGCTGGTACAAGGCATCAAGAAGGGTGAGAAGGAATTCTTCAGATACATCAGGGAGAAAAGGAGTTGTAGGGACAAAACAGTAAGGATTAAGAGGGATGGGGTTGGTGGAAACAGGGGCAGAGCAGGCAGAAGCACTTAATGAATACTTCTGCTCGATGTTTACTAAGGAGAAAGGAGGGCGCTACCAAGGGGTGGGAGGTCAGGCTCGGGGAGGAGGTAACAGATGGGGGAATCACAGAGGGCAGAGTACTGGAGGGCCTGAGGGCACTGAGTGTGGACAAGGTGCCAGGGCCTGATGTAATTCACTGCAGGGTACTGAGAGAGCTGGCAGAAATCCTGATGGGGCCATTGGCAGACTGTTCAATGCCTCCTTGGTCTCAGGAAGTATACCTCAGGACTAGAGGATGGCTTACATGGTACCCCTCCATAAGAGTGATTCCAAAGACGAACCAGGAAACTACAGACTGGTAAGCCTCACATCCATCATGGGAAAACTGATGGAGACAATCCTGAAGGAGATGCTGGTGTGACTTCTGGAGACCAATTGGCTGCAGGGCATTAGGCAGTATGGATTTGTCATGGGCAGATTCTGTCAGACCAGCCTGGTGGATTACTATGACTGGGTAGCTAGACAGTTGGACAAGGGTCATGCAGTGCATGTCCTGTTTCTGGACTTCAGTAAGGCATTCGACTCAGTGCAGCATGGGAGGCTGAGTAGTAAGCTGGCAAGTACAGGCGCAGAGGCGAAAATGGTGGGATGGGTAGTAAACTGGTTACAAGGAAGGCAGCAGAGGGTGGTGGTGGAAGGGGAGCTCTCATCTACAAGGGTAGTGACAAGCGGGGTACCGCAGGGCTCAGTGCTGGTACTGGTATTGTTTGAGTTGTTCATATCAGACATCTCAATGTGCATGAAGAGCAAGATCAGTTTGTTTGCAGATGACACCAAGATGGGAGCAGTAGTGGATGACCTAGGAGGGTGGCATGGGTTTCAGGATGATCTGTCAAAATTAGAGACCTGGTTGGACACCTGGCAGTTGGGGTTCAATGCCAAAAAGTGCAGGGTGCTACATTTCAGGGCAAAAAAAAAAAACAAGAAGGAGCTACCAGCTGGAGGGGAGGGGTTCATCTAGCCATGACAGAGAATGAGGAGGATCTGGGGGTGATTATAATGGGTTCAATGAACAACTCAGCACAATGCAGGAAGGCAGCTGCAAAGGCCAACAAAATGCTGGGTTGTGTTGAAATGGGTATATCATCAAGGAGAGGGGAGGTGATCCTGACGTTGTTTAGGTTACTGGTTAGGCCACACCTGGAGTATTGCATGCAATTCTGGTGCCTATACTTGAAGAGGGACATTACGTTACTGGAGGGGGTGAAGCTCAGGGCAACAAAGATGATCCAGGGACTAGGGGACATACCCTCCGTGAGCAGGCTGAGGGAGTTGAACGTGTACTCACTGGAGAAGAGCACAGATAGTGGGGATATGATTGAAACCTTCAAGTACATGAAGGGAATAAACAAGACAGGCATGGAGGGACTATTCAAGTTAAGGGGGTAGGGACACTCGTGGTCACGATCTCAGATTGGAGGGGGGAAGATTCAGGAGGGAAATGAGAAGACACTTTTTTATGGAGAGAGTGGTGTCTGGGTGGAATGCATTGCCTGTGGAAGTGGTATTCTGTAGAACAGTAGACTGCTACAAAAGGGGATGGGATAGGGTAAGAGGGAGGGTCAGGGAAGGGGAGGGAGGGGCAGCTGCAGTGTAAGGATTGCTAGCAGTACACTTGGGCAGACTTGATAGATCATAAGACCTTTATTTGCTGTCAAATTCGTACATACGTATGATTATGTATTTATTTGAGCCAAAAGGTGGCAAGAAGAGCTTTTTATTTATTTACTGGGGCTGATGGTTTTTTATTGAAATAGTGCTGTAAATTGCACCAGTTTTCATGAAGCAGTGCCGCAACTTGCAGCACTTTTAATAATAATAATTCTTTATTTATATGGTGCCTTACAACAACCAAAGCAACTAACAAGCAATTTAAAACAAATCAATCATACAATCTCATATAACTATTATAAAAATTATAAAATGCAGATAAGACCAATGAGCAATACTTGAGTCATTCACCAAATGCTTGGTTCCATAAAAAAGTTTTGTGATCCTGTTTAAATCTCTCCATGGTTGCACACTCCATTTGCTGACAGGGTAGAGAATTCCAAAGGGTAGGGGCCACGTGCATAAATGACTGGGCCCCAGAAGATTTTAAACAAACCCTTGGAATCTCTAGCAACCCCTCGTCAGCTGAGTGAAGCGATCACCCAGGGCAGTAAGGGACCAGAAATTCTTTCAGGTAGTACGAGCCCTGTCCGTGTAGGGCTTTATAAGTCAGAAGTCTGACTTGATCTGCCACTGTACTGGCAGCCAGTGTAGTTTGTGTAGCACCGGAGAAATATGACAGGACCAAGGGGTTCCCATCAGTAACCAGTCAGCAGTGTTCTGCACCAGCAGCAAGCAGTGGATATTCACCCCAGGTAGCCCTAGGTAGAGGGCGTTGCAATAATCCAGGTGCGAGGACACAAAAGTGTGGACCAGTGAGGGAAGGTCACTGGACGGAGTAAGATGCTTAACTCTGGAGATATTCCTCAGATGGTAAAAGGAGGATTTGACAACAGCCGACACCTGTGAGCGCAGTGTCAGTCTTTAGTCAAAAATTATCCCCAGGTTTCACACCCATTCAGAGGTCAGGAGTGGTAAACCCCTGAGAAAGAGTGCTGAGGGTTAACCCACCCCCAATCCCCTATCCGGCGCCCTGGGTCCACCACCAGCACCTCAGGCTTTTCCAAATTCAACCTCAACCAGCTCAAATTCATCCAATCCTGGATTTCTGAGAGGCAGTTATTAAATACTGAGAAAGCTCTATCCTGATCAGGTGCAAAATAAAGGTAAAGCTGGGTATCATCAGTATAGCAGTGAAATCTCAGCCCATATCTTCTTACAATGTCTCCAAGGGATAACATGTACACTGCAAACAACATGAGGGACAACACCAATCCCTGAGGAACCCCACATGACAGCGGAACTGGGTCAGAGGAATAAATTCCTGACACCACCCACTGAGTTCTTCCAGTGAAGAAAGATGTAAACCACATGACGACTGTAGCTGACAGGCCACAGATGAACCTTAGGTGACCGAGCAGAAGCCCATGGTCCACAGTATCAAACATTGATGAGAGATCTAGAATAATCAAGATGGAGTGGTTTTTCCGATCTCTTGTCATCAGGAGATCATTGAGCACCTGAACCAGCACCATCTCAGTACTATGCCTCTTTCAAAAACCGGACTGGAGAGGTTCATAGATATCATGGATGGTCAAATGGTTCTCCAGTTGTACGGCCACTACTTTCTCAATCACCTTCCCCATAAAGGGGAGGTTTGAGATTGGTCTATAGTTCGCATGGCAGTCTGGGTCCAAAGACGCTTTCTTCAGGAATGGTGTCACCACTGCCTCCTTCAGGGAGCTGAAAACTCACCTGTTTCCAAGGAGCACCGTACTATCCATGCTAGGACCAGATTAACGATGTTGCTACAACCCATAATCAGGGTGGTTGGTCCTGGGCCGAAATTACAGCACATAGGGTGCATACCCTGGACAATCCACATGAAATCCATGAACTCTGGCCGGTTGAAGGTACTCCAGGAAAACTGAGGGGCAGCGACCGAGCACCAATCCAAAGTAATGCCCATAGAGTGTGCCTGTCAGAGTTCCACACTGATGCCAGTCACCTTAGTCGCAAAGAATTGAGCAAGCTCATCACACTCTACTTGTGAAAACACTTTTCGAACCTGTAGACAGGCTGTATTGCACAGTCTGTCTATGGTTCAAAAAAGCTGAGCTGGTCAATTCTGAGCAGTCTCAATCTCCCCGGACAGGAACTCTGCCTTCTTATGGGTGATTGCGGATTGATAGGCTTGATAATGGTCCATCAATCTAAGGTGGTCGGCATCTAGGGAGGATCTCCACCAGCAATGCTCTAACCTTCATCCTAATTGCCGCATCTCCCTCAAAGTCATATCAAACCAAGGGGACCGAGGGCGAAGGGAGACAGGAGCAATAACATCCAGGGCTGTAGAAATGGCCTTATTATAGGCCATCACTAGGGCTTCTGGGTCCTTATTTGCTGATGGAAGGATCAATAGGTCAAGCACTGCCACCAGGCCTTTGGAGCTTATATCCCATAATGGGCGGTACCTAACCATCTCCACAGGAGTAGGCCTATGAAGGGGGGGCACAGAAACTGAACCCCACGCTGTAATGATCGGACCATCTGACTGGTTCCACCCCGCAAATCTGAGGCTTCAATCCCCAGGAGGAAGACTAAGTCAAGAGAGTGACCATGTTTATGGGCAGCAGTAGAAAAAATCTGTGTAAGGCCCAGAGATGTCATCAACTGGAGGAAGTGCTGACCAAACAGCGAGAGTTCGTCATTGACCCAGGCATTAAAGTTGCCCAGGACCATCAGCCTGGGTGACTCAGAAGCCATGTCGATCACGAAGTCCTTTACTTCCTGAAGGAATCGATTGTCATCCCCGGGTGGATGGTAGATGAGGGCGATCCTACAACCTACATCAGCTACCACAGTAGACACAAATGACTCAGTCTCCTCAACTGGTACACTTGTGAGGCCCAGTTCGATCTTGAAACAGACCGCAACCCCCCCACGTGATCCAGTCTTGAGTGGTGGATCACTGACTACCCGGCCAGTTTGCAGCCACCAATATAGGGCCAGAGTTCTCATCCAGCCAGATCTTGATGATACAAGCCAGGTCCGTTGTTCCCACAAGATCTGTAATAATTGCAGTCTTGTTTTTAATGGACCTGGCATTTGCATAACACCGCTCGAGTTGGATGAGCTTCCAGGGCCGCCCAAACATCCTGCCCACCAGAATTGGTAGTGCCCATGGGTATGGAAACCAGGCATGAAGGACCACAATCTGGATTCCATTTCACCCTAGGGCGTCTTTTGGATTTTATGATCCCGATGTGGTGGCTCCGCTCATTCACCCTCCACCGTTCTCACCCCCAATCCCCCCTCCCCCCGGTGAGCAATACCAAGCGCTTTACAGTGCAGGTAGGTTGTAAACTGCAATGGGGGGGAGGTAAAGGGGTGGAGGGCTCGAAGGACAGAGGATGAATAGCACATGACCATGGGGGCAGGCTTCCAGCACATCTCAGTGACCCCAATAAGACTACACAATCTACCAAATAAAATAAAATGAGAAAACAACCCTAATCACTAAAATAACTAAATACACACAAAAAAACAAGTATCAATTTACAACATTTAAATAAATTATAAATCCCTCAACTCTCACTTCGAGGGAAGGGGGGGGGGCTAAACAAAATCTACAACCAAATAAATTTTTATAAACTAAAACCAAAAATTATACAACTAACAAGACAGACTTATACCCAGCCCTGAAAACCATATATTAAAATCAATAAAAGTAGATAAAATGTCACAATCATCCAGTCCAGGCCAGCAGGTTTAGGTTGATCATGAACTGAGCATAAACAACAGAGGAACATTCAAACTGTAACTGAAAACTAAAAATAAACACATATAAGGCAGATGACAGAGGAATTTGAGATTTCCAGCCCCCAATGGTCCTCACACCACCAAAGGAGACCGGTTGATGAAAAAGTCTTGATACTTTCCCCGACCCAGGAAATTCTTTCACTACAGGGGAGGAATTAGAATATGTCCAAGACTTTTAATACCAAGGCACACTCTCACTGTATCATGGGTAAAAGAAAAAAGGCACACTCACTGCCTTAACCAAAATGTAAATTGAAGAAATAAGGATGAGTCTGACTGTGTTTGAGGAGGAAAAAGCCCAGGATAGCCCACTTCGGTGGTCGACTGCAGGCCCTGACAAATCCTGCTGGGTAGCCGAACTGCAAGGTCTGCAGCCACTGCTATGAGTCCCCCACCCAGGTCCACTTTCCAGCAGGCCCCATGGAGAAACCCTAGGGGACACCAGTCTAAATCACTGGCCACCCGATGAACTAGAACCAGGACCCCTGCTCAGCTGCACACCACAGTCAGCCCAACCGCAGGATCAGGGCACTAACTCCCTGCTCCAAATAAAAAGCCAGTCTTCATATACCCACTGCTCCTGGGCACAAAGCAGACTGCTGTCATTCGGAGTAAAATCCTCTGTGAATAATCTGATACTCTTCTCTTGAATAGTCAAATACCCTTCTCCGCTCTTCCTGCTCTAAATCAACAATGTGGCTTCCCAAAATCTTCACCGGCAACCTCAGCCACACGTAAAGCCACAAACATGAGCAACAGTGACTCCAAAGGGCATCCAGCAATGAATGACCCCCACAGAGTTCATCAAAGTGAAGGGGCAGAGGCCCAGCATACCGAAAGTGCAGTAACAGGCCAAGATGGGATGGCCCCAGTGCACACTTCAAAGCGGTCTCCTGCAGTTACCCCGATACCACTCAAGCGTTCGACATACTCCAACTGCGGTGCTTCACTCTGACTCCAACTTGAAGAGGCAAACCACATGGTAAAAAGTTCAGGGGTAGCAAATAAACACCGGACAGCCCAAAAATGAGCAGTACACATAGACGGGCAGGGGAACTAGTGATGCTAAAAAATCTGTAACAAAATAGTGGTAAATGATGAGTAAAAATACACTTAAAAAGCACTAGGCTATAAAAGCAGCCAACAACACACCCAGCCTGGTGGACATCTTACAATTGACCGAGAAGAGTGATGAGAAACAATGGGTGATGAGAAACAATGGAGAATAGATTTTTGTGCAACAGTGCTGTTAGTTGTGTGAAAACTGCCACAATTTGCAGTAATCTCAAGAAAATAGTGCCACTAATTGTGACACTACCAATGGCCAAATTAAATAAACGTATTTACAAGCATTATTTTACAAATCTAATGCCAGGATCATGTTCCTTGGCTCTGATTAGCTAAACACAACTGTTGGTGTTTACAAAGGGACCGTATGTTTTGAATTACACTTTTTCTCCATCACTAACTGAAACAATATGGCAGCAGCACAACACTACAGATACCATTCGAGGCAGCAAAAAGTGCTTTTGTGCCAGTAAAACCTGCTTTCACACAGCACATATATTTTTCCCCATAGGCTATAATGGAAAACTTAAAGAAAAACTACACCTTCATATCTTCTAAATTTTATTTCTTTCCATATCAATAGACAACTCTTTTCATGTACAATAGAAGTTGGAGATGCATGCAACTGCCTTAGTCTGTTTTCACACTTCATACTAGGCCCTGTAACTTTCCTGGGATGCTCCATTTTCTGGATGTTGAAATCTCATTGTCGCTGAGAACTGCATTAGCATATCAGAACATGATGCGTAATCAACCATTAAACTCCCCAGTATGCCTGTCTGCTTAATTAGACTTCAAAGAAATGAGCTGCAAGAAGGTATGAAATACCCCTTTACTTTCAGTAAGCTTTGCAAACTATCTGAGTTGTAATGAAGGGTTTTTCCTTAAATCCATTCAGTTTATGTTTTCCAGAGGGTTTTTGCATGGTACTTGTTCTTTCAGCACAGAGATACAGGATATAAATGGTTGATCTGACATCATGTTCTCATGTGCTAATGCAGATCTCATGGACAATGAGAGTTCAACAACCATGAAATGCAGACCCCCCAGGGCAGTCACTGGGGGCTACCATGAGCAGTGAAAACAAACTAGAGGTAACACATATAGCCCTAATAGCTACCAGAAAGGAGTTGTCTGTTGACATTTAAACACAATTTTAATGATATGAGGCTGTAGCTTTCCTTTAAAACTTTATTAACTTTTGAATGGATTAATACAATATTTTTTCACCAAACCTTCAAAAGGCATATCAGTGACCCATACCCCATATGCCCTAACAATTTCAGACCAGACCCCCAAAGTGTTTCAGATTTATGGATGAGCAAAGAATTTGCACCTAAATGATAAATGTCACATATTTTGGCACTCTGGAACTCCACAACTGCATCACTGACTAGAACAAAACTTGCCAGATCCACAGATCTATAGTACTAGATGACGAATGAAAAATGTTCAGCACATCGGTTGTATGGTTGCAAAGTTATTAAACTACAAAATTTTGGGCTTCACATAAAAGTTGCCTAGCAACCCTAACTGTACTGGCTCTAATGTGCCAGCATAACATATATATATATATATATATATATATATATATATATAATGGTAGCACGGTAGTGCTACCATAGTAGGGTTGAGGACCCCTTTTAAGGTTAAAGGGTCAAACTTTGCACCTTAATAACTTTGCCATCATTCAATGGATTTGCCTTAAATTGGGCAGGCAGCATTGGGCATGGTAGATCTTATGATCTGCCAAGTTTTGTACCAGTCGAATATATGGCTGCAGAGTTATTAAGCGACAATGAAAAGTGCATTTATGCTTTTTGGTGAATTCTTTGCTTGCGCCTACAGGTTGCACGGTTTGCGCAACCGATCCAAAAACTTCAGGAAATGTGTGGCCTGGGTGCCCAATGTGCCATTCAAAGATTTTGTGAAAAGATATTAAACAGTTCAAAACTTATTCAAAAACAAGTTCCCATTATAAGTCAATGGGAAAAGTTAACAAAAGTGCAACACTTTCGAAATGCAGTTTTAGTGTCACAAATGACCCCAGTAGTGTCATGAGTCAGCCATTTTTTCAGTTAGTGATCACAGAAATGCTTGGCATTTAAATTTGGGACCATCTAGGGACACAATTATTTTTGTGTTCACCTAGTAGGACCCTGAGGATGCTAGCCATGTCTTTATTTTGGGTTAAACACCCCAGAAATATGTTTTCACATTTCTGGGAAAAGTAGTGTCACAAAGTAGTGTCACACTCATGACACTTTTGCAAAATTTGTGAAAGGTTTCACAAATTGTGACACTACTTTTCCAGACTATGGCTAAAATGACAATAGTTCTTTGCCACCCTGCTGCAAAAGAACGGTTTGGTCTTTTGAGTTGAAATTTGTAGGGAAGGCAGCCAACATCTCACAGATGTGCTTTGTGGTAATTTGGTGAAAAAATATTGTTGGCTGCCAAGTTACAGTACTCCGAAGTTGGCGCTTTTTTCCCATAGACTAATATGGTGGCGTACGCTGTGCCTTTCGGGGCTCGTATCTCGAAAACGATGTGAGATACAGATTTTTTGTTGAGACATACATAGCCCTATGGGCTATCTAATAACAAAATCCTAGCCAGGAAAATCATGATTTTTGTGAAATTTAAATTTTTTCACGTCGTGCGGTTGCTGAGATATTAGCAATTAGTACTTCCAATGCTCATTTTAAGCTCGATGCCCATTACAATGCATACATTCTTTGTACACACTATGTTTCTCTATGCACCTGTTCAGCAAAAACAGGGTGTGCCTTCTGTTACTATTACAGTTACTGTTTCACTTGTGTTTATGTCCCCGTTTGCGTTACCGCTCCCGTGTACGCCACCATGTGTGTTACCCTTTGCATTCCCATTTGCGCTTACATTTGTGTTATTGTTACCATTTGTGTTTCCACTACTTTTTGTGTTTGCATTTTGGTTTGTGTCAACGTGCACATTGCCATTTGCATTTCCGGCAGCCCTTTCATTTGCTTTTCCGTTACTCTTTCGTTTTGCCTCTTTCTTGCTGTTACTGTTACTATTTGCATTTGCAACTGCGTTACTGTGCCCGTGCACATTACGGTTTGCATTTCTTTATGCTCTTGCATTTCCTTTTGCATTTCAGTTTCCTTTGCTGTTATTGTTGCTGTTACCATTAACATTTGTGTTTACAATTGCGGTACTTGCCTGTGCATGTTACGGTTTGCATTTCCGTACGCGATTCTGTTCCTGTTTCCATTTCTGTTTCCTTTGGAGTTATTCTTCATGTTAACTTTACCATTTGCATTTACAATTGCAGTACCATGCCTGTGAGCATTATGGTTTGCGTTTACATGTGCGCTTGTGTTCGCGTTTCTGTTTCTGTTATGTTTCGCTTTCTTTTTGCTGTGACACTTAAAATTTGCATTTAAAATATGGCTGCTGTCTCTGTGTGTGTTACCAGTTGCATTTTCGTACGCGCTTGTGTGTCCATTGCATCACTGTTCGCTGGAGTCACTTTCGCTATGCTTTCTATTAACATTTGCTTTACCATTTACGTTTCACACCCTAAGTGTGGTAACTTGTGTGCACCTGTTATCAGGGATGTATATCATTGGTGTACATGGCCTCAGTTTTATTGTGGATCTACACTGAGTATGCAGTACCTGGTCTGGGGTGGTGGGGATGTCTTGCAGTACATTTTGACAGTTGTATTTTATTTCTGTTACCTGCTGCTGGTTGTCTGTGATTGGTCATGTTGCCTTGGTCCTCCCCCCTACTTGCATGTGTGTCTGTGTGTGTGTTGCTGGGGGGGGGGGGTGAATGCGGAGTTAGGGTTTTCAACCATAACACCGAATTTCCTCACTTTGTCACTGTGGAAGAACCCTAACTGATGCATTAAATGGAGTTTTGCTCTATTATATATATATATATATATATATATATATATATATATAAAATTACTGTAAAGAACTCGTTATCGTACAGTTAGAGTTTCTATTACAGTGACAAAAGACTGGAACTTTGATGTTGGGGGTGGGAGCGGTACTGTTGTTAACCCTAACATCGATTTTCCAGAATTTGTTGCTGTAATAGAAACCCTAACTGATGCATTAACAGAGTTCTTTGAAATGAATTTCCATACTTTTTGAGATAGTATAATAGTATCTTTATGTTACTATGGGATTTTGGACCATGCTCTCCAATCCTTCCATTTTTGTGCAAATATATATATATACATATATATATATTTATTTTTTTTTCCTTGGCAAAAATCTCCATTTAATGCATCAGTTAGGGTTGTTCCACAGTGACAAAGGTGAGGATATTTGGTGTTAGGGTTGCCACCCCTTGTACTCCAAGCCCACCCCATCCCCACCAACAAGTATCGGGGTGTGCGTTGGGGTCATTGGTCTTAACTCTCACCCCATCCCATGTGTAATCAAGCTGAGGTGGTGAAGTATAGGAGAATGGGGTGAGAGTTAGGACCAATGACCCCAACGCACACCCCAATGCTTGTTGGTGGGGACAGGATGGGTTGGGGTGCAAGAGGTGGCAATCCTAACACCAAATTCCTAGCTTTTGTCGCTATGGAATAACCCTAACTGATGCATTAAATGGATTTTTTGCCATGAATTTCCTTTCTTTTGAGAATGAGCAGTATAGATAGTGAATGGAATGTGGTGGTGGCGACAGGGCCCTTTGGGCCCCAGCCTTCCTCCATGTGAATTTTGTCACATAGTAATGCCAACGGTAATGCAAACAGAAGCGCAAATGGTAAATGTACATGGTGACGCAAACCTAAATGATAACGCAATGGTAAGAGAAACGCAAGCGCAAACATTAATGAAAACAGAAATGGTAATGCAAACGGAAATGCAAACGCTAACAGCAACAGAAACGCAAACAGTAACAAAATCAGTAATGTAAACGCTAACGCTAATGGAAACATAAATGGTAAGAAAAATGCAAATGGTAACACAAACGCAAACAGAAATGCAAATGGTAAAGGCAACGGCACCACAGAAGGAAACAGTAACGCAATCGACAATGGAAATGCAACCAAAAACGCAAACGCTAAGGCCAACAGAAACGCGAACAATGACAAACATGCACAGTAATGGTAACGCAATTGGAAATGCAAACAGTTACAGTTACAGCAATGATGACACCAAAGCGAACAGTAACACCAATGGAAATGCAAGCATGTACGGAAGTGCAAATGGCAACGCGCATGGTCATGGTACTGCAATTGGAAATGCAAATTCTAATGGTAACACCAATGATGAGAGCAAAGGAAACAAAATGCAAATGCAAATGCAAATGGAAGCGCGTACACAAATGCAAATGGTAATGCACTCGGTGACGCAAAACGAAATGCAAACAGAAACAGTAATGGAAACACAAACGGTAACAGTAATGCAAATGCAAGTGCAAAGGAAAACACAAAGGGTAATGCACACAGTGGTGTAGACAGGAACGCTAATGCAAACGGTTACAGAAACGCAAGTGGAAACGCTAACTGTAACAGTACCGAAAGCGCACTCCCTTTTTTTCCCCAAAAGCTGCATTGAGAAACACAATGACTACAAAGAATACAGATGAAGCCACTTAATCGGGACTTCCACTTAGTTGGGACGTTTCCATGGTTACCAATTATTCCCCTATTATAGTTAATGGAAGCTACTGTTGTTTAATAGGGACGCCAATTTCGGCTAATTGGGACGTTTTGGGGGGAGTTTCCTTATAAAATTAGATCCTGTGAGCAGTGTGTTTCAACTGCTGGACATGAACATGGACTCAAAACGTAATGAGCTGTCCCTTGCTGAGCGTGTTAAGGTTCTTGAAGCTCTTCATGGACCAAAAACCTCCTTGTCAAAGGTAGCTGCTGCCTTTGGGATCTCAAAAAGCCAGGCTGGCAGAATCAGCTGAAATCATGATTCAATCATGACTGAGTAGCTAGCAAACAGCAACCCTCAGAGAAAAAGGAAGAGAGATGGAAAGGACTCTGAGGTGGAAGAAGCACTATTCCATTGGTTTAATAATGCAGTTAGCAGAGGTGCTCGAATCTCCGGTCCCCTCATGAAAAAAAAAGCTAATGAACTGGCGGCACAGCTAAACCATGAAACATTTGCTGCTTCTGATGGCTGGCTTTCGAGGTGGAAGCAGAGGCACAATATCGTTTGCAAAAAGGAACAAGGAGAGCGTGGTGATGCTGATAGTAGTGCAGCAGGGGATTGGGTTCAAAGCGTGTTACCATCTCTATTGCAGGAATATACACCTGGCGATGTCTACAAGGGAGATGAGACAGGACTGTTTTATAGAGGGTATCCAGATCGTGGCCATATGCTCAAACACTCAGAGTTGTTGGGGGGAAGAAGGCAAAAGACTGTGTTTCTTTGCTTGTTTGTGCTAACATGGATGGGACTGACAAACATCCACTTCTCCTGATCGGCAAAAGTAAAAAGCCCAGATGTTTGCCATAAGACTTGAAATCACTACCTGTCATATACATATCCTCTGCGAATGCATGGATGACAGGATGGATCTTCAGAGAGTGGCTTGCCTCATGGGAACAGCAGTTGAAATGAAGGAGGAAAAAAATCTTACTGTTGCTTGACAGTTGCCCTGCCCATCTCCAAGACATTATTGGCCGATACCCTCACATAAAAATTGTTTTTCTGCCTCCCAATACAACCTGTCTAATACAGCCTATGGACATGGGGGTTATTAGAAATTTAAAGGGGCATTACCATGCATTGATGGCAACACGTATTGTCGAAGTTACTGACGAAGGCAGGAATGCACAAGCATCTGAAATTGCAAAGGCAGTTACTCTCCTAGATGCAATTTACATGGTGGCTAGAGCATGGAACTGTGTAAAACCTGTCACGATAATGAACTGTTTCCAGAAAGCATTCAAAATTGTATGTGAAACTGACATTCCATCAGACCAATCATCATTGGATGATGTAGTGATGCCAGAATTCATGTCGGCAGTCAACTTTGCTGAATTTGTTGACATGGATGCTACCCTCTCAACCGACAGTGAGCTAACGACAGAAGAGATCTGTTCATTAATTAAGAGGCCACACACTGATGAGCCAGATTCAGAATCTGACAGCCAAGATACCCAGCTTGTTGCTCCAACTAACCGTGAGGCAGTGGCACATCTGCATTCGCTCATGGTGTGGTGCCAATACCACGGTAAGATTGACAAGTGGAACATGCTACAAAATGTTGAAAATGCAGTTGTTACTAAGATGTGCTCTGATTCCAGGCAGAGCCAAATGACAGATTTTTTTTTAAACTGACGTTCGATTTTTAGTTACAGTACTTTCCGTTAAAGTGTGCATGTGCTGTATGTCTATAACATTAAATTATTACTTCAGATCAAATACTGAGTACAGCGTTGCGTTTGGGGAAGTTGAAATCTAAAGACATGCGGTCTTTGTTGCTTAACTTAGTTACTTCAGGTAATGGGGACGGCCGCTTAAAAGGGATGAATGAATAGCAACGGAGCCATCCCTATTAAGTGGCTTCATCTGTATATGCATAATAATTGGCCTCAGAGCAGAAAATGAGCACTTCGAATACTAAATTGCTGATATTTCAGGAACTGTACGAAGTAGAAAAACAATTAAAATTTCATATAATTTATGACTTTCCTGGCTAGTTTTGCACTTAGCCATCTAGTGGGGGCCTAAGCATTTTTCTGACGAAAAGTCCATATCTCAAAGCATTTCCGAGATATGGGTCCCGAAAGGCATGGCGGACGCTGTAATGTTAGTCTACGGGAAAAATAGTCAAATTTGGAGTACCGTAACTTTGCAGCCCTCTAATATTTTGTCACCAAACCACCAAAAGGCACATCTGTGGGATCTTGGATTTCTTCCTCCAAATTTCAGCCAAAAGACCAAACCGTTCTTTTGCAGCAGGGGTACAAAGATTTCCTATTCTTTTTGGGCATAGTGTCTCAAATAAGTATGCATAAATCACGACACTTTCGCAAAAATCACAAAGTGTTGCAAGTGCGACACTACTTTGTGACACTCACAGTTTATAAAAAATTTGAAAACATATTTCTGGGGTGTTTAACCCCCACCAAAAAGACATGGCTAGCATCCTCAGGGCTTGACTAGGGAACACAAAAAGAATTGTGTCCCTAGAGGGTCCCAAATTTAAATGCCAAGCATTTCTGTGACCAGAAACTGAAAAGAAAATGGCTGACTCACAACACTACAGGGGTCATTTATGACACTAAAAGCTACATTTGCACTATTGTCAAACTTTTTGTTAACTTTCCCATTGACTATAATGGGAAACTTGTTTTTTTATACCGTTTGAACTGTTTAATATTTTTTCATGAAATCTTCGAAAGGCACATCGGGGACCCTAGCTGCATGTTCTCTGAAGGTTTAGGACTGGTCACACAAACTGTGTGACCTGTAGGCATGAGCAAAGAATGCACAAAAAAGCATAAATTCTACGTTTTATTGCGCTTTATAGCTCCACAACTGTATATCCGACCATTACAAAACTTGGTAGATCTGTCATATGGTGGCAAAGTTATTAAGCTGATAAATTTCATATTTTAACCTTAAATGGGTACTCAACCTTATTATAGAGGCATACCAGTGCTACTATAATGGTATATATATATATATATATATATATATACACTGATATATATATATATACATATATATATATATATATATATATATATATATATATACATACACACACACATACAGTGTGTAGGTGATGAAGTGCAGGGCCCCGGTCAAACAGCAGTGACCAAATTGTCAGCATAGCCATCTTATTTCCCCACCTCATGTATCCCAATACAGAGAAATTGTGAAATGCATGGCAAAACATAATTATGCACAACTGCAATGCCATTCTGCACCACACTTATGAAAACCCATTTTTGGCAGGGTGTGAAAAATAACAGCTGTACAGTTCATGAGGTGGTGTAAAAAAATGGCTATGTTAAAATTTGGTGCCAAAGATTGAAAAGTTCCAAAGTGATGTACATATGTAGAATTAATTCAATGGGCGCACGTAACTCGGGCATTTTTGAAGATTTTTTTTACCAAATGTTCAATATGGCCTTTTGGGGATGTCACCTCATGAACATTGGCACTGTTGTTTTGTTAGTCCCAAAAGGTGAGTTCACGCAGCATACGCGTCAATCTGCGCCACAGTAGTGAAAACACATTGCGGGCAGGTTGTGAAAATGACAGCTGTACAGTTCATGAGGTGATGTGGAAAATGGCAATATTGAAACTCTGGAGTGAAACTATTAAAACTAGCGAAGGTACAAGTGTGCGTAGAAACATTTCAATGACCACACATAACTTAGGCAGTTTTTGTACTTAGTTAATTAACATGGGTTTTGACTTTTATCTTCATGATTGGCACTGTCATTTCATTAATAAGATGGATATGGTTATTTCATG